>CM059582.1:187077500-189790000 GCA_030407085.1 Trichopria drosophilae
TTTTATGATTTTGATATTTAAAAAAAATACCTACTTTTACAAGAGGTTAAAATAAAAAAATTACCGAAATTCATAAATCGTGGTACGATTTTTGTAGTTTTTTTTTTAATGTTAGAAATCAAGCACACTGTTGGGAATTAATTGTTCTGAAAAAGTATATCGTCAGGGTGGTCTAAAAAAATGTTGATACTGTTTAAAAGGATAGCTTTTTTTTTAATATGCGAATTAGTCGAAAAAACTTAGTGAAGTATACACGAGACTTTTCCGATTTTGGTTGTTCCGGAATAGTGTCCTTCACGATCGCTACTTTTAGTCTTGAAGAAAATGAAGCGAGTGTTCAAGAGCATCTTTTTTAACGGTTTTTTAAGTTTTAACTAAACTTTCAGAATCTTTTGTTAGATTTTTTTAAAAATTGAACCGGGAAAGACTACATACGATTATTTCCTAAAAAACATGCATTTTTTAAATTGTTCTTTTCGGGTATTCACATTGAAGTAATTCATGACCATAATTCGTGTTTAAAGTAAAGAAATCGTGTCTCCAGGCATTAAAATGTTAACATTTTTTGTAATAAAAGTGAAATTATCCAAAATAGCGACTACATCACGATAAAATCGGCGTTCCAAAGCTATATTTTGATGAAATTGAATTGGATATTCTTGTTTAACCCTTTGAGACCCACATTGAAACCTATGACTGCTTTTCGAAATTCAAAATGGTGGACAAAATTTCAAAAATTTGAGACAAGTTCATGAAAATTCATACTGCTTTTTTTTTGTCGCTGATTACGAATACCTGATTCCAAAAAAGTGCCGCCGGAATCAGAGTCCCCAAAAACCCCCGAACGAACTTTTCTCAAATTTGTATAATTATGTCCGCCATATTAGATGGGTTTTAACGTTTTCTCCGCAACCAATTAATTGACGATACCTATAATCTTCGGAAAGAAAGACAATTCGTTTTTTCTTTCTCGCAACTAGTGGTGAAGCGATATGAAATCATGTAATATGGGTAGACTTACTATATATCACGTACTTATTATTCTGTTCACAAAACTTACCAAGAAAAGGCAGATATGATTCCGGAAATCGCAGCAGAACTCAGAGGTATGACGGGTATCAAAGACGGATCAAAGTGACAAGAACTACTTGACGATTCTGGTGTGGCATCGAGATTCAGAGTTAGCCAAAGTTGCAAGATTAATTCTAGATTTGTTCCGGTATACTGTAATTAACCAAAAATACATTATGCAATAATTGATCGTTATTTTACTTATACTTTATATTAGTTTCAATAATATTTTCCAATATATGGGTGATCCTCCTAAAACAGGGCATTTTCACGAATGAAAATTTTTTGTTAAGTTACTGTAAAGTCGTTTTTTTTTATGGATTCTTGCTTATTAGCACCAAGTTAAGTTATTGTTAAAGTAGTCACGCTACAAAATTATTTTAAAGGGAAAGGGAAGACTTTTGCTATGACGCATTTTCATACGGCTATATAAACCAACAATTGCTTATTAAAAACTTGCAAAAAATAACTCTAAAGAGTCAAAAACATAATGTACATATCTGATTTAGTGCATTTTTGTGAATAAATGAAAATTATTTATTAAGTAATAATTAAAAAATTAAGAAAAACACATGAATTTTTGAAGAAGTTTTAGACAAAATAAATTTATTAAAGTTAATGTGTCGTTGGTTAGTAACTACAATGATAATATTATATTCATAATTTTAATAAACAATATTATTTCATAATAAACTTGATTCATAACGTTGTAACAAATCGTACCTGATACGCCAAATGTTTGGCAACGACAATGAAGGTGACGACAATAAAAATTTGTAAAAAAATTCAATTTTACATATTTTAAACAATAATAAATTAAAAAACAAATTGCCAGTAACGTTTATTTCTTTAATCTTTAAGTTTTCATCGTTTTATAATTGCTGTTTGTATAAAAATACCAAAATTCGGAAGGGTGACGACAATTAATTTAATAAAAATACGTGGTATTTTTATACAGTTTTTACTTGTTCATGAGGTAAATATGTTCTCTTTTCAATTTTCTATAGAGGATTAGTAAAGTGTAGTGTTTTTTTCTTTGATTTTCTCATAGGTTTTAGTAAAAAAGTTAATTATTTCCAGTTTATTTATACCAGTTTACGCATTGCCGTTACCTCATAGAAATTTCTTAAGACATTAATATTTCAATAATTATAAGTATATATATATTGATTTAATTAAATATTATACAGAGAGAAATTGTACAGTTTGTGCTGTACTATAGAAATATTATTTGAATAAATTAAAATAATTCGGTTTCTTAATAGCGCTAATATTTTTAAGTTTTGAACTTAGAGGTTTGGACATATAAAAAATGCTACTTTTAGTCTTTAAATGTCATTTTACACCAGTTTTTTGTAACAAAAGTAGTATTTTTTCAAATTAACATGAGCCAGGGATATTTATTTAACATTTCTATCGAAATTTAATAATTTATTGTCAATGTTTTTGTAAGATATAACGTAAAGACACGAAAATGCCCTGTTTCCGGAGAATCACCCATATATTACTAATATAATGATCATTGTTCCATCGATTACAATACTAAAGAGTTAAGAAACTACAAACCTGAATGTACAGTTCTGAGAATGTCTTATCAAAACACCTAGTTAGCATTGTCAAAGTTGCCATTGGTTCACTAGACCCGGTCTCTGGAGGTCGATCGGAGAACCCTGTTTGTCTTCCAATATGTCGTTGAGAATCCATTGGCGGCTGTGTCATAAATTTAATAAATATTTTATAACTGCACTGCAGATCACATTTAATAATCACTTTTTGTTCGATATTAATTATTTTAAACCAATTCCTTTTGCTTTGTTTTGTCACTCGAGCTGCATTGATGGAAGTGGACATGTGTGGGTGAACAGGTTAATTTCCGCACCATCAATAATGCTCGAGCGTCAAAGAAAAACAATTTTCAGTTATTTTCTACAATGACTTTACCTGTTAGGTTATATTAGTAATTACTGTACTGGAGAGTAATATCTTAATTAACTCACATGAATTGTAGCGTTTATGCTAAGTGGAAGATTGTACGTTCCAAGCGCAGAGAGTCTTCGTAATGCTATTTCCACCCCGGTTTCTACGCCATATTCAAGTCTTGCGTCAATCGCCAATGAAATATTTCTAAAAACGACAACAATTCTATGTTACTCAAAGGGGATAGACTGACTAAATGTTATTTACAAATCTGTGGTATAAATAAAATGTTGCATTAAAACAACTAAAATTCTTCTTCGACCTTTTGTAATTATACATTAACTTAAAATTTCAGTTCTTGGATATTCGATCTCTCATACAAAAACAAATACAAATATAAGTATGGGTAATAATAATCAACCACGAAATTTGCAAAGGAATTTCAAATTTTTAAAATTCAAATAATGTACTACTTAGTTCTTTAATCTTAAGGGGAGGGTCCAGGCACAAAATCAACTCTATGAAACACTCGTTAAAAAATGTGAAAAAATGATTTCTGTAGTAATTTTTGACGAGGAATACAGTGGCGCTAGAATAAAAAATGTAATTTTTAAAAATCCATACGTAATTATTTAGAAAATGTGTTTTTATGTTTACCCTAATTTTTTGGAATTTTTAAATTAATTTAGAAAAATTTGATAGCATTTTTTCGAAAAAACTAATTTTTTTCGCGCTAAAATTTACGGATAAAAAGAAAATTATTTCTTTAGTCATATTTAAGATGGAATTCATCGGTACTAAAATAAAAAATGTAAAAATTAGTTTTGTCCCAAATAAAAATTTTCTTTATCCAAAAATAATTTTTTTTCGAAAAAAATGAAATTTTTAAAAATCCATATGTAATGATTTTGAAAAGGTGTTTTTGTATTCACCCTAATTTTTTTGAATTTTTTAAATTAATTTCGAAAAATGTAGTAGCATTTTTCCGAAAAGGCAAAATGTTTTACACTTTTTATTTTATGACCACTGTATTCCTCGTCAAAAATTACTATAGAAATCATTTTTTCAACTTTTTTAAAGGTGTATTTCATAGACTTGATTTTGTGCCTGGACTCTCCCCTTAATAATAAACAATTTCATGAATACATCTATAAAACGAATCAACATATTATATTTTTGGATCCTATTTCACTTATTTAACCTAACGACGTCCACAGGACGCAATTTTGTTATTCAAATTTGAATCGTAGCCATATGATGAACGCGACGAAAATATATTTGGGAATCATTATATCTTATACTTTTGCGGGTGTTCGGTTCTTAATGACGATTCTTGTAACGAGGGAAGGGGAAACGCGAAGCACCGCACGCGTGAAATTATTAACGAAAGTTAGTGTTTAAAATCGGGAGCTCGACCGCTCGACTAGTGGCACATATAACCGGCAATTTATACAAGAAAATAAATTTGAAGATTGTCTGTCTCGATCTAGTGCAACAGTAAAAATTCTCTTTTTTTTGCCTTGCACCAAACGCGAAGCACATATACGGCACAATTCTTTACAGCGGGTGCTCTTTCTAACAGTGGTAGTTAGAATTTTTCAAAATGTATTTTAATCCTAGAAAAATAAAAAATTAAACAAAAGAAACGTGATTTTCTGATTGAATCTTTCTTTAAAAATGGTTTTTCGGCCCCATACCATTTTTTTAATCTAAAACCTGACTAAATTGCGTTCTCGATGTCTGAACTTAAAGTAAATATAATAGACAAACTTAAAAAATTGTCGACCGTAAGTCTCCATACCTTATTAAGTTCAGAGATCGACAACGCGATTTTAGGAATTATTCAATCAGTCTAGATTTCATAATTTTACTCAGAGAACTTGAAGGCGATTTTAGGTTATTTTGTCAAAACTATGTATAAATTGTCCTTTTCTTTTCTCATATGTCGTTACGATGAAAAGTCGAATCGAATTATTTTATACACTTACAATATTTCTGAAGAGGGCCTTAATCCTTGTACGAAAATTAATTTATTGTTCTGTTTTCCTTCTTTTTTGCTTTTTTAATGCATATTTTCCCTAATTTTTAATTTTTGAATTTGATATCAATAATACCCTTGTTCTCTGCCGTTCCCCCTTTTGCTTACGTTTGTCAATGACCGTGTTTATATTTACTTTAATTATTTGATTTGATTATCCGGTCAATAAACTTATTTAAATTAAGATTTTAGGTTATATGCGAATAATTTTCAATTGCTATTCAAGACTTAAAAATTAATATTTCTTCCAGAAAAAATATGCAGTAAAAAAATAGTAAATTTTCCTTAATTAGTCTTTTTGTCGAATCCCATGAAATGTTCATCAAGGTAACAGGTCTAATCAACATTGTGAAATGTTGACATTTGCAAACTCGACATTTATGAAAATCAACATTTGCAATTTCAACATTTAAGAAATTCAACATTATTTTTAGTTTATTGAATTATATTGTATTTTAAAAATCAAGTGTAATAGCATTAGTCGTAACATAAATTAAATCTTAAATCTATGTTAATAATGGTCGATAATACAAATGTATTAAAGAGATATTCCACGAAATTAGTATTTCGGTTAGGTTAGCTTAGGTTACACTGTAAAAAATACGAATGAATTTTACAAACTCATTGTAATTTTCATTTTATATAAATTTGGTAACATTCCCACGTGTGAAATAGTGTTTTTACAATTTGAGGTTAGGATTTTTACAATATTTTTGTAAATTTACCAGACAGCTCGTTGGATTTACTACACAAGAAAACATTTTAGGTGACAACAGCTTATGACTCAGGCTATTATGGCCGGAGTCGGTTAAGCCGGTGCGACGAGTCACAGACGCATTAGGACTCCGGCAGTTTCAGCCTGAGAGCGTTAAGGAGTATAGACGGTTCGTCGAATAAGCTGTCTTTACCGGAGTGAGGAGTCACAGAGGCATAACCTTTACTGCACATTCCTTGTGGATATATGATGTGTATATGCATGCCATATACGCACTCTTGACACAAGGATATATGTATAGTGTATAGGTTATGGCAATTAAATACCAACGTACCCAGCATACTGAAGGTGAAGAAAAGTTACCGAAATGTTAACATAAAATAAAAGCGTTAACATTTCGGTGACTTTTAGTCACATTTCGTCCCATCTAAATCGATGGAATAATCATGTTCAAAATGTTGAAATAAAGTAAAAATTTGAAACTGTTGTGATCATTTACCACCAATTTATGTTTAAACACAAATTTAAAACCTATATTTCTAGTAAAATAGCACAAATGAATTAGAAAGTCACTTTCCCCCAAATGTGCGAAAAGCAGTATCGTGCTTAAATTTGTTGTTGTTTTTAAACATGATAATTTCAATCAATCGGTCTGAAGCAAATTTCACCAAGTGTCTAAGAACAAGAAGTATACAGAAATATGATTATAAATTAATTTATGTCAGGAATTACATTTTTGATCTTGGAATAGAGCAGAACGATTTTCACTGGTAATATAGTCCAGTCACTATGTACATTTGAAAAAGACAAAATTCCTAGTAGCAATTTTTTTTTTCTAGGTTGTAGGGGACGTCGAGAAAAGCTTAACTCTCATTTTTCAGCACCTGAGAGCGCGTGCTTCTTTTGCTAGACTAAAAAACGTAAAAAAATCGTATATATTTTTCACAGGCTTTATGATGCTGTACAAGTTATTTTTTATGACAGCCTGTCGAACTTCAATTCCCGCTAACTCGAAATGAACACGAATCATGGCGATGAACCTCTCTTTGTTGTTAGCGTTTGACAGAAATTTATCTTGGCTGATTGTTGGAGTCGTGTTTTCGTCGAAAACTACGTCTGGGCTTTGTTTCTTCCTAATACGCCTTTCTCTCTCAGCTGATTTCGTCCCGTTGATACGAAAAAGCATTTTAATATATATATAACGATAATACTTCATATTCACAGCAATTACATATTATTTTTTATAAATATTAAAATAACGAAATACATTTTGTTTGCAAAAAATAATTAAACATACGAAAGAACAAAAATGATCATATTTTATAATTACGCGTTCGATTCGTCGAACATTATTTACAATTTTCGAGGTGCCATAAAAAATAACTTGTACAGCATCATAAAGCCTGTGAAAAATATATATTATATTAATTTTTAATAATAGTAAAGTCGGAAATCCCAGGCGCAGCGATTTCATGCCGCGTAGACACAGCCGATTCACCGTTGAGCCGCTGACGCGGAACTCGCACTTTGAGAGCGCTCTACAAGGAGTATTTTTCAACAAAAGTGAACGTATAATATATGAAAATTGTTCATTTTTTTATGCTCTACAACTTTTATTTGAAAAGTTTTTCATTTCCGATCGAAACTTTCGAGTAAAACGCAAAAAAACTAAAAATTTATCTCTTTTATTTTACTTAATTCTTCGATATCTCGAAAACAATCGATTAATCAAAAAAAAAAGCTATAGAACATAATTTGTAGAGCGGGAAACCCCGTTAAAATGAGCTATTATAAAAGTATTTTGCCTTATTAGAACCCGAGTTATCGCCAAAAAACGATTTTTTTACGTTTTTTAGTCTAGCAAAAGAAGCACGCGCTCTCAGGTGCTGAAAAATGAGAGTTAAGCTTTTCTCGATGTCCCCTACAACCTAGAAAAAAAAAATTGCTACTAGGAATTTTGTCTTTTTCAAATGTACATAGTGACTGGACTAATAGCGAAATGCACACAATGGATAATGAAATCCCACTTTCTTCCACTTTAAGTATATATCACTTCGAATAATTACATTTTCCGAATTCCCGTGGCGAAAGAAAAACACGTGCCGGTTCGAACTGCAGTTTTTGCGGGAGTGCAATTCAGTTGAAGTAACCTTAGTAGTAAGTAGTTACACCTGGTGAGCGTGGTCTACTTAAACGCCGGGCCGCGCTGACTTAACAAGTCCAAAGCTATCACAGCCTGACAGTTAAGGGCGGATACGGCCTAAAATGTTTTCTTGTGTACATCAAGCAGAGGGAATGTACAACGCGTTGCAATTTGACAACGCTACACATTGGTAATATTTGAACCCACGTCAAACCTGGTAATTTTACCGTTCAATGGGGAAAAGCGACAGAATTTGTAAAAATACAATGCCCAACAAGAAAATTTACAACGTTAAAAGTGTGAAATTTACCATGTTGAACGTGGATAATATTTGAGGCCACGTTCAACGTGGTAAAATTAATTTCTATTTTTTTACAGTGGTCATGTTAGGTTATGTTAGGATAGGTTAGGTGATGATAGATATGCTGTTGAATGGTAGTGTAGCATGATAGTATTGAATGCACATGACACTTTAATAATTGTTGTAATTTATATTTATTCTTGTTGTAATGTAATGTATTTTTTATATTATTTGTTGATTTAGTCAAACGTTGAGTTTGTATGTTGAGTTTGTTTTGTGTTGATTAGTCATGTAACAGTTCATGAAAACTTACCCGCAATAAGTAGTATTGGACAGTTTGGTGATGGCGCTGCTTTTTTTCGAAATGGTCTTGCCCCGTTCCAGTATATCGTCCAAGAAGTCCTCGAATTCGCTGTCGTCGGATTCTATGAGGGATGGAAGATTAAATCCGTTAGATTTTGATGTAGACGCATTCGCGGGGGTGACGGCGATGCTGTCTTGGGTGTCTTCGTCGCCGTCGGCGAAACCCTCGTCATTACCTAGAGTATTCGGCGTGTTGCTCGAACCCGCAACCGGCGTTGGCATCTCGTCTATGATCCTCACTACTTCGACTGGCATATTATTTTCGAAATTTTCGTTTGTCGGAGTGACATCTTGCGGGGACGATTGTCGTGGATACAGTCTTTCTCCTTTTAATAAAAAGACAGAATTATGACGATTTAAAGCAAGTCGGTCGTCAATTGATCATTTTAAAGGGTTTCTAATAATTTCAATATAAAATATTAATCAATAATAAACAATATTTATCATCAGGTTTTAAAAAGTGTAAATTAAAAATTTTTTCACATTTTGTTCTGTTCTTTTTCATATTGGTATTTACGAAGTCTAATAAAAATTATTTAAATAGTATTTTTGCGACCGATAAAAAAAATGCCAATTTCTGTTAGTATTTATATGTAAATAATATGTAAATTTATATGAGTTGGCTAAAGGGTGATTTCTCCCGTGCCATTAATAAATAAAACTAAACTAAACTAAACTAAACTAAACTAACCTAAACGAAACTATTAATTTTTTTAATATATCTTATTTCTTGTTTGTTTACTTTGATGTAGAATATAAATAATCATAATCCAAATATTCACCAACTTTTCTAGTGTTTTTCATTGGCTCTTTCCTCATTTCAAAATGAAATATTGTTGTAGACTTTCAAATTCTGTTTTCTTAACCTTTTGAGTCACGATTTTCTACAGCTTTCATATTTTTAAAAGTGTTTTGGAAGTCGTTGATACAAATACACCATCAAATTTTCGAATTTCAAAATGTCAGCGATGAAATGTTGACTGACATTTCTGACGTGTTAACAATCGTAAATTTACAAAATATTTAATCAAAATCGTCGACAGAAATCTCTTTTGTGATTTTTGTTAAATTAAACTTCTTCCTAGAATCTTTTTTTAAATTTCTATACTACAATAATGCGACACAAATCAGAGAAAGTTAAAAATTTTCCCCAAGCGATTTAGTCGAAAATCAATACACTATTTTTGTATATTATATAATTACGTTGTATTGATTGGAAAATGATAATATTTTTGCTTTTGTAAAATTAAAAAATTTAGAGACGTCAGCCATTTTGAGTTTCAAAAATCTGACCACAAATTCGTAATCAGCGACGAGAAAAACACACGAATAATAAAAATCACAAAAATCAAAGAATATTTAATATTCTGCGTCGTCTATATTAGATTCGCCAATAACAATTTCGATATTCTAAGTTCAAATCAAGGGACTTCTATTTTTTATAATTTTTCAGGTCGATAGTTAAATTGTAAACCGATCTATAGCCAAATTTTCAATTGTACTGACATAAAGACTATATATTAAACAGTTTTTGTTAATTTTTGTTGAATTTTCAAAAGGATCTTTCCTTTAAAAAATTTAAATTAAAAACTTTAAAACAATTTGTCGTATAAAACTATATAATGTCGTTTCCAAGAAATGAATTTTCAATGTTAATGATATTAATTATGAGCTAAGGCATTACTGTTTTTAACTAAAATTGGAACTTGCAAAAATCATTTGTTAAACAATTTTTAGTAATTACTCAAACTTTGTTTCGTTTTGACAGTTACTAAACATACGATTTTTGAAAATTTCTGAAGCAAACGTCAAACATCTCTATTTATTTTTAAATTATTATTACTTTTCACATTTTCTAAATCATTTTAATGCTCAGGTACAAAATTCCGTTGAATAAAGTTATAGATAATCTTTTTCTCACAAAAATTAGCCGTTATTTGTTAAATTCCATTCAGTTTTAAAAAGTTGTTAACTGGTGATAAGAAGAAAGTTTGAGTAATTAACAAAAGTTGTTATTTGCAGGTGTCAATTTTGTTCAAGAACAATAATATTTTCTCCCTTCAACAATGTTATTATTAATGAAAATTACATGCTTGGAAACTTTACTAAAATATTTTTCCCAAACATACTATACCCCGAGATCTAATTACTTTAAACAAATGAAACATTGGGAGAACAGAAAATTACATTTTTCTAAATATCCTCACAACTTTTACTACAGTTGAATTTCGAATGTAAATACATGGTCGAGAATACTTCTATTACATGTACTAAAGGTACACGAACGATAAAACTAAAATTAACCATTGTGTGAAAAATACATCCCTCCAATTCGAGGTGTTAAGGGGTTGATTGAAGCGCCACCATGGATCAAAGCGGTAAAATGGTGAGGCTCTGGAATAGGGTGACATTTAAAATTTTATATGTACATAATGGCCGAAAATATAAATTTAATAAGTTTTTCCGATATTATTGAGTACGTAGAACCTGGTTCACGTTGTTACGTTGAAGGAGAAGCTTAATAAGTTTTGCTTAATGTAAAACACCTAATGTTTTGTGGCTTCACGAAAAAATCGGCAGAAAGATTCGAAATTATAGGACTTTGTTTATAGACTTCTTGTCTATCCGGATTCCGGACCGCCTCATGAAATTAATATTGTTATTAATGAAAATAATGAGCCAAGAAAATTTTGCAAATGTTCTTGTAAAGCTGGGGCTTCCGGAAAATGCAAGCATTCTGTTGCAATGCTTATGTATTTGAATCGGTAAGTATATACAGTCATCGAAGTGTACATACTTGTCCTTTTTCTTTAAATAAAGTAAAACAAATAGATAAATAAAGAAATATATAAGCATGTACACCTTTGTTTAGAATTCCCACTTGCGAAATAGAGAGTGCAAGTTGTACGGATGTGAAACAAAAATGGGGTAAGTTGAAAACAGAAGCGAAGGAAATGTATAGTATTGCACCGATAAAGCAATGCATGTACTGCGTAACTGGTTTTCCAATTTTACATGCGATAGACCGCTGCTTCCGAAGTTTATTATCTTTGGGAAAATAATGTAAGGACACGTTTTTTTCATTTGACCACTTACAATTTGGTACGCAACACCATTGTCTTGATATTTTCGATTTAAATGCGTTTTCTTCCATGTTCGACATGTTGTTTTTCCCTATTTCCGAGCTTTCCCGTTTCACCACTTCAGCGCTTCGAACGCCTCTTAACACTCCGAATACACGACAAGCCATTTCTTATTAAAAAATGTTAAATTAAAAATGTCGTACCTTCTAGCAAGTCCTGGAGCAGGCAGGATACAGCATGCGAAGACCAAGCTGTGTCGGATGCTCCAGTTGCCAATCGGATTAAATTTAAGAGCTGGTCTTCAGTCATAAGTTCTCCCAAAGTAATTGAAGGTCGCGTAGAAACCACTAGCCTAGCCACTACCTATGTACACAAGAAAGAGTCATAACAATAAAAGTAGTTAGTGTCACCTATTGCTTCCGACATGGCAAGGTACTATGTAATACCTGAATTTACTATATAAACCTTTAAATTTCTGCAGTAAACTATTGCTATTGTCTACGTTTTATAATTTCGTATATTACTTTTGAATATGAACACTGTCAGTCCCACATGGATAGGGACACTATTTTTCTTCATTATTTATTTTATTATTTTAACTAATCATACGAAACTTTTTAGGTATATTATAGAATTAACGAATATTCGTAAAAGTTTGGTAAACATTTAAGGTAGCTAGACCCCAACTGTGCAAGTCAAAAACGATGTAACTATAAAGTGTAAAAACATAACCTCAATACCAATATGTAAAATCTAATTATAAATAAATAATTAGTCTTATGTCATTCAAATATCAAATACATACTAAATTAAATTAATGGAAAGAAAAAATTAACCTAGTGAATAACGTAGTACAGAAATAGTGGCAACGTCGCATTTTATCAGTAAAGCGCGATTTAAACACAGGTATGTACATACTCCGCTGTGGATCGAAACAGAGTTTGTTTTCGTATTTTATTTAATGTGGTCGTATACAGAAAACGAACTATTACTTAACTTAACCTATTCTATAACATTTTCTGTCTCTCTTCTGTCTTCTGCTGTTTTAACTAGCTTGTTAAACATTTCCAAATAAAAATACCGATATTATAACTACAAACATTGTTACTATGAAATTACTAACTTTATCTAAAATGGTAAAAATTACAACATTTCTGTATTTATATTAAAAAAGTAAAAATTACTAAATTTATTTAAATAGGTATAAAAATGGAACTCATTATTATGAAATGACTAAATGCATCTAAGAAGGTTAAAAAGAGTAAAAACTTCGTCACTATAAAATTGCTGTATTTATTTAAAAAGGTTAAAATTACTAAACTATTAAATTTATCTAAGAAGATAACAATTATTATTCATCAAAAAAGATAGATTATAAGCATTATTAGGACCTAACAATGTACAAAAATACAAAATGCAATAGTTCGTATTACCTTATAGACATATTTTCATATTGCAAAATTATAATTACGCAAACAATTTTCTGAAAAATTTCGTTGTAATCAGAATGAAAAATTAAGTAAATTTCGTAATTACATTTTTTATGAATACGCGTATGTGTATTTTATTTATATTACGTTATTTACAGTGGTTTTCGTGCTAAACTCATCAATAAAAGTACGTATGTATATTCAAATACTCGCGCGCAAAAACAAAGAATGATCTCATAAATGCGACGTTGCCGTCTATTCTGTATCGTATGACAAATCCCGAGAAATTTCGGAAGTTGGATTTTTGATCTAGTCGAACTTTTTTATTAAACGGTCAATGTTTACGACTTTCAAATATGTGATTCCTCATTACTTCAATTACTTCAGACTAGTTTTTCGTCAAGATCTTGACAGTAGGTTTTATGCTATAAGAAAATTTGTATCGAATTGGCATTTTTTCGACAACTTTCATCATCTGATCTATGTAAAAACATGCGATTTTTGATCGATTATATCGCGGGAACTAAACGGTCAAAATTGTTCAAATTTCACAGACATACGCATTGTTATTCAAATTAGTTTTGCTGAAAGTTTCAAAAACTTCTTGAATAATAGGTGTTTAGGGTCTAGCTACCTTAATTTATCCGTATATTACGACATTTTTAGTGAAAAAGTTAAAATAAGCCGAGTACTCCCTAGGTAGAAGTGATTTTTAAGCGCGGGCCCATTTTTTTATTCACAAACAGAAGCTGGTCGAATGTCATCCAGCTAATGCTGCCCACCGTTATTATAAGATTCAATATAAAATTTCACTCTGTTATACACCCTTTAAGTCCCAAGTGTGCACAATTTGCAAATGGATTTCAGCAAATTTTATGTATAAAATAAAACTCTTTAAAAATGGAAACATCTATATCCGAGTAGTTTTGAGGTCGCTCTTTCGATTGGCGATACTGAAATTTTCGAGAAATGAGGTTAAGCACATTTTTTTAACAAAAATATTGAAAAAAAGTTCAGTAGCGATAATAAATCAAAATCAGGGCTTTTTTCCACCTTTTCTACATGTACATACGTTGTATTTACTAAATTTGTTTTTATTTTCCTAATTAGACCGTTATTACCGAGATTAATTCTTATATTAATTTATTAATTTATTATCATGGTCAAGAAGCAACTTATAATTGAGGGGATGCGGCGAATAACGTAATAACTCGAAAAATGACGTTTTGAGAAAAACACAAAAAACGTAGAAAAGTACTTTATAAATATTATATCGCAAAACTGTTTAACTGATAGATAGATAATGATATTATAGATTAAATCATTGTAGAATAATACAAAAAAATTATACACAAACCACTAAAAAACTGAATCGTAAATTTCGAGTTATTACGTTTTTCATATTATTGAAACAAATTTTATATATTGCACTTAGTTTATGGACGGGAAAATAAATTCTACATAATTATTCGGATTTTTAATGACAAATAAAATTTGTATTTATCACTTTTTTTTAACAAAATGATTATTTTTTAATATTTTTTTGTGAAATCTTATTTTTTTTTTAAATTTTTTCGACAACGCACGATCGTTTTTATCCGCAGAATCATTCACTTCTTGCAATATGTTTTCATACCATAAACGCGATTCATTACTTATGTATTTCCAAACTCTAAATTTTTCATCTATTATTGTATGGTTTAAAAATGAAACCTTTACTTCTCCATCGGAAGTATAGAATAAACGATTGTAAGATTGAATTTTGAAAGTATTACCCTTTTGGTGTGGTTTAGAAAAGGCGTGCTGCATAAATTCCGAAAACCAGTCTTTTATGATTTCTGAACCACTGATCACTGAAGTTTTTAATTACATGCATATTTTTCAATTACAAAATTTTGAATAACGGAATAATTCGAATTATACCGTTTTAAAGTATACTGGAACAATTCGACTTATTCCGTTTTCCTGATTATCGCATTCAGTTTTGCGTTAAAAAAATTCATTTACACTGAAATAATTATAACAAAATATGCAGCTACAAGTGCATATTTCATTAATGCAATAATATAAAAAACGCAATAATTCGACTTATTACGTTATTCGCCGCAGCCCCTCAATTTGCCTTGTGCAAATATCTTATTAGTACTAACATATTTCATGAGATAAAAGTGAGAAATTCAACTATGTTTTTAAAATCTTGATTGGAAGTCCAAATTTGAACTTTAGATGAAAATCACCCATTTATATTCAATTGCAATATTTGCGAGAGTTGCAGATCGACTTAAGAAGATGGCGCCATACTTCACATTTGTGTATGAAATGTAGAAACTGCAGAAACCTACACCAAGTACAGCAGCGGTCATGAGTCGATTTTGTACAAAAAATTTCTCAAGAGTCCTAGTCAAAAATGTTTAGTTTCAACACTAACAAAGCTCAAGTGTTGCATTTTCGGTTGACTACCTCATTTGGGTGTCGAAAGACCGACAAATCAAAGAGACGAGATCAAAAAACCGACAATCGAAAAGCCGACAGTCAAAAAACCGACAGTAAAAAAGACGACACATAAAAATTCGGCACGTCGACAAGCGGCGGACAGTCATTTTTTGAAGTGTCGGTTTTCTGACTGGCGGCTTTTCGATTGTCCGTTTTTGAGGATGTCGGCTTTTTCATTTGTCGGTTTTTCGACCCGCACCCATTTTTGTGTGTCGGCTTTTTTACTTGTCGGTTTTTCGACTGGCATCCCCTCATTTTAAAAAACGGGGTGCGGGTAAAAAACCAACAAATCAAACAGCAGACAGGTAAAAAAACCGACAATCGAAAAGCGGACAGTCAAAAAGCTGACACATAAAGTTAAATTATTACGATAGGTTTTGTTTAAAATGAATAATTTAAGCGGTTTTACACCGGGCTTTAGACCTACCAACGAAAAAAACAGGAAGTTTTTCAAAACCTGGATAACCTCTTCCCCAAGCATGCAAGAAACTTAACGGAAGGGATATCAAAGTTCTCCTAGAGACCTCATCTTAACGCACTTTAACTCAAAAGTTCTCCCACTGTCAATATTCTTGTGGATATTGAATCTGGACATTATTAGAAGTATTTTCACAAAAAAATCAAAATCTTTCATCGAGCCGTTTTCGAGCAAATCGACTTTTTAGGTTAAAAAAATAGAATTTTTAGATTTATATTTAAAATATGTGCTCTAACTGTATGTAACCTACTGTACATTAAATCTAGATAGTTTTTTTTGAAAAATATATGATGTTTCATAAAACGAGTTTTTAAAAAATCGATTTTTTATGTCAAAATTTGGAATTTTTTGCCAAATCACAAGAAAGGAGCAATAGTAATTATAAAAACGGATCATTATTTTTGTAATAAATTATATGTACTAAATTTTAAATAATAATAATAATTTCTAACATAATTAAAAACTTTATTTAACACCTATTTAAATGTTAAAACAATACATAACAAGCTTTAGAAACGTGTGTTAATCACACATGGGTACTGATAACACATGTTTTTTATATGTAAAAATATCAATTTTTTATCTAAAAATTTGGAGGCTGGACTTCAAAACTATCTGGGAAAAAAATAATATTTCACATAATCATCCGGATTATTCCCAGAAGCTGTTACGAGCTGTCTGTGAATATAACAGTATTCACATATGAAAAACATGTGTATGCAGTACCCACGTGTGATAAGTACACGTTTGTAAAATTTGTTATGTATTGTTTTAACATTTAAATAGGTATCAAATAAAGTTTTGAATTGTGTTAGAAATTATTATTATTATTATTTAAAATTTAGTACATATAATTTATTACAAAAATAATGATCCGTTTTTATAATTACTATTGCTCCTTTCTTGTGATTTGGCAAAAAATTCCAAATTTTTACAAAAAAAATCGATTTTTTAAAAACTGGTTTTATGAAACATCATATATTTTTCAAAAAAAAAACTATCTAGATTTAATGTACAGTAGGTTACATACAGTTAGAGCACATATTTTAAATATAAATCTAAAAATTCTATTTCTTTAACCTAAAAAGTCGATTTTCTCGAAAACGGCTCGATGAAAGATTTTGATTTTTTTGTTAAAATACTTCTAATAATGTCCAGATTCAGTATTCACAAGAATATTTACAGTGGGAGAACTTTTGAGTTAAAGTGCGTTAAGACACACCCTGCTCAACGTTTCGGATCTATTTTGATCCCTCTTGAGGAGGTAATGATTAACAAGAAGAAATCGTTAATACCCTATGCTGGAGATGGGCAGTCCTTTTATAGGTAATCTTTTGGTGGAAAACGAAAGTACGATTTCTTCTGTAACAAAAGGTCTTCGTAAACTATATTTAAATTATGGGTGTCGTTCTTATTGAGGATTCATTCTTATTGAGGGGATTTGGTTGAAGTTTAATGTGAAACATTTCCGATAATCTCCTGTGAAAAAAGTTTTCTTCACTGTCTAATATACTTATATTATTCCAATCAAAATCATGATCATATTCTAATTTATGGTCTGTTATTACATTATTGGGCGCCCCTCTACGAATGTTTGATTCGTGTTCTTTAATTCTAGCCTTCAAACATCTTTTTGTTTCACCAACATGATGTGGCATCGCAATCGTTACAAGAGATACAGTATACCGAATTATTTTTTTCCCATTTATCGATTTTATCTTTCCCTTTCTTTATTATGCCTGTTAAATTATGTTCCATCACTGGAACGGTTACAATGTTCCAATCTTTTAATTTGTATTTTAAACTTTGAATATATTAAATTTTTATGTAATACTTTATGTTGTCATTGTCTAGTTTTAAATTATTATTTGTATATGAACTGATACGTTTGTTTATGCGTTCAATAATTAAATGTTTTGGGTAGTTATTTTCTTGTAGCGACTTAACTATTATGTTTTTGTTTTCATTTTGAAATTCCGGTTCAGCGTATTTTATCCATCTGTCTACTAAATTATCTATTATTGCCAATTTCTGTGAAATTGGATGATGTGAGTTAAAATGTAGGAATCTCCCCGAATATGTTGGTTTACGATACCAATTAAACTGTAGTGAATCTTTATTTCTGATCAGTATTGAATCTAGAAAGGGTAATTTGTTGTTTTTTTTCTATTTCGACTGTAAACTGTAGTCTACCCAACGGGCACGAAGAACCCAAATGTTTCTAAAACGTTTTCAGAATGTTCCAGAAACGTTCCTAAAACGTTTTATGTCTGCAACTTTTACGGAACATTTTATAAACATTGCATCCATGTTGCAGACATAAACCGTTTTAGGAACGCTTCTGGAACATTCTAAAAACGTTTTAGAAACATTTGGGTTCATCGTGCCCGTAGTCTAGGATGGTAATTATTAAACACACGTATGATTTCATTCACCCCATCCCTCGGGATAAAAATTCGGCACATCGACAAGCGGACAGTCATTTTTTGAAGTGTCGGTTTTTAACCTGTCTGCGTTTTATTTCTCGGTTTTTCGACCCGCAACCATTTTTAACTGTCGGCTTTTTGATTCGTCGGTTTTTCGACCCTCATTTTATAAAACGTTCACGATTGAATCTTCGTACGTCATGTTGGATGAATTAATCGCTATTCATATTTTAAGACTGTAGTTTCAGACTCGCAGTTCTCTCCATGTAGGCATCAAATAGCGCTTAAAAAAATCTCTTAAATATTAATACAATAAGAAACAAAATTGAAAGACCAAACCTTGCAAGTTAACAGGAATATATCGATGTTTGAAGGATTGTTCAATAAAAGTGCTATGAGTCCTCTAGCAACCGGTAAAACATGTTGATGCAACAGGTTGGCATTGGAATCAGGATCTGAATCCGGCGGTTCCGATCGGCTGAAGCATAATTTTCATAAATTTAAGGTTCGATATATATCGAATCGAAAAATTTCGTAACTATACCTGGATAACGGTTGCGATCTAGACCGTGAAATCATTGGCACGTCGTTCCGTCGAATCCCAAGTAAATCTTTGAAATGTTTGGCGCTGTGTTGTTTCAGCGCTTTCTTGTAATACTTTTCGCTGGACTTGATGGCAGCTTCCAACTTGGTCGAGAATAAAGCAGTCTGTTCAAAACAATATCGTTGCAGTCAAAGATGACATTTTTTTTTACTAAACTGAATTTCAAGATTTACCTGTGGGGTCCAAATCAACTTTTTCGCTTGTTCCAAATCTTGGAACTGTTGCTTGTGATGCATAAGTCGTTTTTGTAATTTCTTCTTGTAATTCCGAGCATTCGACGACCTAGCAGAGTTCGCAAACTTTCTTTGCATTGCGAGTTCTCCTTGTACAAATTCCCATCGTGACGAAACTCCTACAAAAATATTTTTTTTTTTTATATTGCATAATTTCTTGCACGGAAAGAAATTAAGTAAATGCCACTGCTCAGGGAAATAACAGCTACCGCACGATTTCTAACGAATTTCAAAAGGCGGTTAACATTCGAAATCGTTAAAAAGAACATTTTTATAAGTAGATACACTTTTATTACACCTTTCTGAATAGTTATTCATGATTTTCCGACACTTTAGTTATTAATAATTAATTTTAATCATCTATAAACGTTGTTGAAACGGAAAAACTTGGTACTTTTTTTATTCTAAAGCTTCCGTATCGAAAACAGTGCAAGATACACTAAAAATGCACTGAAACTTTTTTGTAGAGCACAAAATTTCCTACAAAAAAGTCAGCTAGGGCCATAGACTAAAGTTAATTGTTTAACCACGAGCAACGATGGAATATGCCTCATATTTTACAAAAATTCTAAAATGTTCATAATTAACTTGCAAGACAAAATTCCATCGTTGCTCGTGGTTAATCGATTAACATTAGACTAGGGCTGTCCCTGACTTTTTTTAAGGAAATTTTGTGCTCTATAAAAAAAGGTTCAGTGCCTTTTTAGTGTATCTTGCACTGTTTTCAATACGGAAGCTTAGAAAGAAAAAAGTACCAAGTTTTTCCGTTTCAACAACGTTTATAGATCATTACAATTATTAATAACTATATCGTCTAGAAATTATGAATAAATATTCTCAAAGATGCACTCAAATTGGATCTGTTTATACAAATTTTCTTTTTAACGAATTCGAATCTTAACCGTCATTTCAAATTCGTCATAATCTGTGCGATAACTACTACTTCCCAAAATGCTGTCCCATATTTAAAATTTCTTTGCGTGTAGTTCATAAAGTAAACAAATCATACCTGAATCTTTGTTTTTGTCATGATTTTCATCAAACTCGATGTTAGTCGGTGCCGTTGTGTCTAAACATACCGACAGGAAAAGTAGGACCCATCCAATTAAGGTAGTATCTAGAAGACCGCTATTGTTCGCTTGTCCGCTAGTCAACGGAGCCAATAATTTCCCTAATGTTCTCACCATTGCTTCTATTACCGAGGACTTGCTAACTCCTGCAGTCAATGACTTTCGACCCAGGAACGTTAGCAAAATGAACACCCTGTGGATTTTGAAAATCACCTTTAGACTAGTCCCTAGTCAATTGTAATATAGATTTAACGTAGGTGCATTTAAAAATTAAAATAAAATAATGGTAAAACTGCACAATAGCTACGTCACCTCAAAAAAATCTGCTCGTCATGCTTTCGATGTATTTTACCTTCTGATTACGAATATGACAATAAAAATCGGCGGTCAGACATATCTGTAACGTGGGACGTTTTTAATTCTAACAAAATTATTTTTCCCAGAGTTTTATCTTGCTCTGCTTTACACAGATGTTGTTCGTAAAATTGAAAAAAGGGAAAGATATTATTTTCCAACGTTCGACAACCAGAAGATAAGTTTTTTTTTAGCGTATAGCCGGAAAACACATGTTGGGCGACATCATAGAGTAGCTCGACTAGTCGGCGACGTAGACAAAAACACGAATTTCTCGAAGTCGTGTAAATTTATGATCTATTCTAAATAGGCTCTTTGATACGCAATCTGAACGCCACTAACTTATTTTCTGGCCAAGAGCGTTACCCCATAGTGTTATCCAACACATGTGGAAAACTAAAAATACTAAATAATTTTTCTCCCGAATGGTGTCACGTCCTCGCTGTCTTTCTTTTAGTAATACCAACAATTACCATTAGCGTTACTAATAAAATTCATTGTCAGCGTACAATTAGATTTATGTCAATAAATTTAGAAGTATATCTTATTCAATTTAATACCTTTTTAACGGTATTAATTATGATTATAAGTAATAAGTAATCGGAGTATTGCGCGATGCATATATCATCAATTGCGAATATGTAATCCACGTAATATTATTACTGTATATTAACTACTAATTATTATTATTGCGTTTAGATATAAGTTTATAATATTATATTGTAAGGGAAGATAGTATACATCATATCCACTTTTCCCCACTTTTCCGGGCAAAAGCCCTGCCCCTTTTTCTCTATCGTCCAATCTTGACATGGACAATTTTTGACTCTCATCTCATGAGCATAGAGAGGGAGAAGTCCTAGAGCTCTAACCGAGGTGACGATTTAGGAAAACCTATTTTCAAAAGTCAGTCTGACAGTCGACAGTCCGAAAGTTTAGTCCAAAAGTCCAGTCCGAGAGTCCAGTCCGAAAGTCGACAGTTACGGAGTCGACAGTTTAAAAGTTAATTTGAGGAGTCGAAGCTAAGTTGGACCCAAATAATCTCTGACTTGTAGACAATTTGTAAGGCTCGTTTTATTTTAATCTTTTTCATATATTTATACAACTTTGTTTACCATTTTTTGATTTCCAGGATAATTCCTTTTTCTTTTTCCTCTTTTCCTTATTCCATAGAACAATCCAAATTAATTTAAAAGCTTGAGGTTGGATGCTTCTAGTTAAGGTACCAATTTCGAGGTATTGAATTAATTATTTGAACAAAATTCTTTCATCTAAATTCAAAGGCTTGAGGTTGGACGCTTCGTCGTCAAGGTACCAACCTCGAGGTATTGAGTTAAAGACTTGTTGCTAAATTCATTTGATTTTTAAACCAATCCTATTTCAAAGGTTTGAGGTTGGACCCTTCTTAGTCAAGGTACCAACCTCGAGGTATTGAAACAAAAGGGATCTTCTTTTCTTATTGCTTTTTTTTGGATTAGAAACAAATACTTGAAGTTGGATGCTTCCTCGTTAAGGTACCAACTTTAAAGTATCAATCTAACCACGTTTTTTTTGTTAATTAATTGAACCCCAAATCAATTATTCCCTAGTATCCTTTCCAAAAATCATACTATCTTCCATTATTTTGTAATGTACCTAAAATATAAATTATAATAATGATAATAATAATTGTATATTTTATTTCACCATTTCTCCACCATCCCGGTCGTTCCAAGGTAAGAGGGACGAATAATAAATTTTAAAAACTTCTTTCTTTTATTATTTGTACTCCGTTGTGTTCGACGCTGGACGTAACAATCTGAGTCGCTATTTTGAAAAAACCACAGAAAATCGTGTTTTTTTACAGTTTTTTTTGTATTTAGTTCCAAAAATACGCATCAGATGGAAAATGTTTCAAATAAAAAAGGTAGAGAATCAAATTCTCTACAAGAAAGGTCAGATACATTTTTTTCGTATTAGCAGAGGGAAGCTCCAAAAATAGCGATCATTGAGCTCGTAATACACTTAGTTCAGGCATTTCCTTCCCAAGTATTATGAGTTCACTGATTGTCCGCAACGCGGCGCGTCATTCTCGCCGCTGATATGGGATATGTCTTGATATAATGATGAAGGTTGAACGCACACATAAAAATACATACCAATGCATGAAACTAGGGAATGCTCGCGTGCGGGGGGGGCTCTGACCCCCAGACCCCCCTATTTATACTAGCCTAACCTCTAACCGACAGTCGTTATCAATAATTTAAACCACGGTCATTCTCACCATGTTCATCGATATTTTTGGAACTTCCCTGAGCTAGTACGAAAAAAATGTATCCGACCTTTTTTGTAGAGAATGTGATTCTCTACCTTTTTTATTTGAAACATTTTTCTATCTGATGCGTATTTTTTAAATTAAATGCAAAAAAAAAATAAAAATTCACGATTTTCTGTGGTTTTTTCAAAATAGCGGCTCAGATATGTCTGACCGCCGATTTTTATTGTCATATTCGTAAGCAGGAGGTGAAAATACGTCAAAAACATGTCCCGCAGATTTTTTTTTGAAGTGACGTAGTTATTGTGCAGTTATACCAAAATAATTAACGGCTTAGACCTACCAATTGCATTAGATGTTAAAATGTCATAGTTTGGAAATTTCATAAACATTTCAAACACCTTCCGTCGTAATCGCTCGGATTAACAAACGTTTAGGCCTTGTCGAAATATTTAAAATCTCAACTAGTAATGAAATTAACAACGAAAAAAGGTAATAGAAAAAACGAAAGATAAAATTATATTCAATAACTATAAAGTTGATACAATTTCGATTTGATAGTTATTAGGAATAGAGTGGTATGTGAATATGATTTGTTAGCATGCATTATAATAAATCAAAAGAAAGAAAGGCAATTAATATAACAATATATAAACATGCAAAAAATATACATAGATATGCAAAAAAAAATGCCCTAGTTAATTGTTTTAAATCAATTTGTTAAAAATGTACCTGTCTTGCGGGAAGATGTGCGTCGATGATGCTGAGTAAAGGTTTATTACTGTGCTCGCTAAAAAATTGCCCCACCATGGTTGATGGCCGGCCATGCGAGCAAGTAGAGCGACGGCGTATAGTTGCAATCTTGGCGCTGGTGTCATTACGCAAATCGAGTTGAATAATTGTTCGCAGATTTTTGGTGTAAACGAGTCGAACAAGCTCGTTGGAACCTAATAAAAGGTAATTAAAATTCAATTTAATTCAAATTCACAAGTACGCCTTGTACTGTTATTAAGAAACTAAACAACTTTAGATTCCAGATAAAAAATTAACGTCTTAATAGTTTTGATAATCTTACGTTCGAAACTGGCCCGATTTCGTATACTGTAGACAGTAAAACATCGGAAAGGATTTCTCCTAAAATGCGAAGTTTGTCGATCGATGCCGTCGCTAATGACGCTGAGGGATCAGCGTCGGTCCCTTTCCACGATTCCAATCGACGCCATACACCACGGATGATATTTAATTGGTGTTGGTACATTATACATTCCTAAAATTTCAGTTGTATTATCGCAAATTTTTCGAAAAACTATTTTTTTTTATTGATGGTAACTTTGTTTTTTACCACAAAAACTATATTTCCGCAAAAAAATGCATGTTTTTTTAAATAAATTAATCAAAATTTGGTCTTGGAGAAAAATGTTTTTATATTTAAGGAACGTCTTTTGTATTAAAACTTATTGATTTTAGTTTTACCTGATACGTAGACATAATTTTTGCCGATGGCTGTTCTTTTTCGGTCGAGTTCTTGCTGTGGTTCAAGTAATGTTGCATATGTATTACATTAGGGGTTTCGGTACAAAGCAGTGGGTCGAGGTAACTTTTCAGTCGTTCCGTTGCTAAACTAAATCTGAAAATTGAAAATACAATTTATTTAAATAATTTAACTGCAAAAACTTCTGAAAATTAAAAATCACAAAGTGGTTACGGGACTAAAAAATAATATATATTTTAATTGTTTTAATTGATAATAATTCTCAAGAGTATTGAGTGAAAATTTCGGGTCATTCGTAGCCAAACGGACGGAGATAAGCTATTTTTAAGGTAGTAGTCTGGTTACATATTTCGAAAGTATTGTGTCTTAAGAATATACGGTGAAAAAAATCACAACGAAATTCGAAAAATTGACAAAGCTATAGCACATATGGGTGAATTAAAAAAATGTGATACATTTTGATTTATAAAACTTTCAAATTTCAAAATGCATTTTAATGAAATTTTATTCAGGGAACTTGTTAAGTATGTTTACATGAATGTAAATTTGGAATATTGCAACTACAACTTACTCCAAATAGTTTTTATCATGACTTGGGTGAATTTTGTGATGACGGAGTTTACAGCATTTACGTATTGAAAATTAGTGTCCTCAAATTTTACTATTAATTCACTTGAACTTTGTTTTACAATCGATTTTTAAAATTCATATTTAAAATTGTAAATTTTAAATTATATTCCTCTAAACGCAGCGTCTAATATGACAAACTCGATTGTAAAAAGTGAGTACATCTGTAAAAGTGATTAGTAGAAATTACAATAATATGATAATAATCTTCAATACGCAATGTATATTAAAAACTGCATCTGTATCTGATTTTTATTTCAATTTTTTTTGTTAATTACCATTAAAAATGTTTTTGACAATAATTTACTAAAATAGCCCTTCAACATAAACATTAATTTTAATTATTTTTTTTTCATTACACCAATAAAAAATTTAATGTCTAAAAATTAATTATATTTATTCAACACAATTTAACATAATATGAATTTAACATTATTCTTGAGCTTTTGCCTTGCTAATTGTTTTAATTCGCGATTTTTCTTTTCTTTTCGGACTGTACTTTCTGCGTAATAGTAGGTTTCCTCTTTGATGAAACTTTTTTCAATTTGCTCTTAACCCGTTGCATTGCAACTCGTTTTTCCGTGTCCTCTATTATTTTCCTAGTTTTCATTTCTATATTTACAATATCAAAATTAAATAAAACGAATTTTTAATATTAATAAAAATACCAAAATAATTAAAATATAATAAAAATATTAAGTATATATTGTATTTTATAATTTAAATTATTCATATTCAAAGCTTTAACGATTTTCTCATATTAAAAATAAGAGTATTATACAACTATGATGGAGTTTACAATGATGGGGTTTACAAACTGTCATATTCACACCTATCCTCAAAGAGTCATAGGTCTGACAAAAATGTGGAGAAAAACGGCGTTCACGGCTTCATTTGTACCACTATTTAGCTTAAAAATGTCCAAAACGCTAAATCCCAGCTGATCGTTTTCTCCAAATATAGGTGAGTTACAATATTTACAGCAATTTTTCGTTATTACCGGCGACAGTTGACCTCCAATCGAAAAATGTTCCAGGGGAATGTTGTAGGTATAGAAAAGATCTACAATTTTTGTATACATCATTTTTCACATAACCTCAAAGTTTCAGAGAAAAATCGAAAAAACCATGTTTTTTGTTTTTAATTTTTCTCTCGCACAAAAGTGATTTTTTTTCCTTGAAATTTTCAGGAGACTTACCTTTTTTAGTCCCGAATAAGCTGTAATTTTTTTGAATAATAATATTTATTCATTTGTTTTTTAAATGATTAAGAACCGATAAAACACCCATATTTTTCAGTGAAAAATCGAATGTCAAATCTTTAGATAATGGAAGTTTATTTAATGGAATTTGTTCGTTGAAATGTCTACTTTCAGATGGTATATGAATCAATTTACATTTCTATACAAAAAAGTGCCAAAAACAGCGTAAATCTAAAAAACTCGATTTTCAACATTAGTTTTGTCGATTATTTTGTTAAAAGTAGCTATTATTAATGAAAATTTAAGGTACTTTTTGTACAGAAATGTAAATTGATTCATATATCATCTGAAAGTAGACATTTCAACGAACAAATTCCATTAAATAAACTTCCATTATCTAAAGATTTGACTTTCGATTTTTCACTGAAAAATATGGGTGTTTTATCGGTTCTTAATCAATCAAAAACAAAGGAATAAATATCATTATTAAAAAAAATTATAGCTTATTCGGGACAAAAAAAGGTAAGTCTCCTGAAAATTTCAAGACAAAAAAAATCACTCTTGTACGAGAGAAAAATTAAAAACGAAAAACATGGTTTTTTCGATTTTTCTCTGAAACTTTGAGGTTATGTGAAAAATGATGTATACAAAAATTGTAGACCTTTTCTATACCTACAACATTCCCCTAAAACATTTTTCGATTGCAGGTCAACTGTCGCCGGTAATAACGAAAAATTGCTGTAAATCACCTATATTTGGAGAAAACGATCAGCCGGGATTTAGCGTTTTGGACATTTTTAAGCTAAATAGTGGTACAAATGAAGCCGTGAACGCCGTTTTTCTCCACATTTTTGTCAGACCTATGACTCTTTGAGGATAGTATATAATATCACATAATATATTATAAGAAATAATTTTTTTGAATTTGAAACAGAATGTAATTTTCGCTCGGAGTACAATTGATATTTACTAAATCTATCAAATCATCGTTACAAAATGCAGTTATATTGTTTAATTTAATGTATAAATTGTGCCCGCAGTTTTCAAAAATTTTTTAACCTCACATTGATACTTACCTTTACCGTGGTATTATGTATATAATTTATTCGAAATATGTTAATGTAAATATATCGATTTTTAGTTTGAATGTATAAGAACTGACTAGAACGTGCACAATAACTGAATCACACAAATATTACGTTAAGAAATATAAAAATAGCTTGTTTAACACTGTTTTCAACACGACTGTCAAAACTCGTGAACAGAATTAAAATCAAATTATAGCGAATTTAACAAACATCAGTTGTTTTAAAATTATATTAGCGTGAATAATAGATACACATATTTAAAGTTACATTTTCCAGTTTTCAAAAAAAATGAACGAATCATACTACGAATGTTGGTTAATGTTCAAATACAGTGCTGGGGACACATGACGGAGTTTACATTTTCTCTATATTGAGCATGAAAATGATATCAAGCGGTCACTTATAACTTATAAATATTCATTGATATACGAGATTATACCCCGGTTTAATGTTTTGTTCCTTAATTTGTTAAAAATTTAATGCTAATTTACCATTTATGTACTCGGGACACAAAGGTATCACATTTTTTGAATTCACCCACATATTATTACATTTTTTATACAAGATTCAAAGTATCACAGTCTTTTTTAAAATCACCCACGCAGTAAGTTGAAAAAAAAAAACGATTTGCGGCGTTTTAGCGTTTCTTTTTCTCGGCGTGGGGTTCCTAATTACTTTTCGTAAAGTCAACTTTTTTTTTGTGTCAATTGACAGAATGTAAGTAAGATTTGAATATTGAGTTTCGTTTATTACCGATTATCTCCTAACCTCTTGCTGCAATCTAATTTTTGTATTAACAAAAATATTTCCGCGTTATTTTTTTTATTTGTTATTTAACGAAGGGAATCGCCCTTTTAGACAATTTTTGCATATATTCAATTGTAATATTTGCGAGAGCTGCAGATCGTCTTAACCCTTTCAGTCACGCATTTCTCTTTTCACTGAATTTGGTTGAAATTCGTTACTCGGGGGTTTTCGGGATCGCTGAATACAAATCTGACGCCAGATTTCAGAAATTCAAAATGGCGAATCCAATATGGCAGACAAAAATTGAAAATCGACTGAATTCGCTTGAAAAAAGTTACTCAAGGGTTTTCGAGGTCACGGAATACGAATCTGATGTCAGAAATCCAAAATGGCGGAATTTTTCGCTTGAAAAATGTCGAGGATTTTTTAATCCCCAAAACTATTTACATTTTCGTATTCAGAGACCTCGTAAATACCCGAGTAGCTTTTTCTTTCAAGGGTATTCAGTCGATTTTCAATTTTGTGCCCGCTATATTGGATCCATTATTTTGAATTTTTGAAAACCGACATCAGATTCGTATTCAGCGACCGATATAAAAACGTATAAATAATGAGTTTCCCGTATATGTTTGTATGGAATTATTTGTCACAAACGATTTAAAAAATTAATTTCAGTCATTTTTTGGTGTATTTTTGTTTATAATTAATTAGTTTATAGTATTTTAATACGTGTGATATTTTAAATTCAATCAATTCTTAGCTATGTAGAAAATCAATCACAACGTAAAAAAACACAAGAAACTGATTTTTAAATGTAAAAAAAGTAGCTGATAAAAGGTGGATCTGTGAGAGACCCACTATGACGCAAAGGTTAAGAAGATGGCGCCATACTTCAC
Organism: Trichopria drosophilae; assembly: GCA_030407085.1. Taxonomy (NCBI): domain Eukaryota; kingdom Metazoa; phylum Arthropoda; class Insecta; order Hymenoptera; family Diapriidae; genus Trichopria; species Trichopria drosophilae. The sequence continues at coordinate 187,106,525 of CM059582.1, forward strand.
ATTTGTGTATGAAATATAGGAACTGCAGAAACCTACACAAAGTATAGCAGCGGACATGAGTCGATTTCCGACAGATAAACAATATTTATGAAACGTAAACAAACATTATTTTTGTATAGATGTAAACTTGCACGTCTTATTTACTGGAATTGTATTTTATTAATTTCAATTATTTTGAAGCTTTAAATTAATGATGGCTATCAACAGGGACATGAATGGTCCCTTTCATTTTCGACCTAGTTAAGTAATCGTACTTATTTGTAACTGTGTCATGCGTGGAACATTTTTATTCATATTTCACTTTCTGCGATGAAAAATAATAGTTTATTAATATTTTAATGCACAATAGGAATATTTTAATACGTGTAAAACATTTTCTGTCGTCAATAAACATTTACATGAATTATATTGCGCTTAATAGTTCGTAAACCTCTTAAGTGGTCCAACAATATCAATATTGCACTTTAAAAACTTTTTATACCATCTGTTTCAAAAGAAACATCGCGAGGGGCGGTATTAAAAATTGTATTAGACCAATAAAATCTCCTAGGAATTTAACAATAACCGAACAAAGTAGTTAACTTATAGTTAAGTTACCAATCTATCTCAAAGCGGCAAGCCTAATCGAGCTCAACGATTTTATTTCTACGCTATTAAGTCATTACACAGCCCAACAAAATTTTGTTGCCGCACAAGTAAGAGTCGATTCTGATAGGATTTTTGTTCCAAAATCGAAATATGACCGGCAAAATATCCAATTGGCTCCAGTTTTTGAGATATTGAAGGTCAAAGGGGTTAAAAATGTGATTTTCGGCATTTTTCAATATCTGTTCACAGATGCCAAAAAATGATGTTGCTCCACTAGTAAAAGTCAATTTTCATATAATTTTTCTCACAGAATCGGAAATATTGAATTGGATTTATTTTTTGCCCAAATTCCAGGTCAAAATTGTAAAAAAGTTTGCTTTAGAATATTCTTGACGTCTATACTATAGAACGCGACGCAAATAATAAAAAAACACAAAATGGTGGATCCAACATGACCGACAAACCTATTAAAATTCGAACCACTTCAAACTCGTTATCGTCTTAACTAGTTTTCTAGAAAAACAGAAAAGAATGTCTGAAAACACGATTTTTTACCCCTTTGACCTTCAATTTGGTAAAACACAAAGTAAAATTTCCAAAATGATAATGAGTTTGAAGTGATTCAAATTTCTAAAAGTTCGTCGGACATATTGGATCCGCCAATTTGTATTTCTTGATATTTTGCGTCGAGTTCTGTAGTACAGATGTGAAAATGTCCTAAAACACGATTTTTTACTTTTTCGACCTTCAATTTTGGGCAAAAAGTAGGTCCAAATCAATATTTTGGCGTACATATTTCGATTATGTGGAAAAACTCCTATCAGGATTGACTCTTACTATTGGAACAACAGAATTTTTTAGAGCTGTGAATAAATGCTCAAAATGCCTGAAACCGGATTTTTTGACACGTTTGACCTTCAATATCTCAAAAACTGGAGCCAACTGGATATTTTGACGGTCATATTTGGATTCTGGAGCAAAAATCCTACCAGAATCGACTCTTACTTATAGGACAACGTGAAATTCTCAAACTTTTGTTGGGCCGTGTTATTATAATACATTTATTGCATTAAAAAATAAAATAGAAAATAGTATGAAATTCTAAAAATTACCTGCACTGTACGTCATCGGCGAGAGTGGACAAAATATTACACTGCGCTTCAATGGAGGATTGCATTGTCGAATCGGACAAATTGTTGACACCCGTATCTAAACTGTTGAGTTCGGCATAATCTTCACCAGGCAAAACGACCATATGACCGTAAAACATTCCAAGGGGAATCTTGCAACGTGTTGAAGACATCCCGTATCTCCCAATTGTCGTGATCTGAAATTAATTTAATATTTTGCTTCGTCTCCAGAATTCTCGTTAGGTCAATACAGTAGGACCTCTCTTATTCTAATTAGTAAAATTTTTCAAGATGGCGCCGACCTCTTATTCTAATTTCCCCCTTACCTCCGCTTACTTTGCTTGCGAGTTTGTGATTCGTGGACAATATTTTTCGTTGACTTTTCGTGTGATAGTGGGAGAAGACTTGTGGGGGAACGATTAGAATAAGAAAGGCAATTAGAATAAGAGAGTTCGTACTGTACTTAATTTAATATAAATTATCTGTAATTAAAACTAATCGTACCTTCAAATATCGGCAGACAGGGGGCGGTTGAAGATCGTTAACAACCAGTGGTTTATTGCCGATGTCACCAGCAACCACGAGGCGAATTCCATCGGTCTCTTCGCTTTTTGTCCAAATATCGATCGAAAGTGACACCAATTCAGAACAAGAAGGAAATATAAGATCTGTGAGTATAATCGGTAAGCCAAAGTCCAAAATAACGAATCTTCGTGCTCCCGAATGCATTCGTTCCACTACCAGCGCTTGTTGCGGTGGCCAACAAAGCAATCTTCCCCATGGAATATCTTCTTTCTGAAATTTAACACCTTTAGTAAATCATGTGCACTAAGAAAAATCTAAATTAGCAGCAATACTCAGGAATTTGTCGAGAAAATAATCTGCGCTTTTCTAATTTTTACTGTAGCGCAGTTTATTTTCGTGGACGAATGCAAAATATTGTGATGGGATTAATGAACAACATTTTTTAATGATACTCGTTTTAAAAGGGACAATCGTGGATGCTAAACTACCGCGCAATTAACGGATTGTAACTTCTATCAAATTATTTGTCACCTGCTAATAAAAGTTTTTTAGTAATCTGTTTTGGAAAATTACCTAAACCAATGTAGTTATTCCGTTAAATAAAATTACGAAATTGCTTCGCATGCTAGAGTTTAAGTACGCATTGGGAAGATTAAAAACGAGATAAACAGAACAACAAGCATTGAGTAAACATTTAAAAAGCACTGACGAAAATAATGCTAAAGCGAGAACTTTTCATAACTTAAGAAAAATATCCAGCAGAATTAAACTTAAGCTAAAAGAAAATAGTTCAAGATTTTAAACCAATTACAAGCCAAACGCATACGACATTTAAATGCGAAAATAGTAAATAAAACCAAAACTACCGAAATACTTAATCGAAGAATTATTTCGTAATCAATTTGATGGTCTGACTCGATGAATTTTTGGTTACTTTTGCTCGCTATTTTTCAGTATAAATACTTGTTACTACAATCGAACGGATAAATCCACAAGTAAACATATCTCGACTATAAATACTTGGACTACTTTTTTCAATAAACCTCGATTTTTTTAACCACCCTATTGTCTATACATTTTTAAATTCAGAAAAATGTTGATGTGTCATCAATACCATTGGCAGATCTGTCACTCCGACAATGATTTCCGTCAATATAATTTCGATTAATATTTAAACGGATGAGGAACGAATGTAGATTATCACGTATATTTTTATTATCCAAAATTGTTAATTTTTATATGGTTTAATTATATTTTAATGTAACCTCACAGTAAAAATCAAAATGAAATTTACACCGCACTTTCTTGCGTCAATTTCAGTCCAGTATTTCGTATCAAAATCGAAGTTAACAAAAATTGAGAGTACATATTCTACTATTTTCGTGGTCAAAATTGAGTTTCATCCATCGGGAATTCCAATATGGCGCCGAATTTGGCAACAATGTCCAGAAAATTGGGAAATATTTATTCTTACTAAATTTTGTCGAGCCCTTAGAATATTCTATTGAAACTCTGAACAAAGGTGAACAAAATACTTCAATTTTAAGGAAAAATTTTACTTTTTTACCCTTCATCATTCTAACAACCTCAAAATGGCCACAACAATGAAAATTTCTTTAATTTTTTCTGGACGCTCTAACTCAAAACTACGAGCTTTATTTAAAAAATTATAAGAATGAAAAGTTCTTAGAATTAACCGAGATATATCACGAAATTTTTTTATGACATTTGGGGATTTTTTTTTTCCAAATTGTCATTTGTTAACGAAAAATTATGAAAAATATTTACTGTATTCTCTAATGAATTCTAAGAATTTTTTGTTGTTTGCAATGTTTTCCAAATGTTGACAGTTTTCGAGAAAAAACAAATTCTAAGCTATAATATTTAAAATTCATTTTCTCAAAAACTATCAACTTTCGGAAAAAATACAAAGGAGAACAAACTCTTAGAATTAATGAGAGAATACACTAAATTTTTTTCACAATTTTTTGAAAATAAATTACATTTTTTTAAAAATTAAAAAAAAAATTCATTACAAAAATCTAAATTTTTTATAATTTATTGTTTTTCACTTTTTTTAACTTCGTAAATTTCATATTTCTTTTCATTCTTTTCATTTCCGAAGCCTTTCAGTTTGCTATCATACAGTTTTTCCTGGCGTACGATTCATTTAAAATTTTCTACGTAGTTATTTTTGAGGCCGCTTATTGTAAATATGAAGACAAATTTCTAAATTTAAAAATGGCGGATCCAATAAGGCGGACGAGTTTTACAAAAATTGCTTTTAATTGCTTGGATCATGTTACTCGAGGAATCTTTGGAGTTGCCCATTACAAATGCGAAATAGGTTTTTAAAAATTCAAAATGGCGGATGAGTTTTGCAAAATTAAACGAAATTGCTTGAAACTGTGTACTTGGGGTTTTTTTAATGGGGTCGCTGATCACGAATCTGGTATCAGATTTTAAAAATTCAAAATGGCGGATCCAATATGGCAAATAATTTTTGCAAAACTTTCTTTTCATTAATTGAATCGTGTGACTCGAAGGTCTTTCAAGTTTGAGCTCTACGAATACGAAATCCATTTTTTTAAATTTAAAATGGCAGATCCAATATGGCGCAATTTAATTGTTTTTGATTGAATCATGTTTCTCCGGCGTTTTTGAAATAGCTGGTTAAGAAATCCTTTATAAAAATTCAAAATAGGAAATGATTTTTTCTAAAAATACGTAATTTTGTTTGAAATGTGTTACTCCAGTTTTTTTAGAGTCGTCATTTATGAATATGCAGTCAAATTCGTAAATTCAAGATAACCGAATCAACTTGACGGAACAAAATGTAAAAATTACTCTTATTAAAAAAATTTCGTAATCGGGGGAATTTATGAGGGCGCACTGATTACGAATCTAAAGTGGAAATTCAGAATGAAGAAATGAACATTATTGGGTTAGCCGTTCGCGAACCTAAAGATAAACTTAACATAAAGAATTTTAAATTAATTGAATTTTGACAATTTGATATCACATGTATAATCAGTGACACCAGAAATAGAGAGATATCAAGTTTTATCTAAAAATCCAATCAATTTGTAAACTTTTATCCTTCTTATTAGAACAGCCATTTTGAATTTTGAAAATTGCTCCTCACATTTATAATCACCGACTCCGCAAACCTCCTGAACAAAGTTTTATAAAAATCCGACCGTTTTTTACATTTTTAGTAGGCGAATTGGATCCGCCATTATGAATTTTAAAAATTTGACAACGGATTTGTTATTAGCGACCCCTAAAACCCGAGAGTACCAAATTTCGTGTTAACCGTTTCGTCCCGAAACGACAAAATTTGTCGCCGGTTTTGATCCTCTGCAAGTTTATGGATATCTTTGAGATATTGTTATAAAATGCAGGTTTTCTATACATGGTGGCCGCTTTTTTCTCGGAAAAAAATTCCCTGACTTTTCCCAGATTTTTCCCTGACCAATATTTTAATGATATCTATTAAAAATAAACAATACAGATAAAAATGTTTTAAAAACAGCTACACATTTTCAATAAATTCTTTATTTTTTCAATCAACAACGAGTAGTATATTCTAAAACATATTATCTATAAAAATCCAGAAAAAAAACTCATGTTCCTGCGGATTTTTTCGTGTATAATTCAAAATAATAGTAGAAAATTTGTTGGGGGTTCTCAAAATTTGTTATAAAATGTCAAGTTCTGCGGTAATATGTTACTCAATAATTATAAATGTTGATAAATTTTAGGATTTAGGCGATTTTGGACAGTATATTCAAAGTATTGTTAAAATTCTTACGAATGTTGACAATAACAAAAAAATTGCCATAAATTTTATATTTTTCAAATACTATTGGACAAATATCAACTACTTAAAATAGAAATGGTAAAATAATCATTTAAACAAATAAATATTCTCAAAATTTGGGAGTTTTGTGCTGTTTTCAACATTTTAACAATTTTTCTCCGATTTTTAGCCTTTTTATGCAATTTCAAAGATTTTTGAAGATTTAAAAAAATGTATGAAAGTTTTCTATCATTTTCAAAAGGTTTTATTTATACAAATATTTGTTTAATGGCAAATATTTTTGAAATATTCTGTAAAGTATCTTTATAGAAAGATAAATATCTTTAAATATAAAATTGTTTGCATTTATTTTTGTTAAACTATTAAATTTTATTCAAATCTGTTAGAATATATTCAATACCGAAATGTGTTATTGTTAAACGTGTTTATTTTTGTTGCAATGTACCAGAACGTTTAAAACTGAGCAGTACCACAAATATATTTTATTTAAGATTATTTTTTTTCTCAAAATTGTTGGTTTTTGGTGAAATCGGTCGAAAATGTTCAAAACTGAAATATGTTATTGATAAAAAACGTCAATATTTGTTTAAATTTGTGAGAAAGCATTTAAAATCATTTAAAAGAATTTTATGCGAAACACGATAAAATAAAGCATTTTTCTGAAAATGAAATTGTGCGATTTTTTGTTAAATAATGTTTTTCACTTTTTAAAGATTTGTCTACAATTTACTTTTTCCCTGACCAATTTTGAAATTCCCTGACTTTTCCCTGATTTCCCGGTTTTCCCTGACGGTGGCCACCATGCTATAGTTTTTGGGTATGCTCTTTTCGAATCTAACGTCCGTTTCTCGGTGTCACTTTCCATTTTTTAAATATGACCACGTAAACGGAAAAAAACGTGGAAAAATGGGAAAACTTTTTCAGAAAACTGCAATTTTTCTTGCGAAGCAGTTCCGGAATAGTGTCAGGCCTGAAAATCCTGTGGCATAATGAGTTTTACTAAAAGTTGGTCAATATTAAGATTTAAGTTACAAAATGGCGTCCACAAAATGGCGCTGCTCATACGAAATTTTTTGGTTATTTGGGTTTTATTAAAATATTTCTGGTATCTTGAAGTGAACTTTGATAAATATGTAGATTGCTTTTGAGGTGACTAAATACTAATTCGTTACTAAATTTTGCAAATTCAAAATGGCGGATCCAATGTGACTTCGAAACCTTCTATATACCAAATACCAGACAATTTTGTTGAAATCTCGGTCAGCCATATCGGATTCCCTATTTTGAATTTACAAAATTTATTAACGGATTTGTATTCATCAACCTAAAAAATAATCCACTAGAACATATTCATCAAAATATACGACAAAATACCAGAAATGTTTTAATAAAACTCAAATAAAATGAAAATCCGAATCAATAGCGCCATTATGAGGACGCCATTTTGTAACTTAAATCTTAATATTGACCAACTTTTAGTAAAACTCATTATGCCACAGAATTCTGAGGCCTGACACGATTCCGGAACTCCTTCGCAATAAAAATTGCAGTTTTCTGAAAAAGTTTTCGCATTTTTCCACGTTTTCTTCCGTTTATGTGGTCATATTTAAAAAACGGACTTCAGATTCGAAAAGAGCATACTCAAAAACTATAGAAAACCTACATTTCATAACAATATCTCAAAGATATCCATAAAGTTCCGGAGGATGAAAACTGGCGACAAATTTTGTCGTTTTGGAACGAAACGGGTTAATTAGATAAAGATTCGGATTTTGGTCTGCCATATTGGATCCGTCATTTGGAATTTTCATTTCGGACGTGCAACGTTTTGTATTTTCGTCCGCCATTTTTAATTATGAAAATCAAATGTCATAATCGTAATCTGCGACCTCGAAAACCCCCGAGTAGTCAGTTTCATCTGGATTAAGACATTTTTTTGCATTTCAGTCGGCCATCTTGGAACCGCCATTTTGAATTTCGAGTATTGACTAGAAGATACCGTTACAAATGATTGCATAAATCAATAATAAGTGTACCACAATATTTATAAATAGCTAATAATGTCGGAAATGCTATAAAAACACAAAATTCGGCTAAAAATCCGCATCTTGGATCCGCCATCTTAAATTTTGCATATCTAATCACGTCAACTTTTAGTCAAACTCATTATGCCACCAGATCCAGGTCTTTGGAATGATCGGTCAGCGCGAACCTATTGAAAAACATGAAAAACCGATCCAAAAATCGAAATTTTCTCTATTTTTTTGTTGCCTTTTCGCCGCCATATTTAAAAAATGGCTGCTCCTAGCGAAAAACGGACTTCGGATTCGGAAAGAGGAGGGTTGAAAACTATAGAATCTAAATATTCAGAATTATTCATCGTTAGTTTCTATAAGGAAAGTAACGATTAAAATGTAGTGAAATTTACGGCATTTTGCGCGGAAACGGGTTAAAAATTAGAGGTTAGGTGTCATTTTCTTGGAAATTTGTCAGCGCCAATCGACAGAGCGACCTCGAAAACAAGATATGACCTTCGTCAAACATTATATTTTGTAAATATAGTGCACAATCAAAGTCGACGTCACAATTAAAAATATTATATTTTAACAAAAACTGTTTTAAACAAATTTAGCAGAAAAGGGTCCCTTTCGGTATCACCCATATATGAAATTGTAAACAAATTCTAATGCCAACTTACATTTTACGAGTAAAGAATTATTAAAAATCAGATTTTGGCATTAACGCTCACATCGTTTATAAATAAAAAAATCATCCTCATTGTTTACAAAAATTAGTTGCAATTATATTGATGGAAATCATTGCCGGGTTACACAAACATTTCTATTGATCTTGATAATATTGGACGTATTTCTATGCGAACTTTATATTATTTAATCCTTAAAGCGCCCTAGGGGTACTGGGAGACCCCACACATATACATATTACATTTTTTTCCCCTTCTAAAGCTGCACTTTTACAGCATTTTTTATCTTAACCCTTTAAGGGCTAAATGTACAAAAATTTGACACGAAGTTTGTCAGTATTTTTTAGTATTTAAATTCAATGAAAAAAATTGTGGTATATACGTTTCCAATTGCTCGAACCCCGCTCTTTCGAATGGTGGATGGTAAAATACTGTCAATTTTAAAATGAACGAATTACAGACCACTTTTTAACAAAAATCATGAGATTTTAAAAGTTTTTTTTTCATTTATCGTTTTTTTTTTATCACTTATAGCATTACTATGCCTCAGTTCGGTATAAATAACGTGACAAAAATGTCTAAGCTTCAAAATGGTGATATATGTTTTTATAAAATTCGAAATGGCGGTCCCGAAAATGGCGTCCTAAATGAAATTTTCTTGAAAAATTTGAGAACGCTCTGACACAAAAATTATGAACTTTATAAAAAAAATAATAAGAGTAAAAAGTTGTTAGAATTCATCGACGAATACACTGGAATTTTGTCAGATTTTTTTTATGATATTTTGACAAAATTTTTTTTTTTTTGAAAATTTTTAAAAGTTTACCAAAAACTCTGAAAAAATTCTAGTATACTCTTTGATGAATTCGAAGCATTTTTTGTTCTTTGCAATTTTTTTCTAAAAGTTGATAATTTCCGATGGAAAAAATATAAAATATATATAAATACGCAACATTCGAGATTTATTTCTTCGAAAACTATCGACTTTAGGACAAAAATGCAAAGAACAAAAAATGCTTAGAATTCATCAAAAAACGTACTCGAATTTTTTCAGAATTTTTGGAAAAAAACAATTAAACATTTTTTCAAAATATCATAAAAAAAATCTGACAAAATTCCAGTGTATTCGTCGATGAATTCTAACAACTTATTACTCTTATCATTTTTGTTGTAAAATTCATAATTTTTGTGTCAGAGCGTTCTCAAATTTTTCAAGAAAATTTCATTTAGGACGCCATTTTCGGGACCGCCATTTCGAATTTTATAAAAACATATATAACCATTTTGAAGCTTAGACATTTTTGTCACGTTATTTATACCGAACTGAGGCATAGTAATGCTATAAGTGATAAAAAAAAACGATAATTGAAAAAAAACTTTTAAAATCTCATGATTTTTGTTAAAAAGTGGTCTGTAATTCGTTCATTTTAAAATTGACAGTATTTTACCATCCACCATTCGAAAGAGCGCGGTTCGAGCAATTGGAAACGTATATACCACAATTTTTTTCATTGAATTTAAATACTAAAAAATACTGACAAACTTCGTGTCAAATTTTTGTACATTTGGTCCTTAAAGGGTTAAAGAGCTACATTTCAAGAGGCACAAGTTAAATTTTGAGGACAAAATATTTAAAATTGGCTGAGTTACGATTTTTTTTTTTTAAAAAACTTCACTTTTATATTTAATTTTTTATAACGAGCGCCAATAATTTTTTTATCAAGATAACTTATCTACGCGTCAAAATGATACTTGGAGAGTTTCCAGTAATTTTGTTGAGACGAAATGACGAAAACTGTCCGCGCAGGACGATATTATCTTCGGATCGGGGTCTCCCACGACCCCGCATGGCGCTTTGTGTTATTTTTATATAGGGTGTCGCTTTAAGGGTTAATTACAATATACTTTCGATATTTAAAGAATAGTCGATTAACAATTTTTAAAGAAGCTAAAACTGTATTCGAAATCGATTGGTCGACGATCAATAGAGGTTATAGTTTGTGTACTTTAACCCTTTAACCCGTTTCGTCCTGAAATGCCCAAAATTTTGACTTCTTTTCATCAGGTGCTTTCACATGGAGAAAGTCCCTCAATCGTTTTGATATAACCAGACCTATTGTATTTTTTCTTGAACTTTCTAAATCCGGTTTCAGATTGACCACATCTGCCGCCATTTTTTTTACTATGGCGGTATCAATTTAAATTGATACTAAAAACATCATGTTTCTTAACGAGTAAATTTTGTTATCAACAAATTAATAAAGAATTATAAATTAGAAAAGAAAACCTCGAAAAAATTGTCGAGAAGTTCAGGAATTTTTTATTTGAAAATGGTAGACTTTAGGAGAAAATGTTACGGAAGAAAAACTTCTTGCAATTAATCAAAGAATACCCGAAAATTTTTTTAGAATTTTTTGACGACTTTTTCGATTTGTCAAAATTTTGGGATTTTGAAAAATGAAAAAAGTGTTTAAAAAATTCTGAAAAAAATTCAGCGTATTCTTTGAATAATTGTAAGAACTTTTTGTTCTGTAACATTTTTTCCTAAAGTCGATCGTCTTTGAATAAAAAATTCCTGAATTTTTCGCTAATTTTTTTGTGTTTGGGCCGCCATTTTGGATGCTTTTACCTTTATTTTCAAAATGGACATAGGCACATCTTAAAGTTTAAGTCTCGAGGACACGATTTCTTTACCGTTTAGAGGAATTCTGAAACAATTTCAATGTGAAAAGACGAAATGAAAAAAAAATTCATTTGAAAAATGCATGATTTTTTTGAAAAAATCGAATATAGTTTTTCACGGTTGCATTTTCTGAAAAATGTAATAACAGATTCTTTCAGAAAGTTCAGTTAATTTTACGTCAGATATGTTTTGTTTCAAATTTTTTAGAGCCTTTTTTCACACTAAATACAACCGTTGAAAATTGTAGTGAAAAAACGTCCATTCAGGACTTAATGGGTTAAACATAAAAAAATCGTGAATTTTGAAAAAATTTGTTCAAATAATCGTATTTTTGAACAGGAAACTGTATTCGAATCAAGTTGAATCTCTGTATCTGGTGAAGTAAATAGTTATACTAAAAGATAGGATGGTTATTAATTCACCATTCAAAATGGCGGCTTCAAAATGGCGGTTCTCAGTGAACATTTTGTTGAAAAATTTCTGGACGCTCTAACTACCCAATTATGAGCTTGTTTTAAAAAATGCTAAGAATAAAAAATTCTTCGAATTCGCCGAGAAATATAGTGGATTTTTTTCAGATTTTTTAAATGAATTTTTGAAATTTTTTTTTCAAAATTCTTTTCAAAATTCTATTTTTTTTTTCGAAAAATTCTGAACAAAATTTAGTGCATTCTCTGATGAATTCTAAGAGTTTTTTATTCTATGCATTTTTTTCCCAAAAGTTGATAGTTTTTGAGAAAGAAAAATCTTAAACTACAATATTTGAAATTCATTTCCTCGAAAACTATCTACTTTTGGAAAGAATTGCAAAAAAACAAAAAAAACTCTTGGAATTTATCAGAGAATGCACTAAATTTTGTTCAGAATTTTTCGTAAATAAATTACAATTTTGAAAAAAATTTCTCAAAACTTCATTTAAAAAATTTGAAAAAAATCCACTATATTTCTCAATGAATTCTAAGAACTTTTCATTCTCAACATTTTTCTGAAAAAGCTCGTAGCTTTTGAGTTAGATCGTCCCGAAATTTTTCAACAAAATGTTTAACTGAGAACCGGCATTTTGAAGCCGCCATTTTGAATGGAGAATTAATAACCATCCTATCGTTTAGTGTAACTAATTACTCCACCAGATACAGAGATTTAGCTTGTTCCGAACACGGTTTCCTGTTCAAAAATACGATTGTTTGAACAAATTTTTTCAAAATTCACAATTTTTTTTATGTTTAAACCGCCATAGTAAAAAAATGGCGGCAGATATGGTCAATCTGAAACCGGATTTAGAAAGTTCGAGAAAAAATACCATAGGTCTGGTTATATCAAAACGTTTGAGTGATTTTTTCCCTGAGAAAGCACCTGATGAAAAGAAGTCAAAATTTACGGCATTTCAGGACGAAACGGATTAAGGCCCGACTTTTTTTTAAGTGATGTGATTTTCGTCATACTCTGTACTTAAGGGTTTTATGTGGTCGCTGATTCCGAATCTGATGTTAGTTTTTCAAAATTCAAAATGGCGGATCCAATATGGAGGACGACTTTTTTTAAATTTCATTGGCTTTTCTTTTTTCAGTTAATCTGATGGTAATTTTCATGAGTCTAGCTCGATTTTCAAATATTTTCGTCCGCCATATTGCATCCGCCATTTTGAGTTTTGAAAAACTAACATCAGATTCGTAATCAGCGATCCCAACCCAATAAGCAAAAAGACATTTTTAAATATTAAAAAAGAATACTTCTTGAATGCTTTTATAAACGAAGAATTCGACAAGAATTCTTTGTGAATACTTAAAAATATAACGAATGTCCGCGATAGTTATTAAATTAAAAGTTGTATAAGAATTCTCTTTTTAAAAAAAAAATTGGCAACAATTTTTTAAATTTTCAAAATGTTCAAAATTACGAAATTTTTTAAATTGGTTTTTAAAGTGGTTTAGAACCTTTTTAAAACCTTTTTAAAGTGGTTTAGACTTTCAAAATTGCAAAATTTTCCAAATTTAAGCCATTTTATACATTTTTTAAATGTTCAACATTTCAAATTTTCCAAATTTCCATGAATTAAAATGTATCTCTATTTGAACATTTGATTCTAGCTCAGATTACTGAGAACTTATCTACTATATAATTTTATATGCCGTAATTTATAATTAACATGCATGGATTTGTTATAAAAGAATTCTTTTTTATTACTTTTTATATGCTATAAGTATAATGTTATGCGGACATCCAAGAAGTCATAAAGTAATCTTTTTTCCAAATTGTTGCTTATTGGGAAAAACCCCCGATTAGTCATTTTCAAGAGTCTTACTTGAAGTAATTTAATAATTTAATTTTTTTAACAACCCTTAGCAAAAACATTTTTTTGTTTAATATAGTTATAATTATAAGATTGTTATAAATTTATTGCACTATAATTTTTTATTAAAAAGTAATATAAATTTGCGGATCTTTGGTATTTAGATCTAAAAAATTGATTGATTTTTGACAAAGTTATGAATGTTCGAACACAAAAGTTAAATCGAAACCGCTGGGCCTTCAAGGGTTAATATCACTTTTCTTAATCTCTGACTATTAATACGAATAATTCTAACCTAATTCAAAATTGTACGATACTAAAATATTGCTAAATCTTTGGGTAAATGAGATCAGAGCCAAATTGAAACGAAAGTAACTTCGACAAGAAGACATATATGGATTAAAAGAAAGAGACGCTAGCGTCGCATCTATGGTTTTTTTTTGTGCATAGTCTACCTTCTTGGGGCCGGAGTCTTCGGCTTTGTTCGCTCCGGTAATCGCAGGCGTCTTTTCTTTCGATACCGAAGTTAATGCGTGTGGCTTATCGTAATGGATATTATGCCAGGCCTGGGAGGTGCTGCTCGACAAGTTATCAGCCTCGTCGCTGTCCGAAAGGTTAGGCGAGTACAACAGCTCGTGGATCGTTTTCTTCGACAGACTGTCATAACCGGCTTTTTGCTTATAATGACTGAACAGATCTGTCAGTTTTGTTTTCAATTGAGCCCCGATGTCTGATCCGGCATCAAAATTCTACAATTGACAATTAGTTCTATCAACGTTACTCTGCCTACGAACCGCTGCTCTTCTTAAGGACCGATTCACAGTTTTTTTTTTTCTTATCGATTTTAAAACAAAACCAATCATGATAAAACTAACCTGTACTTTTATCCTAACATTAAAGTTAATTAAAAAATTCCATTTCAAAATACGACAATAGAAAATATTTGTTTACAAATTTTACGAGTAAAAAAAAATCATGGATAAATGCTTGAGAAAAATGTTTTTTTAATAGTGAACTATGTGTTACTGTCAAGAAAGGTTCAGTGAAATCGGTCCCAAGACAGTTGCACAGATGGTGGAACATACTGCGACGTTTATAATGACGTTCATCGAATTTGCGGATTCCACGAAGGGGATGACTCCAGTAATTCTGGGGTACGCCGTAAGAACTTCATGCTACATTCGTTAAATTCTTAAAGTTGTCCAAAAACAGGGGAAAATGAAATGGTTTACGGAAAGGATCGCCGACTAACTCAGTGTACTTACGTAAGTATTGTGAACGGTTTTCATGTCGCTTCCAGTATTGTTACTCGTCGGAGCAGTACTATCATACAATGATACTCCGATGTTCATCGAGTTGATAGACGTGTCAATTTTTTCCATCTTAGTACCGTCGGATGCAGCGTGGCAGGTGAAATGTAGAGGTTCGACCTAAACAACAACATTTAAATCCCTAAGCCTTTTCACAAAATTAAAAAAGAAAAATGTTCCGTACTTCTAGGAGTCCCTTCATGCAGTGATTGGCGCAGAGTACTTTCAGCTTGCTCGGTACTATATTAATTTCGCCAGGAATGTACGGTGGCAGCGTCAGCAATTCCCTCAAATCTATACTATCTTGGGTATGAATGGTATTGGTTGAAGTAATCTGGGGTCCGGACTGTTCACCGGCTCCGAGAGAAGTGTAAGAGATTGCGGCAGGTACCGGATTGAATTTCGGTGTTGCCGGTGGATCCATGTCGAACAATTCTGTTTCGAATGGCGAATTGTACAATCCGAATCTGAAAAAATTAACCATAAATACTCATCCAAATTTAATTAACCCTTTAAGTCGCAAATGTGCACAATTTGCACATGGATCGTTTTATGTATAAAATAAAAATTAAAAAAAAAATGGAAACATCTATATCCGACTAGTTTCGAGATCGCTACTAAAATTTTCGAAAAATGACGTTTAACACAGTTTTTTTACAAAAATACTGAAAAAAACGCGATTTTATTAGCTACAATTTTTTTTTTAAATGCATTTTTAACTGTGATACCGGTTTCAGATCACCTTCTAATCTGTCAGAAACGTGTTCCCGATTGTTTTACTTCAAAATTATTGATATTGATATTTATTGCGTACATACAGTAATACAATGTAGTAGATTATCATACATTAATTCTAACTATATATGATTATTATAACACATAAATAATATTTCCAGTATGCAATTTAATTGCGTGTACGTTAGCAATTTCGATAAATTTTTCGCAAAATTTATAGGATGCTTGAGCTTAGCTCGTCTGCATCCAGATGTTATATCATTATATTGTAAAATTAATGGCGTAATAGTTTTCGACGATGTGCTTGTGAAGTTCAGTGTTATCCCGTAAAAAACTTCCATATATCAGGTCTATTTAGTATCCAGCTTTTGTTTGCTTTGTCTTTAGATCTTAACTGTCTTACTTTGGTTTTTCCTATCTTATTGTAAGTAATAGGTGCAATATATAAAAAGGATCTTCTGCTGCTTGTTTTTCTCCAATTTGGAATTTTTGCAGTTTCTCTATCGTGGATACGCGTCTTCTTTAAAAATTTCTCTGGTTGAAAGTAACCGCCCTTTATATATGTTCTTAAAGCTGTGTAACAGTAGTGTTGTCTAATGTTCATTATTTGAGCTTGCTTAAATATTTCTGATGTAGTAATTTGATTCCTGTAATTACTGTATATTATTTTTAAGACTCTCGATTGTAGTGATTGAACTCGTCGTATAATTTTGTCATATGCACCTCCCCAGGCAACAATTCCATATGTCAATATTGATTCAAATATTGTAAAATATATTGTGCGTAGTGTCTTAATATTCATTATCCTTTTTAACCTATAGAAAACAAAAATTAGGTATCGAAGTTTGTTAATAATAAGTTCCATATGTTGAGTCCATTTTAATCTATAGTCAAGCTCTATTTCTAAATACTTTATGCATTTAACAATTTGGAGTACTTGATCGCTTTGTTGATGGCCATTATTATTTAATTTAATTTCTCGTATATTTGGAATACTGTCAGCATAGGAACCGAAAGTTATTAGTTTTGTTTTTTTTATATTAACTGTTAGTAGATTTGCTGCAAACCAGTTCTTGACCTTTATAAAGTCCACCTTTGCCGTTTTTAATACATATTTCCACGTTTGCGTAACTAATGATTTTTCCTACTGTTGTTGCTGGAATATCATTAATATATATATTGAACAGGATAGGTCCTAATATCGTGCCTTGTGGTACCCCATGTCTGATTAATAATGGAGAGCTGCTTTTTTCGTTGATTCGTACTGTTTGAGTTCTATCTGTTAGATAGCTTTTAAGTAGATCGTGAATTTTTCCTCTAAAGCCATAATTGTATAATTTGTTCAACAATAAATTATGTTCTAAAGTATCAAAAGCCTTTGCTAGGTCTATAAAGATGGCAGCACATGGTTTACTTATTTCTATGGATTCCTGAATGTTTGATACGACTGCAGCAATCGCAGAGCTTGTAGACTTATTTCGACGAAAATCGAACTGATATTCATTTAGTATTTTATATTTATCTAAGAATTCTATCATTCTAGTTTTAATAGCTAATTCCATTAGTTTAGATAGAGTGGACAAAAGAGATATTGGTCTATAGTTAGATGGAATATTTCGATCTAACTTTTTGTAACGATTTATACATTCACATATTTTGATTTATTTTGTTTTTAGTTTCAAAATGGCGTCTGAACGTTGACAATTTTTGAAAGTGAAGAAAATGCTATTATTTCGGATCTGCTAGATTTTCTTTGTATTAAAATCGTACAAATAAGTTATTACGAGTTTTGTATGACCTATTTTGATTTACGGAAGCAGTAATATCCCATAAAATCCAATTTCAAGATGGCGACTGTCACAAAAACCATTTATATAATCAAAAAAATCTCAAGAATAATGTTGACTTGAAAATCTGATTGGAATACGATAGTATTTTTCATATTCCAGAAATGTGAAATTTTACATAACGGGTCCGCCATATTGGATCCGCCATTTTGAATTTCGATAAACTGACTCAAGATTTGAGTTTAGCGATGACTGAAACCTATGAGATGGTAATTAGCAAATTTCACACCAATTTTGGTTGTCTCGAAATACACGTATTTCTACTGCGCACATGACAGTCGCCATCTTGAAATTGGATTTTATGGGATATTACTGTTTCCGTAAATCAAAATAGGTCATACAAAACTCGTAATAACTTATTTGTACGATTTTACTACAAAGAAAAGCAGATCCGAAATAATAGCATTTTTCTTCACTTTCAAAAATTTTCAACGTTCAGACGCCATTTTGAAACGAAAAACAAAATGAATCAAAATATGTGAATGTATAATTTTGAAGTAAAACAATCGGGAACACGTTTCTGACAGATTAGAAGGTGATCTGAAACCGGTATCATAGTTACAAATGCATTTAAACAAAAAATTGTAGCTAAAAAATCGCGTTTTTTTCAATATTTTTGTAAAAAACTGTGTTAAACGTCATTTTTCGAAAATTTCAGTAGCGCCAATCGAAAGAGCGACCTCAAAACTAGTCGGATATAGATGTTTCCATTTTCTTTTTAATTTTTATTTTATACATAAAACGATCCATGTGCAAATTGTGCAAATTTGGGACTTAAAGGGTTAAACAGATCCTTATACCTTGTAGCAAGTAATAAATGATATGGATTGACCCGTTTAGCCATTTCCGCTGAGATTTGTTGTATTAGATTAATACACTGCTGAGCTACGCTGTGATTTTTATCCAGCGGTAATAATCTAGTGATGAGAACCGAGAGCCACCGCAGAGAACCGGCACTTTGAACACTTATTATCGATGGCAACAACTGGACCAGGACAGCCAGAACTGCTTCTTCGACAGAATGAGGTGATGGATCTTCCAAGTTTCTAAGACCCCTACAAATATTTTTAATTAGTAACATTACTTTAACTCTTTAACGTCCAGAATGCAACTTTTTCATGTGCAACTTCCACCGCATAGTACAAACTGAAAATAATACACAGATTGTTCGGAATGTATCTAATTTACTATTTTCGAGGGTGCTCTTTCGAATGGTGACTTCAAAATTCGAAAAAATTGAATATTTACCTTTGATTTTGGCAAAAATATGTGAAAAAAACACATTTTTTGATGTCATTTTTTTTTAATTTCATTTTTCATGTCGATTTTTTAAATTTTGTTTAAAATTTATAAAAAAAGAAATTTTTTACAAATTTTGGCACTATGGAAATGTAGCATTTTAAACAAATTTTCAGCTGAACCGTCTATTTTTACATTTATGTCGGTCATCTTGAAGGCGCCATTTTGAATTTTCAATATCTGATTCCAGATTTGTAATCAGCGACCCCGAAAAACCCCGAGAACCCAGTTTCATAAAGTTTCGGTAATTTTTCGCATTTTGGTCGGCCATCTTGGAGCCGCCATTTTGAATTTCGGAATTTTTACTTCAGATTCGTGATCAGCATACCCAAAAACATCTTATAAGATAGAAAGTTCAGCTGAAAATTTGTTTAAAATGCTACATTTCCATACTGCCAAAATTTTTTTTAAATTTCTTGGAATAAGCCGCCATTTTGGGTATTTCAAGGTGAAATAAAAAATTTCTACCCTCATATCCTTTAAGTTCAAACATTTTATGCACTTTTACGGTCAAAGAAATCGCGGTATCGACATGAAAAATGAAATTTATAAAAAAATGTGTTTTTTTCACATATTTTTGCCAAAATCAAAGGTAAATACTCAATTTTTTCAAATTTTGAAGTCACAAAGAAACTTTGAAGTTACATTCCGAACAATCTGTGTATTATTTTCAGTTTGTACTATGCGGTGGTAAATGAACAATGCTCCGAAACTTACTCGCTGCATAAAACAATCAGTTTAACACATTTGTGCGCTGTGCTCCTTCCGGCGTGTAGCAAACAAGTTCGTAATAAACTTGGTAGTCTCTCTTGTATACAGTGCACCGTCTCCTGTTGCGTGGCTTTTGTTTTTATATTGTTCAAACCTGTACGGAGTCTTGCCAAGCGAATTGCAACCACCCATATCAAAATGTCGAGAGCGAGTGACTGAGTAACTGGCGATCTGTTTAATTTAATTACATTAAAACATGTTCATTAAATAAAAATTACTTTTTATTCACTTACTTGTCTGCGGTTTGTAAGCAAGCGACGCTTAACAAATTATCGATAAAAGATTTTGATTCCAACATCGCACATCTTTGTAGCCTTTCATTCGGGATATTAGTTGTATGTACAGATCTCACGGTTATAGAAATTTCATGGATCCAATCACAACCTGTATTTAAGAGATATTAAAAAAACTTTTTTATTGATATATTTAGTTTTAGACTAATTTACGTACCAATATGGCAGTCCAATTTTTTGGAAGCATTGGCAGCAAATCTCTCTATAGTTGCGCCTGGTAAAAGTGGACCAGCCTCGTCTATTCTTAACTTTTTGGAAGTCGGGGGT
Source organism: Trichopria drosophilae (assembly GCA_030407085.1). Classification (NCBI taxonomy): domain Eukaryota; kingdom Metazoa; phylum Arthropoda; class Insecta; order Hymenoptera; family Diapriidae; genus Trichopria; species Trichopria drosophilae. Next base: position 187,126,790 of record CM059582.1, read on the forward strand.
TTGGAATCGAGCAAATTCAGCCTCGATTTATAAACATCAGAACACTGGAAAAACAAAATTTTCAAGTAAACTTCTAGTTATTCTTAAATTAGTTAAATACTTACGTCTTCTTTTGTCGGATCGATTAATGCTTTGATGTGAACCAGAATGGTTCGGGCTTTAGATCGTAGAAGTTTGGGACTAGTGAGAGTGACGCATCCTGAATGATCCGATAAATCTATACAATGCTGGAGATTCACCGGACCGCAAAGGATTTCGGTGTTATGATGCCTTTGGTACTCGTCGGTGATTACCGGATTGTCTGCCTTTTGATCTCGTCCAATTCGAAAATCTATCCTTTCGTCGACAGGAGTGAGAAGGGACTTGTGTCCTATTCCAGTTACATTTTGTTTCAAAAGTGTGATTTGTATTACCGGCAACTCAGGGCACGGGTAATGCAAACTAAATCTGACGTCTACATGACCGATATTGCCTGCGGCACTTCTCGGTAGAGAGAGTTCAAAGACATGCTCGTCCCATGTCGTCCTATGAAATTAATATTTTGTAAGAAATTCGTTTCGATTTCATTCGAGCGAAATGAAAACAATCAAATCTTACGAATCATTTTGCAGTCGCCATGTCCGAGTATGATGTTGATCTTCGGACTGATGTAGATGCTGCGGATGCCTGCGTTGCCGCTGGGCTTGCATCATCTCGCTCCAACATGGTGGAACCGTTGCTCTATAAGCTGGGGAATATCTATCAAACCTCGTCAATTCGTAGAGTGTTCTTAAGTCGGAATGAGTTAAAGATGGCCTATGCGCAATAATGGGCTCCCTAGCAAATAAATATGCATGTGTAATTTCCTTTTCGTTCATTTATTAAGTAAATTATGTAAATAAAGCTATTTACTGGAACGAAGTGGAAGACGTTGAAGTACTAGGAGAAGTATGTTCGCTGTCATCACTTGTTTCAGTAATCATGTTTAAATCATCTACATCCTTTTCTTCAGTCGAATCGTCTTCAGTGGTTGTACTAAAGAAATGCAACGCCCCTTCGCTAGTACACGCACATAACTTTTCTAACCCTGAAGAGAATATTAAACAATTAGGTTTTATCCTAAATTTTTTAAATATTCTACTGGCTAATTAAGCATTTAGGTAACTAACAAAAAATGCACATTTACACTTAATTTTTAAAAAGTCAGCATACATAATAATATGTTAGTTATTTTCAAAGATTTCCTAATGCAGATGACAAAATATCAGCATGTTTAACCCTTTTAGGACGGGACGGACACATTTTGTGCATAAAGTTCAGCGCTCTGCCTAACGATGTTACGATCATGCAAAAAATTCTTCAGCCATTATTTCTTACGCATTTTTATCTGCTCTTTCAGATTCTGTTGAAGAAATTGACCCAAATCTCTTATTAAAAAAGATACAGTTGATTTTTTACAAAAAAACACGATTTTTTAACAAAAATTTTTCACAAATCTAAGATTTTCACCCGAAAACAGCAATATAGGAAGCATGCAAATGCATAATATCGCGTCCAAAATAGTTCAGCTTTCAAATGATACCACTCGTTTTTCAAAATTTCAAAATGGCGATTATAAATGGCGACCAAACAGCAGAAATTTGTCCAAATTTAGTTGTAAACTAAAAGATTGAGGTTTCAGCGTCACTATATTCTCGACAACTGCATACTTATGTTTTTGAGGTCGCTGATTACAAATTTGATGTCAGATTATCAAAATTCAAAATGGTGGTTCCAATATGGCGGACGAAAATTTTTAAAACTTTTCGGAATTTCACAAAATTCGTTACTAAGGGGTTTTCGAAGTCGCTGATTACAAATCCGAAGACAGAATTTAAAACGTGTTTTGATGTCACCCATCAATAAAAATCACAAAACGAAAAACAGATATAAACATAAAAAAAAAACAAATAAAAATACAAAAATACAAAAAAACTAAAAATAAAAAATACAAAAAAAAACTAATAAGAAACAAAAATACAAAATAATAAAAAATATGACTCTTTAGTATACGTTTACCTCCTCGTGGTAAGAGTCGGGCAACGGCAAAATATTGACGGCTAAAAACGTGCTGTTTGCTAGAATCTACTATATTTTTACGTTATGGACCTCTGTATTGGATCCGTCATTTTGAGTTTTTAAAATCTGACTTCAGGTTTGAAATCAGCGACCTCGAAAACCCCCCAATAACAAATTTTTTTAATTTTCGACTGCTATATTAGATTCGCCATTTTGAGTTTTGATAATCTGACATCAAATTTTTAATCAGCGACCTAAATACCATATAAGTAAGGGGTTGTCGAGAATATAGTGACGCTAAAGCTTCAATCTTTTAGTTTACAATGAAATTTGGAAAAATTTCTGCTGTTTGGTCGCCATTTATAACCGTCATTTTGAAATTTTGAAAAACGAGTGGTATCATTTGAAAGCTGAACTATTTTGGACGCGATATTATGCATTTGCATGCTTCCTACGTTGCTGTTTTCGGGTGAAAAACGTGTTTTTTTGTAAAAAATCAACTGTATCTTTTTTTAATAAGAGATTTGGGTCAATTTCGTCAACAGAATCTGAAAGAGCAGACAAAAATATGTAAGAAATGATGGCTGAAAAATTTTTTGCATGACCGTAACATCGTTAGGCAAAGCGCTGAACTTTATGCACAAAATGTGTCCGTCCCGTCCTAAAAAGGTTAATGTAAATAAAACTGAAACAAGAAATAGAATACATATAAAAATAATCAAAATTAAAAACAATAAACGTTTCGGCTCATTTATTAGGCAACTAAATCACAAAAATAAAACCGAGATGTCACTAACGCAAATGGAGACATTTCCCGATAACTAAACTTCCATTCTTATTTTAAGAGCGGTATAGCAGGGGAAAAACATAATTAATAATCATATTTGAATTTTAAATCTCCAGTTTTGTCTGGTACAATAGATGTCATCTGGTTGCTCTGGTAAAAATGAAAGTGTACGCTTAATATTCAAATTCACGATTGCAAAACGCTTTGCATATGCTCCAATTGAAGGCTATGTATTTTTATTACTCTACTCGACCATACATAATCTGTTAGACCGATGATTTTCATTATTTTATTTAATAATCAATAACGGTCCATAAGGTCTTTTACAAGAAATAATACAAAAATATTCATACATTGGTAGAGGCACAAATAAAATTCATAGAAATAAAAACTACTAATAAACAAATCAATACAAACAAATACATAATAAACAATAAACTGTCATGATTAGATAGGAACAATGCTCAATTAAACGAGATACTTAAAATATAAATACAAATAATTTGAGTAAACCACTATACAGGGTGTTCATGTGACCGCGAATAATAATTGCAGGTCAAATAGAATACGAAAAACTGAAACGTAAAGTCCTGAGGCATTTTTTGATATGATGCATGTGAAGCGTGAGACATTTTTGGAATGTATGAGTGAGTGGAGCATTCATTCATATCGAGACATTAACTGATCTCTGGCCAAACGATTACAGGTTCGAATTCTACATACAAAGGAGAAATTTGCTAAAGTCATTCACCGTCAGAAAATTATATTTTATAATAGTAATGCTTTGGTCCAAAGAATAATCTATATTTAATTTTCATATATGTACTTATCCAATTAACATTAACAAAAATCATATCATTTAACGTAATGTAGTTTAACAATCATTTGCTTAATATGTTGTTGCACAGTGATTTCCAATTGTTCAGGTTAATTAATTGTAAAAAATAATTGTAAAATTCATTCCCATTTTTTACAGTGTTGCGGTTCGAAACGAATGTGACCGAGAGATATCTTCAACGATTCGATGACTTAGACGCACGTATGAATTTGTAAATGTTTGTATATCTCCTGTACCTAGCTGTAGGTTTTCTGCAGTTTTCCTACACCATTGCACTATTAATGGGTACATGTAAAAGTCGTCTGCAGACGCAACGAAGGCCATTGTAATGTGAATGAGCAAGTGAGACGCGATATTGAATGTTGGCAACGAGTTGGAAAAGCCGTGGACCGCATGTGGGCCGAATCCTGGGCGCCAAGATCCACCGACTTGCCTGGGAGTGCTATGTCGGCACGGATAGGCGGGGTTTCGGTCCCAAAAACGAGTGCGGGAGAAATTCTCGTGAAGGACTCGAACTCTGGGCGCTGTACATTCTTTACCATGGAAGGCTAGGGAATGCCAAAGGGTTGGAATTAAGGCGGGGGTTTGAGTTTGAATGGTAATCACGAACCACTTTGCTATGGGACGAAGGAACTTAAGGACAACTTAAGTTTCACATTTGAAATCTTTGGGATATGTGCGATTAAAAATGGGTCACGTGGGAGTGACAGTCGAACGAAATCGAATTTTCACCGTTGTCCCACCGAAGGGAGACAGATGGGCTGAATTTGTTGTCGAAAAAACAATCGACTCTGGGACACACTCTCGACCGCTGACATTCGATGGCCTTCGGGGAAAATAAGGAAAAATAAAGTTTAATTGAAAGCGTGGAAATATTTAATTGGATCCGGCGAAAACATACAGTGTAATACTTTTTAACTAAAGTCTGGATCTTTCGAAAAATTTTTATTTCAATGTCAACAAAATGTTTACCTAACTAAAAGCAACGACAAATATATTAGAAAACTTAATTTCATTGACACTTGTATCAAAGACATGTAATTACATTAAGTTACAGTAAAACCTTGTTTACCCGAGATAATATGGGAACAGGGTTTCTCAAATAAGTGAAAACTCGATTAACACGAAGCAAAACCATTCATAAATTTTAAGTATTTTTATATATTTGAAATAAAAAAATATAGTGCAATTTAAAATAAATTATATTTACAATTGAGTTCTACTATGAGAAGTGATAGTGTAATATTTTGTGATAATCAGTACCAAATGTATTAACATAGTATTAGAGTAGTAGTTTAGGTTTTTCAAACCACACACAAATACATTGTACTTAAGTGGTACACTATAAAAAATGTAAATGAAATTTACAATTTTGTTGTGATTTTCATGCCTAAAAATATGGTGATATTCTCATGTTAAACGTTGTAAAAACAGGAGCTTAGGAATTTCAGAACGATTTGTAAACTCCCTACACTGAAGGTGGTAAATTTCCAACGTGATGCGTTTTTCCCACGCTATAAGTGGGTAAAAATCGAGCCCGTGCTGTACATGGTAAATTTCCAATATGAGGGGAAAAATCATTGGTGTAGTAAAATTCATTTTTATATTAAAATTTCACATATTTTAGTTATATTTTGTTTTTAAATGTAAAACAAAAGAATATATTGTAAAATTCATTATAAGATGTATATATTTTAGAGGTTTTTAAAGCTATAATCTTTTGTCGAAAGAAAACATTAAATCTAAAATCTTTGTTGATAGTAAAACTTTGATCGAAAGCAAGTTTTAGAGCTATATTCTTTTGTCGCTAAAACTTTTGTTGAAAGAAAACAGTAAATCATAAAATCTAAATTCATAAATTATTAAAATAACAAATTATTATTACAAGCCACTAAATTGTTTCAGGATTACGTGCATAAATTTTAGTACACAATGTAGAGATCAAATCACCTGCCCGCATAAGGCTATTGCGCTTTAGTAAATAATGTAAAATTTTTCCTATATTTCGTTGTAAATTTATTATTCTCTTGGAGAATTAAAACTTCTCTACAATATAATATTACCGTAACCTGTAAAATCCACTTTCAATTGTAAATTTACAATTACAAGTTCACATTTACAGAGGTAAAAAAGTAATATTCACAGTGCCTATGTAAATTAACAATAATATTGTGTAAAAGTCCTACTCGTAGCGTGGAGAATATTGAGTCACACTCTGCAAGTTGTAGATTTACATTTCCATTTTTTACAGTGTAACATATATAATTATTAATTAACCTGAACAATTGGCAATCACTGTGTAACAACCTATTAAGCAAATGATTGTTAAACTACATTGTTAAACTACATTATGTTAAACGATATAGATTGTTGTTAATGTTAATTGAATAAGTACATATATGAAAATTAAATATAGATTATTCATTGGACCAAAGCATTATTTTATAATTACTATTATAAAATATAATTTTCTTGATCCCCCGGTCGAAAGTAGACGTCCAAAGATAATAACCTAATGATACCTTCGGTAATATTACAACGCATTGTAATTTTACCATATTCTACATAAAGACACATACAAAACCTTGTTCCTAACTTCAGGTACTTACGTCGAACATGGACATATTACCAAATTTTCACAAAAGAAAATTGCAACAAATTTGTAAAATTCATTGCTATTTTTTACAGTGTAATACTTTTAAACCAAAGTCTGGATTTTTCGCACAATTTTTCTTTCATAGTCAACAAAATGTTTACCTAACTAAAAGAAAAGACAAATATATTACAAAAATTAATTTTGTTGACACTTGTATCAAAGAAATGTAATTACAGTAAAACCTTGTTTATCTGAGTTAATATGGGAAAGGGGTTCCTCAAATAAGTGAAAACTCGTTTAACACGAAGCAAAAGCATTCGTAAATTTTAAGTATCTTTATACATTACCGGCCAAAAGTTCATGAATCCTCTGAATTTTTTAACTCATCAAATAATGCGTTCTATCTCTGAATCGTTAACGATAATGATAAAACTTATTCGATGTCTTTCAAAGTACACAAATAAAGCTTTCAATTGGTGTATTTAGTTTTACTTCAGACATTATAGTTTCGCAGTTGTCAAATTTTAGAAATGTTAAAATTTACCATTTTTTTCTTTCGACTTTTAACACTAACAAAAAGTGTAATAAATATTTCTGTATATTTCCAATTTTTGGCTAAAAACTATAATTCAAGAGCTTTGGCATAGCTCTTGTAAAAAGTACATACGATTTTTGTTGTCAGAGTTACTATTTTTTTGAGTTATCAACTTTTTGCCCAAAGAATTCTGACAAAATGAGGTAAACTGGCAATTTTCAAAAAATCATAACCCAAGAACAAAAAATCGTATTGACTTTTCACAAGAGCCATTTTAAAGCCCTTGAATTGTAGAATTTAGTAAAAAATTGACTGTATGCAGAAACATTTTTTAGACTTTTTGTCAGTGTCTAAAGTCGAAAGAAAAAAATTGCAAATTTTAACATTTTTAAAATTTGACAACTACAAAACTATAACGTCTGAAGTAAAACTAAATGCACCAATTGAAAGCTTTGTTTGTGTACTTTAAAATACATCCTATGAGTTTTATCATTATCGTTAACGATTCAGAGATAGAACGCATTATTTGATGATTTAAAAAATTCAGAGCGTTCATGAACTTTTGGCCAGTAGTGTATATTTGAAATAACCGTAATGTACTATTATAACTAACGAAGCTGAAGAAATTGTTTAATAGTGCCATCGTTTCATTAATAAAAAGTCACCGATCTGCCGCAGATAACACAAAAGCTCGGTTAATTAAGGAACAGACAACTGAGGTTTTACTGTATATCATTAAATATTCAATTATCAATTGTTTTTGAATCACTCTGTTAGGATAACTCTAGATGTCTCATGAATTCTGTTACCAATTATATTACCAGGAATATTGCATAAACAAAAAATTATTGACAATTTTTCTTTAATTATATTTGTACTTTACCTATTCACCCTGTTAAGTATGTGGCAGTGCCAACTGCACGAAGAGAACGTATGCATAAATTCGATTCATAATATTTGTCTACAATGTTGCATTGTTTGTTTACACGAGATTATTGCTCATTTACTAATAACACCCATTTCTTGGAAAAAGACTATATCAATCAGAAACGACTACAAAATCTACCAATTGTATATTTATTATTTATTTATTTTTTTAATTTATTCATTGAGATCAACGGCACAGATGTGCCTTTTACAACAATGTTCCTCGTGGCCCTAAATTTGTACAATTTATGAAGATAACAAAAAATAACGAAAATATGAATTACAAAAGCCAATGACTAATTTTAAGACTAAAGCTAATTAAACAGAACAAAAAAAATTGTAGCTGAAGTAAGTCTTCTTAATGTCGATTTGAACTGAAGTAAACCTAAGCTGCGTACATTGTGCGGTAACATATTCCATTCTCTTTTAAAGTGCGGAATAGTCAAGAAAAAGCCGTAATTAGTTTTATTGTGCCCCTGCAGACAAGTCTAAAAAAGCTTAGGCTATGTGAGACTACTCGATGTTCGAATAAATTAAATATAACGGGACTATGAGTTAAATTGACAATATTATAGGCCAAAAGTAAATCATGGTAACGGTGTAAGATATCTAATTAAATTGTGTTGAACCGATTCCATATGAGAAATTTCTTGTGCTGTATAAGGTGACCAGATTGACGAGCAATAAAAATGATTTGGCAAAATCATAAATTTACTGCTATACTATATTATAAACTACCTAACAAGTACAACGTTTTAAGTAATAAGAACTCTAATCAGGTTATAGCAAAGGTTATAGATACGATACACTGTAAAAAATGGTAATGAATTTTACAACTGATTGTAATTTTCATGGGTGCAAATTTGGCAACATTTCCCACATGTAGCGTAGGGTTTTTACCACTTGAGGTTTGGGATTTTACAACGTTTTTGTGAATTTGCCAGACAAGGTTGTGAATGTACTACGCTGAAAGCAGGAAAATTACAACGCGCTGTAAAAGTACTACACTGTACGTTGGTCATAACTGTAGACTTACCACGCGGGGTAATTTTACCACTCGAGGGAAAAATACAGGATTTTGTAAAAATACACATAGCCATTGTAAAAATTCTAAGTTAATTGTAAATTTACATTTAAAAATTGTAATATTACCGATTACATGTTAAATGTACATTCTGACAGGAAAAATACAGGTTTAAAGTGCGAAATTCATTGATCGGCCCGTCTAGTGTATAAGATCTTCGAGCTGGATAACCTACAAATTTTAATATTTTGTTGTAAATTTACAACGTACATGGGTAAATTTAATACACTCTGCGTGACAATATTACCGCATTTTTTGAATTTTAATACGGTGTAGTAAATTTACAACTTTACTTAGAAATTTTACAAAGAAGAAAAGGAACTTTACATAAGGTGGTAAATTTACAATAAAAATTGTGTAAAATCGCTACGCTTAGCGTTGGTCATATAATTGCCTACGCTTAAGGTGGTAAAATTCATTACTATTTTTTACAGTGTACACGTTGAAAATTGTTAGAATAAAATACATTGTAATGCACACTGTATTATATGGAATATGATATATAAATATGGAAATGAAAATTTACGACTTGCAGAGTGGGACACAATATTGCCCATGCTATAAGTTGGACTTTTACGCAATATTATTGTAAATTTACATAGGTACTGTGAATATTACTTTTTTACCTTTGTAAATGTGAACTTGTAATTGTAAATTTACAATTGAAAGTGGATTTTACAGGTTACGGTAATATTATATTGTAGAGAAGTTTGAATTCTCCAAGAGAATAATAAATTTACAACAAAATATAGGAAAAATTTTACATTATTTACTAAAGCGCAATAGCCTTATGCGGGCAGGTGATTTGAACTCTACATTGTGTACTAAAATTTATGCACGTAATCCTGAAACAATTTAGTGGCTTGTAATAATAATTTGTTATTTTAATAATTTATGAATTTAGATTTTATGATTTACTGTTTTCTTTCAACAAAAGTTTTAGCGACAAAAGATTATAGCTCTAAAACTTGCTTTCGATCAAAGTTTTTCTATCAACAAAAGAATTTAGATTTAATGTTTCCTTTCGACAAGAGTTTTACTATCGACAAAAGATTATAGCTTTAAAATTGCTTTTGATCAATGTTTTACTATCGACAAAAGATTTTAGATTTAATATTTTCTTTCAACAAAAGATTATAGTTCTAAAAACCGCTAAAATACTAAAATAATCTTATAATGAATTTTATAGTATATTCCTCTGTTTTACATTTAAAAACAAAATAAAACTAAAGTATGTGGAATTTTAATATTTTATTATTTTATTTATTATAAAACGAACGGGCAAAATTGCCCTTAGAAGAAATTACATAGCATGTGGAGGATCACTTCACCATATAACATAAATAAACAAATTACAATTAATTAACATATTTCAGAAATAATTCGGGACATTTAGTATAAAATAAAGAGAAGTTATTAGTGTCGATAACATAATGAGAAATTCCGTTCCATTGTCTAGTCAGTCTAGGAATCAGCGAGTTGAAATAAAAATTTGATTTCGAGGTTTTTTCTAAAAGAGGTCTATAAAATCGATGTGCATAAAATGCACCACGAAATACAAAGGAATTTTTCAATTCTGTAATGGAAAATCTATCGTGCAGTATATTTCTAATGAGCAAAATATCATTGAGTTCATGAGTTGATTTTATGGTGTATATATTAAATAGCACCGAGTGGGACAGATAAATATGCGAGTAAAATGACATTGGATTATTAGTTTTAGATGACAAATATCTGATAAATTTCCGTTGTGTTCGTTCCAATAAGTTGATGTTACAGAGAGTAGATGGAGTCCAGATAGAGGATGCATAAGTTAATTGTGATAAAACAAGAGACTTATAGAGTGTAATAATTGCTTTAGTGTCTTTGAATGACTTAGTGGAACGAATTAGAAATCCTAGTGTACTGTAAGACTTATTAGCAACATATTTGACATGTTTGTTAAAGGACAGACGTGGGTCAAACAATACCCCCAGATCTTTTATAATAAATGTTTGTTCTAAATCTGAATTAAGCAATGAATACTGGAAGTTTAAACAGCATTCGTGTTTAGAAAAACGCATAATTTTAGTTTTATAAGGATTAATTAATAAATTATTGTCTGTACACCACTCGGATTAATATAAAAATTAATTTTACTACACCAATGATTTTTCCCCTCATATTGGAAATTTACCATGTACAGCATGGGCTCGATTTTTACCCACTTATAGCGTGGGAAAAACACGTCACGTTGTAAATTTACCACCTTCAGCATGGGGAGTTTACAAATCGTTCTGAAATTCCTAAGCTCCTGTACGAAATTTACAACGTTTAATGTGGGAGTGTCATCATATTTTTAGGCATGAAAATCACAACAAAATTGTAAATTTCATTTACATTTTTTACAGTGCAGACCATGATGTGTATAATACATGTTTTCTTGTTTATTTATTTTTTTGTTTTTTTAGTTTCTTATTTTGTTTATCTTTTAGTTTTTTTTTATCTTAGCGTAGTGTTAATTGTTTCCTGATTTGGCTGATGCGTTTCGTTATTGTGCTCTTCAGTTTCGCTACTCTGTAACTATATGTACTACATTGTAGCCTGTTCCATGAATAAATAAATAAAATAATTACTTAATATTTATTTATTTATTTTAGAATAAATGGAAAAAATCCCTTTTTACAAACAAATTTTTATATCAGTGTATAAACAATATAAGAAAAATATATATAATAAAGGAAATAAAGAAATGTAACAAATAACACAAAAACTAATTAAATTCATAAAGTGTACACTTAATGAGATTAATAACAAAATTAAATGGAACATTATTATTAAATAAATTTATATCCGCATTATAATCGCAGAACAAGTTCACTAACGAACGCATTCTATGTATCGGAGCATTTCTAACAAAATTTTTGTAACTGAAGGGTAATAAAAAGGATATATGGTTCTTAATGGATAGTTTCGCTCAGCAAATGGTATGAAAATTAATGAAAAAGATTTATCGATTAATATTTCAAATATTTTCAGCTGAAAAACACGAGAAAAATTTTCTAACAAGAACAGCACTGCAATTTGCATCGGTTTTCCATTTTCGAAAATTAGTCATCCCAATAGTTTCCCTTTTCTGCCATAAGCGGCACTTGCGCGTACTTAACATGGTGAATTGCGAATCTTTCATTAATCTTTTCACTTAATTCTGACTGCGACAAAAACGCAAATCTTTTTCATGACATAACTTAGTCCAGTGAAGGCAATAATGTATTCAATTTTAAAACTCTACTATTTCTAGACAGTCTATGGCATACCAAACAACGTGCCGTTGTCCATTTTCTAAAACATGATATCAAAAAAAAAAAAATACAAGTTCTTAAAATATGTTGTTTTACGATTTTGTAAAAATCCTTTTCATGAGCTATGACACCATATTAGGTCAATTTCTGCATTAAAAATTAATGAAATCAATTGAAACTTGTTACTCAGTGGTTCTCGAGGTCGCTGATTACAAATATGACATATTTTGAAAATTCAAAATGGCGGATTCAATATGGCCGACAAATTTTCCAAATATCGAACCATTTTGCTTGAAACTTGATACACTCAGGGTTTTTTGAGGTTGCTGATTAAAAACCTGATGATATATTTTGAAAATTCAAAATGGCGGGTAAATTTTTCAAAAAATGTTAGCCTTCCCTCATTAGTTTCGATATATAATATCTACTTACACACTTTACTACGAGGACGTTCGAGAAAGGTCTTCAAAGTCCACTTTTTTAAAAATTTTTTATACATTTTTTGTGTTTTTGTTTAACATTATTTTATTGTTTTATAATGTTGGTTTTTAAAATAAAAAATGTACAATTTTGACTCTAGAAATTAGTGTTGAAAACGATGAAAAATACAAACAACGGTTAATAACTGTTCCAATTTTAGTTAGCCCACTCGTTTTATTTTTCGAATAGTTAATAATGATGGCAATGAGTAATATTGGCGATTTTAAAACTATTCAAAAAATAAGAAGAGTGGTCTACCTAAAATTGTAACTTTTATTAACCGTTGTTTGTCATTTTCTGCGGTTTTCGACATTCTTCCCCCTCCAGCGATGCCTTCCTGTCATCCGATTTTTTTCAAAATCGACAATATTACTTATTGCCATCATTATTAACTATTCGAAAAATAAAACGAGTGGGCTAACTAAAATTGTAACTTTTATTAACCGTTGTTTGTCATTTTCTGCGGTTTTCGACATTTTTCCCCCTCCAGCGATGCCTTCCTGTCATCCGATTTTTTTTAAATTCGACAGTAATACTCATTGCCAACATTTTTAACTATTCGAAAAATAAAACGAGTGGGCTAACTAAAATTGGAACAGTTATTAAGGGTTGTTTGACTTTTTCATCGTTTTTCGACATTCTTCCCCTTGCAGCGGTGCCTTCCTGTCATCTGATTTTTTTCAAAATCGACAATATTACTCATTGCCATCATTATTAACTATTCGAAAAATAAAACGAGTGGGCTAACTAAAATTGCAACTTTTATGGAGCGTTATGTGTGTTTTACGTTTTTTACCCCTCCCCCCCACCCGTCTCTTGGGGGTTAGAAAACTTTTTTAGCATGAATTGCGTTTATATATGACAAGGATTGAAAAAATAATTGATTCGTCCAAAAAAAAAAAAAAAAATTGTTCGTTGGACTCCAACGTTTCAAACTTCAACATCATTGTGTTGTCCCACTTGTAACACGATAACTCAGGAGTACATAAAAAAAATGTTAAATTTACACGGGAAAATCTGGATAGATAATAAACTGTAAAATGACTATAAAAACTAAAAATATAGATTTGTAGTTGAAGAATTGAAGAAGTTTTTGGTCCAAACAGAAAATTTGGTATAAATATTCTATAAGGAATCACGAAAGTGTTTCTATTGCTTTAACAACCTGCTTCTACAGAAGACCTACGAATAATGAATTGCCTCAATGTCGAACATGCAAAAACTGACATAAGATTCTTAATCAGTTTGAATTTTTATTAAGGTATCCGCCATATTGAATCTGACATTTTAAACTTTCGAAATCTGACTTTAAATTTGTATTCAAGGTCCCGAAAACCCCCAAGAAAAAGTATCAAGCACAATAGTTGGAATTTAAAAAATTTGACCGCCATATTGAATCCGCCATTTTGAATTTTCGAAATCTGACTTTAAATTCGTATTCAAGGTCCTGAAAACCCCCGATAAGGAGTATCAAGCAAAACAGTTGGAATTTAGAAAATTTGTTCGCCATATTGAATTTTCGAAATTTAACTTCAGATTCATAATCAGCGACCCGAAAAATCTCAAAGTAAAAAGTGTCGAGCAAAATGATTGGAATTTAGAAAATTTGTCTTCCATTTTAAATTTTAGAAATCTGACTTTACGTTTGTATTCAAGGTCCTGAAAACCCCTGAGAAAAAGTATGAAGCAAAATAGTTGGAATTTAAAAAATTTGTACGCCATACTGAATCCGCCATTTTGAATTGGCGAAATTTAACTTTAGATTCGTAATCAGTGACCCGTAAAACCTCCAAGTAACAAGTGTCAAGCAAAATTATTGGAATTAAAAAATTTGTTCGCCATATTGAATCCGCCATTTTGAATTTGCAAAATCTGACTTCAGATTCGTAATCGACATCCCAAAAACCTTAGAGTAAAAAGTGAAGCAAAATAGTTGGAATTTAAAAAATTTGTTCGCCATTTTGAATCCACCATTTTGAATTTGCGAAATTTGACATCAGATTCGTAATCGACATCCCAAAAACCTCAAAGAAAAAATATCAAGCAAAATAGTTGGAATTTAGAAAATTTGACCGCCATTTTGAATCTGACTTTAAATTCGTATTCAAGGTCGCAAAAACCCCCGAGAAAAAGTATGAAGCAAAGTAACTTGCTGCATATTGTTTTTTTGGGATGTCGATTACGAATCTGAAGTCAAATTTCGCAAATTTAAAATGGCGGATTCAATATGGCGAACAAATTTTTTAAATTCCAACTATTGTGCTACTTAGTACTTTTTCTGGGGGTTTTTTGGGACCTTGAATACGAATTTAAAGTCAGATTTCTAAAATTCAAAATGGTGGACAAATTGTCTAAATTCCAACTATTTTGCTTGGTATTTTTTCTCTGGGGTTTTCGGGACCTCGAATACAAATTTAAAGTCAGATTTCGAAAATTCAAAATGGCGGATTCAATATGGCAGACAAATTTTCTAAATTCCAACTATTTTGCTTGACACTTTTTACTCTGAGGTTTTTGGGATATCGATTACAAATCTGATGTCAAATTTTGCAAATTCAAAATGGCGGATTCATTTACGATATTTGACTTCAGATTCGTAATTGACATCCCAAAAATACAATTATAAGTTACATTAAAATCTAAATTTTTTTTTTCACACATTTTGGGTACTTTTTGTGAAATTCTTGCAGCAGCAAAGATTAGTTAATAATTAATATCGTAATTGCCCAAACGCAGATAATTAAAAATGCGAATACAAATAAAATAAGTTCTAGCACATACATTAAATAAAAAAAATTCAAAAACATAATATAAACTTGACTTACTCGTGCAGTATGCAGCCGAAACAAACTTCCTTCCTTCGAGCCTTGCTTCCGTAACGATCTTCAGCGTACTTAGATCTAAAAGCCTGACGACACCATCTTTACACACTAAGGCCACTTGTCCGCGGGGTTCTTGTATATTTAAATTTTCCGACGTAACCGTAGTAAAACTATCGTTCGAGGAAGTTGCCCGACTCTTTTCTTGTAACGGTAAAAGTACAATTTCCTCAGGCGCTTGCTCAGCAGGTAATTCTCGCCTAAGAACAGGCTCAGTCTCCAACTTCACCACTTTATCGGAAAAGTCCAAAGCATAGACCAACAACACGCTGTTGTTACTACTGACGTCTACATCATTGCGAACATCACCGTTAATCAGTGCACTCGACTGAACATCGTTGTGGTCCCAATACATGAAACTTTTTGACGAAACAAATTCGTTCTCCTCGTCAATATCCATTTGATTGGCATTAGACTGTGTTGCCGATTCAGAAACAGACTCGTCTTTATTCAGAATTACAAAGAAGTGCCGTCCATCTTTCGTCGGCGTAGTATGCGAAACTCGCAGGGAACCTGAAGCTTCGATACAAACAGTTTGAACAACTACAGGTTCTGCTTTCGTCTTCATTATGTCGATTGCTTTCTTATTCAACTGTTGAGGAAAAACTGACGTCGATGCCAAGTGCGAGATGTCTATAGGATTAAAGTTGGCATCGAACGAACTGGACGTTGGTAACGAATTGTACGGAATACCATTCGGCGACGGTGACGTCAACACGCTGTGCAATTGTTTGTAAGTATTGCCGTACAAAGAACATGCGACTTTAGTCGAGTCTATTTCTTTGTTCAATTCTTCGAGAAACTTGCTGAGGAATATCTCAGGGTATAGATTTTCCTGTCGACCTTCGTTGGATCCTGTACTCGTACCAGTGCCCGAAAGAGTTTTCTTGCTCTTATGTTTGACGTCTTCCTTAGTTTGTCTCGTCTCGTTATGATGAAAGTCGCACAGGACGATGTAATGCAACTTTGTAGAATTGTAACTATCACCCGCGACTTTCATTATGTCCAAACTATTGCTGGCGGCACTATTAACACTATTCATGGCCCGAACTAACGACGATGCAGACGCAAGGTCCGTCGACGCCCAAACACTTTCCAAAATTTGTAACTGCGACGTATTGTTAACACTCGCCGAAACACCACACATCAAACACGGCCTGATGCTCTCCGACGTCATCGACGATGTACTTTTGTTGTCGTCAAGAGTTTTCGGACCGATCACAGACAGCGTCGTCAACTGAAGTTTGTAAAGATGAGTCGACTTGTATTCCGCTAATGAATCCAATTCTGGGACGAGACTTTGCAGGAATGCTGACGTTTTCGAAATTCCGAATTGTAACGTAACTTTATTGTTTATTTCCGTATTGCAACAGGTTAGGTAAAATGCAACTTCTCTCTGTAATGAACAATTAATTAAAATCACATAAGAAATGATTGAATTTAAACTTACTTTTGGTTGATTTTGTACATTCCAAATCGTCACAAAACCACCGTTTGACGCAGTCGCAACAAGTCCGGCAACGTTGGTGGTACTTATGACATCGACGGAGTCTCCTGCGTCTTGGGCTGGTGCAGTTGCGAGAGTAACTGACAAGGGGACGTTTTGAGTGTATTCTCCTTTGACGAACGGACATGACGGAGAGTGACGTTCGTGTTCGGACCAAGGTTCGTCAGTCGGTTCCCAACAAATTAGACAAACGTTGCAGGTAAAACACATTGCTCGATCTTCGCCTGTAGATGTCGGCTGATGGTAAAATCCTGCTTGTGCCATTTGATCTGGTAACGCCCACCTGTAGGTTAGAAAATATTAGCGAATGTAAGAAAGTTTAGGTTAGGGAACTTACTTGTAATTCATGTGGGGCCATTTGGAAAAGGTGTCGCGTCTCGCTGCTTCGCTGAACATCAGAACTTTATCAGCCGGTCCGTTTTCCATGACGTTTTCCATTACAAGGCCTGGCAGTAGGCCGTTAAGACGTTCGTTTATGGCAGACGCAATTGGCAAGGCTGGTATATGTTTATTTTGTTTCTTCAAATCCTGGACCAATCCCGAACAAACGATTTTTAACGCTCCGTGCGTCAGTTCCAAACATATAGAATTCCACTGCAAGAAAAATTGTATTAATCGTCAGTTAAATTAAGAGGGGGTTATTTGTAATGTAATGTAATCTTTATTCAGGTGTATACATATGTCTGTGGGTTACCCACTACATAGGTTCGCAAAAGTAGCATTTCTACTTGTCCGCGGCCCGAATTAAGGTGTTTAAGCCTAAATTATAACTAATATTAAATATAAATTGTAACTAATATTAAACCTAAATTATAACTAAATAATAATGACATACATGATTATTAGGATATACATACAATAAACTGAATAAATCATTAACGGGTATAAATAACGGAAGAAAAAGAAGAAAAACAGAAATAGTGAATAATATGCTAAATAATAAAAACAGATGATAGAAATACGCGTGTAGCAGTTCGGTTCTATTCAGTCGGAACTAAAATCTTATTTAAGTCCTCGGAACGTTGTATCGCAAGCATCGTAGATAACTTTTTCTTAAAATTTGCAATGCTTTTATCATTTTCATGCAACGAAGTCGGTATTAAATTTAGACATTTACAGCCTATATAATCAAGGGCTTTCTAACCAATAGTTTTGTTCCTTTTTGGTAACGTTATTAGTTTGTTTATGTTTCCTCGGGTATTTAAAGAATGGTACATGTTAATGTTCAGTCTACAATATATAGAAGCATTTAGATAAAATAATTTTCTGATCGTAAGTAGTGAATTTACTTTATACAGTTCCTGGAGCTCACTTGTTGGAAATAAACGAGGTTTGAAAAACATGACTTTTAGTATGAAATTTTGAAAAGTTTGTATTATTTACCTTTTGAGCTTTTATTCCTTTCTTTTGGTAGGTTTTTGCGTTTGCGATATTTGTGGACAACGCTTGTAGAACTTCTTGTACGTGTTCGACGCCTGGAAGTTCGATACAGCGTAGGCAATGATGCAGGAGGATAGCTTCGGACAATAAGAGTTCGAGCTTGATGACATCTTCGCTGCGGAAGACAGGCATTTGAAGAATGGTGTCGAGTAACAAAACTCCATTGTAATCGCCACGAACACCAATTCCTCTGCCGTCGGTGTATAAAACTTTGTCGACTCCGTCGCTTAAGTAAACTCCTTGTATTCCTCTACCTTCGGCTTTACCTAAGGAATTGTCGAGTGCAACAAGTGAAGGGGCGAGGGTGTAAATTTTGGGAGGATAGAACTTACCGGAGAGGGTGCATTGTTGGAGGATGGCTCCCAAGTTGACGTCGAAAACGTAAATTTGTGAATTGCTGGTGGTGATGAGTAAGACGTTTAAATTGGGATGATAGATGATGCTTTTGCATTCGGTGCCGACATTTAAGAAACCGTCGTCCTTCAATAACCAGGGATCATCATCGGCCATTTTTGCTCATGCGAATCGAGATTTCCGAAAATTTCTTTTATCGCGCGAACATCACGAAAAACATGGGAAACTCGTCTTCGCCATCTTTGAAATAGAACGTCAGCAGGTTGCACTGAAGCTGGCCAAGGATCGTTTCGCGGAACGGGAGTGAGAAACAAAAGACCGTCGTTCGACTTTATCGAGGGAAAACTCGCGAGAGAGCGTGTGTGTGCGTTATGTAGCTTCGGAATCTGCGTAGAAGGGAACTTCCCCATGGATCTTGCGCGGAATTCTTTCACTTTGCCCGCGCGCCGCCGTCTCCCTCTGTACCCTAAGCTCGCCAATTATTTTATAGACATGTATGTAATACACATGTGCATTAAACGCGACGTACTTACCAACCGGGTTTATTACGTTGCATTCTCGCGAAATACCGACCAGTAAACCAAGAGAAAGTTAAAAATACGAATTCAAATGAATTCAACTGAATTAAAACGCATGAAAATTATTAATTTAATACACTTTTTAATTCATTTCAATTCGTATTTTTAACTTTATATTCGTTTTCGTTTACTGGGCGGGAAATAACGCTCCGAGACTTTTTCTGAAGTTTCTTTCGTTATTACGTCATTTTTTAGCATTTTTAGTGGTGAAACGTTAATGAAAAATGTTGTGCAAAAAAGGGGGATGTGACCTGAGTTTCTTTACATCGATTATCTGGACAAATGAGTCAGAAAAACTGGCCCCCTATTTCACTGACATTCGTGAAAATTAAAAATTCTACACTGTAAAAAATAGAAATAAATTTTACCACGTTGACGCGGGGCTCAAATATTACCCACTTTCAACATGGTAAATTTCACACTTTTAACGTTGTAAATTTTCTTGTTGGGCATTGTATTTTTACAAATTTCGTTGCTTGATGTAGTAAATCCACAGTCCTGTCTGGTAAATTTACAAAAATATTGTAAAAATCCTAACCTCAAATAGTTAAAACACTATTTCACACGTGGGAATGTTACCAAATTTATATAAAATGAAAATTACAATCAGTTCGTAAAATTCATTCCTATTTTTTACAGTGTATTTTCACATCCAATCGAATTTGGATAGAGTTGTATAGAATTGGATTCAATTATTAAATTCTCAAATATATACACACTTGACAATCATTTTGCAAGATAATCGATGTAAAGAAACTCACGTCACATTCCCCTTTTTTGCACAAAAGTTTTCATCGACGTTTCACCACTACAAATTCTAAAAAATGATGTCCCAATAAACGAAAAAATATACGGAATCGATATTTTGCATTCTGTTTCTTTCTAGTCCCAGTAAACAAAGATGGATAGAAATTTATTGAAATTAATTGAAATTTTTACTCGCCAATCCGGATTGTTGACTTTAGCAAATCTATTTCACTTCTGAATTCGTTTGTATTCCTGTACATGGATTGGCCTGCTTCGATTTGTATTCTGTGAAATCAATTACAAGATGGAAGTTGTAGTCTATTGATTTCAATTCCAATAAATAGAATTCGCCAATGTTATTTGAGATTCAATTGAATCCTTCGTAAAATGAGAGGTTATGTCAATTTATTTGAATTCGAATTGGAAAGACAATCTTTCAATAATTGTGTATTTCTTTCAAAATCAGATTACTTTTTATTCTTTTAACAGAATAGGCAACCTTCTCCTGTATATAATCCAATTATTAGCCGAAATATTGTAGAGGAATTAATTTCAGTTTAGTGTGCGGAATTCCCGATTTTTGTATGTATTGAAATCAATACTGAATGAAATAAATGTGTGGAAGGGAATTCCTCGATACGAGAATCTATTCACGACAATTCTTTTAATATTTAATAATGTGAGCTTCGTCATTTTAATTATTCTTTGTTATTAAATAATGGTTATAACTTTTTTAGACGATTATCACTTTAATACGCATAACACATAAAATATGATCAATAACCAATTAACAAATATTAAGTAGTTAAAAAGTGTTCATACCGACTGACAGGTTTAGTCGGCTTCGAAGACATTTGGTATGTGCGACACGAAAGCTTGTTTTCCTATTCTCAAATACATATTTTTGCTGTCGATATTCCTAATTGGTATAAAGAAGATATCGCTTTCTATACACTTAACACTTTTTAAGTGTATCATTTCAACAGTCCCGATAACAAGTTTTTTCAATGTATTCCAATCCATATTCGTTTGCTGCCATTTTAAGGTTATGTTCACTTCATTGATAGAGATTAATTGATATTTTGAATCTTTTTCAATGCAAAATGATTATATGCTTTAATTACCCAGTATGAATAGAAAATTATTTAACCCTGAACATTCTAATTTATTTAAATTCTTTACACGGAATTAAGAATCCGGATTCAAAAAAATTCAAATTTTCAATTTATTTTAATCCATTTTCGTTTGCTGGGGTGGCGTATTGATTATTCGAGATTCTTATTCGAATTTATACTATTTTATACGACCTGCCCAGCGATTAAAATAAATTGAAAATTTGAATTTTTTCTAATCCGGATTCTTAATTCCGTGTAAAGTATTTAAATAAATTAGAATGTTCAGGGTTAAATAATTTTCTATTCATACTGGGTAATTGAAGCGTATAATCATTTTGCATTGAAAAAGATTCAAAATATCAATTAATCTCTATATCAATGAAATGAACATAACCTTAAAATGGCAGCAAACGAATATTGATTGGAATACATTGAATTCTTTCGAATTCTGATTTTCCATTCTTTCATAAAAGAGTTGGGGAAAGTCGTCTGTTGATAAGGTAGTAATCTACGCTCAAAAATCTATATTAAAAATGACTGAATCGATTTTTAAAAATTTGGGTTCCGTACAAGTAATTATAATCACTATACCAAAAAGTACCAAAGAAATTAATTGAGAATTGACCGAGCATTTTCGGATATAAATGATTTTTACTTATTTCCGAAAGTACTCGGTCAATTCTCAATTAATTTCTTTGCTATGTTTTTTAAGAGATCTTAAGAGTAGATTTAAGAGTAGATTACTTATCAAGTGACGATTTTAAAACCCCCTTAAAATAAATTTAAAAAGCAGGGTTTTAATTTAAAATAAAGGTAAGTGGGTCATAAATAATTGAAAAATTATCATACAATTAAACTTAACTTTCTAACGAAACCCGGAAAAAACATTTTCTCATAATATTAATATTTTTAAATAATTGGTTATTTATCATATTTTATGTGTTATGCGTATTAAAGTGATATAATCGCCTACTTAGAAAAAAGTTATATCCATTATTTAATAGCAAAGAATAATTAAAATGACCAAGCTCACATTATTAAATATTAAAAGAATTGTCGTGAATAGATTCTCGTATCGAGGAATTCCCTTCCACACATTTATTTCATTCGGTATTGATTTCAATACATACAAAAATCGGGAATTCCGCACACTAAACTGAAATTAATTCCTCTACAATATTTCGGCTAATAATTGGATTATATACAGGAGAAGGTTGCCTATTCTGTTAAAAGAATAAAAAGTAATCTGATTTTGAAAGAAATACACAATTATTGAAAGATTGTCTTTCCAATTCGAATTCAAATAAATTGACATAACCTCTCATTTTACGAAGGATTCAATTGAATCTCAAATAACATTGGCGAATTCTATTTATTGGAATTGAAATCAATAGACTACAACTTCCATCTTGTAATTGATTTCACAGAATACAAATCGAAGCAGGCCAATCCATGTACAGGAATACAAACGAATTCAGAATTGAAATAGATTTGCTAAAATAAACAATCCGGATTGGCGAGTAAAAATTTCAATTAATTTCAATAAATTTCTATCCATTTTCGTTTACTGGGTGTATTACCAGAATTGAATTCATTCGATCTTATACGATACCGTATTTAACGCATTACAAAAATTGATTTGTTGCGGCTTAGAATAGCTTTAAATTCTGTCAATTTAATCGAAGAATTGATTATATCGTTTTCCGTATTTCATAATTTTCGAAAAAATGTTCTGTTTTCTAGTTCTGAATTTAAATCATTCGATAATCCAAAGTAATCGTTTCTTTGAGGTTATATGTGCGTTTATGTATCGCGTATAATATCGTATACACTCGCATTCGTAACTAAAGGAGAGGAAAAGAAACAGATATATTTCGTATTAAATCGCACACAGATTTTTCGTATACTTTTTCGTTTGTTGAGATGGTCATTATGACATATTATTTATGCATTCAAATGAATTCAAGTTCTTTTTTGTACCTACCCAGCAATCGTATTTGGATAGAGTTGTATAGAATTGGATTCAATTATTAAATTTTGAATCCATACTTTGGTCAACGGTGAATCCATTTTAATACGAAAATACAATTCTATTCGTTCATACGAATAAAAAGGTTACTTTCTGAATTCATATTAATCCAAAAAAAGTTTTCTTTTTAAATATTCAATCTTAAATACATCCGTATTCAACATTATAGATTCAAAACTATCCAAGTGTATTAATTTCAATAAAAAAAAAGTTGTATTTCAAAAACAAAACTTTGAATACATCCGTATTCAACATTACGGATTCAAAACTATCCAAGTGTATTCATTTCAATCCAAAGAAAGTTTCCTATTTAAAAACGAAACATTGAATCCTATCCGATTGGATTGAAAATTTCAATTCATTTTAAATTCATACTTTGATTCCGTAAATATGTATTCAAATGGATTGAATTCCGAAGAAAGGAATCCATCGGTATTCAATTTTACGAATACAATCGGAAGCGTAATTTGCCGGATTAAATTTCTGAAAAAGTAATCCATCTGTATTCAATTTTTAGATAGTTTTGAATCCGTAATATTGAATACAGATTTATTCAAAGTTTATTTTTTGAAAGAAAACTTTTTTTTTGCATTGAAATGAATACGTTTAGATAGTTTTGAATCCGTAATGTTGAATACGGAGGCATTCAATATTTCGTTTTGAAGAAGGAGACTTTTTTTGTATTGAAAAATTTTAAAGTATATACAAATAAGAAGCGTTCAATTGGTGCATTCATTTTTACTTCAGACCTTATTTCCTAGCTTTCACATTTCCATCCAACTTTCAACATTGATATAAAGTTTAGCAAAACCATCGAAAAATATGTTGCCGCTGAATAATCAACGAGCCATTTATATTTTTCTCAAAATTACTCTTTGTGCATATTTTGTGATATATAACACAACAAGTAATGAAATGATCATTATGATATTTGAAAGTATAATTCTTTATCAAATTCAGAAGGATATGAACCAAGATCTATAAGTACTCATAGTATGTTTTGAAATGTATATTTTTATTCACTCTTAGAAATAACTGGAAAATGTTAATACCTTTATGCTACCTCAGTAACAGAATTTTACTAAATCCAGAACAAATAATAGAAAATTTCAAAACGTCTAACAGAAATATGAATATGAAACAGCAAGTCATGATAAAGTTTGTCGCCGCCAGGTGCAGATACCACATGAGAATGCCAACAAGAGACGTTCGTGATTTCTGTTGCAGAAGTTGGATTTTGATTCGATCATACGAAATTATATGGTCTAGATGCAGTAGTGCGCAAAGCGTGTTGTATCCAAATGGCATAAAATCCTTATGACGTTAATACACCTCTGAGTACAATGTCACTATGTCAATATTATTTTCTTATTTATGTGATATGTATTAAATAATGTACATAATTTATTGCAGTAATGAACAATAAATCAACATATTTTGATTATCTGTTTATATGCATAACCAAACTGTAAACGTACTGTAATAGAAGATCACTAATTTTTGTTTCAGAAAATTATGAAACGGTAACAATAAATAGTTCCTGTTACATGTTACAGAAAATTACTAAAGACATTGTTAACAGACTACATTATTCATAAAAAATTTGTGTCATTTTGTCCAACTCCTGCAAATATGACAATCTCCACTATTTTCACTTGTATCAAGTTCATGTTCTTACACAATAAGTTAGCAATGAAAAAAAGAATTTTAATTTCAGATAAAAATAGAAGTCGTTAGATGTAAGTTCCTCATTTTTGAATTGATAAATTCAAAACAATGTTCAGAAATGTTAGTTGAAATATGAATAAAATGTTGCGTTGAATTCTAATTAGTTCTTTCCATAACAAAATCCTAAAAAAACAGCGAAGATGAGCCGTTTGCAGTGCTTTCAGCCTTTATGTTTAAATTAATAGGTCATTTAAGGGTACATCCTCATCAGCCGAGTAAAAGAAAATCGATTTTTTTAATTACTTATTTCGATAGCTATATGGGCATTGTTCTACAACTTTTAAACTTTGAGGTTGAAGAAAATTGCATTTTTTTTTAGGCACATTCATGAAATTAATTTTATTGGCTTTAGAATTGATCAAATGACAGGAAAAACCTTGCGTGACTCATTTATACACAATGTATTTTTTTTTTTAATGTAACATATGTTACGTTACTCGTAAAATTAGTTTTTAGTTTTGTAACGTTTAATATACATAAAAAATTCAGTTCTTTTGCTTATGGCCTAATTTTTAGAAGCTAGTATACAAAATTAAACGTCTAGTTAATAGTTCAAATTTAAAATAATGGATTAAATATGGCGGACTATTTTTACAAAATTTCTTTGATTTTTATAAAATTTGATATGTTAGGGTTTTTGAGGCCACTGATTACAAATCCAAAGTCAGTTTTCATTAAAATTTGAAATCCAAATACATGATTTAACATTAAGGATACCAAAAAATTAAAACGATTTGTAAAGAATAATCATTTTATTATTGTCAAAAATTGTGTTTTTTGTTGTATTAAAAAAACACAAAATTTATAAATACTTTAATAACATAGGAGAAAAGATCACAATGATTCCAAAGTACTTAGAAGCTAAATTGTAGATGTGCCATTAAATAATTTGATTTTTCAAAGTTACACTTGGAAATATAAAGTTTGACGTGGTCGCATTTTTTATGTATAGGTGGCACACATTCGGGCAAAGGCTCAAATTACTTCTTATCATATAGGTAATGTACCCCTGTTGTGTGGTTTCTTAAAAACCAATGTGAAAAAAATTATCTAAGGTTGATTGCTAAATTGTCAACCATAAAAAAAAGTTATCTCGCAAGTTTGAAGGTATATAATTTTATTCGTCAGTGAGGCACATCATTAAGTTAAAGATTTTTCATTTGTTTACATCCCCAAATACTTCCACAAAAAACCACAGACCATAAAAAAAAGGTGCAAAAAGTTTCAGTGTTAAAACTGAAAAAATGTAGTGAGTGTCGCGCACCAAAAACAGGCAAATTCACTACTTTTATTTACACTCATTGTTTTCTACATATCTGTAATTAGTAATAAACACTTATTACATGTAAATCGAACAAAAATTTGTTGATCTGTAGTGTTACAAAGTTATATTTAAAATTTTTATGGTATCATAATGAGCGACAACATAAAGTTTAAAAGTTCTAGAACAATGCCCATATATGTGTAGAATATTGTGTCAAAAGGAAAAATCGAAATTCGTTATGGTTCAAAAGTTATGAGTCGAATTTGTCAGGCAAAAAGTGGAGCAATCAGCGGTGAAAAAAAATAAAAAATTGCACGAACAGCAACATTTTGAAGAAGCCATAGGATTGATGTATGGTCCTGGGATAGATGATTAGCTGTAAGTTCAAATAGAAACATTTACATCAATAACATTTCAAGAATTTTATAGAAATACGAATCAATAATCTTAAAACGCATTTTTCTCGAAACCACTTTTTTCGTCTTTCCGGAAGTGATAACTCAGCCATTTTTTAACGAATCAAAACTATTTTTTTAAAGCGTGTAAATGTTTTCTCCGTGGAATATAAGAATAGACTGGAATCATATCGATACAATGCATATTTTTTTAGTTAATAAGAATATAACGAAAAGTGAAAGTGAACAAAAATGCCATTTTTTTTATTTTTTATCCAAATTAATTTAACGTAGTTTATTATAAAGACACTTTTACGAAACAAGAAACTTTCATTCGTCTGTTTTAGACGATTTTTACGCCTGGAAGAATTTGCGCAAGGAAGCATCCTTTTGCGCGCAGTTCGTTACTGAATCCTATCTAACTCAAAGTAGTTTTGCTAAAATACACTGTAATTTCTACACAAAATGGCTAAAAGTACCACAAATATACTGGAGAAAACCGTAAGTTCCTAGATGTTATTCTGTAGCCGCAAAAAATTCACGAAAATTTTCCATTTGTGTACCTCTCTGATGATGATATACCCTTAAAAGATGACTAAAAGTTTGATGATTCTTGTTTCGTATGATTTGTCACATGATTCATCACGCGATTTATTAACAGGAAATAATACTATTTCAATTTTGAGTATACCTGTGAATGTATTACTTCCTCTCTAAAAAAATATTGGGTGACACTTTTTCGGCGTATTTTTATCTCATGATTACGAACATGACAATAAAGATTGTGGTCGGAGAAACTGAAGCAGCCATCTTGAAAACCGCAAAAATCTTGTATTTTTAGTTTGTTGAGTTAATTTTAAAAAGTACAAATTGTAAGCACACAATTCAAACCAAAAATAGGGGGTGGATAATTTTTTCGAAAAAAGGTTGTCGTATTTTCTTCCTAATGTAAACGGTAAGTCGTAAATGAGCAAATAAAGTGTCCATAGCCAAACATTCTGGGTAAGTATTTTGGATGCTGATAACAACTTATTGGTTGGAGATTAGGGTAGTATAAAAAAAATAAATATAATCTACCGCATGAAAATTGAACAATGTATACTATTTCGTAATTAATTGGAATTTTATTTTAGCATCGTTCCGAAGTAAATTAAAATGAAGAAAGTCTAATTAAAAATAAGGTTAAGAAAAATAAATAACGAATTAATGTTGACACTAGTTTATTTCTCTTATGCAAAATCATTAATTAATTTTAGAGACGTAATCAACATTGCTGAAAAATTATAAATTACTGGTCTTCCTTAAACTAAAGATTCCTGATGTTACGTTCGGTTCTATTTACCAGAATAACTGAAGAGATAATTTCTGAAATTTGACATTTTGTTCTCTAAGGTCGTTATTTCATTAACCAAGCAAAAATATTCTTATTGCATTATTTGTTGTTTTTCTAAAGACGCAGATTTGTAATTATCTTTTCTAATATACCATTCCATATTCCGATTTAAAAAAATAACATCCAAATTTTTCATTTGTTTAGCAATCTAAAAACCTCGTTTCTGACGCCCAGAAAGTTGGAATCTCTAACAATCGATATCAAAGCTTTTCAATTTTGCTTGTAACCCTGATACAAAGTACCTGCAACGTCAGCACTCGCGAACCAGCTGGTTTCAGAAAAGTGTTTGATAACTTCGTACCCAGATATGCATTCTTCTATTACTCTCTATTAATGGGTGGAACCTCTAAAAATATATAAACAAATAATTTAATTATTGTTGGTAAACCGCAGTGCTAAAAGTAAAATTTCATGTATTATTTTATGGTTCTTTTCAAACAAGATAAACAACATTATTAGAATATCAAAGACGCCAACTCGTACAGAAATAGTTGGTGTCACTACTTAAGTATAGTAATATCCCGACTTACGAATGTTCGTAGCTGCTTTTACTACTTATAGTAAGGGCTGACGACTTCAGTAGTAAAGGCCTGACATTTGGTCCATATCTTACTATTATTTTGTTTATTGAATATAAATAGACTAGAGATGGTACAGCATACATTTTTTAGATACGCATCCTATAAACTAGGTACTCCAATGTCCTTCAATGAGGATGATTACATGTCGATCTCAAATAGCTTAAAAATACCTACACTCAAGTTCCTCCGACAACTTACAGACGCGCAGTTCCTCTATAAATTACACAACAACCAACTATAGTGATTCCTAATTTAAGTTCAATTTTACCACAATATCACTCTTCATATGTATTAAGATTTCAGCCAATATATCGTTCCTCTAATAAACATAGGTTACAACTCTCCATTTTCTAGATCATGCTCATTATTTAATAACCTGGTACACAACTGCAACAACATTTTTCAACTACCTTTTATTACTACAACTAAATCCTTCAAATCGAATTTACTCGAATATAAATAATCTAACACAATTTATTCTTATCATTTCATTCATACTCATTATCCTTTCACTTCTGTAAATTGCTTTCAATGAACTCTGTATTACTTTAATTAAATAACTCATGTATGTACACTACCTCAATATATTGTAACTTGTTATAAGGGCCTCAAGCCTGTTTAATAAATAAAATAAAATAAAGGGACGAAACCGTCCTTAAAAGTACATAAAATTTTAATACAATATAACTGTTATATACCACAAATTAAAGAAAAATAACAGTGCACACGATCCACAGAAAGAAGCTAACAATTATAAGAGTAATAATACTGAATTAAAAGTAAATAAATATACAAAAAATGAGAGAAAAAATAAAATAAAGATTAAAGTTAAAGTACAGGACTAGGAAAACTAACTTACCAGTTTGGTACAAGAATGGCACTTTTACACACAACCACAAAAACTCATGAAGTGGAAAGAGTGATCAAAATTCATGTTCTGTGAGGGACTTCAGACGTTTTTTTTTTTTAAGAAAATTTTGTTTTTAGTGATTTTTATAAAAGAATTAATAATTTTTAGCAATAATTCGGTTCAATGACATAAACAACATCAATATATGGTATTTTAAAGTTCTTTTTATGTTCGGCAATTTATTCATCTGCAGAACACTTTTGTAATGCAAATCTCAATTCATTTCTTTTTCTGTACTTAAAAAATTAAGAAAAAATGTTCTTAATTCCTCTGAATAATTTTGCAAGAATTAGCAGGAAATGCTTGAAATTTTTTATTTTTCTAAATACTTTCGGAAGTGCCCCCAAGAAAAATCGCCGATATGACCTAAACGATTCGAAAGGTAACTGAAAAATATTCCTAAAGCTAAAATTAGAATCCCCCAAAGGTAGTAAAACAAAAAAACGTGTCTTTTCGATATAATTATATAAAAGAGTTTTTACATCCGAAGAGTAGAAGTTTAGGCTACAAATAAGCACAATTTTTTGCGAGGCATAACCTCATAATTGGACAACAAAAAATTAATGACATTTTTCGTTAACCTACTTACACCCTGTTTTTAAAGATACCAGATTTGAAACAGGGGTTTTTACGTATTTTAAGATAACAATACTGGTTTTTGGAAAAAAAAGTACGCACTCGAATTTTGGCAAAAATTCTGTTTTTTTCTTTTTTCCTGGTTTTAATGGAGTACACTATATGTAGGTGACTATAACTATCATTGTTTTATGTATTTTTTCAGCTTTTTACGATAACACTACTAGTTTTTGAAAAAAAAATTGATGGACCATCCGAATTTCGGTCGAAAACTGAGTTTTTGCCACTTTTTAATATTATATCTATGTTGTCAAAAATATCGTTATTGTTATATTTTCCCTTTTGTTACGATCATGCTACTAGTTTTTTAGGACAAAAATTCGTTTCGTTATTCATCCTAGATTCGGCTATTATTTGTCCAAGCTTTACACATTTTTCGTCCATTTTTGGACAAAAATTTTTAAACAATTCGTCTATTAACCATGACAGTGTCCATTGGAGTTTCATCGGGACGAAAATTGGAGCAGAATTAAACGTTATTTGACTAAAAAATTGACGACCGGAAAGTGCAGGCACGGACATAGTCTGCATGTTAAAAAAATTAGTTTTTGCCAGCAAAAGAAATCGGGAATCTGTCTTCAGCTTCCTATGAAGCGTAAAAAATACGAAAAAATACTCCATAAAATCACAAAAAAGTGAAAATGCAATTTTTGACAAAAATTCGGGTGACACCATTTTTTTCTCGAAAACTAGTATCGTTATCGTAAAAAGCGGGGAAAAAGTACGGGAAAATGATATTATGAATTATCTTAAAAATAATACAATGCATTTAAAACGACAAAAAAAAAACAGACAAAAAAGACAGCCGAAATTCGAGTGGCGCATCATTTTTTGTAAAAAATAGTAATTTTTTGTAGTAAGACCCGGAAAATACGTAAAACAATGTCATTGTGACCCACTTAAATACTGCACGATCTATTAAAACCCGCCAAAACAGAAAAAATACACAGTTTTCAAAAATTCAAAATGGCGGATCTAATATGGCGGACGACTTTTTAAAAAAAATGATCTGATTCGCTTGAAAATGTTTACTCGGGGGTTTTTGAGGTCCCTGAATACGAATCTGAAATTCATTTTCAGAAATTCAAAATGGCGGATCAAATAATGGAGGGCGACTTTATAAAAAAAATGACCTGAATCGTTTGAAAATCCCCATTACTTTTCTGGGCTACGTCTGGTACCTGCAGCAAGGTGCTTATATAATAATGAACAATCTATAAATTGCAATTCTTCATTTTAGATTTTGACATAACAGCAAACATTTTTAAAATACAATGTAGTATAAAAATCTTATATTTTTTAAAATTATTTTCACACTATTGGATTTCTTTTTAAATCCTAAAAGTTAACTTTAAAATTTAAAACCAGCGATCATATAAACCCCAAGATAAAAATCCAACAATCACAAAAATTCCTCCGGCATTTTAATTTTTAAAAATCTGACGTCATATTAGTAATCAGCGACACCGAAAACCCACGAGTGACGAGTTATAAGCGAATTTCATCCGATTTTTAGAAATTCGACCGCCATTTTGAATTTTTTAAAATGGATTTTAGATTTGTAATCATTCACTCCGAAAACCTCAGAACAACAACTTTCAGGCCATTAGAATCGATTTTTAAAAATTTCGTCCGCCATATTGGATTCGCCATCTTGAATTTACAAAATTTCATTACGCATATCAGTTCCGTTATTATAAAAGAAACCCATGTATTGTTTCATTAATTTTCATTTAATATTTCTTGTGAATTTTGTGAAAAAAATGATTTTTTACGTTTTGTAAGAATAAAATTTAATTTATGGAAAAAAATATGGCGGAAAATTCTGAAATATTTTTTGTTTAATGAATGTACTAAGTACGTAAAAAAATTGGCGTCTTGAATCTCTTAATCTACAAGTAAATAATTGATTTTTTATGAAAATAGTAACATTTTTAACTGTTTGTTAATTAACAATAGTATTGTTATTAACAATTAACAAATATTCAACTGTTTTTTACACTTGCTTAAGTCTACACAACCGTATTGAAACAAGAAATTATATATTTATTGATAAAAAATCAATTAAAAAAATAGAAAACTGGTAAAATGTAAGAAGAATTAAAAATGTCCATTTCTTTTAATTCTTCCAAATTCAATTTCTTAAATATACTTGCGACAGTATAAACAATTTTTAGAATTATTTTTCCAACAAAAAAGTTCAATTATTTTAGTAGATTATTAAAGATAATTACATTAGATTATTTATTTAGTACTAATTATTAAAGACACCTATAAAATCAGATAAGGATTAAACAAAGGGATAATGATTAAGACATCAATTTTTTAAATAATATATTTCTAAATTAACAATAATAATCGTAGGTCTATTTCTTCATTCCGCTTCATTCGCTTTTCGATCTTTCCCGCACCAAATTGTAGGTTTAGCTTCAGGATATTTATCCGTCAGGAAACTTCTGAGCTCACCATGTTCAGCATACATACGTAACCGTACATGATCTTGGTTCCGTAAATATTCTTGTTTCAATAATCGTATTTGCCACGATTTCATTTTTGTATAAAACGGTGGATACTTTTTTCTGTTGTATACAACTTTTCCACCAAGAACATACTGAGTAAAGTCCATGACTTCTGTCGATGGAATTTCTTCTCGTTTCCTCACAACTGCCGGACTAGCAACTACTTGCGGATACATATGTTTTTCCTTCCTTAATTCCACTAAATGCAATTGTTTTTCATCCGCCAACTGCTGATGTGTTTTCTAGAATAAAAAATACTTGTAAAAAAATTTCAGTATTCTTACAATGCAATGTTATACCTGTTGCACAAGTCCTATTAAAAATGCTTTCGCTATATGTTGAGGACGATTCGATCCTTCGACTTTGGCATACAAATTCTTAATTCCACATAATTCGCAAATAGCTTTAATGATGCGATGACACTTTAAGCCGTATCCTTCAACAGCTTTCGATACAAAGACTTTTGTTTTCCCAAATTGTGCAAAGAAATCGTGATATACTGTTTAAAAAAAACAAAAAATTAATATTTTTAACAAATAGTTTGCAAATAATATATTTACCAGTGTGTTCCTTGTATCTTTTCACGTGTATTAAACGTAAACCTGCTCGATTTTTTGCTTGACGGACAGAAATTTTACCTTCGTTTGCTTTCGCTAATGCGATTCCGACCAATCCGTTTTTATTACCGGTACCGACAAATGTACTTAACCTTTTCTTACGACCCATATTACCCGTCATGTGAGTTACCATTTTATGTTCGAGTACTATAGTATCAAAGTTTTCGTACTTATCTGTACAATGAAAATGTGTAAGTTTCCTGGACGTTGCAGTAATGTAAAACTTTTTAAAATTTCTTACCGTCACCGATTGGATCTGGAGGTCCAATACTTTTACCACCCATTTTAGCACTGGTCCAACCTCGCTCCAATGGATGGGTTCGTCTCGATTTACGTCGCACCATCGAATCTCGTACTTTTGTTAAATTTTTTTCTCTGTCAGGATCGTCAGGTAATCGTTGATGTTTCAAAACCATATTTCCACGCATTACAGGAGTTGTTAATCCTGGCCATGACATATTATACTTTCCGACACCGATTATTTGGCCTCTATTCAAATTTCTTATTGCTTTTTTATTTACACCTTTGCCTCTTCCTCGTTTCCTGCCAGCGTTACTTACACCTGTTACAGATTTCCATAATCTTTCTGCAGAATCTGTTGAAGAAACAAACAATTTAGATCTTTCATTTATAAGCGAAAACATTTAGATAAAATTGTTTACTTACATTTTGTAAAAAAAGCTGCAGGACGTGAAAAAGTTTTTAAGGGTGATACAGACTTCAGAAGTTCCGAGTTTTTTCTCATTACATTTTGAGAAATTTCTGAAAATTATTTAAATATAAAATTAATATTTGGTCCTTAAAAAAGTGGAGGTTATGTTCGTTACAGGTTTATTAAAATGTTTTATCAACAAACCATTATTTGTTATAAATGTGTTTTTTATAGGTTTGATTAATGAACCGTAAGCACGTAATATTCTAAAAGCCATTGTTTTTTATACAAAAAAATAAACAGCAGTTCCCAAAAATTGAAAACTGCCGAAAAAAGTCGAAGCGAATGATTTAAATAACCTCCGTCGATAAGATTTAAAGAAGATTTCTATATTATCTGCAGTAGGTCACATAAAAAACATTGTAGAACCTCGTAACACCGCCAGATGGCGTCAAGAGGTAAATTTCTGAAATTTTCAAATTCGGTTTAAAAACCGACGTTTCGTGCATTTCTGAAATCGCAAATTTTATAAGAATATTCACTGTATTATGATATACCATGTTAGAGTTTTAGCAAGTAAACGAATTCATTAAGGGGGATTTTAAAGTGTCTCGTCGGTAAGGTAGGAAATTTCATTAAAAATCGTAAATTAAAGATGACTGAATATAATTTTTAAAATTCTGGCTCTGTGAAGACAATTCTAATGACTATAAACGGTTTTCTAGAAGATACCAAAGACATTAATTTAGAATTGACCGAGAATTTTCGGAAATAAATAAAAATCACTTATTTTCGAAAATTCATGGTCAATTCTGAATTAATTTCTTTCCTATTTTTCTAGAACACCGTCTGTCATATTTTATTTTTAGTGAAATTTCATATCTCGTCGGCGGACCACTTTATAACCCTCTTAACACTCGAGTCTGCGTATAGTTAATATTGTTTGCAACCTTTATTACACATGTGTGTTGCATTTACTATCTCAGAAAAAGGAAACAAAATGAAATAAAACAGAGTAAACGAAATCGATTGAAAACAATTCAAGTTTGAAATTCTTTTGAATACCTGAATTCTGTTTTTTAATAATTCGAGAATAATTCTCAATTGTCTCAATATAAAACGATGGTCTTTAATATATTTTAACGCAAAAGTTATATCACTGTAAAAATTACTTGACATCGTTAATCTGGACACTTTTATGAGTATTTTGCAACCAAAATCAAAATAAATCAAGGTGCTATTTTTCGAGAAAATCGATCCCGAATTTCGTAGGCATATCTTTTACATGAACTACATAAAGGACCGGATTCTGATATCATCAATATGCTCATGAAATAATTTTTGAACTTGAATTATTAGCATTTTTTTAAAAACAAACATTTGCTTGGATCAACTAAAGACAATAAGTACACTTTAAAACGAGTTTCGTTTGTATCAAAGCGTGGGCTTTCGACGTTTTAAGGCAATTTATTCTATATAATGTTTAGGACCAACATAAACAAATAATGTAAAGAACATAAACAAAAGAAATTAATCAATATATCAATTTAGTTTAAAAAAACATATAATAGTAACAATAGTAATAACAATAGCAACAACGACGACAACAACAACAGCATTGATAAAAAAACGACGACAGCAATTACGATAAAGATAGCAATGACGAATACAACGTGATAACTACGACGATAATAACCACTACAACAATCCAGAAACGACGACAGCGAACACGATAACATGAACTCGACAATAGCGACGATAGCTTAAACGATGACAATAGCAACAACCGTAGCAGTAACAACAGCAACACGACAAAAATGACAACAGCCACTATAATCACGACGACAATAATAACAACAACAAAAATAACAGACACAGAAACAATAGGAACAGACACACCAACAATAACAACAGATACAGCCATAACAACAACAGACACAGCAACAACAACAGCAACGAGAACAAAAATGACAGCAATAACGAGAACAACAACGGTCACAATAACAATAACAATAACAATAACAATAACAATAACAATAACAATAACAATAACAACAACAATAACAATAACAATAACAATAACAATAACAATAACAATAACAATAACAATAACATCGTTGCGACAACAACAGCAATATCATCAGCAACAACCGCAGCAACGGCGGCAACACGACAAAAATGACAACAGCCACTATAATCACGACGACAATAATAACAACAACAATAACCGACACAGCAACAATAACAACAGATACATCAACAATAACAACAGATACAGCCACAACAACATCAGACACAGCAACGAGAACAAAAATGACAGCAATGACGAGAACAAGAACGGTCACAATAACAAGATTAATAGCAGCAATGACGACAACAACAGCAATATCATCAGCAACAACCGCAGCAACGGCAGCAGGAATTACAACAACATAATCGACGAGAATAGAGATGACAACAAAAACAGCAACAACCGCAGCAGCCACGACAATAAAACCAACACGACAACTCCAATAAAGCAACAACAACCACGACGACAATAACAGCAGCAGCAACAACAGGAGCAACAACAATGAACTTAGCAATAACAATAGCAACAATAACACCAACGACGAAAGTAACAATAATATCAACGACAACAACAGTTATGACTATCACGAAAACCACGAAGACAGCCGCAACAACAACAACAACAACAAATTTAGCAGTAACAACGACCGTAACATCATCAACAACAATAACTACAAAAACGACAATAGTGACTACAACAGGATCGACAACAATAACTACGACATCAGTGACGACAACCACTACAACCTTGACGACAACATCATCAACAACAACAACAACAATATTAACATCAATGACGACAGCAACGACAATAACGACGACTGCAATTACAACAGTAGCAATTAATGCCGACAACAACAGCAGCCACAACCACGATAACCACGACCACAATAACAACATCAACAACATCAATAGCAACAACAGCAACAACGACAACAACAACAGTAACAAAAGCAGTAACGGCGACAGCAACCACGATCACGATAACCACGACTACAAGAAGAGAATCATCAACAAGAACCACAACGGAAACAGCAACAATGACAACAAAAACAACGGCAACAACAGCAACGGCGACAATAATAATGACATCAACAAGAACAACAACAGCAATAACAACAGCAACGAGAGATATAAGAAATGACATATAGAAACGGATGGAAATGCAATTCCTAACATTTCAATGAAACAAACGATGAAAGGTTAAACGTATTAAATAGTAGTTTCGGATTTTTAATTTTTTACATCTTGGTATGCTTTTCTGCAGGGATTTCGAAGCGTATTATTTTAATGCAAATATATCTGCACCATATAAATTCATTCATATTCTTAATATTTTTCAATACTTTTGGTCAGTAAACCCAGTGAATGAAAATTAATTTAAATATATCTATTGGTAATAATTAAGTGTTTTTTTGTTGTTTTGAAGAAACACCCTACCCATTTTGCAATCTTCAGTTCTGCGGTTTAAAAAATTGGAATATGGATCTAACAATCTTTTTTATCACCGATTACTATATGTATAAATTGCAGACAAAAAGAAAAGTGATATGCTCACAAGTTTCGGAATAGTCATTTATTTGCACTATTTCAAATTGAAAAAAATAGCCATTTATCACGACTTTGTCGTAAAATGCAACATCCCGATAACCGTCAAATATAATCCATAAAAAATATAAATAATTAACATACACTATGTATAATATAAATAATAAATGCATACATGTATACTATTGAGTAATAAACGAGAACGTAGTGAAACTGTTTTTATCTGTTTAGTTACAGATAAGTCATTGTAGTTACAAATAATTACCTAGTTTTTTTTTTATAAATAAGAGTACTTTTTTAATCGATGCATTGTATGAGTTTTGTCTCCAGAAAATTCGAGAGGAAATATTGAAAAAAATATTGACATGCAGGCAACAGAAATTTAGGCAAAATTAAGGCAACAGCAGTCTATTTATAATTCTATATTTTATTTAGATCATTTACTTTCTAAATCTGAACTAATTAAAAAGTGGCAATTAACAAGCGAAAAGGAAGTCAATAATTCAATTAATTATTAAAAAGTAATGAAAAAATGGTAATTTATTACTAATTCTAAAAACTAACAAACTAAAATACTCAATTTCTACTTTTATATTAGTAGTTTTTAGCTAATTCAGGCTCAGATAGTAAAATTCATCACACATATTTCTTGATCTATACTCGGAGTAAAATTTTTAGTGAAAAGTCACTCTCTATGGGGAGAACATTCCGCCACAGTGAAAAACTGAAGTCTCACTCTTCAAGAGTGAATTTTCACTGCATGCTGAGTTTCGCCATCATAAATTCTCATTCTAAGGAAAGTAGGGAACAAATCTACATTACACGTGTATTTATATTTTGTAATTTTCTTCAATAATAATTTTTAGGGAAATTGTTATTAATAAGAATATATACGGAAATAGGAAATTAATTTCAACATAGTAATGATTTTTAGACATTAAAGTGAAAAAAGGAATCTCTAATTCTCTAGAATTTATTTCTCAATTACGTTATTTATTTTATAGTGAGAGTGAAAGTTCTTAAATAACAGCTCTTTCTGGAGACCTCGTATTTGAGAGGTCTTGTAGAGAGTCCTTAAAATCGACGCATAAGCCTTCGTAAATATCATTTTAATAGCTCTTAGTCTTTTTGTTGTTTGGGTTAGATGGATAAGATTAATTTAATCAAATACAGTCATTAATGATTTGTTTTAAAACCGTTTAAAAATATGATAATCTTTTCAATTTAATAAAACTTTTGTTTAAAATGTTGTTGTCTTTCTTATTTATGTGTGAATCTGTATAAAAATATTTATTCAGTTCTATATTGAATTCAAATAAAAAATTGGATGCCTTTTAGAATATTGTGGTGGTAAAACAACCAAATATATCGAACATTTTTAATGTAATTGATTGTTGTTTCAGGGACATTTTTAACTAATTTTCATTATTCTTAATTTATTTGTATTCTTAATTAATTAATATATTTTATATTTTTGAGCCAACAATGGCGTAGAGAAAACTACATTTAGTAGAAAACTACAGGGAAAAAACTAAAACGATGAAACCAAAAAAATGAACATACAAATTATGATTTGAATTGTGAACTATATGAAAACGAAAATTATAATGAGTTATATGAAAATTATAAATTCATCAAAGATGAAAATGATGAATTAAGTAAAACTTAGGAGATAATTAAAAATAATAAATTATGCAACAATTGAAAATTCCACCTAAATACTACCACCAATTATCATACCAAATATCAACAATTATCATACTCTCTAAAATCTAAAAGTGAAAACT
This sequence comes from Trichopria drosophilae, assembly GCA_030407085.1. NCBI lineage: Eukaryota > Metazoa > Arthropoda > Insecta > Hymenoptera > Diapriidae > Trichopria > Trichopria drosophilae. The sequence continues at coordinate 187,166,104 of CM059582.1, forward strand.
CCCAAATCTCACTGTATAAAAGTGCCGATTGGACCACTATCAGTTAAAGTGGCTAAATCGGAACTTTTATTAAATGAAATTTACTGTTATATAGTGAGATTTCCGAGTTGTTACTTTAAAGATTTTAGAGTGTAAGTACTGATCGAAAAATGGATTTAAATATCGATATATCTATGTGGACAAATGAACAGAACTTTTAAACTTAGTGTAAGTGAAGACATGCTAGTTTACATTTGTATTAATACTAATTTGCGGTGTAAAATAAGTACAATGATAGTAAATACTGAAGCCGACGAGTTATTAGCTTCGTAGTTGCGAATTTGAAGTGATTTCAAGAGGTCAAATGAAGAAAAATTAACAAGTTTGATTTGCAAGTTACCTAAATTTGTCTACTCTTAGCTGTTTTTCTGGGACCCTGTGATACTTATCAACGGTCAAAATAATTGTTTTTTTTTTGAAAAATGTATAGTTGTATAATAAAGCAGCATTTCTTAAGAATACTCTAAAACATTACATTTAAGTTTTAATAATTGTCTTCACATTCTCATAAATATACTTTTACATACACCGAGAAACTTTTATTTATAAAAATTTCTAAAATATTTACGGTTTAGGGATAATCAATGTTTTGTCGCACAATTTTTGAACGTTTCACTACTGTAACTTTTACAACTTGCGATGTTCCGTTACATATTTTACAAACTTCAATCCCAAAATGTACAAAAGCCGGACAATGAAGACTCGTTTATCCCTAAATTGAAAATAGTTTTGCAATTTTCGAAGATAAAAGTCTCTCCATGTAGTATTATTATATTCATAATAGATACTCTCATAATTTTAAAACTTTTAATTTTAAACAATTTCTATTTTAAACAACCATTAGAATATACGTTATATGTAAGAAAGTGAAATTTTGAATATTCAACGAAAATATTTAAGAAGAAAACAAGCGTTGTAATGACACCAAAAATCGATATTTCCTACGAATATATAAGATATATCTGTAAATAACACATGCACAGACGTAAATTATTCGCTTCAGTAAACTTCGCCCTAGGGCGCGAAAACAATAATAGAATGTGAAAACATGTTCTTTTTTTATTCAAAACATTATTTAAATAACTATGATTGTCTTATTAATTTTAATAATAATATTTATAATTATCGACTAAAATAATGTGTTATACAATGTTTCAGATAATACATCAGAATAATTTGACTTTATTACCAGTTTCATTGTTTCGAATAAGTTTTAGTTGATCACTGCGAGGTATAAAACCATTGTCGTGAGGGGACAATAGCTGGCTCTGTAGGAGATCAAATGTTGTATGACGGACCCTCATCGTAATGATTTTGAAAGTTCCGAAGCTACCAAGTGAAAATAATGTGTGAAACTTAAACTATGGATATAAAAATATGATATTTGGGTTTTGCATTCAAAATAATACATTAGACCTCCAAATCGTTAGTAGGGAGTTCGTAGATGACCAGTATATATTTATTAACAAAACTTTAGTCAACTTTTTGTCGAATTCGCGGATTACTAACTTCAGTTTGTGAGTTTTATAAAGAATTAAACAGGAAACTAATGTCATATAAACACTTTACACACTCGAAAATTTCTATTTTGAAGTATTTATAACATGCTGTTACTAAACTGGATTTAAATACAATAAATTACTCTAATTGAATCATTTATATTCAGTTTGATGTACTGAAAAAGAACAGTACTGAAATTTGTCTAAAGACTAATATCAGATGAGCAAAATTTAATTATAATAATCTCTATACGCGTTTAGTAAATTCTACGTAATATATAGTCCGTCGAAAATTAATTATTCTGTTTAGTAAAGCTTAAAGAGTAGGATCTACTATATGCTCTCCTCTAATTTTTTTGTTGTAATTTAAAAATACATTACGACACAAGGGCGCAAAGTAGGTGATTTTCTCACTAGTGTAAAGTATGCGAAATTCCCTACTTCTCACGTGTGTCGTATGATATTTTTTTGAACTTTTTGACAATAAAAATAGTGTGGGAAATTGAATTTTGTGTATGGAGTTGACAACAAATATTTGTTGGGTTATCATGTTTTCTCATAATTGTTTAATAAAGACTTTTTTTACACTGAAGTACACACGGACAAAGAAAACAATAGTTATATGTAGATATTTGTTTATAAACAATCATGTTTATTTAAATTTAGAAAATGTTCGATTAAATTGAATATGATGTCTTCAAACAAGATTTGTTTATATTATTTTACAACATAACGTTTGACAAATATAAAACTAAAGTTTCTACTAAATCGTTACTTTTTATTTGTAACGTATGATTTATTGAATACTTTTTGGAAGATGATATTTTTTTACTTTTTTATTTACTATATTTATTTTGTGTAATAATAAATACAGTTATAATGCGGTGATTGGGATACAGCAGCTTTATCAAAAAAATTAATTGAAAGTTAGTAAAAATCGATATTTTCAAACCATTAAATCATAATTACTTAGTATATTTTCAGTATAGCAAGAGAGTTCTTAAACAATATATCTGATCTCAGTATTTAAGAGATCTTAAAATCTGTGCATAAGTCCTCCTAGAATCATAAAAGCACTTTCCGCGCAGTATGTGGGAAGTCATTCAATTCTGAAGTTCTCTTATGATGCCTTCTTGTTATACCTTCTTGTTAAAATTGATGATACTTATTACAGTTACTCTTTAGGCAATTTCCTCATACTTCATTTTTGTGTAGATCACTGAACATTCTAACCGTAGATGGGACAATTTGAATATTAGATTTAATCTTGTTTATGAATATGCCAACTTCTATTATATTTCCTAAGTATCATGGTAGTTTTTTTATGTTAGGGTATTGAGAAATCCTTACATAATATTGTACAATATTTTTATTCTAATTTTCTTGAATAGGTGTATTATGAACATCATATTTAATCATTATTAAATGTTGAGTAGACATTGTTAATCCTAGTGTGGAAACGTCACGCTAGTTCTAGTAGGGCCAATAATAATAACGAACAGCAATAGCATTAGTCAATAGCAACTAAATAAATACGTTCGGCATCCAGTATAAATTGTTAAAAGTTCATGAGAATTCCTTAAAGTAGGTCCATTAATTAAACCATGAAAACTTTTGCTGGTTTCGCAAAAACAAGAAGTTACCATTTATTTCAGAAAGATCACAAATTAAGGATGACATTTTGATTTTACAAAATTGAATAATCAAAAAGTTGTGTGGAATGTTGTTATTCAGACACAAGTATATACATCATATTTATGCAGATATGGGAAAATCCGCGAAAACTTTGAATTTTGAGTCATAAAATTAAACAAGCTGTATGTGTTAAGCACATTATTGGAATTTTTATATGTTGTAATATAGATTAAGAGGTAACAAATGACGCAGTGTGCTTCATTTTTTAAGCAACACTGAAGAGTGAAAATTATCATCTGAGAACTTTTATATTAGTGATCTTAACTCTTAAAATGTAGAGCTGACGTTCGACATTTTGGAGTCGCTATTTTGAAGCCGCCATATTGAATTTTGAAAATCTGAACACTAACTAAGCTGCACTGAGAAATTGCTTCATGCGATTATCAATTTGAATGTAAAATTTATAATTAAAAAGTACTGAAATGATACAATTTTTGCATTGGTATGCATTCAGATACATGTTGGTTTGAGAATTATATCTTTGAATAAAATACAATAAATATTATGTTTTTAGCCATTTATATATGTTATTTTATCACTAAACTCACGGAAAATCGTAAAAAACTTGACATGAATGCGTTAATTACAATTTTAATAATGAAAAATCAAAGAAAACGTTATTTACCTTGGCCTTCCTGAAAATCAGGGTACAAATTCTTTGTTTTTTTTTGGTCTATTACTACGTGTAAAAAATCCAGGCAGATTAAAGAAATGCTGAAATCGCTACAAGACCAAACGTGAAAAAAAATTACTGTGGGGACACTTTATTTTAGTGCATTTTTACATGTTGTTCGGTTTCAAAGGTAAGAGTTTCGTGCTTTTATCTAATGAATAATGCATTACATACATTGGTCGATATATTTGGAGTGTTCCTAATAATGTTGACCAGTCTAATCTCAGAAAAATAAAATAAAAATGCTCAAAAATACACAGTGACACGAAATTTAAGGGATTCGCAGATTTGCCCATATCCGTACGCCTAAGCCATGCTTTATGCAATAACATTAGTTGGCGACTTGTCCAAATGAAAATCCACTTCTATAACGGGAGCAATAATTGCAAGAAATAGAGCTAATGTCGCGACGGCACCTGCTGGTAATAAGCCTAAATAAAACTATCGAAATTCTAGACAAACTCTGGCGATTTATTACAGATTAACCAGATTCAGAAAATTATAGTTTTACTAAATAGAATGGGAACAAGGATGAATCTAGTCCAGCGTTGCATGACAATTTTCCACATGGAGAATTGAAACAGAGTCGAAAAGAAGAAAGAGGAGTTTAAAGAAAGTTTACTCCAATAATGAAAGCACTAAGTATATTAAAGAAGAATATATTATTCCGATAGAAAAAGAAAGTGTTTAGACAAATGGAAAATTTCTTTCTTGCAGAAGAAAATCCATAAATTTGTCAGCAACGAAAATATAAGTGACTTTTGGAGAATCAATTGTCTAAAATCGGTGCAAAATAAAGCTTCGGAATTAAACCGATACAAATATGTCCAACGCGATACACGGGCGCCTAAACCTGCTGACAACGTGGAAAAAAAACAATAAAGAACTTTTAAAGCCCTCGTAAATCGCGCAAAAGCCCATTAAACCGCCGAACGTCAAATAATCTAAATCCACTAAATCCAGGACCCTCATCGTCTCGCGGAATCTCCGTTCGACAGTGTACAAATCCACTACCACAGTTCGCTTCCGGCAATAGGAACCGACGCGTAGGTATTTCGTTCCCCGTCCCCCAGTCGATCTCAGCTCGATGGGCCGTCCTTCTGGGTGGCGCGCGCCGCCGCACGCACCGTAATGGCTCCATGGCGCGGATTCAGCACACGTGACCCCATCTCCTCTCTCTTCCCAGAAGTCTCCATCTCTCTTTTGTAACTGGATTCCATCTCCGTTGCTCTCGGGATGGATTGGTGGTGGGTCTTTGTCTGGCCTTCGAGGATGAATCCGGTCGCGCGCAGCCTCCCGAAACCGAGGGGTTCGCCCTCGACCGCACGGGTGGGTACTCGGCGTTCCGAGAGGCCAATCCTCGGCGGGCGCTCGCCCCATTGGAGCATGCCCACCAATGATGAGGTCGTGCGAAGCCCACTTCGCGACTGGCAGAAGTGGTGGGTCCTCGTCTAACACGCAAAAGGGGACATCTCATCACGACTCTTGGTAGCAGGCACTTCTCCGTAGTGGGCACTCCACTCATCGCGTCGTGTCTACGGGGCTTGGCTATACGAGGCCTCAGCTTGGGGCCGCCCGGGCGAGCGAGTGAGCGAGCGTCGCTCGAGTGGGTCTAAGCGGCCGTGAGGACCTCTCCAGGAGAGCCCAACAGTCCTCTCCATTCATTCATCTATCCAGCAAGCAAACCAGCCAGCCAGCTCGGGCATCCGTCCATCCATCCATCCATAGAGCAGCCGTCGCGCTCCTCTCCGCGGAGAGAGAGTGTATCCTCGACGAAGGTGGAGGCGAAGTGCACGGGTGGTACGTCTACCATCGTCTATCGGCCAGACCAACGACTCGAAGACCCCCGGGTGATTTCAGTCGGCCGCCGGCCGGCTCTGCCGGCCACTACCCTCCTCATCACTCTCTCTCTCCCTTTTTCGGTCCACGTGCTGAAGCCGCGTGGGTACTCCAAGTACACGTCGTCCAGCGATGTTTTTATCCTGGTTCCGGAAGTGCTTCAGATCCGAAAGTGATGTAGTGTCCGCGTTAATATCACGAGTGCCCAGGAAGACTGGGAACTGAAAGACGCTGGAATTCAAGAATCAGCGCTCGCGTCTAATCGGTCGTGTAAGGTTTAGTGAGGTGTCAGGATGCTGGACTTGGATTAAACTCGGCATCAAAATTCTTTACCAATCGGGCCTGAGATACTTCCGCGGCAGCTTCGAGCCTGCGGAGATGAGCGGCGGCAGTGGCGGAGGCGGTAACGGCGCAGGAAGCCAAGGCAGCAACAATGCCACGACTTATCATCAACATCAACAACACAATCAACTGGACCAGGCCGGACTATTGCCGGACTTGAACGGCGTGGACCTGGCTATGAGTTTGTCCCCGAAACAGCATCCTTCGCACGTTCAAGTGGGTGCCCATACAACGCCATTCAGCGTAACCGATATTCTGTCGCCGATCGAAGAATCTTACAGGAATTTGACCAAATTGGAATTGGCAGCAGCAGCTGCAGCAGCCGCCGGAGTCGGTGTCACCACCCACTCCCAGGGATCGCCGTATACGAACGCCTGTGGCGCGAGAGTCGGAGGCGGCAATACCGGAAGTTCGAGCGCGAGCAGCGGAAGTCCTCCGTTGCACGGAGGTTCGACACCGGGAGTCAGCACCCCAGGGCCCGTCGTAGGAGCCAACGGAGGTGTGGTCGGTACCGGAGTCGCGAGTGGAGGTGGTGGAATGAGTGCCATGGGAAATCCTTACGCGACTATGCAGCTGACCTCGCAGTATCAATACTGCGCGGCAGAACTGTCGCCTTATCACCATGCCGGCCCGGGCGTCGGCGGCGGCGCCACGGCCTCAGACCCCATGAGGTCGCACGCCGTATCCTCTCATCATCATCCTTGGTACACGCCGGCACCCCCGACGACCAACGACCCGCGATTTGCCAGTGAGTACTACGATCATCATTTCCACGGTGACTTTTCATTTTTATCAGTGCTTTTTTCATCCGGTACCATTGTGTTTCAGTGATTTTTTGTCAATAAAATTTTACCCCCAACGAACAGTTACCTTAAAAAAATTTTAAAAAAGTTTAAAAAAACAGGAGAACTGTTCAACATAGGTAATAGGTCTTGGATGTTGATGGTGTGGGACATTTCAAAAGTTATTGTGCGCGTAGAATCCGAATCCGAGGTCACCACAAGAGGCTTTTGAGATATTTAAGGTTATGTACACGATGCAACCTTTTGGTCTTGTTTACTGTTTGCATCATTTAGTACTATTCTTACCCTTTAAACTGAGCACTTAATCGATCATCTATCATTATTTCTCACAAAGTTACGACTTTTTTTGTTTCTTTTTATCCGACAGAAATTTCTCAGTCAACTCTGAAACATCTAAGTATAAATTATCATTTCGAAAGTAGAAACTTTGTTGACATTGTTGCGATCAGTGTTATGAAAAAATAAGACTAATGACTCATTATCAAACAAGAGCATGATGCAAACAGTACAGAAAGCATAGAAAAATTGTTTCATCCTATTCATTTTTTTTACGTATATAACCTGAAATATTTCAAAATTCTGACATTGTGCGTCGATTCTAACTTCGGATTTTGATGTTACGCATAAAATTACTTCGCAAATAACTCAAACCTTTTTCACAACAAGACCTTGTCGACCTGTGTAATGGTTTTCAGTCGCGAATGTTAAGAATATTATTGGAATTGAGTTAGGGATGTTTTTAAAAGCAATATTTTACAGCAATTGTCAGTAAAAGTATTAAATTACTAATTCCCGTTTATTGTAGGATGTGTTTGATTATTCAAATTTTTAGTAACTTCTAGTCAAGAATACTTGACTCACAATGAATTATTTAAGGTTGTGCATGGACAAAACTACTTGGCTGTGTTAGACTCTTCCAGGAATAGTGTTCTAAAATCTTCTGAATATTTTTTTAACCAATATTTTATTGTTTCTAAACAGAAATTAGTTGCTCCGGCCAAGTCCTTTTTTATCGGTGTATATATAATTTGATAAATGGTCTTAAATGATTCTAAGATTGTGTATAATTTGCTGGAAACTTTGGAAACATGTATGTGATTCATTCCTGTCATATTTTTCAAAAACTAACGATCATACCTATGTTTGTCTCTAAAATAGTTGTTACGGTGGAATACTTTAATCCTTTTCGCTAAATTCAACTCAGTTTCTCCAGTAAAAATATTTGTTTTTTATTTTTGAAAGATACCTTTCCTACTATTTCCAAGTATGCTTCTTCGATTTCCGTCGAAAAAGTTACTAAAAATAATTGTTTACACAAAAATATTGTGAAACAAAATAAAAATGTTATGATTTTTAAGTCCTTTTTAAAATTTGTCAGAATTTTCATCATTAAAACAGAATTGTAATGAATCAAATGCAGACATGAAAAGTGATTCCGATTGTTGAACATAAATAATATTGTAGTAAAATATTTCTTAGAAGCAATGGCTGATTCAAAACGTCTACGTAACGAGGTAAATTTAAGACATTTAAGAACGCACACAAGGAATACTTACATTTTAAGAACAAATTCTCGGAGATAAATTACATGTGATGACTGAAGATCATCTTGATTCGTCCATTTTGAATTTTTCATTTTATTGCGTATAAAATTGTTATATTTATGAAATCGTAAAAAGAAGACGTTGACATTTTGTCAACAGATCAACGGTGAACTGTGTATGAGATTCAGTGATGTGTACCTAGGTCATTACGGATTGGCCATTTTTAATTTGTCAACTCAATATTATTATAACCTTCGTAAATAATCAGTCAATATTTAGATCAGCATTATAAAACTTTTTATGATTTCTATTTGGAGAAACTAAGAATTTTGAATCAATTTGTATCGTTACGTGACCATTTTGAATCGGCCATTGCTTCTAAAAAATATTCTACTACCATATTAATTACGCTTAACAATCGTGATCACTTTTTATGTCTGCATATCATTGGTTAAAACCTGTTTCAGAGGAGAAGATGTCAAATTAAAAAAGGACCTGAAAGTATTTTTATATTATTTTGTACAATTTTAGCATAAATAATCGTTTTATTGTAATTTTTCAACGGGAATCGATCAAGCATACTTGAAAATAGTGGGAATGATATTTTTCAAAAATTATAAATATATCTTTTTAGTGGGCAAATTGAGGTGGAGTTGGCAGTATCTTTTTCTCATTTCGGGATGAAAGGTGTTAAGTGAGTTTTTAATGGTTAAATGAGCAATAGCTTACATATATAATTCAAATTTGAGTAAACCATACGGTGTTAATGAATTGAGTCGGTCGTGGAAAAACAACTTGATTAAGGTAATAAATAAATTAATTGACTGAAGAATCACGTTCGAAATACCAAAGTAAAGAGACTTAACCAAGGAAACAGCTCTGTTTCTTTGTTCGAACCAATTTCTTGTTTGGAACTCAAAATAGTTATGAAAACCAAATCATTGTATTTTCAGTATATCTTTTGAAAATTATTATAAATGATTCTAAGATTATTTATTTACGATACCTTTTCTGGAAATTTATCATTTTTTACAGTTCAATTTGATCTTGTATATGCTAGTTGTACTAAAAAAGGTAACCGGTGTTTTATTTTGACAAATTTATCCTGCAAGGAAACTACTTGGTTGGAGTGATGCATAAATTGCTTGACTAATTGCTATTTTCTTTTATCTCTGCTCTTTCTTGTACGGAAACGTAGTATAAAATAACTGTATAAAGATTAGTTGTTATTTTTATTTTGTTTTGAAGTCTTAGAATAGAATTTTGAAGTCTTCGAATGAAAAAACATTTTTGCTTTTGAAGTCTGTGATCGATTCAAAGTTTGTGAGAAATTTATTGAAAAAAATATACTATGTTAACAGTGGTGAATGTTAAAATATTTTTTTTTATCATTTTTGTATCTTTCAAAGTAGAGCATCAAACTGGACTGGAGAAAAATATTTAAGTCTTATTTTTACTAAGTAATAAACTATAAGTCTTATTAACCATTATGAGATTCATACGTTACTATTGATAGTGAATAGCAGTTTAGTAGGTAGCAATAGTTAATAATAGTTGTTGGCAAGAGGAAGATGATGTACTAGTTGAGGCAACTGACAAACATTTTTTAAGGGAAATGAATTACTTATTGTCAAAAGATTTCAAATGAAACTTTTATAAAAATTTGATATATGCTTTAAAAGTAACAATAATCAAATATAACGTAATACAGAATTTATTTAGGATCAATATGGATTGTTTTAAAGCCATCATTATATGCATGACGATAATGACATTTTTTGGAGATTAAGGTGGTTTAGATGGAAAATAAAAATTTTCTTCTCATCCTGGGTGATTTTATTTACTCTTGGTAGAAACCAGGAATCATTTGCACTACTTTTTAGTTCGTATATATAATTGGAATAGATAGTTATTTGTTGGCCTCCTCAGCAAAACTCTTGGTATATTGAGACCTTCACGTATGCCTTTTTCATTTTTTACAACTTTTCACTTAGCGTCAACATTTTAGTTTCTACTCTTTAACTTTTTCGGAGTGAGAAATCACTTTTAAAGAATAAGAATTCGCTATTTTGCGGGAGTTGCTCAACTTTCACTCCATAAAGAGTGGATTCATTTCAAGAAATTTAGAAATTTAATACAATATATTTACGTTCATGTCACCTACATTCGTTAAAAAACTGGACAGTGTTTAAAGTTTTCTGTTATAATACTAGAATAAATCTTTCAGAAAATGTATTAATTAATTTTTTGTCGATAATAGGCCTTTAGTTCTTTATATTAACGCAAAAGGGATACAGAACCCGTTTATGCTTAAGTTATTTAACGTAACTATATATGCAGTCGAAGAAATAATACACAAATAATTTTACACTTTTTTCACATTTAGTGGTTGATATCAACAATCTCATAATTTAAATTAATCTTTTCAATTTTATTTTAGTAAACCGTCTCACCGAGTAACTTATATTTAATAATTCTACGTTCAGAAAATTAATTCATATAGAAGCCGTTGATTTTCTCATATTATTAGTTGTGGATCACAACCGTATACAGAAATAGGGATTTGTGTCTTTAGGTCCTACATGATACTGCAAGTTTTCAGTGTAGTTTCGTGATATAATAATATTGACAGTCGGGAGAACAAACTCGCTACCTAAGGGATAATCCCATTCTTCATTTATCCTTCGAAAAATTACTAATAATCATTGTTTTTCAAGTCTTCACGATGTAACAGGTTTGAAATCGTATTCCATGTTGGTACTCTGGAAAAATCTTCAATTAATTTTGAGGGATTTAAAGGGAAGTAGGGAAAAGAACCCTTTTAATTAGGATAAATCTGTTGGTGTTATTAAGTTTACTAGTTTTATTTGTGTTGATAAAATTAGTAGTTACTTTGCCGTAAATATTTTCCCAGTATTCATATGATTGTACATCAAGAAATGCAATGCTTTGCAATGGACTCAAAAAAGGATATAGTAATATGATAAAAAGAAGAATAGCTTCTAAAAATAATTTTACTTAGAAAATGTCTTAGTAAACTTGACTACTTAACTGCTAAACGTTTTTAAGTAAATCCTCAATAAAATTTCATATGCAGTTACTTCCGTAATAAAGTTAAATCAACTACAAAATTTATTCTTTGTCGTTTACTGGTTAAACTCCACTGTTTAAAATTTAGATCAACTTCCAAAATTACATTCCTCGTACTATTTTTTTTAGATGATTTCATTCCTTTACGGTCGTAATTGTAACCTACTCTCTAAATTCTTCTCTAAGAGTGCAATTTTTACTTATTGAGTGTGATATTTTAAGGTTCTAGGAGTGAGTTTTATCCGTCAGTCTTGATAGAGTGAAATGTCACTCTTTATAGAGTGAACTTTTCACCATTAATAAAAGAGTGGCTAAATTTTCACTCCAAGGAGTTTAGAGAGTATAAACATTTTTTGAAGACTTATTGAAACACTTTTTAAAAAGTTTTCAAATTTACTGAGAATTTTTTTCAGATTATGCAGAACGTATAAAATAAGAAGACAAATTTATCGAATTATAATTGGGGATTAGTTGATATATTACAAACTTTTTAGTCTTCTATATTTCTTTAATTTTTTAGACATCATATCTACAGGATTATTTTGATAATAAATTTCTTCAGAAATACTATTCGTTACGTTGAAAGAAAATCTGTAGATTCAACTAAAACTAATAAAATAACGTTAAGATTAATAATTAACTAGTTAAAACAGTACATTTTACAGAATGTGTATTTAAATGAATATAAAATGTAATTGTTTTTAAATCAATATTTAATTAGTTCACGAAATATAATAAATATTTATTCAATTCGGTGGAATATTAAGTTGTTCTACATCCCGCGACATTTAGTTCAATCTACTAAGGTGATGTTAGTATGGATTATTTGCCTAATGACTAAATTTCATTTTTCAAACAAGAATATTATATTTTTGATGGAATATATTTCTAAGAAAACTTTGCTCAAAGAAGCAAGTCAGTATATGTCATTTTAGTTTTTATCGTATTTAAATATTTTCTTATTTTAATAGAATGGCAGTTTTAGAATGAAATAAAGATTTGTTCTATTAGAAACGATTTAAAATTTTAATTAACCAAAAATAAACGACCAATTCCAGCTGTTATTTTTTATATATTTTCGTCCACAGAAATTACGAAAATTTTCAGAACGATATTAAGAAAATTTTACATTATTTACTGAACTACCACCAAAAATAAACTTTTTTGCAGACAAATTATTGCGATAGTTGATTCTAAAAAGTTTGGTCATTTTTATGGGAATTAATTCTCCGTCTACATTTGACGTCGGACCAAAACATTTAATTTCTCCAGATTTTTATTGTTCAATTTTTGAATACAGACGTTCATCTTAAAATTGGATTAAATTTAGTTTAAACAAAGTTTTTTAAATCACGAGTTCTGTAATATATCCGAATATGAAAGTGATGGCAATTCCAGTGTGTTTTTTTCTTTCATTTCGAAGAAGTTAAAAACGTCCAGTGTCTCTTTATGATATATATTTATCTACGTGACTCCACGAATATTTGAGAATTGTGTTACGTCGAGGATCAGTTTATATTTCTAATACTAGTAACTATGAAATGCTGAATTTTTATAAAACGACAGAGTGTTACGAATATTCTTCTGCTTGTTTGTTTCAACACTATCCAACGCTTTCAGATTTCATTCTTGAAGTCTGAGTGAAAAAACGTTTTTGTCTCGTTTTTATTAAGACCATGGATTGAAATTTTACTATAGTATAGTTTCAAACTTTATTAAGATCCAAAAATGTTGTCATGTTTTTTCTAACCTATCATTTTATTTCCTTCGTTTGTTAATTTGGTTTATTATATGAGTGTCAAACCCAATCAAATCCTCCAGTTTCTATTATGTGTTTTTCAGAGAAAATTTCAGATTTTTTACTACACCAGTTAGTAAATCTTTTTTATGGGAAATATCAATTTCTGAACATGAAAAGTGACATAAAAGATCTTCGAAAATGGTGAAAATAATGAAAAATCTGATACTTTCGAGTTTAACCTACGTAACTTGTAAAATATCTGTGGTTGAGCCGCGAATCCTTGGGACGTATCGTCTTTCTGAGACATCTCTAAAATACCAAACTCACATTCTTGACTCGTGTGCCGGTATTTTCTCAGAGTCGAGATCTGACATATTTGGGGAGTCCTTGTACAAGTGTCGGATGACAACTTAAACATTCACTCATTTATTTACATTCTGGCATTCCATAAGTTGAGAATTAGAAAGGTCTTAAAATGTAAATTGAACGGTACTATAAAATGGAATTTTTTATTTGTTATTGGTGTAGTTATGTCCGACGGAAGGCAAGCTTTCAAATTTCGTTTCATTGCTGGAGAAAAAGTAAGAATTGTTATGAGACTCATATTAGAATTGAACACAAGAGTTCATCAATAGTTCAGATTGACATTTGTTTAGATGTTTTAATCTTGATTATTTTAGACGTTTACGTCTTCAAGATGAACATTTGTACTTCATCATTTACCAGCAATTATAAAAAATTTTTGTAAGCAAAAAGATGATGAAAAACCCGAAATGTGTTGAAATTACAACGTGAAGTTGTTATTTGACATGAGGTCTTCAAATTCGAACGATGATTAAATTTCATAGATCATGTTTCATAATTAAAGAATTTAAAATTTTCGCTTTTTAAAACAAATTTCGAAAAATACGTTTTAATAACACATATTACGTACTTGGAGGTCCAAAATGCAAATGTCCAATTTCAAATAGGGCAGGTCCTGGTAACCCCGTGGGTTTACTCGGTAAACATTTCGATCCTGTAAAAACGTCTCGCTTTTGTTCTGTGATCTAAGCATTAGTAGGTGAACCAAGAACAGGGACGAAGATCTGCTGTAGCATTCGCTCGTTCACTACTTGTCAAATATTTCTTCTTCGGAAGATATTCTCGCTCGTGTTCAACAAAGTGCTTCAAGCTTTGCTGCTGACCAATACGAATGCACAATCGCCAATCTTGGCAGATGGCTGCCACTGTGCGATATTCTCTCCGGTTGTGAAAGACAAACAATACTCAAGAAATATATGTCTGATTTTACCCTCTGACTTACATATGTGAGAAGAATATTTGCTACAGTATTTTTGGAAAAATTTGCTCAAATTGTAGTTTAAAAAAATTTGATTTTCATGACAGGCACATTTTCTTCAGTTGTAGTTGTAATATCATTCTTAAAAAGTCATCTCTAAAAGTTCTTTACGATGTCTTAAATACTACTTTTAAAGAGCTCTTAAGGTTTTCTTTAAGAAGCCTCATGCGGTTGCTACAGCATTTCGCAAATATGTCACTGTAAATTAAACAATTGAATATGTGTTCTTTTTTATGTTTGATTATTGCAATTAAATAAAAGTTGAAAATCATACAATCTTTGGTGCATGATATAAACAACTCGCGAGTTTATTATTGAAATATAACGCCACCAAGTGTCAAAATTACGTATCGCTTAACCAAAAATAGATGACCTAAGACTAGGTAAATGTATGAGAACAATCATAATACCTCTTCGAGAATAGCATTTTAGGAGTGGTAAGAAAGAATCCTTTAAGAGCTCGTTCGGAAACTATCGACACTAAGAACTTTTAAAGAGGTATTTTTGGAGATATCTGCAGATAAGAAAAGTTTAATAGAAACGAAAATAAAAGCTCTAGAAGACTTTACTTTTTTCCTATACAATTGTTATAACGATTTTTTTATTTTGATCTTAAGTAAATACACAGTTTGCTAAAGTTAAGAATACCTCAAATCGTAATGATTTAAAAATTTGGTAAAACTATTAATTTAATGTTACATTTTAATCAATCACATTGTTATTTTACGAACTTCAAAAGAATACATTTTCTAATTTATCGCAAATCTACTGTTCGTTTTTTGGGGTTTTTCTTTTTTGAAGTCACAAATTTTATGCACTATGTGTAGACGAGTTTTTAAGCAACGCAGTTAAAGAATGAATTATAAAAACATTGTAAGTTCTTTCAAAATTATATGAGTCGGAAAATTCAGGATTCGATCTTAGAAAACAAGAGTAAGCGTTTCTTCTAATCATATAAAAAACAAAATGTGTCAAAAAAGTGAAATGTACCTCCAGTATGTGAATAAAGGATAATGCTCCTTTCAGAATGAAAGTAACTGTGTAATGTTTGCAAAATGGTACATAAAGTAAGAAAGACAGAAAAGTGAAGATTAAGGAAATAGTTTTAAAAAAATGATTACAAACAAGGTTTGCTTTAAACTAAGGGAAGTAAGAAAAAGTCTAATCAATTTTTAGATATTCATTTATTATTTCTAATAAAATTATTGTAAATATTTCTTACATGTGTACATTTTTTAAACTTCTCTTTTTCGGAGGACATCAACATTTTTTTTAATGTTTGGAATTATTCTATGTTTTTTTATTCATTCCATTGTATTTGTTATGTGCATTTATGATCATAACTATTAAAGAATATTTCTGTAATATTTTGAGATCTTTCTGCTCTGTCATATTCTGCATAGAAACAAATTCCCCTGAAAAGTTACCAAACATTCTGATCTGAAGAGTATTAGACAATTTTCTGCAACAAAAAATGAGTAGCTTTTCGGAACATTACTAAGATTGTTGAAATAAATTATTTTTTACTTTTTCCGAAATCTGTAAAAAAAAGTCTAGCAATTTTTTTTGAAAAGTTCTGCAAAAAGCCTGACGAAATTTATTCCGTAAAGAAAAATTTTATGAACATAAGAATTTCAGAAAAATGTCACGTTTTCTACTGCGATTTCACAAAAAATAACAGCAGATTATTGTTTAAAAATGTCTTTTCTACTTTACTCAATGAAAAATTCATAATTTTATTGTATACTAGTGTAATAAAAACCTAAACATTATTTTAATATTCTCGACCTGGTTTTAAAAAATTTTCATGATTTTTGTAGAATTATGTTACTTTGTACGTAATAAAATTATGAAAAAACAATAAATGTTTACTCAAGAATCTTCTTCTTAAAATATTAAATTTTGAATCATAAAAAGTGAAATGATTCAAAACTAAATAAAAAGGTTATGACAAGAATTTTAAAGTTTAAAGTCGTTTTAAAAATCAAATTCTGAAGTAGATTTCCATTTACTTGTATTTTCAACTAATTTTAGAGTTTAAGTTTTATCAATGACATAAGAAAGCTTGAAATTAGAATTAGTCAAAACTCATTAAAATATTTAAAAACTCAAATCGATTAGTATAATAATAAAATGCAACTGAAAATAACATCGAAAATCTCAAATGCAATTTTAATAAACAAAATTAGCTTCATTTAATTAATAAATGTAATTTTTATATAATTATTAGTACAACATAATATTAACTGAACCAGATCCTCGGTTATCATTAAAAAAATAGTTTTCGATTAATTCGAATGTAAATACAAAATATTCACGTTCTAAGCGAAAAGAAAATCTTTAACATTTCTATTTTATGAAACTAGAATTTAAGAAATGACAAATACTGAATTTAATGATAATTTTCATATATTTTTTGAAGAACTTTTTCGACAAAATCATAAATTTATTATTTTCAAATGTTGCAGTTACCCTTCAGTAATTTTATCCTTATTTGCTTTATCGAATCATTATACTACCTGCAATATTGGTTCTAAAAAAGTTGTTTTTTAAGATGACTCGCAAGAATACAAGATTTAATCTCATGTTATGATTCGTGTTCATCCGTGCAATGTAGCTCCCGTCAGAATGAATTAGAATTATTTTGAAATATTTCTAGTGAAATGATTGAACATGATTATCGATGTATTAAATGAATTTTGAATTTTGATAACAATATTTTTAAAGAATTCTACAAATTAAATGAAAAAATTGATTTCGAATTACATAATAACCAAAATTATTCTCTTCGTTCAAGGAAATTTGGATTCTTATGGGTCTTTAGCTGAAATTTCAATTTTATTTAAATTATTTTCTTTGTATATTTATTTCATTTGTTCTCTTTACTACTCTTATATATTTGACAGATATACTTTGATTTTATTGTGACTTTGATGCAAAAAGAAGGATCAAATGACAATTAACTCTATATGTCCTGTCGTCGGCGATTTTTGACAACAAACCGGAAGATGGTCGTGGGCGCGTGTCGTCTCGCGATAAGTGCAATTTCTACTGTTGATTTTGTAACTAGAAACTGACACTCTTGAAAACATCGGCAAATGGAAGTGCACACGTATGTATGCGACGGCAAAGCAGATGGACGTGATCCGTCGGCAATCGTCGAGATTACCGACAGCCATAAGCTTTTCGCCGATATCAAAATTCAAACCCGTGGATTTTGTTTTCTCCATAGTTTCATTTTTATCCCATAAATTTTCAACGATTTCAATAGTAATTGATACGTTTAAGTTAGTTCCTACGTGATTTTTTTATATCATACAATGTTTAAATTTCAATCAGCTCCAAGTACGACTAAAGAAGTGAGAAATATTGTTAATAGCGATTAATATGAAATTCTAATAAATTGCCCAGAAATAAAAGTTTTGATCAAATCGGATATCATGTTAATAACTACTTAGATAATCCCAAATAATCTTACTAGATCTACTTAGATAATATCTCTGACATGATCTATCAAGATCTAACATTTGATGTAGCAGGATTTGAGATTAGATTTGTTTTTGTGTACTTAAATATACAAATCTCTTTCTAAAATCAGTTTTTATTTCATCACATATTATTTTGGTTGATCCGAATTTTATTGTGAAATGATTGTTATTTTATGCACTTCAGAAATTGTTATGATTACGCGACTGATTTATACATATAATCATGCTAAGTATAGAAGACTGATGTTAGCTAATAGTATAAACTTTAAGTATTTGATGTATTACAAAGAGAGAAATGTAGTAATATTGACTAATTATGTGGTCGCGTTTTAGCAGCACAATATTGAGTAATCGAAACTGCATTTTAATTTAATCGACTACATGTTGTTTATTCGGCATCAGTTGCAACGACTAATATGTAGTTGAATTGACTAAAAGTTTAGGTGCTAACCAGTAACCATATTGTTAGTGAATGTTACTAAGTTTTTTTTAGTGTCTAAATTTTTTGAATTTTCGAATATTTGTTATAAACTTGCTTAGTTTGAATTTAATACAGAAAACTCCATGGAACATAAATAATCGCAAGTAATAAAACCACTTCTCTACGTTTCTACTATTCTATAACACTTTTTGACATTAAATTTTATCGCTTGAATGGATAAATTTTATATAAATTCAAAAATTTTGTTAGTTTATGGAAATGATAATTTTTTGCACTAGTGTTATTCAAAGAACTGAAATAGTTAAATCAATGCGAATCGAATTTACAAATTATTATTGTTTTAAAAACCACATACAACGAGACACACATAATTACTTGATTAAGTTTATAGTTTTTTTAGTTCTTCAAATAGTTTATAGGAGCTTGATGTATTTTCATTGATTTAATAATTGTTTTAAATTGTTTAATTCTTACCAAACTTCCAAATAAATAATGATATACCATAAGTATACCATATATATAGTAATAATTTTTGGAAAAGAGTTTGAGGAATACATCCTTAAAATGGAAATCAAAATTTAAAAAAATGCTTTGACAGATATTTACTAAATTTTTTAAAATTGAAAATGAATGTTTTCGACATGTTAAAATAATCACATCAATTTCAGCCAATTCCTAGAGGAAGAAGTGCAAACTTACTTTATTTCAAAAATGAAAATGTGTTTAAAAAAGTGGTGTCTTACTAAAATTCAGTGTTTCAATATTTTTCATCTGGAAGAAATCCTTTTTTTTTTAACTAAAAATTAAGCAAACCAACCGTTAGTGAAAGCAAATATCTACTGAAAAATTATGTAATATCTTTCAACTAGTAATTTAATCTGCAGTTGATATGTGACGTATATAATAAATCAGATTCATTTTTACGCAATCTGGGAATAATTTCAAATTGAATAGTGTATGGCCAAGAAAAATTATTTAAATGATCTCAATTTCAAAATTGAAATGACCATATATATTTCTTCTTAGTTCGAAATTTAGCACATTTCTTTCTTTCTATCAGATCCAATTTTGAATTGTTTTCACGACCTGTGATATGCACATACATTTTTTATATCAACAACATTTTCTTTCGTTTTTTCAACTTTTATTCTTCTTCAAATTTTCTTCCTCTAGTAATAAATTTGGGTTTTCCTACCTCTATAAAATAATAATGAATTAAATTTTGAAATACCTAAACATGTAAATCATTTTTTGTTCACTAAAGGTTTATCTATTTTTTATCAAGTAATGTCCATCCATTTTCAACTAACCAGTAATCTTGACATGAAGGATTTTCTTATACACTGCAAACATATTGCTCTATGAAATGTCTGTTGACAATTCGTTGCCAAACCTATTTTTAGAATCAAGTTAGAACTGGATTTTTTTAATTAGAAATTTTAATTGTTCTTAGACAATTTCAATTATCTAAGAAACCCAAAACCGTTCATTTTTATGAAACCAATTAAAGTGCATCGTTCATTTTACTTAATAGTAGTCAATTATTATGCTACAATTATGCTAAAACTTCAATTACGTAGTGCATATACAACTAATTTACGTTATTTAAAACAATTTACAACAGATGTTTTTTTGATAAAATTTTGTTTAAAGCCGTTTTTTTCACAATTATACTAAATTGTTAAAAAAGCAAAGCAACTTAAGTTGGAATACATCCAAAATTAACGTTCAACAATTTTTTAGGTGTGCTAGTCGTTTACTTGTTTTTTGTAGTTCCTGCATGTTTTTCTTTGATCAATTCTCAATGATTTGTACGCGATGTTTTTTGAGGCACATGAATCAGACAATTGCACTTTTCATCTGCATTGCAAAAGGAAGAGTTTTCATAATCCTATATATGATTTTCTCAAAACTGATTTTTATACATTAGTTACAAAAAAAAACAATTTTTTAACATAAGGCACACTTATCTCAAAATCGATTGAAAGTTTAGTTTTTGAAGATGTCTCGATATGATTTTGGGAAGATAGAAACAGACTTATTTTTTTATAAATCCTTGATAATAATATATATTTTAGGTAAATTACGAATGGCTATAACTAGTGACATAAAGAAAAGCTATAAAATAGTGTATTGTAACTGTATTTTGAGGAAAATACTTCATTAACTAATACTGATAATGTATACCTACGCCTGAAATTAGTAGGAATCGTGATATGAAAAAATTTGTGGTATTGCTCATATAAAAGACTTCAAATCTTCAACTTTTCAAAATTTGAACATCATTAGCTTTTTATTTTTACTGATTTTTATTTTCAATCGTATGTTGATACTTATTTTCTCGTTCAATCTAATAATACTATGTATTGCTGATTTAAAACGTCTTAAAATTTAAATTAAAAATATTTTTGTTTCATTTAAATTTGAAAAAAAATTACGAAATCCTCCTTGTTCGGGAATCTGAATTAATCTGAAATGAAGTGTTTGAAATAAATACAGTGTCTACTTTACCACCATTTTCATAATTTTTTAGGTCAGAAGTCTAAAAACAGAAAAATCATATTCTACTCGTCTCTGCTTTCGTTATAATTTATTACTTCTGATAAATATGTGATACAAATTTGAGCAAGTTATGCGTTCAATAATTCTGAACTAATCAATTCGAATGAATTTCATCTCAAAATTCGTCTCTGATTCTTGACCAATACTTTTTATTGATTGTACATTATGTTGATCATCTCAGAATGATACCTTTTAAATTAAATTTTGATTTACTTGGTTTTGAACTATCAAACTCAAAATTTTTAGTTGAAATGTATTGAAATTTTGCAATAAACCTAATAAAATGGCGGCGTTTTTCGAATTTCTTTATAGAGAACAATTTTCCTTGCTCTAATCGATGAGTTACAAATTTTTCGACGGATTTTTAATGACATTTTTGTGAATCAAGGAGACAATTTCATTTAATCAACAGTCATTGTTATACTTGAACAATATGGCAATCTGTGTAGATATAATGTGAAAAACTCCTCAAGAAACTTGATTTTATTGTGATCATGACGCCATCGTTCAGTGAAATACATCCTAAAAGGAATGTTCGTAACTTTTTTAAAACGTTCTGCAAATAATTTGTGTACATAACAGACATAAAACGTTTTTAAAATTCCTTCAAAACGTTTCTGGAACGGTTTTAAAACCTTACAGACATTAGGTCCCGGCTGAGATGCAACTGAATTAGCAAAATACTGAACGGTTGAGAATTGTGAATGGATTTAGTAGTTACTTATATGTCGTTAAAACAAGAAAAATGTAACATTTTTTATGTCTTATGTGGGAAAATAATTAGTCAGAAGTTTTACTGTACTGTCTAAAAAAAAACACGGCACCTTTCCTTGAATGTCACTGAAATAAAACAGAAATGTTTTATAAATCTTCAGAAATGTTTTTCAGAAAATTGACAGTAACTTTTGCTCGAATTCAATTTGAAACTTGCATAGTTTCTCTTCCACGTCGTTAGAATTTTTGTCGTTTTTTGCAAAAATATTTATCCTTCTTTAAAATTACCTCCAAAATTTATAGTAAATACACGGAAAAATTAAATACTTGGAACCACTAACTAGATACTAAGGCACAGCCATAGTTTTTTTGTTAATTTTACTATCTAAATAGTGACCGCGACAAATTATGTAGCCAAACCTATTATTTAAATAGTAAAATTAGCTAAAATTACTAACTATTTAGATAGTAAAACCAACTATTTTTTTCTTTCCGCGTAGTATAAAAATTTACCATATCTATTATATCTGCGTTTTCTATTAATGTAATTACTAATAAATATCATTATTTAACATCACTATTAGGCAAAAA
This sequence comes from Trichopria drosophilae, assembly GCA_030407085.1. Taxonomy (NCBI): domain Eukaryota; kingdom Metazoa; phylum Arthropoda; class Insecta; order Hymenoptera; family Diapriidae; genus Trichopria; species Trichopria drosophilae. Next base: position 187,188,508 of record CM059582.1, read on the forward strand.
AGTTGCATAAATTATAGTTCAAAATTTATTTATCGCCAAACCTCATCATAAGATATTACGACGAAATCTTCTGATCATCCTGCTGGATCCTAAAAACGATTTAAAATCCCGTAACTTTTACTCATTAATTTATATCTTCGATATTTTAAAATAAATTAATTTCATATTCTCTGAATTAATTCGTGTAATGACGATCTTTAAATCTCGATTTTCATTATTTTTTCTCTCGCCGAGGAAATTATTACTCCATTAATATATCTCCATATGAATAGAATTTTTGAATAGCTAAATGAACACGATTATATCATTATTTACAACGATATTGTACAAATCTAAAATTAACAATAACGCGATCGCGTCGTCGCTTAAAAAAGATTAATGATAAGGTAATATATTCCGCAAATACAAACGAATCCGAACGATTATTGCTTGACTACAAATTTGTTTGCTCATTTTTTTTTGCAACCATCCTTTGCGAATTGACTATCGATTGGTAGAGACTGACGCGTGGCGAGCGGGCAGTGAGGAAGATTTTAGTTAAACAAATATAAGCTCGAGCTCTCGACTCGAACAGCCACATGCGAGAATTGCAGGGGCAAACCGAATTGTAAGTCGACGAGGGCTTTTATATCCTACCAACCACCCGAATCCAATTTGCACAGGTCTTAGTGCTCTCCAGTATACATTTATTCTCAATTTTGGCAAAATTTTTGATTGATTTTGTCTGCGATATGTGCAGTTCTAAAGTCAATAGGTTAATTTGTTACTTCTACATGAAAAATTTCAGTTATTCAAAGTGGCTGAATTTGTGAAGAATTTTGGGTGCTATTATGTTTTACGATACAAAAATGATCTGGTTTGACAATGGTCAATGGTTTAATATCCTGCATACAATTAAAAATATAAAAATGCTTGGCACGACGTTGCGTATCACTTGGAGCACTTTTCTAGTGCAAAAGGTGACTTACAAAGTTTGTTAATGACTAAAGTCTCCTTTGTCTTCGCCTTGTAGGCTCTTTCTCGAATAAGGAGGAGGCGATTACAATTTCAAAGTTAACAATAATTCATTATAACTAATATGTAAATTTTTTGATGCACCTCAAAAACTCGTCAAATCAGAAAACAGGCACTTTAAAAACCCGAAAAATCACAAAACAGACACTTCAAAATTTGGCCATTCAAAAAATTTCAAAATACAGACACCTCCGATTGGTGCGTTCATTACTTAAAAAATTGATCTTGGTTCGACGTCCTTGAGGTCTCACTGAAGGCTTATTTCAAGGTCAAAAATGTTTGACCAAGGGATTAATTTTGTAGGTCACTTGAAGATCAACCCCAGAATATTTCTTAAGCACAGTTAGTAGTCAATAGTTAATTACATTTTCAGAATATGTATACATTTGTACTAGTTTTTGAATGTCTATTTTTTTAAATGTCTGGTTTTCGAATGTCGGGTTTTTTATGAGTCTGTTTTGTGATTTGTCGGGTTTTTTAGGTGCACCTAAATTTTGTTTATTGGTGTATTTTTAAGCGATATGTGGATCATTTCGTAAATTCGATCTTCTACTAACAAATTTATTTTCAACATCTAAAATGTTGACATAATCCCATTTAAAATTATGTTATGTGTCCTTTCTATGTTTTGTGATTACAGTTTCAGGTTGTGATAGTCTCTGTAAATTATTTTTACTCTGAGAAATTCTGTGTTTTATGCCCTTTTGGTCTCACGAAAATAGGAAAAATTATGATAGACACGTACAAATAACTCGAACTTTTTCATAATAAAACACTGTTTCAATATGCCTAATTATATGTGTATATAAGTGTAAAATGCGAAAACGAGTAACAAAATAAATTGTTGTATATAAAAATAAATAAACTGACCATCACGTATGGATGGTAAATTCGTGACTAACTAGATTAGACGTGAACTCGAATTTTCTAAACTAAACAACAGTTCAAAGTATAAATAGATAAACAATCTAATTTCATAACCAATGATAAATATAATACAATATTAATAATAACCTTAGTAATATACAAGAGAGTATTAACAAATTATATTAAAAAAATATATTAGGTAAGCTCATAATAGATTATTATATATGGTATTTATAAATGGTATATAAACAATAGTATTCTTGAACATAAAAACATTTGGATATGAACATACACAGATCACATGTTAAATACTGGACATAATTTTCATTTTAAACATTTCATTGTTTGATATGAAGAGACAAATTGTTTGAAACGAAATATCAAGGAATTGATTTTCATAAAAAAGAGAAAGATAATATAAACTATAGATTCGATACAAACAATTTAAATACCATATGTAACAATCTATTATGAACTTACTAATATATTTTTATTACTTACAATACCGATACAATGTTTTACGATTTTCATATTGTGTCATTAAGAATAGTAATGTCAGGTTTACCATAATAATATCGTTAAGGTTATGTATATTTTACTAAAATAGTTACGTTACCAACAAGTTTTTTTTCTCAGTGTAGTTTATAGTTTTTCATATTATCACTAACAAAGGATTTTTAAGATTTTAACCCAAGAAATAACATTTTTCGAAAAGGACCCGAAGAATATATTTTTATTTATCCTAGAAATCATTTCTGAAACATAATCTTGGTGAACCTTTTGAATATTGGGAATAGCTTATTTAAGCTCACGGTGAATAATAGTAATTAATAAATTTGTTGTTTTTTATCTACGAATTCTATGAAATGGTATATTCTTTATTTTGAAACTTTCTAGAAATATTTTTAATAAAACAGCTCGTCGAAATTACTAGAGTTCCTTACAAGCGAGGTATTGGAGAAATACTCCGCAAAATCTCAATTTATATAAAAGTTAGACAAAAAAACGTAAATTGGACATTTCAAAAGCATTCCACTCATTACATTTCTAATAGGATAACTAATACTTTCTAGTTAAGCTGACGATAAGATACACATAGAGAAAAAAGTAGGACCAGTTTGTAAAAGTAAAACATGGACTTACAAAAAATGTTGGATAAATAGTTAAAGTAACTATTTTGGTAGTAAAGAAGACCACGACAGTGTTACGTTTATTTTAAATAAAATATTTTCAAAAAATTATTTTCATTCAATGAAATTTGATGATAAATTCATTCAATGATCTCATTTTACAAATATAATTAATTTTATGAAATAAAAAGAGATTTCATTAAGTAGGTAATATTTAGTTTCTACTATACTCTGAAAAACATTTTAGTTGTATCATAATAACAAATGTTTCTTCTTTTCAGTAAATCTTACAGAATTTCTCAATATATTTCCTAAATTTAAGTAACGATTTACTTATAACTATTTAAATAAATATTTACTTTTCTTAAGTATTATTGGATTCATTTAAGAAATCATTTTAATTGCGTCATTACGATATTTAATAAAATTCAGAACTTTAGGATAAACAGTTTAACCTCGAAGTGAATTGTTACTTTTTTAGGACACTAACAGGATATTTTTATTCGGGGTGGTCGTCACTTGCTTAACAAGCTTGGAAATGAGTGTATTTATTAGCCGCACTCATATTATGTGGTATAAATTTGTAGCCTTCGATTCTGCTAGTCATACATCCGGTCCGTCGTATGCAATTTACTAAACGTCGACAGTTTTAGGACAAAACTGTGCATCTCACCGTCATGACGGGAGAAAATCTATAACCTGCAATTATGTCGTCTAATTCATTTAACATTGAACCTAGTTTACTACATGTCCAGTAATTTTAATTCACGTGATTCCTTTCTAGCAATGACACAATTATTTACATTTTTATGTGTAATATTTTTGAAACAATCTCATGTTTCATAATAAAAAGTTACTTAAAGATTTTATATTTACATGATGATGTAAATTCGATAATTATTTTCAAAGTCATTTTGTTCGTTTCGAAAATAAAAAAATTTGAACGAATTATGAATACTTTTTCAATGAGGAATTTGAATACAAAATAGTACCAAGAATTTCATGAAAACTACTATAGTTTTTATGTCATTTTTATTAAATCTGTGAAATATTATATATACAAATATTACATACGGATTTCATCAATTTCTTACCTGAAAATTTCTCATATTGCAAGTCAAAATGCCTGACAATGTGACACAATCTATTTTTAAATTGTTGAAATCACTAAAATAACACGCATCACATATTTTTTTAAATTTAGTGACGTAAACTCCCTAAGTTTCTCAATACCTGGTAAACAATTATTCTCTCGTAAAAATTATCTGAATCTTCGTTTCAGAATAGTCTGATAAACGAACAATTCTCTGAAAATGTTTATATTCATAGTACTGTCCCGCCTAACTATGAAATTACAAATTTATTTTCAAAAATTATATTTTTTGTATTAATTCCAACATTTAAAAAATACTTCTTCAATTCTATATTTTACTTTTCTGGGTTGTAATCTTCATTAAACCATGAAAAAATACAATTTTGTCAAATCTGTGTGCCTAACTTAGAACTCAGCCAATCATGTCCACAAATGTGTTACATAGTTGTGCCAATGGATGAAATAATCAAAATTTTGTTAACAGCACATCGGAACGGCCGTTTAGAACCGTCAGTAAAGTATTGCCAATTTTTCCTAAGCTGGTTTTTTGAGTAATATCCCTAAAAGCATCAAGACCTCTAAAAGAGTTCCTAACGAATTCTTAATGAAGGCTTTTTGGAAGAAACATTTTAAAAGAATTCTTAATGATAACTTTATGATGTAACGAATATCCACTTCTGTCTAACATTACAAGTATTCATAAAGAATTCTTGATATCAAAACGAGATTTTGCACTACCGGAGAAAATTACGACGAAGTAATTGTTAAGTATGTTTTATGAGTATTTTTAATACTTTTATGAATATTTATAAAAGATTTATAAGGTTTCATAATAAAGACATTTTTTATTATACATAATAATCATTCGTATTGAATACTTTAGTATTCATGCATAGTTTCATTAATATCTTAAACTAAACTTTAGGGTAACATTCTGTGTGGCATAAATTTGTCCATAAGGAATGATGTATTTATTTCCTTATTTATATTATGAAACATTTCATATACGATTGGTTGCATTTTATGTTTCGTAAATTACTTCTTAAAGAATACTTTATGAATACTCTTATTACAGTTTTAACATAATGTAATAATAGCTGGGTCAGTTCCGTAATTCATACATTTATTCATAAAGATTACATTTTGAACACTTCTTTAATTTTGTAAATATTGATTTCAAGCGGACACAAAATTCTTAATGAATTCTTTTTTTTTAAAGAGTGCTCATCGGGATAACATCTGTGCATTTAAAATTTGATGTTAAAAGTAAAAAAAAGAAACTTTTAAAACCTATTGTACGACAAAATATCGACAAATCAAAGCCCAACGGGCACGAAGAACCCAAATGTTTCTAAAACGTTTTTAGAATGTTCCAGAAATGTTCCTAAAACGTTATATGTCTGCAACTTTTACGGAACGTTTTATAAACGTTTCATCCATGTTGCAGACATATAACGTTTTAGGAACGTTTCTGGAACATTCTAAAAACTTTTTAGAAACATTTGGGTTCTTCGTGCCCGTTGGGAGGGATAGTATAATATAATTAATGTAGTAGATCAACTTAAATGTCCAAAAACAGTTTTTTTTATAGATTGCCTTTTTGACTGCCAACTTTTTAATTTCTCGGTTTTCAAGCCGCACCCAAAACAATTTAATTATTTGATTTTTATGCTGTCGATTTTTTGTTTGTCGGTTTTTTGGTTGGTCTGTTTTTGGTTTGTCGCTTTTTCGGTTTGTCGTTTTTTCGACCTGCACCCATAAAATCCTCATCAAAAGTAAAGAAAATTACTGAAACACATATTGAAATGCAGCATTTTTTTAGCTAAAATAGGAGGGTGTATATTTTAAAATCCTGAGCTTTAAAAAATGTCCAACATTTTTATACGTAAATATTTTTCGCATACTTGTGTACACTGTAACGACTAAAAAATACTTTACCAATATATGCACTAGACGAAAAGGAAGTTAATAAATTTAACTAAATATTTGGTAGTTTATGTAAGCTGAATGATGGATAAAAAATTATTTTCCATATCAATTACTGAATTTTAATACTGAATTTCTGATGTCGAGGGTATCAAATAAACTTCAGTATTTTTTGTGTTTCGCCTATTATTACCGAAAGAAACACAAGAAAATAAATGATTTAGTTACCACTGCTCAGTCGAGTCAGCTGCATTATTGTCAGTCCTTACCTGTTACTGCTACTATTTTCCAGCTATAACATTTCTTTCGTGCAGCAAAAAATATTTTGTGAAAAATTAAGTGGCCGTGTACTAAATATGTAAAGACTACGAATATGACAAAGTAAATATTTTCTTCAAGTAAATGTATTGATCATAAATTGTACTATAAGTCTTTATTAAAATCAGTCAGATATTATGTCGTTGTATTGAAAGTATTTCTTAATTAAGTTAACCATTCTTCAACTGCTTTGTGCATTTCAATAGTTCCTCAAGAGCATTTTAATAGTTATAGTAACTTTCTTAATGGGTTGTAACTAAAATGAGGTTATATCTAGCATAATAAAAAATGAAACGAAAAGATTTTTTGGTGGATTCATTTTTAAATCAGCATCCTTAAGCAATGCTTCAATTGATTAAGTAACTTTTCAGAAATAAGATAGAATTCTATTATTGCCAATTTTACACCATCTACAAGTATACAAAATTTTGTTTCACTATACTCTAAATTTCGTAAAGTGAGAGTTGAGCCACTTTCTGATAAAAGTGACTTTTTCACAATTTTTAACATGGAAATTTCACTTTACTAATGGTGGATGGAAATATGCCTTAGAAATAGTGAAAAAGTCACCTTTAGCAGAGAGTGGCTCAACTTTCACTTTAAAAAATTTAGAGTGTGAATCAGTATAGTTAGTGAAGTGCATGATATCAGAATTTGAGAATTTTTTCGCCATATAACTTGCAAAACATAAATTTGTTATTTAAATGGATATTCGTCATGAATCGTTCAAGATGATCAAATGAAGATGCAGCAGTTAAATGTTCATGGCGATCGCATGAAAATGGGGGCGGGTTGAAAAACCAACAAATAAAAGATCCGACAGGTAAAATAAAACCGATAGTCAAAAAACCGACACATAAAAAAATAAGTGTCTATATGTCTATTTTTTTATGTGCCCGCTTTATGATATTCGGTTTTTTGACCTGTCAACTTTTTGATTTGTTGGTTTTTCGACAAGCACCAAAAATTGATAATAATAAATTTGATTTTACTTCTGAAAAGTTCCTTAATCTTATGATGATTGATATATTGCTTGTTGAAATTGATTTAAAAATGAAATCAGAATTTTTTTTTAAATTTTTGGTATATAACCTCTGAAAGTATATGAAATAACTATGAACATTGCTAAAAATAAATTCTAGAAGTTAATTCGACTAAATTAAATAAAAAATGTTCAAATACAAATAAATAGAATAAAATACACATATTTAGCTAACTTAAATTTCCCTAACTAAAAAAGCAGTTGTTTTTCCAGATCTACTATCCAATGATAATTAAATTTTTCAGTTAGATTTTGTCCAGTGAGTTACATTTCTAAACCTACTAAGTTTTTTTAGTATAATCGAATATATATATTAGAATAATTGCAATCGACCTTAGTACATCAATTTCCATGGCCATAATTAAAAGTAAATATTGATTTAGGATTAAGAAAAATTCGGTCTTAATGTTTGACTTTCTGTGTCATGTCCGGAGAAAATGTCCGACTTCTCTGGTAGACCTCCCGCATATTAGAATGACGAGGCATTTTGTGTCCGCGTAAATCGTCCCATTGTCCGAGTGTCCAATCGTTTCTTTGCACCTTCCACTCGCTGATGAGGGTCGTCCTAAACGCCAGATTTTACAAGTCAATTCAACGGGTCTCACGCATTAATTTGCTCCTCTGAATCTGATCGCAGATTTCACCAAGTATCAATTTAAGTATTGTTTTATTATTCAATCCATGGGGGACTCGATGTTCATTCATTCATTCGCGTGAGATATATGGGTAGACCCTTAAAAACGATTAGGTCTGCAGAAATCGGGATGAATGAACGAAGATGTGCACCCAAATTACTGCACAATTCCTCTCATGAAGCAGCATGTTTGTTTATCCAGACGTGTCGAGAAGTGAAACAAGGATCGATCATTTCCTTCATAGCTCTGATGATCGTAGGATTAACGGCTGCTGCATAATTCTAAAAAGTTTAGTATAGAATGGATGATTTATTGGAATCTGAAATTAAAATGCCATGAGAATGATACTGGAGATGTGGTTCCTGGTTATTTCAGAAATAATTTAATCTATGTGGATTGAATCCCATCGATCAGGTTCAGATCAAATTTAATATTATATTTGATATTATTGGAATCTGCTTAGCTTAGATCAAAGTATAGTTTGAATCTATATCTTCTTGGATTGAATTGCACTTGATGTTGATTAATAAATCAAATTGCGAACCGATTTAAATTTCGAGTCTTTGGCATAAACAGTATTGATCAATGCTGTTCAAAACAGATGAAAGTTCATCTCCAAAATAAAGAACCACCCTAAAATGTTTTTTGTACCTGAAATTTGGGGGAAAATATATAGGAAAGAAAAGTTTCTAATGTTAGGTTGCTCGTGTCACATTTTAAAATTGAGCATGTATCTTAATCTTTAGATATGGGGGTTTTTACTGCGAAAATTGCATTTTGTGAAAATTTGACATTTTTTATCATCAAAGAATCTAAACAAATTTTCACTCGCTTAAAAAATCAAATTTCCGAAAATGTAATTTTTGCAGTGAATATGGAAAAAAACGATTTTACTACAAGTAATATATTATTATAAACTTTCATTTCCTATACCGTCTAACTCCAAATTTGAGGTCCATAAAATAGGCTAAATTTAGGGTGGCTCTTTAGCTTCTTTCTTGCAAATTAAAAAAAAAATCTTTCATTCCAGAATATCATAGGTCGAATACAATATCACGTTTTTAGATCATTTTGACTTGAAGTTAGTTCAGATGTGGTCTACGTGACATCCGCCATTTTTATCAAGGTAAATTAAAAAAACTTTTTAAAAAGAACGTTGTTCTGTTTATAATCAATTTCAATCAATTTACTTAGATTGAAATTTGACTAATTTGCAAATTACATAAGTTTGTGTTAATGTCTTGTTTCATATTTTGGCCACATCAAATTTAATGAGATCTGATCGACTGCTTCTTCTCAATAAAAAGGTTAAAGTTTATCTGTGCCTGATAAATGTTATACTACTGATCTTCTACGTTGATCTTAATTTAATTAACTTCTTAGAATCATAATCGAATTTTGGCATGTTTTTGAAAACCAAGACTCGTCTTGAAGTCGTGTATATTTCTATAAATTCAAAATCGTTAAAGATAAAATTAGTCGATTAATGTCTTTCTGAGATAATTTTTACATAATTTCAAAAATGTTTTTGGAAGTTCCTAAAAGATACTTCAAATTATCTATTGCGAGTGATCAAAACGCAGAGAAAAATTGTTATGGAGATTTTACTATCTCATATATAAGAAAAGTTACATACAGTACTGCAAATATGTCAAAGAAGAAAAGAACATTTTTAAATAAATACAAACAATTAAAATGTATTGATAATTAAAATATTCTTCTCTAACAAAGATATACGAGGCTTATTTTAAATATGTTCTCAACTAGATTTATTCATCAACTTCAAATACAATAAAATCTAAGAAGATATATTTCAATCATAATTTGGTTAGGTTAAGTTCATCAACTAAATAAATACAAAAAATCTCAAGTATGATATCAAATTTGATCTGAATCTGATCAGTCCATAATTTTATTGAATCAATTATACATATTTTTTTATTTTAAAATATATTGAAAGTTTTTCGTAAATGATATCTAGGCTGGTATCATTTTCTAGTTTTTGTCATCGTACATGTGCTCAATTTATTTTTCAAATAGATCCACGAGTCCATTTAAATTTAGAGATCGATTTTGTAACTTTCCTTGTTAATCTCAAATTAACGTTTGCAGAAATCTGTTTTTAAATACACATTGTCCGATTTTTTTTTAAATATAATGAATTACTATAAACATTTTTTCTTTTTTTCTAAATTACTTCTAAGTACATTTCTAAAAATATTGAGAATCTTATGAAGTTTTTATAATAATTCCGTATTTATTTTTGGGAATTAAGTAAAAAAGAATTAAGTGGTTTCATTTATGCTTCATTAAATCAGCAAATTAAATGCCAATACCTGGGTAATTTATATTTTTACATTGTCAGGAAAATGTTTTTTTATTAAAGAAACAATTAGTTGTCTTTGTTACGGATTTAAGAATACTTTTTACATATTATTGAATTTTTAACGCGGAGCTTTTTTTATTTCTTTTCAACGTTAATTTTCTATGATATTAGCAAGTTAAAAAACTTTCTAGGAATCATATCTTGTCGTATTCGACCTCTCAGTTTCAGAATTTGTTAACAAAACATAAGAAAACAAAAATTAAAAGAAATACAAAATTTTGATAATATTGTGTCGTAAATCAATTTTTTATATTTATATATTGTAGATTTTAAAAAATTTCTATTAAAATAAAGTATTTTTAATGATTTAAAGATGGCGGCTCAAAAATATGTACGAATTAATTTTTTAGGTCTCTGAATATTAAACGGAAATCAGATTCCAAAATTCACACGGGTTGTTGATCCCAAAACTGAAGTCAGTTTTCAAAAATTAAAAAATTCATTATGGGGATTAATGATTTAAAATTCGAACAGATTATCTGGAAATTTATTACTCGAAATTTTTTGCTTTTCTAATGTTCATTCTTATGTCAGATTTCAACTCTTGTATTGAAAAAACCATAAAATTTAGGAATGTTATCTACAATTTATATAAAATAACCTCAGATATTACAAAAAATACTAAAAATTCAGAAAAAAACTCATCAACTTTAAAAAATTCGACAATTCTCGTTGGATTTGTCAGGTTTCGAATCTAAATTTGAATTATGCCAAATCAGTGATCCCAAATACACCCGAAAAGTTTCAAAACAATATAATCAATTTTAAAATATCATCCGTCATATTTGATTCACCATTGGGAATTTTTGAATTCTGACTTCAGATTCGTAATCATAGACTAACAAAATAATGCAGATACTCAATATCATAAAAATACTTTTTTTTTTAAATAATCGTGCACTGGTTATTAATATTTACGAACAAAAAATGTCCGCCAATATTTTTGAGCTCCTACCTTAAATATTTTTTTAAATTATATGATTCACAAAAATGGCTGTATCTGTTTTATAATTCATTGCTTCGTAATTTTGTTGGGAGATTCTGAAAGAGCAAGGTCAACTACTTTAGGAGAGGTTATTAACATTTTTTTGGTCTACATTCTTAATAGCAAAGAATAATCAAATTAAAAATGATATTAAAAAATTCCGGAAATCTTGTCATGGGTTATTTTTACAACATAATAGTAAATATTTTGTTTTATTGAGACAAAAACTAAATTTGTTAATGAAATGTGATAAATACCCACATAAATTCATAATGTTTTACAGATTAATGAATCAACTTCCCAAGCAACAAAGGAAGACATTTTGACCAGCGTTAGGTCAGATTGATTTATTTCGGTTAAAAATAACCAAATTTCGACTTCAAATATGCCTTATAAGTAAAAATATATTTTAAGTCTTTGTCTTGGGATAATATTACCAAATTACGACTTAAATATTACTTCTTAGTAAAACTGTCGACCTCTTTTCTGACTTGATAAACAAACGGACTTTGAAAGCGGAAATAGATCATGTTTTTTGGCAAATTTGAACTCGTGACTTTCCCTAATTTTTACTTAAAAGTCAGAATTACCAAAAACTTAAAATGATGCTATATATATAAAGATATATGTTCACCGACATTTTAATTTTTTTCAACGTTTCTATTTCGAAAACATAAAGTTATGTGCACAATTCTAAATAATTTTGTTTGTTGGACAATTGTTTGTGAGTATGATAGGGTTATATCAAAATCTTAAATTAATGCGAACTTGCAATAGGTCGCCCTGTTTATTCAGCACTCGCCTGCCGCCAATAGGTCCCGAGTTCAAATCCCGACACATCGAAACTCCTGAGTTCGGTCCTCTTTTTTTTTCAAACATAAAAAATGATATAAAAAATCATAAAATTTTTAATCCTTACCACTGTTAGGGCGGGGATTACGATTGTTACCACAAATCACATGAACAAATATAGATTTAAGATATTAATAACAAGCCCTCTTGATTTAGTTAATATCGATTCCAATAAATTCTAAAAACTTGAAGGGTAGGACAAAATTTTGTCAGAATTTTATTAGTGCCGTCAAAGTTTGAGTTATTATCTATTTAATTTTGTTTCTTTAGGCAGTACTAAATTCTCGTCAAAATGAAAGATATATTAATGTATTTTATGTATTTCACAGTTTCGCGGCTCATGGGGGCAGCTGGAGGTACCAACATGGCCGCTTGCTCGATGGGGCAGTCCATGGGAGATGTCAGCAAATCTTCGGGCATGGGAGTTAGCGTCGGCGTCGGCGTCGGCGTCGGCATGGGAGTCAGTGCGATGCAATTCCCATTGGCTCAACGACGGAAACGCAGAGTTCTATTCACCCAAGCCCAGGTTTACGAACTCGAAAGGAGGTTCAAGCAACAAAAGTACCTCAGCGCCCCAGAAAGGGAACACCTCGCTTCCCTCATACACCTTACTCCCACGCAGGTTAGTCATTGTTTAAAATAATAATATTAACAATTTTTGGGTTTTTATATGGAACAAAAAGGTTCAAATTAGTTCATTATTTATAAATTTCTAATCGTAGAAAAAGGGGATATCCTATTGTAATCGAACTACTAAAAATTTGAATTGTTCCCAAAATATTGTTACTTATATTACAAAATTATGCTTTTTTGTAAAAATATTATTTTTCAATAATATTGAGGTATTACTACAATCGAGAATGAACTAAAATATAAATAACACCTCAAAAAGTAAATATACTTTTTACTCAGATGTTTAAAAGTTTTAGCCAAACTCATGTGAGTCCAAAAAGATAACGTACATCATACAGGTATTTTGCCTTGAACTCTACCTTAGGTACAAACTTTGCTCTAATTTAAATTTTGTTTTTTATGTATTTTTAATTTACTCTACTATCGAAAATGGCACGAGAGCAAAATTAGGCGGTAACGCCATCTATCGTTTTTTTATTACATTTAACTAGTTTTCGACTTTAAAACATTACAAAATGTAGTCAAAAATTTAGGTTACTACAACGGTAGTTATTGACTTATGCTGCTCCGGAGGTAAACTTATTAATTTGTCTAACTACCTAATTCAGCATAACGAAACGATATTGGACATTTTACTTTGGACTCGAGTACTATATAATAGGGATCTCCACATCGTATTACTTTCAAGTGGTCATTAAAACGTATCATTTTCATTGTTCAATTACCGACGATTGACTTTGCCATCGTTGATCTTGACGTGGGTAGAAATAAATCGTGATCTTCGGTAAAAATGATTTAGTCGAAAGATGCTAACTCGATTAATAAACAATTACTTCATTTAACGAGACTCTCATTAGTGTGGGAGTGACATGAGAATGAAAAGAAGATTTTTCGTTGGGGAGTGGATTCAACAACCGGCGCCGGTACAGAAACTTGTGGTTCGTCTGATGATAACAATAAATAATTGTTCCGAAGTTCATTGGGAGCATCCTGCGTTTGTACAACATGAATCGTGCTCAAGCGGGAGTCTCCCCTCGAACAGACCGTCTCATCTCTGTCTACCGATCTCCAAGTCTACTGTAGTAATCATTTTTTATTCCTTTCTTTTAAATGTCGTTTACATAAGGTATCTTAATTAAGTATGCTGAAAACAAAATCTTTTATAAGTTTACCCTTCCTAGGCACCTTTTGGTATACAAGTGTTTATTTTTATAATGGACATGTTTCCAAAGTAGTTGATTATGATTCTGATTCCAGAATTTTGAAAATTCAAAATGGCAGATCCAAAATGTCGTATAAAATTTGATAGTCAGAGGTTGTTATTAGATGATAGCACGTTGTGCAAATAGGAAGCAAAATGGAGTGAAGTGAATGAAGCAATTCGCATGAGTCTGGAGAGTCCCAATGCATCTATCAACTCAAAATAGACTCCAATAGTTTGAGATTAAAACTGAATTATATGCAAATAAAATTTTCGAATTAAAAAGTGCTCCGTCTGCGAAGTCCCGCGTACTCGTGCGATTGATCATTTAGCAAACATTTTTCATCTTGACTTTGGCCGAAAATTAGCATGTAAAGCAGTGAAATTTGAGGGAAGCGATTCAGCAAAATCTGCTTGGCTCTTGATTTTTTGATCGCAGCCTTGTTTCGGCACGTAAAAGAGCGACCCTTCAGTATGTATTAGGAAAGTACCAGGGAACGATATAAAAGTCGGGGCCGTGATCGAGACGGCGTAGAGAAGTGCATTCTGAAGTGGCATTCTTCGCGGGCGGAAGTCGATAAGCCGGAGCCTCGAAATGCTGCCGCTCTTGATGGCGCTGCGTACCAGGGGTACCAACCAATCGATTTTACGAGCACGGAAGTCCGAACGATAAGGACTGATTGCAATCAGAGGGCTTTCACCGAATGCCCGTTGGATGAAATTGGGAGAGGAATTTCTATTGTCGTTTACATGAGACAATAACCAGCGTCAATGGTACAAAAATTACCCAAGAAATTTTACCGTACCAACCGCAATTTCGCCTCAATCTTCTTTTGTTTTCGATGTTACCACTATTTTCTGTAATCACTATCGGATAACTACAAAAATTAACAAACGGTGTTCCCTTTGTGTCTTCGAAGGCTTTACGAGGCTCTTTCGATGAACAATTTTGATGCATTTGGTATCAACCAAATCAGGATTCAAATCAGGACAGAAGATACTAATTCTGTGACTCCAGACTATAAAGTACTGGAGAAATTGTGACGTGTCGTTCTTTTTCCTCATAGAAGGCATAATGTACGCTTTTACGCCCCCATTTGCGGGCAGAAAATTAAATTTTACGCCTACTACACGCAAAAATAAAAGTTTATAAGTAGCACTTTACGGACAGCGTACGACGATAACTATGACGTAACATGCGACGTAACATGCTCTAACATCAACTATCATTTCGTCATCATCATCGTCGCATCATGTTGTTATATTGCTTTATTAAAATTTGAAAGATTTCTATACCAAAATTTTGGCTACATGACTAAATAACTTTTCAAAAATAACTTTACAAAAATAACTCCAACAAAAATAACTTGAGTAAAAATAACTTTTACAAAAATAACTTCAGAAAAAATAACTTTAATAATAATAACGTCAAATATCTCTTCAACTCAACACAACATTTGCGAATTATACATATCTCAACGCGTCTGTACATGCATTAACAAAAATTACAAAAAAGTATTTTTCGAAATATCTCTCCTAACCTAACCTAACCTAACCTAACCTAACCTAACCAAACCTAACCTAACCTAACCTAACCTAAACTATCCTAACCTAATCTAACAAATTACTAATGAATATTAAATTAAAATCGATATACAGAATGATTTATATAGAAAGTATGAACTTATCAAAATGTAAACATATATTCATGTTCACTAATTTCCATGAATTGCTTCAATAATTGATGAATAGTGGTTAAGAATGTAATGAACATTGTTCGAACAATGTTCTATTATTTACGCATTCTGAAATATTTGAAGTTATTTTTGTTAAAGTTATTTAGTCGTGACACCAAAATTTTACATATTTATTTATGTAGACCTTCAACACTTTCATTTTTATGCGCAATTTTCCAATTTTTGAAATTGTAGTGTATATTTTGAAAATGAAAAAATGTAAAGAAATATTGAAAAATCATATGACTTGAAGAACTACGACAGCGAAGACAGAAAGGGAAATTTGTTACCATCTCACGTCGAAGGGCTCTTGAGCTTCGAGGTACAAATAGAAGCTAAACGAGCCCTTCGAAATTATGTATATTTGATGGCTCATACTTCACAATCTATGTATAGTCGACGACCACTCAACATGATGACATAATGATGACTCAGTCCCATACTGCTATATGACTTTTTTTTCATTTGCAACAATAGCAAATAAGGTGGTAGTAAATGTTGATCGTTTGTTTCAATCATGTTCGTCATCAGAGTTTAAAATTGAATATATTCATATTAAATATAGTAAGGGTATATTTATAAGTATTTATGAATTTCTCGACCTATTTGATTTACAATTATGTAAATAAATGCTCATTTCTGGATATTATGGTCTTCTTATTCGTATGCTGCAAAGGTTGAAAAGTGAATAAATAAAATTTCATTGCAATGTCGGGATATAACTTTTAAGCAATGATAAAATGACGAAGGCGACGTTCTAGATAATATTATTAAAAGACATTGGCGTAGACAATCTTTTCGACCTTTGTATCACAATGCCGTAATATCAAGAAATAAGCATTTATTTACCTAAAGACATCTATTTATATCTGTGTTTTCATATTTATTAAAGAAGATTCTCATGAGTTATATTCAAGCAAGGTAGATGATATACTTATGGAGACACGAAAATAAAAATGATTAAAAATATTAAAAATTATTCGTAAAGGCGGCAAAAAGACACTAATCAATAAATTAATACATTTTATAATGTTTTAAGGTCTTCAAAATAATATGCGAAGTCTTCTTTCGCAACATATCTTTTAAAATATTCGGAACTTTAGTTGCTACACTGGCTGGGTCGATTGGACTGAAGTTAGGCCTTGTCATTTATAGAATATCATAGTTTATAAGGGCAACCAAAACATGTCAAATAAGGGTTAAGGTAATAATTTCGGAAAATAGTAATACAAATATAATAAATAAAAATCCTGAATGAAATACATGAATGAAAAAACTAAATGAATTAAATCAAACGAATGAATAAAATAACTTCACAAAGCAATGAATGAAATAAACGAAGCATATTAATGAAATCATTTCATGAAACAATCAATGAAATTAATGAAAAAGAAGTATGAAATGAAGGAAATAACTTAAAAATATTGAAAAAACGAAATAAAGCAAATAAATCTAATGATATCATAAAACAATGAATGAAATTAATGAAACAACTTAGTGAACCGAATAAAATCAATTAATAAACGAAAAGAATTGATAAAATGAAGTAAACGACTGAATTAAAGTAATGAATGAAGTAACTCCATGAACCATTGAAAAAAATGAATAAACTAATGAATTGCATGACTTCATGACACAATAAATAATATGAATAAAACAACGATATGATTTTAGTGAAGCAACTGAATGAAACGTATGGATTGACTGAATGACAGTAATAAAATCACAATGAATAAATCAATAAAATTATTAAAATGAACAAATAATATCAATAAGTAATTGGAAAAATAACAATAATGGAGTGAATGAAGTGAACGAAGTGAACGAAGTTAATGAAGTGAAAGAAGTCATGAATTAAGTGAATGAAGCGTGAATGAAATGTGAATGATGTGAATGAAGTTTGAATGAAGCTGGAACGAAGCCGATGAAGTGCGGATGAAGTAAAGGAGGTGTGAATGAAGTGAAGGAAGTGACTGAAGCGAATGGAGAGATAAAATGAATGAAGCGAATAAAGTGAAAGAAGATGAAGTGAATGAAGTTAATGAAGTGAAAGAAGTCATGAATGAAGTGTGAATGAAGCGTGAATGAAATGTGGATGATGTGAATGAAGTTCGAACGAAGCCGATGAAGTGCGGATGAAGTAAAGGAGGTGTGTATGAAGTGAAGGAAGTGACTGAAGCGAATGGAGAGATGAAGTGAATGAAGCGAATAAAGTGAAAGAAGTGTTAATGAAGCGTGAATGAAATGCGGATGAAGTGAATGGAGTGTCAATGATGTGTGAATGAAGCTAATGAAGCGTAAATGAAGTGGGAACGAACTGTCAATGAAGTGAATAAAATGAACGAAGTTAATGAAGTGAAAGAAGTGCGAATGAAGCATGAATTAAGTGTGGATCATATGAATGAAGCTTGAACGAAGCCAATGAAGTAAATGAGATGTGAATGAAGTGAACCAAGTGAACGAAGTGAATGGAGCGAATGGAGATATGAATGAAGCGAATTAAGTGAAAGAAGGGTGAATGAAGCGCAAATAAAGTGAATGAAGCGTGAATGAAGTGTGGATGAAGTGTGAATTAAGTGTGAATGAAGCTTGAATGAAGTCAGTGATGTGTGAATGAAGCCAATGAAGTGGGAATGAACTGTCAATGAAGTGAATAAAGTGAATAAAGTGATCGAAGATAATGAAGTGAAAGCGAAGCGAAGATAAAGAAGTGTGAATGAAGTGTGCATGATGTTAATGAAGCTTGAACGAAGCCAATGAAGTGTGGATGAAGTGAATGAGATGTGAATGAAGTGAACGAAGTGAACGAAGTTAATGGAGCGAATGGAGAGATTAATGAAGCGAATTAAGTGAAAGAAAATGAAGTGAATGAAGCGAATAAAGTGAAAGAAGTGAGAATGAAGCGTGAATGTTGTGAATGAAGTGAATGAAGTGCGGATGAAGTGAATGAAGTGAATGAAGTGCGGATGAAGTGAATGAAGTGTGAATGAAGCTTCAATGAAGTAAATGATGTATGAATGAAGCTAATGAAGTGTGGACGAAGTGGGAATGAAGTGTCAATGAAGTGAAAAAGTGAATAAAGTGAATAAACTGAATGAAGTGTGAATAAAATGTGAATGAAGCGAAAGAAGCAAATGAAGTGATTGAAGTGATTGAAGTGATTATTTTTTAATAAATGTTTAATAAAACATTTGCTGTCTTAAATGATTATATATTGCTAAAATTTCTCTAATTTATCTTAGATCTAACGTTGGATATTTCAGTTTACAAAATTGTTCAAAATTATGTTTTTTTGCTGTAAATAATACACGGGTAAAGAAAAGTTTAAAATGTCATTAAAAAAAGAGGCTATAAAATTGTTCATAAAATACAAAATATGCAATAAACATAGTTTAATTCGTATTAATTTATTAATTAACATTAATAATAAGATTTGCTGGAGTTGTCTTCGGTTAGTTAACAAAAATGTGTTTTTGAGAAAATATTATTATTTGTGCTTTTCAAAGTTCTATGACGGTATCTCCTGCTACGATTTGTGTCTTAATTAAAGCAAATTTAATTAAAGTTTAGTATGAATGAAACAGTAAACGAACAAATATGGAAGTGCCACCTCTCGCTAACTTAGAGATCAAATCATGCGTAGAATAGTTTGATTGCTAATTTATCGAAACGCCAAGAAATTTTGAAAATCGATATTTCCAACAACACATTTTCATCCTATCATAAAGTCAAGTCGTACACCAATCGCAGAAAGTCTTTTATGTCATCGAAGAATTATTCTTTGAAAATGAGGGTAATTCCCAACGACAAGTCCCTCAATTCTCCATAATGACATCTGTCGGCCGTTTACACACTCGAAGGAGAATGCGCGAATACGCAGTTCCACAAACTTTTCGAACGAGAGAGCTTGCGAGGTCAAGGATCGAATCTGAATTAACGCGCTATCGATGTAACGGATACGATAGAGTGCGCGAAGTACCGATAGCGTGCTTCAAAGCACTCGGGTGCTCGTTCGCGAGATGAGTGCGTCTCCTTCACAAGAGGGGGAAAAAGAGAGGAGGATAAAGTCGAGGAAAATAGAAAGAGAAGAAGACCAAAAGGAACTAATGATGCTTTTTCCCTCCTCCGATTGTTAGTTGCTGGTGTGCTCGCAAAAAGTGCAGCATCGGGAAATTCTACTGCATCCTTTCATCCTCTATGAGGCAAATTTCTGGATTAGGCTATCATTTCTCCATGAAACGCAATATTTTCATTCTTTCTCTCAATTACAACATCAATAGTTCTCATGAAGGCTTGATTTTCTGAGTTGTCAAAGTCAGAAAAAGAACAACAGCAAATTGGAACTCGTAAGTCCCTCCATGTTTGTTTTATGAGGTAGCCGAAGGATGGTCCAAGCGATCGATTAAAAAAACTATTATCAAGTCCGACAATGAAACGGAGAGCGGCTAAATACTGTCGAGTGCAATTCACAGTTCACGAAACGAATTCAATGATGCTACGTCAAACTCAAAGAACAATGACGGATCAGTGACGTCGTAGCTAACAGGATCGCGAATTCGTATTAAGAGAGCTCGGGGAGTGGCGTGGCTCACGTATGAATACTTAAAAAACGAAATTACAAACGGCGCTTGATTTTAAGGGGAGCTCGATTTTTGAATTGCCTGTCGCATGAACGCGCCATGTTTACGTGCATTATGCGACGTTTCTCACTCGTCTCTTTCCCCTCCTGCATCATGTATTTCCTCTCTGGCGGCGTTTCTGTCTTTGTCTTGGCAGAACGTCTCTCTCCCCGTCGCTTCACACGGGACACAGATGCGGCCCTCCATTTTGCGTTGGCATTGTTACTCTAAGTGCAGCCCCTATTGTTACCTCCTAGCCACTCCTGGGGCCTTTGTCAACGGCATTGTTATTATTATCGCTACTGTTGCACGTATATATGCGCGAGACGACGACGAATGATGATGCGTCCTGGTGGGAGAGGCCAAAGACCAGCTGCTACGACATTAAGGACAAATTACCCTGTCCTAGCACGACCTATCCAGTATATCCAGTACCATCCATGGGTTCTCGAATGTGCACTGCCTCTACCCACCGATCGCACTATTTTCGGTACGATTATGCATCTCCAATGAGAGAAACGAGTCTTCATCTTCCCATGTTCTCGTTGAACTTCTTCATCATCTTCTGGGTGTCGGCAGAGTAACATCCTAATGTCATCGTTGCTCCAAACTCCTGAAGCACATATGGGTGGTTTCAAAATAAAGTGCAATTTTATGAAGATCCGCTTCTTTTTTCTTTACAACACATATTAAATATTCAAAATAAGCCTAATTTGTTTGTCGTGTTTTCCGTTATAATATCGTAAGATAAAAATATTATCTTTCCCTATTTTATATATTACAAAATCAATTAAAAAATGGCAATGTAATATTCCGTGGCTGGAGAAGTTCATGTCTTTTATTTTCGTTGGTGTTAATTATGCTATTACTACTAGTTAAACAAATGTTTCATGGGTGAAAATTATTCCCATTATCGTGAAAAATGTAGTATACTATGTGCCTCCATATAATTTTTTCATAGACTTGTAAAGCATGTCGTGTAATCTTGAAGACCGATTTTCTTCGCGCGAGACGTTATATAGATTTCTGTGAATTAATACTCGAAAGGATAAGTCTGAAATCGCCAGTATCCGCTATGTCAAAAAATCTGTGGAATTACTCATATATGGGCATTTCCAAAAAAGGCATTTACTTCTAACTTCGTGTTTTCGATGTCATAAATCGATGTAACACTAGTGGAAATGAGTAGAAGTCTTCTTTGTATGACCACTGGAGCTATCTGAGCCTAATAAGTCTAATATTGTTTTCCAAGGTTGGATTTTGGAGGAAAAAATGATTTTCTAGGAGGGACATTTGACTTAAAGGTTAACTGAATATTTAGACTATATTATTCTCATAAAATACAACCATGAAAAAACATACATGTTATTTTTCCAAAAAAACATGGATTTTTCCAATATTTTTTTTGTAATCCCTATTTTCTATGCTTGAAGTAAAGGAATTATGTCCTCGAGATTTGCACTTTTAAATGTGTGTATTTGTATTTTGAAAATAAAGGAGAAAGCATCCAGAAGGATGTCTTAAAAACGAAAAAACCTTCGAAACTTCTCAGAATTGGTCATAGAAAACGCTGAAATTTTCACAGCATTTTTTGCATACTTTTTACATACCTTTTCAAATCCTGCAATTTTGAAAAAGTGTTGAAATCTTGAAAAGTATTCTAAGTTCTAAAAACTTAGTTCTTTTTAATTTTGTTCAGTCACATTTTTTCCGAAAGTCTTTTCGACGTTCGTTTCGTGTTTCAGAGGCTATTTTGGTGTTTTCAATCTTTATTTTCAAAATACCTATATACACTCAAGTTCAAATCTCGAGATCATGATTTCTTAACTCCAAGCCAGAATCCCGAAACGATTTCAGAGCCCAATAACGAGATAAAAAAAATATATTTGAAAAATTCTTATTTTCTTTTTAAATACAGTTTTTCAAGGTTGCATTTTTTGAAAGATTCTAAAAGATCATTTGATTTTACGTCCGATGTGATACCTTATATGCCATCTTTCTGTGAAAAGTATTTTTGAAATCGCTGTTTCAATAAATGAATACATTGCATTCAAACATTAGCATTGAACATAGTAGTCAGAACTGTAATTTTTGATAAATTCTACATGGTAATATACTTTTTCTTTTTTTTTCGTCTTTTAATTCTTGGATGTTACAATAATTCCTATAAACCTCAGTTTTAACTGATTTTCTATATTTTCTTTGTGTATTGATTGTCACATCATTTTTAAGCTATCGCCATTATAATCATCCATTTTCCTAATCATCATCAATGGCATTTGTTCATGATGAAGAAGGATTAATCCTATTCCACATCATTTCTGCCACGATCGCTTTATCATGATCATAACAATAAACATCATCATCATTATTGTAGTTTTGAATTAATGACGTTTTCATGATTACCGTCATTTCAATTATCATATTTGAGTCATAATTCTCGAGATTTTGCTCATCATAATCGACAGCACTTTCTCTGTAACAAGAATGATATAATCCTACACATCATTACTTCGACCATAACTGTATCCATGAGTATCGTCATGACATTAAACATTATTGACACTATTGTTATTTCACATCGACTATATTCTCGTAACCATTGCCATTGAAGTCATCAAATTTGAATCCTAATCCACAAAATTTTGCTCATCATTAACTAAATTTTTCATCAACAAGAACGATATATATTTCTTGCTAGTCAGCAATTAAATTTTCCTGATTACTTTCATTTCATTCGTTAGATTGCTGTCAACATGCCATGATATAATTCTTCAAAACATCATTACTGCCACCATCGCTTTATCGCCATTATCATCATAACAATGTACGTCATTGTCACTATTGTAGTTTCCAATTAGTGTCTTAATCCGCGAGGTGTTGCTCATCATCATCAATGACATTATTGCAAAAACTAAAAGATATTAACCCAAACAGCACAAGCTCATTCCAGGACGTCCTCGGGAGCTCCTCAGGGGAGTATTTAGAAAGTGGGCATTTAGACGTCCTCAGGACATCCAGGGACGGATTGTGCTGTTTGGGAACCTACACAACATCACTGTTGCCAACTTCGCTCTCTTTATGATTATTAGGATAACAATAAACTTCATTTACATTATTGTTGTTTCTCATTAACGACATTTTCGCCTCCACTGCAGGTGAAGTTGCCAAATTATATATACTTCTTGTTACTTCTCATCAAAGAAATTTTCCTGACTAGTTTGTGTCGTAATCCCCAAGATTTTAGTAATCAAAATTTTTTTTTCAAAAGCAGCGATGATGTAATTCTTTAAAACATCATCATGGTCACCATCGCTAATGGCCGAAATCTACAAAATGCTGATAATTCTTAAATTTCCATGAAAAATGTTCAATACTGGCGAGGAAATTTGGGTGCATGTATTCTAATTAAGTCAGAAAAATGTAGTAAATTTCATAATTTTCAGAGTATACCCCGTTAACACCAAACAGTATCGGAATTTTTGCATTGAAAATTTTGTCAGTGTAGTGCAATAATTTCAAAAATAATTTTAGGTCCACCGAAAGCGTTACATTCATCTCCATTTCAGCAATCTTCTCGCTTTTCTTTTGTTTCTAATGCCTTTCTTATTTTGATTGCTTAAGGTCCGTCTCCCATTTTGGCTCTCTGGGCTGCAAACGCGTACATCACCCCAGCCAGTACGCGAACCCCATAGAAAAATAATGCTGTGTGCACAGCCATCCTCCTATTCTAACACTCGTGCTTTCATTCTATGTACACTTCTGTGCTCGCTCGACGTGTCCTTTCTTCATTTCTCTCTCCTTCATACGAAGCCCAGTAACTGCCTGCACCAACATCTCGAAGTTCTTTCTTTTGCCCTTGGTACCCACGACGTCACTACAAATTTGCACTCGCTCAAAGATTGAGAATTTAATACTGTTTGCCAAAACACAGCGGATCGCTTTCTTTATAATCCACGCTCCTGGCGTTATTTCGCGCTCATTATAACCTCCACGGGTGTCACAGGGTCCTAAAAAAGTTTGGCAAGTGGAGGAGGATAAATATTTTAAGCAAGGTGTTTTGTTTCACTTTTTTCTTTGATTTTACTTCAATATTTGAGTTTTTTGTCAATACCTTTTTAATATCATGGTTTCGAAAAATGGTAATGGGGTTTTAGCTTGTTTTCCTTTAAGTTTTGTCTGTTTTATTCCAATTTGAAATATTTTCTATGACTGGGCCACCCTAAAATTCGTCTGTTTTCTGGACACCAAATTTATAGTTCGAACATTTTTTATGTACCGAATCAATTCAAATTTTTGAAATATTTTGAGAATTTGAATTGTTTTGCCAAAGAAAAGTTCTCCAAATGCTGTAGACCATTCTCTCTCCTCTGTTGTTTACGTCTCAGGATATTTTTCCAGTTCCGTCTCGTTATATTTACCTGTCGCCTCTTTCTTTTCCACCCACTTTGCGGGCTGGGACCTCAATAAGGGCCTGCTGTGATGTCACGAACGTAACAAGACTGAGGAAAGTGGGAGAAGCGGCGCTCCCCTTCTTTTAATAAATATAACGAGATTGGAGGGGAAGGCAAGGAACCAAGTGGGTAAATATACCGGAACTCTACTGTGTTTAATTTTGTTCGTGTACAGCACATCGTATCACCTGAAAACCATGTAGCTTGAATTCTTTGGATCTTAAAAACAAGTCAAAACTCTTATCAACACTAAAAATATCAATGAAACTTTCAGCTTTGTTATAGCTGGATTGAATGTTGTTAATGAAAAATAGAAATGGCTAGCTTGCAGAAGAAATTATTCATTCAACATCTAAGTCATTTATAAGTTTCCTTCCGAGACGATTATCGATGTCATCTAAACAGATCTACGTATTGATTAATTTGAATGATTTTCAATGATTTTCAAATCATTACCTCTCGTTTGTTCTTTTAGTTTACTAACAACCTTTTGGAAGTATTGGTTTGCAGGATTGCTTGATGATCTAGAGCTGGATTTCAACGAACATTAAAAAAAAAGATGGTAAAGTACGGTTTACGGTACGGGTGGATTGTAGCAAGTCAATATGAAATACGCAAAGATCGCTGACGCGGTTGAGACTCAGGGATAATAATCATAATAATGGGTTTGCAATCTTCCCCTCGGGTTTGCTCTGGGTTCCGCATCCCTTTCACGGGACGCGAACCAGACGGCTTTACCCCCATTTCCTTTCGCTATGCGGAAGATCGAGTGTATATTTCTAACCGGGCTCGATTTTCCATTCCTTAATGCTGCTCGCAAACCTTTCACGACCTTGTATTTGCCTCCAAAGAGAAATCGAGGGAAGAAACTCGTAACTGAAATAACGAGTAATCGTCCTGCCTGGACAATTCCAAATGTCAATAATTTTAAAACGATTTTATTACTTTTCACTGAATATAAATCATAAATTTTGAAAATTTTGAGAGTGGAAATGTCGACAAGTCTTGTAAAGGCTAGTGTTATTATGGTTTTTAATTTACTTTCAACGTATCATGAACAATATTACACGGGCCAACAAAATGAGACCATTTACCCAGAAAGCTAACTATCACCATAGTCAAATTAGGCATTTGGTTCGCAAAAATTCTGATACGCAATTTTTGTGCGTATTGGGATGCTTAACAACATTTATTTTGAAGTTTCTGGTTGCTCGTGTTTTTTACAGCAGGTGCGTAAAAAGGTTTGCTTTTCCACGTTGCCGCTATCGTTTTAGAATGCGGGTCTTCATACGCGGCCTTCTATCTTAATTTTTGATGAACTCTTAAGTTCAAGCAGGACATCGTATTCGTTTTTTTAACCCTACAAGTTATTCAAATAAACAATATCTTTTAACTGACTGCAAAAAGATTTTTTGGAAGAAAACGAAGGAAGTAATTTTTTTGCTGTTTTTCGCCCGTATTTTGTGCAAATTTATGTTTAGATTATGGTCACCAGAGGGTAAGTTGTAGGGCTCCAAAATGGGATACAAAATAATGTGGTCTGTATGTTATGTTATGCTTACAGGTCCTAAAAACTGTTCTCTCACTGCACGTACAAAACACAATTTTTTATATTTTGTTGCAAAATTTAATTTGCAAATTGCAATTTCATTTTTCCAGAGAATTATACTCAGGGTCATATAACCAAATCGCGTTGAGTTTTTTTCAATGAGATTATGCAAATTATCTGAAATCGTTGTATATATGGAAAATTACAGAAATAAGATATCGGCAGGTCTTAAGCCCTTCAAACTTTTATCTTATTAACCATCACGCTGCCGGAAAATCTAAATAAAGGTCTTAAAAAGTATGTCAATGAATTTTTCTGATACACAGTTTTGAAACATTTAAAATGGCGGCCGATTGTTAACATATTGGTTGGATTCACTTGAAAATCGTTATTCGGAGGTTTTCCAACCAACTTTTAAAAAATCGACCGCTATATTGGATCCCACATTTTGAATAATCAGTGAACCTAAAAATCCTCGAGTAGGGAGTTTTAAGTGAATGTAATCGGCTATTAAAAAATCATCCCTCATGCTGTATTCACCATGTTGAATTACAAACTATATCCGAAATATCGAATCCGTCATTTTGAATGTTAAAAAACTAACTTCAGATTTGTAATGAGCGGCCCTGAAAACTCCCGAGCAACAAGAGACATTAATTCTGATATTTTTCATTATGTTTTACTACTGGCTGCCGGAAAGCCCAAAAACCTGGCACCCGGAATTTTGTTAAGGCCATTAATATTCGTCAGTTCCTCGGCAGCCTGTAGGTTAGTTACGAAAGGCTGCACTAAACATCATTCAATTTAAGATATTTTAGGTTGGATGTTCACAAAATAGAGATATATAAGCAAACTCATCAAAAGTTTGACAGTATTTTTTAGTATAAAAACATAATGAAAAAAGTTATTTTCTATTCCAAACCCTGCTATTTCTATTTCTTATCGTTATTTTTATATCATTTTCTCCGCTGGAATATCTTAAACAGCTATAAATAAAGATTAAATAATATGTAAACTTTAATACAACGAAGCCTATTTTTAAAAATTTTGATACGGAATCCCCAAAGTGCTATTCGGAATGAAAATTTGTTTGACAAAATCCAGAATGCGTTTTGTACACTTTTATGTTAAGATATCTTAAAATTTTGACATAATGGAACAATTGTGCGGTCAGATTTGGATTCAGAGCATCGATAACTTTCGACAAAGTTAATCCACTCTTACCAAAAGTGCATGTCAACATTTTTCAACTTCTGAAATAAAGAAGTTACACAAGTTAAAAAAACATGAAATTTTTGTTCGGTTTTTAATTTGTTCTAATTTTATTTATGGTAACAGCATTAGCATACTTCTAAAGGTCACAAATATAATGTAAAACATGAATTTGCTATTAGATAGGTGCATTTCGGAAAGAAGATAAAATGGCGAACACAAAATGACGAAAAAAAATAATTTTTTTCGTAACACCCTTTCATACATTCAATATCACTAATCTCAATTAATTTTTCTAAACGTTGGTAGTCAAGCGTTCTTGAAGCCGCTTTTGAAAATAAAAAACAGATATTCAAATGTGGCGAACGAAAATGTTTAAAGCTCATCAGATTACACTTGAAACTTATTACATAGAAATTTTTGGGGTCGCTGATAACCACATTGGATTCACTGTTTTGAATATATATACCAACTGATCCAGATTCGTGATCAGTAATCTCAAAACCAATTCAACAAAATCATTCAATACCAGTTTCATAAAATTTATTTTTTAGATTTACAATTTTGAAAATATGGCTCGGATGCTACGAATCAAAATACACTTTTGTCGCCATTCTGTGTCTTCCATTTTGAATTTTGAATTTTCGAAATATGTCTACCTAATTATAGCAAACTCATTTTTTAGACGATATTTGTTACTTTTAGAGGTATGCTAATGCCATCCATAATAAAATTACATAAATCAAAAAATAAAACTGAACTTTTTTGTTTAAAAACCTGTCTAACTTTTCAAAAAGTTTGACATGATCCATTGCAAAGAGTGGTTCTTGGCCAATAAGAGATGACTAGTGATACATTTTTCTCTTTGAGTTTACATGCTAAGATGTACTGTCAAACATCATGAAAACACGTTGTACATTTGACGTTAAAAGATTAAGATAATATGTCAATTTATTTTTCCACAACTTAATGTTGTATTAGACAATGTATTTGATAAAAATAAAAAAATAAAAAATCCACGTTATTCAAATTTTGAAAATTTCTTTTCAATGGAATTCTCCTCTCTGATGGAAAATACTAAAAAGAGCAGTGGACAATATCGGAAAATGGAGTGCCCTGCATGAATAAAAAGAGAGGGAAAGCCATCAGGTGTCATTTCATCACCGATGTACCCATACATCTCTTGCGGCATCGCATGGCACGCGTAATTGCATTCGTCTCTTCTATGTCTTTTCTTCGTTTTTCTACCGGCAATGCACGTAGATGTGTTTCGATAGGGAGGTGCACTGCACCAGTGCAGGTGTGTAGGCGACGAGCCCTCTCTTGGTGATGATGCACTCGCACGGGTTACGAGATGAGCTGAGGGTGCATACATTGCACCTCAAACATTGCTATGCAACCCTCCCAAGACGAGCATTCTTTGCATGTAATTTATGCCCCTTTATGCTCGATGCTTCGAAATGTTCGAATTTTTAATTTCCTTGCATGATACTTGTCCATATTAATATATGGCATATTTTCCGATGTATTTTGCTGCAGGTTCAAACCCTGAGTTTTCTGCTAAGCTGAATGATTTACTGCAAACATTTCAATACTTGTTATTGTTAAGTAATTGTACAGGATTTTTTAAAATAAAATTGTACGATAAAAGAGGTAACGACCTGCATTCTAGGTGCAAAATGCAAAAATGTGTCCTATATCTTGTCTTGGAGTATACAGAAAAGAATAGAACACGATGGAAAGTTCGACGAAGCATGCAATTACAGCTTTCTCGCAACTGCAACGGCATTTTGCAGATACATAACGCACCGGAGCAATAATTAGTGGAATTTTATATTTAAAATTCCGTCGAGTAGAGTAATTACTTCTACTCACTGAAGCATTAGATTATACTTGACTGCGACTAAATGTTTATAAGGAATTGTCTAGATGTTCTGCAAAATTATAATGAAAATGTAACTAAAGTATTGTGTTTTGGTTGTTTTAATTGATAAAGTTACTAGAATGAAAATAATAATTGGAAAATTCCTTTATTAATATATGAAAATTTGATCATATTTTGAAAAATGCCATAATTGGACTTTTTTTTATGGGAGTGAGATTTTTTTCCCCATATAGTTGTATGTCGGATGACGAAATTGTATCAAATATAGAAAAAGTTAGTTTTTTCGAGGATCACTAGGCGGTGTCGAAATAAAAAATCCAACATTTGCCAAAATGTACGAAATATCAACATTGTAGACGTTTGTTTTTCTTCTTCAACATACACTCGTACCAAAACTTGGCTGAAATATAGGGCTACTTTACTTTTGGACCTAAACGCCATCCAGTGTTACAAAGTAGTACTGCATGTTTATTTAATATATTTTATTTTATTCTGTCCTATCTTTTTTAAATAAAAATACATGGAAAGAAATGAATAGGGATATAAATAATAGATATAATTTCTCTGTATAAGAAATAAAGTATTATAAAAGATGATCTGTCTTACAGCCTGATAATCCTTAAGCCATTTAATGAGCGCAATTCAACCTGATGATTCCATGTTTATTATTTTCCAATTTCATGCTGCTTCTAAATTTTCGTTGGCTTTGCGGCTAATCAAAAAGCCTTTTGCAGAGTCGAAGTCACGTAGACGTACCATCGGCTTGGAATAATAGAAGGGAAAGGCTCACCCTCGATTCGAACCGCCACTCAGTAGGGTCAACACGCGCCAATTAATAGCCCTGATCATAATTGTATTCCGTTCTACAGTCCTTTAAACGGACGTCTTGTAATATATTTTGGAAAATTGCTTTTCAATTGGATGGCATTTTTATCGTAGTTAATAATTAAATTATGAGGATTTCATTTATTTCTTGTTTAACTACTTAGTGTTTAGATTCTACCTTACTATTTTCAGTTCTGTTTAAATTTAATGCTATATTAATATAAGTACGAAAATAAATGTTGTATTTTGAAAGTAAAAAATAGTGGCTCCTACTATAATTTTCCAAACTTCGATCCCCAGCTTATGTCATCCGGAGCATTATTGCAGATCATATTTATAAACACGAATCTTCTTAGGTGATTTAACTTGTTGTATTTAAGTGAAGTCGTGTGGTTAATGGTATTAAATCAATATATAATAATAAACTAAGAACTAAAAGCTCTACTTCGTACATGCAATCCCATTTCCAGGTCACTGTATTGTTTCTAAACTCTTTTGCAAGAATATACTGGCCATGTCTAGTTGATTATTTTCATTTCCATTCATCTTTTACCTTTCATTTTAAGAAGAAAGTATATGTATATAACGTTTTGTGTACAGACTTTGAAGCTCTACCTTTTTTGTTGAAACGATTTTTTGTATTTACTATAAGACACGCAAAAAACGAATTTTTTTTTGTTTGACTTACCCATAATCTGGTATGCTTCGACTCCAAAAACTAGTCAGATCTCAGTTAGGTCATAACAAACTCAAAAAGAGGTTGGACTTTAAAATAGGTTTTAAATATTGTAAATTCAACCGTTTTTTTCGTTTTTGTGTAATAAGGTAAAAAAAGCACAAAAAAATACATAATTATGAGTAACATCAATGTTTACTAATTCACTTTATTTGGTAGGGCAACATTAGTATCTCAACAAAAATTTCAAGAGCATAATTTCAGTTTGGTCAGACAAATACATAGAAAAAACAACCCTCTATCAATTTCATCAATTTAAATATTAATAAACGTCATCAAAAACAAGGCCATGAATGTTCCATATATAGACAGATGAAATGGAAAATTAAAGAGAATTTTTCAACCATTTAAAATCGAGATTATTACGTGTAATTTTAACAAGTTACAAACTTTATGAAAAAAAAAGATAGTCAAAACTGATAAAAACTTGAAATCTAATATTATTGACAAGATCGATTGTGCTGAATGTGAACAAACCTACATGGAACTACCAAACACATATTGTTAAAACTCGCATTTATGAAGTTAAAAATGCAAGCAAATATTTTAAATTCAACGACTCTATTGTGAGTCAAGATGCTAATTACAAGAGACTTTCAATCAAGGAAATAACCTATATAAAAAAGCATTCGATTAATGTAAACTTTAGATCTAAAGTCGACAACTTAAGTAGTGTATATTTTTATCTTACATCTAACATAAAATAACAACTATTCTGATCATTCGTGAAAATATGCCAACATAGTAATCATTTTATTTAATTAATTAGACATATACAAATTTTTCTTTAGCAATTATTTCCATTTAATCTTAAATAGCAATTTTTCAAAACAAACTTCATAGATTAATAATTAACTTTCTTAATTCCTATGTTTAGTTTAGTTTCAATTAAGTAATTACAATTTGTTTATTAAGATTTATTTGTTAAAATTGTTGTCGTACTATTTATTTCTTATTAGGAGCGATTTTTTCTAATGCTCACCAGACACTAAATGTCGATAAATTGAGTTTGAACATATAACCGCAGGTATTATCCTCACATCTACATATTGTTATATTTACATAATACAATAGAGATCTAAATGTACTATCTACGTGGCTTTCAAGACTCGGTGACATTAAGTAAGAATTTATTTAATTCATCAATAAGATCTTGATGTGGTTTTGTTTTTCTTATAATTTAACACAATAATAGTTAAAAATTTCGTGGACTTGCCCATATACTAATTAGAAACTCATTTGCATATCGAGAGCGAAACAGAGCCTGTAAACGTTGAAATAGCACCTAGCGTCGGTGTAAGAAAATATATTTGATTGACTATAAAAATTGATTTGCTAGAGGATAATAAGTAAGTATAAATACAGACAATGAATGAGTTACATTAGGTTTCATGATATTGACAATTATGAGCAAAAGTGTATTCATTGATAATGCAACAATTTATACCAATAAAACTGACTAGTTTTCCGATGGACTTCATTGTGCTTAATCGAAATGTAGCCTTAGAATTGTTCTATAACGTCAAAATTTTAGGAGATCCTAACCTAAAAATGTAAAATACAGTGTTTCTCTTATTTTTAGTATGATTTTGTGGCTGAAGAAAAATCTTGTTTTGTAATTTGCAAAAAATCTGATTAAGGCGCTACTCGTCAATTTTAAAAAGCCTTTTTAGTCATTCCGATACGATTTTTTTTCATCGAGTTATCGAAGTTTTTGTCAGGTTACTATTATTATTTTCATATATTTAGTAGCTGTGTAAATGTATGGAATAACTAAGAAAATGAGACCTTTCTTCTTGCCCAGATATCTGACTATGTTTTTCCGAAGGTTTTTGATGTGCTGAATCCGAATGTGATAGTAGAATTGCTCTATCCCGTCCAGGTTTTGAGACATTCTAACCTAAAATTGCAAAACCACCTTTTATAATCGTTCCTTGACAAAAACAGCAATCTAGCGAAAAAAAAATCCTATCAGAATTGCTAAAAAGTACTTTAAAGATGATGAATAGCACTTTAATCTGTTTTTTGCCAAATTGTGAACAACAATTTTGTTCCGCCTGAAATACTGACTAAAAATGGCCTAAACCAGTGGTTTTGCACTTTGAGGTTAGGATATCCCAAAATCTTGACGTGATAGAACAATTCCGCGACCAGAGTTAAATAATGTGCAATGAATATTATCAGAAAAGTATAGTCGAGTTTCTGGATCTGGAGGTCGGTCTTTTCATCTGGAACCGGAAGTGAAAAATTAGAAATACAGTCTCTAAGACAGTTGGTCACTTTCTGTTCGAAATGAATATGAATATAGGAGAAGACACGAGTTTACCCTCTCCTCTCTTTCAAAAAAACGACTGTTATGACGGTTGTATTTGTAGTTTTGAATTTCCGTCTCCAGATGAAAAGGTCGATGGAAAAATAGATACAAATTCTGAAATAATTCACAAAATAAGAAAAATATAACAAAAATACTCAGAAGACTCATATAAATAAATGTAACCGCGAATAAAAACGATTAAAATGATAAAAATCACCAAAAATTAACTCTATACCCCATGTAAATGAAAAGAAAACCCTCAAAACCACATAAAAGCTTAGTCAAATCAGTCCCGACCAAAAAGAGCAAGTGTAAAGGAAACAATTTTCGAATTAGACCGAAAATTGTCGTAAGCGATCGTCGACGATCATGCTGCGTAATAATGACCGGGTGTAGCCGGTGTTGGGCGAAATTGCCCGAGGAGGTGTTCGTATATATATATATGTCGGTAGTAAGTAAGGGTGTAGCGGCCGTTTTGTGTCAACCCCCAGTGCCTAATGACGTTACCTAACTTGATCAATCGTCCACTCCGGCCCCAGGCCATGGCTGTCGAACACAGGCAGAAACAGCTACTCAGAACAGTGGCCCGTACGTGTGCCACCACAGTGCAACCCCCGATTTACACGCAATCCCGATTGTCTAGTGATGAACTGCCCCCTAGAATTTATCGCTCTTTGATAGTTCCGGCTGTCAGAATGGATCCTGGGGATATACCGATGACGTGCTAACTGTCCTTAAATGTCGCACCAATTTATCACGTGTGTTTGTAAAGGCTGCAACATACAATTACATGTTTGCTCTTTTAATTTGAACACAAGAAACGTCACCGGTTTCTTGAGTGAGCAATTATCACTTTTCACGCCAGGTTGAATTTTGTTTGAACAAGTTCGAGTCAGTATGATTTGATTAAAAAAAGTAATACAGTTTGATTTTTATTGAATTTAGAAAATTTTGCTAAGATGACTAATGTTAGACACTCATTGCCTAAAATATACTTCTAGAACGTCTCTGTTAGATCGTTGGATATTATATTTGAATCTATTCAAACAAGATCAGATTCGAATCCAAGTGATGATCCTCTATATACTGATCAAATGCGATGTTCTTCAGGATATCTGATCAAATTGAGATAGTCTCTCTTAATTCCATGAAGTGTAAATTGAGCCACTCTTTTATTAAGATTGAAAGAAAAAATCATGTCTACACTGAGAAAAGTGTCAACACCCGATTCATAACTTCAGTCCACATCTGCTAACTTTTCGTAATTGTTGTTTTTAATTTCAGAACTTAAATTTGGATCAAACTTCCCACAATTGGTAATTTACACTTTATATTTGCTAAATTATGCCAGTAAATGAAGAATAACGCAATTTTCGAATATTCTGACGGACTTGTTTGTGTATCGAAAGAAGACATTAATGTAACGCTGAATGTTTTTGTATATAAAAGTTTGCATTGATTCCCATCTTTATTTATTATATAATATTCTACACATTTGCAAGATTTTTTGTATCTTTGAAGTTTGTGTAGGTTAGAAAGTCAAGCATTACGACCTGGGTGATATAGTCATATATGAGTCACATGCAGCGACTAACCTGTTACAAACAAAAGATTGATACTTCTTCACAAGCGTTGTTCTGGACTTTTCTTGTTACCTATATTAAAGAAGTGCACTCTTTGCCGGTTGAAGGTGTTAAACAAGAGGT
This sequence comes from Trichopria drosophilae, assembly GCA_030407085.1. Taxonomy (NCBI): domain Eukaryota; kingdom Metazoa; phylum Arthropoda; class Insecta; order Hymenoptera; family Diapriidae; genus Trichopria; species Trichopria drosophilae. The sequence goes on from CM059582.1 coordinate 187,223,626, forward strand.
ATTGGCCCACGAGCATAACAAACGGTGTGAAAACGCGCGGTTTGGGTATCAAAGCAAACAATGCCTTTATAAAAATAATCCTAGCTTAACATTTTGAAAAAAATGTGTTAAATATCATGTTATGAACCTTTTACAAGCGCCATTCGAAAGAGCGACCACAAAACTAGTGGGATATGGAGTTCACCAATTTGTATTGCTTACAAAAACGATCCTGAAATCCTTGTGCAAATTGTGCACATTTGGACGTCAAAGAGTTTAATGAAACTAGTTTTCAATATTACTGAAAAAAAAATAATTAAAATCTAATAAAAATAATAATAAAATAATAAAAATATGAAGTATATATTATATTGAGTTATTTAAATTATTTATATCTAAAGCTTTAACTATTTTCTCGTATTAATAATAAGAGTATTTATAAAACTCTGACGGAGTTTATAGTCACAAGGTTTATAAAATGTCATATTGTAACATACAATAAAAATTTAGAATGTTGAGCAGAATCTAATTTCTGTTTAGAATACAATATATATTTACAAAATCTTCAAAATTATGTAAAAATGCAGTTATATTGTTTAATTTAATTTTCTAATAGTGCCCAGAGATCTTAATCATTTTTGCAGCATTATACTTCGATTTAAGAATTTGCATAAATAACATAAATTAACAAAACATACTTACAACACTATAAATACGATTATCAACTAGAATATCTAAAATGTTAATACTCATATTTTAATTAACGTTACACAAACCTGATCAGTGTCAACAATGACATAATCACGAAATCAGAAGTCATTTGAGAAATAGATTATACAAACATAATTTTCCCATAGATCATTCTCACCATCGAAGGTGTCTAAAGCTAATAAAACGAGTGAAAATGTCCAATTATTTTCTTGAAAACCTAAACAAAGGATCTCGACAGGTTGGGGTCAGAAGATTTCACGACCTGTTAATTCGACTCGAAGGAACTGTCGTAACATTTTTTGTTTCGGTGCGCTTCATTTACTTTGCCTAACCAACACCTGCCTCAGGCTAAAATACAGAGTTAATCGGAAATTTAAGGTAATCCCCCTGTGTTAAGTAAACTTGGACCCCCCGTTGCGACCAGCGCCCCATAGGGGTCGTTTCTCTAGACCTCTCTCTCTCCCTCTCTCTCTCTCTCTCTCTGTCTCATGTTGAATTCATCGTATATACACACACCAGAGATTCGATCGAAGGTAAACATGGTTCTTCAGTCACCTGATTCATTCAAAAAGAAAATCTTTCTTCAGTCTGCATCGTCATTCAAAGAGGTGTCTTAATACGTTTATTATTACAGGCGTGCTCCCATGTCCTTGACGAGAAATACAAATTGTTCAATAATTTTAATAAGACTGTATTTTATTTTCAACATGTTAGTTGCTATAATGTACTTTAAAAAAGTATGTATTCATAGTAACATGATAATAATTTTTCTAATATATAAATTTAAAATTCGTTAAAAAATGTTTAACATATGACCCCTCAAAATGTCCCTACGTGTGTCTTCATTAATTTAAAAAAAGATTCTCCATTATTTGTCTTACTATAAGCGAAAAACGTCGCCAGCTCTGATTTCAATAAACACTATCTAATATTTATAATTTAAAAAAGTACATACTAATTGTATATACCATATGAAAGCTTATATTTTCCCTCGTCTCGTTTCAATAAGTAATTTCTGAGATATTTATTTTTTTAAAGAAGCCCTGGGACTGACCCAAATGGCAGATATACATGTATTACAGTTAGATAATTATAAGTAACTTAAGCTAAATTAAAATTAAACTAGGCTAATGTAACTAAATTCGGGTATACCGAGGAAAGCATGCAGTTCATTATAGTCGTGCTCTAGCGAGAGTAGTTGCAATAACCTATCTTTAAGGAGGAGGAAGGAGAAGGATGGATGGTCCTCATGACGGGCGTCTATTAAAAAATACAATTATACAATAAAACCAATCCAAAACCATTTGTTAAAATCTATGCTAAATATTATCTACGACACTGTTCAACTACGGGAACTAAAATAAAATATTTACACATATGTTGAGAGTTATTATATTTCATGTGTAATTTTCACGAAGTAGATTTAAAATCATATCAAATATTTAAATAAACACATACACAGTTAACTATATATGTACTTTCTAATAAATAAATATATATAAATATAATACGTTTAGAAATAAATAAATATGCGCCTAATATGTTCACAACAGCTGAAGAAGTTATCCATTACTGATTAAGATATTATAATGTAGCTACTTAATTTATCAGTATCTATTCTAAAATTAATGGAATTTTTGTTTGTCTTGTTTTGTGTAAATCATTTCTTTTACATATTTCTAAACTTTTTCCCAGTTTACCAGAGCTCATTGACGTATGTACTATTTATAGTAGACTTTAAACAAGGGTTTTGGATTGGTGTAATTAAATAATTGTATATTTTAAGACACGTCTCTAAGGTGGACCTCAAAGAAAAGTCGAAATATTAGGCCTGTATTGTTGATTAACAACAAGATAAAAAACGAACCGAAATAGCCATTTTTTTTTGTATTTTATTTTTTATTTATAAGTATTCAGTTTATTACATCAAGACATTATTTAAATTGTTTTATAGTATTCCGGCTTATACACTATAAACAATATTTACTTCAGATAACTAAATCAGCTCAGTTAAAAACGGATTTGGTCAACCAAATTTGGTCAATCAATCATTTAGTTATCTCAAGATAATTAAATTCAGTTGTTTCAAAATAAATTGTAGCAAACGTAAGAGAAATAAAAGTTAGTCTGACAAAATAATATAGTTAAAATGGTTTAGTAGCATTGACTAAGTAATTAGTGGGTATAACAAATTGACATGTTTCCTTCAACTTTTTTAATTTCGTTATATTAACTAATTAATATACGCACAGTTTACTTCATTCTTCCGTATTTGGATATCAGCTTGATATTTAAACACTTTTAAAAGCCTCCACAACTAATTTTAAATTGGACATTAGAACTACTATCTAGATAGTAGAATAAAACACTCTCATCGTTATTAATGAATTTTATTATCAAAATAGTAACTTCGACAAATTAGATAGTCAAGCTTGTTATTTAAATTGTAAAATTCAAAGACGTAATTGTGACATATTCTACCATTTAGATAGCAACACCTACTCTTTTGATTTTTTCGTTGAATTGTTGTTCCGGCGATTTTTAAGCTTTTAAGATAGTTTTAAAGTAGTATGACTTAAATAAATAAAAATCACTTATTTCCGAAAATTCTCGGTCGGTTCTCAATTAATTTCTTTGGTAATTTCTAGGATACCATCTATAGCAATTACAATCACCCTTAAAGAGCTCGAATAGTCGATTCCGTCATTGTTTATTGACGGTTTTTAGTGAAAATTCCTACAAATTTCAATTTCATAACGTATTTAAGATAAATTTGAAGCAGTTCCAATAAAAGCTGAAACATGAATATACGAATCTTGTTTATGCTTAGTTATTATGAGTTTTTTTAATCATTAAATACTATTACCAAAGATTTTGCTTAATATCCATTTTTTTATTCACTGATAAATAGAGAACTTTCACTGTTTCAGAGAGTATAAGTTTAATAAAAAATTGTGCTGCAAAATTATCTGGAAACATTGAAATGAATATATTGATTCTTAAATAAAATAAAGTTATTTTTTTTATTTTTTAATATATTTTCTTAAGATTCAATGTTTACTTAATTTTGTTTTAACATATTTTTTCATACAAATAGTAACAATGGTGATCTAAAGATACAAAAAAAGTATTAAAAACTTTTAAAGCCTATCGGCAATTTTTTACGGTGTCTGAGAAGCTCACCGCCTGATCCAGAATAATAAGGCAAGTAAAGTGTGCTTGAATATTACCTAATCAGGACATTATTCAAATTGAATAATAAGTCATAATTAGACTTTAGTCGATAGTACTTAATCACTAAACTCATATTCACAGAGTTTCACATGTGGTGCTCTAAAAAATACCAAAGACAAACTGAGAACTGTCCGAGAATTTTCGGAAATAAATAGAAAATCACTTATTTCCAAAAATACATGGTTAGTTCTCAATCACTTTCTTTGGTGTTTTCTAGGATACCGTCTATAGTAATTAGAATTGCGTTTACAGAGCCCAAGTTTTGAAAAATCGATTCAGTCATTGTTTATTTTACGTTTTTAGTGAAACATTCTACCTTTTTCGTGGAGCACTTTATAATACCTTTAAAGGTGAAAATATTTAAAACGAAGAATTTTGTTGTAAATATAGTAATAAAAGTCTTCGAATTATTCAGATTTCTGATATTTTTGTTCTCTATATTTTACGTTACAATTTGTAACTATGACATGAATTATACATCTCAGATTTTAGAATTTCGAAAACTTTTTCCATACGATATTTCGTGACAGTTGAGATTTATAAATTGAATTTTCGCCACGTCAAGGCAGATTTTTCCATATTTCTTCTGTCTTTTTCTGTCGGCTGTCCGAAGCAAACCGTGAGTCTATATCTCGTACAACCGTGCATGGAAAGCTGTTTACACAGCGCATTGCGGAGGTCCATGGAGCAAACGAACGGATGACGGCCGGTCTCTTAAAATAACAGTTCTCCCTTCAGTAAGTTCACCTTTTTCTTCAATGTTACACGGACGCAGCTCGGAAATCAAACGGCAGGTATCCGCTGAATCCTATCTGACAGTATTCTTTCTTCTTCCTCGCATTTCCCGCACTAGGGTGTACCAAATGCCATTTTTGTATGCGACGTGCATCGATCGCTTAAACCAACAAAGTTCCCGAAAAAGTAGAATTTCTCAAAATGAATTTTTAAAGAAGTTTCATAATTTTCAATATTTTATCTCTAAAGTTTCTGCACTTTAGAGGATTCGAGCGACCAGACGATCGATATGGATTTTACTTAAATTTTAGTGAAATGTCCAAAAAATAATAAATTATATTGGAGATAAAATAATATTTATTTCCGTGTACACAAAAGTATTCCTTCTAAAATCAGTAAATTAATCTAATTCTTTGGAAAGAAGTGGGACTAAAATCCTCCACGCACTTAATTTATAATCACTTAAACGAATTACATCACAATCAAGATTGTTTGTTCTTCTCCAAATTCAAGTTGAAGTTTGAAGCATCGTCTAAAGAAGAGTGCCTCATGAAGCATTGAAAATTAATAATACTCAAATGTGAAGCATCTGTAGAAGGTCAGGATCGATAGCAATCCGTAGGACAATTATCAAACAATGGACGAAATTAGCGAAACGAAGTTCACCGCAACACTTCACATCCTGAGATGGCTGATAGCGATTGTCGTTCGCCGCCATTGAATGGCCGATCTCGAAAACAATCGCTCTTTCGATTAGCCTTCTCAGAGATGAATTTCAGTGGACCGTACAGATGAATGAAATGGCGTTAACGAATGAGAACGCAAGAGTCGAGTCCTCATCACGAGTGGGGTAGGATGAAGATGATCCAGAAAACCAGACCTACATCTTAAATGATGAGATGAGGATGTGGCGGACGTAAATCGAGAGCTTGGTCACTTAATTCCGCGTCGGGTTTCTAAAAAAAAACGATGGCGATGAGGCCAATAGGTGTACCGGTCAAAATGCAACAGACGGTACGGGCCCGGTACTTGTTCACGGTTCGTCTGAGTTTCTGGTTGGTCCTTGTTCCTCTTAAAGGGACTTAAAGGGCTTTCGTTACGCCAGCACACTTGACCAACAATAGGCCGAGTTATTGCACGTACGTACTTTGGTTTGCTTTCTCCTTTTTTAGCCAAGTACGTTTTTCTCTCTCGCTAACATATGTACCGTCGGATGATCGAATTCACCGATAAGCGATTTCGAAATAACGGATGTTGTAGCTGGGACCTACCGCTGTGCAATATTAACAATGGAACGGCAAATAGTACCCAACGCGATCCTACGGATTAATTCGATTGTTTTCAGATTGTCTTTGGCACAGAATGTCGGCAATATTCGTTTTTTGTATTGAAAAACGATTGGGAGAACTATGAAATGAATGTTTATTTTTTTTTATCGAACTTGGATGAATGGTTGCAGTAAAATTTGTGCCTTGTACGAGGGTCGAGTCAATAAGTTTTACGGCTTTTGTGATGCGCATTAACTCCATTATTGGAGTGAAGTGCGATAAGGGAAAAAACTTTTGGATCGCGCATGTCAGGAAGTATTTGCTTTCCTGAAATCAGGTAGAAAGATTGTTCGGATTGACATTCGACTTGTTTTTCGTCATTGTATTACTGTAGCAAAATTGATGGGCAGCTAATACCAATTCAGATTGGTTAAATATATTAGTTATAATAACCTGTTTAGTATCAAACATTTAAGCTAAAGTTTCAATAAATCCTGACTTGTTTTCAGCACAAAAAATCTATAAAAATCACCCGCGCTCATGTCTGAAACTTTGCAGGACTATGTTAATACTTTTGATTATGATAATCTGGGAATAATTTTCAACAGGTACTTTGCATTAAACATAAAATCCAAGATGCATGATGTATATTCATTGCCGTATTTAGAACATCTTTAGCTGCATTAATTTTTTTAACAAAATTACACACTGACCCAAAATTTGAGACTTGGTTAGAAATGTCCACGTCGAATATAGCTGATTCGAGTTCGGATCAAAAATTCCGATTTTGAGAACTAGAACTTCAGGATGCAGCGTAAACGTGCACGAGTATTGTGTACTCGGTAAAGTTGTTTTGATTACTCAGGCGTAACGATGAAAGAAGACGCATCGCAGGGTACTTCACAAAGGTCTTTTTTTGTCAGAATGCTTCGATGTCTATGGCAAAACCGCTTTTACGGCAATTGAACAGCACGATTAGGTAGTCCGGTCGTGCGGTTGGGATCGGATCAGCATCTGCTTATGACAGCAGCGTGTCATAATCCCGCGTTACGTGGTTCACAGGGAAGATATTATCGCGTTATATATTATTTCCACTTCACACTCTTCCAAGCAATGCACAATGAATTCTGCAGATAGTAATTATCCATATTTTTTGTTCTCACGTTCGAATTGCGTTTAAAATGATTTTGAATTCGTACACACCTCTGTGGAGATTATGAAGCTATTGTGAATTGTCAGTTCGATGTTGATCGTTGACATTTTGAATGCTCAGTCTCTATTAAAACCCTACTTGTGGTGAGGTAGCGAAAGAGTACCTTAAACTTCGAGATTAATATTTGCATTTTTGCTGTAGAGAAAATAATTACTAATTAAAAAACAAATATTAGTATACAACAATGAATCCAGGAATAAACTAATTAAAATTAAAAATTCAAATTGGAAAAAAGTTAGTTACGTTAAGGGCGTTCTTTCCCTACTCAATAGAATTTTGACTTCATTCATTCGGTACTAAGTAAGTCTAGCAGTGTTCCATTATTGAAGTTGTTTTAACCACTTCCATAGTTTCTACTATATGTATCCAACGGGTGAAGGTTGTAAAATTTACAAATCAAATCCGACATGTAAAAAAACCGACACTTCAAGAAATGACTGTCCACTTGTCGATGTGTCTATTTTTTTATGTGCCATCTTTATGACCGTCAGTTTTTTGTCCTGTCGGCTTTCTGATTTGTCGTTTTTTTAATTGCACCCGTATGCAACCTAACCACAAAGTATCACATTGTCAATCGCTGCGAATAATGACAGTTGATCGCAAAGAAATGACGAAATTCGGTGACTATTTTGGAAAATAATTAATTTTGTCTCTCATAGTCATTGAATAAGAATTTTTTTAATGCGTTCAGTACATATTAAATAAATTTGAATATCTTGTAGCGAGTCTCATAATGTTTGATTAAAGTCCTAAAAAGTGCAGTTTCTCATAACAGACTAACTGAATATGAGAACATAAAATTACTCGTAATTTTTTTCGGCAATACCTTACCTGAATTTTAACTGCTTATACCGAATTAGCATGCCATTAGTATACCGAAAAAAGTATACCAAATTTTATCAAAATCTTTTATTTAATTACATCACCAATAGAACTCTCTTAACTAAATAAATGTTAGTACAAGTTACAAATATTTTTATATTTATCGAGATTGTATTATATTTGTAGATCTAAAAATAGAGAAATCCTGGTAGAAAAATAAATATGGCAGCTGTTACAACAAAAAAAAACATGAAAATGTTGAGAAAACTGCGATTTTGTACTATTTAGTAAAATTACGAGAAAACTTCGCGGAACAGAATTCAGAAGTTTGAAATTATGTTTTTGTAGTTTTTCATAAAAATCATCAATAAGCTCGAAATAGACCATTTTAAATTTCGAAATTAAAAACACTCAAAAGTCTATGTACGGTTTTTATTATGCCAGTTTTCACGAAATGCAAAACGTTTTTCAAAATATTGGCCACCAAATTAAATCTGCCATTTTGAATTTCGATATTTAGATATTAGAATCTGATTCAGATCTTCAATAGCTTATAATCTAAGAGAAATTCTCCTGTACTAATTTTTTAAACTGATGTAAATCCATCCTCATTCAATTGATAATTTCTTTTACAATTTCTAGAATATTTCACATGTCGAACATTTGAATGTTCTCGAAATGTGGATGGAATATTTCTCAGGAATAATCCAGGAATGTGAAAGGAATAATTGTGTTGGGGTTATATTTTAATATCGTATTGAAAAACTGTGACAAGATGTAAATCTATCTATTACATAAAATTTTAACGATTTTATTCATTTGTATGTTTCAGGTGAAAATTTGGTTTCAAAACCACCGGTACAAGTGCAAGAGACAAGCGAAGGAAAAAGCGATGGCCGAACAGAACGCTCAGAATCAGGTCAGTAAACGAAACTTTCGTCAATAAATACACAAATTTGATTTTATTTGACGCTGTGAATTTTCGAAGATCATAAAAACAATGAATACATTCGTGTATACAGAATTATGCAGTAAATTCATTTTTAACGATTCATATGACATTCAAAGTTAATAAAAATCAATAATGTGGAAAAAAGGAACTATGCAATCTTGGAGAGAAATAATAAACAATAAACATTCCCGTGGTTTCAATTTAACAATTTTTTTTTATCTCCGCTAATTGTTACCAAGTTGCATTAAGATTCCTTCATTGGTACATATGAGAAGGAACGTCGGTAATATTTAGGCCCTTTCACGTTTTAAAAAGTTTAGTATGTATTTTAAATTATCAACGTTATTTTCTTCAGAAATTTAAAATAATGGGGTATTTTTATATTTATAACAGGTCGAGGTAACTTAAATTTACATGAAGAAAAATTGTGTCGGATCGTTACCTACATTAATAAAAAAAATACCACATATTTATGAGACATACTACAATGAACCACCATGATTCGGTCTGGACTCCTTGATTTCTCCCTACTTCTAATGTCTTTTATAGAACTCGATTGAAACAATCAATCCTTATAAGACCACCCTTCTACTTAAAAATTCTGCGTGACATGGATTTTTATTATTATTATCGAAAATATTAAACTCGCTTGTAAATGCTAAAATTAGAAAAAATGTAAAGATATGTTTTTGTTGGAGGTACTTTGACAAAATTCAGTATATTTGTCCATAGTACCTAGCATATTTTTGCAAATGATTAATATATACTAAAAACTTTGTGAGTGCCTTCATTTTGGCGAGTCAGACAAACTTATCCTGTACGAAAATGTTTGAAAGTGCTGCGTTTTCGAGCACACATGCGTGAAATATAACGAATTCTTGTCTTACTTCATTAATAAACAATTGTGCAAAAACCAACTGTTGCATTATGTGTATTTAATATAAAAGATAATCTCCTAAACAGATCATGTTCAAGCCCTCGGTCTAACAAAACGCAGAACAATATTTTTCGGACATTATGATCGGGCGATTTTATAAATCGCGATTTGCTCTTCTTGAATTTTCTATTTAATTTAAAAATATTGTTCTTTTTCAAACACAGTAAAAACTAAGAATAATACCCGCTTCCTGAACTCTTCTCTTAAATGGTAGTTTTATGTTTAACGCTAAAAAAAACCTTAATTCGTCTATTTTTCTTAGCAATACTAACGAGAATTGTCTGGCTTTTTTTTGGAAATATTAGGCAAGCGTTTTTCAGGAACAAAAAACTGATTTGACCTTGCAATGTTACATGAAATGAAATAATAATTTTTGTATAAATTCAAACCTTTCCCGACTAAAAATATATCTTTGGTCATTTTTTTTCTAATTTTATTTACATACATTTTTCAAGAAAATATTAAAAATTCATGTCTCGCCAAAATTTTGAGGTCGAGGAGTGCGCTTGGTACTTTTTACCTTGTAGAGTCTAAAACATTGAATGGTTCAGTGTATTATCTAAATTTCTTGGAGTGAAATTTTCATTCCAAACCTGATGTGAGTAGCGTGATCACTCTAAAAAGAGTGCAAATCCACTGTAAAAAGAGTGAAAATCCACTCTAAAAGAGTGAGATCACTCCCTGCAAATAAAAAAGTGAATAAATTAACTCAAAATTTAAGAGTGCAAATTTATTCTTCGCCCGGAGTGAAAATGCACTCTGTCTGGAGTTAAATTTCACTCTGTGTGAAGTTAAAATTCACTTCGCAAAGAGTATGAGATTTTGTTATTACTGAAGAGCAATGTTTATCTAAAATATATTTTTGTATGCACTGAAATTAAATTTAAGAAGAGAGAGATTTTATTATTCTAATGTTTTTTCCAGAAATTTCACTTCATATTAATGACTTCTATTAAATACTGCAGCAATAGTAGTAGTTGTTACAAATATTGAGTAAACAGCTTCACGTTGATGCTTCACGAATGACTCAAACTTTCTTCAAATTCTACACATTTATTCGTTATTGTTACTGTTGGTGGTTTGACCAGAGCTAATATTATGCTCTCTCTCTCTCTCTCTCTCTCTCTCTCTCTCTCTCTCTCTCTCTCTCTCGACATTCCTTCATTATCTTTGGACATCTATATTCAGATTACATCAAGTAGTTTCAAACGACCATGTATGTTTTGTTTGTTAAGACCGTTCAAAAATATTTTATGGGAAAATTTATCTCGGATGGTATTTTGTAGGTAAACAAAAAAGAATACAAATTTCAACAAGAGTAATACTATTTGTTTACTATACATTACTGTAAATCTTTATATAGTGATTATTTATGGGAAACTCTACACTCTAAATAACTTGGAAATAAATTTCACTCTTAAAGAGTGAGATTCACTCCAAGCAAGCGTGAAAAGTGAGCCATCTTATGGAGTGAATTTCTAACCTTTCTTTACGGTGAATTTGCTCTCTCTCTCTCTCTCTCTCATCCGAGATGGTAAATTTTCCAATAAAATATTTTTGAACGGTCTTAACGAACAAAACATTCATGGTCGTTTGAAACTACTTGATGTAATCTGAATATAGATGTTCAAAGATAATGAAGGAATGTCAGTTATAATATAACTAAACGTACTTACAGTATATATTTTTCATTTACGACAAACTCACTTGCACTATAAATTTTGTTTAATATAAAAGATTTTTTATATTAATTAGAAAGTATTGTCAATTTTTCATTTATTGGTTCATGCAAATGTTTACATTTTCATATTGGTTATCTTGCATAACAAAGAAGTTTAAATAATGTAAAAACTAATATGAAAAAATGTCTATATAATTGCATCGTAGTAAAAGCGTGCCATGTCTCGTAATCTTCATAAGATAAAAAAGCCCCAGATTCGTGGTGTGAAAAAAGGTGGAAACGTGCATTGAAAACAGGCGAGAGGAGGTTTGATCGTAGTGATATCGGTGAACACTGATGATAGAGAATGTATTTCGAGGCACGTATGTCGGATCACAAAAGGTCCCGACATACATTATTTAACGCCGAAATGCCTCGAGAACCTTGTTTTTTAACGCAGTCTTAAACCCATGAATGACATTAAATACGAGCTCGACATTTCTAGATGTTTGAACCACATTTCATTTAAATTGATAAATTTTTTATTTGTCGAGTTACTTTTAAACGAGACTAATAATAGTATACTAATTATTCAAAACTTTTTTACAGTTTTTAAAAGATATTGCTGATATTTTAACATGTGATTTTTGAAGTCATTTAGACAGAAAAAAAGAAAATACGAAAGCATACCAGAAGCAGAAAAGGTGCTAGATATCTACCACCATGTATTCAGGATTGGAAATGCTTTTTTTATATTAAAAAGAAATATCTACAATAAAAAATGGCGAAATTAATTGTATAAATTGTTAAAAGTTATCCAAGAGATAAGCAACAGAATTTTCAGGAACGTATTTGGATTTTTTGACGTCATTTTGGATTCGCTTTATCAAAATTCAGCTTTCTGGGTTGAACTTAGAGTAGTCGAAAATTGAAATTGTACTTTACTGTTCTTTTAATAAAGTAGCATAGTTTACAAAATTGTATGTAAACAGTTCAACAAAAATCTTTAAGTGAAATGAAAAATCACCGAACAATCTTAAACAATCGGTAAACACGATTAGAAACCAGACATAAGTTTGATTTTGAAAATACTTCCGTCATGGCAGAAAAGATGAATCTTTGAAAAAGATTAGGGTTGTATCAAGAGATTTGGCAAGTTGTGATATAAATTTAAAACAGATCATTCTGAAATATCGCCGACTTCGATTTTTTCTAGAAAAGACATCGACTTTCCTTTAATAATTTTTATAAATAAGATCTTTAAAGTTTTTTCTAACTTAGTCGTGAGCCTAGTAATAAAGTATCGTAACACATATAATGCCTTCAAATGAGGCTTCCATAAATATTTCCTTAAATGGGATCATTCCAAAGCCGTTTAGAGGTGTTCAAGAAAAATGTATTTGATCTCTGATCTGCTGCTTGTTTTAAAGTCCTAACCCTGAAACGTGTAATACATCCAATTTTAGCACAACGAATCTTTTTCATGAAGGTTATTGCTTTCCATAATTTCTTTTGTCATCGAATCGACTTTTTTAGTTTTCCTTTTCCCGTCGTTTGTCTTCTCGTTTTCTACTGCAAAGAAATTAATAAATAATAACGCGAAAACCAAGACGACCTGTCAATTTGGTCGTCGTTTGTCGTAAACTGACGTTTTTGACGAACTTCTACTCTTATTGGTCCTTGCAGTTGTGTGGCGTGTTTGTTTATTTTCCACGAGACAAATAATCCTCAGGAGACCGCGGAATAAGTAAACAAATCCAAGTTTTCTGTACAATTCCTTAAAAGGCCTTTGAAGAAATGTCTATTTTATGCAAATTCCTAATATAAGTAGTTTTCCCCACAAAGATTTGAATGGCAGGACGTTTCCAGAAAAATTAAAAATGTCAGACTTTTCTAAAATTCATAGTAGCATTCCATGTTAAATTTTAAGATAGTTGAAATTAAAGTTGCAAGGTTTTGCATTGGCGGTATAGGGAAATTCTGATTTTCTTCCTCCCTGTGGAACGTTGTTATAACACTTCATTACACAATGCCAAAATTTACTTATCTACATTCAAGACCTTTTTCTAGATCTATTACCAGTCAAGTCACTATTGACCAATCCAAAGTGAATCGCGTTGTTTGTATTTACAGCACATTCGCCTTTGATCTATGGATCAATCCAGTATAAACAGACTTTTGTAAAGTAATCTCCGATGTGATCTCCGTTTACCTGGATCAGGATGCGTCGGTCCAGTGATAAATCGGCCGATTCCGTTGATGCGAGAGGAATCGCGAATCTGGAATGGCAGATCGTATCTGCGTAATGAGGCGACAATGGAAGCGACATTGTCGCGGGTAAGCAGCTCGTAAACACAGTGCAATATTAATGGGGCCGAAAGTAATCTGGTCGGCCGATCAGTAACCGTTCGTCCCCCAGCACCGCCTTCGCGCACCAACAGGCAGCCGCCCCATAATTTACTCGTTAGTTGTTGCCCCGTCCCGTGCAAACTCCCCCGACGACCTGGCCGGCCACTTCCTCACCCTCGGATGTTCCATGGTAGTATTCGGTCACCAATTTCGGGCCGCGATTTCAATTCCATCGACGGGAGTGCAGACAGGCCGCGGCTTGTTTGCACTGCACTTTTGGCCTATCTTCATCTACCCCCGGGGGCGGCGATACGAGTAATTGCGTACCCGACCAAAGCTTTCCTTCCGCCACTTGCCCGGGAATACCCCGACTCTATGGTCCCTTTATATCGCGAGATGTAACCAGAGGTGTTCACTTTCAGACATTTTAGGATATTATGAAACTGATTAAAAAATCCACTGAACGCCCTTTGTCTGTTCAACATTAATTTTTTTTTTATTATTTTACGTCGACTTTACTGAACCCATATGGGACTAAATCTTGACGGGACCTACAGTTTATGAAGGTGGAATCCGAACCACCTCAGCTTTGTCATTATTAGACACTTATCAACAAATACCGTGTCCCGATGAAAGATAGCAGAGGCCGGGATCGATCCAGGGTTTTCTGATTACAAAGCTGATACTCTACCAACTGAGCCACCGCCGCTCTTGGTATCATCAAAATTATTGTGACATTTCGGATTTTTGAATTCGACCAGTACCTTTTCTTGACGATGTCCTAATGTTATTAACAGGATGATAAAAGTGGCCATTTAGACATCATGAGGAGCTCCCAAAAATGTCTTCAGAAGGATGTGCTATTAGTATTTAGATGTCCAAAGGTTGTTTGACAGCAAATGAAAAATTATTTGTTGAAGATTGTCTGAGCCACCGCCGCTGTAAATTTTTTGTTAAATGTGTATTTCATAAAGCTGATTTTGAGTATGGTGATTCCCCTTAACGCCACCAACCAGACACAATACTTCCAAAGAAAAGAATGAATGTGCATCATAGTTGACCTTCAAACCCCTTAAAGAAAATTTTATTTCATTTACAGTCAAATATTGATTACGTCTGCTAACTGAGGTTACTCTGCGCCTTGGATGAAAAGCAGGAAAAAAATATAAGTATGCGAATTTCCTAAAGGTAAACGACATTTTAAAATTCCTTTTTCGCGGTACTCGAGAACGCTCGAAACGGGTCTCAATTTTTTTAAAACAAGATTCTAATTAGTGCACGGCGCGGTATTTTTCTTCGGTAATGAAAACGGGCCGGTAGTCTTCGCTCACACGTGTAACTCGAAGTAGCGATCTCTGCATACGAGCATCCGGGTCAGCGATTTCGCATCGGGAAAAGAGCGTTTCAACCCCTTTGACAGCCACTTGTGCGACCTCTTACGTAGCCCGCGAGCTCGCGATGCGTATCTCGATTGCTCGACTCGTTGTACCAAGAGCCTCGTGTTGCATCTTATCCTCGTCAACCCCCTCAAAAGTCACAGGGCGCTCATATATTAAAAAGCAACGCGAACAAGAACTGACGGTGTTCCACGAAGCGTTCCGTCTGGTACTTTGCGATGTCTTTCTGCATCCTTTTCTGAACCCATTTGGATACTTTTATCAAAACTTGATTTCATCTCGTGGTTAAATGCTGGTAAATTTGTGTGGGGTCCAATTTGAACAGAAAAATTGATAAATACCGATGGACCATCATTATTGGCGGTAAGGATGAAGGATGAACATTAATGAGATTTCTTCGCGTTCAGCCCATCATCCTGAGGTCCTAATAAACTCCTTAGAGTGTTTATATGACCACCTTTATGGTGTTGTCCATGTTCTAAGAACAGACAGAGGACTTAGGACAACTTTAGAGCATTGACAGGACTATAAAAGAGGACAATAAAAGAGGACGTAATGGCCCCAGGACATTTTCAGGTCATTGAAAGTTTTGGAGACCTTACCAAAGCAATAAAAATGGATAATTAGACTTCCTCAGGAATGAAATAATGGGTTTGGTCAAAAGTTTGCACTGGAGCTTATGTTGTATTAAAACACTTGTTTGGACTTCTTACAAACAACTAATACAGCCTGTTGACTATGAAATAACTAAGGAAGATGTTTGAGAAGTACTCGACATCATCAAATACTATCATCCGACATCTTCTGTCATAAGATATCATCTCTCCTCATCATCCTTCTTCAAGCGTCATCATCATCTCTAGAATCATCAAAAGGTTGAAAATCGTCATCAATTTTAATCATCTAATGATTTTTAAGGGGGATGTTAACATTCTAAAAATCGTAAATAAATTTATGAACATCTGGGCGACCAAGTAATCGCGGTACTATGAAAACAGAAATATCAGAAAAACGGTGAAGAGAAATAATTCCACCCAGCATTTGCGCTGCAGACTGGCTGTTGCCGGTGCTAGAGCCGTGCTCAGATTTTTCCCTTTTTTGTTTTATTTCATTTCTCCCCGTCGATGTCGTCGTCGTAGCGGTAAAAAATCTCAAGTACCCGTGCGCGAGCTAACGGAGGAGTGAGAGGGAAAGGGAGCGGGAATCCGTATACGATCACTAGAGAGAGAGGGATAGAGAGAAGGTAGAGAGAATTTAAAGGAGAACGGAAATGGGAAAGAGAAGGTACGAGTCAGAAACTGAGAGAGGAAGATAGCAACCGACGAAAAGGGAGAGAGGAAGATAGATAAATAGAGGCATAAAGAAATAAAAAGAAATAGAGAGAGAGAGAGTCTGACAGGGGAGTGCGGAAACGGCCTCTCGAGGACCGGTCGCCATCTTGACGTGCAGAGTACAGTCAACTACAACACCTGGGTGAAAATTTCCCCGGTAAATTCGCGGTGTTTCGTTTTGCATTACTGCTAGTTACAAATCTAAAAAACTTATTCCTTGGCAAAAAGTAATATTTCCAGTTTTGCACTACAAGGAATTCTGAAATGATTTGAAAGGAGGGGACATACATTGCTTTGGAAAGCTTTTTACAAAGTCCACAAATATTCCTTAAAATGAAAAATATTTCGAAACTAATGTGCTATTTGTCTAGCATACTGAATCCACCATTGTGCAATTATAAATTTTGAGGTTGGATTAATGATGTATTTATTTTGCAGCCTAAAGTACATAAGAGAGATAAAAGTGACTCTCCATTTTAAGGGTATTTAATGAAGTAGATTAACTCGTTAACATTCAAGACGACATAAAACGTTGACATTTTTAATTTAACAATAAATCTAAAAAAATTCCACCGTATTTATTGATGAATTCTAAGAACTTTTCTTTTCACTTTTTTAAAACAGCTCATAGTTTTTGTGTTAGAGCGTTGCGAAATTTTTCAAAGAAATTTTCGTCTAAGAACGCCATTGTGAAGCCGCCATTTTGAATGTTCAATCGTACCTACAGTAATCTTGTAGTATACGTCATTATGACACCCGATTCAAATGCACATTTCGATTGGATATGATAATGTCTTGATATACAAAACTGAGTATTTATTCCGAAAAAGAAGATTTTTTTAACGTGTTTTTGTATCCCCTTCTTGGGCGTTAACGGATTAAGAATGTCAATTAATATTTTTAAAGGATATTTGAAACCTTACGATTAAGTTGTAATTCAAATCATAAAAAAATGTAATGTGAGTCACAGAGTACCCAGAGTTAAAGGTATCATGAAATTGCATACGTCAACGTAATTGCACTTAGAAATACCAAAATGTACTGAAAAAATATGTTATAAGAGTATTTCTTTGCAACTATTTTCTTGAATGAAGTATATTTTTTCCTAATAGTATGCGAATGATTAACAGCTCTGGAAATACAAATTTCCCGCATGCTATTAGAAAAAACACTAGGAAATCGCATTTCTCGTACTAGTAACGAAATTTTGTTTCCTTTGGATAATTTATATTCAAACATTAAATACAAAATTGCAATCTGAAATTAATTTATATGATCTGAATCTAACATCTATTCCCTACCCAACTTTCATACAAAACGTTTTAGAAATCATTTTTGTTTTATAATTATTTATTTGTTTTGAATTGTTTTCCAATATTTGTACATTACAAGTCAGAGACTCTTGTATACAATTCAGAGTTTTTTTGCAAATTTTGGTTGGAAAACATTCTTTCTTACTGACGGAAAAAATTATGAAGTTTTTTGATTATTTATGATTTTTGAACGGAAAATAAAGACCAAACATTTTAGAGATTCGAACAATTTTTTCCAACAAAGAAACTGCAAAACTACGGTTTTCTAATTTCAGGGGTACAAATGTTGTAAACAAATTTCAATTTTCATATGAACTGTGCCAGAATGGAGATATCTCAGGGTAACTAAAGACACTTTAATATGCATCTAATATGCAAATGGTCTAAGCTTTACAGAAATATGTTAGTTAAAAGAGTGAGTATTGTAATAAGTCAGTAATGTTTATTTAATCAAAAAGTTTTTACTTGAGGATTTCCGGGGTATTTTTGAAAACTGATCTGGAATTTGCAATCAGTAACCGAAAAAAAATATTAATCCATGATGAAATTCAAAATTTTTGATGTAGGATGAAATTAAAGCAATTTAGTTAAACTGTAGGATCTTAATCTAAAAATAAAATGATGTATATATATATCAGTTTTACACTAACACTAAAGACGAAAGTTCTTCTACATTTTTTAATAAAGGTAAGAATTTAGCATAAAGTATACGATTTGTCAGTGTTTATCCTCGTTAGCTATATAATCAATCATATCATTTCTTTCGGTTTTTCATTTTTCTTATAATTATTATTCATTTAATCATCATCCTTTTTATTGTTATTCATTTTTTCATTCTTTTTTATTGCTATTCATTTTTTCATTTTTTATTGTATTTCATTTTCAAATTATTTAGTGTTATTATATTACAGAATAAAAATTCTGAAGAGGGTCATGAATACGTGACCGAAACGTTATTTTCGTCTTTTTAATTTTCTTATCGAAATATACACTATCCGATACACCGAGAAAATAAATTCAGCAAACATATTTATTTTGAATACAATACGGATTAAGAAGAAACAAATTTCTGAAGATTAGTCTTCATTTTGAATTCTTCTAAATAAGTCTTCTAAACATTTTATATGCAGATTAGATGCAAATGCTCGGTGTAAGTACTACAAATAATTTGAGAAATTTTCCTTTAATAATAGTAAATAATATGTCTTTGTATATTACAATATGGCGAAAACTGTTAAACATGCAATATGAGAAGTTTCTGCTCTTCAATCACGAAAAAATTGAATCGTTTCCAAAGGTTTTCGTCGCGTTGAATAAAAATCTGTTCCCAGAATTATTCTACCACGTCAAGATTTTTAAATATCCTAATCTAAATGTACAAAAAATACCGTTTATTTACCATTTTCCGTATGTTTTTGAACAAAATTTGTGTTTACAATTTGACAAAACGACGATTACAGTGTTATTCATCAGCTTTAAAATGTGTTTTTAGTAAATCCGAGATGGTAAATATGTAATTGTCACAAAATGGAGCATTCTTGCTCAAAAAACGTAGTTTTGCCCATTTTCAGTAAGTTTTTGTGTTGGAATTAAATTTTTGTTAGCAATTTGGCGTAAACCTGATTAAAGTGCATTCATCAGAAACCTGCATATACTTTTCCGAATGTTTTCGATGCGCTGAATCCAAATCTGGACGCAAATTTATTTTACTAGGTAAAGATTTTAAGATGTCCTAACCCAAAAGTGCAAAAAAACGAACATCAGAATCGTGCCTTAACAGAAACTTCGATAACTCGATGAAAAAAAAAATCGGAATTACTAAAAGAGCATTTTAATGCTGACCAATATCAGATTAATTTACCTTTTGCCAAATTTCGAACAAAAAGCGTATCGAAAACCTTTGAAAAAATATTGTAGCGTTTCTGGGAATGGATATCAGCCTCATTTTATTGGCCTTTGTAATCAATATACATTTACGTTATGTGCCAAGCAATATTTGTACACTGCAATTAAAAGTATCACAACAAGGTGCCTTATAATGTTTTTACGACAAATAAATAAGTGTGAACAAAAGTGTCTCAAATTAATACACCCAATTTTGCAATTATACTTGCATTGGTGAGCACTAATATTGGTGCATGTGTCTGAAGAATAAACCCAACATCATGTTGGTATCGAATATGAATAAAAATATTTCCGCAAGCGGGCAGGACTTACATCCGCAGTGCATTTAATAAATACACGTGGCGCATGGATCCCAAGTTTTTTAAGTCGATTGAATGACGATGCGGTTGTAGTTACATCTGCGCTGAATCGCCGGCTATTAGATTTTAAACCCTCTTGAGTTTGGGTGCCCATTCAATTCCATTCGTAGCACAAACCGAAGCTTTCCCTTCGCCTTACCAGCGTATTTCTACTGAATTCTTTTAATATTCTTCATCTCTCTTTTACTCTTTTCTTTGCCTATCCTTTTTTACGGTACTCGCATAAATTATTTTTCAAGTTTTTTTTATGTACCGCCCCCTCATCTAATTCGCAGACTGGAAATATATTCAGTGGCGCAAATGCGAAATATTTTGACAGGTTTTGTCCTCGTTTTTTATTGTTTTATCTTGTAAATCTGTCATATTTACATCTACTTCATTTAAAATAAATCTGCATATAGACGATAGTGAAAAACTACAAATTTATTAATAGAATTCTACTAATAAAAGCATAAATTGTCTATTTCTGTTTAGCAGTTTTTAGAATCAGTCATAAATTAGTAATTTTTTAATTATTTATTGCTAAACATGATAACTATTTGAATTAGTGTCCCACATTTCGTTTTTTAGTTAGTAACCTTTAAATAATTCAAACTTAGAGAGCAGGGCGGAAATGTATGAAGAAGGTGACATTTGAGGCTTTCTTAATGCAAATAGAAATTATGATATCCCTTGAAATAAAGTATAAAAAAGCTAAAATCTACTTTTTTTAAATAGCTGACAGTATCATTAATTGATCACTAATATTCTATTATTAGTATATCAACAGTATTTCTTTCATCTTTGAAAATAAAACTAGAGTATGATTTTTTCGACGATCAAAGACATTCTACGATTCAATCTTGTCCAACCAATCAAATTTTCAAAATGTCATTAATTTTCTACAATACGCTACAAACCGCAACAAGATTATCCAATAATATTCATGAAAATGATTCGGATGCTAAAAGGAAAGTAGCAAATGGAAATCTGGATACCTATCAAGCGGATTGCGACCGAACGAAGTCTATTTGCAATTTACGCACCATTCGCTTGATTGCAGACGCATTTGACCAATGTATCGGGCGCAGAGCTATCACACTTTTAGCATTATCACCGCGTATCATTATAGGGCACCCAAGCACCTACCGCTTCCTAACCACGGCCATTTTCGCCGGAAATCATTCAACGCGTGTTGGAGTGGCTAAAGTGGCATGACGCGTGACCCACGCGAGGTATCATGCGTGAACGTATAATCAGCAAATCGTCGCTTCGAGTTTACCCGTCGGTTGATAAAGTGCACTTGGACTGGAATTTCACGAGCGAATTTAGCCTGGGCTCTGACTCGTGATTTGCAAGAATTGATAAGCATCGTGTGCGAGTAGTTTGCCGGAAGACTTCCGACCGGAAGGGTCATGTTTTAGCACTTGAACATTTTTCTCATAGAGCGATGTTACGACAATTGACACCAACCCAAAATATACGAAGCAAAAAACATCTAAAACATCTAAATTGATGACTATAGAAGTAACTCTGTCTATTGATTATTATGTTTTAGAACCACATTACCTAGAGTTAACCCAAGTTCAATTGAATATCCAATTGAACTTGGGTTAATTCTAGGTAATGTGGTTCTCAAATCCTACTTCACTTGATTTTGTCCTTGTGGATGAAAGCTTTTTGTAATATTCAAACATCATTTTTTAACTGGACATCCTTTGTTCTTTTGACGCTGTTGTTCGATAGTTTATTCGCAATTAACATCCAAGCTTTGCGCAAACCTCGTTACGATTTCGAACATAGCAGCTTGGTTCATCGTTCGGCGAACTGTGCGTTGGACGTGTATTCTTGAACCCAGTGTTCGAAGAGGAATGTCATGTAGTGATTGTTGATACAGCTGAGTGGTCGACCTGCCAGGTAGTATGCTTGGCTTCTGTTTGGCATACCTACCGGCCTACGGATCTGGTACACGTGCGCAAACCCACATATAGAATACCTATTGCAGCTTCATTTTCTGCATTATTCTTGCTCGATCATCTAGTCATCACGTTCAAACGCCTTCCTCATTTTAGAAATTGTCTACACTAGTCCGTAACTAGGTTAGAATTGCATGTTCTAACGGTTAACTATTCCAATCTGTCTGTATTTACTTTAGTGTCTTTGGAATTTTATTCTGATTTAAGCGACAAATGTATTATTAAAGCTGGTCATTTCTTCTATATTAAGGTCCATTGTTATTGTGATTAAATAAATCAAATTGGTCATATTTCCACTTTCGAAAATGTTTGCTTCAGGAATAGCAAATTTTCATCGTTCAAAAGAAGAAGCCTTTACGGTAGCCATTTCTATTTATGTATTTGAAGTAATAAGGCCTCCGCCCTGTAGACAGAGATGGCCTTCTTCGCTACTCATACGCGAGTAAATCATCGGTCGTGTATCTGTACACATACAAGTACACCGCCTAGCCTCTGTTTACTCGGAACACAAACGAAGATCTAACCGAGCCGAAGTTTGCACGAGCTCCAATCACTAAATGTGACATACTCATTCATTTAATGCACTTATATGCACATACGCCGGCATATAAAATCAGCGTCGTAATATTTATTCAAGTTTATGGATATTTTTTCTCCAATATTTAACGTTTTACAAATATACCTCATTATTAATGCACACGAGGATGTTAAGGAAAAAATGAGCAATACAAATTAAGAAATATATGTTTAAGGGCTTGTATCCTACTGCAGCGGTTGCTGGCAGTTGCAGTTTCCACCTTCATCCGGTAATGGCCAGAATTCAATAAAATTATTTATTTTATCGCTTTGGAAAACAATTTGACCATTTAACAACATTAATGTTAATTGACATCATCTCCAGACCTCATACGACATCATTATATGGCATTATATATTCAGATTAATTGAAACCTTGAGATCCAAAGGGCTGATAACATAAACCCAAATATGTCCAAACAAATTGTTGAGTTATGAAAAACATTTTTACAATGAATACAATATTTTTAAACACCAATCCAAAACTACAATTCAGTAGACCATCGCGTATTTGGCCTACCTATGCGTTGCGTATTTTGCCTTCCCCTCACTTCCTTTCTCCCCACTCTTCTATTGTCAAGTACATACATATGTAAGATTTGGAGCTAGCGGGCACTAATTATGCGCAAGCGCGCTGTAACGTCAGATGGACTTAAGTGGGGGAGCATTTTACCTCCCCTGAGAGGGCAAATAAGCGACGGAGAAGGAACTTGTCCAGTCCTAACGAGGCCAAATAAGCGACGGTCTACTGTATAACTAAACTACAGCATTCAGGAACGTGAACCAATATAATAAACAAGTTGAATACAGGGAAAGTAGGGGCAAAGTGGGATGGTTTTAGAAAAACTTGTATACAACAAATATGGGGCATAAGAATGGTTAGGTGTGGTTTAGAAACCCTTATTTAGGTCCTCAACCAACTTATTATGAAACGCAATTTAAATAAAAGTACCTGTTTAATACTCCAAATTTCAATTTTACGAAAAAACTTTTTTTTGAGAAATCTGAAAATCCAGGGGCAAAGTGGGACGGGTTGTTAAAATTACTTCTGCAAAGGTTTGACTGAGAGAGAGAACGATAGAGATAGAGAAAGATAGAGAGAGAAACAGAGGGAGAGAGAGAGAGAGAGAGAGAGAGAGAGAGAGAGAGAGAGAGAGAGAGAGAGAGAGAGAGAGAGAGACAGAGAGAAAGAGAGAGAGATTAAATAAATCTTTTTTCTTCTCTGACTCTTTCCTAAGTGAAATGTTCTTGATTTTTTCTTTTATGTTATGTCAGATTTACTTGGTGTTTTTAATAAATTAGACGGTTAACGTTTCGGTCATTTATTTTGACCCTCTTCAGAATAGTATATGGTTCTATACAAAGAATACAAAATAATAGAAATTACAATAAAAATTTTTTTTTTTTTTTTTTTTTTTTATTTTTTTTTTTATTTTTTCATGATCTTTTATGTGGGTTTTATTTTAAATTTAATTTGCTTTTTGATTTTTTGTAATTGATTTTGTTTCTGCTTACCTGTAGGATTTATGTTATTGTTTTTAACATTATATGAGTCGGTTTTGAACTTTGGAACTGTGACACTGTGAAAAAAAATATTATTTTTGTGAGTTTTCACTCAGTAAAGAGAAAAAAATTTTTTTTAAAAATTGGATTAAAGAGAAAAAATAAAAATTATAATTTGAAGAACAAAAAGAATTTTTTTGAATATTCACGTACTGCTATTCGGATGTTATGTAAAAGGAGACTGAAAAGTTTTTCAGATTACATAATATTTTGTGTACATTCAGTTGCCGTTCTATTTACATTTATTGTTTTGATTTTTGAACTTGAAGGAGCGGTATATATGTGTCTGGTAAGTTTGATTTTTGAAAGCGGATGTTTACTGATTTGTTATTATTTTTGATAAAAAAGTTTTCCATGTGTTCCCTTTTGTGTTTATTTCTTTCTGTTCCAAGGATTTTGACATTTGGAAAATCAAAATTGTGTCCGACTGTATTAATTCTATGTGTTGTGAGTCCTGTGTATTTGTCTTCGTTTAAGTAAATGTTATGTTTATGTTCGGAAATTCTATTTTTTAAAAGTCTGCGCGTCTCACCTATATAGACTCCATCGCAATGGTTACATTTAATTTCATATATAACGTCTTTTTGATGTAATGTATCTGTTTTGTCCTTGAGTGGTTTAATACCACCAATATTTATGTTCGTTGGTTTGAAAACTACTGTAATATCATTATTTCTGAAATTACTTCTTATATTCTCTGAGATTTTTTTGAAATATAGAGAGAGATTGATTAAAAATTTATTTACTAGTGTCCTGGCCACTACGAGTCGTGGACACAACTCAAGAGAGAGAGAGAGAGAGAGAGGGAGAGGGAGAGGGAGAGGGAGAAACAGAGACAGAGAGAGAGGGAAAGAGAGTTCTTACTTATGTCTGTGAACCTAAATCAAAACGGAATACATCTCGCTTTGCCCTAAAATAGAATTTTTTTAAACACGTCGTAAAAAATCATCCTCAACCCCAAATAAAACAAATAAAAAACGAAAATAGAGTGTAAGAGAAGGCTATTAAGCCATCCAATTCAGATTTTAATTACGCTTAATTAATTGATACTTACTAATCGATTGAAAATATGTCTGAATTTACAAATTGACTTCGACTTCCTAGGTGATGTTGGAACGGTTTGTAAATATTGAATGGAAACTGAAATATGTTTCAAAATTTGTATTACTGTAACTCTTTTGTAAATAAACAATGCAAACAAACACACAGGAAATGTTCTAATACAGCGAAACGCCAAAATTCCACTATGCCCCGTGTCCCACTTTTCCCCTACTTCCCCTACATATGAAACTCTATTTTGAACTCATTATTGAACTCATTGTAATTTTATCTGTTTCAGAGTGCAAGTTCGCCACGTAGGGTAGCAGTTCCGGTACTAGTGAAGGACGGCAAGCCCTGCGGAAGCGGCGGGGGTAACGAAGGAAGCCGAGGTGGGCCCAATGCGGCCCTGGCCAGCCCCGCGCCCCACATGACAGCTGCCTCCAGCCCCCATGGCTCCCACCACGCAGCCACAGGGGTATCGCACCATTCTGTGGTGGGTGTCAGCCACGTCATGTCCTCGAGTCAGAGCTTGCAACACTGCTCGTATACCCGAACCGCCCAACAAAATATGCAACAGCAGCAACAGCAAGCGCAATGTGGCGCCTACCTGCCGCTCCAGGGTCGGGCCTGGTAGTGCGCGCCTTCCGCGGCGGGGGCGGCTGCGGCCTATGCCAATCCCTCGGTTGCAGGCCCTTGGGCCCTTGCCGCGGACCCGGCCTCCTGGTACGCGATACCGGACGACAGTCCTTGAGCGCCGGATGACCCCTGTCTTCCCGACGACGACGACGAACCGGTCGCCTCCTCGTGGATGGACATGTTTTGAACTCGTCAACAGTTTGTATAAAGACATTCAAGAATGAACTTTTTTCAGAATCATGAACACTCACGAAACAGTCGCGGATGAACGTTTTTTATTAAGTGGTCCAAGATGAAGACTGTGAAGTGGTGACCTAAATGTGTTAAAGGACAATTGTACACTCGGACACTTTTTTGTTAATTATTTAAGAACCTTGGTTTTCTTTATTTCATTTGACATTTCTCAAAATAATAGTTTGGGAACAATTGGGGCTTTCCGGGTATCGCAATTTTTTGAGTTAATTAACGGACCTGTTTCCATGACGTAAAATTTTCTTAAATTCAATTAATGAGAATGAGAAAATCATACTTTGTTATGAACTTTACCACAAATTCAGACATATCAACAATTTTACTTTCGGATTTCCTGTTTTGAAATATATTTTCAAAGAAGATAATGTTCTTGACGCCTCATATCTCGAATTTGGTGAACGGAGCTCTTTTGAAGCTTCATATTATTTTGGCACTAAAAATTTGGACAACACAAAATTGAATTGTAAAATCATCAGTCTTTTGTAGTTTTCTCAATGTAGAAGCAAAAAAATATGTCAATCTAAGTAGCAGAAACAGCTACGGTAATGTTGCAGCACAAATTAGCTCTATTTTGGGCACCGCATCTTTTTGTAGTTTGTGCTACGTGAGGTATTTGTAATTCGGTATTTATAACCGATGTGTATATAGATAGAATAAAAGAATAATATTATAACATATTTCTTCGAACAATAATTCGACAACATTTTCACACAACAATTTTTCGCCTTATTTTACAGCACAAATTACAATTACCTTCTCGATACAACATTTCATTCTCGACTTTAAATTGTATGCAGCTATGTCGGATTGGAGTATTTTTTGCTAATACTAATAAAAACTTAGAATATAACAGGATTTTCACAGTAAATAAATAATAGAATGTTATTAGTCTAAATTTGTGGGCATAATAAGGAACAAAGTAAAATATGTTTCGATTTTATTAACCAAAAGTATTTCCAAAATAAAAGCATTTTTGGTCTAACCTTACACATTTCTTATGAGAACCACGATTAGATGTCCGAGTGTTTAAAGCGTCCTGGAAAATTCATCGCTTTATAGCGATGATCGGAATACAGTGTCCGGAGTGAAGTGAAAAAACACATAGTGAAATATTCCTTTAAATTGGAAATGTTCATTAAATTTTCAAGCGATCCTAGATATTGTGCATATGTGACTTTCGATGAGTTTAAAGTTTCGTTTCAAGATAGAAAATGCTCGCCAATGACAAGTGAAAGCAGCCGATTTCGCCAAGATCGAAAAGTTCGTCGCAAAGTGAATAGGAAATATCGGTGGGAAAATACTTTCAACGTCAGAACCACTTAACGCATGTGAAAGCGCGTCTAGTAAGTCGAGCCGGTCATTTTGAAAATTGTAACTGTGTAATTTGTATAAAATTCTATCCTAGTTTGAGATATTAAAAATGTACCGACGACCCACGATTTGTTGCGTGCAACCACTTAGGAAACAATTTTGTTATCGATCTCCCAAACGATCGAGCGCGACTATTTTGGACAGTACCAAAACGTGGTACTTTGTGATCGTTAGATAATTCACGATCATGTAACGTTGCGAAACAGTCACGACATTGTATCATCTAGATCATATGTTATTATACAATAATTTCAAATAAGAAAGTAATTTAAATCGATTTTTATGGGTACTGCAATTCTTACGAATGCTACTGACATCTTAATTTATGTGTAGATAAAAGATGTGTACATATTACTTCCACAACCGCTAACTGGAACTTTACGTTTACGTTATGAGAATTCAGAGCTGTGTATGGAATGTTTCATTTTAAAAATAAAACTTTGAGATAAGTACGCTCCAAGGAAAGTATTCTGTTAATTATACTAATTACGACAATAGAATAATAGGAGATTGATTAAACATAATATTAACAATTTCGCAATAAATTGTATTTCTTTATTATCCAATTAAACGTTCAATACTGTATATTTTCATGAAATTGACACAACCTTTTTCTCCGTTTTTCGAAAATTCGAAGTATGAGTTTGAACATGAAAATTCTGATAGAAAGAATGTTAAAATATGGATACATAATGGCCCATTCAAACGATTTTGCATTCTTTACACTTTCGTGACTTTGAATGCACAAAGTCTAAAAAATGACGAGACTACTCACTCAATTCCTTGGAGTGAAAATTGAGTCTATCAAATGTGATAGAAAAAACTAACTCCTAGAAGAGTGAAGTATCACTCTTCGTGGAAGAGTAACTCAGTGTTCACTCCGAGTAATTTATAGAGTGATGAATATGATTGGATTTGGAAAAAACAGGTAGCTGGAGTTACAACTTTATTAGTAAAATATAGACCAAATATTTTGCATACTGTTGCTACTTACAGGGATGGCACTACTAACTAAATAGTAAAAAGATCCAAGCAATTGGTGTATGGCATCATTCTACTTAAGTAGTCCGCTGCCATAAATTTTTACTGTGTGCAATAACTAACATTTTACTGAACTCTGTTTTCCTTTGGTTCAGAATTTGCATTGTATTGCAGTCATAGAAAACAACGCTTTCTTATTGTCGTCCATTGTCTCCATACATATTATTCAGCACCGACCATTCAGTATACAAACGAGACTAACTTTTTAGTAGAGAATATGAACTGATTGCACTCAGGTATGAGGAATTAAAAATTCGTTGTGGTTAATAAAAGAAGTCTGGCTGTTTCGGTAAATTTGGTTTAAGCCTGTTATTTATACATATATAAAATAGATTACTGTAAATTTTTTGATAGTACAAATAAATTCAATTTAGTTCATTTAATATGACAGTTGAGTTTTGCTTTTTTTAATGAAATTTTTATCTAAATCTTCCCATTCTTCGTAATTTTTCAAAACCTATCTAATTTATTAAATAGCTTCTGTATTTTTCTTAATTCATAAAATAAATCTATATTTTAGGTCATAAGTAACAGCAACTTTATGTAAGCTCCTTATCTATGAACAATAAAGGAGAGATAACGTGTTTTTTTATCGATTAATTTTTAAACCCTTCAAAATTCTTTAAATATGTTGCTCAACTCAACTTTTTATACTCTATAGATTAGCTTCATTAATTAGTCACACGATATCCCCATTTACTAATTTTCGTTTCTTTAAGATCAAACGTTTTCATCCCCGATAGAAAGTAAACTTTCACAGAAATAGAAATTATGATCTCGCTTGACATAAAGTAGAACCTGGATAAAATACCTTATGACCTTTAAATAATAAATTGATTATTTTTTTTAAATTTTGATACTTTTATTTCAATTTTTATACACGCGAAAGAACATGTGTTGCAAATTTTACCATTCCAGATTGTAATTTTGGAACAAAATATCTTTTGTCATTTTTATTAGAAAGAATGGTGATTTTACTTCTGGAATGGTAAAGTTTCCAAGAAAATTTTTCTCCGTGTACAATAGTCTATTATTTAGTTCTTATAAAATAATAATTTGTTACTATTCATTTTGGAAGTTTGTAGAATTCTAAAAATAAATTTAAAACGTAAAAAATCTTCTTGACTCAGCAAATAAAAAGTGTACGCTTACTAAAAATTTAGACAAAATTGATCAATAATGACATTTCACACCGATTCATGCTCGGTACGAATCAAAGTTACGTATAGCTAATAAGTAAAGAAAAATATTAATTACATATTGCAGAAAAAATGGTGTAAAAATTGACTTATTTCGAACAGAAAAAAATACAATATAAACATTCAGTGATAACATTCGTTCTGTGTCAGGCACACCAATTTGCATTTGATAATTCTTTGTTAACCTTACTTTCAAAATATAAACCAAGGGTTGTAACTCTTTTCGTCAAACAGACCGAAATTTGGACCCAATTTTCAGAACTGTAACTTTTGTTTGACACCTCTTAAGAACCATTGAAATAAGTAAAAATTGATACTTTTGAATCTCTTGGGTTCGTTTAAACAAAAGAGTTATAAAGATTTTTTCGAAAAAACTATCGATTTTTTCGACTGTTCCTCGCATGAATTACATTTTTTGACATTGAAAAAATACTGACCGTTGCAAAATATACCAATTGCCTCTTTTTGCTCAGTCCTTTCTTCACTCGTCGGATTTTTTTCAAAAAACAAAATGGCAACTCCCGTATGGCGTCTGCAAATTAAACGTGTAATGATGGTTCATTCATAACCTCGTTACATACAATGGGTTTTGACTGATATTTTGTCTGATTTTCACTTAATTATGGATGTTTCCCTATCGTTACATATGCGTGAAATTGAAAATGATTATATTGAATATTTGTTGTATTTTATGTGAATATTTGAACTTATCAATAACTGGTTTATAACCTAAAACTTGAGTGCAGCACGACAATTCATTTATGAGGGAGTTCTAAGCTTAATAAAAGTGAAATTCAAAATTGTTCATTTCCAAAGTTAAATATAGTAGATGCTATTTTATTAAAGATATTGTTATTGATTCTACATTAAAAGTCGCTAAATACTACTAATTCCAACTACTGACATCGAATATTTTAATTGCAACATTATAACTTACAGATGCCACTTGAAGCCGGCATTCTGTTGTTTGAAAAAAATCCAACACATGAAGAAAGAGATGAGCAAAAAAAACATGATTAGTACCTTTTGTAAAAGTTAGTGTGCTCTTTTCAATGTCAAAGAGAGGAATTCTTGGAAAGAAAATTTGTAGTTATTAAGAAAAAATGTTCATACATTTAAAGGGTTAATTCAAGCAATTCATAAAATTTGCAATTCTTTATTAAATAATGACAAGGATGTTGTATGATACAAATCGATATTTGTACTGTAAACTCTACTGTTAAAGCTCTTTAAACAAAATTTAATTTTCAATGCATACTTTAAAATAACACTTTATTAGCTCATTTGTTTAAATCAACAATTTAGCCTAAATACCTACAAAGTCCAATAATATTGTTACTTCCAAAATCAATAAAAAAAATATTGTAGTAATAAATTATTCTGACTTAAAACTCAATGATTTAAAAAAATGTTTCATAAAATAGATTCCTGTTAGAATTTTCATACTTAAATTGCAACTTTTAATTATTCACTTATTTTTAGTCCCTCAAATTTTGTTTCATATGAACAAATTGGACTTAGAAATAGTTTATATGTTCGTCCACTGGAATCATTGTGATAGTGTTTTCTTAAAATGAACTCAATGACTGTCATTACTATCATTTTTTTAAATTTTTTGTGCAATAATACCGTCTATTTCTACAATAATTTGTTGTTATTGGTAATATTCCGATTTTTAGTAATAACTGAAAAGAACGTCATATTACTCTAAGAATATAGTACTGCAATACTTTCTTAAACAAAATATTAAATACTATTATACAGTATGTATAGTAAATGTTACAATATACTTCTTTACTTATTTATATTTGTCAGAAAATGTTTTCTTTACATTACTTTTAAAATATATCGTTGCATTTAATATTTGAAATCTTCTTCGAAATAATTCTTTTCAAATGTTAGTAGTGATTTAACCGTGAAGTAAATGGTTGAACGCGTTAATACGATTCAATCAATTTTATTTGCTGGGCAGTGACAGATGGAATAATTGATTTTGAAAATCAAGACAAGAATGATTAGTTGAGATTATCGATCATTCTCTCTACTATCTTTTTCTGCTCAAGATAATTTGTCGGTTATTATTGATAGTCATCCCAATTAAAGTTTAAGTATATTAACTTTTCAATTTTACAAAACAAAAACGTACAAAAGTGTCGAAAAAAATCAATACAATAAAACAAATAATTTATTCATGTTTATTGTGTTTCGTAAAATTTGTCATAAACATTCAACCAAGCAATTTTACTACACAATAATTACTGACAGATATTATACTAAAAACATTCTTTCGATTAATAAATGACATTTTTATTGCTAACAAATTTAATGGACAAAAATTGTAATAAGACAAATAAATGTAATTTGTTATTTTTTTTATTTCGTTATATTCAAGTTTATTTTTCACGCCATATACATTCCATTCCAAATTAGCCTTTTTCGAGACATTTTAATTTGATGGGAGAAATGAAACTGAAGGATTTGAAGAACAAATTTCATCAAAGATTATTTTATCATTCAGAATTTTGTATAGCTCAGTGTTTCAAACAAAAATTTCTTTAAAATCGAAAAGCATTTTCGATCATTTATTTTTAGAATATTATGAAACTTGTATAAATTTAATAATTCAAGTAGTAAAAAACATGATTGCAAAGGAACATTTCTTATATTATCAAAATGTTTGACTTTTTCAAAACCAAAAACCTTATGTATGTTTTTGGGTAATGGACGACAAAATATGGGACATGCGCAAGGAATAACATAGATCGCTTGGACTACTAGATTGCAGTAGTAATATCCTGACGCAATAATTTTATAGTTAATCTTACTATTTATTGTCACTCATTTCAGTAGCAATGGCACCTATAAAAGATGTCTATAACCCTAGCTATCTATTTTTTTCTGTTCCAATACAGAGAAAACAACTCTCTAAATTTGAATTAGTCGAACACTATTAAAAAACGTTTAATTCAACAGTGAAAATTAATAATTCATCAGTAAAATTCAATTAATCAGTATCAGTATAATGAGATATTAAAAAATGACAAAAATTTGAATAAATTAGTTGTTTTCTATTCTTTATGAGTAAAAAGTGAATTACTAATTCGATTAGTCAGTGACCTTTCACTTTGATTAGTAGATTTTGACTAATTCAGTTTCAGAGTGTAAACTAGGGCCGTTCTTATGAAAAATATTGCGGTATTTAGAGATTTCAATTACTCGTCATCTAGAATGCGCACAGGCAAAATGCCGTGACGGACGTATACACCTTGTATATGCAGAAGACAAAAACCAAAATAACAAATGGGAAACTGTACACGGCGGATCGAATTGACCCGCGTGACACTCGAAACGCGTCGCTGCATTGTGGCGTAGTAATTTAGCAGGGTACTCGACTCATACACTGCGACACAATGCGAGTACGATGTGTGTACATAAATGTAGCCGAAATCGGATACGTGTAAATTAAAACAAAACAAAAATCGAAACCGGAAAATTCGTCTTTTCTAACCGGCGAAACGCCAGGGCGTGTGCGCAAAACTGGGAGGGAAAATCGGAAGACGCCTTTCCGGATCGATAGCGAAAGGTCCGAGTGTATACAATGTGCTGGATAAGAAACGAATC
This sequence comes from Trichopria drosophilae, assembly GCA_030407085.1. Classification (NCBI taxonomy): domain Eukaryota; kingdom Metazoa; phylum Arthropoda; class Insecta; order Hymenoptera; family Diapriidae; genus Trichopria; species Trichopria drosophilae. The sequence continues at coordinate 187,257,046 of CM059582.1, forward strand.
TAGGAAAAATAAAAGTTTGTTGTCCCAACGAAAAGTGTCGAGATCATGTCCATATTGTTTACTGAAATAATAGGATCGGAACCGACACAAGTTTTTTCCGCGAGCGTTTCTCTACCCTGGTACAGATAAAAGCTTAAAATGGCCAAATTCATCAGTCCTTTGCCATTTAGGCGTACTTTAAGCGTTGTATATGAACGAATTTGGATATTTTGGGCATATGGTACACGGAAAAATATTTTCTTATAAAAATTTTCTAAATAATTCTTAAAATTCATTTTTGACTCCCAACGGGAGAATTTATGAAATATTTTTGCTCAGTCTATTTCAGAAAAGTTCAGTAATTTTTGATGGGAAAATATTTTTTTGTATACACTGCAATTTTTACTACGGTATAAACATAGCGGAATTTCAGACGCTGTGATATGAGCGGTCACAGGAAACCACCGTGTAAATAGGGTTCAAAAAACGCAAATTCCATACGGCGAAATAAATACGAAAGATGTAAACGTCTTAGACGAGAGTGGGAATTCTCAAGTTAGATGCATTAAGTAATAACGATTATAAAAGGCGATATAGATAATGCGAGAGCGTGAAAAATAGTGAGTAGCAAGTGTGTCAGTGATGATTAAGGATAATAAATACACAGACACTATTACAGTCACCCACTGACTCATTCAGGCGCGTGCACACGAATAAACAAAAAAATACACACGTCATGAATTAGGAATTATTAATGAAGTTTTGTAAATAACGAAAGAGATATTAATAAAAAGGACGACACTTATTATAATGCGAAAGATCTTGTTTATTATTCTGTGTAGTTTACCCTCATCCTTTCTTACCTGACACGTAAGTATTCGAAATTTGTTTTACAGCATATTTTATCATGGCGACAGGACGAAAATGCAGCATTATTTATCGTGTAATCTAAGATATTTCTTACTGTAATAAATGTATATTTTTATAAAATGGATAAAATGCACGATTAAAAAAAGATGTGAAAATCAGTTTTTGAAGATTCAATGTAGCGGATCCAATATACAGATGCCAACAAATTAAAATAAATCTTTTGAATTTGATTAAAACGTGCTATATTATCGTTTTTTAGTTCATTGATTACGAATCTGACCTCAGATTTTCAAAATTTTAAGCGGCGGATTCTAGGTGATAATTTTAATTTTTTTGTATGAATAAATGTAGAATCAATAGGGAAATGCATTTGATTTTTTACAGCCGAAATCTATGAAGTGTTGCATTCCTGTTGTGTTGGTTGAAATCGCCATATCTGTGTTTATAAATCTAAGCTATGTAAGCCACAACTTCCAAAACGTCGCTACAAATGTCAACCATTTTTCGTGTAAAATAAAACGTATCCTTCGCAAGGTTAACGAAACAATAAGCTACTAGACAAAAATTAGAAATGTTCGATTTCAAAAATTGATATTAAGCAAAGTTAATTTTGTGTAATAATTTGATTAAGCAACACGAAATGGTTGATATAGTTAATTACTTTTCATTTAAAATTAATTACGTATTTCTATTCGGTGGTTTTTGTAAACATATAGTTATTTATTACTACATATATTTATGTATAGTTTTTATTTACTATTGACATCATATTTTATCTTTTTTTCCTGAATAATATATGAGTATGACGTTTAAATTTGCTTAAAGATACTCCAATTATAAAACGTGTATCATTCAGTTTAATTTTCTTTTATGATGTACGTTATTAAAACTTTGAACCTACACGATTTTTAAAGGAAGTACTTTTATAACTATTTTTATATTACAGAGATGTAATCACCGACACTTCGAAAACCTTCCTAGTATTACTATGCAATTACAGTTCTATTAAGCAACTTTTACATTTTATCCATCTTCGATCAGACATTTTGAATTTTAAAAATTCGCCATTACATTCGTTATCAGTGATATACAAACCACAGAATAATAAATTTCAGCTATTTGGCGTTGATGTTTAGTTTAGTATAGGAATAAAGAACGTTTAATATTTTCTAGGTTTCAAAATCGTCATTCGAAATTATAAAATGTTAGCACAAAATTACCTGCGCAAAACTTTACAGTGAAGTGAAATCATAATTTTTTGCATATGTTTCTACGTTTAATAAGAATAAGTTTGTAATTAATACTGTTTTTTAACTTCTTGATTTTGACAATTTTATACAATTTCATGAAATTAAAAAAAATACTACTTTGCCTAGTAAAAACACAAATGCGATGAAATGTTGGTTTTTAAACTTCAGCAAATTATGTTTTCATTTTAGAAAAAATGAAAAGACCATTTGTTTGAAAATTTTAAATATTTTAAAATATTTTAGTAATAAAAGTGTAATTTTTCAATATTTTTTATAGTTTTACTAAAGAATATTAATTCTTTCATTGGGACTATCTACGTAATTCAGCAATGACAATAATTAAAAATTGCTACTTGAAATGATAATGCCAAATTGGAATTATAATGTATATCCTTTTACATAAATACTATAACAATCATAAATATATAAGAAACAAATTGTGGTTTAGTAATGAAATTTTGAATATTTGAAAATAAAAGTTTCGAAATGGTTTCTTATTATATTTATGTATTTACATAAAGATGTTATTGTTTATCAAATGGATGCCTACTATTCATCAATTACGCGGTAACGTATTCAACATTTTTCTATAATTTCTACTTAATTTTTTGTACTTCTCAGCACTTGGCTGAGGTATCCCAAATGTTCTCTAGGATCTTTTGCGGGTACAGGTAATGAAGTATGAGAGTTTGCGAAAATTGTTTAATGAGTTTTTATATTGTTTTTCTGCAATCTTATCTTACTCTCTAAATTTCTTGGAATGTGAATTCACTCTTTCGTTAGGGGAAACCGAGCAACTCTCGTGAAAGAGTGAATATTTAACTCTTTAAAAAATGTCCTTTATAAGTATTCAAAATATCCTTTAACTGTAAGCTTAAACACATGTATGTATTATTGCAATTGAAGACATTTGATTCGTAAAATTCCCATGACAATCATTCTCTCTAAATTTGAAATTTGTGGAAAACATTGCGAATCAGTAAATATCCACTGACTGTCAGCCCACAACACTACAGCTGACTAATCAGCGGTATATGTATACTATAGGCTGATCATCAGTGTATGTATACACTAATACGCAGTGAATTTCGCTGATTCAAAAGAGAATAAGTTAGCTGTATTATAAGGTAAACGTACCAATAGCTGGACGCTTAGTAAAACGACCCTATAGCTGGACAACCTAATGCTTGTCAAGAGAGCAAACGAATATCGCTTAGTCTGTCCAGCGATGGGTACATGTCCCGTCATTGGTACGTTTACTTTAATAAAAATTTGCTTATCAAAAATTAGTCCTTAAACAACATTTCGGTGCTATTTTAGAAGATAACACTGTATCTCAATAATTCATTACGCTTTAGTTAGAGTACTTGTATTAAAACCGAGTTTAGCCACAGCATTTTACTAAACACGTTTAGTACGCTGTTTTCCATCTCTTCTCTCGGTGTAATTCCATCTCTGAAATCCAGTAATCCAGTAATCACTTCTGAACTTCCGGTAGGACATGCCTCATTGAATCCTGATCAGTGAGACACCTAGAATCAAAATTGTCTTATAATTATTCATAACTTACCAAAGAAAAACGGTAGCCTACTGGAACAACATCTCCGCAAAGGATCATCTTGGGTCTTGTTGAGCTTGTAATATTCTGTAAAGGACGAAATGGGAAAAGTAAATTTGGCCAATCCCATTACCAAAAATGAGGAAAAAGTAGCTTTGCTCGTAATTCTAGCCCTTTCCTCCCTTGATACTTATACCTTAACCCCCGTGCTTTGTTCCTCGATGCCAATAAAACTAAGAATGTTTCATTACATCTCTCGTGTTTTTGACGATTACCGCCGGTACTCGAAACGGCGAAGAAGCGACCATGGTAACGCCCCAGTAAGTCCGTTCGCGCGACTACGATCCCCTGCAGCGGGTCTATGTACGGTTATTAAGGTAAGCCGATCTTCTCGTAGGCGAAGGTTAATACGCAATATTAGCTGTCGGTTCGCCAGATACCCTGGTGATGCCTGGGGTTCGGCAAACCATCCTCGAGGGCTTGTTATTGAATGTTTCACGGCGGATTATTCCGCTGATTTGAATTAGAAGCCATGACCTTTTAACTGCTCGCGATTGTGCATGCACCTAATGAATGACCCTTCAGAACAGTTCTTTGAAATTGGATCTTTGCAATATTCTCATTTTCATCGATCGGAAGGCCTTGTTTCTGCAATTCTAGAATAGCGTTCTAGGTGTTCATCACAAAAATCTAACACACCACTTTTTCCCAACTGGTCTACAAAAGAATAGCTGTTGTTGGGAAGCTGTCGGTGTTTTTTGAGGTAATTGATTCGATGTGCCCAAAATCCTAATACGAGAACACAAACGGCCCATTATATTAGGATTTCAAGATATTTGAGGTTATGTACACAAAATATACTTTGGCAATTGTTGAGGTTATGTATAGGATTCTACAATTATTTTTATCTATTTGATTTCGATTGCCTGCAATATCGTTCTCAAAGTTACGACCATTTTTAGGAATATGAAGTCAGAAAATTGATATTTTTATGTCCGATGAAGTGGAGCTAAAATATATGATAGTTTAAAATAATCGTAACTTTGTAAGAACAAATCGACATCAACTACCAACGTATTTTGGGTGCGGGTCAAAAACCGACAGTCATGAAGCCTTCAGACGAAAAGCCCACGCCCAGCGGATACTACATTTTTAAGTGTCGGTTTTTTTACTGTCAGTTTTTCAATTGTCGTTTGGTTGACTGTCGGTTTTTGGCCTGTCAACTTTTTGATTTGGAGGTTTTTCGACCCATACTCCATACTTTGAAGGCTAAATAGAACGCGAGTAGAAAACCCAACAAATAAAAAAGCCGAGAAGGCAAAAAAGTGACAATCGAAAAGCTGACACATAAAAAAATCAACACTTTGACAAGCCGACAATCATTTTTTGAAGTGTCGGTTTTTCGATTGTCAGTTTTTTGACTATCGGTTTTTTTACTTGTTGGCTTTTTGATTTGTCGATTTCTCGACCCACACCCGCTAAAAGCAGTAATAAATGACATACAGAAGGAAACGAAGGCATGCAATCGGTGCATGCTTTAGGTAATCTCAAAAAGAAAAAATGCGAATTTTTCGAGTACATAACCTCAAATATGTAAAAATGCTGACGGTATGTACCGCTTTGACCTTCCGGATTCAGATTCTAAACTTAAAATTACTATGAAATTGACCCACAATGCAGTTTTACATAACAAAACACGATTGACCTGTGTTGTTACCAAAAACGAAATTGATTTTCAATCGACTAGTTTGTTTTGAAGCAGATTAAAGGAAAAAGTTAGTGCGGAAAATATTCACCACATTAAATTCATTGATATTTTTATTAATTGCACAAAACTGCTATTAGAAATTACACCATAGTGGCTATACATTTACAATTATTGGGAGGCAGACATGGTTTCAAAGTGACGCGAGACTTTAATAGTTAATGTTTGAACTCCCGTTGTTTGGAGGTGTATGTATGTACCGCATTGAACCAATATATTCTTCGTGTTTAGTGCAATATCATTTTTGCAAGTGGTGAATTTGGGGCAATTGGTGCCGTTATAACCAATAGGGAAATCCCCCTCTTTGCGGAGTTTCGACTTTTTGAACCTCCTATACATATTTTTCAGAAACTCTTTTTATGTCCACTTTCGTCGTTGACTTACGAAATTACTTTCCACTTTAAGAAGAACGTACATACAAACTGTTTGGGATAAAATTTTCTCCTCTGCATCTTTGTTTAATATTTTTTTGTACGATTTTCATTTTTCAAAATAAACTTAAAAAGTAAATAAAATTTTTGTAAAGATGACGGCCACGATGAGGGCAGCCGGTTTTCATTATCATATTCGTAATTAGAGGGAACAAAAATATATATATATATATATATAAAGTAACCTTCGAATTTTTTATCAGAAGGAACAGTTCTTCGAAAGGTTTACTTAAAAAGTTTTCGTTCCATGGCCGTAAAGTAGAGTTTTACGTCCTGAGTAACGATTGGATCCGGCGAAGGAGCCCGAGGATGCACGATGCAAGAGATCGTCAAATCTTTTTTCGAACATCGTTTTTGTTCGTCCAGCATAGGCCATCCAAGAAGGAGCAATCGCTGCAAGACACGGATAAAGAAAAGCTATTTTCGTTTGAAATGAATCAATCTTATAAAGAAATTATACTTTAAAAAACTTAAAGATTGACATCATTATCAACATTTCTTGCAGATTCTATATACACCATAACCATTTCAATTTTTCCTCGTATGCTCAGATAATCCATTTTGAAGTAGTATTCGGAATAATCTTCGACTTACTAAAATGAGTTTTGTCAAAGAAAGGAAAAGTGAACACTTTCGTAATGTATCGATAGCCTCCGCTGATTTCAATCTACAATAATGCTAGAATTAAAATTTAGGAATATTCAGGAAACACTATTAATTAAGTAAAACGGTGTACTTTATAATTAGTTCTCAGAATGGACATACGTTTTAGCATGTTTTTCAAAATAATAATTTCCAAAGTTCTACTGTCCTTATCTTTTAAAATACTTCAGAAAGAAGGTTCTAGAAGAGTCTCCTTTTAAAATTTGTATTGATTTAGGCGTTTTAAAAACGATGTATCTCAAAATTCCAGATATTTTCTGTTTAATAAAATAAAACACATTTAATTTTTAACTTCCGGTCCCTCCTGAGGTATTTTTCATGTGTTTCTTAAGGAGATCGAATTAAGTTGTCCCAAAATCACACAGTAAATATTCCTTTCGATCAATTTATACTTAATGATTTCAGGATAATTACAATAATGCAAGATATCAAGACAGGTCTAGCCTACCATAACCTAACCTGATCTTAATTCGAAATTTTATCATACTTGGCTTAACTGGGTGTCGGGTCATCGTAATAAACACTTAAATTTCATAACACTGAGAGAATAAAATAGTAAAATCTACTCATTCTAAACGGGATAATTATTCGTGTAATCGAAATGATGAAAAGGATAAATATTGCAATAATCGTGTTCGAATGCACAATTTTCAGTAATTTTCACCTTTCATTTGATTTGTTTCCTCGTTCGAATGAAATTCTACAAATTTTAATACGAAATTAAACATTATTAAATGTTAATGGTTTTCGTCTTTCGAATCATACGTTGCATACCTGCGATCCTTTCCGAAATATTGAAGACAAAATATTAATTTTTCATTCGAAGTTCTAAGTTGTTTTGATATAGCCTGCTTAAAATTAATAATATTTCATTTAATTTAATATGGTTTTACACTCGATTTGCATTCCAAAATTAGCTGTTTTCGCATGTGTACATTGAACATGACCTCAAACTTCAAAATTCTCTAACACTGCGGATATATTCGTTTGATAACGATTAATATCTTATTTAAATTGGATAAGTTTCGAATCCAATAAAATCGAATGTAAAACCGGAAATGGCTTAAAAATGTTGAACGTGATCTCGTTTATTGGAATTCGTGTACTAGTAATGACCGTTGTTTAGTAATGTTGACAGCTTAGCATAACCTTAAAGTGTAGAGAATAGTTCACGTCAACTACGCACATAGTTATCCCATCTAGTATGCAGTAAATTTGGCTATTTTTTTCTTTCAGTGAAAAGAATCATATTACTTATAATCGATAAATAGTCGCGATCGGCAGCCACAGAGGTGGGTCGACAAGTTTTGTCACTCATGCATGTCTTATATTCCAAGACACCTGCAAGAAGACACCAAGGAAACTCCTAAAGATGATCATGTAAGCGTCATAAATTAAGACACCTGATTTATAGCGTAGTTGGTTTTGAAATTACTGTAAGATTTATAGAAATTAATAACTGTACTAAATGCCACATGTTTATCAAGATAGATGAATATGTTTCGTTTTGATTTTTCTTTTTTCTTTATTTCCCCCCATGGAAAATACGAATAACTTTATGTGCAAGTGAACCTTGAATGTAGAGTAATTTTAACGTCTAATATACCTCCAGAAAATTTGTTTTTTTTCTGAATGTATTCTAGTTTGGATTCGAGCAAGACCTCCTATATGTTGACCAAACTATATCGAGTACAAAAACAGTTTCTGATTTAAATTCGAAAAATAAGCTGAAACGTTCTTATAAGTAATTTCATAGAAATCAAACTGGCCCACTTCTAAATCCCGACAAATAAAAAAACAGACACTTCAAAAAACTAGACATTTCAAAATACAGACATTTTAAAAAGCAGACAGGTCAAAAATTAATTTGACCTTCAAGTGACCTACAAAATGAATCTCTTGGTAAAACTTTTTTGACCTTGTTATGACCTTCCAGTGAGACCTCAAATCCGAGATAATTTTTTGATGTTGTGAATGCACTAATCGGAGATGTCGAAATGTCGCGTTCTTGAATGTCTGTTTAGTGAAATGTATTGTTTTTGAATGTCTGTATTTTGAAATGTCTGTTTTTTGAAACGCCTGTTTCTTGGGTGCACCTCAAAACCCCGACAAATAAAAAAACAGACACTTAAAAAAACAGGCATTTCAAAAAACAGACATTAAAAAACCAGACATTTCAAAAACCAGACATTAAAAAAACAGACATTAAATAAAGACATTTCAAAAAACAGACACTCCAAAAACCGACATTTCAAAATACATACATTCAAAAATAATACATTTCAATAAACAGACATTCAAGAACCCGACGTTTCGAGTACACCTCAAAAACCCGACATTTAAAAAAACAGACAATCAAAAAATCCGACATTTCAAAATTTTGATGCGTTCCCTACATAAAACAATTATCTCGGGTCACCGCATTTGTGGTCTCACTGGAAGGTCATTTCAAGGTAAAAAATGTTATATTTTCATTATTTCAGTATTTTGAAATGTTTGTTTTTTTATTAAATGTCTGGTTTTTTAATGTCGGGGTTTTTTATATGTCTGTTTTGGGATTTGTCAGGCTTTTGAGGTTCATCCCATATACTACAACTGTAATTAATGATTGAGTTCAAAATGTCCTTCATAATCCAGGGGTCAAATTTATTTGTTCTTCAAGTGACCTACAAAATGAATCTCTGTGTCAAACATTTTTTATCTCGAAATGACGTTCCAGTGAGACCTCAAAACGGCGTACCCGATAATAATTTTTTGATGTCTTGAAAGCACCAATCGGAGGTGTCGACACGCGTCGGGATCTTGAATGTTTGCTTGTTGAAATGTCTGTATTTTGAGTGTCTGTTTTTTGAAATGTCTGTTTTTTGAATATCTGTATTTTGAAGTGTCTGGTTGTTGAATATCTGTTTTTTGAAATGTCTGCATTTTGAATGTCTGCATTTTGAATGTCTGTTTTTTGAAGCGTCTGTTTTTCGATTTGTCGGGATTTTGAGGTGCACCCTGTTCCTTTATTTGTCGGCATTTTGAGGTGGACCCCGAAATTTAACAAAATATATAAAAATGTTTTCCCGTGTAAATCGGGCGTGAGCCAGCCCTTAACGAAATCAGGAAAGAATGAAAGAAGTGTGAAGCGGTCGATTTGGATTCGCGCCGGTCGTCTCGCCGGGCTGCTCCTCGGTCCCGAAGGGTGTGGTGCGGGTTTACTATATACCGACTTGACATACGAGGGTGCCTGACAATGACAGGCCCACCTTCTGCTGGTCACTCTTATACAGTGGTATCCCATCGCACCCCATCCTCTCTTATATATATATATAGTTGTCCCTGCCCCGCCATTATCATATTTATTAACTGCCGCAAACGCGCTAGCAGAGCTTTATATGTAATCCACACACCTATTCGCGCGTGCTGATATTTCGACCAAGTACGTATATCTGTATATATAATATAATATAATGTGCGAGTGACAGCAGCACGTGCACGAGGGTCCTGCAGCGGTTTAGCAACAGCAGCATAGCTGCCCGGTGATGCGGATTTGTCGTAGTTTTCGTGCGATTATACCTGAACGCGCCGAAACCCGAGCAAATCGTTCGTCGAGTATCTTTGACGCGAACAAAACAGCATCCTGAAACAATGCCAGTGGACTAGGTGCGTGGATGAGGTCAAATAAGCTTCTGTACCAAGTCGTATTTTCCTAGTTGGCATGGGATGGTCAGACATCCAACGTTAAGTCCCATTGTACATTCCCAAAAAAGCTTCAAATCAATTTATAAAAGCATTTCAACAGGTTTTTTACCAGACAAACATATTCATACGTGACAAAAAAAATTGACCACCCAATAATTTCTGGTATCTTTGTTTAATTTGGTTGTGTATACGCGATATATAATGCTGAAAAATGTAAACAAACAGCAACCTGTGACTTATGTTGTTGTTTATTAGGATTCCGCAGAAAGCACATTAGAAGCTAATGACTATCGCTGAACAACCTTATCAGGTCCGTAAACGGAAAAAACACCACGATTGTTACAATCTAAGATATGGTTGTCTGGACTATACTATATTGATAATTATGTCCCTTCCATACTATGGTCGCAGCAACCATAGAATGGTTGGAGTGGAACCATATCTGTTGAAAGGGTTTCCATATGCAAAGTTCTCTTTACACTAGCAATGGTCGATCTATTAATATTTTAATTCACCATACTTCTTTGGTTGATATGTCCAAACCTGTTTTTTCCGTGTAGTCTGATTATCAAAGACTGTAAATGCTCAGAAATATCAGGTCAGTAAAGGCACTATCTAGAAACTGTAAAAGAATTTTTTGATTGTCGAAACAGTAGATGATCAAAATGGAAGATCAAAATGGTAAAGAAAACGACAAATTCAGTCATGGGACATAAATGTACAATGGAAGAGAACAAAACACATGCTGCTTTCCAGACTGACCCTTGTCTGCATCGTAAGTTATATTGTTGATAAACTTCTCAATACCAACTAAATCGTTTAAACTATTTTTTAAATTATAAAATATAACAATATAAAGACATATTTATTCTGCAAATCTATAAGATGCTCCTTGACTTTGGATACAAAAGAATAATAATTATTTGTACACGATCCAATAGCTACTCGTAAACCATCAAATATATTAGTCAGTTTATAAGAAAAAGCACCTGCAATTTTGTCAGAAACTGAATAGTACATGCTATCTCATGTCTGGGATTTTCTCTAGAGTTACCTAACATTTTTATCCGCTGGGAAAGGTATTCCGGAGTTTTCAAAGACATTATCCAACTCAAAAGAGCTAGTATTTTAAGCTTTATCCTATTAACGAATTTAAGCTACTTTGACGAATTGAAAGTAGACGAGATAAGCTCATATTTTCTTACTCGCAACTCATATTGTAAGCACTAATTTTTACTTCTTCGAAGCTTGCGCCAGTTGTCCCCATTCAGACATGATCCAAAAACTGTGATGCAATATGACATATGTGAAAGAACAAGCAATTCACATAGCATGAGTTTGATTTTAGTTGACACTACCAGTCTGAACGGTTACATGTACCTCAGTCGAAAGATTGATATAGCGCTCATGTTTAGAAAAGGACCAGTCACTATCGATAGACAAAGAAGGCTCCCTAGTCTCTTTTACAACCGGAATAACCAACCATTGATTTGAATCGTATAATTGTCAATATCAATTTTCTTATACCTGCTGACGAGAAATATGAAAGTTAATAAGGAAAATATGGAAAAGCGACTCGAATTTGCCCAAAAGACGGAAGTAAATTCGAACTACTTGGACACAAACAACGATTTCATGTGTGGTGGAAAAGTGGTCAAGAACAGATCGCCATGACCAGAAAACAGGAAAATATTGCGGAGGTAAATTGCTTGGAGATATTTTTCTTGGGAAGGCGTGGGTCGTTTGGTAAAAATCAATGGAATCATGACTGCTGACACTTATATCGATATTTTAAATCAGAATTTAGAATTGTTATTGAACTAATTAGGCTTGGAGTATACCGCCAAGAAAACACACAAATTTTGTTATTACCACTAATCGTATAAAGCAGCTCTATTGGCCTCCACAGTCCTCAGACTTAAATACAATCGAAAATTTATGGTTGATTTTGGAAGAAACGTGAACAAACCTGGAGTCACAAATAAAAATAATTACTTCCACGTGTTACAATAAGTTTGAGAAACTCTCGGTCCCAATTACCTACATAACTTGCTCGAAAGTATGCCCAGAGGATTGACGACAGTATTTTGGGCAAGAGGAGGTCATACGTCATACTAAGTTCTAAATTTAATTTTCTTTGATTTATGAATTAAGATTTATTAAATGGTCACTTATCTTTATCATGTATGAAAATGTTTTTTTTTTGTCGAAATGAAGTTACTGTAACAAACCTTTGGTATTAAAATAAATCTTTCAAAAACACATGATAATAGAGATATAAATATCTAATGAAATTTGAAGTGATTAATAAAGGGAAAAAAAACATGATAATATGATGCTTTTTCATTGAGAACTTCAGTTTTAAGATATCATATGTAAAGTACATGCACGTGACTTTATTATGCCGGTTACTGTACGATAATACTTATCTTGAAAATACAGTCAGTATTAGTAGTAATCGTTTATTTCGTATGAATCAGGGTGTCCAAAATCCATTATCAATATGTTTTCTAAAGAAAGTTTCAAATTAATTATTGTGTGATGGACAACATTCATTATTTATTTTTATTTCAGATACCTAAAATTAGTTACAACAATGAAACTCATCCAGGAAGAATTGAAAGTATTAACTAGCGATAATAATAATGCAGAGATTCAACGTGACAGTTGGGATTAGAAGGCGATGCTTCTGCACATATCTCGTTAGTAGGTAATGAATTAGATGAAATTAAGTAGATCTGAGTCTTTAACCACCTTCCTTCCACTTTCATTTCAACTGCCCATATCTACTGTAGTTTTCGATTGTTATCTTATCTGCTCCGTCATTTCAAACTTATGCATTTTGCGTATTTACAGTCAAGAACGACAATGTATATTGTGAAATTGTTGGCCTTATTGCGAATACAACAAAAGGCTAAATAATTTTCATAATCTAGTCATAGCTAAAGGTAGTAATATAATAGAACGGATACAGCGGAAGTATTTCAATCTTTATTAAATAACTGGTGATTACCATCCGTTTATTATTTGCAGGTAGTTAAAATCTGCCTCACTAGAATACATGGAGTCGTACCATGTAAATAGAGCCACATTTTTTAAATATATTTTCTTCCGACGACTCTTTACATCAGAAAGTCTTCTAAAAAATCATGGAAGTAAAATTTTAGGTTTTAAATAATCCCATTTTTTGAGGGGCACCTCGCCTCAAAATTGCTCAAAAAGAAATTAACGAAAGTTTTAGACATAGATTTCATACCCCGTTTTTGAAGGTACTAGAAATGAAATAGGGATTTTTCCCGAACTTTAAGATAACACGTCGGGTTAGTGCAAAAAAAGAAATGACGAGCCGCCCGATTTCAACCAAAAAACTGTGTTTTCTGTGGCTTTACTGGGAGTACAACATTTTTTTTTTCAAAAACTATTAGCAATCGTATTTTGATCTATAAAAATAAAATATACTGCATTTAAAATTGCGAAAAATGCAAAAAAAAAGTTTTGGAGTATATTAGGGTGGCTCAAAATATCATTGAATCATAATATCGTCGGTAATAACTTCATAAAAAAATGGTGCACCACTCTATTCCGGCCAATGTTTTTTTTTTGAAGTGCACAATATAAAAAAAATGCTATCTTTAACCATCGTTTTCGGTCGAAATTCGGGTGATGCATCATTATTTTTCAAAAACTAGTATTGTTATCAAAAAATGTGCAAAACATTTATATTTTGAGACACTAATACAGCATACTCCATTAAAAACTGCGAAAAAGAGAAAAAACATAGTTTTTGCAAAAATTCGAGCGGTGCAGCCGCAATTTTTTTTTTCAAAAACCAATATTGTTATCGTAAAAAGCGAAAAAGTACGCAATAAACCCTATTTTAAATGTATTACCTTTAAAACCAGGGTGTAAGAATGTTATCTAAAAATTTCAATTTCATAATTTTTTCTGGTCGAATTTTGAGATTGCGAGTCTCGCAAAAATGATGGTTATTTGTAACCTAAAGCCCGACTGTTTTTGTAATGTAATGACTGGTTGGTAGCAAATTTAAAAAAAAGACCTTTTTTAGCCTTATTACCTGATGCGAAAAGCTTTTTTACAGTTTACTATATTGAAGGAGTTTTGTTTTCCATTTCCCCAACTGTAAAATAATTTTTTTCTGACTATATATAACTACAATAATTTTATATACGATGCGTGCTCTGGTATTATAGGGACGCTTATTTTTTAAATTCTCCTTTATTTCCATTTCTTATTTATATTGTGACCGTCTAAATTGAGACTATTTATTCATTTCCATGCGCTCGAAAAATTTTGAATTACTTACTACCTTTATTTTGGTGTTCTAAAATTCTGGCTTTAGTATTATATTTGTCATAATATTTGTCAGTTACCTTTTGGATAGTCTAGGTCAAGTAGGCCATTTGCGTGGAGACACTTTTGCCATTCTTATTCTGCTATAACCTTATAATGAATATTTTTATTTATGCGGATTGTCAGTATTGCCTTTATTTCGTAAATAAATATATGTACAAATAAACACTTAAATAAATACACTTTTTTACTACAATAAACATATTATAAATATAATTCTTAAATAAATATATGTATAAATAAATATTGAAAAAAACTCTACGAATATTTTTCAGAAAAGTTGAGATTGTAACGTCTGACTGTTACTAACTTTTTTCACTTAAAGTTTAAAATTACTCTACAATTTAATTAACACGTATTACATAGGTACGCGATTTTGAGCAACTTCTTGTGTGCTGCAATCATTGCTATTTCCCTTCTCATCTTTTTCCGCAGAATAAAATGCGATAGAAAATGTTTGTCGTAATATTATTCTCGTAATATATTCATTATTATTTCAGTATACTGTTCTATTTATGCGGATTTCTTAGGCCATTTAATAATTATTTTAATAAAATTATGTATTTTTTTGTGGAGAAATTACAAAACAGAATAACGGTTTTTGTCAGCATAATTGCTAGTTAATAATGCACATAATATATAACAATATTATTATTATCTAAACATTTGTACATGGCGTTCGTGAAGAAAAATGTTGCATTAATCAGTTACGACTAAAAACTTGCTAATGACGCTGCAAATTAACAAAAGAAGATTATTATCCTGAAAGAAAATGAAATGTGCAAAATTCAGTAATTTAGTAGGGGAGAGTGGTGTAAGTTGGCACAGTCCAATTTTTAAGCGTTACAGTGTTGCCAGACTATAAACTCACTTTGATACACGGCAACTTTTGATGGTATGTAGTCGTTGTTACTTGTTTCCTTCGAAGCAATACGACATACAAACAATATTCGATAGTTCGAAAGTGTCAATTTGTGTCGTCGAATGCACGGAAAAGAATATTTTGCACTCAAATTTTAATTAAGGAAAGTGTGTGTTTTACTTTATTTTTAAACCCGTTATTTATTTATTTATTTACTACATGTTTACAGGCGATAACACCCTTTTTACATGAAATATTAACATTCACGTGGCGCAATTAAAATAACAAAATTTATATAAATTTATATAAGATTAGAATAAGACAACAATATAATAAGACTATCAGTAATACCGTATCACCAAATCACGTGGTTTACAATTTTTCTAAGGCTTATTAATAATTTTCTCCTTAATTATTCAACATGTGCCAATTTACACCACCTTTTGAAAAAAGTGACTTTTTTCACTTTTTGGTAAATCAACTGTAACTTTTTTTCTGAGACACGATAGAAATAAATTTCTGGATTAAAAAGTTGCCAGAATTTATGATCTTTCAAATGCCGCATAGTACGTTTTAAAATTCATTACTGAAAAAATTTTGTGGCCAAATGAAAAAAACCGTGCCAACTTACACCACTCTCCCCTAATATTATACTTACTATTATAGTTACTATTGAAATTTTCTTCATAAATAATAAGAAAACATTTTTAACAATTATCAGATTTCAATCAATGAAGCCTTAATGTCTAAAGACAATGAGTCTATACAACTTCGCTAAATGAAATACTCTAATTCAAGTTCGTAACATTTACTAAATAAATAATTCGGAAACAAGAAGGTTTTTAATGTTGTGGACATTGCGCCTTAGTATCGGAAACATTCGTCAACTTCCGAGAGGGTTCGGCTGAGTCAAGTACGACTAGCGCCACCAAGCGGATTACTTTCACTGGCGACAAAACAAGTCAACAAAAATAATCAAGCGTGTATCAGCAGTAGCAGCCACGTAGTTTAAATTAATAAATATAAAATTTGTATACCTGGTTTTAAATAATTCATTACATTCCGGAGCTAAAAAATATGTTCATGTAGTTGCATAACAAATGAATACAAGTTTTATGAAAACATCAAATTCCTTGTTAAACCTTTTTTTGGTTCCAATATAAATTGATTTTTGACAATTTTTTACAAGAGGGACTACAAGATTATCCTTCAAAAATGACAATAGCAGATGTTCTCGTCCGCTGCCGTATAGATGATGCAAACAAATTTCGATATTTGCACATTTTATTTTCGATCAAAAATCACCGAGTCGAAAGTCCGATTTGCGGGCGCCTCTTCATCCGCTTTAGCGCAGTTCGATGTTACTCGTCGATGTGTTAGGGTATCTGCTCTTCCATGTTGCCATGACATCGCGTAATGTTTAGGCACATATCTATATCTGTATACATGCGTAGTCGTTAAAAGCAGAAGCGATATAATTTCACTCTGCAGGATTTCTGGACCGGGATTTTCTCCGAGAGCGCGTATATCATACGTGCATTATACCAGTATCGAAATTCTATATTCTATTATTTTATTTCGAGTATCATTATTTTAATGTAAATTTCGATTGCATTATTTATATAAATTAATACGACCGTTCGAACGCATTAGCAAATTTCGATCGAATTGATTCACGTGTTTAATAATAATGATATCCTACTTGAATATAAATAATGCAGGTTATTCAGAACCAATGTCACTGCGAAGGAAGTATGTAGTCAAAATATCACTTTTACGGTACAAGAAATATTACTGTGCAAGTGCATTTATAAATAAAATATAGTATATTTTTGTATGTTTTTATACTTCCACTTCCATATTATTTCCAACTCCAGTACTCGTGTATTTAATTGTTTCATGAAAATATAATTAGTCCATCCTCACCTTCATTTACACAAACTTTTGATAGGTCCCTCAGCTTCAGATTTTGACCCTAAAATTGTTTTTAAATTTTGTGCATAGATATTGAAGTACATATATAAATTTAGCGTCACCTGCATATTGATTAATTTATTTTCATCTCCTGAAGAGCTTGGGTTCATTATAGTAGAGATAAATTTCTATTGCCAGGAATGTAGTCACTATAACTGTAATATTTTAGGAACTTCGCTGCACTCGACAGAAAAATACTACAAGTACTCGTTGAAATGAGCTGAGTTAATAATTTTTGGACTTCCAGGAACATCATGTCCCGAATTGTTGCGGAATGTCTTATATCCGTCCTGGACATCCACAGGACGCATCGTGGACCTTCGCGTACGATGAAAATAAATTTGTATTGACCAAAAATATTGGTATACAAAGAAATTTAGATTTATAAAACTAAAGGCATTTTTTGACTAAAATTGTTGAATTTTTACATTCTAAATTGATCAGAAATTTTTTTCTATTTACAAAAATGGGGGAAAGCGTTCAAAAGTATGAAAGAAGCATAGAAAAAAATAGGCGTCAAAAATGTTGGTTTTTGTAAAACTAAATCCTTTTTTTTTTACTAAAATTTGTTTACCAACCAAAATTCAATGTACATAATCATATTTTTCTTACTTATATCAATGTTCACGTTCTTAGATATTTGATCAACTTCGTTATCAATCTGAAAACTTTGTTTAGGAAATTCATTTTGTCCATTTTGAATTTGAATACTATTTGCACCTGCTCTCATCGGATCATTACTTTTCTGTGGGCCATATTGTCTCCATCGTTTATACGCCAAATTCTGGAGATGGACTGATTTCTTATTAATTTTAGGATTTTTCTTATTACTTTTATGTTTCTTATTCCTCATAGGTTGCATGAAAACTGAGATATACTAACAATTGCTGAAAAAATTAAATGTCAGTAATGTAAGTGAGGTGAAAAATAATAACGCAAGAAATGTAATTTCTCAATAGTTGTAGGATTTATTCAGAATGCAAGGACACACGAGGTGTAATGAATTTCATGAGAAATTTTCACATCTACTGCTGAAGATTTTGATCTGTTTCAAAATAAAATCTTTCCATTTTCCTGTTGTTTCTTGAAAAAGTTATTATCATATTGAGAAATAATTATTCTGATACAGTTCGTGATCTTCAGCAGCAGGCGTGAAATGGTTTCATGAAATGCATTATACTTCGAATGTCCATAAATTCTAAATACATTCTACTATTCTGCCTTACAAAGTAGAAAAGTTTATAACTATCACTTGTTTTTATTTTGATTGTATGTTGTTGCAATAAGAGAGGTGTAAGCTAAAAGCAAATATCTGTTATAGACTTGTTTATTGAAAAACAACATTTTGGCGTGTTATTTGTCAAAACTTCATAATCGACATTTTATTCTGGTAGTAACTGTTGGTGTACCAGATTTTTATAAAATCCATCAGATAATTAAAATTCCTAAGAGTAATAAGACATCGGTAGATTTAAAAAATACATTTAAAAATGTGAATAAACGATGGAAGCAAGATGGAAAGCAGAGGAAAATAAAAATAGTAGGTGAAACAGTTGTCAAATTCAATGTGAACCTGATGAATTGCCTAAATAAAGTTTTCATAGTCATTCGTAGCTATAGCAGTCATTGGATTCTATAGATAGAAGTAACTCGGCGAATAATATAGCGACATTGAATTATAGCAGTTAATAAGTCGGAAAAAATGTTCCCAAAAAAATGGTCGGATATCATTCCCAGAGAATTTTGAAATTTACTCACATAGCGCAAATTCCTGACGTCGTACGGAGCTACACAGGTCGTCCATTCTTGAGTATTTATCGCCCTGCTGACGCCCTAAAGGCATATGAAGGCACCTGAAGGTATGTCTCTAGAGTATCCTGATGATATTATCAGGATTATAAAAGCGGACATTTGTATGTCCTGAGGAGCTTACATGAAGATGTCAGTCCTCGTTTCAATTTTGTAATGAGCAGTAGGCATAATAAAAACTTACCATACCAACTAAATTTATGAGTATTTCAAATACGTAAAGTCAATAAAATTCTCATTACAAATGAATTGAAAAGTATAGTAATCATAAATAGTCGTCGTCAGTTATTTGTCCTTGTCAACATAATTGCGTGAAGTATCGAAGGGAAAACAATATTCGAATAAAAAATTGATTTCCTTTCCGACCTTCCTTTTGTCAAGGAGACACGCTTCGGACGTCGTTGTAAATTCATGCGAGGGTGAAACAAGGAAATGCCACCCTTGCCTCAGACAATTCATGAATACCAGAAGGCGAAATCATAGGGTTGTTTCCAAGCGACGATCTAAGACGACGACCTCGAAGGAGGCGGGGCTCTTAGTCCTTCTTTAGCTGATGTCTGTTTAGCATCTCTTTCTGTCTTATTCTTTGCATATCAGTCTTGTCACGTCTCTATCTCGTGCTCGATTAAGAAGGTCTTATAATGCATGGCAAGGGGTAGCACGATGTTTGTTCAGGAGAGCCGATCCAAGTACTCTTGTTTGTCATTCATGAAAGGATTTCCTCGCTGGGTCATTTACATTACACGAATTCTTGACGAGGAAAATACACAAATAAACATACCTAAAATTCATGCTCCTATAGATCTTACAGGTATTTTTGGGTATAGTCACTGAATAAGTTACAATTCGTTTGGTCCTTCGTCCCAAGCAAAGAATCCTTAGGTAATTGAAATTAAATATTCATATCGTTATTACCTTGGCTTGGCTACCCGTTGCTTTACAGGCAAAACATTTTGTACATTAGAAACAAAAATATTTACAAGAAAATAAGTGTCCTTTCAATATCAATAAATCACCCAGCAGAACAGCAGCACTGGAAAATGCTCAGCAAGTCATGGCTTCTTGTACTGAATTATTAAATTGCATAACTCCTTTTCTTCCCTTGAGATCTATTTGGAAATTCTTTAATCCATTTCCGATTCAGCTTTTCCTCTTTCATCGAGGATGATTTTGCATGTTTGACTTTAGTTCGGGACCTATATTAGAGACTCGGGTATGGGGTTAGGTCCTAATTAAAATGTTGTAACCATACTAAACCCATGTGCAATAAACGTGAACATTTCAAATTTCGGGTACTGGTTTACGTGTTTGTAACTCCTTGCCTAATAAGGACAATGAAGATTAAAATTAGAACATCCATCTTCCAAATACAAAGTCTCAGCCCCTCTTTTGCTAAATGTAGATCTAACCTATGGCAATAATTGAATGCCATTCTGGATTCTATATGCAATCTACCTTTTAACTCTTTAATCTTCCTGGGCCCTAGGACGACTGCAGTAGCTCAAGCTACATTATTTTCTTACGATGAACTAATAACTGGTGCTCAGGAGGGTTAAGAACGGGAGAGACTTTTAACACATTTTTCAACGCGGTATTGCCTTATGATTAGGTCAGCCAGAAAATTGGTCTAACCATTTCTAATGGTATCAAGGTGGTGTTTTTATATTCTGAAATCGGAATTGCAAAAAAATGAAATTCCAAAAAGATATGACCATTTTCTTGGAGAAAACCCTGTCAAACCCAGTTTAATAATTCTCGACATTAAAATCCCCTTCAAGAAAATTCAAAAATGCCCAAATATTCATATGTTGAAGTTGGTTTGACATTAAAATTAAGAAATTCATCATATGTTTTTCTTTATAACCTCCTCAAATATATATGATTTTGTTGTAGTAAGACTCTATCCAAAATAGTAATAATAAAATTAGAAAGTAACTATACCAACGAGATAAACAAAATCAATAACATTAAACGATTCTTCTCTTTTTTTTTCATCGGGATTACCAATATCGTCTGGAAATTTTCAATATCTGAAAACTCAATTTCAACCAGTTTTCATGGTACTACGTGCCGCCTACGACACAAATACATTTCAATAAAGGGAGATGCAGCATTTGTGACGGCATCCGGCATTCGAAATAGGCATATTTGGTATTTGGGCGTCGCATGATAGGTCAATGTGCGACAAACGCCAGGGTGTACCTCAAAGCATTCCAAATGGAATGGCGCACCGAGATATTGCTACTCGACACCCTCAAGCCGTTCTCGTAATTGCTACATTGTACGCGCCAGGAAATTCCCCATTCCGATTCCAATATTCCTGCAGGAATACCTATGGCAGGTACGCGTCGACATTATCCGTACTCGATTACACTCTGTGATGTTATCGATCAATTTCAAAGCTGACTACGGATTTGTGTATTGTTTCTACATAGACGTTTATTTAGATATATGTACACAACAGATAAAATGTTAAAGTTACAATGTGAAAGGCTGAAATTTCAAACGCGTATCTCTGGTACCGAATTGGTTTTCGATTAAATAACTCAATGTGTTCAGTTTACAGCTTTCTTAGGTTGAATTGTACAGTTTAGTAGATTTTTTTAATCCTTGATGATCATGGAAAATGATCGTATAGATTATTCTTGTCAAAATTTCTTAATCTCTGATTTATTAAAAAACTACCATTTGAAACAATATTCTGTCAAGGTATAGGGGAAATTGCCCTAAGTTGGCATTGCCCTAAGTTGGCAAAATGCAAATTGCAAGCCCTACTTCAGCGCCATTCACGGTGTCTTTGAAAAAAAAATTAAACCAAAAGTCAAAACACTTCAAATTTTCTTGCGAAGTTTGAAAGTGTTGTGTTTGTAAATTAAAAAAATGGCCGATTCAAAATCATCGATGGAAGGCTTTTTGCGAAACCTAACTTTGAAGTTTTGTTTCGTCTTGAACATTTTTTTCGCATGACATTTTTGTCAGGAATTATAACCTTGCATATTTTATTGTGAAAGTTGTTTTGCAAAATTCTATGTGCAAAAACAAAATAAACCATAGCTTTATTAAGAAATGTTGACTAGAGGCAAAATAAACTGACAATATAAAGTTATGGATCTTTCTTTACAAAAAGAAAATACAACAAAATATAGAACACGGCAGGTTCTCGACTGTAGATATTTGATAATGCAAACTTGCATTAAATTATATAGTCTTCTAGTGTATTTAGAGTTAATATCTAAATTTATAATAAAGTGTGACGCGATTTCGTTGATGCGACCAAATGCAAGATGCAAAAGAAAAAAATGTTTGTTATGAAACAAAAAATAAATTTGTTTAGAATTTGATGGATTTTTGAAATTTGTCTATCGGTGCAATCAGACTATAAATCAGCGCACGCGTATGTTACATTTAGACTAAATTTTCTTCAAAGGCCTCCATCGAGGATTTTGAATCTGCGATTTTTTTAATCTACAAACACAACACTTTGAAAATTCGCACGAAAATTTGAAGTGTTTTGACTTTTGGTTTCATTTTTTTCAAAGGCACCTTGTATTGTTGGCATTTTGCTATCACGTTTCAATTGGCACGTTAGTCAACTTTTCGCCATGCATAGATACGATTAATTGCATTTTTCCTGAACAAATTGGAAAGGTTGAGTTTCGAAAGTTACAGTATGTCAAAAATGCTTTGATGTTGAACGTTGGATTACGATAACTACGAATTGAACTTTTTATTAACTTTTTATTGGTCATGTGCGTTTTTCATAAAATTGTCTGGGGAAAGTAGTTACGAGCTCTTTGTAAAAAATTATATGATTGCCCTAAGTTGGCAATGATAAGGAACCGGGATTTTTCCCTTCTATTTAGCATTTGGCAATATTTTACAAATGCTTTTCATAAAATGTATAATATTACCGTGGTTAAATAAGTTGTCACATAATAATTTGTTATGTTAAGGCTATTTCAATATGGGTTTCGCGTCATATTACACGAGAAAGCTCGTACATTACAGAATATTGATTCAGAATATTGATTCAGAATATTCTGATGAAGAAAAATTAATGTACAGTGCCTCTCCACGTACATACAGGTTATATGCACAGAGAGAAAAAAAGTGTTAACGGAACCACGAAAAAATAGTAGAATCGATTTTAACCTCTTAAGAGATGTAAGGTTAGAGTTGATATTTGAGGTTATGTAGGAACGATTTAACAATCGGAAAATAGTAAATGGAACAATTTTATGGTACCGTTTACCGTAGAAATAGTGAGTGCAACAACTTTTTGGATTTGCGCGTTTTACTATTATAAAAAGGTCCCGTTAACTATTTTCTTTCTCTCTGTGTGGGCAAATCCATGAAACTTTTAACTTTCAGTATCGAAATTATTATTGTTTTAAACTTTCAAGCACAATGTTGTTCTTTGGCATATGTCTTCATATGTCCTTTACAAGCATTAATTCACTGTTGTAACTCATTTTTACTAAACGCCCTTAAGATGGAGTTTCAATACTACCTCACTTTTATACTTAACGCTATAAAAAAACTTCAGTGATTTGTCTTAGGTGCAACATGATATTTAGGGGTTTTCGAAGTCGCTGATTACGAATCTGAAGTTATGTTTCCAAAATTCAAAATGGCGGAACCAATATGACGGACATATTTTCAAAAATATTTCGAATTTCCGTACAAATTTGTATCTAGTAGTTATCGAAGTCGCAGATCATGAATCCATTATCAAAATTTATAATTTCAAAATGGCGGATCTAATATGGCGGACATATTTTCATAACTATTTCGGATTTTCGTACAAATTGGTATCTAGGGGTATTCGAGGTCGCTGATCATGAATCCATCATCAAAATTTATAATTCCAAAATGGCGGATCCAATATGTCGGACTTTATTTTAAAAAGTCCGTTTAAATTTTGTTAGTGGTTTTTTGGTATCGTTGAATTCGAATTTACATCTAAAAATAAAAAAAAGTCATTTACTTATTAAATTAATGTATTTAATGGCATTTGAATTTCATAATTACTTTACACAGAATTGTATATTATTAAAATTATTAAACGAAATTATAGTCCATAGAACTATATTTAATTGTTTAAACTGTTTTTTAAACTTTACTATATTTACATACGGTTGGTAAATATTCCGGAATGTATTTTGGATGATGGGCTCGTATTCAGCCAGATCAAAAATCCCTTACTAAAAAGTTATAAACAAATTCAATAACTTGTCAAAACAAATATCCGCCATATTGGGTTTACTTTTTTTTATTAAGTATTCGAATTCAGTAATCTCAAAAATCCCCAAGTACTAAATTTTAAGGGAATACAATACTACTACTACTACTACTACTACTACTACTACTACTATTAGTACTACTTTTCAAAGTAGTGTCCGCAATATTGGATCCACCATTTTGAAATTGTTCAATTATAATCATGGATTCGGGTACTACAACCTCGTATATAGCCGAGTAACAAATTCCAGTTTGATTTAATGAATTTTTAATGTAAATTGTAAAATTATTAAAACCATTTGTTTCTGACTTATATCTCAGAAACAAACGCCCACTGACAAACAAAAAACAAAAATAGTATCTAATAGACTTTGACATAGAACAACATATTTCTTCCTCATTAATATCGCCGTTAGCAACCTCTCCTTGTCAGCTAGATAGAAAAAAATGGTTTTTATAGGTTTCTTTCTCATGGTTTATACTATGAAAATGAAGTTGACGGGTGTTTTATTATAGGTAGGAAATGTTTTGTCTGGTTAGGTTTAGTTAGTTTCATAAAAAAAAATTAATTTCTGACTTTATTGATTTTGGCACACAAATAGATAGCGCCACCTATGAATATTTTTTGTTTAAATTTGTAAAAATTCTGCAAGCATTTTTGTGCTATTTGGAAGATATTTTGAAATATACGACTAAAAAATATTTTGAATCACACTAATGTACATATTGCTAGAATAAATGAAAATTTACTATTATTTGAATTTCATATTTTATGAAAACAAGAAAACATAGTCATTCGTTCCGTCTTATTAGACAATAATATAAATATCATCTTTCTGTATTTCTTCCTCCAATATAATTTTCCGTGTCCCGAATTATCCCTAGTAGAAATCATTTTGCAAATATCAGGGTGGAAGCTTAGTCCTTGGAATATTGCATAACATTAATCTTTAATTATAATTTGCAATAATTATTGAATTAACCATCTTATATATTCCCAAATTCCGATGAAGCATAAAAAAAAATAGTTGGTTATTTTGGACCACCTTAATGCCCATATATCTAATTCAATATTCTTGGAAATATACTTTTTACAATGCAGTTGAAATTATGTAATATTAGTCTGTTAACAAGTTTAGTCAATATTACTAAATTTGGTTTTGAGTGCAGTAAATGAAAAAAACAGTTTAATTTCGAAATGGCATGAATTATTCTGACATTTTCACTAGAATTTGTTCAGTCCAGGTGAGTAATACGTATAACGTTCTTGCCATCTTACGACTGCGAGATCATGGAAGAGCGAGTACCTACACTTGCAGACTCCTATATAAATGTGTGTATCCATGCAAGCTGCGTCGCCGTGCAAATTAAATGTTAAGTCTTGTTACGCTCCCCTATTCGTGACGAGCAATTCGCTTCTCGTTACTGCCATGCTTTTTGCCCAAACGATTCTGCAAAAGTACGTTTTCATTTAAAACAGGCCCGTACTAATTCGGGAACATTTCAGTAGGAACTTAGTCATTGGAATAATAATTAAAAAGTCTGCTAAAACGACGAATCGTCTCGTATTTACGTAATTATAATTGTAAATCTTGTATCATGATGATAATTAATATTCTTTAAAAATGCGTACAGAAAGTCATGAATAAATAGAAAACGTTAATAATGTGTCATTGAATCGTCGAATGATGAATTATGGTAAATATGTATCGAATGCTTTTCATATTTTGATGATAATCAACATTTTTATTGTCTGGAGAGCACCTGAAATTAAATCATTTCCCTGCAAACTGGTAATTGAAAATCCATCATTGTATTGAGCTGCAACTATAATTAGGAATTAATGACGGAATGATATAAAGTATACTTCATAACAGGCAGTACTAGCAGCTACAATGGTTGGTTGAAATTGCACTTATGACATAATGATTGCCGGCAATTTCATCGAATAACATTTCATTGCAGTTGAAATTCAAAATAAATGCACTGAAATTGAAATACTGTGCTAAACTAAAATGCATACTCTTTTTAGTTAAAGTTGATGACTAATTCTTTAGTGAATGAAATAGATTGGTCAAAACCTTGCCATTATTTTCACTGAGTTAAGTGATTTATTTTCGAAAAATCGTTTGAAATATAAAAAGTATCCAAAATGAAGTCAGAATGAAACGAACGTACGAGATAAATATTTAACCTCTTTTGTTGATACGATAATTAGTCGAAAAAACCTATACTTAACATATCCTGGTATATTTAAAAGCAATTAAATATCTATGAAGAAAGTCTCCAAATGCCCAAAATTGTGGCCTTTATGAAGTAGATTAAGAAATATGTTGTAGAAAATCAGTAATTTGAAGTTACACTATTAATTAATGACTCGGGTTAATATAACTCTTATCAAGTAAAAAATTACAGTAAATTAAGTGACCAAAATTAAAATATATCAAAAGATCATAAAAATACTATTGTTCCAAAATGTTTTAACAATACAACTTTACTTCTTAGAGCATATTTCATTATTTATATACTAATCTCAATAAATTTCAATCGTTAACTTCTTTTACACCGGAAATTTAATATTTTGATAAAATCGCCCAAACTCAAATAAAAAAGAAATCTCTGAAACAAATCCAATATAAATTCAAGTGTTGATTTTTTAACAGATCGCTAACACCATATACAATTAATATTAAAAAATTGTCGACAAAAACCATACATAATATATATGCCCAAAATGCCCTAAAATCTTACGGACCAATAACGTACTTACTGTACCTAGACAACATAATCAAATACTATGTTTGGAAGTAGTAATCAATAAGTAAGCTCTGCAGTTGAAGAAACCTAAAACGATGAGTCCTAAATATCTAAACTGACATTTCGGAATACATACCATTTCGTGCATGTTTCTCAAGAGAAAAACATTAAACCTTTGAAGTAAGATTCAATCTCCCGTAAACGAAAATATTTCGAATTATAATTGAAATGTCCAAACAACAAAGTTTTCAACGAACACAATTTCTGGCCAAAAGTTAAATATTTTGGACACTTCTTTCCAATTTTTAAAAAGACGGTGAACTGACGCGTTCAGCAACGCATGAGATGAAAGAATTACTCAATAAATACAGATCTGAACTCAATAAAGAAACTGCTTTCCAAAATATATCGAAAATACATTGACCAAAATAATGTTTCACTCGCGCATCAATTGCCTTCCTAAGTCAACGATGACACGGCAATAACGGATGATTTAACGTAAAAAATTAACAAAACTCTCATGGATTCCAGTGAAGATGAAAAAGTATCTGAAGAAAAACTAAGAAGAAACCTTTACATCCCATATAAATGAGGGAAGAAAATGGAAACGTCTAATGCATTACCACTTTAATTCTGAAATGTGTAAATCAATGTTCAAAATTTCGAAAATTAATACTATTTATGAAAGAACAATACAAGTTAATGTTTTCTCACTCAATGACAACATCAACACTGAGATTAATGCGAGCAAAGTGCCCAAAGTACCTTTAGAACTGATATTTCTATAAAGGAACAAACGGTTGGCCACCTAAATGTCATGTTTCATAACAACTAAAGCAGCGTTTTAAAAATAAAGTTCACTATTTAAAATAATAGTTAGGACATCGAAGAATGTGCCCAAAATGATGTTTTTAATTCACTTCCACTATGATTTTACATTTCAACTGTGAAAAATAAAAGATTGATGCGTCAAAAACTAAACAACTTGTAAAATGAGTATACCCAAAATATTAATAACGATTGAAATTCGACCAAAGATTAACAATGTCCAAAAGCTGAACAATAAACCTTAAAAACAGACGATGTAATTGTTGACAAAATTTCGGTTAAATATCGTAACAGATACTTTTTTTGATAATAGTTGTCAAGAATATAAACCTTATATTTCAAGATGTCCGAAACAATGAGTCCAAATTATCCACAATGACATTTCGAAATACCATTTTGTGCCTGACCAAAAGTATGACGATAAAAAATGCTAATTGCGGAGTCCAAACCAATTGCCTTCAACCAACACAATATTTCTAACCGAAATTTGAACATTTTGGGCACACTTCCTTTGAAATTTCTAAAAATGCCTGATATTTCGTAACGATATAAACCTTATATTTCAAGATGTCCGAAACAATGAGTCCAAATTATCCGCAATGACATTTCGAAATACCATTTTGTGCCTGACCAAAAGTATGACGATAAAAAATGCTAATTGCGGAGTCCAAACCAATTGCCTTCAACGAACACAATATTTCTAACCGAAATTTGAACATTTTGGGCACACTTCCTTTGAAATTTCTAAAAATGCCTGATATTTCGTAACGATATAAACCTTATATTTCAAGATGTCCGAAACAATGAGTCCAAATTATCCGCAATGACATTTCGAAATACCATTTTGTGCCTGACCAAAAGTATGACGATAAAAAATGCTAATTGCGGAGTCCAAACCAATTGCCTTCAACCAACACAATATTTCTAACCGAAAATTGAACATTTTGGGCACACTTCCTTTGAAATTTCTAACAATGCCTGGTATTTCGTACCGATATAAACCTTATATTTCAAGATGTCCGAAACAATGAGTCCAAATTATCCACAATGACATTTCGAAATACCATTTTGTGCCTGACCAAAAGTATGACGATAAAAAATGCTAATTGCGGAGTCCAAAACAATTGCCTTCAACGAACACAATATTTCTGACCGAAAATTGAACATTTTGGGCACACTTCCTTTGAAATTTCTAAAAATGCCTGATATTTCGTAACGATATAAACCTTATATTTCAAGATGTCCGAAACAATGAGTCCAAATTATCCACAATGACATTTCGAAATACCATTTTGTGCCTGACCAAAAGTATGACGTTAAAAAATGCTAATTGCGGAGTCCAAACCAATTGCCTTCAACGAACACAATATTTCTAACCGAAAATTAAACATTTTGGGCACACTTCCTTTGAAATTTCTAAAAATGACTGGTATTTCGTAACGAAACCTTCCAACGATCAGGATTTGAACGACACGTGACTTTTTGACCCATGGCCCTAATAGATCAGTATAGATCAAGGATGATCGCGACGTTGATCGAATCGGAATCGGAAGGAGACTTGCGGTCAGTGACGCGGTGGTTCGACGAAACTGGAGAGCGAACGTGCGAGGGAGCCGAAGAAATCGTTGGCATCGCGATGATTTTACGAAAATCGCAGTGGGGGCCCGTGGC
This sequence comes from Trichopria drosophilae, assembly GCA_030407085.1. Classification (NCBI taxonomy): domain Eukaryota; kingdom Metazoa; phylum Arthropoda; class Insecta; order Hymenoptera; family Diapriidae; genus Trichopria; species Trichopria drosophilae. Next base: position 187,286,762 of record CM059582.1, read on the forward strand.
TTCCTTTTCCCCGGCCCTACAGCATTCGGCAGCGCACGACGTCGTTCCCAACACATAAGCATCTCCGTCGGCGGCACGAGACGACGGGACGCTCTCTCGCTCGGGACGGAACCCACACCACGACGTGGCGTCACCCTCGAGCCCGTGTTCGTGTAGGCATCTGGTAGGGGAAGGTCGTCCCCGCCTACCGTTCTGGTCCCGGGATCCCGGCGACGCCCCTTGGAGTCACGCCCCTGAAACAGGCTCCGCGTAGAGCGTGCCCATGACTCTGCATGGGGAGACCGGAAAAACTGGCCGATAGGGACGTCGGCAGCCCTACTACTACATTGCCCCAGGTTACGGAAATTTCTCCTCGTGAAATCCCATAAAAAGATAAGCGGTGATTAGAAAACATATTGTTAATTTACGATTGTTCTTTATATGATTTTTCCAGTGAACTCCACTTGTAGAAAGTGAAATTTTATTTTAAGGTTATGTGAAACTTGGATTCGTAAAATTAAGTGAATTGTAGGGTACAACTAAAAAATCCGAAACATTGATAAATCGACGTTTAAAAAACTGACATTGTTGTTTTCATGAATATTACAGCTTTATAGTAATTTAAGTTTTATAAATGAATTGTCAAAATTATAATAAAGAATTAAATAATGGCCAACACAGTTCTTGAAAAAAAAAATAAAAATATCTAATAGGATTTTTTATTGGCCTGCCCAACGTTTCGACCTCATTGGAGGTCCTCTTCAGGGGCATCCTGATGTATTAACACACAAGACGAACTGTTTTTCAGTTGTTGAAGAGCTCGTTTAGTGGATGGTCCATAATTGTTCTCAATAAATCCGTAGAATCCTCTTTGTTTAGGTATTGTAACAATTGTTTAAATTTCGATGAAGGATAAAATTCATTTCTCATCTTCAAAATTATTCAAGATGTTATGATTAATATTTCATGTTTAAGGCCAAATTCACAAACAGTAATTTATGTTTTATAAATGAAGTGTCAAATTTATAATAAAGAATTAAATAATGGCCAACACAGTTCTTGAACAAAAATAAAAATATCCAAAAGGATTTTTTATTGTCCTGCCCAACATTTTTTTATTGTTCGTCATGTGTGTTAATACATCACGATCCCCCTGAAGAGGACCTCCAATGAGGTCGAAACGTTGGGCAGGACAATAAAAAATCCTTTTGGATATTTTTATTTTTTTTCAACAACTGTGTTGGCCATTATTTAATTCTTTATTATTACAGCTTTATGACTGACTAGCTTTTTGACTCTGTCATCGTTTTTTGAGTGTCGGCTTTTTAAATGTCGATTTATCAATGTTTCGTATTTTTGAAATTCGTGTTTTTGAGGTGATCCCGAATTGTATTCAACCAAGTACATCGCGGCTCTGGTATTCATTAAGTTCCTATTCTTGTAGTAGAAAAGCACTCTTCAGGGAGTGAAAAAATTGGTAATTTTTGATAATGTGCGTTCTAACCCATTGTCCTGAATCGATATTTTTTCACTGCAATTTTCAATAGTTATTTCTATGAAAAAAAGGGTCCAAAAATTTCGATACAGGTACATTTGACGTAAAATTGACTAAATTTAATGATTTTACAGATTTTACAAAAAAATGCAGTAACAAATGGTATATTATTCTGAAGAAGCCATTCATCTACGCGACATAATTTGCATTTTCAGGAGTACGTTTGGATTCAAGGAGTCCAAACTCATCCGCAATATTGAAAATTAACAAGAATGTATCAATTTTCAGTATAAAAGAGTGGGTTTTTTACTTTATCATATTACCCTAATAGCACACTTTATTCCATCCATATTCCTAAAATATTCTTTTGGAACATTGGGAATATTCCATCCATATTCCCGGAACATTGAAATGTCCAACGGTCGGAATATTCCTTAGGAATATTCCAGGAACATTTTGTTGGAATATTCCAGGAAAATTGAAATATTCTGCATTAGAAATGTTATAAACAATATAAATTTTGTTAGAATATTCCAAAAGCTATCAAATAATATAGACGAAATAACAATGCGAAATGAATGAATATCATTTTTTCAGCTGATTTTAGAATATTTCATTGAAATGTCGCAATTATTAAATGATTTCCTAAAAATCTAGAATTGTTGAAAATACAAATATATATCAATTTTTTATAATCCCTCTGCATTAATTGATAGAGCTTTTAAAATATGCGAATAGAATGTTCAATCTGTAATGTTTAATAATATTTATGATGCTGAATATATCACTGTTCCTGGAATATTCCAAAGGAATATTCCGGACTTTGAATATTTCAATGTTCCTGGAATATGGATGGAATGTTGCTTTGGAATATTCCCAATGTTTCAAAGGAATATTCCGAACATTGGTCATTTCAATGTTCCTGGACTATGGATGGAATATTACTTTGGAATATTCCCAATGTTCCAAAGGAAAATTCCGGGAATATGGATTGAATAAAGCCTGCTATTGGGGTAGGAGCGATTCATACTTTTTTATTTTATATAATTACCTATCTGAAGATGAGAATATTTTGATTATTAACGAAATAAAATATTGAAAAAAACTTAATATCATGGAGTGAAAATTGCACTCTTTCAGACTGAATACTGATACATTCTTGCAAATAAGTGAATTTTCACATTTGTAGATGAGTTCAGGCACCTTAAAAACTCCGATTTTAGTCTCTGAGAATCAAAATTCTCTCGAGTAGAAGGTTTTCAGTCTACAGAAGTGATTTTTTCATTTCAGGAAATTTAAGTAATTCACAAATTCAAACTAGACAACATGATCATAATGTTTAAGTATGTCAAAAATAGTAAAAAGAGTATATTTTTATACTTTCATCAGAAATTGAAATCCTTCTGAAATTTCTTATTCTCTTTGAGAGGGGAAATTAATTTGTTTATACGAGTGATTCAGTTTTCATTCTAAATAGAGTTTTTGATTTCTAGCTTTGACAAAACTCTACATATCTAGCAGATATCTTATTACTTACATTATAAGTATTTAAAGATCCTTAACGCATAAAGACGTTTGAAGAGACGCCAAAATTGGGTGATCAATAAAAGAGTTTTGTAGTTTTAGTCTCTGGAAGTAATGTAAATTTTCGTATTAACGAAGCGTTCTTAAACAGTGTACTTGTAATGTAGTGAGATATACTAAGATTTTGTTGTGTCATTGAAAAATAAACACTGAAAAAAGTTCGGGATCCACACAAGTTTCGATTTTAGTGTGTCTAATGTTTTTTTTTAGTTGTGAACAATATAAAGTGATTGCCTTTTTTGTAAATAAAAAATCCACAGCTATACTATTATCGTAAAAAAATGTTTGAATGTCGAATTAAACTATGCCACTGGTAAGTACTGTCTTTATAATTGCTTCAGTTTTACTGTAATCGGTCGATACATTCGGAAAGTGTTTTTTCAGTATCAAGGACTACAGATTGAAATAAAACAATAGAAATACAAATTTTGTCTGTATTGTAAGCGAATTTGAGCCCGTCGAAACATCGTAAAATGTACCAAATATGGTCCATGTTTCCGCCAACATAACCTATTGTTACTGTCCGCTTCGAAGTCAGTGAATGACTTGGTGCATATGTGCAAATATCTGTTTTGTTTAGATTTTTTGCAATTAAAAGAAAATACCAAAGGAAAATAAAATCGCACACAAATAGAAGGTGAAAGAGAAGGAATGTCGCTGCGAAGCGCGAAAAAACGGCAACGATTCAATTACTGGTACAGATCTATCCTGTTATTTTTCATAAGTTAAATCCTTAATCGTTCTCACAATATCGAATTGGTAGATGGGGCTAATAATAGTATTTTTCGTCCCTAGGACGCAAAATGTTATTTTGCAGCCTACTGCGACAAAAAGTACAATCATAAAGGTCTGCTTTTCATGTTTCACAATCAATAAATTAATTAAAAAACAAGTTAAAATTAGTTTACTTACCAAAAAAAGCATTTTTAGCCATAAAATAAGATTTTGTGGGATTCTGGAAAAATCTTTCCCATTTTCCACAGTTTTACTACACGGAGAGAAGAAATGGAGCATGTCCTACTAAAAGTATTTAATAACATAATTTTTCGTAATTGTAACTAGACATTATGTTGTATTTACGAAATATAATTCAGTTTTATTTTGTTGCTTTTACTAAACCGCGTGGTAGAAAAAACTTTCGTTTAGTGACATTGACGATTCCATGGCAAGCACCATGAGTGTCAGCGATTTTTTAATTTACTGGAATTGTAGCAATTATGTCTTTGACGGTACATTAATATTTTAATATTACAGAAATTTCGAATCCCAGTATGTTTCATTTATCGGGAATTTTTTATTTTCATACTTTTGTGGTTAGGATTTGACGATTTTATGTCTTTGTACAGGTATTGCTAGTGTACAGAATATATAGAGTTGGGAATAAAAAAAATAATTTGTCAAGACTAAATTGCATTATAATACATATTTTCTGTTTTTTACAGAGCTATAGATGCTTTGAGACTGTTTACATTCGGGACTACTTTTATGCGAAAAAATGACCATACAATCGTTCAATGAAGGTTTATACATCTACCAAGTTTGAAATTCCAATTAAATTATGAATTCCCTGGTGGAAAATATGAGCAGACTGACCATTACTCAGAATAGTTTTTTTGCCCAATATTTGTTTCCTAAATTCTAGCAAAACACTGGGCATTCAGTCAAAATCAGCTGACAGTAAAAAAACCGACACTTCAAAAAATGACTGTCCGCTTGCCGATATGCCTAATTTTGATGTGTCGGCTTTTTGACCGTCGGCTTTTCCACTGTCGGCTTTACGACTATCGGCTTTTTGATTTGTCGGTTTTTCGACACACATCCGTAAATTGGACTATATAGAATCGTTATTTTCGCTTACCTCTCTGTGAAAGTAATCTTTCATGTTTTCTAAAACTCGCGTTTAGTAAATTTTATGTAATATATCGTTCGTCGAAAATCAACGCTTCTGTTTAGGTCCTACTGTCATATGAGTAGGATCTAGTACATCCTTCTCTCCATCTAGCATTTTGCGCAAGGTGCGCATAAAAGTGTAGGCATTTTTTGGTCACACCGTGACATTGAAAATATACTTAACATTAAAATATTTGATACACTATTTGTAATTGTTGGCACTGAGAATCTTCGTTAGAGTTTGAAGGATCATCACCAGTCACACGAGCTCCATCAAGAATGGAATTTTCAATCAAATTTATGAAATTAATACCAACAAGTCCTTGGAGATCTCTGAATTCATATTCGATAATTCGCTCAACACAAAGACCGACCTATAAATCGGAACCGTAAAATCCCAAGTTACGGCCGATAGGATTTAAACGGCTTTCGATGTAAAATGCACATGTGCACTCCGTTCGCGTCGGACAAATCGAAAAAAAAGTATAATGCACGAGACGACCGTTATAACTCTTGGCCTTTGACATTGTGCTCGCGTTATTGCCGTTTCACAAAAGCTCTTTACGCAGGATGTCTGTAACGAGCACTTTAGTACACGACGGTTAAACTTAAAAATGTCATAAGACGCCATTGTATTGCCCACCTATGTGACGTGCATGTGCTCCGGCCCGCGACCACTCGACGGTCCGTTGGCGCGTACACGATGGCATATTGTTTAATGAACGGATATATAGGTGAGAGTGGGAAAACATGAATGACTGCGAGTGGAATCAGAACCCAGCTAGAGAGACGTCCTGGTAACCAAGGATAAATATGGTTGAAGAAATAAACTAGAAAAGATGAAACGAGAGTGGTACTTGTGAATGGTGCACCAAAAATGCAAAAAAAAAACATTTCAATGACGTTGGTTTCTATTTTTACATTGTTTGGTTTGTTACTTTTGTATATTTTTGAGGTTAAATGTTTCTGACCGAGGGTCCAGCAAAGCTAGTCTTCAACAAATAATTTTGCATTTGCTATCAACCAAACTTTGGACATCTATATGGGCAAATCTCCAGAACCTTTAGATTTAGTGTTATTTGCATCTTATCATATCATCACTTAGACAAAGTAATATGATTTTTAAAGAGTGATATATATCAAAATATATCGTCCATATATTTTTAATAAGTTCCATCATACAAACTCATTACAACGCATGAAAAACTTGTCCAATGTCGTCTCTGTCGAATATAATTTCCACATTCTTCTTCCGTTTAGTAAACATTATTTTTACAAGGAACGCTACATTAATTTCGTATTGAAATATATTGTTCATGAAGGTTTGAAGAATTAAATGTTATATTTGTTAATTACATACCCTTTGTAATAAATGAGCTGTAATAACCGAAAATAAAACAATGTTTTTTTTAACGCACAGCAAAGTATTATTTCAGTGCATCTGCACGAAAGCCTACAAAGATTAGAATCGCTTTTCATTCATCTTTTGGAATTCATAATACCGCAATTACTTACGAACGAATCCAATGTCGCCTCCACAATCAAGTCTGCTTCGTTAAAAAAAAAAATATTCGAAAAGTAACATTTTCAAAAGACATATAAATGTGTTATTGAGACGTAGGGGCTTGTGCTTATCAACCACGTTTATATTTACACTTTATTTGTAAAAATTCACAAATGTAACTGTCGCTACAGTTAGTTGTTACTAATAAATGTATAACCTGAACTTTCATCGTCTTATAAGTTCATAATATTAACCGGCGAAATGGATCGTTTAAAGGAACTAAAATGGTTAAATGTACGAAGAAAACGAGAAGAAATCCGAAAAAAAGGAAGAGTTAAGAAATGAAAAGAAAAGAGATCAAAATGTACTTTGCAACATTGCTATTCATATTTTTACAACTGTTTCATTCTTTTGTTTCAAAACGTATCGTACATTTTAGTACACGGAGAGAAATTTTCGAGAAAAATTACTGTGCTCGGCATCCAAAAAGAGGTGCAAAATCATTTTATTGTAATATTTACAGACCCAGACAAGATAATTTGCATATTTGGGTAGGACTATTTGTAATAACGGCTACAATATCTCTTGTACTTCTAGATGAAACGTATGATGTAGCTCCGTAAAATTTGTTGTATACCAAGTTTTTAAATCGGTGCAACTCAAATAATCCCGTGCAGTTTAAGAAATTTCAATGTAGTGGTCCATAATTTTTCATGTGCCATTTCCTGAAACGTTTGCGAAAGATCCGAGTACATCCGTAATTTACCGACCGTGAAAACGGTAGCAATATGGCGCTCAAGCACATAATTTTAGCAGTTGGGATTGCATGGATTGTAACTTGTTAGTTTTCTTAATTCATAATTTCAGTAAACAGTTGAGTAAATATTTAAATTTTTTTTTAATCATTTTTCGAATGAAATAGCAGTGCAATGGCAATATCCTTAACAAGTATCGGTATGCTTCGCATGTTCATATAGACACTGCTTGTAAATTTACGAAAAGACTTGTGAATACGTAATATAAACTAACAATAAGTCATGACGATTCTTGTTCCATGCATAAAGAAACACAAGTTGTATAAGGGTTCTTAAAATTTTACTGTGCTGTGGACTATGAATTATTGCCGAAAATTTTACTGTGCTCTGGATCAGGAATTTTTCTGGTGCCAATACCACAGATTTTACATCTCATTTCAGAAAAATTCAATATGACAATGCAAACTATACTTTGCCAACATTATTCACATCATTTGTCGGACAGCATGGTAATTTTTCAGGAGATTTCCGTACAAATTTTAATGGAAAATTTTCTCCGTGTATTATTTAATATTAATATAATAGGCACTGGCACTCGCTTAAACGTTGTTCATGAATAAATATCTATTTCTGAATGAATCACGTAACGGTACCAAAAAAATCAGAAGTGTGCTTGCATCTTTATTTTTCAAAAATGTCGACTTCAAAATTGAAAGGTTCTGGAGATTTGCCCATATACTAATAGCACATCCTCCTGAGGACATTTTCGGGAGCTCCTCATGAATCGTCTAACTGGCCACTTTTATCATCCAGTTAATGACATTAGAACATCATCAAGACAAGGTGCTGGTGGAAAACCCAACAATTCGAAAGGCCGAAATGTCAAAAAATCGACAGTTGAAAACCCAACATTGAACATACAAAAATTAATAAGCAAAAAGTGAACGGCATATGTCCAGGAATTAAAGTGGCCTTTTTTTCACAATAAGGTTGATGATGCCGATTTAATTGCCTAAACAGCAGACAACTCTACAATGTTTAATATTAGCAAAAAATGTATTTTCGAAGTAGTTTATAATATTCCTGAAAAAAATGCACTCAACTGCAAAAATAACGTACCGAAGCAAATGCCCATAACGAAGTTGCAAATTAATGTTCTCCAACCAAAATTGATGAAATTGATTACTTCAATCGTAATTTTCCCAACGACATTACTCCATATTGTTAGAATGATCCTTATAATACGGTTTCGAATCACACAAATCGATTTTTGCCTTAAAAAGTCTTTGATCGTTAATACGGTTGGAATCCAAAGGCTTTAGTACAACGAAATTTCAGGTTCACAACCGCACGCATTCTCCCTGCTAGAAATTTCGATACGCGTCGCCGCAGCTCAAAATTCTAATCGACAAATGATGTCGGATCGGTCGAGCATGTACAATAAAACTCATTCGGCACCGCGAACAATCAAGTTACAAGTGGACAATCCCTTTTGTAAAAAAAAGCCAACACGTCGGAACAGAAGTCCTCCCGTCACACGGTGTTCTCAAGTGGCTCTCGGCTGGCATAAGAAAATCGCGAACGGTTCCCACACACGGAGCCCACCAGGAACACGAATATTCGTCGCCTACGGGCCCCACGTGGTGCTTCGTGTGACGGAATCTGGGCCTTGCCATTTTCTAAGCTACTTTCAGTCAGGGCTTTCCGGACGAGAGAGTAGCGATTTTTCCGGAAGAGCGGTCAGGAAGTCGGGGAGTCAAGGAGGAGCCACCCGGGGGGTCCTAAGGTCGTACGGGGGGCCCGTCAACTCGGTGGCGGATCCTGCAGGATGCGACGACGTGCGGGACATTATCGACGGACGGGTGCATCGCGCGGGAACACACCCGGGGGGCCGGATTCAAAGTATCGACATTACGCCCTTAAAGGAGCGACTATTTGCCGCGGTGAATTAGGGATAACTGATTGATATGAAAGAAGACGGGGTTTTGCATTCGTTTTATTATTATATAGGCAAATCTCAAAATTTTGACATTTTTGGAGCATTTCATTTTTTTTTAATTCCCTGTGAAAATGAAACCAGTAAATATTTTTCGAAAATTTTGGATTTATTACAAACAATAAATACATAAACACGTCTTGGTTATTATGAGAAATAATATTCTAAAAGTATTTTCGAAATTATTCAATAATTTTAAAGTTATAGCATTTTTTGGGTTACTTCAAATTACAATTTTCAACATTGCTCACTAAGGGTAATAGTTTAATCATGTACATTGCAATTTATTGTAAATTATCATAAAATTGTATTTTTTAAAATGCATTATTTTTTGAAATGCATTATTTTTAAATAATATCATTTGTACGGAGAGTGGCTTAATTCGGACCGTGGCCTCATTCGCAACGTGTCCTAAATAGAACCATGCCGCTTATTCCAAGTTTAAAATTATCGATTAATTAAAATGTAGGCAAATCATTTAAAATAAAGCCTGATTTTAAATGTAGTTTATCAATGGGTTCATACCTATCTTCGTTAAGGCAAAAGCCCTTAAACCAATTTGATTTTATTAGTGACTGTTGTCAGGTTCAGAGTGTAACATTTTTGTGGCGAAGTAAGTCTACGTTGACGACAGCTCACTTGTTTAGTATAAATACAACATCTTTTGTAGTTAAACGAGTTTTCAGGATTCAACAAATAATATTTCGTTTCCGTAAATTGGTCATATGAACTGTTCCAAACATTTCATTTCCAACACATCGTGACAGTTTCCTGAATGCGTCTTTTTTTATTATACATCATCTGGCATTATCATTGTGGTTTTCGATCACGTCGGATTATGATCCATTCCCATTCAGCACACTTATTCAGAATAGATACTTGATACCTTCCTAATATTCTACTGTCACGTATTGATAACCTCGGTTATCATTGCTGGTATCTATTTGATATAATACTGATACGTTTTCACTACATTTCTGGTTCGTTCCAATAGCCGCAGTCATACTTCATTTCAGATACGTAACATTCACATAAACAAAATACGTAGTGAATATTTATCGTTTATGTAAAATATTTATTTCAATTATACAACAGAATTGTATCAAAATTTACCCCAAAATGATTCTACAAAAATTGTATAGTATCCATTTACTCCAAAGTGATTCTACAAAATTTATGAAGTTCAAAATTTTCAAACTATAACAAAATTGTAGGGCGTCTTAGAATTTCAATGCGGAAATGGAAAGGATACGAAATCTTGAAAAATGCAATGGACGAAAGCAGAAATCTCGAAGATGATTCCCAATATCGCAGAAATTTCATCAACACGATGCCAACTCAGAGGAACAAACACCCACATAGATAACTTCCCTGAGAATTTTTAAAAAGATAACGCGAAAATCAACTTGTACATCTTCTTTCGATCTTTGATCCAAGCGGTAAATCCAGGGTTCTCCACACGACGTTCATACAACGTGAATCCTTGTTTAACCCAAGGAATCGTTAAACCTATAATTCTGCAATCATTAAATTCATCGGGCGAAACAATAACCAAACTTTAGATGCAAAAAAACATACGAGTTACTTCGCAACAAAATGGCAAAAATTTTATTTTGATTTATGAAATTTATTTATTTTATAATCTTATTACTTTTCCCAATTTGATGTTTTTATTTGGAGTTTTGAGTAAAACTGAAAGATGGGAACAAGTAACGTAAATTATACGTACCACGTATTTGAAATGAAACGAATTCGTATCTGATACATTGAAAATTGGTTTCTACCTCCGCTTTCATAACATGACACGTAGTTACGTATGTATATATTAGGGGGGAGTGAATCGGAAAAGTTTTTTTGTAACACTTATTTTAGGTAGTTTTTGATGCGCTAAGAACGAAAATGACCATAAAAAAATTCTAAAAAAATGTTTCACATTCGCCCCGACGTCCCAAAGATGCCGTTTTTGGGGTGTTTTTTTTCGATTATCTGTAACTCCGTCATTTTTTTTTAATTTTTTTTTTTTTTTGGAAAAGGTGCCCACATTATCCATCTATTAAATCCATATAATAGAAATTTTTATTTTTTTTATTATGCCTCTAAAAAATTGGTATATATGTCGATTTTTCAAAAAATTGAATATTTCGCTATTTTTCATTTATAACAAGTCAAATATCGGCAGAATCGAAGTGTGGCTATGATTTTTCGACGTATTTTGTGCTCCTAAACGTGAAAATTATCGTAAAATTTAACTAAATGTCTTCTCTTAGTTGTTATTTTTTAAAAAATTCTAAAAATGTAACCTGATTCTATTAAAAGCTATTTTAAGGGCTTACTACGGTCAAAAATTGTGAAAGTTTTAATTTTTTTATTTGAAAGTACAATATTTCAAGAATCTTCTGTAAAATCTCGCGTCAATCCGAGCAAAACTAACACAGACATGATTTTTTGAACTGTCCAATTCGGAGACCTATAATATGAATAAAACGACAACTCGCCAGGGGTCACCCTAGTCGACAGCCCAAAGATTCAGCAAGCTCACGGATCCCTATTGAATTGGCGATCCAGAGCTGTGGGATCTTTTATTTTTACAGAATATTCTTGAAATGTTGTACTTTCGAATAAAAAATTAAAACTCTGACAATTTTTGGCCGTAGTCAGCCCTTAAAATAGCTTTTAATAGAATCAGGTTACATTTTTAGAACTTTTTAAAAAATAACGACTAAGAGAAGACATTTAGCTAAATTTTACGATCATTTTCACGTTTAGGAGGTCAAAATACGTCGAAAAATCGTAGCCACACTTCGATTTTGCCGATATTTGACTTGTTATAAATGAAAAATATCGAAATATTCAATTTTTTGAAAAATCGGCATACATATCGATTTTTTAGAGGCATAATAAAAAAAAATAAAAATTTCTATTATATGGATTTAATAGATGGATAATGTGGGCACCTTTTCCAAAAAAAAAAATTTTTTTAAAATGACGGAGTTACAGATAATCGAAAAAAAACACCCCAAAAACGGCATCTTTGGGACGTCCGGGGCGAATGTGAAACATTTTTTTAGAATTTTTTTATGGTCATTTTCGTTCTTAGCGCATCAAAAACTACCAAAAAATAAGTGTTACAAAAAAACTTTTCCGATTCACTCCACCCTAATATATATATATATATGTATGTATCAGTCGATATCGAAATTATGTTACGTATCTGATATGTACTAATTTTTTGGGATGTGATGTATGGGTTGTAAACATCAGCATCTCTTCTACATTTCTGATGCCTAAATATTAACATTATGCTACTTTTTTACACAATACAGTCGCATGACCTCATTTGAGTCTCACAAAAATTCAAATATCTCTGAAAAAGTAAATTTAATTCCAATGGAAAAGTTGTAACCAATGTTTAACCAGTTTAAAGCAGTGTGGTTGAGGTCAAGGTCACCCTTTAATTCGGTGTCGTAAATTCTAAAATTCTTAATTTGGAAATTATTATCGAAAAGTCATGTCAGTCAGGGTCATTTTGCGTGCCTTATCTGTTCAAGGTCAACGTATTAATTGGCCAAGGTCATATTTAAACGCAAATTTTTGCACTCTCTCAGATTCCAAAGACTAAAGTAGTAGTTATTTTTTAAAATGTTAATTTGCCCTTGAAATATTCATGAAAGTCATTATCGAGGTCAAGAACCTTATAAATTAGCCTTATATCTAACCCTACAACTTTTCAAAACACAAGTTTCCTACAAAATGCTTACCACCCGAGATACCTACCCGCTATTTAAAATGCGTCACCCTGTTATTAAAAGATGTAATAATTTTAAAAAAATTTTAAAAAGATAAGATTAAAATAACATTGAATTACTTTTCACAATTTTTACCAAAAAGAACGTCAGTAATCTCCAAAACATATAAACCTGACTTCGTGCACGTTTTGTAAATCTCTTATTTGTAATTTATGCCCGAAAGTAGTATGGGGAATTTATCAGAAGCGATTGTCATATAAAAGCTCTTTTTTCGCAAGTATTTTTTTTCAGTTTCATTTAATTTGAGGTAATTATAAAAAATAGAAAATGAAACTAAGTTGATTAATTCTCGTACAATATTTTGAATCCGTTCACAGCTATGCATCATTTAAGAGTCAGATCTAATGACGTTAATAAGATTACAAAAGTAAATTGCAATATTGAAAATTAAGAACATCTATGTAATCAATTATGATATTTCGATTAGATAATCTCTTATAAACTAAATATGTATTACGTGACTATACACCGTAATTTATGCTATTTTGTAAGTTATTTCATTTGAAGTATGTCATTGATACAAAATAATAGTATAGGTATTCATTCACAAATATATGCAGAACAAACTATATATATATATATATATATATATATGTTTTAGTCCGATATCCTTGTTTAAAAGAATTGATTGTTTCACAATTAGTTAAAACTTTGCCAGACAAGACTTTAATTTGTTTAAAGTATTCTACTCTGCTATAAAGTATAAGTAAATAGCTTTAAAATGTGAGAAATTCAAAATGTTGAGTCCTAAAAACTTTCAAGTACACAGATTTCAAATTTAATAAGTCTCAATCGCTATATTACAATACTTAAATACAGACAGTTCCGTTATCGAAATAAAATTCATGATATGGTCGATTTTCGAGTTATCGTTATAAGATGGGTTTCTCATTGTAATGCTTAAAAGGCCAAATTTTATCAAATAATATAATAGATCATAAATTCGATATTTAAAGTGCGTTTTTTTTCATTTTAACCCATTAACGCTTGAAATGAAATTTTCTAAGTAGTCTTTCATATCAAAATCAAAGTTGAAAAAGATTAAAAAGTACTTATCCGACTATTTTCAACGTCGATCATCAAGATTGCGAGGTCAAAATTGAGTTACAGTCAACAAGAATTCTGTAATGAATTTGAATCATTTGAGTTATCTAGGAAAAAATGCCTAAATTATAGTATTTGAAATTCATTTCCTTAAAAACTATCAACTTTTCAAATAAATTATAAATAACAAAAAATGTTTACAGTTCATGAAAAAATATGCCTAATGTTTTCAAGTTCAAAAAATTTCTTAAACATCTTAAAAAATAAATTTCTAAACATATGGTTTACAAATATTGACAAAATACCAGTATATTAATCAGCGATTTCCAAAAACTTTTCGTTCTTAGCATTTTTTAAAAAAGTTCATAGTTTTTAAGTTACAGCATGTAGAAAAGTTTCAAAAGAAATGTTGAGACTCTGGCGGCTATTTGCCATCATTCCAGTAAAGTAGGGTATAAAAGTAAATGTTTTCTTAAATTTCAAATATTTTAATCACCTTTGTCCATAATTTCAATAGAATCGCAATATTCTAACAGCTCGAAAAATAAGACTAAATGATTCTGATTTTTTTTAGCGATTTTCCTTCAATCGAAATCGACCTCGAAGATAGTAGTCAAGACTTAACTGAAATTAATTGTTAGATTAACGTCTCCCACTGAATCCCTCAATTGCCTTCAAGATTTATAATATCTAGATAAAGTATTTTATATCATTATCTAATTTGTAAGCATCTTTTGTACCTTTTATTCTTTTACAAGTTTAATTTTATATCATTTTAAACCAACAGTTTAAGTTTGATTTAAATAAACTATAACAGAGGTTCGTGCGAAGTCTAAAAAAAGAAAATATGAATTATATATTTATTTTTAAGAATTAAGAGTGTGGACCATAACCTTTGAACAATACAATATGTACACAATCTTTAAGAAGAACAATATTAATTTGCACCAGGCCTATATTTCACATGTGATTCATACGCCTTTCCAGTCACGTATTTCTTATACAGTTATAAACTGGTTCATCTATTAGGCATTAATGGCTTAAAAATATATAACTGACGACTTTTTAAGAAATCATGCCATGATAAACTAAACTACAATACCTAGTATTTGCTTGATATTGACAAGATAATTTGTATTTGATAATGAAGTGTCATTCATAATAAAATAAACTTCATAATATCGATAAGGAAGTTATGAATTACTAATGCTTATTACCTAATAGATATAACGTGATTAATTTTTTTTTTAATTGTACCTTCACGTCTAGTTCATTTACTGGATGGAGGTGATTAGTCAGTATTAGATGAACGTTGGTTCTGAGCAGTTTTAAAGGTTACTATCCTCTTGTAACATTTATTTTACGTTTATTTCAGGACAAGTGTAAAGAAGTTTAATTTGTTTTGTGCTCTTCTAATGTGTATTTATACAGTATTAAAGTATAAGTGTGAAATACATAGATTTATAAGAAATAATTATAAAATATTGTGAAGGAATATGAACTACTTAAATATATATAGTACAAAATAAACGCATCCGAAAATATTACCTTATAATATAATATAGTTGTATTAACAGTTTGAATAAGTTGCTGCGATGCCTATGTAAAAATCATTTAAAATCAATATTAAAACTAAGACATTATAATATGCAGAAAGAAATTCAGTGCCTGAAAATGAAGTTTATAGTTATTTACTTAAATTAAATAAAACAATATTTAAACCTCGTTTGTTTTCCTATGACGCCTAGTAGTGATTGTTACATTTATTTCAGTGCATGAATTACATGCAAACAAATGGAGAACGTATAATATCTCAACTAATTAAATAACACGTATGAACTTTTTTTACTGTATAATAAATTTATATGAAATTTGTTTCATTTATAGAGGGAATTACAAAATGATCTTCAGAATTTTCCTCTATGGCTTAATTGCAGTTCAATTTATGTTCTGCCGATCGGTGCGTATTAGTTGTTCAGAATTTATCAGAATGTAGAGTGTATTATAAAAATTTATTATTTTTTAGTATGTTATAATCGGAGAATACAATCCTCCAGAAAATTATAACAGCACGATCGACAACAGCGATGAAATCACAAGTGATGATCTCGATATATCAGCAGAAGAAGAAGGTATGTTACTAACAAATATATATTTACTAAAAATTCAATATTCATGATTGATAAAGAAACGGTATTCAAAAATGTAAACTTTCAGACATTTCCGGAGACAATTCAGTAATTTTATTCTTGATTCAAGAGAACAAGCGATAAATATTTTAATTCTATGTATTTAACAGTTTTTACTTGAATTCAGTGATGGTTTTAAAACTTTTTCATTGTTTCGCTTAAAAAGCGAAACTTGAAAAACTCCTGAATTAAAAACTACACCGAATATTCTAATTTATTAAAAATAAACATTACAAAATTTTTTTTTTTTCTAATAATTAAAAATATTTATCATTTCACGTTTCATTAAAACAAGACTACTTAGTTAGTTCAATTTTAGTTCGATTCTATCTTAATCAGATATTCTAATGTTTTTGGTTTAAACATTTTAATATATTTCTTTCTATATCTTAATTTAATTACTCCCATGTCAACATGCCAAAAACAGGCAGTTTTAAATGTGGCGAAATAAGTATAAATAAATGTAAATTAAATAATATAATAAAGTATAGATGTAAAAATAAGTTCTTTTTAAGACATTTTTAGTTTTGCAGACGCGATATGTCTTCGTAAAAAAATGTCATGTTGTAGATTCCACTGTATTGAAGTAAAACACTTGATTTTACAGTGTTGTGAACAATAAATAAAATAGTACGTGTGCTGTTAGAAAATTATTGTTTAAATATCGTTGTGTAATCATTAACAAATGTATGTTTAGCATTATCAAATGATTTAATTCGCCATACTTACAGAATCTTTTATATATCGTAAATAAATCGTTTTCTAGTATGTTTGCAATCGGTTGGATGTTAAATATTTGGCTAATTTATTTCTTGCTGTATTGTTCCATAAATTTTCATATGCAATACATTTCTACTTATTCATACACGTAGAAAATTTGAATTTTTAATCCAAGCGAATTCGGTGTCTAACTAAATTGTCGAATAAGAGAATTTATATTTCAATTAATCTTTATCCAAAAGTACTATTCTCGAAAAAACAAACTTTTTATTTATAATTTTTCATTCACATATATTTAAAACACATGATTTTAAAAAGAAATAAACTTCGCATAACTTTGCATTTAACCCTTTCAGTCACGAATTTTTCCAGCCATGGCATTTTTTGGAAATTTTGTATACTTGAGTTTTTGAGGTCACTGATTACGAATCCGGTGTCAGAGTTTCGAAATTCAAAATGGCAGATTCAATATGGGCGACAAAAATTGTGAGAAATCATAATTTTGTCTAATTTTAAAATTGTGAATGGCAGAGATAATACAGCGGTCAAAGATTAAAATAAAAATGTTTTTACTTTTGGTGATTTTGGTTTAGTTTTGTATATTCTTTCTACTGCACGGCAACTGCTCTCAGTCAAAACACGAATGGGGACGTGTCCTCCATTTTTTATGATCTCCACTTTTTTGTTATATTTTTTTAGATTTCTATAATTTTTTCGATTTTTATTATTCTTTTTTTTTATTCCGAAGACTTTTAGTATTTCTTTTGTAGTTTTAAGATTTACTTTATATTTATAAAACGTTATATTTGAGATACGTTATATCTGTTAAATATTTTTATTTTATCATGTGTGAAATTTTTCAAAGCAATTTTTACTTGCACTTAGATACAGTGGGGGACCGCAAATTTTCTCTTTACTACTGCCTAGTGTACACCGCCCCCGTTTTTTCTCTGGCAATAATACAGGCAGATGAAGATCTGAACTACATCTCTTTTCATGCGAAACAGACGGTTTGTGACAGTTTATGGGAGCTGACTGTGCCTTACGACCTAATTTTATAGGGTTAATCGAACCAAGCAATGAGTCTACTAACTGTAACCTGAAATTTTTCAAAAGTGCAGTTTTATTCTGGCTGTATATATAATAAATGCATTCACAATACGAATCATTTTTGTCGGCCATAGTGGATCCGCCATTTTGAATTTTGAAAATCTGTTACCGGATTCGTAACCAGCAACCTCCAAAACCCCTATATACCAAATATTAGACAAAATCATAATTTTTCAAAATTTTTGCCGGCCATATTGAATACGCCATTTTGAATTTTGAAAATCTGATGCCGGATGAGTAATCAGTGACATCAAAAACTCCGACATACCAAATTTCGAGTAATAATAGCTATTAGTTTTTCCTGGCATGAATTTCTTTTGAAAATTATGTCTTTTTGGTACTAATTTGTTATTAACAATAATTATTTTATATAATTTTACAATATTATTTTTTTTAACACTTATTGGAGTCTTAGGAAAGCCAGACATAAAAAAACCGCATCGAAATCGATAACTATCTGTTCATAAACCTCAAATAATCGATAGCATCTTGGTGGGACACTGGTGTTCGCCTGTGACTGAAAGGGTTAATAGTATTTTTCGTGCCTAGGGCGCGCAAAATAACTTTTTGCGCCCATGGTACGAAAAGCATTTTTATCACATAAGGACAGGAACAGCTCTGGTTTCGAGGTACGAAACGCAAAATTGTTGAACATTCATTAATATGTTTACATCGTTAATCTCCCCTGTAATTTAGCACCCTGGAGAACACGAAATTACATTTTGCGATTCGCAAAAGGGGTGTAAAATCGTATTTTTTATTGCATTAGTATCCGTCTTTGTCAATCAACCTAATTATTGTCTAAAAAATGTCTAAACTATTAATAAGTTTGAGTAGAATTGTATTTTAATAATATTTGTATTCAATTTGAATCCAATTTCGATTATTGGAATACGAATAAATTGTATCAAAATACGCTATACATTTTTCAAATAAGACTTTCTCGAAACAATTCATAAGTGTTTCAAATACAAAGTATTTTTTGTCAATTTAAAGGATTTATGTCAAGTATCATATCAAGTTTAGCATTTGGCCCTTTTACGTAATCTAATTATGTAATGCATCAGGTAATCTGAAAAATACTTCAATACTTATTTATTACTTGTGAAAAAAAAATTGTTTAATTTTGCCAATATTAAAGATCGGAAAGAATTTTTTGTGTGGTTATTTCATCTGATAAATAGAATTGAAATGTATAATTGATGGTTTCAGATGTAGACGAAGAAACCATTAGATATTCTCACAGTACTACGTCACATTTATATGCAGACATTTCAGAAGATGATTTCGAAGAATATTTTGAACCCAAAGGACATGTCTTATTTGGTCGAAATACAAAAATATTCAAAACTACTTCCCGCGGATCGGGGGCAAATAAAAAAATATTTTATACAGAAGATAACCAGGTAAGTGTCGTATATGAACAATAAGATTGTATATGCGTTTCCTTAGTAAGTCAAAGTACTCTTGTTAGATAGAAATATTTCTGTATTCAGGTATTTTTATATTTCTAAATTATTTCCGTTTAAGTGCCAGTAATCTGAATACTAATTAATCAAACTATAAAAACGTTAATTATATTAATAAACGAAACACACATTTTTCCGAAATTTCTTTTAATGACAATGATGTTTTTTCCCCTTATTTTTTCTTATGATATTTGAAATGTAAATAATTTGATTAGACCTATCTTATCTTCTTAGAAAAAAAAAGATTATAAACAGATTCAGCATGTCGATTTTGTAATGATTTGTTTTGAATATTATTCATTCGAAATCAATTTAGTAAACAATATAAAACAAAAAACAAAATAATCTTTCATTCCAGGAAATTTTATATACTTTATTAAACATATTAAGTATCGTACTATTACGTAACTTTACATTGTCTAAGGACATTTTTTACCTAACAATAGACTTAGTAAGTACTTTAATATTTATTAAATATCTAATGGATTTTCCTTGATTTTTTTATTAGTAGCTATTCAAATTTCCAAATTTTAAGTGGCATTAGTAATGAATATTCGTAGTATGTAGACAATTCTGAAACAATCCGTGATAAAGAAAATATAATCAAGTACGACATGAGTGATTTAGGTCACAAGTATGTGGAACTAAAGTAACCTGAAATATTAAGCGAACAAATATTCATTTTTATTGATCATGATATCGCCAAATGTATCTAAAAATTAAATAGATTAGATCATATTATAACTTCTTATAAAATTTAATATTTGTCGGGGAAAGTCGCCAAAGGTGCTAATTTATATATTTATATATAACGTAATAAAATCTTTTGAATCCAAATATAATGGGATATAAAAAGTAAGGAACCTATTTGAATCCCAAAATAGTATTTTTCGATATGAGGCCGTAAAATCTTACGGCCATGTGTCCAACATTATATTTCGGTACTGAAAGCTGTAAAAATTCGATTTCGCAGACAGCATTTAGTCCGTATAGGTTATGTTTTTGACAGCGCTGATTCATGTCTCACGTAATCCGTGAAATTTCATTTTACGGACTAAAAGTAGGCCGTAAAATCGGATTTCGCAAAATTCCAAACACATTTAAATTAAAAAAATGTTGAAAATGTGCAACATTACAGTTTTTGAATAAAAAATAAGCTGTAAAAAGTGTAAAATGTAAGGAATGTATTTCAATCCAAAAAGAAAGTATTTAACGAAATCCTGAATACTTTTGAATCCAAAAATAATGTGACGTTTAAAAGTACAAAATGTGAAAATGTATTTCAATAAAAAAAAACTAAGTACGGGAATTCGAAATTATTTTGACACATTTGAATCCATATTTTGACAAATTAAAATAATTTTAAATAACAAACAAAATCTGAACTTGACGAATATGAAATATCGATTTTGAAAACGTATGAATCCAAACGCAGAAATAATAAAGTGCTAAAACATTTAAAACTGATAAATGCATTTCTGAACTTGTGGAATATAATGTTTTAACTCAATTATTTTTAATCCAAAGGTAATGTATCACTGAATTAAAAAAAATAAAATAAATGCATGCGTATCCTAAAAGAATAATGACACTGAAATTTTCAATGCATTTGAATCACAAAAAAAGTGTATATTAAAAGTGCAAAATATATAAGGAGTGTATTTAAAACCCATAAAAATACAGGTTGAGTTTTTACACTAAAGTGTATGAAATTTCATTTTGAAAGATCGTTTTTGAACTCAAATTTATTGGGGAACATAACATTTTCACCAAGTGTTATTTGCGTATTCAAATGCATTCATCATTTTGGATATAAAAGCATTCAAGGTAGACAAAATCGGGATTGGAAATGAACAAAAGGATGTATGCAATTATTATCTAAGAAAAAATGTACTATTCTACTATAATATACATCTTTAAATAATGTAGCCGGAAATTACATATGAAAATCATCAACCTTTTCTTTCTCGTCAGGAGGATTTATTAAAGAAATCATGAAAAACGAACGGTTTTAACTTTTGTCACGGTATTCCAGACAATAACAGTGAAAATATTGTAAATGAGATTTGTAAAATATTTTGAAAATATTCTGGACAAAGGATTACCTTAGTGTCATAAATTTTCTAGTCAGTTACAAAATATATGTGGTCATACAATGGATAATATATGGTTTTCTTAATCACAACTCCAACATCAATAATAAATAAAAGAGCCCAAATAAATTTAGAAATTTTATGATTCGCTATAAAGTAAGAGTCGATTCTAGTAGGATTTTTGCTCCAGAATCCAAATTTGAGCGTCAACTTATCCAATTGGATTTAGTTTTTGAGATATTGAATAAAAGGAGTAAAAAATTTCAGGAATTTTGAACATCTTTTCACGCCAAAAAAATGCTGTTGCCTCACCAGTAACAGTCAATTCTAATAGGATTTTCCCATACAATCCATATATTGTACACCAAAATAACCAGTTGGACCTAGTTTGTGACCAAATTGACAGTCAAAGGGGTAAAAAACGTGCTTTTGGACATTTTTCAAGTCTATACACTAAGATGCAATGCAAAAACTCAAGAAATGCAAAATGACGGGTCCAATATGTCCGACAAGCTTTATTAAATTCGAATCACTTCAAACTCATTGCCTGCTTTTCGATAAAAATAGAAAAAATGCCCAAAAACACGATTTTTTATCCGTTTTACCTTCACTTTGAGCAAAACGTAGGTCCAATATTTTGGAGTACACATTTAGATTTTCAGGCAAAAACCCTATTAGAATTAACTCTTATTGGTGAGACAGCAGAATTTTGTTGGGCTAATAATGGATGTTCAAAAATGCCTAGACTCGAATTGTTGACCCCTTTGACCTTCAATATCTCCAAAATTAAAGCCAGTTGGCTATTTCGGTAATCGTATTTGCATTCTGGACAAAAAATTACAACAGAATCGATTCTTACTTATAGGGCAACAACATTTTGCTGCGTAAACATGCTGGATACTAATACAACATAATTAATAATATATTACCCATTGTACATTTCCTGCGTAGATTCTGTCAAATCTGCAGTATACAGACAATGTCAAGGATCCGCAACCGGTGACTGCTAACTCAACTGTAAGTAATCAAAATCAATTTTTCATACAGTATTCTTAAATTGCGTGAATATAACCATCATAAATATTATTTATTACAGGATTATTTAAACAGTAGAGGAACTGCTTATATTGAAATCGTTGTCGCAGTTCATTACAGTCTATACACGTAAGTATATAGAAATATAACATATATTTAGACATGCATTCATGTTTATATTTTTATTTTATTTTGTTCTAATTGGATACTAGAATTTTCAAGAGTTTTATTCCTAGAGACAATAATTATCTGATAAAAAACATTTAAGAATGTCATATATTATATAAAAAGGTACTCAAAAAATCATAGTTTATAAATTCTTATCAAACGTAGACGAAATATATGATAGTAATATTTCAATTTTTCGAACGTTTTTATTTTGAAGTTGGAAACTTTTCTGCACTCTTGAGAATAAGTTGGACAGACTAACAATAACGATTAAAAATTGTTTATAAATATTTTTTTGTCATTTTTATTTTTTGGTAAAAAATGAGGACCAAAATCGAAGCGACGGACTTGAACTCGGGATCATTGGGTTATCGATTATACAATTAAGCAAATAAATGTGACAATTATAATTTACCGTATACAATATTCTATGTTAATATTAATTACTCATTTTATTTATATATTGATGAAATTAGACATTTCAACAAAAATGATTTGAAAATCATCAAATACTTGGCGAATTTTTGGACAGCAGTGGACTTGAGATTTAGAAATATGACAGATCCTCCTGTACGTCTGAGTATTGCGGGAATCATCCTAGCAACTGTAAGTACATCAACAAATTGCAAACAAGCAATTATACAAATAACTCATATTATAGAAAAAATGTATATATAATCTTTCTGAGCAGGACAAAGCCGCGACTCCATATGTCAAAACTGTTTTCGGCCAAGTGATAGATGCAGACTCAACCTTACAACAAGTAAGAGAAAAAGCAAAAGCCAGAGATTTCTCTCATCTGCCCAATATTAATTATGACGCCTTCATGATCATGTCGAGGTATGTCTATATTTTTATAATTTATTAGAAATATCTGTACTTTGTCAGATAAATTCTAAAAATCTGATAAACATTCAGGAACTGATGATACAGGAATATACATTAGTTGCATGAAAAAGAAAAATTATAATATCTGACATCGTAATACATTATAATATCATTTTGTTAATTTTACTATCTAAATAGTGACCTTGATATATTAACCAGCGAAACCTATTAGTTAAATAGCAAAAACAGAACACGTAGATATGCCAGATCCTGCTATTTAGATAGGAAACCTAAATATTTATTTCCGTTTGCTTAAGAATATTTTAATAAGTTTGAAAATATTGTATATTGCGTATTATTTAATTTACAGGGACAGACTTGTTATGAAAACCAAGACTAAACAGTTGGTGCAAGTATCAGGTAAATAAAGCATGGATGTATATTAAAAATTAACAAGTTTATAAATTGCATTCGTACGGATCTAGATTGTAGTGTTTTGAGATTTGCTAATAGCATTAGGAAAAAAAGATAAATTTATCATTCTTAAAGAGTACAGTGACATTTTAGCTCATTAAATTCTAATAGCAACAAATCAACAAATCGACAAAAAGTAGAGGGTGGCTTTTTTAACTTGAAAGACACTCTATGAAAAAGTACTCTAAATATAATAATTTAATATTGTATATTCGGTTTCTGACGATAAAAATGTTTTGTCTAAAACATTTTTTACCAGACGCGATGGACGGCGTTGTTCTCAGTAACAATATATTAAAAAAATTACTTTCGTCAGTTAAAGATCGCCGTGCATATTTTATATGCGAAAATTACTAAAAATTAAGCAAATAAGAACTTCCATGAACATAAGATACATTTAAACAAACTGTAATTATGCCTTCAGAAAGTGCAATAATCTATTATAATATTAACGATTAGTAAATAGAAAAATAAGATTTCTTTTATAAATTAAGTATATAAATAAATTAAAAAATTAATCACTGACCCGGTTTCCTAAATGTTGTAAAAACCACACAGTTTTTATTTTGATGTTTAATTGTGGTGTTTCTTAAAAATTATTAAATATGACAATTTTATAAAATCTATTTTCATAATTACATTTATTAAATTTATTAAATTTATTAAAATTTTACTTAATTCTTCCTGGATTTTCATTTCATTTTATGAATTAATATAAGAAAAATGGTCACTATAATAAATATAATACTAAGATTAAAAAGATTTAACTTTATTGTTCCTGTCCGAATTCTCTTAAAAAAGGAACTATGAAAAAGTAAAAAAAAAAACGTAAAAAATAGAAATAATTATGTGATGATAGATGTTTTAAGAGAAGGAAAGATTTATCTCCTGATTTTTAAAATTTTTAAATTTATAATTTTAAAGCATTGTTTTAAAAACTCAATTTTTTTACAAATTTATGACAAACCAAGATTTCATGAAAGTATTTATTCAATAAAACACAATTTCAGGATATTCACAACGAGAATCAACTTGTTACATCAATTCCACATTAGCTGTAGGTTTATTCCGTAATCGTGGTCGTTTTAGTAGTATTCAAACAGCTGCTCATGAATTAGCTCACATGTAAGTAAATATACGTTTATATGTTTATAAAAAAATGCCTTTAAATTTAAGTTTGTTTAATAAGTGCAGTTTTTTTAATATAGAATTGGAGCTACCCATGATATTGCTGATGAAGGATACATTATGTCAAATTCATTAAAGCCTGTTCACACCGGTAACAATCGATGGTTTTTCTCTGATGCAAGTAGGAAATCTATGAGCACGTTCTTAACGTAAGTTATCTTTGCATTACTAATACCTTTGTTAATATGCTGTAAATAATAACAATACATATGGGCAAATCCACAGAACTTTTCATTTTGGTGAAAAAAATAATTTTTTTTTTCAACTTCAAAGCACACGTTTTTCTTATGATACACATGTTTAATTGGTCAACTGAGACTAGGAATCCGTCCCTGTTACTCATTTTTAAAGGACGGCGTTGTGCATAGAGGGTTAAGAAATAAAAATTGTAGATACATTACATTCAAAACATAGCAGTAATTATAAATATAGTATGAAAATATAAAATTTTGGGGTTATCGCCTACAAAAATTGCTACCGAATGTAGGCCTACTCTATATAGTAATTACGTGTCTGGTAATAGAAACCTACTTAGTGGACAACTCATGTTTAACAGCGCTAAAAATACATTCTACAATTAAAGTATACATCTAGACATATAGTGTGCGTAAAATTAAATTATGAATGGATTTTTTTTCATAAGTATGATACACGTCGTCTAAAATGCTTTTTTAGTGGTATTAAACACAAAGAGTTACCCGCTATATAGACCACTAAGTCGGCGTCATCAAAATTATTGTGAAAAATGGCCATTTCAATCCCTTTGAACTAATTAGTTCATATTATATTACATTACGCAGTAAATATACAAGCGTATGAACTTTGATATATGTGCATGAGTTGTACATGATATTTTATGGGCACCCATTGCTTTACTTGCCGTAGAAAAGTAATGAGGAGAGCATAAAGTGTACTTTATACATAAGACAAAGTCGTTCATAAAATTAGTTAAGCCTCTGCAGCCTAATATTTAAATGTCTCACTAGCGCCACTGCGTTTTTATATATAAATAGAGTAAAGAAACCAATTACAACAATCTCAACTAGGCCCCCAAAGATGATATTCTTGATGTGCCCTAGGAAAAACTGAGTTACGTTTCGACAACCTATATTTGAAGTGCTGTCATTTGAAGAATACTTGCAGCACACACTTCTACCACGTCTCAAAATTTTCGTTTTCACGTTAACTATAAAGGTATGTTCATAGCTTTGAATTTAGAAAGACGGCGTGTCGTTAAAACAGTTAACTTTGCCAAAATTCAAAGAACTCAATTATATTCTTACACATTTTAACAGTATTATAACTTCCGTCTGGGAAGTAGCACATCGATTTTCTGGCAGGTGAGATTGCATAATTGATACAGGAAGCTAATTCAATTGGATTTAGTTCGATAACTATTACGGCGTCACAGAAAAACTGTTAAGAGTAGAAAAGTTTAGGCAACTTACAAGTCAAACTTGTTAATTTTTCTTCATTAGCCTTCCTGAAATCATTTCAAATTCGCTGCTATGAGACTAATACTTCATCGGTATCTATATTTACTACTATTATACTTGTTTTACCACGTACATATATTTCAATACAAATATAAACGAGCATGTCCTCACTTACACCTAAGTTTAAAAGTTCTGTGGATTTGCCCATATATACACTGTAAAAAAATGTTGGATTATTTTACCCCATTAACGCCGGGAAAGACACTTTTTGCACTTCAATTTCAATTAAGTATTTCGTATGAAAATCGAACATCACCAAATTTGAAAGATATGTATCGTACTATTTTGAAGGTTGCTCTTTTCAATGGTGTTATCAAAATTGAGCTATCGTAATTAATCGCAAAAAATCGGTTATACTTTTGAATAAAACATTTTTTCCTCGTCGAAAGTGTATTTTCTGTCACAAAATTCTTTCACTAAAGGTGAAAAAAATAGTTCTAGTATTAAGATATATTTTAAAAATATTAAGAAAATAATATCGTGATCACAAAATGGCGATGGCAGTGAGTAACTTCTTTTTAGAAGTTAACAAATTTTTTTCATTAAAACTATAAACTTTAGACAAAATTTTCTACGAATAAACAAGTCTTAGAATGTATCACATAGTATGCCCAAATTTTTTAGAATATATTGATATCATTTTTTATTTTTTAAATTTTCGGAGGAACGAAATTTTTCAAAAAGTCGTTTAAAAAATCGGAAAAATTTTAGTGTATTCTTTGACAAATTCTAAGATAATTTTGTTCTAAGGAAATGTTGTGTAAAGTCTATAGATATCCACACAACAAATTATTATTCTTGAAATCTAGAAATGATTAATAATTTTGTTTCTCAAAAACTATAAACTTTAGAGAAAATCTTCTTAGAACAAAAGTATTTTAGAATTAGTCAATGATTACTCTGAATGTTTTTCTGATTTTTTAAATGTTTTTTTCACAATTTCGATTTTCTTTATTTTCGAAAAATAACAAATTGTATCAACACATTCTGAAAAAAATTGAAAATATTCTTTGACACATTCTAAGAAACATTTGTTCTCACAACATTTTTTGTAGAGTTTGAAGTTTTCATGAAAAAAATGTGTTATGTTTTAAAAAGAAAATTCCGACTGCAGTCGACATTTTGTGATAATGATGTTATTTTTTTAATATTTAAAAAATATATCTTAATACTTCAATTATTTTATAAAAAAGTATAGTCGATTTTTTTCTTTTTTTTTGACATTTGAATCGATATTTTTAATTTTGTAATTAAGATTGTAAGCTCAATTTTGACATTCCATTGCAATGACCGATCTCAAAAATAATAAAACACATACATTTAAACTTTTTTGAACTTTAATTTTCATATGAAATGCTTGATTGAAATTGAAGTAGGAAACGTGTCTTTCCCGGCGTTAATAGATCATTTAAAATAAGCTAATGAGTAAGACTTTTTTTCATGAAATCATTTCCGCATTTTTTAATGGTTTGATTAAGCATTTTTTCCTCTCTGTCTAGTTATCGTGTACAGTATTTATTAGTGCGTGAAAAATTCGCTTGTTTTTTAACAATACAATTTTTTGATTACATTATAAGCGCATTATTTTTTAAAATACTAGATTTGGTAATTTATGAGTGCCACAATACACTTACATAAGTTATTTTCAATGGAAATGAAGACAAAAATATTATAAATTAAAAACAATGCAATGCATACACAGAATTTCGAATGTCGTCAGCTGATAAGATATGCTCAATCTGTTATATAAGAATCTACTACTAAATCTCGAAATAATCACTTTAACTACAAATAGTCACAAAAAAAGTAAAATTATGAAAATTGTTATATTGCAGGTCTGCCCAAGCGAAGAAATGTCTTTACAATAAACCAAACATTGGCTCCCCAATTAAGAAAACATTCGGAGGTTTCCAGTATTCTAGAAGAAATCAATGTAGCGCACTATACAGATATGCCTTAAAATTAGTAACAGCTCTTGGAGTAAGTTATGGTCTCATAATTCGATCTTTTGTAATATTATAAAATTTTCTTCTAATAATAATTATTTTTCCATGTTTATATTTAGAATGGAGACCAGGCTTGTGAAGCATTATATTGCAAAATATGGTTGAGCTTTACTGGTCCCAAAGTGAAGTACACCGGCGTTCCGCCAGTAGAAGGATCTGAATGCGATAATAATAAAGTACGTATTACTTATTAGTATAGATTATTATATTGTTAGATTATTATAGTGTTTCAAAATTAAAACGATCTTTAATTTTCTTTCAGATTTGTTTGAATGGGAAATGTGTTGGAATGCCAAAGGAACTAGGAAATAATTGATTGTATATTTTTATTGTAATATGTACGTTTTATAAATAAATTATTTAAAGCAAAAAAATACCTTTTTAATACCATAATTAATATTATGCGATATAAGGAGTATAATAATGGAACGGACGGTACATATTAAAAACTACAATTCAATGAGTACAGAGTAAATTAACAATAACTACAAAATTGTTCATATTTATAACAATAGAATAGTTTGCATATCAAAACGGTGATAGAAATTATAATCTGTAAATAACAAAATTTAATTATAGAATGAAACAAATGTTAATTAGATTAGGATAAACACTCAGGCTCAAACAAATTTCTTCAAATCAAACAAATTGTTGCATTGCTTTTGGGTTAAAAATATTTCATTTATTTAAATAAATTATTTAGTTAATCTGTTTTTTTAAATAGATAACTATGCCGAAAGATTTAAAGAAACAATTTTTTGAATTTAAAAACATTATTCTTTATATTTAATCACATTATGTTTAGAAGTTTTGGAATTATTTATATATAGAATTATTTCTTTTATTACAAAATTTTTTATATTTAATAAATGATTTCTTGAATCAATATAAGTATTTTCTAAATATATAAAGATGAAAAAATGATATTGAAAAACTGCTCAAATACTTCCAAAAGTATATTTGATTCATTTCAGGCTATAACTGCCCTATAAAATCATCTAGAAAGTGAATCGAATATTATTTTTTATGTATTCGAGCAGAAATATAATGGATTTAGTATTTTTTTCCTCACGATAAACAAAATTTCATTTAATTAATTATGATATAAAGTGAAAAGAAATATCACAAACAATTTATTGAACACAAATGCACAAAAAACGTTCTTAAAAAGTTTAACAAACTTCTGAAAATATCATTTGAAAAGTCTGAAGAAAGTCTAGTATATTTCTCGATGATTTCGGAAAACTTTTTATTTCTTAAAAAAACTCATAATTTTTTAGTTACAGCGTCCAGCCGTTTTTCCAAGAAAATTGTCAATCCAGAAAAAGGTACACAACTTTTTGTTTTCTCAAAAATCAAATATTTTACCCACCTTTATCTAAAGTTTCAATAGAATCCCAATATTCTGATTTCTCGAGAAACTTATAAGACTAAATATTTCTAAATATAAGGTAAGTTTTTTCGAATTTGATGCCATGTTGGAATTCCTGATACCTGCAGCTCAATTTTGACCTCGGAATCTTTAAGAACGACCTCAAAAATAGTAGTGTAAATATCTTTTCTTTTTTTTTTAACTTTAATTTTGACACGAAATACTTGATTGAAATTGATATTAAAAAATATAAATTCTGGTATTATTGGGTTAACACGCCGAACACGAATATGAAATACATTTTACCTCATCACATCCGGATTTTTTCTTTCCGAATTTTAGAAATAGTTCGCCATTTTGGATTCCTCGTTTTGACTTTCAAAAATCTTCAAATCAGGGCAGTCGCCATTTTGAATAAAAATACTTAATTTGATAAATTTTAAAGATTATTTACTTTAATTTGTAAAAATAAGTGCATGCTCGCCTAACTTTGTGAAATTATGCGTTCATGCTCGCTCATTTTACATAATTTTTTGAAAATTGATGCTTATGAAGAATTAATTTAAAAAACACGAATTTTAGCATTTTTTTAGTCGAAATATTGAACCTCAAATTTGCAACGTACTGTGAAATCATCCGTATAATTGATCTGTTTATTCTCCCCCCTTTAATTAATCTACTCTGTATGTGCGAATTTTGATGTTACATTGCGAAAAAAAGCGCAAAATAAAGACCCCTTGTCTCTGATTCCTTCATCCTCGCCTGTGACATGCACGATATTTTTTATCACACTAGTACAACAAAAAATTGCGCCTTTATAATTCAGGTAAAATGAAAAGCGGGCGCGAAAGCGTGAAAAACGCCCGGAACCGCCGGATACGAAGCCCACGCGCTGAATAAGTTTCATGTCGCACATTTCGCAGGTACGTAAAGGCGCGATTTTTGTATAAGCGTGACAAAATAGAATATTATATTATACTATGTTGCAGTAGTTTGCAGGCCACTGCCCTCTTTTTATTTTAATTCCAAATTACACTGTCCGTCATTGGTTTTGCCTTTGACAAGCGATGTATCATTTCCAAAGTATTTTTTCGTGCTGAGAACGATAATGCTAGCAGAATTTTGCTGTTACGTCATACTTTTGAGAACAACGTCACTAAATTTAACCTCATTCATTAACCACATTTAACCTCATTTTTCCAATGTGTTAGAAAATTTCTGCTAGCGTTATCGTTTTCAGCATGAAAAATTACGTTTAAAATGATACTTCGCTTGTCAAAAACAAATTCCCTTTTGCTACAAAAGAAACCCAGAGTATGGCAAAAAACCACTGATTTTTACTCATTTAACCAGATTTCTCTCCAAAGTGTGACAGGATATTAAAATTCTGCTATCGCCACCTTTTTCAGCATAAAAAAATACGTCGGAAATTATACTTCACTTGTCAAAAACAAATTCCCTTTTACTGCAAAATAAACCCAGAATATGGCCAAAATCGCTGATTTTTTCTGATATAATCAGGTTTTTCTCCAAAGTGAGTCGCGATAGCAAAATTCTGCCAGCGCAATCGTTTACAGCACGAAAAAAAACAGTTGGAAATGATACTTCGCTTGTCAAAAACAAAGTCCTTTTTGTTATAAAATAAACCCAAAATATGGTCAAAAACGCTGATTTTTTTCTCATTTAATCAGGTTTTTCTCCAAAGTGTGATGAGATAGTAAAATTCTGCTATCGCCATCATTTTCAGCATGAAAAAATACGCCGGAAATAATACTTCACTTGTCAAAAACAAAAAAATTCCTTGTG
The DNA here is from genome assembly GCA_030407085.1 of Trichopria drosophilae. Classification (NCBI taxonomy): domain Eukaryota; kingdom Metazoa; phylum Arthropoda; class Insecta; order Hymenoptera; family Diapriidae; genus Trichopria; species Trichopria drosophilae. Next base: position 187,318,769 of record CM059582.1, read on the forward strand.
CTACAAAAGAAACCCAAAATAAGACAAAAACCCTGTTTTTTACTGATATAACGACGTTTTTATCTAATGTGTGACGTGATAGCAAAATTCTGCTAGCGCCATCGTTTTCAGGGCGAAAAAATAAGTCGTAAATGATACTTCGCTTGTCAAATAGAAATTGCTTTTTGCTACAAAATAAACCCAAAATATGGTCAAAAATGCTGATTTTTTCTCATTTAATCAGGTTTTTATATATCAAGTGTGACGCCATAGTAAAATTCTGCTAGCGCTATCGGTTTCAGCACAAATAAATACTCCGGAAATGATACTTTGCTTGTAAAAAAAAAGACAAATTCTCTTTGCTGCAAAATAAACCCAAAATGTGGCCAAAAACGCTGATTTTTCTCATTTAACCAGGATTTTTTCCAAAGTGTAACGCTATAGCAAACTTCCGCTAGCTCCATTATTTACAGCATGAAAAAATACGTCAAAAATGATACTTCGCTTGTCAAAAACAAATTCCCTTTTGCTACAAAATAAACCCAAAGTGTGGCCAAAACCGCTGATTTTTTCTGAATTAACCAGGTTTTTTCGAAAGTGTGATTCGATAGCAAAATTCTGCTAGTGCTATCGTTTACAGCACGAAAAAAAGCAAACAGAAATGATTCTTTGCTTGTCAAAAATTCCCTTTTGCTACAAAAGAAACCCAAAGTATGTAAAAAAAACCATGATTTTTACTCATCTAACCAGGTTGTTCTCCAAAGTGTGACGCGATAGCAAAATTCTGCTGGCGCCATATTTTTCAGCATGAAAAGAACACTTCGGAAATGGTACTTCCCTTGTCAAAAACAAATTCCTTTTTGCTACAAAATAAACCCAAAATATGGCCAAAATGCTGATTTTTTTCTCATTTAATCAGGTTTTTCTCCAAAGTGTGACGCGATAGTAAAATTCTGCTAGCGTTATTGTTTTCAGCACAAATAAATACTCCGGAAATGATACTTTGCTTGTCAAAAAAAAAAGCAAATTTTCTTTGCTACAAAATAAACCCAAAATGTGGCCAAAAACGCTGATTTTTTCTCATTTAACCTGGTTTTTTCCCAAAATGTGATTCGATAGCAAAATTCTGCTAGCACAATCGTTTACAGCACGAAAAAAACAATCGGAAATTATAGTTCGCTTGTCAAAAATTCCTTTTTTCTACAAAAGAAACCCAAAGTATGTAAAAAAACCCAAATTTTTACTCACATAACGAGGTTTTTCTCCAAAGTGTGACGCGATAGAAAAATTCTGCTTCCGCCATCCTTTTCAGCACGAAAAAACTCTTAGAAAATGATACTTCGCTTGTCAAATGCAGACAAAAAGTAAAATTTTGTCGGTCAGTTTTATGAGCCATACTTTTCTATTTTATATTTATATCGTATATGTAGATTTGTACCATTTAGAAAAAATAGTTGAATGTTTGAAAAAGGATATTATATCTAGAGCAAAAATCAAAGTTTAGAATCAATAGAAAAGACAGTTATTTGGAATGGCAATTCAACATGTGGACAGGTTGGATTATCGTTCTCTTCAAGTAAGGCATCGCTCTTTTCGACCGGAGTACCACTCGAAGTAAAGTGCAGAGCGCCATATACAAAAGTGCAAATTCGTCACCAAGTACTATATCCCCAACCTCCCGAGAGTGCTTCGAAGTTTAGGACTCCGAAATTAACCACCAAGCGCTGACCCTCCCAGAGCAGTCGAGCGAGCACCTTTTTAATAAACGGAAGGCCGAGGTTAAAATCACGGAGTCCTCGGCCACCTAAACGCGAAATACGGCCAGAGCTGAGGCACGGGGGGTCGGGGCAGGGCGTTGGCATCAGCAACGTCTCTCGAGGGTAGCGATTCGAGCACTTGAGCACGAGCCGTGCGACGGAAAGAGCGCCGGGGAGAACAATAGCCAGAGGAAACTGCAGGAGCTGGATGCTGCGTCATCCCGGTGTCTGAGGCCGTAACGAGATGTACGCGCGACTCGTCGAGCAGGTCCCCTGAAAATCACCGCCATCATCATGTGGCCCCAAGAAATAAGGAACTGGACCACCCGCGAGCACGCAGCCACTTCTGGAAGCTAAGAAAAAACAATAAAAGCCCGATTTTGCAAATCAGTACGGATGATTGCGTCCGGACCTTTTCTCAACTGGAGAATGGAACACTGGGAGTCGATCCGTCGGTGAAACCACCTTTCTCGCGTGAGGTAGCAACCGATGCCTGTTTGGACTGGGCGACTCGAGTCACTGAGCATTTCGCTAAAAAATTCCGTCAGTCAGTTTTAATTTTTTACTTTCACAGAACCAGTGGAGATGAATTTCGATCGCTAACGAGTCGTAAAAAAAAGTTTCTCATTCTTGCCATTTCTATCGTGACGTGCATTTCTAAACCGCTTGCTTCTGATTGCGTTCGTACTGTTTTATGCATTTCTCACGCATGGGAAGAATAATGTAGTAGAGGGATGGGGAAATTGTGCTTTTTCTTTTTCTGCATACAAAGAAGCAGTATTGAGAAATACTCATATCAATCCCTTCGTTCTCAATCTGACGATCCTTGAAATATAATCATTAGAGGTGAATGATATCATCGATATTTTCATCACAAAAAACGCACAAAAGCTTTATTGTGCCGCTGCTGATGATTGATTTGAAATTGATTGGATCCGCAATCTCAAATTTAACAAATCTCACCTCAAAATCGTGATCGGCGACTTTGAAAATACCTACTATATTTTCGAGACAATTATATAGATCTATAGATATCAATTTCATATATAGTGTTTATCACAAGCCTGCAAAATTTCATTTTTATCAGTTTCAAGAAGAATGAAGGTGATTTTTATGCATATTTTTTGCTGAAAACGAATATGACAATTGATCCATCACAAGAATTTTTGAAACTATAGCTCAATTAACCCATTAACCCACGGATGGATTACTTTCTGACATGTTTGGACGTCGATAATTTACATATAAACGCCTATAGAAAAATGTTAGCATAACTATGCCCAACATAAAATTATATTCTCTTTCAGAATCTTTCAATAAAATGTTAATAAAATGAACTGCACAAAAATTATGCGCGTTTTTGCAGATAAAAAGGATATTTTACATTTATTTTTTTTTTGTCAAACATCATTTTCACCTTGAAATGGCATCGGGGTACTCGTCTAAGGTGAAAATATCGCATCCATGAACCCTCAGGATCAAAATTTATCCCGCCTCATATCATATTTCAAGAGTGTGAGATCAAAACTTCAAAAAAATCGCCGTCAGTTTAAATCCACTATTATCAATGTAGAATTCTGACATCATATAATGTGCGACTAGAAAATCCTCGGTTACTACATTCGTGCGGATCGAACAAACAGCAAAACGAAATTTTCGCATTTGATGCCCACCCTTTTGGATCCGCTGTTTATAATTTTGAAATTTTGATGTCATATTCGTAATCAGCGTCCTCCAACATGGAAATTGCCAATTTGTAACGCGAATATTACTTGAACTTCCATTTTTTGTAATATAAAAATGTGACCATAGTTTTCAATGCTCTACCCGCCATATTGGAAGCCAGCATATTGAATTCCGAAATGAGGTACGGTATAATGTAAACCTGAGGGTCCATGGACGCGATATTTTTACCTTCGACACGACACCATTTAAAGATGAAAGTCATGTTTGATAAAATAAAATTACGACTAAGATATGATTAAAAATAAATTTAAAAAAATCCTATTTTCTACAAAAAAACTCTTGTAACTTTTTTGCGGTTAATTTAATCGAAATTTGATTGAAAGATTTTAAAAGAGCATACAATTTTACGTTAGACATTACTATGCTAAAATTTGGATAATATAAAAATGGCTATTTTAGCAATTTTTGTCAATTTTATTTAGGAACTTTAGTTTTTTTCTTCAATGTTCGACAATTACATAACGTAGTACTATGTAGCTTGAAAATCCATTTTTTAAATTATTCTACGTTTTTTTAAAGGTCTGCAATTTTTAAAACGATAGATTTAGTCATCCAAATGATTAATTTTAGTGCGCTGTATTATTTGAGTTTCTTATTATTGTCTACTGTGTTTCTCACTCACAGTGTTTTTGAAGCTGCTAATTATCTATCTAACATAATCAACATGGAAGATACAAATTTCACAGAATATTCTTCCAAATTCCCTGTTATTTGTTTCTAAATTTTCACACGTTTTCTTATTTCTTGTATTTTTCATATATTTGTCATCATGAATTAGCCTTTTTTTTATATTTTCTTTAAGAAGTGTTTTGGAGTAAGCACGCCATACAGGAATTGGAATGATTATATCAGTGAGTATAAAAAATATTTCCGTTCATCTAGATTACTTCAACAATTTGTAAACTCCACATTGGGTCCGCAATTTTGAATTTTGAAATTGTCATGTTCGGTTCTTAAGGGGAGACTGCGACGGCACATAAAGGAATTAATTTAAATAGACAACAAAATGCTTATTAAAGTAATTTTTCGCGAGGTATTCAATGGTGATAATATAAAAGTCGTTTAAATTGACATTTTTTATCTGTTAAGCTACGAATTAAATTATTTTCTTCTTCGTGCTAAATCACAGGTTTTTAACCATTTTTTTAATTTTCATAAAAATTTGGAACCGATCTGTCAATTATGACTTGCAAATACATGGGAATGCACTTGTGTAATGTCTCGGCCAAGAATTATTTTTTATGTACCTATGTCATCAATAATCAAGTCACAGTCTAAATAAAATTTGTTGTAATCAATTAAATTTGTGTTAAAATAACTTGCTTGTTGGAAAGAAACACTTAGTTGCCCCAATAATACACATTGTCGAAATAACAAAACGAATTATAATTTTAGCGACGTAATTTAGTTAAATTGATTAATACATTAGTAGAATTAAACTATATATAGAATCTAGTTAAGAAACTAAAATACTAATTAAAAATCCTATTTTGCTAAATAAAAAATGAGAATTACTAAATAGAAAGTTGATGTTACTAAATAAAATGTCAAAAATACTAAGTAAGAAGTGAAGTTACTAAATAATTATTGAAAATTACAAAATGAAAGGTTACGGTTACTAAATGTATTATCGAAATTCCATAAGGGAAATTTAAATACACGTCATTGAATATGCCTAATTTACTACACTACATTATTAGCCCTAGTCAATGTCAATTACATTTATCGCATATATACATCTTTTTCTTGTAACAAATATATTTATTTACATCTCGAGTACAGTACATATTTTCATTGTTATGTCGTTGTTACAATCAGTACCTACTTCTTAGCTTATATTGGATTAATATTTGGTAAATACATTATGTTTAACAATTGTTGTTTGTATTATGCATAATATTTAAAGTATAATATTGGCACATTACAGGTAATTTATGAGTGTAATGACTAATAGTGAATACAGGAAGATAAAGCAGCCCAAAAACCTGTAGTTGTATTACAAAATATACCATTCATGAATGGTATATTTTATGGTCCTATAAGTAACTCATATCACAGTTATATTTATGCATATAGGTTTATGTAGTTATTTATTTATTTATTTTTTATTTTTTAATATTTTTCTGGTTGAATACTCAGAAATTTTGATATGGAAGTTTGTGTTTTATGCGGGAAAAGGAGTATTGTGTTGTCTAATTTTAGTGATATTTTCTAATAGAGGATTAACATTTAACTGCATTGCATAGAATCTTTGCGATATGTTTCGTACGAATTCAGTAATTGTTTTTATATTTGCTTTATCATGCAAATCTACAATTTGTGTGAGTATACTTGTCTGAGTTAGTTATGAGTCTGAAGCATTTACAACAATGGTGCAGCGTAGGTGATAACAGGTCTTATAAGTGCAGTATAGATAAGTTTCTAGTTTTTTAAGAATAATTTACGATTTTTGTTCATGGCAGGATAAAGTAATCTTAGTGCACCACACGCTTTTATTAGTACTTGTATTACGTGTTCGTAAATCTGAACCTACTGTCAAGGGTTATGCCTAAATATTTAACGATTTTAATTGAACTTGATTTTCCATAGATTTTAATTGGGTCAAATATGTTTGTGAATTTTTGGCAAAAGTAATGTATTCGGGTTTGTCCATATTTACCTTAATTTTCCATTTTTTGTTGTATTTTTGTAATTTATAAATTCCGCTAAAAGAATTTGCGTAGATAGCAGTGTAGTGGCAATTTTCATTGAAAATAAAAAAAACATCTTCGCTTAATGTTTAACTTCTCACTTTATCTGAAATAATATAACTTCTAAGAAAATATATCGCAGGCTACAAGACTAAATAACTTTGCAAAAATAACTTTCGAAAAATAACTTCAGCAAAAATAACTTTCGGAACAATTTTTTTTTTTAAATATTAAGAAAAATTCTTTCTTTAGTTCTAATCCTAAATTCATTTTCCAATGCGGTTCTGGGAATAAAAAGCCTTTTAGGTAGATTTACTTGAAAGCGTACATTTTAAAAACAATGTCCCAACTCGCAGTCCCTGCTCGGGGGCCTCTCTACCCCTCTCCCCGGACCCCGGACAAACTATCCTAACCCAACCACTACAGAACCTACGTATAAATACAGTGTTCCGTTTCCCCCTCCCACTGAAATAAAAATCTCTAGAAAAAGGACCCGGAATGCACTAGCAGACGATAGCCGAACCACCCGAAAAAACTAACTAATTTCGATACTAATATTATTTTTGAAAAAAAAAACATATTTTTCCTAGGATTATTTTTTCTCAGTTATTTTTGTTGAAATTATTTTTCCCAAAGTTGTTTTTGTAAAGAGATATTTTTTCATAAAGTTATTTTTGTTGAAGTTCTTTTTCGGAAATTATTTTTGCAAAATTATGTTTGCAAAGTTATTTAGTCGTGACACCATATGCAATGTGCAATTCAATTAAATGTATCGCGTTATTCGGACCATTCAAGTTTAAAATTACCCGTGAGGTATAGAAATGTCCACTTCTAAAAATGTAGACAATGTAACTCAAGAATTCAAAGACTAGTATACACAAATAAAACAAGACCACCTTTAAGGAGAGAAGTCCCTAATTGTTTTATTCCGCTAATACCATCAGAAATCAAATTTCGTAACGATCCAAAAATCCGTTATTTCAGAATAACCGAGTGCCTTCTGTCACGTCACTCTCACAAATAGTCTCCTCAATGATCGCCGAATCTTAATAGCGACCGCTGACGTCGGCCATGAATGGTATGGGCGTATGTAGAAGAAAACAAAAAATAAAGAAAGAAGTAGACTTCGGATAAGATTGTAGTGGCAAGAAAGAAGGCTGATTAAGGCGAGCCTAGGTATTTACGTCCGCCATCCGTTTTCCGCGCCTACTCCAGGTCCCTCATCCGCCGTCCTCCGTTTACGTGGATGCATTTACGTGCACACTTCACGTATACACGCCTATCTCATAGACGGTACTCCTCGTAATGTGTGTATATGCAATGCATACACGTAGATTGAAAATGTACGGAAGGCACGTAAAGTAGGCGGATGCTAGACGAGAGAGAAAAGTGGTAAGAGGAGGTGGTGCAAAACAAGGGCGAGAGAAGGAGGCCAGAGTAAGAGGCAGCCATTAACGAACAGAAAAAGAGGGAGTGAATAATGAGGAAGTAAGCTGGACAAAGAAGGAGAACAGCATGGATTGGTGCAGTCAACTTAAGGAAACCAAAGATCGACACTAGTGAGAGAGAAGGACGATGAGAAATGAAAGAATGAGAGAATGATAAAGAAATCCCTTGTAACTTGGAGGCAGTCGTGCAAAGGTGAGTATCGCCTATGTACAAGCTACACCTGGACCTTCTTCCTCAAGGGGTGCATGAGGGCCCTCTGAGGTTCTCTTGGTTCCACTTTGCGATTCAACCGTCCGACGGTTTGCTGCGTTCTTTCACGTAAGTATAGGAGAGACTCGTATGTTTATTTACAATATGGTACGTGATACGCGTGCGTTCAAGGCATTCTGAGTTGGATCTTCAACAACGCTTGTGGATGCCAGAGGTGCTGAAATGCAATTATGAGGATGATTGGTTTAATTGCGAAGGTGGTATTCGCTCGTTCGCTATGTCTAGGGGAGCAATAATGCAAAATTATATTTTTGGTACGTTTTGACTTGTTTAATCGAAATGACTTAATATCTGAAGTACATCTGATGACATCTGCAGTGAAAAATGACGAGATTGAGCAATTAATGATCTCCAGACATGAAATTGGTTTGAAGAACTTTTTACATTGTTAGCACACTCCTAGTGAAAATGTTGACTATTTTCCAAGTTTGGCCTAAGGTAATGTAATACTATGTAAAGTTCTGTAACCTGTCTGATGTATGTATTTGGCGTTAAATTTGCAGAACAGGAACTGGCCAGAAGGAATATTAAACTGTGGTAGAATCTTTGACATTCCTCTTGGCCAGGGCCTATTCAGGACCTGCAAGCAATGTATTGGTGACAAATAGGATTTGGTCAGGCAAGGTACGCAGTATCAGCTGCGAGCCTGATCAAACTTCTGTTTTGCATGTCCGTCTTGAAGACATGAATGCTCCAACTTAATGGCATAAATATATAAATAAGGTTCCTAATGGTCAAACTATGTAGCTAACAATTAATGGGAATTTCTGGTCCGAGCATTAAATTCTAACATAGCCTTATTAACCAGAAAAGGTAGGATCTATTGAATAACTGTCACTCAACAACACTTAGCGATTCGACTGTTTATCGCATGGTTAAGCATCAAGTAGTGTATCCAACACGTTATACCCAATCCTTTTCCCAAGCGGTGAAGCCATTAACTCCCTAAGTACCGTATCTTGAGAAGCATAGATGACATTTAATTTGTAGTGTGGCTAAATAGACCACCTACGATATAATAAACTAACAGTCGATATAACAAAAAGTAAAAGATAAAAGGAATGTTGCCCAGTGAGAAAGAGCACTTTCTGACAGAGTGCTCAAGATTATATGCTTTGTTGCTAAGAGGTCCCCAGTGAGCACGGGGTCATCAATGGATTGGGATATCCATGTAGGTTGTTGGACATGTATTATTGGTACCAAGTCAAAAGGACGTCTTGAAGGTAAGTTAGCCATTTAATATCAGTCTAATCGATGTTTCAGGGATATACTTGCATGGATAAATAATACAGATCTTAAGTTCCAAAGTTGACACTAAGACGTATTTTTGTTATAAATTTAAAGTCACAAAAGGGTCTCCAAGACGATTTAGCGGACATATTGTTTGTTACCTTCCCAATACGATTCAAGGTCTCGGACGTTCTGCGGAAGTGTTTGTGGTCTTATCCATGGTCGTCTTGTAAGCACGGAGACATCTAGAGGTCGACTTTGGGCGACAGCATAAGTTGTGGAACTTCTTGAAGACACTTCAGGCAAATCGGAGTCCTATACAGCATCAAATGACATAATCGTTACGTAGGTACCGCGACATCTATCGCAATTTTAAATTTATTAGAGATCAGTCAATCGTATATCGCCAATGCCAGTAATGATATTATATAAAATGATATTTGGTAAAAATTCATATTATTTTCGGAATAATTTCTTGTCATTAAGGTCGTATAGGAGACAGATTGAAGTCGGCTGAAAGACGCCTTGAAATCGATGTAAAGGCTTAATGAAGCCTACTTAAAGACATCTAGAAGTTGACTTAGTGGAGTATTAAAACCTACTTAAAGTCATCTTGAAAGGTACCAACGTCCCTAGGACTTTCCACGAAAGACGCCTTTAAGACATCGTTTGAACATTTTCGTCCTATTAGGAAAAAAGGGATCTAAATGATTTCAGTTTCTTGCAAGTTTAATTGGATGGTATAATAATATGATGGGCTAATTTTAGATATGTACTGATGGTCCTCCCGCACCAAATTTGAAAGACTGAATCCGTCGGAAGGACAGGTTGGAATATCGGATAAAATCTAACGAAGGTTAGTTTTGAATAGTCATATACGATTATGGAATCCAAACATTTTTTGAAAAGGTTGATTCGATTCCAATCATTGTCTCCACATATTTGGTTTAGTATTTCTTTTATGTATTTTCAACTCATCCCTTACACTCAAACCGCGCTATATACGCGATTTCTGACGGGAGAAAACAGCGGGAGGAGGGAGGAGGTTACGGGAAAAGCCAGTTAGTGACGGGAATTAATTTGTAAGAAGCAGGACCATAAAGGCATTGAGGCAACATCGATTGGATTATCGTTTCAAAACTTGCTTCAAAACAGGTGACACAATTTCAATATCGTAGCATAAGCAGTACCAGTCCTGTAGCTTGGTTCTAGATCAGATTGACCTCATTATAAAAACTTTAAAGACGTAAAATTCATGATATGTATAGAAATAAATTCTGAAGATTATTGTGATTGGAAAATAGTTAGATGTTGAAATGGGAAAAGGTATAAATCAATTGATAACTGGTGGAAAGACCACTTGATTATTGTTAATTTCCTTGTGATCAGCTTTCATGGATATACTAAGGTTAAATTACTCTCGTCAGCTGTCCAATGATGATCGATAGCAGCGTTAAAGTCCCAAACTTTCGCTGCTATGAACTCCAGATGAAATATTTGGTGCGTCAATAAACAAATATCTGTGCACCAATGAATTGGCCCAAACTAATTTCATGTCCGCATCTAAGATTATTTGGTGTAACTAAGTAGTTTATTTCGTTGCAGCCTTCAAACACCAATACGACTTTTTGTCTACCTCATACAGGTTACCATAAATATGATGATCAAGCGTACATCACTCATCCTCAACGTCCTTTGGTGGATTTACTGAATCGTGGATGGTTAAAATGCAATAATATTGAAAAGGAGATTACCGATGGGTACCGAATAACGATGCATTGTTTTCTAGCATCCCAATCCTTTCTCTTCGTCGGAACGTTCAAAGCTCTTCGACGAAATAAAAATCTGAAAAAATAGAGAAAAACAAACACACGTCGATAACTCTATTAAATCGCGCACTTCGTTTTTTTAATAGCATCCGAGGAGAAGCCTGTGTGTGGGCGCCCGTATCGGTGAATCCCGGGCATGGGCACATATGCTGGAGCAGCAGTGGCACTCGATGAGATGTAAGGGCGGCATTGTGCCCCGCCGACAGGGACGCGAGAATAAAGCGAGTGCCCGAACAGAGAAAGCGAGACCTACGAGACCGCAAGGGTAGATCCCATCGCGGATAGCGCTTTATTTCATCAAAAGGTCCGGGGAGAGAAGCCGAGATAACGCCAGACACGGATGTGAAATTCTGCGCTATTCCAAGCGTTCGCGCACACTCGATGAGGTGAAATACCGCTTTTGGGGGGGACAAAATGTGCCCATGTCAGAATTGTTATGAATCTTGCATGTTGTTAGGGAGATGATTAAATTTTGTCCGTCAATGGACGTAATAGGTTCATGCGGACATTCAGCATTGAGGGTGTTTTATGGGGTGACTATGGAAGGGATTCCTGTGCAACCTCCATTTTTATAGGTATTCATCTAATCTATTATGGAGAATATCCATATTTGAAATAATTGTAAGTGCTCAAAATGATTTTGTTAACCGTTGGTATGTGTGGTACCCTTGTAAATAATCGCCAAATATAATTAGGACAGTGTTACGTTAGGTATCGAAACGTATCCTATATTACACAGTTACGCTATTTATTAAGACCTTATTAACGACCAATTTCTGTCGAGGAATGCCCATGTTATAAAATTGACATATATTTGTGTCCTATCAGAAAAAGATTTCGTCGGAGCAAACAATCTGCGTTACAGAGACATCCCGATTCATCTCATTGACTTTGGTATAAAGCGTTTTGCAAATTAAGAATAAAGCACCGCGGTTCATCTGCAACAATAAGGTTGGATACACAGACGTTTACAGAGAAACACAGAAGACGTTAGAAGACGTTACACAAGATATCATCCACCCACAGCCAGATCCCTTGAATGCACTCCGAATAAGCACTTCACCCCTTCTGATCGCATTTCCACTTAGGGGTCATGGGAACCATGGAAAACTCTAAGGTACAAAAATACCAATAGCGGGCATATTACAAAATCTAAGTAAAAATGAGCTTACCACTTAACATACAACTAACCACTGTAGAGGTGAAGCCCTGGAATGACAGCAATATTGCTCCCAAAATAGGTACTCGAATTGATGCCTAAGAAACTTACCTGATTGTGGTTGGTTCCTTAACTTTTCCTTCTTTTCCCACATAGGCCTTGATATACCTTTCTTATTTATACCTTAGGTTTATCCAGAATAAACAAGAAATGGAAGCGATGCATATAGGACCAGGTATCCTGATACCACCGCAATGACCGTCAATTGTAATCCACAAGAAAATGCTGAGTTCAGATAGTCAAAGTTTTGAAATGGGTTCGGTTTATCTATTTTTGATAAGCAATTGCTTGATGTAGCACTATATTGTACCGTAGTATTGCTGTAATTCACTTGGGGAGAAGCTGAGCGATATAATGGACCACTTATTTTAGTTCAGGTTAGGTGTGAAATCCTAACAATAAAGAACTGATTATCCACTCATCAATCTGGTGGCAATCTTAAGCTTCGATCGTTATCTCAATCACATTTTATCTTGAAAAGGGAATATCACTTAAATGTCATGTAAAATGTAAGACACTTTCAGACATCTTAGAATTAGTGAAAACTCTTTATCTAACTAACTGAGAATTAAACTCCACAGCACCCTAGTAGAGCCCTGTTTTTTTGTTTTATTTATAACTTTTGCCAATGAACTGATAGAAACTGCAGAAAGTATATAACACACTCACTTCTTTTCGAAATATTTAGCACATGACAATCAAATTATGGATAGTACATTTACTTGACATATAAATAAAACCCAAGTAGTTGATCTTCCTGATAAAATGTTTGCGGGTGTGCTGATCACTAATCTGAAGAACGGATGTCCCAGTATGGAAGACACAGAATGAAAAATGTCAACAATTACTTCGCGAAACACAAAAAAAAATATGTACTTTTACGTTTTTAAGGATGCTTATTACGAATATGGGGTTAAATTATCTAAATTCAAAAGAGTGGTCCCAATATGGCGGACAAGGATTTATTAACTTTGTGAATAAATAAGACAGGTAGATATGTAGCTTAGATGTATTCTGTATTTCCATGGTGCCAACTATTCTTGAAATAAGTCACCATTTTGGATATTGCAAGGTGAAGTAAACAATTTCTATTTACATATATTTTAAGTTCAAGCATTTCAATAATGACATTCTTTTGATGTAGGATAGTGGACAATGATGTTGATAAAACAGTCTAAACATCTTTATACAAGTGGAATTGAGCAATTCACTATAGATAATTTACAATCTTAATCAAAATTATCCATTGCAACACGAATTAAAACACGTAAAATATATCGAATAAAGTGCGAAAACTGCAGAAAGTAAATTGATGCAGTTCAGGTGCCGAAACAATACGTAGGATGCGGGCTATCGGAAATATCGACTAGAGTATGCTTCTTACTCTCCTTTTGTCTTTCTTTGCAAAAAAGGGAGACAGTAGATTCCCTATGCGGGTTCAACGATCAATTAATTAAATGATACTCTTTTTTGAAGATATCTTGTATGCGTCGCGAATAACACAATTAAGTCAATTAAATAATAAACCTAATTTTTTAAGTATTTAAGTTACTTTTGAAATATATGTTATTGGCATTGATGTGATCAGTGTAAGTTAGTGGCGTTAATCAACGTGGAATAACTGTGGATGGATGGGGATAGTTAAAATTTAAACCATTGTCATGTAATGATCGATTTTATGTAAATTCTCTCCATCATTTTTCTAAAATGAATCTATTTAGTCTCTACAATGACCTAAAATATACGCATTCCATGTATCGTATGTATCATATAATTGGATTGATTTCGACCGAATTATACATAGTGATAGTGCCAGTTAGACAATTTGTATCAAAAAGTAAACAAGCAGATACAACTTTTGAATCTCATGAAAAAGATTAACTTAGATTTCCGTCTTAATCTTTTGAAATATTAATGTTACACAAAAATTTGTTTGTAATAAATCAACACAGCTTAATCCTTAAATTTTTATCTTTTCCATAATTGTTTAATTTTTACATGACGCTTTTCAGTTTTTCTTTCAACTTTTTATCACTCATTTTTCTTTCAGTTTTTCATAACGTTGCTTTCAACAAAATATAAAAACCGAAATTTTTTACAATTAACAATCAGATGGCGGAATCAATTTCAACAAAATAAACAAATTAAATTTTCTCGAAAACCCCCATTTTTTCTCTCAAATTTGTACCATAAATTCTTGCCAATATGACGAATAATTGCTATAAGTTAGACGTCAGCTAAACCACATTGACAGGCAGGAGAATATTTTTTTAACTTTTTTCCAACCCGGAGGCTCTGAGCAATACATCCAAGAAGATGAAAATATTTTTAAATATTTTTGTGGTCACTGATCACTGATTACTTTTTCATGGACACAAACATATTTTAGGGACAGCTAATTCTACAACTTGAAGTTATTTGGCCTGCATGATTAGAAATGGATTCCGCCAGAAATAGATTCAAATATTAAAGAAGACTTTTCTTATTCTCCAGACAATCAGCTTTCATGAGTAGCTATTAAGCAATTAAAAAATTCTAAATTAATGATTTTTTCGAAAATGCAAAAATGATAAATAATCCAATGGTTTCAATCAGTACTATCATCAAGAATATGTGAATTTTTTGAACTTAATTTGCAATAACTGTAATCGAGTAGACGAGTTTCTGTCACAAGAGAAAAATCAGTTAGAAAAATAAAAAAAAAAAAAAATGCTACTTTAACACCTGCGTTTGCTCGTTATACAGAACATCATATTTATTATAGTTAAAATTCTCATTAAAACAGGTTTAGCTTTATTATACGATTTTGTGTTAATGACTGTTTCCATTACTTTCACATCTCATCCCATTTTCACTACTAGAAGTATAAAGAAAATAACAACACCGTTCCCCATACACTAGCATGAATAATAGAGTAGTTTAATTAAAATATAAGACGAAATTTCTGCTGTTATACTTTTAAATAAAAGTCTGTCTTCAATTTTCACCTTTACACTATGATGTTAAGTTTCCACCTTAACTATTTGAGTTAAGTTTTACAGGTTGCATCCAAATCGTTTTAAAATTTATAGAGTTTTCGGGATCGCTCATACGAATCCGAAATCAGAATTTTGAAATTCAAAATGGCGGATCCAATACGGCAGATAAATATTTACAATTTACATGGAATTAGAGGAAATTCTGCATTTAGGGGATGTTAAGGTCGCTGATTCCGAATTCGAAGACAGAATTTTGAAATTAAAATGGAAGAACCAAGATGAAAGTACGTATCTAAATTTACATCATTGGAATTGTCAAAATCTACAATCAAATTCGTAATCCGTGACCTTCAATACCCAATTTTCAGTCGGACCAAGTAACTTTTCACATTGTGGTAGGCCATCTTAAATCTGCCATTTTGAATTTGGATAATCTGAGGTAAAATTCATAATTCACCATCACTGACAGCTCCGGGCAACAAATTTCATCTTGAGTAAGCAACAATTTCCTTTCAGCATTTATTTTTCTAACAAAAAAAATCTTATTAAACCTTATTTATCATGTTCATTATCAACAACTTCTTACATTTCTAAGCATGTTGCCGACATAAAGAAGAACGGTCTTTTAAATTACTTATTTCGTAATACGAGTAAAATTCCACTTTACGCACCGATTCTGTCTAATCACATATTAAAAAGCGGTGCGTAAAGTCGAAGTTTCCACCCTTATTTCAGAAACTATCAGTCTTTCTCAAACTTTAGACATTTTTTACCAAAATGTAATTTAAAAGACCATGGAAGTTCACTGCTTCGAAATTGTGGCCTGTTTGGATTATGGTTCGTAATTTCAACCCACTCCCGCAACACAATCAAATTTGAATTACTCGAAAAACAAAAACAATGAATTTAAATAAGGTATCAATCTACATCGACAGTTTAATACTAAGCTAAGCTAATTCCAACTGTAATATTTAATTTATTTAACATTAATTTAAGGTAATAACCAATTTCGTAACGAATCTGTTTCTTACTTCTTGTTTACTGTTCATAAGTTTTATTTATCTTTGCACAATTACGAGCATTCTGTAAATCGAATAGCAGTCGCTTCCCACTATAGAAACCTTGGTTTAATACGATAAGAGGTTTACCGCCAAGTATCTGCTAGACCGAATTGTATGATGAAATGTAACTACACTTCGTGCAGATTTATTTTCATGTTGTATTTTCATTTATAACTGACATTTATTTATTTGTTTTTAAACAATTCCATGAATTAATTTATTTGCAACCCATTTACAGATTTTTCGTGTTGAAAATGATTTTTCCTATCACGTCCCATTTTCGCGGCAAGCGATTCTCTTCTGATACAAAAACAATCGAAATTTGGCAAAAAAAGCACATTTTATGCAACGTGATATAAACATTCTGCTAGAGCCATCGGTTCCAAAATCCTTTTGGAAATGAGACTGCGAACAAAAAATAAAATATTGTCGGTCAGAGGAATCAGTCAATTAAAAAGATTCTTAGAATTTCTTATAAAAGGATCTTAATGATCTCAATAATGAATCAACATTATATTTTTATAAACAATAGAATAAAACAGTGGAGATGTCCCGTTCGATAAATATCATTTTGTTTTTATAAACATTTTCTGCGCCAAAAATACTAATGTATGACTTATTATGCTAGCGGGAGGGAATACATTTTTCTTGGACAGTTTAGTATTCTAAATGTGCATTTAATGATAAATCTCTTAATAACAAAACTACATTATTCATTTGAAAAAAAAAAATTTTTTTTCACCAAAAATTTGCATAAATCTCTGAATTTTACAGACCAGTCTTGGTCAACGAACACAAATATAGATAATTTTTCAAAATATCCACATAAAAATATCCAGGATATTCTTCAATTAAATCTGAGAACTATTCACAGTTTTTTTTAAGGATCTTATAGTTTTGAGTCGTTTGATTTTTCTTTCAGGACCTTATAGTTTTCAGTCGTTTTTTAAGGATCTGATAGTTTTTAATTGTTTTTTTTTGTTCTTTTTTTTTTATTTTTTTTTTTTTGTCTATTTCCGGACCTCAGATGTCTTAAAATGTTGGGCTTGACAACTCATTTATAGCTGGAAAATGTTAAATATAATTTTCACATAATTTTTAATTCTTTTTTTTTTTTTTTTTTTTTTTTTAATAACTTAATCGAAAATTTACGTGATTTCGGGACTTAATTGGTTAACTACGGTTAGAAAATAGGTTCCTTGCTTGCATTTAAAGAAGTAACGATGCATTTCACCTTTTTTTTGAACTGAAGCACCGGAAGTTATAAAATTTTTCATTTTTCGATCTCTTGTTCTGGCTCCCTCTGTCTTTATACATGCTTCTTTTTCTCTCGCTTATTTTCTTTTCCTGGCTCTTTTTTCGTCACACAGGAAGATGGAGGTCTCTCATAGAGTGTACGCGGATAGGATCCAGATTTCAGGGTGACGATGGCGTGAGGGGTGGAGGGACGAGAAGAGAGGAGGAGAGAACAAGAGGCGCTGGTCGCTATTGTTTTCTCGAGTGGCACTCGCTGGTTCAATGCTCGCTGGCTCCGCTACCAGATGTGCACGAAACAGAGTCACGACTACGTAAGCGCGGATGCGTGCTGCCATGCTCCGCGATTTTCATTTTGTAAATTCCCTCTTCATGTATTTCTCTAAAAATTTGCAATTTGCACCGATCGATCCCTTTCTAGTCCGCCAATATTAGCTTGTAATAAATATTACGATTCAATTTTTCCAATAAAAAAATTACTAAAATTCACAAAAATTTGATATAAGGTAAATGTACCAATTACTGCTGTATTTTTTTTGAGATGATTGTTTTGAGTAATTGCATTTTTTTTACTTTCGCATTGGATGAATTGATCTTTTCAGAATTTCTTGCTGAGCTGAACATATATGGCGAATTCCATGGAAAATATCCCTTAATTCGACACAGTTTCATCGAATTTTCAAATGCCATGCAGGCTCTTAAAACAATGATTTTTGTGTTCTATAAAGTGTTTGAAACCAGAAAAAAACAATGCCAAACACCGCTCATGGTTGTGACACCCTCTTTTTGCCATAGCAGTGCCAAAATCAAACCAAAATTGTATGGTAATTAACCCTCCAACGTACGATCGTTTTATTTCTATTTAAAATTTATGACACTTGGTATCTACGGTTGTTCGGGGTCAGTTTGTCAGTTTGTCGGACGGAAATTTTTAAATCTGATCAATTTTTATGAAACTTTGTAAGGGCTAAGGGCTTTCGGGGTCGATGGTTACAAATTGGGGTAATCCAATTCTATTCGATCTTATAGTACCGATCGCGTAAATATTCTTTGTTCTTTGGTGATTCTTGAGTTTCAAAGAGGTAAGATTCTACGGGTTGTTGAATTTTTGTTCCTATTACCCTGTATAAACTTTAAATCTTTTGATATCTCCGGTTTTTGAGTCTGTCAAGTTCGTAACATTGGAACTTCTTTTGATTTGTTTCAACGTAGAGTTTCGATTCCGAAAACCCCTTGATAGTTTCCTAAAAATCCATCAAATGTGAAAATTTAATTGAGTCCGCCGTATTAGATCCGCCATTTTGAATTTTCAAAACCTAACATCAAATTCGTATTCAGCAACCCCGAAAAACCCTAGATATCAAGTGTCATAAATTTTGAATAGAAATAAAACAATTTTACGTTAGAGGGTTAATTACGATAAAATTTTAGTTTGATTTTAGCACTGCTATGGCAAAAAGAGGGTGCCACAAGTATGAGCAGTGATTGGCATAATTTTTTTCTGGTTTCAAACACTTTATAGAACGCAAAAATTATTGTTTTAAGAGTGTGCATGCCATTTGAAAATTCGATGACACTGTGCCGAATTAAGGGATATTTTTCATGGAATTCAACATATATATGAGTAATTCCGCGATACTTTTAATATTTAGGAAACTGTATATTTACAGGACGAATTTAATACAATTGATAATTGATAAATAAAAAAATTTTTTTGATATGAATTAAATGTCGGAAAATATCATACAATAGTTTTGGTGGATGGAGAATAATTAGTTTTGCGTGAAAAAAATTGAAATTCGTCATATTTAAAGATTTGTGCACGAAACTGTCCTATATTTCTTTTCTTTCGACCAAAAAATAAAATGTGCTTGTTTATGAAAGACCGCACAAATTTTTCTGTACTATCATTTGATATTGTACTTTCAACCCATGTCATTTTTAAGAAGGTGCCTGCCTCCTGAAATGAAATATAAAAACAAAAATAAAAGAAACTAAATTTTCATAAAGAAAACATTTTTTTACATTTCATCGTTTGGAAAAAGTGCGTTTCGAGATTTCAAAAAAAGTAAAGCATGAGTGTATTCCTTACATAAAAACGGTTCAAACCACTCTTTTTACATTACCGTGCCACTCTACCGGAAAGAGGCTTTGAAAAATGATATTACTAGCGCCGCGCCGCTGGTACCGAAAATAGTTATTTTTTACTGGCACACTTTCTGTACAGTTTGAAAATACTCAAAACCTATTGCTGTTTTCTGTTTGGTATATTTCTAAGCGTGTATCACTAGTCTCAAGTCAATATTATTTGCACCTGTCTGAAAAAAAGACTGAACAAAAAATAATTTTATTTTCGGTAATTACTGCATTATATTATTTTGATTATTTTGGCAGTAATAAATAGTTTGTATATTGTTATATTATTTTTTATCTTCAAGAGGCAAAAGTCCCTGAACTGATCAAATCGATTAAGAATTACAGATTCAACAAAGTTTTGAAAATGGATAATAAAATTATTTTGTTCAAAATTTTAAAGTTGCTCCTACAAAATGTGCGTTTTTAAAAAAATGTTGGCACCATCAAATTTTTGCTCTTCGTATCACCTGAAATGAGAAAAATAACTTTACATGTGGGTGCAAGTAAAAAAAAAAATTTTTTTTTTAAATGCCAAATATTAAAAGTATCGCGGAATTACTCATGTGCATACAAAAAATATAAAGTATCGACTTCAAATGTCGACTATGAATGTTTCTGTAAAAATAAATATTAAGTAAACTTTATAGGCAACAGTTAATGTATAGTTGACTTAAAGCAGACTATTATCGCGTCATTCATAGTCGACTTTCACAGTCGGCGTTTGTCTTGGTACACGATACTTTATAATCAATTAAAATATAATAAAGTCGTAATGCATCTATATTACTGCAACAATGGGAAGGGGTAAAATTCCCGAAAAATTATGTTCCTAAAAGTAATTTGCTGAAAATTATTGTAAAAGTCCTGAAAGAAAATGTTCCTAATAGTAAAAATCCAGAATGTAAAAGATCCGATGGAAAAATATCGTCAATGAATTTGTCCAGAATATTGAGGAAATAATTTATGCATATTTAGAATTTGAGTAATTTATTCAGAACTGCAATTTAACACCTCGGTTTTGTTGAGCCTATAAAGACGAACATATATGTATATGGTGTAATATTGCAATTATAGTGAACATGGGTGATTAAATTTGAACTGTCATTTTGGTGGTGCTGAAATGTCGGTCGAATGTTTTTTATTGATTTACTAGAAATATCCTAATACCTGTTACGCACAGAATTTCGGACACAATACTTTATAAGTTTGCCGTACCGGGTATAGAATTTTCTACAGTTTTCCTCACACCATTGCTCACTCAAATTCCTCAAAGGAAGTAGAATGCAGACGCAAGAAGGGTGCCTATAGGTTGTCATGTACGACCCTTCACGTATGGTGACGAATAGGTTAATAACATTCGTTTTTTTAATGTAAGAATCAAGTATGTATAGTTTGGATACGTATTTCCTTCGTTATTAACGGTTAAACTTTTACGACCCGACCAACGAGACGGTAGAAGATTCTCTTGGAGGATGGGATACGGATGTTCCTCTTGCAGGAAAAGTGGGAAATTCTCTCTTGGAGAGAAAACAGCAGCACTTCCTCTTGGAGGATGAAAGACAGAAGTTTTCTCTTGGAGAGACAAGCTGATAACCCTCTTGGAGGAAAGGATAAATTTCCTCTTGGAGGGAAGGCGGCGGTAGTTCCTCTTGAAGAAAAGGAAATAGATGTTCTTTCTTGGAGAGACAAAAACAGGAGTTCCTTTTGGAGGACAGGTGACACACTTTCTTGGAGAAAAATTACGGAAATTCCTCTTGGTGGAAAGAAGATAGAAGTTCCTTCTTGGCAGGATAGACACATAGATTCCTCCTGGAGAAAAGGAAATAGATGTTCTATCTTGGAAAGACAAATTCTGATATACCTCTTGGAGGTAAGGTGACAGATCCCCTCTTGGAGGGAAGGCGACGGTAGTTCCTCTTGAACTAAAGGAGATAGATGTTCTCTCTTGGAGAGACAAGGGCAGGAGTTCCTCTAGGAGGATGAAGACAAACGTTCTCTCTTGGAGGGACACGTAGATATTCCTCTTGGAGGAGAGGCGATACATTCCCTTTTGGAGGGAAGGCGGCAATAGTTCCACTTGAAGAAAAGGAGATAGATGCTCTCTCTTGGAGAGACCAAGGCAGGAGTTCCTATTGGAGGACAGATTAGATACTCTCTCTTGGAGGGAAATGACGGATATTCCTCTTGGAGGAAAGGCAATTGATTCGCTCTTGGAGGGAATGCAGCGGTAGTTCTCTTGAAGGAAAAGACAGCAGATAGGTGTTCTCTCTTGGAAAGATAAAGGCGGGAGTTCGAGGTGAGGTGAAACACTCTTTTAGAGAGAAATGGCGGAAATTCCTCTTTGAAGAAAAGAGAAAAATGTTTCTACTTGGAAGGATAGACATAATGATTCATTGTGGAGGAAAGGAGATAGATGTTCTCTCTTGGAAAGGCAGAAGCAGATATTCCTCTTGGAGGATAGATGATACATTCCTCTTGGACGGATAGAGGCGGTACTTCTTCTTGGAGGAAAAGAGATAGATGTTCACTTTTGGAAAGATAGATGTAGATATTCCTCTTGGAGGAAGGGTGACGGATTCCTTCTTGGAGTAAAAGAGAGATAGTCTCCTGGAGGGAAATGAAGGAACAGAGAAAGACGCTCCTTCTTGAAAAGATAGACACGGAGATTCTTCTTATATAAAAATAAAGGTAGATTTGTCCCATGGACGAGAAAGACGGACATTTCCTTTTGAAAAAGATAGACAAGGACGTTAAAATTTGGCTTTACAACGATTTCAATTTTGAACTTTCGGGACGTTTGCAGTTACGTAGCAATGATGTTCATTTTATTAACATTGCGATCCATCATACATTGCAGAGGGTGGGACGGAAATACTAGTTACTACCTACAGGTTCAGATAATAAACTAAAATTCCATTTAAAAACAAATTTCGTCGGGTTTTCACGGTTTTCAATATGAAAATAAGTAAGAAGACAAAAGCATCCTAAAAATGGTCAGAACGCCCTATTCGGAAACACACGCTGTTATTTTAAAGTTTACCTAAGTATTATGAGTTCGCTAAACAGTTCCACAGTGATGCAAATGATAATAATGTCTTGACTGTGGAGACTGGATAATCGAGAAAGGTTTTAACGAATAGATTTACTTGGACGAATGAATAATATATGTAGTGGCGTCGTTATTGACGCTGAAATTCTGGGCGGCGACGCATATTATGACGTTTCGCGATGCTGACAAACATACGCACCCGACGTATATGAACGAGACACGCGCCGGCACGCTCCTATTCAGACTTAATATCATGTTCCCAGTATACAATATGAGAACCACGTCGTGTGAGGCACGTTCAGGTTCAGCAATTTGTTCCTACATTCAAAGAAATGCTTAATTGATCAGCCGCTTTTGTACTCGCGTTTACCCTACTGTTTGTAAAAACATCATGTGATTTTTTAATGCGTCTTTGGTAATTAGCAGGGACAATTTCCAAACGTCAACCTGAATAAAATTCAAAACGGGACATCCAATTAATTATGTGGAAAACAAACGTCAAGATATTCGAAACGCTACAAATTAAAAAAATGAAGAGTATCCGTGATTAAGGCAACGGCCCCTCTCTATATTGTTTATATGATACGGAAAATGGTACCTTGGGAGCCAAAATGGGGTACTTTCATTTGTTCTCTAATAAAACAACTAATATTACTCTTATGATTTTGAAAATAAAAAATCATAAAATTCCCTGTAAACTATCCTGGTTTAAGCAACCAAAAAAAGTTTTTACTCGAGAACGGCTGCTCTGATCGAGGTAGTATATTTTATTTTTCCTGAATCGCTATTTTTGAGTTTGCGGTCCGTCATATTGGATCCGCCATTTTGAATTTTGATAAGCTAATACTGAATTTAGGTTTAATGATCCTGAGAGTTCATAAAACTATTGAATAAAGAGGTTTGAGCATTATACAGTGGCTATAAAGCTGTGTAAATAAGTTATTTTGGCTGACTCATCACGGCCGCCATCTTGAAAATCAATCGTATGAGTTAATTTTGCTAATGTGCATCCCATCTCTTGCCACGAAATTGACTAAAGGTATTTCTCCGGCTAAAATTTAGATTAGACTTCAAAAGTGCACATTCGGACGCCATTTTGGATTGGTTAACAATAAAAATCAAAGTATCAAAAAATATATTTTGGTAGTACAACATTCGGGTCCTGATAGGTTAGAATGTTCTTATGTACCGACAACACAGTTAAGAGAAATGCTTAAAAATAAACACAAATAAAAAAATCAGCGTTTTTGTTTTGTTTATTGTTAAAAAGAAACAATTTGCTGCTATTTATTGATAAAATGGCTATGCCGTTCGAAAGATGAGACTTTTTTTACAGAAGAATAGGTACTCCAATATTTTGTCCACACGGGTTATAATTGAAAGGCACGGTCTTGAATTTGACTTTAACATTTTGGCCATTTGAGCGTTAAAGATGAAGCTGAAGCTAGCCCCCTATTTTAACCGCTAATTCTCTCACCCCTAATTTTATAACTCATTAATTAATTTCAGCATCGTTAAGGTCGCTTCGGATTCATGTTCTGTATTTATTTTGGCATATCTATGAATTTTCTGGACCTCGAACTGATATGCGTATGCATACTATTAAGACTATCGAACGGGAGAAGAGGCTGGAATAGGGGGCTAGTTTCAGCTTCATCGTTAAAGGGTTAAATCCATCAATTTTCCTTAAATGCGTAATCTAAAAATTCAAAACGTTAAATCGTCATATACCAAACAATCATCGATCCTAGTTAGGTGTGAGATACGTCAATACAAAACTAACTTCAGTCTCTCAGAAGTTGAGATAACTTATCAAACCTCCATCTTCTTACAAAAAATGATTGTCATTGACGCAGATTAATCGCATAGCTTAGTGCAATCGAGCTCATAATAGAGGCGATAAACGCCGTTTCTATTATGTATCGAGGGTCGTTGATCGTTTCCCTAGCCTCATCTCTTTTCGTCTTTCCCTGGACCTCTTTCTCTCACATTTCCTCTATCTTTATCGTACTTCATCCTTTCTAGTATTTTCTCCGTTGCTCGCGTCTGAAAGCAACAATAACATCCCCGAAGGGGATGGATGAATTTTGGAGCTCGGTAATCCTCGCATGGAGGGAGGCTACCAGTTTACACGGTGGATAATCCCTCGTTATTGTTACGATTGTGATAATAACGCAGCTCGTTGTTTCACGAACGAATCCCCGGCACACGTATTCGACCATTTTCAACCCCGTTCAGTTCAGGTAAAACCACAAACGCTTCTAATTGCTGCAGATATTAAAAGTATGGAGAAAAGCAGTATTTATTATTTTGTATTCGTCCATCATCAAAAGCTAAAGGTTGAGTAAAACAGTACTACACATGTGGTTCTTGATTATACAAAATCTTACACAATAAAAAAAAAAGATCCATTTTTTTAGGAAGAATTTACAGTCAGCCTTGCAAATTCCGTCTTCAAACAAATCTCTTTTAGCCAATTATGTCTGATGGAGACTTAACGAGAATAGTCTTGACCAGGTTTTGTGCATATTCAGGCAACCAGTTTAGATCCTGACTCCTACCAAAATATCTACTTGGGTGTCTCCAAGTGAATTTAGCAAATTCTTTCAAAAAATTAAAAAAAAAAAGGTTTTTTACGATACATTAACAAAAAATAGAGATCGCCTTTAGAATTTTACATCTAAACTAAAGAAGAAAACATTTAAAGTGATTTTGTATAGATAACATTAGATTTATGTCAAATTTGAAGGACATTTCAAGGTCAATTAAGGGATTTCACCTTGAGATGACCTTCAAACTTAACCCTTAGTTCCGACGGCTATTTTAAGGCCTTTTCCTCCCACTACCTGGGTCAAATATGTCCTGCCATTTGAAAATGCTTACAGTTGTGCAATTAATAAAGTACATTTTGATTTTTTTCTGGATCGAAAACGACCAATGCGTCGGGATTAAGGATTAAATATCACTGTAAAAAATATCATGAATCAAAATATCATTAGACAAAATTATCATCCGTAATAATATCATTAAATTATGTCAAAATATCACACACAAAAATTGTCGCCTGAAACAAGTTGGATTTGATTGGATTCAGTAAGAAAGTGATTCTATTCTGATCGACATCTGATAGGACTTGAACCATGCAGTACCTTCGCAATTGCATGAATATAAAAACAAATAAAAAATATGTATCGGAAACTGACCTCATTGCAGTGCAATTTTGATCTAATTCCGATTAATTTTCGAAAAATTTCACATCCTAAAATGTTAAAAAAAATGCAATCTTAATTTGATCATTTTTTATTCATTACCTTTCGGACAATTTTTTAACTCTAGAAGATATTGACGCTATCGACTAAAGTTTTGGTTAATTTCTGGTCTTAAAAAAAGATATAATCTGGATGATATTTTTGTCTTACGATATTAGGATTCAAGATCTTTTGACGTGATATTTTGACGTCTGATATTTAGACATGTATCCAAATTAACAGGCTGATAAATGCTGGGCTGCTGAGGACGTCGTTGGAGGATTGTGCTTTATAGATTCAAAGAAAATGTGTACCACTGAAGCAGCGAATTGAAAAGTGGTGATTACCAATCCTACAATTTTCAAAATTGGATTTTTCAATCCAATTTAATACCTGTAAAATGAAATTTCATCAACCTCGTGACTTAGATGTTGCATGTGCCGTGAATTTCGACGGGATGTAATTTAACTCACATAGACACACACAGAAAGACTTCCACAACTAATACATACGGGTTTGTGAATGGTTGGCAACTATGAGTATTGGATTGGTTTGGATCGCCGCGTCAGCAATACAAACACTCCAAGCTTCGATGTGGGTCGACGGACACCCTTCTTTTCGATCCTCACTATATCCCTAACTCTCTCTTTCTCGCTTCTGTTTCGAACTGAAATTACATTTTCCCGAGCGCTCATCGGTGGTCCAAGTATCAATATCGACTGGCCTCGACTTTTTTTTCGAACCAATCTCTTCGAGTCCGAACATTGCGCAATTTTTGATGCGACAATATTATTTTCGAGTGGGAAAAAGGTTAGAGCGTCAGCGGAATTTTTCGAATTTCAGTAAACATATTTAATGTGATCGGGAAGAAAAGACAAATAGTGGCCTATTATCTACGTAGGCTACCTCCTTGAGGTGATGGTCAAATTCTAATGAAGACAAACTTTACATAACAGTTTCAGAATTAATTACTTGTTTCGAATCTAACGATCAATTAGAAAGCAAATGTTTCGAGGGAAAGTTATTCAAATAATAAATTTGGTATGCTACAGAAATAAAAGTTTTCTCTGCTTTATATTGGCAATTTTCAAAAAACTTTTATCGAACAATAATTAAAAAAGAGGGATTTTGTACTACAAGGATGTTAAATGCTCTCTCAATGGGAAAAAATTCTCAATTTTAACACATTTCACCATCTATTTCGACGGTTTGAAAATCCTTTAAACAATTAAATAGGCTAAATTGTAATACACAGACTATTAAATGAAGAAATGAAAAAGTTCAACAACAAATCTTTAGTTATGTCTTTTAATCTCATCTTATTGCGGTAATTCACTTGCATTTTCTCCTAGGTGTTGGGTGAGTAACGTTCTTAAATTCTGTCCGTGTAAACTGTTATAATTTTGAATTTTTCGATACAAGTATTGTATTATGATGAATATGTTCAGTTTTGACTACAATTTGTTCATTTCTGAAGCGCAATATAAACTCCAGAATTTTTTATTCGAGATTTTGATTTTGTTCAACTTCTTAACCCTTTTTTGCCCAAAATGAGAGAAGCGGGAACGTCAACATCAGCTCAGTTTCTACAATAGAAAGGATTTTGTTTAACTATTGGAAAATATATTTTCGACTATTTTGAAGTGTGCTCTAACGATTCTCGTCGAGAAAATGGCCAAAAACAACTATTTCCGCAAAAACTTTGCAAAATAAAAAAGAAATGCCACGTTTTTTAGGTCATTTTTTTTATTTTTCACGATTTTCTTCTTCAAAACGATTATAATCAATGAAGTGCATATATAAAAAGTGATCACGATTATTCAACATAAATAATATACTAAGAGAATATTTTTTAGACGCAATGTCAAAATATAAATATTGTATGGTTATCTTCGTTATTACAGTTTTAATCGGTCTTGCTATATATGGTATATACCGTGTCTAAACATTCCTTCAAATATAAAACGAACTACAATCAATTTTCAAGACAAGGAGTTCAGGTTTCATGTTGATCCTTCATCTACACTTGATTGACAGACTTTAGGCAGTTTCTGGAATATGTAAACAATTTATGGTTATCAATGCCTACAGTCTTGATAATAAATGAAAACAGGCGCCATTACGTTTATACTTTAACGTAGTCTGATCATGATTTGATCAGGATGAGCAATGTCTTACTGGGATTATATACATTTGTTATTCGAATAAAATTAAATGTAAAATATGGAACGTTTTCATATTCACGATTGATTAAAGTCTGTTGCAGTAATAAATAAAATTCTCTGTATTCTAATAATGATCGGTTAAATCAACAAGAAGATTACTTTCTATTTGCCACTTGTGTAGAAACGACCGTACATTTTTTTCATGCACATACAGAAATGAAAATACACGAACCAAATGAAGTAGTTAGAACTACTAAC
Source organism: Trichopria drosophilae (assembly GCA_030407085.1). NCBI lineage: Eukaryota > Metazoa > Arthropoda > Insecta > Hymenoptera > Diapriidae > Trichopria > Trichopria drosophilae. Next base: position 187,347,087 of record CM059582.1, read on the forward strand.
TAGATAGTTAGATAAGACACTGCCAACGTTTGAACTTAATTTTACTATAAAAATACTGGCATCTACGAATTAAGTAGCAAAGCCGTAATTTAAATAGTAAATTAACTAAAAAATGTAGTTGTACCAAGTCCTGCTATTTAGATAGTAAAACCAACTATTTTTTTGGTTTTTCTTGTATATATCTTCAATAAACTGATGTACGAATTTGAAAATTTGTTATTATCAAGTGGTTACTGAAAAAAGGATTTTTCTAAATATTACTTATAATAAGTAAGACAATGTTTAAAAGATATCTCACTATTCAATGAGTACAGAAACATAAACATACACTAAAATGAAACGTATAAAAACACAGCTCGGAAATTACTGAATGCAAATTATTCTAAAAATATTAAATATGAGGGAAAAATATTTTTTGAAAAAAAAAACTGTTTAAATGTGACTCTTCCGAAATGGAATGAGACCAAATCCAATACTTCAGTTTTAATATTTGAGGCGGATTAAAGTATAAATACGGGGTTTTAGAATGTGGGTTTTTTAGATGCACCCGTTGGGGGTACAAAATTGTACACCAGTACCCAGTACTGCCTCCATTTTATTTTGTAGGCCAAACCCGACTTTTTTTCATTTTTTATCACATCGCCTACATTAAAACACCATATATTTAAATGCCATTGTTGGCCTGGGAACAATGTTCCAAAAATCAACGCACCGTAGGCCAAAATTTCAATATAGCATGGCTCCAGCGTAATTTTCTTCATTTTGTCTTTGAAAATTTGGCAAAAATAAAGAAAATTAAAATACTTTGGACTCACGCAATATCAAAATTTTAGCCTTTCGGGGTTTTGATTTTCGGATCTTTGTTCCCCGGCCCCATTGTTGTTAGAATATAATCGGAAGTGAAACCTTCGAATAAAATTAGAAGTGTAGGCGTTACCTATGACCAAATTATCAAAATTATGGCAGCGTTCCAGTCACACGCCGATGAATTCAGGCGTCAAAGCCATCTACGAAAAACTGAAGGAGGTCGGTGTGGTATGATGAGTTGTTACGGACTTTTCTCCACATATACTTTTGAACTTTTATGGTTTTCATATTTGATATATCGTGAATATCGGGTATGATCGTGGATCAAGATACTTGTGCCCACGAACGTTTCTTACAGGCATTTTTGGACTCCTTAATCATAATTCGGAGCATAATTTCATGACACCATAAGCAAAGTAGACATGAAATGGACTGGGTAAAACGATACAAAAAGTGTCGAGAGGGGGCAGGGGGTCCTTAGTCTTGAAGGAGCGGAGGACGTTTATTTAGCTTACCTTTCACTTACACGTGCCTTACAATGTTGACTTACACATGCCAAAGCATATGAAGGCGAGAGGAAGCGCTTGAGAGGAATAATGTTTGCGTAAGACGAAAAGGTGGGATCGTCGACTATGGCGACGCGCTTTCTGTATAAGCATTGCAACCGTCTGACGTTTGCACAAAAATCATTTCCAATATATTGCCACTAAAATGTTTAACTGAAGGAGGGACTGCGACACGTCGAATTTAAATAAATTCCTTCTGCGGTGATATTTATTTTCCTCGTTTCTGCTGACTAAATCACTTTTTGTTAAACTGTTTCGCTCAGCTCCGATATAATTAATGTCTTTGTTTGCTGAAGATGTGTGCGAGATATTTAATATTTCAAACCTACCTTTCAAACCTTGATTTACAAACGCATTTTTCTTTTAATCAAACTTCCATAAACTTGATTTATGAATACCTGGAGGGTGCTTCAAAACTGAATAATTTTATAGATTTTTTACTTTAAAGAATGGAAATAATATACAGGTTAGTTTGGGGGGTCCCGGTAGCTCTTAAAGGATATTTATCAAAGAACATTTTCCTTTTTTGAAGACAATACAGAAATGCGATAGCTACGATATCTCGATTTTCAAAAAAGATAAATAAAATCCTGAACTATCTACATATTAGATATAAAGGTTAAAGAATTTTGGAAAAACGTCAGTTCTGGTTATCTACCATTTTCAAATGGAAGAAGATATTTTTAGATAAATATTGGGTACAGATTCAAGTATTCTATTAAAAAATGTAATACTATGCACCAATTTCAAAGAATTGATTTTGTTGAAAAAATTAAATATTTTGTGGAATTAAGTAAATATTAATTTTACATGAATTCCCTTGCTATATTTAATCTTGCAATTATGTCTTTTAGTATATTTTCATTTATGATTGGCTTTATCCAATTTTCTTTGAAATTATATTCTTTCATATACTAGTATATTTCTAGGGCGTCCTATATCAAGGAGAATTCGCCACATTGAGTTTCAGGTTACGGACTTAGCTTAGGATGCTGAGAGAGGCAGAGTCAAGCCGTGTGCAGTCATTAAACGCACTCGAAATTAGTTCCGGGCGTATGAACAGGAGCATGTGTGAATATTCCTATGAAACGACCATCGTCAGGGGGGTGCACAGGATCCCCAACGTAGTTCAGCAATTTCCCAGGATTAATAGATCAACCTATACCAGCAGTTTCTACCATCAGGTGCATGGGTTTTAAAAAGTACTATTAATTGATTGCATCATTTTAATTTAAAAATCCTAACAGTAAAATAACACTAGTGTTAGTTATTATATTATTATTTCGTGTCTAAATTTATTCTAAAGTAATCCAAATGTATAAGTAACTACGAACTATATAACATGTAATTTGATTTGAAACCGTTTATTTTTGCCTTGGACAAAAGCGTCCGTGGACAATGTAAATGAAAATGTAACATGTAAAATAACAATTTTTTCTCATATACTAGACTAGACCTAAAAAATATTCCGTTTACGTGTAGTATTAACAAATCCGCGACTGCATTGCTGTATACAAGTAAGAAGAACCACACAAGTATGCCAAAATCTTACAGCGAAAAGTCACATATTTCAAAAGAACTACATTACCAGTCGCAACTTTTAAAATATGTGGTTTATCACTGAAAGATTTTGAAATAAGTTCATTTTAACCCATTAACACCCAAAAGACCATAAGATTTTCTTATACTTTACAAATTTACAAATTTTTTTGCATTTTTTTCAATATTGGCCTCATATTGGAATTCCTGTTAGCTAAAAGTCAATTTTGAATTAAATTGAAATTGTCCAAAGCTTTGATAACTAAAGTAATCACTCAAATAAAGGAAGAAAAAAATTACCTCAAAAGTTGACAAAAGTTGAAAGGAACAAGGGTCACTCAATGGTACCAATAAACTTGAGTTCGATTTTGAAGGTTATTTGAAGGTCCAATGGTTTTTTAAAGTGGGAACCCTTATTTTTTAACCCAAATTCGGGCAGAGTTTGAAATGACATTTCAAGTTTACTTTAGTGAGCGACCTTAGCAAGATCAAGGTCAAATACTCAAATAATTATATAAAATTTTATATTTGACTATTCCGAAAAGAGTTGGTAAGTTCTCACTCTAGGAAATTTTAAAATCTGTCGTCTATAATATACTGGGTGAGCAAAAAGTCTGGAATTCTCGGATAATTTCAAAGGGTATGTGATGAAAAAAAATTGAGGTCAAGTCTTATGTAACTTTCAACCAGGAATCCAGTGATCACCTTGGATTTGACCTTGGACCTCTCCTTCAAGGTCGTTTAAAGGCCAACTTTTTTTTTAAATGCGACCCCATACTTTTGACGTCGAGAACCGCGAGGCATATTTTAATGTAAAATTCTACGCCCTGACCAAGGTCAAATCCAAGGTCATCACTGGATTTCTCGTTGAAAATTAAATAAATAAATAAACTAAATAAGAGCTGACATTAATTTTGTTTTTTTCATCAGCTACCTCTCAGATTATCTGGGTTTTCCATACTTTTTCCTCATCCTATATAATAAATTAAAATTAATACATATTATTACTATTTATATTATATTATATAACTTATATTAAATTATAAATTGAAAAAAAACCTTTACAGATATTTTTTGTCAGAAATTCTGTCAAATTTTTTAACACGAATGGAAAATTGAAAATAATTTAAAACTCACGAGGAATTCCTAAAATATGACTTTTTTATTGTTTACTGTTGGGCAATTCCGCATAACACACTTTTGCATTTAAGACAAGCTGGCTTTGAGTTTAATATTTTGAATCGGCAGCGACATAATCAACAAATTAAAAGAAAAATAATTAAAACAACATTTTCATCCATTTTCTACATGATGCTGAATTCGAAAGTAACCCATCTCATTAGTTTCGCCTTTCCGCAGCTTTTGTCACTTGAGCATGCTCAACATAGTGAGTAGTTGCAGTATCATAGATATATCTTTTTTTAATATTTTGAAACATTTCCTGCCTTTTGACATGTTTTCATTGAATGAAAACGAATTAAAATTGATTCAATTGCCATAAATGAAGTATTGCAGAACTGCGAGGTATTAAGTGTCAAATTTTTGTTATTTTTAGCTTTACTTTAAGGATATTCAGAAACTATAAACAAAAAAACCCATTGCATAATTGACCGTGAAAATCTGACCAAAATAATGAAAGCAATCAAAGAATAGGGGTGGAGCTGGATTCACATACTTTGCGCATGAAAGCGAAGATTTGTTTGTATTCTGATTCAAATCCGGATAGTCGTTTTCTTTTATCTCCAATTGTTTGTTTAAAATAAAAAGTAATCGTGTTTGTTAACAAAAATATATTTTTCAGTGTAAGAATACCTTTTTCACTTAACCAGTTCAGTGGTATTGTAGCATCCCAGTCAGCACTGGACGTCTAGTGGACGTACATATTTCGTCCACGTTACGTCCATACGTTCAGGACAAAAAATGGACGTAAATGAACATCTTCGGACGTTATATGTACGTCCATCTCTGAACATCCATCGGACGTCCATATTACGTCCAAATTAGGTCCATACATATATTTGGTCATATTTGGTCCTATTTAAGTGCATTCTTGGATGTCCAATGTACGTCCAACCACGCCGAAGTGGGCGTAAACTGGACGTCCAATGGACTTGATATGTTACTTATTTCGTCCGTTATGGTCCATCGAACGTCCACTCTTAGTCTAGTGTACGTACACTTTGTGGACGTCCACCGGGCGTTCATACGAGTCCAGTCTGGACGTTCCATGGACGAATAATGGACGTTCAGTGGATCTCATATGGACGTCCATTGTACGTCCAATTGGACGTGCAGGTGCTGATTGGAATATATGGCCATCCTGAATAACTTCTATATGTTACGACGAATTTCTCTGAAACTTAGTATCCTATTGTTTTTTTTTTGGTCGCTAAATCCGAACCTAGCGTCAAAATTGCGAAAATCAAAATGGAGAATATAATATGGCTACTAATATGAGTAGAAACATGTATCACTAATATCCTAGAAATTTTCATTCTCAACCCTTATATTTCACGACCCCCCTCCCTCCCCCCTTCTAGGGAATTCAAAAGTAAAAGCGAACGAATTTAGCAACCTAACACTTTCAGGAACAGTTCTTGGTGTATTTTAGTTAAGAACTGTCGCCTAATACTTTTGGCACGTAACTTTGAAAAAATCTTACTACTCAACCGGTCAATACCACATTTTTTGGAAACCGGTCAAAATGGTACTTCTCCCAATTAATAAAAAAAACAGTGAAAATTCTGATAAAACCATTTGAACCACTGCAACATTCTATCATTTGTCCCTTTTTAATATGCAGTTTGATTTATAACTTCCCATGGAAAAATTGGAGTAATTTTACTTTTAAAAAATGTTCTCACTTAACACCTAAATTTAGTCATTCCATTATAAATAAACGGCTCAACAGAATACCTGTTTACCCATTTACACCAGAATCTCCTCTTAAATTTGTCATTTAATACGTTGCATCAGATCATCGAAATGAAGCTGTTTCGAAATAAAGTCACTTCACGTCAAGTTTTGTAATAAATGAATAAAACTTCATATGCGGACGAACGAAAGAGAAGAGCAGTCGATAAAAAACGGAGAACGCTGGAAAGGAAGAAATCCAAGCGTGGGATTGCGTCGTGCAGAAGCGAAAACGAAAATTTACCGCAGGCTGGAGCAGATTCAGAGGGGCTGAAATCGCAAACGCGCGCAAGTGAAATCCTGGGGGTAAAGGTGGAACAAGAAGGGCGCACCGCTCTGGGGGGATGCTGGGGTAGCTGAGGGATGGGGGATGGGGGCGGCCAGGGCACTTGACCCTGCTTGCCCGTGCTGACGATGCTGCGCCAACGAAACTTCGAATCGTGCCACCGAAGCCCGAACGCGCGTTAATAAACGCATCGCGTTTGTGTTGGTCCAGTGTACCCGTAAATACCCCTCCCCTTCAGCCGATGCACTTTCATCGAGACACGTACTATAAAACAAACACACCCACACTGGCACCCCATGCCAACCGAACATGTACCGAACTCTAACCGTTACCGAGCGAACTACCGATTTTCCATCTTTACTTTCCTAGGGGGAAATGAGAATCGCATGCGCGAATAATTTAGCTACTGATGAATGCAACATCGAGAGGGTGCCGAGCTAATTTATTTACAATTTATTTACGAACAGGAAGTCCCAAAATACTTGTATGTTAAAGTAATTACTGGGGATATTAACGAAATTATTACGAGAGGGTCATAATTTGCTGGTTGTAAATTATGGAAGTCACTTATTCATCGAAAAATAGAATATTCGGTGATAATTTACGATTTTCACCGTGGTGAAACAATTAATTGTGGACGAATGGAATATTTTGGGATGCTCGACGCTCTTGACTTTCGAGCATCAAATCGATGCCGGACAGACCTCGGAAACAAGTAGATAATCCCATAGTTTTGTCGCGTTTCATTCCAATCCGTCAACTTTTCCTGGAAATCGTGTATAAATAAGTCAGGAGTTTAATAAAAAAATTTTTTTAAAAATCGCCGATGTATTTCAAATTATATTTCCAACATTTTTAAAAAGAGCACTACAACCCGACCCCCAAATTGATCGAAATTAAGAACCCTTTGTCGTTGATAACGCCGAAAACTCCGTAATTGTCTGTTCTCCCACTCTTATGTAAATCCTCGAGGCCCAATAAATATAGGCCGTATATCGTGCGCACGCATTCCCTTCATATAAAAGTGAGGGGAATTAAGTAAAATTATAAAAAAAGAAGGCTGATGACCTACCATGATTGTAACTTCCCCCTCAATATAAGAAAAGACTTCCAATAAGAGAGAAAAGGGACCAAAATTATTTCCTCGACATGCGAGAAAAAACTTTTAAAGGAAAAAGGCCAAAGATTGCGAGGTTGACCTCAGGTTGTTAACTTCCCTTCAATATAAAAAAAAACCGATACGGTAGAGAAAAGAAGTCTAATCTACTTACTTAAGCAGAATCCTTTCCTTGATATATGAGAACAAAACTTTGAAAGGTAAAAGGACTAAGGGGTCATAAGGTTGATCTCTACGTTTCGCATTGTATCGATCCCTCTTCAGGAGGCAAATGATTAACGATTTAATAAATGATGAACGAAGAAATCGTTGACGGGAATTTTTCTTGTATTGAGGGAGAAGTTAACATCATGAAGTCAACCTCGCAGGCTTATCCTTTTTCCTTTCAAAGTTTTTTTTCTCGTATGCCGAGGAAAGGATTTTGGTTCCTTTTCTCTCTCATATAAGAATCTTTTCTTATATTGAGGGGGATATTAACTTCGTAGTCATTATCCCTGCTTTTTTTAAATTTAATTATTGTTCGACAATAAAACTACTTACTAAAAATTTTATTTTATTGAGGGGAATTGATTGGAATCTACAGGCCTGTGGGAGATGGTCAATTTCGGATTTTCAACTTCCTCCCTGTTCCCGGTGCATCATTATTCGGAATCTATTTGAATGTTAAATGCCTTGGCAAAGTGAAAATTTTCTTTTAATGGCATATTTCATTCATACGAAAATATGATTTCTTGAAAACTTTCTTGAAACGCATGTTTCAATGTGAATTTTCGTCCTCCTAAGACATAAAAAATGGTACCCTTTTTAACCTAGTCGGTAAAAGCAATATTTTTGAGACTCCGGAGATGATGTAAATTTGCAACATAAGAGAGGCGCAAAATAAATGAGGCCTTTAGCGGTTTTCATTTTGTAACTCACAAGAGAAAAGTATCTCAAGTATCTCACTGGAATTCGGTTGAAACTTGGTCCACCGAAAATAACATTAAACTTGATCTTATAAACCACAAGAAACTAAATAGTGGTTCCCGTATTTTACATTTTAACATGACATTTAGGTTTTTGGCCAGAGCTCTACTTTCAATAAGAATGGGAGATATTTTAGAGACAAGGATAGGATACTGATCATGCATCGACAAAAATTTGACTATCATTGACATAGTGTTTACTACTTTATCCCTCAAATGTCCCGATTATTCGTAGTGGAAGTATTTTAACGAGACCAAGCTGTCACATTTTCGAAAAATCTTTAAAAGACGATTTCTTTTAATCGGAGTGTTAATTAGTTGGCAAATTCTACTTATGTGAAATTGTAATTATTATTACCGATTGCTTCGAATGGTTCTACCACTTTATAGTAACGCGAAAAATTCGATTAACTTAAATGACATTTAAAAACATGTTTCATGAACCGACTACAAGTTGATATATTGCAACAGGGATTTTATTTCCGGCTCGGTTGGTACCATTGATATCAGCAAAGCCTGACCATCGATTACGACAATTGATACTAGACGTTTAAAACTTATTTGGGAATTCTCACATAGAGTTTAGAAATATTTGTCTAATCATTTTTTAGCATTTCTAACTTCATTAACAAGTTTTACTACACGGAGAAACGGTTTCTTCAAAATATTACCATTTCAAACGGTAATTTTGGGATAGATTTGTAGAAAGCGAAAAAGTGCCATTTTTTTGAAGAGTGACTATTTAGACAATAAAGAAGACGATAAAATAGAGTAACTTTTACCGAAAAAACTGGTTATATACCCTATTCTGTCCCAAAAATTGCCATCTAAAATGGTAAAATTTCCAAGAAAATATTTCATACCAGTCAGATAAATGAAAAAGACGAAGCAGCATTTTTATGAAACTTTTCACTCGCGGTTTTTTGGGTCGCTGATCATGAATATGATGACAGTTTTCAAAGATATCGTATTCATGATCAACAACCCACCCCCCCACAATTTAACAAAAAAAATCATCCGCTGCATTGATTCCGCCATCTTGTCATCTTATTCATGATCAGCGACCCAAAAAACCCCCGAGTAAAAAGTTTCATGTGAATCAGATAAATTTTTGAAAAAATCGTCCGCCATATTTGATCCGCCATTTTGAATTTCAAAAAGTCAACCAACAAAACCCCGAGTGAAAAGTTTCAAAAACTCAAAATGGCGGATCCAATATGACGGATTGAATATGACAGATGATTTTTTTAAAAATTCATCAGGTTCACATGAAACTTTTTACTCGGAGTTTTTTTGGGTCGCTGATCATGAATATGATGATAATTTTCAAAAATTCAAGATGGCAGAATCAATATGGCGGATGATTTTTTCAAAAATTGGGAGGAGGGGGGGTTTTTGTCGGTGATCATGAATACGATACCTTTGTGAACTATCATCATATTCATGATCAGCGACCCAAAAAACCCGGGTGAAAAGTTTCATAAAAATGCATTGATTTTTTTCATTTTGTAGACTAAACTTGTACCGCTCTATTTTGCAATTTTATTCTAACTTTGATTCATCACAGGTACGCCTAGTCCCAATGTGAAAGGACTTTTATGTGGCGTTTTGAAAAGCTCTTGACATCAGCTAGCCAAAGGTGTAATCGAAATGGTCTCCTTTGTCTACGCCAATCAAACTACTTTTCAAACTATTGAAAAAAAGTAAGTTTTTTTTCGCCCCACCAAAAATCAAAGCTGGAATCTCATTATACATGAATTTCTTCAAAGAGCAATTACTTTGAAGATTTCAAAGTGTTCGGATAAATGTTCGGATCCGCCAATTAGAGGTCGGTAGCGAGAATCTTGTCATAAATTTCAGTAGGGAGTATACTCGTAAAGATTCGTTTTTAATACCCTAATTAACGATCGTCTTCTTATCGTAACCTTAAACCTCCGCTCGTGCCAGGCGACAGGCACCGGCGTAGAAATGATCGGGGTAAAGATGGGGCGTCGCAAATTGAATTTCATCCTTTTTGAAATTTCTCGCCCCTTTGTTCGCGATTCTCCGAGTTAAAGAGATTCCCCTCGAAGGTAGAATGGAGCTAAAATGACGCGAGGAATAACTCGCAGCAGCAGTGTCAGAGGCGTCCAATAAATTTATCGAGCGGGTGTTGGCATGGAGACCTGCCGGACAGAGCTCGGATGGGTGGTTTGGAGGGCGACGAGAGGGCCCTCGAGGATCCTCCAGGAGGCGGACGCTACGGTATTGAGGGAACTCCGGAGGAGGAAGTAAAAGGAGACGGAATGAGACTACCTGGTTGGAGGAATAGCCGAAAGAGCAAGATGGAATTATACAAGGAGAGAATAGGTAAGAAAAAGAGACGCTCAGAAATGGTCGCCGGAGGAACCAACCGACTGAGAGGAACAAAGAGAGGAACAGGCTGTAATCGAGTGAGAAACTGAGAGGAAGGAAGAAGAGGGAGTATCGATTTCTTGCCCTGATCCAATCAACGTTGGCGCCTTCCTGGATGCTTTAACCTCTAGTATCGTCCGTTTTTTGCTGCGGTCAGTAGTTTCGACAGTAACGGGACCTTTTCATCGATTCTTCTCGTTCCCTTTTTTTTATCACATTGTTATCGTTATTGGAAAATTATACTATGCACTTTCAGTTATCCCTTCCGAATTTATAGTATGTTTCTAATAAAGTCAAAAAAGGATGATGCCATAAACATTGGAATATCTTTTAAAATTCATTTTCATGTTTTACTACATAATTTATCCAAACTTTTTACTTCGGAAGTCATAAACTTGTCTGCGAGATTCAGGGTTATTCTCAAATTATTTCTATTCGAAGCATCCACTAGGAAATCTCTGGAGTTTGGAACTAATGTTTATCAAAAATATAAAAATGATCGTAATAAATATCATTCACTATTTCTGGTAGATAGCTCGTACAGTAGGACCCCTCTTATTTTGACTCCTAAAGTTTTTCAAGATGGCGCCGACCTACCCTCTTATTTCAATTTTCCCCTTACCCCCACTCACATACACATAAAATTTGATGTTGTATAAGCTGAATATCGAAATAGGCAAAATCACCGATGTTTTGAAATATCGATATTAACATCGGGTTATTTTACGTTCTGTTCGAGAGGTGGTGAGGGAAGACGTGAAGGGGAACGATTAAAATAACAGGGGTTGGGTAATTAAAATAAGAGGCGTTCTACTGTATTTCGAAATTAAAAATAATGGATCGAAGATTGTGAACAAAAATGTAAAAAGTCACTTCTGGGAGATGAAACTGTCTATTAAAGGTTTTCAGGGTCGTAGATCATGATGCTGACAAAAGATCAGTAACATTAATCGTTACCAGTAAGGGCGACATCTTTTTACAAAATTCAAAATGGTACATCGAAGATGGTGGACCAAAATCAAAAAAATTTGATTCAAGCGAAACTTTAACTCGTTTTTGGACTCGCAGATTACCAATCTGAGTCTGATTATCGTACGTAAAAGAATTTATCTAATATCTGATTATTGTAATGATAAATAGCTTTCATATGTTGTATGAAAAAACAATCTGCGAAAACGTGGCAATTCTTTAAATTTTGATTTCAATTAAGTTATTACCCTATAACATACAGTCATAATTTTTTGTAGATGGACAACAGAAAAAAATATGATACCGAAAGCAGTTCTGGATAGTCCATTATGACTCATTAATTTTGTTTCATTCAATCGTGGTTTATTTCCAAAAAACATTGAAAAACAATATGTTTATGAGGTATCTGATTTCCAAATTGACCTCTGATTATCAAAATTCAAAATTCAAAATTTTGGATCGAGGGTGACCAACTAAAACGTGAAAAGTTACTTAATCGAGCTGAAACTGACAAGTTTTCGAGATAGCAGATTACGAATCTTATCATAGATTTTGAAAATTTAAATAAAATAGCAGTTCCACAATGGGCCACTAAAATGTAAAAAGTTATTAATCGATCCAACGGAAATTGCAATTTTTATTTTAAATATGATTTTCGACGTATTTTGATGTGCTGATTATGTATATCATCATGAAAATTGAGGGCAAGGTCATTTTCAAGGGCAAAACTAGAAAAACCGGATATTTTAATTTTTATTGCGTTTGTTTTCGAAAAGAAGCTTCGAATTTTTATTGCAATTATGGTGTCCGATGTATTTTGCTACACTAATTATGATTACCATAATCGACATTGGTGACAGTTCATTTTCAAGGTCATTGATAAAGAATAGATCTTGGAAAGTAGCATTTGTTCTCATCGAGAATGTAAACAGATATGAGTATACAATTCATTATTTGTGACAAACCTTAATATCTTCTTGAGAACTGTTTTTTGACAATAAAAATACTTGTTTCATTTTTTTCAGTCACTGCAAAGACCAGAAAACTTAAAGAACTTTTTTTAAATATTTTCTTAATGTTTCCCCATAATATTTTTAAATTTATTAATAAATATCGAGAATTGAGCTTGGAAATATATAAATACAATATTCGAATGCGTTTGTATGCGATTGCTGCCCAAAACATAATGAAAAATTACCTTCCATTCTAGAAAAACGATTACGACATTAGAAGTGAAGAGTTTTATACAATTTACAATATTTGTATTTAAACCCTGCAACCCGATCTGTTCCATCAGATTTCCGAATAAAAAAAATTAATATATTTCCAATATGAACAAACAATTTGTTAATTATTTTCTTATAGTTTCTAATATGTTACCACATTGAACCTAGACAAAAAAAAATGATAAACATGTTTTAAAACGATATCAATAGACCATATTGGATATACCATTTTACATTTTAAAAATATTCAGATTCATAATAAACAAAACTCTCACGCAACAAATTTCATAAAAATCTATCGATATTTTAAAATGGTTTGGTTAGTCTTAATTTTGAAACTTTGTGTAACATTTGTTCTCTATACAGAGAAAAAAAAAGTTATGTAACCATAAAGAAATGGCAGAAACGATTTTAATATATGTAAATAGTAGAATTAACAACATGAAAGGTTATAGTTGATATTTGAGGTTATGTACGAATGATTTAAGTACCGAAAATAGTAAATGGAACAATTTTATGGTTATATTTACTATGGAAATAGTTAATTTAACTTCTTTTTGTATTAGAGCGTTTTACTACTATAAAAAGATTCCATTAACTATTTTGTATCTCTGTGTAGCGCATCCACGTTTTAAACACATTAAGTCATTTTGCACCTGATTTCCCAAGAAAAACATATACTGCGATAATTCTGCGAAGTATATTTTGTATTTTATTTTGTAATTTGTATTTCTTATTTATGATTGCCACAAAGTATTTTTATCCCAAGGCATAATAAACGAAACTACCTAACTAAAAAAGTGGAATATTACAAAAATTGCCTCGAAGAAAATCATATTTTTTATTTATTTACTGCAAAATTATAAATGAATTAAAATTTTAAACAAACCTGCATCTTTGAACAGAAAAATTATTGTCTGAAAATTACCAAACTATTCTGACGTTGATATCAACATTTTTTCAATGTGTGATGGAACATATTGGAAGAATTGCTGAAAGTTTCTCGAAAAATCACAAAACATTCAGACCCTCTTGGTTTTTAGTTCGGTAATTTCTGTGGGAAATGTTCCATTAATTTTAGAACATTTCGAAAATTTTTAGCAAATAAATTATTTGCACTTTCATATTTTTTAACTTCGGTTTTATTTCGAAATTCGTTTTTTGAATAAACATAATTTTTCAGGTGTTTTGGGGGTTGCTGATTACGAATCTAAAGTCTCAATTTCAAAATTCAAAATGGCGAATTCAATGTAGCGGAGGAATGGATGCGGGTCGAAAAACCGAAAAATCAAAAAGCCGACATGTAAAAAAAAACGACACTTCAAAAACTAACTGTCCACTTGTCGATGTTCTTAACTTTTATGTGTCGGTTTTTCGATCCACACCCGGACGAATTATTATTTGTTACTTTTTAATTTTAATTTAAATTTACTTTAAATTGTTTTTCATGGGGTTCTGGTGATAATTTTGGGTATACAAAACAAACAATAGTCCAAAACGTCTAGTTTGAGGATACGTTTCCAATTTCTCTATAATTTTCTTATTAGAAAAGTCGCTAATTTCATTCAGCCGTTTTGAAATTGTCATCTTGAGAATACCATTTCAAAACCGCTATTATCGCCAGGCTTCATTTCTTCAGAAGACTGATTTATAAATACCAACCTCAAATTATTCTCCCACTAATTTTCATCCATATTATATTACTGTTTTTTCATTTCAATAACCCTGATAGAGTCCTGTCCAGTATTGTGTTATGTTACCTATTTTCCTTATATACCTTTAAAAAACTGAACATAAACTACACTCATTTTCTACCAGGGAACTACCAACTTGCCTACGCAATTATACGATTCGTTTTTAATTTCAAAATTCTAACTTATTCGTGTATAACATTGTCAAAAGGAACTGGAATAATTAAAAAAAAATATTTGAAAATGCAAATTGAACAATGAACATTATCTCTTCAGACGGGAAAGGCACTACAGTGGCTCGAGTCAAGACTTGCAGATATCCCATGATCATTTAGTGATTTAGTGATATAAGATGCTTTGTTTTGTATCTTAATAGAGCGACATGAAACCTTAAATCGTCGTCTACAGATAAATACAGCAAGCGATATTACGCATTGAATCGATTACATAAAAAGCTTATTAAATTCCTTTCAAACTGACAGGCAATTACATATCTTGACCGCTTTAATTAGTGTTTCAATTCATAATACCAAACAGACATGGATAATAAGTGCGTTTGAATGAATCATTGTCTAGAGTTTAGCTTAACGTTTCCTAGCAGTCAAATACAGGGAGTAATTTTTAACCCCAAAAAACAAAAGACGACAACAATCAATGCACGGGTATTGATGCACCATTAGTCTAAAAAGCACCATTATATTCTGGCAACGGGAGAATCCGGGAATCGGGCAATCCTTATCCGAGTCTTCATCCGACTTATTGTGCAGGTTGAATGCGTATCCCAATGATACATAGAGACGGAAAATACCCTAAACTAATCCCTCTGACATTGTTCGAAAACAATGAGCATCGACTCCCCAGATTTACCTCGGATTTCTGCAACTGAAACCTTCTCGTTTCCATAGAAAAGAATCGCGTATTGCGATTCGGATAAACGTTTACAATGATAGATTTTATACATTTTCAAGCAATCACATGCAAATATTGTTAAACACAACAATTTGTTAGAAATAGTTCATATTTATCGTCCAGTTGTAAAATTTGTACTCTTTAAAATATTCTGAAGAGAACTCAAATAAGGGTCGAAACGTCGAAAGTAATTTTAAAATTTACATTTTTTTCCCCTTCAATATTAAAATCTGGTGCCCTCCAATTTCTAATATCAAATTACATTATTTCTTTTACACTCTGTTTTATTATTAAATTCTATCCACATTAAATGACCTGAGAATACCAAAACTATATTTGTATTATTTCAGGCTCTAAAAAGCAGAACTGCCGCAACGTTCCGTCCCACAGCGTAAGTAGAAACGGTCGAAGAAGCAATTGAAGAACAGATAATTTGGTATTGAAAAATAATTATTATACAAACATCATTTTGCAGCGAATTTACTATAAATTGTCTCCCATATCCTTTTTTGAGTGATTTATAGTTTTCGAGATAAAAAATAAAGTATGCAAACAAATATTATATCACAAAATAAAAAATCAACCAAAAGTTTTTAACAAACTTTATCCAATTAAAAGTGTAAAGTTCATAAACTCCGATACTTAATTAACACAAAATTATTGTTAGATAATAATACGTTTTTTAAACTTTTATTGCATTGTCCTCGTCAGGTTTTAGGAACGTGTATCAATTTTAACAAAACTAGGTAATCCTTTGATAACAAAGTAATTCAAGTTGAGACGTAAAAACTTTTTAAATTCGAAATGTGAATGATTTTTATTTTTGATGACGTAAACTACATATTATAAAAGTGTACAGGGGAGCATTTGTAGCAAATTCGATTCTTTACAAGGTGATCTTTTTATATATTAATTATATTGAACTAATTAATTAAACTAATATGATTTTTATTGGACGTGTTTACTTTTCTATGGTTATGGATAGACTAACTTGACAGCTTCAAAACCTGACAATTGACATACGTACGTGCAGACAAGAGAATGAAGGAACATGAACATATGAATATAAATATTATTTAGAGTATAAAAATACAAGTTCCTTGCATTACCCCCGTCTGGAAAGAATTGTCGACCCGACAAATATATCAAAGTACCTATCTGATGAGAACAAAGTATATATATTTGGGATTTTCATAACTTCCAATGTACACATACCTTGCCATGTTCTCATCCTACTGTCAAAAATGAAAAAAGAAAATGCCCAAGAAAAACCGATGGCACGTAAACAACTTGGGTGACAGTTTACAAGCTAAAAGCTGTAATTTAAATAATTATTTTTACTTAATGTCTATAACACTTATCACTTTCACTATTACGAATATATAGATTCTTCAAACAAAAGACCATAGATAGGAGAGCATCGAAGAGTCATGTTTTCTGAAAAATTAAAATATTTACAGGTATATGTGTCCTTTTAATTATCTTAAAATCTTAAAATAATATTTAATCAATGTATGGCGTCAATCTATTTACATGGACTATTTTGTATTTTCCGTTAGGGATTTTATTAATTCTAAAAACGACTTCATTCAATTTAGTTTTGATAATATAAGGTCCTTCCCAATTAAATTTCGATGTCAAATTCATTTGTTCTTCAATTATTTATTCTGCCGTTTCCACTTGATGGCACCGAGAGCTCCGGCACACTGTGGGCTGTACAGTTTGGTACAAATTATGATTAAGGCGAAACTACTCGACCGATTCTAAGGTATTTTTTGTAAAATAAAGTTAATAAAATTTGGAGAAAGATTGTGCAGTTAGATTTTTAAAAACTTCAGATAGAGCATTTGAAAAAATACAAATATTAACAAAATAAAAAATTTTCTCGAAAACTGCTTTCTATTCTTTAGCTTCTTAATTTATTTAATTGGAAAATTGTTATTTGTGTTTCAAAAATATCGTGTTTTTTTTAACTTTGTCATTTTATCCCATCCGAATCGAATAAGCATATACGTAATCCTAGACGGATTTGGTGTTTAATCATTTTTTCACTCAGTTTTTGTTAATTGGTACCTCATTAAAGTAGCAAATTGGTACTTCGTTGGTGGTATGCGAAAACTGTAATTGTAGAGTTAAAGTTTTAAATCAGCGATAATGTGAACGCAAAAAACGATTACGGTGATCTTGACCTATTGCTGTTTGTTTTTGATCATTTTGGTGATCTTTTATGGCATAATAAATATACATTTTAAAGCAATAATTACTCATCATTATTGCAAAGATAATATTTCAAAAAGCAGACAAAAAAATAAAAAATCGATATAATTGCAGTTCCTTCCAAGGATTATTATCATTGTCATCTGAAAATAAACATAAGACATCATAAGACATCAACAAAATAATAAACTATAAGGGGACATGACTTTTAGGATGAAGTTCATCTAAGCTCACCGTGCATAACTTAAATTGAAACTTATGGCTATGAATTCGGGCCTTAGTCAATCTTTCGCTCCGTATAAGACAAATAAAATATCTTTGGAGCTGAGGCAAAAAAGGAAGAGTTCTACAATCAACACATTATTGGTCAACGAGCCTACAAGCATACAGGTATAATAAAAAAAAGAATAGCGACACTATTAAAAATGTAACGCGGTTTGATTCGACATTGCGAGGTGCTCGAGTCCGGATTCGCGAGCCGTGTAGTGGACTTCTGACTCGTTCTGCGTTTGATTTTGTGCCTCGTATAAGAGAGTGAGTGGAAAAAGGAAGAGTAATAAAACGAGACAGACAGAGACAGAGACAGAGCGAGAGAGCGAGATGAGGAGTGAAGAGTGCGCTCGGCGTTGTAGGACCCTCCTCTGGAGAACTCTCCTCCCTCGACCCCTTCAAGCTCTATCCACTACTCATTTATCAAATAAATCAACAGGGCCACTACACACCTACACCCAGATTTGTCTCTCCAGGGACTTGCTTTTACTACGGCATTAAAAGGTGACCCTTAACCCCCTCCCCCCTTTTCCTTTCGCGCATTGTTGTAATCTTTGTAATCACTCTTTTCAAGTGTTTTGGTATTTTGCTGGTCAAGATCTTCTACTCACGAGTCTATTAATACAGTCCCGCTAGGACTTAAACACAACAACGAGGAGCGTAAAACACGACCACTTTTCTCACGGCTCGATAAAAAGGATTTCCGATGTTTTCTCACTTGTATACTAAAAGTAAAAAATTAAGTGGATTTTTGACACTGACCTATTCATATTTTATAATTTAACTCTTAATTTAACTCCGTTATTAAACAAAAAATGAACCGCACTTCATTTACACTATACTTTCTACTTGCAAACGCTGACAAAATAAGGACCTCTACCTAGTAACCCAAAGTCTTAGATCAAAACTAATATTTTGCATTATCATTTTTAATCGGACAGAAAAACTTGACGGGTTCTATATGGATGTTTCTTTCGATCACGGGCGAGCATGAACCAAAATTCATTCAAACAATCCGTCGACATATGCATAACTGGAGATCGTATGTACTTCATGGTGTACTTTTTTAATCCTCTTCACGCGAGCTGGATCTTACTCTTCGTTTAACTTCTGGGAGACCTCGTAAGAAAAACTATTCCACACAACTGTAAAATATTGGACAAATTTATGGGTAAAAAATTAGACTTAGTTTGGTTAAATCCACGGGAACAAAAGAATGTCAAATTTGTCAGTCATCAGGTGACCTCCCATTAATTAGGGAAAGGTGGCAAGCAAGACTTCGCAAATTGTAAGAAAAGAAGAGCGCTCCAACTGCTGTGACGTGACTTTCAGAAAACACTCAAAATTTATTTCTGTCGACTCTCAAAATATGGGGTTTTTCGACCTCGGAACTTAGATGCCATCTGACTCCTTCTTTTATGGGACTTTCCGAATTACCCAATGGCTTCCGAATCGTAGCGGTTTTCAAGGAACATTTCCCAGGTATCACTCAGATTTGGTTGAAACTTAGCGAAAGGTCTTCATAAATGATAAAGAATGACCTTTAAACTGCAGTTTGCTATTTGTATGTTTGCACATTATCTACCATTTGTTTCTGTGCCTTTGAACGAAAATGGAAAGGATTCACAAATTCATCAGGTTCGTTTTCAGTGCGGCCAACTTTGTAGCAACGGTATTGATACACTGCTCTATATCGTGGAGAAAAAACTGATCGTAGACTAGAACTTGATGTTTTAGTATGTTGTTGCGTTGACGAATAATGGTATTAATATCATGGAGAGTTATAATATCGTAGAGATATCGCATGACATTTTTTTACATAAGCAGAAACCACAAACATCTAGCGGCAGAATCAGAGGAGTTGCTCTAAGCAGAATTTGCTGGATGATGATTTTCAAATGAAATTAATTGCAACCTTGTACAATAACAACAAAAGTATAATATCATTGGTATATTTAATTTCAATAGAATTAAACACGAAGTATGGGATTTATTAATATCATTTATAATAGGATACAAATTTAAAGATGATCGCATTAGTAACCACCTGATTGCAAGAAGTTTGTATTTATAGAATATACTTACCCTTAAATCTGTATTAGATCTAATGCGGGTATGGTAAATCCTTTAATACAGATTTACCGTAAATAGTGGAGAAAATAGTATATTATAAAACAAGTGCACAAAGTCACACTTTGCGCACAGAATTGCATAAACACTCTTATGCTTGGCATCCAAAAATTTTGTAATTTCCGATTGAGCTATTTTCTATAACTTATCTTTACATATATTCCTCAGTAAGATAACAAAGTTTGTGTCTAGCTGAGATTTAAGGGTACGTACATTGTGTAAATACAAAATTGTTGTAACATAGTGGTCACGAGTGATGATCTTGAAAATTTGTTATCCGTTGAAACTAAAACTGTATCTTATTATAAATAATTTTAAGAAAGTCCACATTTCGCGTGTAACTGTAAATGTGCGAAAAAATCTTTAGCGCTCCGAGAGCTAAAAACGATGTTTCGTTCACCAAAGTTAAAAATATCCTATGTTCCAAATCAGGAAACACGATTAAAGAACATTTAGGAGAATAGACAAAGGATGCCGTCTTTTTAGGAACAAGTGATAACATTGTTATCCTGACAATCGATTCCTAGTCAACTTTTACCGAAAAAAACATCCGGTGCCATATTCTTACGAACAAAAAAAGTAAATGTATCAGGCGGTTAACGCACTGGACTACGAAGTCGTAGGTCGTGAGTTCGATCCCCGTCTGGTGACAATTTTTCGATTTCGTTTCCAAGCAGCAGCTCGCTGTTGGTAAGACGAGCCACGTTGTTTGTGTTTACGTTTCGAAAGTATTGTTTATCTGGCGGAAATCGACTCATGACCGCTGCTGTACTTGGTGTAGGTTTCTGCAGTCCTACATTTCATACACAAATGTGAAGTATGGCGCCATCTGTCTAAGTCGATCTGCAGCTCTCGCAAAATAATAGTAAATAATAAGGCAACAATGAGTAAAAAAGGGCGATTCCGCCCGTTAATTAATTAATTAAAAAAAAAAAAAATAAATAAATAAATAAATGTTCTTAAATTTATTTATTTTCATTTCATATACTTTCGATGTTATTGTACACGCTTACAATTACTTTCATTTGAAGGTCATCATCCAGAAAATTCCGTCTGGAGCAACTCCTCTAGTTCAGCTACTAGATATACGTAGTTTTTTTATATCTCAAAATTATTTTGTCATATCTATAAATTCCATTAATTTAAATTTTAAGTTCCATTAATATTTACACTGTGCACCGAGAATGCATTGTTTTAGAGAAGCGTTTTATTAAAATAATTGTCTACTAATGAAAATTGACGAATGGAGCAAATCGGTCAGTTTTTGATGGCTTAAATAGACTGCGGCCTTTTTCCGCATTATTTTCATTAATATTTTTTTTTCTTTTTAGGTTTATTGTTTTTTGTTGCGGTTTATTCTTAATTGTTACACTATATCTACACTATATTCTTCATTTTATGTCTTTATAAATCGATTGTTATGAATGTTACTGACTCGAAAATCGTCCACTCTCCCTACAATATTTGTTATAAAATATTAAATTTTTTAACCTAAAATTCGATTTTCTCAAAAAACGGCTCGATTTTGATTTTTTTTTAAATACTCAGAAAAGTATCCAGATTCAAGCTGTATAGAAATTTTTGCGAAGACAGACATTTTGGGTTGAAATGTGCTAAGGATCATCGTGAAGATTAACCATCCTGCGCACGAGTTTTCGCCGGAAAAGTAGTTTCCAAATGCGCACATTTTTTCTGTGGCCCGATTTCAAGATGAGTTGGTATATTACAGTTTTTGGAGTCGCTGATTACGAATCTGATGTTAAAATTTCCAAATGCATAATGGCCGATCCAATGTGGCGGACTAATTTTTCAAAAATTATCGAATTGTCATAAAAATTGCTATCCAATGTTTTCTGGGGTTGCTGATTACGAATCTGATGTTAATAGTTAAAAATTCAAAATGGTGGACTAATTTTTCAAAAGTTATCGAATTGTCATCAAAATTGATATCTGAGAAGGTTGGTTTATCACACAAAAGAAAATTATTCAAACTAAAAATATACTGTTCTCTGAAAAATTTTCAATTTCAAACATACAAAAAAAAATATAAAAACTGAACCAAAAAAGTAAAAAATTACAAAAACACAAAAATAACAAAAAATATAAAAAAAACGGGATGTAAATCGAACTATGGAGCCCCCACGCGACACATCCTGGGTGTACTGAAAACATTCATGTACAGCAGATCCTAGACGTCGCGACGCGTCGTATGAAAATTAAGTAGCAATTTTCGTGAAAATTCGATAATTTTTGGAAAATTAGTCCGCCATTTTGGATCCCCCATTTTGAATTTTGAAATTTTAACATCAGATTCGTTACTACCGACCCCTAAAACCCTTAGATAACAATTTTTGTGAAAATTCGATAATTTGTGGAAAATTAATTCCTCATATTGGTCCCGCCATATTCGATCTGCCATATAAGATCCGTCATTATGGATTTTGGCATTTCAACATTACATTCGTAATAGGCGATCTCAACCGATTCCTTGTGATACGTAGCTTTATAATTATTTGATGATTTTCAAGTAAATCGTCTGCATTTGAAGTGTATAAATTGATAAACTTTTTCTATTTTTGAATTATTTATATAAATTAATAAATATTTAAAATGTCACATTATAATATATGTACGATAACCTCCCAACCTCAAACATTCATTTAAATATGATTTCAAGGTCTAAATTTATGTCGGTGAAATGCTAGAGACAGAAATGTGTGGACGTACATATTCGGGTCTGCGCAGAGGAGGGTTAATAAAAAAAAAATTTTGTTCTCGCAATCTTTTGTCTGCTCCAGAATTTTGCATAAAAATCGGATGAGGAGATCGTTCTAAAATAAAAATTGTTGATCCAAGGACTGTAAATTTCTTAACGTAGGGGCCAAAAATTGCATTTCAAAAGACAACACTCATTCAGAAGTCCGGAAAGCAAAATTTTCATTCGTTTCATTATATATGTTTGCCGACTTAGATAGTAAAATTATAAGTTTCTTTTACCCGCTAACATAAATATCTTATCAAATTGTCCGAAATTCGAGATGGCAGATCAAATATGGCAAACAAAGATTTTTAGACTGATTGAATATTCGCAAAAATTGATATGCAGAGGTTTTTGGGATTGCTACTTTGCAATGTCTTGTCAAACTTCTGAAATTCAAAATGACGGATTCAATATGCCGGACAAACATATAGAAAATATCTTAATTTTTATAAAAAATATTTACCTTTTTATTCAACGATAAATCTGTGAATTGAAACCAAGCTGTAACAACGGGTGCGGGTCGAAAAGCCGACTGGTCAAAAAACCGACACTCAAAAAACCGACATTCAAAAAGCCAACAGGCAAAAAGCCGACAGTAGAAAAACCGAATTGTCATAATATCGACAAATCGATAATCCGACAGTCAAAATACCACCATTCAAAAAGCCTTAAGGCAAAAATCCTACAGTAGAAAAACCGAATTGTCATAATGGCAGTTATAAAACCAACAATCAAAATGGTGACATTCAAAAAGCCGACACGTCCAAGAAACGACACAAAAATGATGTTGTGTCGATTCTTTTTTTATGTGTTGGCTTTTTGACGTGTTGGTTTTTTGTCTGTCGGCTTTTTGACGTGTCTGCTGTTTACATGTCGGCTTTTTGAATGTCGGTATTTTTATTGGCGGTTTTTTTATTGTCGGCTTTTTGATTGTCGGTTTTTCGACCTGCACCCGTAACAACAAGCATACCATGTTTGAAAATATCACTAAATTGCAATGTTTGAAGAGCCATCGATACTTTTTCCTACAACAAGAACGTATCTTACAAACCTTAATTAACGGCCTCACATAAATTTAAAAAATTAGAAATATTCAGAACGACATGTCAATGTGCATGCGGTCTATCGATGCGGCATGTTCAAGCAAAGATACGAAAGTGACGTACTCATCACATCATCAAAGAAGCTTGAATCTTAACCAAGTAAATCCCCTGATTGTAACCGCTCCCAGCCTCTGCTTACCAGACGTAGAGAAAGGATACGTACGTACGAGCGAGAAAAAGACAAGAAGATAAAAATCGCGAGAGGATGACGAGGGCATAATCAAAGAGTTTCGAAAAATCAGGATGCACTTAGAAGCACGTACTCGGGTATAGAGAGGCATTCAGTCAGACTTCGAGTTTGGAGTCAAAGCAAGGACCCTTGCGGCTCACTCACATTGTCGATCTTCTCTTTACACTATAAAGTTCTTGGTTCACACTCACAACCGTACACCCTCACAATCCAATACCAACACAAACGAAAATCCACCATGGAGTGGAATCGCGTTCGTGCTGCGGCCCAGACGTTGGTTTGGTCTTTGCCTCCCTTTTCTCTCTCTCTCTAACACACACACACACACACACACACACACACACACACACACACACACACACACACACACACACATACACTCTTAGTCCATATTCCACCATTCCTCCCTATTTCTTAGGTACGTATCCCACAACTCATTACCATTAGCGTGAATTTTGCTCTGGAAGGAAATATCGCATGTACGTGTTCTTTCCTCGAGGACGATTATTCGCAAAATGAAAATCGAGTGTCATACAGAGCGAAAAAGGCGGACTTGCATTTGCGTCGTACCTAAAACGTACTTATTCCGGGTACGCGCTAATGAGAGCGTACTATGCATCTGGCTGCTTTCCCACCGACGAAACCCTCGAGCGCCGGCGCAACCGCTCGAGTTTCTCAAGATGTTTTACGTATTTTTATTCCTCCTTGGGCATTATTTGTTTGTGTTTCGTTTCACGACGACCCTTTTGTATTCTATTATACATGTCGAGCTCTTTTCGCAAAATGCTTTCGCTATTCTTGTTAAATCCAGCATATACTCCCACTTACAGTTTTTAAAACGACATTTTTTTTTCAAACGAAACGTAAGTTTGAAAGGTGAGTTAGGAACCATGTTCGTGAGTGTTCTCTGCTTCTGGGTAGCTTATGCCACAGTTTTGAGTACGTGGGAATTCATCAATTACAGTCCTTTACGTTCTTGGATGCAAGTGGCGACAAAATGAGAAAGGATCATAAGCTGCATGTGCAGTTGAGTTAATGTCATGAAATTATATGACGGGGGTTAAAAATCCGCGGATTTCATCCCAAAATCACGTCTTAGATAAAAGGTGGATATGAAATGTTCGAAAAACAGCAAGTTAATATGAGATCCCAGAATCCCGTTAGTAAATTATCCATTTTCGTGAATTTAGGGAGCTTCCATATATATTCACATTTAACGCGATTACGAAAGGTTTCTTTTGATTTTGTTTAAATATTGGCCAAAACCATCACTAAAAGATGTTATTCAGATACACAGTACTGTGTTAGCGAAGAGTACTCCATATTGGATCCACCAATTATAATTTTAAAATTTTTCATTAAACTTACATTTAATTGCTTCAAATACCTTATGGTAACAATTACCACCTAGTGCAAAGTTGAATCAGTTTGCAACCCTTGATATACTTTTAGGTATTATTTCATAGATCTCTATAATTATTTCAAAATTCATCCCTTAAAAGTTTAACTTTTAAATCATAATTCTAAAAATCGAACTACATAGATTTGTTGCATATTTTGTCAGCTTTACGACTTATTTGAATTTGTTTAATCGGTTGAGAATTGCGACCTGTAGCGTTTAACAAACAAAGCTATCAACAGTATGCTACTGTATGATGGTTGAACAAAATTTTGTTTATTGTTTTATAGCGGGTTCTTGTTCATTTTTGTTGCCACAAAACCTGATACTTACCATTTTTTACAGTTATGCATCACAGCTTTTCATTTGTTACAACATATCAAAATTTCATTAAAATTGGCGATTTACAATTAGGTAAGTTTACTTGTAATTGCGGGCGGATAAAATATGCTCCCTTCATGGTGCATTTTTTTAAAACCTGGGGTCACGTGAGATATTTTCCAACGACTTATAAATAAGCCTAGTAAAGGCATTTTGAATCAGTCTTTTAGGAACATCCGAACGGATAGGATCTGTTTTCCTATTAATTAAGTATTCGCATGTGTTTTGTACTTTATAAATATTATTACGATGTTAAATCATGAAACCATATAAAAAATAGATTTTTTTGGAGGCGATCTGATCAAAAAAAAACAACGGGATGGACTGCAATTTAGTAGCCAGTTTTGGACTGAGGTATACAAATTTTTTCCTCGCCGTTTTGAGTCGAACTCCTTTTTAAGAGGCTAATGTGGAGGGTCGTTCTATTGTTGCAGAGTAAATTATGTATAAAACGTGCGTCTATTATTATTATTTATTTTATATAAATTAACAATAATAGAAATACGTTTGCTACATAATGTACCCCGTAGAATCGATTGTTACATCTGAAACCGCTTGAGATGACAGTGTTTATAAGAAGTCGTTACGAAGAATTTTTTATAAACCAAAAAATAATAGCATTTTGTTTTTAACTAGTTTATATTTTCAATATAGTTAGTTTGGAGCTACCCCCGCTGTACTAGGCATGGACGAAGGCGGGTTATCTCCCATGTTTATTTATTATTTTTAAAAACAAATTGTTCACTTTTAATAAAACATTGTACATGTTTTTCATTCATTTTTTTCCGATTGGCGCAGCCTGATTTCATATAAAACCACATGTAACGAAATTATTTGCAACCAATTGTTACGTCGGATCACAACCACCTGATAAAGTTTGCCTTATACTCCCCTAATCAGAACATGATTACAACTACAATTAGCAGATAAGGTTACAGTCCCATGATGTACAACAACGTCACACAATTAATTTACATTTGTACATTTTCAATTAATGATATCCTTTCGTTTTACCAGGGTCATTCTGTACTGGTTTACTGTTGATTCATTTAATAACGTCAATTCACATAATACTACATTGCGCAACCAGGGAGCAAAATAGGTGTTTGCCGACGAGCACGAGTTGAACAAGCAATTATGAGTCTACAACACCTACGCTCTCTTGTGGCATAATGTACATTTTGTCATGCGAGAACGTGCTTTATTTTGCTCTCGCTATACAGGGAGCAAAATATAATTTTGCGCTGAAATCGTGAGAAACTTATTTTGCTCCCTAGGGAGAGGATGTGCTACTTTGCTCCCGCGATATAAGGAGCTAAATAACACGTTGTGCACTCCGAGTGTGAGAATACATATAGTTTACGCAACTACAGCAGTGCTCACCCCCCGCCTACTCGCTAGACACACACATGCATGTATGTGTACGTACATACAGATCCACATATGCATACATTTATTTACGAATTGTTAAATCAGTTGAACATTAACGATCGCAAATTGTACGTTGAGAGAAGTAAAAAAGTGATTTTAGAGTACAAAAATGGAATCTAATGGAAAGCAGGGCGGGTGTGATGACTTTGAGAAACGAAAAAATATAACTTGGGGGAGCATATAACATAAGGGAAGATAACTTAAGAGGAGCACTACTGTACTGTGAAATGTTACCGTAATATTAATAATGCAGTATTGGCTTTGATTAACAGTTCAGATTACTTTTTTAGCAAACACATATGATAATGAATCGTAGCGTCTAAAGGTACAACCAAATTCAGCCCCTTCAGCCTCTAATCTTGAGTATTGAAAAAATAGTCAAATGCCAAGTTACTCTTCAGCACATCATAGCCATTTGAAAGTGCACTGATTAGTCGATTTAGTACAAGAGACAATGAGCAGAAAGGAGTGAAAGAGAAGGATCGAAACGCGTTTGGGCTTAAATAGGGATGAAGAGACTATCTGTCATTGGAAGAGCCGGAAAGAAAGAGAAGCTGAAGAGAGACGGAGTGTGTACGTAGACGGGGATTCCCCCACGTGCGAAAGTACTATCCGGATGGCGAGAAAAGAAGCGAGAGAGTCGACACTGAGAAGACGAGTACACTACGGAGAAGAGGAAGCGAAAGAGGATGGTCCTTGTATCCCGAGGACCGACAGGATACCAGCAAGGAGCATCCTACATCCGTCGAGGATGCTTCACCGTCGTCCTCGTCCTCGCCGACGGCACAGAGAGGGGAGGAAGCAAGTCGAAGGGCGCAGGGATGGAAACCGTGAGCGATTCTTCTATCTTCCTCTTGGATTCCTGTTGTAAATACGGTTCCCTGGGTTGCCTGAGTTTATATGTCCCCTTTAGACTCGAGATGCTATCCCTTCCGAAATCCCCCTCCTGTAAGAAGTGTCCTACAGACGTCGGTGCGACGACCAAGTCCCACTCCTTCAGGTCTGCACGATGGGAAGGTACCGCGAGGGAACTACGGCGACGAGGACGATGTGAAATTGGCAACAACGAGGACCTGGTTCTATGTGTATGATACTTTCTTGCGGATTGCAGAATCAAGAGCGCTTGAAGCTTACTCTTGAAGATGGCATAAGTAGGTATGTAGTTGCGCGCGATCGAGAGGAGAAACACGATGATTGCATATAAGGCTCATTTCGGGATAAAACGCAAATTCTGATGTATAAATATATGCGGATGAGTCAAATAGTAAAGGGGATGGAAAGGGAAATTAACTTCATGCATATTCTTATGAGCACTCAGTAAATTCCGGAGTTTGACGGAAGCTACTCTACAAGAGACGTATTCAATCAATTTAAGTAAGGTGACTTTAACAAAAATAATTGTTCATTCATCAATAATCATTTAAATTTTCCAATCCTCGAAGCACTTCTGTTTAGCACTTTTTGGTAATACCTCGAGTTCCAGCGATATAATTTCTATCTCATCAATGATTGCAAATTTTCATATTGTTATTGGTGTCAGTAATCTTGAGGGTTGAAGAAACTCACGATTATTGTTGGAGGAAAGCGACTCCTAAGTAATTTTTGAATGAGCTGGTCGAAAACATCAATAAGCAAGACCTTGACATTTGATAGACATAGATGTGCTTTGTTTGTCCTGGCTATAATGAAGTTTCCATTGTAATGGTCGTGCTGTGGTTCCGATTTTATAACCTTATACCCAAGGTGAGTTTTATAAGGTTTTACTACTTTTTGAATACTTTAAACATTGATTTATTCTAGACATTCGAAACTACCCTAGTAGATATCTCCTAACGTGGGCCACGAGTGAAAAACTCGCATGGCCCACGCTAGAATTGTAATGTTTTGCCCTGCAGCGCCATGTCTGCATTCATGGCCCAAGCATGGCGCTCGCATGGCCCATTATAGTGATTGAACATAACCTCTTTCTGCACTGTTGGTAAAGCAAAAATTATGACATGATTTAGGATTTCTTTCCGAAACTGTTGTCTGGGGCGAGCCATGGAAGCGCCACGCAAGCGCCATATGTGCAGACCTGGCGCTGCCCGGCAAAACGTTACAATTCGAGCATGGCCCATACGAGTTTGCCACGGAAGGCCCATGCAAGGGGCGTTTCTAGTTCTTTACCAGGGTACTTAAAGAATTTTGTATTTCAAAAATACGATCCTTGAGACGAGTTCCAATGCTTTCTTCACTTCTTCAAAGATGTCAATTGTTGAAATGCTGCTTCGTCCAAAAAGAGGTTAGTCACCTTCATCTCAGCTTCTCCAATAAGAAGAATTGGTTTTAATTTTGGAAAATACCAGTCCTACCATTTTCAAGGATGCTCCATTGATTCCCGTCGAGAAAATTCAAAAAATACGATTATAAAATAAAAATAAAATAAAAATGAAAATGAGTTTCAGGTCTATTTTTTAATATATCACGATATCCTCCAGTACTCTCAGTATCATTATTACTCTCACTGCTCACAGTATTGAACTAAAAAGGAAATTCTATTTATGTGGACTATTTATTTACCCGAAACTACAACCTTCCGTGCGCGTTCTGTGAAAGTCCCTTTAATTCCCCATGTAGCAAGAATCGATAAGACATCGAATTTATAATTTAAGAAACAATATAAATTGATCACATTTAATTAAAGACTCTTTCAAGCGTAGTAAATGGAAATTCATAATGAGTTCCTATTATACGTTGAGAAAAGGTAATTGTTCCAACTAAAGACCTCCAGATGCATTCCAAATAGTATTTTAGCAATGAAATAATGATTCTCCACTCTCGACTACAGTCCCACTCGATCATTTTATTAATTAAGAGTCAATCGCACTTCGTTAAAACAATAAAACATCGCGCTGTTAGGCGCTCTTGATTTTGAGTGGAGAAAATTGAGAAGGACGCGGGCGGGTAACGATGATCCTCGAAGTTTCAAAAGGACCCTCCAGAGGCGTCCTTTGCCGGTCCTCTATTTTCCTCGCAGGTTGTATTGTAAGTGGAGCTGCGAAACGTTCGCACATTAGGCACTGTGGCCAGTCAAAGCACGAGGAAATCCGATACACCGGTCTCGAGGTGGGTCAACACGCAAGCGCTAGGTATCCGAGAAGCGACCGGTCCAACCGACACTCGAGCAAAAGAATCCTAAGTCCTTCACCATCCAGAAAAGTGCCTGCAGCCGCAGGGTTCCTCATGTAATCGGATCTCTTCCGGACGAATCAAGAGAGTCAATGATTCCAATACTATGATCCAAATTCCGACTTTGAGAGCCCTCGTTTGACCGTATAAACATTACTTCTCAAAATTCCCCTACTTTATCCCGATCAAAACGATTCACTTTAACGACTTCGCCATAGAATAACTCAATAACATAAATTTTGAAAAAACTTCTTGGTGAGTCTCAAAAAATAATTCTCAATAAAATAGTACATTATGTACCAAGGGCGCAAAAGAGGTCGTTGTGTCATTGGCAAGTGTATGCAATGTGTGTCCGCATAAAAATTGTCAGTCATGTAAAAAACAAGTCTGGCGGGCGGAATTTTCAGAAATAACCCGAGAATTACTGTACAATAGAGAGCATAAGGAAAAGCATTTTTTTTTAATAATTGTTTTGACAAAATGTAATGTGTGAATACAATATATTAAAAGAAGAGCACAAGTGTAATAGTGTAATATTTTTTATGAAAACGCCTCGATTCACAAAAACACGGAAATACAGTGTCTAGGTTAAACGTATCGCCTGTGTAAAATCTTTTTTATTTGATATTTGACGAAATATTTGCTATTGTCAAGAATGGATGTTATAATAAGAAATACGGGACTTTTTATGAGGAATCCAAAGTAGTCCATTTTCTCTGTAAACAAAAGATTTTTACTATTTTTGCATAAAAATTCAAATAAAAATACTTATAATCGAAAACTTACTGCTCTAATCGAACTAAATTCAACCATTGGTTTCGGCGCTACACTTTGTGAGGAAATAAGAGATTCGCCGTTGGAAAAGCGTTGAATTCTGTTCCTCGTGAATTATTTCGTGTATTTTTGCAGTTAACCGTTAGTTTTCCGACTAAATGAATATAAAATTTATGTTGAATTAACGATCGTTGTAAATATGCTATATATATATATATAATGTAAATAGTATTTAGGTTAGGTAAATTGCATGTAAGGAATCACTTTTAGATACCGATCATAACTAAATTCTTTATTTTCTTATTATTTTATCATCATTATTAATTACAAACAAATTCAGAACATTAAACAAAAGTAAAACTATCAACGAAACTTCAATGCTGTCGAGAACGAAAATAACACAAGGCATTTAAGTGATCTTCTCACTGTCTTCAAATAGTTGAAAATATTATTCCACATCAATATAAATTATCCATGGTCTTGATTGTGAGAGATTCAGAAAGCAAAGAACAAATTCTAGGTTTTCAACCATTGTCCAAAAAGGCAGTGTGTGACCAAGTCCTTACTTTTCTAGCGAACGTCAAGAAAGTAAGAATAGAGGTTCAATTTTTGCCCCCGAATTTATATGCGGTTGCACAAAGCGATGATCCTAATTGCATCACTGCAACTGCTTTCCGCAGAATAGCCGGATCTCATTTTCGAATTTTCATCTTGGATGCTCGTCCCATTTCGAGAATAAACATCTGCAATTGTCGTTAAATTACATTATTAATAACATCTTACCTCTAGAAAAGATATTAGAAACGATTGAGAAGTAAATAATAGGGGTTAGTTTTGGACCACTCTGAAATTTTTAAATTACAGGTTTCCTTCATTGATGGCAACGGTATGGCAAATGTATTTCAATTTTTAGAGGTTTCGAGCACACGCATGCAAGCAGGAGATAAATCGGGAGATCGGCACTTGGTGGCTTCGAATCGGAATGAATATTTTCGCAGAGACAAGAATGAGACAATAATATATAAGCCATTTCGTTCTTACATTATTCAAGCGTACGATTGAAGCGAACAAAAGAAAAATTAATATTTGCTAGCGATGCGCGTATGTTTAAAGAAAATATCGTATATAATTGTGCGTTTGTTATTGGAATTAGAAATACTTTTTGTTTCTGTTCTTTCGTGTCTATATTCTCTTTCTATGTATGATAAATAATTAATGCACTGTAAAGCGAGATACGAAACGAAAATGGAAATTTTTAATTGAAGTAAATATTTTCAAAAAATAAATCCATCCATCCAACAGCGCAAGACTGTAAACGTATGCCGATTATACCAAAAACTTATTGCAGGATAATTAAACTTGCAAATTATTCTCTTTGTTTTGTTATTTTGTACATGCAGTTAGGGTTTGCGTTCGAATCTGATTACAACCATATGTGCTTCAATTTCAATATGAATTAACGGATTCCATGCAGAGAATTGTCACAAAGTTAATCTTGAAACCGAGGTTCTAGTTCTTCGATTGCCCCGAAACGAAACTACAGCCCACTAAAGGATACGAATGTTTCTAATATCATTTCAGACAATTAAATATACTATAACAACGATAAATTTTTAAATTTAGAAATGAGTTTATGATTAATATTCAAAAGAAATCTGTAATTTATTAATAATTGAAATTAAACACTCCTAACATTGGTTTCAAAGTTGAATTTCAATCCATAACCCTCAATTTGTTATGTAAATAAGCGGAAAGCACAGGACGTTTTTCATGTGACCGTTAAACACAGGATTCCGTTCAAAATTTATGATCATCTACCAACTTATAATAAATCAGTTGCCATCCAGCTTCTCGGTATGCAGTTCAAGTATGTTACGGGAGTTTCCTGGATTAAAATTACCTGAACTGTTCCTAAACCATTTCTCAAATCATCATCATCGTCATCAACATCATCATCATCATCTTCATCATCATCGTCGTCGTGATGCTCGTCATCATCGTCGTGATGATCATCATCATCGTCAGCATCATCGTCATCATCGTCGTCATCATCGTCATCATCGTCGTCATCATCATGATCATCGTCATCATCGTTATCATCTTCATTATCATCATCATCATCATGGTCACCATCATCATCATCATCATCGTCATCATCATTTCAAAAATGTTTTTATGTTTCTCCTATCCTCAACATTAGAACTCGTAATTACAGTAAATTTTATTTAATTTTCATTGAACAAAATTTTTTCCTACATGATATTCACATTTTTCATCATCATTCTGTATTATCAGACGTAAAAAATTGTTTACAAGCTAGTGCATTATTGTCGCATCATAAAAGTTAGTAATTAGTACAAAGAGTTTGGAAACAATAAATAGTTTTTATGCACATATTATTAGTCCTTATCTGTCATTATTTTGCTGCAACTGCAAAATATCGTAGCAAACGTGAAACACAAGGTGAATACTGCGTTAAATAACCAACAGATAACTTATAAACAACTCTAAGACGAAATTTTTTTTCAATTGAAATATTACAAGCATCACAATCAACTCATAACTCGAATTTTTAAAATAATTTTCTTTCAGGCATTCCTGTTTGCATCCCTTCATGCGACTCTTTCCTTTGTCCTCATTTTTTCTATCGGAAGAAGCAAGCACGAGTCGAATAAAAAGAGTCACTCGTAAGAAAATCACTTGCAGGTTTTTTTTATTACCTTTCACATCCCGTCATATTTTCTTTTTTCCCTTTTTGAGAACCTGAATTGGTACCGCGAGAATTACGTCAGAGAATCGTAAATCCGACTCGACGGATGATCCAGTGGGCTTTTCGAGATGGGTACATTGGGCGCGAGAAAGGAGTCCTCGTCGTAATCGCATTTTACCTCACTTCGTACTGAAATGAACTGGAAAACCGCGCCCTCTCTCGCACCACTGAATTCACCTTTTTCATCCCCCGATGAATGCGATGTGTACTTTGTTGGCCTGAATCGGGGGCGCATTTCTAGGATACTATTATTAGCCTCGTCGTCATTGCTAGCAGGGTTTCCTACGTAGTCTATCTACCAAAATTCGAATTCATGCCCAAGTGATGACGCGCAACATTGTTCATGCTCGATCAGTATTTTTTCTGTAAAACAAATCCAGGTTAGACCCGATTAGATGAACTTTTTTTTGTGTCACCTTTTTGTACGTATCCTCTGGACTCCAAATTCGTTAATACTTTATAATTTAGTGCAAGTGGGAAATAAATATTTTCTTTTTACATCATGTCCTTATGCAAAATTCTCTGAAACCTTAAAATGTTGGTCCCTGCATATTTCGCACATTTGCATGCAATCTTCGTGGTTTCAAAGTCATCAAGAAAATTAAATATATCCAAAGTGTATATCACGTGCTGATAGCAAAAATAGGTTAACCATACCCTGGGAGCTAATAGTACTTTTCCAATACAAGGCCGTACAATCTTACTAGTAATCTTATTTTTCAGTACTGAAATCTGTAAAAATTCGATTTCGCGGACTGCATTTAGTCGGCGTGGGTTATGTTTTTGACAGAGGAGATTCGTGTATCACGTGATCCGAGAAATTTCATTTTACGGACTAAAAGTAGTCCGTAAAATCGGATTTATGACTATAGTACCGAAAAATGAATTATTACACTGTGCGTGGACAAAAATGAAACAAATTATGGCCTGTGAGCAAACAGGAGTTAAATATTCTTCAGGGCAAAAAAGAATTCAAATTTTACATCACATTTGCCCACATAGAACTGGTAAAAAAGCAAATTAAGTTTTGCTAATGAGCAAAAATTAGTTTTGGGTCCGGGCCAAAATGGCGTAAGAATTTAAACCGGTTTTGCTCTGAACATTAAGTAATTCGTTCGTTAAGTTTTACTCGGTGCATTCAAATAAGTCATTTTTTCTCTTAAAAAAAATTAACTCACCTTTGTTCACTCTTTTTTTTCACTCCATTTTTACAGTGTCATATGTGTTACACAATTTGTTGGAAAGAAATAAATATCGTACCCTATAACTAAAATGACGAAATATATGTTAAAAAAGATAAAAATGAAGTAATTCAGTACAAATTCTATGTTAGATAGAGTAAAGATAAAAACGCAGAAAACGCACCGTAAGAAGTCATTATGCGTTTTTCGGAAGGTAGGAACAAAGCACCTAGTACTATAAAATGTATCTCGCGTGCTTGAAAAAACTATTGTAATTTTCAGCCGATTATTATAAGTACTGCATATTTTTAATCATTACAAATGAAAATAAACATTAAAAAAAAACAAGAAAATAACATAAGAGGAAATCCACGAAACCTTTTTAAATATCTGATTAGATCTAATTAGAAATCGTTTACAAAAAAAATTCTAAAAAGTAACAGAAAAAACTCATACAAGATTTGATTATTTACTTTTATACTCATGAAAAAAAAAAATAAAAATTGTGTTCTTCGTTTTTCAGACGATGTCTTTTTTTATAAGAAAAATTTGATTCAACATGAATATCCACTATTAGTCATCTCAAAAGTAAAAAATTTAATTTTTTAAATATGTGTGGGTGTATAACTGCATGCTGAAAAAACGGAAGCCACAACAATCACAGTTTAAAATTCAGTGCTTGATTGATTCCTGTATACTACGAGCCATTGACCTGTACAAATGAGAGTGCATAGAATAAATAGAAAATTGGAAGTTCTACAGAAGAATAGATACCTGCGGTCCATTTAAAGAAAGGCGGCAACAAATCGGACATACGCATCGTTTACCTGTCACGTACGATTAATGTTGTATCTCAGTAATTGAATGTTATATTAACTTAAAGCCAGTTTCCATAAAATTACACATGGATCTACGAGAAACTTGCGATTTATAGTTAACGAATCATTGTTTAGTCTCTGCCAACATTATTTTTATTATGACGTCAGCAAATTTTCGAACTCAGAATAACTTATTGGAATGTTTTGCAAAGAAAAATTGTTAATTGTTACATTGGTGGAGATAATAACAATTTTTTACGATATTTTCAAATGATTTTTCGATTTTTGAGTTCAAGTCTCAGCACATCGAATCTATCCAGTTCAGTCCTCGTTTTT
The DNA here is from genome assembly GCA_030407085.1 of Trichopria drosophilae. Taxonomy (NCBI): domain Eukaryota; kingdom Metazoa; phylum Arthropoda; class Insecta; order Hymenoptera; family Diapriidae; genus Trichopria; species Trichopria drosophilae. Next base: position 187,383,398 of record CM059582.1, read on the forward strand.
TTTAATTGATGAAACAAATGTATAAATAAATATTATCACTTCCACCATTGTGACAGATAACAATTGTTTATTTCCTGCAAAAGAAATGTCTATTCAAATAATTAAAATTTAAACTAATAGCCTGTATAAATTCTATCCTTGTTTATCATAAGGGATTTGTATGTTGCTTATTCAGTAAAATATGAGAATACAAATAGTTATTTAGTTTTAATAATAAGAATACAAAATTTTATAGAAATAAATTACGCAAATTTAACAAAAAATTCTAGCATTTATTTATGTAAACCCATCTACAATGATTTTGTTGTTTTTTGATAGTAGATAATTTGCCCATTTTGTACATAAAGTGTGTATGGTTAAAAAAAGCTCCGTTTAAAATTTACGAAGTCATTAGTTGTGCATTTTCGTAAAGAGAAAAAATGTATAACAAAAAAGAATTAAACAATTAATAGTTCTTATCAGGAGTTGAAGCTTTGTTTATTTTCAAATGAACTGTCATGTACTTCTTTTAACAAATATTCACTAATTTCATGAAAATTTCCAACATATTTTTTTGTTTATTTTTTCATTTGCTTCCCTCGTAGAAATCTGTCAAGTATGATAGCCCTGGTCAAGGTTGGTTATATTCAATTAATTTATTTCATGAAACAGAAACTGTAACGCATTTATAATAACTCTAATTTTATTACACAATATTATTATTATCTTTTAACAATTTGCGAATCATTAAATTAAAAAGAAGGGGTATTTCATTATTACAAAACTACAATTCCAAACATTTTATATTCAATATTGTTGGGTAGTTCAATATCTTCATATGACCATTTTTTAGAATTATAATATGGAGAAAAATGGATCCACTCGTGTTAAGGGTATATAGCACAAAAACATTTTTATGTAAAAAAATTATACTGAACAAAATGTTTATCGAAGAAATAAAAATTATTTTCAAAAAATAGTGAAATCATTTCTAACGAAAGAAATTTATTGAAAGAAAGATTTTAATAAACAAACCGGTTACTACTCGTTCCAACTATTTGTTTATTAAAAGATATTAGTAGAATTAAGTAATTCACTTTTAAAATCTAGGTAATATAATGAATAATTAATATATAAGGCCTTATTTGAAACCTTCCTACATTGACTTCTCAAAAACTTGGCTGACCTTTTAGAAACGTATTTTTTATAACCTTATTCAGATAATCTGAAAGCACAGTATTTAACCCTCTAATCCAGTTTACTTTTCCTCCATAATTATCCAGGATAAGGATGTCCAATGTAGATGAGAATCGATCTTATGGAGAGAAAATATCCGAATATTATTCCTCTCTTTGAATACCTGCTACGATTGCAACTATAGTTATCTATAAATATTTGCTAAATAGTTCGATCATGTCCAAGTTGTTTGATATAAATGAACGAAAAATGTTTGTTTAATAGTGCCAGAATGTTCGATTTTTTCTTTTTAATAGGGAAACAATCATTCGACAATGTTTTTCGTTTATTTGTTTTTCGGTCAAAAAACTTTTCATTTCAAACTACGATAAAACGGTTTCAAAGTATTATTTTCGACCACGGAGGCGTGAAATGGCCATTTTACGCCTTCGTTTTCGGGGCGTAAAATGATCATTTCACGACACATGTATTAGATAGGGGTTTTGCTAAATTGTCATTTTTTAAAATGACCATTTCACACCTCCTGAGTCGAAAAATTATGTTCGTATCACGGGCGTAAAAGCTCGTTTTACGCCCTTGATACAAAAAGAACTATTTTTAATCCATAAGTGCTCATTGTAAGCCCAAGACTTCCAAATTTTCGAACTTAATTATTATATGCTCATAATGTTAGGATAAATTCAAACAAAAATATCAAGACACAGAATGGGAAATCTATAAAATCTTTAATTTTTTGAGCAAAAATAAATCGCACTCAATTCGTATTAACTTTTTTTTTGTTTAATTCAGAATCAACTATTCCTTGTGGATGACACTTATAAAAAGATATCCTGAAGAAGTTATGTACAAATTTTCTTTTGTTTATACACATATGAAATAATACTTGACTTTTTTACGAAAACTCAGAAGTTGATTTCGGCCTTCACGCAGTTTTTGGTACTCGTAAAAGCTAAAAATATTTCGTTTCAGGCGATATGAAATTAAAAAATGGTACTCTTTCACTACTCCCTAATGCATAAGTGTGTAATGATATCCGTAAACCCGTGGGCGGCTAATCTTATTAGTAGTAGTCCTTTATATATAGATAATGCCTAAATGTTTATGTAATTTTATTTTACTTTTTCTGTTTCTATGTCAAGTATAAATGTCCAATATATACTTGATATATGAATAGATTTCTACCAGGATCAAATGTACTAGATAATAAATGTACAACAAAACCTTACATTTTTATCAAAAAATGGACTATTTTAATTGTCCATTTCTGGTACATTTAACAAGAATATTGTACAATAATTATCCAACAAATGCTTTAATTTCTGCCAAGGGCGTCAGTATTAAATTAATTAGTAAATAGCGACTTTTTGACGTTTTGCTATCTAGTATTGTCGGACGAGTAATTCTGATGTTTGACCTAAAAGTAAAATATTTGACGTATAAGTCAAATTTCCATTGCATTGCCTGCTCGTAAAGTAAAATTTCCTTATTTGGGTGTTGTTGGCTCCAAATTTGTGGACTTTAAAAAGGAAATCTCGACTGGTAGGGAAATTGCAAATATTGTGTTTACAATCGATTCTCGGTTATATCTGATCGCTTATAGCACACATTATGAGATCATTCTAAACTATTTTTTTATTCTGCTCTCTGAGATCCTACTTGATAAAAATGCGATGAGTAACTTTCCATATACTTTTAGGTTAGACCTACAGGACGCCATTAGGTGAATTGGGTTTTCAGTTTCAACTGATGGTCGAAATGAACACTTATATAGCCCAGACAGTAAAACAGAAAAGAGTTCAGAATTATTTTGAAATGCGCTCTAAAAGAAGTCAGATGTCCCACTTTCTGAGGATTTTCTGAACATGAGTTCTGAGGATCTCATAATGACATCATTTTCAGAAAACCCTGAGAAATTGGGGCATCTGACTTCTATTAGAGCACATTTCGAAATCATTCTGAACTCTTATTTATTTCTCTGCCTGGGGGTATATTGACGAATTAAGATTTTACGCCCTCATCACCGAAATGAGGTAATAGTGCAAGGTTATATTTACTTATAAGTGTATTCGGTTCTGAATTCATAATTTTGGTTATGTATTTGGTAATTTTAACGTAATGTACGACTTTGAAGTCGCAGGACTTTAAAGGCATTTTTTAAGCTATACATACTTAATTTTCGGCCTATTTTCAAATCCTAAAAGTCTACTTGAATTATAGCACAATTTTGTCGAAAAATGGTAAATGTTACTTAATTAGGACATTTTGACAATGCCTTGGTCAAATCGACTCTCTTGCTGGCTGGATAGCTCAGCCAGCCAAATCTCTACCATGGATCTTTTAAATCCTTAAAAATTTACTGGAAATTTAATTTTCCCCAATCTTCATTAACGCCATCAATATTTAATCTGGTCTATTCATTACCTATAACGTTATTCTAAAGTAATTTAGGATTTCTAAAAATTGTAAACAGCATTGTTAGAAATTGAATCGAAATAGCTTGGGGCGTCCGTATATCAAGGGTTGAATCTCGGTGTTTTCATAAACGGAACAATGGCCTACGAACAGGTTCAACGAGTTTCGCGGTTTGATTCCTCGTACAAAAAGATCATCTAAATTGAATAATCTTAGCGGAAGTGTCGGATATTGGTGCGTATAAAACGCCTACACGCACACGAATGGCTTGACGTTATCTCGAGGAAGAGTGAGATGGAAAAAGCGAGAGGGTGGAAGTGACGAGCGTCACCGACAGCGTCGCGGCTAATTTCCTCGGCATTGAAGTCCATTGTGCTCCAAATCGGTCCTTCTAAACCCCCTTGCCCCAGTCGCCCCCTAGCCCCCTCTGCCCCAAAATCCATCCGAGTCTCGGCACGGCAACCCCTGATGCGCCAACACGCCCGTCGCCCTTCTTCATTGTCATCCCATTGAATCGCGCGTGACGCTCGATCGCTGATATTTGCCAAGTTTCAACATCATTCATACCAGACGAAGCGAGGGCGATGTTCGATTCTACATTCGAACCGATGAAAATTGAAATCAACTATTGCAAACTTCCCCAGTCTTTTTCGCGCAGGTGAAACAGCTCCATGGATTCAATTCAAAAGATTGTCACCGAATTCATGATTTCTACACCTGCAATCAGACGGTGAACTCAAAAAATCATTCGGTTGCAGCAATAAAAATTCTCGTTATTGAAAATAAAGTGGTCAGTTGTTATTGGCTTTAGTTATAGGCCATGGTGAGAGGGAGCATCGAATGTAGACTCTATTCAGGTTTATCTGATTTTGGTCCTGAAATCGTAATTAGCGCCCCGAAAAATATTACAGTAGAGTATAATTGCATCCTGCTATATTTACGTCCCAGCATATTTTCCTGGTTCCGTCTCGTTATATTTACCTTTCGCCGCTCTCTTTTTCCCCCACCTTGCGGGCTGGGGTCTTAAAAAGCGTCTGCAGTGACGTCGCGAACATCACGCGACTGACGGGAGGGGGAGAAACGGCGCTCCTCTTCTGTTGGTAACTATAACGAAACAGGAAGGGAAAGCGAGGAACCGAGGGGGTAAATATACTGGGACTTTACCGTACTTAGAAAATATAGAATTTGCCCTACTATATACCTGATAGAAATCTGTCCAGTTTTCTGTGACATTATCAGGTTTCCCTATATCTTTAACAGGAGAAATAAGGAAACTAGACAGAAACTAGCAAAAAATTGGACTGATTTTCTACTAAGGTTGTTGAAAATGTTGATCGCTATATTGGATTTTAAAAATCTGACCCCAGGACCGGGTTCAGCGAAGGAAATGACCTTTAGATATCAAATTTCATAAAAATCGATAAATATTTTTGTTCAATGTTTGCCATATTGAATCCGCCATTTTGAATTTGACAATTTGATCTCAGAATCATAATCAGCGACCGAAAAAATCCCAGACACTGCATTTCAAAAGAATCCATAGGTATTTAAAAAATATGTCCGCTATATAAGATCCACCATTTTTTAATTTTAAACATCTGATCTCAGAAATACATAAATTTAACGCAAAGTTTGACAATACTTTTTAGTAGTAAAGCGCAGTAAACAAAAAAATTTTGAACACTTTTTATTCGCCAAACTTTAAAAAAAAAGTATATCGAAAAATGCCACAAATTTAAAATGAAAAAAATGACGAGCATTTAACAAAAATCCTGATTTTTGTAGGATTTCTTCTCATTTATCGTTATTGTTCTCTCATTCCCGCTTTAGAATATCTCAGATATTTATAGATATTTCGCAAAAAATGTTTGGGCTAGAAGATAGAACTAGTGCACAAAATTAAAATTCAAAATGAAGGTACAAAAATGGCTAAATTCGTTTTTTTTTCAAAATAATAATCGCGTGCACTTAGTCGACTGAGCTGAATGAAATCTCTACAAACTTGGTTCCCCGGGTTTTCTAGGATCACTGACGCCAAATACGAAGTTAGCATTCAAAAATTCAAAATGGTGGATCTAACATGGCAAACGTATTTACTAAAATCAAACGAAATAACTTCATTATGGTATTTGGTCATTATGGAGTCGCTGATTCCGGATTGCGGATCCGTCATTTTGAATTTTGAAAAATAACCTCAGAGTTATAGTCAAATACCCCAAAAACCGTCGGGTACCAAATTTTAAGTGATTCTGGAAATTTTACTAAATTCAACATGGACTTTAAAAAATCGACTTTAGTGGGTATTTTTGATCCGCCATTTTGAAATTTAAATTTTTACAATAGTTCTATCTTCTTTTTAAGGCAAAATGTATAAATATCTGAGGTATTCTTGTTGTAGGAAATCATAAAAAATAACGATAAGTGAAAAAAAAAACTAAAAAATTCCTGATTTTTATTAAACAAACGTTCGTAATTTTTTTACTTTTAATTTTGCGGCATTTTCGGTACACCTTTCAAAAAAGCACGGTTTGAGCAATAAAAAACGTCAATTCCAACATTTTCTTCACTACGTTTTACTACAAAAAAGTACTGTAAAACTTTAAATTTATGTACATGGGTCCTTAACGGCACAACGTGTTTTTTCACGATTGATTTCTGCATTTACAAAAATTGATGTGTGCTTTGACAACCTATAATTTCCGATGTTTTTATGGTCGCTCTTTAGAATGCTGCTGAGAAAATAAAAGAAACATAATTTAACCTCATTTTTTGAAGAAATATATAAAAAATACCGAATATTCATGAATTTTTTTATAAGTTCATATTTTGGTATAAAATGATTACTTTTTCTTTACAAAATCAATCGGAAAACTGATCATGATATTTCCAGGATAAACATTACTCAAAAATTATTTCAAAAACCATTTCAAAATGGCGGTTTAAAGGAATTTTTTTAATGAATTTATAAATTCCAGGTTTTTAAAGTTTTTGTACATATTCTGGAAGATAAAATATTATAGATACGGGGTTTTGAGGTCGCTGACCTCGATTCTGAGGTCAGAATTCCAAACTCAAGATGGCGGATCCAATATGGCCGACATATTCTGCTGAGTTTGTTGTTTCTTATACAATTAGCTCGGATATTTTGTTAATTGAGGTTTAGAGGTCGTTGATCATGATTCTGGTATCATAATTCCAAAATACAAAATGACGGAATGAATATGGCCGTTATTTCTCTCTGAAAAAAAAAGTCTAGATAAAATTTATATTACATCAGATAAAAAAAAATATTCCTAAAACAGTATTTGTACGAAAAGTTGCTGTATATGAGTCCAAAATTATGTTAACAATGTTAATAACATTTTTCTTACACTTATTTCACACCTTTTCATGAAATCAATTAATTGTTGGATATACCACCGACAAATAAGTAAGTTAACGCCAAAGAAAACATAAAAATGCATAGGATCACTTTTCCGATTGATTTTGTAAAGAAAGCGAAAACCTTTTCCATAAAAAAATAAGAATTTATAACAAAAATATTATGATAATATGGTATTTTTTATGTATTTGTTGAAAAAATGAGGTTATGTGACGTTTTGTGGAAATTTTCTCAGCAGCATTCGAAAGAGCGACTTTAGTAATATCGGAAATGATAGGTCAAAGCACACAGCAATTTAAAAAAAAAACAGTTCACTTCGGTCTAAATGAGTTAGGTGAAATAAGACAACCTAATTATTAATGATTCCAGCTTCTAATAACTTCATTGCATAAATTAAATGTGTACATCACAAATTAGTTGCAATACTAAACTTTTAGTGGAGTGTTTTGCATTATCTTAACATAAATTATAAGGTTTTCAATATATTAAGGTTCATACACTATACACTAATGAATTGAAAAAAATGTTTTTACATATAATATAAATAATGATGTCTTCAAAAATGTTATAAGTTTGTTTTAGATATTTGTACCCTCAAAAACTGTAGTAATTTTGACTAAATATGTGATTGTCTGTTAGTTAGCAGACAAATATTGAGTATGTTCAACTATACTTTAGTTGAATTGATTAAATTGTATTAAATTGGTAGAACACTTGGAAGAACAACATATGTAGTTGAATTAACTACATATTCAGATACTAATTGTCAACTTCTTGTTTAGTCAATATTACTAAATTTGTTAGCACATCATACGCATTCATTCTTCTGGATTATTTCGCAAATTTTAATTGGTCATACAGAAACTTGAAAAATGTCAAGTTTCTTTATAATCATATTAGAAATCAGCAGCCAAAAATGATTAAAAATTAAGATTTCTTTCCAGGAGACGTAACCTTTACAAATAAATTTTTCGACCTTTAACTAATTGAATTTAGCTTCGAATTCATTTATAAAATTATACTAAATGCAAAATACCTAAAAATAAATATCTGCAGTTCTTATACAATAAAAAGATGAAATTAAAAAAAGAGACTTTTTAATGTAGTATGAGACATCAAAAAAGTGTCTAGATTCCATTTTTATCTCATTCTTAGATAGGACAACTGTCAGGTAGTCGTACGTGTCCTCCTGGAAGCTCGTGCACTAATGAGGCGCGTCATAATTAGTGAGACTGTCGTGGATAGACCCTCGAAAGATAGAAGGACTTTCCGTCCCTTCGTTTCTTCTTGTCACGACAACTCGAGTCTCGTATCCGGTTGATGCTTGTGATTTTACTCCGGGCGGTTTACGTCATATATTTTAGTGTATTTTACAATTGGAAATTACAAAAGAATTTCTGAATCGCTTAACGAACATGTGAATAATTTGTGAAGTTTTGCTGAAACTAAAGTTGAATTTGTACTTGTATTTTTAAATCTTTCAAAGTTAATTATTGGTACCGAGAAATATTTTGCTATAAAGTATATCTTCATCGATGTTTATTCACTATGTATGTCTTCTGATTAGACAATTTTATACATATTCCAGAATCCTAATTAACCCCTGACATTATATGATTATATGGTACATACCATTTAAATTTACATTTTCCAGTTTTTTCGTCTGAATTGATGTCAACAAGATCCTCATTATTTACATGAATCGATTACAATTTTAATGAGTTGAATATCCTCAAAAATTCTTAAATTGGAAACTTGGAAATCTCACCGTATAAAAGTGCTCAGCATTTTTTAGATTTATATCGGCCATATTGGATTCGCCATTTTGAATTTCAATGTTATATGTCAAGATTCGAAATCAGCTACTTCAAAAACCCCCGAATACATAATTTCAGCCGCATTTGTGATTTTTTCGTATTTTCGTCCGTCATATTGAATCCGCCATTTTGAATATAAAAATTTCGAGTTTAGATTTGTAATCTCTCTCGATAATCTAATAAACAATGTATAACTCGTCCAGTGGTTTGGTCTAGATGTGATAAATTCGAATATGAAAATATTTACGAAAAATATTGTCAAATGAACCGCCATTTTGGTTACGCCATCTTAAATGTTAAACGCCTACGGTATTTAACATTCAAGTACAACTATCCAGTGCACGATTCATATGCATTTCAGCTCATTTCAAGCCGTCTATCAGGTCAAAAACTCGATATTCAATAAAGTATCCTGAAAAAAAACGCATTTTTTTATATATTTATGTCAAAATCATATACAAATTGTAATGTTTTTCAAATTTTATCATCGTTAATTGAAAGAGCGACCCCGAAATTCGTAAAATCAAGTAGCGTGGATTTTTTTAAACACGATTTCATATGAAAAATGGATGTTTAAATTGACATAAAATTCTTCTGCATTTCCGGATTAATGAGTCAAGAAATACTTTTTTTAAGAGAAGGTTTGCTCCACATTTTTCATTTTGTATATTTTTTCACCGGATGCATATTTTTTAAATAAATGAAAAAACTTACAAAACGGTCGGCCGACCGACAATTTCTATTATTTCCGGTCTAAACCATGATGAAACTATATTTTATTTTTATTCGGGATGGTCCAGTTTTTCCGTTGTTCTGTCTCATTTTCTTCAAGATTGCGAAAAATGCACGTAATAACACGGAAAAAAATAGGCTTTTCGACACTGCCTTGCTAGATTCCCCCTCCAAAGGAGTTTTGTATAAGAGCATTTTCCCTCTCTTAATTTGGCTGACCATATATAGATCGCATGTGCTTACTATTAAAGGCACGAAGATCGTATAAATAGAAAACCACACAAAATAATGAATAAAGGAAGTAAAAAAGATTATTATACAAAATAAAACAAAACAACCGATCCGACCAAAACACGGAACTAGGGTCTCCTACGGAATTTATCGGCGCATCGTTGAAAAAAAAACTCCAGTCAAAATACGCATTCGCATTTTTCCATATAAAGAGGAACAAAAAATCGACCGATCAATGGGAATGAGATGAAAAAAAAATCGGTGGCGACGAGTACCTTGAATAGCGGCGAAGTGCGTGAATGGTCGTTGAAAGAAGCGGCTCCCATGAGTACCTGCGGATTCTTACACACGACCAGAGCTCATCACAGTGGCTCGCATCCACGTGCGTGTAATGTCGAATATAAAAATCCAGAGAAAGAAAAAAAAATACCAAGAGAAAAAAAGTGAGACAACGATAGAATGGAAGAGGTTGCGAAGACGCGAGGGTGTTTCGGTAAAAAGTGGGGCTCTTTCGTGATCCAACGTTGGTCGCCTAATGGACGGATAATAAGGGACGTAATGGACGTGAGTGAATCTTTAGGATGCAGTTTCTCAGGGTTTTCATTATATCAAAAGGATGGATTGATACTGGCAATTTCACGGATGACGTTGACGACACTGTGAATCACATCTGTCCGATTTCGTTAACAACCCATAATGTTGATTTTTGGTAATAGTATGTGTCGATCGCATTTTGATTTTTTATATCCTGTCGCTCAGTGAACATAAATTGAGTAAAGATGCCAATGTAAAGATGTGAATGATCATGATTTTGATGCCTAATAGTAATCCTAAGTTATGGCGATAATAATGTCATATTCTCATGCTAATAAAAGGTGAAAGTGATACTGGATGGTTCAATCGAACAATGATGATGTCTGATGTTAAAAGTCGGGTGATGAGCATAAAAGGAAATTACAATATCGAGGATGTACTTGTAGCTACTCTTGGTTTCATCTTTCACAATGTATTAACCCTTTTGGCATAATTCTATCACGTGATACCACCTATTTCTAAAAAGTGTTTTGTGAATCAAAAGTGGTTTTATTCGATTTACCCGCTATTTTTTGTAATGTTATATTTATTGGATTACAGCATCATTGCAAATTTACTGATAATACAGGTCAACAAGGTTTTGTTGTTCAAGAGCTGTAGGTCATGTCCAAAGTAATTTTGGGCGTAGAATCCAGGGTTACAATCGGTCTATGCCATCAGGATTTTAGGATATTTGAGGTTATGTAGTCCAGAAATGCATGTTTTTGCATACAGTTATATAGAGACTGACAAATTTTAGCTGCAGCACTTACTAACCCTTCAAAGTGGGCTTATTATTCGAATGTCTAAGATTCTTTCTCACAAAGGTATGACTATCTTAAGTTATGACATTTATCCCAATTACCTTATTAGATTCTTCTTACCCGACATTTTGAATCAGCCATCTTAGAAATATACGATATGAATTTTCTGACTTCATCTTCATTCTCAGGCGCACAAATTCTTTATATAACCTCGAAAGTAGGACAAAATTCATTTTTTGTGCGCATAACCTCAAATATCTCAAAATACGTTATTAGCCGATCCAGACGGAAATGGATTTTTCATATAAAATTCCTTCGGAAATTACCAATGTCTTCTCCACAATATCGAAGACCTCTTTTTTTGTAGACCTGTGCAATTAGCAAACAAATTCTAAAAATGGCCTTCCTAAAACAAAAAATTCATTATTTAAGAATCTTTCAGATATAACTTTATGGAAGATGAAGCGCAGAGGTTTTCGAGGTTGCTGATTACGAAACGGAACTCTGGCGAATCCAAGATGGTCCACCGAAATGTGCTTTATCTGGATGAAACTTAGTACTTGCGGTTGCGGGTTTGCTAAATCTTAATTTATGTAATTTCTGTCGATCTAACATCTTAAGATAAACAATTTGAATGTTCACAATCTCAAGTCGTGTTATGGTAAAAATATTTTCTAAAGTTTCTATAAAATCTTTATACAACTTTTATAAAGAAATGATTCTATACAAACTTTATAAAGTTTTTATAAGATTTTTATGCAATTTTTATATGGACAGACAAATTTTATACAATTTGTCATAACAAATGTTCTTCCTATATGAATGAACAAAATTTGGTTTTGTTTGCAAGTTCGGCAATCATTTTAGTTTGTAAAATTGATTTTTTTGCAACACATTAGCACAGATATAATAGTAAATGACAATTTCTATTTGGACCAGTTTAGTTGGTCTTACTTCTGGCCATGTAATTAAACGAATATTTATTGAAATAAAACTGGTTCGGTGATAACGTGAGGGTACGAGTGAGCTAGATGTCGGTAACTAACTATTTGGTTTCAATAACTAAACTGTTCGGTTATATGAAGTCCACGGAAGTTGAAAGGGGGTTATAAATTTCGAGTTAACGTGTCGAATTTCAAACTGGAAGAGTGGGGATCTTCTATCTTACCAGTATAATTTTTCAGGGCGTAAAATCCTATCTTATTCCCGCAAATCCGTTGAATAAAATCGAATTTTTAACCCCGTCTCACGAAAAGCAATTTTTATCAAAATTATATAAAATTTATATGTCTATATAAAAACTTTGTGTAAACTTTATAACATTTTTATAGAATCATTTCTTTATAAAACATGTTTACCTGGACAGTGACCTTGAAACCTACCGAGTACCCACTTTTATCCCGTTTCATTTCGACAAAGTAACTTTATAACATTCAGCTATCTGAAATCCATCATTTTCAATTGTCAAATTGGTCAGATTCGTCATCAGCGTCCCCAAAAACCCCCGGTACCAGTTTTATCTCGATAAAGTACCTTTTCATATTTCAGTCGGCCATTTTTTATCTGCCATTTTGAATTTTCAAAGAGTTCAGATTCATAAAAAGTGTCCCAAAAAATTCTTAAATCGCAAATTTCAGTTGCTTCCCGTATAAAGAAAAATCTACGTCGCAAAGGGTTAAATTAATTTTAAAAGTAAATGAATAATCCCTAAAAGAGGTCCAATTGCCGACAAAAATATTTTAAAAGTTTTATATTTTCTAAAGTGCCGTCAAAACAGATGATTGATACTCGTCAAAGAAATCAATGAAATTACTATCAACGATGTTCAATTTTGAGAATATTGAACAAAAATGTAAATACCTTATCACCGCAAAACCAACCCGTTTTACCGATTTACGGGTATAGAACAAAAATCTGCAACCATATGAATTATAATAGAAAATTTTCCAGAGAAGTAATTTCTTGAGTAAGAGTCTTTCATTCCAATCAGTATCAATTAGCTCTGTTATATTATGGATTATTATCGATATGAACTTTCAATGACACAATTTTTTCTGGTGGGATTTAATCCACTACAAATTCGAAAATCACGTTAAATATTTTTTATATGAATATATTTTTAAGATATTATATTTTTATTGTAGTTTCAGATTTTTATTATAATTTGAAATTCTTATGAAACTTTTTAAAATTTGTACATCTTTCGAAGAAATTAATTTCACATTTGTTTATAAAAAATTGTTTAACTTTTTCTACAAGACCAGGAAATGAAGACTCAGACATAGAATAAACTTTTTCACAAAGTTTGGTCAAAGAAAATTGATGATTGGTGTTCCTGTGTAATTAATTCAAATTTTGTTCGGTAAGATAACAGTTGTAAAACCACTTTATAAAACCACTGAGCGACTACTGAATATCAACATGGAAAACCAATTTATAGTACTTGGAATTCTCTAATATTTGGACTTCACATTTTTATTACAATAAATCAACTTGGCTCATATTTAAAGTAGTTAACGTATCCTTTTCCTAAATCTATAAAAATATAATACAATAATCTAATATGACTCCTTTTTGAGATTATTTCGAATGACAGTTTGTGCAGTCCTCTTTGCGACCAATGGACTTGTTCCTATGAAATCATAAGAAATCCTAATAACCCAGGTAGGTTATATTAAAATGGGACCCACCACTTTTCAAATTTTCAAAATGGCGACTTGTAAATGGCGTTCAAAGAGCTGAATTTGTACATCATTCCTTTGCTAGTGAACCAATTGAGGTTTATAAATCAGCAATTGCTCCATAACTCCAAAATTTTTATGTTCAAAATAACAACTAAAGGAATTTATAAGTTTGTTGATTATAAATACATCGATTACAAACCACACACATAAAACCACATGGAGATTTTAAGAAGTCATAAGTCAGACTTTTTTAAGATCTCATTTTTCAGTTTATGGTACTTAATACCTAAGAGGTACTTAATACATAAATGGTCCTTTTCTAGATATATATGGAATTAATTCTGGATGATTTCTCTAAGAATATATTCTACTTGAGCCTGTACTACACGATGTCATTTTGTAAGATTGTCGCTGATATGTGGGCAAATCTCAGAAACTTTTATATTTTGTGTTTGTGTACATTTTGCCTATTTGTAGATTACTTTTATGCTTTAAGAATCGTCAACGTGGTTAATTATACTCCAAATATATATGTTAATATACATAATACACCATTTATTAGACGTAAGTATGAAATTCGTACCTTCAAAAGCCAAAAATAGACCAAAAAGGCAAAAAATGAAGTGTCTGATCACTCGTTTTACTTTATTATTTCTAGTGTAGCGTTTTAAGCGTTTCTTTAATGTGTCTGAAATTTATACACTTAATAATACACAAAAAACGAAGAAAACAGGCGGTGATAGAACTATACGTCGCTTTCCGAAGCACTGAAAAAAGTGCCTACAAAATGTGTCCGACGTTTTTAAAAAAAAAAAAACAATTTTACTTCATTTTTTGCCTTTCGGACGTGCAGCATATTTTGAATCATTACAGATAACAATTAGTCTTTTTCTGTAAGCAAAAAGGAGTACATCTAGATGTCATACAAGAATGTGCTTTCAAGAGAAGTTAGTAAAATATTAGTTGTAATTTTGTAAGCAACAGCGTAACAGCTTCAAAAAATTATATTTTTTCAATGGCACATCCCCAAAAGGCACAAGAACATTGTGTATAACATGTGTGCTCATTTCAAAAGTGCTAAATGAAGGTACCCTCAATTCGGTAACATCGAATAATGTTTTTATAGGCCCCTAGAGCCTGTAAAATATCGATAATTCAACCAATATCACGTTCTAAACCCGATAATTTCACATTTCAAAACAATGGAAAACTATATAAAAATGTTCAGCATTGCTTAAAAAATAAAGCACATAGCATCATTTAATGTAAACCCATGACATAACATATCTCAATTTCAAGAATGTGCTTAACGAGAAAGACTTTTGCACTTTTATATCCTAAAATTTAAAGGTTTCACAAATTTGCCCATATAATGCGCACATATTTCTGAAATGACTAAAATTCGTCGTGATCGTTTCTGGAATAAATAACACTCTTCACTTTTTTAGATCATTGCGGTCCGCAATCGGGAATCAAGAAAATATACACAAAGCGTGGAGTTGGCAAAAAGTTGTTTCATCACGAGCAGAAATTTATTGAGGCTCTGATCAGAGTCTAACTGCAGCGTTACGCGACTGATTAGGGCTTAATAAATTTAAACTAGGGATTAGGATGCTATTTTATAAACTTGCGCGCATCAAAGTTATTTTTAATACTGTTTCTTATTATGGCTAATTACATATCAGACCTAAATTCAATGCAATTATTCGAAATTTCATTCGTAATTCATATAAAATGTTATATGGTTGATTATATCTTGTTGTTGACTATAAATTCTTTGATACTCCCTGTTTTGTACAAAATTTGCCAATAAGAATCTTTCATGATGTTTTCAGTACTAACGGGATGACGTGCCTGCAATAAACAATGAAGCATCAAAAATGTTAATTGAAGTTTACTATTTTTAATATTGACCGCCATTCTTTAAAGCTGTTGATGTTTTTAGTTTCGTACATCCGCGAAGTCAAACATAACGCTGAATTCCGAGCTGTAACTTGTCGTAAAATGAAAATAAACGGAGACATTAGCGCAAACATAACAATGAAGCCAGGACGCATCAGCAACGCATTTCGTATCTCAGTAGCTTCCAAAGGTCCGTTCGTCTGGCGTCCGGTCTGCAATGCCGAGCTACATCGAGTGTTTGCAGTCCACTCGAAAGTAGTCCCGAACGAGTGTACGGTACGAGAGTCCGCGTGCCTTGGCCTCGGGTCTGCCATACACCAGCAGTACCCAGCCATTTTCATTCACACATCCATTTTGCTTGATTCCAAACCCAAAGCATCCAGAAACATCAAAATATCTCCGCTGCTTCCAAGCTGCCAGTACCAACACACTCTATCCCTGCACATGCATAGCACATATTAAACGACGAATACCAAATACATCAGCTATCTCTGCACATGACACATACGTATATTCGGATAAGGCAGAAAAAATACTATTTTGGTACTTTCCTGCATCGAAAAATGACTAGGGACTTCGGACATTCAAATTTTATACATGTTTCTAATAACATTAAAAAAAAATTTACACAGTAAAACACACTGACAAACCGATTGTCACTTTTTCAAGTCTACTTCGTTGGTCTTTTCAATTTTGCTGTTTAAAGGCATGGAATCGATACGGTAATTGGACATTATAACATTCGGGTTACAAATCATTATTAATGGAGATCGTCAACATTTTGAATGGCTTTCACAGAAAATTAGACTAGGACGATTTCATTTTAAGAGGTACCATTATTCGGGAGTGCAATGGCGTAGGGAAGACCACTTTTGTCAAAAAAAAAAACCTACGCCGGGTCCGGTAGTTGATAAAACATCGACTCTGACCGCAACAAACACATTTGTCCTGGACACCATCATTTTACAAGATGTCCTTATTGGGGTGTGCAATGGCGTAGGGCAGACTACTTTTGTGGAAATAAAACCTACACCAGGTTTCGGAGTTGATAAAATATCGACTCTGTCCGTATTAGTAACATTTGTCCTGGACACGTTCATTTTAAGAAGTGTCCCTATTCGGGAGTGCAATGGCGTAGGGAAGACCACTTTTGGGAAAAACCTACGCCGGTTCTGGTAGTTGATAAAACGTGGACTATGATCGCAACAAGAACATTTGTCCGGGACACTTTTATTTTAAGAGGTACCCTTATTCGGGAGTACAATGGCATAGGGAAGACCACTTTTGTGGAAAAAACCTACACCGGGTTTCGAAGCCGATAAAACATCGACTCTGTCCGCAACAGTAAAATTAGTCCAGGACACCTTCATTTTAAGAGGTGTCCTATTCGGAAATGCAATGGCGTAGGGAAGACCATTTTTGTGAAAAAAACATACGCCGGATATCGGAATTGATAAAACATGGACTCTGTCCGCAACAGTAACATTTGTGCAGGACACCTTCATTTTAAAATGTGTCCTTTTCGTGAATGCAATGGCGTAGGGAAGACTACTATTGTGAAAAAACATACGCCGGGTTTCGCAGTTGGTAAAACATCGATTATATCCGCAACAGTAACATTTGTCCAGAGGCAGCATTTTTTATCAGTTCGCAATTAAGAAAGATACATCGTAATTGTTTAGATGAAACAAACAAGTAAACATTATTTTTCATTTCAATATAAAAATAACACGAGGCTTACCTATGACTATAATACGTTGATTATTTTGGTAAATATGTTCATTACAGAAAGAAATTATGCCCTACAACTCATGTTTTCATATTATGTAGCGAATCTGTCAAGCTCGGTTCTTATTTCTTTTTGGAACAAAAAACAACACTCCCGAACTCTACAGTCAAGTTTCTGAAGGAAACTGCTGGAAAATTTCAAAAATACAACTGTTGTGAGGGTTCCATCTCATTTGTATACAATTACACTTGTATACAATTTCAAAAATGGTTGAAAAATTGCATAGTTTATATAATATTCCCTATAGAATGCATGCAAAATATTTAAAAATGATGCATTTGTTAATATTGATAAAAAATGCTGTATGGACTGTAATTAATTAAAGCCTAACTAAACGCAAAAATAATATAAACAACGAAACGTTGATTTGACGGGAAAATCGTCGGTAAATAGATGACAATATATAAATTGCCTTCGTATCATGTCTGTGATTTTGTGTACACACGTTTGAACCGCTGCTGGGAAAGGACGAAGATTGAGTATCTGATCAAAGACCCTTGGCAAGTTCGTCAGTGTTATTGACAGAGACCACAAAGACTTACATACCTCGACTACGAAAATTTCCATCACGGGAAACTGTTAATAAAGTGAGGATTTTAACCGAAAGTTCGAGTCAACTCTATATGTGACAAACTTTATGAATGGACTTTAGTAAACTGAATGCAACACATAAAGTCTAGTTGACACAACAACATTACAAGTTAAAGAACTACTTTTGTAGATTAATATAATAATTCAATTATGGTTTTTTCAAATATACAGGATTTGTTTACGAATATTTTTAGAGGTACACTAAATTAATATTTTTGCTCGTTTAAGTCCAAAAGGGACAAATTTATTATCAACGTTTTTTCTCATTTCTGATTTGTTATCAACATGAAAAAAATCAATACTTTTTCAATGTAAAGTTTATGGTACATTTCGATCCTGCCCGCAAAATAAGATCGGAAGATTATTGCAGTCCTTTTAGTAAAAGCGGATTTTTCCTGTAAACATTTTTTTTATCAACCTCTGTACACAAAAATCTGAAACGAAGATCATTATAAGAAAACTACTACACATCCTAAATTGCGAAATCTACAAAATGACGACATCCAATATATATAGTATACACTGAAAAAAAATGTCTCAATTTCAAGCAAATATTTACTTGAATAGTGGCAACAAAATATTTACTTAAAATACGGAAATATTTTCTTAATTTAAATAAATATTTACTTGAAATTAGGAAATTTTTTGTTCAGTGTAGCGACTTAAAGTAATAGATTTCTACTGAGAACAGATTTCGTCCTACCTTTTGAGAATTTTTGATGAGAAACTTGCAAAATTTTAAAATTTAAATGTAAAAGATTATAATCTTCGGAATTATTTGGTTTACGTGTGACTATTTAGTAACCATTTCTGTTTTCTCCCTCTGTAATTTCAAAATTAACAACGTTTCTAGACAATTTATTCCGCGTTACTTATATACAACTTTTGACATTTTTATAAAAGTTCAAGTCTTTTTAAAAATTAAGACATTTTAAAAATGTTTGGCCGTTATATTGAACCCGCGAATTTTCATTTTAGAAATCTGTCTCCAAATTCGTAATTAACGTGAGCAAAAACATTTACATAGAAATATTTATGAAAACTAAAACAATTGACAAACAATTCACCATCATATAACTATCCTTTTGAATTTCGGAAATTTGGGGTCAGATTCACGATTTCCAGAAGCAATTTATCATTTGAAATGGTATACCTAGAACAATTGATATTTTCGCATTGGATGTCACTTTGATACTCAATTTTTCTAACTACAGGTATTGGTATAGAATTTTTGGATGAAAAAATCCATCCACAACTTCTTTCTATTCGCACTATTTCTAAATTTTGATGGTAGGATCGTGTATGAACATTTTACGTTTAATGCTTAAAGGGGCATTATAATGAGACAGGTTAAAAAATATGTTCCATTTTTTGATAATTGATGAGTTCTTTGACCAAGAGAAAGGCAACATGTATGTTCTGGGTATTGTTGGTTAGCTGAATAGCTATTTTTTTTTTGACCTCTCAACTTGAAAAATATTAAGCCCTTTTGACTATTTCTAAAGTGGTAATCTCACTTTATTGTAAGTGGATGGAAACATGTCACTCTAATAAAGTGAAATTTCGAATGAACTGTTAAAGAAGCCGTAGACTGAAAGACGATCTCGTGAATGAAATCTCACTTCTGAGTTCTAAAAGTGTTAATCTCGAATGGGTCTTGCGTTTAAGTTCTTAAATTTATTTAAAATATTTTTTAAAATTATTTTTAAATAGAATTTATATTAATAGTCATAAATAAATAAAAGTGATATAATTAAGAAACAAATGTCTTTAATTATTTTTATATTATATTAATTTCAAATATTACATGCAATAGCTTCGGACTTTCTAAAACCAAATGTTTTTTTTATTTTTGTCAGAGATACACAGTTTTAAAAACTCATTTCATATTATCTGCAAACAAAACAATAATCGGATATTATAAATGAAAATAATTAATTTACAGATACTATTTTTGTGCCATTAATTTAAAATTTTACTTGCATATATACATAAAATGGTATCATATAAAACAACCGCATTCCTTCGAAAGTTGCCATTCACCCCCATAGCAACTGTACTTGGCGTTTATACTCACAATATAAATCATCCATTAGTTACCGAATCGAGGCTGGTCATCCCCTTGTTTTTGGTGTTTATATGGGCACGTGCTTTAGGACCGCATTTATGGGATTGATGTAATAACTGGGTTTGACCGCTAAAATCACATATTTCTGCCTTCGTTACATGATATAAAGAATATATTAATACTTTCTAATTACAAGTTTCGATTACCAGTTATTTACTTATGCACTTTAAATATAAGTTTTCTTTGTGTGAAACTGAGATTTTAATGGGGGTATTGAAAGATGATAAAATAAGCCTTTGTGTACTCACTGACAATGAAGACAACGCATCCTAGATTCACGAGATTGTATACGTAGATGACAATAAAAGTTAGTATTATCGGTGACGGATAAAAATATTGAATATAGACGTCTAACAATGACGTAGGGTTAGCTGATTAAATTAGATGCTTATAAAATAAAAAATGTATCAAATTTGTTAAACTATGTTGAACTATTTACAAATTTGAAACATCAGGATATCGAAAGGTATTCAGTAATGTTTGAAAGTTATGATAAGCTACAAAGGTGATGTTAGATAAAAACAATGGTTCTTATTATGACATAGTAGCAATGGTAATTTAGATTAGGCTTTGATCGTATCGAATAATTCACCATCCATAGAAATCTCCAAAATTATTTAAATGCTGGGAATTTCAACAAAAATAAAAAATACAATTGAGCTACAATGCTTGCTTGGTTCTGTATAGGAAACTGGATTAATATTGACTGGAAAGTAACCTAAATTTCTGTTTTCGAGTACGCTCTTTTGATTTACTTAGTCAAAAATGCATTTAAATATTTCTTAAGTTCAAAATGGCAACTTTTAAGTAAAAACAATACACATTTTAACTTCCTTTTGTTTTATTAACATTTCCCATATTAAAAATGATATTGAAATAATTACGGGTTTCAACCTAGAGTGCATAAAAAGATTTTTGTTTTTTGTAAAAAATCACCCTAACCTCTAATAAATGTCAATTTTGGAACTCTCATAACATATTTATTGATAAATCACGAAAGGAAAGACTAACGCAGCTCGGGCTTCATAATAAAAATACGCATGTGAAGAAGTCCTTATTCTTTATTACGACATTCGATTGCAAAATTAAAAATGGCAAATGCAATATGGCCGATAAAACTCACAAAAACATTGGTTTCACCAAAAATTGATTTGCAGCAATATATTAATCAGGGTTTTCATTATTTTACGTTTTCATAATTTTAATAGTGAAAACCGACTTTCAAAATATACATGTACAATTTCTTAGTAAAATTAGGTTTATAAAAAAGTTTATCTATATAAAAATATTATATATTATAAAAAAGTTCTTTCGCTTTTATCAGTATATATGTTACACGTGACCATAATGATATTTTTTTGAGGTTAGGGTACTTTTAGAGGAAAATAAAAGATCCTCTGATAATCTTAGACACGTCGGTTGAAATCTGGAATAATTTCCATGTCATGTTTAATATGAACCTCAAAGAAATTAAAATTTTCTTTTTTTTTCTATTGCAAGGCCGCTATTTTGATTTTATAAAGTATTTAAATGGATCAAATGAGCGTACTCCAAAATGGTCGACTAAGTCACTTTCACTTAAGTGGTTAATAAAGATTACTTAGACTACTGCCCTAATGCATGAATTGCACTGCTGCATGGTGCAAATTCCATGTCATAAAAATATTGCAAAATAGATGGACAGGTCTGGGACATGACGGGTTAGCACCGAAATATCTTGAAGAAAAGCATTTTCTGGCTACGTTCCAGGATTTCGATAGTGAAACATTTTTGTCACAATAGTACATTTTGCAACAAGAGAGCAAAATAGGTGTTTGCCGTCGATCACGAGTTTGACAATTCGTACAAGCATGAAAACACCTCATCTCCCTTGTTGCACATTCTGTTTTCTCATACGAGAGCGTGTTCTTTTTTTTTGCACATTGCAGGCGAGTAGGAGAAATTTATTTTGCTCCCTAGGGAGCGAAAGTCCTATTTTGCTCCCTAGGAAACGAAAGTCCTATTTCACTCCGGCAATATAGAGAGTAAATTGGCATTTTGTTCTTCGAGTGTGAGAAAATTCTTTTTGGAATATGGGAAAATCTCCAGAACTTTTAGATTCAGTGTTATTTGCATTTTATCATCACTTAGACAAAGTAACATAACTTTTAAAGTATGATATATATATCAAAGTAATCCTTAAAGTATATCGTCCACATATTCTTATTAAGTTCCATCATACAAACTCATTACAATGCATGAAAAACTTGTCAAAATGTCGGCTCCGTCGAATGTAATTTCCACATTTTTCTTCCGTTTAGTAAATATTATTTTTACAAATAACGCGACATTATTTCCGTATTGAAATATATTGTTCATGAAGGTTTGAAGAATTCAATGTTATGTTTGTTAATTACGTACCCTTTGTAGTAAATGAGCTGTAATAACCAAAAATATGTAGTCAAGTTTTCTTGTCGCATCCGAAATGCTCCATGGTAAGGTAAATCGCACAATGAAATTAGAATAAATCAATCGCTTTTCATTCATCTTTTCGAATTTATAATACTGAAATTACTCGCGAACAAATCCAATGTCGCCTCCACAATAAAGTCTGCTTCGTTCAAAAAATTCGAAAAGTACCATTTTCAAAAGACATATTTTTATTGAGATAGAGGGGCTTGCGCTTCCCAACCACCTTTATATATTTACCCTTTTATTTATAAAAAGTCATAAATGTATCTGTCGCTACCGGAATCCTGAATTTTGACATTCTATATGAACATTGCCCCAAATCGATAAATATAATGTATATACATTTATATATACAGGGTGTCCGAGAACTCCCACATAATATTGCAGAGGGTGAATCTTGACATCATTCTGAGCAAAAAAGTTTCATACCAAAATTGGATCTGAAGTTCAGAATTTGAGTGGCGAGCCATTGAAGTTTAAAAAAAAATAATAGTTTTTATGCAATAACTCGGCTCGTTTTAAAGTTACTTTAACGAATGATGACTGATTTTGAAGGGTTTTTATAGCGCTACACCTTATCTTGTATAGCCTATGACCTGCAACGAATATTTCGTCAGTTATCGACCTAAAAAAGGGTAAAAATGGCTTTTTTATGCAGTTTTTTGCGTCTAACTCATTTCCGTAAAATGCTAGCGAAATGTCATATAAACAACGTTGGAGAGCTTGAAAAGGTGAAGAATTCGCCCCCTCATACGTTTCGTTTTGATAAAAATTGAGTCCGTAGGGAGACGTTAAAAATCAGAAAACAGGCGAAAAATGGGTTTGGCATTGCTGAAGCGTGTTTTACGCCTATTTTCTGATTTTTAACGTCTTCCCACGTGCTCAATTTTTGTCAAAACGAAACGTATGAGGGGACAAATTCTTCGCCTTTTCAAGCTCTACAACGCTGTTAATATGATATTTAGGTAGCATTTTAAGGAAATGAGTTAGACGCGAAAAATTGCAAAAAAGGCAATTTTTACCCTTTTTTATAAATAGGCGTAAAACATGCTTCAGCAATGCCAAACTCATTTTTCGCCTGTTTTCTGATTTTTAACGTCTCCCTACGGACTCAATTTTTATCAAAACGAAACGTATGAGGGGGCGAATTCTTCACCTTTTCAAGCTCTCCAACGTTGTTTATATGACATTTCGCTAGCATTTTACGGAAATGAGTTAGACGCAAAAAACTGCATAAAAAAGCCATTTTTACCCTTTTTTAGGTCGATAACTGACGAAATATTCGTTGCAGGTCATAGGCTATACAAGATAAGTTGTAGCGCTATAAAAACCCTTCAAAATCAGTCATCATTCGTTAAAGTAACTTTAAAACGAGCCGAGTTATTGCAAAAAAACTATTATTTTTTTTTAAACTTCAATGGCTCGCCACTCAAATTCTGAGCTTCAGATCCAATTTTGGTATTAAACTTTTTTACTCAGAATTATGTCAAGATTCACCCTCTGCAATATTATGTGGGAGTTCTCGGACACCCTGTATATAAATGTGTAAAAGGGTCGGTTCCAGGTCCGGGCTGGAAACGACCATTCTGTGTGTTTATGTATTTATGCCTTCCCCTCATATTGTCCTAAGTATAATGAGTGTATTGGGGGCGGAGCTCCCCCCCCCCTAAAACTATCCTAACCCAACCTCTACAGAACCTAGTATAAAACTCATTTTGTGTTCCAGCCCCAGTATATACGGACCTGGAAAGTACCACTTCCGGGGCTGGAAACGACCCTTAGACATAAAATTCTTCAAGGACCGGGCTGGAAAGCACCATCGGACCTGGAAGCTACCTTTATACATGCGAAATGGGCTTGGAACCGACCTCTATGTATATATATACAAATGTATATAAATGTATATAATATAACCTGAACTGTCATCGCCTTATAAGTTCAAAATAATAACCTGCGAAATGGATCGTTTGAAGGCACTAAAGTAGTTAAATGTACGAAGAAAACGAGAAGAAATCCGAAAAAAGGAAGAGCTAAGAAATTAAAAGAAAAGAGATAAAAATGTACTTTGCAACATTGCTATTTTTACAATTGTTAAACCAACCGGTAAAATAAAATGGACCAATCTGTATATTGGCATCAACGGGTACTTCATTAACTCACATAAGACGATGATATCGATGTTGTTAAAATAAATGGAAATTTGACAGTAAACTGATGAAAGAAATATCAAAGTTGATGGGTAAACATGTCAGGGCACTGGTATTCTTTCATGTTTACATGCATTTATTCAAATCCCACAACATTAATTTATTCTGGAAACAATTTTCTTTTACCAAATGTATAGGAAACAAGATGGAAAAATAAAAATATGATGAGTCCTGATCAGAACTCTTCAACTTTACAGTCTAGGACCGAAAAATACTATTTTTTATTTTATTGAAAGCAAT
The DNA here is from genome assembly GCA_030407085.1 of Trichopria drosophilae. Lineage (NCBI taxonomy): Eukaryota > Metazoa > Arthropoda > Insecta > Hymenoptera > Diapriidae > Trichopria > Trichopria drosophilae. The sequence goes on from CM059582.1 coordinate 187,408,477, forward strand.
TTATGTTTTTTATTTTATTTTTTGATATCATGTCCATAAAAATAACCACAGTCCGTAAAATAAAATTTTAAGGTATACAGTACCACACGTCAAAATATTATTTATTCACATCACACGTCAATATTTCGTACTAAAGAAATCAATTTTAGGGAAGTTTCACTTAACCTATGGACGGGAGACGCCCATATTTACGTTGATTTTCGACTTTCATTCTCAACAGGAAATAAGATTAATATTGATTTGAAAGTGACCAACCTTACCATTTTCGAGTATGCTCTTTCGATTGGCGTGGTCAAAATTGCATTTAAATTGCTTTGAAAACCAATATGGCGCATTTAACAAAAAAAATGAACAAAATTTCGTGTGTTTCGTTTTTTGTGATTTTTTTCGTATCAATAATGTTCCCGGATCGATGTCTTTCTGTAACCAAAAGTGCACAAAATATATGAACTTCAACTACGAATGTTTTTGTTTTGCCCCGAATCAACCTAACCCCTTCAAAACGTCAATATCTCGAAAAAATAAACGTTATTCTATCAATTATGAACATTACTGATGAAATTCGGATTTCTAGTAGTATTATTTTCACTAAAACGGAGGTCCAGGGGGTTTCGATCAGCAATTGAAGGTTAGATTTTTGAAATTCAAGATGGAGGATCCAATATGGTGGACTGAAATTCAATAAAATGCTTCAAAATCGCGATAAAATGCGTATACTGGGTTTTTTGGGGTAGTTCATCAGGAATTTGAGGTTAGATTTTTAAAATTCAAGATGGTGGATCTGATATGGCCGACCATATTTTATGAAATAATTCAAAATCATGTGATAATATTTATACGCGAATTTCATCAATAATGTTCATAATTGATAGAATAAGGTTTATTTTTTCGAGATATTGACGTTTAGAAGACGTTAGATTGATTCGGGACAAAACAAAAAAATTCCTAGTTGAAGTTCATATATTTTGTGCACTTTTGGTTGCAGAAAGGCATCGATACGGCAACATTATTGATACGAAAAAAAATTCACAAAAAACGAAACACACGAAATTCTGTTCATTTTTTTTATTGCGCCATATTGGATTTTAAAGCAATTTAAATGCAATTTTGACCACTCCAATCAAAAGTGCATACTCGAAAATGATAGGGTAGGCCACTTTCAAGTCAATATTAATCTTATTTCCTGCTGAAAATGAAGGTCGAAAATCAACGTAAATATGTGCGTCTCCCGTCTTTAATGGGTTAAAGCAACAACAAAAAATAAAACGTTGGATGTCCAACGTTTACTGGAAGCTTGCACTTCTTCAATGGCTTTTTCCTATCTTACCGCCCATGAGAATTAAACGAAAAATTCAGAAATATTAATATTCATGAATGCCATTTCATTTATTGGGATAAATTAAATAACAATGCATGTATTTTAAGTAACATAATTCATGAATAATACTCCATCTTATAAAATGATACTTCAATATCACAACTTCCCTTTAAAGTTTTCTTCACCGCCCGCAACTTCCAACTTGAGTGTTCCCAAGGACACTTTAATAGAAAAAGTGATTCAAATATTCATAGAAATTATCAGTCGTGCCTGACACTTGATTATCGAATTCTTCTGGTTGGTTCGTCTCGCCGAGTCGTCGAATATTAATTACTTACATTTTTTCAAAAAGCACCGAGTTACCGAGCGACGTTGGCAATGAGCGCGTTTGTTTTTTTTTTACGCCACAACTCAAATTGGTGTATGGGAATAAGTGGAAAAGAGAGAGGGAGAAAGAGAAAAGTCTCTTGGGATTGGTTCGTCGTCGTTGGGGTCGAGTCGTGATGAAACAGTCGTCAGGGTGGGACACATGATCGGAGCGGGGAGGAACATCCGCTAATTGGATAATTACAGAGTGCACTGCGTTTGTTTTATAATTGGACAAAATGAACGGCGGCGTTCGCTCGACAACGTGCCAAACAACGAAACGGCTGAAGTCACGCGCTACGTGACAAACTACCCTCGAGGCTAATACAACAATGCGAACGGTGCCCCAACTTTGACGACCCCCTGGATACTGTCTGATTCCATCGCCAAGAATCCTCTCTACGAGAGAGCCAGACCGATCGACACTGCGAATGTCAAAGAACAATGAAGAGAGACAAAACAGAGTGACGCAAGGAATTAATTGATTCATCAATTGATTGTCCGTTCAGAAACCCGATGGTGACTTTAGAAATTTCTAAATTATTTGCTACCATTGAAACGGTAAATTGATAGAATTTTCAAAATTTCTTTCAAATAATGGTCATTATTGATGTATAAGATGTTTTATAGGTTTCAAAATAATAATTGTAAACTTCGAGCAGCTGGTCTCAAGCCTTTGAAGGATTTTTCCCAGTAAACATTTTTTAATGGACTGTGAGGTGGACTGACCAAGGGGTATCACAAAAGGGTATCACAAGAAGGAGCATACTTAGAGAAGGGAGCTACGGAATTTATTTTGGGCATTGGAAGTATGCAACTTTGTTTTTCCCTGTTGGGTAGTCACAACGTATGGACGTAGTCAAATGTCTCCTAAAATTCATATATGGATAATACATTCAAAGTTCTTAAAACAACTATATTTGACATCTACCGCTAAATTCATGTGCAAAGTCATATTTCCTGATCTACGTCCTATCTACCCGAGCGGGAAATTATAATTTATTTTTCCTATTATAGTGCGCAAAGTTCGATTTTGCGCAAGTATTTGCGTGTGCAAAGTGCCACTTTCCTACACTTTACTGATCTTATAATTTAGCGTGCGGTAAAGATAATTTGCGTGCGGTAATGAAGTTTTGCGTGCGGTAAAGTAGCGCTATAGGTATACAGACATGTAGAAGAGACCTGTCAAAACTTTCATTTGTTTTACTTTTCAATCGCTGTTCTTCAGTACGGAAAACGATAGGTGTAGGTTAATTCTACCTAAAATAGTAATTTAATTGAAAATGTACCCGAAAACGCGAATGCGAATGAATATTTAAATTCATTAAAATTTATGTAAAATATTAATAACAATTAACAGTAATAACGATAATAAATAATGTATTACATAGATATTTATAAATTTAGTCTATTTATTACAAAAGCATTTACAAATACTGTTTTCGGTCGGGGGGGCTCTGCCCCCCCCCCTTCTCCCCGCCCTTGCACCACCACTTTAAATGTTGTATATAGGTGTCGAACACTCGTGTGGGAAATACCTACTTTGCGCACTCGTATCGTAATGTACTATATTCAGGCTGGAATCAGGTCCTGATCATGAAGTCTGTGAATAAAATCAGGCTTGACATATCCTCTTATCAGGCCCTGGCATATCGTGTAACGCTTTTTGTGTTAATTTTCCAAATTTCATGGTGAAAATATTTACAATAGTATTATGAAATAACAAATTAATTTTTAATGATTTATTACTATCCGACAAGTAAAAAGGCTGCAAAATAAAAAAATATTATTTACACATATATACGAATCGTATACATATTCATCACATACAATGTGTAAAATATCCTGTACCGAAAAGTTCCTACAAGTAGGCTAATATACAAAATAGAAATACATTTCCTTAACAGGAATGAAGTAGATGCGCGATCACGCCTTGTGGCGACTGAACGAATTACATAAAATTTAGAAGTTACAAAATTCAGACGTCCTTAACAGGCTCTGAGCAGGCTCCATGATCTGCCCCTGATTTGAAATTTCTAAAGCAGTTATTCCCGGAAATTGATAATAAGGCAAGCCTTATCAATTCATGGTTTGGTCTTGATATGGTAATTTACAGGCTTCCCTATATTAGTTATACTTTATTTTAACATAATCAGGGTTTAATCAGGGCATATTCAGGCGAATCTGAACAGGATAACTTACTGGAAACTGGTCATATCTTGATCTGGGTATATTCAGGAGTACCTGATCAGGAACGCCTTACTGGAGTCCGGTACATATTTAGGCTGCCTTAATAAGGGTAGATATACCATTTCCACTCGCACCACTATATTAGAGTTTCTGACTGAGTTTGATTGACAGTGTGCATTTGTTAAATTTCAGGCCATGCACCTCAGAATCGACGCATAGAAACATTAGTCTGCTTGTGAAGGAATAATCGAATTCAAGTCCCAAGGTAGTTCATTTATAAATGGTCTCTTCCCATTCATGGAAACAATTCGATGTTTGTATAATAGTCCTCGAATGATAGCCTTAAACTTGGTCATATTAAGTGACACTTTTCATGTTTTGGCATAGTTGAAAACTGATGAAGTTTGCTCTGATCATGATCTGTAATTCATCTGCATAAAATATCTGAACAAAAGAGGATAGGATTCTGGAGTCATTGTCAAGAATTGGAAAAGTAAGTCTCCTAACAATAAGGTGGACCCTTGTAAGGTCATCCTGCGTAAGGGTGTAACGGTGTATTTCGTTATAAGGCACCATGCTTATGGTGGTGGTATTTTAGAAGAAAATAAGGTATAGGGAAGGAATCTTTCAATTGTTTTGTTTATATTAATTGTGCTTGTGCACTTGCCTGCATGACACTGTATAAATAGCAACAGGGTTGATCAATGTTAGGTAGTTTATGTCACGAAGAAGATCACTAAGGATCGGTGGAAGTTCGGGTTCTGCGAGTATGGGTGAGTGAGTAGTATCCTTTAGTTTGTTATATTTATTTATGATTAGTTTCGTGTCTTTGTGAGGGTCTGCTCACATAGTCCAATTGACGCGACCGTGGGCAGACCTGGGACGAAACACCGATCCATGTTTAACAATTTATAGAAAAATTTAACTACGCATGCAGTAACATTTTTATTTCGCGATCATCAACCCTTTGGGAGTAGTTAAAACGGGAGGAATGTAAAAATGGAATATATCAAAGTGATCTTGATCGCACGGTAAAACCGCGTAATCAGTCGATGGCGTTGTTACAAAGTTTAAAGCTAAGCAAAATTTGTTCAAAATTACAAAACGGAAAATTCAAGGAGGTTTTAAGCACCTGGGCGTGACCAAATAGGCATTGAATCTGGTCCATGGGGAGTTAACTAAATAGGAAAAAAGATTCTCGTTACAGTGTAGTTCCAAAGGATGCGAGTTAGGTAGATGTCGCTATGTTAATGAAAGGAAAGCGCGCCCTTATCTATTCTTATTTTGAAGTTGCCGCAGGATAAACCAGTATCAAATTGATGCTTGTGCAGACCAAACACATTCAACATTCAATACACATTTACGGTACACATGTATTCTCGGAATACAATTTTCGTTTGAAAATATTCAGTTTATTACTTAATTGTTTTGTGTATCATAAACCGTAAAGATTCAAGCATGAAACACATCTTTTGATATATTAACATTTAATAGTAATATTTATTTTCGCAAATGGAGCTAAAAGATGGTTGTGTAACCGACCTGAAATCGCTAATCACGGCCATGTGATAAATTAATCGTGAATGTGTAATGATGGTTTTCTAGTCGGTCGAATCATCTATCAGGGCAAAAAAAAACAGCCAATTATCTATCAAGGAGGAGGAACTCCTCAAGTTAGGAGAGAATAGCTCAAATTGTTTTAAGCCCCCGTCTCCGAGCTGCGAAGAATATTTTACGGAACGAAGGTACAAACATAAAGCAGAGAAATCACCCTGGGCAGGGATGAAGAATGCCGTATTTTATGCATGTGATACACAAAATTGACAATCAATGCATTCAAATAATCCGGTTTACGGTAAGATGTCGCCAACCAATGTAACAATATTGATAACTGCCAAAATATGAATATACAAAGACGCGCTTTCCTTTTATCAACACCTATCTAACTCGTATCCTTTGGAAATAAAATGTCACGGGAACCTCTTTTCCCTATCCCGTTAACTCCCCCTGATCTGGTCACAGGGTGAAAATGGGAAAAACGTCCTGATTTGGTATGACAACGTGGTTTAATCAAATGATCAAAACCATATTCTATTTCCCAAAGTATGTGTCGTCAAAGAACTTTTGAAAAATGTGTTTACCACAGGAACAACCTTCAGGTGATGGATGAATTTGAAAGTCAGATTTGAATTCATCATTAAAAAATCTCCAAGAGCCAACCATTGCAGTCCCTTCCAATATTGGTCCTCCCAATATAGACTGATAGGTCCCTATCAACAGAAGAATTTTCCCTCGATAGCTATTGACATCCATCATCAACATCACGCCATATGTTTTGACTTGGACTTTAGCTGCTACGATGTATTGCGCTTCCGTTCAACACACAAGAGTTCTCTCATTATAAGTGCAAACTATGGAGAAAAATTTAATCCCCTTGCGCTAATATTTGGGAGTTAGAAAGGGGTTGAGAACACTGGACAAGACCGACTAAGCTAACATTGGATAGGTGTACTGATCCACCCTTGATATCATTGTCTATTTTTCAAAATACATTATTAACAAACTGTAACTTAAAGATGAGCTGTAATTAGCAGTAAAGGAGAGCTTTCGCTTCCGTCTTCGTCATCTCCTCCACTTCAGACATGCAATCGGTTATCTACCTCATCCCTCATCAGGGATGAAAAAATGCGGAATCGAGTCAGCAGCAGGAGGACAAAGTAGCCGTGTACGTGGCGCGTAAGAAGGCACGTTTCAGGATCCCAACTCGAGAACCCTTTCCAGTTAGCATGCAGGGTCACGCGGGTGCATATATGCACGTACAAACGGAAAAAACAATTCGAGTATGATTACGATATATCACCGAGGGGTGGTGAAACAATGCGGCTCACTCGAGGCGTACGTCGGCCGTGAGTCTCGCAAGTCGCGTGCGTTTTAATTCCACTCTCGTAATCCCTGGCCCGAGGAAACGATTGACTGACTGACTGACTGACTTGACTGAGTATATCACCCGATAGGGTAAGTCTTGTAGAACCCGAACCCCTTAACGCCCGATCCCCATATACCGCCCTCGATAAATATCACGATGACGCGTATGTATGCATTTAAACGCGGTACCGAGATTTTATTATGTCAAGATTGATTGACTTATCGTCGATTCGTTCGAAGCTAATGAAACGAACGATTAAACTCGTTTACGACTGCATACGAAGTATGCATCCATCGCAATTACAATATCGATCATTTGACCTAATGACACTCAGATGTATGCATCCCAAACAAACCGGGGCTATATGACGCGTTTTTTACTTTTAAAGGTACAAAGTAGAAATAAAAGGGAAAATCGTACGTGGGTAACTAACATTACCATAATCAATCCTGGAACCCATCAGCATGAGGGTAATGATACAAATAATGGGTAACTCAATGTCATCAGTCAGTAGGAATGAAGTGTTGTGATATCTTTTTAATATTTAATTTTATTTCGGTGACCCAAGTTAAGCTATTGGTTTGAAATAAAAGTTTGTAAGAAAACAATCAATGTTCCCAAAACGTCAGTTATTTGGCATGTCATAAACCCAAAGACGTGCAATCAAATGCCTGTGTGTTAAACATTACCTTTAAATTAAGAAAACTTACGATTTCCCAACAATCTCTGATCTATTAATTAATCCCCCCCTAAATTCATAACATAATATTCTCGCCATTGTTTAACAAAAATAGGAAACTTTGTGTTCAGTTTTATTCGTCAGTCCTTTGTGTGTTGTTCGAATTGGAAATCCTCGCCAAATATGACCGATTCAAAGTCAAATTCTTGTTAAATTTCATTGTTGGTAGTAACGTTAGCTGCAGATGGCCCCGTTTGACGGATACCATTACTGTTTCAGTGCTAGAGTTGTGTTTACCAGTGTTTACACACGTGCCGATCCAGCCAAAATGTCAGTACTGTGGTGAGTTGTTATTTTTTGGGAAGTTTATGTTATATTTTAATTTATACACAGATAACTACGATTTGTTAAAATGTATCTTCTCGGTATTCGAAAATGTCAAAAGAAACATTAGTTTTAATTATAACCTCAAATTCATGTTGCTTTCGTCAGTCCTTTGTCTGTTATTGCGCCAGATGATACAATAATAATTATATTATATAATATATTAAATAGTTATTATTAATTTCACGTTAATTGGTAAATTTAAGACTGAGATTGTTTTCTTTTAGTTTTGTTTCAATTGTTCCTCGATTACTTAGAAAATGTGTACTGTTAAGTTAAACTACCTTATATTATTAGAAGTTATAATAGTTGTTTAAGTGATTTAATATTGAAAAGATATATGTCATTATTAGATAATAAGAGAATTGTTCTACGTTTTAATAAAATGCATAACATTTCCTTTGAAGTTGTGCATATTTTATTAGTACTCTGTTATCCCCATCAGTCCCCTGGCAGTCAAATAAAAATAAAATAAAATATCTCTTAATCTACTTAAAAAAATTACTGGCCCGTTTACAAGCAATATATTTATTAAGTAAGCTATCTTAAATACCTGAATTTGTAGAAATTGGATTTAAAAACAATAGTAAACAAAATATCCCTAAAAGTTACCCAACAATTGTATATTCACCCATGAACAAAATCTAATCAAGAACATTAATCAGGGTAAAATCTCATTAACCTTTTAAGAACGGGGATTTTTACGTTGAAATTCGACGTTTTTTACACAATATTTGTGCATAAAATGAAAAAATATGTCACGTGGATTGCCTGACAAAATTGGTGGTCCATCAGTACCGTCTGGAACGTAAAGTCCAATGTTAAAAATTTAATTTGGCGAGTTAGGAGTGCTTTTCTACGTATTTGGATGCACTGAATACGAAAAAAGTCATGAAAAATGTTCAGGAGACATTCTCGACCTTGAAAACCGCATTTCAAGGTCAAATTCGAAGTTGAATGTAAAAATTTTGATTTGACGAGTTAGGAGTGCTTTTAGACGTATTTGGATGCGCTGAAAACGAAAAAATATCAGAAAATTGCATTGAAAATTGCATTTCAAGGTCAACTTCATTACTTGTACTATTTTAGTCCAAACATGATATCTCTCCGTTTTTTTATGCAATACATGCATTTTTATCACAAGAAATGTATCAGTTATGAAAATGCGTTTATCAAACGCAACACTAATGGTTTCGTATTCAAAAAATATACCAATTTTCAGGTCGAAATACCGAATATAAAATTTGACCTTAAAATGACTAATTCAGGGTCAAATATGCTTTTTACAATGATAACACTGTGTTTCCTATATTCGACATCCAATATTACCCCAGAAAGGATTCGACAATAATATGATGCCGAAGTCCCGTCCTGAAAATGTTAACTCAGCGGCTACTCGATGTTTAAATTTGTTATAATTGTTAGATAACAGGGTTATAACATCCAAGTTGTGGTATCTGATGATGTGAGTCATAGTTTTGCATGTAAATTGCAGTACAACTCTTTGATTTAAAATAGGATATGGATTAGGTCTAATTAGGAATAATAACACAGGATGACATAAAAAAGAAAAATCTTTATACTTTTAACAAGACTTATCAATCTTGCTGAATCTCAAGTATGTTTAATCCAAACACTCTAAAAAGGTTTAGTAAATCGCAAAACAATAGCTAAATTGAAATACTGTTAAATTATACATTTTTTGTTATAATATTTTAATTGAAGTTGCTGGTAAAATGAGGAATGAATATGCTGAAAAAAATTATCAACATTATTATTATTATTATCAAGAGATACCCCGAATAAAATATGGGCCCTGGAAATAATTCCTTGAAAATTTCCTAGGGAAACCATGGAAACCTAGTGTGGGCCAGGTTAGTTTTTGAAACTTGGTCCATGGCAGACGTCCCCAATTACGCAGCTGGTCCAGGTTAGATTTCCGGAGCAGATTCTATCTTGATTTGGGAAAGAATATCCAGGCCCAGGATTATTCCGAGGCTAAATGTCGACTTGGGTAGGCTTCAGAAAGACCTGGACGCAGCTAATTTGTGGTCGTCACTAAACGGTCATAATCACTTTGCCAAATATAAAATATTACCTTTTAGTTGTCGCCATGAGTAATTTGACTTTTATAATCTTAATAACTTGTCAATATTGAGCAAATCGGTTTAATTTGAGGGTACTGAGGACATATAAGTTATCTTTTTATCAATTACATGGTGGCCGCTTTTTTCTCGGAAAAAAATTCCCTGACTTTTCCCAGATTTTTCCCTGACCAATATTTTAATGATATCTATTAAAAATAAACAATACGGATAAAAATGTTTTAAAAACAGCTACACATTTTCAATAAATTCTTTATTTTTTCAATCAACAACGAGTAGTATATTCTAAAACATATTATCTATAAAAATCCAGAAAAAAAACTCATGTTCCTGCGGATTTTTTCGTGTATAATTCAAAATAATAGTAGAAAATTTGTTGGGGGTTCTCAAAATTTGTTATAAAATGTCAAGTTCTGCGGTAATATGTTACTCAATAATTATAAATGTTGATAAATTTTAGGATTTAGGCGATTTTGGACAGTATATTCAAAGTATTGTTAAAATTCTTACGAATGTTGACAATAACAAAAAATTGCCATAAATTTTATATTTTTCAAATACTATTGGACAAATATCAACTACTTAAAATAGAAATGGTAAAATAATCATTTAAACAAATTAATATTTTCAAAATTTGAGAGTTTTGTGCTGTTTTCAACATTTTAAAAATTTTTCTACGATTTTTAGCCTTTTTATGGAATTTCAAAGATTTTTGAAGATTTAAAAAAATGTATGAAAGTTTTCTATAATTTTCAAAAGGTTTTATTTATACAAATATTTGTTTAAATAGAGAATTAGTATGGCAAATATTTTTGAAATATTCTGTAAAGTATCTTTATAGAAAGATAAATATCTTTAAATATAAAATTGTTTGCATTTATTTTTGTTAAACTATTAAATTTTATTCAAATCTGTTAGAATATACTCAATACCGAAATGTGTTATTGTTAAACGTGTTTATTTTTGTTGCAAGGTACCAGAACGTTTAAAACTGAGCAGTACCACAAATATATTTAATTTAAGATTATTTTTTTTCTCAAAATTGTTGGTTTTTGGTGAAATCTGTCGAAAATGTTCAAAACTGAAATATGTTATTGATAAAAAACGTCAATATTTGTTTAAATTTGTGAGAAAGCATTTAAAATCATTTAAAAGAATTTTATGCGAAACAGGATAAATAAAGCATTTTTCTGAAAATGAAATTGTGCGATTTTTTGTTAAATAATGTTTTTCACTTTTTCAAGATTTGTCTACAATTTACTTTTTCCCTGACCAATTTTGAAATTCCCTGACTTTTCCCTGATTCCCTGACATTTCCCTGATTTCCCGGTTTTCCCTGACGGTGGCCACCATGAATTAACATACAGCTTCACAATAAAGCAGCAAGGATGCTCGGTTTATCCACAAGTTTACAAAAGATTTGTTAAAATATCATGTTAAACTTTATACGGACATTAGTTTTTACAACCTATTTCATAAGCTGCTATTATCTGGTCGTTTTATATTTTACCTAACGTGACTTTTTTTAAAGGAGTCCAGCGTAAGGCTCTCAGACATTTGGTTAATATCGTTGGGCAACCTATGTTACCTCTTAACTAATAACTACTTTTATCGAAATTTAATTTTGATTTAATTTCTGTCTTTATTTCTCATTTGTATCACAATGCTTTGATCTGTTTACAAATTTTAAAATTTCGCGGTGCCGCATTTTTTAATTACAAAGAGCCAAGAAAACAAAGGTGATGTGTACTTGTAACAATACCGATCAGTCTATATATGGGCATTGTTCTAGAACTTTTAAACTTTGAGGTTGAAGAAAATTGCAATTTTTTTTTAGGCACATTCATGAAATTAATTTTATTGGCTTTAGAATTGATCAAATGACAGGAAAAACCTTGCGTGACTCATTTATACACAATGTATTTTTTTTTTTAATGTAACATATGTTACGTTACTCGTAAAATTAGTTTTTAGTTTTGTAACGTTTAATATACATAAAAAATTCAGTTCTTTTGCTTATGGCCTAATTTTTAGAAGCTAGTATACAAAATTAAACGTCTAGTTAATAGTTCAAATTTAAAATAATGGATTAAATATGGCGGACTATTTTTACAAAATTTCTTTGATTTTTATAAAATTTGATATGTTAGGGTTTTTGAGGCCACTGATTACAAATCTAAAGTCAGTTTTCATTAAAATTTGAAATCCAAATACATGATTTAACATTAAGGATACCAAAAAATTAAAACGATTTGTAAAGAATAATCATTTTATTATTGTCAAAAATTGTGTTTTTTGTTGTATTAAAAAAACACAAAATTTATAAATACTTTAATAACATAGGAGAAAAGATCACAATGATTCCAAAGTACTTAGAAGCTAAATTGTAGATGTGCCATTAAATAATTTGATTTTTCAAAGTGAGTTTCGCTTGGAAATTTAAAGTTTGACGTGGTCGAATTTTTTTTTGTATAGGTGGCACACATTCGGGCAAAGGCTCAAATTACTTCTTATCATATAGGTAATGTACCCCTGTTGTGTGGTTTCTTAAAAACCAATGTGAAAAAAATTATCTAAGGTTGATTGCTAAATTGTCAACTATAAAAAAAAGTTATCTCGCAAGTTTGAAGGTATATAATTTTATTCCTCAGTGAGGCACATCATTAAGTTAAGGATTTTTCATTTGTTTACATCCCCAAATACTTCCACAAAAAACCACAGACCCTAAAAAAAAGGTGCAAAAAGTTTCAGCGTTAAAACTGAAAAAATGTAGTGAGTGTCGCGCACCAAAAACAGGCAAATTCACTACTTTTATTTACTCTCATTGTTTTCTACATATCTGTAATTAGTAATAAACACTTATTACACACATGTACATGGAACAAAAATTTGTTGATCTGTAGTGTTACAAAGTTATATTTAAAATTTTTATGGTATCATAATGAGCGACAACATAAAGTTTAAAAGTTCTAGAACAATGCCCATATATTTTAACGGACTGAACATGAATCTGACGTCTTAAGCTGAGCTCCTTTAAGAAAATTCACTTTAGATTGAATATAAGATGACCAGATAGAATCAGCATATTAAATATGAGGTAAAGTCCATTTAAGATAATATTTTAAACAATTTTGTATAGTCCTATGGATAGAACCGTGCAAATTTGCACCTTTATTGTGTATCTATACGTTAATTGATCAGAGTAAGATAAATTATATGTCCTGAATATCTTAAAATCGACACGATTCAATCAATATTGGCAAGTTATTAAGATTATATGAAAAGTCAGATTACTAAGGGCGACTTCTAAAAGTTAATATTTTATCTTTGTCGGTGTGATTATGACCGTTTAGTGACGACCACAGATTAATTGCGTCCAGATCCCTCGGAGGCCTATCCAAGTAGAAATTTACCATCCGGACAATCCTAGGACCGGAATAGCTTTTCTAAGCATCATTTTTGCAATTTTAGGGGAAAACATTTTTGGAGAATCCGTTGAGCTAGAAGTCTAAAACCTTCAGAAATCGTGCACAAACTATTTTACTATGAAAACACCAGAAAAACTTTTTAAATTTTCCGGGCTCAGCCCATTCAAATTCGGTAAAAATTATGGACAAATATTATGTAATCAAATATTCTTGTAAATCGTGGGAGATAGTTAGTGGAAATCCTGGACCTATCTAGACAAAGTGGATTCTTTATTCGATTAACGCAAACCGGGGACAAATCATGGATTAATTCTAGTTTAAATCCAGGTCCTATATAAGTTTCCAAACCAGATTTTCTAAGACTAAGGGAATACCATTTGGGTAAAAACAAAGAACAGTAATAAGATCTTAAAGAAAAGTTTTACATGGTTAACATAAACTAGAAACTAGAATACTGGTCCAATGTCATTTCAATAATTCTTGAAAATAATTGATTCCAGAGAAGAGCCTGTGTTATTTCAAATTTTTCAAATATACCCCTGAAAATGCAAAACATAACAGATTACTTCAGAGCATGACATGTTTCATGTACTACAAGGTTTTATAAAATCGATGTAAATTTTATCAACCCGATAATTGGACGCAAATGATTAAGGACGTTCCCGGAGAAAATGAAAAAGTACAGATTTTCTTGAAACTATACTAAAACGTTTATTTCGAGGTGCTTCATTTCTGATTAAAAATTCAGTATAGCAATCCGCGTTAAATTTTGAGAAAGTTGATGTTAAAGTTGCAAGGTTTTATATGGGCGGTATAGAGAAACGCGGTTTCGCGAGGTAATTTTTTTAGAATGGTGAAACAAATAATTTACAGAATCCTTTAAAAAAACTAACATGTGTTTCGATATAGTATTAGGAATATTCTATAATATTCGTTGCGAAAGCAACGTTTAATGTTTTTCTCGACCGCTTATAACTAAATATTAAGAATTAGATTAATTTCTTGGTATGTACGGTCCTTTTACTTAAATAAACAAATAATAAATCATAAATCATAAATCAAATGCATGGGTTGACGATTTCAACCACTAAGTATGTCGTAAAGTAAACTTAAGAGAGCATTGCCGGGATTTGTAGCATAACCGCTTAGACCTTTTGATTTTACTGTTCGGAATATAAGGAATTTTAATGACTTGACTATTAATAGGTTCTGTGTCCCTCTAGCGGTGATACAGGGAACAATTGTCTATTTTAGAAAATATACGTTTCGTCCCAGTTTTTTCACGTGGACTCGTCAGTAAGACCGTGAAAAAACCTGTCTTATACGTATATCCGGTTTTATTTATAAGAGATATTTTAAAATTAATCTAGCAGAGGAGGAATGCTAGAAAAATTTGAAAAGATATCTATGCATGATAATGGTAACGTGATTTCGTTACACACTGCAGTAGATATGAGGATCCATTATCAAAATATAATATTCGTTGCGAAAGCAACGTTTAATGTTTTTCTCGACGAAACGTATATTTTCTAAAATAGACAATTGTTCCCTGTATCACCGCTAGAGGGACACAGAACCTATTAATAGTCAAGTCATTAAAATTCCTTATATTCCGAACAGTAAAATCAAAAGGTCTGAGCGGTTATACTGCAAATCCCGGCAATGCTCACTTAAGTTTACTTTACGACATACTTAGTGGTTGAAATCGTCAACCCATGCATTTGATTTATGATTTATGATTTATTATTTGTTTATTTAAGTAAAAGGACCGTACATACCAAGAAATTAATCTAATTCTTAATATTTAGGAATATTCACTAAAAAATGGCTTTGGAACCATTTTTGGAGTTTAATTTCTTGACCGCTTGTTAGAATATGAGGAAAATTCAAATGAATTTTGTGGATTTTCTTGGTTATGTCGGTCCATAAATGAAAAAATGTATAAAAAATTCCTTTAAAAACGTTTCGGTCACAAAATGTGTGCCTTCTTCAGTTTAATCTATACAAATTTGTACATTGGTATTAAAACAATAAATAAATTTAACAAATTTTGGAATTAGCCCAACAAATTACTTACATAGAAAAAAGTCGATGTTTTTTATTGTTGACGGTTCGCATTACAATTTTTGCAAAGATTTTTTTGTACAAATTGAGTTCCGGATAATATTTTTCAGTGGCGTGAAGATGGTGTGAAAGTCCCTATAAATATGATTATGATGACTTTAATTCAACTGGGAAAAAAGTATTGTAAGACATTTCATAGGAAGACTTACACGAAACGGATCATTTATGGACCGACATAACCAAGAAAATCCACAAAATTTAGGAATATTCTATTGAAATCTCGAGATATCTTCCTCGAAAATTTTGTTTTTTTCTAAAACGGTCTAAATCGATGACTTTGCATTCGAAAACAAAAGTTACAATAGCAAAAGTTATTAAAAACCAATGCAGTAGTTTCGATTTCGCCTTCTGCGCATATAAAAGAGCGAGTGAGAAGCCCATGCTCTTATTAACTATCTCTTTATCGCTGGGGAACGTCCTTAAGTAAAAATTTGTTACTCGGTGTTATGGAGATAGTTTATTATAAACCCAATATCAAAGGAGGATAGCCAACTCGTTCAGGTGGTTTTGTCCTTCGAGATGTAACCTGCGAAACAACCTAATTCGCACAGAGTATGACGAGATGTAACACCTCATACCAAGTTGGATTGTTTTATCACCTGGGAAAGTTTAAAAAATCGTTGTTGAAATGACGGATTTTACATAGGAAAATGCAGTAATCTAAGTAGTAACAGCGAATCCGTTACAAACAAACGATGCCGACTGTTACTACTTAGATTACTGCATTTTCCTACGTAAAATCCGCGACTTCAACAATGATTTTTTAAACTTTTCTGCCTGATAAAATAATCGAATGTGTTTTGAGGTATATTACACACGGAAAAAACGTTTCCTCACAACGTTCACAACTTAAGAGACTGTTAGTTTCTTAGATTGAGGCTTCGTGGCTAATGTTGGGGGAATTAATGACTATTTATATTTTAAGAGTCGGGAGCACCGTATGGTTTCATACTTTCACAGTTCTCTCCCTCAGTATCACTCCGTTAGTAGTAACTTTTGGAAAATTGATACTTTTGTCGACAAAATATGGTATGTCGATTTTTGTATGATACCCCCCCCCCCTCTCAATATTAATATTTGAGGGTGGAGCCAGCGTCTAATTTTAATGAATAAAAACAAAATAAAACAAATTAATTAATTTTTTGTTTTTGAAATGGTGTTTTTTTTTTAGAGGATGTACACAACGTTTTACTCCAAATCGCTGAAATATAAACGAATCCAACTTACCTCATTTTCTACACATGAGCTGAAAATTTATTCCAAGAATTTTACTTAGTGAAGATACTTGAAATTGTCACACCTCTGTTATAATTACCATTCTATAACCCAGATTACTGCTGCTGTGATCTTGAAATCCTTCTTGAAAGAGCAGTCACCGTGATGAAACATGCACACGGAGACATTCTCAACAACTATCTTTGTACCAACCTGTAGCATGTCTACATAGAACCGGCGAACAATAAATTTTTAAAAAATTATAGGGTTAGGAAATCCAAAAATATTAAACGGCAGAAATCGTTTTTTCTTATATCATGTAAATATATTGCAATAATCAAGAAATTTACAAATCTTCTTATGCTAATAGATTAAATCTATGTTACAAGAGAGCAACAGTTCTAGCTTGATTCTTTGAAAACTCGACAAAGGTGTCAACTTCACCAATGTCGTTTTTACGTCAACCACGAGTCCTAAAACTGCTGTTCTTATACATAGAGCATACATGATCATTATAAAAAAAGGGTAAGCATTCTTGCACGATGTGCCACATCGATTGCGCTGTTCTTAGAATCATACAACTTCTAACAACATACTTGTTAAATGTTCCTAAATAGACGCGAACATCAATTGTGTGAACCTCCATACAGGATTATCACCGAACGATAATTCTAGATAGATATTTGCGAAATAAATTAGATCAGAAATTCTTTAATATACAGCATTCTCGAGATCGTCTTCTTTCGCTTACTCCTCAGCTTCGATGAATTTACAACTATTTACCATCCACCCTGGCCACCACCTCTACCGTATCTGTTATTGCCGTAACCACTTTGTTGATTCTGTAATTTCACAAAATCATTATATTATTAGAAAATATTTATGTAGTATTTTTAAAAATGTTTCGGTATGGGTGATTCTCCAAAAACAGGGCATTTTCAAGAATGACAATTTTTTTTTTTAAGTTACTGTAAATTCTTTTTTTTTAATGGATTCTTACTTATTAGCACCAAGTTAAGTTATTGTTAAAGTAGTCACGCTACAAAATTATTTTAAAGGAAAGGGGAAGACTTTTGCTATGACGCATTTTCATACGGCTATATAAACCAACAATTGCTTATTAAAAACTTGCAAAAAATAACTCTAAAGAGTCAAAAACATAATGTACATATCTGATTTAGTGCATTTTTGTGAATAAATGAAAATTATTTATTAAGTAATAATTAAAAAATTAAGAAAAACACATGAATTTTTGAAGAAGTTTTAGACAAAATAAATTTATTAAAATTAATGTGTCGTTTGTTAGTAACTACAATGATAATATTATATTCATAATTTTAATAAATAATATTATTTCGTAATAAACTTGATTCATAACGTTGTAACAAATATAAAGTTTAATTTTGAGTATTTTTAAATTATATTTAAATAAATGTCTAAGAGGAAGAGAAAAATATAAATGTTATTTATGATTTGAAAAATATTTTCTGCTACGGGTTACACTTTATTCTTGCTTCGTACCTGATACGCCAAATGTTTGGTAACGACAATGAAAATTTGTAAAAAAATCCAATTTTACATATTTTAAACAATAATAAATTAAAAAACAAATTGCCAGTAACGTTTATTCCTTTAATCTTTAAGTTTTCATCGTTTTATAATTGCTGTTTGTATAAAAATACCAAAATTAGGAGGGGTGACGACAATTAATTTAATAAAAATACGTGGTATTTTTATACAGTTTTTACTTGTTCATGAGGAAAATATGTCTCTTTTCAATTTTCTATGGAGGATTAGTAAAGTGTAGTGTTTTTTCTTTGATTTTCTCATATGTTTTAGTAAAAAAGTTAATTATTTCCAGTTTGTTTATACCAGTTTACGCATTGCCGTTACCTCATAGAAATTTCTTAAGACATTAATATTTCAATAATTATAAGTATATATATATTGATTTAATTAAATATTATACAGAGAGAAATTGTACAGTTTGAGCTGTACTATAGAAATATTATTTGAATAAATTAAAATAATTCGGTTTCTTAATAGCGCTAATATTTTTAAGTTTTGAACCTAGAGGTTTGGACATATCAAAAATGCTACTTTTAGTCTTTAAATGTCATTTTACACCAGTTTTTTGTAACAAAAGTAGTATTTTTTCAAATTAACATGGGCCAGGGATATTTATTTAACATTTCTATCAAAATTTAATAATTTATTGTCAAAGTTTTTGTAAGATATAGTAAAGACACGAAAATGCCCTGTTTCCGGAGAATCACCCATATATCATAATCAAAATTATCGGTTAGATAAGATGAAAGTCCTAATTATGAGACACGGTCCCAATAGTGAAATATGACAAGGAATATTACAATTAAACCTTTACTAAAGTATGTTATCAACGCCAAACGGCTATAGCAGAATAAGAATAGTGAAAGATTTCTTTGTTTTGAGGTTAGAATTGCACTTATAATAAAGAGTATTATCATAAATAGACGTAAAACTAATTCTAACCTAACTTTTTCAAAACTCAAAAGTTCTTTGTAAAATATATCTTTCAGTAAACTGAATATTTGTTTCATAATAATAAATTAACGCACATTTAAATGTTTAATAACCCGTCTATAATATTTAAAATATGTAAAACTATTAATGAAGTACATTTATCAATGCGATGGAAATGGCAGTTCGTTTCGCGCTGGTATAGAAACAGGTGTACAAATTTTTATTATTTATTAAATATTTATTAATAAAGGCTGACGACGTGATCAGGCGTGTAAAAATGAAATTGGATAACTACTTTATGTCTAAGGCTATAGCAGAATAAGAATAGCAAAAGTGCCCCCTCCTAAATGTCCTACTTGGCCTAGACTATTCGAAAGGTAATCAAAAAATATTTCGATTGGGAAAAATTCAATTCTCAAAACACTACGTAGGGGCTGAAAAGATAAAAAGAAGTAATTTTTTTATATTCTTCTCTTGTGACGAATGTTTACAACAAAGAGTCTTGTAAAAAAATCATAGAGGTGGGGGTTTTGCCTACAAATAACCACAATTTTTTTAGAGCCACATAACCTCAAAATTGGGTCCAAAAAAAATTATGTAAGTTTTTAGTCAGTGTTTTTATACTCGGGTTTTGAAGGTACTAGATTTGAAATATATGTTTTTTACGAAAAAAAATGGTAGTATACCCAAATTTTAGCTAAAAACTATTATTTTTTGCGTTTTTTTGCGGTTTTTATAGGATTGTAATACATTTGGATGACTCAAAATTAAGTCGTTTTCGTATTTCCTGACCCTCTATATGATGCTGAAATCACATTCGCGATATTTTTACTTTACTAAGCTTACTTAAATTACTTAAATTACTGACTAAAAACTTACATAATTTTTTTGGGATCCAATTTTGAGGTTATGTGACTCGTTATTTGTAGGCAAAATCCCCACCTCTATGATTTTTTACAAGACTTTCTGTTGTAAACACTCGTCACAAGAGAAGAATATAAAAAAAATACGTTTGTTAGCTTTACTGCCCCTACGTAGTGTTTTGAGGATTGAATTTTTCGAAATCGAAATATTTTTTGATTACCTTTCAAATATTATAATATTGATACAATTAAACGGTATATTTAAATGTAATAATTAACTTCTTGACCGCTTTTAATTAATAATAATACAATGCGATTGCTTGGTAAGACAGTCACCAAATAAAAACCCAATATACAAGTTCAAATACAAAAATAATTTATTCGGGTTTTCTCTTCTGAGAAAATATTTTAACAAGTTTGCTACAATTGTATGATACACATGTGCATTCATAAAGAATACTTTAGTAATCATGAATAGTTTTATTAAATATCTTAAACCAAACTTTAGTGTAACATTCTGTGTGACATAAATTTATCCATAAAGAATTATATGTATTAATTTCATAAAGAATACTTTATGACTACTTCTATCACAACTGTGAAACATAAATAACTTCTTAAAGAATACTTTATGAATACTCTTATTATAGTTTTAACACACTGTACTAATGGCTGGTTCAGCTATGTAATTCATACATTAATTCATAAAGATTACGTTTTGAATACTTTTTGAATATTGTAAATATTGATTTTAAGCGGACATTAAAGAATTCTTAAAGAATTCTTTTTTTTTTTAACGTGTGCTTATTGGGCTAGTTAATTTGGTATTTCATCATTTTGTTTTCTCTCGAATTATTTCTGAGTACTTTATTATATTTTGAATATTATATCAACGTTATTTCATTCTTTTCATAACTGAAGAGCCTGGACTGTTTAGCAGTCCTTGTAGTAAATAAATAAATAAAACTTCCTTAAATTGAGACATATTAAAACACTACGATTTTAAGTCAGTGAAAAAGTAAACTTACCCGACGATCAAAGTTTCTTCCTTGAGAACCTTGTTGTTTATTATATCCACCTCTCTGGTTTGGTGGATGCCGCTGCTGATGATAAGAATTGGGTGGAGCATATTGATTAGCCCAAGGCCCAGGTCGTGAATTCTGTTGCGAATTATGTCCCTGGTTGTGCGAATTGTATCCCTGATTATTCGAATTGTATCCTTGTCTATTATTCGAACTATAACCTTCTTGATTTCGGCTTTGATTTCCAGTACGATAACCTGATATGACAAAAGTTTACATATTTCTGAGCACATTTTACATTATATGGCCCATTCCAAGTCACCCAGCAAAAAAAAAAATCGATCCCAGCAAACGAAGAATGATTGAGAAGCAATGAGAAGTATTAATTTTTTAACTTTGAATCCTATTTATTGATCACCGTGAATACTTCCCTAGGATCAATCATTCCAAATCCTATTACAAGAATTGACGATTTTACTTTCGAATGCTTCTCAATGCTTCAGCATAACAATTATAAAGCCAATAATTCACTATTCTGAATGAAGCATTGACATGTATGTTTTCTAACATTCTGAATACTTCCTGCGAAACGGAAGTTAGTTAATGCTTCTTAACCCCTTCGCTGCGGATGACAAAGATCTTTGTCATTTAGGACTTTTCTCTGACTGCGGCAAAAACGCAAATCTTTGTCATGACATAAATTAGTCTAATGAAGTCAATAATATATCCAATTTGAAAACTTGAACATTTCTAGCCAGCCTAAGATATACCGAACAACATGCCGTTGTCCTTTTTCAAAAACATGTTGAAAAAAAAAGATACAAGATCTTAAAATATGTTGTTTTTACGATTTTGTAAAAATCTTTGTCATGAGCTATGTCGCCGTATTAGGTCAATTTATGCATTAAAAATTAATGAAATCGTTTGAAACTTGCTACTCAGGGGTTTTCGAGGTCGCCGATTACAAATCTGATGATATATTTTGAAAATTCAAAATGGCGGATCCAATACCGCGAGTTAATGTTAGCCTTCCCCGGTAACTTCGATATACAATACGTACTTACGCATTTTACTACGAGGAGGTTGGAGAAAGGTCTTCAAAGTGCAATTTTTTTCTGTTTTTATACATTTTTGTTTAAAATTGTTTTAAAAATAAAAACTGTAACATATTGAACTCTAGAAATCAGTGTTTTTCCCACATGTAACACGATAACTCAGGAGTACATAACAAAATTTTGAAATTTACACGAAATAATCTGGATAGATAATAAACTCTGTAAAATATCTACAAAAACTAAAAATATAGATTTGTAGCTGCAGAATCGAAGAAGTTTTTGATAAAAATACAAAATTCGGTATAAATATTCTATAAATAATCACGAGAGTGTTTCTATTGCCAACCTGCCACGAGCAGCATTATTTACATATGAATAACAAATTGCCGTAATATTGTAATGCAAAAACTGATATAAGATTCGTAATCAGTTCGAATTTTGATTATGACGTCCGCCATATTGAATTTTCGAAAAATGTAACTTCAGATTCGTAATCAGTGACTCCGAAAACCCCTGAGTAACAAGTGTCAGGCAAAATGATTTGTATTTAGAAAATTTGCCCGCAATATTGAATCCGCCATTTTAAATTTTCGAAATCTGACTTCAAATTCGTAATCGGCGTCCCAAGAACCCCCTATACACCAAGTTACAGTAAAATCTAACCAAATTTTTTTTCCCGCATTTTGGGCACTTTTTGTGAAATTCTCGCCGCAGCGAAGGGGTTAATGCTTCCAGAAGGATTCACTGAGATATCACCAATAATACTCAATCTACGAACTTGGGAATGTTTCCTAATGCTTCTGGAAGTATTTCTGTGAGACTTTCTCAATCTTTCTCGTTCCAGAAACTTGGGAATGCTTCCTAATGCTTCCAGAAATGTTTCTGTGAGACATTTTCAATAATTCTCAATCCAGAAACTTGGGAATGCTTTCTAATAATTCCACTTAGTGGTCCATAAACTACTTTACCATGTAAAGTGTAATAAGCTAAAGTTATGTACGGATGGTGGGGTCGGGGGTAGTCAAAAATGAAAAAAAAAGCAGTACGACTTTAAAACCATGCATTATGTGTACATAAATATTAAATTATGATTAAAATAAGATTTGACATTGGTAGACCAAAGGTCAGCATTGCAGGTTTTAGAATTTAAAGTTAAGCATCATACGCTGTGGACTACAATCGGATAGATGACCGCATGAGAACAGCTTTTCATACTATAATTAATTTATAATAATAAAAGAAATATAAAACAAAACAGTGAAATTAAATTAAATAAAAAGTTAAAAGTTGAAAACAAAAGAAAAATATATTTTTTTTGCATAAAAGGGGCGAAGAATCCTATTACATAGCGAAGAATTCAAATTCTCTGTATTCTATCCTTTCTAATACTTTTACAAGGATTAAGAAACAGCATTTAGAAGTATTGAAATTTCCAATATTTCTGAATACTTTTTCGTTTGCTGGAATGTTTTTGATTCTTCTGTAACTTTGGGATAATGTTCCACTTCAAATTTGGGACTCGTGTTTTTATATGCGCTTCTGAGGTTCTGTGACGGTATGCCCAACTTTACCTCAAAAATGAGGTATTTCAAGATTTAAAATTCACATTATATTGAAATAGCCGCCATTTTGTCCGACATTATCCAATCGGGACGAATTTTTTGTTAAAATGTGCGGAATTTAAATCAACTTTAACTTGGCTGTACCACATTTTGAATTACTTCAAAAACCGTCGAGATAAATGGGAATAACTAAAAATAGTTTTTGTTTTCAAGAAAAGTAAATGTCATAGGCTAAAAACATAAAATAAAATGAAAACAAAACCTAAAAAGTGCTTGTAAAGGCCGCCATACTGGATCCATCATTTTGAATTTTGACATACTGCGTCGCTTAAATTTTATTGGTGATTATTATTCCACAGGATCCAGATGTTATTATCCAGTATGTTAAACGAATAAAAAAATTTTTTAAATCACGTTTTTTTTTTTGTAAATTAGCCGCCATTTTGAAAAATTTAAACGTTACAGAACAAACTAATAGCAGATTTGAAACGTACGGACAAAAGTACGTCAGAAAATGTGGTTTTGAATATTTTTTGCTTATTATTACACAGATAAATATTCACTTGAAAATCACTAATTGTGTCCTTTGGCATGAAAAGGGTTAAAGGTCTTAAATTGTGGTATTCATGAAAAAATTGGCAATTGCTATAAAATTTTGTTACACTTTTTCTCAGCGTCTAAAGTCGGAAGAAAAAGTTGCAATACTCAACATTTTGAAAACTTGATAGCTAAGAAACAATAATGCATAAAGTAAAAGTACACGGTGGCCGCTTTTTTCTCGGAAAAAAATTCCCTGACTTTTCCCAGATTTTTCCCTGACCAATATTTTAATGATATCTATTAAAAATAAACAATACGGATAAAAATGTTTTAAAAACAGCTACACATTTTCAATAAATTCTTTATTTTTTCAATCAACAACGAGTAGTATATTCTAAAACATATTATCTATAAAAATCCAGAAAAAAAACTCATGTTCCTGCGGATTTTTTCGTGTATAATTCAAAATAATAGTAGAAAATTTGTTGGGGGTTCTCAAAATTTGTTATAAAATGTCAAGTTCTGCGGTAATATGTTACTCAATAATTATAAATGTTGATAAATTTTAGGATTTAGGCGATTTTGGACAGTATATTCAAAGTATTGTTAAAATTCTTACGAATGTTGACAATAACAAAAAATTGCCATAAATTTTATATTTTTCAAATACTATTGGACAAATATCAACTACTTAAAATAGAAATGGTAAAATAATCATTTAAACAAATTAATATTCTCAAAATTTGAGAGTTTTGTGCTGTTTTCAACATTTTAAAAATTTTTCTACGATTTTTAGCCTTTTTATGCAATTTCAAAGATTTTTGAAGATTTAAAAAAATGTATGAAAGTTTTCTATCATTTTCAAAAGGTTTTATTTATACAAATATTTGTTTAATGGCAAATATTTTTGAAATATTCTGTAAAGTATCTTTATAGAAAGATAAATATCTTTAAATATAAAATTGTTTGCATTTATTTTTGTTAAACTATTAAATTTTATTAAAATCTGTTAGAATACATTCAATACCGAAATGTGTTATTGTTAAACGTGTTTATTTTTGTTGCAATGTACCAGAACGTTTAAAACTGAGCAGTACCACAAATATATTTTATTTAAGATTATTTTTTTTCTCAAAATTGTTGGTTTTTGGTAAAATCGGTCGAAAATGTTCAAAACTTAAATATGTTATTGATAAAAAACGTCAATATTTGTTTAAATTTGTGAGAAAGCATTTAAAATCATTTAAAAGAATTTTATGCGAAACGCGATAAATAAAGCATTTTTCTGAATATGAAATTGTGCGATTTTTTGTTAAATAATGTGTTTCACTTTTTAAAGATTTGTCTACAATTTACTTTTTCCCTGACCAATTTTGAAATTCCCTGACATTTCCCTGATTTCCCGGTTTTCCCTGACGGTGGCCACCATGAAGTAAAAGCACCAATTGAAAGCTTCATCCATGTACTTTAAAAGATGTCCTTTGAGTTTTTTAATATCCTCAAGTGGTTTCGAGATACAACGCAATATTTGACAAGTTTGAAAATTCATAACGTTACGAAATTTTGGCCGCTACTGTATAAGTAGAACGTAAGTAAATATTCTGCAAATTCAAAGGTTAGAATCGTATATGAGATCGTGGATCATATTTGAGGCATGTATGGGGCCAAAACTTATAAAAACGGCTTTCACGGCTTTATTTGTATACTTTTCATAGAAATTTTCTTACTACTATATTGATAATAATGACAACAAACTCGTCGATATGTCACTAACTTAGTTAGTCTTCGTATAATAAAACTGCAACAATGTAAAATATTAATTTTTACAATTTATATAGAGATAGGTATTTAATACTTTATGTTACATCGTTTATTTATGGTTCTTTATATACTGTTGTAATTATTTTTCATATTATGTAATTTGTTTAAAAAATTCGAATAAATTTTCAGTCTTGAAAATGACTGCGACGCTGTCGAAACGTCGACTACGTCAACAGAACAAGACCAAGTATTCATTTTTGAACATTCCTTGACTTGAATAATCGATCTAGCCAATTTTTCTAATTTAATAAACGTAATGCATGGTTTTAAAGTCGTACTGCTTTTTTGGGAATTTTGGACCCCCTACCTTAAGTTCGTAGATTCAGTATTATCGAGGATATCTCAGTGTATCCTTTTGGAAGCATTAATTAACAGCTAAGAAATAATGTCTGAAGTAAAAGTGAAAAAAACAATTGAAAGCTTTATCCATGTACTTTAAAAGATATCCTGAGTTTTTTTAATATCGTCAAAGAGTTTCAAGATACAACGCAATATTTGACAAGTTGGAAAATTTTTGAAAATAAGTTTCTGAAATGTTATAAACTCAACTAATTTCTCCCAAATCTAGATTGTTTAGAAATGTATCGAGATACACGAAAAAAAAATCATTTTTTTCTGTTGCTGACGAGTAACTACTAAAAAAGTTAATTTTTTTCAAACTCACCTCCGGAAGCTTGTCCATACATAAGAGGTTGTGCTCCATGCATCGATGCTTGTCGATTTGGCATATTGTGCCTGTATAAACAAAAACAAATTAACAGTCCTTATTTAACTAAATATCATTGATATTGTTAGGTAAAAGAAGGGTTAGTACTGGAGTGTAACCGTAATGTTCGGCAAACGTCCATCTGCATGAGGTGCTCTATTCTTTGGAGTATGATGCCTAGATGAAAATAATAAAACAGCGAGTAATATTAAATAATTGCTCTTGTTTTTTTTTCATCGTACATTACAACACAGACATCAAACCAATTAAAAATTGCAGAACAAATATCTACTAACAATTTTAAGGATCTATTCTGTAAAATGAAACTAAAAAAGGAGGAAAAAGGATCTAGTAAATATTTTACTTACGCTAATACACGATGTCCAACCGTATCGAGTGTGACAACTTTATTTGACGGAACGAAACCAATGTTCGGTCTCCATTGATTAGTTCCATCGTTGCCACGATTCATTCGATTCATTTGTTCAAAGTCTTGCGGTTTCAAAACTTTTGGTGGTTCTTTAGCTCCCTTCAACTTTCTTGCCAAAAATATATAATCTTCAGAGTACTTAGGATCTCGGTATCTCACACTAAAAAAAAAAATAAGATTCAATTCTAATGAATAATTAAAGTTTTTTGGTTCACTTCGTAGTAATTATTACTAAATATGAAGATTTAAGGCTGTAGATGAACCAATCAGATGGTATTTTTTGCCCTACTAATTTTTTTAATTTTCTCTAACGTTTACTTCTAAAGCGAGAAACTCGCCTGCATTCATTAGAAGAATTAATAATAATTTATTGCCACTTTTCCTTTACATTTTTACATAAAGGACCTATAGGGGACATAATTACCCGTAAATAGGTTGGTCCTTAGTCTCTATTTTAAAGAGTATTGCCTATAGACATAGAGTGGCGCTCAAAAATATAGAGCCACCTCTAAATGTGAAAATGAATATTGTTTTGGATTAAGGTACTTGAGTTTCGCGCAAAGTACATTACTTAGTTGTTTTCAGGCAATGGTACAGAACGTTTCAAAGTGTGTTTGCTATCGATAATCCAGTTTTAAAGACTAATACTGTTAAAATAGATTTAAAGGTTAGTAATAATTAGGGTCAAAATAATAGAGCCACTTTAAACTGTAAGCATTTTAAATATTTTTATCGACTCTAATATATTATTTTTACTACTATTTGTAAATAATTAATCACCCACCTTCATTTACTAGCAATGTTGTTGTTGCTTTTATTGTAGATGGGGAGAGCAAAGCATACAAGTGACGATGAACGTAAACAAATATTTCAATTATATAAACATGATTTATCGATGAATAAAATAGCACAACTTTTGCATGTTTCGCGGAAACGTATTCAAAATGCGATTAAGAAATCAAAAGAAACAAAAATACCAATTGATAATCGAGGAAGACCTCGAAAAACTTGTGCACGTATGGATCGAAAAATTACACTAGAAGTGAAAAAAGACCCATTTTTGACTGCACCACGCCTTAAAGACATTTTATTCAACGAACACAATATAAAACTGTCAACATCAACAATAAAAAGAAGATTGTGTGATGCGAAGATTAACGGTCGCATTTCTAAGAAAAAGCCACACGTATCGAAGCAAAATATTCGAAGATTAGCGTTTGCTATTGTAGTAGCTCTATTTTTTTGAGCGCCACTGTACCTCACTAAATTTACAATAATTTATTTTTATTTCGTACATAATTTATGATTTAAGATAAATATATATTAATTAACAATTAATTTGAAAGAAAGTATAAAACATATTAATCTATAATTATTTCACTAGTTGCACTTTTAAGTTTCTTCTTCAGTAACTTTTCTTTCACGCTCAAATCTTTCAATTCATTTGGTAGCTTATTATAATATTTTTTTGAAAAATACTCAAAACTTCTTTGTCCAATTGTTAAGTAGTGCTTTGGTAATATAATATTTTTAAACCTCGTATTAGAAGTTTTCATTTGATATTCTCTTTTAACCCATTAAGTCCTGAATGGACGTTTTTTCACTACAATTTTCAACGGTTGTATTTAGTGTGAAAAAAGGCTCTAAAAAATTTGAAACAAAACATATCTGACGTAAAATTAACTGAACTTTCAGAATCTGTTATTACATTTTTCAGAAAATGCAACCGTGAAAAACTATATTCGATTTTTTCAAAAAAATCATGCATTTTTCAAATGAATTTTTTTTTCATTTCGTCTTTTCACATTGAAATTGTTTGAGAATTCCTCTAAACGGTAAAGAAATCGTGTCCTCGAGACTTAAACTTTAAGATGTGCCTATATCCATTTTGAAAATAAAGGTAAATGCATCCAAAATGGCGGCCCAAACACAAAAAAATTAGCGAAAAATTCAGGAATTTTTTATTCAAAGACGATCGACTTTAGGAAAAAATGTTACAGAACAAAAAGTTCTTACAATTATTCAAAGAATACGCTGAATTTTTTAAACACTTTTTTCATTTTTCAAAATCCCAAAATTTTGACAAATCGAAAAAGTCGTCAAAAAATTCTAAAAAAATTTTCGGGCATTCTTTAATTAATTGCAAGAAGTTTTTCTTCCATAACATTTTCTCCTAAAGTCTACCATTTTCAAATAAAAAATTCCTGAACTTCTCGACAATTTTTTTCGAATTTTTTTCGCAATTTTTCTCGACAAGACTTTTTGTCAAAATTTTGGGATTTTGAAAAATGAAAAAAGTGTTTAAAAAATTCTGAAAAAAATTCAGCGTATTCTTTGAATAATTGTAAGAACTTTTTGTTCTGTAACATTTTTTCCTAAAGTCGATCGTCTTTGAATAAAAAATTCCTGAATTTTTCGCTAATTTTTTTGTGTTTGGGCCGCCATTTTGGATGCTTTTACCTTTATTTTCAAAATGGACATAGGCACATCTTACAGTTTAAGTCTCGAGGACACCATTTCTTTACCGTTTAGAGGAATTCTGAAACAATTTCAATGTGAAAAGACGAAATGAAAAAAAAATTCATTCGAAAAATGCATGATTTTTTTGAAAAAATCGAATATAGTTTTTCACGGTTGCATTTTCTGAAAAATGTAATAACAGATTCTGAAAGTTCAGTTAATTTTACGTCAGATATGTCTTCTTTCAAATTTTTTAGAGCCTTTTTTCACACTAAATACAAGCGTTGAAAATTGTAGTGAAAAAACGTCCATTCAGGACTTAATGGGTTAAGTTCATTATATAAATTATTCTTGTTCATTTATATCAATAATTTTAAGAATCCTTTTTTTGTAGACGGTCCAACGGATCCATAATATGTCAGAGAACATTTTAATTCGTAAAGATGGAAAGGATAGAATTTTATACGAAACTGTTTTTTGGATTATTTTCGAAAAAAATATAGGGCCGAACTTGAGAAATTCGACGAAAAACAATATTCAATTCTGTTTTTCCAATTCACTCCGTAGATTTTTTTGTCAAAATTCAGATACTTGGTGTTACGGTTCTTTTACTGCATCAAATTAACATTCAGAAACTTATTTAAATTATTGGATTGTTGATGTCAACCACTAATTACGAAAAAAAGTTTGATATAACCTGTTTGTGTATCATTATCGCAAGCAGTACTTTTCATTTCTTCAGAACTGCATATATGAAATATTAATGACTCGACCACTATCGGATTCTGTATCCCCCTAGCGATAATATCTAGAACTATATGCCTATTGCTAAATTACTTTACAATTCACACCATAAATTACTTACCAAACAATTTTATTATTTCGAACTGGTAATGTTTGTATTGGCGAAGGAAGTGTTGCGCCTGCTCCGACGCAATCTTCCGCCAATAAAACACTTCCTCGCATTCCATCGATGCTAACTTGTGTCTCTTGATCGAAAACAACTTTATTTTTATAAAGTCCTGTAATTAAATCGAAACTGGTATTTCCAGGTCCGACATAAAGACGATCGTCACCTCGAACATTTCGTCTTTCTAAAATAACATTAAAACATTTAGACACTTCAAATTTTAACAATTGATACATTACTTACTTTCAGCTTCTGTCAAAACAGAATAATATGGTTCAAGTGCTTTGAACAGTCTTGATTCTTCTACAAATGGAAGCAGAGCGACTCCCTGCCATGCGAATTTCTTTCCGTTGAGATCAATTTTAAAATCTTCCGGATAAAAGTCAATGATTGGTGATCGCTGTAAACAAAACTATTAGTATCATACAAATTAACCCTTTAACGCCGAGAAGTCCTGAAATTCTACTTCAACTGCTTAAGTATATAAATTGTACAAATAATTTTTTGGTTTTTTCTAAACTAACGGATCTAGACGTTTTAGAGGTCGCTCTTCTCGATTATCGGGTTTAGAACATTTGAAAATATGTCTTTTCACTAGATTTTTAATGTTTTTTTTTGTAAAAATATTGTTTTTTTACGACATTTTTCCTCAATGAATTCAAATTTTTTTAAAATTCTGCGCTTCCACCGGCTTCTAATGCACGTAATCGGTGGACCCGATAGTTGTACTAAAGAGTTGTGGAGGAAAACAATTTTTTTTAAAGCTTGGCGCATCCAAAATGGCGGCCGCAATTTTTTTTTAAACTTGACAAATTTTTATCTCGGAAACTATAGACTTTAGAGAAATTTTTCTTAGAACAAAAATGTCTTAGAATTGGCCAAAGAATATCCTCAAATTTTGTTCGAATGTTTTGATGCAATTTTTGGTTTTTCAAAAATTCAAAAAATCGAAATTTTGAAACGTCATTTAAGAAACATTTTTTAGAACATATTTTTTGACTTAGAATTAGTTAAAGAATACTCCCAAATTTTGTTAATTTCGAATGTTTTGATGCAATTTTTGGTTTTTCAAAAATTCAAAAAATCGAAATTTTGAAACGTCATTTAAGGAATATTTGTTAGAACATATTTTTTGACTTAGAATTAGTTAAAGAATACTCTCAAATTTTTTAAATTTCGAATGTTTTGATGCAATTTTTGGTTTTTCAAAAATTCAAAAAATCGACATTTTGAAACGTCATTTAAGAAACATTTTTTAGAACAAATTTGACTTTGAATTAGTTAAAGAATACTCTCAAATTTTTTAAATTTCGAATGTTTTGATGCAATTTTCGGTTTTTCAAAAATTCAAAAAATCGAAATTTTGAAACGTTATTTGAGAAAAATTTGTTAGAACATATTTGACTTAGAATTAGTTAAAGAATACTTTCAAATTTTTTAAATTTCAAATATTTTGTTGCGATTTTTGGTTTTTCAAAATTTCAAAAAATCGAAATTTTGAAACGTCATTTAAGAAAAAATTTTTTAGAACATATTTTACTTAGAATTAGTTAAAGAACACTCTCAAATTTTTTAAATTTCGAATGATTTGATGCAATTTTTGGTTTTTCAAAAATTCAAAAAATCGAAATTTTGAAACGTCATTTAAAAAATTTGAAAAAATTTGAGAGTGTTCTTTAACTAATTCTAAGTAAAATATGTTCTAAAAATTTCTTTTTTTAATGACGTTTCAAAATTTCGATTTTTTTAATTTTTAAAAAACCAAAAATTGCATCAAAACATTCGAAATTTAAAAAATTTGAAAAAAAATGAGAGTATTCTTTAACTAATTCTAAGTAAAATATGTTCTAACAAATTTTTCTTAAATGACGTTTCAAAATTTCGAGTTTTTGAATTTTTAAAAACCAAAAATTGCATGAAAACATTCGAAATTTAAAAAATTTGAAAAAAAATTGAGAGTATTCTTTAACTAATTCTAAGTCAAATATATTCTAAAAAATTTTTCTTAAATGACGTTTCAAAATTTCGAATTTTTGAATCTTTGAAAAACCATAAATTGCATGAAAACATTCTAACAAAATTTGAGGATGTTCTTTGGCCAATTCTAAGACATTTTTGTTATGAAAAAAATTTCTCTAAAGTCTATAGTTTCCGAGATAAAAATTTGTCACGTTTAAAAAAAAAATTGTCATTGCGGCCGCCATTTTGGATGGTCCAAACTTTAAAAAAATTGTTTACCTCCACAACTCTTTAGTAGAACTATCGGGTCCACCGATTACGTGCATTAGACGCCGGTGGAAGCGCAGAATTTAAAAAAAATTTGGATTCATTGAGGAAAAATGTAAAAAAACAATATTTTTACAAAAAAACATTAAAAATCTAGTGACAATACTTATTTTTAAATGTTCTAAACCCGATAATCGAGAAGAGCGACCTCTGAAACGTCTCGATACATTAATTTAGAAAAAACACAAAATTATTTGTACAATTTATATACTTAAGAAGTTGAAGTAGAATTTCAGGACTTCTCGGCGTTAAAGGGTTAAAAGATATTTAAAAAATACTTACCGGATTGCTCATCAACTTTGCCCATGGAGCAGGAACATGGCCGCTACTAGCTGCTGGGAAAACACCCATCAATTGTTCTAATGGACGGAACTAAAGAAATACGATATAAATATTTGTTGACGTTACTAAAACTCGTGTACTTACAGGAGAAGTATGTTTCTCGAACTCTGTAGATAAACCACCAATATTTATAAAGTCACTCGCAAATGGTGCATAATGGTACGGAAAGTACCATTTCCATGAGGCACAGCCTTGGTAATAATACCGCAGTACCCAACACAATCCGCGTACGTATTGTAACGCCACATTATTTCTGAAATTAAAAACATTTAATACAGTAAGACCTCTCTTATTCTAATTGCCTTTCTTATTCCAATTGTCCAGCCTCTCTTATTCTAATCGTTCCCCTACAAGTATTATCCCACTATCACACGAAAAATCAACGAAAAATATTGTCCACGAATCACAAGTTCGCAAGCAAAGTAAGTGGGGGTAAGGGGAAAATTAAGGTACGTTTTCATGGAGCGGAAAATATCCAGATATTTCTCCCCCTCTTAGCGTAATTACAGCTAGATATGCGCTTAAATAGTTGGACTGTGACGAACTATTAGATATTGGTGGGATTTTAAAATTGAATTTCGTAATTGGTCATTTGGGCAGTTTATATCTTCATATTTATTTTGTATAATTACTTAAATCTACTCAAATAATAAATATTTACATTCTTATCAAGGACATTATGGTTATTCTCGACATTTCTTTAAAATTCCATGCTTTGATCTTTCGCGCGATCATCATAACCTCAAAATTGCAAACATCAAAATAAAACTAAATTATTTCTATTTTTCTTTCTTTTTAACGATTCCAAGCAAGAACGAGTAGCAAATATAAAACGATTTTTCATAAATTCAGAAAACAGGGCTTTTTATGCATTAATTTTTTTAAATAGAATTTCAAATTATATATCCAGATATTTTACGCTCCATGAAAACGAGGGAAAGGCGATTTTGGTCAGGTATTACAGTAGCCCTTCTCTTATTCTAATTTGTCCAGACAGGCAAGATGGCGTCTCCTTCTCGTATTCTAATTTGCCGCCAAAAACGTTTGCACTTTTCTAGGATCTTGTGAGGGGTTTTTACATCAATGTTAATTTACAGAATATTATTTATTAGACAGATAACCGAACTGACTTATTGATAAATGTTTTTGTTTTTAAAAAGAGATTTTTTAGGTTATGTTTATATGCATGAAATTAGATTAGAGGAAGTGAAAAATTAGAAGAGAAGAAGTTAGAATAAGAGAAGGACTACTGTATATCTCGGCGATTTTGTGCAGGTGGGGCTGAAAAGATGGTAGAGTGGGGGAAATATCCGGATATTTTTTGCTTCATGAATTCGGACCTTAAGAGAGGTCGGCGCCATCTTGAAAAACTTTACTAATTAGAATAAGAGAGGTCCTACTGTATTCTAAACTTTAAAAACCTTTTAAAAACTTTACCTAAATGCAAAGTTATCTGGATTAACGTCAAATTTCGATTCGTAATATCTGTCTTTGAATCCGTCTTCCCAGAGACGTACTTCGTCGTGTGCTTGATCGTCTTCTTCGTTTTCTTCCTCCAGTTTTCTCTTCTCCCCTTTTTGTCCTTCTGGTACAAACATTGCTTCGAGAGCAACTTTAGCATCTGTTCCTTGCAGTTGTCTTTCCACTGCGCTAGTATTATAATTTCTACCTTGCACTCGCATTTGATACGCTTCGTATCTTGCATTTTCTATCGGTTTCACTGTTTGACCCAACGGCTGAAAATATAAAATTGTTAACGCCACTCTTGGATAATAATTTAAAAATTACAGTAGGACCTCTCTTATTCTAATCGTTCCCCCATAAGTCTTCTCCCACTACCCAGTGAACGAAAATGGATAGAAATTGATTGAAATTAACTGAAATTTTTACTCGCCAATCCGGATTGTTGATTTTAGCAAATCTATTTCACTTCTGAATTCGTTTGTATTTCTGTACATGGATTGACCTGCTTCGATTTGTATTCAGTGCAATCAATTACAAGATGAAAGTTGTAGTCTATTGATTTCAATTCTAATAAATAGAATTCGCCAATGTTATTTGAGATTCAATTGAATCCTTCGTAAAATGAGAGGTTATGTCAATTTATTTGAATTCAGGACGTAGAATTGGAAAGACAATCTTTCAATAATTGTGTATTTCTTTCAAAATCAGATTACTTTTTATTCTTTTAACAGAATAGGCAACCTTCTCCTGAATATAATCCAGTTACACAGCCCAACAAAATTTTGTTGCCCTACAAGTAAGAGTCGATTCTGATAGGATTTTTGTTCCGGAATCCAAATATGACCGCCAAAATATCCAATTAGCTCCAGTTTTTGAGATATTGAAGGTCAAAGGGGTTAAAAATGTGATTTTCGGCATTTTTCAATAGTAAAAGTCAATTTTCAGATAATTTTTCTCACAGAATCGAAATATGTATTCCGAAATATCGAATTGGATTTATTTTTTGTCCAAATTCCAGGTCAAAATTGTAAAAAAGCTTGCTTTAGGATATTCTTTACGTCTATACTATAGAACGTGACGCAAATAATAAAAAAACACAAAATGGTGAATCCAACATGTCCGACAAACCTAATAAAATTCGAACCACTTCAAACTCGTTATCGTCTTAACTAGTTTTCTAGAAAAACAGAAAAGAATGTCTGAAAACACGATTTTTTACCCCTTTGACCTTCAATTTGATAAAAAACAAAGTAAAGTTTCCAAAATGATAATGAGTTTGAAGTGATTCAAATTTCTAAAAGTTCGTCGGACATATTGGATCCGCCAATTTGTATTTCTTGATATTTTGCGTCGAGTTCTGTAGTACAGATGTGAAAATGTCCTAAAACACGATTTTTTACTTTTTTCGACCTTCAATTTTGGGCAAAAAGTAGATCCAAATCAATATTTTGGCGTACATATTTGGATTCTGTGGAAAAACTCCTATCAGAATTGACTCTTACTATTGGAACAACAGAATTTTTTAGAGCTGTGAATAAATGCTCAAAATGCCTGAAATCGGATTTTTTGACACGTTTGACCTTCAATATCTCAAAAACTGGAGCCAATTGGATATTTTGACGGTCATATTTGGTTTCTGGAGCAAAAATCCTACCAGAATCGACTCTTACTTATAGGGCAACGTGAAATTCTAAAATTTTTGTTGCACTGTGTTATTAGCAGAAATATTGTAGAGGAATTAATTTCTGTTTAGTGTGCGGAATTGCCGATTTTTGTATGTATTGAAATCAATACCGATTGAAATAAATGTGTGGAAGGGAATTCCTCGATACGAGAATCTATTCACGACAATTCTTTTAATATTTAATAATGTGAGCTTCGTCATTTTAATTATTCTTTGTTATTAAATAATGGTTATAACTTTTTTAGACGATTATCACTTTAATACGCATAACACATAAAATATGATAAATAACCAATTATTTAAAAATATTAATATGAGAAAATGTTTTTTCTGGGTTTCGTTAGAAAGTTAAGTTTAATTGTATGATAATTTTTCAATTATTTATGACCCACTTTCCTTTATTTTAAATTAAAATCCTGCTTTTTAAATTTATTTTAAGGGGGTTTTAAAATCGTCACTTGATAAGTAATCTACTCTAAAATCTACTCTTAAGGGGAGGGTTCGGCAACAAAATCAGCTCTATGAAATACACCTTTAAAAAGGTTTGAAAAAATTATTTTTTTAGTAATTTTTGACGATGGATTCAGTGGTGCTAGAATAAAAAATCTAAAAAATTTTTTTAACCCATAAATTTCAGCTCGAAACAAAATTTGTCTTTTTTAAAAAACGCTTCTACATTTTTCTAAATTAATTCAAAAAAATTAAGGTGAACTTAAAAACACATTTTTTAAATAATTACGGATGGATTTTAAAAAATTCCATTTTTTTCGAAAAAAAATTTTGTTATGGGCCAAAAACATTTTTTTTATGGGTCAAAAACAATTTTTACATTTTGTATTTTAACACCACTGAATTTAACGTAAAAAATTACTAAAGAAATAATTTGTTTGACCTGCTTGTTTTAGCAGGAAAAAAATGCTTCTAGACTTTACTAAATTTATTTAAAAATTCGAAAAAATTGGGTTGAACATATAAACACATTTTCTAAATAACTACGGGTGGATTTGAAAAAATTCCATTTTTTTATGGGTCAAAAAAATTGTTTACACTTTTTACTCTAGCATCACTGAATTCCACGTCAAAAATTACTACAGATTTAATTTTTTCAAATTTTTTAAAGGTGTATTTCATGGAGCTGATTTTGTTGCCGAACCCTCCCCTTAAGATCTCTTAAAAAACATAGCAAAGAAATTAATTGAGAATTGACCGAGTACTTTCGGAAATAAGTAAAAATTATTTATATCCAAAAATGCTCGGTCAATTCTCAATTAATTTCTTTGGTACTTTTTGGTATAGTGATAATAATTGCTTGTACGGAACCCAAATTTTTAAAAATCGATTCAGTCATTTTTAATATATATTTTTGAGCGTAGATTACTACCTTATCAACTGACGACTTTCCCCAACTCTTTTATGAAAGAATGGAAAATCAGAATTCGAAAGAATTCAATGTATTCCAATCAATATTCGTTTGCTGCCATTTTAAGGTTATGTTCATTTCATTGATATAGAGATTAATTGATATTTTGAATCTTTTTCAATGCAAAATGATTATACGCTTCAATTACCCAGTATGAATAGAAAATTATTAAACCCTGAACATTCTAATTTATTTAAATTCTTTACACGGAATTAAGAATCCGGATTCAACAAAATTCAAATTTTC
The DNA here is from genome assembly GCA_030407085.1 of Trichopria drosophilae. NCBI lineage: Eukaryota > Metazoa > Arthropoda > Insecta > Hymenoptera > Diapriidae > Trichopria > Trichopria drosophilae. The sequence goes on from CM059582.1 coordinate 187,446,525, forward strand.
AATTTATTTTAATCCATTTTCGTTTGCTGGGTATCACACAAAAGTAAGGGGAAAATTAGAATAAGAGAGGTCGGCGCCATCTTGAAAAACTTTACTAAATAGAATAAGACTGTACTTACAGTTGGTGCAAATTGGCCGCCAGGAATCCATTTAGGTTTGAAGTTACTAATAGATTCATTCCGTCTCTTCTTCATCTTTTCTCTCTGTTTAAAAGCCAATTCGTTTTGCTGACGTTTCTTGAAAATTTCATCTTCCATGTCGCCAAGATCCGACATGATTAATTGCACTCGTTCTAAATTTACATCTCCGCTATCAGTTAAGAAACCCTGTAAAGTAATTAGTTTATAATCTCGATTTATGGAAAGTAAAAACCGAAACTTACCCCAGTTTTATATACAGTTTTTTTGTACAAATTGACAAGTCTGTCAATAGCATTTTCTCTGATTTCCAATGACGGTAAATGTGGCAAAAAGTCATTTCCTACAAAGAAGCACATGAATACCCAATCGTCGATTGCTCGTTCGAAATCGTATTTAAACGGCAAATTTGGCATTTGTAATTCGCGTTCCAAGTATTCTCGTAATACGTTCAAACGAACAAATATAAACAAACATTCTGCGCCAAATGCATTCTCTTCTGCCTTTTGATTCGGTTCTGCGCCGAGACAATCTTTCATGTCGTGACCAAGTTGTCCGCATATATCGCAAGGTTTCGGTTTGTTAGGTTTAAATTCTTCACGAATTATTGTGAAATTTGGTTCGTGCGTCGCTAAACCCAACATTATTAAATCTGCGTCAGCTCCGCATAAAACGTGTTGAGTATTCGGGTCGTGATCTGGTTGACCTCTTTGTTTCCTGATGTAATCCATAATTTTGTGCTCTCCTTCACCGGGAACATTGGCGTCGCTAAGTATAACCTTAATACCTTTCCATCCAGGATCGTTATTTAGACGATCATGAACGTAATAATGTAAACATGACGATAATCTCGCCATGAATGGAGTACCCTATGAAATTGTTCAGATTAGTAACAATTTTATTGATTGAAAATGTATTTTCTTACCGGCGTAATGCAATTACTATCGAAGTGGGATTCCTTTGGCTTTTCCGGAGGTAAATGCGCACCTTTCAATGCGAGTTCTTCCCGGATTCTAGCAACTTCAGCAATTTTTTCTATTGTTTCTTTCGATGCTCGGAATCGTCTAGATCTTTGTTGATTCATTTTAGCTCTCGGTGCCTGAAAATATTATATTTAAATCGTATCGGTACATTAACCCTTTCGTTGGCATTGACGCAATAGTGCGCACATCGGTTTTTTTCTATTTAACTTGCTCCGATTTGGAATCCAAGTCTAACTTGGGGGTTTTTGGGGTCGCTGAATCCGAATCTGAATTCAAAATGGCGGATGCAATATGGCGACCGAAAATGAAAAAAGTTACTCGATAGTAATGAAATTTGTTACTCAGGGGTTTTCGGTGTTGCTAATTATGAATTCAAGCTTGAAATTTCAAAATTCAAGATGGCGGATTCACATTCGTAATCAGCAACCTCGAAAACCCCCGAGTAACAAAGGGCCTAGCCAGTTAAGCATGTCAAAATTGCCCCAGCTCGTTTTGGATTGAAAAAATATTTGCCATTCCAAATGTTTCAAACTCCTATCTGTTTAACTGGTCGCACAACGGTAAAAATTGTGTTTTTCGGTTTTTATTTTTTTTCTCAAAAACTACGTAACTTAGAAATTTGCAAAAAATTTGATAAATAGTACTTACCAAAACAAATATAAAAAAAAATGTTTCATTATTTAATAACGTATACACAATGAGAACAAAAATATTTAAGTTTTCAAAATTCAATTTCATCAGCTAAATGTGGACCCGCCATCGCTACCTTTTTCTAAAAAATGTATCTATAAAATGTGCATTTTGTCAAATTTTTTCGAATTTTTATATTTGGTGCGACTACGTGAAAATCATAAAAAACTTGATTTTTCTGTAAAAAACACCCATAATTCGATATATTCGACAGAAGTCAGAAGACTTCATTCGGGTATTTGTTGGCTATTCAATTATTTATCACTTTAAAACGTTTCTCGGGTTCCATGCAATTTAATAAAAAAGGAAAAATGAATAATGAATTTATTTAATTCCTTAGTAATTGTTTCTTTAATTAAGAAAAAGTATTTATATAATAGTATATTATGAAACTAGTGCGTAAAATTCATTCCACGAATGTGAAGGGTTGCGGGCCGAGCCGAAGGCGAGGGTCGTAATCACATTCGCAGAATAAACATTTACGCACATGTTTCATACGATATTTTATGTCACTTGAGTGCATAAAATGCGACCGAAAGATGTCAAAAGTGTTTAAGTTAGCATTTTAGGCATCGAATGGCATAAATACTTGTTATTCTTTGATAAGGTACCGCACTGCAGACGTCTTTACAAACTAGAGCAAATTGGAGTACGTGGTAGACTGCTGAAGTGGATAGAAGGTTACTTTTGGGGACAAACTTTCGGCACACAAAACAGTCATCAGTGGTGTTCCTCAAGGGTCTGTACGTGGACCATTGTTATTTATAATTTATATTGCGGATCTTGGGAAGGATATTTGTTCAGAGAGCTCGATGTACGCTGATGATACCAAAATCTTTGGCAATCCCCTAACATGTCATTTGCAAAAAGACATAGATGCTATATATAAGTGGTCTTCGGAATGGCTTTTGTCACTAAACGAGAGTAAATGTACGGTATTACATATTGGGAAAAATAACCCTAAACTGAAATATAGTATCAAAGGACAGAACTTGCAAGAGAAAAAATTTCAAAAGGACTTGGGCATTCTGATCAGTAACGATTTAAAATGGAATCTGCAGGTATGTAATATAGTAAAAAAAGCGAATTCACTTCTTTACATGATCAGGCGTATTTTTAAAAACATAACTCCGCAGCTGTTTTTAAAAGTCTATAAGACATATGTTCGGCCCATATTGAAATATGGTAACGTGGTTTGGTCACCTTATTTTATTGGGGACAATGACACACTGGAAAAAGTACAGAGGCGAGCTACCAAGTTGCCAATAGGATTCCAATACCTTACATATGAGGAGAGGTTAAGAAGGCTTAAACTACTAACCCTTAAGGACAGAAGACAACGTGGTGACTTAATTGAAGCCTATAAGTATTTGCGAGGATACTACGAGGTCTCCAGTGAAAATATTCTGGTATTGTCAAAAAATGTGCAATTAAGGGGGCATCGGTGGAAACTGACAAAGCAAATATTTGAAAAGAACCCCTGGAAAAATGTTTTTGGGAATAGAGTTGTAGATGCATGGAATGCATTACCAGCGGACATTGTGGAAGCAGAATCGTTAAATCAGTTTAAGAATCGTTTAGATGCTCATTTATTTTGGTGTTAATTAATTATTGTTCAATTTGATCCAGATACAGATTTATAAAAGTTATAATGTACTTATTATCTGTAAATTAATAATAATAATAATAATAATAATTCTGTGTTTCTGTTTGTATAACTTTTGTACCCGACCTCCTAGTGGCCCTTGGGACTCCGAGGTCATTATGGGATGATAATAAATAAATCCGATTCACATATGACTGATTTATAATTATTTCATAATTTCAGACAATTATTATAATGCATACATTATTATCTTGTCTCTCAATTTCATTTTCACCATTATCGCATGAATTTATTAGATTTCATGATTAAAGTTTACATAAACTCTTTTTTTCATAATTTATTTATTTATTTATTTATTTATGTTCTATGAAGATTACACATTAATTTTGTAGATGCTTTTTTAATATTACCTAGTTTGTGCGTGACTGTTACGGTTAGTGTAGATGGTAATGCACAAAATACATAATATTGAATATTCGCGGTTCATTAGCAGAGAAAAATAATTGATCTCAATACTTTTTTTTAAATAAAATAAACAATTAATAAAGAATCAAACAAATTCATTATTCATTTTTCCTTTTTTATTAAATTGCATGGAACCCGAGAAACGTTTTAAAGTGACAACAAATACCTGAATAAAGTTTTCTGACTTCTGTCGAATATATCGAATTATGGGTGTTTTTTACGGAAAAATCAAGTTTTTTATGATTTTCACATAGTCGCACCAAATATAAAAATTTGAAAAAATTTGACAAAATGCACATTATATAGATACATTTTTTAGAAAAAGATAGCGATGGTGGGTCCACGTTTAGCTGGTGAAATTGAATTTTGAAAACTTAAATATTTTTTTCTCATTGTGTATACGTTATTAAATAATGAAACATTTTTTTTTTTTATGTTTGTTTTGGTAAGTACTATTTTTCAAATTTTTTCCAAATTTCTAAGTTACGTAGTTTTTGATAAAAATAATAAAAACCGAAAAACACAATTTTTACCGTTGTGCGACCAGTTAAACAGATAGGAGTTTGAAACTTGCAGGAAAATTCACATTTGGAATGGCAAACATACTGTCATTTTTTCAATTTTTTTTCATTTTCAGCCACCATATTGGATTTGCCATTTTGAATTTGCAAATTTTTAGTTCAAATTCGTAATCAGCGACCACGAAAAACCTTCAGTACGGGTTGGAGTCGAAATGGGGATAACAAACATTCCTGCTATTCTGGGCACTTTTTGTAGAATTTTCTGTGCTAACGAAGGGGTTAAATATAGTTTAAGGAAACTTACTACTCCGTCGATAGCCATGTACAAAAGTTTTCTTGGGCGAACTATACGAAACAATCTATCGATACACTCGAAAATAGCTTCCATCATTTCGTCTTCATCTTTCGGAGCAGGTCTACAAGAAAAGTTTTTGTATAAATTAACAAATTCTGAAAATATCTGATTGATGTGACTTACTTATCTTCGGGATGTGTACAAGGATGTATAATACCGTTCATATCCAAATATAAATTATCAAATTCCACCCCGTTCGGATTCGGATCCGAAGAATTGATTGGAACTTGTACTCCATCGACATCGATAGTCTAAAAACAAGAATATTTTATTAAATATATATTAGAGCTATTGTATACAAACTTATAACTAACCTTCTGTTCGATGCATTCAACAATTACTGATGGATATTTGCGACTTAGCCATCGAAAAAAGGCTGGTACACCCATGATAAAGCTTCAATTTGCGTTTTATTTAATATGTGCAATTGTAGAAATAAACAATTTATTAAATCAGCATTTGCGACAAACGAACCGACACATAACCAAACTAAAACACATCCACGACACAAACGCGAATGTATAAAACATTACAGAGGGGGGACTCCTCGACAGCTCCACCATTGAGTGAATTTCGAACTTCGAAACTTCCGAAGGCGTTAGAAAACCTACCGATGGTAACTTATCGCAGTCGGTAATGTAGGAATCGTTTTATCTACCACACTCTTATCGTGTTCTCGTCGAGAGAATATCGCCGAGGGCGTTAGAAAACCTACCGATGGAAACTTATCGCAGTCGGTAATATAGGATTCGTTTTATCTACCCCACTCCTGATATGAAATGTTCTTGTCGAAGTGTCAGTTCCGTAAATAGAAAGCCGAGGGCGTTAGAAAACCTTCTGATGGTAACTTATCGCAGTCGGTAATGTAGGAATCGTTTTATCTACCCCACTCTTGTCATGTTCTTGTGGAAGTGTCAGTTCCGTAAATAGAACGCAGAGAATTGTCAATCTCTCGGAGCAATTTGAACAGTGATGGCGAATTTGACCAGTTTTATGTTTTAAATTTATAAAAGACGAAATATTTGACTAATTAGTGACAGTGTTTATTTAAAAACATCAAGATGTTTAAACCCATCATCGATCCCGTAAGTTTGAACACCATTGACCTTCAAGACATTGAAACTCATTACTCCAATTTAATACGTTGCGGCAACTGCAATGTAATTTATGTCGTTTTAACGTAGAATTTTGAGACATGATTTTGTTAAATTTGTACCGATAAGTTTACTACTTGTTTTTGGAACTGTGTTTACTTTTGTTTATTTTGTACGAACCTAATTTCCAGTCAGTGTTTTGAAAATAGTATTTAAATTGTTAGTTTATATACTTCTGAATAAAAGTATAAATAAAAAAACAAGAGTTTATTTCAAATTTAGAATGAAAATTTATATGTACTTCTTGGAATTTAAACTTTTATTTAATTACGATACATATTAGGTTCAATAATTCGTTGATAAATAAACATTTTGTTTTCAATTACTTCTGCTACTTTTGTACAAATAAGATTATTAAAGATATCATGATGCCATCGTTATAAAAAACATTACGACAAAATGAAAAAGTTTAAGCGATTTTATAAAATTCTGATTGATATCAGATGTAATGGAATGTAAATGAAGAAAGGAAATAATCGTATATTTTTTAAAGATATTCAAGAATCTATCATTTTAAAGCAATACCACATTATATTATGGACAATTAAATTTTGTATTATTTGTAATTTCTATTATTCTATGTAATTTCGTACAATTAATTATACAGTCAACGAATAGAAATTCAGACATCAAGAATCCAAATTCTAAAATAGTCATAAATTTATTACTCATGTCATTACTCACGGTGGGGCAAGATATACTTTAACCCAATGTGTCTTATGTATGCAATTTTTCTTCTGTTTTCCCTTTGGGGAGGTCTAACGAACATGTTGACACCAAAAAGAAAAAAATCGTTAGGACCGTTTTTGTAAAAAAACTTTTTTTTTGTTATTTTATGAGTTCAATTACAATAATTTCATGATAATATCTTAAAAATTATTTTTTACCAATTTAATACTTTCATTTTACCATCAAAATAAATAGTAACTATAATAGAAATACCAATTTGTAATTAATATATTAAAAGAATGATTGAATCTTGCTTTTATTCCATGCGTTTCAGGTTAAATGAAACTACGCAGTCTTTAAATCGTATGAAATTTATTACAAAAGTAAAAAAGTAATCATTAATCTAATTTACATATAAACATAATTAATTGATCATGTTAATTTTGTTTTTTGATGAATTAACTAGCCTAAGTTTACCCTGTACTGATAGCATTTTCTTCATCTTTCCTACACAATAAACAAATTCGTTGATGATTTTCATTGTGTAATCTTGCGTGATCTTTCGACATTTTGCATTTGCAACACGGCAACGTCGTCTTAATGTCTGACGATAGTTTCAACAAATGACAGTAGGTTTTTCCTATCGTACTACAACCTTACTGGCTTTTTTTAATAACAGTTACCTCTTCACAGATTAGAAAAATGTCTCATTCTTCTATTTATATTATTTAATATTTTGAGTTTGCAATATTTTTTTGAAGTTCAAGTACAGGATAAAATCCACTATAATAATATTTCTCGTTTACGTGTACATATTATCAAACATTCTTAAATTTAAACAATTTATGTAAGTTAATTTGAAATATAAAAAAATTTAAATATTGTGTAGTTTCGTTAGCTGCAATCCCAGTAAACGAAAAAAGATTAAAAGTGATTCAAAATTTTTCATCCCTTTTTTGTTGGTATTGAAATTAAAACAATTCTATCTTTTTTAATCCCATACAATCCCAAATCAATAAATTAAAAAAAAAGCAGATTCGCTTAGACTGAGAATCGAACCACGGTCCTCTGCGCAGCAAGTTCAAAGCGCAACCACTCGGCCACACTCACTGTTGTGAAATAATGAAAAAATAACGAATAGTTGAAATAGAAAGTAGAGAATTTTTCTACGTGTTTATATAATAATGTATTCGGGCAGGCTAAAATATATTAAATACCACAATTCACAGCAAAATTTCACTGAATTATTTACTTTAAAAACAATCAAAACAAAGAGTTGGTCTTTTTCTGCATGTATATAAAATGACATAAATACATAAAACATTTTTTTAATCTTTTTTTCGCGCTCGAAAATATGTTGTTTCAAATTTTTGTTATATGAAACAAAAGTTAATTTACATATAATTTTATGAACTCGTGCATCTATTCAATGATCATTATTTATGTTTTTAATAATTTTATCATAATAGTAAATTCAGTATTCACTGAACACAATTCCAAATTTGGTATCCGTTGGGATAAGTTTTAATGTTTGGAATCGTTGGTATTCAAGAGGATCCATAATATATCTTTTGCAATTCTGGGCTGGAATTCAAAATTAATTTAGGGCCATAGTTATTCAAGGGAATTCATTAAAATGAGTTTGAATTCCAAACATGGAATACAGTGGAATTCATTTTGAAGTGGTAATTGATAGATTTCGAGGGGATTCAGTAATACATTCTTTCATGCCATATTTGGTATTGAATGGTATCTTTTAATGGGAGGAATTTGAGGGATTCAATGAGATATTTTTTAATTCCAAATCTTGTATTCGCTGGAATTCATTTTGATGGCCGTTTGTAGAACAGCATTTGAGGGGATTCAATAAGTCAAAATTCTTTTCATAATTGGGGTTTTATTGGGATTAAAAATCATTCCAATACCTTTTTTGAACAAAATGAGACAAAAACAATCAAATTTTAATCTCCATTAATCCCCTTCTAATACCTTTCAATCTTTTTTCGTTTGCTGGGATTAGTAATCGATAGTATTCGACGATATTCAAAGAATATATTCTTAAATTCCATATCTTGTATTAAATGGAATTCTTTCAAATATTGGTAATAAATGGTATTCAAGGGGATCCAAGAAATGAATTTTTAATTCCAGAAATGGTATTTAAACGATACTGACAGATGGGGAATTCACAGGGATTGAAACATACGTTTTTCAATCCCAGTTATGGCATTCAAGGGGATTGATTTTCACAACGATTATTCGAGGAGAATTCACAGGGATTCAATAATTTCAATTTATATACCTACTTTGGAATTTACTAGAATTCAAAACCACTCTAATCCCTTTTTTGAACAAAATGAATTAAAAGCAGTCTCATTTTAATCCCAATTGACCCCTTTTTAATACTTTTCAATCTTTTTTCGTTTACTGGGATAGGAACATGTATAGGAATTTATATAAATAAATTATATGAATTGAAATAGGCATCGTATACAACTGTATATATATATTTACAATAATTCAATTCAGACGTTGACAATTTGTTCGAATGAATCAAAAGTAACTAAGAATATAAAAGAATTGCAGATTGTTAAAAATTTGAATTTAGATAATACAAATCAATAATTCTATTTGCTACAATTAATTTCCTTTCTTTTTTTATATTTCAAGATTTATATGTCACGTCTGAACTTATCTACTATAATATAAACACAAATTACATTAAAATTCACAAATACTTTTCATTTTCATACATATAAACATTTTATTTCCAATGCATAATGCATTTATATAACTAAAAATGTATTGAATTAAGCAAGACTGACATATTTTTGACATCATTCAATTATTTGTAATTCATATAAGAAAACATACGATACAATTCATATATTGACAGGAATTGCCATATGTTGGAGAAGTCGACGGAGGCATCTTCCCTGGGAAGATGCTCAAAGTTCAGGGCAAAGTACCCTCGGATGCTGTTCGCTTCGCCATAAACTATCAACTGGGTCCTAACTTAAATCCAAGAGACGATATTGCCATTCATGTATCGCCTCGTTTTCCAGAAGGAATAATTACTAGAAATCATATACAGTCGATGAATTGGGGACCTGACGAAAGTTCAGGGCCATTATGGATTAAACCTGGAGAGAATTTTGAAATAATTATCTTATGTGAGCAGAGTGCGTTCAAAATTGCAGTTAACGGCAGACACTTTGCAGATTTCGAACATCGATTGCCATACCAACGAATTACTAATTTAGTGATTGATGGAGATGTTGATATATCTTCCATATTTTTTGAAACTATTCCTGTTGGTCCACCACGTTCTCCAGGAGGTGTATCTGCACCCGATGTTCCTACCGCAGACTTTGGACCACCTCGTGAGTAATTTTAGTTTTTTATTAAGATGAAAATAATATAAATTAGATTAAGGATGCTGGTGATTTAAAATATATAGTTTTTAGATTAGATACATATTGTTATACTTTCATAAAATACAAGTTTTTTTAATTTAGTTTCATTATTTATTAACATTTGTAAAAATTATAGTTTACAAATTATAACAATTCAATCCATGTAATTAAATTAATTAAATTAAACATATTTTTCGGCATATATAAAAAATATTTTATTATTTATGAGAATTTATTTATGACGTTGAAACTAGCAACGGATTCTCATCAGTTGATTCGAAAAAGCAGTGGTTCTCAACTTAAATGTAAAAATATTCTTTAGAGGATTAAACCTGCGCGTTTCAACTCCAAATTTTCTTTTGAAGCTTTCTCATACATCAAGAAACTATTTACAATGTGCAAACAAAATTAACAAAATTTCCTGCTATTGTTTATACATTGTTTAAACTAATCAAAGACTAAACAGCCCTTCACAGGACTGAAACTGCGTGTTTCAATTCCAATTTTTTTCTGAAGGTTTCTTATACATCAAGAAACTATTTGCAGTGTGTAGAAAAAATTACCGAAATTTTCTACTATTGTTTATACATTGTTTAAACTAACCAAAGGCAAAAAAAGTCCTCCACAGGACTCATACTGCGCGTTTCAACTCCAATTGTTTTCTGAAGCTTTCTCGTACATCAAGAAACCATTTGCAATGTATGAAAAAGCTTCAGAAGAAAATTGGAGTTGAAACGCGCAGTTTGAGTCCTTTGGAGGGCTTTTTTAGCCTTGGATTAGTTTAAACAATGTATAAACAATAGTAGGAAATTTCGTTAATTTTGTTTGCACATTGTAAATAGTTTCTTGATGTATGAGAACGCTTCAGAAGCAAATTGGAGTTGAAACGCGCAGTTTTAATCCTCTAAAGAGTATTTTTACATTTAAGTTGAGAACCACTGCTTTTTCGAATCCGCTGCTACTTTCAACGTCATGATTTATTTAAAAATCATGTTTTCAAAAATACAAGTCGTCAGATAACAGAATAAAATAATTGGAATTAGTAAGAAATGTGATGGACTACCGCTCCTACATAATAAACGCGACATAACGGTAAAAGAAAGAGGCTTTAGAATGAAATATCTTTCACAATTACCACTTTTCCAAGAGTTTAAATCGTTACCGTTTTGGTCATCATACATTATTTTTAAATTAAATGAATTCAATAAACTATTATTTGGGAATTTGCAATTGTAAACCTGTGGTCCCAAAAAGAATAAAATGTTCTTTTCTAAATATTACATTATTGATCAATTATGTATATTTAATAGATTTAAAAAATTATTAATTAAAATCAAACATCTTAATGTTTGTTTTACTAAGAATGGAAGACTAACAATATTATAAAATAAGTTGTGATTAAAGTGGAAATGTATTAAAAAATATTACCACACAAAATTTATCATTTCATCAAAAAACTACATTTTGTTCCTTATTTTAGGTCAACAGTTATTGATTGTATTTTCGGCACGGTATAATTATTTCGATTAGGGTTCTATATATAAACTTGTATTTTTTCTAGCCCTCTCGTTTTTACACACTTTTTATTTCTGAACTAAGTATTCATTGAATCTACGCGTGAAGATACTAATATTATGGATAAAGTAATAACCAATAAATATTTATTATTAATAACTTAGATTTTTAATAAACTTTATCATTTACATTTGATTGTAACATACAGATATTATTAAAATATAATTCAGATATTACAATTTTTCACATTAAAAATTCCGATTTTGTAGAGAATATTGGTAAAATAACGTTATTTTAGGTCTCTGATGAATCTGGTATTAGATTTTTATTTTTATTCTACACCTGTATTGTAATAAAAATGTTCGTTGATAACGAATAAATAATGATTTATATTCTCCTAGTATATTGTGGAGCAATTAATTTTTCAAGTCTCAAAATTATAAAGTTTCCTAAGGAAACTTGTAGAAGATTGTAAAATTCGCTTTACTTCATCTTGCCGAACGTCTCATGAACTCTTTAATTTTGGTTTTCTCATGTAGCGTACAAATGTAAACAAAAAAATCTTCATGCACTCTTAAAAGCAGCTTAACTGGACGCTTAGATAATGCTTAAAAGTTTCATATTCACGCTTCAGAACTCTTCTCAATTAATCGTCATTTAAACATATTCTAAACATGCGATTCGCTTCATTAAGCGTACAACTTCGTAAAAATGTTTTTTGCACTCTCACGTGAAGCTTGTATGCTTCATTTTTTGCAGGGATTCAAATTCGACAAAACGGTCAGAAAATGAAACTTTCATAAAAAATACTGTACCTAATTCCTTGTATTTCGAATTTGGTTCATTTAACCCATTAACGCCGGAAGGACACTTTTTAAGCCACCACTTTCACGTCGCTATTTTTAATTCATTTGACGGAGAAAATAATCGTGACATAGTAAATTTTGCCGAAAAAAGGTTGCTCATTCCGATGGTGTCCTTGAAATTTTGAAAAAATTGAAATGTCCACGTGAAAATGGAGGATTTTTGTAAAAAAACACGATTTTGTTCAATAAACTTTTCTTCGACTTCGATTTTCGTCCACTTTCCGGTTTGGAATCACTCTAAAATGTTTGTAGATCGTGTACTTTTGGTCTAAACTTAAAGTATCGATGATTTTGGCCCACAAAATTGAAAATGACGGCCAAAACACCAAATTTTTTACTTAAACAATCAAGAATTTTTTTTCTGGAAAACTATGGACTTTTGGAAAAAAATTATAAGAACGAAAAATATTTAATATCGATTAAAGAATGCAATAGAACTTTTTCCGAATTTTTTTAGACATTTATTATTTTTTTTTAGCTATTGCACTGAAAGCCCAATGGCGCTATTTTCGTATGGGCTCTATCGGGTATAAAACGTACGAAGCCGGTAAGACGTTATGCGTAGCACGCGCCCTACCGGAATCGCTGTAAGTTGCACAGGTTTTCGTATCGGGAATGTCCGCACGAAAAAAGAACGAAGGCAGGTCTATACTTGTTCCAATCTCATGCCGAAATCGTATAGGTAGCCCGATAGTAAACAATCCCTACTCTGTTTTTCGAAATTCGTTCCAGTGGCCATCCCATTTTCGCTGTTGTTTGGAACGATTTAGTGTTACCAGTGTTACTTTGTGTTTCTATAACTGAGACGTGACAGCTGACGTGACAACCGAATAAACTGACGTACGAGTTTGTATAGTAAAGTAAGTGTTCATATATTTACTGTTCAATATTAATAACTCCGATTTAACCAATAATTGTAATATTATGCATATTCGTGAAATGAGTACGGTACACTGTACAAAATCTGTAATGAAACAACCAAACATATAACGGTAATTTTACAGCTCATTGTAATTTCCCTACGCTCAATGTAGTAAATTTATAATGAATTTGTAAAATTACCGTTATATGTTTGGTTCTTTCATTACTGATTTTTTATAGTGTAGAAAATTCGTGTTGAACCTAAAATTTCAAATTTTATTAGCGAGGTGTTACGTACAGACTAGAATTGTTTGAAATGATACACTTTGTATATTCATTTTTTAAGTAATGGTCTAAATTTGTTTTCGTATATAATCCTTATTTTACATTAGGAATGTATTTATGAAACACACATGACAGCTTAAAAGGAAGTGCTATAGAAAATTTCAGCCCTTTACGTACAATAGATTCGAAATGGCATTAGTTTTTCTGAAATTTCAAGTAGTCGATGATTTTTGTCTAATTTCGACTTTTTTTATCAAGGGACATAGGGCAATATAAAAAATGCAGGCTGGTTCTATACGAAAAAACAAGTAAAAAGCTATCAATGAATTTTTCTGTAAACCTGACAGTTTTTGAGGAAAAAAATAAAAGTTAAATCCACTTTTTCGAAATTCATTAATGTAAAATAAGGATTATATACGAATACAAATTTAGACCATTACTTAAAAAATGAATATACAAAGTGTATCATTTAAAAACAATTCTATAACGGTACCAAACATATAACGGTAATTTTACAAACTCATTATAAATTTACTACATTGAGCGTAGGGAAATTACAATGAGCTGTAAAATTACCGTTATATGTTTGGTTGTTTCATTGCAGATTTTTTACAGTGTACCGCACTCATTTCACGAACATGCATAGTATTACAATTATTGGTTAAATCGGAATTATTAATATTGAACAGTAAATATATGAACACTTACTTTACTATAGAATCTCGTACGTCAGTTTATTCGGTTGTCACGTCAGCTGTCACGTCTCAGTTATAGAAACACAAAGTAACACTGGTAACACTAAATCGTTCCAAACAACAGCGAAAATGGGATGGCCACTGGAACGAATTTCGAACGACAGAGTAGGGATTGTTTACTATCGGGCTACCTATACGATTCCGGCATGAGATTGGAACAAGTATAGACCTGCTTTCGTTCTTTTTTCGTGCGGACATTCCCGATACGAAAACCTGTGCAACTTACGGCGATTCCGGTAGGGCGCGTGCTACGCATAACGTCTTACCGACTTCGTACGTTTTATGCCCGATAGAGCCCATACGAAAATAGCGCCACTGGGCTTTCAGTGTGGGTTTTTGAAAAATTGTCGGGTGAAATGGAACACCATCAAAAATTTAAAAAAAAGTAGCGTTTTGTTGATCTAGGCGTCTTTAATTCTGAAGAAAATATAACAAAAAAAAATCAAACTTTTAACTTTGAAAAACTGGACCTCTCGTTAAAGGAATACACCGAGAAAATTGAATACTACTAGTTCAATGAACCCGACGAAAATCAATTTTGGGTACTAATAAACAATATAAATAAATATTAAATCAAAAGCTTCGTTTGTTCAAATTAACATACAACAATTCAAGGACTACAAGTAGTGTACAAGCAGTAAAGATATACTAGTTAATTCATGACTACTAGTACTATCACTGGAAAAATTATTTCTTAATAGTTCTCTCAATATAGTATTTCATATATATCTTATTCAATTTCCTATAGGGTTAAAATATATAATTCGATGATAAAACCATTAAAAATAATTGAAAAACAATCGTTTCCAATGAAAATTGAACAAGAGCGGACCAATTTTGATTAATGTGTAAAACTTTAATATCCTATGCAGTTATTAGGTAGAATGACCACATTAAAGCAGTTGAAGTGAACCATCTCAACCGAACTTACCCTATACCCTTCAAATTATGTAATGTAATATAAAATATTACTTTACATATCAATAATTAATTCGTATGTAACTCTCTTTTTAATCTGTCTTTTTTAGTTTTAGTTACAAAAGTACTTGAAAAATAATTGATTCGTTCATTTCAACGTTTAGAATTTCAAGTATATTTTATACTCTGTAGTTATCAGACTTTCAAGGCAGACACGAAAAATTGTTAAAATATTTACTTTTGAAGTATTTGAAACAAAAATATACACTTTAAAAACAAAAATTAAATTTGGTTGTGTCTGTGCAGTGGACATCTCGAAAGCTGTAGTGTTTATTGTCGAGAAGCCCCCAAATGAGTAAGATAACAGGATTTTAAAGCATAAACATACATTAACTAGATTCTGAAATAGAATTGGGTCAGACTTCCTATAAGACAACGTTGAAAATCTAACGGTGAAAAAGGAAATTAGAATAAAGAAAGTAGTTCTAAAATGACGATGTGAAAAAAGCTTTCCAAGCTGCGTTTCATCAATGCTCACTAATTAAAATGTTTAATATAACCCTTGTCCCTAGAAAGGAGTCAGTTTTCTAATTTTTCTGTTCAATAATTAGCACACATTTTCATGAATTACAATTGATAATTTTAAGAAATTTATTATACTTAAGACTAGATAATTTTAGACTTTATGTCTAATAGGAAGTTTTATAGGCTAAAGAAACAAATATATAAAAGCTGCAGTGTTTTTAATTATTTATATTAAATATAGTTTTACTAAAAATTAATTAAATTAATAAGTGAATAAAATTAACAATGTTAAACGGTTTCGACTCTGCAATAAATAATAAAGTTTTTTTACGTTTTTTTAACCTGTTAACACCTTAAATGATTTTTATTTTCAATTATTTTCTTCAAGTATTTCTTATCAAAATCCAAGTTTAAAAAGTTGAAAATTAGGTATACTATTATTTTCGATGTCACCCTTCAAGATTCATAGATTAAAATAAAGTTTCGAACAACAGGAATTGTAAAATGGCATCAAATTTGAAGAAAATGGTAAAAAAATGTAGAAATTATTACTTAACATTTGATGGACGTCTTTAATGAACGATTCAAGATGTTTTTATGGTACATAGTTTTAATTTTTCTATCAAGTTTTTTTCTGATACCTTTCCATCTTTACCATAATAAAAAGGTTGAATTATTTCAGAAAATTGCATTATTTCTGATAGAGCAGACAAATTTCTGTCATCAGAAAAAATTGTGTAAAAAAATTAAAAATATGCATCACATCACAAAAACATCGCGTTTAGCTCGTCAATGACGTTCATCAAATATTTAGTTATTTAATTACGCGCATAAAAATACATTTATTTTGAAATATTTAGTTTTATGAATTTTTTTGGAGATATCAGAATATTTCTATTGAAACTGTGGAAAAACGTAGATAAAATACTTTAATTTTATCAATAAATTTCACTTTTATGCCCTTCCTCATTTGAACGCCGTGAAAATGGCGTCGCAGTGAACATTTCTTTCTGAAAATGTACGTACTTAAAAAAAAAAAACATTTTTACTACTTTCCAAATAAAATCCGAATAAAAGGTCATGAAAAGTTGCTCAGAAATATTTATTTTTTATTGTAATTTTTATTATTTTGTATTTTGTATTTCTTTATAACATTTTAGAATTATAATTTTCTGAAGAGGGTCAAAATAAATTACTGAAACGTTAAAAATTGTCTAGTTATTACATCAAGTAAATCTGACATACGATAAAAAAAACTCATCAAGAAAATTTTCACTTACAAAAAGGTCAGAGAAGAAAAAAGATTTATTTATATACTTAAAAAATCTTTAAAAATTGATTTAAAAATTATTTAAGAGAACTTTTTATTGTTAGCACTTTCTTAAATTTGTTCATTTTTTTTTCACTGTCCATTTCCCCTATACCTTTAACATGGTAAATAAGAATAGTATAAAAAATGTTTTAATTTCTACCAGGAAAGAAGCTCATACTTTTTGAGTTACAGCGTACACAAAATTTTTTTACGGAAATTATTATTTTGACGCCATTTTCAGATCATGCCAATGCAGTACGGTATAAAAGTAATATTTTTTTCCTAAAATTCAAATCTTTTATCCATCTTTGTCCACAGTTTTAATACAATCCCTATATTCTGATAGGATGGCAAAAATTCATAAATATTTCTAAATTTGTTAGCAATTTTCTTTTAATTTGACGCCATATTAGAACTTGTTTGCTGAAACTCAATTTTGGACCGTGGAATCTTGAAGAGTCATCACGAAAACACAATAAGTACTTTTGACATTTTTTCAACTTTGATACGAAATACTTAATTGAAATTAGAAATAAAAAAATGTAATTTCAAGCATTAATGGGTTATCTGTAAAAATTAAAAGAACTTCACCATCTTGACCTGTATATATAGTACAGTTTTCGTGTCTTCTTTTTTGTTTATTGACTCTTTTTAGAGGGAAACATGGATCTTTTTTATATTAACCTTTTCTAATAATTGTTTTTTAAATGTGATGAAAAGGTTTCTTATTAATGGAATTTTTAAGTAAATTTTGTTTTTGTTATTATTTTTAGATTGACAATATATTTGTATAACTATTAACTCTTTTTATAATATATTGATCAATAAAACGTTACTGGGCAAATGCTTATATAATACGGATAAAATGTATATCATTCAGGCTAAAGGAGCATTAAAAATCAGAATTTCTGAACATAAATACAACGTACAGAGATCATTACAAACTGACTCATGATTATGAAACATAGACAATCTGCGAAACATGATTTTAAATGGGATAATGCAAACTTTGTAGATGTTGAAAACATTCCATACAAATGATTGATTAATTAATATCAGAAATAATCTCATTTTTCTGAAAAAATTCAGGATCGTTCGACACAATTTTATTTTTTCAATGCAGTGTACAAATTTGGTGATGCTACAAAATTTATTTACTTCAAAAGTACTTCACTGCGTCGCGTAATAATGTTCTAAAAAATGAAAATATTTAGTACTGAAGTATAATTCGTAGTTTCCAGAAGTAAATAAATGCCAATTAATTTTCTCTACAAAAGTTTTATTTAAAAAATGTTTAAAATAATAAGATAAAATGTTTAATTTTGCTGGCCTGTTTAAATTCTCTTTTCAATATTATACGATTTAATACAAAATTTGTTGAATCTTCATTTCTATTATGCATTTTTATAATGTACTTTTCCTTGCGGAAGGAAATTTAATAAGTGTTGACCTTATATACATTTATCGAAACTAATCGCCGTAGGTTACCTGTAAATTTACATAAAGAATACAAATTTTAAACAAGACAAGATATTAAATAAAGGTAAAGAAAAATGAAATAAAATATAATTCAGGAATTAACAACCTGAACAATAAAACATTTAAAAAATATTCATTAAACATAATGAATTAATAAATGCTCGTAAGAAGTTTGCATATATAAGTAAATATTCATTTGAATAGTATCAAGCAAATATTTACTTGAACGTTGGTAACATTTTCCTAAATAAAATACGAATAATTACAAGAATGAAACATTCGTTAAATGGAAGAAAATGAGTAAATATTTACGGGCTACTATTCAAATAAACCTTTATTTGAATGAACGAAATTTATTTTTTAGTGTAGCCATGATCTTATAAGCTCATATCTGAAATGACAAAATATCGATTAAATATTAAATAAATAGAAAAATATCTACAACAAATGACGCAAGTTAAAAACAAAAACGATATCGTCTAATTGAAGCATATCATAATTTTGTGTATTAAACATTATTTTTATAAATAATAATTAAAATATTATTTCGTCGTATTTATTTATTTATTATAAAACAAACGGGCAAAATTACCCTTAGAAGAAAATACATGGCATGTGGAGGATCACTTCACCATATAACATATAAATAAACAAATTACAATTAATTAACATATTTCAAAAATAATTCGCGACATTTAGTATAAAATAAAGAGTATTTAATTTTTAAAAATTATAATATAGCACCAGGTGGTCTTTACCCATCCTTGAAGCCGCAAGGTCCTTCTCCAGGTGGATATGGTCCTCCTCCAGGTGGATATGGTCCACCTCCAGGTGCTTACAATCCTGGTGACAGGAATCCATCACCAAAACCATACCGTTACCAACAGGAAGAAGAGGAAGAAGAAGGTGGTATCAGTACGATGGATAAAGTTGGATTAGCTCTTGGAGGCCTTGTTGCTGCAGGAGGTGTTGCAGCTGCGATGCACGCAATAAATGTATGCAAACTTTAAGTATAACATATTTTATTTATTCGTAAATACACTGAGCAAAATTATAGATAATGTTGACTATTCTAATGGGAAATTTTCGAGTTGACAATTTCAGGACACACTCACGATTATTAGATTAAATCTTGTAATTTCCACCAAAAATTAATATTCCTTGATGATATTTATTCAAATCCTGCATTGTAAAACATTTTCCAACTACAATATAAATAGGGCAATCAAATTTAGCGTTACCAAATAATAAAACTGAGCGAACCTAAAGCAAGAAAACAATAATTATTGACTTATCATGTTTTACATTGTTGAAATCATCATGATAAAAAAATTCGGGTAATTATTTTTCATTTTCTGTTTTAAAAAAAGTGTTGATGTGGTTCAGGAAACAATTTTTTATTGGAGATGACGTGTCATGGAATGTCGAAATATTAACATAAACTAATGTTGTTTTTATTTTATTGACACGTGATGATCGAAAAATTCCTACTTGTTATTAATGTAATATTTTTAGAGCGTGTCCTCACTTTACCATCTTAAGATAGTAAAAAATAATATTGTCCGCGTATTAATAGTTTGGGTAAGTCACTGAGTTTCCTACCAAGTTTTCTAAGTAAATATTGTTTTCTATGAAAACTGACTTTGCAATGTATGTTAGAGTTCGCCATTTCGAGGTCAACTTTTCTTTGTCTGGTCATATCATAAATTAAGTTTTCATCTCGTATACCAGACAAAAAAAGGTTGACCTCTTTTTATATATATATATATAAAAGCAATCCCTCGTAACGAAAAACTAGCAGGAAATATTGAAATGACGCAGGAAATATAACCCATCTCCTGGTATTTGAATTGATAATAAAAAACACATTAAACTATGCTATAAAAAGGGGAAAATAATGAATCTATTTCATTATGATATATGACATATCGCGTAAACAAATGTTTGAAATAAGTTATAATTGCCTGAATAAAAAATTTAGGTTTATGCGTTATTATAATGATCACATTAATTAAATTTAATACTTTCTAATATTCTGTAAAAAAATGAATATTTTTGTTTGTATTCTTCATAAAATAATGTCATAAACAATTGCATAAGCAGCAAATATTATTTCTCGACAGCTTGCTTTCAATTTTCATAATTTTTATAAATAATTCTTGGTTTAGACGGTCACCATACAAAAAATTCAATTATGAAAAATTGAAATAGGTTTTCGATGGAAAACACGAAATGTGAGATAAAAAACACAAGTTATAAAAAATATTGGAGTGTGAATCGTCTCCAAACGAATCTTTTCTACTACTACATATATTTGCTTAAAAGTTGTCAATTAATTATGTATTAAAAAAAAATAATAATGTCGTCTCCTATTGTCAACAAGAAATAAAACTCGACTAACTTAGCATTAACGCAGAAAAAGATAAATAAAGAAAAATGGAGTAATAAGTAATGAAAATAATTACTACCGATTACATAAAACAAGGCCAAAGATTTTAGTGTTAGTCATGTCATTTTATAATTGAACTTGAAATGAGTTATTGATATTCTAACGAAAAATGTAATTGTAAAGAAAGTTCACCCTTTTAAGTGGACTGAATTAAAAAATAAAGCAAATAAGAAATAAAATTGTTCGTTTTTAAATGTACTCTTATGTTTTATATAGGTATAATGCAAATTTTCTTGCGATTGGTTTACATACGTTTTTTACGTTTTAATAAATAAATTTAAAATTTTTGTTAATGGGACATTTACACATTTTTTTAACTAATTTCACAAGAAAAAACTACGATCTTCAAAATAACAAACAATTGGCGGGGTCGTAGAAGGTGGCAGTAGTTTCGTTAAATTTTTGCACAATTTTATTTTTTTTTTTTACAATTTAAATTTTGGCAAGATTTTCAAGATTTTAGTTTATTGATTCAAAACCTTTTAATATAATTAGGG
Source organism: Trichopria drosophilae (assembly GCA_030407085.1). Classification (NCBI taxonomy): domain Eukaryota; kingdom Metazoa; phylum Arthropoda; class Insecta; order Hymenoptera; family Diapriidae; genus Trichopria; species Trichopria drosophilae. The sequence goes on from CM059582.1 coordinate 187,467,983, forward strand.
ATTTTTTAATTACTAATGCAAATCATTTTAATTTTATTTGAAGCAACCTTTTGCTTTGGTTTTTAATACGATTGTATTATTATTAGAGGGTTTAATAATTATGCCAACGCAGCCATCTTTGTCAGTGAGCTTCCCAGATTTATAATACACACAAAAAAGGGGAACGTAGAGAATAATTGTGAATTCGATAAGCTAAAATCTTGAAATTCTTGCAAAAATTGAAATTTAAAAAAAAGATAGAAAATTTCTGTAATAAATTAAGGAAACTACTAGCCATCTCGTATGACCCTGCAAATTATTCATTATTTTTAGTAGATTTTTTGTGAATTTTGTAAAAGAAAACACATTGGCTAAAATATTAAATTTATTATTTACTAAAACGTAAAAAAACCGTATGTAAACAAATCGCATTATACCTACTTAACCCATTAAGTCCTAAATGGACGTTTTCTCACTACAATTTTCAACGGTTGTATTTAGTGTGAAAAAAGGCTCTAAAAAATTTGAAAGAAGACATATCTGACGTAAAATTAACTGAACTTTCTGAAAGAATCTGTTATTACATTTTGCAGAAAATGCAACCGTGAAAAACTATATTCGATTTTTTCAAAAAAATCATGCATTTTTCAAATGAATTTTTTTTTCATTTCGTCTTTTCACATTGAAATTGTTTCAGAATTCCTCTAAACGGTAAAGAAATCGTGTCCTCGAGACTTAAACTTTAAGATGTGCCTATGTCCATTTTGAAAATAAAGGTAAAAGCATCCAAAATGGCGGCCCAAACACAAAAAAATTAGCGAAAAATTCAGGAATTTTTTATTCAAAGACGATCAACTTTAGGAAAAAATGTTACAGAACAAAATGTTCTTACAATTATTCAAAGAATACGCTGAATTTTTTTCAGAATTTTTTAAACACTTTTTTCATTTTTCAAAATCCCAAAATTTTGACAAATCGAAAAAGTCGTCAAAAAATTCTAAAAAAAATTTTCGGGCATTCTTTGATTAATTGCAAGAAGTTTTTCTTTTCAACCATTTTCAAATAAAAAATTCCTGAACTTCTCGACAATTTTTTCGAGGTTTTCTTTTCTAATTTATAATTCTTTATTAATTTGTTGATAACAAAATTTACTCGTTAAGAAACATGATGTTTTTAGTATCAATTTAAATTGCAATTAATCAAAGAATGCCTGAAAATTTTTTTAGAATTTTTTGACGACTTTTTCGATTTGTCAAAATTTTGGGATTTTGAAAAATGAAAAAAGTGTTTAAAAAATTTTGAAAAAAATTCAGCGTATTCTTTGAATAATTGTAAGAACTTTTTGTTGTGTAACATTTTTTCCTAAAGTCGATCGTCTTTGAATAAAAAATTCCTGAATTTTTCGCTAATTTTTTTGTGTTTGGGCCGCCATTTTGGATGCATTTACCTTTATTTTCAAAATGGACATAGGCACATCTTAAAGTTTAAGTCTCGAGGACACGATTTCTTTACCGTTTAGAGGAATTCTGAAACAATTTCAATGTGAAAAGACGAAATGAAAAAAAAATTCATTTGAAAAATGCATGATTTTTTTTGAAAAAATCGAATATAGTTTTTCACGGTTGCATTTTCTGAAAAATGTAATAACATATTCTGAAAGTTCAGTTAATTTTACGTCAGATATGTCTTCTTTCAAATTTTTTAGTGCCTTTTTTCACACTAAATACAACCGTTGAAAATTGTAGTGAAAAAACGTCCATTCAGGACTTAATGGGTTAAAGCACTTTTTAAGGCGAACAGTTCGATTTTTCATTTGTTAATGTATGACAAGTAGCAACCGAGTTATGGATATTTGAAAATTTTCAGTTTTTTAAAAAGGCTAAATTTGGAAAAATTCTCGCTCGTTACCGAGTGATTTTAAAAATCTAAAAAAAAACTTATAACATTTATTTCACCCTGAAGCATCTGTAAAAAATCACCAATCGATGGTGGTCGATTTCAATAGTTGCTGAGTTGTGAGACTAAATCTTAAATAGGATGAGTTTACTAATTTTATTCAGAAAGTGTTACGCTTATCATTACTACATTTTAAACCATTAACTTGGTGAAGCTATGCATTAAATATTAATTGAAAAGTCATAAATCAATTTAAATTTATGGACTATTAGAGCTTAATTAAATCAACACGTATTTTGCTGATTACCCACTAATCGGAATTGGATAAAATTAAAATCCATTCCTATTCGTACTTTGAATCCGTTAAAATTTATTGAAATGAATTCTATTATTAAACACAATTTAATACGTTTCTGTACAAATGCATTATCATCGATGGAAGTCAATTCATACATGGGAATGATTGAATGTGCCTGAATAAAAAAATTATTATTTCTTTCATTCATACTTTGAATAAAAAAATAACAATTTCTTTTTAAAATATATATTACTTTTGGATAAAGATTAATTGAAATACAAATTTTCCTAATCAAAAATTTGGATAGACACGCACTAATGGCTTACTTTTTTTGAGAATATCACATGAATTCACATGGATTCCAAACTTAAAAAAATGTTCTGGTTAAATACGACCATAAAAAATAACAAGGGCCTATTTTTCTAATAATAACCAGTATTTTGGGTTTAATTAGCAAAATAATTATTTTAACAATATCTCTAGTTAAACCAACAATATTTATGGTTAAACCAACCATAATTCTGGTTATTTTAAACAGAAAAAATAACAAAGGCCTATTTATTTTAATTATTTTTTTTTGAGGGCAAATTACAGTTCCCATGGATTCAAAATTCAAATTCAAATTCGAATTTGTTTTTCCCAGTACGAATTCGAGATGTTTAAAAATGAATGCATTTCAATAGTTTTTATCCATACTAATTATTGCATCTATGACATAGATGCCATTAGTCTTGATGAGCAAAAAATTACATTCTGGTGCAAAACACATTTTCACAATAGTTATATTTATAAGATCTAGAAAGATGTTTTCTTTTTAATATGAAATATATAGTTATTAACCCATTAACGCCGAGGTGATCAGAATTTTTACTAACTTTTCAACGTGTTTATTTATTATGTAATCGGACCAAAAAAATAATGCAATACCTTTATTCGTATGCAAAATTTGATGCTCTTTCAGAATCTGAGCACAAAATTTCAATTAGACACTGAGAAAAAAAATATGGCCGTTTTAAACGTGAAAAACGTGAAATTGTTCGAAAAAAAAATTTTTTCGAATTTTTTTTCACAATGATACCGCAAAGGTATCGACTTTCTACTATGATCAGAGGTGATCATGGCACTCGAACATTAAGAGGAATTTTTTTCAGAAAAATTCATCGACGCGTTTTTGCAAAATGGCGGCGGGAATGAAAAAATTTTATAAAAATCTTAATCTATTGTTTTTTTAAAAACTATAAAGTTTAGACAAAAATTTCTAAGAACAAAAATGTCTTAAAATTAGTCAAAGAACACTCTAAAATATTTTCAGATTTCTTTGAGATAATTTTTGATTTTCGAAAATTTGAAAAAATCAAATTTTCGAAAAAATGTTTGAAAAAATTTGTGAGTGTTCCTTGACTAATTTTAAGATTTTTTTGTTCTCAAAAACTTTTTCGTAAAGTATAAAGAAAAACCTTTTTCTTGAATTGTACATAAAATTTTGTTTCTATCTACACGGAGAGACCCAAGGTGTAATTTTCGTACCACCCCCTACATTTGATAAAGGTACTAGAGAGTTTGTACCCGAAACGTACCAAAGTGTGCACCGAAATCGTCCGAAGTTGTCTGACTATAGCACGGTGAATACGGGAGGAAAAAAGTACGAAGCGCGCGTATATATCGTGCATACACGGAGAGAACTTTCAGATAACAGTCGCCAGGGCTACAGCATGCTAAGAGTAGAAAAACCAATGTATATGCACAGAATCGGCAAGAAAGTAGTCAAGGAACACTTTCAAATTTTTTCGAAAATTTGATTTTTAAAATTTGTTGAAAATCAAAAATTATCTCCAAAAATTCTGAAAAAAATTGAGAGTATTCTTTGACTAATTTTAAGACATTTTTGTTCTTAGAAATTTTTGTCTAAACTTTATAGTTTTTAAAAAAACAATAGATTAAGATTTTTATACAATTTTTTCATTCCCGCCGCCATTTTGCAAAAACGCGTCGATGAATTTTTCTGAAAAAAATTCCTCTTAATGTTCGAGTGCCATGATCACATCTGATCATAGTAGAAAGTCGATACCTTTGCGGTATCATTGTGAAAAAAAATGCGAAACAATATTTTTTTCGAAAAATTTCACGTTTTTCACGTTTAAAACGGCCATATTTTTTTTTCTCAGTGTCTAATTGAAATTTTGAGCTCAGATTCTGAAAGAGCATCAAATTTTGCATAGGAGTAAAGGTATTGCATTATTTTTTTGGTCCGATTACATAATAAATAAACACGTTGAAAAGTTAGTAAAAATTCTGATCACCTCGGCGTTAATGGGTTAAATCCGAAATTTTACATATAAGAGTATCATAATCTAATGCGTTCGACATGAACTGAGATCCTAGTTACATGTGTTTATTTATTTACTTTAATATTCAAGTATTTATTTACACGTTATAACGACAAGAACCGACAAATACCAAGAATTATAAGTGCTTATTTTTTTTATCATGTTCCGATGACTGGATTTATATTTAATTGTAAATAATTTTAATGATTTTAATGTTACACTACCCATACAATAATTTTGGAAATAATTTTAATTTTCAGAAAAAACTTGAAAAAGATCGTGAACGTGCTGAGCATAGCGATCATGAAAAATCCGACGCTTCAAGAACTGAATCCGAAGGAGGCGGTTTGGGAAGTTTCGGTTCATTAGGTGCAGCTTTGGCAAGTAGCTTGGCTTCAAACGCCCTTCGGGGTAACAACAGAGCGGAACATGCTCAACAGGGATACCCCCAGGAAGGTAGTGGAATGCTAGGATCTATTCTTGGAGCACTCGGTAAGTCTGAATTACCCAAGATCAGATTATTTCAAATACTTTTTTACATATACGAAATTGTGTAATTCGTACGAAAAGTTACGTATTTCACAAACCGGAGGTCGTTTCTATTAACCGTTAATTACAACATCTGGATGTTGCGATTATATTATTTGCTATCAGCAGTGATATCACCTAATCATAATTAATTAGGATTTAACGTAAAAATGTACGGAATGTGACACACTGACTTCATTTGTCGGAATAGGACTTTATTCTCAAGGTTAATGTACATGACGGTGAATGGAGAATGTGAGAATCTTGGATATTGCAATACTGGATGTAGTATTTTTTTATATCAATTGTGTCTGTGATGCTTGCGTGTTCGAAATTATTAATAGGAAATGAAATGTTGCCTTTGCATTTTAATTAGAATGGGATTAATTGGCTTTTTCTGCCATTTCATAGGATGTCCACTCAGAGAAATTATTTACTATTATTTAATGTAAGCTAATTTCAAAGCTATTACATTAATTTTAAAGTTATAACAGTAAATGTAAACTCGAAAACGTCAGGTTTGAGATGAAAATACCAGCACTTTCATGCAATGTTATTATAGATTAACTCGTATATTTTAATATTCAATGAGTGTTCGTTAACTGTTAATAAATCTTACATTACATGCCGTTGTTTGAACTGCGCATGTCGGCAATGCGTCGAAAAATTTGCAGAAAATTACTGCGCGTGTATGATTGTTTATCTCTGTTTCGGCGAAACTGCAAGCTCGTAAACATACTACATGGCATGTAACGATCCCAACATTAATATTGAAAATTCTTATATTAACTATAAACATAACAAATTTAACCGAATCTGAGATTAACTTCAGAATAAAGTACCTTACCCTTGAAATCAAAATCTAAATTCTGTTAGTTTTACTATGAAGTTATTATATTAACTGTAAACAAACATTTCTCTCAGTGCACCAGGGAAAACACCCGAAAAAAAATCTAGAATAAATTAACCCATAAAGTCCCAAATTTTGAACAGTTTCTTTCTTACTTTATTTACGGAACAAAAAAATGGGATATATCATGTTCTTTAAGAATATCGCCCCAGAATTTGTTTGAAATGGATAATTAAAAAGTTGTACACAATTTATTGCAGAAAAATGCTTTTTTTTCTATCGAAAATAATTTCAGATCTAACATTTTTTTATGAAAGCTGTAGTATACACATCCTTCTCCACCCCGAAAAGTATTTTCGAACCCTACAGGGTCCAAAATACAAAATTTAATATGGCGATCCTCAAAATGTCATCAAAATTTACAATTTTTGAGAAAAATTTCAGGACTTGCGAACTAACGCACTGAGAAACTGCGAGCTTCTTAAAATAAAAATAATAAGAGTAAGTTCTCAGAATTAATTGAGAAATACACTGGAATTCTTTGAGATTTTTCTGTCGATATTTTAAAAAATTTGTTATTTGAATTTTTTATTAATATTTAAAAATTTACGAAAAATTCGGCAAAAATTCTACTATTTTCGGTGATGAATTCCATAAATCTATTAATTTTTCCATTTTTTTCTAATAGATTATAGTTTTTACGAAAACAGATTTGAAATCTTATACAGTTCATGATTTTTTTTCCTGCAGACTAAAAAGTGCTTCAAATTCATTGAGAAAAATAGATTTGAATTTGTTCATAATTATTCGCTAATTTGAGAAATTAAAAAAATAAAATATGTTTCCAAATATTAACAGAAAAATCTCACAGAATTCCAGCGTATTTCTTAATTAATTCAGACAATTATTCTCTCTCGTAATTTTTCTTTAAGAAGCTCATAATGTTTTAGTTAGAGCGTCCTGAAATCAAGTAAAAACATTTTGTTCAATTGATTGTATGCACGGTCTACTAATAATAAAAAAATTGCTAGGAAAAAAAGTAAGTACAAATACGAATTGATATACTTTTCATGATAAAAGGTATTATATCAAAATGAATTGGAAAAAAGTTAAGCAATTACAGAGATAAAACTAGAAACACAGAAGACATAAGGAAGAGAAATCTCTTTAGAAATAAATTTTAAAAGAATATGAGGAATGGTAACAAACCGTAGTTACCATTTTGACTCCTGTGATTTTTTAAAACACTAAGAAAAGAATAAATTTTCAAAAGTTGTAAAAGAAAATCTCGCACTGTCCGGCTCCATCTTTTAACATTAACGAAATCACAATCCAGTACGATTGATCATCATAAGGATCAATCTCGAATGATTATGAGTGAAGATGTTGCTTACAATGGCGCTGATGGAGAATATATTCATGATCCATGATAACATGAAATATATTTCATGGTCAAAATTAAAATTATTAATTAAGAAATTACTATCTAACTAATTAAATTTGAGATAAGAGTAATATTGAATTAGCAGACCAAATTAACATAATAAAAAAATGGCATTTATATATTACTCTATAAAATCTATTTCTTTTTTGCATCAACTTGACGAAACTAAACAAAACAAACTTATCGTGTTTAGTCGAAAGCCAATTATTTGAAGGTAAGGTTATTTAGTGAGGTAAGAATTACTATTCGCGTGAAAGCAAATGTGCAACGCTTAGTTATAAACAAAGGTTTATTTTGTTATCACTGCTGCTCGCTTTATCACAGATGTAGTAAAAGTATACAATAAATACAACAGCGCACGTTAGATATTACCATAAAAGTAGCAAATTTTCTGCGTGCTTCAATATCAGTTATTCACTTTATTTAATAACTTATAACTTATGTATGCAGATGGAGTGGAAAATTCGAGGTGATTAGTTTCAAGAACGTACCTTTATTATTTTAATAAATTATTATTTACTGTTATAGAAGTTTACAAAATTGCAAATGAACAGAATTAAACTTTTACATATTAAAATTTCTGACATATTGAAAGTGTGATAACTTTTGAAAGTTTTCGGAAAGAGAATGTAATTTTACATGAATTGTGGTGTTTTTCGGTTATGATTTTTGAAGTTTAATAAATACAATTCTGCAAATGATAAAAGTGTATGAAAAAGAGTACACATGAATGCTCACACAAAAAATAATGAAAGACTTTAAAAGAGTGAGATCAGCCACTCGAAATGATAGCGTGAAAAAATTCTTTCCAAATGTTGGAATGAAAATTCACTCCAAAAAGAGTGTTTGTAATTGTGTATTAGATTATAAATTATGCATTTAAGATTTTAAAATTTTATTCAAATTTCACTCCAATTGAAGTGAATTAATCATTCCATGGGATTTAGAGATATACTAGTACTTCATTGGAATATCATAAATATTACGTATGTATGAGACATTGACACACAAAAATAAGTTGCCAAACACTAAAAAATGCATAAATAAAAAAAAGCAAATCTGGTAATTTTATCGGAAATCCGAAACATTTTGGGGCATTCCTTACATCAACATCCTTTATATTGCATAAGCCGATAAAACTACAAAATTTTTAATATTTTATATTAAATCCCTATATTTACTCATATTTTGAAATTTAAAAAACAACCAACTATTTTAAAACTTTCCAATGCGATAGAATTTATAGTTAGGTCATTTTTGGCCTAAATACTGGAAAAATGTCGGTAAGAAATGAGAAAAAAATCAAAGGAATTCAGAATAATAATTTGAAAAATGGTGAGCAATTTAATTTTAAATTGAATTTTTTTACATTTTGTTCGTTGCAAACTTTGTTACATTTTTATTGAATTTTGTAAAATTAAAAAAAAAGTAATAAAAACGTTGAAAAATTCCCAAATAATTTGAGAGTGCTTTTGTCAATGGATAAAGCATATATAAAATTTGGCGCAACATGTGGGGTAAGGGTCAAGAACCCGACAAATCAAAGAGCCGAAAGGACAAAAAACCGACAATCGAAAAGCCGACACAAAAAAATTAGGAACATCGACAAGCGGGCAGTAATTTTTTGAAGGGTCGGTTTTTTGACTGTCGACTTTTCCATTGTCGGTTTTTGACTGGCGGTTTTCGGACTTGTCGGCTTTTTGATTTGTCGGTTTTTCGACCTGTACTCAAAATGTGCATGTTTATATTTTTACAAGTCACAATGAGTATGCATTTAGAATAGCAATAGATGCTGATTACTACACTGTTGACAATTTCTGTAGCAATTTCATGAAAGAGTAACCGAAGTATTTTATCGTTTCTGTTTCAGAATTTTACGAAACAGAGTTTAGTAATTTTCTGAAATATTTTGGTAATTTTCTGAAATCTTTTGGTAATTTTCTGAAAATTTTTTGAAAATGTTTCGTAAAATTCTAACAACGGTAACAGTAAAAAAACTTCAGTTACTATTTCAGAAAATTCCTAGAGAAATTTCTAACAGTGTATATATGACCATTTGAATAAATAAATCCATATACAATTGCATGATGGGGTTGTTACGAATAAAAATGATTTTCAGGAGGCGGAGGTAACCAACAACCGTCTTATTCGCAACCCCAATCAGGAGATCCTCTAGGGGGATTAGGTTCGATCTTGGGTGGTGTCCTTGGAGGAGGTGGCGGAAGTCATCAACCACAATATCAACCTTCCGGTGGTTACGGGGGTTCTCAATCTGGAGGTTCCGGGGATTTTCTAAGCTCGATTGGAGGTGCTCTGTTCAGCTCGGCGATGGATGGTTTAAGCAAACATGTAAGTCAACAAATTCGATCGCCTAGAAAAGTTTATGATATGTAAAACGAAATTATCCTATTGTTTTTATTAATATTTTATAGAAATTTGTATAGACATGCTGGTCATGTTTTTTTTACTTAATTTACTATATTATTGGCACTGGCTGCTGAGTGTTGCTATGAAAGTATTATTGTGTTTTTATTGTAAATAAAAGACTGTCGAATTGGTTTCTTTTCAATTTTTTTACCCTTTTAGTAGCTTAGTTGTCGCGCGACTTTAAAACAATAAAGAAGAGGGTTCTGAAATATATCGTAATACAAAAATGAGAAATTTTACTATATTACGTTGTATTTTCCAAATCCAATTGTATTTTTGTTCCGAAACGATTTTGTACAAATGAATTAGAAAAGCTTTTTAGACATTTTATGGCAAATTTTAGAACTCACTTCTGCTTGGGATGACATTAATACGTAATGTATTAAACAGGTAAAGTACTTTTGTTTTTTGTTTGTTGTTAAGACTTGTTAAAAGCCATTCGGTGTTGAGCATGTCATATATTTTAGTTGATGACATTAGTTGACCGATATATCAAGTTCGCTGTACGTACATCGATTAGTTCAATTTCTAGAGAGAATATTTTTGGCGCTTTACATTTTTATTTATTACTTGAAGGGTTTTCATTTATCTGATAGGTAAATATGTGTTTATTATTGGTTTTCTAAATGTTTTCGAATACCTAAAGATATTTTATGTTTCCACTGCATTATATTGCATAAATCGATTTCAGCAAAATATCGAATTGTGCAACGTTGCAGTTTTTCTTGTGCATGCACGTGTACACAAAGTGTTTTTATGTCTTTGAAAATGGTTTTAGTTATTATAATAACTTTGTACATATATGGACAAAAATAAAGCGAAGTTAGGAAGCAATTAATTCGGATTTTTAAGCGTCGACTATATATATATCGTAGGGAATTTTTTTTTTCGTCGCATGTCTATTCATTGGCATTGATCAATCCTATATTTAACATGCAAAGCAATTTACATCGATATTAATGCATTATATACCCGAATTTTACTAGTGTTGCCCATCACCCAAAGTTTTTAGAAAATGCCAAAACAGACATTTTTGAAATTGCGAACAATTTTTAGGAAAACTTTGAAATTCTGAAAATCTAATAATGCAGACATCTTTTATATTAATTCCTTTTTTTAAATTTAAAATATTTGAAAATTTGATTATTGAACATGTTTGTCGAACAATGGAAAAAAACGTCACCGCATATCCCAAAACACCTATTTACTTTGAAAAATTAAAATATAACGTCTTGTCACTTACACAATGAGTTAATGTAATGATATTGTGGAGAGTTCGTATTCTTTTTATTGTTTTATTTGGTTTTAATTTCTCTTCTATTTTTTTTTTTCGTTACGTATTCATTTAAGAAATTAATATTAAAGAGTTTCACAATTTTTGAGCGAATATTGCGATCTATTTTTGTATCAACTCGTTGGCTACTATGCATAGATAAACAGACGTGCCAATCTAGATAAGCATAGATCTAATTAATGCTTTCGTTTAATGTGCAATTTTTTAGAAGTATTGACAATAAAGTAGAGAATAAAGAAATGAAACATGAAAAATTAAGCATTTTTTTCTATAAAGGTGAACTTTCCTCTTTTTTTTAATCATAATATTTAAGGGGAGGGGTAAGACAGAAATTAGACCCTAGACTTTTAAATGTTACAATTATGTATTGCAATTTAGTCACATTTTCTCTTTAAAGTTATGTTATTTATTAAAAAAAAACATTTTCTTTCTTTAGAATTTCTATTTCTTGAAATATGTGATATATTAAGAAATCCCATCGAGAGAATCAAAATGATCAGAAATATATACACAAATTTTTTCATTTAAAACTATTTAAAATTGTGGGACTAGTTTTATTTTAATGATTTAAATTTCAGGATTTTAGAGTAATATATGACTACAAATATTAGTAATTCATTATTTTCAATAAATTTTCCTATACTGAGCTTTATGTGATTTTCAGCGAAAAAGAACGAAAAATCACATGTGTACGACATTAATTACAATGTATAATAATTGCATTCATTTCAATAATTTCACATCAATTTCAATCAAGTATTTCGCACCAAATCGAAAAATTTAAAGTTCAAAAAATTTAAAAGTACATGCCCTAATATTCTCAAGGTCACTCTTCAGGTCACGACAGAGATTCTCTGGTCACGATTCCGAGGTCAAAATTATATGTCAAATATTCCAATATGGCGCCAAACTCGAAAAAAATTACCAACAAATTGAGAAATATTTATTTTTGTCAATTTTTTTCGAGTTATTAGAATATTGTGAATCTATTGAAACTATATATACAAAGGTAGTCAAAATATTTGAATTTTACTACATTCTCTGATGAATTCAGAGCATTTTTGCTATTTTGCATTTCTGTCTAAAAGTTGATAGTTTTCGACAAAAAAAATGCTAAACAAAATATTTGAAATTCATTTTCTTGAAAACTATCAACTTTGGAAAAAGTGCTAAATAACAAAGAAAAGGCTTTGAATTAATTATAGAATACGGTAACATTTTTTGAGATATGTTCGTAAATAATTTAAAATGTGGGAAAAAATCTAAAATATCCAATATTATTCTCAATGAATTTTTGTTTTTAGCATTTTGTTTTAAAAAACTCCTAAATTTTATTGACAGAGTGTTCAGAAATTTGCAATGAAAGTTCGTTACAATTATGTAGGGTATAAAACTTTTTGTGCTTGCAAATATAATCATTCCATTCAAAAGATCAATTTTAGAAAGAGAGATTTTTGGCGAATTAAAAAATTGACATCGGTGGTGCAGCACTTCAAAAAATCTGCTCAAACGTTAAAAATATTGAGTGAAACCAATAGAAATTCCAAATTTATGAGTTTTTAATATTATTCCATAAGTCGGTACATAGAACACATGTTCTCGAAATCGAAAATGCGTGTTTTGTTTAATTTTCTAATACATTTCCTATTTATTTTACTTTTTTTTTACATACTTGTTATTTCCCAAAGTTCAGTTACTTTTCGTTTAATTTGAGCTAAGAATTGTTTCCCTGTAAAAATAATAATGATATTTGATGTTAATTTTCATTGCTTTCATTAACATTTCCCGTACATTCATAAAACATGCGTAATAGTATTTTATTTGAAAATGTATCTATTATATATTTTGCATATTTTATGTTAGGCATTTAGATTATCTGCCGAGACGCATTAGCTTTCCTTAAAATAATAAGAATCGTAATTAATAATTTGTTTTCTCTTAATTAATATAGAATAAATATAAATAAGAATCAGTTGTTTCTTGGTAACCGAGAATAATGTAACTATGCTTTTTTTATAAAACTTTATTCTATATAATAAGAATTGACTAATGAAACGCAGAAAATTTAGCGTATGACTAACATAAATGGTGATTACCAGTTACTACTGTCTTTGCTTAGCATTTTTAACGTCAGTTGAAGACTTTGGTAGTCGACGAGAGTAGTAAATTTTTCACCAAATCTCCTCGAATTATTTTAAATGTGTTTCCTTACTTTATTTGTAATTCACATTCAACCAAATTTTTGTTGCATATTTTATTCCATCATGAAAGTTGAAAAACTTGAGATTATTTAATTTAACCAAGCATTGTAGAACTACTTGGTGAAACTTTATCAAACTAAACAAAAAATAAAACATGATATTCAAAGCTAGCTTTTTTGTGGCACTAGTACAAAATGGTCTCAGAATGTCCCATTTTTTTCAATTCTTATAAAAACTATGTAAAAAAAAACATTTCATGATGCTTTAAAATACATTTTTTAATTATTAGTATCGACAAATTTCAGTATAAATACTATTGGTTGAATTTCTGGTCCATAACCTTTCTGAAGAGGACTCGAATTAGGTTCGAAACGTCATCGTAACTTTTATTTTGTTTACCCTCCAACAGCTCCCTGTTTCATTTACATTATTTACACCGTCTGTTTTTCTGTGTTAATTTTAATTTATATTCAAGAAATTATTTTTTATTCCTCCAATTTCTCCTAAAAAATTTTTTATAGATTATATCTCTTTTTAAGACCAGAAATTAATCAAAACTTCAACCGATAGTATTTACGCTTTGAAATTTGAAAAGCCATAATATTATTACGTCTATACATTCTATCATCGCGTCAATTCTATACAGAAATCAAAAGAAGATAGTCACCGTGATGACTATCACCCACCTCCACCTCCGACAAATTATGGAAGACCACAGGAAAGTCACCACGAACCTTCGCGTCCCGCGTATCGTCCAGCAACCCCGCCTAGTCCTCCACCACCAGGAGGTGGAAAACTCAGCGCCTCTGAAATCTCCAAAGGTCTTGGCCTCGGCGACGATGACGACGATTAGGCTTCTGGAAAATGCTAATTTTAAACTTACAAAAAAAACGCACGCGTATATTTCCGCTTGCAGTATAGATGTTTACGGATTGTGAGTAATGTCATGACGCTTAGATTACTAAGATGAGCGGTGGTCGAGGCCTTTAACAAATAGACTTATTTACTACATTAAGTCCCGGAAAAAATGGATCCCACTAACGATTTAGTAGACCTAAAATCATCCATCGAATTAATCAAGTTTTACTGAAAAATTAAAATTGTTACCCATTTTTTCCGTGGTCTTAATATGTTGCTCAGCTTTTAAAGTACACATATGCTATATGAAAGTAGTTTATTTACAAAATCAGTACAAAAGAACCAGGATGTTCATTAAATACGTCTACGCAGTCTCCGTGACTTTAAATCGCGATTTCTTCCACACGTACAGTATAGCTATTCCGTTGAATAACGATATTTTTTATATACATTTTAATGGTATTGGTTGAAATTTCATATTGTTTATACGACGCACATATATTTAAGCTTTATAGTCTCGTTATAATATATTCGTACGAAATTGAAAGATCTGCTATAAAATATTATGTATACATATTTACACGGCGTTGATATGTGATTATTTCGCGTTTTACGGCGAGAAATGTTAATCGAGTATTTCTGTTGATGAAATCGACTCCAAATCGATGCTTTGATTTTCCTGAAAAAGAAAACCGATGTTCCTTGTGTAAAAGAAAAATGATGAAAAATGTAAAAACTTTATTATCATACGTTTGTGGTCGCTTTGAGCGCTTCCATCTTTTCTTTCTCCGTCCTGTTGAAAAATCCTATTTTTATAAGCAGTAGAGTTAAGATGATCAGTAGTAAAAGCCCCAGTAGTCCTGAGAATATAATGATCCATAACGCAACTGCTTCCGGTACTGGCGAACCGAGGAACATCGTACCGACCGATCCTTGGTCGAGTAAAAATCCGTCCGTTCTAATACTTCCGCCTGTTTTAGTTACGACTCCTTCGCTTACGAAAAATATAATATCTTTTCCTTCCAATGCAGCGGCTGAAAGTAAATTAATAATCGAATAACTATGTTTGCTCGTAATTTTTGAATTGTTGTTTATGATTATGATTTTATTTGTAAATTTTATGGTAACTTTCTGGTTATTCAAAAATATATTTTGGAACTGGTGTAAAAGTTAGTATTGCAAATGCAAAATAACAAAAAGGAATTATATTTCTCCAGTGCATGTCAAATTGAAAAAAATAAAGAATGTTTAAGCAATTTTTGACACTCGATTTGAAATGTCTAATTATTCTGTGTTCCTTCTACCTCATCCTGTTTATTCATAAACCTCACATTTCAGCGTTCAACGAATACTGAGAATATTTCAGGTAAGTACGTTAAATATATAAGGTAAAAAGGTCCGACTGTGGAACAGATCTTTGCTCAAAAGGCCAGTATTTCTAGATTCAAATTGTTTACAACATTATTGTACTGCTATTGCAACAAAGTTATTAATGTATTGCAGAAATAAACAACTCACTAACTAACATTGATTAGCAATGCTTTTCCTATTCTTTTCTTTCCGTTTACCACAATTTGAGATGTTGAAAATGCTGAGGCGACGTACCATTTAAAATAAACAAACTAGTGTTTGTTAATCAGAGAAAAAACATTTTTAAATATGTCTGAGCGTGGACTGTCGGCGTTGAAGTTAAATATGTATAGCGACATCACGAAATATCATGAAAAAAATCGTGAAGTCCCTTTATCTCTCTTCACAATAGAATAGAAAGACCTAAATGATCAGCTTGCGCGTCAATCAAATCCTATTTAAATAAAAAGGTACACTACTTTGTTCTCAAAATTATCACCCTCTGGCGCTCGGTGTTTGATCTTGACAGATAAATATTTGATGTATGCCTAAACTAGAGGGTTCTACCGGCGGGCGCTAGGTGGCTACGTAATCCTTGAACGAAGTCGCACATGATTTTGTATAATAGAGACTGATCACGTGTCACGACAAATCAACCAATTCCCATTTGACATTAACATCCCCTTTTTGTCTATCTGACAACTCCGAGGAATGATATCACGCAGCTTTTATAAAACGGCCGCGTGATGTCCTGGCCTCTATTTTATTTGTGAAATAAATAATAACAGAAAACTCATTAATTTTGACTATTAGTATGCAGAATATAATTTATTCCAAATGTTAATTTTTCGTATAAACATTATTCTGAATATAAACATTTCATATTCAGAATAGCACTTTCTTATAATCATAATACTAAATATTAAAAATGTCGACACTAAATTTTCGTATAATGAACCGATTTTGTCTATTTTCGTTCAAAAAGATTAAAATTTAATATATTTAGACTAAATTTTAATATTGTTAGTCTCTCACTGTATGTTTTCTATGTAAAATATCAAGACGCAAGAACTAATATGCAGGAAATAAAAGCGGGAGTGCCATAATAAAGTGTACTGGGTTCGCTACTCTAAATTTTTTACAAATAGTTAATGTAAACTAATTTCAAGGCTCTTATATTAATCTAAATTCTCTTAGTTTAACTGTAAAACGTAAACCGTAAAAAGTGTAACTGTAAAGTTAAGATCGACAGGTGACTTTCAGATGAAAATACCAGCACTTTCCTTCAAATCAGTAATGTTATTGTATATTAACTCATATATTTTAACAGTCAAGGAGCGTTCGTTAACTGTTAATAAAGCTTACATTAAATTCTGTCGTTTGAACTGCGCATGTCAACAATGCATCGAAAAATTCGCAGGGAATCGAGTAACTGCGCGTGTGTATGTTTGTTTATCGCTGTTTCGGCGAAACTTTACTACGAAGCTATTACATTAACTGTAAACAAATATTTCTCTCAGTGTATACTTCCAAATCTTCTACTTATCGAAGTATACGAACTTTATGCAACAAAGGCAGAAAAGAGTTTCTAACCTATACGAAATGATAACAAACTAAATTATACTCTTTGTGTTACATAAAATATTCTAGTATTCGCTGTAATGATCTCATCGTTAATATTTAAATTTCTTATCTTAACTATTAACATAACAAGTGTAACCGATGCCAGGATTACAGAAACTTTAGATCAAAGTACTTTATCTTAGATTCAGAATGTAAATTCTCTTAGCTTAACTGATAAGCTATTAAGTTAACTGTAATGAAACATTTCTCTCAGTGATCTTATTTACACAGCACCCACAACTCATATTGTAACAACAGCAACCTTGGCAGACGATGCTGCAGTAATAACAGTCCACAAGGACCCAATAGCGGCAGCTAACATCCTGCAATTAAATCTTAACAATATCCAAAAATGGATATGTAAATGGCGCATAAAAGCAAATGAAACTAAATCTACACACGTAACACTTACTACTCGAAGAGAAACTTGCCACAAGTAGCTTAATGGTCAAGTAATTCCACAAGCAGAAGATAATAAAAATAATAATAATTTCGTCTCTATTGGACCAAAAGAAATAGGCTCAATGGGCGAGACACAGCGATGAGCTGTTTTACAGCCTGAGCCCAAGGTTACGGTACATAAACCAGAGATAGTACAGTGATCAAAACGAAAGTACACTAGTTTAGAATATAAGAAAAAATAATAATATAACGCAATAACGATTTTTACATAAGTAAATAAATAAACTAAAGATAGCGCAAAATGACAATAGAGGAGAGGTACAGTAGATTAAAATACAAGAAAAATAAAAAGATAATATAGTGTAATAACAATTATTAAATAAATAAATAGATAAAATTAACGATAGCGCACATTAGGTTAGACTATAAAACAAAATACTCCCGCTATTATTGGTGCATGTCGACGAGATAGCGCTTACAAACATTAATAAATGAGGTTTGATACACCCACGATCTAATGGGAGAGAGTTAAAAACACGGGCGGCAGTAGCAGAGAAGGATCCAGAGGCTTTGGCGGAGCGTGTTAGACATCTTAATGTGAAGGCAATTCCATTCCTAAAATGAGGTCGATTACATCATAACATCATGAGCCGATGGAAAAGGTAGTCCGGGGTTTTGGTAACCAGTACTTGGTAGATGAAACTAAGACATAAAAAAGCTAATAGATTTCTCATTGATAGTCACCCAGAATTCCGAATGGCAGGACTAGGCCGGAGAACAATGTTACAAAAATCAAAACCCCGAAAGGCTAAAATTTCGATATTGCGGGAGTCCAAGGTATTTTCATTTGCTTTTCTTTTGCCGAATTTTTAAAGACAAAGTGAAGAAAATCACGCTGGGGCCATGCTATATCGAAATTTTGGCCTTTCGGGATGTGACGATTTTCGGAACTTTGTTCCCCGGCCCAGGTGACTCCATAAGCAAATCGAATAAAGCCTTTTGAACTGCCTGAACCTTACGCCAACCTACTCCCTTAAAACATCGCCCATATACACAAAAACAGTATAGAAACTTCACAAAGTTTCAGCTTAACTGAAGGAGAGATTACTCGTCTCCAGGGAAAGAGTAGACGTAGGCCAGCGAACGAAATGGAACACTTTTTCGTAATATGAACCCCGAGAGACCAGTCGCTATCAATCAACAATTCAAGGTAGCTTCCTGAATCACCGGAATAAGATTTCCATTTACAACAACTGAATATAAGCTAAAGTCAATTTTGCTACGCAATAGCGCACAACCAATAATCATTAGTTTAGATATACTCGGGTTGAGAATTAAGGCGTTATCCCCAGCCAAAGCTGCTAAAGCATTAATTTCAATATTCAATACTCAACCCATGAAGGCTGGAGAGGTTTCCGCAATGTCAAAGAGAAATAAAATTTGCGTATCATCAGCATATGTCCTGAGGAGAGCTTTAGAGCAAGTTTGATAAATGTCTGCCGTGTAGATAATAAAACACAAGGAGCTTAATTTGGCACCTTGAGGACACCCTGAGGTTAAAAATGTTAAATCTGAGGTGCCCCCATTCTTAGCAAAAGCAACACTTTGTGAGCGTTGATGAAAGTAAGATCTTACCAATTTACAAGCTTCAGAAGAAAATCCGTAATAAAATAATTTGGCGATAGTAAGGTCATGGTTCATTGTCAAACACCCGAAAGAAATCTAAGAGGCAAGTGAGCATTAAGCGCCGTTGATCAAAGCAAGAAAATATTTCAGCTATGAAGTTTACGGAAGCCGGATTGAAACTTTGGAAAAATATTGTGTTCATTACGATAGTATAAAATCTGCAAATAGAGCACACTTTCAACCAATTTTTAAAAGATTGGAAGACGGCTAATCGGACGTAGATCATTTAATATAGAGGGTTTGGCAATTTTCGGTATAGGTCGCATGATTGCTTGCTTCCATTGTTGTTAAGTATCTGGGTATACATTTCGAAAGCACATCGGTCTAAAATTAAGAAAAATGTTTTGGTTATTCAACCGGAACTCATAATTGACTATGGAAAACAAAATTCTCTTATATAAGGCAATACTGAAGACAATATAGACATACGGAATTCAACTTTGGGGAACAGCCTCAAAATCCAATATCGAAATAATTCAACGATTTCAATCCAAAGTCCTCAGAATGATAACAAATGCGCCAATGATTATGACCAATGAAAACATATCAAATAAACATCGCATATCGGAGTTTTAACAATCAAAGAAGAAATTACAAAATGTTATACAAACTACCAAGATTGTCTCAAAAACCACCCGAACGATCTCGCGAAAAATCTCATGAAATGTTCCAGAAGATTTCCATGACTTAAAAAAAAAATACTTGCGATTTTTTATTGTATTCGATGCCATTATAATATCTTATATTGATGTAGAAGGGTGCGTCGATAGACGCACACCTTACATGTCCAATTATGTATCATAAATATTGCTGAATGTTTTACATGAATGTAGATAGACTATAATAAACTAGGATTCATAATATGGTCTTAAAACAAATTCTTGCTGTCTTGAAACTTAAAAGACGTTATAATTTCTCATTTGAAGACTGGAAGGTTTAAAATGAGGCGATCAGGATGTTTATATTAAGCTTTCTGGGTCAATTTTTCCTCTAGCGACAAGAAAGATGTAAGTTAAATATCACAATAAGAGTAAAGAACATAAACAATAACGACCTTACAAGATGAAACAATTTTAGTAACAACCCGCTGATTGTTCTGAGCGGATTTTTCATCACACGAAACCACACGAAAATAACTACGTTTAGATTAGTGTAATAAAACTGTAAAAACGTCAAATGATTCACATAAAGTCAATCTTAATTGTCAGTTATTTTAACAAACCTCTACTACTAAAATACTAAAAATTGACTGATAAATATATTAATGATAGATAACTTGAGTACTTACTCTCAAAATTGTCCAAATGTATAATTATACTAATTGTTATCTTCGCTGTGGAAAGAAAATTTCTAAAATCCCCAAGTTGGCATACGAGATTCAAACATGTCACCGCAGAATTTAAACAATTCACAACAAGTGTTCTTTTGAGCGGAAGATTATTCGTAGGCAGATTTTTCTGAACCAATGATACTGGGAATTGTTCTCCAAATGTTTTTTGGCCATGAGTACTGGTATCATTTAAATCTGTACATATTAATTTATTTCCATTCATGTAGCCCAAAATTGATTCTATTTTTGCGACGATGATGTTGTTATAATAGGTTGGAATTGAAACAGTAAATATTGTTCCGTGTATTGGACTAGTACCAAATGTTTGCACTTCGTAAATATGATTAAATTTGATACTGGATCGAGGTGGTTTATTTTTGTCATCTTGAAAATAAGAGTACGAATCCTCTTCTGCTTTTCTGCAAACAGATAAATGTTCTCAATAATTTGTATTGAAAATTACCAAAATAAAAAGCAATTAAAAACGGATAAGAAGCAAATTTTACCCGACAATTGCAATGTCAACATCCAGACCAAAATTAAGTTTAAGGGCGTAAGCAGTGTCGTTCTGGTTAGTATTTTCGCTTTGACTAGTAACAAATCCTCGAATTTCAGTATGGTTGACATCTTCGTGCAATGCAGTCACATCTAGCTCTAAACTTGTGATTTTCTACAACAAAACCATTTTTATACCATCATAAATAATAATCACATGTGAGAAAAATACTAAGAAGAAACAACAAACTGTACATATTTTTTAAGTGGATTTCCAAAATCACAGATGACTTCTAGTCCATTTTTCCCTCGAAAATGTTCATTACATTCCGGTGGAATTCTTGCCAAAGCAATGGGTTCTGGTATAAAGAGGTGAACTTCAGCTTGATATGCAGACTCACCAAAATTATCTACTCGAATGATTATCATTGGTGTTGAATTAGATCCAATAATATAATAATTGTCTACTAAATTAGTCCACATCGAAATGCGAAGATCTGATCTGCAAATATCATCCGAACCGCAGTCAACGGCGAATGGCATACTCAAAGAGTCATAATTTTGGGATTGCTCTTTATTCATTGCTGGACAGGTGGGACACAATGGGTCTTCGATTTCTACAAGGACCGATATTTTTATTGGATCCATGGGATTTTGAATACCATTCTTAAATCAAAATATTAAAAATCAGTATAAATGTGAATTAAGAACTCAATTTTGAAGTACTTTCCATAAACTTACGAGAATTGTATAATATAACATATAATTTTATATATAATGAAACAAAATCCTTACTTTTAGATTTATCTTGACAACATTGCACATATCCTGCTCTCTTTGAAGAGTGTAAGGAATCTGATATATATTAACATCAATTTTATGTGCGTCAATAAACGCCCTTCCTTGTTCTTCGTCGATTTTTATAACGATAATCGAGCCTAAAATATAAAAAATACATTTTCATACCTATAAATCGGTTTTATGAACAGAAACGAGAAAATCTTAAAATTTCACTAATTTAATCAAGTATGAAAGGTGGCCAAGTCCGACCTATATATATTTTGATATCTGGGACGACCTGATCTAAATTCTCTACTTACTCAATCTTGCGGGAATAAATGTTCCGTTGTAGAATGAGCAAATCTTTACTTGAAACCAAGTGCTGTTTTTCTGAATTTTCGAGTGTTCATAATACTCAAGATGAGTCCTTAAGGTTACTACAGGTTTCGTTCGAAGTAGAACAACATGGCCAGATAAATATGCTCCTACAGCGATGTCGGGATATCTGTTTCCATCTACATCACGTGGCTCAGAAATTGAAAAACCAAATCCCCTCACAGATGGAGAAAATTCAGACCCATGGATTTTCTGACTGTATTTTGGGGATAAACCTTGCTTACGACCATTAAAAATGTACACAACTCCATGACCATTTTCGTAAGGTGCTCCGACTGCTACATCCGCAAATTTGTCGTGATCGATATCACCCAGACACATTACTGATGTTCCAAATCGACCGCCTTGAAAGTTACCATTGATGTATTGCATGTCAAAATTACCCTGGAAAATAAACATTTGTTACATTATAATTAGTTATTTTGAACATTTTTGTTTAATTTGGATGTATTATTAACACTGAAAGTGATTGGATCTGTTTATCATTTTATAATAAACTATTTTTAGGATCTATAGATCCTTTAACTTTAGAACATCTCATACTTCGGCATTATTTGAAAATAATTGAGTAGATTTTTTGATTGTGTAACGATATAAATAAGTACTTACCTTACTGTTGGAAATGAAAGCATAGAACCTCCCTTCGTCAGTGTCGCTTGACCACATTGGAGAACCGACTATCAAATCATCCTTTCCATCATTGTTTATATCACAAGCTGTAAGTGCAGATCCGAATCCTTCGCCAAGTTGTTCACCTTCCAGAAAATGCTTTATTGTTATATCACCATCAACTACGGCATCGAATGAAAAAATTAATACTTTTCCGAACGTATTTTCACTTCGCGGAGCTCCAGAAGCAAACCAACGCTCATTTTGGTTGAAGAAACGACCAGATGTTACAGAATATCCTGTAAAGATAATACAATATGGGTATTTAAAATGTTCTCTAAAGTTGTATCAGCGAAAATTTACTCAGATTCAGACGGCCCATATCATACAGCTGAAAATCAGTGGATTTTCCCTGGTTGAAGATCTGAATATTTTGTTCACTGATTAGCAGTACATTCTAATGATTTCTTTGGGAATTTTATAATTTTTCAAAATGTTTCTCAAGACTTTTTCTGGCAATGAATAACATTGTTCGACACCAATTTTTCCTTTGACAATCGCAGACTTTAACGCCGGGACGGGCACTTTTTTTCGTTAATTTTCAACTTTAATTTTCTCGGCGATTAAGAATGTAAAAAATCCTTCAGGAACCGTTTCTTATGTATTTGACCTCGCTCTTTCAGAGTCTGCAATTAAAATCCCAAAAGAATGATTTTGCATAAAGTTACAGCCATTTGTTAAAAGAAAAATCGAAATTTTTGACAATTTTCTTTCAGAAATTAATTTTTTGTTTGTTTATAGCAGGTCATCAGAGCACTGTTTCACCTGAAAATATCGCGTCCACAATATCTAAGCTTGAAAATGGTGAAACGTACTTTTCAAAAATTCAAAATGGTGGATCCAATATGGCGGACGATATTTTTAAAATTGTTCGGAAAGTTGTGAAACTGATGATTCGGGTTTTTTGGGGGTCCCTGATAACGAATCTGCAGTCAGATTTCAAAAATTCAAAATGACGGATCCAATATAGCAGTCTTCATTAAGAAAATGGAGCTAATTATTTGCCTAGAAATCGAATATATTTGTATTCGAATTGTACAGAACTAAATGCGACTAAATTCAGTTGTAAACGAATGGACTTAAATTTTTTGAATTTTTGAAATCTGATTTCACATTCGTTATGTACGACCCGAGAAATATTTAAATACTCAACGCCATATAAATAGAAAATTGAAAAAAATAAGGATACACAGATTATTAATGTTTGTGGGGAAAAAATTCTTCCGCCGACATTTTTGAGCCGTCATCTTTAAATTTTGAAAAGTATGTTTCACCATTTTCAAGCTTAGATATTGCGGACGCGATATTTTCAGGTGAACAGTGCTCTGGTGACCTGCTATATGAACAAAAAATTCATTTCTGAAAGAAAATTGTCAAAAATTTCGATTTTTCTTTTAAAAAATGGCTGTAACTTTATGAAAAATCATTCTATTGGGATTTGAATTGCAGACTCTGAAAGAGCGAAGTCCAATAGACAAGAAATGGTTCCTGAAGGATTATTTCTTAATCGCCGAGAAAATTAAAGTTGAAAATGAACGAAAAAAAAGTGTCCGTCCTTGCGTTAAAGCGTTAAATACTTTGGTAGAAATCTCTCTAGTTTTTTATTACACTGGCCAGTTCCCATATATCTTTTACGCGGTTAAACAAAAAAAAAACTGGGCAGAAACTAGCCAAAATGTCACTTATTTTATACTAGAGTAACGGAACAAAAACAAGCCATTACTATTTTTATTAAATTATTACTGAATGCCGAAAAATGTCAGTACTGGTACTGATTACAGTTATAATGTTATATTATTGGTACTTAATGACTATTGCCCCTAGTAAATATACCAGTGTCCACCATCAGTATTAGGCTAGTACCCTGCTAGTGGTAACTTTTTACTTAGGTTGCAATAATTTATACACCAAGTTAAATCTTACTGCTTAATTAAAATTTGATCCCGATATTTTAATACGATCTAGGAAAATTGTCTTTAATATTTGGAAACTAATGCTGATGGAGGATTTTACTTCAATCGCTTCTCCAAAAACGGGAAGATTAAAAATAAACTAAACAAAACACAATAGTACAAAATGACTACCAAAATAATCGGAACTGCGCACTTGTTGCTCGTACTTGATGTCAGGTATTATTGATTTATGAGAGCCCCTGTTTGTTTCTTGCATTAAAATTGGCGTCCCATGCCAATTAAATATTCCAGGACTTCCTAGGATCACATCATTTTTATCAGGTACCATATGAATGGAGAATCCAACTTGTCCCATTCCGTAATTGTACACGTTAACTCCACCCGAAGACACAACTTGCTGTTCAATATCCAAAAGTGGCATCAGCTTCATGTCACTTTCCCTTTCGAAAGTGAATTCATTAGAAACTTGAGTCTTGTAACATATACCATTCATCATCCAATTTTGTGAAGATCTTATTCCTATATCGTTTATCCAGCGCGGTGCACATACCTAGGGTTAATGAAATAATCTCAGTTTGTACCTTTTGTTTGTTTTTTATAAACACGATCTTGCATTCAACATAATGGGATAGAAATACTTTATCAATTATAACAAATATAATCGCAAGATAAAAGTTCTAGAACATGTCCCTACAGATATCCAATCGTACCTTACGCCACGACCTTATCCAAAAGGTCACGTTGCTTTGTTTAATAGGGTTCAACGTATTTTGGTATTTTAGGGTTATTGAAAACGAATCTGACGTCAGATATGCAGCGTTCAGAATAGCATTTACAAAATAACTGATCAAATAAAACAAATTGAATGGAATGTTGAAATTGAAACAAATATTTTGAAAAAGCATTGTGTTTAATGATACTGAACGATAAAATTTTACTTTTTTTCTGCCTTTGACAAACGAAGTATCATTTTTTTACCACCTTGAGACCTTCAATGAGTCCCAATTAAAATAAAATTCTCTCTATCCACCAACTGCCGGACATACCTCCCAAAAAGTGCTAAGAACGACACCCCAGGTCTACCAGACCCCAATACTTAAAATCGTTCCTGTATTAGAAGAGTAAGCCGTAGCAAGTTACAAAAATTCTGAAACGTTGTTCAACCATCCCAAATTATGACCCCATTGTTCAATTTGCATAAGTTTGCATCTAACATAGAAAAGAAAATTACAAATAAAAAAGTGCCGAAAATGACTTTATTTACTTAAAAAGTCATAACTTTATTTTTAATATTTTTTAATACAATTTTCTGGACGTACTTTGCAGAGTGAGGTCTTATAGACAAAAAATAGTCTATTGAAGTACAAATTAAAAAAAGTATTTATTTAGTTGAACGAAGCGCATAATTTTTAAAAAATAAAATACATAATCTTTACCTGCATACTTTGTTTATTTATACATAATTGTTAAATATAAGATATATAACTGAACAAATAAAGTAATTTACATCCTGATAATCGAAAATTTCTGAAGCATCTCCGCCAATAGTTTCATCTTCCTCAGCCTCTTCTAATTGCTTACAAATATTACGAACTCTTAAATTGTAAGCTATCTCCAAAACTATAAATAATATATGCCTCATAATATTATTGACAGTAAATAATAGATTTACAATACGCATTATTTACCGTGTTATTTCGACTATTTATACCACACGAATCATGAAATAAAAGCTTTTTATATTTTCTTTAAAGTATACACCGTAGTCACTCTGGGGTCCGCCGGACCCGCCACGAAATCGACTAACTTTTGTATACTACCAGTATACTGACGTTTGTCAGATAACGGCATTACCAGAAATTTATTGGCAGTACTTTAAATTATCGATAGGTGTTCCAATATTTCCAATTTAAAACTAATAAAGCGAATTAATTAACTTTAAATTCATCGTGGGGTCTGTTGCACCCCCAGTGATCCGCGAGGGTTAAGCAGTCATATAGAGGAAGAGATTTTTTATAAATTCGCGTTTTATGATCAATTAATGAAAGATCTACCTAGATACCAAATACAAATCAAGGTCATTCACAATATTGGTAATGTTCTTGTAGTGAACAGATCCAATATACTGGATTAAATATAACGTGTACTAAATCTCGTGATTTTTATACTGCTAGGTAAAAAGGTAGTATAATTTGCTATTGTTTCTAAATTCGTGAGAACCAAACTAAAATGATGAACCCACTATGTTGACCACAATATTGAGGTATGGAAGTATTTACATTTTTTATCTTTAGCCATTAAAGTATTCAAGGTTTCTTGATTCTCACCCCGATTTTTTGACGTTTGTTGAACATATAAAAAACACAAAAAATATCAACAAATTACAGACTGATGTAACCCCTCCCCGCCCTAAAATCCAAAAACCTAAAACCTAAAACTTAAGACAACCCTAAAATCCCCGAGTAACAAGTTTCAGACGATTTCATTTAAATCCACAAAGTTCGGCCGCCATATTGAATTCGCCATTTTGAATTTTTTAAAAGTAACTTCAAATTCGTAATCAGCGACCCCAAAAAACCGCGAATAATAAGTTTCAAACGATTTCAGTCATTAGAAATGCAAGCAATACGTTAGTCTTATGGATCATTTTTCGAGGTTTCGACGCCATATTGTGGTCCGCCATTTTAAAATTTGGAATGAGTAGGAAAATAAACTTGTAGCTCAGGGTCCATGGACGCGAGATTTTAGGCATTTGAAGCAGCCCTCTTCCGTTTTTCATTGGAAATCAAGGGTAAAAAGAAATGTTTTCCTAAAAAAATAGCGTTTTTTTTTAAATTGTTTAAGGTAAACGTACCAATAGCTGGACGCTTAGTAAAACGACCCTACAACTGGATAACCTAATGCTTGTCTAGAGAATAAACGAATATCGCTTAGTCTGTCCAGCGATGGGTACATGTCCCGTCATTGGTACGTTTACCTTGCAACTTTTTCATCATTTATTATTAACAAATTTTCACCACAGATTCTGAAAGAGTGATACATTTTACGACAGAAATGGCTTATGCCGATTTTTTCAGCGCCTTTTTCATACAAAACAATAACGTCAAAGTCGACGACAAATGTTCGTCTGTCTGAGCGTTAATGGGTTAATGCAATTCACGGATCTAATACTAGTTACATACATTAGAAGTTGGTAGGTAGAGAGAATTACTTTTAATTCTGATTCATTTAGAAAAACATGTAAAAATCTATTGAAACACCTTGTTTCGAAACTTTGTGAATTAAAGATGGACCTCACAAACATATGGGCGATTCCATGTGAAATTTTCCTATAAAAACAATTTTTTTTCAAATTCTAGAGAGAAAAATACGTGTTTTTTTATTTTGATATGAATGGCAAAGTTTTCGAGTTATTATTTTTCAAAAATTAGACCACGAAAATACAGACCCTTCTTCACTTGATTATAACTCAGAAAGTATTAAAGTTATTAAATTTTTGTAAAGAGATAATATTTTTTGTTTTTGTTAAACTTTTAATTAATCATAGGGGAGGTCGGGGTATTATTGGACACGGGGTATTGTTGGACAGGGCGATATTTTTACCATTGGTAACGCTTGGAGTCTCCATCAACTAGCATCGACTCGTCTTATCATAATCTCATTTTCTATTAAGCACTTGACTTATTTTGACGCATTGTTACCTCGCTATCAGATAAAACAAAATTTTGATGTTTGTAAAGTGTTTTTTTTCACTCAGTGTTTTGGTCATTGTTACTCCATTTATCAAAGAACCAAGTCAGGTAAACATATTTATAATATTCTTGGAACTGTAAGCTTTTGACGCATATAAGAGTTTTTGATGAAATTTGCATTGTATTACTTATACGCCGACATTTTGTAAAAATGAGCGTTCGGGGTATTATTGGACACTTCTGCGATTTGGACACTGATACGGAGGAAAATACTGATTTCTGCATAATTTGCATTGAAAATATGCCCGAGAAAGAAAATCGCTGAAACATAGCCCATTGTATCGTTTATGATCAAGGTGTTCACTTGAGTTGTGTCGGTGCAAACCGGAACACTTTCATGTGCCTTACTTTATTTTATTCATTATAATATAGACATTCTTTCGTTTTCATTAACAAATAAACGTTTTCCAGCAATAATGTTCATTTTTTTTATCGATTTACAAGACTGTCCAATAATACCCCGAGATTTTTTAAAATCTCAAAAACCAGTTTTTTGCGCCAGCTGATACAGAGTGTACAATTTTAAACAATTAGGTCAAATTACTGGTACCAAATGAAAGATTATTTATCGTACCACAAAATCAAGCTTTGAAATTTTAAGAAAAAGCAATTTTTTTTAGAGTTTCTGGACAAAATAAAAATGTGTCCAAGAATACCCCGACCTCCCCTATAAGAATAAGGATCTGTATTTTCGTGGTCAAATTTTTGAAAAATAATAACTCGAAAACTTTGCCATTCATATCAAAATAAAAAAAACACTTATAAAATATTTTTCCCTCTAGAATTTGAAAAAAATACCAAGTGATTTAATTTTTTTATAAGAAAATTTAATATGTCGCCCATATACTTGGTTTGAAATATCAAAGTTGAATATCTCGACTTCTTAATGTCTTAAATACACAATAAACTTTGTAACAAGTCGAAAAGCAGATCGTTCTACTGCATTTATTATTTATGAATTAAAATGCATTGGTTTCGTGCAAAATATTACATTATTGCAAATTTCAGTTCTGTAACAATTCTGTAAGTTCTGTCAAATATACCCTAGTATACAAGATTTTTTCTAGACTTTCTAAACCACCTTAAAGATAGTCTCAATTTAACATTCTAAGTAAATCAATGATAGGACTAAATCGCATGGTATAAAACCATTAAACTTTATAAAAAATGAAATATTTATTAGCAGACAATGGTGAAACCCAAGATGGAATCGGATCAGTTTATTTATGTTTGCGAATTGAACCAATTCTATTTTTACCTACCATTACTCTTGGTACCGGTGAATTTTCCACTGCAATAGTAGCACCATTCCAAGCATTATTTCTAAGTTGATTGACCCCTTGCCTCCTTCCATTCCTACCATTCCTACTTCTATCCAAATTCCACTCTTTGCATCCAATTTTGGTTGAACATCGATACACAGTTCCCGGTTCCACGGCGTCAACATCACTGGAATTAGCACGTGGAGCTCCCACTAAAATCACTGCATTTTCCAATCTATGGGATGGTGGAACATATATGGCAACCGAATAACCAAAATACGTGTTACGCGAACTTCCTACTGGTTCTCGAAAAATGTGACCACTAAACGTATCAAAATTATATGCCGATAATTGCACTACTAAACAAAAATAAATGATGTCCTGAAGATTCATTATGAAATAAATAAAATAAGCAAAGTAAAACTTAAACGACTAAACACATGATCCTTTGACGGTACGAAATTCACAGAAGGAAGGAAGCAAACTGCGAGTAATATGATTACGCATACTACGGCCGATGACTACATAATAGCGTAAAAGATGCGGTACCCGGAAACTGCATGACACACGCACAGCGTTAAGTGACAGTCCGTGAACTTCCGCTCGATCACTGGTTCAAGGCCACGATATTAAATGACGTATCGATTTCTTTCATTCAATTAAGATATTTCTTCGTAATAACTACAATCACAACACACTGATAGACTCTTTTTTTCTACATGCAAAAAAATTGCGTACTAAATTTTAGTTGCATAGTCTACCACTTTAGAAAAGGACTATTTTGCAAAAAAAAAGTAGTATCTAACAAAAAGTGGTTGACTTTTAAAAAATGGGAAACTGTGCAAATTTCAAAAAATGTTCTAAATGTATGTAACATTATAACGCGTTTGAATTGGCGTATGTGTTTCATAGATACTCTGTGTCGGTTGTTGGTTGACATTATGATGAGTATGCAATGTTGGAATTTGTGAATGTACCGCGTGTGTGCGTGTTTGCATATTGTCATTGTCGTCATCTTCTTTCTGCAGCGTGAAATGCTCTTAAAAATTTACTAGAATAGCAAATTTTTCGCTACTGTGATTAACGTCTTCCAAATTTCAATATATACCAAAATTGAGTGAGCAAATAATAGGGGGTGTGGTGTAATTCGGACCTGGTAAGTTTTTTAGCTGTACCAATGCTTAATGTCAATCGATTTGCAAAAGTCTGATCAGTTGTCCACATTTCCCTCCCTGACTCTTTTGGCGATCTCCTATCATAAACGCTCTTAAATAAAAATTTATATAAGGTCCGAATTAGAACCATGTATGTTCTTTTTTATCGTTTTTGGAGTAACAATGAAGGCAGACGTATTCTAATTTGCTTTTGTTGCAATTTTATTGCATTAAACACAATTAATAAAGTGTCAATCAATCGGAATCAGAGCCAGATTCAAAGTATTGAACTTTTTGTCTTCATGAGCGATTGCCGGATCGTGTTGATAAACTACTCTTGCTGTGACTCGGTTGTTGTGATGTAGGTGGCACTGTAAACGTTGAAATATAAGTGCTAAATATACTTTCTTCTTTCTGATCCCTATTGAAAAAAATGACGACTCCCATTGTGACGTGAAATGTTACGTCGAATGTTACGTCACATTGGACGTCATGAAAGACGTCTCAAATTGGAGTAATATTCTTAATAACATTAGACGTTACTTAGGACGTAACATTGGGCGTCATTTTTTATAAAAGAGAATTTTGCTTGAACAAAGAAGCAACTGAATGTCGCTTCGTTTAAATCAATTTATTTATCTATTAGAATTATACTTTACGGATACATTTGAAGCATACGCAGACATTCGAACATTGGCAACTATGTACAACTAAACACCAATGCAGAGCGAGGTTTTTATGAAGGTACTCCTCGGGTCTTCAGCACTGTCGGGAATCAGTGCTTTGTATAAGCAAAATTCTCTTTTATAAAAAATGATCAAATATTACGTCCTAAGTGACGTTTAATGATATTAAGAATATTACTCCAATTTGAGGCGTCTTTCATGACGTCCAATATGTACCATTTGCCGTAATATTTCACGTCACAGCGGACGTCATTTTTTTTAATACGGATGTTTACATATATTCGTATTTACTTTTAGTATTTTTACCCATACCGAAAGTAATGTAAATAATAAATAAGTTATTTTTAGTCATATATTAACACAATTATAAATTATGAACTGCGCGTGAAAATAGGGGGCCAAATTGGACCAATGTCCATTTCACACTTCTCACTTGGATTAGGCAGAAATAGTAAAGGTACTCACGAAAAGTACGAACACCAGGTGAAAGGTATTATACAGTACACCACTAACCACTATGTTTCGCTTCGAGTAATTTGTTATTGTCACTACCAAAAATCTTGAAATTCTAAATGTAAATTTTACGTGTAGCGCTTCAAAACTAAAAGTCTCTCTGGCGACATACACAACGATTGAGAACCATCCAATTCTGTGTTATATCACAGCACTATCACAACCATAATATAAACAATATCGATTTTTCATAAATTTCTGGAAAAATTAAAGTAACCCTACTTTAATTCGGGCTAGAAATGAGACACCTCCCACGTCGAGTGCTATCCCGGATAACCCAGTCTGATTACAGGAATTTAATCGGTAAGAGAGGCAGAAGAAGGAAAGGGGAGCTGTATTGACAGTTCATCCCGAATAAGTTCAAGGCTACCGAAAAGAGAGAGAAGTAGAATCCGAGGTAGACGAAAAACATTATGCAAAGAGAGTTTTAAGACAAAAGAATTAATAAAAATGGATAAAATATTTGATTAAATTAAAAAAAAAAAACATTTTTAAAAACCATGTTTTTAAAACGGTCTGAAAAGTATAAAATAACTTTCTCAACAGCCTCGTACAGATCTACAACCCCATACCGATTATTATTAACCTCGTAAAGATTAGACTAGAAATTCCACCCAATGAAAAACGTGGGGTGCACTTAATCACCGATAAGTACAGGAATAGTTTATTTCTGTCGCTAATAATGTTTTGTACAAACTGCTTTGTGAGTGTTTCAACAACTTCTATTTTCTATTTTCTACTCTCCATATTATTATGCACCCCACGTTCTAGCTCCCAGCTCTCCTTCTCCAGCAGGGGTCGGAGGGGGAAGGGTAGGGGTCCGTAGCCGGATCCGCAACAATTATGAAATTATTTTAAATACGTAACAAACTAACTCGACACTTATCATGTCTTACGTAAAATTTGATGCTCTTTCACATGGCAATCTTACAATTACAGAAAAAGTCATGCAACAAAGTTATAGGGGTTTTTTTATTGAAAATCATCGAATTTTCGTTTTTTTCTTTTAAAGCTTGTTTTTGTTGACTTAGTTTGATCAATAAACTTCAATAGCATAAAGTTATTGTATCATAAATTAAAATATTCAAGAGGAGCCATGTTTCATCAAAAATGGCCGTCTTAACCTAAAAATCGAAAAGTTGAATACATTTGCGATTCAGAATGATCTGTCATGATGATCTGTGTATTCGAAAACTCGAGTGGTTCTTATAGATAAGTGACAAATATCTCAATAAATATATGATATACGGAAAAATTAGTAAGAACCTCTTCTCTTTACAATAAGTAGCGGAACATTTTTAATCCAGGAATTTTTTCCACATCTCTAATCGTTCCAGAGATATAGCGATTTAAACAAGTAAATTGTATATAACAATTAACCTATGGTTTTTTTGGATAAAGACCCGACAGATTTGTATTCAAGAGGTCAAAACTATAAGAATCATTCCGGTTTTCGAATGGACCTTTCAATGCATAAAGAATCTTTGTCAGCGTCTGGACTATTAATAATTTTATTGTTTATTAAGATATATCGTTTATTCTCAGCACTCGCAGTCGACGGCTTCTGCGCACGCAGCCTACGTCTTGTTTAACCCGTTTCCGCCCAAAATGCCGTAAATTTCACTACATTTTAATCGTCACTTTTCTTATAGAAACTAACGATGAATAATTCTGAATATTTAGATTCTATTGTTTTCAACCCTCCTCTTTCCGAATCCGAAGTCCGTTTTTCGTTAGGAGCAGCCATTTTTTAAATATGGCGGCGAAAAGGCAAAAAAATACAGAAAATTTCGATGTTTGGAGCGGTTTTTCATGTTTTTCAATAAGTTTGCGCTGACCGATCACTCCAAAGACCTGGATCTGGTGGCATAATGAGTTCTTATCTGATGATAAGATCTACTCTTATGAGAGTCTTTCTTATTACTGACTAGTGTTATATCTTCACTTGCTAATGCTCGCTCAGGACATCCTAGTCCCTGCTAATTTCTTTGCTTATTGTATATATTTATACAACAATCTCCTTTAAATTTCAAGCTTTCCTTATTTCCGTCGGCAAGTTGCTCCCCTCCTGTATCATTCGTAACATTTCGATTGTTAGTGGAGGGGTCAAACATCGAAGGCTTAGGCAAAGCACTTGCAACAATATAATTAAATATAAATTACACTAATTAAATATGACTGAAATAGAAATTTCGTACTTCTTGCTTGATCTCTGTAATGTTTTTTACCAAAATATCTGCGGAGAGTCTGGATAAAGAGACCGGAGATTACTCCCCAGCTATTCAGAATACCAGCACAGGTCAACGTTTTGCTGTTGGGAAGCTGTGGGTCATTTCCGACGTAATTTTGTGCGTAGAATCAGAATCCGAAGTCAGAAGTGGCCCATCACGTCAGGATTTTAAGATATTTGAGGTTATTTACTCGAAAAACGCGTTTTTTTCTATTTTTGAGGTCATGTGCGGAAGACAAAACATTTTTATTTTCCTTTCGTTGGACCATGTGGTTCTACTCTTTTTCTTTAATATGGGATCCGCAGAATTCCATTACGACTTTTCTTCACCAAGATACGCCAATTTGAAATTACGATATACATGTAAACAAATTTACCTTGAAATGCTCTTGGAGAACAAACTCAAGGTCAAATTCAATGTCATGAAACCTATATAAATATAAACAACTATCTAAAATATGGATACTAATAACTAAAATCACGTTTCAGTATTCTGACTGTTTTTTTTTTTTGATAACGTTAATGGAATATATCTCGAAATTTCAAAATGGCCATAATTTTGTAAGAAAAAATCTTAGGTGATCGAATAAAACCTCTTTTTGAAGGGTAAAGTTAGTTCTAAAAGATGCAAATGGTACAGAAGGCAAACAAAATTTTCGCTTCCTGTACGTAACCTCAAACATAGCAAAATAACGCGTTTTTCGAGTACATGACCTCAAATATCTCAAAAATCTGACGTGATAGACCAATTCTGTCTTCGAGTTTGGATTCTACCCATACAATTACGTCGGAAATGACCCACAACATCCAAGACCTTCTTTTTTGTAGACCTGTATAGTTGGAGACTGAATGAAATCAAATGGGAACACCTTGTAGAGGAACAGTAAACGATAAAAGGAAAAGCAACAACAATGCAAGGGAAGGGTGAAAGGGAGATCGAATCAATGGAACAAAGCAAAAAGGAAAACGTTTAGAAAAAAGAAAACCAACAAAAAAACTATTAGAAAAAAAGGAAAATCCTCCAGACAAAAACCTCATGATTGGTGGATGAAATGTGGGTGGTACTACTACCAACCAATAGACTCCTTTCCAGCTTCAAAAATTGTAGGAAAAGTAACAAGAAGGGTAGCATTAAACCAAAATAAACTAGTGTTTTATCTTGTACTTGCTTAATGGATTCAAATAATTGTGATTTTTAATATTCTTTGTTAAATTTAAACAAAGTTCTCCATTTTCTATTCACTATTTACATAACACTAGATTAAATACCTTTTGGACCCTGTGGCTGCTAACATCTAAACAAACATTAATCATGTAAAGAAACTTAAAATGTTAGTATTAAATATTTTCTTTGGTTAACATCTTTAATGAAAACTTAATACCAATTGAACACTCTATATGTGGATGTATTTATTTCAAGAGTTCATAATACACGATAATGGTAAAATGTACATATTTCCGATTTACAATAAACGCCATCGAAGTTCGTTTTCTTCCGGAGGCGTTTTTAAACGAATCACGTGATCTAACCTCAAAAATATGTCATCGTTGGATTACGTTGTTACGTTTGTTTGACGTATTCTTCCCGCGCTCGTTAGCGCAACGAAATTGATTTAATCGGAGTTTATGACTACGTCGAATAGTGGTTAGGATGTAACGTGATCATCATTAAAAGCTATAAATACCCAGTCAGCACTGGACGTCCAGTGGACGTACATATTTCGTCCATGTTACGTCCATACGTCCAGGACAAAAAAAGGACGTAAATGGCCGTCCAATGTAGGTACATCTCCGGACGTTTTATGTACGTCCATCTCTGAACATCCAACGGACGTCCATATTACGTCCAAATTAGGTACATAAATGTATGGACGTATATCGTATGTC
The DNA here is from genome assembly GCA_030407085.1 of Trichopria drosophilae. Taxonomy (NCBI): domain Eukaryota; kingdom Metazoa; phylum Arthropoda; class Insecta; order Hymenoptera; family Diapriidae; genus Trichopria; species Trichopria drosophilae. Next base: position 187,504,213 of record CM059582.1, read on the forward strand.
CTATGTACGTACATACTTGGACGTCCAGTGTACATACTTATGTAGACATCCACGGTACGTCCATTTTTCGACCATTCAGACCTGCATTTTTATGGACGAATAATGGACGCCCAGTGTACGTACATACTTGGATGTCCAATGTTCGCACTTACGTGGACGTCAACCGTACTTCCATTTTTCGACCATTCGGGCTTGCATTTTTATGAACGAATAATGGACGTCCAATGTACATAGACACGTGGAAGTCCAGTGTACGTACATAAGTGGACGTCCGCGGCACATCCATTTTTCCCGACATGGATTTAGAAATATGTCAAAATACGAGATGGTTCTCTTCTCGTTTTGCATCGGCGACGTTCGTACGTGCGTAAACATTCTGACAGGTCGTTAGAACGATTATATTTTCGTTCTGTAACGTTAAAAAAAATACTATAAATACGATAGCGACATATTGAAACCAAACGATTCTCGATGAAATGCCGAATGATGTCGCGAGATGAATCAAATCGTATGAAAACATCCATGCAAATAATTCCCCTCAAAAATATTCCATAAAATCCCAGCGACGAAAAAAAATGTACTCGTCTGGTGTTAGTTTTAAAATTCAGTTCAGTCCCGAGTGTGAACGCAGGCAGGGGGGGGATGAGGCGTCTTCTACGAAACGAATGGTACCATTCGATCTCGGAAGAACGAATCGAGCCTCGGATTGGGAATCGAATAGTAGAAAACCTAACGGATCTCGACAAATAGGAAGGGATGGGTAGGGGCAGGGGTCACAACTCAGTGTTATAAAAATATAGTTTGAGGAATCACAGATCCATTATATACAAAGGGTGACACTTCCGTCTTGAGTCATTTAATGATTTAGTCGGAAGAGTCGCTGCTGGAGGATACGGTGGATCGTTTCCGGTATCCTCGTCTTGCAACATCGACTTTCTTTCTGAAGGTTTCGAAATTCTTCTGAGCTTGTTCGGAATCGGAACCCTCAGGATCCGTCTTAAGCTTTCTGGCTGATGATTCGCACTTTTCGCTGGTCGACGTACCGGAAGTGATCCCGCTATCCGGTGTCGGTGGGATTTTGCTTATTTTCTTCAGCGGTGTCGAAGTTCGAATACCATTGTGAGAAAAAACACCATTTACTGATTCGCCATTTATGTCTTCTGGGACTCGCTGACGTTTATTTTTGGTCGTGAATCTACGATTGCTGTTTTTCGATTTTCGAGATTTCCGACGTTCTTCTTTAACTGAATTGTCTGAATCAGTTTTTGGATGTTTACGTTTGGCCGGAACCGACACCCTGGACTCATCCTCTGTGCTGCTGCTGCTGCTGCTGCTGCTGCTGCTGCTACTGCTGCAGCTACTGGAAGGTCGAGATTCGCACTCGAGTGGAGTCCCCATATACCGAGGTCGTCGGGAACTACTCAGGCCCGAACTTGTACTGGGTTGTGTCGAATCTACCGGTTGGACGTCGCTCTCCAAAAATCGATCTTTCTTCAAAATACGTTTCCGCCGTACTCTACTTTTGGTCATAGGCGATACTTTTTTATCAGTTAATTTTAATTTCGTAGTGCCCTGCGATTTGGGTCTTATCCGCGCACTAGTATCTTCATCGCTGTCTGATCCCGAACGAAGGATTTGCAGCACGATTGAATTGGATCCAGTTTTCGCGGCTGGTCCGGTACCCATTCCTGCTAATTTCATCAATTTGTCACGACGGTTTGCTATGAGACGAGTGATGCGATTTGAGGATTCAGACGTTCGTTCAGTTACGACATTTTCAGAAGTTCCTTGTGTGCCCAGGGTAGAACCCAGAATACTCAGCATTAATAGTCGATCAGATGCTGTTGAATCTACACAGAACAGAAATTAATTGCACTTTAGAATAAACATATCGCTGTTAAATATTCCAATATATTTAATAATTACAAATTTATTTTAAAATTATACTATTTCAGAAGTAGCTTTTGAAAGGGATTTACTAAGATTTTATTTTACCTTGCTCCATCATCAATTCCAGATTTAAAATACGACATACTAACGGAAACTAAATAATACAATATATTATTTCATTAAATATTAATACTAAAATGAAACGCAATGGGCGAAATAATTGTTTTTATTTCATAACATAAATATTGTAAACAACCAATGTATTTATGAAAAAACTATTTTACTTGGATTTTGGATTCGCTAGGCATTAAAATACTTGTTTGTTATAAACTTTCACATCAACTCACTTTGTGTTTTAATATATTGATTTTAGAAGATTTAATTGTTTTATTTACAATATCCAATATTTATTAATAATTGAAAAGACAACGAGGATGATTATGATGTTAATGATGCCAATGATCATCGAACAAATGAAGCAGGGTCGTTTCTGTATTAAAAAAATAATGAAAATACCGATTGTAAAATGATGTAGTAAATTTAAAAGGAGTGATTTAATTTTATTATTCTAGTGTATTTTTTACAAAACTAGTGTAATAACTTTTCATTATTTAATGTATTTCCAAAAATATGGCCATTTAAAGTTACCTAAAAGGGGAAAAACTTATGGTCGTTGTTGTTTATGGTTGATTAACTTTTTTCCCGTGCATTTCTGAGAAAAGTTATACGGAAGTAAGTTAAAGCGAGGGTAATTACGAACAATTTAAAAAAAAAATTGTAATCATTTTTATCCTCTACATCAAAAGTTGCAGAGCTTTAAAGATACCTACTTTTTCTGCCTAGATTTGACATCATGCCAGTTTAATTAAAATAGTTTTTTATGACTTTTAAAGTAATTTTCAATGGTTAACATGATACTTATTTGTTTTCAACTTCTTCAATTATTATATAAGTGTAGTATATAAATACATATCCTAGGGAATCCAAAAGTATTGAGTCGTAAAAACAACTTTTATATGTAATTAGTCTAATTTTTGTAGAATTGTTCGTAATTACGTTTACTTTAGCGGATTGATCCGTTATTTCTATTTGTGTGGTCAAAAATATGGGTTACTCTTTATAAAAGTCATTTTGATCCCGAAATGACCTGTTAGATCATGGTCGAGGTCAAATATAAGATCACGGTAGCATAGGTAAGAAAATATCCTAAAACTTTTGTCTGAAACTTTTTTTCCTAAAGTGCATTCCGCGAAAGTTGTTCTGACGACTCAATACTTTTGGATCCCCTAGGATATGTATGTATATACTACACTTATATGATAATTGAAGAAGTTAAAAACAACTAAGTATCATTTTAACCATTGAAAATTACTTTAAAAGTCGTAAAAATATATTTTAATTCAACTGGCATGATGTCAAATCAAGGCAGAAAAAGTAGCTATATACTCAAAGCTCTGCAACTTTTGATGTAAAGCATAAAAATGATTTCGTTTTTTTTTAAATTGTTCGTAATTACCTTCACTTTAACTTACTTCCCTATAACTTTTCTCAGAAATGCCCAGGAAAAAAGTTAATCAACCATTAACAACAACGACCATAATTTTTTCCCCTTTTAGGTAACTTTGAAAAAATTTGATTTTTCAAAGTTACACTTGGAAATATAAAGTTTGACGTGGTCGCATTTTTTATGTATAGGTGGCACACATTCGGGTAAAGGCTCAAATTACTTCTTATCATATAGGTTATGTACCCCTGTTGTGTGGTTTCTTAAAATCCAATTATAAAAAAATTATCTAAGATTGAATGCTAAATTGTCAACGATAAAAAAAGTTATCTCACAAGTTTGAAGGTATATAATTTTATTCCTCAGTGAGGCATATCATTAAGTTAAGGATTTTCCTTTGTTTATATCCCCGAATACTTCCACAAAAAACTACTGACTATAAAAAATAATGTTAAAAAAGTTTCAGTGTAAAAACTGAAAAAATGTAGTGAGTGTCGCGCACCAAAAACGGGCAAATTCACTACTTTTATTTACTCTCATTGTTTTCTATATATCTGTAATAAGTAATAAACACTTATTAAATCTAAAACGAACAAAAATTTGTTAATCTGTGGTGTTGCAAAGTAATATTTAACATTTTTAAGGTATCATAATGAGCGACAACATAAAGTTTAAAAGTTCTAGAACGATGCCCATATATCTGGAGTAAACAAATTCACTCCTTACATATTGGTTCACCTTTCACTTTTGCTTGGAGCGAATTCTCACTCTTTAAGAGTCAAATTTCACTCAAAGTAATTTAGAGAGTGATGAGCGACCATAGAAAAGCTACAACTTCATATCTTTTTAAAATCAATTACAGTTTAATTCCTATTATTAAATGACGATAAAACGCAAAAAAAAGTCGAAACTAATGGGTGAAATTCGGAGAAAAAATAAAATAAAAGTTATAAACTCGAATAGGCACGTCTCCTATCTCTACAATATTTGTTTGCATATAAAAACCAACTACTTCCGTGATATAACGTGTGATTCACGATTCGTGACTTCTGATTCATGATTCTGATGAGAAATTATCATAATGACGAATATACTTCATAAATGCGCTGCATAATTATCACTACTGATATTAATTAAAGTTATAAATTCGCATTGCTGATTATGTAAGTATCAACTACATGAACAACAATAGAAGAAAATTACGAGTTTTATCAAGCGAATAACAATGTAATGATAAAAATATTAATAAGGGTTCGGCTTTGTCCTACAAAGTTGGTTGCTGTTGATTTTCCTCGACGTTTCGAACGACTTGCGTTCATTTTCAAGAGGTTACTGGGATTCAAGAGGACAGTAACCTCTTGAAAATGAACGCAAGTCGTTCGAAACGTCGAGGAAAATCAACAGCAACCAACTTTGTAGGACAAAGCCGAACCCTTATTAATATTTTTATTATATATAACTTCTACATAAAAACACCGTGTAACAATGTAATGAGTTTGAAGTGAATATTTTGTTAAAGTTATTTAAATATAATATACGTGGACGGCCATCAGTGTAACGTTTGTTTATTATTAGTTTTTTAACGTATTCCTCACAAATTGTAACCAATAATGACACTGCGTTTGACTATCCTTATACATAATATTATTATTTCTTTAACCCTTACAAGCACGGTGTCGAACTAGATCGACACCTTTTTTAATGCATTTTTTACATATTTCAGGTAATTATTAATCAATTTTCTTGCAATTTTTTGCTTCACACCTTAAGAGACATAAATAAATTAATATTTATCATAAATTATTATGTTATAATTGTTTAAATAATCAACAAATTGTAAATTTTATGGATTTTTTCAAACATGACGAAACTGGGTACTCTGGGGTTTTTGGAGTCACTGATTACGAATCTGATCTCAGATTTTCAAAATTCAATATGGCGGATCCAAAATGGCGGACCGAAACGTGGAAAAGTTACTTGATTGATATGAAACTGGGTACTCCAGGGTTTATGCGGTCGCTGATTACGAATCTGAACTCAGATTTTCAATATTAAAAACGGCGAATTCAATATGGCATACCCGAATTTTAAAATGTCATAGTTCGCGGCTGTAAAACTCACCTGTACTCGTCGTTAAGTTCTAAATTATTTATCGAAAATAATTAACATTGACTAAAAATACAAAAAAAATACAATTAAAAACAATAATAAACAAAAAATGGAGACAATAACCGCCACGTCCCCGTTCGTGTATCTGGATTCGACTGAGAGCGGTGCTCTTTTGTATCAAATTGAAAACTTCCAGTTTCATTAGTCGATCAAGTAATTTTTCCGCATTTCGGTCCGCCATTTTGGATCCACCATATTGAATTTTGAAAATCTGAGTTTAGATTCATAATCAGCGACCCCACAAACCCCTGAGTACCCAGTTTCATCTCGATTAAGTAACTTTTCCACATTTCGGTCCGTCGTTTTGGATCCGTCATATTGAATTTTGAAAATCTGAATTCAGTTTCGTAATCCGCGACTCCAAAAACCCCCGAGTCACGATTTTCAACCATTTTCAGCGTAAGGAAAAATGTACAGTGGCCTTCCCCTTATTTTTACTCCTATTATTTTAACTGCGTCCTTTATTTTAACTTTTTTCGTCTCTTATGTTAACTTCTTCCCCTCGTGAGTTCCTCCACCATTCGCCATTTGAAAGTGTTCAAAAGAGGGCAGACTGCTGTTTGCGCTTGCGCATACAGGTGAAGAAGGACGCCACTATATCTCCTCTCTCTCTGTTTTTATTCTCTCATACTGCCAGTGGTGAGGATGAGGGGAAGCGATAAAATAAGGGAAGAAGCCGCCATCTTCCTTGACTCGAAAAGTTAAAATAAGGGGAGGGGCACTGTATGCTTCAAAGGGTTAATCCCTTCGTGCCTCCGGTACATATATGTACCACCTACAAAATATGTTATAACTCTTATGCATTTCAACGAATCAGCAAATAGTTTGGCTTCATTTATTCACTGGGGTTACTATTACATGTAAAAAAATAATAAATAACATAGAACAATTATAATTACTAGAAACAATAGGTATAATTTTGAGAAAAATACTTTTTTTCAAAGTTGCTTATATTTTCTACAAAATATACATCAGAATCGTGTTCAGCGACCACAAAAACATATAAACCATCTATTTCGATAACAGAAGCCTTCTATTGATTCTTTTGTAATCCTGTGTCGTTATTTAAATTCGCGCGTCTGAAAAAAGTTCTCCTATTGTCCGGAAGGTGGTGTATGCAAAGTTCTGAAAAATTCTCTCACTATCGAAACGCATTGTGCGTTTTTCAAAACAGCATCCGCCATATTGGATTCATCATCTTCAATTTTGAAAATCTGACCTCAGATTCGGAATCAGCGACCCCGAAAAACCCCAAGTGGTGAGTTTCAAGCAAATATAAGCAATTAAAAAAAAAAGTCCGCCATATTGGATCTGCCATTTTGAATTTTGAAATTCTCACCTCAGATTCGGAATGAACGACACAAAAAAACCCATGGAGTTGAGTTCAAGCAAATATAAGCAATTTTAAAAAAAAGTCCGCCATATTGGATCTGCCCTTTTGAATTTTGAAAATGTGACCTCAGATTCGGAGTGAAGAACCCAAAAAAACCCCATCGAGTTGAGTTCAAGCAAATATAAGCAATTAAACAAAAAAAAAGTCCACCATATTGGATCTGCCATTTTGAATTTTGAAAATCTGACCTCAGATTCGGAATGAATGACACAAAAAAAAACCCATGGAGTTCAGTTCAAGCAAATGTAAGCAATTTAAAAAAAATGTCCGCCATCTTGAATTTTGAAAATCTGACGTCAGATTCGGAATCAGCGACCCCAAAGACCCGCAAGTGGTAAGTTGAATCAAAATCCACCCGCTGCTTTCTTCGTGGGCATGAAAGGGTTAAATATCTTTAAAAAAATAAAAACTTATTTCTATTTATCAATTCATCCAAAAACGAATTTTAGAAGAGATATTTTAAAAAATACGCAAACCCCTCCCAATATTAGCCTAGCCCGGTGTTGTCTACCACTTTCTAAGCCCCTCCTCTAATATTAGTCGAATGAGAGGACGAAACATTTCGCACGTATAATAAAAAATCGTGCATGCGTCGAGATGTTCAACATATAACTGTCAACTTATCACAAAGTGAACCACTGCGCAAGCGTGACATTGCCGATGCGATGGTGGGGAAAGGCTACTAATGAGAGGGAACTTGCGGCTAATATTAGCAGGAGGCTAATATTGAGAAGGACTAATCTGTATATACGTCCATATCATGGTCTGTACTTAATCACGACCATGCGCGTCCTCAAAATCACCGCAAGGTGGCGCAACTGCAGTCCTTCACATGGTGAATCGTTAAAACATCAAATCAGACGGGTTTTCATAACCATAGAAATTTAATACAGTAGAACTTCACTTTATTGTCCTACTCGGGGCACTGGAATAACGAAAGAGGGAAGAAGAACTGACCTTACCTGCGCTAAATACGTGAAGGGAATCTCGCTAATAATGTGAAGGCGCTAACAAAGCGAAGGACAATAAAGTGAAGTTCTGCTGTATTTGTTAACCGCTCTTTGCCGAACCCAACATAAGTTAACTACTTAAATAGTTAAAACATATCCGATGTATCATAGTATTCTTAACTTCAAATGTCAACATAATTTTACAATTAAATTCATTTTAAAATAGCAAAACAGGTGTTATAACCTATTTCCGTAATGAAAATAAATTGTATTATTTACCTTAACATATTACTTAGTTCCAATGGAATTAATTACATTTTAGTTTGTGTTTTCATGTAAAAAAACTGCTAGTCAATTTTAGGTTATGTCCTATTCACGAATTATATCCGATTAGAACGAAAGAAAATCTGTTTCTTCTGATAATATCAATACATCATTTAATTGATGTCAATGAAATGTTTCCTAACACTTTTATATCAAATATCATAATCATCTTTGAAGATAAAAAAATTATCATTTAAAAAAGAATTTGATGGATCAAAGAAGTCTGTTACTCAGAATAATTATTTTGTTTTTGCATCTGATTGTGGTTTTGTGTGTGTGTGTGAATTCTTATAAACATGTCGTTATCCTTCGATAGGCATCATAAAACTATTTTTCAGTAATAGTAATTAAATTTTTCTTACCATCAGAGTCAGAAGCATTGTACGACCGGCTTCTCGATGTGTTATTCTCTGGATCGCTAGGAGTTGGAGGTGTTGTTGGCATATCCTCCGAACTCCAGCCTTCGATTTCTCGTTGAACAAGAGAATCGAAAAACGCCATCATCTTCGGATCTTCCCGAGTCGACTGATGACTATAATCGTGTGTCATGAACTGACCGCTTCTTAACACTAGGCTGATGTATTCATCATGTGTAAAAACTCGTCTTGCTCTTTCTTGCTTCAGTACGTCCTTCTGCTTAAATGGTAAAATATAAATAATTTCCTTTGTGCTTTTTGTAAAATGTGTATGACAGTATTGATTATTACCTCTAAACCTCCTAAACTAAAATGTCCAATTACGAAAGGACTCCAGATTTTAATGATCTTTTCTACACCGGATGAGGCAAGAATACAGCTTGCTTGATTGTAACGAACTTGATTTACTATAGATCGGTGCCCGCGTAGGATCATGTGGGCAGAATCGACCCATTTGACAGTCTCATATGGAATTTTCCACATATAAAGATTGAAGTCGTCAGACCCTGAAATATTAAAACATGATTATTTCTAGTCATTTGTAGATTTATATTTCTTTCAATAAGAAATATTTTACAATACCTGAGAGAATATATTCATCGCTATCACCCGCAAAGCAACAGGATTTCATCGTACAACTATTGTAGTACCCGGGATGATCGAATTGACATAAATGTACTGGATTATCAGTTGCGTATAAAACTGGCGGTAATCTTCGACGAAGGGCTAGTAATCTAGTTCCGGTTCTATTAAATCTCACGTTCATACAACATTGCGAAGCTACTTCCGCTCCGTATCGTAACAGTGGACTACAAAAATACAGTAATATTAATAATTATGTTGTTTAAAGATTATTTTACTAGAGATTATTTGGATACTTACACTGTAGGTTTTCTTACATCCCATGTGCTAACTCCTTCTTTTGCATTTGCGGTTGCTAATGTTCTTGGCTCGATGGGATTAAAATTAACAGAATGAAAAGCAGTCTTGTACTGTGCCAGGCAAAATGATTCGGATGTGCCGGATTCCCGAGTATCAAAAATAAGAACTCGACCATCGTCGCAAGCACTTGAAAAAATGTTATCGTTGTATGGATGTACCGATATTCCATATACCGGTTTTTCATGCAAGAAGTAATTTAATGGATCTCCGCTGCAATTAAAATTTTCTCTTATTTAGTTTCATTAATACTTTTCCTAATTAATTTTTGTAATATTATCGTAGAATTTATCTAAATTCATGTTATTAAAGTCAAATAGGTAAAACGTAAATTAATGAGTTTGTGTTTTATTACTGCGAAAAGTTTATTGTTTAAAGTTATATTATTATTGCTTTTTATTCAAGTTATTTATTTTTATATATAATAATAATAAATTTTATTCAGGACTAATCGCAAAAGTATGTGAATCATACTTGTAAACGCACCTGATATTGTTACTCTAAAACTATCTTATAAACTAACATGAAACTATGTTTTCCTGCATATACACTGTGAAAAATTTCGATGTAATTTTACAGTGAAAAGGTGAAATTAAATTCCAATGGATATCATTGTAAATTTACAGTGACATAGTAAAATTTCTACATTATCGATGTAATTTTACATGTGTGCTGTAAATCGGAAAGAATAAGTTTTTATTGTCAGTAGCGCCACAGTGATCGACAATTAGAACCATTTTACATTTTTCTTGTGATTTTACATGAAAAAGATTGAAAATTATAAAGGCGATGTAAAATTAGATTTTTTTAAATTACACAATCGGTGTGTTACAAAGGCAATAGAATAGAATTTTTTTTTAGAATAGAATTTTATTAATTAAATAAGTGTATGTACATAATATTTCATGTATATCACATAAATATTTCTGCGAGCATTTATTGCCATAATGGCCTCTCCACACATCTATTTACATAATCACTGTATTTGTTGTGATCGCATTACATCATCTCCCTGATTGTTTCTCTCGGTGTTCGCTGTATCATCCGTTTAACAAATAAGAATAGTCCGAACTTGGGATACGGAGTGTTTATTAAGAACATGTTGTATAACTTTGCAGCAACGTAGTCAAAACATTGTCTCGATACAGTTTTCATTCTGCTAGGCACGATTGCTGATCTGTTAGCACTGTTCCTTGTAATTGTACTGCTATTGTTAAAAGTCAATAGTGCATTTTGTATCGCATAAGTGAGAGATGTTTGTGCAAATCTTTGTCTTATGTCCAATATTCCGAGGTCTGCATAGATCTTCTCCGTAGGGTATAATATATTTTTACCTAATATTTTCTTCAATAGTCTTTTCTGTAGAAGTTCTAATTTAATTAGATGCCTATTATATAACCCTCCCCATGCGATTATGCCATAATGAAGTACAGTCGAAAATTACATTTTTGTAACAAACAATGTAAAATTACATTTTTGTAACAAACAATGTAAAATTACATTTTTGTAACAAACAATGTAAAATTACATTTTTTTAAATTGTACAATCAATGTAAAATTACAATGGCGATGTAAAATTACATTTTTTTAAATTGTACAATCGATGTAAAATTACAAAGGCGATGTAAAATTACAAAGGCGATGAAAAATTACATTTATTTAAATTACACAATCGGTGTAAAATTACAAAGGCAATGTAAAATTACATTTTTTTAAATTGTACAATCGATGTAAAATTAATTTTTTTTTTTTAATTGTACAATCGATGCAAAATTACAAAGGCGATGTAAAATTACATTTTTTTAAATTGTACAATCGATGTAAAATTAATTTTTTTTTTAAATGTACAATCGATGCAAAATTACAAAGGCGATGTAAAATTACATTTTTTTAAATTGTACAATCAATGTAAAATTACAAAGGCGATGTAAAATTACATTTTTTTAAATTGTACAATCGATGTAAAATTACAAAGGCGATGTAAAATTACATTTATTTAAATTACACAATCGGTGTAAAATTACAAAGGCAATGTAAAATTACATTTTTGTAACAAACAATGTAAAATTACATTTTTGTAACAAACAATGTAAAATTACATTTTTTTAAATTGTACAATCAATGTAAAATTAATTTTTTTTTAATTGTACAATCGATGCAAAATTACAAAGGCGATGTAAAATTACATTTTTTTAAATTGTACAATCAATGTAAAATTACAAAGGCGATGTAAAATTACATTTTTTTAAATTGTACAATCGATGTAAAATTAATTTTTTTTTTAAATGTACAATCGATGCAAAATTACAAAGGCGATGTAAAATTACATTTTTTTAAATTGTACAATCAATGTAAAATTACAAAGGCGATGTAAAATTACATTTTTTTAAATTGTACAATCGATGTAAAATTACAAAGGCGATGTAAAATTACATTTATTTAAATTACACAATCAGTGTAAAATTACAAAGGCGATGTAAAATTACATTTTTTTAAATTGTACAATCGATGTAAAATTAATTTTTTTTTTAAATGTACAATCGATGCAAAATTACAAAGGCGATGTAAAATTACATTTTTTTAAATTGTACAATCAATGTAAAATTACAAAGGCGATGTAAAATTACATTTTTTTAAATTGTACAATCGATGTAAAATTACAAAGGCGATGTAAAATTACATTTATTTAAATTACACAATCAGTGTAAAATTACAAAGGCGATGTAAAATTACATTTTTTTAAATTGTACAATCGATGTAAAATTAATTTTTTTTTTAAATGTACAATCGATGCAAAATTACAAAGGCGATGTAAAATTACATTTTTTTAAATTGTACAATCAATGTAAAATTACAAAGGCGATGTAAAATTACATTTTTTTAAATTGTACAATCGATGTAAAATTACAAAGGCGATGTAAAATTACATTTATTTAAATTACACAATCAGTGTAAAATTACAAAGGCGATGTAAAATTACATTTTTTTAAATTGTACAATCGTTGTAAAATTAATTTTTTTTTTTAATTGTACAATCGATGCAAAATTACAAAGGCGAGGTAAAATTACATTTTTTTAAATTACACAATCGGTGTGTTACAAAGGTGATGTAAAATTACATTTTTTTAAATTGTACAATCGATGTAAAATTACAAAATGTTTACATTTATTTAAATTGTACACAATCGTGCAAAATTACAAAGGCGATGTAAAATTACATTTTTTTAAATTGTACAATCAATGTAAAATTACAAAGGCAATGTAAAATTACATTTTTTTAAATTGTACAATCGATGTAAAATTACAAAGGCGATGTAAAATTACATTTTTGTAAATTGTACAATCAATGTAAAATTACAATGGCGATGTAAAATTACATTTTTTTAAATTGTACAATCGATGTAAAATTAATTTTTTTTTTTTAATTGTACAATCGATGCAAAATTACAAAGGCGATGTAAAATTACATTTTTTTAAATTGTACAATCGATGTAAAATTAATTTTTTTTTTTAAATTGTACAATCGATGCAAAATTACAAAGGCGATGTAAAATTATATTTCTTTAAAATTGTACAATCGATGTAAAATTAATTTTTTTTTTTAAATGTACAATCGATGCAAAATTACAAAGGCGATGTAAAATTACATTTTTTTAAATTGTACAATCAATGTAAAATTACAAAGGCGATGTAAAATTACATTTTTTTAAATTGTACAATCGATGTAAAATTACAAAGGCGATGTAAAATTACATTTATTTAAATTACACAATCAGTGTAAAATTACAAAGGCGATGTAAAATTACATTTTTTTAAATTGTACAATCGATGTGTAATTATTTTTTTTTTTAAATTGTACAATCGATGCAAAATTACAAAGGCGATGTAAAATTACATTTTTTTAAATTGTACAATCGATGTAAAATTAATTTTTTTTTTTAAATGTACAATCGATGCAAAATTACAAAGGCGATGTAAAATTACATTTTTTTAAATTGTACAATCGATGTAAAATTAATTTTTTTTTTTTAATTGTACAATCGATGCAAATTACAAAATGTAAAATTACAAAGGCGATGTAAAATTACAAATTACATTTTTTTTAAATTGTACAATCAATGTAAAATTACAAAGGCGATGTAAAATTACATTTTTTTAAATTGTACAATCGATGTAAAATTACAAAGGCGATGTAAAATTACATTTACATTTATTTAAATTACACAATCAGTGTAAAATTACAAAGGCGATGTAAAATTACATTTTTTTAAATTGTACAATCGATGTAAAATTAATTTTTTTTTTAAATGTACAATCGATGCAAAATTACAAAGGCGATGTAAAATTACATTTTTTTAAATCGTACAATCAATGTAAAATTACAAAGGCGATGTAAAATTACATTTTTTTAAATTGTACAATCGATGTAAAATTACAAAGGCGATGTAAAATTACATTTATTTAAATTACACAATCAGTGTAAAATTACAAAGGCGATGTAAAATTACATTTTTTTAAATTGTACAATCGATGTAAAATTAATTTTTTGTTTAATTGTACAATCGATGCAAAATTACAAAGGCGAGGTAAAATTACATTTTTTTAAATTACACAATCGGTGTGTTACAAAGGTGATGTAAAATTATATTTTTTTATGTAATTTTACATCGCCTTTGTAAATTTACATTTTTTTAAATTGTACAATCGATGTAAAATTAATTTTTTTTTTTAAATGTACAATCGATGCAAAATTACAAAGGCGATGTAAAATTACATTTTTTTAAATTGTACAATCGATGTAAAATTAATTTTTTTTTTTAAATGTACAATCGATGCAAAATTACAAAGGCGATGTAAAATTACATTTTTTTAAATTGTACAATCAATGTAAAATTACAAAGGCGATGTAAAATTACATTTTTTTAAATTGTACAATCGATGTAAAATTACAAAGGCGATGTAAAATTACATTTATTTAAATTACACAATCAGTGTAAAATTACAAAGGCGATGTAAAATTACATTTTTTTAAATTGTACAATCGATGTAAAATTAATTTTTTTTTTTAATTGTACAATCGATGCAAAATTACAAAGGCGAGGTAAAATTACATTTTTTTAAATTACACAATCGGTGTGTTACAAAGGTGATGTAAAATTATATTTTTTTAAAATTGTACAATCGATGTAAAATTAATTTTTTTTTTTTAATTGTACAATCGATGCAAAATTACAAAGGCGATGTAAAATTACATTTTTTTAAATTACACAATCGGTGTGTTACAAAGGTGATGTAAAATTATATTTTTTTAAAATTGTACAATCGATGTAAAATTACAAAGGCGATGTAAAATTACATTTATTTAAATTACAAAATTGGCTTAAATTGTACAATCGATGTAAAATTACATTTTTTTTAAATTGTACAATCGTTGTAAAATTACATTCTTTTAAATTACACAATCGATGTAAAATTACCACGATTACCCCTGGTATTTTTATTTCCACCTTCTGCACTGTAAATTTACATATTCACCGTAAATTTTACACGTTTATGGTAAATTTCCTTCTGTCTTTGTTTGCTATTTACTGGAAACATGTAATTTTACAACAATAGTAATAGAAAATGTCAAGAAAATTATAAAAACTCGGAAATGTAATTATAATAATAATAAATTTATTCAGGAGGTTTACATGATGGGATTTACCCAATACATAGTAAATTCGCAAAAGTATTTACATACTTGTCCGCGCCCTGAAGCCTAAATTTAACTTAAAACTAACTTAAATTTAGGTAACTTAGTCCTTTATTGATTAGGGATTAAGTGATAGACTACAGATTGATATTTATGTATTCGTACAGTTATTGTGAAAATACTAAGTGGTATATACATAACACAATTAAAGCGTGCTGCGTAAGATTATTTAATTAAAGTGTATGTATCAAGTTCACGACTGTTTTTATCTCTCAGCCACTTTTTTACTGCTAATTTCGATATATTTAGGTTAGATACAATTTTAGATTTAATTAACAAATTTATAATTTTGCTCGCGATAGATATATAACATCTTTGACCTATATTTCTTATACTAAATGGAATTACAACCTGGCTTAATTGTTGCGCTCTAGTATTTGCAGCCATTCTCTTACTTGTCACTAAATTTTTCTTAGTTACAAACATAACTATTATTAAATAGTATATTTTACGTATTTCGAGTAATCCGCTAGCATTGAATAACATATCGGATGGGTATAAACGATTTTTATAGAATATAATTTTGATAACAGTTTTCTGTAAAATTTCAATGAACTTAAAAACATTATGTATACTTTTTTACTTAATTCTACGTTTACTTTTCACAGTGTAGATTATTTGTGAGTGATCTGTGAACATTATTGTAAACTAAGTGGAAATGCATTGTACGTTTTTAACCGAAAAACAGTATAATACATTGTTAATTGTGCCGCTGAAGCTAGCAGCAGATTCGCAGCATCGGATTCGAAAAAACTATGATTTTCAGCCATTAAAATTGCCATAAACAGATTATTTGTATAATATTTCAAATGGATTCACAAACAGAATCCCTGTGAATCTAGAAAATAGAATTCATATTAATCCCTACGAATCTACTTGAATCCAAAAATAATATCGCCGATAATGAAATAATACTGAATGCTTCGGAATCCAAAAACGCGAATTCAAACCAATCTCTACGAATCCATTTGAATCCAAAAATAATATCGTCGAAAATAACTAATGCTGAATGCTTCGGAATTAAAAAAAGCGAATTCAAATCAGTCTCTGCGAATCCATTTCAATCCAAAAATGATATTCTCGAAAGTAAGTAATGCTGAATGCCTTTGAATCCAAATAAGCATATCGAAACCAGTCTCTCCGAATCCATATAAATCCAAAAATAATAATGTCGAATACGACTAAGGCTGAATGCCTCTGAATCCAAAAATATGAATTCAAATCAGTCTCTGCGAATTCATTTGAATCCAAAAATAATAATGTCGAAAATAAGTATTGCTGAATGCCTCTGAATCCACAGAGACGAATTCAATACGGCCTGCGCGAATCCATGAAAGGTGGCATATATCCAATCATGATGGTCAAAAAAGAAGCTTTTTATATATTTTTTTTTTTTTACGAAAAAGAGAGGAATTGAAAAGGGGATTTACTTGGATTGAAAGGTATTCACAGGTATAGGAGTGAATCAAAATAAATCCATTTTAATCCATTTAAATCCATTTCAATCCATTTCAACCTAGGACAAATTAGGAATTCGCAGGGATTCAAATTTTGAATCCCTCCGAATCCTTTTTCGATTGCTGGGAGAGTAGTCACCTCATAAAGTAAAATAAAACCGAGAAATATAAATACATATATTAAACTAGTAGCGATTAAAAGAAATAAAACGGTTGTACTTAAAAAATGATCGTACTATTATTAAATGCAGCCATCAAAATTTATTTGTATCTAATACATAAATAAATAAAAATAAATGAATATGTTAATAAAAACGGGAAAATTAAAAATGAATTATATTACTTTTAAATTTCTTTTTACGATTTTCAATAATAAACAGAAGAATAGAAATGTAGGTTTATGGTCTGAATATTACGGTAACAAAATATTACAGACGAAAATATTACGCAGTAAAAATATTTTACCAAAAAAATAGTATAAATATTTCGATATAATTTTACAGCGTATCACATTGGAAATAAATCGATTCACGTGTAACGTAGTAAAAGTACAAGCCGTATGTAAAATAGCATAGTGTTACATTGCAGATATACAATTAGTATGTAAACAGCAATTATAAAAATTTCGGCCATTTTTTACTGTTTTTACGTTTATTTCAGAAAACCATGAGTTTTCTTGTTCTGCATGATCTGAACTTTGAAAATGTAATTGTCGTCGATTGTAAATTTGCAATATATCACTATGTAATTTTACATACGGCTTGTATTTTTACTACGTTACATGTGAATCCATTTATTTCCAACGTAATATGTAGTAAAATTACATCAACTTTTTTTACAGTGTGTAAAACAATAGATATTTCCACTCTCATCAAGTTTTCCAGGTTAGGTTAGGTTAAGTTAGATTAGGTCAGGTTAGGTAATATTTCTGAATATTTATATGGAATTGCTAATAGTATTAAGGTACGAAAAGATATCGATGTAAAAATTCTCGTAACTGAATGTAATAACATCCCATTAAACGAAAACGAATAGAAAGTTAAAAATACGAATTGAAATGAATTCAAGTGAATTGAAATGAATTTAAGTGAATTGAAACGAATTCAAGTGAATTCAAGTGAATTAAAATGAATTCAAGTGAATTAAAATGAATTAAAACGCATGAAAATGATTAATGAATCCATGAATGAATCCACTTTTTAATTCATTTTTATTCATTTTAATTCACTTGAATTCATTTTAACTTTCTATTCATTTTCGTTTACTGGGATAGGAATAAAGTTTCGGCAGAACCCCAAAGTTATTTGTTCTACATCGTATGTAGGTTAGGTTAGGTTAGGTAATATTTATGAATATTTACATATATGGAATTGCTGATAGTGTTAAGGTATCAAAAGATATTGATGTAAAAATTCTTGTAACTGAATGTAATAATATTTAGGAATAAAGTTTAGTCAGAACCCCAAAGTTATTTGTTGTACATCGTATGTAGGTTAGGTTAGGTTAGGTTAGGTTAGGTTAGGTTAGGTTATGTTAGGTTAGGTTCGGTTAGGTTAGGTAATAAAGTTACATGTTCTACATTGTGTGTAATTTTTTTCATGTTTTTATGTGTTTAATGAAAAGAGTTAATTGCATGTCGTTTTCATTTTTTATTCATAACATTTTTTAACCGTAATATTTTGTATCTTAATGTTTGGTACGGTAATATTTCATATCGTAATATTTAGATCTATATTTGAAATTTATTGTAAAATTATTCATCCTACTTTGTTAATAACTATTATTCTTTGTATTTCAATTACACAAAATATTTTTTGCTTGAAATGCAGCTGGAAAGTGATTAGAATAATAAAATTTGAATAAAAATAACAAAACAATTATTTTTTATTAATTTTATTTCTATTTAAGTTTATGAATGTTATTGTGATATTTCTAAACTATGAAATTGTTTAAAAAGTTGAAAATGTGCAACATCTTTGAACTTTACAACTTGTTGAAATTATTATAACGAATTGTGTTTTTTTGATAAAACAAAGTGTAAAAAAATATTTTTTCTGCATTTCTTTAGAAATATTTGAATTTTTTCAAATTGTATTTTTCAAAATATACATATAATGTCATTCAAATTAACTCTCATTAGTCAATTTCATTGAATTTGAAATAAATAGAAATTATAAAAAAAAAAAAAGTAAAAATATTTGATTTTGTTGATAATTTTTTATTACGACGTAATATTTTTTCACATTCTACGACTAAATTGAAACGAATGGTGATTTGTTTTTCCATTACAAATAATCTTCTTTAACGATGATGAAAATGGAACAACACAACATGAGCTAATATATTTTTATTATTCCCTAACATGCAAACAAAGATAATCTAATAAAAACCTATCTTTGATTTTCCAGAAAGATTCGTTACTAATTTATTACTACCTGATTACTAAGCAAAGTTCTTATCAAAAATAAGTTACTTTCCAATTAACATATGCATTTACTTCTACAAAGTCTTTTGTCGCTACAAATGTATCGACAGGGGCATCGGTATTCATTTCCCTTCGATACATGACAAATTTAAAAAAAAGAGTACTTACCTCTTTAAGTCGTGAACAATGACTTGATCATCGTTTCCACCGGAGAAGATTTTGGAGTTATTGCTGTCGTAATCAAGGCAGAAAATATTGCTGACATGTTGAGCTCTCATGACGGCAGGTTTAGAAATTCCTCCATGGATGGCTTGTTCGACTTTCCACAACAAAACTCTTCGATCATCCCCTCCTTAAAATAGAAAATAAAAACATTAGTCGTTGGTTTTTCATCGGTGAATTTTGGTTCGTACCTGATACAAGAAGGTCTCCTTGTTTTGAAAATTCAATGGCATTGACGCATCCGTAGTGGGCCAGGAAGTCTTTCCTGAAGAGGTTCTCCGCGTGTTCGAATCTCGCGTTGAGTAGGTGCCTGCGATAATTGGTCTTGTCATCGATTTGACGACCAAGCATGTACGGCACCACATTGTTCATCGTCAGATGTGCCATGGCGATGCTGTTACGGTTTTCCAAAAACGGGATCCTGACGCTTAGAAAAACTCCGACGACTTCCGTCCACCTTCACCCTGCTTTATTCTTTTCCATGTATTTTCCGAGTTGTCGCACCTTATAACTGTCAAACTGTGATGTCGGACGGCAAGAACCGAAGCGTAAGGAAGATAAGAAGACAATACGAGCAAATACGAGCGAGGAAAATAATAAGTGATGGGATGTCTGGGATTTTTATGCGCAGCTCCCTTGGCGCATGGCCGTGATTGGCCGAAGTAACGGAGCCGAAGTCGTCCGAGGTGGGATAAGATACAGTCGATTCGCTACAAGTTCCTAACAACAAGAGGCGATTTCTAAGAGATTTATAATATATTTTATTGTTATGGTAGAGTAGTGGGATAAGCGCTCGCTCGGCGCTACTACGGTGCGCGTAGTAAAATTTATGGTGTGGTTCGAGTCCCTTTTTTTTAATTTTTAATAATAATAACACTTGAGGCGCCTCACAACAGAAATGGCTAAGTCACAATAAATACGTTTTGAAAAAAAAACACAAAAACCTCTATGTCTTTAATGTATCTAAATTGCTTGTTAACCAATAAACTGTTCAATTCACTCATGAAAAATAAGATTTTTGAACGCATTCCCAAAAATAAAAATCGATTTTTTATAGAGAAAAGTCATTTTTTAATATGGACTTCGCCAATTTTGGTGTGACTTTTGCACTTGGCTATTTTTGAAAAAAAAATTTAAGGACTTAACTCATTTTGATCTGAAATTATGACTTAGCTATTTTTGTTTCAAAAATTTTAATGGACTTAGCGATTTTAGATTTGCAATTTATAAAGTTGTAATGTAATAATGCGTATTTTCATGATTACTATTAAGGGAAAAAAATTTAAAAGAAATATCTTTTAGTTTTTATCAAAAAATGGTTACCTTTTTTTTTATCAATATAGTTTTTTAATAATTCATTAAATAAATTTTATTTTTAAGTGCCGTATATACACAACAAAATTAATCAAATAATTGGTTAACATATAACAATATAACAATTTTATAAAATTTCAACAAAACAACCGTTTATTCACTTTCATCTTCATTTGTATCGTCTACTGTATAAATTTTATACGTACAATATATTATACGCGTTTATTGTATACACGTATATAGATAATAATATAGTATATTATTATGTACGTGTATACATATTATTGCGTACGTACGAGTATGTATTTGTGTGGATGTGCATATAATTATGAAATGTGTGTTTTTTTTTCATAAATGTACATGTATATTTTATTCTTAAAAGTAACATTGGACTTAGCCATTTTTAATAAACACGTTCAATGGACTTAGCGGTTTTTTGATTTGCATCAGTTTTCTAACATGCGAGAAACAAACGAAAAAGCACATTTTTTGTCCATTTTATAATGAAGTATAACAAAAAATAGACTAAAAAATATGAATATCTGAATAACTCAATTTTCGAAAAAAATGGACTTAGCCATTTCTGTTGTGAGACGCCTCACTTAATTATTACTGCAAGAATTAAAAGTTGAAATTGTATTTGTATTATTACTAACTATTATTTAATTAATAGTTACTTTTGTTAATTTCAATTGAACTTTAAAATTAGAAATGAAGCTACCTTGTTCGTTATATTCTTTACGCGGTAGTTGTAATTTATATTATTTTCAGAAATAAATAGTTCAAGTTAAATCGAAGAATAGATTTTTAAATCCTATTTAATTTAACAGAAAATTGAAGAGATAATTTTTAAAACCATTTTATAGTGGGAATAATAACTCAAACATATACTTTCTATTTCTGCACCGATTCTGTCTTTGGTATTACTGTGTAACAACTATTTACTTAATAACATTAATGAACAGGGAAGTTTTATTATTATTGACAAAAAACTAAACCAAGCAATATTGTTTAATTAAATCATTTTCAATATGATTTCGTTTCCATTTATGTCGTTCTGCAGTTAAAATTGCAACATTTTGATACTAGACATTGTGTCCGGTATCAGTTTTATGTTTACTAAGTCCAGTTAATTTTGAATAGTCTTAAAAAAACGTTGTATTTGCGTTTGTTAATTCTATCTCATAAAAATCTTCCTGTTTTACCTCTATAGACTAAAATAGCATTAGTTACCTTTAATTAAATACACAATACCACTTTGCAGTAATCCATCTAATTCGTCTTTACCCAGTTTTATACCGCCTATACTAGTGTTGAATAGCTTTTAAACAATTCTTATATGTATGTTGATCTTTCGTACATTTTTTAGTTAATTATCAGAAACTCCCTTAATATATGGAATACTAGTTGTTTTGATACAATCCAGAGCTTCTTTATTATTATTTAAACATTTACACATTTTCTAAAAAAATTTGAGTTTGTAAGTATAGGTGAATTAATCGTAGAATAACAATTCTTGCTAGGATATTGGGTTTATGTATATTTGAACAATAATTAATAAAATATAAGTACCTGTTTTGAACTGACCATGAATTTTCACAATTTTGTAATAATTTTAGTTATCAAGCAATAAAATTAGAAAAATTGATGTTTAATAAGATGTTACTTTCGGCGATTATCAAAAGTTGTGCAATAAATTACTATTACTCAGTTCATTCTTTCCTCGAAAACAATAATTCATCATCTCATCCACGATAATATTTAAATAATATTTGGCATCCTGAACGCTAAATTCTTGGGATAGATTTTAGATAGTTTTCTTAAAAATATGACTTTCAGAGCACGCACCACCTTAAATAATGCATTTCGAACATCCATTGAAGCAAAAATATCCACAAAACCTATATTTATATTAGCTTATGCAACGAATTGTAGAAATTTTTACTAAAAACCGTACATAAAACTTGACTGAAGTGATTCGTTGAAATGCGTGCAAGCGTAATTTTAATTACTAAAGACGGTATCTTAGAAAATTCCAAATAAATTAATTAAGAACGAACTGAGAATTTTCGGAAATAAGTGATTTTTATTTATTTCCGAAAATTCTAGGTCAGTTCTCAATTAATGGCTTTGGTACAACCTAGGAAACAGTTTATGGTAATTAGAATTGCCTTTACAGATTCTGCATTTTGAAAATTTTATACAGTCATCATGAATTTAAGTTTTTTTAGTGAAACAGTCTATCTTACCAGCAGACCACTTTACAACTCCGTTAGACATAAAACTAACGTGAATTTGTTGAAATTAAAGGGTTTTAATGCACTATTACTGTTAATCAATGACTTTGATGAGATACATTAGGTTTTGAAGCGAATATTGATGAGAAATTTAATTACATTATGACTAACAACAGTTATTCAACTCTTTTGACAAACTGAACTTTATAGTTATGGGCAGAATTTCTGAATGTGGACCATGTATTAGAGGCGCCAAAACATTTTATGCAATAACTTGAAAAATAATGCGTGCAAAAAAGTTATCAAAAGATAGAAATATTCCTTGTACCTACACAGACATAACTCAAACAAATTTACTTGCAAAAATCGATTTTTTGTCAGTATAGCCAATTGATTTATATAGCGATTTGTGTCGAGTAGCCCCAGCCACACACGAAAATGACACACAATTAGTATAAATTATAAAAATTTAACCAAATTTATTTTTAAATCATGATTATGATCATAATCAATAAATAAGATCGGTATTTTTTTTATTAATTCATCGTGTTCTTGTCCGTTTATTTTTCAAAATTTGTTTTTAATGACAATCGTCCGAAATTTATAAATTATAAAATATAAAAACAGATATTTGTCACCAATAACAATTTGCACTGTTTTGGAAATTGAGATCCGTGAAATTAACGTTAACGAAATCTGTGTAAGCGGTATAAACGTAGATTATGTCATAAACAAGTCAGAATATATTAAAAATGGGACCTAAATGTCAGCATTAACTTCAAACAATTGCATATTATCAGAATAATGAAAATGCATTCAAATTAGCTCAAATAATACACGATTTTAACTGGCAGTGGGTACCCGACCTGTTAGTGACCGGGGCTACCCGAAATCTCTGCTAATCGAGAAGAAAATACAATGTTAATAGTAAAATATTTAAAATATAAAAAATGGAAATTAAAGTTCTTGAGACGTAGAATCGCCATAGGCAAACACTTTATGAATATTCAGTACTGGTTTTTAAATATTTTCAATTAAAAATTACGGAAATGCTGAAAGAGATTTCACTTGTTCGGTTTGTAAAATCCGAAATTAACTAATCTACTCAAAATAGGGCGGAATATCTTCATATTTTGAAATTTACTGTTTCGGGCAATGGTACAAAAGTTAAGTGAAGCAGTTTTCGTGTAACCTATTTAGATACAGTAAAACCCCTTATACTTGAACACTCGCTTTCGTGAACACCCCGTCTATTTGAACAAAATAACCTCGTTTATTTGAACGATTTCTAGTTCCCCTTACCCCCGCTAGTCGCTCCTACTCGGATACAAATTCCAATGCGCGTGCGCTAATCTCGCCGGACGGGTATATTGCGCGAGGAGTGGGGACAACTGTAAACGTTCAAATAAACGGGGTCGGAGGGGAAATGCTGGCTCGACCCTGTTCAAGTAAGAGGGGTTTTATTGTACTTCACAATATAGATAGTGGCCGGGGGTACCTGACTCTCCCCTATACTATAGATCCGTTTTGAGTATTAGGTAGGTAATTTTTAATAACTTGGACTTAATAAACATAAAATTGATACCGGACGCAATGTCTATTATCAAAATGTTGCAATTTTAGCTGCCGAACGACATAAATGGAAACGAAATCATATTGAAAATTATTTAATTAAGCAATATTGCTTGGCTTAATTTTTTGTCAATAATAATAAAGCGTCCCTGTTCATTAATATTATTAAGTAAATAGTTGTTACACAGTAATATGTACCAAAGACAGAATCGGTGCAGAAATAGAAAGTATATGTTTGAGTTATTATCCCTACTATAAAATAGTTTTAAAAGTTATCTCTTTAATTTTCTTTTAAATTAAATAGGATTTAAAAATCTATTCTTCTATTTAACTTGAACTATTTATTTCTGAAAATTATATAAATTACAACTACCGCGTAAAGAATATAACGAACAAGATAGCTTCATTTCTAATTTTAAAGTTCAATTGAAATTAACAAAAGTAACGATTAATTAAATAATAGTTAATAATAATACAACTACAATTTCAACTTTTAATTCTTACAGTAATAATTAAGTGTTATTATTACAAATTAAAAAAAAAATTAAAAAAAATTGTAAAAAAAGGACTCGAACCACATCATAAATTTTACGACGCGCACCGAACGCTTATCCGACTTCTCTACCAAAATACATACATATTGTAAATCTCTTATAAATCGCCTCTTGTTGTCAGGAACTTGTAACATATCGACCGTATCTTATCCTGCCTCGGACGACTTCGGCTCCGCTGATTCGGCCAATCACGGCCATGCGCCAACGGAGCGGCGCGTAAAAATCCCGCACATCCATCACTTTCGAAACAGCACGAAGGCACGAGCAGACCGAGAAGAAATGAGAGGCTCCACTTCGGGCGAATCAGCTGATCGCCGAACAGCCGCAGTCTCTATAATCTATATAGAGACAAGAGAAGCGATTTTTACCGGTCGTTCCATTTTCCTCAGTTTCTTTCACGGTCCAGATTATGTATTCCTACCATTTTTTTCAGGTAAAATTGCTTTGGATAAGTGAGAAAAAGGGTACAAGAAAAACAGGGGAAAAAAATCTTATTGTTTCGACGATTTTTCGAGGGGGCCAGATCGTCTGACTTGAGCGACCCGTAGCGGATTGTTTATGTACTTTCAGATACAAACAAAAATATATAAACAGCATGAATGTTAACTTTTTTTTATGTTTACGATAGAAATGTTTGGAAGATTAAAACATTTTTTTTAACTTGTATGTCGTCACGTTCTATGTTTAGATATCGGGAGATACCGCGTCATATTTAGGTACATAATATATATGTTTATATAAATATATCATTTAACGGACTTCTGCGTATCCTTTTGTGGCTGTCTAATTTCTCCGAAACTATTTGTCCATAGTAGATTATGGAGTCGAATAAACCTTGATGTTTATTTGGCTTTCATTTTCGGTAGATTTCTAATGAAAAATAATTTTATTACTCATCGTTGTTGATTCATTGTCTTCCGTTTCGGATGGTGGTATTAAATAAAAATGGTTGTAAATAATTATATTTTAAGTCTATGGGGAAGAGTGGGGTAATCTTACAATGGGACATGTCGTAATGTTATTGAAATGAAACACTAATGAAATCAAAGATTTTTATTGCAGGCAGTTGTTTGTTTACTTTGCATTGAACCAGGGGGCAGTGATTGTTTCTTAATGTGCTAATTTAGAAAATACTGAATTAATCCTTGAATTTAGTTGGAAATTATTATGCAAACCAATCAAACGTATCCAGCAAACAAAAATTCATTGAAATTCATTGTGTGATTTTTAATGAATCTCAATAGATTTGAATTGGTTTTCATAATCACTAAATATCAATAGAAATCTATTCAACAGAGAAATTCATTCAATTTCATTGGCTTTCGCAATTTTTAATGATTTTGTATATATAAAAGGTTGTACATCTTGTATATTAATTTTTCTAATTATTTTTTATTACATTATGGGACATCTTGTCACATAGGAAGGAAATATTATTGCTAGCACTTAAATTGTAGTAATTTTCTAGTCCCATGGTGTTTTTCGAGGAGTCAATCTGGCAGAATATTTGAAAAAGTTGGAATAATTGATATTTATTAATTTAAATCTTTTAGAGTAGATTAAACTATCTTAAGGGGGTACCATTAAGTAGTAATCAAAGCTAAAAAATATAAATTAAAAAGTTCTGACTCATTTTTTTTAATTCGAGCTTCATAAAGGCAATTCAAGCCATTGTTTACTATCTTCGAAAAAGAATTAAAAACAGTTAAAGAGAACTGGCCGAGAATTTTCTGCGGTATCATGTATTGATCAGCCGACCGAGTAATCAAGCTTAAAAATCGAAATAAAAAATTACTGAATCGAATTTTCAAAATTTGAGTTTCTTAAAGGCAATTCTAGCAATTTTGTATGCTCTCTAAAAAAAACAAAGAAATTTGTCGAGAATTGACCGAGAATTTTCTGCAGTATCATAGGCAGGGAAAATTGACTTTGCGTACAACTATTGCACTAGTGCTGTAATGTACGAAGTAGGATCTTATATTATCGTATGCTATTTTTTGTTTACTCCGTGAGAGAAATTTTCCCTTTACGGATTCGAGTGTGAGAAGCTATTTCGTAGTGTATTCAGAAATAAATTCTTTGCGATTTTAAAATAGATCGTAGGCAGAATTTTCTCTTCAGGTTATAAAATTATACGTTACGATGTTTGTTGTGCTGTTAAACGCAGAAAGTTGACAAATGAAAATAAATATTAAATAAACGTTTCATCAATATTTATCATTTATTAAAAAATGGTAAATTTCATTTAAGTCAAATTGTTAAATATTATAAATTCTAAAAATATTTCTTGAACATAAATAAAGTCATTCACAAGGAACTGAAAAGCTCACGAGAAACTCGAGTTACTATCTGCATTATTTTGCACGAAGGCTTGTACAAATTTTGGAAAAAAGCATTCTTCGACCAGTAATCCTCAAATAAATCAGAAACAAAAACACGGATGTGCCCTTTTTTGCTAATCTAAGAGGCTTATTGACGAAAATTGCAAAAACACTTTGAGAGAACCGGAATTCTATCGTCCGGCTTTTACCTTTTGCTATTGTAGTTTGTAAAATTGTCTATGTTCGGTTGTAAATTTTACAACAGTAGTGAAAGTACAAAATTTGGGCGGTAAACAAGTAGGAAAATCGGCAGAAATCTCGAAATTCCTATAGTATTTAGTGTATTCAAACCCGTGTTTCTGGGTATACCTGTCCTATGGTCCTTCACACCTGGTTTGCTTATATCTACAGAGGTGGTATTAAAGACGTTGATCACAGTTTTAACGATGTTGCAAAATATAAAAAGTAAAAACTTAAATTTTTGCAAAATTCATTATATCGTAATTTTTAATAGGATGGAGGTAAATTGCTAAAATTATTTACGAAATCCATTAGAAATTTGTTGGAAGATGCTACTACTGAATAATTTTGATAGAAATTGTAGCCAATAAGAAATTGCAACAAATATTATTTAATGCTGATACGTTAAGAATTTACTTATGAGCTGATAAAAATGTATCTAGAAGGGAATGAAGGTCACATCATAGTCCTAACTGTATTTTCCAGAGGTGAAATTCGATTATTTTGAAAGGAAACCATCACGTATTTCATTCAGTCCAGCAAGAATTATTTCAAGTCGAAATTGATAAATTTACATAAATTTATAACTCTCTTAATAAGTAAGAACTTTTTTCAGTACTCAAGAACTTGCATCTATGAATTACGTCTATGTTTTATCATCTTACCATATTTCACTCAAAAAAATAAGAATTAAAGCAAATAACTCAGTTTAAAAATGATGTCGATATGATATTAAATTAACTTATTAAAATTGTTGTATATTAAAATAATTAATTATTACAAAATAATCAACTATTTAGACCTTGAACATTTTTAGTATAAGTACACTTTGATATCAGAGTTCTCTCTTGAAAGGAATGTGTCCGTGTAAAATTATCTTATTATGACGGTTGAGCAACATCATTTTCTGAAACACTATGTATGCATCGTCTTAGAAACTTTGTATTTCGATTTTTTTGCAAACAGAAAAATGAAGAAAAAGTATCGTAGCGGAGTAACTTCATAAGGGCTGTCCATAAACCACGTGAACAATATTATTTTTCATTCATTTTGGACCCTCCTCCCCTTCCGCCAAAACTGTCCACGTGGTTTATGGACGGCCTCATATTAAAATCGATTACAAAAATTGCTTTCGCAACAAAATAATCGCGACAAAATAATCACGACAAAATAATCACGGCAAAATAATCACTACAAAAATAATCACGACAAAAACTTATGGTATCGACAAGATAATGAAAAAGAATTATTATAATAGTATTGAGTAATGAATACGGTCAAGTAACAATACTTAACAGCGATGCATTTTAAGCCTAACCTAACCTAACTAAACTAATCTAACCTAACCTAACGGTTGTAGCTAATTAAACTAATTTAAACTAACCTAACGTAATCTAAATTAATGTTAACTAACCTAACATAACCTAAACTATAAATTAGATTTCATTAATAACATCATTAAATTTAATATCATTAGTGGATTTAATGAGCATAAACATAAAATACAATATTTACATAATATAGCAAAATGTATTGAAATTTAATTGTACTTTCCAAATATGTTGATTATTACTAAAATATAAATTAATTATTATTCGTGTGATTTTGTTTGTATTTTTTTAATGTGATTATTTTGTCGTAATTATTTTGACGTGTGTTATTTTGTGCCGATCTCCATACCCACAAACAGGATTATACTTTGCCAAATAGATAAGCAGAATTCTTCTATTACCTCATGATTTTAAGATGTCCTAACCAAAAAGTACAAAAAAACACACCGTTATCGTACATTATCAATAAAACTCATCTTATTTTGCTTCGTAATTTTCATATTTTAGAAAACAAAGCCTTTTCATTTTTTGATACATAAAAAAAATCTTTTTTTAAATAGATTTCCTGTTGCAAGGTTTCTGTGAAGTCGGTATAAGTTTTCACATTAGAGAGGTTAAAAAAATAGATTTTTACTTTCGAGTGAATGAATAACTCATTAATATAACTTGTTGTATGAATAACTCCATAATTAAATCATCGGATAAATAAAAAGGAACGCATGCGCTAAAGTCCGCGAAAACTGGAACAATTTATTGAAAAGATTGAATTTTCACACTTTTTTAAAAAACATAACAAAAAACTAAAAAACCAGATCGCTTATATAATAATTTCAAAGTATGTACGTTTAACTATTTTTCATGAAAATTTGAGCCAAATGTCTAAAAAATATACTTTTTAATGAAAAAAGGCGCGAATAAATTATTAATGAAATTTTACGGTTTTGTTAATTTTTTTCAATTACAATGTTTCAAGAGTATTCAAGATTATGACGAATAATTTGAAAAAAGCCGAGATTATCGTTAGGAATTTAAACTTCAAACGACTTGCAGGCCAGGTTAATATCAATTGAAATTAAAATAAAAAACGGGTTCATTTTTTTTCGATACTTTCCAATAAATGAGTCAAAATAATAAAAAGTGAGTGAGTTTTTGTTAACCACCCTAAGAATAATTTTTCCACGAATCTAAATTTCACGTAAATCATAAAGGCAAATATTTGGTACTCAATACATTCACGTATTTTTCATTTTCTATTGTTTATTACTAAGGCATTTGATGTGAAAATCGGTAAAAATACAGTAAAATATAGCAACAAAAAAAATAGTGTATAGTTTTCCATTGTCTGATTCACATTAACCCATTAGCGCATATGGAACGATTTTGGACAAATGCATTAAAAGCAAAATTTGTTGAGAAACTATATACTCCATAGTTTTAAGGGTCGTTGATCCGATGCCAAGATTGAAAACAGCCTATCGACTATGGCCGCTCAAACGTGGGAACAATGTGTTTCCACGGTAGAAATCAACCACCCATACGTTCAATATAAACGACAGTACATTTACGTTTCCATACATTTTTGGGGTCGCTGAATTCGAATTGAAGACAGAATTGCAAAATTCAATACATAATTACCGTTTCGTGAGAAATGGTGGGGAGCAGCAATCGAGGAACAAGGCAAATATCGGGTGGTAGTAAATATTGGGAAAGAAAATATTGGGTGGGGGGGGGGTGACTACTGTAGTTTCATTTGAATAATAGAAATATTTCAATACTTTTAGGTGGTCAAGAAACTGAATTAAAAGAATTGAATTCTTTTTAATGCATTTTTATTCGTGGAAGGTATTCTCTGAATTTGAATTAGTTAAATTTAAACTAATTCAATTAGTCGGTCGGTCGATCGGTCGGTTATACGGTCAGTGCGTCAGTCAGACGATCAGTCGGTCGATCGATCAGTTAGTCAGTCGGTCAGTAAAACAGTAGGTCAGTGAGTCAGTCAGTTAGTCAGTCAGTCATTCATTCAGTCGGTCGGTCGATCGGTCAGTCAATCTGTCAGTCAGTCAGTCAGACGATCAATCGGTCGGTCGGTCGATCGTTCGGTCAGTCAGTCAGCCGGTCAGTCGTTCGGTCGATCGGTCAGTCAATCTGTCAGTAAGTCAGTCAGACGGTCGGTCGTTCGGTCGTTCAGTTAGTCGGTCAGTCAGTCGATCGGTCGGTCAATGGGTCGGTCAGTCGGTCGGTCAGACTGTCAGTCGGTCAGTCAGACGGTCAGTCACTCAGTCGGTCGATCGATCAGTTAGTCAGTCGGTCAGTAAAACAGTAGGTCAGTGAGTCAGTCAGTTAGTCAGTCAGTCATTCATTCAGTCGGTCGGTCGATCGGTCAGTCAATCTGTCAGTCAGTCAGTCAGACGATCAATCGGTCGGTCGTTCGATCGTTCGGTCAGTCAGTCAGCCGGTCAGTCGTTAGGTCGATCGGTCAGTCAATCTGTCAGTAAGTCAGTCAGACGGTCGGTCGTTCGGTCGTTCAGTTAGTCGGTCAGTCAGTCGATCGGTCGGTCAATGGGTCGGTCAGTCGGTCGGTCAGACTGTCAGTCGGTCAGTCAGACGGTCAGTGACTCAGTCGGTCGATCGATCAGTTAGTCAGTCGGTTAGTAAAACTGTCGGTCAGTTGGTCAGTCAGTTATTCAGTCAGTCATTCGGTCGGTCGGTCGGTCAGACTTACAGTCAGTCAGTCAGTCGGTAGGTCAGTCGATCGTTCGGTCAGTCAGTCAGTTGGTTGGTCGGTCGATCAGTCGGTCAATCGGTCGGTCAGCCAGTCGGTCAGTCAATCAGTCGGTCGGTCGATCGGTCAGTCAGTCAGTCAGGCGGTCGGTCGGTCGATCGGTCAGTTAGTTAGTCGGTCGGTCGGTCGATCAGTAGGTCAGACGGTCAGTGGGTCAGTCAGTCAGTCGGTTTTTCGGTCAGTCGTTCCGTCAGTCAGTCGGTCCGTCAGTCAGTCAGTCGGTCGGTCAGTCAGTCGGTCGGTCGATCGGTCGGTCATACGGTCATTCGGTCAGTCAGTCAGTCAGACAGTCAGTCAGGCAGTCGGTCGGTCGGTCGATCGGTCAGTTAGTCAGTCGGTCGGTCGTTCGATCGGTCGGTCAGACGGTCACCTAGTATAGTTATTTAAGGTGTCTTGCCTCCCGTTCGGGTTAAAAACCCCCCCCCCCCCCCATGGGGGATGGGGCCAAATTTTAGTGATGCGCCAGCACCGCCGGTTGTGCACACTTAAAAAAGTGATACAACAAGTCAGCTACCACATTTATTAGCAACAAGCTGCCTGCCTTGATGCTTCTGTTGGTTCAGAGAACCTTTCTAACGTCGCCACGGCCCGCTAGAGGCCAACCCTTTCTGCGGTTACTGCCTGCACGGACACGGCACGCCGTAGCGCTCCCCCGTGTGGAACCCGCCGGCAGGGGCTTGACACCGCACCCTAGCTCCCCAGTACGGTGGGTCTCTCGAGTCGTTTCACGATCAGGCATTCGTCGGCACAGACCAGCCGAACGATCGGGTCCGTGAGGTCGTCAATTCTCAAAACTTGCTAAGAGAAGCGGATCTTTCAAAAGCATTGCTCCTCTTCGAGCTCGGGCACTTCGACCCCTCACTCTTCCACAATAAAATTGTGGACGGAGATAACCCGCTCCGCTCTCTTCCACAAGTCCCCTGCGGGGAATCAGTCGGTCAGTGGGTCAGTCAGTCAGCCAGTCAATCGGTCGGTCAGTCAGTCAGGCAGTCAGTTGGTCAGACGGTCAGTTAATCAGTCGGTCAGTCGGTCGGTTGGTCAGTTGGTCAGTCAGACGGTCGGTCGGTCGGTCGGTCGATCAGTCGGTCAATCGGTCGACCAGCCAGTCAGTCAGTCAGTCAGTGAGCCAGTCGGTCGGTCAGTCGGTCGATCAATCGGTCAATCATTCGGTGAGTTGGTCAGTGGGTCAGTCAGTCAGCCTATCAATCGGTCGGTCAGCCGGTCAGTCAGTCAGTCAGTCAGTCAGTCAGTCAGTCAGTCAGTCGGTCAGTCGATCGGTCGGTCAGTCATTCATTCAGTCCGTTGGTCAGACGGTCAGTGGGTCAGTCAGTCGGTCAGTCAGTCAGTCGGTCGATCGATCAGTTAGTCAGTCGGTCAGTAAAACAGTAGGTCAGTGGGTCAGTCAGTTAGTCATTCATTCGGTCGGTCGGTCGATCGGTCAGTCAACCTGTCAGTCAGTCAGACGGTCGGTCGGTCGGTCGATCAGTCAGTTAGTTAGTCGGTCGGTCGGTCGGTCGGTCGATAAGTCAGTCGGTCCGTGGTTCAGACCGTCAGTCAGTCGGTCAGACGGTTAGTCAGTCAGTCAGACGGTCGATCGGTCTGTCCGTCAGTTAGACAGTCGGTCGGTCGGTCGATCGGTCGGTCAATGGGTCGGTCAGTCGGTCGGTCAGACGGTCAGTCGGTCAGTTAGACGATCAGTCACTCAGTCGGTCGATCGATCAGTTAGTCAGTCGGTTAGTAAAACTGTCGGTCAGTTGGTCAGTCAGTTAGTCAGTCAGTCAGTCATTCGGTCGGTCGGTCGGTCAGTCCGTCAGTCAATGGGTCGGTCAGACGGTCAGTCAGTCAGTCGGTAGGTCAGTCGATCGTTCGGTCAATCAGTCAGTTGGTTGGTCGGTCGATCAGTCGGTCAATCGGTCGGTCAGCCGGTCGGTCAGTCAATCAGTCGGTCGGTCGATCGGTCAGTCAGTCAGTCAGGCGGTCAATCAGTCAGTCAGTCAGTGGGTCGGTCGGTCGGTCGGTCGATCGATCGGTCAGTTAGTCAGTCGGTCGGTCGGTCAGTCAGTCAATCGGTCAGTTAGGCAGTCGGTCGGTCAGTCGGTCAATCGGTCGGTCAGCCGGTCAGTCAGTCAGTCAGGGAAAAAAATAAATGAAACAAATCGTATGGACTTCTATTTACAATTATTATAATCAAGATTGGAGGTTGGACAATGAGTTACTATTTAAAAAAAAATCAGCTACAAACATGTTCTTTAAGTACATCTTTATGGCAAAATCACCAGACATGAACTAGTTATTAATGTTCTTTTTCTGGTATATAGGAGTTGAAACATAGCTTAAACATTTCGTCGGTAGGTTGGTCAGTCAGTCAGTTGGTCAGTCAGTCGGTTAGTCGGTTAGTCGGTTAGACGGTCAGTCAGTCGGTCAGTTGGTCGTTCGGTCGGTCGATCGGTCAGTCAGTCAGTTGGTCAGTCAGTCGGTTAGTCGGTTAGACGGTCGGTCAGTCGGTCAGTTGGTCGTTCGGTCGGTCGATCGGTCAGTCAGTCGGTCAGTCGGTCGGTCGGTCGGTCAATCGGTCGGTTAGACGGTCAGTCAGTTGGTCGGTCGGTCGATCGATCGGTCGGCCGGTCGATCGGTCAGTCGTTCGGTCAGTCAGTCAATCAGTAGGTCAGTGGGTCATTCAGTCAGCCAGTCAATCGGTCGGTCAGACGGTCAGTCGGTCGGTCAGTCAGTCAATCAGTCAGTCGGTCGATCGGTCGGTCAGACGATCAGTGGGTCAGTCAGTCAGTCGGTCAGTCGATCGGTCGGTCGGTCAATCGGTCGGTCAGACGGTCAGTCAGTAGGTCAGTAGGTCAGTCGGTTAGTTAGTCAGTCAGTCGGTCGGTCGGTCGATCGGTCAGTTAGTCAGTCAGACGGTCAGTCCGTCAGTCAATCAGTCAGTCAGTCAATCAGTCAGTCAGTTAATCAGTCAGTCAGTGTGTCAGTCAGTCAGCGAGTCAATCGGTCGGTTAATCAGTCAGCCAGTGTCAGTCGTTCAGTCGGTCGGTCAGTTAGTCAGTCAGTCGGTCGGTCGGTCGACCGTCGGTCAATCGGTCGGTCAGTTAGTCAGTCAGTCAGTAGGTCAGTCGATTGGTCGGTCGGTCAATCGGTCGGTTATACGGTAAGTGGTTCAGTCAGAAGGTCAGTCGGTCAGTTAGTCAGTCAGACGGTCGGTCAGTTGGTCAGTCGGTCAGTCATTCAGTCAGTCCGTTGGTCAGACGGTCAGTGGGTCAGTCAGACGGTCAGTCGGTCGATCGATCAGTTAGTCAGTCGGTCAGGAAAACAGTAGGTCACTTGTGTGTTGTTTATTTAAGGTGTCTTCCCTCCCTTTCGGGGTTAAGGCCCCCCCCCCCCCCCATGGGGGAATGGGGCCAAATTTTAGTGATGCGCCAGCACCGCTGGTTGTGCACACTTAAAAAAGATATACAACAAGTCAGCTACCACATTATTAGCAACAAGCTGCCTGCCTTGATGCTTCTGTTGGTTCAGAGAACCTTTCTAACGTTGCCACGGCCCGCTAGAGGCCAACCCTTTCTGCGGTTACTGCCTGCACGGACACGGCACGCCGTAGAGCTCCCCCGTGTGGAACCCGCCGGCAGGGGCTTGACACCGCACCCTAGCTCCCCAGTACGGTGGGTCTCTCGAGTCGTTTCACGATCAGGCATTCGTCGGCACAGACCAGCCGAACGATCGGGTCCGTGAGGTCGTCAATTCTCAAAACTTGCTAAGAGAAGCGGATCTTTCAAAAGCATTGCTCCTCTTCGAGCTCGGGCACTTCGACCCCTCACTCTTCCACAATTAAATTGTGGACGGAGATAACCCGCTCCGCTCTCTTCCACAAGTCCCCTGCGGGGCAGTCAGTCGGTCAGTGGGTCAGTCAGTCAGTCAGCCAGTCAATCGGTCGGTCAATCAGTCCGTCAGTGTGTCAGTCGGTCGGTCGGTCGGTCAGTTAGTCAGTCAGTCGGTCGGTCGGTCGACCGTCGGACAATCGGTCGGTCAGTCAGTCAGTCAGTGAGTCAGTCGGTCGGTCGATAGGTCAGTCAAGCAGTCAGTAGCTCGGTCGGTCGATCCGTTAGTCAGTCAGTCGGTCGGTCGATCGGTCGGTGAGTTGGTCAGTGGGTCAGTCAGACGGTCAGTCAGTCAGTCAGTCGGTCAGTCAATCGCTCGGTCAGACGGTCAGTCAGTCAGTCGGTCTGTCGGTCGGTCGGTCGATCGGTCGGTCAATGGGTCAGTCAGACGGTCAGTCACTCAGTCGGTCGATCGATCAGTTAGTCGGTGAGTTGGTCAGTCAGTCATTCGGTCGGTCGGTCGGTCGATCGTTTGGTCAGACTGTCAGTCAGAGTCAGTCGGTCAGTCATGAATAATTCAAAAACGTGACATGCAATAACCACACGGAAAACTTTTTCTGCCGGCAGCCATACGCTTCAACTTACGGCGACACTACCTGTGAGAGTCGACACACTATGGATTTCGAAGTTAGTTTTCAAAAGTTCAAAATGGCGGATCCAATATGGCGGACGAATTTCCTACAATCAATCGAAATCACCTCGAACTTGGTACTCGGGGGTTTTTGGGATCCCTGATCCCGAATTCGAAATTAGTTTTCAAAAATTCAATATAGCAGACGAATATAATAATATCGATAGAAATCACTTCAAACATGGCACTCAGTTTTTTTTTTTTTTTTTGAGTTGCTGATGTAAGAAACGTAAGAAAAGAAAATTGAGTGAATTTATAATATATACAATTTAAATAATTGTTTATTGTCTTAGATTTCATTAACATTTAATTTTATAAAATACACGTAACTATTATAATGTATAAAATTCTTTTAAATTTGAATATAGAATGTTTATCGCCAACATAATTACGATACATGGAAAGCAAATAATAAAATCGATTAATAAGGTAGAGATTTCTGTGTAGTTTACTACAGGTGCTTAATGTATTTATTTACAAGCTTCGAGTATCAGTAAATTACTAATTCGTACATAATAAAATGGTATTGTATATATGTCTACATATTTCATACGCCCTTAGCTTACAGAATTGTCAAAAGTGCAATCGCATTGGCTTACGTAATAGATATTTATCACTAATTTATAGAAATGTCCAGTTTACCATAAATGCTTCAACAAAATTATGACATGCGGTCTTATAAAATATTTTTTGGAAGTCTTTATTTCAATGTAAATAATGTTCACTGCAAAAACTATTTATACGTTTCTCTGTAAGCTAAGAAAATTATGTTCACCACTTTACGAGTCTTATGAGTATCGCATGTCACATGAACACAAATATTTTCATTCACTTTAAGGCTTCCACAGTTTCAATAATCCATCTTCACTATACGAACACAATAAATTTTGATGCGGATGATGGGCAAGTCCGATTACATCTTTTTCATGAATCTAAAACATATCATAAATTTAAAATTTGCAATCTCTCATAATTTTATCTTTACTTACGTTCAATGTTCTTTCCAACTTCCCGGAAGTTGTGGAGAAACAGTAAAGCACCAAATCTTCACCGACGCAGTAAATAAATTCTCCTCTAGGACTGACGACGGTGCAGACAAAGTCACCTCCTTCTCTCTTACCGCTGGAGAAAGATCTGACTATTTGACCTTGCATATTCATGATGACGACAGTGTTTGATCTGTTGCAAACAACAAAATGTTCCGGATTCCTCGGCAAAATGTGAATACTGTTTACGGTTAAGTCTGCAGCTCCGAGTGCTTTGTAAGTTCCACTACATTCCGTAGTTTTCATACTCCAAACTTTCACTGTTCCGTCCGAAGATGCGCTGAAACATAAATTCATATTCAATTTTTTATCTACGATTAAAAATTGTGTAATACTAACCTAATTATGTTGTGACCGTCAGGTGCGAAAACTACTTCGTTAACAAACGACGAATGTCCTCTAAATTCTTTCAATGTTTTTCCCGACTTCAAACCGTGTATCCTGATAGTCGTATCGAACGAAGCTGAAAGTATTTGGCTATTGTCTCTACTGAATTGTAGGCAGGTAACTCCTTTGTTATGAGCTTTCTCGAAGCGACGCAAACACTGACCACTTTGCACTCGCCACACTTTGATTTTTCCATCTTGAGCTCCACCGGCCAACATTTCGCTGTCCCGACTAAACGACATGGACAAAACGGCTTGCTCCATCATCATAAAATTGTCTTCTGCTTGGTATTTCAAATCTTTTCTTATTTTACCAGTCGTAAAATTCCAAACTTCGATAAAACCGTCTACAGATCCCGTAACTAAATATTGTCCATCAGGTGAAAATCTTGCACATTCGACGTGTGATTTTTGTCCAAATTTAATTTGTTTCGAGAGTTGCGTCGGATATTTCTCGTCTTCTTGATCACGAACTGCTGCTTTTCCTCGGAATAAATCAATGGTTGTTCCGGGTGGTAACAATCCTTGATGTTGTTGCCATTTTAATGCTTGACCTAACAACGCTAGTAATCTGCTCGATGGTACGACGGATACTTCTCCGGACAGTGCTGTTGCGATATATGCTCGTCTTTTTTCTTTTGTACTGCCGTCCGGATAAGCTTCTCTTGGATCAAAGTACGATCGAGCCAGCAAATTTTCTATAGAAGTTTACATCATTAATATTGACGTTCAAAAGGGTATTTTTGGTTAAACTTACCTAGGTGAATGTAGCGCTCGGGTTCGCCTTGTTTCATCATGATCATGGGATCTGTTTGCCTCAATAACGATCGAGCAGCTCCGAGTTCTCTCAACTCAATAAGTTCCAAAACAACCTACGCAATGTAAAATGTTGTATAACTTATTCATTTCATATTAGAATGTATTTCTAACCTGTTCGTATAAATCGATGAGTTTTTTATCCGGTAATTTAAGCGATTGTATCGCCTTGAGTACAGTATCCCAATGGCCATTGTTTATATCTGCTACAAAACCATCGACGCTGTCTACAGTGTTCAAAGAAACTCCAGTCTCTTCCTAAAAGGTATACAAGTGTAAAAAAAATTTCTGATGTTTTAATTAACTGGAAATGAGAATACCTGAAGGCTTTGTAGAGTTTTCACAAGATTTGACTCTTTTAAGTATTGTTGAATCAAGCGAATGACACTGAAAAACGGAGTAACATGCCATATAGTTTTTTACAGATTTTAAACAGACAATTATTTGTAAACTTACTCGGCAGATTCTATTTCGATAGACATGATTAGAGTTTATGAAATCAACGAATACTGATGATTATAGGAGCACTAATCTCATGTTAAAGTAAAATCTGCTTGATTGTTGTTGAATCTTGATGTTGATCAGCAGAGTTTTTTTATAGGTTAGGTTAAACATCTCATTTTATTGGTGGAATATTGTACATAAAAAGTGCGTGCGCATCTTTACGAAACTTCGAAATCGGCCTTAAGTACAACCACAGTTTATATGGTTTATAGTAGAGTGATTAAGGGGGTTCTAAAGTGCTCGATCGATAAGGTAGTTATTTTCACTAAAATCGGTAAATGAAAAGTGACTGAAATGAATTTTCGAAATTCGGGCTTTTTAAGGAAAATTTTAATTACTATAGACGGTATCCTAGAAAATGCCAAAGACATTAATTGAGAACTTACCGAGAATTGTCGGAAATAAATAAAAATTTTATATTTTCGGTTAGTTCTCAATTAACATCTTTTGTATTTTCTAGGAAACTGTTTGTAGTAGAATTGCCCTTACAGAGCCCGAATTTCGAAAATTTTATTCAGTCATCTTTAACCCGTTGAGTTACACCTTTTTCCTTTCAACGAATTTAGCTGAAATTTGTTACTCAATTTTTTCTGAGGTCGCTGATTACGAATCCGAGGGTACTTTTCGAAATATAGGGGAGCTTATTTTTTTTCCTAAGCTAAGGAAGGAATGCCTTATAGAATTTTAATAAAATACGAATTGAAATGAATTCAAGTGAATTAAAATGAATTAAAACGCATGAAAATGATTAATTGAATCCACTTTTTAATTCATTTTAATTCACTTGAATTCATTTCAATTCGAATTTTTAACTTTCTATTCGTTTTCGTTTACTGAGGTCAACCACAACTTTTCACGATCTTAATTGTACTATTATGAAATGCTATAATCATGGTTATAACCTTTTCCTCATGGTTTCATTAACCTTTTTTTTCTCTCTGTTTATATCAAAATTATCGCTGGCGTATAACCTCTCTAACTAACCCTCACTTTAGATGAAAATTAACCTACGTGAAATTTGAGCCCTAGTAATTCTAATGATAGAAATTAGAACCTAGGAAATGCGTGCGTGCTTTTTATACTAACCTAACCTAACTAACCCATGTTTCAATCCACATATCGAACCCACGCCAAATTTAAATACTTGGAATTACCGAAAAGTAAAAACATTTATCAAAACCTAAACAATATTTTGGGTTGAATTGATAAATTTGATTGTTCCCATTCACTGTTGTTTTATGGTATTACCGTTGATATTACAACTAAAACGCATCGGAACTTTTTTGTAGAGAATTTCGAGCTCTACATTTTTTGTATGAAACATTTTTTTTATAACGCTCGTAGTTTTCATTATAAATGCAAAAAACTGTAAAAAATCGCTTTTTTGACGGTTTGTTAAAAATGGCGGCTTTAGTTTGTGCCACAGCCAAATTTTATCATCATATTCGTAATCAGGAGGCAAAAATACATTAAAATGACCTAGTATGGAATTTTTTTCGACATTGTCCTTTTTGTAAAGGTTTACCAAAATCCAAAATGGTCAAAAATTGCGATAAGAAAAATAATCGTCCGTAAAACCTGTTATGTTTATCGGCGGAACATTTTCTGAAAATAAATACAGTAGAACCCCCCTTCTTATTTGAATTGTCCAACCCCTCTTATTTGAATCGTTTCCCCTCAGGCCTTCCCCCACCACCGCTCGAACATCTCGATACAGTTTAGTGTTTACACCGTTTACACCTTACACCATCAAAGTTGTACAGTGCAAATACCGTTTAACCTAAATTTGCAAACATGTATAGTCGGTAGACTGATATATAATAAAATTTCAAATTAATTTAAAATTTTGCATCAAACTCACGATTTACATCATACAAATTATTCGGGAAGCTGCTAATTTCGTAAAATAAAAGTGCACATTTGAAGGTTAGGATGTTGTCAATTTTTAATGATGCGTATTTCAAGACCTCCACAAAAATTGAAAAGTCTTTCATTTGCAAAATAACAAACAAATCCAATATCAGCAGCTTAGTACTGAATTTGAAGTGATCTGAAGCTTTCATTAATCATATTTGCAAATTTGGGTTAAATATTGTCTCCTATATTCATTTCGGTCTTAATCACAGTGTATTTGTTTGTGAAATAAAAAATTATTGATACATAATTATATGTAATAAAGTGCATAATGTAAATTTAAAATGTTTATTTCTACACTCGAATGCAGATATAAATGACCATAAATAAATGCGAAATGTTGTTTATCACATAAAGGCACGAGTTGTGATCTCGTTACATTTTTATCAAAATTTAAAATTCTCTACACATTTTTCAGCTAAATTATATATATATGTATATTTTACATAATTCAACTCTAAAATATATACGATGTCTAACAAAAATTAAAAGATATCAGATATTATCATCCACTATTAAAGCGTTAAGTAGAGTAAGGGGGTAAGGGGAAATTTCAAATTAGAGGGGTCGGCGCCATCTTGAAAACCATGTCCAGTTGAAATAAGAGGGGTTCTACTATACTCTACTTTATCGACCGTGTATACGGGACACATAATATGGAAGTAATAGAAGAGGTTCTCGTTTTGGGAATTGAAATTCAGTTCCATCTTGCGGAATATTT
This sequence comes from Trichopria drosophilae, assembly GCA_030407085.1. Taxonomy (NCBI): domain Eukaryota; kingdom Metazoa; phylum Arthropoda; class Insecta; order Hymenoptera; family Diapriidae; genus Trichopria; species Trichopria drosophilae. The sequence continues at coordinate 187,545,910 of CM059582.1, forward strand.
GGGAGTTACGAATCGAGTATCGTCCATCGAGTCTTCCATCTCAATGTTCAATTAACCATAGTAAAGTAGCGCAAGGAACATCTGGTTAGATTTGAAATTGTGCCGAATTTCAAATTGTATATAATTTGATTAGCAGATATGATTTACAAAGTCATAAAAGATGAAGTTTGAAACGTCATGGAAACAAAGGATTTTTCGCAAAAAGTTAAAATATATGTTATTATGTGTCGCAGCAGTAGGGTTATTGTTCGTTATTGACCAACTGTTTTACGTTCGCGAATTGAATCGTGAGGTTCTAAAAAGTATTGTTGAACATTCCGACGAGAAGAATTCAAAATACAGGCAGAATGTAGCAATAAAGAAAATTTTATCAAAATGGGATGAACCTCAACACTCTCGTATTTTAAAAGATAAACATGGACACTCCGTATCACTGCGGGGGACCAGTAACCGTGATATCTCCAAGTATCTTCCAAATAAAAGAGGAAAGTTTGTTTGCATCAAATCCAGAGTCGAGATAGACTTTTTAAGGATAAATGACGACTATTGTGATTGTCCCGAAGATGGTAGCGACGAACCTGGAACCAATGCATGCAATAACGGAAAATTTTATTGCGAAACTGCACACCCAAAGTTCGGAGGTAATATCTATTTTCTAAATTTCTATACTTTAAAATAACTATCGTTCATGTATTTTAGAAGTGATCTCGTCTTACAAAGTCAACGATGGTGTTTGCGACTGTTGTGACGGCAGCGACGAATGGGTACAGATTTCAGTGTTGGATACACTCCATGGTAAGATAATTCTTGTAGATATTTTGTTAATTTAATAGTATTTCGATGCACTAATAATTTTTGTTTTAGTCGCAGAGAAGCAGCCCTTGAAATACCACAAAACTGAATGCCAGTATCGTTGTAAAGAAGTTTGATTTGTTACTTCTGGAAAGTAGTGAGTGATTTAAAGTGCCTACAAGTAAAAGACTGATACACTGTACTAGTGAAAACATTGTCATAAGTAAAATCGATAAATGTTTTTTAATTAAATATATCGGGTATTCTCTATGGAAAGAAAACACAGTTTTTAATTCAAATATCGATATATTTTACAATATGTTTCGAAAAAATGTTGGAAAATTGATTTTTATCAAAATTTAATATCCGAATCCTAAATTAATTGAATGTCCAGTATTTCCTTTTCATACAGGATGCCAAATATGTAATATATACAGTAGGACCTCTCTTATTCTAATTAATAAAGTTTTTCAAGATGGCACCGACCTCTCTTATTCTAATTTTCCCCTTACCCCCCACTTACTTTGCTTGCAAACTTGTGATAGTGGGAGAAGACTTGTGGGGGAACGATTAGAATAAGGGAGGCTGGACAATTTGAATAAGAAAGGCAATTAGAATAAGAGAGGTCCTACTGTATTGAGCAAATATGTCCAAAATACTGAACTGTCATCCAGTTTACAAAAGACGATTAGATAATTTAAACGTAATTTCTACTTCCAAAATATACAATGGTTTTTTCTAAAAAAAATGTTTGCAGCTATGGGAATTTTTATAAGAACTAAGATTTAGTTACGTAATATTAATTTATGAAATTATAAAAGCAATAATTTATGAATTTATAACTGAATTGTTATAAATACAAAGTGTATATATTTAAATATTGTATATTTAATACAGGCATTTCTCTTCTCAGGTCATTCGATTGTGTACTGTTTTATTTTTTAAGATCCTTATTACATTTAATAGAAACCGACTTATTTCTGTCATACTAACTAAACTTGATTGTAGTAAATTTGTGTTAATTGAATCCATTATGCCTCTGAGAAACTTGCGACGTTATTAATTCCTTCTCAAATATGTTCATTAAATTAGCGTCTAGCATATTTTACTGATTAAGTTTTTTAATTTAAACATTTTTTATGAATAAAGTGAAAAATAATAAGTATTGTTAAAATTTATTCATTGAAAACATTAATTTAATAAAAATCAACAAGTAAAAAAGAATATACACCATAGTTTTTCAGATTTTTTGTTATGTTTGATTTTTAGACAATGATTTTTGAACGATTTTTAGAAGTTTGATTTTGAAACAAAGAAAAGATATACAGAATATTCATATTATTTAAATAAATTATTAAAAATAACTAAAAACAATTACGAAAGAGACAAAATATCTTCTCTTAGTCGGAACACTAAATCACTTTGAACTTTTTCATTCTAAAGCTTCTGTATCGAAAACAGTGCAAGATACACTAAAAATACACTGAACCTTTTTTATAGAGCACAAAAATTCCTAAAAAAAAAAGTCAGCGAGAGTCCTAGTCTAAAGTTAATAAATTATATATATTAAATTTCAAGAATATCTTCGGAAAATATTTACGCAACACAACTTTAGAAGAGATTGCACAGTATCTGAAGTAATACTAGTTGACCGAACTTTGACATACTCCTGAGCCACCATCAAAGAATATCTTTTTTATATGAACAAGGACAAAAGTCCTCAAGAAGGTTTTATGTTTATTATTTTTAAGTTTTCTTTTTTCTACAGATAAGGACAAAAGTTCTCATGTAGATTATACTTTACAAATGTTATATTAAATATATGGGCATTGTTCTAGAACTTTTAAACTTTGAGGTTGAAGAAAATTGCATTTTTTTTTAGGCACATTCATGAAATTAATTTTATTGGCTTTAGAATTGATCAAATGACAGGAAAAACCTTGCGTGACTCATTTATACACAATGTATTTTTTTTATTAATGTAACATACGTTACGTTACTCGTAAAATTAGTTTTTAGTTTTGTAACGTTTAATATGCATAAAAAATTCAGTTCTTTTGCTTATGGCCTAATTTTTAGAAGCTAGTATTTAAAATTAAACGTCTAGTTAATAGTTCAAATTTAAAATAATGGATTAAATATGGCGGACTATTTTTACAAAATTTCTTTGATTTTTATAAAATTTGATATGTTAGGGTTTTTGAGGCCACTGATTACAAATCCAAAGTCAGTTTTCATTAAAATTTGAAATCCAAATACATGATTTAACATTAAGGATACCAAAAAATTAAAACGATTTGTAAAGAATAATCATTTTATTATTGTCAAAAATTGTGTTTTTTGTTGTATTAAAAAAACACAAAATTTATAAATACTTTAATAACATAGGAGAAAAGATCACAATGATTCCAAAGTACTTAGAAGCTAAATTGTAGATGTGCCATTAAATAATTTGATTTTTCAAAGTGAGTTTCGCTTGGAAATTTAAAGTTTGACGTGGTCGCATTTTTTTTTGTATAGGTGGCACACATTCGGGCAAAGGCTCAAATTACTTCTTATCATATAGGTAATGTACCCCTGTTGTGTGGTTTCTTAAAAACCAATGTGAAAAAAATTATCTAAGGTTGATTGCTAAATTGTCAACTATAAAAAAAAGTTATCTCGCAAGTTTGAAGGTATATAATTTTATTCCTCAGTGAGGCACATCATTAAGTTAAGGATTTTTCATTTGTTTACATCCCCAAATACTTCCACAAAAAACCACAGACCATAAAAAAAAAGGTGCAAAAAGTTTCAGTGTTAAAACTGAAAAAATGTAGTGAGAGTCGTGCACCAAAAACAGGCAAATTCACTACTTTTATTTACTCTCATTGTTTTCTACATATCTGTAATTAGTAATAAACACTTATTACATGTAAATCGAACAAAAATTTGTTGATCTGTAGTGTTACAAAGTTATATTTAAAATTTTTATGGTATCATAATGAGCGACAACATAAAGTTTAAAAGTTCTAGAACAATGCCCATCTATTTATTGTACATAATAATATAGTGTACCATATTGCAAATAAATTATTATTATTCAGGTAGATTTATGCTAGTAATATTCGCCCGAAGGCATGATTTAAATAAATTTATGTCATGTATGGATGTAAGCGTATCTGGTAAAATATTCCAAAAACGTTTTAATCGAGTTGTAGGGGAATAATACATAAAGTTAGATAGTATCCATCGTTAGAGTTAGTGGATACCTAACATATGAATTATATTTCCTTGGGGAAAGACTTTTTAAATCAGTGCATGAAATATGATTTAATATATTAAAAACAAGTAGAATATCAGAATAAGAATGAAGTGTTTAAATGGACCATATTTTAAATTTTTTATAAAATAGGAAGATAATTGTGATCGAAGTGTTTTGGATCTAAAAGTTAGTTGTCGCAAGAATCTGTTATTAACAGCCTCTAAAGTATTTTGAGCAACAGAAGTATGTGGTGACCAAAATAATTGAGAAGCGTACATTAAAAAATGGAATAACTAATGTTTTATAGAAGTAAATATATGTAGAAGGATTAGTCAAATTTTGGATAGATTTAGTAGTAAAGCCAAGCATACTCAAAACTTTTACAACAGTTAGTTCAATATGATCTTTGGATGATAAATTAGATTCAAATAAAATGCTTCTTAATTTTTGTAACACGTAAAATAGAATTATTAATTTTATATTTAAATTTAAAAGAGTGTTTTGACTTACTAAAAGAAATAACATTGCATTTCGAGGTATTTAAACATAAACCATTTTGCAATGACCATATAATAATTTCATCTAGATCAATTGGAAGCTTAGATGCATCCATTGGGTTAGAGATTTTCGAGAATAATTTTACATGATCAGTAAAAATCAAAATGATAGAATGAATAAGCACATTAGGCAAGTCATTAATGAAAATTAAAAATAAAAGAGATGGGAACTCTGAGGTACACCTGAAGTCATTTGAATATCATTTGATATAGAATTATTTAATTTGACCAATAGTGTACGATATGTTAACTATGATACAAACCAATTATATAATTTGCCTTGAATGCCACAATTTCATAACTTATCAGTTAATCTGACATGGTTGACTCTATCAAAGGCCTTAGCAAAGTAAAGGCAGTTTGGATCAACCTGACCATAACTTCCCAAGGCATGAAACAAAAAGTCACTGTAAATAAATAAATTCGTAAGAGTGGATCTACCCATAAAAAATCTGTGTTGTTCATTTAAAATTTTATTCGTAAGTAACGCTGATAATTTATTAGAAATGATAAAATATTTTGGAAATAATTGTATCATTATAGGTTGATAATTTTCAATATTGTGTTTATCACCATTTTTGTTTATAGGAAAAATAAAAGAGTGTTTGCAAATAGTGGAGAATGATTATAATTGTAGCGATGAGTTAAAAAAAAGCAATAATGGAACGTAAAGTGATTCACTGCAATTTTTTGACAAGAACTCATCAAAACCAAAAACTTTATAATTCTTAGGTATGCAATCAACATTTGCTCATTTTTCATTATTTTTTAGCTACAGAATAACTCCAAACTCATTTGCTAACTCTAATATTAATAAATATTTCCTTTATAAAGGTTACAGGAAAAATCATTATTACAAACTAAAATATGGAGTAAAGTTTTTCTTGCTCGTTGGTGCGCTTGAGGGCCCTTAATATTATAATATATTCAAGTAAAGTGAAAATTTACTAGAATAAATTTGCACAAATTTTATTTCTCATTCTGGGGTACAATACTATTTCAAGAGATGAAATGTCCCTTGGTAAAGCCCGCCCTTCAAATCAATATTGTAAGAAAGCAAACACTTGTAACATTAAAACTTTTAGTACACTAGTAAGAAATCTAATCTGTTTAAAAATATAAAAACGTTCGTCCATGGGATATTGTCCCCATGAGTAGAAGTTCTGCAATATACATTCAACCTGAAACGGTAAGTAAAAAAGTAAAATATTTGATTAAATCATTGACGTATGTTTTTAGCTTATATAACTTAGCAAATTATTTGTGTAATATTTGGACTATAAACACAAAAATAAGCAAAATACACTACTTTCAACTTATTAATTTCTAGTGTGCTTCACAATTAACCCTTTAACGCCGAGATGTGCTTAACGCAAATTTACTAGAAAAAAGTGTAGGAGGGTTTCAAGAGATCCATTTCCGACTATTTTTGGGTTGCTCTTTCGAATGGCAAGGATAAAATTTCGAAAAATGATATTTAATTCCTCCTTTTTTCAAAAATGGAAAATAAAATCACGTTTTTTCCAGATAATTTTTTTTACTGGAATTTTTTCTATCATACAGCATACTGAGCATCATATGAAGTATAAGAGACGTGTTCCCAGTTGTTGCACTTTGGTCTTTTCGAGTTTGAACCCAAAATGGAGCCTATATCACAGTTTCTCGAATTCGATTAAGTCTTATTACCCGAGGGTTTTTGGGCTCGCTGATTACGAATCTGTTGAAAAAATATATTGTGAAAAAATCGTCTGCCATTTTGTAGCCACCATTTTGAACTATTGGAATCTGATTTCAGATTCGTAATCAGCAGCTTCAAAAACCCCCGAGTAACAGGTTTCAATCGAGTTCGAGCAAATCGTGAAAAAATCGTCCGCCATTTTGTATCCACCATTTTGAATTATTGGAATCTGATTTCAGATTCGTAATCAGCAGCTTCAAAAACCCCCGAGTAACAGGTTTCAATCGAGTTCGAGCAAATTGGGAAACAATGATTCGCCATTTTAAATTATTGATATCTAACTTCAGATTCATAATCAGCCAACCTAAAAATCCACGATTAACAAGTTTCTATCGAATTCAGGTGCATTTTATACCAATCTGCTTGCCATATGCAAAATTTTGAAATATTTTTACGTTATAGGCTCCATTTTAGGTTCAAAATCGAAGAGAATAATGAAACATACACCATCGCGACGGTTCAAGAACAGATGTTTTGTTGAAACTAATTTGACTACAACTTTATTGAATAATACATTTTTTAAAGTCATTCCTTCATGTAGTGTAATCAAAAGGTAAGCACTTTTTTATTTAATAATCATAACATATTTGTATATGTTTTCGGTAGTAATAAAGTACTTCACACAGTTCGTCAGAAAGTAAGGTTAAGTTTATAAGCTTCTGGCAATTTTGTTTCGTTTCGTCATTCCCTTATCATCATTCCTTCATATAAATTTTTGATGAGGGATTGATTCCTGTGAGGGAATTATGTATTTTCTACCCTGCTTAAAAAAGGGGATAGAAAAGGAAAGAAAAGTATTGATTTTCAGCGCGAATCCTATCACTTTGAATCCTAATTTTGTCACAGTAAGAGAATCCTTTCCATTCTTATCCTATCTTTATACACCATGTACAGTCTAAGTTTATCCATTTTTATCCACATGTATCCCACTTACACTTTTATCAATATGAATCCGAAAAACGGATACAAACTGTATCCCCATCAATCAAAATTTCATTCTTATACTTTGTTAGTTTTAAAACGGATACAAATACAATCCTTAGTAATCCTATTCCTTTCTGGGTAGCCAGCCCCTGGAATTTAATACTCTTCTATCCCATGAAAGGATACAAATTCTTTACATACTAATCCTGATCAACTTTTATTGCCTGAATACTTTTCTATTCAATTAAAGTATTAATATGGAAAGGATTTTTATACTTTAATTGAATAGAAAAGTATTCAGGCAATAAAAGTTGATCAGGATTAGTATGTAAAGAATTTGTATACTTTCATGGGATAAAAGAGTATTAAATTTCGGGGGCTGGCAATCCAGAAAGGAATAGGGTTACTAACCCAGATAACACATGATATTCACCGTATATTCGAAATTCATACGAAAATCTCCCGTGAATATGCGTAATATTCTCAGAATATACTCAGAATATCGTAAACAGCATATAACATTTCGTATATTCTAAACATATTCTCACAATACCGAAAACAGAATATGTATTTATTTCAAATTTCATATATTCTCAGATAACATATGATATTCGCCGCATATTCGAAACTCATATGAAAATCTTCTTTGAATATCCGTAATATTCTCAGAATATACTCAGAATATCATAAACATCATATAATATTTTGTATATTCTAAACATATTCTTAAAATATCGAAAAAAATATTATATTTATTTCCAATATCGTCTATTACCCACATATCCCAAACTAAATCTAAATTTTCCATACTTAAGAATTAAAAGTAAACACGCCTAACGTATATCCTGTGTATATTCTCAGAATATTATATTTATTAATTTTTAATTTTTCAAATTTTCAAAATTCATGTAGGTCTTTATCGAACTCTACCTTCTGATGATAATCTCGAAAATCCCTGAAAAATGTATAAAAGCGAGTACGGTTTTAATATTGTGCACTGCGGGTAACACAAATATCAGTTTATGTTATAAATGGTGTTCAACAATGGTAGACCGATGGTCGGTGTCGCGCGTGTTCGCTATTTATTGTTAAGCGCCGTACGCAATGGTTTACGACTGGATGGTGACCGCATGAGAACCAGCTTGTTTTAAGATAATTAAATCATCTTAACAATTTAAAAAGGTAATAAAATTAAATAAAACGATAATAAAATTGAAAATAAGAAAAAAATTCATTTTTTTATAAAAAGAGAACAAAAAATTTTATAGTGGATGATATTTCTAATTTGATAGGATTAGGATACAAAAATATTCGTTGTATCTTATTCCTTTCGATCCACTCTGATTGGGATAGAAATGTATTGAATAAAATCGTGACAAAAAGACGATACAAAAGTATTCATAAAATTCCTATCCTTTTCTATCCACTTTTTTAAGCAGGGTAATAAGTATAAGATATTTAGGTTTGTTTCATTGGTTTCTACCCCAACAAATGAAAAAGTATACGAAAAATCTGTGTTCGATTTAATACGAAATAAGTCTGTTTCTTTCCCACTCTTTCAGTTACGAATGCGAGTGTATACGATATTATACGCGATACATAAACGCACATAACCTCAAAGAAACGATTTCTTTGGATTATCGAATGATTTAAACTCAAAACTAGAAAACAGAACATTTCTTCGAAAATTATGAAATACGATATAATCAATTCTTCGATTAAATTAACAGAATTTAAAGCTATTCTAAGCCGCAACAAATCAATTTTTGTAATGCGTTAATCTTGAATAATCAATACGCCACTAGACAGGAACAGAATGCAAAATATCGATTCCATATAATTTTTCATTTATTGGGACGCTGACAGGCTATCATGTCGAGAATTTGAATTTTTTTACCTTCATATTTCATTCACACTCGAAAAAGTTGGGGACCACTATAATATTTTTATTAAACAAGCCATAAACTAAGAATTGAGCAAAAAGAAATTCGATAATAAGTTGAAAAAAATTATCAACTCGATAAAGTTAAATTCGACTTTTTTCGAGAACCAGCCTTATTATAACATAACATTTTTGCATTGATGAAACATATCCCTAATAGCACATGAACCTTACAACAAGGTTACAATAACCTTAAATTGTGAGGTTGTAACATTAGCTGGATGTTAAAAAAGCTTGTAATAACCTTACGTGCACCTTACATAATATGAAAACAATCGCCCAAATTCCTCCCAGGGACATTGTAGGATAAGGTTAATTTAAGGTTTGTTGACATTAACACAACATTATCAAAACCTACCAAACATTAATATAACCTTATATCAACAGGGTGTTAATATTAAGGTGATTCCAGTTGGGTCGCTCGATAAGGTAGTAATCTACGCTAATAAATGTAAATTATGGCATTATCGGGAGTTGCACCGTTTAAGTGCACGTTTGAACATGGGATCTTATGGAAACGGTGCAAAACGGTGTAACTCCCGATCATGCCATTACAAATTATTGAATAGATTTTTCAGAATTCAGGCTCTATATAATGTAAACTCTTACGATTTTATACAATCTCCTAAAAAACACCAAAGAAATTAATTGACCAAGAATTTTCCGAAAAAAGGAAAAATCTCCGTCAATTTTCAATTTATGTCTTTAGTCTTTTTTAAAGAAATCATATAAAGTCATTAGAATTACCGTTATAGAGCCTGAATTTAGAAAAAATCGATTAAATAATTTTTAATTTACATTTGTTAGCGTACATTACTATCTTATTGGCTGACTTGACTGGAATCCCCTTATGTAATTTATTGTCCACCTGAAAAATAACCAACAATTTCGACAGATGTTTCATCAGCTAATCACTCAGATGAGTTCTGATATCTAATCATCTAACGTAATTTAAAAAAAGGTTTTTTTAATTAAACATGTTTTTTAATTAAAAATTTGAAATTTCTAAATTCTGTGATTTTTCAAAATCATGATTTTCAAGAACTGGTAGGTTATTCTACACAATATATATCCAATTTTGGAAATCCTAATGAAAAAAATACCATAGTGAATTCACTTCCTAACATGTCTCTGCGTTTAGTACATCGTGATTTATATTTATGATGTTTAATAAGTTTCTTAAACCAAAATTAATGGAAAACCAGGCAATTAAAAGCAGTTTAGGTAAACAGTATTATTAAATTCATTAAAAATGCCTAGTAGTTATTAAATATCGTGAATTCATGTGTATAATAGTGAAAAAAATATTTACTATTCTTTAATAAATAATAATAGTAGTAGAATAATCTATTACATACAATCAGTTTCTTTTATAAACACCCACACAGTACTAAATAAATATTCGATAATTGTATTTCAAACAGTGATTTATATTAAGTATATTAATACATTTTCTTGTCAACTTAAAATAGACTGAAACTAAACTAAAAATAATAATCGTAGGTACTTAGTAATACTCGCAACGATGACAAATACAAAAAATGTTTCCATGAAATCTATTTTATGTGATTTTTCATTCCAGGGATGTTCGTTTCTCCTGAAAATAAAATATTATTTAGAATAGGAAATATTGTTATATTTTTTAATTGTTTTCTGAATGAATATAATAATATATTTCGATACAAAACGATCACATTCATATAAACATTTTCGCACATGCATCAAATATTATTTTTTGATATAGTATGCGTAAAGTATCGTTGAAAATAGATAAAAATAAGAAAAAGTGGCACTTTACGCACGGTAGTCTAAAAAATGATGTTTCATTTTTTAATCAGTGTTTATAAATAATGATACATACTCTACTCTCTGACGTCGCCACTTGGCATGAATCAACCAGCTCGAAGTTGTTTCAGCTATTTGATCATCTGTAGCTTCTGGTCGAATAGCTCGAACCCCTCCTGTTACATAAATTTTGCTTACTTTATGTCTTGATAACTAAATGGCAGAATAATTTTGCTATCTGTTCAAAGCAACAAAATTTTCAAATTTTAGTTTCTACAAACAATGTTTTAAGACGCACAAACATTGGAAAAATTGTAATCTTTTTCTTACATATCATTTATGTAAGTCCAAATTAAAAATTATTCTATTTATGGCACTGCGCAATTAATAAATAAACAAATTTACGAAATTCGAGAAATGCGTTATTAAAAGCACACGATATTTTTCTTATTTGCGATAGTTCATATGAATTTACTGTTGTATTGAAACTTTTTCCATATGGGTGATTTTCATCTAAAGTTCAAATTTCGACGTCCAATTAAGATTTTAAAAAATAGTCTAATTTCTCACTTTTATTAATACACAATATACTCACATATTATAAATATTTTTTTGTAACTCCGTACAATAAAGCGCACTTTCGTGCGCTTTTTTCTCCTTCGTTACATAAAATATTGTATGCTACACGTACGAAAGTGTATTCTCCTCGGATATGATTGCCTTCGGCGAGTCTCGGCAAACCTCACATCCTCGGATAAAACACTTTCGTACTAGTAGCATAATGTACTATTGTACTAAGTTATAGAAAAAATATATAGCGCGGGCACGCAGAATTTCAGGAATTGAACGGATTAACCAAAATTATTAGCCAGGGGACATTTCTATAAGGTTTATTGTCAAAGACAGATTTATTTTGCGGTAATTATATGTATATATACGTACAAAATGATAAATAAATGTATACATAAGTAAATAATTGTGTAATTGTAATTGAGTAGTCTGAAATGAATTCGTTTGTTTTATTTTGTAGAGAAAATAATAATAAAGAAGAATTATACTAAGCTGACAGGGGAATTACATGACAATTTTTTAATATTTCCCGACTTTCACAATAAATAAATAATAAATTAATAAATTACTAAACGAGCGTTAAATTACCACATATAATTTAATAAGAAGCAGTTATTGCTTTCGAAGAAAAAGTATGCCAGACGAATTACAATAAAAAGTTTACGCGGCCAAATTCAATATTATATTTGATAAAACTATTATATTGTAGGGAATTCGAAATTGCATGTATACATTATTATCGCTAGTATTTCGGTGTAACTTCATGATATCGACTAAAATAAATAATTTACATGTAATGTATTTAACACTTCTATAGATAATATTAGTTCTACCAACATCGGCAAATAGGTCTACTAATATATTTCACTGTTGCCAACGTAAAACCAGCGAATACCTCGAAGTTTGTAACCTCATTTTTCTAAACTTGCGATTATAAGCCCCCTTGGGATTTCAGAGTGGAAAAAACGAAAGAAAGGGGCTTATATTCGGCTAATTCGATATAGGGGGCGTTCCACGCCAAATCGACAACGTATTTTTCAAAGGATGGACCCTTTTTTAAATTCTAAAAAAATGTTCAATATATTATCTTTTTAGCAATATACAGTGGGACCTACCAATAGTACCCCCACGACTAGTAACAACCATGAATAGTACCCAGTTCGAAACTACGAATAATCACATTGAAGTTCTCCTTCTTACCCCCACTCCTCCGCATTGCGAGTCGCCGGAAACCGGCCAACCAACCAGCACGAAGTCATAGAACATGGTGGGGGAAAATATTCCAACCCTCCCGCGGGTACTATTCGTGGTTCTAACGGGATCGGCTTGCGCCGACTATGTGACTATTGGTAGGTCCCACTGTAGTTGAAATTTTGGTTATTGATCGGTTTTCCGTTTTTTATTTTTTATTTATTTTTAAGTCTATGTTTTAATTGTAAAACGATCAATAGTCATAATTTCAACTATATTGCTAGAAAGATAATACATTGAACATTTTTTATGAATTTTTTCAGAATTTTAAAATGGGTCCATCCTTCGGAAAATGTAAATTTTTCACGATTTTTTGCGATTTTACGATTTTACGATTTTTTAACCTCATTCTGTAATAATACGTGAAAGCGGATATTTTCACAAGAGAGCCCATAAAAAAACTACGAAAAACATGTGTTACCTTTAATTATTTTTCATTGCATTTTTGCGTTAAAATAAATTAAACGTTGCGAGTATAGAAAATTAAATTTTCTAAATGTACTCACAACTTTCACTACAGTCGAAATAAAAATATTGTATATGGTCAAGAATACTTCTTTTACATGTACTGACAGTAAAGAAATTATAAAATTAAAATGAAAAATTGTTTAAAAAAAAGTTGTCGATTTGGCGTGGAATGCCCCATATGTTAATAATTTCACCTTCTTGTAACAAAACTTTTATGAAATTTTATATTTTTACGACTTTTACTCATATAATTTGTAAATATTGTATATTGTCTCCGTCATATATTTTATTACTAATTTTGAACAAAAATGGCAATGTAATATTTCGTACACGAAGAGTAATAGACAGCGACACAGCGCCGCAGTTAATAATTGTAATACAGCGCGCTTCAAATTTATCATACCATTGAACTGCGAGGGAACCTCCACTTTTGTCCTTGTCATTTTATGTGAGAAACAAATACGAAAGTCGGGATTCCCTGCGTCGCGTCGTGAGTAGCGTCGGTAGCATGATGGCCAACACCTTAACGATATCGGGCACCTTGATACAGGGTGCCATGTCCATTATGTATCTAGTGTTCAGGGGCGCTGTACACAGACATCGAGTACTCGCATGCATCCTAGTGACATTCTACTATGTACATATATGCACTGTTAGCACATTTGGGCGGCCACACCATTTTGGCACCGTTTCCATAAGAGCCCATATAAAACTATGTACATACTACTACATAACCATACAAATTTGCATCGCTAAGGTGCAGATCCAGATATTTACATGGGCTCTTCTGGGGACGGCGCAAAAACGGTGCAACTGCCCGAACGCCATAAGTTATAATTACCTATTCTGAGAGTAGTAATTTTACTACTCTGAAAGTTGTAATTTTTACTACTTTGGAAGCTGTAAATTTACAAGATTAATGTAATTTTACTACTCTGGAAACTGTAAATTTACAAACTTGATGTTAATCTTACAATTTTCCTAGGGATTTTACTACTCTCAGAGTGGGTCTTACTGGTTACCTACTCTCAGAGTAGTAATTTTACAACGTGATTTTTTACAGTGATGCCATGAGAGTGCTCTCAGTGTCGCTACATATGTATGTATGTATGTATGTATGTATGTATGTACATACATACTACAATTGGGTGCGGTGCCAACTTACCAAATATGTATTCCGGTTACTGTCGGGAACCCTGTATGTATATGTACCCCCAATGACCATCATGCTATCTCGCAGTTCAATGGCGTATGAATTTCGGGCGCGATGTTTCCAGTATATGTACCATGCGGTGTATATTTCTATTAAATATTGATTCGCACGAATACTCACTCTTCATAACTGTAAATAATCGTAGTGCACTAAACGTTTGTTTGTTGTTCCTTCGACCGAGAAAACTGTAATCTTCGGCAAGCTGATCACTGATTAGTCGCTTTAAAATATTGGGTATTATTTTTGTTGTATCAGTTCCCCCATTTTTCTTCAGTGTGTTAACCTGTGGGATAAGATTCCATGTATTAATAGATTATTCGATGAAAGGCCAGTGAAATTAAGGTTCTATGAATACTTTTATCATTGTCTATGTAATTCATCTCTTATGTCTAAGTAATTTTCATTTCTTAGGTTCGGATTCAGACTAGTAAATTCCAACTTAAGCTTGTTTTGAAATAGACATTATCCTCGATATCGAAGTTGTTATTTTGCAGCTCACGACTATGAATCCGAGCCTTAAAGTTACAATAGTATAGTGTAAAAAATCCAAAATGAAATAACCTACGCATAATGGTAATTTTACAAGCTCGTTGTAAATTCCCTACGCTTAATGTAGTAAATTTAAGTAACGAGCTTGTAAAATTACTGTTATACGCAAGTAAATTTACTACATTAAGCGTAGGAAAATTACAATGAGCTTGTAAAATTACCATAATACGTAGGTTATTTCATTATGGATTTTTTACAGTGATTATAGTTTATATATAAACTATAGTTAGTTCGATCAGGTGTCGTAGAGATAAACAATATTCTGTTTTTAAAAAGCGACTACAAAATTTGACCTAAAATTTTCAAATCGTATACAGCGAATAACTTGTATATATTAATGTCCTTTATATGTTTTCAGTATGGACAGTATGGATTATGAATACAAAGTATGAGTTATATAAACATTTCATTTCATGCAGGATTGTTGTATTGGTTAGGTTAAGTTTGTCAACTGCATATAAAAATTATTGGGTACAAGTTTTATAATGATGATAAATATTCTTACCACTCTGTTTGAAAATATCGTATCCTTTAATAGAGCTTCAAATTCTGTCAGTTTTTTCGCATCTGCCAGTGGCAATCCATAATCTTCTAAGCATATATCTTCAGTCGGATTTTCTTCTAATAGATTTTGTCTTGAAACCATGGATGCTTCGAAATTTATCAATCTATTGTCTAGTGCCGTAATCTTAAAATGTAGCGACTCCAATTTTTTAACTACCAATTTCCGAAACTCTGTGAAGGTAAATTATTATTGTAATTTTACATGATGATATGAATTAACATAAACAATTAATAAAACAATTAAAAACACTTCAAAATATAAAAGCAATTGCAATTCATAAATCTTACCATGTTCACCTGTTATCCATGCCTTCTCTTCGGCTCTTTCTTTATAATTCTCGGATAAAGCACTTTTTGAAGTATCGTTTTCATTCGAGACAATACTACGACGCTTTTCTGATCTCGAGTTATCGATTTCTGAGGAGTTGCATGCACTTCGTGAAGATAAAGCGCTCCAATGATATTCTGGGATATGAACTTCTGCTGTACTTTTCGTGTTATCGTACATTTTGCCTGAGAAAGGTGCTTTTGGAAAAGGAAGCAATTGCGAATTCTTATTACTTTCATCAGAATCACTACTGGTATCGGTTAATGGAGTGGTATTTTTTTTAGCCCGCAAACAGTTTGGTTTCATCTTTTCTTTTTGTTTTTTATTCAAATTAACATTTACATCACTTTCATCAAGTGTGAAGTCAGATTGATTCTCAGCCAAACGTAATTTTTCTTCTGCCTTTTCGAAGAAATCTGAAAATTAACAAAACATAAAATACAATTTTGCTTTATTTAGTTATTACTAATAATACGCAATGCAAATGACATCATTGATGTCTAAACTTACTTGTTCTGTACAAGACTTTTATAATGTCATAAACTTTCCACATTGAATTGTTTATATCTGGCATCACCTGTTTTAATGCAGCTTTATTTACTTTGGATAGATCTCGATATGTAGGATAATAACATTTTTTCTCTGAGTCATCCAACCAACATGTTGCCACAATTGCTAATCCATCAATAAATTCTACAACCGAGTAGGCTTTTTTTGATGCCATTTTTCAATTGTTGTTACGACGTTGCGAGTATAGCTACGATAAGTAAAAATAATGATAAAAATATTACCTTTCTTTACAATAATAAAGTGTAAATTTAGAATTATAATATACATACCGTACAATGTAAAATTACTTTGGTTAACTGAATTTGACTTTACGGAAAATCAAAAGAACAAATAATTAAAGAATAGAAATTAAAATACTCGAATTTCTCCTGTACAACACTTAAGTTGTCATACACGATTAATATGTATGTATTAGTGGACACACAACAATATGTTCATTACAGGGAATTTTCCACACTTTTCCTTCTATATCACAAACCGGCCATGCATTGAGCAATTGATGCTCGGTATTTCTGTTTACAAGACATATTTTTAAAAAGGATGATTTTAGAGGTTCAATGTACAGGTCATCTGTAACTGCTAATTTTGATCCAACTACAAAAAGTGTTTCATCTTTACTTTTAATGATATTTTTCACATCTATGTAATCACCATTTTTTAATATACAACAATTGTTATTAGAATCACTGCAGTTAAGAGTATATGATTGGTGACTTAATATTCTGTATTGCTCTTTAGTATCGACGGTTTGATGCAGAGGGCCACTAAAGTGCATATTTCTTAAGTGTTCTTTCGATTCTTTTGAATTACTAATGAGTGTATTAATATATTCTATTTCTCCTAAACGTCTCGAAACTTGTTGCAATGGTTTGTCACCTTTTCTTACAAATTTTTTAATTGTCGACATATAATTTTCAAAGCGGAAGGCGCTAAAATTATCCAAAACTCCGTACTTACGTACGTCCCCAACAAGATGGAGAAGATTGTGTACGTTAAAAGAAACATTGGCCTTGCCATATAAAGTTTTGAAGGTTTTAACGTAATGTTTCAGTAAATTATCCGCATATTGCAAGTTATCATTATTTTTG
Source organism: Trichopria drosophilae (assembly GCA_030407085.1). Taxonomy (NCBI): domain Eukaryota; kingdom Metazoa; phylum Arthropoda; class Insecta; order Hymenoptera; family Diapriidae; genus Trichopria; species Trichopria drosophilae. Next base: position 187,563,493 of record CM059582.1, read on the forward strand.
CACAAAACTTCGTTAGTTAATATAGATATGGCCACATGGAGGCTTAAAAAATGTTGATACATATCATTATTAAGAACATTTTTTAAAACTACAGGTCCTACATATAAAAGGAATGTTCTAAATTCGGTAGCCTTCCATTGTTTATAATATTTAAGAGATCTAGGCCGTCTATTAAATTCTGATGGAACTGAGTTTTTAATAATTTTTAATAAATCAGAAATTTGTTTGCTAATTTCTTTGGCAACTCTTTTCGGAAAAACCCGTGTTAACCATAATTTAAGTAGTTGTTTTACAACTCCTAAACAAACCAAGTGCATATAATCAATGGGAACACAAGATACCAATCCAAAATTATCAATTTCTTTTAAAATACTCTCGTCTTGCTGATAATCTCCTAAGTATACATTATTTGCCATCTCGACATCAGTACGAAGTCTTATGTTTTCATTGACTGCTGGAAAACAAACACGTCCATGCCATTCTCCTCTTATCCTACATTTTATACAGCTATAAAAACCGGTATGACCTTTAACACATAGTACAAAAGATTTTGCTGGGGTATCGCATATCAACGCATCGACATCAAAATTAATTTGTACTACATTTTCATCTAACCCTGAATTTAATATTTCTTTTATTTCATTTACAAATGGTCTTAAAAATTCATTGGCATGTTCAGGCTTAGAATAACCATAATATAAACCAGCAACATAAACTTTACGGCAAACATTTTCAGAAATTAGTACTGGCCAAAAAGAAGCAGTAGAGGACCTAGATATATTCATTCCGTCAATATTTAACAGCAATTTTATCGTCATATTATTGCTATTTTCTCCAATATCCTTTTTAATTCTTTTCAGTAAACTCTTTATATCAAAATGGCAGTACTGACCATTACCCATTGCAACAACATTGCTATTTCTTGGAGTTTTCAATAACGTTCTTGAATCTGATGGAAACAAAGTGCTTGTGTGCCTATTTAAAATATCTAATAGTGATGTCAGAGCAGAGTGGGTAATATTATGTTTCATCGACCACACAGCTATGTCATTAAGAAAAGTTTTTTCATCGTCATTTTCGCAAATTTCATTTATTTCAAAAGGTAAGTCATCGTTTGTACTGACTGCTGCGTCAGAACTTATTATTATATCTTCCTGTTGTAGAAAATGTAATCCTTCTGCTTTATTGTCATTTAATAAAGGTGAGTCCACAAATACATTGCACTCATTACTCGTGCTAATTGAATCTACTACACTGCAAAATGAAGTGGGTTCTGTTCGTAACAAAACGTCTGCATTTCTAGTAAATGAATATGAATCTGACTCTGACCTAGCTAAGTATCTAATATGACTTTTTGAATATATTTTGTTTTTCCGTCTTTTACTCATAGTCATTTTCAGATTTAAAACAAAATGTTTTAGGATGCACTTGGTACCAAGGCTTCTTTTCATTCGGTGCCTCCTATAATTCTAACGAGTTGACAATTACATAACATAATAAAAATTTATAACTTCTGTACAAAATCACAAAATTCTTGTTAAATTCTAGTTATATCTGAGTTAAAAGTCACAATTATACTAATATGAATAGCATTTTGATTTTGAATCGTAATTTTAAAAAAATAGTAATTAAACAAATTCACTTTAAAAAAATATGTAGGGAATATAAATTGAATTTGTTGCAAATTACGTATGAAAACGTAGAAATTAATTTTCATTGTTTGCAGTACGTTAATAAAAAAAAAACTTTGTGTTAGGAAACTTTCCAACTTCAACTACAGTTATCAACAGAGGCGCGCTTTAATATGTAAATTTTAGACCCGATTGCAAGAACTAGTCTTTAAAACGTATAGGTTTTTTTTGTATTAAATTTCAAAACATTATGTGACCTTCAATAAAACATCTTTTCGCTCATGCAATACTCATGAAATAGTTGTAAAATGTTAATCTTTTCGAGTCAAAAATACAAAATTAACGACAATAGGGTAAATATATACAAGACAAACATTTACACAGATAAATATATTATGTAACTTACCAAATTTTTGTTTCGTTCAATTTAAAACGAAATGATACGCGAGCAGTAATCAAACAGACAAATTTTAAAAACACGTGCCCACTGGACAAAAACGGCAATCAATCAAACCACGCTGCAGAAACATACAAATTGATAATTGATTTCGTATATACCATGGTCAAAGTCCAAAACTATCAAAAATCAATTTCTAAAACGTTTTTCAAACTTCTGTATGTTGCGAATGCTATTACTTGATCGTATCATCCGCGATACCGTGAGATTCAATATGGCGAAAACGGTGGAAGGAAATCACGTGACGAAGAGCGGCGCGCACAAAGAATTGATGACAATTACCGCGCCTGCGCGGAAAGCGTGTAAAGCAGGGGTATATATATAGTGGTCCCCCCAATATTTGCCTTCCCAATATTTGCCTTTAGGTCCCTCTCAATATTTGCCTCTCCCCTCGATTGCTGTTCCCCACCACTTCTCACAGCAGGCATCAACTGACAAACGCTTCTGGTTGACGCATGCGCATTTTCATTGTCTGGCGGCGGGGGAGACAAATTTCTTCCCCTCACTAGACAAATATTGGGGGGGGGGGCGTTAGGAAAGGAGAGACAAAACGGACGAGGCAAATATTGGGGGGGGGGCGGACTACTGTATATACAGTGGGACCTCTCTTATTCTAACTAGAAAACTTTTTCAAGATGGCGCCGACCTTTCTCATTTTAATTTTCTCCTTACCCCCACTCACGTGCTTGTGTATGTATCGATATTAGCGTCGTAATACTTCAGAGTTGCTTTTCGCACGGTGGTAGGGGAAAGACTTGAGGGGAAGCGATTAGAATAAGAGAGGCTGAACACTTAGAATAAGAAGGGTACTTAGAATAAGCGAGGTTACAATAAGAGAGGTCCTACTGTATATATCAGTGATCAACAATATTAATGCAGGTATATCAATTAATGTACAGTGATCTGGCCGATCTCTGAAGCATGTATGGACAAAAGTACTAATCGCATAAAATGAACAAAATTGTTACAATATGTTATATTCGATTTTCTCCCCATTTGAGTAGTATCTTTTTTTTACCGCGAGTTGTCGCTTCCGTATTTATACCTTCTAAGACGAATTATTGGCAACAACATTAAATTAAACTTAATAGTATATTATGTGGATATTTCAGTAATGTTATAGATTAATCTTTATTGTAAAATTAGTGGCATATTATATTAACATTACACATTAAGGTAAATTTCTGGAAACCTTTTATTAATGTTATGGCAATGTTTCGTTTTAACCTTTAACGTTGTAACCTTCCTGTAACATTAACTCAAGGTTCGGTGCTATTAGGGATATAAATATATTTTAGAGAAAGGGAATACTCGGAAAATTTGGTTTTGGCCAGCATTTTGTGATTGCCAGAACATTGATGTCGTACTCTGCTCCCATTGTAGAAATAGTTGGATTTTCATTTCATCAAGAGGAATGTTGCTGTCAAATAATAATGTTGCATATATTGTATATTATGTGCTGATATCTGTATAGTTACACATATATGAATGTAATGGACCGTAGTCCACAAATTGTCAATGCCAAACTGCCTCAATTGTATTATGTTTTCACTTTTTTCATGAAGTTCTGTCTTCAGTACAAAAGTGCAATAAATAGCCAAAAGCCAGTTTTATTCTTGTCGAATGATTAAAAATGCTACTTATCATAATAGACAAATAGACTAAACTATTTTTAAATAGTCATTTCAGAACATTACTACCTTCACTAAGAGAAATTGTATAAGGAATTGTGATAAAAAATATGGAAAGGATTCAATATTTACTTTTTTAAAATATTTGTAAACTATATATATCATATACTGAGAAAAGTGTTTTTTACCCAGTATTAGAATTCTTATGCCCCGCAAAAGATAGTATTTTACGCATAGGGATTGGAATCTTTCTATTGCCTGTTAAAAAACGAAGATTTTAGATTATTCTAACAAATATGTCAGTTTATTTTAGCCTTTTCTCTTTAACTAAAAGCAATTTTTGTTTATGGAAATTTATCTAGTAAATTAAAATATTAAAAATGCCTTCTTTTAGTCATAATAAAACATTCTTTTAAAATAGGAGAGTTTAATACAGTTTCGTATAACCTGTCAAAAACAAATGCTGAAAGACGGAGGATTTTACTAGTTGTAATATTTCTTTTAAGGGCTATAATACACTTTTTAAAAGCCAAGGGATAGTAACTGATAACATACACTTTTCTCAGTGTAGCATTTGAAAAGTCCACTTTTCTTCCTTCCTTTTTGTTTAAGATAAACAAGGAAACAAAGAGAAAAACAAAAAAAATCAATACCGCGCTAAGTTTGTGAACACTGTCACACTCTAGCCAGTTAAAAAATGTATTATGCATTGCCATTATACACACAAATTTATATGTCGTGTAACTAGTCTATAGATATACTTGCGTATACGACATGTATTATTTATTATTATATCTTGACACCAGTCAGTCCTTCTTATGTCCAAATGAAAATCCACTTCAATAATGGGAGCCACGGGCACGAAGAAAATAAGCTGCGAACGCCGCGTCACCACCTGGAGGTATCTAAACACACGGGGTGCGACAGTCTTTACTATGGATTTATAGTAAATACAAACTTTAACTATGAATAATAGTAAATATAAAGATTTACTACGAGACATAGTGTGAAACGAGGACTACACTAGATTATAGTTATTTTAACTATATTTGTCATATTTATTTAAATCATTCTACATAGTTGATTTTTTAACTATGAGGAGATAGTTGGTGTAACAAAATTATAGCAAAATCGACTATAAAAGTGGTAAATTTAACTATTTTTCATAGTAGTTTTAACTATATTTTTCCAACTATGTGATATAGTCAATTTAACAATAGATTTTTTCTCAGTGCAGGTTTCATAGTGTGTGTGGGTCATTTTTTTGGTTACATATCGAACGAAAGTTGTATAGAAAAATGTATCTTGTTTGATGTCTGCGATGTAATAGTGTGTGATATAATATAACGCAATGATGGTCTATTTTCTCAAAGTGCATTTTACGTCGATGTAAGAGGCGTTAAATTCGATGGAAACTGGTGCTGTTTTTAGCGCTGTCTAAGACGCCTGGTCGGAGATCGCGATTGCGATAACCCGCTTAACCCCAAAAGCCCGTTATTATAATATTTGTTCAACGAAAATATAGTAATTGCTTATTTGCTTGGGGCCAATTACCGTTCTTCTGCGCGGATCCCATGCGGGAGAAACGAGTGGTTGAATGAACGTGATCCTCTGGAGGTGGGGGCGATCGGTCCCTCGTATCGACCTGGGATAATGATTAGTTCCAAAAAGAGCGGATATGCAATCCGCCCGGATATGTGGAGGCAAAAATCTTTCTCATCTTCTCAAAATTAACAAATTAGATTTCGCGCCCCATCCTTGGCTGGTGTATTAATGATGTAATAATGTTTTCTGCAAAATATCTTAATTTACTGAAGAAAGTTACGAGATAGTTTGGATAACCTGAAGAAAAAATGGCAGTAATCAACTAAGCATATGACTGAAGATGAGTCTTTGTCGTTTAACTAATTCAGCTAAATTTAATAGGTGATATAAAATATAGGTTCCTGAACGGAACATTCAAGATTAAGTACTTTCTTTTTAATTTAAAAAGTGGTGGGATTGTTTGGGTTTCCAGGTTTGCACTTCGTGGTGGACTGTTGAATGTTTTCAAGAGAAATGTTGAAAAGGAATTTGTTGTCCAATATGACCCATGACATCAGATATTTCACATATCCTAACCTCAAATGGCCAAAAATTATGTTTTTGATTATTTTTCGGATCAATGTAACGTGATGGATCAAACTAGGTAACGGATTCGTTGTTAGCTGCCACAAATCTTTAGGATCCACAACTTGTGATTCAAGTTATCTCCCAAAAAATTGTTTGAGGTCCTGTGTTATTTTTAAATATTACTGATGTGATCATATTTAAAGCGAACGACAAAAAGCAAGTGCTTGTTATTAATACATAGTTATGTAAGAAGCATTTTATTAGGTTTTCAGTTTGAAATATATTTGAGTAGTATATCCATAAGACTAATAAGGACGCAATTGAATAATTCATAGTGAAAGTTACTGTAATCTTAACATTTTTGGAATAAACTTTACCTATAAATTTATTTAGTTGTATCAGAACTTTTTGGAAAAAACTGCATAATTTACTTGACTGGGGCCAATTAGCCTCAGAGGGCAGAAGGGCCGAAATATTAAAAAAAAATGTGCTTGACTTTTAGTAATTTTGCAAATTTGGGAAGAATGCTACTTATTTGTTATAATTCATTTCATGTTAATTAGTCTCATTGTAGCTTTCTTCATTTTTACGAATGACAAGCATAATCTATGATGAAAGCATATCTGCAACATTTCCTGTTATATTTCTACGTTATCATCTGCTGTAAAGTGTTATGTAAAATATAGACACAAGCGACATAAAATAACCAATTATTGCAATCGATATTATCATTTTTTTAACTAAAATTTCGGTATGCATACATTGTTTCGACGAAATTTGAAATTTAAAAATGGAACTTACTCCAGTTTATTTCGTTTTTTAAAAATGGGATTTTGAAAATCTTATTTCTTCTTTAAATGAATTAAGGTAGGTCTTACCTTGGATATAATATGTTTAGAAAACATCTTTTATAATACTTCCAATAATATCGTTTCCATGAATTATATTACTATTCAAGAGAGACATCATTAAAGTTCATGAAAAAAAATTGAAACTTGCAAAAATTATATGTTAAACAACTTTTGTTAACGATTCAAATTTTCTTCGTTTCGCTATGATAGAAATTTTAAGAATTGAATGGATTTTAACGAATGGTTTATTTTTTCAAGAAAAAGATTGTCTACAACTTCACCGAACAAGTTTTTCTAAATTTATTGCCTGAGCACTAAAATTATACACAAATTATAAAAAGCGGTAACATTTTGTTATAAAAATAGACATATTTGATGTTCGTTTGGTTGTAGAGAATCTTTTTCTTGAAAAAGTAAGCAGTCATTCGTTAAAATCCATTTAATTTTTAAAATTTCTATCACAGCGAAACGAAGAAAATTTGAATCGTTAACAAAAGTTGTTTAACATATAATTTTTGCGAGTTTCAATTTTTTTTCATGAACAATAATGCTGTCTCTCTTGAACAATAATATAATTCATGGACATGATATTCTTGGAAGTGTTATAAAAAATGTTTTCCAAACATATAATATCCAGGGTATGAACTACCTTAAATATTTAACAGTTTTAGTTACCTATGAGTTTCGAATTCAAGGTTCAAATTCTCAATCTACAGTTAATATGCGAATGGTTGTTGATTCGGGTTCAATGACCTTATCCGGTTTTCTAATCATTTCATCACTTTGCATATTTGGATGCCCTTAGTCTTAATAAATATTAATGTTTTTATTAAGGAAAATTAATTTTTTTTTATGTTAGTGTATTAAATTTACCTTTGGAGTTCGTGTGCATATCAAATTTCAAACATGTATTAGTTACTATGTTTATTCCATAACTCGAAGGTTGTTTCCTGATAAAATGAGGACATGAGCATTGAACCGTTAAGCAGGATAAACATCCCGTGTCTTCGGCACACTTCTAAATAAACGACGGAAACATTGATCCACTATGAAAGGCTTTCTGAAGCCCATCACTCGGAAGGAATTGCGACTCGGTAGTTTCCAGGACGATGTAGGCTGTAACAAGGACATCCGCTTCATTAATTTCACTTCCTCAAACGATGTCGTAGGAGTTCACACTTGTGGTGTTTAAGTTTTATCACTGCGAATTTGAACTTTTAATCTAGGATTAGGGTATTTTAAATGACATCAGAATTTGTTTGTGTTACTTTGGTCACGTTTACCAAAAGTAGGTTGCCGATGAAGACTGACAGCAGGAAGTAAAACGAGAAGAATGCGTCGATTATGATTGAATACATGCTGATTTTTTCTTCGTTATTGCGTCCATCCGATATATAAAAGATAAACGCATTACATAATAGTGAATAATAGAAATGTCGAATTTTCACGACTCCTAAATCATTCGGCACACTTCTGAAGACATGAAAACATCAATGTTTCATAAAACTTAAGTTACCATATTTGTTCATTCTATAGTTCTCTGAAATTCTTGAAATACATTACAATAATGCAGTATCATTTTAGGCATTTCAGGAGATTCCCAAACAGCACATACTTCTGAAAGAATTCATCTAGAGTTATGGATGGCCATGGGGTTATTTTCAGAGGAGGGGGGATTAAATATGCGATTATATGTTAATTACAGTTACATAGACTAATAAATTTAGACTTGGCCCTCTTTGTGGTTACCCTTGTCCAGAGCTCAATCCAAAAATATCTCTAAAAATACATCCTGCAGAGGTCATAATTATGATAACACTGTCGACGAAATTGAAGCTATTTAATTTTCGGAGACGAAAAAAGCTAATCTTTGTTAATTTTGGGTTACTGAATCCGAATCCGATCATTTTGATTAGTTCTTGTTTCCAAGAAAGGTGGGGTCAACGTTCGAAAAATCGTCGTTTATTGCAATGTTTAAGGAAGCATATCTTTTGGTGGAGACAATATAAGGGCTTCAATACTGGCTCAAAATGATCAAGAAAAAAAAACATATTGACCTAGACGATAATTTTGTTGTATTCGTCTAATTTCGGTTTTACTTTAAATAGTCTGTAACTACTACGCACTATTACGCTCTACATCAAAATATTGGGCAAGCGAAACACCTTTTGCGGTACACATTTTTGTGATGTACGTTTTTTTGTTTAAATTAGTATTATAAAGGCATTTTTGTAGTTGCTGGTAAGGAATATCAACTCAGATTTTGAAAATTCAGAGTGGCGATTCTAAGATGGTGGTAACAAATTGTCAAGCATTACTGAACTTTGATAAAACTTATTTATCTAGGGTTTTTGGGGTCATTAATTACGAATCTGAAATCAGATGTTGGCAATTCAAAATGGCGGAGAAAATTTGAAGTATTACCGCATTTTTCACAATAGCTCAAGTTTTAAGCGTTAGAGGAGGGAGGAGGGGATATTTTCTACTTTTTTGCTTTTCCTTTTAATATTTAACCCAATAGTTATCGTATCCAAAATTTTACATATAAGAAGATAATAAAGTAACGCGCTGGACGTGCACTGACATCCCAGTGACGTCTATGTAGTAATTTATTTATGTTTACTCAAATTAATATTTATATAAACAGACCGACAAACACCAAGAATTTCCATCGTATTTAATTCAAAATGGTCGAGAAATAAACAATTTAATGATTTATCAAGTGTTATCACACTTTTGTATTATTATTGTATGATCTTCATTCTAATGAACGTAATCACCGTACAATTTACTTTACAAACAGTAAAAAGGAATTCACTATATAACAATACAAACTAAATTAATAATTAAGGTTCGAAAATAAAGTCTATAATTCTCAGAAATTTACTTTTCACGCATTTGTTATTTATTTTAAATAACAGTTTTGTAAAGTTCTTGCAGCGATGCATAAGTTTCCTTAGAGGTCACTTTAAGAGCTCTATCTGATAAGTATTTAAGACATCTTACAATTTTTAGACTACTTAAAGAGCTCTTGCAGTTTGAGGTATAAAGTTTCTAGTAAATGTTACATAATTAATGATATTTTTCGTGTATTATGAGTTAGTTTCTATTTGTGTAAATATCAATAATGGAAGCCTTTAACTTTAATGGAGTATAATTTCAACTTTCAGTAGTCGCTATTACTAACAAGTAAGTGATTGCATATTAAACGTAGACAGAGTTAAGTCCCTCTAAGGAGTAATTCTCATCTATTCTTTTTGACAGAGAATACAGCTGCTTCGATTGAAAAATTCAAGCTACCTAGTGGAGTGAAATTTACTCACAGAGAGTAAAATATACATAAAGAGCAAAATACTTTCCCTAAATAGAACCAAATAATTTACATTAACTATTTCAGTATTGAGTGGATAATAATGAATTAACAACTGATTAATTGATTAGAGTAATTATAAAAACTAACTGTTTTGATCGTACAACAATTGGTAGTGGTCAAAACAAATTTTAGCATCAGTCTCTCGAAGCACCCAAATCATTACTTTAATTTTGCTACTGTTATTATAACATTGCTGAAATGTAGATTTTATTCGGTGGAACTTGCTCTGAGCTAAACGACGGAAAAATTGTCTTAGAAATCGGCGAAACTCTAGAAACGGCTTGGAGAAAGTTCGAAACTGTTCCGGAACATTGAAAAAAAAAGTTTGTAATTACAATTTGATCTAGGTTTTTAGTTTAAGATTTTACGTTGCAGTTAATATGTGTTTTGTTCCGTTACAATTGGATCGAAAACTTTTTATAATTGGGGAACTTATTCCAAATATAAGTACTTTTTCATTTATAGAAATGTAACTTTTAGTTTTATGATAGCTTAATTTTTTATTGCTCAATGGTTGATTGCGAATTATTGCAGAATCAACTTTAGAGAGTAATAACGGCAAATTTAGCATCCTCACATAATTTTTATTATTAGTAAATAATCGAAAATTTGAATATGTTTTTAATACGATATATTTAGTTTAAAAATAAGATGACTATTTTTTATAGCACAGTGATTTTCAAAGAACTTTGAAAATAAGAACATTGAAAATAATGTAAGTGTAATTGAAAACGAAAAAGAAATGTCGATACAAAATTTCCAGACAAAACAAGGAGGGACGAGGTTTATGTGGTTAATCAGGATATGGTTACCAATAGGTAACTAACTTTTTTGCACATGTTTCCATTAACCCTCCTGCGCACGAGTTTTCCTCGGATAAGCGCTTTGCAAACTCATACAATAAGTTTTTCACACAGTCGGATTTTCTTATAAATTGGTATATAGAGGTTTTTTGGGTCCCTGATTACGAATTTGGAGTCAGACTTCCAAAATCCAAAATGGCGGATCGTGTAAATCAGCCAAGAATTTGAAGTTTAGTCAGCCATATTGATAACGGATTCGTAATCAGCGATCCCAAAAATCTCCGAGTAACAAGTTTTGAGTCAATTAGATGAAAAGAAAAGTTCGTGGCACAGAGGGTTAAAATTTAAAAAACTGATCATTTTTATTCGAAATTTGTCAATGAGTTATAGTATTATTTACTTATAAATATTTAAAATTCAGGCTTGCAATTATTTATATCATAATCTGTAAACCTTAAGCTTCAATTTGTAATTTCATTCGCATCTTAAAGTTACTTTGATCAAAAGTTATTAACCAGAACGTTAGGCCGAGTATACTCGTCCTCATGCATACGGGCACGTTTAGTTTGGACGAGTATACTCGGCTTTGTGCGCAGGAGGGTTAAAGAACTATGGACATAAAATATCTCCAGAAACAAGCAATTTTTTATACCATTCAAAAATAGTTAGTACATTTATGACATTAATTATGTCCAGTTCTTGGCCAATGAAGAGCCAATTTTTACCAGACTATTTTTATTGTATTATTTGATTGCATTCTTGCCATTATCGTTGTATTTTTCAATATCTCTTTGGACTTCTACCTCTGATTTACAGTTTCCAGTAGCCTACCAGGAATCAATTACTACAAACAATTCTCGTATTGCTGCATACAGTACAGTCCCGGTATATTTGCCAGCTCGGTTCCTGGCCTTCACCTCCCGCCTCCTTATATTTGTCAAAAGAAGGGGAGCGCCGCTTCTCCCACTCTCCTCAATCGCGCTATGTTGGTGTTATCATATCAGGCCCTTCTGAGGCCGCAGCCCGCAAAGTGGGGGAAAAAGAGAGCGGTGACAGGCAAATATAACGGGACGGAAGCAGGAAAATAAGCTGGGACGTAAATTTAGTGAGATGCAATTATACCGAAACTCTACTGTATTGCTGATTTGAAATGTTCGTCATCTCCATGTGGTCTATATTATGGACATTACGTTACTATTTTCATTTCAAAGTTCGTTTTTTAAAAAAGGACCAATTTTCTTGATCTGGTTGTGCAAATAAATCAGGTGTGGTGGGACATGTGATCATGATGGAACTGGAGTAAATCATGTAGAATTTTCAATATGAATATTGCTGGTTGTAGAAATATCTGTTTGATGCATGAAGGACATGAGGTTAATAAAGGATAAATATTGACACCTCTTGAAGACTTACTTCATCACAGGCAACCACGAAAATTCGTTTATTTCATGACTTAAAATGAAGTATCGTATATCGCAATTACCATTTATCGATGTTCGACACGAATGATTGTTTGTTTCGGCGGTTATTTAAAAAATTTCCTAATATCTGTTGATCCTTTCTCCCTCTCCCCTTCTCCAAACTCTCCCCCTTATTTCCCCTCCCTTTCCTCCTACTCTCTCTCCTATTCTCTCCTACTACCTTTCCTTTCCCTCTCTCTCCCTTTCTCGCACTCGTCTTCCCCCTCTTTCCCACTTTCTTTCCCCACTTCCTCTCTATCATTTTCTTTCTAGAATGTATTCAATCAATCAATACCCCCTTCTTTCCCTATCTCTCCCTCTCTCGTCCCCCTCTCTCTCTTTCACTCCCTCCTTCCCTCTCTCTCTCTCACGATGTCCATCTCCCCCTCTCTAAAATGAACGCTATGCATATGCAAATAATCGAAATTCGCTATAAATTTTGAAATAAAAGAGTCCTCAGGAAAAGCAAGCTCTAAATCGTTGGTATTAATCCGTAGTCTACTAAAGTTACGATTAAGAAGCAGGTTTTCGGCATAAATCAGTTAAGTCAATCATAAGTTTTGTAGCGAAATCCTATTTTATAGATGATTGTTGGTGTTCCAATTTATTCACGATTTAAAAATACTAATTATTATCTACGATTCTCAAAGTCCCTTTAATTATAATGAAGCTTAGTAATCGATCACCATGCTTATATTCCAAATTCAACAGTTAATAAATGAGAAAGTACCTGTCTCCCTGTCGATTAAAAAAAATGGCCAAAAAACTGATCGCCCTAATAAGAATCGAATTTTCGTAGATTTTTTGGTCGAGAAGAAGTTGGCGGCTCGTCGCGTTTCGGGAGAGCACATTGTTTCCGGATTTCCGGAATATCCTCAATTTCGCGGTTATAATTTGTTAATAATTGGACATTGGTTGTGTTGTTGCCGGCGACCCCGGCACGCTGGCCAACTGGCCCCAGGTGTCTGCGTGGGGAGCGTGGCGGACGCGTGCTTCTCCCCTCTTTAACCCTGGACAAGTTTAAGAGTAGCTGCTTCCTTCTTCTTCACATAACTCGACCTTATCTTCCATTTCTTTCATGCTGCTCTACTACGTGACCTTCTGCACCCTCTTTCCATACTTCTCGCAGGTGCATTTTGGCAATTTCGACTTTTCAAGTGCAAATTTCAAGTTTTGAAAGCTGCGTTAGTTTCGAAAATACATTCTTAGAAAACGCCGCCTTTGATCCCTTACTTTTTAGATGTAACATAACGTTCCTGATTTGGTCGGAAGAATTGAATGATGACGTGATTAGGTCAAGTTAGCATACAGAAACCTCATGCCTATTATAATAACCCTTCCGTTCGGATGCTGTTCCAGACTAGGTGTACCGTCTAATTTCTGCGTGAATACATTGTATTCGGTTTTACACCGATGCGATATGGAACAAAGGATACAGATTCTCTTTTCACTTATCTACGTTTCTGACAAAAATGAGAAACTTAAATCATATACCTTTAATGATGGTCGTTCGTTTTCGCGATAAACGTGAAAGAAGGGCACAAAATAGGTTCAGGTTTTAAAAATGTTTTATTTTACATGATGCATAATGCAGTCTTTAAAACTTTTTAGTCATTTTATTTAGGGAACTTTGTAATGACAAAATTCGGAAACTAGTTTTTAAAAGAGGATAATTGAGAGAAGGATAATATTTAACATTACATAAATTGTATTTATGGTAACTATTTGATACATTAGTGGCAATGAGGCTTCCATATTATAAATTGGTTCTAAACATCAAGAGTCAGGTGATGCCCGTCTTTACCATTAAACATGTAGATAGTATTGGTTACTATCTATTTTTGCAGTGAATGTTTTCTTCTTTCAAAATTACGTTCCGAATACAAACCCCCCAATATTTTCATTAATTATTTAAAATAACGTTGAGTCTAGTTAAAACTAACATTAAAGTCTGTTAATGCTAAATGAATTTGTATGTTTATTGCGTTGTTTGCAATGTAAATGTTTTCATAACTCCAGTAGGGCAGCACTGAAGTTCCAATGAAATTTAAAATGTTCATAACCTATTGTAAAGTTAGAATATGTTACTTATGCGACTAGTGAACTTTTACCGTGGTAAAAGAATCGACTAGGACCATGACACTGTTTACACCATTCATGGTTTATTCAGTGAAATAACAGGAAACCGCGGACTCAACAGTGACATATTCCCTTTTTTTTTATTGAGACAGCGGAATTATGACGTTACACACGGTGAAAAGTCAAATCAATTATGAAAAATGGTGGGAAAGGTTGTACATGCAACAGTAGCAATAACAGCATGACAACAAATAGTCGACAAGACCCATCATTTTTGCTAACGTCTCATTTTTATATCAAACCGGTGTTGGTGTGCCGTCACCAAGAACTCGTAAGTCTGTCATAAATGACATGCTTTTTTTCAGACGTCTTACAGACGTTAAGATGTCTTATAGACGTCTTAAAAAAGACATGTCATTTATAACAGACTTATATGCGTCTTGGTGACGGCACACCAACTACGGTTTGACATAAAAAAGAGACATTAGCAAAGATGCTAGCTGGGAATTTTCAATATACAATTTAGAATTGTACACGGTACACAGAAAAATTGAAATTAGATAGATATTCTCTCTAACTCAAAAATATTGGTTTGTCTTGTTATTAAAACGGAACTTTGGTGATTTGGTTACTTGCATTTTTATTTCTTATACTTTTATTTCGATTTCTAATATGTACTTTGTTGTAAAATGCTTTAAGAATTATTTGTTTAATTTTCAGAATTTATTTAGATACACGCAGAGAAAAGTATAGTGTCTGTTAATATACCTTGAGTGAAATACCTGCACATCAATATTTTATATTAAAGTTAACAAATATTATAGTATTTATTACACAGAGAGAAGAAAAATGGTTAATGGAACTATTTCATAATAGTAAAACATTTGATAACAAAAAGTAGTTAATTTAACCATTTCTATAATAAACAAGAACATAATATTGTTCAGTTTACCATTTCCCGATAGTTAAGTCCGCATCATCGTACATAACCTCAGATACTCGGTACTTCAGTTTCTTACTTAAATAGTGAATTCAAACATTACCAAACAGTGAAATGGACATATATTGTTTAATAAAATAAATTAAACGAAAATATCCTCTTTTCTTACTAAAATGAATTATTGTATGGCCCTTTTCACAATGTTCTGAATTGCAAAAGTAACACTCACACATCTTTAATTTTACTATTATTATACTTTATAACTGTTTTTACTATTTCTTCATGATTCCGTTAGCCACCTTTTTCTCCATCTGTACCATAATATTGACTGAAATTATAGTAAACCTGGCATTAATAATTTAACCGGTACTACATGAATATAGTAAAATATTATCTCCGTAATGTTGTTAAAGGGAAAATAAAATTGTAATTACCTTAACTTAACTTTAGTGATTACATGCAAATGATTTAATACAGTAAAATTTAAAATTATATTCCTTGTAAATTTTAGTTAAATATGGTCACAACTATTTTTGTAGTCAACTATTACACGTTTGCCGCCTCAGTTTTCATGAAAATTGGAAAATATACATCTCTTACAACTTTTAGAATTACAAGACCTTGAAATATTCAGTAAAGCTATAATATATTCCAGAATTGTAGAAGAATTCAGTTTTCTTGCAAATAAAGAATCGAGATCAAGGTCAAAGAACAAAAATTTAGTTTCAATTAGGATAGATTGTCAGAGAAAACTAAATTCTATCTTAGGTTATGTATTTTTGCCGCCTTTGTAAAGCTTTTATAGTTGAATTATTATCATTCAGTTATCAAGTAGATCATTTACTTCGAAACGCTACAAATTATAAATTAGATGTTGCTTAAAATAATCCGTCGATAGCGGAAATTACACAAAACTCGTCAAATTAGAAGAATTTCCCGTTTTTGCGAATATATTAAGTATTTTTGATTAAATAACAGACGAAATACCATTAAAAAATTCATCTATTGTCATTGTAGTTAAAATTTTTGAGACTTTAGGAAAAATTGAACATCTCCAGTCGCATGATGCTGTTGAAAGCGAATTGCTATTTATGCTATTATATTATTGCTACAATAATATACAAAATTTACTTATACCCGGATAAAAATTTCTTTGGAAATAATTCTATTCTACGTGGTTATTAGGGGACATACTTGCATCAGGCAAAATTGTCCTATTCTTTTTGCTAAAATTTACTAAAATTTGTGTAATGTTTACGATAAGATTCTGAATCTTTGGCAAAACGAACATTAAAAATTCCGAAAAGGTATGATAAAAATAACAAAAGTTGTAATTTTTAGCAAAAGGAATAGGAAATCTTCTCATTATGCAATTCTGTCCCTTAATAACCACGTAGAATAGCAAAATTTTCAAAGAAATTTTCCTCCGTGTAATAATATAGGACCTCAGTGCGGTTATTTATGTAATAACAATAAAATAAATGTAATTTATGAGTAATAATAAAACTTTTGAAAGTCAACATTTTGTTTTATTTATTCATGTTATTAATGTACCTGTCAGTCAGTCATGAAGATACTTTACAACTGAATGTAGTAGTAATTTATCATTCGTATTGGATTTAAAAAAAATATACTGTTATTTATTACTAATAATTGTTATTTTTACCATATTATGCAGTGAGCGTAACTTTCGGCAATAATTAGCTCAACTATTTTTACTATATATTATTGTAAGCATAACACTCAATTCGTCAGTAGGCGTTACCATAAAATATAATTGTGACTGTATTTCACTGAAGTTTAAATTAAATTTATGGTGAAGAGGACTGTATTTTTTTCCAGCATCTTATAAGTGCAAATAGAAATATAAATAGATGCGTTTTTTGTTTGTTATATTTAAAAATATACTCACACTTACTATAACTACTCTTTTTAAATTTTGTATTTTTAATGAATACTTTTTTCTTTTGGATATTTTGCAATGTCGGTATACTGTTTTCAAGATCGCAACAAGTTAATATTAATTACGAAGTTACAATTATATTGGGATTCTAAAAGAATCGCGTGTAATTTTAATACCAAACTCCTAAGTCAGACTATACGTAATAATATCAGAAAAGAACCGAAAAAAGACCGAGTCTTCTTAAATACCTTAAAATGTTCGGGTTCATATTTACGTATGGGTATAGTGTTTCCTTACAAAACATTATAGCCAACTGCGCAAAAAATATGCGGACGTGGGCCGCTGCTACGTATACACGGATAAAAAAGAATTTGCCATTACAGCGAAGACGAATTTGTTGAAACAAAATTCGCTAACTTAGCTAAGTGATTGCCAAGTATAAACAGGTATACTTTGTTCATTAGTAGCATAAAATTTGGAATCATAGCAAATCATCGATTAGCTGAATTCCTGCAGCAAAATATTTTGGCTGGAAGTGTACAAAGGAAAAAATGGATTCAATTCTAAAAAATCTATTGGAAACGTGGGGTGTAGACGAGGATAGCATCCAACGATTTCAAAGTAAGTTTGTTATTAAATTAATAATGAAATAAAAATTGCCTATATTCTTCTTGACCGCTTTTTCGGATTCAGAAGAATATGCTTTTAGACTCGAATGCCCTATACTATTTTGAAAACTATTTGTTTAATAGTTTTTGCATATAGAACCTTTTCTTTTAATAATTAAATAGAAAACGTGATATTATAATAAGACTTCGTTATTTAGAATTAAATAACAGAATTATAGAAACAAATTCTTCACCAAAAGTTTAGATTGTCCATATCTGGAGATGAAACAGAAAACGTTTCATGAACAATTTATTTCATTAATTCTGTACACCTTGATAACTTTTTGTAACTCGTTTTGGATTCAATGGAATGGAATCCAAGAAAACAATTCTTATCTTATTCCTATTAGTACCCCGGTCAAGAGGAAATTAAAAAACTTTTTTAATTATTTGTTTAGAATTAAGTAAATATTCGAAATCCTAATACACATGAATATCTATATTTTATAGGCAACACATATGTTGGTTTCCTAACCTAATGACGATTATTCGATTTTTAAGATTTATAATATTTAATCCAAATTTTTTTCATTAATTTATTATTAATATATTCGCAGATGAGGGAATAGATGCAACTCTCTTACCGCATTTAACACAAGATAACCTAGAAAAATTAATCCCGCAGTTGGGTCCACGACTGAGATTTCAAATCGAATTGGAAAAGTATATGACAAGTAATGTAACAAAAGGATTCTGTAATCAAACAGCAGTGATCAGTGAACCATTGTCAGTTCCCCTCAATAATGAAACAGGTAACAATACATCATATATTTATTTAATGATCGATTAACATAGCGATATTTGTAACCAAGTTCTAATTAATACAATAACGAAGAAATAGTAATGTAACAAATCCAGTAATAATAAATGCCGCCATATTGAAAAACGTCTGTTTATCATTTTTTTTTTTAAAATATCTCGCTTTAGATGAGTTATACGCTAAAAATATGTTGTATAAATTTTATTCAGAATTAAATTCTCTACAATTTTTGTTTGAAACTTTTTTTCGTAAAATTAATATTTAAAAAAATTGGGAGGTAAAAAGTAAAAAATGCATGTTTCTGAAATTGTTTTTACGAATTATTTCGCTCCGACGTCATTTTCCGGTAAAAACAGTTATTTTCAAAGTTGTAGAGCACAAAATACTGTATAATTTAAAAAGACTGAGAAAAGCCATGCAAAAGATGTCTTGTCTAGTAAAAGTGCTTCCTTTCCTTTTTCTGTAAGAAACTTATCAAAAATTGTATTTATTAAATTTTATTTTATTTATTAACTGATATGGGTGATTCTCCTGAAAACTACACGTTTTCGCAATTTTTTAACAATCAAATTTTTTTTTTATGTGAAATATGTTGGGGGTACGTTCAGAAGTGAGAATCGAATGTTGCGCAAAATTCATGATTGTTATTATTAATGCTATAGCCATTCTTAAGTTTTAATTATTGATTATACATTAAATGAAGAATATTATTATATTGCACGATAATTATTAGTCAATATACATATAAAAATCACAAATTATGTTAGTCGATGATTATAAATTGTTAAATATTTCAAATTAAACATGGCGGATCCATTATGACGGACCGAATTCTTAAAAAGTTACTTGATCAAGCTGAAACTGGGTATTTAGGGGTTTTCGGGGTCGCTGATCATGAATTAATCGACAGATAAGCTAAATTCAAGATGGAGGATCCAATATGGCAAATCGAATTCTAAAATTAAAGTGTTTAAAGTTTACAATTAATAATTATTTATTTCGAACAGTATAAAAAACAATATTTACAAATACTACTTAGTATAGGATTACATTCTTACAATACAATATTATTATTGTCTGGTTTTCCTTTTCGATTGTTTCTTAGAAGTTTCCGAGTTTTTCGGACCTGACGAAAATTTTCTTACTTTTCTTTTCAAACTCGTTATTCACAAATTTTAACTATCCCAAATAATAATGTATAAAATTTTGCTGCAATGGACAATCGTAACAGCTCATTTCGTTAAATCGAATTATGTCTTTAAAGAATTTAGTACAATTTTTGCTTGCCATATTGGATCCGCCATTTTGAAATTTAAAAACCTGACATGACTTTTGCAGTTTAAATAAATATTTTATAAAAATGCTTCGGAGAGTGCAAATCGACATATTATTGAATGTTATTAAATAACGGAATGATGTAAACAAATATCCTTATAAAATCTTTAAGTTTCATGGCAGTAGCATTTATTTATAGCACGTTGATTCACTTTTATTCCCAAAAATGAGAGAGTTCGGAGATTACCCGGAATTTTTACTCGCAAAGAAATACAAACATTAAGCAGTGATATAAGATATAAAAACAACATTTATACGTAATTCACCTTATACATTATAAAGAGTATAGTTGAAAGTAATTTTTAAAGAATTGCAAATAATTATTTATACTTTTATGTTACTTTACTGCAAAGAAATACATTAAATAGCCATTTTTGTTAAAATTTGACAAGTTTCCAACGCTCGTTTTAAAATAAACAAATTTTAAATTTAGTCAATATATTCTAGTTTAAGAATCAATTTATAGGAAATTGCAACAACATAATATTTATGATAGTATTTCAATCCGAAACAGTCAAATAACATTGGCGATACATTTCAGTGTACTTTTCAGGAGAATCGCCCACGTACAGTTCGTGCGAATCCTATAGTAAAATGATAGGAAAACTATGAATACTTTATTAACATTTTATACATTATGACAAATATATCAGATACATTGTTTTTTTAAATTTTAGGGGAATATACAGTTGTCTTCAACAAATCACTTAATGTTATAAACAATGTTGGTTCAAGTTCCGTGAAGTTACAACATTTTCCAAAACACTCTGAAATTTATGTCAGTATTGGTATAATTTAAACTAAAATACATACTTGTATATATATTGCTTACATATAATTACCTACAACTTCTTTTTATGCAGAGTTTAGAAGATGTGTTAAAATCAACTCCGAAAGGACATTTTATTTTAGAGACATACAAGGGTACCAACAGTCTGAGTGATAAAAATAGAAATGCATTATCTGAATGTATCATTACACACGAATTGAAATTTGATGTCAACAAACGGTAAGCTATTATTCATCTTTCTGCAGGAGATCGTTTGTTTAAATGTAATAGAAAACAGTAATAAGGTTATGTACCTATCATTTCTTTTAGAGTTACTCGAGAACGGATTCAATATTTAACGGCAGAGATTGTAAAACTCTTTCCATCAGAGCACCCAGTAAGTATATCCAAAACATATTGCCTGATTTAATGAAAGAAATTCACTCTTATTGTGCCTACTAGATAAATTCTTGGCAATCTGATGATGCCACTTAGGGGCAAAGTGGGATTTTGGCGTTTCGCCGTGTTCGAACATTTCCTATGTGTTTGTTGCATTGTTTATTTCCAACTTAATTATTGTAATACAAATTTTGAAATATATTTCAGTTTCCATTCAGTATTTACCAACCGTTCGAACATGACCTAGGAGGTCGAAGTCAATTTGTAAATTTAGACATATTTTCAATGGACTAGTAAGTATCAATAAATTAAGCGTAATTGAAATTTGAATAGCATGACTTCATAGTCTTCTCTTACACTCAATCTTCGTTTTTTATTTGTTTCATTTGAGGTTGAGGCTGATTTTTTACGATGTGTTTAAAAAAATTCTATTTTGGGTCAAAGTGGGATGTGTTCCGTTTTGATTTAGGTTCACAGAGATAAATAAGAACTCTCTCTCTCCCTCTCTTTCTCTCTCTCTCTCTCTCTCTCTCTCTCTCTCTCTCTCTCTCTCTCTCTCTGCCAAACCTTTCCGGAACTAATTTTAACAACCCATCCCACTTTGCCCCTGGATTTTCAGATTTCTCAAAAAAATGTTTTTTCGTAAAATTGAAATTTGGAGTATTAAACAGATACTTTTTTTTAAATGCGTTTCATAATAGGTTAGTTGAGGAACAAAATATGGGTTTCTGAACTACACCTAACCATTCTTATGCTCTATATTTTTTGTATACGAGTTTTCCCAAAACCATCCCACTTTGCCCCTACGTCCCCTACATATATTTCCCATATTATACTTGAAAAAGAGTGGTTTTCGTTTTGCGATTAGGTTAGGGTGAAGCAGTGATGCCTTAATGCGGGGCCTACATGCGTGGATTTAGACCCAGCCTTCATTTTTAGCCATATAAACTAACGGGTTTTAATACAGTGGTCCACGTCCTAAGGTATACCGTCCTAACGCATATTCCTGTCCAAACGCATATTTCTTACCCGTCCGAATGTATTGGCGATTCAAACAGCTAAAGTGGCGCACCTGGCGGTCGAGTTTGCACTAATATGTACACGACTCACTGTTTGGTGTTTAATGAACCCGTAGAGTTCAAATGCACGTAGAGTTTAAAAGTTTATAAAGTTTATTTTTACGTTTTCTTGTGAAATTTAAAATGTCCCCTCTAATAAAATTGGAGCATTTAGTTGACGCACTTTTTGTTTGTTAGACCTCTTCGTGGTATAGAGAGGTTGTGAAAAATATAGTTTTTGTGGGTATTCGAGAAGAGAAAAACTCCTTTGTGAAAATTGAGGCTCTTTTTGTCAGGACGAAACAAATTCATGAAGATCCTTCACGAAGTACCACGAAGTACAAATCCAGATTAATAAAAAAAAATGAAAAAGTGGAAGAAAAAATAAAATCAATTTCATATTCGTGACCAGCAGGTGCTTCAGAGGAACACTGCTGTAAACATGCAATGGCTACGCTTATTTCCCTCTAAAAGCAATTATATAAGTATAATATTCTGTTAATTTTACTAAAATATAACAAAACATATATTGAAGTATATATTGTTAACAAATAATAATATAATAATATGTTAATTTATTAATTCTCTTAATATTAGATAAAATGAACATAACCTAAAATTAATTTGACTTATACTTAGTTATTTTTATTATTGTTAAAAATTTGCTTTCTTATTTAGTAACTGACTTTCACTATTATTGTAGGAGTTATTAACTAATTTAGATTATAGAGTATGCAAATCATTTTATTTAATATATAATTCTTCAGGCACGATGAAGAATGGGGAACGTTGACATGTATTTTTTTTTCGATTCGAATCTTGCAGTTATTGAAACTGATTAATTGAAGTTATGAAAATGTTTAAAAAAGAATAAGAAATTTAAACCTGACTTGACTTTTTAAAATAAAAAAAAAATGTAGTAAAATGTCTTCGAACAGAAGGCTGGCATATTTTAAATACTGTTAATAAGTTTTTAATGCTACGCGACATTTCCTAATAAAGTGAGTGAATTTCAATAACAAAAATTGTAAAACTTGTTTAAGAATTTAGGGATAATCGGTGCACAGTATAATTCTAAAATTTGATTATTGAAATGTAAAATTCTATTATAATTAAACTGTTTATGACAGATTGTATGGTACAATGGAGAAGGTGAACATGAAGTTGGGAAAGGAAAATTATTGACGAAGTATTATTCAATACGGCGATCAATGATCAAGTGTGGTATGATAGAAAAGAATGCGTTCAAAGGGACAAAACGTAAATCTTCAGAAGGTATTAAATTTTTTACGTTTATTTGTTTCACTATAACGCTCAAAACAATACAACAGTAATAAATAAGAACTGATATAAGAGTGTTAAAAAAAGTAAAGAGGTTTTATTATATAATTTAAGTGCAAAGTATAATCTGCAATTAATTAGCATTGCAAAGTATCGCCGATGATGAATCGAGGATCAAAACAATATGTGAAGAGTGGCATATCTTATCTGCTCCGTATTTCGTGATGTAGGGTAGAGAAATATGTACATATCGGTAACGTCTGTACTAATGTTATTACTCTACCACAAATTATTCAACTTATAAGATAAGTCACTCTTCTAATATTATTTTGTGATCTGTGTTTGTGATTTCCGTCTCAATCTCTGCGAGAATTAATGATTCTGGGTATACTATAATTATGCAAAATATCTTGTTTGAACTCTTAATAGAGGGACTCTTATTTAATTAAATATTATTGAATTACTGAATTTAATATAATTATTCTTGTCCAGTTCCTGAAAATACTGCAGTAATTTCGTCCGAAACTGAAGACCAAATACAGTGGCTTAAAAGCAATATTGCTCCATGGCAATATGTGCTATCATCTTGGAAAGTTACATGTGAAGGAAGAATTTCCTTAATACAATCGTCGGATAAATTAGTCCAAGATTATACGAAAAATTTTCCATGTTTACGGCAACCCCTTGGTTATACCTTGGTACATACATAGACTACCGGCCAAAAGTTCGTTAACGCTCTGAATTTTCGAACTCGTCAAATAATGTGTCATACCACCGAATCCTTTGAGATATTTAAAAAACACGAAGTAAATCTTTTTAAGTACAGGAATAAAGCTTTTAATTGGTGCATACGGTTTTACATCAGATATTATTTTGTCTTAGTTGTTGTATTTTTAAAATGTCGAATTTTGTAACTTCTTTCTTCCAACTTTTATCTTTCACCGGAAGATTAATAATTTTTTCTGGATATTGCCAATTTTTTTGTAAATACTACAAATTAAGACCTTGAAATTCATTTTTTATAAAAGTCACTATGATATTTTGTTGCAAAGTTATGAGTTTTTGAAAATTTTCAAGTTTACCAGTTGAGTGTAACGAATAGTTATTATAATTAAACGTTAAAGGTTATAAAACGAGCTAGAGATAGATTATCGTTAAATGAGAAAGAGACGCTCTTTCGAGTGAGAGTTTTTTCTTTTAATAGTGTCGAATCATACGGTATCCAAGTCGTCAATGATGAAAGGCTGAAGTCGATGGCGCCAGTGAGAAGTATCGCAAGATTTAATTTATCGCAATCCTCTGGCAGAAATTTTGGGATACCAAATTCGACGTGTTAACGACTCTCCGGAAATTACAGTTTCTCATGCCACATGCAACTTCGATCGAATGTTGATGATCGGAAGAAGATTTTGATGGCGACGCATTCTTGAAATTGGAGCTGGACAATGATTTTGATGACAAGGTGTTCGCAAGATGGATAAATCCTAGCCAGGTTTCCTTTACGTTAAATTATTATTATGACGATCTTGTTTCTATAAAGACTTTCTCTCTCTCGTAATATCTTGGTTTTGTTTAAGAAATTTTCAACTGGGACGAATATGTTCATTTTTATTGTAATTATTGATAACAAAAAAAAGAGAGATTCTGATTATTATGACGGATTACTAATCAATTTTTTGAAGAAAGTGTAAATTGTTTATCAAAAATGATATTTGATGTTAACTTGAATGAATTTGTTTTTAATCGAAATAGCGTGAAACATATAAGTATGACGCTTTGTCTTGTTTTTTGGAAGTAATTTTTAAAAAGTATGAAATCATTAATAATGTATTCTTTTGTCAATTCAGCGAATCTCCACTGTATCTGACTAAATATTATAATCGAACATTAATCAATTTATAATTTTAAGATTAATTATTTATGTTGATTTCTCAAACATCTTTTCCCTGTGTCATTAGGTTATAAATGCGTTTTCCTCTTTTCTTTTTTTAACGACTAAAACGAATAACATATAATCATAGAAACAAATATGCAATAAAATTATTACAAGTGTGAATTCTTTGAAAATAGGCCAAAAGTTCGTGAACATGCAGTTTATTCATGATTCGCGAATCGGGATGATACGATTCCTTAAAGATGATACGACATATTAAATTTAATAAAAAACACACTTTTCAAATGTGAACTGCGATTCAAAACTCCAAAATGAACCAAAAGTTTTCGCAATTTCCTGGTACGTCATATTTGACTTTCTCAGTATCAAAACTTGGGTATGTTTGCTTTCCCATTGTTTCTTATTGGTTTTACATAATGTTTTACACGATGCGTTGGCCATAATGTCTGTCCTTAAACTGCGGAAATTTTGTCAAATCGAAATAAACAATAATAAACATACAGAACTCGTTAGGAATGGATTCTCGGTATTGTTTACTATTTGATATTTAGAGTAGGATCTGTAAAGTTCATGGAGTTGAATTTTGTCATTATTATATAATTTGACATGATTTATGTATAAATATTGTATGTGTTCGATAAATACTAACCCAATTAAAATAAAAGTTATTTTCCATAAAACGTGACAGGTTAATGCTTACCTGAGTTATTACGTCATTTCAGCTTGGTACATTTTGGAGTTTTGAATCTCAGTTTACATTTAAAAGTGTATTTTTCATAAAATTTAATATGTTGCATCATCTTTAAGGAATCGCATCATTCTGATTCGCGAAACATGCATAAACTGCATGCTCACGAACTCTTGGCCTTTTTTCAAAGAATTCTCACTCAACGGGTAAAATTGGGAATTTTCAAAAAATCATAACTTTGCAACAAAAAATCGTAGCGACTTTTATAAAAAATGAATTTCAAGGTCTTGATTTGTAGTATTTACAAAAAATTGGCAATATCCAGAAAAATTTATTAATCATCCAGTGAAAGATAAAAGTTAGAAGAAAAAAGTTACAAAAATCGACAAGACAAAGTAATGTCTGATGTAAAACTGGATGCACCAATTGAAAGCTTTATTAGCTTATTCCTGTACTTAAAAAGATTTCCTTTGCGTTTTTTGAATACCTCAAAGGATTCGGTGGTATGACACATTATTTGACGAGTTCGAAAATTCAGAGCGTTGACGAACTTTTGGCCGGTAGTGTACTACAAAAACAAAATATTAATATTTTAATTATAATTTTTGAAAATGCTTGATTTTTTATTTTTATAGCAATCTATATTACTTAACTTAATATTCAAGATCTTCTGGTATAACTTAACAATGTTTTATAATCTAGTTCGAGCAGGACTTCGAAACTCTGTACCCAGGGGCCAAATTGAAATTGTACAGCCACCAAAAAAAACTGACTAAATTTCTTTCTAAAAAGCTATTAGAGATAAGTCCTCAATACATGGATTCTCTTCATCGAAAAAATGAAGGTATGTTGGTCGCGTTAATAAGTTAATTAAATTGTGTTGTTTAATTAAAAGTCTGTAATTTATACAAGCTTCAATTTCTATAAACACTAAATATGAAACTTGAATTTATAAGACATTAAACTTTTTTCTCTTCATTTGCAGATGTTAAATTTGTGAAAGCGTGTTTGAATCTTTCAAAACTATTTCCGGTTATTACTAGTGTTAAAAAAAAGAAATCCCAACAATGGCGACCTTCACGACTAGAGGTTAATCAAGCATTTGTATTGCATATTCAGGTATTTATTCACTCTGATATCATTAACACCTGTATATAATCAGATTACAAAAATTGATGTTTTCATGAAAACATGTCTTCCAGGCTCCAGCAAACATCCGACCATCACTGGACATAAGGCGAAACAAGTTAGAAAAATACGGTCTAACTTTACAACCACAATGTATTTTTATTGGAGCTACTGAAGAATACATTGAGCAATATTACATCATAGTAGACGATATCAGTTACGAAGTGGAGTCTCCTGTAAAAGCAATTGATGTCGTATTTAAAATTTACCATGCCCTTGGTGCACAATATCCGACAGAAGCGGAACAATTGTGGTTATTTTTGCAATTAGGCGTGTATGAAATAAGCACCAAGTGGGATAGAAAATTTAGTTCCGTTCAAGGACTTGTGGCCGAATATCAGAGATTTAAGGAATGAATGAAAGACAGTTGTTTTCTAAAGTGTTAAATATTTTGTAGTGGTATTATTTTTTAAATGAAAGTTACGCTTCTTGACAATTCACATAATTAACATCTTTTATTGCAGTTGCTATTTAAACTTTAAAACAAGCATGCCGAAATGTTTTATCTGCCAATGTAATTTGCAGTTAGTAAAAAATAAAAATTATACTTTACATTCTTACCTGTATATATTAATTAAAATTTTTCTTTTTTTTTTAAATTTAGTAAATTTTGTTAAACTTTTATTGGGGATTTTTCAAACAAAATTTTTGTTGGCAATAAAAAACATTTTCAGTGCATCATCTGTCATTCCTTTTTTCATCATCTACAATATCTCGATGTTACATTATGACATTTTTTTCGTATTGTACATTATTCATACATATTTGTTAATAATTTTGTAAAATTATATTTGTTTACAGAATTTTTAATACATTTCTGAAGAGGGTCTTAAATAAATTGACCGAAACTTAATTAGTGTACATTTTATTCTATTAACTATCCACTTACCAAGAAACAACAAATAACATATTTATTTCAAATAGTAACGGATTAAGAAGTTATTTACTTTTGAAGTTTTTTTTCAACTTCAATATTTTAAGGTTACAATAACCTTAAATTACGAGGTTGTAACATTAGCTAGAGGGTAAAAAATCTTTAAATAACCTTATGTGCACCTTACATAGCATGAAAACAATCTCCCAAATTCCTCCCAGGGACATTGATAAGGTTAATTTAAAGTTTTTTGACATTAATACAACATTATCAAAACCTACCAAACATCAATTTAACCTTATATCAAGACGGTGTTAATGAAGGCGATTCAGTCGGGTCGGCGATAGGGCAGTAAATCTACGCTAATAAATGTAAATTAAGATGATTGAATAGATTTTTCAAAATTTGAATTCTGTACTAGAAATTCTAGTTACTTTCTGTGTCCTCTTATAAAACACCAAAGTTATTAATTGAGAATTAACGAAAGATTTTTAGAATAAGTAAAAATCGTCAATTCTGCAAAATTTTCCATCAATTCTGAATTAATTTCGTTGATTTTTTTTAAAGAGATCAAAAAGTACAGTAAAACCCCTCTTACTTGAACACCCCGTCTATTTGAACAAAGTAACCTCGTTTATTTGAACGATTTCTACTTCCCCTTACACTCTAAAATGATTGGACTCAATTGCGGAGTCCAAGAGAGAGTAATCGGTAAATTTCACTCTTTCGGAGTCATATTCGCTCCTTTAGAGTATTTCATGCTAGGTTTGAATCCTTTACCGGTGTAGTTATATGCTGCAAGAAAGACTGGTTACTACGTGGCCGGCCGACAAACATGTTTTGTGTCAACTCGCTATAACTTATTCAATTCTGAGAATTTTGAAACGAATAAAAAAAGAAATTGTTCGTTAGAGTTTTTTGCATCTAATGAAGAATGAACAAATTATATATCTGAATAAACAATGAAGTTTTTCAGGGCCTCGAAGCACATGACGCGTTGGTCATCGGCTGCCACCAACTTTAAACATTCATTACTTTTTGACTATTAGACCAATAAAAATAAAACTTTCCAGAAAATTTGTTCATACCTTTATGAACAACTTTCTCGCTGACACTTTTCGGATACTCGAAATTTGCTCGATAAACGAAGAGAAAGAAGGTATATATTGCAGTTGCATAGAAAAAAATTAATAACTTTATTGTTTATTGAGATATATAATTTATTACTTCACCATTAGATGCGGAAATCTCTAACGAACAATTTCTTTTTTTATTCGTTTCAAAACCTTCAAAATTGGCTATGTTATAGCGAGTTGAAAAAAAAGGCGACCGCGTAGTAACTAGTCCTGTCTATACGGCATTCAGCCGCCTTTCTCTTTTTCCGTATTTATTGACACCATTGGAGTATATTTTCACTCCAAAGAACTCAAATGTAGTCGAACCCGGCCTACCCCATTTTCGACTCCTTTGGAGTGAAATTTGACTCCAATAATTTTAGTGTGTACCCCGACTACTCGTTCTTACGCGAATACAAATTCCAATGCGCGTGCGCTACTCACGTCGGACGGGTATATTGCGCGAGGAGTGGGGACAACTGTAAGCGTTCAAATAAACGGGGTCGGACGGGAAATGCTGGCTCGACCCTGTTCAAGTAAGAGGGGTTTTACTGTAAATAGAATTTCTGCAAATAAAAATATTAATTTCTAATTCGGCGTGAAAACACTGCAGCAGGAGTTGTAGGCACAGAACAATAACTAAAGGTTGTCGGTGCCGCTTCGCTGTCCGCGCTTCAAGGAACGCGGGCGCTACTTCGTTCGCGGTTCGGCGACACGCTCCTAGCGCCTGGCGCCGGAACTCAAGTGCTGGGTTTCCCCGGAGATTCGACTTCACCTCTGAGTCGACTGGAATTCCCTTAAATTAATATTTAGATGCAATTAAATCCGTAACTATTGCTTATCCACTAATTGAATTGGTTAGTTACTAGATATATTTTAATCAATATCCAAGCGCCACTGGGCCGAATATTTTAAAAACAAATTATCACATGTCATTTTTTTTAAATTACGTTTTGACGACTAATTTAGTAATAAATATTTGAGGTCGGCCGCAATGAATTGCGTCATGCTGATGACAATATTTAGTAATAAGCAAAGTTTTGAATGAAATAACTGAAAATACTTGTACAGTAAATGCAAACAACAACATTAAATTCGAGAACTTAATAGGGGATTTGTCTAGATTGCCGTTCTTCAATTCTACAGGTGTGAGTTCCTTTAGCTGAGAGACCACCCAAA
Source organism: Trichopria drosophilae (assembly GCA_030407085.1). NCBI lineage: Eukaryota > Metazoa > Arthropoda > Insecta > Hymenoptera > Diapriidae > Trichopria > Trichopria drosophilae. The sequence goes on from CM059582.1 coordinate 187,593,941, forward strand.
AAGGTTCTTCGTTGAACAAAAATAAAGAATTTTCTACGTGATTAGAATAATAGCTCGTACGGATTAATGCAAATTTGAAAACTATTCATCAAACTGGTAGTATATACTTTAAATTGTGTTATTATATCTCATATTGTGAAGATGTTAATATATTTGTCTTAAGATTATCTTATGGAGGATAGGAATAACAATTTAGTATTCAATAAATATTTCTTTAATGTTATCTTTTCTATAATTGTTTTTAGACGAAATAAAATTATTGGTTTCGTACAACCAATAAAAACAAACTTTGTTTAGGCCAAAAAAAGTTGGTAGAGGTAATACAGGTTAAGAGGTAATATAGGAAAGGAAAATTAATTTGAAAATAACAAAATCTAACTCAAAATATACATATTTATGCATAAATAAACATAGGAATAGATTTAAATAATTTATTACAGATTTAAATAAAAATAATTTCACTATTATTTCATGAAACGCGATAACATGATGAACTTTTTCATCTAGATCAACCTCTTACCAATATTGTTCAACAAACCTGCTGATTCCAGAGAATCTAGTCTCTTTCCCTAGTTTAGTCTTTGTTCATCAACGATTTAGCGACTATTCTTCGTCAGTCGTTTAATCCTATTGTTTCCTACGACACACAGATCTTTCTTAAATATAAACTCCTGCGTAATATTGACTATGTGGTGGGAAGGAATAAAGGGTTCGTTATTACCACAAAACAAGTAATTGTAATAGGAGGGTACCAGAACATCAATTGTATTACCACGACGATTAATTCCTCAAGTTCATATAATCAAGTTGAAATCTATAATGCAATTGATGCGGTTCAAAAAATTATGATGGACCGTTTTTATATTGCACATATCCCCTTCATTTACCCTGTATGGAAATTTGAGCATATTGTATATTATAATCGTAAATTGGGCTGATTAAATGCCGCAATTCGTAGATTGTAGGTTGTTGTCTGCCCGACATATCAACTGACCCATAATAATCAATTAAATTATCTCTTTCAAAGATGTTTTTGGCAACGTACTACATATGTCGTATCTCTGTCCGAACGCAGCGTGGAGTGGCCTTATTACGAATTGCACTCTCTCAATAAGAGTTTAAATAATAGCTAAATTTGCTTTATTCCAATTAGTAGAACGATGTTTGCCTAATGAATTAGTGATTTTAGAGCATTAGACTCATGGATTATTTTGCATTCGTCTTACCAATTGCCATTACTAGAATCTTCTACCCATCAATTAGTACTTCGCATGTACTTTTTTAATTAGTAATTCGGTTTCACTATTTGTATTAGTAAAAGATAGGATGGCAGTTTTTTTAACAATGTTAACAAAGGTAAAGCACATTATTTTATTTTATTAGATGTTGTCACTAATAAGGATTTTTACTACGCGAATTCAAAATTAACTACCTCTGTTCTTTTTAAATTGTATACGTTACCTATGTCACTGCCACGTGTTTTACAGTGATGCCAAATCAAGTGTTTTGCAGCAGTTGGCACCAAACATAACGTAGAAATGGAAACAAAACATTGTTTCATGTAAGAGTGTGCGATAAAGTATTAAATGATTTATTTCAGTGAAGTGACCGACTATCCACTCTGAGAGAAAATCCATAGTTAAATTGACAATATCACATAGTTGGAAAAATATATGAAAAGTAGTTAAATTTACCACTTTCATAGTCGATTTTACTATATTTTTTTACACCACCTATCTCCTCATAGTTAAAAAAATCAACTATGTAGAATGATTTAAATAAATATGACGAATATAGCTAAAATAACTATATTCTAGTGTAGTCCTCTTTCACACTATGCCATTATTCATGGTTAATGTTTGTATTTACTATAAATCCATAGTAAAGACTGCCGCCAGTTGATGCCGCCAGGTGGCGACGCAGCGTTCGCAGCTTTTTTCTTCGAGCCCGTGGCTCTCGTTATTGAAGTGGATTTTCATTTGGTCATAAGAAGGACCGTCGGGTGTCAAGATATGATAAAACATAATGCATGTCGTATGTGCACATGCATTTACAGACTAGTTACACGACATTGAAATTTGTGTATATAGTGGCATTGCATAATACGTTTTTTAACTGGCTAGAGTGTGACATTCACAAACTTAGCGCAGTATTGATTCTTTGTTTTTCTCTTTATTGTCTTGTTCATCTTAAACAAAGAACGACGGAAGAAAAGTGGACTTTTCATATGCTTATGTATAGTTTACAAATATGTTTAAAAAGTAAATATTGACTCTTTTCCATATTTTTTATGACAATTTCTTATACAATTTCGCTCAGTGAAGGTACCATTTTCTGAAATGACTATTTCAAAATGGTCGAGTCTATTTGTCTATTATGATAAGTAGCATTTTGAATCATGAAACAATAATTAAACTTTACTATTTCAAAATAGTTATTTTAACTATTACCGTGCCTAGTCCTCATTTTACAGTATGATTCATAGTAAAAAATGGTCATTTGAACTACTTTTTTTCGGAGTGCATGAACAGGAATACTAACTTTTATGCGAACAGCCATAAGAACATAAAAGTGACGAACCCTTATTGCCAAAGTCAAAGCTAAATTTTATTACCGATACATGGTAAGTTCCATTCTGTATTTTTACGGTAGAGGTTGGCGCAATGGCCACTAGATGTTTTGGTGAGAGATTGCTGAGCGGTATTACCCACAAAAACAAGAATCCTGTTCGATCGGTAAAATTTGTTAAATTCTATCATTCAATATGTTTACTGTCAATCAAAATTCTTTGGCTTTAAAGAATCGATTTCAATCGTTAAATAAAGCTGAAACCAATAAGCAAACATACATTTTTAAATATTCCAAATGAATAATTCTTGAATGCTTTTATGAAAGAAGAATTTTTGAAGAATTCTTTGTGCATGCTTAAAAATATAACGAATCTCCGCTATAGTTATTAAATAAAGTCTTACATAAGAATTATTTTTTAAACGTATTTAGTGAAATGTTCTTCAAAGCCCATAATAACATTTTGATAAAGAATTCTTTGATGCACTGAAGAATACATTACTGAAGAATTGTTTTGGAATGTTTTTTATAAATAATTCTTTTGTAATGAGTTAATCCAAATACTTGTAAATAGGTAAACATATAGGTATTTGCCTATATAGGGTAAATGGTACAGTAGTCGGCCACCCTACAGTAGTCGGCCACTTTACGTGAGTTACTTCGACCCAGACCATAGGTCTGGCGAAGTATTGAATTTGGTCAGTTCCCGCCAAAAAATTACCCTTCAGGGAACTGCAATACGAATTTAGCCAAAATTGTAGGCACCCAGGTCGAAGGCATCTAGTTTAGGATTTAAAAAATTTTACAAACCCGTTATTTTCCTTTACGTTTCGGTTTAACTCTTATCAATAAGTATGTTTAAGCACAATTAATAGCAAAATATTATTTTTTTTAAAGGTTTCTGAAGAGTGGTCGACAACTGTCTGCTTCACTTGGCCGACTACTGTCGTTTTCGATACTTTTCAAAAACACAGTTTTCTAATACGTAAAAAATACTTTTTGGTGAATATTACTCCGGTTTTATTTAAAGACAACCCTCAAGACCAATATTCTTTCGTTCAAAAAAATAAACAATACTCATTGCACTTTTGAAATTAATTTGACCAAATACATTATTTCAGGTGGCCGACTAGTGTCAATTTTGATAATTTTTTAAAATGTAATTTTTTGATACCTGAAAATTATTTTTTCGTTATTATAAAGTATGCATACTAATATTCGACAACCCCTAAGACAAATTTTCTAATGTTAAATTTTTTCCTATTGTTTATTTGCGCTTTAAAGTCAAATTCACTGAAATCATAGCCTTAACTAGCCGACTACTATACCATTTACCCTATTATTGACTTTTATTATTATATTACAGCTTCGCAGGTGGTACCAATACTTATAACATGCCATGCAGAAGGAGGTGATTTTATACGGAACAACTCGCACCTTCATCACTTACGAGAATGGTTGTGTATGATAATATACAGAGGGGATGTGTTGAAAGTACTTGATGCACCACCATGCGGTGGGCCCTCGAAGCATCCACTGTTGCCGACGGACTGTTCAAGATGACCGCACATACCGTTTTTCAAGAATTTGTTAACACAGAATACTTTAGGACTACTTTTATCATAACTGTCAAACACTTTACCTTTCATCGATCGTGTTTCAATTCATACATTTTTTCATAAAGATTGCTTCTTGACTACTTTTGGAATATTTTAACCCTTTCACTGTGAAGACCGAAAACTCGAAAGTCGGCTCAAAATGTTACGATGTTTCCGGCAAATTTTAAATTTGTGTAAATATGGATATTTATGTTTTCGAAGACGCTGTTTGCGAATTTGCAGTCAATTTTCAATCATTCAAAATGGCGGATCCAATAAGGCTAACATTTGTTTTAACGTCAAGGGTCCATGTTGAATTTTCTGTGTGAAGTTTTAAAAATTTGTCCTCAAATTCGGATTCAGCGATTCGACATACCCAATAAAACCTAACTCTGGTGTATATCTGTTTCATATTCTCTATTTATTCATTCTTTTATAATTAAGTGTATAATGAAAAATTCTTAAAAATTGTTCAACTTTGCTCGGCCATATTGGATTTTACTTTTAGAATTTTTAAAATTTGACCTTAAATTCGGATCCTGCGATTCAAAATACCCAATAAAACATAACGCTGGTACATGGGCAAATCTGCAAAACCTTTAAATTTCGTGTCACTGTGTATTTTTGAGCATTTTTAGTTTATTTTTCTGCGATTAAACTGGTCACAGAAAACATTATTAAGTACACTCCAAATATATCGACCAATGTATGTAATGCATTATTGATTAGATAAAAGCACGAAATTCATATCTGAAACCGAAATATATGTCAAAAACGCGTAAAATAAAGTGTCCCCACAGTAATTTTTTTTATCGTTTGGTCTTGTAGCGATTTCAGCGTTTTTTTAATCTTTCTCGATTTTTTACACGTACTAATAGAGAAAAAAATAAAGAATTTGTACCCTGATAGAGCTGTATGTCCTTTTCAGGAAGGCTGAAAAGAGTACCTTTAAAATGTGTCCCTCGTTTTTTCAAAAAATCAATTTTAGTTCATTTTCAACAGATTGCACGTGCAGCATATCTTTAATCGTTACGAGCAAAAAGTAATAATTTTGAACATAGAAAAAAGAGGAAATCCAGACGTTGTTTAAGAATGTGCTCACAAGAGAAGTTAAAGAAATATATGCTTGAAGTTTGAAATGAAACAGCACTTGCGTAACAATTACGTAAAAATAATGGTAATTTTTCAATGGCCCACCGTCAATTGAAAAAGAACATTATTTGCAACATGTGTGATCGTTTCAAAAGAGTAAAATAGAGGTAACATCAAAACGCTAACATCAAATAGTGGTTTTAACCCTTTATATCACCATGGCAAATAACGTTTTCTTTGATTTTTCATTATTAAAATTGTAGTTATTGCATTTATGTCAAGTTTTTTACAATTTTCGGTAAGTTTAGTGATACAATAACACATATAAATGGCTAAGAAGACATTATAGTTATAGTTATAGTTATAGTTTCGTTTATTTATGGCACCACGGATATGGTCTCCCTTAAGCCAACCAGATTATGTATACATACAGAGAAAATTTACAATGTGATAGTAGTGTTCATGAGTAAAAGTAACTATTTAGAGATAACATGAATAAAAGTACCTTATAAATAATAATCCAATTTCACACTCAGTAACTAAGATATAATTTTACAATATCTATAACTTATTAATATATGTATAATAACACAATACATTTGTAATTAGCAACTTTGCACATAGTCGGGATTGCTGCATTTACTACATTAGTGTTTATAGTTTAGGTAGTATAAATAAACAAATATGAATGCATACCAATGCAAAAATTGTATAATTTCAGTAATTTTTAACTATAAATTTTACATTCAAATTGATAATCGCATGAAGCAAAATCTCAAATGAAAGCATTTTCTTGATGTGCAGCTTCGTTAGTGTTCAGATTTCCGAAATTCAATATGGCGGCTACAAAATAGCGGCTCCAAAATGTTGAACGTCACCTCTACATTTTAAGAGTTAAGATCACTAATGTAAAAATTGTCAGATGATAATTTTCACTCTTTAGCGTTGCTTAAAAAATGAAGCGCACTGCGTCATTTGTTACCTCATAATCTATATTACAACATATACAAATTCCAATAACGTGCTTAACACAACTTGTTTGATTTTATGACTCAAAATTCAAAGGTTTCGCGGATACACATAGTCCACAGTGAAAGGGTTAAGGGTGATTTATTGCGGACATTTGAGATTACATAAAGAATTCTTTATTTCGAAAGTGTGCTTACTGGGAAATTATTTCACCATTTATAAAAACGCCACTTATCTCCTTTGAGCGGTACACCCTCTGCCTCCCCTATATATTCCAAAAAATATAGGTAACTTCAATATCGGAGACATTTTTGATGTAGCAGTTTTCATTTATTTTTATCCTTTATCATTCCCGAAAATTTTTAATAATCTTAATAAAATGTTTACCCGTTATCGTAGCCAGTAGTAATGTTTATTACTAATACTGTTAGTAACATTGCCACATTTCATATTGTTTTTCGGTAACAGCAAAGGCCACTTATGCATCCAAGTGGAATGCAAAATTAACCGATATGACATTCGGTTACTTGATCGCAAAAAACGGCGTTGAATGGTAGTTGCATTCCACGTGCACGCTATAAACATGGAAAGCTTCTCATTATCCAAAAGCACTTGCCGAAAAAGCCGAAAAGTCAGCGTCGTTGCATCGTCGGATTTGCGTTCGCGGAAAGGTGGTATTTAAGCTGCGCAACGGAATAATGTAATTATCAAATTAACCCTCACACCCCCACATATAATTGCTCGAAACTCGCGAGATTTAAGTGGATAATTATTGGGAAGGGAAGGGTCAAACGGTCAGAATTCGGCAAGCGCGCCAGAATGCGGCACGGCATTTCGCCGTGCGGTAACGTGTAATTTATCTGCGTGCATCACACGCATCCTTCCGCCGTTAGCTCAGATTTTAATAGACAGTCGAACGGAAGAGAACGTGCTTTGAATAGCCCCCGAAAAGAAAAGACTGCATCGCTTCCAATTCCTTGCTGCCTAATTCGAGTTTATCCGTATTTCTATCGGTGGGGTTGATCCAGACCGGAGATGTTCGGGTCAAACGTGTATCCGAAAAGTACCGCACAAAATACACGGGAATTAAGTATTTGAAGTACCAAAACAAGGCACTCCTCTATTAATTTGTGGAAATTTTCTTGAAAAAACAATTCCCCAATTACCTTTATTGTCGTCATTCTTCTTTTTAAGCGATCCAAAACCATTCACGCCGGTGGTAACCTGAATACTGTTATTTAGGTTCCTTCTGCTGAAAATCCACTTGACGGTTTTCGTATTTACTTCTTCCAGTTTATAAGAAAACAATGCGAACGAACTACGTGCCAGGACAACCTCAATGAAAATTGCATCGTTATGTTTGATCCAATAAGGCTGAATGTTATATTAATATTAAATGATTATTTCTTAACTTTATTCATAATTGGCTTCATCATCTTTTTATCCATCTATACACGGAAAGAAATATGGATATCCTAGAGCACGGATGTATCAGTAACCTGTGACTTTGAATTGTTCGGGTTTTGTTATTTCAATTTTTGCACTTTCAAATTCAACGGCAGTTGGGCTTTCAGAATCCAACACTTCGAGTGCTAAAGTTTTGAAATGTCAGGTTTTCTAACCTAAAAACTCTGTAGGCTTTGTGATGCTAGAACCCAACTGCCGAACTGCTGCATCTCGTAAAATGACTTGATTATTTAATCCAACCAATCGTGTTGCAGCTAACCATTTTTCTTTCGGTGTAACGTTCCCGTATTTATTTTGTTTTAAGATAGGCTGTATGATAATCATTACACAAGTCAAAGAGCCTCCGTAAGCTTCATGTAAAAAATGGTACCTTGACATTTAAAACTTTTCTCATACTCTGCTATATTTTTTAGACAAGCTCAGCTCTAGTTCTCAAACGAGACATATGATCATCTTGAAATTTTGCAGGGATTATTGGGTCATCATATATAACAATTTATATAAAAAACGTTTCAAAATTCTAGGTACAAAAATCGGGCATTATTTACCGAGGCTCTTTGGCGGGCTTAAGACCTGCATTAGCAACTGCCCAAGTAGCAAAGGAAGACATTTTGACCAGCGTTAGGTCAGATGGTCTTATTTCGGTTAAAAATAACCAAATTTCGACCTTCAAATATGCCTTATAAGTAAAAATGTTTTTAAAGTCTCTGTCTTGAGATAATATTATCAAATTACGACTTAAATATTACTTCATAGTAAAATTGTACTTGAGGTATTTTTTGAAGTCAAATCTTGCTAAATTTCGACCTCTGTTCTGACTTGTTAAACAAACGGACTCCCAATCATTTTGAGTGATACTTAAAGCATCATTACATAAAGTTAAACAATTACGTTTTGGCCATTTTAAAATATTGTTCGTCACCCGTAAATGAGATACATAGCAATACTCCAATACTGTAAGGGATCCACGTTTTTTAATTATAGCGACAATTTTAAATTCCATCCGTTTTGCAGTCTCGAATGTGTACTTACACGTATGAAAAAACATGAATATTTTTTAACTGAAAATGAGACATGACGAATGCAACAGTGAACACCGTTACATGTAGATGTAAAATGTACATATGTATATATATTGACTATAAGTCTTTAACTTTAAAGTCAATTTCGACATACATTGGTCGAAATTACCTAACTATGATATCAATTACTTGACATTCTTTAAGCCTTAGAAGTCGAAATATCTGAAATAGGTAAATTTGTCTACGGAGGAAAAATATTTGGGCATTTGGACTTGGGAAATTCGACGCATAAGTTAACATTTTGCTACTCGGGTATTGATAACATCCCCTCTTTCAGATTCCTCGACACAGTCGTTCAACGTATTAAGGGTTTCTGTCCGAGGTATTCTTATAATGGTTAATTTATGATTTAATTAAAACAGTAGTTCCACCATAAGATTTATCATATCAGTATGGTTTATAATATAGTAAAATATATCAAAGCTCACTAATATAGATAGCTATGAAAAAACTAATGATCTTTCAACTTAGTGATTTCAATTAGCGTTTGTGCAAGTCTACCGATTCCTTAAACATAATTTGAGGAACAAATTAACAATAGATTTTTTATCGAAGGGTTCAATGCAACTGGTTTCAGTGCACTTCAATCACTTAATAAGGGTTTGATTTTCGCTATTATTGCTACACTACGGGCACAATCCTATTATTCGCAATGCCACCGCAGGTGTGCAATTACTGCCGTACATACATGTATCGATGGACGCAATTAATTTACATGAATAATGTTTTCAGGCGTCGCTGTAATCGCAGACATCATCGTAGTATCGTGCCCATTGTGTGACGATAAAAGGCCACTCGGTCACGCAGGAGGGTGCCTCATTGTAAGTAACAGCTACTTCTTACATCGAACCGTTTTTCTATTATATTCCGCAATGAATGCGTCAATTGTTTTTCGGAGAGTATGCGCGATTGTTTTCAATTTCGCGCCTTAACGAAGGTGTCTAGATTTCACGTCCTATCTGGCGTTAAGTCCGACGACTTATTTCCGAATCTTACCGGCGGAAAATGAGGGGCCACCGAAGATAATGAGGTGGCGCCGGAACCTTTGATGAGGAATGAAAACGCCTTCTTACAACGCGGAAGCTGGATCTACCACGAAGATCATCCGGAATTAAAATTTTCCGCCTGCAATTATTTGCACCTAGGCGGATCGACCCTGTCATTATATTGCAATTTTCCGGCGGCGCCACACACGTCTGTCAACGAGCGGCTTTTTAAATACCATTGTATTACACATGACGCCACCTAAACCGACAATTTCCGATTCAATTATTATCCTGGACTTGTAATTTTTAAGGCTTCTAATTTGTTAGGGACGAGGGCCACCACATTTTTCATGATTTATGACACAATAAACTGCTGGTACGAAAATCATGACGGGGAGAGATAACGACGATTTAAGTATGTGCTTCACTTTTTTTTTTAGGAAGAAGTGTTACTCAGTCATTAACGTAATATAAATTGCAGTTTACGACAATCTGAAGAAGTATACAGTTGCGAAAAAAATGTAGATTTTTTAAACAAAATTTTCTATATATATAGATATGTTTTGTATCCTTGATGGTAATGAAAATGTTTGAAATCAATAATGCTCTAAAAATAGGAATGCACCTTTTAAATAGTACATTATGTAACAAGGGTGCAATTATCAATATGCGAAGAGTGCAAAATCGAAGCGAGAACGATAATCACAATCGTCGGAAATGGATATTTCGCCCATATTTATAAAATTCGGCCTTTTGACTATGTCTCCTTGTTCAATTTTGGGTTTTTAAATTCTTTTGGTTAAAATTCGGTGTTTTGAAAATCGGTTTTATAATTTTCGTCTTTTTGAAGTTCGGTTTCTTAAATATCGTGTTTTTTAAAGTACGTTTAATAAAATTCGGTTTTGTTAAATCAGGTTTTTTGAAATTCACTTTTTTGACCCGCACTCTTGCATTCGATATTTTTTAATATGACAGATAATTTAGGCTCAGTAATTTGTGTCCAAAAATTACAAAATCGATTTTTGCGCCCGGAGTGTTTACAAATATTTTAATTTTTCTGAATTTGAACTAACAAAAATCGAAAATTGAAGGCATTAATGATATTATTTTTGTCAATTTCATTCCTTCTGCTCGAAAAATGACTTTCTTTATTCAGTGTTCGACAAATCAAAGAAAACTGAGTGTCCAAAATAATATACTTCTTCACTGTTGAACTTGTGCACCGTGGAAAAATGTGCACCGTGGAAAAATGTATGACTGAATGTATTAATACATTTGTTAGATTTTCATATACATTTTTGAAAAAAAAAATTTTTTAGAGTTTCTGCTAATATTTCACGTTATTATATGCCAAAATGCTCAAATATTTGTGACGAATGCTTATAACTGTGCATGTTACTAAAGTTTTTCATATTATTGTTTTGTCCTTATTTCATTTTATCGCGCAAATTATTTTTGCAAATTGAACATTTTTACAAAGATTAGTTAACTAAATGATCCTGAAAGTATTGTAAATTATTTTGATTAATTTTAAATTTGTATTATGTTGAAAATTACCTTGAAATATCAGGACGGGAAAAAAACGTTTTCTTTAAAAAAACCCAGCCCACTGGAGTTTTCGGGGTTAATTGGGTTTTATTGTTTACGTTTTTGTTACTTGTTTTGAACTCATCTGCACAATATTTTTTAATAAATTTATTAAAGCAAAGTTCATCCAACAATTGTAACAGCCAAATTTAATGGTGCACTGCCTAAAGACCACAGCTACAATGTGACACACGCCGACAAAAGAACGACATGTGTCAACAAAAGACAAAAGAAGTTATTGTAGATTTAGAAATATTTAGTTATTTTACACATTAATACGCGTTGAAAGATTCTTTAAATCTTTGAATAGTTTAAACCATTTTGGTTTAATGGGTGTTCCTGCTAAAAGTCTGTGTAATTATATTTTTGCATTGTTTTTTTAGGCAAGGTTTAAGTTAACCATATTAACATAAATACTTCAACGTATCACTGATGAATAACTAAAGAAATATTATGCGTTTTTAAGACGGTTTCTATATTTCTTAATATGTACAATAAATAGTATGGGTAAATCGTCAACACCCTCTACATTAAATAACACATAAAACTTTTACAATTTACCGAAACAGAGATTGTTTATTTTATTAAACTGTCAAATTGTGTTGAATTTTGTTATTAACAAATCTTTGTCCTTTGTGTATTTTTTTGTCCTCAGAATTTTAGGTTGTGTTCTTTAGTATAGACGTGTAACCAATTTAGTACTTGATTAAATAAATAACATAAATGTTAAAATTTCCTGCACGGGAAGTAAAAGTCAAAGCAATTTTGCACAATTAGTTAACCAATTTTGGTCAGGCCTGGTGATCATCTAGATGTGGAATTTAATTGAACACATTTTCATGAACTTAAGTCCTTAAAGTTCCATTTAGAAATCAACAAAAATGAATTGTTTTGATTTTGGAATTTTGTGGACTTGGTAGATAGTAATTCTTTAACCGTTATTATTTTTTGTTTGTTTGTTGTACGGATAAATATAGGTTTTTGATCAACTGATCAACAATTCTAGGTTTGTTGTCGTTACAACATAGGCCGTTGCGTCAAATCAGTTTTATTTATAAGAAGCGGAAGCGTTATACCACCCATTTATTTTGTATCAACAATAAACCGAACAGTTGGTGTTATATTAATAGTCCTGATTATTAGGATAACAAGTTTAGTTTAGTACACTTAACAATTCCTTTTTCCGTGTTCGTCATTATTTTTATAAAAATAAAATAAATTGATTAAAATTGGTTGACTGTCCAAAGTGGTTGACTATAATTACACAGGACCACAAAAAAATTTTGTTGGGAGTTTCCTTTAATCAGAGGTAGTGGATCTTATAGATTTTGGGTCGCTGAAAACGAATCCGTTGCCCGATTTGGCCCATCGTGTCAGGTTTTCAAAATATCGTATCCGGAAATTGAAATTAGCAGTTAGGATATCTCGAAAACTTGACGTGATGGCCCAAACCGGGCGACGGATTCGTTTTCAGCGGCCCAAAATCTTTAAGATCCACTACCGAAACTCCAACAAATTTTTTTTTGTGGTCCTGTGTTATTATTGTAGGAAATTTTCTTGACTTTTACTTTCCGCGTATTTTAAGGAACATATCTAAAATTGCTTTTTTTTTCATTTATTTTGCAATTCCACAGCAAATTTTGACAGACAATTGTGAAATTTGGTCATTTAAATATTATATAAATTAAGAAATGCCGATGAAATTGAAACATTCAAAAGTAATTTGTTGATATTTGCATATAATGTATATTTATAATAAAATAGTCGATAGATAAACTTATAACGTTTGCAAAGAATTCAAAACTATCGATACCGATCTCTCCCCTGCCTCTAAGAATAGTTTTTAATAAGATTAACTTTTTATAATAATCATAGAATGATTATATATTCTGAATTTATAGTGGATTTAAAGATGTCATGAAATTCTGATGATAGTGGAGTGACTTCTCGTATTACAATTATCTCTTCGTTCTATGTAGCATAATTTCGATTCCTACATGTTTCTGTTTTTAGTCGGTGGTTGGACCAACCCAAATTGAAAATTTAAAAAACATCAGATGAGTACATTGTGTTCCTACCTACCTAGACAGGGAGAAAAAAGTGATCAATTGAACAATGGGAAAAAGGTGGAAGTGGTTGTAACATATACTAATACTAGAATTATTAACTTGAAAACTTATCGTTGACTGTATGTTAGATTCACAATTCAGAATGTTGTAATTTATATTGATACAATAATTGTTAGCTATGGCAAAAGTTTGATTCAGTTTAATCAATTTTATTAGATCTATTTTACTACTCAGGAGTATTTAGAGTCACTGATTGTAAAACTGTGGTACATTTCAAGTTATGTAAGCTGATGGACATTTAATTATTGGGAAAAGGTGAACGAAAGAATATCATGGTCTTGTTTACTACCAAAATAGTTAATTTAGCTATTTTTTGTAATTCCATGATTTACTTTTAAAAAATTATTGCATTAACAACTTATTTCCCCTCTATGTAAAGTACAGGTCGAAAATGTATCATTCCCTCATCACGGCTTTTAGATTTTGATAAAATTTTGGACAAAGAAACGTCCATTGGGTGCAATAATTTTACTATTACATAGCAAATTTTGAAAGCAAACAATCAAATTTTTTAAATTTTACTACCTGAGTGGCAAAACATAACATGAAATGTTAAAATTTAAAATTTTAGGGAATCAATTTTTCTGCAATCTGTACGTCTTTGAAATGTAAATACGAATATGTGCAATTTGATATATAACATTTTCTTATTGAGCACTTCGTTATTTATGTATGTTCTTGTTATTAATAACTATTTGACATATCAAAACTTTGTTCATTTTTAGTTCCTAATCACTGTACCCAACGAAATAGCCAATACATTTTTAAAGCACTTCATCATATTCACCCCCTTGAACCAATAACTCCGAGAAGGACATTTTTTTGTATTTCAATTTCAATCAAGTTTTCGTATGAAAATAAGTTTGAAAAAGGAAACGTCTCACAGCGTCAAAATTTTGTGATAACGACGTAAGTTTTTTAATAGTTAAAAAATATATCTTAATACCACAACTATTTTCTTTACCGTTACCGAAAGAATTTTGTACTAGCAAATACTCCTTAAAAAAAAGAATTTAATAAAAAGATTATCCTATTCTTTTGTTTTTTTTACATTTAAATAGCTAAATTTAATATTATAATTAAGAATTTCGACGACGCCATTGACAATAGCGACCGCGAGAATAGCAACACACACCTTTTTCTTTTAGAACTTTAATTTTTATACAAAATACTTGATTGAAATTGTGAAAAGTGAAAAATGTGTCCTTCCAGGTGTTAAGGGATTAAGACTGATTTCATTTCGTAAATATTCTAATAGAGAATTATTTTATTAGTTTCTAAAATGTTATCATTGAGTATTTGAAGCAATTGTATTTTCTCGCCAAAAAACCAGATCTGTCAAATTGATCGAAATGCTATTGGAAAATCAAAATTTGTCATTTTATTGGATACCCAAACATTTCGGAGTTTCCAATGCCAAAAATTATTATTTCAGATGCATGTGTCAATTATACTAATTTGTGGATCCTTCTTGTCATTCCATTGAAAATTAAAAAACATAATTAGGCTGCATATTGAACATTTTTCAGAAATGTCTAACTGAAATCCTAAATAGTTTTTGAAAACGAATTTACTGTTTATATTTGTTACAGTAGATGAAACCGCTAATTAGTGACACTCAAAAATAGTCACCCTTACTATCTTCATACGTGTTGCTTAACACAATATTTTATTGTGCAATATTAATATATATTATTTTATGTATATAAATGCTAAATGATAAAGATTTTTTCATCGTGCTCCAATAAATCATTGGGCGTAATCGAATGTTATTGACCGAGAATAAGCTTTTTAAAAGCAGTTTTCTACCCATCATCCGTAAATTTTATATTTACGACTTACATGTTTCGTACTACATATAGTTTTTTGATCGATTCTAACAAGCCTGTAAACGCATGATTTTTTTATCGAAAAAGAAATTATTTTTTCGTATTCGAATCTATCTGTTATGGAATCAAAGAAAATCCCGCCGGCGTTGCAGGCGCCACCTTCTTGTTTTCTTTCATGCTTTACCGACTGTAATAACTACCTGCCGGTTCCACAAATTATCGAGACAATCGACTCGCAATATTTTTTATTTTAACTATAACAAAATGGATTGCGGTTCAATACCTCATGCTTCCATAAAATTGAAAGTCGACATAATTTTACGAGATTTGAAATCGGAATTATTCATTCCATTATTTATTTTCTGGTAATTCGTCTCGTTGAGGATACGGAGTAATTAATCACGTTAGAAATAAAGAGAGGAATGAATGTGAAAATATTGAACCAAGGCATTATAGAACTTTTATGACCGTTAAAAAATGTCTTATTGTAATAAAAAAAAAACATGTGTGGGTAATCTATACCCACAAAAATACAATTTAATTAAATACAATAAGATGACATAAAATAATATTAAAAGAAAGTCGTTATAAAATGCTTGGCTTTATTAAAAATTATATTTCAATTCTAACACTATGTACATGTAACCAATTTGAAAATCTCCATGCATCTTATTTAATTATGGCCTCCGGACTCAGTTTCCCATGGGAGCTGTAAAAGTTTCGCACTTTTCTTCACACCTCTCAAATTATTTAGGCGCCTCCTAGTTTCGCTAATTGTTGGGAATCCTTCATTTTTAATTACCGAATCCTTTCAAATTTCTGTTTAACGTAAAGAAAGATGTTTCAATTCTGTTGCACTTGGGTGGCATCTTGAGAAATTCTCACGACGTTTAAAGCAATGCGAATTTCTGGAATTTTTCAGGTGCGACGAAGATCATGTCATATATTCGAAATTTAGTCTGTTTGCAGATTATTAACTTGTTTGACCTGATCTAATTAAGTAATTAGAGGTCATGGGAATAGTAGATAAATTGAGGAATGGTAGTCAACAGAAAATCTTAAAAAATTCAGTCATTAAAAAAGGTCCAGTAATGTTTTCAGTATATTTTCGTATTATTTTCTATTATTTTTTGTTTATATTCAGGTAATCTTCAATGTAAATGTTGTCATACTTTTTACCATTTAGAGAAGAGATTATTGTAATTGTACTTAAGTTTGCTAGGAATAACAAATTAGGCTAAAAATGAGCTTTCGTGTTAGCGATACCGAAGAATAAAGAATTATTAGTAAGAATTCGATCTACTAATAGCCACTGTTCATTTTTTATATTGATGTTTTGATGACTTGTTGGCTACATTATGAGTAGTAACTAAGATGATCTGCCATTTTTTTAATATCGAATATATTCAGGAATTGTTGGATTTTTATCACTAGAAATTTACTATTACTATTGACAGGCATTTATAACTTAAGGCAGTGGACTTGGACATTAAATAGTAAAGATACATTTGATTACTAAACATTATTTACTACTCTACTTGCTACTAAAATGTGTTGGTTATTTCAGCAAACAAAAATAATTGTTGCATTCTGAGGAACATTATTAAGAACTGACCTATTTAAACCTAAAAGTAATGTTATAGTATGAAAACAACTTAACAAAGAAGTTTGTACATTAACTTTTAACTAATTTTCACCCTTCATTTTTTAACTGTAGGAGGAAAGTTGCTGAGTTTTGAAACTACGATATGATATGTAAATACATTGAAAAATTAACCATATTAAAACAAAAATGCTATAAAAAAATAAAAGAATTTTGTTAAACTAGATATATATCCACTGTCTTAAATTATGAACTATATTTTCAAGGAATATCCAGCGTTCATTGTGGTGACGAAATATATATTTCCATGTATATTATTTCAGTAGTCACCTGTTTAATAATACCTTTTGATAATTACTATTAATTTACGTTATTAATGGTATTCTTATATAATTATTAGCCAAGCAGTTACGTAATATTCGAATATATACGTGAATTTATAAGAGATTAAAAGTAGTTCATGATTTAAAATAGTTTAAGAATCCTTGGTCAGATGAATAATTGCTTTAATTCACCTATACTAGTGATAAATACTTTAGCCATTCCCATGTTAATACATTAAGAGTCAATAACTAAGTAAAAATAATGAAACGATAAAGATTTATATCCTGCACTGAAAAGAGTTTTTCTCGAATGTTCTCTGTTTTTTTTCAGAATTTTTCACAAATTTGTTCATGTATATTTTTTTTATCTATAATCTTAAAACGGCATTTTTATATTTTATAAAAAAATGGTTTTTATAATTTCCTCAGTATTGAAACCAAAATTATCGTAACAGAAGGTAAAACCAGTAGTTGAAATTTGTTGATCGTTAATTAATTTTTTACTATTGTTGTAACTATTTTTTACACTTAAAAGATTTGTATAACATATGAGTAATATTCCTAAAAGTTGTATTTTAAATTTGCTATACATTTGAAGTTATTTGTTGGCCATTTTATCAGAAAATTTGGCATTATTACAGGAAAAATGCAATATATATCTTTCTAAGACAATTATAATATTGATAGTATCAATATAGCTGACTGTACAGTAATTTTTACTAAAAACTATTTAAAATTTTTAATAATGAACGTTCATACCGAAATTACCATGTCAAAGAGCAAAATTGATAAGAAAAGTTCAATAACGATCGAGAAATAGTATATCGCAATATTATTCAATGACCCGCGATCATTGAATAGATGGCTTTTTAATACAAGTGTGCTTTAATCACAATACAAATTCATCACATACATTTCATTTCAACACACACATATTTCATCACACTATTTTTCAGTTCAACGAACTTTTCAACTTAATATGTTAAATTTATGATAATGCAGTACAATATAGATAAAGATTTCAGTATAGTCTAGCAAATTTTTGTAATTGAATGTCCTACAACATTTTAACATTACCCATTGATTGTAAATGTGCTATTTCTTTATAGTAAATAGTCTATTTTATTAGGTAAATCGACTAAATTCAATAAACAACTTTTTAACACAAGAAATGTTCATCAGGTACATTTCAGTGCATAAATATATATTTCAAGGCAATATATTTATTGCAAAAATAAATAGGGCATAAGATTAATTACAGTTGATTATGATGCCCTATTTATTGTTATATTCTTTGTTTTTCATTTGCTAATTTGAATACATGCATAATGTTAGATTAGGTTAAGTTAAGTTAAGTTAGGCGAGGTTAGATTAGTGTAGGGACGGTAACATTTGGTGGTATTAGATTAGGGAAGCGTAATACTTGCACATTCGGTTAACTTAAGTTATGTTAGACTAGATAATTTGGTTTTTATATTTAAACCCACTCGTTTTTTCGTGATGAAACGATCATAATGAAAGAAAGTTTATGTACAAATGGAAATATATTAAAAATCGTTTGTTGAACTATCACGTGGTAAATTTTTGTGACGAAATGTAATTTGTCATGTTCAATAGTTATGGTACCCTTCTATTCAGTGCCAGTGAAACCTAAATCAGAAATTAAAAATTGATAATAATTGACAAATATTGAAAAATTGTATTTGAGAACAGATTTGTTTTCATTATTGATACTTATTATAACGTTTCTTCTATTGAATATGGAATAGTAATTATAAAAAACTACTACTACTAATCAAGGCATGAACAGATATTTAATATAGGACAATATAATTTAGAAATATACGGTAAATCTCAACAGTAATTCTTCGCAATGGACACTCGAATAGTTGCAGGCGCATCTTCCCTTTCAATGACTTTCATAGAATAGGCAATTTGTCTACTATTTACTAATATGAGATGAGATATATAATTTTTAATCTATTGTTATGATTTTTTGAGTCTGAATTTAAAAAAAAAAATTATATGTATGTTGCATATAATCAAACTGATTTCTTTTTGTTGTGAAATATACAAGTTTTTATATCGGATTATAAAAATGAAACATTCCTTCAACTATCGTAAAGAACCAAATTTGGCGAAACTACATTTATTTAAGTGATTATAATTTAATATCTAACGCCATTATATATCAAATCAATAAAAACATAACATTTATTAGAATATCTGGTCGATTATAAAGATTAAAAGGTTAAAAATATAAATCTATTATAAAAAGATATTTAGGTTTGGGTATAAAACACAATAAATATGAATGCAAATTTGTCCAGGATTATAAGTTTCGTCAACCACAGAATAATAGATTTAAACGGCTTCTTAAATGTAATTTCACTAGTAGCGAATTCTGTTTTCCTCTAGTGGCGAAATATTGAACATGTGTATATGTAAAAGTCTGTGTCTATTGGGAAAAAATGAGCTTTTTACAATAGAAAACTTGTTCAGTATTTTGCCACTAGCACTAACAACGAAAGAATTTTAATTTGTTATCTTAAAAGTATAACCGTTTAAAACACTCAGAAGGATGGAAACTTGAAAATTGTTTAAATTCGTTCGTGTAACATACAAATGAAATGTTTCAATTACTTTATACAATATTTATTCAGTCCGTACAAGAATATTTAAATATAAATGTCGTGTCACAAAACCCTAATTTATGACAGTTTCGTATTGATTCATGCACTATATTTGTTTGAAATATTTTTTGTTTGATATATGTTTTTGAAAATAAATGTAAATGAAACCCAAATGGAATACGGTTTTTCAAAAATGTAGGCTACAATATGACCGACCGACCGATAATTTTTATTATCATATTTGGATTCATGAAGCTAAAATATGTACCAAAAGTGTCAAGTTAGAAGAGTTAGAAAGTGTTTTTACGTGTTTCATAACAGGGACATTGTAGATGAAACAGTTTGGGACATACGCTCATGTTGGTGTTTCATATTAGGGACGTGTAGTTTATCCACTTTTGTCCGTACTAAAATAATTTTTCAACGACAAATAGATCTTATAAAAGTAATTATTATTTAAAAAATCATAACTATATAATATGCATTAAAAATGTTTAACGTTTTTTAAATTTATTTTAAGTATTAATACACAAATCTCTTATAACACCAGTTTCATGATTAGAACATTTTACTAAAAGTGTCAGAAATGTAATTTTTTATTCTTTAATCTCGATTCCTGTGTCGCTTCCCAGATGATGCAATTTTTTCATAATTCTTTTCTTGTTCACAGACACATAAAGATTCAGTAAATACAATAATTCAGTTTTTTGTCACCTATTGCAATTAATGTTTCAAATGAGAATAGGAGCGAAACTTACTTGACTAATTTATACACTGACTGCGTATTTCACGTATTACATTATATTCGAGCAGTGAATTTTCCGTTCATTGTTTTTCTTTCCTTTTTAGCTGAAGCATGCGAGAGGGGTGAACGTACTTACGCTTGTTTCGACCCTTTGTAATTTTTAGACGTACGTTACAGTACACTGGAATAATAGGTGCATTAATAACCCATTAATCCTGCCTTGGCGCTTTTAAAACTGCCGATAGCAATCCCGTTGTTACAGGATGAAACGCATATTAAGAGCAACGTCTAATATTTGCGATACTAATATTGATCCATTCTGCCGAGTTTTTGGCGTGTTCTGATTTATATTTGAGCACAAATGGGGCCTGCAATTATTGATATTGAATTATTTATGACCGCTGATTTTTTTGCTTGAAATTTTTCAGTATAATTTATTTGCAATATCAATATATGGGTAATTTTCAACAAAAGGGGATTTTTGTATCTTCGATAGATAAGTAGTGAATTGCGTCTTATTTGCCTTTTATATAATTTATGTAGGATTAACGGTAATTAATTTAACGTTAAATGACTGCGAAAGTACTAAAAAATTGATTTCTGGGTAATAACAGATTTAAATATAACTTTGATTTGTAATCTCATTTAGTAAACATTAAATTTTCATTGTTACATCCCGATTCGTACTAAAACTTACTTTTTTTCTAAGCTCCGCCATTTTTTAAATTATGTAACCAAATTTTTTAATTTTACTACCTAACAGAGCAAGTTTTTTGTTCCAGATGCCCAGAAACCGAGAAAATACCAGAGCCAGTGACCCACCGCTTTTTTAATGCTTTTAGGTAGATAAAACACATACATAAATTTAGGCTAAGAGTACAAGAAAATGTAATTTTATACTAGACTAATTGAAATCTATATGACAATGGTTTCAAACGATAGTCTTCAGGATTGAGACAACTTCAGTTCCATTTAAAAATACTTACCAAATGCAAATTTTTGAATAATGTACTTGTGAAATATAAATACTTCAAAGCCCACCGCAATTTTACAAAACAATAACTATATTAGATATTTGTCAGTTATCGTGAGCCATTCTAAATAATTTGAGGAAACCGTGAAGAGATGTATCGTTAGAACAAAAAATTATCGACATTGTATCGATTACGGCGAAAGTGTGAAGACATCATTCGGAAAGCACCTCTTAAGTTTTTCATTAATTTGTTTGGAAAAGTGTGTAAAAAACAATGGGTGAGAATGCGATCTCCGGCGTAGAAAAGAAAAATGGGATGTGGCACTGCGATTCGTGACGGTCGCGCCCTTTTCATCCCTTTCAGTATCGGCATTTTGCAGTTCGCTTTTATTTGTCTTTTCCGACACACCTAAAGTGTCATTAGATCACAGCCTCGGCGTTAGGTCCTTGAAACGGCGTCTCAAGAATTAGGTTACCGACACTAAGGTAGTAAAATCGCATGAAGTTGTATTTTCCCATCTTGGATATTCGCCCTTTGCCCTTCTGGATCCTCCCATTTTCGCTTGTTTCTTCATTTTTCATGCCGCCTCTCGTCTTTCTTTTGGATCCTCTCTATTACTCCCTTGCTGTTCTTCCAACTTCTTTCTCAATGAGTGCCTCATTTAATTATTGCCTAGTCTCAGTTTCCCATGGGAGCTGCAAAGTTTCGCACTTTTCTTCAGACCTCTCAAATTATTTACATTTTGGCGCCACCCAGTTACGCTAATTGCCGAAAATCCTTCATTTGTAATTACCGAATCCTTTCAAATTTCTCTTTAATGTAAAGAAGGATGTTTCAATTCTGTTGTACTTGGGTGGCATCTTGAGACGTTCTCACGACTTTTAAAGCAATGCTAACTTTTCGAATTCGTCAGGTGCTACGAAGTAGATCACGATGTCATATAGTCGAAATTGATAGACCTTTTGCAGAGATTAACTTGTTTGACCTGATCTGATTGAGTCGTTAGAGACAATGGGAAAAAGTAGATAAATTGATGGATGGAACTTATTGGAGGAAAAATCGATCATGATCTTCAATCGTAAACTTCAGTGAGAAACCTTGGAGAAACATTTCTCATTATCGGTTATGTTTTTATAAAAAAAATGTTACGTCGCCCAGGTTGACTCGGAACGAATGTTTTTTTTAATGTTTAAAGTTTTGTCGCGTCTGAAATAAATGAAATGAATTGTGAACAGAGCAATATTAACATGTGAAATGTCGTTTGTTAGTGAAAATTTGCAAAAAGTACAAAATTGTTTGCTGGAAAAAAGTTATTCTCTACAATCCTTCTTACGTATAACAGTAAACGCACTAATATACAATGTTCTGCAATAAACAACACCAAAAAGTTATTTGAATCCCACAAATACCGTGTCTACAAGGTAATTTCGAATTGATCAATCGCTACTTAAAAAATGTAAATATTAAAGTTGTTCCTTGAATAGAACACAAATTTTCAAAATGCCTTATAAAGGGAAAAGACAAGCTGAAAAAATGAACAAGTTTATTGCATATATTGCGAAAATTGTGACGCTTCATATGATTGGTGAAACCAAACAACAACAAAAAATACGACTTAATGTACAAACACAATACAAACAAACCTTCACAAAATAATGCAGTAATAATAAATTAGAATACGTGAATTTAAATGGAAAACGACATTTAAATCTTAGATGCAGAAAAGCAATTTCTCAATAGAAACATTTCGGAAAAAAACAATCCTTAAATGCAATGGAAGAGTAATTTCGGTTACACGACATGATGAGGTCATTGTTCGCCTGAAAGAACGTTTTTCACTACCACCTAGATAACACTCTATATATAAATATAGAACACATTCTTTATCGTCATTTCTCCTGATGATAATTGCGTTAGTTACTTTTTATGGTTAATCATAAAACTTACTTAATGTCTTTTAATTTAGACAATGAAAGTAGTTAGTTGGATGAAATTCAGAAGTTAATTTAATTAAGTCTTAAAAATTGCATCACAACTGAACTTAGCCTTACTAAATAAAATTAATTCGCATCGACATAAATGTCCAAAACATTTCAGACAGAAGTCAGAAAGAAATTGAATGGGACCTCTTGGATTGTAATGCTAAATACTAAAGCCATGAAACAAAAGGATTGTAGAAATGAGTGCAAAATAATGTTTTGACGAAATTCGGTATTTTGGACTTGATTTGGTCTTGCAAAAACACGAAAGCAAACCAAGACGGCAAGGACGAGAATTGACACTACGATGTTTGAAATAAATTCTATTTTATGACATTATAAACAATCATTAATATTGTAATTAAATCCCATTATTAATTAGACTTCAATTTTTGTGAGTATCAAAGTAAACCCAAAGAAATTTCAGGAAAATTAACAACTCTCGTTCAAAGATTAGGTTTCAAGTTTCCACGACGCATTTCACACATGTATGCTTTATCTCTCGTTACCCTCGCATATTAATTTCCATCGTTTTCGTTTCGAATTTCAAACGTTTGGTTTCACAAGTATCTATTTTCCTTTACTCATCGCTTCACAGCATCGAGAATTAGGAACGTTAGATACGTGTTAGTTACTGTTCAAAGTCAAGTGGGCCAATGAGTAAAACTGACGCCTCAACGTGCAATTTGCTCGAAAGAAATATAGGTATAGGACTTTAACGCCGCAGGGACAATACTAATCCCTTCAAGCGTGGACTAAGAAAACGTTGACAGGCGCTAGAATTCTCAATAATTTTCAAAAAATTTAATTCATAGCTTCTGGGTGGATGCTTAGGTGGTCTGCATTTTGGCCCCTTAGCGTTGTAATTTTCTAAAATTAAAATACTTTCAAAAATTATTTATTTAAATTATCTAGTCAGTTATTTACGGTGCCTTATATTTTCTTATTACAATGTATTATTTTATTGTAGATGTGGGACAATTATCAGAATTAGATAAACATCCCATGTTTTAATCAGTGATAAGCAAATCAGTTTGGTTTTTCATTTTATACAAGACCTAGACAAAAGACCAATTGTTTTTGTTCCTTAGTATTTATATATTTTCTGCATCATAAACCCAGTGAGATGTCCTATTAAATTTCTTTCTTCCTCGTAAAGTTCTGGAATGTTTTAGACATTCATGTTGCTGGAATTACTTTTATTTAACAATATCATTCTGCGATACCAAGACCAATATCTCGGGTATATGACCAAGGCCAATATAGTGTCTACTCTTATTTTTAGTCTTGTTTTTAACCTCGCTATAGTGATAAATGACATTCTCACAGATTTAGAAAAATTGTATTTTTCTTTGTTGTTTTTTGTTGTAGTTGTAATTGAACATTGAATATTTTCAAGTAACCTCTTGAAAATGAACACGAGTTTGTTCGAAACGTCGAGGAAAACTTTCATGAAATCAATTTGTAGGACAAAGACGACCAGCATATTTATATTTTTTGTTGAATATTTTATTCCCAGTTTTAGTTTTTAGTAAGCTGAATTATTCATGGCATTTTTAAAGGTGTTATACCGTAACTATTTTTAGAAACTATAAAATATTTGGTTCCGTAAATATTCCCAGATTTCTAATATAATTATGCTATTACTATAATTATTTATTCTAATATGACATTATTAAACTGTGAAATTTTGTGAGTAAAACATATCTCTTTCACATGTCACTGAATTTTGTTAACTTCGATATTACAGACTTTTTTATTATTGTGACATTACAGACATAAATTAATTGTGGATGTCTGTAAGTGAAATAAAAATTGTTCATTATAGATACATGAGAAGGTACCCATCAGCCTCATTATATGGTACGAGGGTACACAATAATCGGCTTAGAGGTTTTGTCGAAACCTTAAACTGCACGACGCGTGGAACCATGATTTTTTATTTTTGATACCGCCTTTGCATGCAGCCGCTTCCATTTTTTTAGACGTATTATGGTTTAGGACATACTACGGATCTTTACTAGTTTGTATAAAGTTTAGCTTTGACACTACTAATCTGCTGAAATATATGCGAGAATAAGGAATTTATAGCTCAGAATTACTATGCATTCGGAGGTGCTCCATTTAACTAAATCTTGACGATTAGAAGATATACGGCGTGTTACACTAATAATCTGATTGTGTTTTTAAATCTTTTTTCTATGCTAAAGTAAAACATCAAATCCTTGTGCGGGTTTCTAATTAAGCTGTATTGTAGCTTACGAGGGTGACATATTATAGTCACCGAGACGTGTGAAAGTGTTTGAAAACTATTAATTTTATAAATGAATAATTCATCTCTTGGTTACAAATATTACATGTAGAATTTGATAAGATATGGTAAAGGTAAATTATTTCTTTGCTTTTACATAATTACGTTTATCGTAAAAAACACTTTGTAAATGCAATTCTACTAAAACGACAAACATTCCAAAATTTCTGTTTCGTGTAATAATCACAGCAACCAATGGGAAATAAATTTCACCCTATTTCTGACTGCAGAGTTTTATTTTCAGTTCTATTACGTGCTTGTCCAACACGGAAAAAATGGTTAGTTACGCTAACAACTTCAATTAGTAAGAGCAAAAGTAGTGAATCTAACAAAGAATATAGTAATACCAACCTACCAATGTTTGTCACTACTAATAATTTTACACTGTTACATCAACTACCCAAATTATTTAGAATAATGCTACTTAAAACTCCACTTTGAAAGTAAACAATAATCAACCCAACTTCAATTTAGTAGGTCAGGGGCTAAAATTTTATTTGTTAACTTCAAGTTATATTTTAGGAAAATTCGATTTTATAATAATTTATTTTATTTGTATATAATTTTTACAATTTTGAAAATTAACGTATGAAAGAAGTTAATTTTTTATGTCGTGAGTTTCTTCGACCTGATTTCTATCTGATTACGCCAAATGTAATAAAAATAGAAAAATATAGATACCAGGTCATATTCAATACAGATCTCTCGCATATTTCTTGTAGGGTAGGTGCGATTATTTATTTAATGTGTATATTTTTATTCTCCACGACATTCTTGAAGATTATTCCAATCCACGTGATCTATAACATAGAACCATTGTTATTACATTGTACATCTTTACACCTTAATTGTTCAAGGCAGTTTTAAAATAAAAATTAAACGTAGGTTTCGGATGCCTACTTCGTATATAATGGTTATGAACTACTTTTAGAATTTATTTTTCACTCATTAATTATCGATAGTATAACATAGCATAAATCTTGATAAATATTAGGACCACTGTAACATTATATATAAAATATGCAAAAATGCAGTGATATAATATTTTAAATTGGTAAGAATAAAAGTTAGTAACTCCAAATAAAATAAGTAGACGTTCTTGCTAAGAAAAGTAGTTAGCCTTATACAAGAAAAAGTAGTGACAGTGGTAACTAACCTGAAATAGTAATGTCAACCAAACAAAGTAGCTGGCGCAATATTTACTACTTTTTTTAGTTGGCGTGACCACTTTTCTTATTGGCCATGCAAACTGTTTTTTTCCGTGAAAATCTGGTGAATGTGCTGCTGAAATAGTTGAAGAAAACAGAGAATACAATACATTTATTTAATTCCGCATGCATCTCATGCATTATTATGAGTTTAATTACTTTTTTTGAATACATAAATGTATAAATGTGTCTTTAGTGCAAGAAAATGTTCTATTTCATAAATTTACAGATCGAACGTTTGATTGATAATCGTGGACTCTAAAAGAAAACGAATTTTATTTTTCGTTGGACTTTAAAACCCTTTTATTTGATGTTGATAAAATTGGAGTAATATTTAAGTACTTACAACGTGTAGCGGTCAACGTTGATGCAAATATTATAGTTACAAGCCATAGTTCTCATCGGCACTATAATAAAATGATTCCATAAAATATTACATCCGTTAGATAGGCATTCTTTAAAGTATCGGCTTATTAAGACTATACATTTAAGTTTTTGAATCGTGCTGAAGGCATAAAGATAATAATAAAATTTTCAATATGCGGGAGGTAGTATTTCGTTATGGCAAAAAATATCCTATAAGGCATTTACTTCCGCCAGTGCCATTACTGTCATTAATAATACTTCAGCTACCGAGAGACTGGAAGCTTTCAAAGAGGCGCTTCCCGATGACGTACGCGAGTCATCGACTTGCACTGGAAGATTAATTCGATGAACCTATACCTAGCTGGAGGTCATTGTCAATCTTGCGAGATGAGGATGCTTTTAATGGCGCGCTACTCGATTATCTCTTACTTTTGAAATTATCGTTGTCAAATTTACTACTTTCAATCACTGTCCCTCCAATTACTTACTTCCGTATAGTGCGACGCATAACGCGAACCTTAAGAATAATGAAACGCTATAAATAATACAAACATTTATTATTTTTTCCATGCAATCAAATGATAATTGCACTCGCGGCAAAGTGTCTAATTAATACCGATGACGTTTTTTAATAAGGAACATTTAAGAGCCGATAATTAATTAAATTGATCAAAGGCTGCATGATGTTTTTACCTAATCTAATAAGTTTACTTAGGGCCAATGAAATTATTAAAATTTTTTAGAGCAGATCATTAATTAAACAAAGATGTTTAACAAAAATGAGATGCAAATGACTTTGAGCTACGAATTTTTCCTTTCATCCAATTAGCTTTACACTTGTTACTCCGTATTTTTTGAGAGCCCTGATTATATCTTCATTATCAGATTTTTACAATTAAAAATGGCTGACTGGGAAAACTCAATTTACTCAATTAAACTTATTCAGTATTCTAAAACTAGTTATTCGCTGGATTTTGGGATTATGAATATGATTATGAATCTCAAGTCAGTCGATAAAAATATTTTTGATTTTGAGTACGATATTAAATCCTCCATTTTTTTCGAAAAGTGACCAGTGGTCCCAAAGATTTTTAAATTATAAATCTCAGTTGATTTGTCAAGTCAAAATTAAGTGTAATATCGTATTTTAGATAGCCAGGATAAATCTATCCTTTAGAATTTAAAAAATTTGGCAGTCTTCCCATTTTGCACGATTTCGAGTTTTAACTAAATGTTCCCGATTTTATTATATACTGATTCAGCTATTTTGATTTTTGACACTATGGAAGCATTTGAAATCGGCACTACCGAAATATACTCTAGTAACTAGTTTCATCGAAATCAAATAAACATTTAGGATTTTGGTCCACCATATTGGATCTCAATTCTGGAATTTCGGCAATGATTTCGTGATTACGACTTCAAAAACGCCCAAGTACATAACTTAAATTTATAATTTTTTATATTTTTTGAGAAATCTTATTTATTCGATGTAGACACAATTTTGTCGTATACGTTTTTTGTTTATTTAAAGTCTTAGGATGCTACATTTACCAAATTTGTAGATATTGATACTGATTTCCAAGAAAAAAAGGAGAAAAGCTACGTGTAATCATTTCAATAAAAAAAGAATTTCACAAGTTTTTGTTTCACTTTTCACTATTGTTTTTATCATTTTTGGAGCAAACTAGAACATCTCTTACGAATAATAATTACTTATGAAAAATGTCTAACCTATAATCTAGTGGCATTTTTTTAAAAACATAAAATAACTCAAAAAAAATTGCAACTGAATTGGCCTAAAATTATACCTATAAATATGTGGTTTTTCCATGCCACATTTAAGAACACGTAAAATTCTAACTTGAAGTTGTAAAAATACGCCTATCCTGAAAAGTAGGAAAAATCCTCACAAATTTTTTAACAAGATTTTGGAAATAATAAATAAGTTTTGAATAATTTATCATGATGGATATCAATATAATTAAATAGAGGTGGCTGGATTGATCATCCGAGGAAAAAAACGTAATAACATTCATTGTTTTCAGTATTTACTGGTGAATTCAATTGTATATAAAAAAAGCGGCATCTACTCCCATTTATAACACTCTTAAAACGTCCTCTTGGCGCAAGCGGAATCCTCTTGTAGCAAATAGAAATCCTCTTGTTTTTTGACCAAGAGGTTAATTCCATTTGCGGAAACCGGAGAACCATTTACCACAAATGAATTCTGCTTGCAGCAAGAGGACTCAAGCGGACTGTTTTAAGAGTAAATCATTATGGATCCAAAACCTTCACATTGTCAGTTAAGGATTTACGTGAATTAAATTATGATACCTGGAGCGAAAATTCACTCGGAGAGAAAATTGCGCCACGCCTGAAAACTTACTCTAGAAGGAGCGAAAATTAATTCTTAAAGATAGGAATTCACTTTCTCTCAATGTTTACTCTAACAAATGTTCACTTTTAAGTCCTTGAGTCCTCTTGCCTCAAGCGGAATCCACTTGGGGCAAGTGGAAATCCGCTTACCGTAAGTGAAATAATCCGCTTGAACATTATAACAAGAGGATTTCCGTTTGCGGCAAGAGGATTTCCGCTTACGGCAAGAGGATTTATCTTGCGGTCAAAGGACGTTTTAATAGTTTAGTGATGATACAACGAA
Organism: Trichopria drosophilae; assembly: GCA_030407085.1. Classification (NCBI taxonomy): domain Eukaryota; kingdom Metazoa; phylum Arthropoda; class Insecta; order Hymenoptera; family Diapriidae; genus Trichopria; species Trichopria drosophilae. Next base: position 187,624,052 of record CM059582.1, read on the forward strand.
TTCACGTCTATGCCTTTCAGTGCATTTGAAATTGTTGGGATATATTGATCGGTAGAGCATCAAATCCTGGACAAAAACTGTAGCAGATAAACAGTCGTTTGCCCCTTTCTTGCACAGGAACCTCCTGTAGACGACATTTTCAAAATTAGTCCGGCATTAAAAATTAATTCTCTTCTGCTTCAGATTTTTCTAAAATATTCGAATATTCGCGCTGCAATACAAATTCTCAAAAATGATTTAGCTCACTTTGTCCATCAATTTGTGCATTTCTCGAAAGGGCGCGACGAAACTATTTCGAGAGCTGGTATTTTTGAACTGCAACAATTGACATTCCATTATATTAAATTTGAAAAGTATGGGGTCTAGTCAGAATGTGGTGTCTTTTTTAGGAAATCTCGGGTTAATCGAGACAGACTCGTCCCAACTCGTGCGAGACACACCGCAATATAATTACGATTATTAAGGCTCGCTCGCACGCGCGTGTGGATCTACTATATATTTCGGTAGTTTCGCTCCAGGGAATCATGGGAACTGGGGTGAAGGTTTCGCACTGGGCAGTCCAAGTTTCGAGTGGGATAAACCACTCGGGCGTATTTATACCCACGCGTGCCGGTCGGTGCTCATACCAGGTTCAAGTGCAAATATCTTTCTTTCAACCCTGATTTACTAATAGCTTGATGAGAGCTGCATTCATAGACCGGTATTTTGATTTTCACATGTTTCGCCATTGTCCTGATTAATTAGTAGGTGTTACAGAATAATGCATTGTTCTACAGCGTTCGTTTAATACATTGGTTGATTGAAACAAAGTAAATTTTGAATAAGAAGATTAAATTTTTCAAAAGAACACGATTTATAGCTGGAACATTTCAGGACAATATGCAGAGTGAAAAAATATAGTTAATCCAACCATTTTACAAATTTGAAATACGAAATCACAAAAAATTGTTCAATTAACTTTTACAGTAGTAAACACGACCTCGACGTTCTTTGGGTTATTATTCCCCGAATATTAAAGATGCAGTAGAGTGCATGACCTGAAGTTAATAGCAGTTTTATATTTTTTTATATTTTTATATTTTGATAAAATTTATTAAACGATAATAACTTATTGTAAAAATAAAAATAGTAGACAAAACTCTGAATCGTCAAATTAATATACAGTCAACAACAATTTTTCAAATTATTAGTTATTACTCTTTCCAATATTGCATGTCAAATTAAAAAAAATTGTTTAAATATACCCAGCTTCAAAGACATAAATCGATTTTTGCAAATTCGACTACCTGGATCCATCACTTTAAATTTTGCAAATCTAATTTCAGATTCGTCATCATTTATCTCCACAATGTCTTGTATCACTTCCTTATATCAGTAGCAATATTGTTTTATGGCATTTTTAAAAATGGAGTTTAATTTAATCCTTTCTTTCATAGTAGAACCTTATGACACCTATTTCGATACAATGTTTTGCGAATTCAAAGTAGTTTTTATCGATTTACCCGATATTTTTTATAATGCTATGCTTATGGATGTTACAACATGACAATTTATTTATACAGTTTTTAAAACCATTGTCATTAATTTTTAATTAATAAACAAATGTCAGATGCGGTGTTTATAAAATAAAAAGTTCATTATTTAGGAAAATTTGAGACGTAACCTTACGAAACTTCGTATACAGAGATTTTGAAGACCATGGATTCCGAATTGGAACTGGGATATTAAAAGTTTAAAACGACGGATCCAAGATGGCTGACCGAAATGTAAAAATTTACTTATAACAGTAAACTTTATATAATACTTTATGTTACCTTATGTTTTTGATGAGACGCTGATTAATATTAAATATAAAGCTGTACTATATAAATTTTGTAATGAAAACGATGTCCATTTTGCATTGAAGCAGGTGTTCCTGTACAAAATGTCATTCAATATTTATTTCATTGTAACTTTTGAATAGAATACAATCATGGTAACTGAACACCCTTACATCAGGTTAGGCTAAAGACTCAACTTGAAGAAAGAGGTCCGACACCGGTAATTCATATATTCTTTGGAACGTGTAAACTTTGAAAAAGAAGTCTATTTATGTTATGGATATGCTGCACATTAACTAAATAAAAGTTTGACCAGATTTCCGTTACCTAATACAAGAAAAGACATAAGAATCAAAATTAATGAATTTGTTTACATACAATATTAGATTAAAACAAATATACAATGAATTTTCAGGTAATCCTATTGCAAAACGGACATCTTCGTTTCAACATTTCTGTAGAATATGGATGTATTTTTAAAAATCGTCATTTATGTAATTTCCATAAAGGATCAACCTTTTTTCAAAAGCTGAACTCATGTTCGTAATCACATCGGGAAAATCGTTTATAATCCACACAAACCAAGTTTACGTTTGATACGAACTTCAAAATTTTTGAACTACACAAATTTACTTTGTGCTGTACTCAAACTCTTTTTTTTTTGGTTGAGCACAAGCTATTTTTTTCGTACAGTGCCCTGACAATCCCCGAGTATACACTTTCACCTAGTTTCATCGATATAAAGTAACTTCAAACAAATTGGTCGGCTATCTTGAATAAGGCTTTTTGAATTTTTAAAAATTGTGATCAGATTCGTGATCGCCTCCCGTCCTCCCTTGATACCAGTTTAATGTCGATAGAACTTTTTAAATTTGGTCGGCTAGCTTAGATACTATTTTGAATTTTCAGAATCAGTAAGATGATAGTATAATATTGCTTAGTAGTTATCTATAACAAAAACGACGGTTAATAATATTATAAAAAATTAGAAATAAACGTAGATTGGCAGATAAACCAGCCTCTGGAAGACCAAGCAAACAACGAAACAGGTTGATAAAATAATCAAACGGAAGTCGGTTACCCAATGGAAACTTGCCGATGGTTAACATTGGCTAAATATTGGGCCAATGTTGGCTTTTCCTTGGCGAACTATTGGGAACCAATATTGGCTCATTATTGGTGAATCATTGGGATAACCTCGACGTTGTCAATCATTGGCAACTAATAATGGTTCGTTATTGGTCTTCTACCAAATGCCAATGATTGGTACCGTTGCATCTTTCGGTGCCCACGCCTGTCAAGGATGAAGAATTTTTATTATCCCAATTCTTATTGAGTTTCAAAATTTATTTAAATAAAAAACCTTACAATAGTTTGTGAAGTTCTGATATATAATTGACTTTCAATATTGTCCGAATTTTGGCGGTTAGTGAATAACCAATTCTTTCAATTTTTTTGGCGGCCAATAATGAACCAATATTGGCTGCTAATGATTCATAACGTGCGTTGTTATCGTGCCAATGCTTTACTAATCGTAGAAGAATATTGTTTGCCATATTGGCACATTGACGGCCAATATTGATCTATGATTGAGCCAATCATTTATTTCCTAAAGGGTAGAAGAAGAATGCAATGGTTAGCATGCGAATTAAGTGAGGAAAATTTGGCTGCCGTAAGCCGCAGCACTAAACTTCGTGTACTCAAGGACATTGAATTATTCGGACGTGTTGGAGCTAGAAAATCTTTATTTAGCCCAAAGAATAAGAAAGCAAGATTACAATTATTGGACAGAGTTCATAAAAATTGGACGGTAGATGATTTGAAGAAAGTACACTTCACAAAGGGAACAAAGGTTAATTAATTTGGGAATGATGTTAGAGGATATGTAAGATGATCCAGAAATATCTGACACAATTGCAGGTAATAAATACCTACGGTGAAGCATGAAGTAACACCATCATGTTGTGACGAGCTTTTTGCTGGTCCTTTGGTAAAAATTGTAGGCAACACGGCTACTTTTATGTATAGAAATATCTTGCCAGACGACATGCTTCCTTCCCTATTGGTGTAAAGATATGCCTCGCGGATATTCCAACAAGATAATGACCCCAAATATCTCAACTCCTTCGGGATAAAAAAACTCATGTTCTCCAGTGGCCCAGTCAATCAGCAGATCTGAATCCTCTTGAGCATTTGTGGGAAGAATTACATGTGCTAGTAGGAACAGTTACTTGTTCCAACAAAAATATCTTATGAGAGAGAGTTTCAGATGAATGAAATATTGATAATGAGAGGGCCAAAAGTTTCATAGCTTCAATGTCCCGACGATGTCCCTCCCTAATTGATGCTCTCATGAAATAAAATACATAATCCGATCTGATTTATCCAGTAGATAAAATATGAATATTCTTTAATAAATACTATCATATTATTTTTCTTTCCTATAAAAGTTCGAATGTTTTCTACGAGTTTTTGGATACGCATCTTGTTAGAGGATCACACTCGTGGTAAAGGATGCTATCTTGCATTGTCTCGAAACTCTAGAATGTTAGCGTCCTGAGATTTCTAAAGCTTTGTGCGTTAATTGGTGATTCGATCGAAACTTGTCTTCTTTAAACGATCGTCGCAGGCAATTTCATCGTCTCTCTCAAACATCTCGTCTGTCGCAGCATCTCGCTTTGTCCTACCTATTGTAATTTAGCAGGTAGTCGCAGGCCATGGAAGGGAAGGGTCACGATCACTCTCCCGCAGCACTAGTTCGCGATGCATTCTTCGCGTATTTAAAAGCGTTTAAAGGAGCCCTCCAATCGTCTAGAGTGCACTCAGTCGATTCGACAATGGTCCACTCCACCGTGGGTATTATTTGTCGGTGAAATAACACGCTGTCAGTTACCGGAGATACGTTAAATATATGCTAGATGTTATACATATATTTCGCCTCGAGAGTTCAGAAGGATCGATCGAACAATCGAAATGATCTGTGGTTGTCGGCGCGATCCTGCGGCAGGATGCGCTTTTTCAAACGTCACGATCCTAGCGGACTATCCACAATCTCGTATTTTTTCAATCCATTACAAAGAGGTTCATCTAAATATTTATTCGGTGGTTTCAATATTTGCTCGATACAGTGACGTAGGGTATGCTGTCATATTTGAGTTCAATAAACAATAATTTTTGTGCTAATGAGCGTAGTGGTCTAATGAACCTTAGAAGAACTCTGAAATGTCGAATTTTTATTTATTTTTGTTATTCCAATTTGTCCTCGATTCGCGATGGGGGATGAATAATAACTATTAAATCAAATTTGTGTGCTAGCAATATTATTCAATAATAAATAAATATTTGGTGAACGTCTTAAATCAGAAAATCTATCAGGAAAATGACTCTGGGAATACTGAGACTTAGGAATTAGAATTAGTTTAACAGCATAGCGATTCGCTGAACAAATGAAATAAAAATTTCGTAGATTGATTTAAATAATATATGGTGTTAAATAATAATAGTAACGGACATAATTTCACTACTTATTATAATTAGTATTTTATTTTTCGAAACTGGTAGAATCAATTACTGTTTTCTTTCTGTGTAGTGACATGATTATATACATACTATTTTTTGCATTTGACCAAACAGTCGATAATTTGCACATTTCAGATAATGTTGAAGATTTCTAATGTTTTAAAAAACCAACAATTTTGTGCATAAAAAGTTACGGATTTCAAAAACCTTTCAAGAAATGTCAAACGGTCGTTTTGAAGTCCCGCGTACCATATTCTTTCGTCGCTCATTATAATTTAGTTAATACGTTGAACAGGTCCTCGCCCATTTCACACGATATTTTGCACTTCTAGAGATTTAAGGAAAGGCAAAAAATCGATTTTTTTAAAACCAGCAGTGAAGAAGAGAACTTTTAAGTATTCCGCGACTTCTTGAACTATACCAAGTAGACACTCCACAATGGGTCTAATCGTTTAAACTTCTCTGAAACCACAACCTGTTTAGCCGCTTAAATCGCGTTCGGCTTCCTTCGCGCCTTTTTCTGCCCTTAATTTATATACATATATAGGACTCATTTCGTGTCCCTTATTGCATATTGTTGCAGCGGACGTCCACTTGCACGCGATCGGTTAAAGTAGGCCATTGTTATTTGCGGTTTCATGGTCTAGTGAGGGTAAAAAATATAACATCGGCAATAATGTGGATCTTGTTAGATCTGGCAAAACCTACCAATTTCAAATGTCCGAATTCTATACGTGCATCTAAGACTTCTTTTTGCTACTAACATACTAAACGAGACGGCCGACAAAATATATATCGCAGAATATGTATCATTGTACTACTGTGTAGTCCTTCGCAGGAGCCGGAAATCCCTCCAGGCCCGAATTGATCCTTAACCGTCGTCTGGGCCTTGCTATTCTATTCATTCCTTTGCAGTTAAATTACTCGTCGAAGAAATTGCCGTATTTATTTTAACACCTTTCCGCGGATTTGTTTCGTCTAGATTATACAATGGCAATGGGAACCGTCCATGTTATTACTGTATTATGGAGATGAAGACAAATTTTAAGATTTGGGTTCTGTTTATATAATACATCGTCAAATAAAAAGAGGCAGCATTGTTGTCGTAGAAGACATCTCGTGTTTGCACAGTCACTTAAGACTACAGCGGGAGGAAATATTGCACTGATTATTATGTAATTTTAACGGAGTTATGAATTGTGTAAATTTTATGAAAAGGTAAATATATTATCCGATGTCATCGTTATGATTTACCGTGACGATATAAATGTTAGCTTATGCCAAGTACGGTTTCAGTATAGGTGGAAAATGTACAATAAGCACCCACGTATTGAACTAACTTTCCATCTTTTCCTCTTAGGAAAGCCTTTGTATGTTTAACTTTTTTACACTTGCATAAAAAATTACTATTCTGGGATGTAAATTGAATTATATTGTGACCATTTACTTCAGAATCAGTTTTATAATAATTGATAGTAAAGCGATGTTTTGATTGATAGTAAAAGTCATGGTTTCTAGCAGTAGTGTGGCCATCTTTGATAATATAGCATTCAGAGCTACCTATAACATCCGGAGCTACCAAACTTAATTATTATTAACGTAACTAATCTAAAATAATTTTGTAAAGAGATCGTCTTAAAGATACTTCTGCATAAAGCGCCAACCATCTTAGCGTGAAATGTAGATCTTCTAGCATGACCTTGGACACCTTACTGCTCCTGCATATTTCTTGAAAAGAAATGGTCATCCATTTGTTCTGACCCATAATGACGGGATTATGGCTACTATGCAGAAAGCGAAAGGCGAATTTATCATGCATATAAAACGGATAACTACGGCTACCTGTAAGTCTGTTGGGCCACAGACATGATTTAATGGGATCCCCTTAATCCTTTCACGCGGCGAGGCGCAGTGGTCGAAGTTCTCTAACGCCGCAATTGACAGAACGATTCGGTTTGCATCTCTATTAAAGACCCTAGACTGAATGAAATATATTACCAAAGGAATCTTTAGTGCCCTTTTTTCTCGTTTCGCCTTTTAGACTCTGTTCTTTTCTACATCTTCACAACACTGAGCTTGTAATTTAAATCCTGCATCGATGATCCATCAAACATTTTCCGTGGCGTAATGTGGAATCGTGATGTTTTGAAAAATGTCGAATAGAAAAAGAATTATTTACATCACTTATCTTGTTATAATGACAACAAAAAGATCCTCAATGGAAATTCCACTAATCAGAATTACTAGAATAAGGAAAATAACTGATGGAATCATCAATAATATACAATTTTTATCATAAAACTCAAGTAATTAGCAGATAAGTGTTATGTAACCTATATTTGCGTTAAAAGTATCACATTCTTGAGATATGTCTAACTTGTCCTAAGTTTTCAATAAACCTATGAATATATACGCAAAAACTATGAATGCTATTGATTCAAGTGACGGGGGAACTAATCATCCCAGACAGCAAAATAAAAGAAGTTAGATGACCCACTTTCTGAAGGTTTTTTGAACATGATGTCATTATGAGATCTTTATGAACTCATGTTCAGATCTATCTTCTTTTAGAGCTCATTTCGAAATCGTTCTGAACTGTTTTCTATTTTGTTGTCTGGGATCATGACGTTGGAAACGTGGACAGTAATACTCATCTGAATATCGAAGACAAATTTGACAGTAATCATGCGGTTAAAGATGCTGCTAACAATTTCAACGTCAATGTCAATGATGACAGAACGTGGTTGACGAATGAACGATACATGAAGGATAAAAGCTAGAGGGTAAGTACACGGTGAGCTTGGAACTTCAACCGAACCAACTTTTTTTTAAATTGTTTCAGTGATGCCACACGATTATTTTAAGACAAAAAAATCTAACCTGAACATTTTAAATGAACTCAATTTATCGAAATTTTGGAGGTTATTGTATACATTTTTTACATAAATTAACACGTACAAACTTTAGTTTGACTTTAAATCTTGCTATTAAGACCGAAGATTATGTTTCGTGATAAAAAAGTCTGGTAATTACTTGTTACTAAACAGTTGTTAAAATAGTCGTTTATAATCAGTTTCTCCAAAATGTCTCAACTGTGAGCTATTTTACAGTAAACTGATGCTAAAGCGAATCAAAGTACTTAAGATTCTTAAAACAAATGAAAAAAATATTACTTTATTTATTTTGAATAGATCTAAACATTAAAAATGATCTGGATTTTCTTCAGTCAATTTACGAACATAGGATACTGTTTTTCACGCTAAAAACGTCTGATAAGTTAACGATTTTTAAAAACAAAAGTGATTACATACGTTTTTTTTACAACAATTTTGGATTGATTGTATCAAAAGAGATTACAATGAGTTTTCAGTAAATATAATAGCCTACACTCGTTTAAAGAGGAATACTTAAATCAATTAATTAATCATTCGTTTTTGCATTTTTAAGTTCATGTAAATATGTTACTTTTTGAAATAAACTTGTTTAGATTATTGAAATAAACAAATGTTTTCAATATACATACACATATGAAACAAATTAATTTTATACCTTTTAAATTGGTAAAATTAGGTCGACTCTAGTTTATACTATTTCAACTTTCATAGTACAAAACATACAAATAGATTATTGAAGAACACGGGATAAAAGTCAAAATTCAATAACTTTATTTTTTGAAAATTAACTTTAAATGATCACGTCTTGTGATCAAAATTGTGTAAGATGAACCAATTTCTTCTTTCCAATTTACTCAGATTTTTACGTGCTTTGATTAGTTTAGTTAGTGATAGTTACAATATTTTTCTACAAAACAGGTTACTGTTGATCTATTTTAGAAAAATTGATAACAAACAACTATTTTCACATCTATTTTCGAATTTTATAGAATTTTAAAGTAATTATCAACTTTTTTATCATGTATCATTTTGAAATCAAACTGAAGTTTGTAGCTGTTAATTTAATAAAACTCTGCACAACAATCTGCAATAAAAATAAAAAAATTAAGTTTATTTCAAATTTCCTCCGCAGATTTTTATCTATTTTATGATAAAATAATCCTGTGGCATCACTGAAACAATATAACAAAAAAATTGGATGTGCAAGAATTTTTGGGTTGAAGTTAGTCCAAGCTCACCATGAGTGGTTATTCGTCCAGATAAACGACACTAAAGGATGTTGATTCATAAAGACATCGTCATTTGTTGCAATGATCTGGAGAGCATTTAACAATTAAGGCTGCAATTTTCCTGACAATTCCTCTGACATCTGCATTTATTTAAACCTGTTCCTTAATCCATTAACGCCTAAGAGTCTACAAGTTCTTTTTATATTTGACAGATTACTTTAGTAACGAAAGCTTTGGACAATTTCAATCCATATCTTAATATTTTTGAGATCGTTCTTCAACTTTCTGGGGTTAAAATTGAGTTTCAGCCAACAGGAATTCTAATATCGTTCCTATATTAGAAAAAAACTTTAAAAAATGTTGGTCGTTAATTTTTATCAATTTTTTTCGAACCATTGGAGATTGGGTTGAATTTTACAAAAATATTTCAATTTTTTGCGCTACTTTTATTTTAACACCATCAAAATGGCGCCGACAATAAAAATTTATTTGAAAAACTTTATTTGAAAAGCTTTTAAAAAAATCGTAACAATGAAAAATTCTTATAATTCATCCGATGACATTTTTTTAGATTTTTTTATGGAGTTTTTAAAAAATGTCTTTAAATTTATTTTAAATATTAAAAAAATATTCCTACAAATTTTCATAAAATGCTAATATTTTTCATGCTAACCTGTATACAATGTTTGTCCTGATCAGTTTTTTCCAAAAGTTGATAGTTTTCGAGATAGCTTAGGGTGTTTTTTTCTTAAAAACAATCAACACTAGAAAAAATTGCTAGGAACAAAAATTGTTTAGCATTTATCACGGAATATACTATCACGAAAAATTTAGATACAAAATTTTGGAAAGTACCTTAAAAGAGAAATGCACTATAAAAAATATGCATTATTTGCAAATTGCATTATATTTTTCGACATTTCATTCTTACTTTTTTGTTAGAAAAGCTTATTTTTCGAGTTACAGTGTCAGGAAATTTCCAAAATAAATTTTCATTGCCTATGCTATTTTGAGAGCGTGTGCAAGAGTAACATTTATCTTAACCTTTAGACTGCCGGAAAATCAATATTTTGACGCATCATAAAAACTTGTTTAATGTTTATTTTTAGACTAAAATATATATTAATTTATTATTATTTTCACTTATTAAAGTCATTTAAGATAAATTTACCCCTCCACACCCCTTTTTACCTACCCCAAATCCATTAAATCTGTATTTTCTACATTGCGCAAGTGGTCATTATTTTGTTTCCTTCAGACTATAATTACAAGAGAATACATTTTTAGGTTATTTAAACTACAAAATAAATAAAACCTGAATACCATATTTGATGGGATGGTTTTTTATTTTTAATTATTTCAGGGGTTGTTTTTGAATTTATTCTATTTTCGTCATTAGATTTGGATTCAACGTCGAAAAATACTCCGGAAAAGTGTATCTGCACTATAAAATAAATAAAATTTGAATCCTATGTCTAAAGAGGTGAAATATCTTTAAAACAACCCTTAAAATTTGACTATCAACCCTTCAAATTTAATTAAATCTACAAATTTAACTTATATAATGTTCTCATAAAGAAAGAAGCGTTTTCTACTATTAAAAATACATTTTTTAAAAATTTGAAATTTTTAACATTAGCAGTTCCGTTCCCGTCGGAGAATCAATATATTGACACACCTCATGATCTACACTTTGTGTATGATCAATCATTGATATGAGGTACCTTAAATACCAGTTTTCTGAGGGCGATATGCTCTTCTAAATCCCGGCAGTCTAAAGGTTAAAATTCAAGTATTCCATACCTATCATGTTACATTAATAAAAATGATATGAAATTGAAATGTAAGGCCAATGAACGCACTAATACATTAAATTTAATAAAGTTGTAACTAAAATGTATCTTGATGTTCAGGAACATAGGTCTTAGAGTGATTTCGCATTACGTTTCATGAAGCAAATTAAATTTACTGTCCGTGTTCATTAAATTTCAGTACAGTCTAAAAATATAGATTTCAAGTGCATAATTTTTAATGTGCTTTTATTAATATTCAATTACACGTGCATAAAATTTTAACAAACATAAAAAATATATTTGCCAGATGTATGTACAGGCAATAATTAAGACTAGGCAATAATTAGACACAAATCATAAAATCATTATTTTGTTACAAATCTCTCCACATAGTGGTTACAATTAAATGGATTAAAACTGTTCACAGATTTATAAACAAAGCTTACCTAATAACTATTCAGCAGAATTATTCAAAATATATAAGAAATGAACGGGAAGTGGAGAAGAGCGCATGTGAAATGCAGCGAGCTGTTTACAATCCTGAACTTAGCATGTTTACGTTTCAAGGTTACTCCTTTCATATTCGCCTGTTGTGGATCGCCTGTTTACGTTGTAAGTTTGGTAATAAGATCACTCTTTCCCATGCGTTTTTATTTATATTGTTTTCTACCGCTAGTACCCATAAAATCGGATTAAATTATATTAAGCATTTAAGGAAAATTATGAAGATAGGCTATAGTGCCTGCGCTGATATTGTAGACTGCCACGAAGTAACTGATGAACATGTTGATGAACGAACATAATAACAGCGATGATAATGATGCTAATGACGCTAAGGATGATGGTGATGAGAATTATACTCGTATTAGCTATCGTAAAGAAAAAACATCTAAAGAAATATTAGCCAAGTTATTTTAGAAACTAGACAAAAAAGTATTTAGGTTTTTCCTGTTAAATATTCTGAGTACTTTTTTTGCAGAAACAGTAGAAACTGACCACAGTTTATCTGAAAAAATCTGAACGTTGTAGAGCTTGAAAAGGCGAAGAATTTACTCCCCCTTTCGTTTCATTTTGACAGAAATTGAGTACGTGGGGAGACGTTAAAAATCAGAAAACAGACGAAAAATGGATTTTGCACTGCTGAAGCGCGTTTTTCGATTACTTTCTGATTTATAACGTTCCCCCGCAAGCTCAGTTTCTGTCAAAATGAAACGTAAGAGGGGGCAAATTCTTCGCATTTTCAAGCTCTGCAACGTTGTTGCATATGACATTCTGCTAGCATTTTACGGAAATGAGTTAGACGCGAAAAACTGCAAAAAAAGGCCATGTTTACCCTCTTTAGGTCGATAACTAGCGAAATATTCATTGCAGGCCATATACTCTCTAAGGTAAGTTGTAGCGCTATAAAAAATCTTCAAAATCAGTCATCATTCGTTAAAGTAACTTTAAAACGAGTTGAGTTATTGCAAAAAAACATTTATTCTATATTTTTTTTCTTTAAACTTCAATGGCTCGCCACTCAAATTCTGAGCTTCGGATCCGGAATTTTGGTATCAAACTTTCTTGCTCAGAATAATGGTAGGATTCACCATCTGCAATGTTATTCGGGAGTTCTGGGACACCCTGTATAATGAAACCCTATGCCGAATGACATTAAATTTAAAGTATACATATGACATTTTTGTGTCTGACATTAAAAGTAGTTTAATGCCGGAGTTGAAATGTGCTTCCAGCACATATCTTCATTAAATGCAATGTGTTTTCTTTCAACAGTGTAGTTTGAATCGAATCCCAATCTGAGTTACAGTGAAATTGTCTAGAGCTTTCATAAGTAAAGTAATCTCTCAAATAAAACAAAAAATTATAGACTCTTTGATATTAATCCATTACACAATAATTTCGCTAAGTTCTGTAGCTTTTACAACTGCAAATTTTTTTAAAGCCAACCATATAAAAAAGTTCACGGAAAAAGGTAGTTATATATCACAATTTGTGGGTGCACCTTAAAAACCCGACAAATCATAAAACAGACACTTGAAAAACACGACATTCAAAAACCAAACATTTCAAAATGTAGACATTAAAAAACCAGACTTTTCAAAATAGACACCTCCGTTTAGTTTGTTCACTACATAAAAAGATGATCTCGGGTAGCCGTCTCACTGGAAGGTCATTTCAAGGTCAAAAATGGTTGACCAAAGGATTAATTTAGTAGATCACTTGAAGGTCAAATCAGTTTGACACCGGATTATTTATTAAGTAAATTTACAATTCCTTCGTTAATTACATTTTCAGAATATGTAATCCATTCAACCCACGATCAGCAGTTGAAATCCGCTTCAATTAAAATATCCAAATGAATGATCATCTCGTCCCAGAATCCTAAATTGAACAATCTGGGTGCGATAATTAAAAACAGTCGTTATGATATCATTGCCAGAGATACTGAAAAGTTACATTTCATATTTTTCTTTGATTGACCAAATATCCTTGAGAATATTTTTTTATATTATGAGGAATCAGAAGGACAAATGAAATATATTATTGAGATCTAACATTAGCCAATTTTCGAACTATTCAAAGCTCGCATTGGAGAAAGGTTATTGGACCATCTGCCAAGATGGGGGTTGGAAGTTTGCAAATTTGTCGGCAACAACGCCAAATGTCATATCCCAATACAACGGTTACGTATAACTTTTAAGATTAAACAAATAGGGTCGAAATAAAAATTATATTATAATAACGATTCAATCCTAACGTATAACCTAACCAAACATAACCTGACTTAACCTAACCTATAACATAATGAATCTAATAATATGCCTTAGAATGCATAAACGGCATAATATTAAACGATAATTTAATAGTGGTTTTACACGAATTTTGAACTTGATCCATGGGCATTTGAATTGAAGTCTGCTCCTAAATTTGATCACATATCATTTTCTAATATGATGAAAATAATGTCGACGATCACAACGATCACGTTTTTGCGTCGTATCACCTAAAGTGCATATTGAGAGTTTTATACATCGACTCGAGCCGATAGTTACTGCATGAGAGTCTAAAGTACAGGTTTCTGATTGCGGATTCGACCATAGCCATACCCAAATATGGATAATATCTCAATCGACTGTTGACCAAAAGAGAGAAAGGGGGCAGAGACGAGCCCAACACTTCCAATTTCCTCACCGCCTACATCCGGCGCGGTGTTTGTTGCCAGGACATAATAAACGTTTCGTCGGTTCTTTTCGAGTTAGCGCCAGCCAATATTTGCGAGCCTAGGATTTTTTCCCCGTAATTGCACGAGTATGGGTATCTCGTTAAATTCGACAATTGAGCAACAATCGATTCTTCGACGACATGCTTGCAAACAATCGATAGAACCGGAAGCCGCTTTGAAATTGGCACACAATTTCAGACTCGTCGGCATTGTCAAATAGTCCTAAAAGCAGTAATCGTGTAATTGCCGCTTTCTTTTTAATTGGAATTTTGGAAAGTGACTTCAAAACCGCATTATCAAAGTTGAGATTAGGTTTCGGGTCTTTTTTGCGGACGGCTTACGGGACTCTACGACGAGCGAATAAAATGAGATACGAACTTCTAGGTACGAAGGTCCGCAGCGTTCACGCTTTCATTTTTTTCGTCCCGAGTCGCCTATCTAATAAAGCAATTAACTTAATACTTTGTCGAGAAGGTGGTTATTATAGCCCCCTTAAAATTATACGAAGCTGCGCGATCAAATCGCCCGCGCACCGCATTATTTGATTATCGAATTAAGAGAGTATAAAACCAACATGGGGGAGGGACCTTTACTTACTTTTTTTTGGATGTATCGCTCGTCGCGCCGAACCTTGAACCGTCAAAATTTACGAGGTTTCGAGATGTTCGCACTTTTTTTGCAAACTATACGTCATCGATACAACTTCATAAAAGTTCCCAAGACTAGTGTGTCCTTTCCGTTTTCGTTCGAAATTTTCTCCATTGATGTGAAATGGATTTTTTAGATTGATCGCTGGACCTATCTGGTTCGATCGATTCAGGTCAATACATTTTGAACATTTTGTTACAGCTTATTAGTTTAATATGATTTCGTATTAGTATCTATAAATTATTCTTTCAAAATATGGAGATACGTTAGCAGTTTACTACTTAATTATAATTGAAATATTATACAGAATCCGAAGCTTTAGAAGACCTAGTAGAAATTACCATGACTATTTTAAGTCATGTGTATTGTATGTCTTGAGTCCCAAATGTAAGTCATGCATTTGCCAGACTATTACTTACTATGTACATCACAGAAAGTAGTTTACTAAAATAATCGTTATGTAATTGAATAAACATGTGTTCCATTTATTAGGAAATTTTTTTTTCTGCCTGATAGTTATCTCTGGCGCCAAATCTACGTTTTTTTTTTTCATTTAAGAAGAGCCAAATGTCTTCATTTGTATATCCCACAGTTCATCGCATAAAGACTATAGTGTTATCATGTGAAAGTATACTCAAGTTTTAAACTAATTATTGTAAACTGTAGATAGAAATAAATCAGAATATTCGATGTTAAAAATACTTTGAGTGAAATTTGATGTAATTTTTGAAACATTCTTATTGTAATCCTTCCCGTCAGTTTTCTTCCGATTGCACCATTCAAACGTTTTGCACTGATACTAGAAATAGATGGCATTTTTTAACGATTTTTTGTTATTTTTTAAGACAATCTCGAGAGATTTGATACACCGGGAGTTGAACCCGGGACTTTCAAAATGCCCGTCGAATGTTCATACTTATGCAGCAAGTCGTGAATATAAAATTACATTTATATACGAAAAGTAAAAGGCGAACATGGAAATAATCAAGTTGACATGTCCAGTATTTTCTAGCACAAGAGTTTAAAAAGAATACTGTCATCTGGGATTGCTTCTGCGGTGTAAATCTTTTCATTTCTTCGTTTATTATTATTTATTTAATACCATTAATGATACAAATGTACCTTAATATAAGAAATCAAATCTAAGAAGATTCGTGTTTATAAATAAGTTATATAATAATTCTCTGACTGGCATGTTCTAATCGTGGAAGTTTAGAAAATGATCAGTTTATTTTTTTATTGTCAATTAAATATCTGGGCCCACAAAACCATTCTTAGTCGAAGAGTACATGAACTAAACGCCGGATGGTTTAAGCCACTAGTTTATATTATATTACATTATTATGATTGTAGAATAGATATAAAAGAGGAATTTATTTTAAAAAAGTAAGAATTTTGAAATACCGACGATACAAGAATAAAAACTTGGAATACTCATTTAAAAATTTAGGAAACAATGAAGATGCAGGCGCCTGAATAGCTTCCTAGATAATCGTTAACCCGAACACTTACTCAAAAAAGACGTTTCCGTGAACGAAAGTGATTAAAATTTACCTAAAATTTCACAGTTTGCTAATCGTTGGCAGAAATCTAGATAAAATTTGTCGGAACTAATTTAGCATGAGCGGCCGTAGAATCGCTACTCCCTACCCCGAGCCTGTAACCTTTCTAGGGAAGTAACGATCCGGGAAACTGACCTTTCGGGAGGTATACATTTCCAAAATGATCTTTCGACGAAGTGACCCCGGACAATACCAATTACGAAAGTATTAGTGGAACATTGTTCCAAAAAGTGCGAGTGCAAAGAGTCGTGAGAATATTTCGCGATCAAAAATTTGCCTTTCGCTTTCAGGCGGTCGCTTTGACCCGCGCGAATAGACCGACTCGTCATGGCGTCCACGCTAACGAGTGTAATATGCGTGCCCTCATATATGTATATTTTGATGTGACGTAAATGGGAAAGACGAATTACAAGAGGGGAAGAATATTATCGTGTCAGTGTCGGCCGTCATGTCCGCCCACGTTTGCAGCTTGTTAGAGGTGAGACGATGAGTTTGTGACCCTGCCAACGTTTTATCACCTTTGGCGCTAAAGAGCAATCCGGTAATTGCTAACGACCGAGCCGACGGTTGTCATAATGTTAACTGGATTGGCGGTACCCGATAAAATTTTGCGCCCGCCGCGGTTCTTTGTAAGCTATGCATCAAACCTTTAACATCAGCGACTAAGTAAGATGTTCAACATGACGACTAGCGATTAAGGCCCTCGACGCGCCCTTACAAGTATAATACTTGCGGGTATTCACTAACTTATCTTGTTTTTCTTTCCTATTGCAGACTGAATTAGAATCATTGTTTGAGTGTGTCCTTTTTTTTGTTCATAACTGGTTGTCGAGTTGTTTTCGACTTGGCTGAATTGGCACCGATCATAATACAATGAAAAATATTATCTTATTCAAATTATTCGGGGAGAACTATTGACATGGAATGTCACAGTAAAACCTTTCTGGATGAACTTTGATTACACATTATCGTGGCGATGAACCTAAACATGACTACTTCCAACGGCGACCTCAGAAAATCCATAGGCGCGGAGATCACAGGGACCGAATTGCGGGAAATCGATTATTTGTTTATTATTTTAGTTTAATAACTAAATATTAATTAATATATAAATAATACCCACGAGGACTCACAGTTACTACGTTAAGCCACAAAGAACTTTACAAATTCTACAAGAAAATTATAGCACTCCACGTAAAGTCTACCCATTTTTCCGAATATTTTTAAATTAATTAAGTTTTCTTCAAATCGAGATACTCCAAAATTCTAATGCCCTCTTATAATATTTCAATTCTTTACACATATCATAGCAGAGCGTTGACAAAATTCGTAGATGTAGCTAAGGATATGTAAAATAAGAAGCAGTTTATATTTTCGAGTATCAAAAATTGATTCAATAATTAAAAAATATTCAAAAAAATAATGAGACTTTATGACGACTATTTGGTGCTATAATATTCCTTATGGATATTATTTATAAGTCACTTAACTTTTTAAACGGAAATAATAAACAAATAAATTCCCTCAATTCGGTCCCTGTTCTCTCTGCGTCTATGGATTTCTTGATGTGACTGTTGGAAATGACCACAAATTCAGGTTCATATTGCGGTATGGACATATAGTGCAAATATCTTGTATAATTTACGTTTCTTGAGCTAAGCTAGACATTTCATTTTCAAATAATAAAATCTTAAAATTAACAAAGTTTTAATGTATAATAATACATGACTTTTAATTTTTATAGAAAATTACAAAACCTTTAATATACTTCATAATGAAATTTGAGTAAATAACTAATTAATGAAATACCAAACTATGCCTTGGTGAACAATTTATTTATTGTTTGTACATTATCAGTACGCGGATTTTTATTTATCATTTTTATTTATTATTTTTCCAAGAGTCTTGAAGAAAGTAAATCTGAAAATGTCGAATTTGAATTTTGCGACGTCGATTATTATGCAGGTTATATTATGAATTTCTAATATTAGAAAACTAAATAAAAAATAACAAATTTGTAGATGGATTCAAAAAGAAATGTGTATACCTACCTATAAGGGTACATTTAAATACCAACTTCTTTATGATTATGATTAGTTTAAAAACTGGTTTCATCATTTTTGTTATGTGTTATGGATTTCATCTTCCGTTTTTTTAAATCTATGAATTTTTCTTATGACGTCGACGATGAAACAACTGAAAAGTAATTATTGTTATAATTTCCTATTATCAAATTATCAGTAATCGCTAAGCTGCATCGATTTATTTGTGAGAAACATTTGGTTTCTTAGTGTATATTCCTGAAATGTCTCTTTAATATTCGTCAAACAGATTCATGGAACCCTAACCAAAATGAAGAACCTATTTTTTCATACTAACTTCAGCAGGATCAGAGTAGAAGTCCTGAAACTGAAGACCAGCTACCTATCGAATGACAGAACTTCGCCGAACTTCAAATTTGAGTGAAATTTTATCTTATTCATATAATCCAACAGTCCAGCAAGTTATGCATGGATTTGCAATAGTAAAAACTGAAATATAAAATAGATCTATGAACTTATTTTAATACATAATTATTACATTACGTGTAATCTGTTTGATTTTCGGTAAACTTATTCTTCTACTCTGTTTTCCATATCCATTTCTCCGAAAGTAACTGAATCATCGATGTGCAAATAATTAAAATGTGTGTTTAATGCATAATTTAATCAGTGCAGGGGTATCATACACGTTTCAGTAATTAAGAGCAAGCAAGAATTAATTTCAGTAATTTTCTTGTAGTGCTGGAGTTATTACGTTGTTTTGATTTGAAATTAATCCTGTGATTTTACAGCACGTGAACGTCGAGCTCCAATCATGTGGTTAGGAAACGTGCGTCTTGGAATAACATGGTTGAACTGAATTACAACGTTTAGGGATCGTGGCTAGAGAATACATAATTGACTGCATTAAATTAATTTTATTAACTTCAGAGTTCTTTTCGCTTAAAATATATCTTGTGTGATAAGTTTTCTTCTTCTGTTTAAACCATTTTTTATTCATGTGAATTATTTGTTTACCATTTTTTATAATAAGAAAGTTAAAAATGATATGAGGCAAAAAGGACAAAGTTAATGCTACAAAATCAAAATTAAAAAAACAATTCTCGTTCCATAGCGGTTATATTTATCAACACGACTATGGCGTTAGTCTGTTTACTATCTCCCAATACTTAAATACTTATCAGATTACATAATCTCAAATGTATCCTAGTTTTGCAAATCGATCAGTCAGGGTTAGATATTTCTGAGTCGCAAAATATATGTAATAACATTTGTTAAATGAAAACAACCTTTGACTTTTTATGTTATTAATTCTACTATTATTACACGTTACAACCATAAAAGCTATAACTTATTTCCATTGTTCCATTAACCATTTTTTTTCTCTGTGTAATTAAGAGTTTTGTTCTTAGGTTTGAACTTGATAAAATATAAATCAAATCCATTAAATCTTCTATATGGAGTAATAAATTTACTTTAATAATTTATGTAGTTTGGTTTCCATTGTTTCCCAATTTCAACTTCTCACAAAATCATTTTCAGTTAAATCATAAAATTGATAATTTTCGTTGATCACTTACCGGGTTATCGACAGCCTTAGCATTTTATTTCCATGGATGGTACATAAGAGGAAATTAAAAAAATTGAAAAATATGTAAAAAATATGAATGAACTGCAAATTTAAATATGCTTATAAAATTCCAAATACTTCATTTTTAAAAATACCTATCAAACGCAATTCCATCATTCACTCTATTCCATCATTTTAAAAAACTCGTATAAGCATTTGAGAGCAGAATATTATGTAAATTACCAACTAAGTAAGCTTCATTCTTCTTATATGAATTTGATGGCGAGTGCGATTCAAACCCATGTAGGCCACCTACCATTCGTGACATAAACTACATAAATCAATATTCGATTAGTTTGAGTATAATAATATATTTTTAAAGATGACAAAATAAATTCCACTGAAACGAACCATAATTTAATTGACAGTATGCACACATTTTGTTACATAAGAATTCTTGAAAGTTTCATTGCAGTTTTAGCAGTGTATGTTAGTATATTCTACTGTTAGATCGCTGATTATTAATTTTAAGTCCGAAATCGAACATTCAAAATTCCAGGTATTGACGTCCCAATGGTTATTTCTTCATGCAACTTTCTCAAAAACTATATTTAATATTCAATAAATCTATATTTAACCCCTTACCGCTCAAATGCACCAAGTTTTTCTTGAAGTTTGACACTATATTTTAGCATTTAAACTTCACGAAAAAAATTTGTCACTAGTAATTTCTTATTGGTCAAGATCCGCTCCTTCTAATGGCGTACGCCAATATACGAAATAAAAAAGTTATATATACACGTTTATTTAAAAAAACATGACTTTTTGGGGTTAATTTTTAATTTATCGAATTTTAGTATGGTTATGGCATTAACGTATCCCTAAAAGTCACAATTCTTGTGTCAGAAACGAATTTGCTATCAGATATGAGTATATATATTTATTTGTAATATCTTAGTCATATGTTCAAAATCTTAACGCTCATTGAGTGTTTAAGAAACTGGTATTCAACGGGTTTTTGATTTGCTTTGAGATTGCTGATTAGGAATCTGAATCATTTTTTATTTTATTTGTAATATCCTAGTCATATGTTTAAAATCTTCACGCACAATAGGTTTTTAAGAAACTGGTATTCAATTGTTTGTTTAATTGGTTTTGAGATTGCTGATTAGGATTCTGGATCAGTTTTTAAATATTCAGAACGGTGTGAAATATTCAGATGATCCAATGTGATCATCAGCGAGCCCAAAAATGTCTATATGATAAGTTTCAAGAGAATCCAATAAATGTTATACATTGTTGTTCATCATATTCGAATGGACATTTTTTATTAATGATCGGATCTTGGCTAATAAGAAATTACTAGTATCGACTTTTTCACGTGGAGCTTAAATGCTAAAATATGGTGTCAAACTGCAAGAAGAAACTTTGTACATTTGGGCGTTAAAGGATTAAATTGTACGGATATGAAATTCAATTTAATTCTTTGAATCGTCCACATTTGATTTACGAATTACATTTTGTCATTCGTTTGTGAATAGTTGTTATTTACGTCACGGATTTAGTTGCCATGCAGGAATTGTGTGTCTATGCTTAAAAGGTAAAACATCCGAGTGCACTTCAAAGTAAAATTTGTTAAAGATACACAATCCTCCCTTATGGTTCGCTGTAGACAGATCAATTTCGAGTTTCGTCCCGTTGAAAAATTCGTCAGAAAAGTCATTTTTTAAAAGTGGACCGCAATCCGCAACGGACCCCCAAAACAACAGCGGCATAATTTAGCGAACAGCTTAATGTTCAGTGGGAGTGGAAAACTGGGCGTTTTCGGGTTTTGTACACTAAATAGAGACGTCCTTCGGATTGTCTCTCGGTCCTGTCTGACCGCATGGTGGTCCTTCGTCGTCTTGTTTCTTTTTCATATTTTCCTCGGCGATCGTTTTCTGTATATAGTCTCGAATAGCTTGGTGAACGATCTCGACTTTGGTCGGCAAAGTTGTCAGATTAGATTTCGAGGCATCCCAGGGTGATGCTATACTTATTACACGTGCATGCCCATTCACCCGCATGCCTCTGGGTACAAAGGAGATTCGAGCAACAGAAAAGGATTATGTCGCCCTTTTCAAAAATTCCATCCAACGTTTTCAAACATCATAATTGCGAAAATCCATCAATACTGGACACAGAATTCTTCACGGAAACGAAAGTTTTCAGTAGTTTAAACCGATCGTGTGATCATGACAAATTTAATAATTTCATAAATATTACTGTAATTAAATATGAACATGTTAAAAATAATTCAAAATAGTTATAATTTTAATTAAGGTGTTCAATTCATATTTTTTTGGTTATTACCAATATTGCTGAAGTAAATACGAGTTTAGTCATGACAATGTCGATTTCGCAGAAGTATGCTACTATGTGTTTTGATTGCATGACAAAGTGGTAACGATGTTAATAACCGTAATTTATTTGTGTTTAACTAAGTCAAGTTATTTTTTATGGTACCAGAACTCATAAGAATAGTGATTTAGTAATAATAATATTAATAAAATTACAAATAGTACTTAAACACTTCACTAAGGAACAGATAAGAAGAGTTAAAGATGAATTTTTTGTTTGTCAACATAATTTCCGAAATTCCCTGAAACTAAAAAATGTAAGAAATGTTATTTTATAGATTTTTTCTGCAGTATTTTACACATATTTGCAAATTATGTTCGATTCGTGTGCAAAAATGTTTTTAATTGACAATACAACTTTTACGCACTTGAATCGAAAACTATTTTTTTTGCATTCAGAAAAATAACATTCTCAAAAATAAACGAGTGTTCTTACTATTTTAAAAATTTTTATGACCCTAGAAAGATAATGGTACAACATTTTTTTAGGAGCCGAATTTTAAAGAAGTCGTGGAATGCACGGAGAGAAGAAAGAAAAAATGAAGTAGATCCTACTAAACGAGTTTAGTAAAATGCTGTAACTAAACTCCACTTTAATGCAATAAATTACTCTAACTAACGTGTAAGGAAGTACACGATTAAAATATAGTTAATCTAAAACCGAATTTGTGACGAGCAACATTTTATTACAGTAATCTCCTAACATGTGAAATACGCCTACACGAAGTAAAAGTCTTTCCTACTAAACGTTTAGTAAATTGTACGTAGTATACATAGAGAATAAGAATTAATTAGATAATGGAATCATTTTATAATAGTAAAACGCTTTATAACAAAATGTAGTTAAATTAACTACTTCCGTAAGTAAATAAAAGAATTAAATTGTACACTTTACTACTTTACAGTACTTATATCACTCGGAAATAACCTTAAATATCCACTATAACTTTTTATGTTGTTAAATAAATGGTGTTGTTTTATAAGAGTATATAATAAGAAAAATACAAATGTCGGCTTTGTCTTACAATTTCAGATATTGCCGACCTTTATTTTCCTTTTATATTGTTAATTCTATTATTTACATATGCTAAAATCATTTCTACAATTTCTTCATAGTTCCATTACCCCTTTTCTTCCCTTGGTAGAGATGGTCACGAGAATCTGCACAGAATTATCATAGATTTTGATGATCTGGCTAGAAACTAGCTCTATAATATGGGTAGAAATCCTACTAAAAATGACATGAATTCTGGTGAAACTCTACGGAGACACGAGACATTGAGACAGCTAATTTATCGACCTTGGCTCATTTCGAGAATCTCGATACCTCTCGATCGAACGCCCAATATGGCGGCTTGCTCTCAGCTGATTCGCCCGCAC
The DNA here is from genome assembly GCA_030407085.1 of Trichopria drosophilae. Classification (NCBI taxonomy): domain Eukaryota; kingdom Metazoa; phylum Arthropoda; class Insecta; order Hymenoptera; family Diapriidae; genus Trichopria; species Trichopria drosophilae. Next base: position 187,648,131 of record CM059582.1, read on the forward strand.
ATGCTGTCGCGATTGTTTACATAGTTGTTGTAAAGATCAAAGCTTCATTTCGAAAGAAAAATTGTATCCATTTACTATGATACTTTCAGTTTGTAATTATTGCTTTATGTTACTCTAAATATATGTTGGTGGTCTCTAGCGGATTTTCATCTAGAATTCGTGTATATTTCTACCGAGATTCTACCAAACAGTATATAGGATAATGGTTAGTTCAACCAGCCAAATCTCTACCAGGGTCTCTCTGTGTGCAATCCGCGGGAAATTAAGGTTACTGTTTAGTAAATGTTACTCCCATCTAAATAGGATTTACTACACTGAGAGAAATTATTTACTAATAGTTAATGTACGCTAATTGGCTCCTATATTGTAAAGTTATAACAGTAACTGTAAAGTCGAAAACGACAGGTAACTTTGAGATGAAAATACCAGCACTTTCCTGCAATGTTATTGTATGTTAACTAGTATATTTTATCATTCAATGCGCGTTCGTCAACTTTTAGTAAATTTAACATTAAATTCCGTCGTTTGCACTGCGCATGTCAACAATGCGTCAAAAAATTCGCAGAAAATCTAATGCCTCCGCGTGTGTATGTTTGTTTATCTCTGTTTCGGTGAGCAAATATACTATATGGCACATAATGATCCTAAAATTAATATTTAAAATTCTTATATTAACTATTAACATAACAAATTTAATCGAATCTCAGATTATGGTAACTTCAGGATAAAGTATCTTACCTTAAGATCAAAATCTAAATTCTGTTAACTTTACTATGAAGATATTACATTAAATGTAAGCCAACGTTCCTCTCAGTGAATGCTCGTCTTTATTTACGGTCCGCCACGATAGATGGAGTACCTTGTCTTTTCTTTTCTAATAGTTAAATGAACTGGTTACGCAAACTGGTATAGTTATGTAAACCGCATTCCTTTTGTGTACATTCGTATAATGCTCGAATATAACCATAAAAATACTTAATATTTGTGTTTATATGTCACACTTATTCGATAAAGTTAGAATTTTATTAATAAAGAAATGGTAATTGAACAAACTGTTGAATTTTTAATGAAAATTTAATTTTGAACCACACGCTTATGCAGTCGTTTTGAACATTAATTAGACGGGACGCGTTTCGTCGCATTTATGGATTGTCGGTGTGTATACCATAAATGTAAACTGTTATTTGATTTGTGGCCAAGGAGTGAGTGACCGTCGGTAATGCGTGTCCCGCCCCTTCTCCGACGTATGTCGCGGTACTTTGATGGTAAGCGGTTCCATGTCGGGGAATGAAAATATATTGTGTGTATACGTATATATATGCGAAAACCGAAGTTCGTCCTTCATTATGCCTTTCATCTTTCCTTTCTTCATTTCTTTTGTTGCAGCGGTAAATGAGACGGTGGAGCAGAAGCAATAGGACACTGAACCGCGAAGTGAGATATTATTCTGATGTAAGGTTTGCGTATGCGGATGCAAGGACGACGATTACTTACGGTGAAGGTTAACTCTTCAGGAATGAGAAATCTTCATTTCAAATATGTACGTAGTGGTTTCAATACAATTGAATGGTAAAATTAAAATTGTGGATCGTTATTTGAGTATTATGGAACTTGTAGACAGATGGCGCCGATGATGGACCATTTTCGTTTTTCGGTATTGCCAATTTTTTAATTTTTAAGAGTGAATTTTCACAGCATGCAGTTTCATCACGATTAAGTATGTTTTTGCACTTTGGTCGGTCTTATGGGATCCGACATTTGTAATTTCCAAAATCTGAGTTCAAATTCGTGATCAGTGACCTCAAAAACACTCAGGTTCATCTCGATCCAATTATACATGTGCTAGCGACTGAATTGTTTTTTTGGCCGTTTATTTGTTTATAATACATTATATTCAATAAATATTGACATAAATGCAATGTTAAACACTTCGACTTAAATTGGATTTAAAAATATCGGTCGAAAATGCATTATTTCGTCTTTAAAAACTCAAATTTTCAAATTAATTCCGGTGGGCACTATAGTGGCCACCATGCCGCAAAGGTTTCATTAGGATTAGACTGAAAAGGTTTCTGCAGGGACTATGTTAGGCATTACAAACGTAAACAAATATATAAGTTGTAGAGCATCTACGTATATTAGTTTGCATAAAATACGTCTGATAATGCAAGGTAGCAACATTATTTTCTGACAAAACTCTATCAAATTGCAAATACTAGGTCGACATTTAATCAGAATTAGGCTGTATCGAGTTATACACTTTAAATCTCTAAGGACTTCCAATTCATTCAATTAGAGTGAAAATTGGCCCACGGGCTACCCGTTTCGAGTTTTTTTTTGAATTCTATTTCACTCCAACAGTTTTAGTGTGTAGATCTAATCTGTACAATTTTTTTTTAAATTGTACAAAATAATATTAGCATGTTTGAAATTTTTTAAAGGGAGGGGTAAGCCAGAAATTAGCTCTTTGACTTTGAGATGTTACAAATATGTAAGTATTGTAATTTGGTCAAATATTCTCTTTAAAATTATATTATGTAGTAAACAAATTATAAATAGCACGATCAGAGAGGACATTTTACCAGAAAATCAAAGTTTGATGTATGCACACGAGTGTTCTAATAAACAGTTTTCACTTTTGTAATTATTGAAATTATTATAACTATTATATATTAGAATTTTTGTCACGCACGTGTTATTATTCTGTAAAAATCACATAAAGTTCATTTACTATATACAACAGCATTGATAATTGCATCTCCGCACTATAAAATGAAAATGATAAAATCTTTCGCGTTATTTATATTTATATGAAAATTTATTGAAAATAATTAATTACTAATATTTTTAGGCTCTTAACAGTAATACATGATACTAAAAACTAGATTTTCAAATGATAAAAATTGAACCATCCCCACAATTTTAAATATTCATAAATGAAAAATTATGTATTTTTTATGATTCTTAACAATCTCTCGTTGGGATTTCTTAATATGACGTATATTTCAAGTAATAACAAAACATTGTATACATTTTTTTTACTAAATGACATCATTTTAAACAGAGAATGTAACTAAATTACAATACATAAATAATTGTAACATTTAAAAGTCGAGGGGCTAATTTCTGACTTAATAGTTTCCTTTATTTGCACAGCAATTTGGTGGAAAGATATTTTTGTGATCTAAATCTAAACATTTCAAGACTTTTGGCAATAATTAATCCACAAACTAATACATGTAAATAACTATTGAGTTGAAACATTTTGAACGAAAACTTTTTGAAAAAAGTTTTTCTATACGTAGAGTTTAACATACGAAGCATTTATATACGTAATTTTACAATGAATTTTGTTGTAATCGGTTAAGTTCGTGCACCTGGTACAGTGCGTAAGATCGCCTGTAATGTGAAAAGGTCTACTTACTAGTAAAAGTATGCAAATATCGCATTTACAAAAATAACGCTACAAGTAGTTGTATTAGCAACGGAAAATGCTGAATGTCGTGACTATCAAGTTAGCACCTGCATCCGAAAACACATTCGTGAACGGTTCATTAAATTCAATGAATTTTCATTTCACAGCATAGATATACATCTTGATATCACTTAAAAGATGTACATTTAATTCAGAAATTAAAAAAGTATTCACGTATCGATGCTTCATTTATATTTTATTATATTTTAAAGACATTTTAAAAACATTTTTGTTATTTATTAGAATAAAAATTTATATAAAAACGTAATTTGTTGTTATCTTATTGATTTTATGACGTTTTAATTCTCCATTAATGACAGCACAACTGACTGATAATATTTTCGGTTAATATTTTGGATGAAAATGACATAATTAAGTTATTATCATAATTTTTCATATTTTTGTTATGCAAAATTAGGTTAAGTAGCTGCCAAGGCAATAAATATTAAATTTATTAATGCCCAGATAAACAATAGTAATTCATTACAAAACTGAACAAATCTCGTTGGTAAAAACTTGTTATAAGTTAATCACCATTTTCAATAAGTGGAAATCAATAATAAAATCATAAATGTTCAACATTTCAAAAATCATTATAAATTGAACGACGTCTATATAAGTTTTGATTGGTAAATTTCTTTGCCAATGTAGAATCAGAAGATTATTTTTAAAATTCGATAATACATTATTGGTTTTTAAAACTGCTAATTCATTTTGCTATTTATATCAGTATTAACAATAACTTTTCGAAAGTAAAAGAGGTTTGTTTTATTTCGAATTAAATTACGAAATTATAAAATATTCGTATTCTGTGAGGTAATATTTTGTCAATTTGTTTATTTTTATTATTTTTTGAGGAAAATAAATGGTAAACGAGACACCACGCCAAGACTAGTTTTGATATTCAAACTGAATACGTAAATTCAAAACATTTTTCACCGCCTCTTAACCAAATCAATGAGCATTTTAGTTACTCAGGTTGGATGTGTTTATTACCAAGTAGTTGAAAGTTTTTATGTAGGATTTTAATTTTTAATTAATGAATAGTATTTTAATAACTATTCATTATTGTCTATGTTCTTTAAATATACCTTATATTTTCTAATTATACGATGTATAAGCAAATTTTTGTCATATATTTTCTTATTTCTACTTTTATATGTTTTATTTTAATTTAATAATTAATCATATTAATGAGGAATTTCCTTCATTATTGAGTGAATATTAAAGTTACACTTCATTTACGTATTTATACTATCTTATAAAATATGAAATGAAATTATATTAGTCTACAATACTTCCGTTAAGAGCACTATGCCATACTTATAAATATGCCTTTAATATTATATACATCTTTATGATGAGTATGAAATTTTATTTACATCGTTGTAAGGTGTAAAAATATCTTATCAATCATCTAATAATGAACTTGTTGGATAAGTCGGTATTGTGATTCATATACAGGCGTTCGAATATTGCAAGTTCATTCAAATTAACAAACCGTTCCGATTATGACTGGAAACATCCGTAGTTTTATTATGTAATTATAAAAGTAGTACACTTTTTTGAACAGTTATGTACGGATTTTTAAAGTAATTCAATTAAATTCTCACATTTTAAAATTAGACAATGTTATTTATCAAAGTTTACAATTTCTAAAATTACTTCTTAACTCGTTAAGTCCGGGAGATGCACATTTTTAGTTGGTTTTCGAAAATCATTCCCAATAGGAAATTAGATTAATCTTGACTTGAAAGTAATCAACCCTACCATTTTCGAGTATGCTCCTTCGGTTGGCCTGGTCAGAATTACATTTAAATTACTTCAAAACCCAATATGGCGCATTTTAAATAAAAAACGAACAATATTTCATTTGTTTTTTTGTGAATTCTTTTCGCATCAATAAGGTTGCGGGATCGATGCCTATATACAACCAATGTACAAAACCTATATACAAAAGTGCACAAAATTTAACCAGATTTTTGTTTGTTTTACCACGAATCAACGCAACCTTTTTAAAACGTCAATATGTCGAAAAAATTGATTAATTGTTTCGACAAATGTTTTCTTAAATAATATAGACTAGAGAAAATTTGCTAAGAACGAAAATGCTTTGAAATGAGGAAAAATAATACTCTTAAATTTTATCAGAATGCATTAATACACTTTTTGATTTTTCGGAAATCCGAAATTTTGATAAAAGTCTTGAAAAATGTGAAAAATTTTTAGAAGGTTCTTTCATCTATTCTAAGACATTTTTGTTTATTTCAGTTTATGGAAATTTCCTTTAAAGTCTATAATTTTCAAGAAAATAAATTATTTTTCTTGAAATCTAGAAAAGTTTAATAATTTATTTTCGTGGGAACAATTAGTCTTCAAAGGAAAAAGGTGTTTTAATAAAAATACATTTAATGATATCATGGAGTTAAATAGATGGTAAATATGTGACAGTGAAAATAAACATGCTTTCCAACATTGTAATGCTAGTTACCATCTACTATCCTCGTATTACAATTTAACTTGATCCTCAAGACAATACAAGACAATATGTATGTACAATTCTATGTTTAATATCTCGAGATAATAACTGATACAAATTTTTACAATCTCTAAAATAAAAAAAATATACATTCTATTCTATAAAAATATATTAGTCTGTATTTTTTTAGTAATTTTTTTAGTTTAATTTTTTAGTTAAATGATTACTTATATACAACGTCAGAAATATTGTAAAATATTGTTCTGGAAACATTGAAATTAGATTTGCTATTAAATTGTCCACAAATACCGAAAAATGAACATAACCACTTCACTAAATGTTCAGAAGTTGTTTACCAAATACTATATGCAATAAATTGAGCGAAAACGATGTTCAGGGCTCACTTTAGACAGACACCTACCTAAGAAGAATTTAAAAGTGAAATTTAATCCAGGTTAGTAATACGTAAACGCTTTATTTCAGCCCGGTGCAGAATGTTCCCTATTACGAAGTTTGACTTCGATGAACTTGAAACTTGAAACCCATTCCCTCACGCATGTAGTACCTGCATTTTCACGTTTGGATTAGCACATTTGATGGGTTTAAATGAAATATATGTTCGAATATTATGAAGCTGGACATTCATTCTTAAAGTCATTTCTCCTATTAATTAGGAGACCATGTTTTAAAATTTGATGAATAGAATATTTGAATTATGCAATTAGTTTAGGATTTTATTTTAAAATTAGTTCCACAACTGTACGTGCCACAAATTAAAGAAAACTGGGACATATGTGTATATAGTGTGATGATTTTTCATTTTAACTATTTGCTATATATCAACTAATTGCTAATTATTTTTGTTGATTAATTTTATTAGTTCCAGCAATTCAAAATTTTTGTAATTATTCAGAACGGCTAATAAAATACGAATTCCACAAATACGAATAAAGAGAATTTCGTATCGTTATACAATGATACAATGTTATGAGTAAAAAAGATGACGAAGGATTTCTAGTATTTTTCTTTTATCCAATCATTTTAAGTTCAAGAAGAAAACCAAAATTTCGTTACTTTGGCGACGATATACGTTTAATTTTGATAGAACTTATATTTATGTACTGCGTGACGACATCCCTTTACCATTTATAACATCGATATTTTTTCAATATTTTCGCATCCCTCTTCTGCTAAATTTCTTTAAAATTTCAGGATTTAAAATAAAACTATGTACACGTGTAAGACAGGTCTTTTATCGTCTTACTGATGAGTCCACATACATAAACCCGGGCGAAACGTGTATTTTTCGATAATAAGCATTTAATTCCCGATATTATTTCTAGAGGGATATATACCCTGTTAGTGGTAAAGTTATTTAATGAACACAAGGACATATCGTTGAAACTTTTCATTTTTGTGATGCTGGGTGTTTTAAAACAATTCCCATAATAAATTTTATACTATAGCGCGATAGAACGTTAGAAAATATGTTTAAATAGTTAGACATGCTAATTGAATGTTTTATATCATTGAAAATTGTTAGAAGTGTCAGAGGTATTCAAATGGAGGATCAACTTATTCATTTTTTGAAGCTCCACCACTTCTTTCTGAATGATATTTCGTTATCTATGTTGTGAAATGAGTTAGATCGAAAGAAAGTAGTAAAGATCAACCTCGAAGCTTCCCATTTTATAAAAGAAGTAAGAAAAAGAAGTTATGCAATTTGTGAAAAACATACTTTTTTTGAACTAAAAATTGTTGTTAATTTTAAAACAATACAATAAAATTTATATCTTTTAAAATTACGTTCACGCTGTTTATTACATAAAAATCCTAAAAAATGAGTGCTATATACCTCCTTTTGTTCTTTTTCATACTGTAGGTCAAGGAAAATAGTAAATGAAATTCGTGCAAGCTACAGGTTCTAAATATATTTCATTTTAATAGTAATAACATTTTTGCAGATAACGATAACGAAAAGCAAATGACACCAAATTTTTATAACTTTTTATCGATATACATAAGCGCATCAAAATAAGTTTAGTTAGTTTTTTACTTTTTTTCTGAAGTCAAATATTAAAAGTTAGTGATAAGCATATGTATACAGCCGAAGAAATCAAAAGTTAAGTGTGCTATAATAAAACGTACACGGATTATTTATACTTTTAATCACATTCGGTGATTGATATGAACAACCTGACTTAAAATGAATCTTCCTTTTGTTTCAGTAAAAGAATCGTGTTACCAACTAACTTATTGCCAAAATTGCGTTGCTTTTGATGATTTCACTCATTTTTCACTATTTCAAAGGTAAAATGCAGAAGTTAACGCGGGCCAAATCTTTCTTTTTTGGCAGATCAACTTTCAAAACACTTGATCTCTTGTAACGCCTAAATTTATGAGATGACGATGTTTCTTTTTCTGTCAATTAATTTACTTTCGATTTTTTAACACAGAATTTGGTCCAGATGGGACGAGAAGCCGTACAACATTGACCCGCGATAAAAGCCTTTAGGCACCTGCCGGATCGCACAGATGCTCGCCGCTTGATTATACAAATGAGCTACTCACTGGATCCACCCGCTTCTCTCTCTCTCTCTCTCTCTCTCTCTGATATTTAAGTATTATAGTATTACCTCGACATACAATACTCTTAACTACCCTTTAAATGTAACAAAAAAGAGGTGGATTATTATAACAGTCATGACTTTATCGCTTGTTGCATAAGTTGATCAATATTGACAGTCAATATTGCTACATATGTCCATGAATGTTCAATGTATATAGTTTTAATTCTTTAATCCCAAGTAAATTTGCTTCAGTAGGTATTGCATATAGATTATTATGTGTCTAAAGAGTAACATCTTGTGCTGAAATTCGTATTACACATTTTATTACGGGTAAACAGTTAGTTTCATCATTAGTAACTGCATGTAAGAGGACGTTTCACTTTGAATGTTCGAAAAAATCACTATTATATTTTTTGTCTCTACAGATGCAGATGATTGAATAACGTTTTGATGATAATTGAAAATCTATAAGATCCAGCAGTTCTGATTCATGTTATCCCCCCAAAAAATTTGTAATGATCCTCTGTTATCAATAAATTCATGATGGACGTCTTAGATGAGCAAATCACAATGTTTGTGATGCGTACTTTAAATTTTTCTAGTTAATGTTTTTCTAATGATAAAAACTCGTCTACTGGACCAGAAATAATGCAAATTTTGCTGGAAAAGTTTACAAATTTGGTTTATGATGGTAAAGATGGAAAAATTGGATTGTTTCAAGATTTTCGAAAAAAAATCAACAAAATGTGCCATTAAAATGGGAACATTCCGTTCGCAGGGAGTTGAATCTGGGATCTTTTGATTACCGGTCGAATGATCTTCCAACTAAGCAGCGCACCCTCTGACCTCTTTTTTCGAAAATCTTAAAACAATCCAACCTTTCCATTTTTATCATCATACAAAAATTGAGTGAATTTTTCCAACAAAATTTGTATTACTTCTGTTATACCAGTTTCTATCATTTCTATCATCCGAAAAAATTAGCTAAAAGAATCAAAAGTATGCATCACAAATATCGAGATTTGCACGTCTACACTGAGAGAAATTATTTACTACTAGTTAATGTAAGCTAATTCTAAAGCACTTACATTAACTGCAAGGTTATAACAGTAACTAAAGACAAAAACAACACATAAGTCTGAGATGAAGATATAAGTACTTTCCTGTACAGTTATTATCAACTTATCTATTTTGGAAGATGAGCAATCCAAAGTTGTCAAAGAAGTGGGGAAACTTTGCGCCATAAGCATTCAATTTTTTTAAAACATTTCTAAATTTAATCCTCATCGCAAAAGCTACCGGTTGAAGTAATTTATTCAGGATTTGTTCCTTGTAAATAGCGAAAATCAAACCTGAAAGTTTCATATCTGGCATAAAAATTGACAAAGGAAAATAAGACCTCAAAATTTGACGTCAAAATTCCAGGATTCATTTTGTCTGCTTATAAGCAACGAAATCTAACTAAACGTCCATCATATATTTGTTTATTATTTAATAATTACTATTATATATAAATACATTTGATTTGAGCTCAAATTATTATGTTTTTCAATATAGTTAATGAATGTTCATGCAAATAATTCTCTGATGTGATATATGCAGGCCTAACTACAAATATATCAGTCTGAATGTCAGTTTAATTTGACATCTCAAAAACGTTTCGATATTCAGAATGTTTACGCTCGTAACACGCGGTTCACAATAGTCTAAATCAGTATTGCCCATTTTAGATCGTTTCTAAACGTAATTACAACATTTCGATAATTACATCTTAGGATTTCAATCTCTCGATCACCGATTGCTGTTTCGTGTCCTATGCTCGGCTACTTTTCGTGTCTCGAAACGAGTTCGAGGAAAATTTGACAAACCGTTGCATGATTTGTCGATCCATATCGATCCTAGGCGTCAAGCACGAATGGGTCTAGGACTGCGAATGTCTGAAGATCCATGCTCCTAGATCGCGTGCTAGTTCGAGACATTTTAAGATGGGTCTACACATCTCGAGACGAGAAAATTCTCGATTTAATTTGCCGGAACGAACACACGAACCTACGTCCACGGTGGACAACGCGCCGGCCAACTGTCATTTTGTGGAAGCGTGGCCGGCACGTGCGCATCTCTCGATCCCCCTCGGATGCCACCGCTTATTTTTATTACCATCTTACTTAGTTTTATTTTCGTCGATAGGCAGTATCTTGACCTTCCGGTTCGAAATTCGCCTCGAATCTTAAATTGATTTTCCACCCTGGATCATTAGAACGATCGAAGGTGTAATAAATAAAAATAATGTTTTGTGCGCTTCCACCTCAGAATCGATAGAAGATCGAAACGGAAGAATAAAGAAATATTTCATCCTCTCGGCAGGTATTAGCATAATTTAAACATACGGTACTATCGTTATGTAGATTACGGGTCGTTTCAACAAACGTTTTACGTTATTTATATAAGGAAAATATGGGCTTCGGGAGACTTGGGGGCGGAATTCGGTGTCTTTCATATCGACTCATTTCCTACGATGAAATACTTTTTTCTTCGATGGCAGATTTATGTCATAATCAGCCGATTGATTGGATCTGCTGAACAATTTCTTTTAATGAGTACAGCCTCTTTATAAAACTAGAATTTCAGTTTTTACAAAAATGTAATTTTTACTTAAAATGTCATTTAACCTATTAATAACTCTATTTTTTTAATAAAAAACACATTTAATTGATAAGAATCTTATAACACATATTAAATTGAATGTGTAATTAATCCTGGCATGAATTTCAAGAACCACCCAAGGTACTATTAAAAACTGAAAAAACAATGTTGACTAACATACGTCTAAAGAAAAATTATAGCTGCTAACAATAGTACAACTAAGAAAATAAATAGAATAAATTTCCAAATTTTCAAATTTACGAGCTTCTAAGCGCGGCGCCTATTTGTCGGAAAGAAAACTTCTATTATAATACCGGCGCATCAGTCAGATTCCATAAATTCTCGCGGCAGTGATAATTAGGTACGCATGTTAATAGTCCGTAGCAAATTTTCTTTCAGCCGATTGACCTGCGGGGACCGACAAACCAACCATTGAATATCCCTATAATTCATTATGTTCCAATGAAAATCAATAGAACAATTTATTTTCGATCTTGAGCGATAGTTTGTTATCTTCCGTTACAAAAATAATTTATATCTTTTTCTATAACAAAAAAATATTACGTATCTAAAGTTACTATTCAAATAATTTCTAAGAGCAGGTTTTCAAAATTGGACACATTTTTCTATATGTAATCCAATTTTGGGGTGCACAGATATAACAGAATAAATAATTGACTTAATTTTAGTTAAAAATGATTTTCATCATTTTCTATTCTTTATGTCGCAGATGATGAAAAAGTCTAGAGTTAGTAAGTAAAGTTAAGTATGTATTAAATTTTAAGTGCACTAATTATGTAGATGTTGGTATTTTTGGAGTTGTCAGATCGTTTTTATGGGGAATACTATTGTTGTTTTTTTAGTTTAGAAAGTCTGAAAATAGTACTTTTCGTGTTAAAGACGTAAAATAAAGTTTTATTCCTGAAAAACAGACAATATTTTTCACTCCAGCGGGTGTAAAATTGGAATTTATGCCCCAAATTTGAAACTGGGATGCATGTTGAACTCCTATCTTATGCATGTAATGGAGGGCGAAAGGGGTATTACAATAAATTTCTAATCTTTAGCTGGATATATATTGTTTTTTATCGCCCTTTTTCTTAATGAATTCAAAGTTCTAAAAAATGATCCGCTAAATGTTCGTCCTCAAAATTGTAAATATACACGGAGAAAGTAATTTTTTTGGCTATATGGTGATTTTTAATAGTTTTGTTGTATTTGAGATATCATCTCAGTTCTGCGTCTGGTCATTTCGGTTGTTTAAATAAATGACAAAAAGAATCCATCTTATTGGAGATTATGTGAATTTGGGAGAGGGTCGCACAAACGACAAATCAAAAAGCCGACAGGTCAAAAAAGCAATGTCAAAAGCCAGTAGACTAAAAACCAACAGCGTATTAAATACTAATTAAATTACGCGAAAGAGGTTTTTGATTTGTTGGTTTTTTTACTGCCGGCTTTTTGGTATGTCTGGTTTTTTTACTTGCATCGGAATGTTGGGGTGCGGGTCGAAAAACAGCAAAATCAAAAAGCCGATAGGTAAAAAAACCGGCAGTCATAGAGACGACAATCGAAAACCGACTTTCAAAAAGCCGACAAATAAAAAAATAGACACGTCAGGAGGACTTTTTTGAACCGACGGCTTTTCGACTATCGGCTTTTTGATCGTCGGTTTTTTAACTATCTGTTTTTGTTCAATATGCATTTTCAATTTCCTAGATAATTTGTTTATAACTATTTTATAAACAATTTTTAACTGTATAAACCTTAAAACTGTACCGATTTAGAGAAAATTTCGTTTATTATATTAAAATCTACTACCGTTTATGGGAGTCTGAAGGTTGTCGAAATTTTGGGTATCATTGTCAGGACTAGTAAATATTCTACCAGATGAAGTTAACATACTCATCCTTAGATAAATTACTCATCCCCTTGTGGCATTTCTGTAGTGGGCGTCAAAGGACCCCTTCAGACAGGCGTATTGTTTTATCATTTTCCTTCTCTTTTGGAAACTACCAGCGACCACCCTATGCGTTTGAGATTTCAAAGGATCGACTTGTTGGATTATGTTGCAATTTTGTCATTGTATCTTAATACTGTATTCTAAACAAGTCAATCTTTTTCGGCTTTCTGTAATGCTTGTATTTTAATCTTTTTTTAGACAAAAGAAGTCTAAATCTTTTTCTTCGGTATTTTATTTTTTAAAATTATGTTCTTTACCAAAATAAGAAATATACATACATGTAAATTTGTGATGTATCTAGATTTTCAATTTGTAAACTTGTTTATAAATTTATTATATTTAATGAAAGTGTTTAACACATTTCGAATTTTTTCATTCATTATATTTTTTAAGTAGCAAAGATCTAAATTATCAGTAGTATTTGGTAAATATGTTTCTTAACTTTTTCATGACTTTCGCGCCATTTTTGAGCGTCTGTAGTACTATAAATATACTACAATAAATAAGAACATTAGAACTATCATCGAACAACGAATAAGGATCCATAATTCGTTGATAGACCAATTGAAATATTAATATAATGACTTTGAAGAATAATTAAAAGTGCACCAGGTTTAATCAACTGTTATAAATGTTAACATTTCGAATTTCGGGTGCGGGTCGAAAAACCGACAAATCAAAAAGCCGACACTAAAAAAGTCGAATTTTAATAATATCGGCATTCAAGAAGCCTACAGGTCGTACGTCGTCATTCCAAAAACTCACAGGCAAAAGCCGACGCGTCAAAAAGCCGACACGTTAAAATGCTGACATTCGAAAAGCAGACACTTCAATGACACTTCAAAAAAGTACTGTTCGCTTGTCGATGTGTCAATAGCTATTATAGGTATATTTAGGTATTTCAACATCCTAGACACTTATTACATTAATTTTTTAAGTCATTATTAAAGAACTATAAAAAGACTATTTTTCATACACTAAACAATTGGTTTTGACGCAGCCACATCTTGAGTAGTTGACAGAAAAGTAGTAAAACCACTACTTTTGTAATTAAGTAAATTACGTTTGGAGTTAATTTTAGTGCTTTTCTTTCAGTTCATTAGAGGTACCTCAAATTTTTAAAATCTTCTTACTTGCAAAGCGTCCATATAAAGAGTCCAGTTTTAGGACTTAGAGATCGAAAGTGAAACCTTAGAAGTCATATTTCTTTCTTTTTTATAGATTCTATCGATGACTTGCACATGAATGCAGAGTGCATCTAAGTGTCCTAGTCAAGAATGTGGAAAGGTTAGAACCAGACATATTGGCATAGTTATGTCGAGCATGTACTAATATCGAGTTCCCCGTCGGGAAGACTATACACCTACTTGGATGTCATAAGCATCGAATTTCGTTGCTCGTACTTTCCTTGTTAATGCAGGTATTTGCAAACCTTTTAGGGATGTCAAGAGGTCACTATTATGAAACATGTAATCACCTGGCAACTATTATCATGCAATATTCGTATTCGAAATGTATCGATACACTGATAAAAGTAATTGATTCTAAGAAGGATTCTTAGCTATTAACAATTGAAATTGTGGTATTTGACGCCATAAGTATTTACTAAGTATTAGTAAGCCATTTATTGAGCTCCTACAAGGAAGGCATCCTTAATTAAAGTGCGGTGTATTAGTATAATACAAATCATTGCTTTTACTCCACAAAATAACTCAAAGATTCAAAATGCATCTATTAACTACTAAGAAATTATTCAGTAATTGTAATGGAAATGAATGCATTTTATTTCTCTTCTCTTTCAATATGAGAAACTTTCAAATACGGTCATCCCTCCAGAATTGTCTTCTTCCGTAATTGTTGTCCAGGTCCCCCTTCCAGGTCCACCGTAAGAAGAGAACACTCGCGCATGCGCACATATGCACTATTAAAGTAGTGGTGGGAACATCAGACAAGAAATTATGGGGGCATGAGGGCAAATTCAGCCCCGATCGCACAGCAATTACAGAGGGAGGACTGCATATAAAACAAATCAGTTTGTCAAAAATAAAAAAACTGTCCAAACAAATGAAGGCTAAATTTGAGAGGTTCGATGTGCCACTAGATTTTTGCTTTCATTTCTATTACACTTCCATTTAACCTATTACTGCGGAGCTAACCTAATAGAAATTATACAATTCGTCTGCAGTACTTAAACCTACAACATGCAGCAAGATCATTTTGTTTTTATTACTTAGCAATTAGTAATTATTCTATTATGAAGTTAAATCTTTGCATACAATTTCAAAATTACAAATGACTGAGTGACGTATGAAGAGGGAAAGTATAGAGGCATGCCTTTACTTCATTTCGTTTTCTAAGAAAGTTAATGTTGACAAACTTATCATTTCTTAACTATTAAAATTAACAAGTCAAATAGATAAGTATCGTCGAAATTAATATATCTATTCAATTGTATTAAAAGTATGTTTAAACCAATTAAGCTAGCTTAAGTAAATTATATGTTATATTGAACAAATATTAAAAAGGTAAGAGTTTCATAGCTAGTATATATGTTTATAATGGAAATAAATTTCTTAATTATTAACAAATATTTCCTGTGTATAGTGAAATAAATATACTTATTGTGGTTTATTTCATTAAATGTTATTGAGATTTATCTGTGGCTTTACTATATTAATTTCCAATATGAACACTAGTATTTACTATGTAAATTAATGTTACTGAGCAGTAAATTTAAAAAAACTTTTTGATTTAAGTGGTAAATTCAAACGTTAGAAAATACGGTCTATAAGGATAACACGATTTAACTGAAATTATAAAAGTTTGATGTTTCGTTTCTTCTATTGATGGATTTTATTAAAATTCTGACTGTTCAAGATCATCACTTGTGCTACAATACGTCACAAAATGTATTTGCTCAATTATAATATGCACTGATAATAAATTCCAGACATAAAAATAAGAATAATTCATTATGGGGTTATACCACTCTCTAGGGCAAAAATTCATCTAATTTTAAAACGTTGTCCCTGGAAAACAATCAACAAATGAAAAGAGACTGTATCTTTAAGAGATATTATTCTTTATACAATTAAATGTTTATCAAAATATTATTCCGCAGATTCAAAACAAAACAGCGGCTATGCATGAACATTTTTATAAAAACTTTATGATTTTAAATACTTTTCCACCTTTTTGAAAATTTTTAAAAGATTTTTTGAAAATTCTAAAGAAGCTTTTCAAGAGCTCCACTTATATTGTCCTATTAATTTCCTCAAGACGTCCCATGGTTTGTGAACATCACATTTTATAGTGGATATGTTATTATTATTTTACTTATCAAATAAATTTTCTGAATATATTTTGCAAAAATATACTTCACTTGAGCAGTGCGATTTTTATAAAAATTATTCGACTCCAATATTGTTATAAATAAAAAGGTTCAATGTTCGAATTTGAAAAAGTAATTAATTTATGCTAAAATCGATAAAAAAATATTATTCTTTTTTTGTGAAATTTTAAGAAATGACGAGATGAAAATTTCAGAACTAATTTGTTAAAAGAAACGCACTTCTATTGAAGTGATGAACAGGTCATTTCTTCGAAAGGAGTAACATCCTTAAAACCAAAACAGAAACGAGAAAATATGATATAAGAGTTTCGCATTAAATCGTGTAGGGATACTTTAGCATAACGAATTTTGGGTCTCCAAAGGTATTCTTACTTACAGAGTTCAGTAACGGGTAAGGGCCGAATTCTATCGACAATACAGCACATCTAATTGTATTGAATAGGAAAGGATCAGACGTTACCTTCGCACAATTGGTCTTGGGATACACGAAGAGGTCAGGCCAACAAACGATTATAATGTTCATTTTACTATTTGGGATTTCATTCTTCAAGTATTTTGTAACAATAAACAGTCATGGATATCGTTTGGGATAACAAAGATGCACTTGTTGCTTCAGCTTATATTGTTTTCGGATGATCTGAGATAATCCTCTTTCTTATTTTACGAAATGCTCAACTGGAAATTAAAATGAAAATTGATGAAGTTGATGAATACAATAGAATTTATTTTAAAACAAAAACTTCTACATTTTTGAGGCAAACATTTTATTGATATTAAAACACATAAACTATTTTTTTTCATAAATAGATACTATTCAGTTAACAACAAATATTGTTTCGTATGTCAATGATAATTTTTTATTTTTCTTAGTAGTATAATTAAATATAATTGTTAATTATCGTTATCTTTTCCTAATATTTTTTTCTGACATAATTTTTTTTTATTATCAACAGTATTAGATGAGTTATCTTAAGTTAAGAAATCCGATAAAAAAGAATATTACCTAGTTTTTCATATACGGGAATAAAATAAAATCCTAATTGAGTAGGTCATGAAATTTAAAGTAATTTAGAGTTTAATATCCGATAATGAAAATGTTACTTTCTTGATTAACCCATTAACGCCGGGAAGGACACCTTTTCCACTTCAATTTCAATTAAGTATTTCGTATGAAAATCGAACATCAACAAAATTTAAAGGTATGTATCGTACTATTTTCAAGGTTGCTCTTCTCAATGGCTTTATCAAAATTGAGTTATCGTAATTAGAAAATTAAATATAGCGATTTAAATGTAAAAAAAACGTAAAAAATCGGTTATACTTTTGAATAAAATATTTTTTTCCCTTCTAGAGAGTATTTTCGGTCACAACATTCCTTCACTAAAGGTGAAGAAAATATTTGTAGTATTAAGACATATTTTTAAAATATTAACAAAATAACATCGTGATCACAAAATGGCGATGGCTGTGAGTAATTTCTTTTTAAAAGTTAACAATTTTTTTCAATGAAAACTATAAACTTTAGACAACATTTTCTTGGAATAAAAATGTCTTAGAATGTATCAAAGAGTATGGTCAAATTTTTTCAGAATATATTATTGATATCATTTTTTATTTTTTAAATTTTCGGAGAAACGAAATTTTTATTTTCAACTATTTTGAAAATTATGAAAGAAAAGTAATTTTACTACAGATCGTATTCATCGCAGGTATAGGGAATCCCTTTACGCACTCTCTAAATTGCTTGAAGTGAAAGTTGAGCTACTCTTTCACGAAAAGTGAAATTTGCACTCTATAGAGAGGGATATTTCACTATTGTAGAAGTGAGTTTTTTTCTTTCAACCTTGGAGTGAAATGTCGCCCTACGAAGAGTGAACTGTTCACTCTCAATAAAAGAGTGTCTCAATTTTCACTCCAAGTAATTTGGAAAATACAGATTTTGTAAAGGTAGAACAAATTTGTCAAGTAGAAAAATATAGAAAAAGAGACAAAAGTACGTTTTTTTCAACGACCTCTAAAGTGTAATGAATCTTTCCACAACCAAATATATAAAATATAATAAAAATATAATTTTGTGATATGCAGTGATCAAACAAAGTCAACCTTTATAATAATATAATTATCGGTTAGTACGGTCGATCGACTAAATAAAAATAAAAGCAAACTACTAATGTAAATATTGGGGCTCTGATGAAAGCCACTGAATATGCGAAAAGAAAGTTGTATAAGCCAGATTTTGTAATTTTGCCAGCTACAGAATCTTCGATTTACTGAACTGTGTAAATTTAAGGATTTAACTAGTAATGGATTCTGTGTTGCTCTAGTGATAATATAAATAACTAATGTCTATCGTAGATAAACAAAAAAAACGAGACGTACATACGACAATGGTCAAACATTTTTTAATTTGATTTTTTAGTTTTTTTTAATATCTGAAATGGCGACATTTCATGAAAAAATGTAGGGTAATTTTTTGCTCGTCTCCGGAACACATTTTTAGTTAATTTCAGTTTTTATGGTGATAACTTAAATTTCGATATGGACCTATCGAAACACTTTGAGTAGTTAAAAAGTATTCAAATTTACTAAGAATTTTTCTAGAAATTTGTTTAGTGGAATTAGTTTTAGTGCAGCTATTAGCAGTTTCTTCGTATCGTATTAGTGTATGCCTCTTTGATGTTATTGCATAATATTGCATTGCTTAATCTTCAGTCGTTGTAAATACTAGGACCTTAATTTAACTATTAATTACTAACTTAAATAAAAATTATGAAGAGTAACATTACGACATCAACAGAACTACTAAATGACTAAGATTATTCCAATGGTAGTTGAATTTGTCAGGTAGACATTGTTTACTATAGGACTCTACTAGAGGACTATACTCTTAAATTATCTACAAATATGACTGATTAGCTATATTTCTGAGTAATACAAGTAATTGTATGAGATTGTACACTGAGAGAAAATTATAGTCCCCATTACCATAATTTTACTATAAATTTGAGTGAAATACAGTCACAACTAAATTTTATGATAACACCTACTGACGAAATTTTTGTTATTCATACAATAATATAGAGTGAAGGTAACAGAAGTCTATGTTTCGTGAACTTAATATGAATGTTACGCTAACTGTATAATATGGTAAAACTAACTATATTGTATAGTTATTTTTAAAATCTAGATTAAAGAAAACGAGAAAAACATATTACTTATTTTGCTTCGAAATATTTTAGACTGTGGTACCTGCAATGGACATTTATTGAATTTTATGAACAAGGATAATAATAAATACACTATTTACACACATGACACGCATAAACGCAGACGTATATAAAATTATATTCGCTTCATACATTTCAAACACACATACACATACCGCATTTGTAAAACGCAGATACATTTGAGAACTCGCAACGACCTAACATATAGCAACGTAGGAATCCAACTGGGTATATGTACTAATAGAAATATGGTACTGGTGCTTGCGTAAAAATAAAAGAAAAGATTAGCCACCTATCGTCAATTTATGAAAATTCTGCCCGCGAAATTCAAATGTATTATATACATTAAGTGTTTGTTGGTTGAATTTATTTTTTTTTTGCGAACCACACTGGTTTGTTTTCATCTTTTTTTATATACATACCTACTATAAAACAAAAAGAATCAATACACACACACGTGTCAGAAATATCTTTAAGCGTCCTATCCTTCTCTAGCATGCAGAATAGAAGAAAAAAAAAATCCTTCCAGTTCGAGTTTCGCATTCGATATCTCGTTAACCATAAATTGCAGTGCAGCTGACTAAAAGAATAGTTATGACCGTATTTAACTAAAATTTATGGTAAAATTTACATGGAATATAATGTTACATTTACCATATTAATTCATATGCATGTAACCACAAAATTTAATGTTAAGGAAACTGTAATTTTATGTTCCTTGTAACAATATTATGTAGATAATATTTTACTATATTCATATAGTACCGATAACATTATTAATGTCAGGTTTACCATAATATATCGTCAAGGTTACTTTAATTTTTTCACTAAACAAAATAGTTGCGGTTACCAACAAGTTTTCTCTCAGTGTACTCTGGAGTCATATAAATAAGTTATACGTGGTACCAGGAAAAGCTCAGAAATATCCTTGACTGGGCCACTAAGTAAACATGGATTATGACAACTGCACATTATGTTAGTTGTCGAAACAAATTTTTCGTATATTCAAAAAATTCAATAATTTTGAATTTAATTAAGCAACACAAGCCTCACAAGAAGGTATCCCTTTGATCTTGCAGGTTTATTTGTAGAATGCTTCTTTCATAACGCGTGCTGGGAAATTTAGCACCTTAGCCGGAGTCTATTATGTAACTACGTGATCCAGTGGATTCATGTCGTCAGGGATCTATGAGGTAAGTGAAAGAAGGTAGACTACTCGATTAAGAACTTACGAAGTGTTTCGCGAACTTCTCGGAGCTATCCAGTTACCGTCTAAACACTTCGAATCTAGTCCGATCCTTCTAAAAACTTTCATATCGACACCTTTTTCGAAGGTTGATCGAACTGACATAAAATTGGCCGGACATTCTTCTTGTACCCTAAGGGTTCACGGTAGGTGACCAAGTCCTTATACTCGATAGGAATATTCGCGAAGCGTGTAACTTGTTAAACACGTCGATATACGAGCTTAGGATTGGGTACAGATATATTTCGAAGTACAGGGACCACCCTGTAGATCTGGAGTAGTGCTGCCGATCATCGGTGCTTGGATGTTACGAATTTGCCAACGTTTGGAGGTGTCCAGTGTCTCATATCGAGAATGTTAACACCTTTTAGCATTCGGTATCTTGCACAGTCAATCGCCAGTTTGGAATTTTCTGCATGTTGCAAGTGCAGAGACGGGACGGTTAGTCTTACGTTACCATCTTGCTCCTCCAAGGATCTACCGATCTCTCGGCACATACGCATTCCGTCATACTATTAAAATAAGTCGGCAATGTAATCGGCAAATCTTCGTGGCTACGTAGATCGTTTTTCAAGCGTGATTTATTATTTCGTCCGGTAAATTGAATTTCCGTAAAAAATATATTTGTAGTTCCATTCATTAATCCACCTAAAGCGACTTTGATTTTCAGGAATGAGACAGAATTTTATCAATGGGAAGTCGTTTAAGGATCCTTTGTCTTTGGACATGCCGCCTGTTTTCCTAATTTACATGGAAATGGTCCAGAAGAACATAAAATTATGAAATAAGTACGTTTCTTGTCGAAACAGAAATCTTTACGGTCTCCACGAAGATTTTTGTCTTCTTCTCCACAGATTGAAACCGGTCCTTGGCGGAATTTCGCACCAGTTCTTAAAGATCGTTATAAATGTATGAACCTGACAGGGTTCGTTATCTGATCGAGTGATTTTTCGGTGTTTGTCTTCGACGGACGTTTTCACGTGGGGCCAGAAGGACCACAGCCGACCCTTCGTAGTAGGAAGCTCGAACGGTCAATTTTCTATTCGCTTCTTATTTCCCGGTCGAGCATAACCGAACCTTTCGCCTTTCTTGCGAAGAAGATGACCTAGTCCATGGTAATCTGATCATGTCAGGCAGATTCAGCCGGATCCTCAGTGTTCGCACCTATTTCAACACTGTCACTATCTGTGTGATCGGCTCGCCCATTATTTATCTCGTAAACGAAGTTTACGGACGTATTTCACCCGTTCTGTTTAATGAACGACCATCTACATCTTGGTCACTTTGTAAGTCGTTTTGAAAGAAGAGAAAATCCGTGGACGTCGTGTTTAACAAGAAAGCACTTATTAGGAGTTATCTTGTTATAGTCATCGACACCCGAGCTGTGTTCAAATATTTTTCTGAACTACGATTATTCCTGGACAATGCATCTTTGAATCGTTTTGAATAGCTGTTGTTTAGTACTCTTGAAAATTGGCCCAAATAATAATGTCGCGATAAATCTTTTGTTTGGTGAGACAAAATCGATCATAGAGGGCAAAAGGGGACCAGGCAGATAATATTTTGATTAGCAAAAGAGACAAGTTCCGTTCGTTTTGCTTTATCGTTGATGGATCTTTTGCAATATATGTTTAATGTCAATGAACCTACAAAGGAAGAAAAGGTTAGGACTGAATATTTCCCGAAAACGGTATCTTACCCCATTAAGCCCCAAACGTGTATAATTTGCACTTGGATTTTAGCGAGGAGGGGTGGGGGTCGAAAACCCGAATGAAAAAAACCTATATAGTTAAATGTCCGAAAAAAATCCCCGAATACTAAAACCACGAACGAAAAATTAAATAAAATGGAAGGTTCTGTATAGTTAGTAAATAATATATTTAAAATTAATATATAATGAGTCGCGGTAACTTACATAACCCTTTGCAGTAGAAAAGATAAAGAAAAAAAATTGTATTACCGTATTTTATCTCGAGCGTACGATTTTAGCATTGTTTTATTTACACAAAATGCGCTCGTTCCAATGGAACTGGTCAATCATTTGTACTATATTTTGTTTCTCAATAGTACATACGTATAACGTAATTTATTTAATGATACTGATAGTTTATTGACATTTCTAGTAACAACATTAGGTTGCAGATTGTTGTTGTAGATTTATAAGATGACGACTTTTTATTACAGAATAAGAAGGAATTGTAATCTTTCCATTACCATTGTATGTATTTTTGGACATTCCTGAATATGATCATACAAATTCAGTTTTTCAAAATACAAAATGGTGGATTCAATATGGAAAACGATACGTGTGCAATATTTTGTTATACATGGAACAAAAATTTCCATTTTCGAAAAGTTTGGCGCTCCGGGGCCATTTGAAAATCAAAATCCATAAAAATAAAAATATGTGAATATATATTTTTAAAGTACAAGAACACGTTTCTGATAAGATAGGCGGCCAGTATCTGGTATCATAGTGCAAATTGCACTTTAAAAAAATACCGTACCTAAAAAATAATTTTTCTTTTTAAGTATTGTAAAATAAAAATATGTTAAACATCATTTTCCGAAAATTTGACAATTTAGTAAAAAATTGAACACGATGGGATCATTTTTAACCACTTGACTAGAAGCCGTTATAAAGTATCAAGAAACTCATAAAGATGAATGTCATTTTTTCATAAAACATATCGTTTGACGTAAACAAAACTCACCTACCACCGCCTCTTCCTCCCCACAAGGGGATACGATTAACCCTTTTAAGTATACATTACTTTTGATCAAATTTTAAATAAAATGTTAACGAAGAGATTTTCGGAGTCGCTGAATACGAATATTAATTCAGAAACTCGAAATTCAAAAGGGAGGATACAATATGGCAGACGAATATGATAACAAAATGCACAAGTAAACAAAATAGACAAAAAAATAAAAAAGAACAATATAAAGGTGTACAAAATCCTTCCGCTCCTATGTGTACATTAAGATCGTCATTTTTTAAGCATTTAACAGTGAAGAAACCATACAATCTTTTCATTTTATAAATGAAATTGAGTCCACTATTGTAAGGTCAAAATTTTGCACAATCAATCTGTTATCTCGGGTTATCATATTGAATTTTGGAAATTTGACATTGGATTTGGCAACATAAAGTGCTGTTGAATTATTTTAATTAATTCACGTCTAATTATTAGGCTCTTCATTTTGGATGTTACAATACTGATGATAGTTTCGAATTCGGCATCCAAAAATACCTAAAGAGTAGCGAACGAAATTAATAATGTTTTAGTCAGATCAATTAATTAGTTTTGCTTTTCGGACCATCATGTTGTATTTATCATTTTTAATTTTCAAAATGAGTCTTCATAAATCTTATTAATCATCAATTCTACAAAACTCCTAAATAATAAATTTCAGCGCGTTTCAACGCAAAAAATGCTGTATAAAAACATATATTTTTTTCCCCTGTATTGTATTTTCAAACTGTGATATCAAGTTCGTTGTCAGCGACCTAAAAAACTGCAATGTACTTAATTTCATGTAAATTGTGAAATTATTTCAATATGTACGTATATGACACATTATTATTTGTGGCACTTTTTTAGGTGCACAGATGGTTCATCACTATTGTAGTGGTTGAATGTATCAAACAATTGGCCACTGAGCCAATTTTTTTTGCGGTAAAAGCTGTTTATTCCCTTTTTTATAACGTTTTCATCACAAAGTCATTCATACATGATGTGTTAAACGCAGAAATGCTATTTCACACAATTTTACCAAGGAGTCCAAAGGAATCCTATGGAGTAAAAAATTAAAAAGTAACAATTTTAGAAACGATTTTGACAATATAACAAATGTATATTTTTTCTTGAAAGAACAGGAAACATCTACAATAATCAAATAAAACATAATATATTTTATACAGTATCCCAATAATTCGTAGTAGATTAATGGACATAAAACAATGTTTGTAATAAAGTAACTCGTTTGACATGGCATGTCCCATATACATTGTGCTTATAAGTAAAATACGGTGTTTTAAAGCATTTAATGTTTATTGTTCCAGGTGAAAATCTTTTATTTCCTGGTAATATTTAAGAAAAATAATGTCAACTAGACCGTCGTGTTATTTACGCGATGTTTAATTTAAAGTACACACTTAAATAACAAATTTAGCATTTTTATATGTTTTTGCCATTCCCACAAATAAACGTCAAATTTTAAAAATATTCTCTGTTGTATTCAAAAGAGCGACACTAAGTTGGTAGAAAAATGGGTCATTTCTTTTCTGAACGAAAGAGAATTCAGTCTATTATTAACGCATGTTTACGCAGGCAATCGATATTGAAGGTTTGGCAGTAAGAAAAAATATTTTTTTAAAAGTAGAAAAAATTGTTGCGTATACAAATTGAGGGTAGTTGAGGGTCACAGAATAATTTTATGAGACTTGTGGGAATCATTAGCCTTTTCAAACAGTGCCGTATTTACAAAACCATCGAGTCTCTTCAGTCTGCGAATTTACTTAGAGATATTGCTGCAGGTCATAGTTTTAGTTTTGACGCATTTCTTTAGACAATTCTGATATAAGTTTATAACCAGAATTATATGTATTTTTGAAAAATGAGATATTCGAAAACATTGTTATCAGTTTGCGGTTTCGTCCTCTCGCTACAAGGAATGACAGTTATTCATTGGAACGGAAAATATTTTACGAAGGCAACATTTATCTTCCGTACCCTCCAACTCATATTATTTATATTCGTATACATAAAAGGCTATATATCAATACCCGCTCGTAGGGCATCTACGCATGGAAATCTTCCAGAAATATTTGTGTACTTGTTGTTTTTTGCAAATGGTGCTATAGTTCTGATATCTATCATTTTCGGATTTTATACGAAAAAATGTTGCATCTTATCAACAAGCAGGGATTTGCAATCTCTCGATGATGAATTTGCTAAACGTGGAATACGATTCAGCCAAAACAAATCTGTGATTATCCATCTTGGTTCACAAATATTGGCATTAATACAGCTCACCTTAACATTGTCAGTACTTGAGTTCAACAAGCAAGAATTATCGTATTATTACGAAATCAATGGATGGGGAGTCGTTCCTCCCATATTTGCAGTTGCGATATTTTGCGAATGGATCCATGTCTTGAGGGATAGGCTGAAATGTTTAAATGAAGCATGTCTTCAATTGTACAGAAATTGCGATGAGATTTCAGAACAAATATCAACACTTAAATTTTTGAGGAAGCAACATCAGGAAATAGAGCTTTTGATTTGGGGGCTGGTTGATTCTGAACGTATTTATATGCTTTTATCCGTAATATTGATTTACTGCAGAGCATGTTGGGGATGCAATACGATTTATGCAATGCTTAAGTTCAAATGGAAAGATTTTACTAGTATTATAAGTAGTTTCAGATATACCATAGATATGCTTATGCTTTTCTGTGCTTGTAATCTCTGCACGAGTACCATCGATGAAGTAAGTGATACCAGCAACAAATTGCTTATGTATAAATACTTGATACATCAGAAAACGGGCAGACCAAAAACCGAAAGTCTTTCCTCTTTGTCACAGACAATCTTTACAGTAAAAACAAAGACAGAAAGTGTATTGTAAAGATTGAAGAAGACTTTGGGCTTTTGGAATGTCGATTTTTTTATTTGTTCGTTTTTCTAATCAATCGTAAGTCAACCGTTAGAGCAATTAATTTTATTTTTACAGGTGGAAAAAAGTAAAGGAATTTTACGGAAAATAATGTTAAAATTTCCTATTTTAGCTGAATGCCCAGAAGCAAAGAATTTAGAATCATATCTTGGAAGTTACACAATCGAATTCAGTATGTACGGATATTTTGAACTAAATAACAGTCTTATATCATCGGTAAGCATTAACTAACTATGAACATTTCAAACTTATTTTTAATAAATGTATAATTAATAATATCTAAGTGATTTATTAATTATTTTGTTGGGACAAAGATTGTTCTAGGTTTAATAACCTACACGGTATTGCTGAAGGATATTCTAGTACCATCAACACAAATAAATGCAAAAACATGGCTGAAGCTGTTACTTCTGCAAACTTATCTAAAGAGTAATTTTTTATCATTTTTTAAACAATTTTTCTTATTTTGTGCTTTTTTTGTTGTTATAATTATTTTATTTCATTTATTTTGTCGGCATTTTTTTTTATTTATATCAATCAGATAATTATAGCTCTAAGGAGTGTAGTTGAGATCAAAATACTTTCTGTAAAAGTATTTCTGTATTTGTTACAAAATAGCATTTTTCTGATTTCATAATTCTCCTCAGAACAATATCATCTAACGTTATTTAAGAAAAATATTGTCAATAGAGTTATTTACTAAGTGCATACTTAAGTAACAAATTCATGATTTTTACGTGTTTTTGCAAAAACCACAAATAAATTTCTGATTTGAAAAATATTTTCTGGTCAATAAAAAAGAGCGATCCTAAATTGATAGAAAATTCGTTTCTTTTCTGAACGAAAGTGAATTCACCCTGATATTAACGCATGTTTACGCAGTCAATCGATATTGAAGGTTTGCGCATTAGGACAAAATATTTTTTAGAGGTTGAAAAAATTGTTGCGTATACAAATTGAGGGTAGTTGAGGGTCACAGAATAATTTTATGAGCCTTGTGGGAATCATTAGCCTTTGCCAGCAGTGACGTATTTACAGAAACATCGAGTTTCTTCCGACTGCGAATTTACTTAGAGCTATTCCATCAGGTCATAGTTTTAGCTTCGGTTGGAGCGTTTCTTCAGACAATTCCGATAAAAGTTTATAACCAAAATTATTTGTATTGTTGAAAAATGAAGTATTCGAACACATTGTTATCAGTTTGCGGTTTTGTCTGCTCGCTACAAGGAATGACAGTTATTCATTGGAATGGAAAATATTTTACGAAGACAACATTTATCTTCCGCACTTTCCAACTCATATTATTTATATTCGTATTCATAAAAGGCTATATATCAATACCCGCTCGTAGGGCGTCTACGCATGGGAACCTTCCAGAAATATTTGTGTATTTGTTGTTTTTTGCAAATGGTGCTATTGTTCTTATATCTATAATTTTCGGATTTTATACGAAAAAATGTTGCATCTTATCAACAAGCAGGGATTTGCAATCTCTCGATGATGAATTTGCTAAACGTGGAATACGATTCAACCAAAACAAATCTGTGATTATCCATCTTAGTTCACAAATATTATCTTTAATACAGCTTTCGTTACAATTGTCGGTACTCGAATTCAACAAGCAAGAATTATCGTATTATTACGAAATCAATGGATGGGGAGTCGTTCCTCCCATATTTGCAATTGCGATATTTTGCGAATGGACCCATGTCTTGAGAGATAGACTGAAATGTTTGAATGAAGCATGTCTTCAATTGTACAGAAATTGTGATGAGATTTCAGAACAAATATCAACACTTAAATTTTTGAGGAAGCAACATCAGGAAATAGAGCTTTTGATTTGGGAGCTGGTTGATTCTGAACGTATTTATATGCTTTTATCCGTAATATTGATTTACTGCAGAGCATGTTGGGGATGCAATACGATTTATGCAATGCTTAAGTTCAAATGGAAAGATTTTACTAGTATTATAAGTAGTTTCAGATATACCATAGATATGCTTATGCTTTTCTGTGCTTGTAATCTCTGCACGAGTACCATCGACGAAGTAAGTGATACCAGCAAATTGCATATGTATAAAAAACCGAAACCTGAGAAAACGGGCAGACCAAAAACCGACAGTCTTTCGTCTTTGTCACAGACAATCTTCACAGTAAAAACAAAGACAGAAAGTGTGTTGTAAAGGTTGAAGAAGACTTTCGGCTTTTGGACTGTCGATTTTTTTATTTGTTCGCTTTTCGAAAAAATCGTTAGTCAACCGTTAGATCAATTTATTTTATTTTTACAGGTGGAAAAAAGTAAAGGAATTTTACGGAAAATATTGTTAAAATTTCCTATTTTAGCTGAATGCCCAGAAGCAAAGAATTTAGAATCATATCTTGGAAGTTACACAATCGAATTCAGTATGTACGGATATTTTGAACTAAATAACAGTCTTATATCATCGGTAAGCATTAACTAGCTACGAACATTTCAAACTTATTTTGAATAAATGTAGAATTAATAATATATGTGCTATTTATTAATTATTTTGTTGGGGCAAGATTGTTCTAGGCTTAATAACCTATACGGTATTGCTGAAGGATATTCTAGTACCATCAACACAAGCAAATACACAAAACATGGAAGAAGCTACTACTTACGCAAACAATATTGTTACTACAGCTCCTTAATGTACTAAATCGATAATCTCATTACAAAGTGAAATTCTTTGTCGTATTGAAGCCAGCAATAGTTATTTGTTCTTGCAGACAAGATTAATTTTCTCCTCATATTTTTGGCATTAATTTGATGGCGAATTATTTACTTTCAACTCAGGTGCAAAGTCAGGAAGTGAATTAACGGTTCAATCAGGTAACCAAATACATTTTCAGTCATGAAGATGTTTTCAAGATCCAAGATTAGCCGAAAATCAGAACCGCCTACATCCGCCATTTCATGGACCATATACCCGAAATCGTGTAAGCTGCGTATCTCTCAACATTTTGGCAATACGGTCAGATCTTGCGAATCCAAAAGCGACTTCCTCCGTCTTGTGACCTGAAGCTCTATCGTAATTGAGATCCCATAAATCCCATAAATCTCTTGATCTGGGCCAATTTCGTTTAAATGCCGGAACTATTATATTGATCCACTTCCTTTAACGTGTAGTCCCCGAAGAAAGAGTGATTTCATCCCAAAAATTAAAGGCAATTATAGATTTACGAATTAAATACGGACATAATGCATTCAATTGAATTATTATTCCTAAATTGAAAGAAATTACATAAAATTATATCGAAAAGTTGCCACAATGATGGACCTAATAATTTATACGTACCGGATAATAATGCGTATTAATTCGTTCTCTGAATTCTATGACCACACAAGTTTTCATATTGTTGGAGACCTACGCGTATCAAAATTTGACCACTATATTAATTCCGCAGCTGTGTTTTGGCAGACAATAAATTGATGTATTCGTCTGTGTTTTCACTGATTTATATTTAGGAAGTTTATGCAAATTGCTTCTAAATGATTGTTATTAAATTATGACGCAATTCCAATTACCATATAATAAACTAAATTATAATACATTTAGATAATTATATTTTCCCCTGAAAATTACATGTTTGTAAAATAGTTTAAAAATTATTCTGCTTAATAAACATTATTTTGTTTTCAATGGATCATCTGGATGATGACCAAATAAAAACGCACAGGAATAAAGTCACGCTTAAAGACACGCATATTATCTTAATCATGGTTTTGTAAAATTCATGTCAATAAAATACTTAAAAACCAGAAACTTTTATACATTTATTTTATTAGTCATTTTCTATGTTAAGAAAGTATAATTTCTAGGAAACGACTTTAGAATAAGGGAAAATTGCCACTCATTCAGGGTGAACAAGATTGCAATATTGTATGTAGAATCTAAAAAATATCACTGTACAAATCAGCCTTTCAAAAATTTGTTACAGCTCTGCACTTGCTGAATCATCCAATACGATCCTTCCTTTTATAGGAGATAGCAATTTGAAAGTCACTACTAACGCCTACTGCGATAAACTTCCTTTTGATTACGCGCATCTCGTCTTTGTACACATGGTCACGATTTCATTTTTGTAACGTTAGTAGTTCTTGTTACTAATAACGCATCTGATTAATTAAGATTATGATTACTTCGTATTATCTGAATAGAATTTTTATTTTTTAACCGTAAAATGATATAGTGATCACCTTGTTCAGATTTAATTAGAAGAGTTTTCTATAATAATTGTACTCAATTATAAATGTAGATGATAATAAATATTATAAGTAACGATAATTCAAGTACAAAACTGCTTTAAATCTACAATATAATAAAAATGACTTGTATGTAGGTTATCGGATAAAAATTATTTTTTCACTGTTTATGTTTAAGTTAGTAATCTACCTTTATTCTAAAATTTAATGTATAGCCGCATTATACAACTCAATGTTTGTGTATTTATGTTGTGGAAACGATTATATCAACCACAAATTGAGTAATATTGATACTTAACTATTTACTCAATGAATATTGTGTAAATGTTGATACAACTGTTAGTAAAACTGTTATGAAACCAATAATTGATCGTCACAAGTCGTAGTTGTAACGTTTATCTGACTTTTTATAAGATTTATACTCCTACTTTAACTGATAAATGTAAAACTTTATATTTCTATTAATATAGCTATTTTATATTTCCATTTTAGTTACTTATGGCGCTACCAGAACACATTCATAATAGATGCCTTACATGCATATCAGTTACACACACCTACATTAGCGTGTTTCCAAAACTTACAATTTTCGGTCTATAGTGAGAATCGAAAGAAAAAAAAAGAAAAATATTTTGTCTCTATGTACAAATCGATTGAATTCGATTTAGAGGCCACGCAAAGCGCATGAAGTTTTGTATTTGATTAACGTGGGAAAAAATTGATGTTTTGGTTCTGATTTTTTATCTCTCTAAGTACCCGTCGAAAAAATAGAGAACATGCTGAATCGAAAACTGACTAATTTCTGAATAATCTTGAATTTTTTGGATATATTCTGTAGTGTCATTGAAGCGCAATGTAGACTCGAGAATTTCATAATTTTCCCTTTTAACTCGTAGATGTGCCAATTTTCTATATGAATGACACGCTTGTACATTTACTAAAGGTACGCCAGTTTCAAACAGTCCAATTACGACCGTATTGAGAATAACGTGATCAAAATTACAAAAAATGTCATCCAACAAGTTGTTTTTTTAATAAAATAAACCAAAAAATCCCCTTTTCGAAGCATTACTTTTTTCAATTGTTTTCTTTTCTAATATATCGCAATCAAAGTATGACAAAAGTTAGCAGAAATGTTTTTCTGATAGTTATGCTTTAAAAATATGCATTGAGCATGGTCGCTATATTTTTCGCTGCGTATTTAGAGACATAAAGAATCCTAACCTAAACATTAATTTTTTTTCCCATGTTAATCAAATGCAAAACTTCAGGCATTCTGCGTGACCTCTATAAATCGAATAATCGATTTTTACAAAGAGACAAAATATTTGTCTGTTTTTTTCTTTCAATTACAACTGCATCCCATGATATAACACCCTAACTTACATATTTAATATCGAGTCTCAAATGCACGCTATACGCAGTAAGTTTTACAAATACTTATGTCTAAACTATATCGCACCACAGATTCACATTTAGCGACCCCTAAACCTCCGAATAATGAATGTCTTGTATTTTGCGAGAATCTCTTAATTTTTGTCGCCATAGTGCATCACCCATTTAGAATTTTCAATTTATGGATGCAGATTCGCAATCAGTGTCCCAAATAATTGTTAGAATACTAAAGTTAAATGCCTTGATCAGTAGAAAGAGGTTTTCGAATCGGTTAGCAAAAATCATTTAAAAACTCTTCAGTATTGTTTAAACAACGAAGCCCATGATATTTGGTACATATTTACGTGCCTATCAATATATAAAATTCAATGAAGACTTTTGCGGAGTTAAGCCTCAAAATTTAAAGATTTCCACGATTTTCTCGCAAAAATTAGTTAACTTCTCATGATAAATTATCTTAGGGATATCTCAGGAATGACCCGTTGATAAACCGGATATCCATGTCCATAGAATAAATATCCTAGAAAATGGAATATTGTTTATCCAAATATAAGATATTTGCTGCAATATTTGGAGATGTTAATTAAATATTTCAGTAAATACCTAGAGAAAACTTGAAAGACATCCTTGGAACAACTCAGGATATCTTGAAATATCCCGAAAAATAATAAATTCTTGTAATAGAAAACCGTAAAGGAATACCTTAATGCTATATTTTAAATTTCATATTTTTAGTATTTCAACTTTGCTGCAAGAAAATGAGTTCTCTTTAAATATTTCAGCATCTAAGCTGGATGAAAAGGATCCATTTCGAGTCAAAATACAATAATCGATATCGAACCAATCCTTTGTCAAAATCGAATTTGAGTTGTAACCACGATTTTTTAATTGAGTAAAAGATATACAATTTAAAAAAATTGTTAAGGATTGTAACAATAAGATTGCACTGAGAACGGCAGAACAGAAAAACTTTCTTAGAGAAACAGCGGAATAGTGTTTCTCGAAGACATTCTTTGGTAAAATGGACCATTTTAGCAGATAACACTCCACTCCTGAAAACAAACGTGATTCGAAGTCTGATCAATCCCACTACTCCAGAATGGTCTTTGGAACCCGATCGATATTGTCAAAGTCCACTGAGGTTTAAAAAATAGTCAGTACTTCTGAAATTCAAAAATAAAAATCTCTGATGGATTCTGAAATTATATGAACCTTCTTGATGTACAGCGCACATAGAATACTGATAAAGTATGAAAAGGTTATTGTTTATTTGTTTATTATTATTTTCTAAATGGTTGTGTTCTGCGCGGAGGTTGGAGTTACTCATCGTATAACAAGAGAGTTACCAACGATTGCTTTGAAGAAAAGGAACACATTTTTGTTTAAATTTGCTTTACAGCCTAGACGAAAAAACATGTCAGGTTGAAAACTGATGACAAAGAAGTTGCCAATAAAGCTTCTACCTTCCTTATTCGTATTCTAAATGTTTTGGATAGAAACTACAATTTCGGGTTTAATCAATTTTTTATTTCTTAATTGCAGAAATTCCGACTATTTTCCAAATGTTAGTAAACTCGACCAGTTTAACAGATTCAATTTTTCGGACTGTTCAAGGATATCATCGTTCGTATTTAACCTCATCAACAATTTCAGGAGTGGAGTGTTATTAAAATTTAAGTTAGTGTTAGTAAAATCTAATTAAAATTTTCTGTTTGTTTAGAGAGCATCTTTGAAGGGGTCTATTCCGCTTTTTCTAACCTTTTCTATCATTGGTGCCGAGATCGTTTTGTTGTCTCTCCGCCAATACAATTGTCAATTTAAATTAAATTTGAATTAAATGGCTGGAAATTAGTTCAGAATACACATTTTATAGGTTTTAATTTTCCGACCGTTATATAAATTAATATATTCTTAAATAGTGTTGGTTTTTTTCGGTCATATACATAATAGAAATTAAAAATGGTTGAGTTTAATAAAGATTTAAAAATTAGAGCGAAATGAAAAAAAAAACAAACAAGGGTTAATAATTTGGAGGGTTTTTTTTTTGTAATATAAATAATAAATAAAATCTAACAACATTTCGACGAAGAAAAGTTTCCGTTTTGATTCCGCTTTGGAATATGTGGTGGGTGGCTTCAGGATATCTAAGAAGGAATTAGGAAAGAGAGAATTTTTTATATCTCTTGGATGTCTTAATGATATTTAATACACCCCGGTAATCTCTAGGATAAACCTAAATTTGTCTAGATATCAGTGGGACCATGCTGAGGATATATGTTTGATAGCTTTATGCAGCTTTGATCAAGCTTTAATAGTATGTATATATGAATCTGTAATATGTTTTTATAAAATTCAATTAAGCCATCGAAAAAAATATACAAGATATTTATTCATTACAAATATTACATCCACAAGTATACCTTTACTATAAAAGACTATTTAAGGTACGTTAATGACAAACATTCCATTTTTTTCAGTATACATTTCAGAGCTAATCAAACAAAGAAGTCTTAAATTCTTTCATATTTTTATTCAAGTAGGAGACTAAGGATTTTTTGTAACATTATATCTAATTAGAGCAAAATTGACAATAGGCTGAACTTATGAAAATTACCAGCTGGTCATAGAAAGTCTTATTTAAATAGCAGGCATTTACGATAATTGAATACTTGTACGTTTCGGACAAAGGAAAGTGACGGAGTGAAACTATCCAATTTTTGTTGGAGGTACAAAAAAAGGCCAAGTATGCCCTTAATGTCAGATTTTTTGAGCCAAGTCGGTACTTAGCCGTCACCGTCATGTGGGCAGTGAAATCCTCCGAAGCGGTGCACTGGGTGCAGGTTAACGCGTGCAGGTTGCAGTCACTGTCATCGGCAGCTTATTTTCCACCCAGATCGTTTTTTGGGGTTCATCTAACACATAGCCCGAAAGGTAACACGACGAGAGAGAAGATGTTCGAAGGGTGCGCGATCGCGCGGCGCGTTAGAGGGCAAAAGCGAACCGAAACCAACATATGGGAAGCATACGGTGAGCAGGCACCGCCTCCCCCCCTTCCTTCAAGGGTTTAATCTACTGCCAAAGTATCGTCGAAAAAAATCAGGTGGCTCTTTGCGTCTTACATAGGCACCCACACCCATCTCAAAATTTATACATATATATGTAAGAGTGTAAGCTTCACCCCATTCCTTGCTCCCGAAACCTGCGTCGTCGATAGTTGGTAAACGCATTTTTTCGTATAGATCAAGGCACGTGGCTATACACGCGTTTCACGTGTGTCTGGCTTCTTTAGATGAAGGTATGTGTGCGTGTGTGTGATGAAACGTCGAAATTTCGAGACGGGCTATTATTTAATTACCGAGTCGTTCCGAAATTGACTGTTTACGAACCAACTGCTGCTACCAAATAAATATTTAATAAGTATATGACGAAATTCGAACACACAAAAAGTTCGATCTGAGGACCTCGCTGTCATGAATACTAATGGGTTTGTGTGATATGTCCCTATCGTATAAATGTATGACTTTACCGATTAGCGCCCTATCTCATTTCAGACAAACCTGTAGGTATCTTGTATGTTCATTTTTTTCAGATAAAGGGCTCTGAAGAACAAAAATCAAGGTATTTTGCTAGAAATATTATTTTCACGATGAGAGTAATTTTTTACCCTCATCATAAATACAAATAATTATTTTATCGTGTAGGAAGTTATCATATTCTGAGACGAGGGAGTGTGAGCCTAGTCTAATTTACAGAAGTTGAAAGATGTGTATACTAGGGATATACTGCAAATATGCTGATTTTTGGCTGGCAGGAATATCTTTAGGATGTTTTATACCGTTTTTTTTCTGGGTGTCTCAGTGCATAAGATATATGTGACTAAAGACGTCGATTTGTTGATTACGGCGTACTATACGTATAACTTCAGCCGGGAATCTTTGTCAACACATTAAAAAACAGTCGAAGGGTATAATATTTATTTATACAGTAGATTTAAGCATATTTTTTAGGAAATAAATATTACGGATAATATCAAATTGTTAACAAATTGCAGGATTTGTTTAATTTGAAATCAATAGTCATGGATCATCTAGTGTTAATTAATTAATGTTGACGTTTCAACGGTCCATGTCGTCATCTTCAGAACAATAAAAATTGTTGGTTTTTTTGGAAAAACATTGCGTCGGACACAATGTCATGTCGTAGACATTCATCTCGTGAAAAAAATATACGAAGACCGCATTTCGTGATGGTTCATCTGACACAGGATTAGTTTAAGTTGGAAATTTCGTGCTGTGATCACCATTGTGTACTTGTATTAGTAATTATAAATGCAACTCATTTTAATTTTCAAATTTCGCTCATATTTGGCTCGATATTGTAGCACCGATTATGAATCATATATTATGATTTGTCATAAACTTAGAACATGCGTATGACCCATGCAATGTCGATGTGCTTTAATTTTTTGTTTCTTAACAGGAAGTTTTTTAATGTATTGGAGGCAAATCGTCTTGAATAGAATAAAATGTTTTATATAACAAGACACAATTCGTTTCTGCCTTATGTGTTTTCATTTCCAAAATATAAAAATATTTTATTTTATTTTATGTCACATAAACGGACCTATAATGTTTTTAGTATGTGTAACTTATAAAGCGCCGGCTGACAAGTTAAAAAAGTATGTACGTATATATATATATATATATATTGTTTGTTATATATGTATTTATATAACAAACAATTCAGTTCATATTAGAGATCATAAAATATAAATGACATTGTACCATTATTACCATTATGCTCGTAGACCAATTCCTCACGTTAACATCTTCAATTGGCGGATGCGGATCGAAATAACGACAAATGAAAAAGCCGGCAGGGAAAAAAACCGACAGTAAAAAAATGACACTTCAAAAAATGACTGTCCGCTGTTCGATGTATCTATTTTTTTTATGTGTCGGTTTTTGACTATCGGCTTTTCGACTGTCGGCTATATGAATGTCGGTTTTTCGATTGCCGGATCTTTTACTATCGGTTTTTTGAGCTGTAGGCTTTTTGATTTGTCGGTTTTTCGATCCGCACCCCAATTGGCAAAGGATGGACTTTTTAAATACAGGTAACAAAAAACGACCTGAACAACTCTGGCAAAGAAGTATCAATCTCTTAGTTTGTAAAAAATTTGTCTCTACATACTAAACATGACTGTATCACCCGAGTCGTAATGCTTCAGTTTCTAACCGACATAAGCAGTGTTACTTAAAAGATACACAAAAACTTGTAAATATATAGAATATTATGTAATAAATAAACATGGGAATCAATATAAACTTTTATATACAAAAAATTCGCAGTTTCATTAATGTCTCCTTTTGATACACAAACAAACCTATTAAAATATTCGAAAATCGCGTTATACTTCATTTTCCAGTATAATTTACCAAACAAAGTGTAAATTAAAAATTGTGGGAAGTTTAATCCAAATTTAAGTTCAGAAAATGAATGTACACCGTATCCACCAAAATAATTACAAGAATTTTACAACAATTACGAAAAGTTATCAGATGTTTACTAAAGTTATGAATCTGGTGTTTATAGGTTAGAAAGGGGTTCTATATTCTTTTCTAAACTGGATCATTAACTGATTGTAGGACGTAATCATTTTTCTTATTTACAAAAATTACCGCGTTTATACTGGTAAAAATACGTGTCTTTTACCTTTTAAAAGGTATATTTATACCGAAGACGAGATGTGTTAATAATCTTTGTCTCTTAAAATGCAAAAAAAATATTTTTATCCCTATATGTACAAGACTTTTTTACATGGTATTGGAATTCCAATACCCGTAAAAAACATTTTTCTCAATGTGAAATGGCATTTATCAAGTATTTCTGTACGTGATTTGCACAGGATTAACAAACAGATTTACTGAAAATTAGTGACAATAGAAGAAAAATATATAATAAAAGTTTGAGGGTAGGAATTAGATAAAACCGTTTTCAACTCTTCATGTTCTGGATCAAAAACCAGACAAATCACAAAGCAGGCACTTCAAAAAGCAGACATTTAAAAAGCAGACACTGAGAAACCAGACACTTACAAAAATAGACATTCAAAAACAGGCATTAAAAACCAGGGACGCACCTCAAAAACCAAACAAATCACAAACAGGCACTTCAAAAACCCGACATTCAAAGACCAGACATTTCAAAAACAGATATTTCAAAATACAAACACATTTTGAAAGTCAGTTTTTGTAAATATCTGGTTTATGAATCTCTGTTTTTGGAAATGTCTGGTTTTTTAATGTCTGTTTGTTTAAATGTCAAGTTTTTGAAAGTCGGGTTTTTTAAGTGACTGTTTTGTGATTTGTTGGATTTTTGAGGTGCACTCTCATTTTCGAATAAGTTCGTAGACATTACTTGACTTCTGCGCGGTACTGACTTATTAAAATCGAACGACTAAAACACTCAAACACGAAAACACCTATTACGTATTATACCAACCGCTTTAAATACAAAAAAGTGTATCAACGATTCAATTAAATCTTTTTAATGCAGAGTTTTTTTTTTGTTCAGCGTCAATTTTAAAGCATAATCTTCAGTTTGGCAATGCCGTACACAAAAAGTAGACTTTTTCATATTGCGGCTTAAAATTAAATGTAAATTATTATCACTTAACGATTTCTTTACTTGTTTTTTGTTCATTCAAATATGTAACGAACCTCTAATCGTTTTCATTGTGTCAGTAATTATTGGTTGTTAGTGACATCTGCGTTGACCACCAAAGAATATTTTATTGCATTACTTTGTAATCTGTTTTTAAGAATGAAATTGGATTATAACGACGTATTTTTGAAAAGACTATTAAATACCTATATGTTACGAGGTTACTTCGTCGTTTTCGTGTTAATGGTCAGGGATATTCCTGGAAAACTCTGTTATTCAGATGCATCCTCTTTTTTAGTCATTGATACACTTGGAGCGCTTTTGATTTATTACTGGAGGTTGCGGTGTGATTAATACAACGGAAGTAAGGTTGATTACATGGAATGTGTAATCGATATCGACGAGTTAATCAATCATTCATTTCTGTTTTATAGTCTGGATAATGTCAAATTTATATGGACTGTAGTTTGATTGGATGAAATCGTTTGGTTTTCTCTTTTTTGACACGTGTCATAACTCATGTAAAAAGTGTGCTTATTATTGGATGCCACAATATTTGCAAAACTTTATATTGTTTTTTGTTATTTATTTTCTTATATTCCCTGAAAAAATCAGGAAAAACAGAAAAATATGATCATAGAGAGAAAAAAGGGTCAACCATGAAAAAAAGTTAGAATCGTTTATTTGATGAAAGCAGAATTAAAAAAATGAAGATATATCGGAATATGTTATTTTTACATTTCAGAACAGTAACTATTATCCTTTATATCAAACATATGGTAAATATATCAAAATAACAAATTATTTTTATATATTATTTATTAATGATTATATAAATTAAGTTAGATTTTTATCCTGGTAATACAATGACTAAGAAAAACATTTACCAATTTTAACGAAATGTTAGTTACCTAGTCGGAACTAAATCTTAATCTTTGGTAGTTTTTAACCTACTTGTCATTAAACTGACTAAAATTAAGTTAATCCGACAAACTATAAGCAGCTAAAACTATAAAATAATTTGTCCTCTCTGCGTCACACATCATTCAATTAAACCATGCACATCATGTGCTAAATTTTTTTCTCAGAGTATAACATTTAAAGCAAAATAATCATTTCGTTAGTACTAATAATACGTAATACTTAATAATTTAACTCGTGTTTGTTATTAAACATTTTACTCTCTTAAAATGCTTAAAGGAACTAATTTAATCTGTCTGTGTACATAATGGAAATATTTTGGATATTTCAGATGGTAATTTCGGATAAATTATTGTTACAATTTGTTCTGTGAAAATCACTGTATAATATTAAAAAATGTAATACCATTATTATATTTCATAACAAAATAGAGATAATTAAAATTTGGTTTAATTAGAATTTAAATTGTCATTGAACTATTTATTGAAATCTATAACTCAACACAAACTTAAACCAGTTAATCCAAAAAAATTTTACCGTACGATTATGAAACGTTCTGTTGCTTTAAACCTTACGTTTTAGTTTCTTAGTTCCGATGACTAAATCATCTGTTCTGTAGGGGTAATAATACATTAACCGACTACTAATCCTCTTTATTTTTTTGCTGTTTCCATATTGAACAGGAAATTATTTTACTGCAGATTTTAATTTGTTTGTATTCGTAAACTAGGTGAATTAATTACCTCGACTAATAAATGGCATTATTTGGAATGCTTGAATTACATTTCTGGTAACTGAGCCTAAAAGCATCTTACGTAACCGAGTAAAGTCTGGTAACTTAAGTTTTCGTATGTATAACTTATTAATTTGTCGATATTTTTAAAACAGTTTATAGAACATTTGTTCAAATCACAAAAGTTTCAAAATATTTAATTTTCATTAATAATCGTACATTTGCACGTGTGTCAATTCTCTACACAATACAGTCATCAAAGAACTCCGATTCTCGTAATCTACAGTCGATTGATTTGAAAAGGCTGCCATTCAATCATTACCCTCTTGCAATAACCCCTGCCCACACAACACGTGGCAAAAAGGTGATATTTCATTTTTAAAGATGATTAAAGTTCACCTATTATAATTTAACGACATCGGAATGAATTTTCTTTAAATAAGATGTTTTATGTACTTCCTACCAAAATTGCTGAATCATGAAAACGGAACGCCGAATAGAATTTGGAAGGAAAGAGTTGAAATGACTAACTAATTAACTAGATACTCAGTGTAAATTTTAGTTACGGTGGTGATGAGGTCGCTTTCGCTAAATGTGTTCATTTAGGGATCAACTAGAAAACGTCAAATTTTTTAAAATGCAATTGTCATTGATTTTTTTCTATTTGGTTTTTGAAAATTTTATTTCTTTAGTAGTAATTACATTTTTATAAATCAAGGTTTGCAGATACTAAAATATAAAATGATTTTAATTTCGTGTAATACATAGCTTGATAATAAAGAAACTTACGTTAATTATTATAATAGTTAAGTGAGACAAAAATTTTATAAATATTGTTTAAATTATTTTTAACACTTGAAATTAACATATCGCATTCTGTTAAAAATAAACAGTTGTACTTAAATCACTATTAAGAATGACAATACTTTAAGTAGTAGTTGTCAGTAACTACAAAACAATTTCACATGAATATGATACATCATCAGAAGCATTTAATTATTACCACTTTTAAAGACAAGAGATTGAAGCACTAAAAATATATTTTTTAAATATTTTAGTAACAAATATGTATAATTTATTAACATTCACCAATACTGAGAAAACTGATGATATAATAATAAAATTAAATAAACAATTGAGTTTCTCTCGGTAATACGGTCCTCTTACTAATTCTGAAAAAGTAAACAAAGAACATATGACGTAACTGGGATATCAGTTCACGTCTAGCGCAATAAATTATTCAGTACTTATATGATAATATCTAAGCCTAGAATGTATT
The DNA here is from genome assembly GCA_030407085.1 of Trichopria drosophilae. NCBI lineage: Eukaryota > Metazoa > Arthropoda > Insecta > Hymenoptera > Diapriidae > Trichopria > Trichopria drosophilae. The sequence goes on from CM059582.1 coordinate 187,689,990, forward strand.
TTTAATTTTATCACTGCTTAAATGCTGTATCCTGGCATTTAATGCAGTATAAAATGAAAATTAGATTTACAAACTTAAAATTGAATGTCGCGTCCAGGGCAAGGATGCCATAAGCCCTGCTGAAGAGCACAACATGGCATCCTGGTGCGAAACGCATTTTAACAATAGTTCCAATTATAAGCGCTAGAGGGATGATTTTTAATATTAAGTCCAGTAGTAGGTGATTCAAAATTGTTACATATAAGTACCGAATAATTTATTGCGCTATACGTGAACTGATACCTCAGTTACGTCATATTTTCTTTGTTTACTTTTTGCAGAATTAGTAAGAGGACCGTATTACCGAGAAAAACTGAATTGTTTATTTAATTTTATTAACGCGGTCAAGAAATATACCTGTATTTACTTATTTACTATTATATATAGAATAATACAGTTTAGTATTAAAACTTACTGTCATTGTACAACAAACATTGAGAATAATGAGTTAGAAAATTAAGCTTTTACTAAATGTTGTATTTTTATGACGTTCTTAATTGTCATTAATAATGCACAGTCACTACGTTTAGGAATGACCCAAGAATTGTATACGAATCTGGGTTAGACTGCCAGATGTTGGGACTTGACAACTGTTGACTTTCGGTGCTTCCTTCTTTTCCAACTATAGTCGCTAATTCTTGGTTAGGTAAGACAGATGAAACAAGAGTCGAGAATTATTATCTAAATCGAGCAGATTTCTAATATTTTGGCCACGGTCAGCATTGATGGCCCCCAGACTATAGTGTTCTGTATTTATTTACAGAATATATCATTGTATATATTTATGAAACGAACTTACAGAATAGTATCATGTGATAGTATTATAAATAAATGGTGTTGTTATGTAGAAGTATACATATATAATAAAAAATATAAAAGGTCGGCTTTATCCTACAAATTAGTTTGATGAGAGTTTTTCTCGACGTTTCGAACAACTTGTGTTCATTTTCAAGAGGTTACTGCTGTGATAGTATTGTTTCTCGATACATTTTCTTGATTCGAAACTTGTCACAAGTTAGTTGATTAATGACACATCTATCGGTATCAGAAAATACTATTTGTTCAGCATTGATATCGTTTATATATAATATACTTACAATCAAAACTGTAATTACTATAATTTCTCTGATAATGTAATTTTACTACGCAGAACGAAACAAAGTAGATTGAGATTCGTTGATTCTGTGGAATAAACAGTGGTTACATCTGTACTTTATAATAAACGATTAAATGTTTTGAAACGAATAAATACGAGATATTAATGGGTTTTTGAAATTGACGTTAAGATTGAGGTTATGTACGTACATGCTTCCAGAAGCATTAGGAAGCAACCACTCGCTTTGATTTTTATAGAAATACTTGCTAATGCCTCTAGAAGTATTATGTACATAAAATAATTGTCAATAACTTTTAATTCGCTGGGATAATCTATAAAGAAACGGTCAAATTGTAACTTACATATTGTGACAAAATAATGAAACAATTTGATGATGAGGGAATCAATTGTTCCGCAGATTAGAAATTGATACCCCATGCACTTTGAGGTTAGTTCGTGATAGTTTCAATAGGGTATAATAATATTTTTGTCAAAAAATGGTAAATTTTACTTGCTTGAAGAATTCTGACATTTGTTTTTTCGAAACGACTCCTTGTGCTGCTTGTGTAGTACCTTATAAAAACTGCCAGTCTTTTGCGATGAAGTTGACCCATGGATAAACATAGTTCTATGCGTATAATATGCTCTATATTATCTGCGCTGACCGAAAATCTAACTTCTGAACTTCGAATTTTATTTGTTGATTATTGAGAATGCTACTGTCAATCATTCTAAATCTTTCTGCAAGTATTGAGTAGCTTGTGTTTTAATTTTGAATAATTTAGAGTAAGATATAAAATCACTTCACAATTCCGAATAAAGCATTGGCCTGAATGTTGCGGACTTATTTGAAATGATTTCTAAGATTCTCTATTCTCATTCGAGAAAAAGGATTCACAAGTGTTAAAGTAACATTGCTTCTGAATCATTCTTCGTTTTCTGACAAACGATATAAGTTGTATAATTCTATCAAATTTGACATGTGATATTTTAACCCTTACATGCACACATCTATTTTTTTTTTTTGAGGATTGATCTGAAATTTAATACTTGAGGTTTTTGGGGTTGCTGATTACGAATTTGAATTTAGAATTTCGATCTTTAATATGGCGGAATCAAAATCGCGGATTAAAATGCGAAATGTGATTTGATTTGTATGAATTTAAGTTTATTAATCAGGGTTTTTCGAGGTCGCTCATTATGAATCTAAATTCAGAATTTCGAAATCCATCTCGGCGATTTGAAATTCGCTGATCGAAATGCGAAATGTTATTTGATTTATGTGAAATTTGTTATTCCGAGGTTTTTGGGGTCGCTGATTACGAATCTGAACTTACAATTTTGAAATCCATTATGGTGATTTGAAAATGACCGATCAAAACGCGAAATATGATTTATTTTGTATGATATTCATGACTCGGAGCTTTCTAGGGTACCTGATTACGATTCAATATGTTGAATTTCAAAAGATACACTAAAATCCGCGAGAAGTCATTAGATTTTAAGTAAATTTTTATAAGGGTTTTTATTGCGGTTATAAATAATTATTATGAGTTTCTATTTAAAATTTGGGAGCTCAGTACGGAGGATTCAACATTTTAAATTTTACTATTTTAAATTTCATAATCGCAAGATTACATTAGTAATTAGTAATCATAAAAACCGACGATATTCAAGCAAATCGGACGAATTTAAAATAATTTGTCCACGATATTGGATCCGTTACTTTGAATTTTGCACAACAAACATTAGACTAGTAATGAGCGACCTCGAAAACCCCCGAATAATGAGTTTCAAGCGAATCCTACGAATTTCAAATAATTTGTCCGCCATATTAGATTTACTATATCGAAATTTTGATAAACTACCATAGGATTTATAATCAGCGCCCGTAAAAATATAAAATGTTAATCATGTTACATTTAATAATTGCGTATTCTTAAAAATGACTTTTGGTCTAATCTGAGGAATTTCAAATAATTTGTTCACCATGGTGTATTCTTTATTTTCAATATTGAAAAATTAACTTCAGATTCGGGATCGGCCATCTCGAAAACCAACGTATAACGAATGTCAAGTGAATTTAACGAAATTTGTCGACCATTTTGGATCCGCCATTTTTAATAAAAAAAACTGTCGTCGGATTCGTAATCAGCGATTTCGAAAATCACTGAGTTATGATTTTCAAGCGGAATTACTGAATTTACAAAGATTCGTTCGACATATTGGATCTGCCATTTTGGATTTTTAATAATGATCGTTTATATTCAGCGCCCTTAAAAATATAAAATATATTATCATATTACATTTATAATTTCGATTTTTCAAAATGATTTCTTTCTAAAAAATGATTCTTTCGGAACTGTATTTGATTATTTTTTATGAAATTATAATTTGTTTTATGTAAACTCCATGTTCTGTAGTATATTGGTCATTATATTGACACCAAATATAAAGAATTATATAGGTCAAAACTCGATAAAACTGACAAGTAACACTATACCACAATTGTGACACGCCAATTAGTCTGCAAATTGGCATATTTTCGAAAAATAATCCATACGTATTTTTTTATATCGACAAAGAAGAAGGTTAAGGGTTGAAACTGATCCCTGGATTGCTCGAAACCCCATAAAATTTATAATAGCATGCACGCACATTGCTGTCTGAGGAATTGTTTTGGTTCGCTGATTTTGATTCTAAACTAAAATTTTTAATATTCATAATGGAGCATCGAAAATGGCGGACCAAATTTTACAAAAGTTTTTTTGTAAAATGTACTATACAGAGACTTTTGGAGTCATGATTTTGTATATGAAAAACGAAAAACCTTTGTAAAATTTGATCTTCCACTATAGATCCGCCATTTTCAGTTATGTAAATATGACCTCAGATTCGAATTTAGCGACCAGAAAAATCCTCAGACCAACTTTTATGGAAATAAGTTTTCCTTCATATCTGCGTGCATATTATTATACATTTTAGGGATTTTCAGTAATTCAGGGGTCAGTTTCAACCCTTAAACCCTCTTCTTTACCGATAAAAAAAATATGTATCGATTACACAGGTTAACATCGTTTTGTTGTTGGGTAGCTGTGGGTCATTTCCGACGTAATTTTATGCGTAGAATCAGAATCCGAAGTCAGACGTGGCCCATCACGTCAGGATTTTGAGATATTTAAGGTTATGTACTCGAAAAACGCGTTTTTTTTGCTATTTTTGAGGTTATGCAGAGAAGATACAACATTTTTAGGAATTTTTTCTTTCGTTGGATCGTAGTATTATTATTTTTCTTTAATATGGGGTGCGCAGAATACCATTACGACTTTTCTTCACCAAGATACGCCAATTTAAAATTACGATATAGATGTAAACAAATTTACCTTGAAATGCTTTTGCAGAACAAGTTCAAGGTCAAATTCAGTGTCATGAAACCTAAATAAATATAAACAACTATATAAAATATGGATAATAACTACGTTTCAATATTGTGACTGTTTTTTTTTTTGATAACGTTAATGGAATATATCTCGTATTTTCAAAATGGCCGTAACTTTGTAAGAATAAATCTTAGGTGATCGAATAAAACCTCATTTTGAAGGGTAAAGGTAGTACTAAAAGATGCAAATAGGCCAATAAAAATTGTTACGTCCTATATATAATCTCAAACGTAGCAAAATAACGCATTTTTTGAGTATATGACCTCAAATATCTCAAAATCCTGACGTGATGGACCAATTCTGACTTCGAGTTTGGATTCTACGCATACAATTACGTCGGAAATGATCCACATCTTCGCAATAACATCCAAGATCCTCTTTTTTGTAGACCTGTGTTATTTTTCAGAGTTCTAACAATATACCAACTTGCAGTTCAATCGGCTTGTCACGCTTGCGTAGTGTTACTTGTGAGTGAAACAAGGTGATCTTATACTCATCGAGTTGCGCCATTGTTGTAACAGTTAAACTTATGCCCTAAAAAATGGAACTAAGTATCTGGTGCAAAATACAATGATTTCAATGAAAAGTAAAATTTCAAAACAACCTCATCATACCAGTTGACTCTTATATATAGGATTGGCTGCAGCCAAGAGTTGGTTTTTTACAGTTTAGTCATTTCGATTAATATTTCCCCTCTAAAGTAATTATAATTTTTCTTTGTGCGGTCTCTGCTTTCAAGATCTTTTCCATCAATTTTCTTTGGAGTGATCGCCGTGACGTCGGAAAGAAAAATACGTTGGTCGACCCGATTTCGAGGCGCCATTTTCGATTGGTCGGCCCTACATACAACCTAACCTAGAATACACACACACATGTAGGAATAGATGGGGCACCTTGGAGTCGGAAACGCGGGTCCTCGACAAATAGCGAAGCGGAATTAACGAGTAGCGGAGTCCCGGGTGCGGGTGTCGAGGAGAAATATACGGAGTCGGCCATGGAGAGGGTTCTCGCTTGCCAACTGTCCCAGGTGTGTGTATATACGAGGGGCTACGAGGCGTGTGGCTGGCGCGTGCTCCTCCTCGGTGGCGGCTCGTCGCTTTTGCCTCAGTTCCGATCCATCCCCGCCTATTACATTGCCACCGATCATTGCTTTTCGACGGTCACGCTTACGAGCATGCGCGAGGAGCTTATTATGCCTTTTTTCTCGACTTGCGCGACGTTCCAATAAGTGGATAAGCGACCCCTCAAAGGAACCGTTGATGGCTCTTCGCGCCATTGCCGCTTATTTACTTTTCGCGGGAATTCGTTAATGTTTACGTCGCTTTGCGCGGGAAACTCTTACACTCCGAAAATTGTCTTTTACCAGGTACAAATACCCCGTAAAAGTCTCTTACATACAGAGAATAAAATAAGTCTTAACATTTTTACATCTTAAATTCATGATCAGATGAGGCTTAATTTAAGCCCGAAATTGCGTTAATTTTCTTAAATTCAGTCAGTATTTTGGGTTAAAGTCTTATTTTCAGTGAGCAAAACTAACTATTAGACGATATTTTGGCTTAGAATAAGATTTATCGAGCTTATGGCATCTAAGTTAGATGAATCTTATTTTAAACCAGAATATCGGCTGAAAGTAAGACTTTAATCCTAAATATTGACTGAATTTAAGAAAATTAACGCAATTTTGGGCTGAAATTAAGCTCCACCTAATGATGAATTTAAGATGTAACAATTTTAAGACTTATTTTTTTTGTGTATAGGGACAAAAATATTTCTTTTACAGATTAAAGATTTCTAAAACATCTCGTAGTCGGTATAAATATACCTTTTAACAGTTAAAAGACGCGTCTTTTACCAGTATAAACGCGGTCATTTTTGGATATAAGAAAAATGATTACATTGCTACAATTCAGTTAATGAACCAGGAAAAATATGGAACTCGTTCCTAACCTATAAACACTAAATTCATAACTTCAGTCGACATCGGATAACTTTTCGTAATTGTTGTAATTTGTATCAAATTTTCCACAATTACACTTTATGTTTGGTAAATTATGCTGGTAAATGAAGAATAACACGATTATCGTATATTCTACCCAGCGGAAATAAGAAAAGTACTAAAGCGTAGGAAAACGTACAGATATCGTACAAAAATGTTAGATATCGTACAAAAATGTTTTTTTGGGCAAATTCGGACATTTTGTATAGTTTCGTAAGTTTCCGTACGATTTGGTACGTTTAACAAACTGTAAATTTTCAACGAAGTTCTGTGGTAGAAAACATTTTCAAATTTGCCGTTTTTCTAATATATTTAAAAATTACATTTACTCTTCATTTTTGCATTGACCGATCGTAGTCACCACTTTTAGCCGAATCCAAGACCAACGACGAAGACGTACTATATAGTGTACCATTTTTTAATTTTTTTTTAATGTTTATCTTTTATTATTTTTTTTTCAATTTTTTCGTGAATAAATTATAAATCAAACGATATATAAAAACAATAAGTAAGTTTTAATCATATTTAGGCAAATAGATCGGGTGTAAGTAAAATTATATAGTTATAGTTATGATGAATATGATATCTTAAGTATATTTAGTACCTTATAACGTGCCCAGAATCAAAATCACGATGTATTGATTCTCCGTTTTGCTCTGACCAATACCCTAATCCATCATTGTTTTCTATATAATTTTAAATTTTCTTTTATGTGATCAAGAATTATGTGAATCTTCAGTGTTTCAGAAAGATTATCAATACATTTTAAAACTTTAACTAATTTATTGATATAAGCATCAGGTAAGAGTGTAACTTTTCCAGCGGTAAAACCGATGAACTTAAAATAAAATAAATATTCCTAGCTTTATAAGCAGTGACAAAGGGTATAATTTTGAAAACCCCTACATATTCATAATGTTTCTGGTTCTTCTTGTTTATAAGCGTCGTTCAATTACGTTTGGACACGCATGCCGTTCAAACGTCTGCCCGTGATAGTTTTTTTTTAATGGACTTTGAAAGGCTATATAAGATTTTTAGTACAACTTATATAATGTAAATTTGCAGGTTAGATGCAGATGTGCTATTTATTTTATCTATTTGCTACATTAAAGATTGTAATATAACCTACAATTTGTAGATTAATAACTGATTTGTAAAATTATATGGTGACACGTTAGAAATTAATCAATTTACGTGCTACGTAGTAAATTTACATCGCAAATGTATCTATACATTTTCCAGTAAATAAACCAGATTCATACATTTTTCCTCTCAAATTGTACGTTAACATTTTTGTTACAAATGTAACTCTGGTGCCAAGTAACAATATTGCAGAACTGAAAAATTGCAATTCATTTTTCGTAAGAATTTTACGATTGCGAAGTTGGAGCACATTTGATGCAGTCATAGTTCTTATATCTCTATGGATGCAGTACGTATTACATATATCGCGTTCGGTAGAAACTACAATATGGTTATAAAGGCAAAATCAGCCGACGAAAAAGCGTATGAATCGTGTTTTATTTGGTATATATTATTTCGTTGCATTCCAGATTATGAACTGGATAAACTGAAGGCATACGCATATATGCAATGTACAGTATACATATATTGTATATGGGCATGTTCTTGTTTTTGTTATGAATATAATTGACATGTTTTATTGCCGATTATACTGTTCTCTTAGAAATTTAAAGAAGTTTATTAACACTTAAGTTGGAATATGCAATTAATATTATGCGACACAAATGTGTACACTTCATCTTAAATGCTATATAAATAAGTATTGAAAAACGTAATCTTAACAAATAATTCATGATTAACGTGTTCAATTTCTGTGAATAAGTAGTGCTCGAAGTTAGTGTTAGCCGCTACATTTTTTCCCGAGTTAGGAAGGCTCAAAATTATTACATCATGAGGAATAGTTACGTTAATAAATTAAGAATTTGTTAAAATATAATGTTTGTATTATTAATGAATGTATTCGACGACTATCTTTATAAACATAAATATTATTCGACAATAAAGATATTATTTCGCAATAAAATTTGCGTCGTATAATAGTTTTATATTAAAATTAATAATTATTAATGATTTCAATAAATTTGTAAATTTTGTTGCCATATTAAGTACTTGTAATATTTTTTACCGTAATATTTTGGACAGTAATATTACTTCCCATAATATTTTGACCTATAATCCTTTTTTACATGCTAAACATTATTATGTAAGTAAAAGCATCAAAATTTAATATTTTGTAATAATTTTAATAAAATTAAAGATCAAGTAGATTTTCAATTTTTAATGCATTGAGAAGAATTTGGAACCTCATTCACAAAATCTGAATTTTATATCCAAACAATGTGATTATATTTGAAGTAGCAAAATTTACAAGAGTTGCTAGTATTCCATAAAATTCGACAGTGTTCCAGCACACTGTTTTTTTACATTTATCTTAGGCGTTTAGGTGACTGCATATAAGAAGACTACCGTTTTCCCGGAAGGTGTTGCACATTTGGTTGATATAGGTATTCGCTCTAGTGGGTAGAATTCCAATTATATGCGTGCCCAACACGGCTCATTATTTATATTACCTAAACTGAACTAGAAACAAAGTGTGACAAATATCAGCTCTGCTGGAGGTCATTTGTTAATTCTACAAATTATCTTCTTGTAAATATTACTAGGAGGTAATTGTTTTCCAGAACGTTCTATAGTAATGCTCGTCGCAAGAATAAGACAAATGCAGGAAAAGTCTGAAATGTAGAGAGAAATTGTAAAAAAAGTCATGAAATTTAATATAGATTTTTAATAGCGTTTCTACCCACACAGAACCGAACCTTACAACAAGGTTAAATAACATTGCATCAGGCTTCTTAACGTTATGATATCCTTACTTAACCTTGTTGTAAGGTTTGGTTCTGTTAGGGTATGTATGAGGTTTAATTTGTGGAATGTTGGTTTTTAAAGGAGTTAAAAATAATTTTATATTTTTATATTTGAAAATTTACGCGAGATGTTCAGAAATTCCTTTGACATACGGGTAACTGATTGTTTTTATTCGCCTTGGTGGATCTGTCGCTTCAGCGCCATCTGTGGCCGTAAGAGGGACTTCAAAAAAGTGATAAAATCATAAAAATATATGGGATGACAGCTTATTTTTTCAATAATTTTGCAAAACGCCGTTTTTCGATAAATGTTTATTTAGAAATTAGTTTTTCATTTTAGAAAGCTATTATAATCGACGATAATTTCAATAAAATACAATAAACTTGGTTTATGTCAATGTTATTATTTTATTAAATAATTATCGAAAAATAAGAACTATTTTATAAATAAACATTCATCGGAAAACGTTGGTTTGCAAAGTTATTTAAAAAATAAGGCGTTGTCCTATATGTTATTATGATTTTATCACCTTTTTGAAGTTCCTCTTAAGGCCACAGATGGGACGGAAACACCGACCAAGGCCAATTATGATTACATTGTTATTGCTATTTAAATTTTGATGTGTAGAATTCATAATCTGTAAATATTTTTCAATGATTCGATCCATTATCTATTTTGTAATAGTGTGTTTTTAAAATTAATTAGATTTTTTTATGAAATTTCTGTGACGAAAGTTTTATTGCATTTTTGTCCATCGAATTTGTCGAGGTTCACAATGTTTAACCAATTGTGCGTTCGACCAATTGTGTGTTCGACCAATTGTGCTTTCGACCAATTGTGCATTCGACGAATTGTGCATTCGACCAATTGTTTTTCGATCAATTGTCGTGGAATCCTATAAATATTGCTAAGGTACACTTTGATCTAATAATGTGTGTTTTCAAATTCAAGTGGTGGGAGGTGAGGGAAAATATGATTTAAGGGAAGGCGCCGCCATCTTGTTTTCCTCAAGCACATGACTTAAGAGGGGGACTACTGTACTTACATTGTGCATGTCTACACTTATGGAGCTACACAAGAACTGCTTGTTGTGATCCTCGACCCTTCCTCAGGACATTCGGAGTATATTCCGAGAACATCCTAAGGACGTTGTGAAGATCCCGCGATTAGTACATATACACAGTACTATTAGAGACTATTGTCAGTGATTGCCAAAATTAAAAATGTCCTATTCCGGCTTCCTGTGGAAGTCCACAATAGGCATCGAGTCGACGAATGAATTCTGGATATTATCAAAGAAGATTATGTTGCAAAATATCACATTAAAATAAGTTTACATACGAAGATATACTTAATTGAATACGATTATTTTTTTAGCGATTGTAAAAACGTGCAAACAATCAGGATGTCTAGTGGTAGTCCAGCACTGATAGAAATTTATAGTTGGGACTGCATTTCACTCGGGTTTATGGTACCAGCACTGTAAATATAGTTAATTTTGCCATAACTTTAGTTAATTTTACCATAAAAATAGGTTCCCGATACCGTATATATTGTTCTGACTATTTTACTCAAGTTTATGGTAACAAATACTATAATGTTCTTACCCTGCAAACCCAAAAGTAACAGTTATGTAACAACTATGTAACATTTATGTAAAAATGTAACCATTACGTAAATATTACATAACTGCTTCTTTCCGTGTTTGCTGGGTAGAGTGAGGATAGATATAGACTATTTTGATTAGTTTTGGGCTATTATTAAATATACAATAAGACAGTTAAAGTTATGAAACGAAAAGAGATGTCCCAGAACTACCTTACTTTTAAGATCTTACACGGAGAAAACTAGATTTTGAAGTTTAATAATATTTCCTAAGCGGCACTGTAAATTTCGTCATCTATACAAGAAGCGAAGGGAACTAAACAGCTGAGCATGGTGTCTTCACAGCACTGGCTGCGGCGCGGCCATTTCGTAAAAAGTTTTTACTTCAACTCGAGATAACACAGCTAATTTTGAGAATTTTGAAACGAATAAAAAACAAAATTGATTGTTAGAGATTTCCACAGCTAGTAAAGAAAAGAAAAGCGATAGATATTGATAAACAAAAAAGTTATCAATTTTTTTCTACACAACTACATAATATAGTTTTTTATACCTTCAGGTGCTTCGTTTATAGAGCGAATTTCGAGTATCCGGAAACTTTTCGCGAGAAAGTTGTTCGTTAAGGTATAAACAAGTTTTCTGGAAAGTTTCATCTTCATTCCATTATTAGTTTAAAAGTAATGAATGATTAAAGTTGGTAGTTGCACCTCGATTAGACCCGCGGCGCACGTCAGTCTACCGCTGCCGACTTTAAATATTCATTACGTTTACACTATTAATGCAATCAAGATGAAACTTTCCAGAAAACTTGTTTATTTTACAGTTGTTAATGAAAAGTACAATAACTTGTTTGTTTCTTGATATGTATCGCTTTTTCTAGACTAGACGTGGACAACTTTAACGATCAATTTCGTTTTTTATTTGTTTCAAAATTCTCAAAATTGGATATATTATAGCGCGTTGAAGAAAAAAATATTTACGAAGCGGCCACGCGCCTCTTTTCCTTGACGGCATTGTAAAATATACCATACTGTTCACTGTGAAATATACCAGGAATCGAACTAGATTATAAAATATAAATTCACTGTTCACTTCTCTCCGTGTATGAACACATGTCATAAGGTGATAATTAGACACACGCTGTGATCCATCATTACCAGGTGAGAATCTGATCAATATTTAGGAGCTCCTTGAAATTATTTCTGCTTCGGACATTTTTGCTATGCAGTACTGCATATTGGACAAATTTCTACGTGTTTGAATGGACAGGTTGCGATCCATGTTACTTAGGTGTTCGCCCAAGTTCTAATCAAGGTTAAAGCGACCACGTGACTAAAGTTACTGCAAACATTAAACGTCTCGGTAATTGCAAATGGGTGGTCTCCTATCGCACGGAGGCATAAAATCATAGCGAGAACAATCTGTTTTCATCCAGCCTCGTCACAATTACGCGAAAGGCCCCAGAAAAAATTGCAGTCGAATAGTTTTTCAGACCTTTCTTTACCTATTCCGGTTCTTAAAGACAACTTCCAATTAGTATCAAGCGCCTTAGAAACAAGAAGAGGAACACCATGCTACGGTGGATGGTAAGAAGCCTTGTAACGAAGTAACGTTTTAATATTTCGGTACCTTTGTTGGAAAACGGGTCGAATCACGGGAATGCGTTGCTTAAAAGGCTTTTACGATGCAACTCGGAAGAAAATCAGCGGCGGCACATTATATACCGCGAGAATGACGCGTATAATTACGCTCGCAAGCTCGCCGGCCTGCCGGAAGCGGCTGTCATTGACAAACTCGCACGTTTGCCATAAATTCACCAGGTGACAGCTACATGGAGTCCGAAGATGCACCGGGCAATGCACCGCTCGTCATCGCACGCGCGCGCGAGTTTAATCTTTTCTTTCGAAGGCTGCACGACGTCCTTTTTTATTGTTCCCTGTTTTTTTTTCGTCCTTACGAACGCGCGATTTGCATTTGCAAATTTACATCGCGGCGATAATTTATTTCACCAGGGGTCATTTTTTTTTCATGGTCGATCCAATCACTTTTGAGAGTACATTGTGGGGTACTCGCGGATTCCGCTCGGGCGTCATAATGGCACCCGACCATCAAAGATTATAGGTATATTCAAGCTCATTCACTTTGCTGCATCGTCAGCAGAGCCATAGACGCTCTAACGAGCTAGCAAAAGAGCGGCGTGCGTCGTTATGCGTAGCCCGGTGCAACTGCGTTCGTAAAGAGGTTTAAGAACGAGCATAAATCCAAATAAAAGTTTCGCATACGGTATTCCCGGGATATATTGTATGGAATGACGCGGCGTATCCTACCGGGTGTCATCACTCTTCTTTCGACTCCTTCCAGTCGCCACTATTCTCGGCCAAGTTGTCCGGACAATCCTAAGGATAGTCCTGGTGTCGGGCATGCAAAAGTGGATCTTACGACTCACGGTTGGTCGCACGCGAGAAACGGACTGTCGTTTGTGGAAATTCTTCGTGTCATGACTCTTCTGTCAATATTTGTCACTTTGTTAGAATTGTGATATGGTCAGTGCTGATGTGAAAGACCAACTCTTTTACTTTAGTTCAGATATTTTTTGCATGTTTACGCCTCTAGGCCAGTAACAACATCAACTAATAAATGATTTTTCAATTCCATTCGTATTGCTACGAAATGAATTGGTTTCGTTCCGATATATTCGAATAGAAATTTGATTGTAAGCAAACATTGAACAGTCGTATTCCAATTCTTTACTACTTACATCCTTTTATATACATTACACCCGGGTCAATGTGTTCTGATCAGATGCTCTCTGAATTAGCTATCCTTTGGGTTGCAACAGTTTGGGTTATTCAATCTCATATCTTTTTCGATTGCAAGGATATGGCTTGCGGGCATTGTGCACATTACCCTAAATTACTTTGATATCCTGCGATCGTGCACTGAATTACCAAACCTTGGCATAGCTATTCTGCAGCTCGCCAATGCTATTGTACACGAGTAGATGCTTCCACATGGAAAAATATCGTTTAGCTGACACTGCTAAATCGAATTTGCTACCTTACAATTATCGATGACAACGAATAGTTTGCACAGGCTGATAAGAAATGTTAGCTGCAACTAATAAAGTTTACATAGCCAAACAACATTTTATTGTCGACCATAAGAAAGAGTCTATTCTGATAGAATTTTTGCTCCAGAATGCAAATATGACCACGCCATTTTGTTGAGCTGTAAATAGATGCTCAACATGCGTAAAATCGAATAGTTGACCCCTGTGACCTTAACTTTGATAAAAAACTAGGTCTGATTGGTTATTGTGGTGTAAATATTTGGATTGTGCGAGACAAATTTCTTACTTGTAGGACAGCAGCATTTTTTGGGGCTGTGAATAGATGCTCAAAATGCCTGAAATCGGATTTTATGCCTCTTTGACCTTCAATATCTCAATAACTACAGACAATTGGATATGTTAGCCAATAACGAATAGCCAAAATATAGCTAACAATGTTTGCTGTTAATCCTTAGCTGTTATTTCTTCGCTGTGGGTGGGAGAAATTATCAGCTGCAACTAACTTTTTCTTTGCATGCACAAAGTCGTCTGCAGACACACAAAGAACCAAATTAGGGAATTATAAGATCGTTGTCTATTATAGGTTGCATTCAGATTTATGAGAAAAGACTGCAGGAAATTAGATTCAGAGAAAACATAAATAATGCAGAAGTAACGAAACAGTGAAAAGAAAGTCGACGATCACCGTAAAAGCAAAATGTCTCAAATTGTCTCATTTCAAGAAAATGGGACACTAATGTGTCTTGAAATGAGAACCTTTTTCATTAAATGAGACCCTTGAAATGAGACACTTTGAGACAGTTTAACATAGTTTGGAATTTGGGTCTGTTGGTGCTCACTTCAAATAAAGAGAAATTCGTCTTAAGATCTGGCAATCCGCCAGTGTTTGCCTGAAAAGGATAGCAACAAACTGGTCGGGTTAAGTACGGAGAATCATTGGCGATTATTGACAGTTTGGTGAATTAGAAGTTTAAAGGTTCATAATACAGAAAAGAACAGTTCAGAAAGACGAGAAGTGCGTGGAGCTATAAGTCTCGGTTTGTGGAATGGCTTGAATGAACAACATTTGAATCTTTAAGCGATGTTTGGTTGTTTGTTTAGATTAATCCCGTTTGTTGACAGAAAAGACCAGGGTGGATTAGTTAATCGCTCCCACTGTATCGTTATCAGTTTTGCATTTTTGTTAAGAAATAAACAATTCTGAAAAGTGACTAAAACGCAACATTTTATTTCGTCTTACCTGATATAGAAAGTGCATGAGAATATGCCAATGATGACAATCGTTTGGTATGAAAGAAGATAGTGATAAGTGTAACATTATCGATACGACTGCAGTTAGAATCTAGTTAGATTTGATGCTGTCACAGTTTTCTAAACAAAAATTCGACTAATTCGTGAGCGGATCATTTTGCTTAAATACCTCGAGGCTATATAAGAATACTACGAAATTTACTAGAAACTAGAAAACCACTTAGTTTTGTCACTTATGCCGTACAAGAAGAAGGTTCGATGTTTTGGTGGACTCGTGTCCATTGTCAGAAGGAATCACTCAAAATTATTACTTATCTCTTCTAATCCTTTTTGTAGGGCATATATACTATATTTTGACCTTCTTGACATTTTTTAATTAGCGAGTACTAAACGGTTTTAAGAGCGTCCATAAATAACTGCTGATTATATAAACTACCTTTTAAAAGTTATAACTTTAAAAGGAGAAATATCATGTAGAAACGTGGCGATAAAACGTTTTAAGCACCCGTATAAAATTCTACTTTTATGGTAGCTAACTATCCGCAGTGTTGAGTGGATTACAATTACTATTTCCCGGATTACGCTGTTGATTTTTTGGATCGTAGCAAGACTCTTAACTTGATTCGATCCTGACTAAAGCTAGAATAAATTACATCCATGACTACGTTTCGGTAGGTCAATAACCGAGAGCTGTGTTAGTTGAGTGAATTTTAACCGAGGTAAACCAAAGTAATCATAATTTTAACTTCGTTTTAATTCAATTCAAATCATGTCCTGATTAGATTAACATATATTTCTATAGGAAATAGTTCTAAATGACTAGAAATTACTTCTAAATTAATGAGGAGGAGAAACCAGAATAGTAGTATTATATTTCAATCGGTGTTTTTTACGATATGATTATTTTTAAATCTGGCTCATTTGAACATGCTTTAATGAAACACTGGATGATTAGTGAATAATCTTCCAATTGGAACAAAGTTAAAATGAGCACTATACATATAATTAGATATAAAAAATTAGTTTTGTTTTTTAACACATTTTACATACAAATTTACCCATATTTGGTAGGTACTATTATTTTAGATTGCTCATTTCAAACTCAATCTCAAATTATGAAAATTCAAAGTACTACATCAAGCATGGCTTAGGGAGTATTAAAAATGTTGAAATTTGTTTTTGTCTTACACGGACTACTCAAGATGACTTTAGCACACATTGTCTTACAATTGCATTTGAACATTGCCTTTGTTAATTTTATATAACCGTAATTTTATACCAGAATTCCGCGGTATGAAAATTCAATATTTTGAGAACACAACGAGCTTCAAAGAAAGAACACGCAGGATTCCGTGTGTTTGAAATGTTGACTGCATTGAATAACAAATGGGAGACTAAATTTAAAAATAATACATTTGTCTTGCTATTGACTTTTCTGATTGATTAGTTGAATAAGAACCTCGACGACTGTTAACAAAATAGTAAGAAGTGATTCTGAAGAAGACTTTGCAGTGGAAGAAATTCTATTACACGATTCTTATAGACATCATAAATCTCCTAATTTTTGAAAATTTTGGACATATTTGATTGTTTATTTTGACTTTTCAAACGAATATATACAGGGTGTACGAAAAGTCCCGGGACGGTTGAATAACTTTCGAAAGAATAAAAATTTCAAAAATCGCCGAAATACGTGATTCGATTTTTCAAACAAGCAATCTTTTGAGAGGGGGTTTCGGCCCCCCAACCTCAAGGGGGGCGGGGGGCACGAGAGGGGCCAAAAATCTTAAATGGCAACATGGTTTGAGTGGGGGCTCATTTGAAAGGTATTTTCGAGACGAATTCAGATCACTGGTCATAGAGGGCGCTGCGATCATTTTTCGGAGAGATACAAGTAAAAGAGCTTTTCAATGTAACGTTCAGGAACGGGTTGACACCCGTTTAAGAATATTGTTTTACACGATTTTAAGTTTTTTAAGTTTTTTAAGTTTTTTAAGAATATTGAATTACACGATTCGGCGACTTCGAAATTTTCATTTTTTTAAACGTTAGTACGTCTAAGATCTGAAAAAGTCAAAAATATCTGCGAAAAATGATCGCAGCGCCCTCTATGACCAGTGATCTGATTTCATCTCGAAAATACCTTTCAAATGAGCCCCCACTCAAAGCGACCTTGAAAGTCAATAAGAACACCGTACTAATTGCTACATTTAAATTATTGCTAAATACCCCAACTTTTATGCATATAGGATTACCTATAACCAAGTTATTATTGACAGTCAATGTTATTTGAAGTTCAATTTCATCTTCTTTTGGATGGAAATGCCATTTTTTAGGTATTAGCAATTTATGTTAATCTCCTCAAGTCGTTCGCTTTGACATAACTTCAAAGGTTTCTATGTCTTTTCAATAAAATCAGTTTATGACATCATTCGTGATCTTCCACTGTATCTTCAGCAAAACTTTGAAGGTTGTAATTATTTGAAAGTAGGGCAGATTATTTGGGTCTTCAAAAAATGTATACAATTATTCCTTGAAATTGCGAAATCTAGTACACAAAGTCAGGAGAACATGTTAGACTATTTCCGAATATCTTTAAAGAGTCTTCGGAATACTCCGTAAATAAATGAAGATATATCTCTGGATTATGAATATATATCCTAAACAGCACAAGCCCGTCCTAGGACGTCTTCAAAAGTCACTGAGGAGCTCCCGAGAACCAAAAGCGGACATTTGGACGTCCTTTGGAATGATGTTATCGCTATATAAAAAAGTTAATTCTTTATTTTTCGACCGCTTTTCAATTAATCAAATATCTAATAGATATTTTTGGTATGTATCGGTATATTTCTAAATATTGATTTGAATTAAAATAAATAAATACGTAAATGTATATTTATGTAAATATTACAATGTAAATATACATTTACATATTTATTTATTTTGATTCAAATCAATATTTAGAAATAGACCGATACATACCAAAAATATCTATTACATATAAAAAAGTTAGTAAAAAAATATGTTTTTTATCTTGGACTCCGATAAAATGGTGGTCTTTATTACGGTACACAGGAATTATTACATTTTTATATGAGCCAGTGTTATAATGTAGTATAAACTGGGAAATAAGTTTTCAGTCTATTTAACGATTACTTCTTCATAATGTTAATAATGTATAAAAGTAGCATCAGCTACTTTTGGAAGATTGTAATTATCTGGTTAACGGAATGACACCGTCAGTTTCAAAGAGGACAAAGAAAATTCATTGAATATTCCACTTCTACTCCTAAAGTAGTGTTACGAGTATTTTTTAAATGTTGAAAGAAACTTATCCATGCATTAAAATAACATTTTACCACCATCGTCCAAAATTATCCTAAACTATGGCATCAATGTCGGAAAGTACAAATCTGTTATATCAAAGTCGCCTGTAAAGCCAACTAAAAATGTATGGATAAAATTTTCGAAAATTGAATATAATAAGATGCTATAACCGGTAGCACAGGAAGACGAATGATTGAAACAATTTATAATCAATAACACGAACGCCCAGAGCGAAATCCGTCTATTGTTAAACACTCGTACTGGTTAGGTCCTTCCGGGCGATGCGCAAGTAATTTGCCTTGAAAGTGATTCGAAAAGGCGGAAAAAGTGGCCTCGAGGACGTGCTTCGCACCTTTGCATTTTTATGTGTCGAGTTATTTATGAATAATCGTCGTTAAAATTACAAAAATTCGCCCAAAATGAATTTACATAATTAGCCGGATCTTCAATCTTGGCGGCGCGCACAGAAACAAGAGTGGCCATAATTGCTCAGTCCATTAAAATAGAACATATATAGCCTAAGGTTGACACGAGAGTTCATAGCAAATGGATTATTAATTGGCGATTTATCTATGTATGCAGAGGATAAACGATCGTCGGCACGAAACTTTAGTCGGTAGCTAGGAGTTCTTTTATTGTTTTCGTTTCTTCCTGCCTCCTGGTTTTACACGTCTTTTTAGTATCCGTGTATAGTTTTGCGTTCACGATAGTTTTCTAGTAGAAATTTCGAAAACAAACGAGACGTCAGTCTAGCTCGCAGACGAAGCTTTTTGATTTTTAATCTCAACGCTAGCACGAAAGATGAACTCATTCTCCATGACTATTTTTAGCGAAACTTTGGCAAATGAACACGTGACCGCCATAAATTATAATAAAAACGGGATACTTTGTGCCCGAAGTTTAGTTACGTTTCCAATTTTTATTTATATGTATTTTGCGTACTTGTGTATTTAGAATTGTAAAAAGTAATTTCATTGTCAAAATAAAAAATGTATACATATTTACTGAACCCCTTAGCTGTCAGGCAGAAATCGGCTTTTCGTGCCATTTTTGTCTTGGCAAAATCTCCTATAATTTTAGTTTCATAGTTTTATAGTTCGCTGATTCCGAATCTGATGTAGGAGTTCCAAAATTCAAAATTCCGGATTCAATATGACTGAAGCAAGTTCGAAAATTGGATCAATTTTGATGAAAGTGAGTACCTTGCGTTTTTTGGGGTCGCCGAATCTGAATATAAAATCGAATTTCTGAAATTCGAAATGACAGAACCAATATGGCGAAAGCAAGTTCGAAAAATGGTGTGATTTCGACGAAAATGAGTACCTTATGGTTTTTGAGGTCGCTGAATTGAATCAGAAATCAAATGTCTACAATTCCATTTCCTTATGGCGAAAAAAATTCAGCAAACCACTCGTGGAAAATTATCTATCGTAAAAAATTTGTTTTATTTTTTACATCCCGCGTTTTTTTGTTTTACACGACCCATATTCTATATTCGCGATTACAAACATCTAAAGATACAAACTGTAGAACGCAGAATATTTTTCGAATTTGCTTCGGTCTTATTCGATCCACCATTTTGAATTTTGAAAAACCGATTTCAAATTCAGATTCAGCGACTTCAAAAACCATGATGCAACAAATTACAGTCGAATCATTGAAGTATAGACCATTTTTTTCAAATGCGCACATATATACGTCATGAGACGAAAATGGTACGACTTTTTTCTGCACATATTTGGGTCACCGATACACTAGGGGTTGAGTATTTAAGTATAAATTACTTTCAATAAAATAAACAGTTTTCCTAAAGCATATGTGCATATTAGGATTCTGTAAATTTCATGTTTTACTATGCAGATAGTGATTTTCTTATAGAGAAATTACCGAGAATATACATACTAATTATTACTAATTCTATGTTAAAAAAAGCTCTTTTTACTCATACTTTAT
Organism: Trichopria drosophilae; assembly: GCA_030407085.1. Taxonomy (NCBI): domain Eukaryota; kingdom Metazoa; phylum Arthropoda; class Insecta; order Hymenoptera; family Diapriidae; genus Trichopria; species Trichopria drosophilae. Next base: position 187,710,659 of record CM059582.1, read on the forward strand.
CGTAGCTAATTGATTATCCACGGAAATTATTATTATTTTCAATTCATCGAGTTCTGAAAACAGATTCAAAATGATTAAATTTTATAGCTTCTTATAGTATGACGTAAAAACGTCCAAACATATTTAAATACGTAATTAATTAATATGAAGCGGTTCAATTTAGTACCAATTTCATAATTGCAGATTAATTTAAAATTTTTTCACACACATTCACTAATTATGAGTATTACAATTTTGTGTCAAATATTTAAAACATTAAGTGAATATTCCAGGTGTCCAATTTTAGTTTGATAAATACGTACTGAAGAATTCGTGCAAAAAACGAAATTAATAACAGGTACTTAAAGCTGAAAAGCTAAAGTCATCAAAACTAAACAAAATCAGGTGGAAAATTTGTTGCTTTTTTGTTGCTAATTTGTTGCTCCTATATCTTTAAAAAAAACCCCTAGAGTTGGCTGTCTTAAAAGAAAGTTACAGAACCCATAGTTAACAAACAAGTATAGTCGTCATAAAATAAAAAATTAAACGCATAGGAATTTGTTGCTCATTTTTTGCTCCAAGAAAAAGTTCATCTAAATGTAATTGTACCTATTTCTGACCACGTACCAATTACTGGCCAGCGTCGAAAATATATAAATTTGTACAACACTAGTATAAAATCACTAATTGATTAAATAATTTGTTGCTAGTACCTTTCGAATCAAAGACTGCGCCCAGGCCCGAAATATCACATATTTTTTCGAATATATGAGGTTGTTTCCAGTTTGCAAGCCATCAAAACCAAATATATGATATAGAAATTACTTGTAGTTGCCCAGAGAATAATAAATAACATCATTAGTTGCTTAAATAGTTTGTTGCTAGTACTTTTCAAACCAATTACCGACAGTGTTGTACAAATTTAAAGATTATCGATGCTGGCCAGTAATTGGTACATGGTCGGAAATAGGTGCAATGGTGTTTAGATGAACATTTTCTTAGAGCAACAAATGAGCAACAAATTCCTTTGCATTTAACTTTTTATTTTATACCGTCTATATACTTGTTTTTTAACTGTGGGTTGGGTAGCTTTCTCTTAAGCCATCCAGCATTAGGGTTTTTTTTAAATATAGGAGCAACAAAATCGGCACTAGGGCAACAAATTGACAACAAATTTTTCACCTCGTTTTGTTTGGTTTTGACGACTTTGGCTTTGCAGCTTTAAGTACCTATTAATAACGAGTATGAATACTTTAAAAGTAACATGGTCCAATTTTATTAAATTTCATCAAGAATAACATGATTTAATTTATTATATTAATTAAATTCCGTATTCGAAGTAAAATATTATTTTGTTGAATCGTTGGCATACACAAAATATCTGTATCTAGTTGGATTTCCTCGAAAATTGAGGTTAAATATAGTAAAATTGTTGTTTTTTGGCATATTTATTTTTTCTATGTTGGAGAAAAGTTACTTTTGACAATAGCAATATTATTTTTTATGTACGTATTGGTGATGAAACTAAAATGCTAATTTCTTTTAAAACTTCTTTTCTGTCTAAAAACATATTTAAAATATGATCGAAAATACAAATTTTGACAAATCTAATCTTACTTTTCTTGTTAATGTGATGTGATAAGACAATTTTGTCATTACCTCGTTTTTAATCATCAAAAGATATTAAAATGCAGAATTCGAGATGCAACAAACTCAAGACTTATTTTCATCTATATATGTTCTGGTTATCATTTACACTTTAGTATTTTCAATCACACATAATGCTCTAATAAAGACAAATGATGCTTCCAGAAAAGATAGCACTTCATAAACGCAGTAAAGATAATACCGCAATCCTATTTATAGGAAGTGAACTTTACTAATGAAAATGGCTGATAAAAAATGCGGCAATATTACGCGAGAGGAAGCGGTCCCTTTGATAGAGTCGGTCGTTGTACGATTTTCCTTTATGAGGCACTGAAGCACACTTTCAAGATCCTGGGGCGCGAACTTACAACGCGATTCTCGCGATAGCCGGGAGTCTTTTACTAACGGACTTTCAAGTACAATTTCCTCATTATGTCAACTATCACAATACTGTCCCTCGACACGTTTTAACCCTAATCGTTTGTTTCTTATGTTTTGTTTGTCAGTTATTGATTCGATTTGGTTTTTTGTATTGCATTGCCAATTTTTTATGTTTTTATTTTGTTGCCAACCCTGACCGTTTTTATTTCTACAACAAACAAACTTCTGAAAACCTACTGAAATACTCAGAAGACAAATGTTTTCTGCCTAAAAGACAATCAAAATCTGACCGAAAATGACAATTTGGCTTTTTGTTCTTTGTAGAAATATTATTTTTATTTTGATGCCAATCGTTTACAAATTTCAACAAATGTAATCTCATTTCTCACAACTTTGATTGTTACATTGAATTGTACCTATTTACATGATTTCTAAATACCTTAAAGTGAGAAGTCACTCTAATAGAGTTGGTGAAAACTTAGCAACTCTTAAATTAATACACAGGGAGAAAGAAAATAGTAAATGGAACCATTTTATAATGGTAAATCCCTTTTATTTACTATTTTCCGGTACTTAAATGATTCATATTATAACCTCAAATATCAACTACATACTTTTCACGTTGTTAATAATCGTTTTTACAATTTCTTCATGGCTCCATTAATGTTTTTTTCTCTCTATGTATATCACTCTAATAAAGCGAGTGTATTTCAAATTTTTATGTTACTCTAAACGAAAAAATTAATTTAATTATGGTGTTTTTTGTCATGGACTTTCTTTCTAATAAGAAAATAAGTCTTCAAATACGTAATATCAGAGAAATTCTAATAAATCATAAATAGAACGGCGAGAGTCGCGAACGACAGTGACAATTTCGACTCTTTTTGCAGTCAAGTTTGACTCAATACACTCTTATTGCAGTGTACTAAAAGAAATATCGTTAACAGTTAACATACTAAATGTGACAAGTAAAGTTACATCGTTAATAGTTAACAAATTAGCTTTATAGTAAAAATTATACGTTATCTGTTAACTAATTTTCATTCGTATTCTTTTAGACCTATTAGTTTTTTTTGGTAAAGACTTGTCCAGTTTTTTAGCGTTGCCTACCAGAGCATAGGCATGATAAATAAGTTAACTGAATAGAAAACATTTAACTTAAATTTGTATATGGGTGATTTCAATAAACTGTGATACTTTGAATCTTGTATAAAAAATGGAATAATATGTACTTAAAAGAAATATATTCTCATGTAACTAGTTGTTAGGCAATCACATTTTGTTGGTAAATATGAAAACGATAAATATAAAAACTATTTTCAAGGTTCTGCATACTGAAATATAAGTAAAATGTTAGTACCGCTAGTATGTCTTTTTTAGGAAGGCAAGTGATTATCGTCAGTGATAATCAAATGAACATTGATCGAAGCAATCACTGAATGTTTTGAAGACATAAACGGTCTCCAAATTTGAATTATGGGTTACGCCAAAAAATTGTGGTCTGTACCACTTACAAGCAGTACCCAAGTGCTGAAACTCCTGTCGTGTAAACATGTAAGTTACTTACAACTTTCATAATGCAATCGGAAAATCTCTTATGAACACTGATTATTGTATAAAATAATCATAAACATCAATTGTCAATACCGCCAAAATCAGTACTGCCATAAAGTGGGAGTAAATTTGTTACAAAATGCTTCCAGGTGCAAGAAAGTAATGAGATATAGCGAAATTGAAGAAAAATATAGAGAAAGGGACCAAAAAAACCTCATAAAACATACGAAATTCAATAAAAGCACGACATTTGTATACAAAGATTTGAGAAAAGTATACATATATACGCCAATTCTATATTGTACGTACATTGGTTTGATACAGCAATTTAGTATATAAATCATGTGTTTATTTTAAAATAATAAAACTTTTTCAAGTTATTTTTTTACGCTCCGTAATAAAATTCGATTTTATGTAATTTTTACCGATTTCATTTGCATTTGACGCATATTGCATAACATAATATCGTTCGACATATATGCGAAAAATATTTTATCACTAAATAGATAATGAAATATGACCCAAGAAAAAGTTTTAGAGCTTGAAAAGACGAAGAATTTGTGAAATGAGTTAGATGCGAAAACCCCCAAAAAGTTGCCTTTTTTTCCCATTTTTGAGCCCATAATTTCCGAAATATTCATGGCAGGTCAAATGTTCTTCAGTGAATTGTAGGGCTTAAAATAAGCTTCAAAATGAGCCCTCACTCATTGAAATAACTTCAAAGCAAGCCGAGTTATTGCAAAAAAACGATTTTTTGTCTAAACTTCAGTAGCTTGTCGCTCAAATTTTGAGCCTCGGATCCAATTTTGGTACCGGACTTTTTTGTTCGAAATATCACGGAGAATCACCTCCTGCAATATTGTTACCTAGTTCTGGGACACCGTGTATAATTTTTATTCATTTCATTAAATGTCCGAGGGTATTACGAAAACTGATATTCCATGCAATGTTAGTTATACAGAAATCAGAAATAATTTCATAGTAATTTGTAGACAGATTTTTGATATTTTCTGTTACTTTATTGTAAAAATTTGTATGCAACATATTTTTAGAAAATTTGATAGTGTTCAATTTTATTCGCTTTGTGTTTATCCTAAAATTGCAACTGACTTTATAGAAATTACATAAACATACTCTATAGTCTTTTGAAAAATACAGTAATTAATCAAGACACACTACGATGAAAACGGATAAATGTTCATTAGACTCATTACCGCATATTATGTTCTCAGCCCTCAGTGAGCTAACGTAGCAATTCGTCAAAATCATTAGCGATTGTTCCGTTAGTGTTGTATGGATTTATTTTTAATTATCCTGTACTATTCGATTTGATCTTTAACTTCCTCTCTTATTCGTTAAAATAAAAAAAAACAAAATACTATTTTTTTCCTAAAATGGAATATTTACCTGGGTTCATCCACAAAAAGGTTTCAAAAGATTCAGCAATGTTTTAAAATGTTGAAAATGTTTTGTAACATCAGTTGTTTATGAACAATTAAAGGCTTGGGATTCACCATAAACAAATATTAATCAACCAATAGTTCTGTGTGTAAAGTTCTATCGAAGTTCGCTTATCATTGCGTAGAATATTTTTTACGGAAAACAATAGTAATCAACTTTTAGATTTTAAATAAATTAAAAAGTTAGTTTTTAGAAACATTATCATCGTTATAATTCTAGTTAATTATACACTATTTAATTAACTTTCATTGTTCATATAATATTAAATCATATTATATAATTGTCTTGCATATTGTCTTTCTAGATCCGTCGAATGATTATTGTTCGCAAACAGGCAATGATTGTGCTTGACATTTATTTAAACTGAATACATTTTTTCTTAGCAACATGTAAACCATCAAAAGATACAAGACTTTTAAATAGAAACAGGTATATTCAAGAAAATTTAAAACACAATGTAATAATGAAGCAGAAAATTCTGAAATTCATTAAGATTCTAATTCCCTTTAAACCATTCAAAAAAAGAGAAATATTCAATCAATAATCTACCTGTCGTTGACAACTGATTATTATTATTTGCATAAAAAAGCGTTGGAAAGAGGCAGGTATTCATTTGAAGGGTGAATCAAAAACAATCAAGAAATCTAATCAATCTTGCATTTTTCCGAGTTTATGGGGTGAAAGTAAGGCAAGTACGAAAAAGACCTGTAGAAAAAAGACTAAAGGTTAATGGTTAATCTGAACATAGAACAATAATACTAGTGTACGAAGGTTCTGACTTAAAGATGAGGGTGGTCATCTTGGGTGGGTTCAGAAGATTTTTCAGGTCACCAGACGCCGGCGCCTTTATTGTTTTACCGAATTTCACGCTTCAGTATTGGAGCATCCTTACAAACTGATTCCTTGAAACTTTTCAATACTGCGGTTATCCTTACTTATTTCGTACGATTCGGTTTCAAACGTTCAAATATATTCGATCCAATTTTTTAACGTTTACAGTTGCTTATATTCAACCAGAATACAGTTAAAATATTTCACGTCTATTGTATTAATCTTAAGATAGATCAGGCGTTAAACCCTTTAATACCTAAACTTTATTGGTTACCTTTAAACGATCCGATAATCAGGAAAGTATTCGCCATCTTCCGCCGCTATAAAGTCTCGTTGGCGATTAATTTTTCTATACTTTTTATGGCGCTAATATAATGCACTAAACTTTTTTAAAAAACTTGTTGAACGGTCTTTTATATCGGGTTAATTGCAACGACCTGCCTACAACTGGATCCGTTTAGGAGTTGACGTATTGTACGATATATCACGATCGTAAGTCTGTGCATTAATGAGAAAATTTACCGCATTTTCTCCCAGCTTAACTTCGACACGAGCTATAAAAGATGTATCACATCCTCGGTAGTTGCCGCAAATTTGCCATGCTGGGTTATTATACGGATATTCAGAAATTATGTTTCTGGACTCGCCACTGTATGAGTTTTATTTCACTTTTATTTCTGGTCATTAAGAAAGGAATTATTAAGATTACGACTTGAATATGGAATGATGAAACCAAAATCTTTTTTCGTGCACAGTTTCACGGGATATCTAATAACATTTTAAGTAAAACTCGTAGTATTCCACACTTGCCATCAATTTTTATTTGGTTTCCGGTAGCTAAATTTCAGAGATACATGTATTTATTAGCAAGAATCGTCAATACAAACAAGTTAATACCCCAAATTTTTTATAAGCTATTGACTAAGATGATGGATTCATTAGAACCCCAACTTCAACATCAGATCTCCAGAGCTGTTTTCAATGATATCACTCTTAAAAGAATTCTCGTGCTAAAAAGGAACTCTTAAAGAAGTCATGCTTAACATTTCTTAAACTTTTACTGCGCGGAAATTTTAGTACAAATTTTAGTACAAAAATGTATTCTAAAAAATGAGAGCCCATTTGTGTTATTTCACGCGCTGAACATGCAAAAAGATCATCTTGACCTTGAAAATTTCGACGTCAAGGTCAAATCTTATTTCGAATATAAGCCGAGTTTTTAGTATTTCCTTCTTATTCAGTCAATCAAATTACGCAGGAAAATACTCTGCAATCCTCGTTTCAACTCGAAATGAAATTTGTCCTTGAAGTACCGGTTTTCAAGGTCAACAATGTTTTCAAGTATTTCAGAATGTTTTCCGTGTTCAAAATCTGCTAAATCTTTTTCTTTTAGTAAAGAGATGCACAGTTTTTACATCAGCTTCCTTTAGAGCAAGATTCACGTGCCGATTGATGGTTCACTGCGTACCATATCAATCTGATGCAACTAAAAATTGATTGATCGCTAAAAATATCAACATTCGACATCATGACTCATTATTAGAATATCGAAAATTTCATAAATTGTATGCAAGGGGATCCAAAACTGTTTTGGCCTTAACGCCATAGGTAAGAAAGAACAAAAGCCAGTTTTACGACATGCCACATTACGAGCGAGTATAACGAGTTTATTACACAAACCGCCACGCAGTTTCCGACATTTCGGAGTGTAAATGTCATAAAACACCCGCGTATACCTGTACGTGTGGTCAAGCGCCACGGGCGGTGACTGTCGGCTAAGATAAGTTCGTCTCGGTTTCATCCAACAAGTTGCAGAATGAGCGACTACTTCCAAAGTCGCGACCGCCTTGTAATAAGACATAATAAGTCGTTTAACTGCAACTTCCCCCTTCCACCGACCCTTTTTGGAGCACTTTTGCAGGAGCGTTTTACGACAACCGACCGTGTCTATTCCCGAAACGAGAATAAGGCCCCCCTGTAATCAGCCGCAAGAACTTCCGTATTTAGAGCAAACACGCCGCCTAACTCCATTCGCCGATATTTCGTGCCTCGCGTTTTGGGATAATAAGCCATGAATCTGACGAGGTTTACCCATTCGGATCCCTTCTTTAATTGCAAGGTAAATGGCAAGGAGTCCGCTGTGCGACTGAACGATTGAGACGTCTAGTTGCCTTGTGACAGCTAGCGTTAGGAGTGGGCGGAATTTTGAGTTTGCATGTTTCCAAAATTTTTTTCCTACAGTGGTTGTGATTCACTTTTTCTGGTATTTATCATTGGAACACGTTTATAGACATAATCAGTGCGTCTAGATTTACGTCTTTCCTCAGGATAGTGTTTTGAGTGATTACAAAAACTTTTCTAACTCCTCCATTTTTTGTCTTTTATTAATAGTTTCAACCATGATTTTCTTACAAGTAATATTACCAAAGTATCTCGAAATTTGGCCTACGTATTCGTACATAAGAAATTTTCGATATGCATTTGTTTTCGTACATCGGCTAAAAAACGTTTTACGCGGACTAAAAAAATGTTTTAAGTGGGTTAAAACTACTATTGTAATGTTTATATTGTGTCATCATGAGTTTCTTCCTAAAGTTTGAAAAATACATTTAAAATTGGCTGAAATGTATTACTTGGTTGTTCTTGGTATCACTGATTGCGAAACTGAAATAAAAATTCAAAATGGCAGATCCAATAAGGCGGACGAATTTTTTTAAATTTATTTTATTTTCGTAAAACTGGGTAAGTAGGGTTTTCTGGGGTTGCTAGTTACAAATCTGGAATAAGATCTTCAAAATCCAAAATGGTGTAATGAATTTGACTGAAGAATTTCGCATGAAATTCACACTCCTTTTTGCAAAAAAGATATTCAGTTCAGATTTATCAAAAAAACGAAAGAACTTTAATGCACATCGAAAAGTATGAACATACTTAACTACAAAATTAGCTTACGTTGAGCTATATCGGTTCATTATGGCCTTCAAAAACATGTTTAAAGTTTTCAGAACATGCATTGCAATTAAAGATCAAAATAAAGTAGAAATAATAAGAAAAAATAGGGTCTTTAATTGCACTGCAACCTCCTCTTCATGGTAAACGCTTGATACTACGATTAAAATAGACTAACTGCAGCGAAAACAAAGAATATATTCAAATTATTATTTATTCTAATTCGGAAAATCTGAGACCAAATTCATAATGTGCGACCCCCAAAAACACCAACATACCCATTCTTATGGAAATAAAACAATCCTATATAACAACACAACTTTTTGGACAACTCATGCCTACACAAAACGTCATTTCAGTGGACCCTGGAATTTAAATTATTATTTGCATGTAAAACAGAAGTTTCCTGTTATTTCTATCTACAATTCATATAATACAAAATAATCTACTTTCAATAGTATTGATGAAGTTTTCAGAGCAGAAAAAATTTAAAAAAGAACTTGCTGAAAAACATAAAGCCAACCCACCCTTAAGGTGAAGTCACACTGTTATGCAATATTATAATCTAGTATAACTGTTTTAATTTACTTTCTGAAAAACTGAGGAATGGCATAGGCTAATTATTTGTTTAAAAACATGGCACGCGCTTCTTTACGCACATTTTTAACAGAATAAAAAACTAACGCACTACCGTTTAACGATATTCATAATAAGCATGGACACCACTGCATTTTCGCGTGCACTTTATTCTTCATTATTTTTGCGTGATCATATTGCAATAATTTTATATAGGGCAGCAACTCATTTTTTTTTCAAAAACAATATCTCCTAAATTTAAATAAACCCTTTCTCTGAGTGAACAAAATTACGCAAGAAAATTTTCATTTAATTTTGTATTAACATTTCACTTTAAATGACCATGTTTCTATATAGACAGACAAGTTTTCCTTAATTCAGTAAAAATTGTTATGTACTCTTATTTACATTTGCATAATGATAGCGCTAAATGATTCGCAAAGGAGTTATTTATAAAAAAAAATCACAATTATTTTTGAAAATATTTTTAATTATACTTAACGAAACGTTTTCGTTGTTAAGCAGAATATTTTGAAATGTTAATTTTAAAGAAAATATGTCCAAAAACCTGAAAAAAAAATCGATATAATTTTAGTTTCCCTCAACCGATTATTTTAATTCTCATCTCAACCTCTTAAAATCCATATGTCAATTTTTCATGAACTTTCAAAGTTTTTTTTTTTTCATATTATATTTACAAAAACAAAAATTGGACATATGATATCCGACGTAAAATGTTATGTTCTTTCAGAATATTGTCCTAGAAATTATGTAAAATGAATGCTTAAAATGTTATACATAATTTATTGTAGAAACATGCTTATGAAATCAGTGAAATGCTTATCCTTTTTCACTTTCAAAAGTCCTAAATTTTAGGTCATCTGTGGTCTGGAATATAAAATTCAACATAGCAACCTGCAAAATCGCATCCGAAATGACAATTTTAAAAAACTAAACAAATATTCTCCAAGGAATTTTTGCTCCGCAATTTTTTTTACAAAAGTTGATAGTTTTCGAGGAGAAAATAGTGATCTAAACATTTGAAATTTTCTATGTTGAAAACAAACATTGAATAAAATTGAAAACAATAAAACAATCTTGTAATTCATCAGTGAATATAGAATTTTTTCAGAATTTTTCAACATTTTTTACATTAAAAAAATTAAAAGTTTTTCAAAGTGTGAACATAAAAATCTCAAAAAATTCCAATGTATTCTTTGAATAGTTCTGAGAACTTTTTATTCTTATTATTTTAAAAAAAACTCATAGTTTTTTTGATATTCTCAGAATTGCTATTTGTATTCCGGCCTCGACTTGTCAATTTAGGACTTAAAAACACTTACCTATGGAGAAAGATGTATGTTATTTTAGACCTAAAATTATTTTGCATTTTTCTGTAACAACTTTAGCATAATTTTTGTAATCGTTCGTTTCAGACAAATTTTGGAGCGATATTCTGGAGTGCATGAAATTTTGCATCAGACATGGTTTTTTTTGTGAACTCAGGAAGATAAGAAACTGTTATAAGTCAGTGTTTGTTCAGGAAATGTGAAAATTTGACATTTAATAGGTTAAAATGACCACAAGACATCACTATAATGATATAAAAATAAACTGGAAGGAGTTATAACTTGTAAGTTAAACTTCATCCAAACTGACAATGTATGAAGAGAAGAGAAACTTTTCGACATTACCAACAGCAGAAATATTGCTTTCATCTTGAAACGTTGCTACAGAAATAAAATATTGATGAAGAATAGCGAAATAAGAAATACTGATAGAAATATGACACAAATGTGGAATTTTTTTGTTGAGTCTATCTAATTCCGTAAATACATTCGTTTATTGCAGTATACTCGGTCGTCGCATATTTCATGTTTTCCTGCTGTCGCCATTTCGTATGGACAGTCTCAAAAAGCAAATCTCGTAAATTTGACAGAATTCACTCCCCGTGAATACATTCAATGTTAGAAAACGGGACGTTCTCGAGAGACTTTACGACATTGGCGCTCGCCTTTGACGTAGCACATCATCTTATCTGAAACGACCTGCACGTGGAGCATATAGAAAGTAACACGGATAACTTTCCAGAGGCGACTGCCGTTTAATGTCTAGAAGAGTAAAAGCATTAAGCAGACATTTTCGTAAGGGAATTTATTGTTAACACGTTCGGTAACACCCACTTTGTAAAAGAACCGAGTTCTTCGGAAATTATGAAAAGTGTAGATATACTTTTCACCGTGATAACTCTGTGCACTTTGCTTCTAATCTTTATATCATCACTGGTCCGTAGAATCTGAACGAATGGGTTTTTTATGGCCGTTGTTTATGAATACGCCACGATCTATGATTGTTTTTAGAATTTGGAAGCGTGCGGTAGGTAATAGCTGACATCGTCAGGATCGTATCAAACGCCCCCAAAGTCTTAAATTTCTATTGCAGGTGAAGACCTTTTGACTTTTCATATTTTGAGTGTCATGTGTTCAAAGTTCAATGAACGAGGTCAATGCTGTAATTATCAAGGGTTTGTTCTGATCGTAGAGGATATTATGCGTGAAACATGTCGATTATCCTCCTCAGTTTCGACTTTTTTTTTGCTTCCCTTAAAGTCGCTAGGGAACAATTGAGATCATAAGCATGTGTATACATTTCCTAATAATCGCAAAAAATCGGTATGAAAAATCGTTAAATGTACAACCATGTGCCCAAACGTGATACATACATATAACCTTCAATAGAATTTACTTAATTAATTAATGGACAGATATTTTTGTGGAAATATGCCATTTTTTGTTCTGTCTTCCTGCTATGTCTTACCTTTTAAATCAATGAAACATCCTTTGGTTTTAGACGGTTTGTTTCTTAAACCTCCTGCGCAAGTTATAGTGCAATACTATATTACAATTTTAGATCAGGAAATGTTTCGCCAGGTTTGAGTGATGATGAATTGTTTGAAGGTGTCTAATTAAGTGAACAATTTAGATAAATGGACAAGATTGTTATTATTGCATTCAGATAACAATGGAAGGTGGCTTCATCCTTAATCGATCCAGTTAGATCTTCGCAAACCTGATGAATGTGCCTAATCGACAATTATCATAAATATGATCAAAGGCTGTAATGGGTTGAACACCGGTCATATAAAGATAGATAAAAGGCGGCTTGCGATAATCTAGAGGGGAGTCTATGAGCTTAGTTTTTGCGTACTGGCACATGATGTCTGATGCTTGTGCAGCGATTAAATCGTCATAAAGTCACGTATGTTCACGCGTTTATTCGAAATCTAGAAGCGGAACCGGATAATCGTGCGATAATTATCTTCCACGAAGCCGCGGACGGCTTCTATATCAGAATAGCTTCAGGCGATCGTGGCTGGCTTCTGGATGCTGGATACATCAGGTATATGTATACGACTGCAGTTCAGCTATATTTAGCGTTCAACCTGCCGGTCGATTATCCTTCGAGCACCTCTTTACTCTAACGTGTCTAGAAGGGACCAGAGAGAGATGATACTAGCCCCTACACTCCTGGTGGTACTCACATCGCTTACCGCGAGAGATTTATTGCTTTACCGTTACATCCGAGCTTATGAGCTGCGTTTAGCACTTCGCAGAAGGCAATTCGTGCGGATACATTGGTAACGTATAAAATTGGATTGAGATCGATGGATCAGAGGGCCGAAGAAGACTTGCATCGTTGAAAAAATACCCAGCGGCGACGATCCCTGATTATTTTGTCCCAAGATAGGGTTGCGGCTTGGCAAATCATCGAAGGGCGTAATGAGAAATAATTATACTGTCGATGAGCTCTTCTGCGTCTATTTAAGAAGGATTACCTGTCTAGATTTGCACAACATTGCTTTGGGCCTCTAGGGTATAGACCACCAGGGATGATGGAAAATTTAATGCCTTATAAAGCGATGTCATAATCATCATTTTACCAAATGTGAAGAAACGGGTATTCACATTTAGAGACCATTAAACACTGTTTTGTGTCGGATTATGAGTGCTAATATTTGCTTTGGTTGCAAATATCTCACATAATTGTTTCTTGTTTTTCTGTTATGTCATTATAATGTTACGTATAACAAAGTGTCAAAATAATCGAGAATCAAAATAATCTATTAGATAAAAAGGTTTTTTTGTAAATTTTGATGTGAAATTATTACTATAGATTTGAAATGTAATATAACAGTGACCGGGGTTAAATGACGCACTTTTAACTACTTAGTATTTTTAATTTCCGAAGGTCTGTTAACCTGCCGGCTAGAGAGAGAGACAACATATTTCAATAATCTGAGTCAATTTTTTGGAAAATATTTGTTAGCATTTATAGATCGCTAACAAATTTCTCAGGAATAGCAAAATATCTTTCTTACTTTTTAAAATATTTGGTTTGATGTTAGCCTTTGCTATATAGATGTTGAAAGGGAAGCAATTCATCCTAAACGCAAACTTAAAAAGAACAACAAATTGAATATACTTAAAGGTTTTTATTGGAGAATTAAATTAATTATTTCTGTATATTCGTTAGCTAAGGCAAATTTTCCGAGAATATATATGGAAACGTAAGTTCCTCTGGTTTGTAAATACCGAGCCAGCGGTTTTAACCAACTAAAAATAGTGATTAAAATTCGAAATCATACAAATTTGTTTTCAATGTTATACTTTTGTTGCATTTTTGTGCACAATGTGGTTGTTTATATGATTTGCTAAAGGGTGCTAAAGGTGGAAAAATCAACATTTGTTTCATTTTAATGCTTGCGTAACGAAAACAGTGCAAGATACGACAAAAATACATTGAATGTTTTTTTGCAAAGCACAAAATTTCCTTCAAAAAAAGTCATGAAAGGACCTAGTCTAAAGATAATACAGCCCAGCAAATATTTAAGAATTTCATGTTGCCCTATAAGTAGGAGTCGATTCTGGTAGGATTTCTTTTCCAGAATCCAAATATGACCCCCAACACATCAAATTGGTTGCAAAAAATGCTGTTGTCTCACTAGTAAGAGTCAATTCTAATAGAATTTTTGTTGCAAAAATCGTCATTTTGGAAATTGCTTACAAGTATAATGTAGAATGCGACCGGCAAAAATCAAGAAATGCAAAATGTCGGATTCAATATGTCCAATGAATGTCAAACTCGTCATCATTCTGGCTACTTTTCGAGAAAAACATATCTTTTAGCGTAAGATATATCAATTCCGCGTGAAGAATCCTATCAGAATCTTGCTGGTGGGACAACAGCATTTTTTGGAAGTGATGCTCACAAATGCCTCGAATAAAATTTTTTACCCCTTGACCTACAATATTTTAAAAGCTGTGTAATAGGTTTTTTCATTACGAACCATGTGAATAACCTAATTGACCAGAAATCATGCATAAATGTTCTTAACTCCTTAACTACCCCCGATGACGAAGATTATGTCCCAGAAATATTAATTAATCTAACGAAGTTAATAATTTGTGTAAATTTAAAACAAAATTGTTTCTAGATAGTCTTGGGTGCACTACATAAAATGTCGGTGTCTGTTTTTGAAATTTTTGTTTAAAGTAGAAGATTTAAAATATTTAAAATCACAGTTTTGACGAATTTTTCAAAATCTTCGTCATCGGCAGTTAAGGGGTTAATAATGGAAGAAAAGTATTTCAGCTGCGACCAAATTTTATACTATTTCGAGTTTTAATTCTGAACTGATCTAAAACTGAAGTTTCGGTAAGAGCCAAAGGTGCCATTTATGTTTCGATGCAAGAACTTCTGACTATTTTTAGCAAATTAACTTCCTACATAAGTAAGTATTACTGCGTGTATAACACTAACACAGGCGTTGAATGGGAAATACATTTTCTTGAACCCTTTGAGAGGTAGTTTATTTCCCTGAAACCAATTTCTAAAATCAATCTGATATCGGATTTTCAAATTTTTGGAATATCCATAGATTTTTACTAAATTTGGCATTTAAGGGTTTCTTTCTGTGAATTATCATGATTCTCTTGTCATTGTTTCAATTCTCACTTATTTTTTACGTAAAAAAAAGCCCGCTTCAAAGGATGAAAAAAAACCTTTCTTTTTCGATATTCTTTACTTTTGATTTCAACTTCAATGCATACTAAGTTTACTTTTATATCATTTTAATTCCTTTTTTGAAAAAATTTGATTTATGTGGTATAAAAATGTGTGGAAAATATGCCCAAAACGATTCAGAATCTGGGTAGGAAAAAATTATTTTTTGTCAAAAATACATTAAATGACAATTCAATTTGAAACTGATTTTGAAATAAAACTTTTATGGTATTTTCTTTAACATTTTTTAGGAAATCTTATTAATCTTCTAAATTTATATTCACTTAACAGTTATTAACTGAATCTTTCTTCAACTATATAAAACATAAAATGAACTAAGGTATTCTCGAATTAAATTCTATGAGTATACTCTATAAATTTCTTCGCGTGAAATTTTACTCAAAAAAAACTGGAGGGGGCAGAGTTCTCACTATAAAAAGAGTGAAAGACCACTCTAAAAGAGTGAGATCAGTCACTCTAGATGAAAGAGTGAAGAAATTCACTCCAAATGTTGGAGTTAAATTTCACCATATGCCAAGTTAAAATACAATCCAAAGAGAGTGATATTTAGTCGCTGCGCTTACAATGGCAGCTGTAAGCAGAGTTATAAAAAGGGCAAGCGAGTTAACTTCAAACATGTTCAATACTTGCAATATAAAGTTTTAAATTTCATAAAAAAATCAAGAATATTATTTTATAAGGCCCCGACGTTAAGATGCTTATGAGTGAATTTGAAATTAGTAATTTATTAGATAAATTAAATACACCGATGGGTCCAGTGAAGCTCTTAAAAATATTATAAATATGCTTATCTCATTGAAATACTACATGATTACTGAAATAATCACAGGGTAAATTTTAAAACTCAATATTGACAACAACAGGGATTTTATGAAACTTTTGAGTAGGTTTAAATAATTGAGACGTTAACTTTAATATTATCTGTGGTGAAATATATAGTTACGCTAATTCGAAGAAAATCACCTTAGAAAATTAGCTTAAACATTTTGAACATGGCTTGTCTTACATTTTTTATAAAAAATCCTTCATGTTATCTATAATTAAAAACGATAATATAATAACAGAAATTAAAGAAATAAATCACGTTTCCAAAAAAAGTTCCGTGTAAGTTTTATTCACACCCTTCTCTACTTGTAAATATGCCGAAAAATTTATTGATACAACTTATTTTATGAAAATATAAAAATTAATTACTTTCTATTAAAAATAATAAAGTTTTATGTTTGTTTATAAACTTATAATTGTATTATTAGATTATAATTTATGCATTTAGGATTTCAACATTTTATTCAAATTTTACTCCAATTGAAACGAAGTAATCACTCCATATAGAGCGGCTCACCTTTTACTTTTACTTACTTATTTTTTCAAGCGTGAAAGTTCACTCCAAGGAATTTAAAGAGTAGAAACACGAATATCGCATTTTACAGCAAAATCAAAAGTAATTTTGTATACGCTATTATAGTAATGAAAAAAAAATTATGCAGTTATCAATTGCCATTTGTCTATTAAATCAGTTTCTTATATAATTAATAAGTATAGGTTACATACTTTATTATAAATTAATATTCGAACATTCCATAGTAATCCGAGAGGCTTAATTTTCGACCTACAAATACTCTCGGCTCGAATACATTAAAATGACAGGAAAAAATATAAATAATGTAACAATTTTTTAAAACCTTTTTCATCCGTATGGTAAACTATTTATTTATGATATATTTTTTCGGTATTTTTTAGGCTAAAATTATGAAAGTTTAACATGTTTTTTAAATTTAATGAAAACCTGAAGCCGATATAATGATTTACACAAAATTTGATGACATTTAACAGGTGAAATCAATTAAATTTTACTTCTCAGTTAACATTGAAAAAAATATGTCATACTCAATTTAGACTAATTTAAAGGTTTGCTTTTAAAAGGTGTCAATTTTTCAAAATTATCCTATTATATATACATAACCTTTCAAAACTTAGATAATTCGATGAAAATTCATTTAATTTTCCAGATGGCTCAATTTTGGACCGCATTCGCGCCTTGAAGAAAGTTTGATATGAATAAATAAGACATCTCTGGCGGCGTGATAAATGCAACGTAATCGTACCCCCATCGGTGTTACAACATTGAATCCTTTGTAAAAATTGGCCGTCGCATTAAAAATATACAATTCTTGGTGTCAGCCCGTACGACCTCATGGGGCGAAAAAAACTGAACACCCACAGCGTCGGCAGCGCTAGAATCTTCGTTTCAAATGACTCCAATCATCCATTTTCATAATTTTTCGATATCTCCGTGCCGCGTGCCGATATATTTTAAATCTTTCATCGTGGATTCGTCACGTGCATTCAGTGGAGGAGGAAAATTATTATTTTCCTTGTCGAATTCGGTAAAGAAATCCGCATGCTTATTACACAACTGTCTTTCACAGTGTAACATAAATAAAACGCAATGGTCGTACATAAGATTCGATTACTACTTTACAATTTCCTACATTGATTAAATTTTGCGGCATTCTGTTTGATTTAATGAATATTAAACAGATATTAGTCATACATTACTCTTTTTCGTGTCATTGACATTAGTTTTGGCTTTAGTTTTCTTTCTATTCAATTTATTTTAGATTCTTTCTCCTTTAAAGCACAAAGTATATGTAATTTTTACAAAAGATAAATATAAGTCCAAAGTTTTTATCTATGCTTTCAAAACTATTATTGAACATTTTTTTGACAGATTTTGTGTTAAAAAAATCAAATTAATTAGGAAAAGAACATAAAATTTGACTGTGCATGGAATCTTCACCCTTTTTTCATTCTGCCTCTTTTTCTATTGAACTCAAACAGATATAATGTTTTCATTACTTCTGATTTGGAAAACATTCTTAATTATTTTAATTTAGACCTAGACAACATGTAGACAAAGTAGGAATAAAAACAACTTTTTCAAAAAGGTAGGAATTGATTATTATTATATTTTCTTTATTCATATCTGTAAGTAATTGTTTTTTTTTAACAAAAAACGAATATTAAGTAGTAAAATATTTAAAAAATAAATTTTAATAAAAATGCAATTTTTATTTAAAATGTAATCGAATTAGAAAATTCAAGTAGAAAGATATTGGAAGATATATTTTATTAAAACGTATCAACTTTGCATCTCAAGCGCCTTATTACGGAATTTTTTCTAAATGTTAAGTTATCAAACCTAAATTTTTTCGTAAATCCAACATTTTTGTGCTGCAACTTTATGTACAACAAATTTTTTTTGCAATTTCAATGAGCTAACATCGACAGTTTTTGACTTCCTCTTTCATTTCTGGTAGTCAAAGTTAAAATGCAATTTAATGGAAATTATTGTTGATAATTTTTCAAAAAATCGTATTTTGAAATTGAAAAAGATATCTCTGCGAAAGAGAAGGACACAACTATCGTTCCTAGTTTATTTCATTGTTTATTCAAATGTTTATATCAAATAAGTTATAGTGCAAATATTTATAGATCAATTTTGGATTTTCTGGACGAAATTATTACATCCAAAAGTACATACATGACATTTTTATTTGTGTTTACTGGAAAATTTGAATTATTATTGTGAGGAATTTGGTGACATGATTTCGTGATATGAAATTACTTCTAAATGTCACTAATCTTGCTGCAATGTTTTATAAATACTCAAATGATTTAAACTTTGTGAAACTGCGCAAAATTGTTATAAAGTGATATTTTCGCTTCTGTTGAACAAATGTTATATCAAATTAAATGTTGAAATCGGTTGTCGTCGTTGTGCTATTGTCCATTATGTATTTTCGGAATCTGATATGTTAGTGATAGGTGTTATAGGTGTTAAAAATAGTATTATCAGATTTATAGTGAGACCTGAAATGGTATTTGACAAGTAAGTTTCAAAATAAGTTTTTATGAAAAAAGCAATTGACCTAATCCATCTTATATTTTCAAAATTTTCAGATGGAGTCTTCGATTTTTCTGTAAATTTGAGAAGTTTATGAAAATGCTTAGTATAAAGGTGTTTTGCTAGTAGTGATGCGAACAATTTTTTTGGGGGGAAATTATCAGTATTTGCATCAAAAAGAACAAAACAAAAAAAAAACAATAAAAAATTTGTTTTAAAGAGCTGCCATTTGATCAATAGCACATATTTTTTCATTATTTTCTTGTCTTATGTAGTAGTTTCAATTCTGTTTAGAATCCCGTTTGAAATGTTGAAAAATGTTAAACATTTAGAAAATGGCGACTTAAATTCTTTAAAATATTTGTGGAAATTAAATGAAGTAATTACAAATTTTTTCTATACGTTTGGTTTGCTCAACAAGCCGGTGAAAGACGCAGGATTTTTTTCTTAAAAATGGTTGAGCTATAATTATTAAAAATTGGATAAATGCGTTTTTTTTTATCATGTGATTATTTTTTTGTGAAAATGCTACTTTGACCTCATGGCACATGCTGATAACTTCCCGAAAAATTTGTTGTTTGCACAACTACTAGCAAGACTTCTTTATATTAAGTATTTTCAACAACTTCTCAAAATTACAGAATAATCTGTGTCATGATTTTCAAATTTTGAAAAATTTGAGATGGATTCGGTAATTGATATATTACCGTAATAAAATAATGAAGATGAAAATGTTGAGAATTTAAAGTATAAATTTTCGTTAAACTAAACAAACGAAATTCGCTAAATATTTAAATATTAGATTCATGAACATATGCATGCATAGTGATCTTGTGAACCTGCACCATAATCAATGCCCATATTTTACGAAAATATTGCACCATCATAGATAATCATTATCTCGCGTCAGAAGACATTTATTTGCAGTTATCTCTCATCATAGAGCCGTGAATGAGGTTATATTGACATATTAGTTCATTCTCATAAAGGAGATGTGTAATGATAATTTATCATCATAAGCGTATTACTTGATTTGACATTTAATTCATCAGTGTTCCTGATGTATATTTTGCATACACGCTATGTCCTAGTAATGCACCTTGTCAACTCAATATTGTCAATGTCAATATTTTTATTCATCCTGATGTATAATGCCAACAAATTTTACTCTTGGTGGACTTGAACCAACATTAAATACAATGTCTTCCGAACTGGAAATTTCTGATTGATTCTAGTACTGGTCACCTCCTGAATATTTTTATAACAAAAATAAAAAAGTCGTTATTTTAAAAGTTGACTTTTGGAGTAAAATTATGTTCGGAAATGATACTGCGATTGTCAATGGCAAACAAAAAGTAAAAACTAAATTTCTACTGACAAATCTGAAATAGGAATTTTGGCAATAGAAAAATAAATAATGGGCAACAGAGTATAAATTGTATAATAAATTTTACTTTTCTGAATAGTACCTTAAGGACAGACTAAAATGTTTGTTAGTATACGATTACTATACTATTTTTTGTAGAGAAATGTTTGCACAGAATGCAAAGCAGTACTATTTAAGTAGGCAGATTTACTAAAATAATAATAAGTATTTATATACATAGATGTATTGAAAATTTAAAATTAAGAAATTCAGCTAATCCGGAAGTCTGCCAATAAAAAGACGAATTTTATGTGGAATTTGGTGCACATGGATAACAGATTTTATTTTCCATTCATGTAATATTCTCATGAATGAGTAACTGAATGGAGATTCGAAAGCAAAATCACTGATGAAATTGTTATTGAATACTAATTTGTTATAGACAATGTTTTAACTAATACAGTGTTCTGAGACTCCAACCAAAACATAATATTTTTTCTGATAAGGATAATTATTGTCCCAAGTTTTGCATTATTTCTTTTAAAATAATAACCTCACGAGATATTGGTATATTTTAGTTGTGAATAAATTAAAAATAGATATGAAAAATGTACTAATATACTTACTGATTAAAAATCGAAAATTTCTTTTCTGTTTTTTTCGTAAGTGAAAAAATCCTACTTTTTGGTTCATCTCCAATTTCTAATAAAAGTAGGTTATGTTTAAATTTCTTAACCAAATATGTTTGCTGACTATTATAAATTTGTACGAAAAATAATATACTTGTTTATTACGTTTGTGCAATTGAAGAATCTGTACCATTGTAAATATTTATTCGTGAAAAGTAGAATAATATAATATTTTATTCAAATTCAAAATTTGGAACTTTTTTCTAGGAGGTAGATTTTCTACGTCTCTAAAATAT
This sequence comes from Trichopria drosophilae, assembly GCA_030407085.1. Classification (NCBI taxonomy): domain Eukaryota; kingdom Metazoa; phylum Arthropoda; class Insecta; order Hymenoptera; family Diapriidae; genus Trichopria; species Trichopria drosophilae. The sequence goes on from CM059582.1 coordinate 187,732,319, forward strand.
GCATTAAGTCAAACATTTGAAATGACAAAAACTAAATTATTTTCCAACACATGTTTCAATTATTATTCAAATAAAAAATCAGTTTTTTCTAAATTCGTTTAAGTTTTTTGTTCAGAAAATCGACAAGGCGACAAATTATTCCTGATTTTCCTGAGGAACATAGAAATTATATATAACCATTCGTAGACATTTGACGACTTCCTTCATGCTTCATCTAATGGAGATGTATCAATTTCGCTCCATTTCTCATTTTCACCATGCTTATAATCAAAACACAGAATTATACTTTCATCCTGAACTTAATGCATTTTGAATCTGCGACTGGGACGAAAACGATAATTATTTCGAAATTCCAGAAATATTATCGTTTAATTTAAAAGAAAGGAAAGGGAGGAGGAAAACCGCAAAGACAATATAAATGACTTGAACCCTTGACATATGCAATTAATCAACTTAGGAGACCTTTCGTTTCTCGGATCGGTCATTACCTAAGGTTACGTCTCTATCCGCGAGTGCATGCCTCAGATGCAAAAGCAGGCAGCTACCTCCGTTTCCGATCTCATAAATTATTGCTCGTTCTCGGCTAACGTATCATTTGCCACTGAGCTCCACAAATGAGTTCACTTTGGATTTAATTATTCGAATCACGCCCATGGCGTATCCTCCCGCGGGTTCCACCTCACGGTGGCTGAAGATTGTATATAACTTTGCTTCTTGGCAGACCTGGTGTAATACTGCGCATAAAACGCCCCATAAAATGAACAAAAAATGATCTTTCTAGGCTCGTTTTAAGGTTCGCTCGTTTAGACGATCCAGCAAATTTATTTCAATTATGCAATCGATATGCGGAAATGAGCTCTAAAAGTACACGCAATGACTCCATTTAACTGTAAATGTAAATAGTTATTATGGACATTTTGTTGATTCTGCTGATTCTAGATAACAATTAATTATTGCAGTAAAGTATTAATAGAGAAACTGTTTACACTTTTTTATTTTGGGCCGCTAATTTTTAATGCGATTATAAAAATTCATACTGCTATCTCTAAAAATCTACTAAAAAACATTTGTTTTTTGTATTTAATGCGAGAAATACAAATTCGAAAAAATGATTTAAATAAAAAAGGTAGAGTATCAAATTTTTAAAAAAAAAGGTTTACGCATTTTAGTCATATATTAGAGATAACCACTTAACCCTTTGAGGCATACATTTTTCTTTATGTTGAAATTTGTCACTAGGGAGTTTTTTGGTATCTCAGATTACGAATCCGGTATCAAAATTTCAAAATTCAAAATTGCGGATTCAATATGGCATATTTGTTGCATATTTACATCGTGAACGACGTCATATTAAAGCCACCATTTTGAATTTTAATAAAACCAACATCGGATTCGTCATCAGCGACCTAAAAAACCGTATTATGCCAAATTTCAAATCATTATCTTAAAAAACAAAGTCAATAATAAATTCTTTCGAAAAAATCGTGATTTTTTCATGTTTTTTTATTTATAGATGATACACAAAAAACAATTACATCTTAATAACTGCGTTTATACATTCTTCTATCACCATAGTAACAGAAAATACCAAGCAAAAATCGATTGAAATGCGTTAACTGAAGTTTAAATGAGCAAAATCAAATAAATCGAGGTGGTAACGTAGGTTACCACTATGCAGCAAATGGTTAAAAAACATTGTAGGTTATAATGGAACCTGTTTGGCACTTCCTTGTGATTTTTGCAATGAAGAAAAATGTCCGTGAATAGGACTTTTTGCCGATTAAAGACTTCCATACGTTTCGTAATACTTGAGAGGAAGTGATGAGGGGAGGAGGTGTTGGACCCTACCATTTTGGATTATATACCTACTATACTGATAATCTTTCTTCTTTCTCTTTTAAATTTTTAAAATTTAATAACGGATTTCTATTCAGTGATCCCCAAAACAATTTATACGAAAACTTATTAATCAGAATGCACATGATACAATAAATATTATAACAAAACGCCAATAATCAAAAAATTCCGAATCAATAGCACCATTTTGAGGACGCCATTTTGTAATTTAAATCATAATATTGACCAACTTTTAGTAAACTCATTATGACCAAGGTTTCTGAAGCCTGAAATGATCAACTGCTTCGAATTAAAGATCGCAGTTTTATGAAAAAGTTTTCGCTATTTTCCATTTTTTTTTCGAGTCTTAATAGCCATATTTAAAAAAATGGAAAGTGAAATCGAAAAACGGACTTCAGCTTCGAAAAGTTATAGAAAATTGATGTAGACTGTCGAACGGATCAAGTAATATCTCCAATATTAAGAAGATTCTACGATCGTTTAAATGTGCAGCTAAAAATATTTAAAACAAAATATAGATAAATTGTTATACGATTATTGTTAATTTGAAATTTTTTACAATTAATTTTTTCCATATTCGAAACTCGAAAAAAGATTTGTTCAGGGCGGGCCACTTTGCAAGTTCCCGAAAATCACCGAATGTTTTCGTCTGGTCAAGACAGACCTGCAGCCGGATGGCCTCGTACCTACCTCCAGAGTAGCCCTTAATAATTGCTAGTTTAAACGCGATTCCATTCCCGAACGAGACCTAATAGATGGAAGCAATCAATTCTTCGGCGGTTCTTACTTTGGCCACACATATATAGACATTCAAAAATAGGTTTCCAAAAGTGGAGGAAAATCGATCTTTGGCCGACGCCGATGAAAAATATATCTTTCACGGTCGATGTTTTGCTTTACGATCTTTCGTCAAGCGGGGGTGGTGGCGGTCGCCGTATTTTTGACGTTTTACCCTAGAAGAAGACATTTATATGCCAGTTTTGACAGCCGGAAATAATGGAGCCGAACGTGTAATTTACATTTATTGTCGAAAATTTGGTCCATTTTTCAATTATTACATGCTACAACGCGGAGGTTTGGTTTCTAAATTTGAAAAGGTTAAAATTCACTTATAGTAAGTTATATGTCATTTTCTTCCATTAAATAAGTTCCTATATGCCTTTTTTGAAGTTGGTTATCATTCATTTTGTATCTTAGACGTGACAGTTTGTGGATAATGTCAATTTACAGTTACGAATTGGCATACTACGCCCTCAAATACTAAGATACACATACATTAGTAACTTCGCTGTCAATAACAGTTGAATTTAATATAATTTATAAACAAATATCTTAAAAAATTTGTGTACCTACATCTTATTGATGAAAAAATTAGCGTTTCGTGCTTTAAAAAAAATAATATAGAAGTGTTTTATTTCGTAAAAACGATTAAGATTACAATTTTTAAAATTCAGTACCATTTAATCGGAACAAATTCTGGAAATTTTAAGGAGTCTATACTAATTTTCAATTAGGTTCAGTTACTAAAATAAGTATGCCTTAAATTAATAAATTATGATAAGCTCATCTTCAATCTTTTGGGATGAATAACAATCTTTTTCTAATGAATTTCTTTTAGGATGTATTCATCATATGTTAATGTTAATAAATTTGATTGATTTCTTGAGATTCTTTGTGGAAGATTTGAATGGACTTGAAGCCGAAGTAGATATTTATGATTTAATAATAGGCATATACTCATTGTGTGAAATTGAAAGGCTTTTGTGATGATACAGTCATTACGAGACTTAATGTCTATGACCTTTTTATGCAGTTATTCAATAGTAAAATTACTATTATTTAATAAATAAATTATTTCCCTATTCAGCAAGTTATTTCGATAACATACTGAAGTTACCGGATAACATACTGATGGTACTGGATGCCATGATTAAATTCTGTATGATATTTTATATTATTTATGAATATTATAAAGGGGACCTCGAAAATTTTGTTCTGGGAATGTTAATTTATATAAAATGCCATATTATATTATTCCTTTTATAAGGCTTGTAATGTGTATTAATATCATAAATTAGAACTGTTTATTTTAGTTAAATGTATAAAATATATAGTAGGTACTCCTAAACAATAAAAAAGGAAAATGCTCATGAAAGAAGAAACCCCAAAACATTTTAAAATCATGAAATCAATATGCATAAGAAACGATTGATTGATTTTGCATTCTTTTAATATGAGGGAGTTACACTTTTGACGAAACATTTCATTATCCTCGAAAACATTTACTTTAATGCTAGGTTGGTCGTCCTTTAAACTGTTCAGAAAGCCTTCTGAAATTCTTCTCGTTAATCATGAATTTCTAATTATGCAAATTATCGATGAATGTAATCATCGGTAAATATTCCAGTCGTTCCGATCGTCATTAATTACCCTGTCATTTGAAAAATGTTTAGAAATTACCCAGATGAGAGTAGACGAGATTTAATTCCTAAACGCATATCATTTCACATTTCTCCTTGGAAAGTGACACATTCGCATCTAGTTAAAATCTCCAGACGAGGCTGGCTGAAGTGACGCTTTCCTTTTTGTTTGCTAATCGATTATTATTTGCCTTCGATTTCTTTCATTTTCAATACAGAAAGAGTATCGTGTCCTCAGAGGACAATAATTTTAATTGCATTTAGGATAAATTAAATCCAACACAGCCCACATTTTTTGGTAATGAAATTCATTGCATGATAAAAACAATTTTCTTTTGGAGACATAAGGAAGGGAAACAATATATTTTGGAAACTATATTTAAACGCAATCAGTGAAATCGTTAATACTTTATTACAATGTAAAACATTTGTATTACATACACCAGAGTGGATCACGAAGTTTTCTTTTTCATGTTCGAACCAAACACTGGTGATATAAGTTTGCACTATGAAAAAGACTCATTCTGAATTTTTTAAAGATTCTTTTAACGTTGCTGTTCATACTGTAACATTTATTCGTTACACAAATAAGAACAAAATATTCCTAACCTCAATTAAGTTAGTTAAAATAAGTTAGGCGTGGAAATGGCTGCATATGTACTTTTTGTTGGAAAATAGATATCATCACTAATTGGAAGATCGTACACTCTTTTGTGATATGAATACTTAGGACGTATTTTATGTAATTTTCTAATGTGATAGTTTCAAAGTGACAGTTTATCGTAAACACGTGTTCTGCAACATCTCTCTGTTTCGTTCGGAGTTTTTTTAAACAAAACCGAGATGAAACGACATAAAACTTGTGCATCACACACTAAGATATGTAATTTCGCGTTGTAATTGCCACTTATATTCAGTGAGACAATGTTTTTGCAATAGTTGTAATTTTGTGATTGTGAATAGTGAATTTTATTTTTTTTACATTTTATTAATTTATGTTATTAAAGATTCTGAAGATGGCCCTTATGGAGGCCGAAACGTATTTTATGCGGAGTTTTATTTAATACCAACATCCAAAAAAGGTACAAGGACCACACATCCCGAAAAACATTTCAACTGTTTACTAATTTAAATCAACGGTCAAGAAGATAGAAAATTTTAAATATGGTTTTATATTTAATCTTACTTCTCTCTATGTGACAGGGAAATTATAAGGATACTGATTTTAACACAAATATACTTCAGAAATGATATACTATATATATACTTCGATTGTCAAAGTCACTAAATTTTATACAACATAGCTGTAATGAATGAAAATAAAGAATACTTAGGACGTGTAAATAATGCTTAGTTAGAAAAAATGCATTCTTTTGATTTTTTATAATATTTTATAGCTTAAACTGGCCGAAAAAAATTAGACAAATAAAATTTTAATTAAATAAATGTTTACCTCTAATGGAAGCATGCATCAAAATTGACAATTTTAGAATATCGTCTTCTATTATTATTTGTGTAATATTTTCGAAAATCTTTTTTTTTTATTAAAAATGTCTTTCACAGTCCCATTTTGTATGATGGTCTTGATAATAATGAAATCGTAAATCATGGTATATTGCATAAATGTTTTGTCATCTGATATGAATTATTTTTGTAAAACAGGAAATTTCATCTTGTACGTTATATTAAAAAATAACATATTCAAATATCAGATCCATCGGCTTATGTTTGCGACTGGAAATGACCTATAACTAATCAAGGCCGTACTTTTTCAGGTTAAATTTATTTTTGCGAATAAAAAATTGATTAGAGTCAAATAATATGGATCCGCAACTACTACAAATAACTAACTTGGTAAAATCATAAAACCCCCACCAAATCATTAGCAATGAGATTTGGGGTTACGATCTTCGACATCTTTAAATTGAACAACCACTGATTAAAAACGAAGTTGACAAGCTTGTGATGAAATGTTTACACAGTGAGACAAATTTTGAATATAATAACAGACCCCGCATTTCGATTTTGAAGCTGGCAACGACAAAGGCCAAAGGAATCGTAATTATACGCCGGAACGATCAATCCGTCGATACAAATGTAAGAATTAAAGGTGGAATCTACGCATTCGAAGCGTGTCTGCGCGTCAATTCCTGGAGTCTAGATGCCATCAAAAAACAGAATAAGAAGAAGCTCTGAAACCTAGGATTGTTGCAGGTGCTAAATTATAGACGCGTGCACCTATGAGGAAGACAACGCGCTCGTGACCCTCGTCTACTTTTAATAAGCGTGCGGTTGCTAGAAGATGCGCAAATTATATCGAATCGATGAAATAGATCGTTATGGTGTTCTTAAGACGTCGATCGTTTAGGATGGGTGCGTTCATTTACCCCCTTGACGTCAAAGTTAGGTGGCAGACGTTAGGATATCCCTGATGCGTGATCCAAAAATGCGCGTCATTATGCAGTCGCCTTTTCTCCCCGAGAAGAATTGTATTAGCCAAATTTGGCAAAATTTAAGATACACATAGTAGCCATAAAAGCAGCGATAATTAACGCGAGGGCAAAACCTGTAATTTATTTGCCGTTTCTTACTTTTGAACGTCCTTATACTCGTGTCCTTTCGAATATCCTAGACAACGGGTTCTAACGATGCTTTTCGGTCCGATTTGCATTTCTTTTACGATTCGCAGTGCTTTCGGCACAGGAAGCGAAGTCACATTTTGAAATTGGCGAGGCAAATTGGACTGTATTGAAAATAAACGTAAATGGTGCCGTGGTAGAGGCTTAAATGGTCGTTTGAAGGAATAGCGAAGAAACGAATGTGTTGAGAAGTGAAATGAAGTAAAATACAAAGGGATGAGTGCATATTTCAAATTGGAGAAACATTTCAATGTGGACAAATGCTGTCGGTAGAATGCAAATAAGTTGTCCAAAGAAAACATATTTACTTTTGAGAGACATTGTAAGCCATGCAATTTTGAAATATAAAGGTAGCTTGTATTGACTAGAAAAATGGTTGGTTTTACTATCTTACTTAGTTAGATGGCAGAGACATCTAATTACCAGGTGTACTAACTTTATGATGGATTCACTGGAATAATTTAAAAACTAATAAGTCATCAAAGTTGTTAAATATACAACAAAGTTGTTGAATATACATAATGTATTATTTATTAGACGTGAGTTTGAAATTGGTACCTTCGAAAATATGCCAAAAAGCGAAAAATCAAATGTCATATCACTAATTATAGCGATTTTCAACCTGCGAAAAACGTGATTTCTGAAGGCTCCACTTAACTCAATTTTCGTCGAATCTAAATGAGTGATGGCTCAAATTGAAGATATTTTCAATACCTATGACTCTATCATGGACAGCAAATTGTTATCTATTATCTGAAACAAGATAAGCGCAAAAACTGCGAATCTGATTATTACTTACTATAAGATGGTTCGAGGGCTGAAGTTATGATATCCAGGCCCTCAATTAGCAATTTTCATTCAAAATAAATATGCATTTTAAATCACTGAATTGTTTTCACAATTTTTATTTACTACATGTAAATTTCACGTTTATACTCGGAGAACTCAAAGACTTACAAGTGACAATTTTCACAATGGAAGCTATTTTTTTGTTTAAATATGCTATATTGGATCCAGTATTTTGAATTACTAATTTCTGGGCTCATAGATTATTCAATAGAAAATGTCTCTGAATCGGTTCCCGAAAATAATTAAAAAAACTCATCAGCATTGCTTAAAAAATGAAGAACATCTATATTACATTATCGTGAACCACTAAAGCCAAGCCAACTAAAGATAAGAATTACGATAATACGCATGGTTACTATTTTTTATTAGCTGTTATAAGGAATTTGCTTACAAAAGTTAGTACAAACAATAAGTTGTAAACAAAAACTATTATTTGTTGGTCGTAGTAATTACTAGTTGGACCATCATTTTAACTACTTTTTAGGTAGTACGTACAAACAAGTAGTTTTTTTCGTAATAAGTTAAATGTAACTCGTACCTAAAGAAACTGTAAAGAAGGAGTGAGGACAATAAAAACTGTTGATAATTCTAACTAAACAATCCGCATAATTTTAGTAATGATCCTAATAGTTCCTTAATAACTCTGATGCCAATGGTAATTGGTAATAGTTATCATGCATTCTAATACACAAAGAGGCAAAAGGATAAATTTAACTAACTAAAAAACAGTAAAATTAACAACATGAAAGTTTATAGTTGATATTTGAGGTTATGCACGAATAGTGAATGAAACTATTTTATTGTTCCACTTAACCCTTTAACGCCGGGAAGGACACTTTTTTCCAACTATTTTTAACGTTAATTTTCTATACTATTATGGGTGTAAAATAAAATCGGAACAACCATGTCTTACGTATTTGGACTCGCTCTTTCAGAATCTGCCAATAAAATTGCAAAAAAATGAATTTTCAAAAAGTTGCGGCCATTTTTCTAAAAAAAAATAGGAATTTTTGACAATTTTGTTTAAAAAATGATTTTTTTGTTCATACGGCAAGTAACCAGAACACTGTTTCACATCAAAATATCGCATCCGTAATGTCTAAGTTTCAAAATGGTGAAACGTAATTTTGAAAATTTCAAGATGGTGGATCCAAAATGGCGACAAATAATTTTGTTTAACCAAATAGTAATATTCAGTGTCTGTTTCATTAAAAAATAATTTCTTTTTAATGACACTGTGTATCTATATATATTTTGGGACGCCGATAACGAACCTGAAGTCCGATTTCAAAAATTCAAAATGGCGGATCCAATATGGCGGACGATATTTTCAAAATTGGTCGGATTATTTTGAAAATTACTACTCGGGGGTTTTTGAGGTCGCTGAATACAAACCTGAAGTCCGATTTCAAAAATTCAAAATGGCGGATCCAATATGGCTGACGATATTTACAAAATTATATTTACTCAATTTTCGCAATAAACTAAATAACGTAAATGTACCTATCGTGAAAGGTGCCTTATCGACGAAACAATATTATTTCCAAAGCTTTTTCTAAGTGAAATAATGGTAATTGGTTTTTTAACAAAAATGATATTAATACAACATACAAGTGTCTCCGTAAATTTTAACTAAAATTTTGATTTTTCAGAAACTATATACAGGGTGATCGGCCAACCATTACCCAGCGGCTAACTCTAGATTCTACAGATAATTCTGAACAACTTTTTCCTCTAAAACAATGTTCGGGAAGGTAGAGTTTTTAAGTTATTCAACACTAAAATTTAGGTGAAAAAATCACATTTGTTGAAATATCTCGACTCGGTTTGAAGGTACCTTAACGAACCGGAGCTCATTTTAAAGATATTTTAAAGCTCTATAAATTGTCTCTATTGGTTTTTGATCTACAATGAATATCTCTCTTGTTATAGCCATAAAAACGGGATAAATGCCGATTTTTCAGGATTTTCGCGTTTAACTCGTTTCGACACATAGTTACCGAAATATCACACAGAAAAAAGTTGTAGGCCTTGAAAAAACAAACATTTTTTGTCCTCTAATACGATGCGATTAAATTAAAACTGAACCCTACAAGAGCCTCGTAAAGTCGACAAAATGCAGTTCGACAAATAAATCGATATTAATAATGTTATGAAAACGAGTACAAATAGGGTTCAGTTTTAATTTAATCCCATCGTATTAGAGGACAAAAAATGTTTGTGTTTTCAAGGCCTACAACTTTTTCCAGTGTGATATTTCGATAGCTATGTGTCGAAACGCGTTAGACGCGAAAAACCCGAAAAATCGGCATTTACCCCCGTTTTTATGGCTATAACAAGAGAAATATTCAATGTAGGTCAAAAACCAACAGAGGCAACTTGTATAGCTTGAAAATATCTTTAAAATGATCTTCGGTTCGCTAAGATACCTTCATACAGAGCCGAGATATTTTAAAAAAAAAGTGATTTTTTCCCCTAAATTTTAGTGTTGAATAACTTAAAAACTCTACCTTCCCGGAAATTTTTTCAGAGGAAAAAGTTGCTCAGAATTATCTGTACAATCTACAGTTAGCCGCTGGGTAATGGTTGGCCGGTCACCCTGTATATACACATAATAGCATTTTACAAGAGGCACTAAAGTAGTATCGAAAACCTAAATAAGTACACTAAACTAGTATTAACTAAAGACATGTTTGAACGGACAGAGGTTATAAATTTTCGCACGCTCTAGGCACAATTTGTAGACTAAATAAATGACTATTCTAACTATTATTTTCTATTCGGAAGTGACAATTCATTTAGCATTCAAAGTATTATGTTTTAGAAAATTACAGTTTATGAACTCTGTCACTGAAAACTCCTGCATATTTTGTCATGTATATGCTTATTTCTCATATGAGAAAACACTTAAAGGTTTGGATATGAATAGTTTAAATCACAAAATGTAATATATACTTAATATTAATGCTTTTAGTTAATATTTGATTTTGTTTTTGATGCAAAGTGCCTGTTGAAAATTATTCCCAGATTATCATAAACAAGGCATGATTGCTGGTGGTTCTTATTTATTTTTTTTGTTGTGTTGAGAACCTTGAAATTGATCCAACAGGTTAGGATTTGTTGAATCTTTAGCTTAAATGTTACAAAAATGTCTATTTTCACTATTTTTATTTATGTTATTGTACAGAACCATATATTTTTTTTTAATTTTCTACAATTATTGCATATCATAGTACTACTTCACTTAGGTTCAAAAAACCAATTTTCCTAATTCAATTTATATTTTAATCATATTGCATTTGTAAATTGTACACTTATATAATGTATTTTCTTACTTGATGTTAATTAGTTATGATGTAGCTGAAAAGACGTAATTAAAATGCGATAATTTAAATTATAACCTATTTGCTATTTAACCTATAGGAAAAAGACAAAAATATAAGAAAAGTCGAGAATAATGAATAAGAAATACAGAATGCTACAAAAATTTAATTCCTTTCTGCAGAGTTGTTATTGCAGCAATAATCACCATAACCAAATTTTATCGAAAAATTATTATTTGAAGTCAAGTGTTTTTTTTTGTCTATCCAAAAATAATGCACACTAATTTCAATGTTATGATTATAACAAATTATTTTTTTTATTTCCCCAGTTACATGAGTGTGAGATATGGTATTATTATACATGTAATAAGACATAAATACAAATATTAACTCAAATATAAATATTATATATGACCTTCAATATTCATAAATTTATTGCGAATTAGGGTCGTAGTGCAATATTTCAAAAGTTCGTATTTACATGAACAATACAGACACGACCCTTCTGAAGTAAACATTGTAGATACGGTCTTTAAAATAATATTTATGCACTGAAAAGGTCGTGTCTGCCAGAAATATTTGCAACCTTTTTAAGGAAGCTGTCAATGAAAGTGGTATTTTTTAATAATTACTATATTTTAAAAAAAATATATTTAAAAGCTAATATTTTCAAAACAATAAATTAAATTATTCTTTCGGTGTAGTAATAAAAAATGTCCAGCTTTCAAAGAAGTCTTATTTCATTCCGTTAAACTTCAAGACAAATGATAGTAAATTTTGGCCCAAAATATTATAAAAGGGTTTGCAACGGAGATATGCGTACAGAAGCGAGACGAAAACGCAGTCGACTTTGTCGCAGTGGGGGTTTTAAAGTATGGATTATCGTTCTGCTACTTAGGAAGAAGGAGTTTTGGGTACAGGTACGAAATCCAAGAAGGGGGGCGAGAGAATGCCAGAGATCAGGTTGCCTCGAGGAGGACCACCGTTGCGTTGCATCGTAAACTTTATCCCACCCGTTTTCGCTAATTGAGCGAGTAAAGATGTAACTGGACCTTACGCCCCTCAGGTATTTGCGCCCTTTTTGCAAGATACGATCTATTTTTCTCTCGGTACAGGGGAGATGAAGAGGGTGAGAAATATAGTATATTCTCCCATCTTTAGAAGAGGTATAGGACTGGTGGCATTCCGAGGTCAGGAATGCATGCGAGACAAACACGATACTCCTCTGCCAAGTCTTCACAAAAGAGGTTAATAGTACATGAAAAGTATACCGCGGAAAGAAATTATGTTTTATGGATCTTTTCTACTACTTTTTTTAATAACCTTGCAGACCTTCATTTTCCATAGGAAATGATCTAGTCAAAGTTGACATCAAAATTTATCACCAATCTCAATCATATAGACGATATATCAAACATAAAAATTGTGAATGCTATTGATAACATTTACATCAGTCAAATATCGACATAAATGGTTTAATTGTAAATCAGAAGATCTATCAAAAGTATTTGTAACAAATATATGAATTTATTTCTTTCATTTTAATGTGCTCTACAACTTTGAAAAGAACTATTTTCAGTAGAAAGCTAGACAGTCAGGTCACAAAACAAAAAAATATATCAAAGGGTTTGTTACTTTTATACAAAGAAAGGTCAACATAAAATTGGCTTTGGTTTACGACTTATTTTAGAAACATTAAAAAGAAACTAAACTGGATGATTTTTAACGGTCAAAGTACGATTTTGCTATTCTCCTATTCGGGAAACTTCTATAATACTTCCATTTCTTCTGAACTAAGTAGTGTCTAGTTATAGTGATTAAAAGTGTCTCGCTTTGATATATCTGTGCCGTCTAAACGAAAGAGTTTTTGAATCATTCTAAAGCCTTTCTTCTCTAGTACATCAATGAAATTCTCCAAAAATAAAATGGAGAACAAGAGCCGTTTATCGATAGTGGCATTCATTTTAACTTGGACCAATCTTCATTGATGGACCTAAGAGGAGAAAATCGATACCGACCTTACTTTGTTGTCGGTAACATCCTAGGATGGACACAATCGATATAATAAGGCGGTTATGGGAGAATCGGCACGCGGTTTAGTTCGCCAAGAGATATTAGCAGTTTATAACCAACTATTAGCAGACAAAAGCAACGAGGAGGTCTCTAAGAACGAGCCTTTCTTTTATTTCAACTATGGGATGTGTTGCTTTTAGTGTTTTACTTATTCTATTAGCTAGTGGCTAACGAGATTTCGTGTCTCGTTCGTCACTCTTGAACGAGAAAGTAGTTCGAAGAATGAAACCATTTACTTATGATCTGGATGGTGAAAATATGAATTTTGTATTTTTTTACTAGATAAAAAAGAATTCAAAACTATTTTGAAGATTTCTGTTCTTATATTGCAACATTCAGATCGTAACTTTTAGCTAAACTGTCCAAGCCGAAATTGTCTGCATTTTTGTTTGTTTGTTATTGTACCTTAGACTGTTTACAATAAACACCACCAGGACTTAATCAAAAAATTCAAACTAAGTTTTATGAATTTAGAAATACGAGATGTTATTAACTACATACAATTTTTTAGAGCAAAAAAAATCACATCTTAAAAAAAAATTCAAATTATTCTTTCATTTAAGAAAATATCAGAAGAGAAAACTTTTATAGAATTGTACCTTAGACTATTCTAGCAATATTTGGTTGTTGTAAAATAGATACTCAAGACTAACCTGGATACTCTTATTAGATAGAAAACTATAGTCTACGATTGATAATAGACATTTTCCGTGGTATATAGAGAAGGAATCGATTAAGGTAGATGCTCTCCGGTACATCTGGATATATTGGAGACAAATATTATCATCCTAAGTTTGACTAGTTAAATCTTACATCAATATAAATAAACACGACATTACGCTATATTTCTTTTAAAAAATATGTTCTTAAATCTTGTCCCTCAAATTTGTTGTCATTTATCTGACAGAGCAGAACACGATAAAATTACCAAGAATCTACATTCCTAGGAAGTTACCATTCTTTCTAATGATTAAATAATGTAACATAAATATGGTCACACAAGCGTCCTACTAAATTTAAAACTAATAGGTTATATTAGATAAGGTACAGAAATTGAGAATCGCAAGTTTAATATGTCCAGTTAAATTTTCATTCATATGAAGTTTTTCGAAAGATACTCAAAAGTATAAACAAAAGAAACGTGTTCAAGGTTGCTGACTACTTTGGAATAATGAGATAATTTTTAAAATATTGTCCACCATATGCGATCGCCATTTGGAATTTCCAGAAACTGACATCGGATTCGTAATAAGTGACTTCAAAAACAAGTAACAAATTTTATAAAAATCTACTCTTCGTTTTTCGTGTGGATGTTCATTTTATATTTGTCTTCTGCACCGACCATCTTTATACACGTCCAGTATTTGTCCAGGTTGCCTCCAAATTCGGTCCACAAATTTATGAAGGTACATCGTACGTCCAAAATTCGTACATAAATAAACTCCTTTGTACATTTGCGGACGTCGAATATTCATAATTTTTGTATGTCATACTATGTGTACATCTATGAAGATCCAATATACGTCAATGTCTCGACCAAATTTTGGACACGCTGTTACGCCGAAGTGGACTATATATTAAATGTATGGCGTTTCTTATTACAGTAGAACTTCACTTTATTGTCCTTCACTTTGTTAGCGCCTTCATATTATTAGCGAGATTCCCTTCACGTATTTAGCGCAGGTAAGGTTAGTTCTTCTTCTCTCTTTCGTTATTCCAGTGTCATGCCTATTGTGATTGGCGATACGGCTGGAAGGTGCGCAAGAAACGATGAGCATTTGTCGGACAACAAAGTGAAAGAAAAACCCCGAGTAGGATAATACAGTGAAGTTCTACTGTATGTCCAGTTTAGGTCAAATTTTGGTCTCTAAATAGACTCCACTGTAAGTACATTTTCGAACGTCCAATATATATAATTTGACCTAAACTGGACGTAACAAAAAGACATCTAATGTATTAGTCCACTTTGGGCGAGATATTGACTTATATTGGACCTCCATAGATGTAGGCATAGCATGATATCTAAAAAAGTTTGTATATTGGACGTGCGCAAATATACGTACAATGGAATCTATTTATGTACGCATTTTGGACGTTAGGTGTATGTACCTTAATTAATTTATAGACCAAACTTGGAGGAAATCTGGACGTACATTGGACCCCCAGAAATAGACAGGAGACAAATACAAAATTCACAACTTCACTGAAAACGATGAGACGATTTTCATAAAATTTGTCAATGATTGGTCCAGTGAACGAACATTGGTGGACTTATCTAAGTCATCTATACCTTTGACGGGCCTATGTGGACATCTTTAGGACTTAACATCATTAATAACCACCAAAACCAATAGTTCTCAGGCCGGGGAACAAAGTTCCGAAAATCAAAATATCCTATCCATACGTAAGATACAGAACTTTGTTTTAAAATCCGCACCGGATAATTTTTTAGCGATAACTCATGGTTTTAGATCAGCGATAACGGGATGACGCTCCAGATCATCTCTAATGGCTGAATATGAATAGGATGAGGATTTTTAAAAATAATATAAAGAGGTACTTTTTCAAAATTAATGCGTAATGACCAGTGACGTTAGAAATTAGTGCCCGTGAGATGCCACAATTATATAAAGCAATAAGTCATGTCCATTCTTCACATACGATTATAACTGTCATAAAGAGAGCGAGCGAGAGAGGGAGAAAAGAGAAGAGTACGCGATGACCGAGCCGTGTGACGAATGCAAGATTGTATCGAATTGTGAATAGCAAAAGTGGTTTAACGACGCCAAGATACTAGGGTGCGCGAAATTACGTGAAAATGAGCGAGACCCTAAGAACGGTCACATAAAGAAGTCCAAGGGACTGAATAGACCCGCGGGGTAGATCTTGTAATTTGTCGGTCTACCGTTTCTCATTCCTTTTTTCCCCCTTTATTTTCTAGTATTCGAGTTTCGGCCTCAAAGACGTCCCGAGGTGAAAAAGTCGCCGCCGATCGGAAGTCTCGAAGCCTTTACATTTTTTTTTCTCAATGTCGTTTTTTAACGTTTCGCTGTTGACCGTCCAAGAATTTCGCTTCTGATGCAATTTTTTCATTCTGGGTCACTTTTGTTGTTGTTATTGTCAATGTAGTTTTTGGAAAAGGAGTTTTCAAATTTAACATATTTTTTGTCACTGATATTGTACTGTTATGTAACAAAATAATTGAATGTATTGTATTGATGTAAATGTGAAAAGGTATAGGATCCGAATTTTTCATTTTGTAACCTAATTATTCTTAATGAACAGAAAAGGGGACGGGAGCCCCTTGACTTGGAACGTTTAGTCAATGTAAGCGTGCACAATTATTTTTATGTACCTTTCACTTTAATGATCACGATGCTTACTATTCTAAGAAAGTATTAGTCGAGAAATTGTGTTTATTGTTTATTAATTTCTAGTAATAAGTATACTGGCATTTACTTTACAGTTACGACTGTGGTATAATGTTAATTATATCACGCGAATTTAAGCTGGAATCTTATTTTATTTTATTTGTTTCAGTAAATCGTGTGTTGAATTCTGGGAATGATAATATTTTCAATATGAAACATTTTTGTAAGTGGATAATATCAAAAACGGTTACCTCACTCTATATCGTAGAAAAATCCCCTAAATTAAAAAAATTTTCTGGGAAAATAAAGAAAGAAAAAAAAAAGATGTTTAGGTGACGTTATTGTCTATATATAATTAAATATTTTTATAGGAGATTTGAAACAAAATGACGACTAGGCAGATGATTGACTGTAGCTTGCCCAAAATGACTTGACTCGAGGAAGACTTATCATTTTTTAAAAAAGTGGTGAACATTTGAAGAAAAATTAGTAAAAATATGCATTAAAAGTTATTTTTGAAAAATACAGACCAAATCTCAAATCACTCAGTACAGAATTGAGCGAGTTATGTTTGTGGACTTGTAAAAAAAAGGACTTTTGAGAAAAACTAGTATAAAAATTGTGATGAAAAGTTTATGACTTTAAAAACTTTGCCACATTGTAAATAATGCCGTACCATATTTTTAAGACCCTTGGACATGATTTAAACAACAATGATTGATTTTTTAACATTATAGAATGGTATAACACCTTAAAAATCATGCAAACACATTTTGAAGGTCAGTTTTTGGAAATGCCTGGTTTTTTAATGTACGTTTTTTTAAATGTCTGGTTGTCAATGTCGGGTTTTTGAGGTGCACCTGGAAATATGAGAATAGAAATAGTTAAGGACGGATAATATCTTGAAATAAGTTTGGAAAAAGCTTTTTATACGGTTAACAATATTGTTTTATTACTTTTGAATTGTTCATTCTAGTGTCTTATTTTCAGCAAAAATATTAGACAGTTGTCAAAATTCATTTGTTTTATAACCTTATTTACTATTATCATTTTCTTCTTAAAAATACTTTAATAAATGATGAAATCATTTAAACTACGAATTATTATTTCTTTAGCTTTCCTTGTGTTTTGGATTTTTTTCGATAGTAATAAAATTGAAAAATATTTTGTTACTATTTGATTAATAAATTAGTTTCTGATGGCTAAATTCTCATTATATCTACTTGATCTTTTTGAGGTAACACAAAAATTATTATTACGTCCGTAGAATTTGATATCTTCAAATTTAAACTATAAATCTAATATAAATAATTGATAAACTATAAATAATATATACTTGCATCGCCATTACATAGTTGTATACACAAATATATTCTTATAGAAATCGTTGATATTAACAATATCAGAAATATTTAATGACTTTTACAGAACTGTCAAATTATTATTTTTTTATTGTCATTTTAACTGGGTTAATTTAATAGTAAATATGACGGAATTTCTTGATATTTATCGGTCAATTAATTTGAGTAAATATGTAAACAAATAAATATATAGACGTCATTGGGATCTCGTCTTATTATCTTCTTATTATATGTAAAGTTTTGGATTTGATACTTATTTGGGTTTAATATTAAAAAGTAAATAGAAAATATCCCTATAGCGCTTACTTGAACTATTCTGATGTGTTTCGCACCCGGATGTCATTTTTTTCTCTTCAGCAGGGCTAATAACATCCTCCCCTTAATTTTGATTAAGAACTTAAAGGCTGGGATAAAATTAAATTACTTGACCAATAAACAATTACTATTAATTTAACAGTAACATATAAAAAGTAAGACAGCAGCGGAAAATCTAAAAAATAATTAGCCGAAATATGATTGAGATAGTGAGTCATACTGCGTTTTAATAACAATACCATTGTCATTCAGAGAAGCTAAGAATTATCCATAATTATTAAAAAAATTGTCTCGATGATTAAGACATTGTTTTCAGAAATCCTATGAAAATGAAATAATTGAATAAATAACTCAGGGATATGTTTCAGTAGAAAATTGAAAATGAATATAATGGATAAACGAAATAAGTATGACTTATTAAACTTGCACAAATTTCTTGATCTCACTGAAGTTAACATTTTCAGCATTTGTTTGATCAAACACTCAAAAAATTACTTATTTTTATGAAATTTATAGAAACATACAAGAAATACTTCGTCCCAAGAACTGCTTTTGTTGATACTAGATTCAACAAATTTAAATTAAAAGATATTAGAATATTTTTCTTTCATAACAATTAAATTTCACGCACATCTATCTTACACGAAAAAAAGTGTTTAGTTACATAAACTATGTAAAATCAGTAACACAAAAGTAGCGAATACAACAAAGTAGTAAATCTACCGAACCAATGTTTGTTGTAGCAAGTAATTTCGAATAGTTACACTAATTATCAATTTTTAAAACCTGCTTGTTACGACTTTTCATAGTTAAGATATATATACTTTATTTAGTAACAAAAGGAAACTTCCAACGACAGTAAGAACCGATGGACCAGACAAAAGCATTTTAAAAGGATATTTGATACGGTTTATTATGTATTTAGAGACGATGGAAAAGAATTCGAGAAAATAATTTGTCCCTCAATTACACTTTGGTCTGTATCTTCAATAAATGCTGTAAATGCATGATTTCTTTTAGTATATGTGTGAAAAAAGATGCAATGCAATTTTTGGTCTTTCTCATATTTGTTAGTTACGTAAGAACTTACGAGATTTTATTTAATAATTTTATTATTAGTATGTAGCATGATAAATATTAGTTGAACTCATTTAAGTGATTTTACAAAATTGTAAATCGATAAGAAAAGAAATTCGGAGCTCCAAGTAAAAAAGTAGGTGTTTTTATTAGGAGTGTCAACTAACCTAAAATAAATGCCAACTTTCGTAGTTGAAACAACTCCTCTCGTTGTAATATCTAATTATTTTTTCCTTATTTTTGTTCTTTGGGTGGTGTAAAGTATGTATACGAAATAACATATAACATCAGTATTTAACAGTAATCAATAATACTTTGATAAAGAACAAATTCAGTTACTATTTCTTTGATATGTATAATAAACACTAATATACCATTTAATGTTCCTACTTAACTTTGCATTTACTGATTAACATTTACTAGCAATTCCCAGGCATCAGAAACAGCAGAGTCATACTAGACCTCTCGGAGACAATAAGACAATAAAATTCGCTCATCAAATCATCCTCGCGTATCTCTAATGATTTCTCACTAATCTATAACAGATGATTATCCATCTGAAAGAGTTACAGTTACGAAAACCATGTACTCTCGTTGGGTTTTCAGGAAGATAAAAAATGTCGGCATTCTTCGAAAATTCTCGAATGACATTTTTCCAACTGTCGACGCATTATGTACCGTATATTGCAATAGGAACGATTGCTCGCAATCATTGCATACCGCTACGCAAAGAATCGCGGGGAATAGTGACTAAGCATTAAAAGTCAAATCGCAGGTAGTCTCACCCTCGTCATCTCTGTCGCGACTACAGTTGTTTATGTAGGTGCCATCTCCGAGACTCACACAAGTCCGATCCAATAAACGCATTTGTGCTCGCATGCCACCGTGGTCCTAGAAGTGTTCGGTGTAGGGCATATATCACATGCGTGCGTAAATAATCATCAGCATTCGTGCGCACACGCGTGTTCCAACCGGGCACACGTACGCGCCTAAGGTGTAGGCTTGTGTGAGTGCGAGGGGATATAGGCATTGGTTAGGTAGAGTGGCGCCGGATGGACCACCTGTTGCCGAGAGTCGTTGGGCCGAGCCTCCATTCCCTACGGTGGGGGAAGAGAACACTTCCCCATTGGTCTTCAGGCACGTGCTGCCCGAGGGTGACTTGCTCCCCGAACGCATAAATCCCTCGTCTCGACCTCGACCGGTTCAGAATCACCACGACAGTGTCGAGGAACAGTCGCCCTAACCTTGGCTAGAGCTCAAGTTCATCGTGCAAGTACGTGAAGTTCTTGATCGTCACAGTTTACGTGAACAGTTCGCGAGTTCTTCCAAGACAATCTCCAGGACTTTGAAAGTTTTTTCACGGCTTTGACCGAGTGATAGTCGCGAGTGTTCGCAAGTAAGAAAAAGTAATTTGACATGGAGCTACAGGAGATGTTCCGCTACGGCTACCACGGCATGTTCCCACCTCAGGAGGAATTGGTGCCGACTTATCTAGACATACCGAACTATCCCTACCTCAAGGAGAAGATCGGTTTGCCACCGGTCAGCACGTTGACGGTGCCTCAGTGCGCCATTTACGACAACAACAGCGACGGTTGGCACACACCGAGTCCGTCAGCATCCTTGAGATCGGTCAGCCCGACGGCGACGTCCTTGTCGTCGGAACCCGAAAGTTGCCTACATCTTGGTTCCATTCATCAGCACTCGGGAATTTCCCAATATTTGCAACAACCGGAAAAACGTCAGAAGACGATGTTGGTTTCACCTTGTCATCAAATGCCGGTTCCGGAAGAGGAACACGACAAGGTCGACGAATCTTCTCGTTTAAGTGTTCTCAGCAACTCCAGCGGATTTTCCGAACGCATGGAGGAAAGCGACGGAGGTGCCGAAAGTGATGGAGACCAAGATGGAACCGGTGAATCCACCAGGAGGCGAGGGAAATACGTAAGTTCGACCGTCGTAAGGAAACGACGATTGGCTGCCAATGCCAGAGAACGCAGAAGGATGCAGAATTTGAATAAGGCCTTCGACAGGCTGAGGACGTATCTACCATCACTGGGAAACGACCGACAACTCTCCAAGTACGAGACTTTGCAAATGGCACAGTCTTACATTACGGCACTTTACGATTTACTGCAGTAGTGTGTTGTCTTGTAAATATCCAAGAAATCCGGCCGGAGAGAGACTCATGTGATATAAGTGACATTTGTGGCATACACCGTAGGCCGGATATATTTTCGTAAACTATTTCGACGTCGGTTTGACGACCAGTGGACACACTTGATTAAGCTCATCGACGCATGTATATTTTGTACAGCTGTAACTTTACGGGTATGAATGAAAGAGCGCAGTTCTCTGCGTGAAAGACGCGACATTTTGAAAACCGTACAATGCAGGCAGGATACCCGCGGGAGTATTGTTCGCCAATAAATAAACGCGTCTTTTATGCAACTTCTACGAAGCGATACGTTATGTACTCCGCGTTTTAGTAGTAGAAGGATATGTTTTCAGAAACGTCAGATTTACGTTACTTCGGAAAATATTGTGAAATTCGTTCCTTTTTCCTCCCCTTGGAGTACGTTTCCGTAGGTTTAGAATTAAGAGGAGTGACGTGTAAATATCAGTATGAAGTGTTACGTCGTTAAAAAAAGGACAGTATTTTGACCGAAGTTATGTACAGTGCCAAGGAACACTTTAATTTTTTATTGTATATTAGTATTGCAAAATGTCGATGACACGATGCGAGATTTGTAAGAGACTGAATCGTACGTAATTATATTATTGATGCTGTTATGTATTATAATAAACTAATAAGTATAATTTATATTGTTTGTTCCGATTTACCTTCTTCCCTCCATTCCTTCACGAAAATATTACGAACTTTTTACAGTATGGATGACAGGATTTTCGAACGAGAATTTTAATATCGATTAGTAATGGTTATAAAATTGAATTTAAAATTTCGTTGCTTAAATAAAAACGAAAATTTGATTGCATATTTACATATTTTTGGTTGAGTATTTCCATGACATTCAAAGAAGTTTTTGAGAATAAATGTTAAGATCACTGATGTTTACATTTGACAAAATTACAATCATAATAACATTGGGAGCTGATTTAGTTGCTGATTGAAAAGATAGTAAGTATTCTTATATTATACGTAGAATCTTAAAAGGATAAAAAATGACATATTATGCGAGTCATAATAAATCTACAATAGTAGTAATTTGATCCGATTCTGACACTTTTATGTATGCTGAAATTAGATTAAATAGAAAGTGGTTTTATGTATTTCCATACTTAGAACTGTTTCAAATTAATTAAAAAATCCTTACCAAGTAATTTCATATAAATTTTACCACATATCTTGTTTTTTTTTTACAAATTTAATTTAGATTTTTTTAAAGCCATTTTTTTATTGGCACATTCCAACATGGTTTTCTTGTTGTCCTGTTTTGCATATAATCTGGGTCACAATTGCACCACCAAGTGAGGATTTTAAGATGTTTGATGTTATACAAAAAAATGCCGTTTTTTGTTACTTTTAAGGTTATACACAGAAGATTTTCCAGAGTGTTTCCTTTAATTAGGCCATATAATTTGATAATCCCAGAATTTAATAACGCTTATGGTACACCAAGTTACGTAAATTTGAAATTACGAGATATGTCCGATTAATGTCACGAGGATTTGCATTGAACACTTTAAGACAGTTATTTTTCCAGGTATAGTCCCTTGAAAATTTTGACTCAGAGATGCTATGAATTATGAATCTGAAATTCAAGAAGATACAAGGACTCATAATTTTAAATTGGCATAACTTCGTTATTTGGCAATTTGTTAAATTATCCGAAAAATCGTTATAAAGTTCTGTGACATGCAAATTAAAAAGAAAGAGAAGTACTATTTGATCCAACTAAAGGAAAACCACATACAAATTTTGTGTCTGCTGTGTATAACCACAAAAGCAGCAAAAAGCGGTACTTTTGGGTGGCATATGCACAAATAGCTTAGTATTTTGATGACTTTAGATTATTCTGACACCAGATTCGAATTCTAACTCAATAATTACGTCGGAAATGATCATTCACATTCGAACAACTGACGCAACGCCATTATTTGTAGATGCGTACTATTTTTTTATAATGTTTTATTTTTTGGTAAAAATGTTTTCTCTTTTTAGTTGAATTCATCTTACTGCATAAATCATTTGTGTTAGTAATGTATTATATTGTATTATAACTCAACATTTTGATTAATAACCTTGGACGGATTTAATAATTGTTAATGACACTAGTAGCA
This sequence comes from Trichopria drosophilae, assembly GCA_030407085.1. Classification (NCBI taxonomy): domain Eukaryota; kingdom Metazoa; phylum Arthropoda; class Insecta; order Hymenoptera; family Diapriidae; genus Trichopria; species Trichopria drosophilae. The sequence continues at coordinate 187,755,906 of CM059582.1, forward strand.
ATGGAAAGGTATATATTCGTTGGTGTATTGTGATCCACTACATCGAAAATCACGTTGATAATTTTTTTCTGAAGCAGCATCAAGTTTTACGCCATGCCTGGATTAAAAAGTAATTGCCTAGGTTGCACTAAATAAAAAGTTTAAGGTAATTAAGTGCCTGATAAACACGTCCATACATTTTTTCAATCTGTTTGTACGTAAAATATTACGTGGCAAATACTAAATAAGAAATATTGATTTTTTGAAAGAGATGAATAATAAGAAATTTCTCTGTCTTGCCAAAATTGAATACACCGAAATATGTCCAGTGTTTAGTATGAATTTATACTAAATTCAAACTTTAACTATGAATAATAGTAAATATAAAGATTTACTACGAGACAGAGTGTGAAATGAGGACTACACTAGATTATAGTTATTTTAACTATATTTGTCATATTTATTTAAATCATTCTACATAGTTGATTTTTTTAACTATGAGGAGATAGTTGGTGTAACAAAATTATAGTATAATCGACTATGAAAGTGGAAAATTTAACTATTTTTCATAGTAGTTTCAACATATATTTTTCCAACTATGTGGTATAGTCAATTTAACTATGGATTCTTTTCTCAGTGCATTATTTTATATTAGGCCCGTAAATTCACAAGAATAAAAAAAATGATAATCTTTGCAGTTATTTTAGTAATTTTATAATTATGATAACTATTTTCAGATTTATGTCGATATAAAATTAATATACGGCCATTACGATGTAAATTTAAAAAATTCCTATAAAAATAAAGTTGTCATCATTGCTCAACGTTTCGACCACCAAATTCTGGTCCTTTTCAGGGGCTTTCTACCAGGTGCACTTGTTAAATAAACAGTGTACGACATAAATAATAACAAACAATAAAAAACAAAACCGACAGGTCAAAGAACCGATAGTAAAAAAATTCACCACCGAAAAGCCGACCGTCAAAAAACCGACACAAATAAAAATGACTGTCCGATTGTCGATGTATCTATTCTTTTACCTGCGGGCTTTTTGTCTCTTAGCTTTGCGACTGTCAGTTTTATGACTGCCGTTTTTATGACTATCGGTTTTATTAAATATATGACATATATATGCCACATATATTCTCGCATATATTTAAAACTCAAAAACTGTTTATAGTTATTTGATAAGCAAAGTTTGCAAGTTTAAAATATATGTATGTGTATCTGTTTTTCGTTTTTGGAATATTTATAATGAGGTTTGTTTAATTTACTAACCTTGTAATCAGATAATACTCCAATGTAAAAGAAAATTTAGTATCGCTTGCACACTACTCGATATATTGTTCGTTTTACATATAGAATATTTTATGAAATATTTTAAAATTTTGTATTAGTTGTTATTTATTTCGTTTTGTGTTAAAGTTTTTTTTGCAAGCGCATGTGTTAGAAAAGATTGTTTTTAATATAAAACCTCATTAATTAAAAACAAATTAATAGAGGACAATTGGAAAGAAAATTGTGCATTCAGTAAATGTTATATAATATTACAATGACCAGTGACTGTATATTGAAAAAAGGATTGTTAAAGCTTTTTTATTTACTTATCTGATTTATATTTGGAGGTTAGGTTGGTAATTGTTATTCGTTATAATCCACCTGTACCATTGTATTCAAATATTACTTTGAATACGTCGTATTTATGGAATTTTAATGCTATTATTTTCCGATAGAGGGCTGTATGTCAATTCTAATTTGTCGCAAGTCCATAGATTCTGTATCCATAGTTTTATTAATTTTTAGAAGTTTTGACTAATTAAAATAGTTGATTCAATAAATAAAAATTGTTTTTAAACTCTAAATTATTAATAGTGGTTTTGATCAATTTAAACTTATTTTAAATTCTTAAATTTGTCAAAAGAACTAAACAATTAGAGAACAAAAATAAAATTTGGTAATAAAAAAACTAATCTAAAGTAGATATCCAAAATTATTAAAATAGTTAGAGGAACTTCTATCACTATCAGTAGTTAATTGTCCTGAGAAAAAATTTCTGCACATTCAAGTGTACGTTTATTTGAATACTAGCAACTAAATATTTCATTGAATTACAAATTCCCTTTTTTCCATTGTTAAGTATCACTAAGTAACTAAGTAAACTATTACTAAGTAGGATTAATTGCAAGGATGAAAGATCTGTTAATAAGGAAATGTTTTTGTTATTCAAGTAAATATTTACTTGCTACTAACGAATGAAAAGTTTTCTTGAATATACAAAACTTTTTTCTTAGTATATGGTACTAATTTCTATCGATTATTATTCAACACTAAATGAAAAATAGTGATATCAACTGAAAACAGTATGCAGGTTTTTACATCAAACTTTTGTAGTTGAATTTATTAACTTTTTAGTTACTAACTTAAGTGCTTCCTCTTCCTATACTGGTAGTCAAAGACTACTAAATAAGTCCGGCAACTTTCTACACCCAATTAAAGTTTTAATTACTTCGATAGTTTTCACCATATACAACTTAACCACAAAGTATAACGTTTCTGATCGCTGCGAACAATGAGAGCTGATTGCAAAGAAATTACGAAATATTGTTACTATTTTTTGAAAATAATTAATTTTATCTCTCATAGTTACTGAATGATAATTCATTTTAGACTGAACGTGTTCATATTCAACTTTTAGTTAAATAAATTTCAATAAGATCTGAGTCTCATAATATTTTATGACGGTCATAAAAAGTGCAGTTTCTCATAAGAGACTATGTTAAATGTGAGAAAATAAAATTAGTCAACTTTTTTCGTAATAATCGTTGCTTTCTAAAATTTTAACTTATTTCGTATACCTATATATGAAGCAATATACCATATTTGATCAAAATATGTTTGTCAATTATATTATCGAGAGAACTCCTTTAATTGTTTATTTTCTTTCAAATCAATAAAAATCCAGTAATCGTAGTATCTTAAGAATACGACTACACCACGAGAAAAACTTACGTAATATTAAAAAGAAGAGTTTTTGGTCCGTTTATTTAGATGAAGTTTCGACATCGTCGATGTCATTTTCGATACTATTTTTAAAAATATAAGAAAATATAAAAAAATACTTCATATTATCACCGTTAGAAAATTGACATAAATTACATAAAAATTGTATTAAGACGTAAAAATAACATTTATAAAAGTTTACGGAGTTTATTTTCAATTTGGACTAAATGAAGTCATAGGATTCATCGCAAAAGATCATCTTTCACCTTCAACGCCAAATTTGACAAATGACACTGTCCGATACCTAGATGTAGGTTACAAAATTTGTCAATAGCATCTCTATTGTCCGTCAATACAACAATAGTTTTAAATCGCAAAAGTGTATCATACGAAGTGACTTCATTAGCCCACCAGTAGAGTTTTCGATCTTTATTTTTTAAAGGAAAGTCCTTTCGCGTAGGTAGTCTAGGGGGAAAGAATCATCTCGAGGATTCGATCGTTAGGCTACCATCGTTTCATGTTGACCGCACGGAAGGAAGGTACGGGCGCGTGCTGCGGAAAATCAGCGATTCGCAACGATGGGCATCATCAGCACTGCAGTTCCCTTTTTGTCATGCCGCTCTATGCCTGGAGCATCTCTAGTCCTTCGAGCTGAATCACGGTCGAGCTCTAACGTCGGTGGCTAATTACCTTTATCCCATTTTCCATGCTCTTTTCCCGTAGACCCCCGTCAGCAATGTCATGCCGGGGGCCCCCCTCGATCTATTCCCTTCCACTCACCACTTTCGCGAGTATCTTGAAAATGATCGTTTGAGAACAGCATCAATTCGTAATAAGTCAAAGCTAAGAATGATGAATTCTAGGCATCCGCGAATCTTTAAGTAATCATCGACAAATTGCAGACTTTCTGTTTTTTGAGTAGTCTTTAATTGGCGAAAATGGAGAATATTTTCCAAATTAAATGGACGGTTGGGTGCGACTGTAGAAGTCGGCGTCATCGGTGGTCCTATACCGGGGTCATCCGAAACCAACGACGAGTCGGTGCCGGGTTTCAGCGCAATTTGAGAGCCTATCGCAGATTCCCCCGCCTGGGGAACATGCATTTATTAAAAGTCGGCCAATATCCGGAACGTATTTACATAGTAGTTTACCAGTATGCTAGTTTCATGATAAACAATTTAAATGCTGTCATTATTAAGTACACTGAGAGAAATTGTACAGGAGGATGTTTAAAAATAATAGAAAAAACTACTACTCTCGCTAGGCCCTTGAGTACGGACGTGAAATAAACGGAACAAATAATAATAGTCAAATATATTTTGTTATTGTTCTGTTATAGAATTTCCTAAACCGGAATAACAAAATATATAAGCTTATAAAATTTGCAATGCTTTTCTACAAAATGTTACAAGTGCAGTGGCATGGCATACTATTCTTTTTTACCAGATGGAGTGTAAACAATCTAATTTTGAATCGTAATATTCGGATTTGTTGTTGTTTTATTAAATAACTTAGATGAAGAATAAAAATACAGTAAACACAGAGAAAATGAGACTCGCCATTTTTATACTAACCTAACCTAACTAACCTTTTGTCGTCTTGGCATTTTTACTGCAGTGCGTTTTTTATTGCAATTCAGAAGTTTTCAAAATTTGGACATGATATTCTGTTTTAAAAATCTGTTTTTCAATAGAAATTCAACATACCGTCTCTATATACTAGATTTTATTACAAAGTCCGTATTTGTAAACTTCATTTTCACGTGGTGATATACTGTAAGAACACACATTGGCAATTTTCCTAATATATAAATAAAAAATTCACTTCTTTAAAGGGAACGCCGAAGAGCTACGACAGTAATGATACACCACCTAGCGGGCATGAAGGTGTATTACAGACTCCGGTCTGATCCTCGTGGTCATTCTTTTAAGGCCTTACCGTTCACATTGCGAAAAAATGCATTAAACTATTTTTATGTAGAATTGTATGCTATTCACTATTTGTTTCAAATATTCTTTATGTACGACACGCATTTTTGTAAATAAGCGCAAAAAACTGAAAAAAAATACATTTTTTCGGCGTATTTTCTCCAAGTTGCGTATAAAATATGACCAACTGCCAATTTAATCAGAAGACAAAAATGTATGAAAAACTATTTCTTATTTTGTTTTTCTTGGTGGAAGGCCACGTTTTTCCGAAGATTTACCCTTTTCCTTCTTTCAACTTTATACGGTTTGCTTGGAAATCAATAAAATGTTAATTTTTAATAATTCCTCTCGCAATTAAAGCAATACACAACGGAACAATAGCTTTTTTAAATAATTAAAAACAGACAATAATTCTTCGTGTACTATTCAAAATTGTCAATAATTGCCAGGAGAGCTTTATTAGTTTCGTTACCCTACAGACGTATATCACGCTACAGTTTTTAGATATAGGAATAATTAATACTATGCCTAACCTCCTATTTCAAAACAAATCACATCATTAAATTATGTAATTCGTAATTATACAATAGTTTACCCACGAATCTATATTGAAGTACACTATAATAAGTGTACATGTGAACGATAGTATCATGACTAAATACACTTCTCAGTAATCGTTCGTCATGCCTAAACATATATTTATTAAACATCAATATTTAGTATATAATCTGAATTAGCGAAAAACTACCAAATGAAAATGAAAAGTTGATTACTATCTTTTCATTATTTATTAGTATCAATTAGTCATTATTTACTAGAAAATGCTAAAAATATTAATTTACCTAAAAAATGAAACGTATCAAAAGTAAATGTTCAATATTTTAATTTAGTATTTTTAGAGTTAGTAAAAAATTAGTCATTTTTTTATATTTGCGGTTTTAACTAATTCAATTAGAGAGTAATATATGTTTACAGCAATAAAAAATCGGACGGTGTTTTAACGTTTATGGCAATACTTTTTATTTAGGCTGAAAAAAGTCTAAGAGCTACATTATCCCAATTTTCTTTATAAAATACACCGACAAAAATTACGATTGCCTTCCTTGTCAATGAGAAATAATTAATAATAGAATAATAAAACCGTCATAGTATGCAAAGTAAGTCTTTTAGGTTTAAAATGACCGACCATCCATTTTTATTTCACGTTTTTACTTTCTAAGTATTTTTATAAACATTTTTGTAGTTTACTTCCTTATTATCTCGAAACCTAAGAACGAGACAAAAATTTTACATAAAAAAGACACTTGCTTGTAGGTAGAAAGTAGAAAAAAACTGTTTTTTTTAAATATCTTTAGACTGAAAAAAATTGTTTAATTTCCTATTTTACGTAATATAATAGTTAATAACTAAAATATCTACAAGTTCTAAAATTAAAAAATGAAAATTTGTATTGTTTCTTCAAAGAAGTTGTTATTTAGATATACACAAAATATAACCTGAACCTGAACATTTTGGAAATTGTAAAGTTAATCGTAAATATTTTTCTCTTGTTATTTATATAATTTAATTCATATATTATTGTTTATACCTTTATAAAACTTGATTCCCTGTTTGTCTTTTTAGAATTCTTAATTATTTACAATTATATTACACATAATGAGAAACTACAAAAATAGTTTATGGATAAAAGATTGAAGAAATAGTCTTTTTCGTACCTGGGGCGCCAAATAACATTTTCTTAGTACAGGGGGCAAAATGCGACAAGGAACTTTGGTTTCGAGGTACAAACTGTGAAATTTCAGAAAAATTTACTAAACGTTCATATTGTTAGTTCCGCTTCCTTTCCGTTTACAATAGGGAGAATGGAATCTCATTTGACGACCCAGAAACTGGGCGCGATATCGCATTTTTCGGCCCACTCTAATAACAAATTTTTTTTTTCTATTTTTATCGAAATTTATTTTGGTTTTTTCTTCGAAAAACACGAATATTTGTCGTTCTTCGCATTTTTTGGCGGTACTTGGTTTCCGAGATAAAATGAAAAAAGCATTTTTTTGTTAATAAAAATTCTTATAACTCCTGAAAAAAAACAGACTAATACAGGTAGCCTGTCATTTTAAAGATTAACATCATACATTATGAACCCAGGATGCTTTATTATCGTAATGTTATTAGTTTTCAGTTCAATCAAGCAATTAACTAAATATAAACAATTTCGCAGAAGTAAAAAGTACCTGTTTAGTCACGTCCATTTGATCAACGGCTTATAAAAATGTTTCCAAACTTACTCGATTCAACGAGATCGCACGCAAAAAAAATGTCCGAATAGTTTTTTAACAACATTAGATACTCGCGGCATTTTTAAATTTTAGTAGTTTTGGATATGCCACTGGATGACTTTTTAAAGAAAAATTTACGTTAACATTTGTGGTAATGGAATGTTGTTTTATGACTACAAATTATTGTTAGAGTTACTCTCATTTTGAAAATTAAAAAGTCTTTTTTCAAACAGTGTTTTAGAACGTGTTCATAAAATAAACACTGAAGCGGTGCGAATCAATACTTTTATCACTTCAACATTCATTTTGAGACTTTTTAAAAATGCCATAATAAATTAATTCCCGGGAAATAAACTCAATGGTTTATATTTTAAGAACTTATACAAATTAAGATTTTTAAAGCAGGAAATATGTAAATCATGCAAACGCACGATGCACCTTAAATGTACTTAAGAGAGTTCCTGGATTTGGCATCGAAACCGCATGAATGAAACACCTCTACAATCGTAAATTACTTCAAATGACTGCAATTGTCTTAAGTACTGTACAAGTGTATATAATTATTGCAAACATGACGCCTTTTTTAATACATGTATACCTCCGGATACGGAAATGTGCGTATGCAATGATTAATTTAAAAATATGTTATTTACAACTTAAAGCAGTTTTCAGTATCAGGTCATGGGGAGGGGGGTTGTAAAAATGTAGAAATTTAGTATTTCTATTGAAGCATGAACTTTGTTCAAAATGCAAACATTCATAATGGCGGACACAAAATGGTCATAGAAGTGAATTTATATTCGTAATATACTAGTCATATGTTCAAATTCGAAAAACTTTGTATCCAAGCGTGCTTGAAGTCGCTGATTAAGAATCGGAAGTCAGTTTTTGAAAATAAAAAATGGTCGTTCAAATATGGCGAACATAAAAGTTGGTCGGATTCAGTTGAAACTTATCACATCGCTGATAACTACGTTTGATCCACGGTTTTGAATATTTAAAACCTGATCGATTCGTGATCAGCTATCTTAAAGCCAATTCAATAATAATTGAACATATGACTGGGATATAACCAATAAAAATACACTTAATGGTCATTTTATATCAGCTATTTTGAATTTTTAGTTTCCGAAATAAACCTGTCTGATAGTAAATTCATTTTTCACGTGATATTTGTGACTTATAGCGATATGTTAATACCATTATCCATAATATAATTCGATAAATTGAAAATGAGACAAAAATACTTCATGCTTTTTTTTTAAAAAGACGTGTGTAACTTTTTTATTTCAACATTTGAAAAATTGTGACGTGCATCATTGAAAAGAACGGATCTTGGTTAATAAGGAATTACTAGTGACAAATTTTTCTCGTGGAGTTTAAATTTTGAAATATAGTTTCAAACTTCATGAAAAAAACTTTCCAGATTTGGACGTTAAAGGATTAAAATGTATTTATAAACTACGATTGTTGGTAACCTAATAGTAATATAATATAATACTAATGAATTAAATAGTTTCTAAACATGCGTTTAAATACGATTTTTATCATTTATACATTTTATCAAAATTAGGGAAAATTTAAATCCGAATTTTTAATATTGAGGATAAATTTCTTCAGTTGTAATTTTTTTTTAAGTTTTAATCAACCATGCCCGCCCTTCGATGATACTTGTAAATATAATTTATGTGACACCAACTGACAGTTTTAAGCCTAAATTTAACAACAAATTTAAGTCGTTTTTTTGAAAAAAAATTGCTTTTAGTGATTTTTATGAAAAAATTACGGATTTTTAGTGATCATTCGTTTTCTACGAGATAAATGCTGTGATATGTAAGAGTATTTTTAAGTTCTTTTTATTCCGTACTATTCATCTTCAGAACACTTTTACCGACGGTGCACATATTTCTACAGTTACAGCCGGTCAAGGTTCAAAAAAAGCTTAAATCCGTGTTTTTTTTTGTACCTATTTTCATGCTAATTTTTGGATATCAATTCACTGTAGCTAACTAAATTTCTGGTATTTATATAAAGAAATATGATTATTGTTAATAACTTTTATAAACAGCGTTTTATACGCCAGTTAAATTTATTACGTTTAAGAAAAATGTTTTACAATTCATTACATGAAATAAATACTTTTTACATTTAAAATGAACGCAAACTATTGTATTCCAACTACAAACTATTAAAACTTAATGTACTTTTTCCACGCAGTTTTGAAGTCAGCATGCACGCCCAAGTAAAAAAAACTGTTTCGCAATAGTATCTCATCAAGTCTCGCGAATATGTCTCCTGAAAATATCGCTAAACGGCAAGTGCGATACATTAAGCAATACTTGATGCCTCATGGATCTAAACGTATCGCTGGTATCGTAAAAGTATTGCTCAAGTATTTCAATATAAAATAAATTAATTAAAAACATTTCATAATTTAAATTTGAAATAATTATTTTACAATATTTATTTAATCGCAAATAAATTTAAAAACATATTTGTCCCGGCTTGGATTCGAACCCGGAACCTTCAACTATCAAAGCCGGTACCTAACCACTTGGCCAACTTTGACATTATTTACTGGTTACAAAATTATAGATAGTGGAAACAGTTAATTGCATTCTGAAATGTTTTTAATTAATTTATTTTTTAAGTTTATTTTATATCTGCAATAATTGTGCACTACTTTTACGATACAAGCTATACTTTTAGATCCATGAGGCATCAAGTATCGCTTAAAGTATCGCACTTGCCGTTTAGTGATACTTTCAGGAGACATATTCGCGAGACTTGATGCGATAATATTGCGAGACATTTTTTTACTCGGGCAGGCTCCATCACCTGCTCACTGTAAAATCCAACTTATAATTTAATAATATATCAGCAGAAAATATCTAATGAGTGAAGTATTTTACACCACAAAAATTGCAGAAATGGACATTTTTACTACTTTGACCTCCTACATTTAGAGAAATATTTAAGGCCTACCACTTACTCATGGGTAACTTTTTTATGCCTTCTCACAACAAAAATAAATAAATAAATAAATACAGAAAACCACTAAAATATGCATTTTTAGACTTTAACCGACTGCAACTGAAACAAAAATCAGTAAATTATTAATAAAAATCAGTCAAAACAGAATTTTCTCAATAACTCACTTAAATTTTTTTAAGTATTTGCAAACTTGTGATGATTTTTTTTTGCAAGAATCAGTGATGGGCGAAAACTTGTTATTTAATCTTGATCGAAGAACACCCTGGCATCGCACAATAGGATTTAGGTGAGTTCGGTCGACTAAAACCGTTTCTCCTCTCCAGTTTTGAAGTTATCGCAATGAATTTTTCTTTGAAATGCGTAGAATATATGAGAATGTTATAAGTTTTGATACATGTTGCGAAAAATCCGTAAATTACGATAAAAGTGATGAATAGGTCGGTAAATACTTAGCATTGGGCCCCTGAAATAATGTAAACAAATCTACATAGCTTTAAGATGTTAAGCGTAGAGTGAATTGTCCCGAGAGAAAAAGTGATTACCACAATTTGATGAATATTGGTCGGATCCAAAAGTGATCTAAATGAGATCCTAGTTTTGAGACAATCCAGGAGCAAAATTGGATGACTTTTTGAGCAAAAATAAATCATTTTTTTTTATTATAATAAATGTAAATAAATATTTTTAAACAAAAATTTTTGGCCTAGCTAGACTCGAACCCCGGTTACTCTGGATAACAATCCATGCTCTTAACAACTCAACCACGCTTCTTGTTATAATTTGATGGACAAATAACGGATATTAGATACCGCGATTCGATATAAAAATATTACTATTCTGTCATGTGTTTTAATGAATTGCACATTAAAATAAATAAAAAATAGAAAGAATAAAATTATAAATAGAATAAAATATATAAAACTAAAGAAAATTTTGTGAACAATTGTCAACGAGAGAGGTTAGCAGATTGAAGAAAATGTTCGGAACATTTTAGATAACACATCTTTTAATATAATATATATCTGCTAGTAATTATTGTTAAATACACAGTTAAGTGAACCAAAGTGTCAGAAAACTGTCCACTAACTCTCGAGTTTGCATCTTTAAGTTCGATGTCAAAAATTTGATTAATTTCAAAATAAGAGCACCTATGCGATTGGAATCCATCACATCAAAAAGTGCTTCTATTTTGATCCGATTTTAATCTAAAGTTGTGATTATCTGTTGCACATCGAACTTAATTGTTCGCGAACTCGTGAGTGGGCGTACAGTTTTCTGATATTTCGATTCACTTAACCGTGTATTTAAAAATAAATACTAGCATATTTATATTACATTAAAAGATGTGATATTTAAAATGTTGTGAACATTTCCTTCAATCTTCTAACTTTTGTCGTTGACAATTGCTAACAAAATTTTTTAAGATTTATATTGCTTCTACTTTTTATTTATTTTAACATGCAATTCGTTAAAACACATTACAGAATAGTAATATTTTTTATCGAATCCCGGAATCTAATATCCGATATTTGTCCATAAAATTTTAACAAGACGAGTGGTTGAGTGAGTAAGAGCGTGGACTATTATTCAGAATACTTGGGTTCGAGTCCAGGTCGGTCCAAATTTTTTTTTTAAATATTTATTTTTATTTAATATAATAAAAAAAATGATTCAGTTTTGCTCAAAATGTCGTCCAATTTCGGTCCCGGATTGTCTCAAAACTAGGATCTCATTTAGATCACTTTTGGATCCAACCGATTTCGATCCGAAATTCATTGGTACCAAGTTTGACATGATCAATGCACTCCATCCTTTCATTTCCATGTGGTCCCTCAATATCAACGAATTTCTTTTGTCATAACGGAATTCGACTTCAAGCATCTTCTTCGCCAAGTGTCGGATACATCTGCAACCGGTAGCCACCGCTCAAACACTCGTTGGCATTTAAAAAGCGCAGTTTCAATGTAATACGAAGCATGGTAGCACATTTCCACTAAAGTTCCTCTCCGCTGGGAACGATTTCCATAAATAATTGGCGTAATGAGTAAATCATTATTCCGGTCGTCCCACTTGGAAGCATTTCGCGAAGTAATAGCGCGCAATTACATTCGTTTATTTTGACAAAGAAACGCGAAAACTTAAGGAAGCTAGGGTAGGAAAAATTACGCGTATATATATGCAAAGCGTCGTGTGTTGTTTTCGTATTGTTCGTGAAGGGGGTATATAGCAAGGCGGTGCAATTTCGCGAAGAAGCGCAGCTTTTATTGGACATTTACAAACGATGCCTTGAGATATACACGCGGCCTACCGGGACGAGTGCATCCCGAGTCAACGGTTAGGCGGTGCTATGCATTAAAAGTGCATAAAGCCTTAGCCTAATGCGAATCGTTCCTGGTGCAAGGAACGTGGATTTCCACGGGGTCCACGACGATGCAACCGCGGCACACTTAACGCGTTCTCTGCGCTCATAACTTTACACGTAATAAGTCATCCTCGGGAAGAAGTTCGCGCTTGGACTGGCCTGTGCAAAAGGTAAAAAAAAAACATCGGCGATCGCCTGCAGCTTCTTAAAGTCGAAGCGTTTTTAACGCGAGCGGGAAAACTGCGCTCCTGTATAATAACGCATAATCATCGGATAGTTCGCGAGAGAATAAAAATTTGGTGCTCCAAGTGCGCGATAATGAACTGCGCAATGCCCTAATGACCAACTGTCACGGTACGAGTATTATTCGAACGGTCAAAATCGCGACGAATCCGGCTGTAAAAATATTTATTTCATGGATAAAAGCATCGTTAAATGCAATTACGGCAATTACTGTAAATCTTATTTCAATGCACGGTCTAGGTCTCGATGAATAATTCACATTGTCAAATTAATTGAGATATATGCGGCGATAAATCCTTTTGATTTATATCTCATTTAGGTCTATTGAATTTTATAAATTCTTATAATTCAAGTTGAATAATCATTAGGAAATTATAAAATGAAGATGAAAGAAATAATGTTTGAGAAAAGAAGAGGAATAAATATCGATAAAATAATTGAATATTACCGATATTTTTGATGCTCGGAAAAAATTTGGCATATGAATCTGGGCTGGGATGCTGGAAATTTTATTATTTAGTTTTGCGCCATGTGAATTTTTTAAAACCGAATACTTACAATAATTAACATCTTAAAGTCAGCCAATAGAAAGTGCATATGACTATCGTTGTCTAAGAGGTCTTATTTACGTTACATCTTACTTTCCGTCAATTTTCTTACTTAACCCGTTTCGTCCTGAAATGGCATAAATTGTCGCCGTTTTTTAACTAAACATTTTTTATAGAAAGGGTGAATGAATTTTTATACAGGTCCATATCTTGTAGGTTGCAAGTCTGCTTTTTTCAATATGGCGCCCAGAATGGCAAAAAACTCGAAAAAATGGTAGTTTCGTAAATTGAAATCCTTTTTTTATATGAAAATGTAGTCCAATCGATTCCTACTTTTAGATCTGGTAGAGTAATTGGTTGTACCAAAAGATAGTGTATTGCGCAACCTGGAATTCAAAATGGCGGCTTCAACATGGCGGCATTTTCAACCAATTTGTTGTTATGCAATTTTAATACCTTTGTAAACGAACATACTTTCAATACCAGTGAGATGACTTTCTACATCCTCGATAACGAATCACTTTTCAAATTTTCACAATTCAAAATGGCGGATCCAATATGGCGGTCAAAAATTTGTATAAATTTGTATTCAAATGTGTGAGGGGTTTTTGAGGTCCCTGATCATAAATCCGTTGTTAGATTTTTGAAATTGACTACAGTTTCATTAAAAAAGGATTTCAATTTACGAAACTACTATTTTTTTTAGTCTTTTGCCATTCTGGGCTCCAGATTGGAAAAACGATTAAAGATATTGGAAAATGGACTTCAGATTTAGAAAGAGCAAACTTGAAACCTATAAGGCATGGACTTGTATAACAATTCATTCACCCTTACTACGACAATTATTTAGCTAAAAACTAGTGACAATATTTACGCCATTTCAGGACGAAATGGGTTAATTTCAGATTTCAGTCGCATTTCTTGTATTATTTTTAATTATTGCTTTTTGAAGTGTTATTATGTGTTGAAATCATTTATTGAAAATAAAACCTTTAACATTTTTAAAATTAATAAACCGAATAATAAATTATTCGGTGTTGGTGTGGTGCTGATTGTCGCACTCATTAATGTATCATGAATTACTTGTTTTCAAAAGAAGACAGAAAGTTTCCGACCTCAGCCTCCTGGTAGGGTTGGTGACCCAAGGCCGCAGGGGGGAAGCCCCTATTTATACTGTTACAAGTTCACACACATATTACCATATTAATCTATATTAACGAGCCTAACTCATGAAATTATATGCTATGTTTTTCAGTAATTTTATAATATTTGATAATATTGTATAATATTATACTGAAATTATTAGTATTTGCACTGATGAAATTTGAGGAACGGTCATGGAGATAATTTCGTTGTCACAAATTATTGAAATCAGTCAATCATAACAAATTGAACCAACAACAATAGTAAACCGTTTAAAAGCCGAGCGATAAAACCCGGGATATATCTAAATTAAATATGTTTGAAAGTTCCGTAATAAAATTGTTTCAGTGTATTACCTACATTTCTCGAAATCGAAATATTCTTTTGTCGAAATAATTTCTGAAATATTCACTGCGAAAGTACAAAAACCTTACTTTTAGCCTCAAAGGTAACCTGTCATTTATAAATGAAACTAAAAATGATTTGAACAACCTATTTTATTATATTAAATGCATTATTTTAACGTAATTCCCTTTTTAAATTGTATCATTCCAAGTTAAAAAATCTTCCGAATATAGTATATAAATCTGCTCATTTCATAATATCAGTCTGTTCATTCAGATTCTGCTAAAATAATTGGTCCGAAACTCGTTCTTAAAAAGATACAGCTGGCTTTTTCTGCACAATTATTATTTTATTATTATAAATAGTTTTATCTTAACTCTGCAATTTATACCAGGAAAAATAAACGCAGAGTACCCGGAAATACAAAATATCGCGTTTAAAACGTTTCAGCTTCAAAATGATACACAACACTTTTCAAAATTTCAAAATGTGAGATCACATTTTCGAAATTCAAAATGGCAATTCAAAATATTCTTTGGATTTTTTAAATCGTCACTAAAGGATTTTTGGGATCGGTGACTGAAAAAATCAACTCAGATCACCGATTAATAATTTTAAATGCAGGATTATTTTTATCCTCTTTAATTATTCAACGTTTTTAGCCGTAAAAAATATGGACATTGCCATAAACTGTATTGCCATAAAATAAATGCAAATAAAAATAAAAAAATGATGAAACTTTACTTATTCAAGTAATTGTCGTAGGACAAATTTAGAAAAGTGAAAACTTTGATTCCAAAATATTTATGTAGAAAATGTAGTTATAAAAATGTACGCGTTTTGGACAAAATATCAATATAATTGATCAATAACTATCAATATAAGTCGACTGGTACCGTTAAGAATACGTTAATGTTTTAGAAATGTCATCCGCCTTATTAGATCCGCCAGTTGGAATTTCGACCATCTGACCTCATATTTGTAATAAGCGGCCGCAAAAACACAAGTTTAGAGTTATGGCGCTATTAATTGCCGATTTAGAATTTTATCGTCATTTACAAGTCGCAATTTTGAAACTTTAAAAGATGCAGGTACGATTTTGAAACATTTTGAACGCGATATTTTGCATTTCCGTGTAATCTGCGTTGCTGTTTTCGGGTGTAAATTGCAGATTCAAGAAAAAATTATTTTAAACAGTGATTAGAAAAAAACAGCTGTAACAAGTTAAAGATCAATTTTCTTGGCACAATCTCAATAAGCAGACTTTTGAACGTAAGAAAAACAGTGGGCAGATTTTTTTCTTAGCCATAACATTAGCAAAAAAGGCGCTGATGTTTGCGTTCATAAACTGTCCGTGTCCCGCACTTGGTCATTTGTTTTTGTAGTGTGATAGAGTATTACACGAAAGCCTATCAGATTTCTATTTCATTTTTACATGCCCCCTAGTACATTTTTCAAAATTAATAATTGATCTTGTTTTAGTTAAGAAAATTGCTGGTCGGGGAACAAAGTTCCGAAAATCAACACACAGAAAGGCCAAAATTTCGATATAGCATGACTCCAGCGTGATTTTCTTCTGTTTGTCTTTGAAAATTTCACAAAAAGAAAGCAAATTAAAATACCTTGGACTCACGCAAAATCGAAATTTTAGCCATTCGGGGTTTTGATTTTCTGAACTTTGTTCCGCGACCAAGTTGCTAAATAAGAAATTTGGCAATTCAGCTAAATATTATCATTTCTAACTGATAAGTATTATTCATTAAACTAAGAGCAATTTCAAAGTTCCCTCTAATAAATAATTTGTGACTTAATTGTGGTAGAGGTATTGAAAGCGAAATTAAGAAATTGTTCGATCTTGACATTATTTAAAAGAAAAAACTGTTGTCAAGATTAATACTGAAAAAAATTGTCTGAAAACGATTGATCTGCATACGTTTGTAACAATCGAAGTACATTCAAGCATATAACAGAGCTTGTTGACACTGGGACTTTTCACCGCATGATTTTTCAACAAAGGACTTTTCATCACAAAAATTCTTCACAAACTTTTGATCCCGTCATAATTTCATCACAAAACAAGAAACCAACTGTTTGAATAAAAAGAATACTAAAGATAACAATTATATTAAAGACATAAAAATATAAGAATAAATATATTCAAGTAAAACATAATAATCAATGACGTGCATATATTTCGAAATTACTGTTTTCACATTTTCGAAGAGTGCTAAAGAAAAAGAAAAAAGAACCGAAAAAAATAATTCAACACTAAATTGATACATGAATAGGAAAAAAATTAAAAATTGGAATTCGCATGTCTCCTAAATTTCCAATTGAATTTTGGAATTGGTACAACGTAACAATGAATGATGCACCACATACAACCAACTCAGTTGCAGGTATAATAGCTTATATATTACAATATAAATAAAGTAAGTCGTAAATATATTGTCTAAGGATGACATCATGCCTCCAGGTCCAGAATTCTTTCTGCACGCGCAAGAATATGTAAAAAAAAAAATCAAGACTACGATGCTCGACTAAAAAACATAGTATCATCATTTAGACAGAATTGGAGTAATCAACATTAACTTGTAAACTGTAAAATAACAGGAAAAATTTAATCGAATGCGTTTAATGTTATAAAAAATTAAATATATTGTGTTGAAATCTTTTGTGATAAAAAGTCACCCAGGTCGTAGCCGTGACGTTGTATTTTGGTTACCACAACTCTTTTGCAGCTATTCCAGGTAGTTTTTGTTATTTGGGTCTATTCTGAAGCTAATAGTTGTAAGTAACAAACTGTTTTCCATTTTCCCCCGACGTTTGGGTTTATATTCTTAGTAAATAATGAGTTAAGTTTAAACACTAAACATGCGACGAAAACGAAAAACTATGAAGCTCAATAAACGTCTCATATATAAATTCTTCAATAAAATTATCACGATTATCGAATGTCATGTATACGCGTCAATCAATCATCGGAATAATGCGATGCGCATACGGATTTTAAATTTAAAACACGATTCCCTTAATAAGTGCCATTATTCTGCTTACAAAGAGATCGACATCTCGCCATTGTCGCATAAAATACTCCGGACACGTGTCGAATGTCCCTGTATAATAGAGTTCTTTCAAATTCTGCGAATTCAGCATTCAGTAAGATGCACTTACCGACGATATTCGGTGGGCTTGACCAGAACCCCTTCGTTCGGCTCATTAAAAAGTAAGAAAATTGTGTTGTTGGCGTGCAGTTTTCTTGTCGAAAATATTTCGGTTCGACCCTTTCCTTACGCCCACTTACAAGTTTTCTCTAACAAACTAGTAATCCCGCCCTCATCTGATGTATTGGTACTGACGAGAGGCAAACTCGTTCCTTTTCATCGGCCGTGTCATCTTGTTACCGATTTCGCCTTTGTCATCATTTTTGAAACGGTGAAATAGATCGTTAGATATCTCATGTTTTTTAATTGATTATGTCTACTGGACAATATTTAGTTATAAAAAGTTGTACTCGAAGATCACTTCGACGAATGCTGAAGAAATATTACATAATAAAATTAAACATATAGTTGTACCGATAATAATAAAATATACACCTATATTTTTATTTTTAACAACTATAAAATACACGAAACTAAAAAGGTAATATGAAGAAATCCATTAGAAATGTAGGAGAAATCGGAGTAATTATGACTTACTAGGTTATTCCACCCCCCCCCCCCTTATCGCGCTTATAATAAAACGGAACAATATGTTTTGCATATTGTATGAATATGTTTTTAATCAATATTTTTCGAATTGTCAATACTACCTGTTTCGGTTAATTTTTCATTAAGATGGGCAGTCAAAATTTTTGTTTGAAATACAGATTTTGCAGATTTTTTCACTGGCTTTCGCATAGAAACATTTATTTTTAATTATACTTTGATTATCTTGCTGAAAAATCGTTTTCAAATTTTATATTTTTATTTTAACACTTTTGGCCCGTGAACTGGAAGTTCAAAAAATCAGATAAAATTATTATAACTTACGGCGGTAGTTATGATATTATAAAGAATATGGAATAAAAAGTTTTAATGTATTAAAAATGGCTTTTAAAAGAGACATCGACAAAGAAGGCCCCTCAATAGCACGTAGACACATATACTTCAGGGGTCTTCTACGTGCAAATTGTAACTGATAATAACTTGGTCAATTTTTATCGTAGGGGAATGATTTTTTTTTCATTTTGAGCAGAATTCAGTGCTCTTTAACATCAGTATATACGCGTAGCTGTATTTAGATTATTCGGTAAGTAAAAACTTGAAAACATCTCGCATGTAATTTCCGCGCCCTTTTCGCTATTTTTATTATCATAGTGAAATATATATGTACATTTTAATTCAATGGGAATAAATAACGCGCAGGAAATGGTAACTTAAGTGATATTGAGACAAAATTGTGTGATGCTAACGTATTTGGAACCTAAATTTCAAGTTAGTTTTGCAAACTATTTTTCTACAATAATAAAATTAAAATAAATGGAATTGATGTTGAAAGATATTTTCATATTGCCGAGTGGCCGACTATGTCGTAGAACATTCACAACTCCTTTACGATTAACAAAAAATAAACCAAAAAGGTTAGGCGAGTTCGAAAAAATGTGAAAATACTCCAAAAATTTGGAGGAATACAATTTTTTTGTATGGGCTTAGAGTCAACATTTACATACCCGAATGATAATATGTAATGAATATAAAAATTAAAAAATAACAAAACCTTCATTTTAGTCTTAAAATTGTAGACAAAAGTGGATCAAAGTAAGACTGCTATTTTGTGAAGCGTGTCCGGAAATTGATTATTAAATGTAAATAAAATTAAAGAATTTAATTCTTACTATATTGACATCTTAAAAAAGCAATGATTGTCTATCGTTATGGACTTATGGGTGTACATCGTATAAAGATATTTCCTGGAGTAAGTGTATTTCTTGGAATATAGATATATGTACACTAACTTGTAGGTTTACAGGTCACATTTACCCATTTTTCAAAAGTAGACAACATTGATCTCCAGTATTAGAGATACTGCATCCTAATAAGAAACGATGTTAAATCTTAGAATTTTTTCATTTCGGTGAGTTTACGCGTCTGCTTGCGAGAGATGTACCAGTAAATTATGTTCGAAGCTGCTCTCAATTATCTTCCAGAGGACTGGAATAAGTACGCGCATCCTCTGTGCTCCATATAATATAATGTAGCGACTGACCACTTTACGACGGCAACGGGCGTTTTATGACTTTTTTAAACGCACCTAATTGAATAAATCGCAAAGTGGCAACTTTTAACTCTTTTACTGCCGAGTATGCATACCATCGCTGGAAAACAGTTGAAGGGGTATTATGATTTTCCGCGTGCTGCAATTAGTCGTAGTGGAGTCATTTAAGTTCCTTACGTGGAGAGACGTAGCTTCAGTCGTGATTTTTACGCCGTTTACGACGGATGAGTTGAAAACTGTTGTGAGGTCCGGAAGCGAAAATCTAAGATTTTTTATTGCCGTCCTAAAGAGCGTGACATTAATTATTAATCAGATTTATGGAGAGGGAAAAGAGGGAGGAGGGACTCACTCGACTGTTAAAAATATAATTTTGAGGAAAATATGTTGGACGTTAATAATGGGACTAACGTGTTACATGGAATAGAATTGATGAATCCATTTACTGAATCTATTGTTTTAAGGATAATGTCATAAAAAAAGTATAATCTTATTCATTATTTATTGTTTGTTATTATTAAGAATATATGTTTAAAAATTAAAAAGTTATAATGGCGAAATGATTTGTACACTCATTCGATATTTATACTAACATAGGCTAAATTAGATAAGTGAAGCAGCAGACGGTTTCAGTCATCTGGCAAAATTAGGTAGAAAAATTAAAGCTATGCATCAAAAACATCGTGACTTGCACATCTAAGACGTACATCGCATATTTATTTATTATTTATTCCGAGCATTAAATACATTGTATTTAAATCTGTTTTAATTTGATAATATTTATTCTTTTCATTTAAAATTTAAATATCAACACAGTCCAATAAAAATAATTCAAATGTATTCAACTAACACCACATATCATTAAAATAACCTGAATAATTTTGAAAGATCAACGATTAATTATCTTGATGAAAATGTTGCAATCTCAAGTAAAAGAAATGCGAACAATACCAAGTAGCCACCCTGTACAATAAGCCCACACAGCGTAGACGATAAAATTATTTATGGAGTATTTTACCAGTAGCTAGCGTCACAGTACTATACAATACTACAATGCAATAATTTAGTCATTATCCATTCAATGCGCGTACTTCGCATGCATATTAATCTGGAATATAATACATGAATGCAGAATAATATGGAATCAATTAGGTACAACACAATACTCAGCACGATGTACAATACGAGAGAAGAAATGTTCGGAAAATTTCGATTCTTGACCCCTTAAAAAAGCGGCATCAATATAATAATAAAATATTTTTGAAAGTGAATTCATCAAAAAAAGAAAAGGTTCAAAGGAACGGATAGATTGATTTTTTTTCACACATTTTGTACTACGATACAGGGACACACACGAAGGTATATACATACGTATCAGACATTGCGGAGCTACGATATTCATAGCTCGTGGACAAAAAGGTCGTGTAGGGCCTCGACGACGGGGGGTATAGTACCGAAAAGGTCCGACTGAATATCAACGTAACCCCCCGAGATACTCGCCACAGTGACTTTTACTGTCCACCATTCTAACAAAATGTAGATATTAAGAAATTTTCTGCTTCAGAAATTGAAACCTTCAAATTTCATACACAATTCAAGATATTTGAATGAAAAGTATTGTGGTGAAATTGAATGTGCATCTCCTACTGCATGTCGAATGTTGCATAGTCAGAATGCAATCCAAAGGTGAGGGAACTATTGAATGATCCTCGCGAAATTGATAGTGTTCAAAATTAACTTTTCCAATTGTTGCGTGCTTTTCACTGTATGAATGGAGCTTTCTGAAAATGTGACGTTGAAAAAAATATCTGATGACTCTATTATAGTATTATTACATAAGCAACAATAGACTTCAGCATTTAAAAGCATTCAGAAGTCTTTGTAAATGGTTGTAAAGAGCATTATTTTTGCGCTTGAGAATTTAATAGAAATTTTGAGATGATTTTTTTTGTAATTTAATAAATTTTTGTTTTCTTAAATGTTTTAATTACGTTTTTTAATTTAAATGCTCCCAATTTCTGGGTAGATTTAATATATAGTTCATTCGAGGACAGTAGTAAAAAGTGGAATATATTTTTTATTTATCATATGTTACTTTTGTGATATAGTAACCATACTAAAATTATTATTTCACAAAATTTAGTTCATCTTTAACAATATTTTTTCCCATATGTTATTTTCTAACCATTCAATTGATTAAAAAGTAATGTTTTAAATCATCGAGATTAAAAATCATGATAATAATTCTGTGAAACTGATTTAGAACTTTACGTACGACTGTTCATTTTTCGAATTTCATCACCCGAAATGCGTAAATGTTTACAACAAAAAGGTATTTTTTGCATTTAAATAGAGAATTCAACTGGGTATTTTTCAACGAATTTATTTTAATCAATAATGTCTTTGCAACCCATCAAAAACAATACAATTTTTGTTTACAATACATCGCAATTACTGATGTTTTTTCCACCCACAAAATCTGAATTGTAAAAGAAAGAATTAGTATCACGGTAAGTGCAACTAAACTAACGACCCACCCTGTGCTGATTGCATTGATAGTGGGGAGATTGAAATTCCTTTCTATCTCAATCTGCGTTTCGCGTTGCTAAAATCTACCGATCCCCGATACGAGTGCAGATTATATGCACACACACTGACCGACTAGTTCATGGGATCAAAGGGCCGCTGCCGAATTATGCACTAGCGTCTTGTTTGATCTCGGGTCCCAAGACGCGTACCGAGACTCGACTCCACCTTTGGAACTCGTGGAATCAGATCCAAAACATTTAACCTAAAAAAAATACACCCCCTGTACTCGTCGATAAGAGTTGAATTAATGTCATACAATTTTCTAAGTCGGCAATGTTTTTATGGGCGGAAAAAGGCCCATTTAGAATGAACAACAGAGTCGTAACCTGGAGATTTTAGGATCATGGGATCCGATCGTAAATCTGGAATCAAGCAATTTTTCAGTGTCCAGGTTCTGTATAAAATGGTGTTATGGATGTTTGATAATAAATCCGGTTGAATTTAAAGTGGATTTATTCCTTAATTGTAACCTATTAATTGTCTTCGGTTGACAATGTATACAGAGAGAAAAAATATAGTTAATTCCAACATTTTACAAGAATTAACCACGGGATTACGAAAAATAGTTCATTTATTACATTTATGTAGCTAAATCGTTGTTAATTTAATTACAGAAAGAATTTGTGAATCATCTATTAATTCGCCCACTTATTTTTTATCGAAATTTTATTTAATAGAATTCTGAAACCTAATCCGTATATCACAAATAGTATTGATATGCATTCTAAAATTTAAAATTTAGTTATTCCTGGTAATTGTATTTTACTTTCGACAGACGTTACAGCTTTGTTTACAAACTTTCCTAAAGAATTGGTGAAACAATGCGATACCTGCGGTCATTTTATCATCTCCCGTTTCATCGTGTTTCATTTCATTGCTTGGACAATTCATTGTCAAGGATATTTCATCGTATGTACGTATGGAGTTTCCCGTGTAGGCGCTCTGAGTAAATGCGTTTCCTCCTGATGAAATGTCCAGACAATGAAGAGTCTAAACGATAAAGTGTCCTAGACGATGAAATTGTCCAGACGATGAAACGGAAAACGATGAAACCGAAGACGATGAAATGTCCATGAGCCAAACAAGGCATGGAAAGACGATTTCATAAGATACTTTTCCATACTTATATACATATTGATGATTTACTAGAGGCAATAGACATCTTAACACAGAATACTTATTTTCAATTTAATAATAGTTTATATTGGCAAAAATTCTAGAGACCAATAATAAAAATCTTAAAGTCTTCAATTCAGTGCATAAAAGATTACAAATTTACTCATAAATTACAATTTAACAATTTTATTAATTTTGTAGATTTAACAATAATTATAGTATATTAAAATTCGATTGATATCTAAGGAAATATCGCCAGGACGTTTTTTAAACTTTCTTTCTGATCATCCAAAATGTTTCATAAGAAAAATCGTAATATAGTAAGAGCACAATTAATTGATAATAATTATCCAAATTCCTTCATTGAAAATTTTATCAAAAAATCTATTGCTCTTATTTCTGAGAAAAGTAAAATTTGTCAAAATAATAATTCACCTAGTAATAATGAATTTTCAAATAACAAAAAATTGGTTAGGCCATTCCTATATATTAGAGGATTATTTGAGTTTCTATCAAACTTCATGAATTAAATGTCACACTTTTACCGAGCTTTCATAAAAATAAAAACAATATCGTTAAAAGAGGAAAATATTTAACATGTCTCAAACACGATGACAATTTGCGGCTTAGAAAACTATTTAGTTAAAAAATGGTTTAAAAACCACGTAATCTACAACATAAATGGTATAAATTGTAATGTGTCTTATGTTGCTGAAACCAAACGTCAAGTATCCAGAAAAATAAATTAACATAAAAGAAATAACAATTGGAGTTCCCAACATAGTATATCATTACAGAACATCGTATACCAAGACAGGTCATGAAATTAAATGAAATAACATTCGAATTCTTGATGAGGAACCAAATTGGAAGCGACGCATCATTTCAGAAATATCACATATTTATCTTCAGAGATTGGAACTGAACACCAAATTTACATGCAACATACATCCGATTATTACATTGTTTTAAATTTTGCTACAATATTTCATTTATATAATTATTTATTATTATTGTTTGCCGATATTTCTTGTTACGTTCGTATTAACACAATATCATTGTATATTGTCAATTTCTTATTGAAATTTCAAAATTACCATTGCTAACTCATGACGATGTGAACATTTAGGACATATATTTTAATTTATGAATTAAGGGTACTATGTTTTTATTATCCAATTCTTTTTATCTATTTATATTGAAAATTGTCACATTTATTGTTAACATAATATAATAATAGAATTTTTCAGCTTGATAATGATGACATACTTGGTCGAAATGTTACAAAAAACTTAAAGAATCATTTTATTGGATTATCTAACTCGAAAAGATCGATAAATTCTATCCCCAATTAACTTAATAATAACAATAAATATTGCAATATAACAATAGATAATATTGTATTATTTGATTATTAAATTTTATGAATTTACATTTCGAGATTATTACATTTTTGGCATTTACATTTCGCGAGCAAAAACTTCCTTCAATCTTTATTAAAAATTAGAAAATAGCATTTTGCAAAAACATTTACCATAGTCATTATTGCATACAAAAATTAATATAATAATACATTTTTCAGTATATTTGGAAAATACACAGAATATACTGAATTTTAAATCCCAATTTAAATCTATCACACTTATACTGGCGCCTAAAATTACTTCCTTATATCATCGTGAAAATTATTACATATTTCACTGATAAAAGCCGTCCAATTTACACGTACAGTAAAGTCATTTATTAGAGCAATTTATTATGGAAAAGCATGCATTCTTATTTATTTTAGTTTAGGAGAAAGAGGCGTCAACATTTTTGGGCATCTGTTTGCATCGAGTGTTATATTATGATGGTTATGTGTTAAGGTCTAGAACAAACATTGAAGTCTATTCTCGACTAACTTCTCTTCATTTTCCATTTATATACTTAAGAAATTCGAATTCAAGGCGACGCAGATCATTTGGTTTTATGGTGCTACTGAAACGCCAATAACCTGAGTAAACTTTGGCGATTGATGTGTCGTGAATATATCGTATCGTTTTTTTAACTTTGATTATATAAGTCATTCACGTAAATTAGAAGGATATTTTCCCTGTAAGGAATTATTGACAAAATGTAAGTGTCGAAAAGTGAGTCTTATTTTGAACTACTGCCCGTTTCGAACTTGAAAGAAAGTAAAACTTATAAACTCAAATATACTCAGTAGTCTGAAGCAAATTATATTTGTCTTTCAAATTTAATAGTCTTCCAAATTTGAAAAAATGCTGGGTGTATCCTCTTTGAAATGTTCATTTTTGTAATACTAGCTTATTGCTATTGCTTATAACTACAATGGAAACATTCATACAAATAAATTCGAAGTCAATCTTAATGCTCTATTTAAAGTAGTACCGTCTATGGGGGAAATTAAACAATTTGGCACTTTTGAGCTTTAAAAATAATTTTAAAAAAGTTTTTGAAATAAGTTCGCTTTGGTTTGTTAGAAAACTCAAATAGTTTAGAGACATTGTATATAGCGGTTTATCTTGAAAATGGCTATGCAGCGGTTTGTCAGTAACTGATTATGAATCTCATATTTCGATCCAAAATGAATCCAAAATGGCCGATTCAAGATAATAGACCAAACTGTGGAAAAATACATGAACAAGATGAACTTCGATACTTGTCGGTACTTGGTTTTTTCAGGATTACCGATTACGCATTCGAATTCGGATGTTGAAAATGCAAAATAAACCATTTAAGAGAGACGTGTACCTTGTTTTGGAGTCAGTTTTGAATCTAAAACCAAGTCTTCGGGTCTGCAGTTGGTGAGATAAATCCGCTATCTCGAAATTAATGCTGTCATTAGTTTTTTAACACATCTCACAAACAACGAGTCGTACCAAAATTCTGGATCTATATTTATAGTTTTGAGGGCCGCTAAATACGAATCTGATGTCTGTTTTTAAAATTCAAAATGGCCGACGGATAACCTCCTAGGTGGTAATTTTCATAACAATTCTTTTCTAAGAATTACAAGATATTTTGGGTTGAACTCGATTAATATTTGTAAAACATTTTCGCAAATGCTTAGATTTGACAGGAATGCAAACGGTAACTATATAAAACAACAACGAAATTCCAATTAAATGTCAAGTAATTCAAGTGCTAATTCATGAATAATAAATAACACCATGGACACTAAAAAATAGGATTCTCCATGTCCAACACTGAAGCTATCCACCTAATGCGAATATTTATTGCAATCATTTAAGGAGACACAAGTTTCGTAGTAAAAAATCTCACAATAAAATGTTTAATCTATAGGTAACGACAAAATTGAAATCTATTCCAATCTAATTGGTACTCCAAGTGATTCCGCTAAAACGGGTTTGGACAGACCATACGCGCCTGTTTGTACATAATTCCGATCGTAATTTAAACGAAACGACGCATCAAAATTGTTATTATCCAATAAAAGCCGTTACTTTGCCATTCTCCTATCAATAAACATAAAAACAAATCAAACGGGACCTTAGTGTCTTCTGTTCAGGTGCGAACGTTTTTCGATATTACGCCCGAGATTACTTCATTTCCAATGGTCCAGGTCGATAAGTTCGAGAATTTGTGGGCACCCACTTCGGTAGTCGGTGAAGGTTAATGCTAAACATCGCCAATAAACGCAATCTCTAATCTCTAGAATCAAGTCGATAAATACGATCGTTGGGTGAAATTTGTCAGCATATAAGCTCGCACCTGTGCATACCGCGTGTCCGATGTCGTTCGTAGATCGGGGTGTACCCACATTCGATTTCGAGTATTCGGAAAAGGACCATTCACAAAACTTAAATGAGCATCGGCCTGGTGATTTCGATTCTGATAAAGAAGAGACGGACGACACCTACAAACCGTTTTGGGCCTAAGTTACCTTCGTGGAAACGAGTGCTTCGAGATACTCTGGCGAAACTTAATCTATTTTTCAGCCTTACGCATGAAAACCCGCGATATTGTCATATTTCGACCAAATTCGAGTGTGGCTATCGCTACCTAAAAGTGTGATTAGCCTTCGTAAATAATAGTTTTGACATATATAATTTGTTAAATCCGCAGTGAAATATCTTATTTTTTAAGTGAGAGCATGTCAACAATATTTTTAATTAGTAAGATGATGGATATGTGATTTTAAAAAATTGGCTCTAAATATTTTATTGAATAGAAAAAGTATCGATTTGATGTAGAATACGAATGGGTTACCAATTCATGAATTTCTTTGACATTCAACAGAACTGTTCTTATTTTTTAATTAATTATTGCCCACGGCTTCCCTTATATTAATGTTTCTCCCCACCCAATATTCACTACCACGCAGGAAAAGGTGTTCTTACATATGTTGAAGAGTTGATGTTATGCAAATATTTCAATAGAATTTGGGCCCCTTCTAGAATTGTTAGTAATGCCATATGGAAATAAATTAATGAATAGTTCGAATATCTTCATGAGCTGTGAAAAGAAATGCCACGAAACTTTTTATATTTTATATTTTATTTTAAATCGCTATTTATGAAAAGTTTTTGACCTTAAATAGTAAAATTTGATGTCTAAACGACATTACGCAATTATATAATATTGCCTATGTTGTTACGTTGTTCTGTCCGTAGATATCGTTTTTTTCGAAATACTAGAAAATTAGTGGTATTTATAATATATATACAAGCCGTTTCGAAGTTCCCCTAATATTGTAAGCGTTTATCTTCATTAATATAGCTCACATTCCGATATATGAAATGCGTTTCCAAAGTGTATAAATGAAATGTTTCCGTACAACTAAAGTTTATATTAGTAGTCTTCTCGGAGTTTTCGTAGGTTCTTAACTCTTGGAAAAATGTAGTAATCTTTCTTATTCAACATTTTTCTTTTAGCAATATCGGAAAGAGAAAATTAATAATTGCTTATTATTTGAATACCTCGGGAACGGATAAGGAGGAATTGTTAAAATATAAGTAGAAGAAAAATGAAAATATACGATTTAATTAAATTAGAGTAGATATAAAGGTAGTAAGGAAAATATAAAAAGCACTACAGCATATGATTATGGCAATAATATTTCCGCAAATTTAAATTGCAATATCAAAGTTAGAGACAAATTTCACAATGAAAAGATTGAAAGTGACGGGGAGGAGTAAAATTCTGGACATAACATGTTCCGAATTGTGGAAATCCAGAATGTAAAATATCCGAAAAATATACAGAATAAAATTTTCCTGAATTACATTTTCTCCAGAATTTCAAGAAAATTATAGTTCATGCATACACTGATTGTGAGAGAAATTATGTACTAATAGTTAACGTAAGCTAATTTCAAAGCTCTTACATTAACTGTAAAGTTATAACAGTATTGTCAAAAACAACAGGTAAATTTGAGATGAAAATACCAGCATCTTCCTGCATGTCAGCAATGTTATTGTATATTAACTCATATATTTTAACATTCAATGATCGTTCGTTAACTGTTAATAAATCTTACATTAAATCCTGTCGTTTGTACTGCGCATGTCAACAATGCGTCGAAAAATTCGCAGAAAATCGAATGTCTGCGCCTGTGTATGTTTGTTTATCTCTTTTTCGGTGAAACGGTAAGCGCGCAAATATATCACGTAATGATCCCAACATTAATATTTAAAATTCTTATATTAACTATTAACATAACAAATTTAACCGAATATCAGATTACGGCAACTTTAGGAGAAAGTACCATACCTTAAGATCCAAATCTAAATTCTGTTAGCATTATTATGAAGCTATTACATTAACTGTAAACAAACATATCTCTCAGTGATACTGTGTGTAAAAGTAATAAATTTCAATTCAATATTGACATAATAGTTGTCTACGGTTGAAGCTTAACATTTTATTTGTCAATTACTATTTTGTTTAAATCATTGATTTTATACATGATACATATGGTGCTTTTACCAATAACATGATTTTTTGCATTAGTTTAAACCGATGTACTTTTAGTATGTAAAACAAAAAATGCTCAATAATTGATTTTTAAAAGTGATATTTAATGCAAACTTTATAGGTTTTCAATATGAACATTGTCTAATAAATTAATTCTATCAAATACAGTTCGATATGATTAAAAAATTCCAGTTAAAAAGAGTTTTTTCTGTATTTGATCCAAGTTTGCGCGAACAAATATTTTTTATCGATAAAATCAAAAATAACAAAAGGATTCAACCGAAATTTTATCTACGAAAAACTTTTATCGGATTTCCATTACTTCAACAAAAGAGTTCCGAATGTATTCGGATACATTTTATTTCCGTGAAAACTGACCGGCGGCGGCCGGCGCTTTGGTTTGATTGAAACTTTATGATAATCCAGATAACTCGTTTACAGTACACGTGAAGTTTAACCCGCACATTAATTTAGTATTTTATGATCAACTCTATCTGTAAGTTGTACAGAAATAATTTCCGAAGGAACTTAATTTTATTTTAACATAAAAAATGTTTATTTCAAACTTTTATAACATTATTTTCGTAGTAACTTTGTAATGATATGCTAGAAAGTAATGTTTTTGTTATATGAAAGTTTATAGTAATCTCTTATCAAAATATAGAGACTTTTTAACAGTTTTTCTCACAGTATTGCAAATGTTTCGAAAAAAATTCAAAGTTAGTACTACTTCAATTCGGGCGCCAACCAGGCTACCTGATGGGAACTAACGGTCCTCTGACGCTTCCCTACTTGGGCCCAATCTCAGGTAGCCAGGTCGGATCCCAGATCGGATATTATACGGACTGTATATATCGAGGCTGGAATTTTGGCATTGACAATTGTATTTGTTTGTTTTTCTTTACTACACAATATTTTAAGCACAAAAACCAGACATTTCAAAATGCACACATATTTTGAAAGTTTGTTTTTGAAATGTCTGTTTTTTTAAATGTGTGGCTTTTGAATGTTGGATTTTTTAAATGTCTGTTTTGTGAAATTTCTGGTTTTTGGGTGCACCCATTTTTACTATATCAGTTACCTTGAAGTTGTTAGACATCTCATTATGTGGAAACCTGTATGGATACACTGATAGCCCATATTTTGTAGAGTGCATTGAATTGCTGAGAGTAGTGATGTGCAAGCATGATTAATATATGCGAAAAAATATATTGGTAACGAAAAATGGATTCGAAATATAATGGAATATCATTCGCTTTAGATAGAAAATATTTATTTTTCATATTGCGAAGAGCATGCAAATATAATATGTATATAGGACTTTGCATGTCAACTCAAGTAGTTACACCGGAAAAATTCAAGAATACAGTCTGACACTCCACAATATTGGTAATTATAGGTACTTTAACTACAATATGGCCTTTTAGTCAAATGTAATATGGACTACGTTCACTATTTCTATTTTTCCAGTAATGTCGGTAATAGTTACCTGAATAATTAGTATTATGACTGACTTAAGTGAAGTCAGCCCATTAGCGAAAATTCTTTTGGAAATCATAATTATAGTTAGAAATGGAATTTTACGGCTTTTGAGTATTAAAAAAATACTTTGCTTCATCCCGCGGGTCTAGTCTAATATTTCTAGCCAAGCTAGTAACCATAGAGGAGGCATTCGATGCCAAACAGGCAACTGAGAAGATTATCCTTTTTGGGTGTTTCGCAGTAAACGCTTGATTCTGAAGTTCTGTTTCCGAGAAAGCAAAAAATAATTAGCGGGTTTTATTTGTTTTTTTATGCACTTTCCGATAATTAAAATTATTTTTTATTTAATTTATATATTAATCATGATTTTTCTCAAACTTGGACGTTTTAAATATTTTTTTTAAACAGGCTCAAGTGAAAGCTCGTATATTTTCCTATAAGATCCCATTGTCACAATTAAGGGACGGTTGGGTCTTCATCTATAAAAATGCATAATAATAAGCTCATTTGGGTATTGCCGTTCACGAGGCTGCATTTCTAGCCGAGTGCGCGTATTGTTTTGCACATTTCAAGAAGAACCAACCGGCCCATAATTGTGAAAATGTGATTTTATAGGAAAATATACGAGCTTTCATTTGAGCCTGTTTAAAAAAATATTCAAAACATCCAAGTTCGAAAAAATCGATTTTTATTTTTTAAACTGATAAATCATGATGAATATATAAATAAAATAAAAAATCATTTAAATCATCGGAAAGTGCATAAAAAGACAAAATAAAATCCACTAATTATTTTTTCCTTTCTCGGACACAGAACTTCAGAAACAAGCGTTTAAAGCGAGACACCGAAAAGGGCTAATCTTCTCAGTTGCCCGTTTGGCATGGAATGACCCAGAGATAAAATTGTGTTGAATTGTTACTAGAATTGATTAGTTTGTAACCTGTCACTGCTTGAGGAAAGAAATTCCAAATTTTACATTTTTACTCGGAAAATTAGGAATAGGGGAAGACGGGGTTAAACGACGAATCTCAAATATTTCCATTATAATCATACCGATTGTAAAATATCATATGTGGTTCCTTTGTTTACACCATTTTTCACATTTTGAGACATGATATTTCATTTTTATTCTCTTATCTACCTTTGGGAGCGAGACATGTAATATTTAAAAAAAAATTTCAAGCTTTTTTCTTGTACTTTGTTCTCAGATTGGTCAATATTTTCATTTTGGCAGTTTAGTAATCACTATGTATATATTTATTCTAAAAGTATATTTTTTGAACTTATTTATAAAATATGAATTGTTCCTTCTTTGTGTGTTTATAATGAGATATCGTACCTAGAAGTCCAAATTATACTTTGGGGTGAAGAGGCGAAATTTTTTCCCGGATGTCTCTATTCTTTATTTTTTAATTTAGAATTTCCTTTTGATGAATGCATTGAGTAACTAAAGACGAAGTGAAAATATGTTATCCTGATATAATACGAGTATTCGAAGCTTCCGAAGACGCAATGTTTTACTGTTGTTGGAAACTTTGACATATCAGAAGAGGTTCATTCCACCAACGTGGAAATTTTATTTTTATTAAAACAAATAATAATAACTTAAATGATTATGACTTGCACTTTATAATAGTCGTCTCAGAGACCTCTAAAAATAAGGATTCGCCACTTCACCCCGATATTGCCGCTTCGCCCCATGTTTTTTAAGTTTTTTAAATTGGCCATAGCTGGCCATCCGTAAAACATATACAGTAAGTACCATGCACGTAAATATTGACTATGAAATTACCTATCAAAATGATACATTGAATCATCCTAAATACGAAATTCAAGGAATATGATACACGGAAAAAATCCTCGTTGCTTCGCTCCGCCTTTCCCTATTATTTTGGATACTAGTATGTCGAAAAAAGGTCCAACTACAATTACGATTTCCAGAAAAATTTCCCTTAGAGTGCTGTCTTCACGGCAGTTCATAATTGTCATATTGAAATGTGAAAATGAACTGTAAATATGCGACAAGCTAAAATAAATGATATAATCATATTAATTTTGAGAGGGAGCAACGTCCTGGTTGCTCTTATATTGGACCTTCATATAGTGTGCAGAAGCGACAGGATTATAATGGCGTGCGCCATAAACCGTAAGACTGTCAGCAGACGGTAAAAAGAGAAAGAAAGAGAAGGACAGAGTTTATTTGATCGCTCGAAACATTTCACCCACTAGGGTGGTCTGGCGGAAGTTCCATTGAGACGATTTCTAATACAACCATGGATCATCTAACGACGGAGTCACCAATACAAAAAAAATCAGGTATTCCCGGATATAATACACTATTGCGAAACACTTGATGCGTGCTGCCGCGAACGCTCCTGGATTACGAGCAGGTAACAGCTCGTGTGCTCCCTTTATCCCATGGCATATTATGAGGAACATGGACTACCACATAAGGCTGTGTAGACATTCAGTAAATGGGCGATGACAATACCTGGTGACTTTTCCAGTTCAAATCTGGGGTCCAAACCTAAACTGGAATTGAATAGTTAGGATTCGGGAACCCGTTCATGTGGTTTCCAAACAACAGATTATTGGGATTAAATGAGTTATTGATTTGCACTTTTCCAATTCGAATCGGTCCTTGGTATTGAAATCGTATCGATTCTTGTACTATTGTTGAAGATTCGTCGTGGCAAATTTCGGATAGCGATCGTGCTGATCCCGGCGATGCTGACATCCGTACCTGCGACCTATAAAAGAACATCTTTGACATTGTGAAATGATACGGTATATCGAATCGAACTCTATAGTCAATCTAATACGAGCGATTAATCGAGGTCGATTATGTGCGTAGCCGCACAAAGAAACGTTCATTGCGAATAATTACACCTCGTGTAATTGTGGTAAATATTGGGCATTTCGGTGCTCACATATGTTTTGATTCTTTTTTGAAAACATATTCTAAGAAGATTATAATAGTGGGTGATTATGAAACATAAAGGAAGTTTAATGTCATGTTTTGATAGTTCCTTTGATGTTCTTACTTCAAAAGTATGTTTTGGTATTAATAACAGTTTTGGAAGACTACTTATTCGAATGACTAAATAATTATGTATTATTTAATTTTATAACAATAATTACAGCAATATTGTTTAAACTGTTGGAATATAAATTTAAAAAATGGAAGATGTCACAAAATATGATCTCGGTGCTAAATTTCTATGGCACTTGATAGGTCACCATTCTAGACAAATTCAAGTCCGCAATCAGAAAAATTCTCCAAGGACTTTAATAACCAATTAATATCATACAGGCCTCTTAAAATACGCTTCTACAAAAGAGTGAATCGAAGGAATAAAGACAAAGTCGAAACTCAAACGAGATCCCATGGGATTTAGTTTACGTCAGGACGTCGAGGATGATGATGACCAGCAATCAGTTAACAATGACACCGATTTAGTAGAACTGGTATTCGTTCATTCGTTTCTCAGAGAGACAACCGCGAATGCTTAAATTTGATTGAAATGCATTAATGCGTACGATTGCGAGTGAAACTGCGTGAGCAAACACGGCGGCACGCGTCATCTTCCCCCGTGGTACATGCATACGCACACGTGCTTTTGTGCGTGTGCATGAGTCTTTAAGCATGTGTTGTAAAACCACTCGAAAATCCCCTCGACGTTAAATCTATTTAGCCAAACACCGACTCAACTGGGATTACGCCTTTGTTCTAGGTACTCGTGGCACAGTACTTTGCAACGTTGCAGTTTACCAACCGCTTTAGAAAATTCTCCTTAAAACGGGCCTCGTGACATGGATCGGAGCGGTGAGTAGCCCCGTGGTAACGTCGTTACTTTGGAAGGGGGAAATGGATTTTAGCAAACTCATGAAATATTACCTGCGTATAACTGCTTTTGATTACACCTATGGATCCTTATTGTGTATTTGACAATGCTTGAAAATTAAAAAGATTTTACCAAAATATTAAAACTTGCGCACTTGTATTGTTTGGGAAGTTGATTAATTGGGGGGGTATTCAAACTTTTTAATTTATTTTTATGCATCATTTTTCTTCTCATCTGTATACATTCTGTCGGATTGAAGGTTCTCAACCTGTAAATCTCTGGTTGCAAGGTGTAACAGCATTAATAAAGTTACGGGATCGATGTCTATTCGCAGTGGTATAATTAGGGGCTGAGTGGAAAAACGGCCTAAGTCGAAAAAGTCTATTTCGAGAAAATGAAAAAAAACTGTGTAACGGTTTACAGGATTTACCAACAGTGCTCGTATTCAGTATGAACATAAAGGAAGGACATCTAGGACATTGCACGTATACATTTTTCACATCTGTATAGTAATACAAATTTTATCGAAATTGAAAAATTTGCAGTTAGGCCTTTATTCTGAAAATCAGTTTCGTTTCTTATGAATATTCAACAAAATTAGATACTTTTTATGAATATTTAAGGAATATAGGCAGTAACATACATTCAGACCAATAGTAGCATCTATAACGACAATTGTGTTGAGGATTTACAAAATATTTACAAATACTGGAGCTGAAAATAAAATTTGAGGTTTCAACTCGCATTATAATATTGTTAATATTAATATTTCTTATAGTAATACTCGAAACCAACGAATTGTTTGGAATACCCAATAAATTTATTGTCCTAATCAACTTTCTCCGTATGCTGAGATCTAGACAAGAAATTGATTAGAAAGACTACTTTTAAACGGTTAAGCGAAATATTTCATTGGTTGGGTGTATTATAGATCAACTGAACCATAATATTATGGCGTATAAGTAAAGGCTATCTGGTTTCGTTTACGATTCGGCCAACAAATTAATTCGTTAGACCAACAAACAGAGTTTATTACGCGGACAATTTTTTATATTTCTTCTGACTAACTTCAGATGGTAGACGGAACCAAGTACAATTCATTACGTTGCTTCTACCAAATAATTTGTAGTTGGTTCTCCAAATCAACTTGTTTTTTTTGTGTAATAATAATAACAATTCGATTACTTCGATTTTCTTAAAAACAGCCTAACTAAGTCGAGTTAGGCCGTTGTTCCATAAACGGTTGTTGTTTTAGCGTTAAGAAAAATTCTTCACTCCTGCCTAATGAATACATTAGTTGCTTCATAACATGCTCTTGCAATTTAACTAATTTCTGGAAAAAGCATCTAAGTCGAGTTAGGCAGTTTTTCCACGTAGGCACTCAATTGTCCCTAACATGTTGTCGGGGTCATTGATCAGGAATTCGAGGTTAGGTTTGTAAAATTCAAGATGGCGCTTCCTGTATGGCTGATAAAATTTTAGGGACAATTAAACCACTAGAGATACGAATTTCATCAACAAAGTTCATGATTGATCAAATCATGTTTATTTTTTTCGACATATTGACGGTTGATTCAAAGCAAAACAAAAAAATTCATAGATTTTATAAATGTTTCTTTGAGAATTGGCATCAAACCCGCTACGAAAAAAAAATCACAATTCATATTCAGATTGAGAAAAACAATTGGTACAAAATTCAAAATAATATTTAAGAATAACATATTGAATTTACGCTGGTAGAAATCGAAATTAGTCACACGCTGGCACTAGACTAAATCATCACGTATTGTCTATAGGCATAGACAGGTTTGGTGCAATGCGCTATCGGTCTAGGCAAAACGTGATGATTCACTGCCAGCTCCTGTCTAGTGCTAGAGTGCCTGATTTCGATTACTACTAGAGTAGTTTTTCACAAAAATAATTTGGCCTACTTAAAATATATGACTAATTCCGCGATACTTTTACTATTTGACATTTAAATAAACATTTTTTGTTTAAATTGAACCCAGATGTACAGTTATTTTTCGCCTTTTAGGTTATATGAATAGCAAAATGTTATATAGTATCACCAATTTTTCTAAGAACGCTCATTTTATATGAGCTACTTTAAAATTTTCAACAAAATAACGGTTTTATCCATTTTTAAAACCTCTGTAGTTCGTAATCGATGTAATCGGTTCGATGACTTTTGCCTCTTTATCCCTTACATTGCACATTTTGTTCTTTTCTTGGGATTCATTTGAAATTTGTTACTCGAGTATTTTCGGGTTCAGTGATTAGGAATTTGAACTTAGAATTTCGAAATTAAAAATTGTGTTTTCAAAATGCCGTATCAAACGGTGAAAAATGATTTGATTTGTATAAAATTTGTTACTCGCGCGTTTTCGGGTTCACTGATTAGAAATCTGAACTTAGAATTTGGAAATTCAATATGACGGCTTCAAAATAGGGCACTAAAACGTTGTGTAATATTTACGTAATGGTTATAACCATGTTGCATAAATGTTACATAGTTGTTACATAACTGTTACTTTTGTGTTTGCAGGGAAAAATGTAAAATGTTAAATTTGAAGTGTGCATCATATCATTTTTAAAATAGAGTTGAAAACTTCCAAAATAGTGATTCAAAGAGGAAAAAATCTGCGAAAAGCGAAGGAATTTTACTTTTGAAAATGATAGACTTTCGAAAAAAAATGTTTCCCAACAAAAAGTTCATAGATTTAATCAAAGAATTCGCTGACATTTCTTCTGAATTTCCTGACTACTTTTCTTGATTTTCAAAATCACAAAATGTTAAAAAATGAAAGAAGTTATAAAAAATTTAGATTAAATCTCCGGGTATTCTTTGATAAATTTTAACACTTTTTTGTTTGAAAATGTATTTTTGGAAGAATTTTTTTTTCAAATACCAAATTCCTTAACTTTTCGGAAAGTAGGAATCCCTTAAATTTTTTTCAGAATCTTTTTATACCTTTTTTTCATTCAGCGATCACCTACTGTTCTGGTGCTCACCGCTTATCTGACTAAGTCAGTTTGTAATGTAAAAATGGCCACTGAAAAATGTTTGGCAGTGAACAATCAGATTTTTTTAAAAACCAAGTATACATTTTTGAATTCAGCACAAATGTTATTTTTAAAGGCCGATTCCAAAAAACTGATCAATTTTACGCAAGATACCGGTGGTTTAGATTTTTTAAAATTCCGTTTTATATAAAATATCGTCGCTGAAACTGACCATTTTTCATTGTTAATGGGTTAAAAAAAGCAAACCATTGACAGGAGCAGAATAAAAGTTTAATTTTTATAGCATTTTTATAATATATTGTCAACCCATCTGTTTTGACGTACACTGAAAGATGAAAGAGATAAAGTTTCTGGAGTTTTTCTAGGTATAGATTTTAAACTCCCAAAAACTGCTTGTTCTTTTGGATGGTATACAGTAATATTAGTAATACATTTAAAAATGTTACTTAGTGTTGTAGGGAATCGGTTTCAATTCCCCAAACAATTAGGATGCGGAGTGGTCCACGATTCCATACAAAAATTCGACAACTATGCAGTCGAGAATAATTTATTAGTTTTTTTTTAATTCAAACCGACGGCACTAAAATGGCAGATGCAAGTTGGTACTTTTTAAAACCGAAAAACGCAATATATTATTCATGAAAATAGCCTAATAAGAAAACAATATTTTAGTACACGTATATAAATATGGTGTGTGTATACGTTTTTATATACCTATATGCAATGCGCCTTAATGTTTATTAAACGTATATATGAAATTTATGAAATGCTGCTTTCTAGGATACGAAGTGTAACACTCGCAAAAATGTCAAGTTTAATAAGCGTATTTCAAAAATGTTTATAATTCATGAAAATAGATAGGCTTAAAAACTTCTTTATAATAGGTGTTTACCTGAATATATTAAATGCTATTATCTCTCTAAATTAATAAAATGTTTCTAAATTTCTTTAATGATCTGAAGTTTCCAATTTCAATCTCTCTAGTAACATGGTTTTACAAAACAAAATGTACAGTTTCCGCAACGGTGACCTTCGGTTGTAGCCATATGCAACAAGACTGCGATTCTAATCCCATATTTCATTAGTTATTGCTAAAATTCTAAATCAGCGTTTGCAGACATTTTATTCAGCTTCCTCATGTACTTCTGAAAACTTTAGATTTCGTGAAATGAGTGTTAACCATCTGAGGCCTTAGTAAATTTCAGAACAAAACCTTCATTAGTAGGTGTAGAGGTTGCATGATATATGACACCGTTTATATTTCGCATTTCGTTTATTTCACATCTCAATTACATTTCCTATTGTACTTTTGATATTTAATAAATTATTATGTCAACTGTCATAAAATTCCTAAACATTGCTACTCGTCGTTATTACGCTTAACATTTACATGCATCAATAAATACATAAAAATATTCTTTTTTTTTTTATAAAATCACGTAGTTTCTTCGAATAAAAACTTTGGCTAGAATTCGTTGTTTCCATGTCAATTACATTCTCTGTGCTGTTTGTACCTGTGATCGTCGTCTTCTCTCTGCTGCGAAGGGGACGTCGGACAACTTTTCGACGTGCCATCACCTTGGATATCGACTAGTAAACTTTGACGACATAGCATGGATACCGTATTCATTTTTACCTTACTGTCTTTTTCTTTGCCTCGCTTTAGTTTAGCACGTCGAAATTTACTTGCTATCTGGCTCAATTTCCCTGTAAACTCAGAGCCGCTTTTCGCAGGAACAGGGGAACTTTCACAACTTTTGGTAGCTAAACGTTCGTAAGTTCTCGGATCTACATTGATCATTCCAGCACTCGCAGATTTGACGAGATCTAGATTTATGTCCACCGATGCATTCGAAGTAGTGCTGTATCTTAAATTAGCCGTCGGGTCGTGCGAATAACACCCTGGACCACGCGACAGGAAATCTTCCTTAGCTTTTCGGAGTCTTAAAGCTCGAACTCCGGAGTGCCTAGAATCATCGCTACAATTTTGCAACGCATCTTCTTCTACCTCCCTCGAATCTGACGAAATCGTTAAAGACGTGTTCGAAGCGGCGCTCGCAATATCTTCTCTTGTTGTCGTATTGGATAAAACGTTCAGTTTATGAACCAATTCCGGCGAAATTTTTCCCATGGAATCACTATCCTCTTCGTATTCCAAGATTTGTTTTATCCGATCCCTCAAAATGGGAGTCTCGATCTTGTTGATGATTTTTCGAACATCCCCAGATATTTCCAAAGGATTTTTATTTTCGTTGATCGTCTTTTTCGTATATTTTATTTTAATACGATCGTCTGGAGTGAAACCAGCAGTGTCTCGTATGACTGGTGATCCTTTAGGAATATTTTTTGAAATCTCCGTATTTTTGGAAGTTTCTCCTGAATCATCCATCCCGATGACTCCTGCACTCGCACTTTTTTGGACATCTCGACGGGGCGGACCAGCGATTGCTTTCCTAACTTCCTCTTGGTATTTTTCCATTTGGGTCCTCACCCTACGCTCGCTGGCTGGTGACCTCCAAATTGGTGAACCACTTCCGCTACTCGCTGGACTTCCGGCGTCTTCCTGCAACTTTTGGTTGTATCTATGAATCATCATTCTGATGCTGGGCGCTGTCTCTTTAGGAGACGAACGTCGATATTCCTTTCTCGAAAGAATAGGCGACTGAGGCAACGGGGGTCGTTTCGATTCCAACTCAGCCATTCGTCGTCTTTCGTAAAAAATCGGAGATTCCGAACTCGATCTGCTTCTTTGTAAGTTTGTCCACTGCTGAATAGGCGCAGAATTGGCATTAGCACTATTAATAGAAGTCGAAGGTGTCGATGAAGATACTGAAGATGTTTCTTCAATTTCCTGAAGGTTCGTAGAGTCTTTTGGTGGCTCGGTCGAAGTACTTTTCTCTCTACTATTTCTGCGTATGAACGGAGAAAATATCATTCGTTTTGTTTTCACGAAAACGCTTTTCGACTCGGATTTTGAGCTTTTCTTCAAAACTTCGGAGTCAATGACGCTCGTTTGTGATTTTTTGGACTCGATCGATGAGTTGCTTTGGGATATCGGCTCATTAGGAGCAGTGGGAACAACTATCTTGTTCAAAGTTCGTTCATTTATGATAATTCGCTCAAACGTTGGTGGCTCTGGGTAATCCGACATATTTATGTGCGTAGTCTCGTCAGTTTCGGAATTTGGATGTTTGGAAGGGGTTTGTCGCCATTTGTAACCGACTTGGGTATCGGTTAGTCTTCTTGTTTTAAGAACTTTCTTCTGTCGGACGTCCCGACCAACTGTAATCACGACGTCGTCTTCCGGCGTATATTTGTTCTCGTCGTAATCGGAAATTCTCGTATGTTGAACACTTTCGTTATTTTTGAGCATTTTTCGATCGATTTCTGTTGGTTGATCTAAATATAAAAAATTGTATACAATTTTTTTATGTACATATTATATAAAATTATTTAATTAATAATTATACGTTATTCATAAACTGAAAACATTGAATACCTTCATGATTTTCAACTCTATCCAGAACACATACCGCCATCTCGTGCCGCACCTCGAAAGCTTCCAACGGTTGCCTTCCTACGGTAACTTCGGTTATTTCGACCTGATCAGCCGGGATGTCGGTCAAGTAGTTTCCTCCTCGTGCTCGGTCGATATTAAATTCTGCAAGATCTTCTACCTGAACATGCGTTGAATACTATAATGAGCATCATGTTTCGCCACAATAAAAGATTGCTTATATTTATCATTTTACATAAAAATCGTACCTTCATTGTTTGTTCAAAGGGAATTATCGCTTCCTTCGCTTTTGAAATTGTCATCATTTTATTTTGAGTGTCAGGCGCCTCTTCTGTAACGAAAATATTCTACTTTGGAATTTATAATTTAAATCTTATATCAATCGCTTACCTGCCGCATGCTTTCTAACAGAATCGAGGTCCGTGGCATTTTCAGAAATTGTCGATTTTATGCCACTACAGGTTTTCGACATTCTGAAACATATTACAGAAAGTTTGTACATAAATTGATTACTCTACTTAATAAAAGACGTCATAAAGTTCACTAGTAGGACTAGTAACATTTTATGATTTTAATTAGGTTTTCAAGATTTCTTTTGTTAAAAAAACCTCCAGAGATATCCAAATGATCTATATAAAATACATAAATTCTCAAGTTTAGATTATTCGAGAGATAGGCTCGTTGTTTTACTGTTACCTTGAAAACATTCATCAAAAGCAAAAAACTGCATTCAGGGATCGTGTCTTACTGACGATGAAAAACTAATTATCGCATGTTCAAGAACAAGCAAAAAAATAGTCACGATATTACATATTCGATTAAGGAATAAATTACCTGGTGTCATTCTTTATTTCTATTTTATTGTGATTGGTAGGATCTATTTCTATGCCATCTCGGTGTTCTTGATGATTATTACAAGGAAAATCTTCGAAATTGGTTACTGGCATCGAGTACAAGGAACATCGACTTTGTTTTCTTGCAGACTGAAAATATCATATAAAAATGAGAATAATAAATGTATTACATGCTACGTTTTTACATGCAAATTTAATGTGTTAAAATTTGTTAATTATTTGAACATTGATAATTTATTTTAATACAATTACTAGCATTAATTTGGGAGAAAGTCTGTATTTACACAGAGAGAAAAAATATACATTCTATGTATAATCTTTAAGCTTCTTGGATTTGGTTTTGAGGGAATGAAAACTCATTTCTATAACGGGAGCCACAGTGGAGCAGAACAAATAGTATATGCCTCTGGCGGCGACAAATGCAACTACGTTGTAGGAATTCATTTGTGCAGACGCGTAAACGATTATGAAATTTACAATGCTCTTGTAGAAAATTTTACTAGTCAAAATATTAAAAAAGTTCGTGACAACCATATATATATATATATATATATATATGTTTATCACGTGATTCATGTTTCATTGATCATCACGGACTTTTTTACTATTCTCACTAATAACATTTTCTTCAAAAGTATTGTAAATTTCAGAAGTTTTTATGTTTTATTAGTCTGATTTAGGAAATTCTATTAAAGAACAATATCATAATATATTTCACTAAAAGTATTTATTCCGTTTAATTCACGGCTGTCAAATACTTAGTGACGCAAATTTCTCATTTTTTTATTTACGGTTTTTAGAGAAAATCCCTACCTTATCATTGGAGCACTCTAGAACCCCCTTAAGGTGCAATACACTGGTGTTGCTAAAAAAGTCTCTTAACTATGCAAAAATGATTTTTAGAATTGTAAGAAAAAGTTGCATCTGCTTTTATTAAATTTTAATGTCATTAGTGCCGAAAATTTATCTTACCGACTGTTCACTTACACAAAATGTACGAAATTTAGTCACTAGATGGCGGTACTACATGAATTCTCCCACCAGAATAAGCTAATATTGTTTCAAATCGTCAATGCCTCAAAAAATTGATAGCGGAAAGAAGTTACTTGGTATTGCCGCGATTCTAATAGTTATTCTATAATTTAATGATGGTTAAAAAACCTTAAAGGAAGTTATAAATTAGTTTGGACTAGTTACTGGCGTGCAATACTATAAATTTCTAGGATAACAATAAGCACATTACACTCTCAGAGAGTTCCCTTAGTGAAGAAGCAAAAATTGTCCGAAAAATAAATATATTTTCCAGAAAAGAACAAGAGGAGAATAAAGATTTGGAGAAATGTCTTGGCCAGGCATGGGCGGGGGTCGAAAAACCGATAAATAATAAAACCGACCAGTCAATAAACTGACAGTCAAAAAACTGACAATGAAAAAACTGACAGTCAAAAAGCCGATAGTAAAACTACCGACAATCTAAAAGCCGACACTTCAAAACGTCACTGACCGCTTGTCGATGTCTCGGCTTTTCTGACTGTCGGTTTTTTCACCTGTCGGCTTTTCAATTTGTCGGTTTTTTCACCTAAACCCCCAGGCATCGCCGGTGAAGGATAAACGTTAATCTACTTGAAAGGGGTGCGTGTCAAAAAACCGACACATACAAAAATAAACACAAACCGGATACTCATTTTTTAACTGTTGGGTTTTAACAGTCTGCTTTTCGAATGTGTTACGACCAACGATAGACCAATTTTAGGAAAAATCTGCAAATGCTTTCCTCCATATTGAGCTATTTTTGTCAAAATCCAC
This sequence comes from Trichopria drosophilae, assembly GCA_030407085.1. Classification (NCBI taxonomy): domain Eukaryota; kingdom Metazoa; phylum Arthropoda; class Insecta; order Hymenoptera; family Diapriidae; genus Trichopria; species Trichopria drosophilae. The sequence goes on from CM059582.1 coordinate 187,800,157, forward strand.
ATTTCCGAAAAGTCCTACGTACTAAATTTTTTTTTCATAGGTAATTTCGAAATATTTTTCATTTTTTGTTCGAGGTTGAACATTGTGACCGGTACGAAGATTTGCTAAAATAGTCGCTGTCTCTCATCTTCCAGAGTACCTTGTTTTATTTTCTAAATGGTTAAAAACCGATTTTCATGACGACTTGTACTGACAATTGTTTTAAAAAAAAATTGTTCTTCTTCTTCCAATAAATTGTCATAATTAGCTTTGATTTTGTTCTCATAAAGGTATTACCCCTTAAGGAATGTTTTGAACATAGAGTTAGTCACGATGAACAATCATTACTGAATGAGCATGCAAGTTACGAATTATATTGTAGGAACTAACGGAGCGAGTTTCTCCGGCTTCTATAAGAATAACAGGCGACGGCTCATGGCTTGCTGTGACCGTGCCAAGAGGAATGGCGATGCTGGTAGTTTCGCTAGCTGTAACGCAGTAAACTGGAGTCTGTTGTGGTTGGAACTTCGCCATGGGGCTCGCCGTTTCTTCGATGACATCCTCAATGTCGACAATCACAGCTTCCGGCTCAGAATCGTCCATCGCAATTTCCTCAGACATCTCCTCTTCGGCTATTGTTTGCTCCGAGTCTATTCGTGATTTTCCTGTTTTCGTTCAACATCATTCCAGTTTTAGTAACTACTCAAAACGTAACAGCGGGATGTCGATTATCGATAACGATTATACTAAAAAAAAGTCTTTGCAGAAGCGGAATCGTAGGAAGGCCGTTTTTTTAACACGGGGTTGCTGCTCCCGTTCCAACGTACGCGGAACGTCAACATTTTGAGAAAATTAAAATTAAGTAGGCCAAAACGGTTATTTCCGTCGTATTCATGAGCGTTTAGTCGCAGAACAAAAATATTTATCTTAACCTGGTTAACGGTACTGCCGAGTAATTTTGAACTTTCGAACCGATTTTTTGCTTTCTAATTTTGGAATTTTAAGTACTCGTGCTTTCGGAATAAACATTGGGTGAATGAATATTGTTCGAACGCGAAAATAAGTGTTCTGGCGTATCCTATTGCATGTGCACAATCTCGTTAAATGCTACAGACATGTCAAAACTAACTACATAATAGAAGTCAACATGAGTCTAATAATTGACATGTTTATGCGACAATAAAGTTTCTATTTACATTATGTTAGGTTCTTTGAAATGGAAACCTCCACGGCAGTTATTTTTAACTTCAATGAAATGCTTCTAACTCTTTCTTCCTTATGTGAAATCAGCTCAATCTTCCAGCTCGAATGTGTAATTATGACTAACTTTAAATTTTATATATTTAATAAAACTTCTACCTTCGACTCCAAGATTTTCGGCATCATTCAATGACAGGCATGAATGTTTCCTAATAGAAGATTCACCACGTAGGTTGGCATCAGCAACACTTCCCACGGACTTCGATCGTTTCAACGTCACTCGCAACGTACCCTTCTCATCTGTAATGGAACCTATTATATATCTTTCAAACATTCCATTTAACATAAATTAAAAAATGATACTTACGGACTGCATCGGCGCTTTTCACGCAATCGTTTACTTTGTAAGCTGGATTGAGTAGTTGAAACGTTGAAGATTCTGGAGCTATACCTTGACTCTTTTCCCATTCGTACAATTTCCTAGTGAATTCTTGGGAAATCCCTTCGAAACGATAAAATCCCGTTGAGGTATGGACAAGAACTTCGCTTTTTTGGGGAACTGTATCAACGACTCGTTTCATTTTTGACAATCTGAAACGATTCAAAAAGTTTGTTAGTCTAAGAGTCAATCAAATCGTCAGTGGTTTTGTTGGCGTCTTACCTCTGTTCCCTGTCAATAGCTCTTTCTCGCCGTTTCACAGTATTTTGTCGATGAATATTGGTAAGTCCCAAAACTTTTTCAAGGGACTGAAACTCAGTTTCGTCCAGTGTCTTCCACCTCTGTTTTGGATCAAGGTTTGTCCACCTTTGGTTCGGATTCGTTTGTGGCGTAATCGTACAAGAGTCTCGTCGGCCTACGATTTTATTGTGTTCTTCTTCAAAATTGTTGGCTTTGATTTTTTTCCATTCTTCCAACTTTTTCATAAAGTTTTCGGATAGCTGAGGTTTTCCAGAATCGTTATCAGTCTTAGCTTCGGTTTTCGACGGTGATCTCCAGATTTGCCAGTCCGTCAACCTTCGACGAAGTACTTGCTGTTCAGGAGAAGACAACCCCGAACTGCCTTTTTTCATTCGTTTCCATTCTTGCATTTTTTTCTTGAACTCTGGTGTCAGTTGTTCGTCGCCAAGCAGCAAGGCATTCGCCGAGTCTTTTTCTCGCGCGGACGGACACGATGTCCGATTCATTGATTGAAGATCTTGGGGATTTCCAGTAGGGGAGGTGCTTTTTAATTTTTCCCATTCTGCAAGTTTACGGTAAAATTCGGCACCAAGTTTCTCAGGATAAAGTGGGTAATTTTTGTGTATTTCGCGCAGAGATGTAGGACTGGTCGCTTCGTTTTCCAGGTCTTCTGCACTCGCGCTACAACTTCCTCCATCAGTCTCCACTAAAACACCAAAATTGACAATTGCATTATTTCGAATAATTGTAATATTTATTATACTAACTGAAATTTAGATAAGAAGACTGATTATTATTTACTACGCACTTACAGCCATCTAGAGATATATTTCTTAAATAGAAGGAACATGGATTGAAAAGAGCCCATATGATTTATTGACTAAGGTTGATAGCTTTTTTATAATATGATTAACAGTAATCATTTTCTTATATGCAGGTGAGTAATATGCCTTTGTAATTTATAATTATTAAACAGTAAACGGGATTGTATATGAGTTGTCTATGTTGAGTAAACTATCCCTTTTGTGTTAAAAATTTAAAACTTCCATGACTACGCATGCTAACTACTAGCATGTAACTAAAATCTTTGTTCCAGTACAAAGGGATAGCTTTCACGATCGTCCATCAACACAAAGTCGGATTACTATCCGGAAAAAAGTTTGGGCTCCACACAAATCAAGATTTTTATTCAACCTCGAAATTTGTACCGAGAAAAAACATGGGTAGTAGATACCAGTGACTGGTATCTGTTATTACAACAAGTAGTGTTATAATTCATTAATTGTTATTTAATACCCATGTGTTTTCTCGATATGTGCTTAACACAACTTTGGTTTGCGCTTCACATAATAATAGTCTGTACTGTGTACATGCTTTTTTTTAGATACGTACGAAGTTTGGACTGAGCACAAACCAGGTTTATATTGAGCAGAGGCCAATATATAAATTTCCTTGTAATCTGGTAACCACCTATGCTTCCGGTGAAATCGGTTATCCTAAACTGTTAATCTCATGATCAATTTAACCATTTTACTATCCCCTTGCCTGACGTTTCATCTGATGGTCATGTTTTCTTAACATTTGCTGACTAGGACCCTGTATAAAAAAGTATGTTACACAACGACAAAGATGAATAAAATAAAAGAAAACGGAGGATATATGAAGAACCAGTTCTTCCTCACCAGTCGCTATTACACACTATACGAATTGGTGCTGTTATAAAAATGAGTATGTATTTAATGTTTCATCTTTAGATTCATATTTTACTCCCTTGGAGAGTAATTTACTTCATTACTCCAGTGATCTTATAAACCTTCGAGTTCCCAGTTTCATATGGATTAATTAATATTTTTCATTTTGATCGGCCATATTGAAACCCCCCACTTCCCAGTTTCATCTCGATCCAATTAGACATTTGCCAGCGACTACATTTTTCTATAAAAATGACAATTTTTAGTTGTTAATCTGTTTATGAAACTTAAAGTCAAACAAATATTGACTTAAACACTGCTTCAACTATCTCTTAAATTGGATTTAAAAAAAACAGCACATATGCATTATTTTGTCTTTAAAAACTCAAATTTTTAACTGAATTAGTGGCTGATATAGTTCTCACCGTGCCGGAGTGGGGTACATCAATTTATGTATCGATATCATGGGTTACATATGAAGTGCTCACGTTGCCCATAATCGATCTGCATGTACATTTTTGCAAATTAGATGGTAAAATAACAGGCATTTTACCGATGACATATTGCTCATTACATGTCAATTAAGTTTTGCGGTGTGTCTTCTATAGATCATATTATTTTCTACTATAATGTGTCAGGAATCATTTTCTGATCATCTAAGATTGATTACTCTAGAACGATTTAATAGGTGTACAATAACGAGTTTGTTAGATAATAGGATAGATTGGTCAGGATAGTATATTCTTTATTCGGGGGAATTCTGATGGGGAAATAAAATTGACTCATCTCGTATAACATGGACAGAAAAATATGGTTACCAGTTAACATTATAGTAGTATATTTCTATGTACCTTGACAGTTCCCCCATGAATTAAATAGTTTACGTCAGTTGCTATCTGAAGAGACTAAACACAAGACAATACTGATGACATTTTCGATGCCAGAAATGTTATATAATTAGCGATAGTAACTGTTACTCTCAATTATTGAAACTGATTTCATCTAATTATGGCCCCAATATAATTTCGTTTACACTAAAAAGTAGTTAATATCGATTCAAGTGCGAGTCGATGGCAATAAATATATTTTTTTACATTCATTCAAAAGATGTCTCTGATAGTTTGAAATCCACAATATGACGACGAAAATATACTTCACAAGCTGATTTAGCATCATGAACTTCATAAATGGAAAAATAACAATTTGACTTCGTTTTTTTTGAGATATCTCGAGAAACAAAGTATGCTCCGCATATAAATACTCTACATCAAAGTTGTTAGAGTATACAGCTTATTCTATTGGCCATATTGTATAATATAGTAGATAAATAGATAATATTTATTATTGTCATGCAGCAAAAGTACCTTAGACAAAAGCAAAACTTCCTAAGACTAAATATAGTTGGCAATAATATAACGTGAGATATTTAAAACAGGGGGTTGTATGTATTGAAAATACAGATCAAATTTCAAAAGCAATATACCACTTGATTAAGAAACTTTTCAACAGCAAGAAAAAATGGTATTATTGTCATTTTTTGTTTACAAAATGGTAGCAGTAGCATTGCATAAGCAATTCAGGTCCTCCGTGGAAAGAGTTTTCATTTAACCAAACTACAAAATGTAATTGCAACTCTTTCATTTGATTACCATGTGACGTACGTACAATTATAACGACTGGTGAAAAGTTTTTTTTTAAATAACAAATTTAAATTAGTTTATGTAGAAAATTAATTTTTTTCGCCATTTTACGAACAAAAATCCAAAATCTTGATCGTGTATACTTTCTTTTGTGCTTTGAAATTATACTATTTTGTTTTTGTTTTTGTATTTATTTAATTTGTTATTGATACCATTATGTTTTTGTACTTTGAAATTGTACTGTTTTTATTATCATTGAACTGTTCTTTTTTTAAATTGTTCTATAGATATACAGACAATGTTCGTTTTTTTTTAAATTTAAAGATTCAAACATTGTTCTCTCATTTTTTAATTTTATATAATGCAAGAATCGATCAAATTCATTAAAAAAATAATAATAATAGAGGAACTCGAAACGTACAATATATAGAAGCTAATACAAATTAGTTTCCACCAAAAACGAACTAATTTTTTAAGCTCAACGTTTTATTTTGATGGTGATGCTGATGATGACGATGATGAAGATGATGTTGATGATGATGATGATTATATTTCAATCAAAACTGATGAACGAAGTACTCATTTTTAATATACGAATCGTACAAAGAAAAATGGACAGAAACAGCTTAAAAACTGTCTACATAACTTTGAGGTTATCGTACAAAATATTAGCGAAATTATCGGCTAGAAAGTGAGCAAAGAGTTTTTAAGTTATTGGTGTATTTCAATCTTCCTGGAATATGGGTCGAATATTATTTTGGAATATTCCAAATATTACAAAGGAATATTCCGGGAATATGGATGGAATAAAGTGTGCTATTAGGGACGTCAACATTTAAAATATAATTTGAAAGATTTGAACATTATAATAGTTCCAGTAATTTAGCATAATGTAATGAATCGAGCATAATTTAGAATTTGATGAAATTGGAGTAAAACCAAAAGAGGATAATATACGTTTTTTAAGATACCTCGATAAAATGATTTTGATTTGCCCATTTTTGGAATGCGTAAATGTTGATGAATCAACCTGAGAAACCCGCCTTTGTCAATGTTTTAGCCTTGAAACATCCTGGAGGTACACCGTGTCCGTTATAAAATTTTACCTTGCTAAATCTTTATATGAAATCCGAATAAAGAAAGGCAGCGATTCCTAAGAGTGAACTTCTACTTTACCGAAACTTTCTTAAGGTAACATTATGCATTCAAGTTGAAAGAACTCTGTTCTTTTCGAAATTCAAGTTCTTTAAATTCTGAGCCCATCCTTTACTACTGTTTACTTCACTTTCATGAATCATTGTCTCCAAACTTGATATTTACAACGGCTGAAATATGATTCAGATAAAATGAAGATTTTACAGAGTTCTAAGCGGAAGAGATGTGTAGAACAAATTACGATTCTGAGATGAATGCTGCCAAGTTGTCAAACAAGTTTAACTTTATTATTTGTGGCTATAAAGTCGTTCTCAATTGTGTCTTTCCCATCAGTTGGAAATAATAAATGAATGTCTCTGCAATAGTATTGGACTCTGATTCTGCCAAATGTTTATTGTTACATAAAGTCGCACGTGCCCAACTGCGTGAAAGTGAATTAAATACGAGTGCATTCTGCTCGACAAATCACGTGCAAAATTTGCAGGGGCATGCGCTCCTGGCGCTGGTGACTAAAAGACCGGAAATTTTCGAACATAACTTCCGCAAAGGGGCGTAGAATGCAGCTTGAGGGTTTAATATAAATAGCTGGTGCAGTGTCTGTGACCCAAGTCTTGGTATTTGTGGCCAACGACTTATGGAATTACATTTTTTTTTGTTTAAAGAAGATGTCTGAAATATTAGCCGCAGTTTTCATTTTCTTTACGTGAATATGGTACCATTTTTGTTACGTTCTCATTCTTATTTCCTTGGGTTTCATTTGGGAATTGTCATTTAATTCTTGTTCCGTCTATGGCTTGACAGTTCATCACTATTTTTTGAATCGTTGTAATGAACAATAATGTATCTTTTTAAGATTTCTCAGGTAGACAAATATACCTTTGAATTAAGACAATTAAATACTAATGTCTTGCTTTAATATAAAAGTGATTGCTTTCATTTAATTGGTACCATTTTTTTGCACTTTGGTCTATCATATTGGTTTTACATGTTGTAATTTTCAGAACAGTTTTATTGAAAAAGCATTCAACTTTAAAACTTTGTTTAAGTCAATTATATCTCCGTGCTTTGAATGATCACTTTTAAAGTGGTACTACGAATTTGAAAACAAAATTTGTATTTCATCTGTCCTTGCTGTTGTTTTAGTTATTTAAAATACTAAAATACAAATTTTTGAAACTTCAATTTTTAAAAACATGGGAAAAAAGCTTTTAGCGCCGCTTCCAAGCTCATTAATCATATCTTCCGCTTTTATTATGGTGCCGAAAGCTGACGTACAGTCGAACGCGATTTCAGCACGGAAGCCACGAGAATTTCAAATCTAGAACTTCGTCTTCTTTAGAATCTTTACTTCGCATTTCCACGAATTTCAGCGAACCGCACCGTACCGTCGTAAATGTGCGACTAATTTAGCTAAAGCGTAAAATACGAGCGGTTTGCCCGCGAAATGCCAGACATGCAGCTTCACTTTTCAAGTTTTGAGTGCCCATATTATGACACCCAAGCATTCCTTGGATGAGTTTTTTTTCGTGAATTACGCGATTTGATGTTTTTATTTCATGCTCTTTTTTTCGCACCAATTTGTGGCGGATAAAGTTATCTTGAAGATAAAATACTTTGTAAACCCAAATAAATTAGTCGGTTGATTTAGTCGTTGAATCCGAGTTCTAACTTGTCAGAGTGTAAATAAATAAAATAAATAAAAGAAAGCAAGTTTGAACAAAATGAATCAGAAATCATTATTTTAAAATCGAAAGAAATAGATACCAATGAACTTATTAAGGAAACAAGTACACGTTCAAAGCTGTCATCTTCTTTTAAAATGAACATAATTATGAATCCCACGTTGACCATATTAAATGATTAATTTTGAAAATTGCATTTTCACTTTTGTTTGCGTTTGGTGTGTCAAGTGTGATTTTTCAAAATATTCGTCGATGCTATAAAAATCCGTTGCATCTCCGAGAAAAGTGATGTTAAATGTATCAAAATGTTGGTAATATTTTGAGTTCGTTTGAAACAAGAGAATTTTCTTTTTCTATTCGCAGTATTATATAAATCACTTTTATCATGAATCAATAATTTCGAATGGTTATGTGATTATTAAACGTAAATTCTCTTTTGTGACAAGAAAAAACGAAATATGCCACAAGAAACAAATTATTATCAAAAATAAAAAGAGATTTATCCCCACTTTTCTACGCAATACAACATAATGTAAGATAAATTGTACCACACGGAGAAAAATTCTCTTGGACATGTTACCATTGTAGAACGGTGAATTGCAATTCTTTCTGGCAAAAATTACTAGATTTTTTGTAATTTTTACTGTCGAACTAGTAACATGTATAGTGATTTTTTAATAACTCCGAAAGAATGAACATTTTTCTCATTCTGCACGTCTGCCCGAAATTATCATCTGGAATAGTAAAATTTCCAGGAAAATTTTTCTCCGTGCAGCGACGTTATTTTTAAATACTTTAGAAATAATTATCAAAAGAAAGTCCAAAGATATAAACATAACAAAAACTTCTTACACGGAGAATAATTTTCTTCGGATTTAACATAATGAAATATACTGATATTTCGTATGCAAAAACAGCAGAATTACGTGTTAAATTTGCAAAAATTTCTATTCTGTTGTCACATTCTGTAAAATCAGCAAAATTTTCTGTAGAATTTACATTTTTTTTAACACGTACCAAATGTACCATTTTGATGTAATTTAAAGGTCCACAAAACAAATGTTTTTCACTGAACTTTCAAAAAAAGTTACGGATTTTTTAAACCAAATAGTGTTAAAAATGATGATTTTTCTGTCTTCTTTGTTTCTATAATATTAAAAAACAAGTTTAATACTTTTGTGTATTTGAACAATTAACGGTGATAATGTTCTTCAAACAAGTTTTGTGTGTAAATGGAAAACTATGTTCCTGCATAGCGCCATCTACATGTGCATTTCATACTATAATTTCTCTAAATTTATGCAGGACTTTTCTACTGTTATTAAGAAAAGTTACTAATGTATGGTGAACTACAAAATTGAAGTGAACTATGTCTTTTACGAATACAAAATTGAATGACTGCAGGTTATGTATAGCCAAGAGTTGATTATAAGGTTCTGTTTAATAAAGCTTTTTCTATCTAAGATAAATCTGACAGTTTGATATCATATTTACATTTATTTTTGTAGTTTTCCGATTATAGTATTTATCTTTTAATCTTGTCTGTTTAACCTTAACCATTCTGCTAAAGACCGATTTAAAATTTTAATCTATGCAAAAAATTAGCAGTTTAATATAATTGATCATTACAAAAATTATAATCCACTGACTAATATTTAAATACAGATGTTTACTTTTTAAAATTTAAATACAACAACGCGTCCAACTACCATCGAAACAAACAACTGTCGTCGAAAATGACCCAAGTATGTTGAGGCCGTTTTCATAAATTTCGACCTGCCAATATGTTGGCATCAAAATTAACAGTATCACGATCAATCGTTCGACAAGTCTACAAACAACATCTGAAGTATGTTCCTGCACAATTTATTCGGTCGAAAAAAACATGTTCAGATGACATAAGAAATAGATGTTCCGCTCTAGTTCGTACCGGTCCTCCAACGTTTAAAAGTCGTTGCAAAAAAATTGCCGAGGACATATCAGGATGCATAAAACCTGCCAAAAAAACAAGAACGTGCCACATTCAAGCAAACCTAAAAGTACGTACACTTTACTAAACTACTACCATTGACGTTCATTGGTTAGGTTATCTCGAATCTTGTAATCACTATAATACAATCAAATTAATTTATTTTAAATTCAGTCATTTTTAGTTATTTCCTTTTGCTTAATTTATATAATTTTATGTTTTATTTTCCCAGGGATAAAAAATCTAAACACATATTTTATAAAAAAAAATGTACTAAGAGGTTACACAGTTATTGTGCTATCCATTTCAGACATTTTTTTTAAATCATAAAATAATTTTCTCGCCTTCCAATAATTTTATTTTATTGCAATTGGTCATTACAATATATTCTACCTAGACAAATAAACTTGTTAAATACCTACACTTTAGTATGTTTTTCATTTATGCTTACTGAACTAGCAAATTATTTTCATTTTTCATTCTAAATTATATATATTTCTAAAATTAAAAATGAGTTGTTTTTTCATCAGGGAAATTATGTACTTTTATCATAATTGTAAATTTTGTATTCAGTTTATAAAATATAATCTACTTTCATAATAAACCTGCCACGTTACTTCGTCTTCATATATTTATTTTTTCTCGTTGGTTTTTACGAGCTTACGACCCAAAAGACATAAATTTGTAAGTTATGAAATAATTACGTATATTTTTTAAAAAGTGGCTTACATAACGACATATAACATTTTTCATTATTAGTTTGTATCTTTTAAATACCAACTAAAAAAATATAATATATAATAAAGATAACACATATATGAAATTCAAGAAAATTCCAAACCATGTATCATTTTTACTTTTAACAATTTATTTTATATTACACAATGTTTTTTTAATAAATATTATAAATCGAAACTGTTTGGAGAGACAATATAAGTTACACGTTGCAATGAAAAAAGCAAAGGCTAAAAAATATAATATACAGAAATAATTGGTAAATTCCGTATAAAAAGCAGTTCTTCTGACAGTGTGCTCAGTTTTTGTTAGGCTTCGCGTGTTCTTTATTTATAGATGTTTTATCCAATCTATTTTAATACCTTTTTTTACCGAAAACATGCACGAATAGCTTCTCTTATATGCAAGAATGTCATTCTATATAAAACATGGACGACTTAATCTTTCAGGAAATATTCCAGAATTATATGTTTCAACTGAATGTTTTTAAATCATCGCTTGAATTAAAATTTATATGCGCGAAACGCGAGATATGAAACTTATAAATGAATTTTTTAAAGCATGCTTATTCAGTTTCTTTAAAAACACGATAACTATTATTCATTTTGTAGCTTTTTTTTTAAGTTTCATATGACTTAATAATAATGTTGAACATCAGCAAGTTCTTAATTCGTCTTGCGTTTAAGTAAACATAAATCTGCGGATGCATACATCATAATATTTTACCAAATATACTCAGGAATAATGTAAATACTTGTTATAATTCTATTTAAAAAGTTTTACATTTATACAGAAAATCATTATTTTCAAATATATATTTACTTGACGTGAGGATGTATTACAAAAAATTAAGTCATATTTATACTAAAAATTAAAAACAGTTGTTAAAATAAAAACTCTTTTTTTTTAAGTAAATCTTTTACTTGAGACTCTTCAAATCAAATATTTACTCGAATAATATTTTTTCCACATTAGTATTTTGATTTGTTTTTTCGTGACTATAATTTTTGTGTACAAATCAGGAGAAGGAATGGCAAGCCCGAAATTAGCCCCTCGACTTTCAAATGTTACAATTATGCAAGTATTGTAATTTAGTCTCATTATCTCTTTAAAATTATGATATTTCGTAAAAAGAATATATACAATTTATTTCTTCTTTTAGAATTTCTATCTCTTGAAATATATGACATATTAAAAAATCCCAAAGACAGATTGTTCAAATTGATAAGAAATAAGAGTGTACAAATTTTTCAATTTAAAAATATTTAAAATTGTAACTAATGCGATTTAAATTCTTTGGATTTAGGAATTTGACTGTAATAAATTACTTGTAAATGCAGTTGTATATTTATACAGAAAACCATTATTTTTTTATTAGTTAGTAATAATTAGTCATTCATTATTTCAAATAAATTTTCGTAAACAACAGTTAGTGAGCTTTATGTGTTTTTTTAGCAAAATAACAACAAAATGTCATTGTTATTGTATTGTATGTACGACATAAATGACAATATATAATAATTACACTAATAATTTAACAAATTATAGAAGTTTTAGAAATAAACATTCTAAACGAAGAGAAACACAAAGTTTTTTACTAAATAACATAATTATAAAAACAAAATGCGAGCAAACTACAATATTTGCATATTTGCAACACTTAAAATTCGAGGGGCAAATTCTTGTTTACTCCTCCCCTTAAATAAATTAAGGGTTTCTTTTTTTAAAACAAGTCTTTTTTGCAATTTTCAGATAAATAATTGGATAGAATTTATATCCAAATTCCCGTAAGGTTAGGTTTGCTCTTTGCTTGAGGTTGTAACATTCGGTTATATATTATAGACTTTTTTTTACATACATTTTTAAGGAAGGCGTTTGGCTTAAAAATGAATTGCAAAACAACATAAATAACTACAATTGCTGCAAGAAGTAGCGTAAATTGTTTTTAGTATGAATATGGAAGTATTTAGTAGGATTTTTAGATTGCTAATCGGAGCTTGTCTCAACTTTGTTTCCGATTTATGAATTAATGAAAATTAATTATGCATTATTAGTAATATATCCAATTTTTATTAGAATAAATGTCACATTTATTTAAATAGTTATTAAAGTTGAGATATTAAATGGAGTTTTAAGTGATGAATTTATCAGATAGTAATATAGTAAATAATAATTGAAAGTATGTAAATTAAAAATTACAGTACCAACAAATTTGGCCTCTATACTAGACATTCTAATTAGCACACAGAAACTTCTTAGAAATACGAGAGAAAATAACTTAAAAATAGAAGGGAATTTTCGGAAAGGAATGATTGTTCTGCTATTTTTTCGTTAACTAAACGAATTCTTTATCAAATATTATTTCGACTACTTAAAAAAGTAACTATCAGAATGTACGTTAGTAAAAGCGGTGGTTTACCTTCTAAACATAAAGACTTCAAGTACTGAAAGTGTTATTAAATTAGGATCATGAAATATTCTTTCACACCTAATACTTTTCTATGATTTTTAATGTGGTTCATGTTTTTGAAAAATTTTTCGTTCACTGGATACACTCCACGTAACTGAATACGAAGTCTAGCTCAACTTTCATCATCTAAACTCATAAAATTAAATAGTACTAGTTACATATAGTTACACATTGTTTAAACAGAATACATCAAAATAAGTATTATACTTTTTTACTAGTATGGAATTGATTGCTAAATATATGAAGGAATGCAGGATTAGGAATTCAGTGTTTGGTGCTATTTTATGTGTGACGTATATTAAAATACTGATTAGAAATGAAATATTTTCGTTAATTTCAGAGCCACTACAACTTTTAGAAATTCAAAAATATTTTTGCTTCATAGGTATACTTTTCATTTTCAGTCGATGTCAAACCAAAAAACAACTAAAGTAATCTCGTTATAATGTTACTTTCGAACTAATATAATTTCATTTATACAGAACTCTTTTTTTGTACAAAATTAAAATTCCTCCTCCTCACATGAATACAAATAATTGTTCTTATGGGCATGGAATTAAATTTAAATAATAGTTATTTAATTAAAAATAGATATGTGCATTTAGAGGTGTGTACGATGAGACGAGAGGAGAATTCTAAAATGTCGATCTTGATCTCGATAACTCTTGAAATTAGTACCTCGATATTTCGAGATCTACGAAGTTCTATTCTTGAGCCTGAATCGCGAATCTTGACGAAATCTCGTTAAGACTTAATATTTAAGAAAGGGTAAAAAAATCCCTAAAAAATCGGTCGCTTTTGTAACACAACGTTCAAAAAGCAAATACTGTGCATATGCAACTAAAGTGTTTCGTATTTTGAAAAATTGTCTCTCTCGAATCAATGTTATATACACTATATGTTAAATGCAATAAAATTACACATCAAGATATTGACGAGATTCCGACGAGAATCTTAATTATGGCATGGCCATCTCGCATCTCGATCTCGAACACTACACCCAATCGCGTTCTCGAATCTTCATTTGAAATCGGGGTGAGATCTTGTCGAGATCGAAAAGTTCCGTAAGTTTGATATGTAATTTGACTTTTTGCATATGCACTTTAAAACTTTTTAAAATACTTTCTGTAAATGTTTAAATCACAATAAAAAAATTCATTCCTCGGGCGTTTTACGGCCACAGAACACAAATCCATGGAAAAACTCGTCTACTTTATCAGAAATAATGCAAATTTTATTAGAAAAATTCACAATTTTTTGCCTGTCGAATGCTCTACCAATAATTTACGAAAAATATTAAAACAATCCAATCATTCCATCTTTACCATCATAAAAAATTGTGAATTTTTCTAGTCAAATTTACATAATTTCTGATAGACCAGATGAGTTTTTGTCATCAGAAAAAATTTGCTGCAAAAATAGTATGCATCGCAAAAACATCGTGATTTGCTCGTCCATCAAATATTTAATTAGTATTTAATTACAAGCATAAAAATACATTCATTTGATTATTATTAATTTGAGTTTTTGAAAGAGAAATTTTTTAATCATTTCTGACAGCATTGTTATCGATTACATTTTGCCTTCGTTGATTGCATTATTTCTACTTTCCTTTGTTGGCTGGATTGTTATTCATTATTTTTGTTGATCGGATTGCCAATTACATTATACTTTTGTTGGAAGGATTGTTACACTGTAGAAATTTCTGTAGGAATTTTCTGAAATAGTAACTGAAGTTTTTTACTGTTTCTCTTTCAGAATTTTACGAAAAAAAATTAAGAAACATTTTTTAAAAATTACGCAAAAATTTCAGAAAGTTACAAAAATATTTCAGAAAATTACTAAACCCTGTTTCGAAAAATTCTGAAACCGTAACGATTAAAAACTTCAGTTACTCTTTCAGGAAATTGCTACAAAAATTGTTAACAGTGTATATCTTGCATTTGTTAGCTGAATTCGGCATTTCAGCTTGCCTTTATTGGATATACTTGACCCCCGACCCCCCTCCCCCTGGGATGAAGTTTCAAATTAATTGCATCGATTTTTTAAAAGATCATCCTCCATATTGGATATGCCACTTTTAATTTTTGAAAACGGATATCAAATTCTTAATTAGCTGCTAAAAATCGTAAAGGAACGCTATCTTCTTATTTTTTTAAACTTTCATTCGGGTGTAAATGCGAAGTTTCTTTCCACTTTTTTTTATCCCCTGTATTTCTTAAAGGTATTTTACGCTCATCTTGAAATCTTAGAGGGATTATTGGGTCATATAATGTAACCATTTGGCATAAAAAAGCTTCAAAATGCGAGGTATCAAAAATGGCTTTTTTTAACATGAATCTTGTCTAGCTCTTTATATTCTACGTTACTATTTTTTAATAATGGTAGTGTATCTTTATATGGGTTGATTCTCCCTATATTTACATTGTTTTAAGACTCTAATTTAAAAAGTGATGAAAAACGATTAACTATTTTATGAATAAAATATCGCATAATATCTGTTTTGATTATTCATTTAAGAAGTCAAAATATTTCAGGCATTTTAATCGCTAACAATTCATATCGTAAGTGCATTTCGAATATTTCTAAAAATGTTTCTTTTACATAAACGTATAAAACTAATAATAATATATCTGCACTATAGTTTACAATAATTGACTGTCAGCACTAAAAAGTTTTTGATCTAAACTGCAATGTTACTTTTATAGTTTGTGTAATTGGATAACAACAAAATATTTTAATTTCGTATAAATTCGCCATTTCCGAATTCAATAAGTCTTATTTTTAAATGTCAAATTTTATTACTTTCTTCGAAGCAAACATAATATAAAAACAAAATTTTATACTTTTGGCAAAGATTGCTTACCTTGAAAAT
This sequence comes from Trichopria drosophilae, assembly GCA_030407085.1. Taxonomy (NCBI): domain Eukaryota; kingdom Metazoa; phylum Arthropoda; class Insecta; order Hymenoptera; family Diapriidae; genus Trichopria; species Trichopria drosophilae. Next base: position 187,816,232 of record CM059582.1, read on the forward strand.
AACGAAAATCGTCTTTGAATTCTTGGTACTGTCTCAAATCGATAAACAGAAGATCTTCATGAACACAAAAGCATTTCAAAATATTTAACTCTGATGTGTATATTTCCACATCCTTTATACGTAAAAGTAGGTTACTTTACTTAGTAAACTGGTTTGCTTTAACTCAATTCAACATCATTTACTCAAAGAATAGTTAAAAACTAAACTGGATAAATTTCAACATCCAATTCAGTAATATCATTACAATTATTGTTTTCTTCTTACCTAGATGGTCACATATTCAATTTTCTAACGAAGGCAGTGAGGAAACCTGTTTTTTAATGTAATAAAAAATTTAACAAAAAACGAATATTTTGTTGTTTATTTATTTTTTTTTCATACTTATTTAAACAATACATCATTACAAATGCAGGATCTTTATCGTTCTCAAATGTAACCCTTTCCAAATTTTGGAATTTTAAAAAAACATCAAAATACTGAAGTGAATTTTAAAGGTGATTAATACAAAAATAATTTAATGTTGCAGTGCGATTCAAGCGTCGCGGACATGTTTGTTCGACAATTTGCGAAAGTAAGACAAGAGTCAGAAAAGATTATAAATCTTGTAAGAACAACCGGCGAATCTATTGTTCTGTCCCTTGAACAAGAAATCGACGAAAAGTACGAGTGTGAGATGGAGAAGATGCATCAGGAATATTACAGTGCTGCATCAACTAAAATCTGTGAGCTTTTCAATTTGAGTACCAGTTGTGGGACAGCAAGGAAAATTGAAGCTAGCGTAATGAATGATAGAGCCCGAATGGCTCTAGCAAGATGGAAAGCTGACAGTCGAGCATGTATACTTTGTATAAAAAAGGACGTAAAAGACTTGGAAAAAGCGGTGGAAGATAAAACAAACCATGCTATTGGACTGATTAGCGAATGTCGCCAAGCCAAATCACCACAACATTTGGCCGATTGCGTCGAAATCGAAGGTGGAACAGCTGAAAAACTTTTGGAAGACACGATGGCTTACACGAAACTTCAGCTATCTTTTATTTCTGAAACTAAAAATCAGATGATGAAGGAGAACGATAAAATGGCGGAGGATATAACTGCGAAGTATTTCAGGTGCATACACGAATACGCTGAAGCATTGACCAAACATATCAAGCAATGCAAAGAGGAGATAAAACGAAGAAAAAAATGAAAGTACGTAATGCATTGTTAGTTAACGTGGAAAAGTCTCTGGATACAATAAAAAATATTACGTAACTGTCGAACAAAAATATCTTTTATCGTCTTTTCATTTTATAAATGGACATTTGTTTCAATTATTGAGTAATTAATTGTATGGAATTTTGTAAATATTTACCATCGAAAAACGACGAAACTCGGCTGGGACTGGGCGGTACCGATGAAGCTGTCGTAAGGAATGCTCGTTTCACTTTATTCCATTTGGAATCTTGCCTTTGAAGTCTCGAAAAAACGCCTTTCGGTGAGTCAGTTTTCCCGGAGCTCTTCGTCTTTTTAATTTCTCTTGATATCGAACTGACAGACGAACTTTTCGGAGAATCAAAATCCTCTGATGGAGAACGTTCTTCAGTAGAATCAAGATGATGGGAATACGGTGATATTGATTCTGGAGTCGAAACACTTCTCAATTCCTCACTGGAAGGAACTGTGATCGTTAACGTTGGCGTTAACCTTCTGGAAGCCAAATCCACTACTTCATTTTTTGGACTTGGCAGTTTGGTACAATTGATTGGCGCACTTTCAGTGATGAGGACTCGTGGTTTTACGCGATCAGTCAGTCGCACCTGTAAAAATAAAGATGACAAGTTTTCTGTTAATTTATTTCATTATCCTCTCAGACTATCTTTCTATCAATCAGTTATTTTATGGACATTTCATAGAACTTTCAATATTCAATTAGGTTTAGCTGTGAGATATTAGTTTTTATATTAAAGCAAAGATTCTACACAAACTTTTACAATTATTTCACTATACTGGTACTAGTAAAAGGATAGATCAAATTTTGTTAATAAATCTTGCGTATACATTTTTTGACGTTTCATCAAAAAAGTGTGAAATATGAACGTTAAAAGTTCCACAAACTACATATAAATCAATATAATATGTTTCAATGCACTATTAATAATAGAAATAAATTTTACAAACATGTTAATAAACCGATAAAATGCATATTTGTCGTTTTGATACTAAAACGATTTAAGGAATTCCAATGATTACGTTTATAAAATCATCGTGTAAAATGTATGAAAGTGAATCTTAGCTAGAATGCAAGTCTTGAAACTTGCAGAATGCACAGATGGTTCTTCAGACGCCGCTATCTTTAATTACGCACTACTAAACTGTGGATCTTAAACTACCGCCGTTTCGGAACCGATAACAAAGGTCCATGGCACGCTATCAGTACAGGAGAAGGTGGTTTACAAAAATTAAGTACTTCAAACATGTTGGATTTCAATAAATTTAATTTTACTTTATACCAATTTCACAAATTCTTTCAAAATGAAATTTCATTTTCAAATTGAAATTTATATATTTTGCATTACATCAAAATTTGTAAAATGATGAAATACGAAATTTCTAAGATGCATTATGCATTTGTGATATTTTTCTTTGTTTCCATTTTGAGAAATGAAACTTATTTTTGAAAATTTATTTTTTAGTATAACTTGTCATTTTAATTTCATATTGTTGATCATTTATTCGTTCCTCTGTACCCAGCGTCTTTTGAACTTTGGTTAACTGAGACGACTCCATCAATATCTAAGGTATAATGGCAATTCAAACCTTCAAAATTGCCCAATAAAACCTCAATCGTTTAAAAAACGTTTAATTTTGAGTTGAATGTGTGGGATAAAAGCGTGGTGTATACATACATATACTATTTTATTTCCTAACATATATACATTATTTTGAATAATATATGTCCTATCGCTCTTAAGAAACAAGTCTAAATGAAATTTTGGCAGATAAAAATTGGTTTCCGACAGCGATTTGAACCCGGGACCCTTACGTACAAAGAACTTAAAGAATATCAAATTTGTAGTAGCTGCAAACCATTTACAAGAAAATGACTAAATTACTAGTATGTCTATTTTTTATTTACCTAACGAAAAGATCTTGTCGTTATAAATTTATATGCCAATTTTATTATTCTAACATAATATAGGGGTCATAAATTAAACGTAAATATTGTACTAAGTTTTGCTTAGTAAGCGGATAATACACGTTTGAATGTTACTAGATTTAATGATTTTTCACTTATTATGAAGGTGTTTTGTTCAACGAAAATATAAACATTTTAAGTGTACGTGTTATAAACAACCAATTTTAAAAGTGTTTTAAAAGTCATGGATATTGCACGAATAATTTATTTTTCACTAAAACTTTCTTAGCTGGAATATTAAAAAAAATCGATTTGCAAAAATGTTTTACAACTTATTACTAAAAATTATAAACACTTATTATGTACATTTTATACATACATAATTGTATAGCATTTCAAAACCTATAACCTATATTATTGGACTAATTCATGTTTAATAAACGTATATTAGACGATAGTGTCTTTATTGAGATTGATTAAACGGTTCACATTATTGTTCCGTTTAGAAAACGGAGAATCAACGTTTAAAAATGTTCATTGTCAACAACTACAAATAAAAATATTTTCGGTTTAAAAATGGTATAGGTGAAACGTTTTATTAACGTATGTTATAAACGAATATTAAACTTATTATATACAATATAACACCTTTATTAAACGCAATTTACACTTATACTGCTTATAATATCCATATAACATGTTTAAAAAATGTATACATTATATACCTGGAACAATTTTAAACCAAACTTACATGTAATATACGTATATTAATCGATAGTGTTCTAAATAGAAACTTTCGATACGACACAGCAAAAGTATTCAGAAAATGCGAAAATGTCAAAGTAGATTTCTGCAGACGGAAGCGAAATAATTTACATACATTAAATTCTTCTCTGCAAAGTTGAAAGAATCATGATTTACATGGTCAAATTTAAAAAAATTGAACAAAAGAATTATTTGTGTATATAAAATATTTACAAATTCAAATATGAGTTTGATAACAGGACGACGTAGAATGACAATGTAAAAACGTTTCAATTTAAAAAAAAACGTATTATTTGCGAATAAGCTTAATACCAAATAATTTTTCTATTTTTGTTGATATTTTTTTAACATCAAGTTTTTCTTTATAATAACTGCAAATAAATATTATACATAATTTCATAGGTGTTACAAGTCAACTGCCGTTTGATGTGAATGAGATTCAAATAGCATAATATACTTTCAGAATATTTAAAAAATGTGTAAAATACTTTGCAAAATTTTATTTAATAATAGCAATAATACTGAATCAAACTTAAATTAAGCAAAATAATCTCACATTAAAAAAACAATTGAAAAATTTACAGTATTAGAAATTGCAAAAAATTTGATTTTTATGTATGCATTTATTTCTAATGCATTAATTAATTTTTGTATTTAAATGCAACCTATCAAAATTGCTGATTTTATTGAAAAATATTCTAAATAAACTAATACTGCGTTTCGATTGCCAAATTTCTAGGACATTCTACTGGATTAGAAATCTTTTTAGGTTGCTTTCATTTTGATCAGGGTCTGATCCAACGGAAATAAGACACACGTCTTATCATGTACATCCCGAAACTATACGTGATCAGACACTGATCGAAATTCAATAAGAGATGCCTTATCAGAAGTTCAGTAAGGGTACTTAGTCAGTAAACTGGTATTTACATTTATTACTTATAATTATGACGTCATTACCGATTATTATAGAACATCGATTATCCGCGTAAACCTTTGCAATGTACAATATTTAGGATAAAATTAGTTATTTACTAATATTCTTTAGTTTACTACTATTTTTATATTAGAAATTCGTATAAATAATTGAAGCAATTTTGATTAATTTTCAAGATAGGTAGAATAAATACCTAACAAATTTCTAAGATATTTTTCAAAAGTGAATTAGGTCAAATACATTAATTAATATTTGAGTAAAGGAGTTAGTAATAATTGCATTCATATACAGATTGTGTTTTCAAGATAGTAAAGTAAAGAAACATATATAGGAATAGGCAAACAAAATAGGAAGATAAGCGTTTAAAACGCCGATTTAGAAACAGGCTTTTATTATTTTGTCAAACTTTATGCGTTCTACAACTTCTCATTGTTAAATTAAATATATACTACTGTTATATAAATCATATTGAGGTTACTATAAGAATACTTTTAAATACACATCCCCTATGATCGAAAAGTTTTGGGACAATGCTAAAAGTCAGAATTAATGAAATAAAAAATAATTTATATAGAAAACTCATTGATATTTATTTAGCTAACCAAAATTCCTAGGAAAAGTAATAGAAATTATAAATTTAAAATAAGGCGGAACTCTAAATTTATACTTTAGTATCCTAAAAATGTATTCACCTTCGGTAAATAGTGCCTGCTTCACTAATTAATCTAAAAAACATATCCGAACGTATTCTACAATAAAAAGTGTTCAAAATATTTAAAAAGATATATTATATTGCTCTCGATGAAAACATTGGAAAATCATTTAGATTCAAAGTACTTATTTATTACATTTATAATTTATAAAATATAATCTTATTATGGGATGTCTTCTATTTTTTATGCTATTACTTTTTTTACTGTATGTTGTACGAAATTGTTTTGAATTTGTCTTCTTAAAATAGTAACTTAAAATAAATGTCCTCTTTCGAAAGAATATTGATCACTTACAAAATAAAAAATAAGGTTAGAATTACCTCCTAATATCAGATAAAAAAAATAAATTCAAAAACAAAAATATTGACAACCAGATTTGACCCATGTTAAATGAATTAATAAAGATAACTATTGACAATAAATGGATTGAATTCTCAGTTGTTTTCTAAAACTGTAGATCGAATTTTCGAGTTCACCTCGAAAGCCGACCAGATTGCAAAATAGCCACTTCAAAAACCCCACATTAAAAAACCGGACATTTCAAAATACAGACATTCAAAAACCAGATATTTAAATTATATAAATGTACATATTCTGTAAATATAATTAAGTAGTGAATTCTAAATGTGCTTAATAAATAATCCGGGAATTACACTAATTTGACCTTCAAGTGATCTTCAAAATTAATCCCTTGGTCAAGCATTTTGGACCTTGAAATGACCTTCCAGTGAGACCTTAAGGATGGCGACCCGAGATAATTTTTTTATGTAGTGAACGCATCAATCGGTGGTGTCTGTATTTTGAAATGTCGGGTCTTTGAATTTCTGTTTATTCCAATGTTTGGTTTTTAATGTCTGTATTTTGACATGTCTGGTTTTTTAATGTCTGCATTTTGAAATGTCTGATTCTTTAATGTCTGTTTTGTGGTTTGTCAGGTTTTTGAGATGCATCCGAAATTTCAATGGAAAAATGATTCCCGAAATAACCTTCAAGCTCCAATTTTCTCAATGTTCCACCTAAAGAAGTCATTAAAGTTTTCCACGAAAATTATAAATTGGAAAACTTAACTCCTTTATTTGTTTGGAACGAATAAATTTGGAATTACTCAAAAACTCTAAATGTCTTAAGGTACGCGGTGCGTTTGAAACATGCATAAGTTTGATTAAATCGGCCAACGAAAACTTCATTCAGGCTTCATTTGTGTACATTCAGAGGTTCAAAATCCGATAAAACCAAAACCAAAATTTATTCTGCTCTCGAGTTTTGTTAATACGAACTTTTTTTGCAGGTACATAAGTAGTATTTTTCCCGCATGAGTGGCAATGGCATTATAGCTGTGGTCGAGATGCGACATAGGATGTCCTGACTTAAAAGTAAGGAACCTGAGGATTTTCGAAGTACCCCCTCTAGCATATTAATGTCTAATTGGGTATATGGAGACCAGGTCGGAGACGCATAAGTTAAATGCGGTAATACTAGTGAGCGTATCAGATACGAAATAGTATGATGGTCTTTAAAGTCCGAAGTTGTCCGAAGTTGTCGTCCGTATAAACCTCAGCATCCTAAGCGCTTTTGTACGGCAATAAGCTAAATGATCGGTGAAAGAAAAGTCTTCACGGACTACTACGCCAAGATCAACGTGTTTGGTGACTCTAGTTAATTGTTTATCATTCATCTTATATTCGAATTCAAATTTTTGCGATCCTCATATTAACGGATTTTGAACCTCTGAATGTATAGTCTCTTGAAACAGTTCTGGTGAGTCCTCTTGCCGCAAGCATAATCCACTTGTGGAAATCAACTTACCGCAAGTGGAATAATCTGTTTGGTCATATAACAAGAAGATTTTTCCCTTGCCGTTCCCGAAAGCTTATATTTTTATCGAATTTCCGCAAGCTGGAACCGTGAGCATTATGCGTGACGATGGTCATGAAATGGCTGTGATTTGTTAATTATTTATTTTTTAACACTCCGGGAATAGAACTCGATTTTGCGCCCTGCAGTGAAATCTTCAGGCGCAAATTAGCGAGTCCCTCACCCTTGTTATATGTAATTGCGCCCTTGTTACATAATATACTATAAAATCAAACTATTTAGGGCATAGATCGAATGAGACCTACAAGGTTAAGGGAGTATCAATTATGTTAGAATGACTCTAGAATTGTTTGTTAATTTTCAAACAAAAATTTACTTCTTGAAACATCTCGGTCGATTCGAAGCTGGATATCGAGCAACCATCATCACTACGAAGACTGTTTCGAAGCAGTTGCTTTTGAACGCTATCTCGGCGTAATTGAATTATGTCTTTGAACATATCCCAAGGAGTTTTGGAAATCTTTTCCATTCTTCTCCCATTTATACTACCCTAAATAATGTGATCAATTCAATTGTCATTTAGGTACTAAAGTAAAATATATATTTTACTTTGTAATAGATGAGATACCAAATATTTGAACGTACCTTGTTTTGGTTTAATGCTAAGAGAAGACTTTGAGGAATTGCCATTTCACTATCCAGTGAACGGCTACGACGATTGGAATCTTCTTCCTTCAACCTGGTTTGCACTCGATCGAAATGAGGTCGTTTGTTTATCCCTGTTCCTAATAAAAAAATATAAGATTAAGTTCAAAATGTATAGAGTTATTTGTAATATATGATTATACATTATGCATTCAGTAAAGTATAACTAATAATTATCCAGTTATTTGGTCTACATTTTTACGCGACAAAAATAAATTATAGTATTATTAACAAAGATCAAATGTTTATAGAGTTATGTTATAAATATATACCTGCAGACATCAATTTTCTAATAATCAAATTAAATATTTGTTACATATGCTAAAAGATACCTAAATTTCGTAATGGTATGCCACGCCGTATTATTAGTCCCCAAACGCTAGGTAATATTACAGCAATATCACAGTAACATTGCCATAATGCCGTGCAGTGTGATATATTGCCGTGCAATATAACCGTAATGTTACTGTAATATTACCGCGTAATATATTTCCATGTTATATTACCGTAATATCACTGCAATATCACCGTGTGATATATTGCCGTGTAATATAACCGCAATATTTCTGTAACAATATCCTATGGTATATTTCTATGTAATATTACCATAATATTACCATAACATTACCTCTTGATATATTGCCGTCGTGCAACAAAATCGTAATATTACCGCAATATCACAATGTGATATGTTGCAGTATAATATAACCGTAATATTACTGCAACATTACCACGTGATACATTGCCTTGTAACATTACCGTAATATTACTGCAACATTACTGCGTGATATATTTTCTGTTAATATTGCTTCGTTAATACGTATTTTAATGTATTAAACATTGTTATATTATAGAGATTTCGGGGGTTTACTTCAAGTATTTTATAGTGCAGTACTGTAGGAAAAGTCACTATTTCTACCCTATAAATCTGTTGGCTTTATAACCTCATTAACTTAAAAATTGTTTGTATTTATTGTTTATATTGTATTACTTATATTGTGCAGAAACGTGCGTATATAACAGAATCCGTTATTTAAACTGATAAAATCAATCTACACGAAATGCGTCGATTGCCAAGAAAAACCGACATATTATATTCTAGACTATGGAATTTTATTGTCTTACTAAAAATGCTAATCCTTTACATAGGCATGTAATATCTTTTTTGACCCTCCGCACAGTGGTCACTTCGAGTGATCTCGGATTTTTTTTCAAAAATACGCGCGAAGGTTAAAATCTTAACGTATGGTAACAAACTTTTTTTTTAAATTCTCGTTATAGATTGTACTTTAACGGGTCACTGCCAAAAATTCGAGGTAAACAATAATAATATTAAAAAAGTTAATAACATTCGCTATATGTTAATAGCAAGAAGTTTAAAATGATCCGTGACCTTATTCCACTTATAATTTGACTTAGGAATCGTTATATGAGGGTTTTTGAGGTCACTGATTACGAATGTGAGGTCATAATTCAGAAATTCAAAATGGCGGATCCAGTATGGCGGACCTGATTCGGAAAAAATATGCAAATGATAATAAAATGTGTATCTTGGTATTTTCGGGGTCGCTGATTACGAATTTGAGATCGTAAAATAGAAATTCCAAATGGCGGATTCAATATGGCGGATCCAATTTGGAAAAAATATGCAAATGATAATAAAATGAGTATCTGGGGCTTTTCGAGGTCGCTTTCGATGGAACAGATGTTATAAAAATGGAATTCCACCGTATGAAGTATTTATCGGAAAAAATATTCCAGATATATACTTAATAGGCAGTGTTAAATGATTCCTAACCTTGTTTATGCACTTTTACTTTTACTTTAATTATTTTTAAAAATTTTAACGATTCCATTAACTTATACATATAGGGTGTCCCAGAACTCCCGCATAATATTGCAGGGGGCGAATCTTGACATCATTCTGAACAAAAAAGTATAATACCAAATTGGATCTGAAGCTCAGAATTTAAATGGCGAGCCATTGAAGTTTCAAAAAAAAGTATTTTTTTTGCAATAACTCGGCTCGTTTTAAAGTTACTTTAACGAATGATGGCTGATTTTGAAGGTTTTTTATAGAGCTACAACTTACCACATAGAGCATATGAACTGCAATGAATATTTCGCCAGTTTCAACACTCGAAATGGAGTATACAAGCTATAATGAGCTGAATGCAGACCGCCATATTGTGAAATCTATGTATTCCAGATTCATAAATGGAGACATAATAACGCACTTATCGGTGCATTTGGCTATCATGTTAAATGAGTATTTAACCCATTAACGCCGGGAAGGACACATTTCGTACTTCAATTTCAATCAAGTATTTCATATGAAAATTAAAGTTCAAAAAAATTGAAATGTATGTTGTTATTTTCGAGATCGGTCATTTCAATGGAATTGTCAAAATTGAGCTACCTTAATTACAAAATTAAATAAAACGATTTAAATGTTAAAAAAAAACGCAAAAAATCGGGTATACTTTTTTATAAAACATTTTTTTATCATAGAAAGAATATTTGCCGGCACAACATTCTTTCGCTAAAGGTGAAGAAAATAGTTGTAGTATTAAGATATATCTTTTAAATATTAAAAAACTAACATCATGATCACAAAATGGCAACCGCAATCAGAATTTTCTTTTTAAAACTTAAAAAATTTTTAATTTCTTATTGAAAACTATAAACTCTACGAAAAATGTTGTGTGAACAAACGTTTTTTAAAATGTGTCAAAGAATATTCTGAATTTTTTTTTAGAATGTGTTGATACAATTTGTTATTTTTCAAAAATTAAGAAAATCGAAATTGTGAAAAAAGTCATTTAAAAAATCTGAAAAAAATAGTAATCTTTGACTAATTATAAATTTTTTTTTTGTTCTAAGAAGGTTTTCTCTACAGTTTATAGTTTTTGAAAAACAAAATTATTAATCATTTCTAGATTTCAAGAATAATAATTTCTTTTGTCGAAAACTATACTTTAGATAAAATTTATTTAAAACAAAACTCTCTTAGAATTTGTTAAAGAATACATTAACATTTATGCAGATTTTTTAAAAGACTTTTTTAAAAATTTCGGTTCTTCGAAAATTTAAAAAATCATAATGATATCAAGATATTCTGAAAAAATTTGGGCATACTATTTGATACATTCTAAAATATTTTTATAACTTTTAAAAATAAATTACTCACTGCCATCGCCATTTTGTGATTACGATTTTATTTTCTTAATATTTTAAAAATATATAATACTACAACTATTTTCTTCACCTTTAATGAAGGAATTTTGTCACCGAAATAGTATTTGTCGTCCCTAAAAATTACAATTCGCGCCCCAGGGCGATCTGAGGCCCGCGGGCCGGCGCAGCCCGTGAGACTCGAGGGCTCTTCCGGGCGCCCGTGGGTGAAAAGTATTGTGCCCGAGGGGCGAACAACATTTTTTTGTCGCAGCAGGTCACAAAATGCAATGAGCGCCCGTTGACCTCGACCATACATCTCTATGGTTACAATACGGGCGCAAAATCGCATTTTGTGGCCTACTGCGACAAAAATATACTTTCTATGAGAAAAAAATGTTTTATTCAAAAGTATAACCGATTTTTTACGTTTTATTATATTTAAATCGTTCTATTTAATTTTCTAATTACGATAGCTCAATTTTGATAACGCCATTGAAAAGAGCAACCTTGAAAATAGTAGGATACATACCTTCCAATTTTGTTAATATTCGATTTTCATACGAAATACTTAATTGAAGTTGAAGTGCAAAAAGTGTCCTTCCCGGCGTTAATGGGATAAATAACATTGGAAATATTAGTTTTCATAGTTTTAGACCTCCTCTTTGAAATATCCCATGTTCAGATTCAGCCATCGATTTGAAAGAAAAAAGTTATGATTATTTGTTCGTAAAAACTACTAATTTATTAGACATTACTTCACAAGAATTCCTTTTTTTTACATTGAAAAGAGGACTAGTGATCTTTACAAAAAGGAATAATCGCGTCTTTTCGCTCAGCCCTTTCTTCACCCGTCGTATTTAAAAAGAAAAACAAAATAGTGGCTTCGTGATGGCGTCTGAAAGTTGCAATTTTGCAATTATCACACTATATCAATAGTTGTTAGATTCAGTAGTTTTTCGATGTAATATTTAATGACTTGTAATGTAGAATCTGTAACAAGACTTCTAATTTTATCTAGAACAACGCTTACAGTATTTAACTTTAGGAATGAACAATAGCGAATGTGTTGACTTTTATTAAGCTTACAGTCGTCATAGTAAAAGCTCATAACTCTCATACACAAATTGTTGTGCTGCGCTCAATTTTTAGGTTATAATCTGATTATTGATAGGTTACAAATATTTAATATGGTCCTTTTGAATTTCACGCGTACGTAAGATAGGGATAAATCGGAAAATAAGTGAAAATCAGACCAAAAAACAATAAAAACCATATTGCATGTAACTTACACTCTAAAATGATTGGACTCAATTGCGGAGTCCAAGAGAGAGTAATCGGTAAATTTCACTCTCTCGGAGTCACATTCGCTCCTTTAGAGTATTTCATGCTAGGTATGAATCCTTTACCGGTGTAGTTATATGCTGCAAGGAAGACTGGTTACTACGTGGCCGGCCGACAAACATGTTTTGTGTCAATTCGCTATAACTTATTCAATTCTGAGAATTTTGAAACGAATAAAAAAAGAAATTGTTCGTTAGAGTTTTTTGCATCTAATGAAGAATGAACAAATTATATATCTGAATAAACAATGAAGTTTTTCAGGGCCTCGAAGCACATGACGCGTTGGTCATCGGCTGCCACCAACTTTAAACATTCATTACTTTTTGACTATTAGACCAATAAAAATAAAACTTTCCAGAAAATTTGTTCATACCTTTTGAACAACTTTCTCGCTGACACTTTTCGGATACTCGAAATTTGCTCGATAAACGAAGAGCCAGAAGGTATATATTGCAGTTGCATAGAAAAAAATTAATAACTTTATTGTTTATTGAGATATATAATTTATCACCATTAGATGCGGAAATCTCTAACCAAGAATTTCTTTTTTTATTCGTTTCAAAACCTTCAAAATTGGCTATGTTATAGCGAGTTGAAAAAAAAAGGCGACCGCGTAGTAACTAGTCCTGTCTATACGGCATTCAGCCGCCTTTCTCTTTTTCCGTATTTATTGACACCATTGGAGTATATTTTCACTCCAAAGAACTTAAATGTAGTCGAACCCGGCCTACCCCATTTTCGACTCCTTTGGAGTGAAATTTGACTCCAATAATTTTAGTGTGTATTTGAGGTTATGAATGAACCATCATAGAACCAAGTATTTGAAAATTATGATAATTACATTTTCATCCTAATTATTAATTTTTCCGATCGTTACACAGTCAAATATTCAATATTTATGCAAGAAAATCCAAAATTACAACTTGCACATGATATAAATTAGAGCCGCCTTTTTCAATGATTAGTATTGCTTTTTTCAATGTTAAAAAATGTAGATCTCTCGAATAAACAAAGAAAAAAACAAAGAAAAATTTGTTTTAAAAAAAAATGTTCATAGCTTTTCTCTTTAAAATCGAAGGCTGATTCCGACCACGGGATTCGAAAGAGGAGCTACAACATTATCAATTTTCATTTACTTACATTTTTTTAAAGCACATTTCGAACAAAAATTACAGCCATGAAAGTTGCGTCCCAATTTCCGACTTTCGCGACGAAAAGGGTTAAAAACGATAAATTTTATATTTTGTATAAATGAGAAATTGGTTGATTATATATATAAGTGTTTTTTAGATTACTTTTTATTTTGTTTTATTTCCCAATTATTATCGAATTTAGATATGTTGGAATTTGTTAAATTAATTCGAAATCTATTTAATTCTTTTAAGAAACCACAGAGTGAAAATTTGTTCTGAACACTTAGGAATGTTTAGTCTACAGAATGATGGTATTCTAACACTCTGATGCTCTTTGTCACAACGCTCATATTTCCAAACAAGAACTTCAAGCCTAACACACCAGACTTTTGTATAATATAAGCGGAAGTTAAAATGAGTAATGTGAAATTATAGAAAATAATTGATTCTTGTTCCAATAAATCTTCTGTGAAGTACAAGAGATAAACGGAACAACAGGGACCATTATTCATTCAGTGAGAGCATTTGATTGAAAAGTGGAATTTGAAGGGATTTGGGGTGAGATATTTTGGAACGCGTTCTATCAACGCCATCCTATCTTATAATAGATGTTTCTGGAATTTTCGACCTTTTGCTTTTTGTCACATATTTACATAACGTATTTATGTAATATCTTTATAATTTTATATGCAATGCATAGCATTTTACAGTCGTAGTTTGAAATACTACTGTCAATATACTTCAAAAGTAATAATCTTACATTTACAAATTTAACGTAAACTACAGATTGTATTGTAAACTAACTAAAACGTTTGGAATTATTTAGGTTAGTGTCAGATTCGAGCATTACTTTAAAATATTGCAACATTTATTACGAATCTGAACATGCTTTCTCTCTGTACATCTACTATAATTTTGAACAGGTTTTTGCAGTAGAACACTAGGAATTGGTTATTTATTAGTTTCAATTAACGTTAAAAAATTTAAATTATCTTCAAACGGCATCTGACATCAAAATGATTACATTAATTATGTTTTCTGTCTGCCTATTTGCATGAAGTACACATTAGTTTTCTAAATATTATGTCGTTAAAGTTTCACTTGTTATTTATGAATACTTTATTGAAATTGTCAAAATTAACAATATTCCTCAGGATAGCATTAATTTCAATAAAAAAATCTAAATTTTAATGAAGATAATGTAAATTACTGTTCGTTTTATATATATTTGAAGATCGTGACGCAAATGTTACGTGTTACAAAAATAAAATTCCGAGACCTTTGTTTGGAAACACTGTAAATCACTGCAGTAAATTCGTGTCTATCTGTGAATATTAATTGAATAATGGTATCTAATTTTGCGCACATTCAGAACTGTTTAGGAACGGAAGAAACTAGTTATATTATATATAAGTTAGAAACAATTTGTAACCCTTTAAGGACTAAATTTATATAGATTTAATGTAAAGTTCAACGTACTTTTTAGTAGTAAAACGAATTTAACAAAAATGAGGAATTTGTTTGGTTTTCTTTTTCATTGATCGTTATTTTTTTACCATTTCCCACATTAGAATACCTCAGATATTTACAAATATCGCGTCAAAAATGTTTAGGCTAGAAGATAGAACTATTGTAAAAAATTAAAGTTAAAAATGGCTGCTCAAAAATGACTACTATAAAGTCGATTTTTTTTTCAAAATGTATTTAATTGATTGACCGGGATGAAATCACTTTAAACTTGGTATCTAGTGGGTTTTGGGTTCGTTGAGTCCAAATCTGTTGTTAGATTTATAAAATTTTAAATGGCAACTCCAAATAAAAAAGGGGAATGAAGTTTAAAGTGATTTCATTTGGAGCAGGCATTTTTTAGCCGCCAATTTTAAATTTTTTGCAACAGTTCCATCTTCTAGGCCAGTTGTGTTTGACGCGATATTTATAAGTATCTGAGGTATTTTAATGCGGAAAATTATTAAAAAAAACGATAAGTTAAAGAAAAAAAGTTTTCCGACAGTTTCTTACACTGAAAAATTTAGTAATATTGACCAAATATGTGATTGCCTGTTAGTAACAAAGTATTGAGTAATCTCAACTGTATTTTAGTTGAATTAACCAAATGTTGTTAAATCGTTATTATGTGTCAATTAGAAGGATTAATATGTAATTGTATCAATTAAATATTTGAGTGCTAACTGGCAAGCACATATTTAGTCAATATTATACAATTTTGTTTTCAAGGTACCATTCTTTCTCCCACCTTGAATACTGTAGCTACTTTACGCTTACGTTTTTATAAACATATTTGTTGATGAGTATACATCATACGTCATTTATTTCGTGCAAGTACGAACTGTTAACAGCAAAAAATAAGCCAAATAAGTTAAAACGGAAGTGTCGACTAAGTTTACATTTTCTAGTGTGGCGTTTTCAGTATTTCTTTAATCTACCTGAAATGTATACCCTTAACATTATACAACTTTCAGTAATACAGACACTGCATTACAAATGTGAGTATTACACTTCATCCATGATAATCACAAGTTACTTACTTTAATCAGTGGCACAAGACTCAATGTCACTGGTTAAACAAATTGACATTTTCCAATGGTACACCGTAATTCAATAAGAATATTATTTACTACTTCTTTGAATCTTACTAAAGTGTAAAATAGAGAAAACCTCATTCACCAGCTTTGAATAATATTAAGTACCCTAAAGCCTGTTCAAAGTTACAGATTTATAATCAGAGAATTAAAAATACATAAGTGATTACTTTCGTTTAAATGGAATGTTTACATTTACCAATTACTTCCGACGTTTATTTTTTGAAATCCCAATTAAGATTTAGAATCATTTTTTATATTTAGATCTGCCATATTGAATCCGAGATTTTGAATCTCAAAATTCTGGATTCAGAGAGATTAGCATTCAGCGATCTCAAAAACTATAGACGGTCGAAGATGTACATAATTTTTTTATTTGAATTAGATAAATAAAACTTTTTAGCATTAATGTTGTATGTGTAAGATTGCTGATGTTTTCTATGTAGTTTCATTTTAATTGTTTTGAGAATGATGAATAATGTTTAGTTGAGTTAAAAATGATGTCGTTCACAATGTCATTGAAATTACTCTAGTCTCTTAATATTATAAGTCACGCAAAGACGAATAACATTTTGTTTTAATAAACAGTTCATTCTTACAAATATGAATGATGCATACTTGATATACTTAACGTATAATTAAGAGGCTTGAAATAGAAAGATGATTGCTTGACATGTATGCAAACTGACTCCACTCGTTGGGAACTATCACGAATAAACAATACTTCTGTCATGTATGACATTCATGTCAAAAATTTATGCACACATGTAACGGGTTATGCAGAATAAAAATTCTTATTTGATCCTTGCATATGTTTAATTCTGTATTTCTTTCATGGTAGAAATTAAAACATTTTTTGTACAATTTTTGTATAACAATCTTATTTACCATGCTAAAGGTATAGGGGAAATGGAGAGTGTAAGAAAAAATATGGACGAAATTCTACCAGGGTTTAGATCACAAGATAAAAAATATCGTAAACTACATTTTGTGTCTTTTACACGTGAAACCTGAACCTATAAAGTAGCCATAACTAATATACTTCATTGGTTGTAAATGTTTATATTTTTCATTTTGAACGCGAGCACTCTATTGAGTACAGTCAAGATAGAACATTTTTTATATTTTTTACCAAGTTTCATTAAATTCAATAGAATGTTTAGTTGATTATTAATAAAAAGAAGAAGATACGTTAGTCGATTTCGAACTCAAACGACGCATTTAATAAATATTGCCGAAGAATTAATTATCTTTTACCTCATTGAATACCATTTAACAAATGTTTACAAAGTAATGTATTATTAATTTTTTGAAAAGAGTTACTAGAAATGAAAAAAAAATCATTTTCATCAATTCTCAATCTCCGCTATTGGTCACATTCATAAACGAAATAAACGACTCTTTTGTTCAATAATTTATAAACTGAATATTTAGAACCGTCGAAGCAGGTTTTTTTATGGTCTGTACTGAATCTGATTGTATTGTTACAATTTTTTTGTTTCATAGTTTTTGTAACGTTTCTCGATCAAAGATGAAAATGTATCGCAAAGAAAAAGTTATTTTGTACGTAAATTGGAAATAAATGTGTGATTATGATCATGTATCTGATGTTTGTTGCTTAACATACATGAATGGGTTGGGTTAGAATAGTTTAAATAATTAGGATTTATTCATAACTTATTAAAATGAAAGTGACAACAATGGATGAAAATTCAGTAAACTGAAATATATTTTATCAAATATATCTAGATATAATGCAATTCAGACTTTTACTACTTGAAATAAAATAAAAAAATATTAAAATGAATTAAAATAAGGGCTTCTGATCATGTTTTACTCTATAAGATATAAATAAGAAAGGTTACTAAAAATATATACAATTGCACATTTTCTCAACACTTTTATGAAGTGGAATATCTTTAAAATACAACAAAATTGAAGAAAAATAGGGTTTTTATTTTTTGTTTACTATGGGGCATATTTTTTAAAACATTTGAAGAAATTTGACAAGATAGGTAGTTAGGAAATACGTTTTCTAGAATGTTTCTTGAAAGGGTCAAATTTTTTAAATTCGAGAAAAAAATTATTGAATTTTTTAATAAATTTTTTTTAATAATAAAAATTGATTCTATGATTTCAAAAAAATTATCACCAAATCAGAGTCCGAATTATATATATTCATGAATTCTTGAATGTTCTTTGCACGACATTGAAGATGTGCGAAGAAATAAATAAAAACGTTAAATAAACATTTTTTGAGATTACAGGCTTAACAAAAGCCATAGATGCATTTTCAGAAGATGAAATTTTCCACCTGAAAATTGTTCGGGAGTAGATTTCACTTCCTTATCCTACTATAGAGCTTTTACAGTAAATGTTCCGAAACGTGTATATATCCAATGTTGCCAAGAACAAAACGTTTATTCAGGAATCATTTGAAATTTAGACAATAACGTAACTACTTAATAGAGCATTAAATTTATTGAGTGCACCATATTCTAAAACCTCATTTTTGTAGGATATTGAAAACACTACCAGACAGTTTAAATTATATTGATAGTCAATATGATCCTGTGATAAACGCTTGAACAATTACATACGTTTACTAAATCTTTGTGATTAAGTCAAAGCATTTATCTCATAAAACTTGACTTTACTTCAGATTGTCGCATTTAAAATCGTCTTTTTTATTGATTTCATTCCGATGATGGCATAAATTACAGAATGTAATATTTCAAAAACAATTATGTTCTTCATTAATTATTTTCGTTCCGAAATGAGAAAAGCACGTAAGTCAACTTCAACTCAGTTTCATTATTAAAACGAATTGTTTTAATCTTCAAAAGGTACCTTTCTTACTATTTTTAAGTCTGCTTTATCGATTTCCGTTGAAAAAATGGTAAAAACAGGATTATTTACGCAGACATTTGGCAAAAATATGTCTATTTCTTAATTTTTCTTCATTTCCTCTACTGAAATGGCTTATAACCAATTAAATGTAAGCGTAAAAAGTTATTCCGATTGTTGAACATAAATAATGTGGTAGTAGAACATTTCTCAGAAATAATGGCCAATTCAAAAGCATAACATGCTCCACTTATAGCATACTTACAATTTCAGAACAAATTCACATAAATTAAGGCCATTTTTAATGTATCAACGCAAAATGATTACAATCTTCGTTCAATGTTTGTATCATCATTACAAAAAAGAAAATTACTGTGATTCCAATTTCAATAAACTAATAATGATGGGTAAACAAATTTTGAATACATTTGTTTCGTCTCGAAGAATTTTCGAATCGACCATTGCTTAAAAAAAGTGCATTTCATTGATTATAACCCGTTTCATCGAAGAAAATCATGAAAAATTCATAGCATATTATTTTCATTTTGCAAAATGTTTTGCAAATAATTGTTTTTTCGCCATTTTTTAAGATAAACCTATAAAACATATGTGAAAATAGCAGAAAACGTATCGTTCAATTTGGGGAAACTGAGCTGAAATTGACGGACCTCCTTTTTTTTGCGGTATAACAGAATTAATTTAAAACGAGTAATAAACATATAGCAAAGAAATCTTATTTGGATTATTGTAAAGATATATTTAATTTTTTGTTAAACCGTTCGTAACATTTTCCTCGCGTACTCTGCTTGAATACCACGGTATATTTGAAATAATTGTTATTGAATGATGGAAATAATTTCTAAAAAATGGAAGTTGATTATATTGCAATGGCCTCCTTCTCAGCTTAAAAGGTACTTAAAGTTGTTTCTTTTTAATTATTTCCAACATTAAGCGAGTTAATTATAAACAAACAATTAATAACAGGTTATTGCTATAGAATAAGAAAAATTTCATTTAGGATTTATTTGACTTAGCAACTAATTTATTATGTAATAGTTTATCTTCACTGTTTATTTTGACGTACAATGTATGTTACAGAAAAAAGTACGTTTGTTATAAAGTTTTGAAAGATGAGACAAGTTGTAAATAACATTCCTTGTCAATTGGCGACTTGCCATCAAAAAATAATTTTTTTGCGGTGTCTAACGTTAAACTCGATTATTATTGACTCACAAAACCACTACCGGTCTGTTACTTTTTGATGGGGCAAACTATCTATTTCTCATGAGTGAAGAACATTAGCATTATTAATTCAGGGGCAGTGAATGAAGATTTGTGTATTGTTATATTTTTGACGTTCATTTGGTAGCCTGCATTAATCATAAATATTGAAGACCTATACGTTTTTCATATTTCCAATGCTGAAATAGTTATGGCACCACATGCCGCGCATTGCAAGTCTTTAGTATTCTACAATCTTCATTTCTCTTATAATTTTTCATTTACGCATTTCATAGAAATGAGTTTACTACTCTTTCAGATTTTTAACATAACATCGATTAAGATTGTTGCAAATCGAAATTCATAGTGTCGGTCTCAAAATTTACAATTTTAAGCAGATATACAGCGATGAGTGCACTTGAATGTTCATGGGCATTAAAAATACATAAAGTTTTTAACAAATTTATAATTATAATTTTCGAAAAACACGTTGTTAATTTATTCATTAATTGTTGTTATTTATTCATGAATCATTATATTGTTTTAAATGTAGAATTTTCAATCCCTAACCATTAAATTCGAAGTTTGACATGGTACTCGAAAACAAGTATTTTTTAAATATATAAATGTCAATTATCCAGAGAGAAATACAGAATAAAATTATCATTGTTGATTATGACAGTGATATTAGTTATATCAGTTATGAGAAATATAGGAAAAACTACTAAAATTATGGAATATTATCACGATTGTTGTTTAATTTTTCTGCCAGATCTAAAGGATTTAAAATAGCATTTCAACAATATTTTTTTTTTCTTTTAAAGACAATAGGTGAAAAAATGTATATTGTAATTAGCGCACGTTTATTCGTAAGTATACCATTGGTATACTCGTCATTTGCTCAATTTTAAATTATTTATTGCATGTAGTCCAAGAAACAATAGCGATAAAGTGAAAAATTTATCAATTTAACTACATATTAAGATAAATTTCACTACCCTTCATGAACTCTAACAAAATTAGTAACATTTACTATATAAACAGTGTTCACCTAACTATGAAAGGTAATTCTTTTTACTCCTTTCAGGTCATCGACAATTGAATTTTTTATATGTATTTTTTTAAATGCAACAATTAATTCTGACGAAAACTATTCTATCAGTATTCAATTAAATGATCACATTACCATGATATACATCATCGGTGGAAGAAGACGAGGAGAGAGTTGCCGGCGTGGAGGGTGCGGATAGTTCCGTAGTCCTGGGCGAAGAACCGGAAGCAGTAGTCGAGCTTTCCGTGTTCTCCGGAATTCGAAGGTACCGGGTGATATCGGTATCCGCCAACTCGAGACCAGATCCGGCTCGTTCCCATTTGAAGGCCGCCTTAACTTTGGTCCACTTGGACACCTTTGGTCCATCGATCACGGAGTTCCTCTTCTTGCTAGCTATCGATTGAGCCGACGAGAGATGATCATCTCTCTTCAGCAACGTGGCCGGATGCTCGATCCCTATGGATCGACTTCTTTGTCGCATCGGCGGAGATCGGAAACTCCTTCCCCGTGCCACTTCCGGTCCCCGGGTAGGTTGCAACATGGCCCCCAGCAAAGACTCGGCGAATCCAATATCTTCATCGGGCAAAATCAATTCGTACCCTCGTAAGTAACATTGGTCGACGTAACGTTGAGCTTTTCCTAAAGCTTTCAGCCTCTCCAATTCTCTCACGCGTCTGAAGAGTTTGGCATTTCGGTCCCGGAAATCCAGAACTTGATCTATCAAGGTATACAACTTTTCCAAGTGATTGAAAGCTTCCTCGGTGTAGGAAAACCTTGCTGCGATCGCTAGAGCTGACTTGGTCGCGTTCTTCCCACACGTTCGACGATTTTCCAAGTAATTGAAGATGTCTTTCGTTTTGTCATCTGGATGTTCTCCAGGGGTAAGCTTTCTAGTAAAGGATTCGTCGAAGACATTGTTTGCTCCTGGAAAAGGATCGGGCGGTGGTGTTGGCAACGTTTCTTGGTCATTTTGCTGAAAGCGACGTTTCCTTCGGACTACTGAAGGCTTACGTCTCAAATGAGGACCAATACTCGAACTGGAGATGCTTTTAGTCGGATATTTCTTCTCTGCCATTGAATATCGGTTATAAATAACATCGCCTGACATTTTTCATTTTATAAATTACTAGATGTAGTACATCATGGCATAATTATCTTATTTGTTTTATTGTTAAATTGCAACTGAAAACTGATGTTTGTATCATCAATTTTCTCGAAATGTTTGGTTGGAAAGTAAATTGTATTATAAGAAGTGGAAGGCGATGCCTTCTGCATCATTGCTAATACTTAAGAATTCCTGTGAAAGATATCACTTTATTTCGAAGCAGACAACTGGCAATCGTTCCCAACATTAAATAGCTTTTTTCGGAGTAAAATTTATAGTTTCATAATTAACGGAACGCAGAATTCATTGTTTTGGACGATGAAGATGACTTTCACACCTTGCCAAGTTCTGAAAGCATTGATCCATTGATCTCGAACGCATCTTATTCAACGCATCCACGTGACCAGAAGTGAACGCCGCTTCTATTCGTAAATAGAACTACACTTTTTGTTTCTAAATTATTCAACCTTATATACATGCTCGAATACCAACTTTTTTGTTACACGCGCACAACACACAGCACTGCCTTGATCGACTCTCATTCCGGATAGTAAAAAAACTTTCATCGTTGGCTCGTCACGCCTGTCATGACACGCGGACAATCACTTTGTTTACCGAACGAAAAAGTTCATGTCGTGCCAAGATTCAGATTTCGTACGATCACGAGGGTTACAATTTTCAGACATCCGTTCACCGTTAGTCACGCGATTAGACACTCTTAGCCTTCGAGATAAGGTCGATTTTTTGGTCGGGTCGAAAAAAAATACTTTTCTACCCAGTTTGATTTCCGGCGGTGCATTAGACGGTGAAAGTGTTGCACTTTGCCCGGTTATTTTGGTCGAGGGTAGACATATTTCTGACGCGTCGGATCGCGCTGGAGACGTTGGGGAACCCCGGGGACGACGACGAAGCCGGCTTCTTCGCTCCTCGCAGACTCTCGAGACTCTTTAGCCTCGAGGCAGACTCCGGAGACGAGAACTGCCGGAGCATGCGCTCGTCGTCCACGTACGTCTACTTGAGACGGTCGGACGTCTTCGTCGGGAAGCTCCGTCTCCCACCATCGTATTTAAAAGCTCTTCTTGTTTCTCGTCTTGTAAGCTCGGCCAAAATAGCCACGCGGAAGACTCGGCCCTTCGGCATCGGTGGGACCTTTATACGCCCGCGGCTCCTGACTATGTTCTTCATAACTGTTTATTTATGTTCGGCCATTTTCCGATCGGAACAGACGAGAGACGTTGGCTAGACTGAAAAACGGTAATGTGAAACGAGATGCTACACCCGGTCCAATATTTATTTCAACGTCTGATGATATGATCGACTGCGGTCATTGCACATTCCATTCAACAGAATTTCATCCGAGAGAATGTTAGCAAAGTTTGCCAAGTTTATGTGGTGTAGAAATAAAGCAATACGTGCCCAAAATTATTCTGGATAGTTGACCTTTTTTATTCCAACATATTCAGAGCTATTCCAGTGTAGTCACAATGGGTATTCAATGACAGTGTCTTCTTATCGTGTATTTTAATCATCTAAACTAACCATGATAAATTTCCTTTATTTAACCCATTAACATCCAAAATTATGAGATTTTTAGCTCATTTTCAAAGCTCTCTAGCAGCTTTACTACTTTGGATATGCTCTATTGATTTATAGGATCAGAATTGCGTTTCCTTGCTGCAGAAAAACAATATGGCGGATTTTATCTGAAAAAGTACCGAAAAATCGAAAATATTTGTTTTCCGACCATTTTTTAGATATGTAGGGATTGTAATTCATTACAAACTATGGAAAACCGTGGACAAATAAGTTCAAGTTTAAGGAGAACATTTTTTTATTGAACTCCATTCCAAAAATGGTGAAAAAGTGGGCAAGTTTCTAAAAATTCGAGTTTTTCACAAATATTTCTGAAATAAATCTTCATCAATATAAATTTTTGTTTTAAGGAGAGGGTATACTCACAAAATCAGGTCTATGAAATACACTTTTAACAAATGAACATAAAAACACATTTTCTAAATAATTCCGATGGATTTCAAAAAATTCAATTTTTTTTCTTCGATGAAAATTTCTCATGGGGTAAAAAAATTTTTTGTAGGGTCAACAAAATATTGAATGCATAAAAATTCTTTAATTCTTCTCCGTTACTTTCATAAGTGAAAATTTCCTTTTTTTTCTTGTTTGTTATTGTATAGTTGTGAGTAAAAATTGATATGATGTGAATACTTATTAAAAAAAATATGTTTGGGTAGAAAACAATTTGATTTGCATCGGAGTAAACAAATTCTTCTCATTACTGATGCCGCTAATTTGTTGTTAATCGTTTTCCAATCCTTTAATAGTATTACAGCTTCCTTTCCAAATTGTAATTTAATCCAATTGTAGAAACTCATGTCTTAATACCAATGTATGAATTCGTAATAATCAACGAATAAAAATTCTTTAATTCTTCTCCATTACTTTCATAAGTGAAAATTTCCTTTTTTCAAAATAATATGTTAGATTCTAGCGCCATTGAATTCCATGACAAAAATTAATGAAAAAATAATTGTTTTGACCCTTACATTTTAACGCGAAAAAAATTTTGGTTTTTCGAAAAAACGCTTATATATTTTTCTAAATTAATTTAAAAATTCAAAAAAATTAGGGTGAACATAAAAAAACATTTTCTAAATAAGTGTGGATGGATTTTAAAAACCTCAAATTTTTCGACAAAAAAGTTGTTGTTTAAGGGTAAAAAAAATCGTTGTTACACTTTTTTTTTAGCATCACTGAATTCCACGTAAAAAATTACTATACAGACATAATTTTTTCAAATTTTTTAAAAGTGTACCCTCCCATTAAAATGTTAAATTTCTATTTATTAAATATTAATGGTCACTTTTGTATGTATTTGACAATGTTATTAATGGCGGATTTAATGTGGCGACCCTGGAAATGATAAAAATAATTGAATTTTTCACATGCCTCGTCGGTAAATGTTTCGGTGCATTATTGTTTTGCATTTCTTTATGTTTAGGATTATATTGAATCGAAATATAATGAGAAATTTCAAAATCCAAAATGGTAGATACAATATGGCGGGTAGAATATTAGAAATTACATTATTTCCGGATAAAAAAAATCGTATCATATTCTATGAAAAATGTCCGTGAAGAAGACTTCTAGGTCGTTTTGTGAATGAATCCGCCATTACTAACATCGTCAAATATATTAAAAAGTGACCATGAATATTTAATAAATTCAAATTTTCCATTTTAAGAAAAAAATTTTGATTAATGCCGATTTATTTCAGCAATATTTAGGAAAAACACGTATTTTTAGAAATTTGCACTTTTCCGCCATTTTTAATAGGATGGTGAATGTGAGTGGAGCTCAATAAACATAATTTCCACTTAAACTGCAACTTATTTGTAGACGTTTGCCCATATGTTTTCACATAAAATACGCCATATTGTTTTTCTTTAGCAAGGAATCGAAATTTTGACCCAATAAATCGATAGAGCATACCCAAAATTAGTAAGTAAGTATTTTTCATTATGATATTTTCATATTTCGATTAGCTAGAAAGCTTTGAAAATGAACTAAAAATCTCGTCATCTTGGACGTTAATAGGTTAAGAATCAAATTAGCGTTACGTAATAAAATAATTATGTGCAGTGATGTATCCGTATTGAATACAAAGCATGTGGTAAATTATCTTTATTCGCAGGTAGTGTAATGATTCAGACATAAATTGACACTTAGTATCATTAACATTTTCATAAAACAGATCCTTCATTTTTACATTCCCTAAAAACGACCTACTTCTACCATATTTAATCCAAGCCATTTTATGCAGAATCACTACGTTTAAAGAATAATAATGTGCAATCCGTCGATTGCTTTTAATTTTTAACCACTTGACTATCCAATCTATTTCCATTGTACTAAAAGTTTGTTGAAACATTTTATTGAATTTTTATGAAACGTCTTATTCGTTCCCGCATTATTAATGTGGTATCGGAGTTTCAAAATGTAAAAATACAGTTTGAGATTACCAAATTCCTGCAATAAATATATCCCCAGTACTCGAGTACACATCCCCGATTACTCGGCAACAAAATGAATTCTTCTTATTTTGGCAATATTTTCCTATTTATAATTAATATTCTCTTTTTTAAACTTTTAGTGTGACAAGGGTTCATATTTGTTAATACACTGACAAAAACCACTAACAGTTAAATTTACTATATCACATAGTTGCAAAATTATCTAAAACTACAATGAAAAATAGTTAAGTTTATCACTTTCGTAGTCGATTTTTCTATAATTTTGGGAACTAATTACTTCCTCGTAGTTGTTTTAACTAATATCATGCTGAATCCTCATTTCGCACTATGTTCATAGTCAATTTAATTAGCTTTGGTTTGAGTGGATTGCCGTTCTTTTAGCAATTGTATTGTTTTTGTTTTTGCTATAAACAAATTATCGCTTAAAATCGTCACTTTTTTACGACTAATTCAATTTGTAAGAAATTCGTCAATTAAACTGTATTTTTAATAATTGTTACTTTTGTAGTCAGTGACCCTGAATCTGATATTAATTTTTCGAAATTCAAAATGGTGGATCCTGTTTGGTGGACAATATTTTGAAAAATTTAACAACCTCTATTTGAATACTCCCCAAAAGATTTTTATCAGGACTTCGCAATTTTCTGGAATTTTGTCCGCCGTATTGGTTTTGTCATAATCAATTTAAAAAATTGACATCAGATTCGGAATCAGCGACATGTACTTTACTACTGAATTTGCAGCAGTAAAAAATGGCAGGAGTTTCCTAACCTTTCAAGCTGTCAATTTGGCGTATAAAGTCAAATTTTATATTCACTACAAGCTTGTTTAATATCATTAATAGGAAAATATTTGTTTTTGTGTGCCTTAGTAGTGACTGTTTCTATTGAAATTATCTGATTAGTTCAACTACCACTTAATTGTTGATAGTAACCGTATGTCTAATAAACTCTATAGTAACAAACATTTGTAATTGTTTAAAAAGAAATTTTTAATTTATATCCCATTGTATGTTTATTCTAGACTGTCCATAAAAATGAATAAAATATCCATAAGGAAAGAAATCTTATTCTGTGCACTTAATGATTTGAGCTTGAGCTTTCCGTACTCACAAAATTACCTCTGGAAATTTGATTTCATTTTATGCTTTAAGTGAATTTTTTTCTCTCTCTCTCTCTCTCTCTCTCTCTATCTATCTATCTATCTCTCACACACACTCTTATTTATTAGAATTATATCCAATCATTGCAAAAAAATTATTAGTTTCTCGAGACATTCAAAATCGAAATTATAGAAAAATCCATGTCTTCAACATTCTTTGCGACCCTGGAATGATTTCGTCTATTTTCATTTTCGAGGGTATTTCAATAATTTTCTAGATACCTGAAACTTGCTATTAATATAATTTACAAAATTGTTGTAGCTCATAGAGAATCGCATTTATCAATTATATTTAAATCATAATACTGACTGGTACTGAATACAATTTAGCAATATGTATACTATATTAATACTGTCAACCCTCAAAGGCTATTTGAATTAATCCCTTTAATATATAATTAAATGACAAGGGAGACGTTTTTATGGTAAGCAAAATTTTAATAACTTTTAAATGATAAAAGTTTGATATAAATAAGGTGCTTAAGCTGCACCACTTCGAAAACTACTAAAAAGCTACGCAGAACAAAAGGCAACAAAATTTTGATATATCACCGAAGCTACCGGTGCTACTTGGATTGTAAGTACCTTAGAATGTAACTGGTCTTAAAATGGAATTCTTATATAGAATAATTTGAAACTATCTGTAGAAAAAATTGAGTAAAATTTGATCAAAATTCAGAAAATTCTGTAGGTTCTTCTTAGGTCGTTTCTTTCGGTGATGTTCATTTTAACAGATGCTCATGACAGATGAGAGACTAATGTGTTGCCGATGTGATATTTTAAGAGATTTTATGCATCTCGCCTTAAATTATACTAAATCCCATCTCGGCGAACTTTTTACTGTGCATTCGTAAATGACATAAGAATACTTAAATCTAAGGATAGTTAACGACACCTGCGAAATATTCGTACACCTTTTAATTATTGAAAATATTTCAAATTTTATTTACTAATCAATATGGATCAAAAAAGTCTGATACGATAAAGAGCATTAGTATATATTTCAACATTTTTTGTGGCTTTTATTTTATTTTATATTCACACCCATCAATTAATAGCTTCTTAAATTAATTTTCGATTATAGAAAAAATACACTAGTTCGATAGTATTCATGATTAGGGACAATTAAAATATTAATACAATCATACATTTTTATATGAAACGATTAATGTATTGTCCAAAAAAATGTAAAGCATAATTTAGGTCAATTATTCCTTAAAAAGCTGCCATCCATTTTTAATATCGCGTAAAGACAAATTCAGTTACATTTTAATAAAAATAAGAGAATTGATCATAAAAATTCTGCGCCTCAATAACATTAAACTATTTATTTTTGTTTTGTTTATTTATTGCCCGGTTAAATTTACATTCAGTCAACAATCCAATATATAAAATTCATTAAAGAATGTCAAAGAAAGAACAATATTTACTCAAAATTTCTGAAATAATTAACCTTAACTTTACGACCGAATTCCGAAACGCATCGGCGCACGTCAATGATTCTTTGACCTCAAATTTAAGCCAAATTCACGACTGACGTCAAGACGGGATATTTTATAGGCTTCTGGTTGAATGGCAGCCAAAGGTTTTTCCTGAACTCATTATCAAGTTTGGATTGACATTGGAATTGCTAGTCAAATGTTTGTTTAACTTTGAAATTATTAAACTTTTCCGAATTTATGTTATTATATTATGTTTATTACAGATATTAAGGTGACTAGTAATATTAGGGTTTCTATATAAAAATACAGGATGTTTGGAAATTCAGATCATTTATGGCGATTCAATGGGAATTTTCACTTACACGGTAGTTGATATTATTATTATTAAGATAAATTTTTTCTGTAAATGCGAAAAGGGATCATACTCCGATGCCACTAAAAATGTTCATCACAGTTCTTATTTTTTGCAGGACTTTTCACATGTTTTCTACAGTTTATGAACATTAATTTGCATCTTTTTAAATCGGTTAAAAATGCATATAATATAGACCTCGAATTAAAAAAATCATGATAGTTTCAAAAAAGTTCTCCTTACACTCTAAATTTCTTAAAGTGAAAATTGAGCCACTTTCTGCTAAAAGTGAATTTTTCACCAGCTTTAAAGTGAAAATGTCACTTTACTAATAGTGGATGGAAATATGCCATTCTAATAAAGTGAAATTTTCACTTTAAGTAATTTAGAGTGTAGTTAGTGAAGTTATCTTAACCGATCGATATAAGTCATACATTCTTATATAATTATATAATAGATCTTACTATATTAAATAGTAGATAATACTAGTTGCTTTCAACGTGAAGGGAAAGCAATCTGAATATTTATTTACAATATTAATTCATTAATGTAATAATATCAAAACATGAATTTTACTACAAACATCGTAAATTCATTACAACATTTTTTTGAATTCGAAAGTTTTTTTAATATAACAATTCTAGCATTCTTTTAAACTTAATAAGCTATACACTTTTAGTTATATTCATGTTAGATATTTTTTAAAACATTAAGTCCGGAAGATGCACATTTTTCAGTTGATTTTCAAAAACCATTCTCAACAGGAAATAAGATTAACATTGACTTGAAAGTGACCAGCCCTACCATTTTCACGTACGCTCTTTCGATTGGCATGTTCAGAATTGAATTTAAATTGCTTTAAAACCCAAAATGGCGCATTTTAAATGATAAATGAACAAAATTTCGTGTGTTTTTGTCAATTTTTTTCGCATCTATAATGTTGCAGACTCAATGCCTGTTCGCAACCAAAATCCATGAACTTCAACTAGATTTTTTGTTTGTTTTGCCCCGAATCAACCTAATCTCTTCAAAACATTAATTAATTTATTATGGTGATTTAATTTGGTGAAACATTTAATATGGTGAAAAAATTGATGAATTGTTTTGAAACATTTTTTCTTGAATACTACAGGCTTTAGCGAAAATTTTACTTTTCAATGGCGTTGGAATTTTAAGTGTTTGTCAATTTTTTTAAAAGTTACAGCTGATTGATTGGGAATAAGAAGTTCGTAAAAAGTAAGAACTGTTTGTTGGTCAAACAATCTAGTTAATAAGTGTAAAAAATATGATCTATCACGCAGGGAGTTCAAATGCTGTTGGATTTTTCAAATCCATTGAGGCGTTTCCGAGTTAACCAGGTTTGAGGTTGCATATCTGAAAATGAAAATGTTTCCAAATTTTTTATCTTCAGTGTATATTATATGTTAAAAATGTTAATTGCCATTTATTATTATGTTTATTGATATTTACCGTTTCCGACTCTATACACGAAATTAAGTTACAAAAACAAGGTAATAAATAGTTTTGAATAAAAAATCGGTTTTTTTAAGATTTACACAAGCAGCTAAGACTTTGTGTGACCTGTGAGAATATTTATTCATAATTTCTAGGCGATATAGTTATTAATAATTATTTGTAATGATCTATAAACGTTGTTGAAACTGAAAAACTTGGTACTTTTTTCATTCTAAAGCTTCCGTACCGAAAACAGTGCAAGATACACTAAAAATGCACTAACCTTTTTTTATAGGGCACAAAATTTCCTTAAAAAAAGTTACCGAGGGCCCTAGTCTAAAGTTAATAGATTATCCATAAATAACGCTGGAATGTTGTCTTACAAGTTAATTATGAATATTTTGGAATTTTTGTAAAATATCTTTTTAACGATTTCGAATTTTAACCACCATTTGAAATTCGTCAGAAATCGTGCGGTAGCTGTTACTTCCCTGAGCAGTGGCATTTGCTTCAAATTTCTTTCCGTGCAATGCAATCGTCGCGACAATCGAGCAACTCCTGTTCCTATTGGCTGACTTTAATGCTAAATAATTTGAAAACTATACATCGCACAAATTTTTTTCAAAGGAAAAATGTTCTTAGAATTCATCACAGAATCTACTGTTAACCGGAAGTCATTCAATGGAGAATCACCCTGTATAACAATTGTTGGCAGTTTCAAACAGATATTTTTTTACAGGGTACAGCCACATCAAAGGTCACGTTACCAAGAAAAAAAAGTTATCTGCTATTTTAGTAGTCACAGCTAAGAAGTAATACTTAAGAAGCTAAGAAATATAACTACAGCTAGAAATAATAACTGACCTACGCTAACTTACCTTTATTCTTAATTTAAAATATTGTTTTTATTTAATTTAGTCATTGTCACTCATTAATAAAAAAATGTAAATTTGTTAATATTAAATGATAGTAAAAATACGGAAAACATTAAATTTCAGAAGGCATGAAAAAAACAATAAATTTTAATTAAAAATAATAAGCTTCATATTTTACATTTATAATTAAGTTCAAAATAAATCTTCTTTCTAAGTGCGAGAAAAGGACTTATTTTTAGATTATCGAGTTTGACTCCCATAGTGTTTTGTATGATTTGAAAATAGGAAAATAGGAAAAGGCAAAAAACGTTAAAATCACATCAAAAAATTGTAATAACATTATTCTACATTAAACAACCTACATATAAAGCTTAAAAAAGAAACAAGTACAGTAAAAATCAGGAATTTTATAGAAATAGAAAAAAAATGTTTTGGCTCAAGTTAAAAAGATAAATTATTGTAGTGGAAGTCACTTAGACAATAAATAATAACAACAATTAATCTTTGAACTCATTTTTAATTTTGATTATTCAAAAATCGTACAAAATTTAAACTGGAATATTTTCTTTTCCGGGATCTTGAACTCGGGTTTTTTAGGTCAGTATCCTCTCTCGTGTACAGATGAACCTATCGCTAGTTTCTTTCTCTTTCTTACTGACGTTAACAATCTGTTTCTTATACTTGGCTCTTTATATATCGCATCCACCCCCGCGTTCGTTCTCAAAAACTACGAGTGGGAATGAGAGAGACAACGGAAAACTCCACCGACCAACATATCTAATTTTGTTCGGATCGGAAATGTTGTGACATTGGTAGTAGCAGGCAGCTGACGAATGCGTTATTCGAGAGGGTCTTCGAGGTATTATGTTAGAGCGAAGCTGTTGGTACATGGCATTTCATTCAACTGCATTACTGGAATTATTCGCGCATTGGTAAATTGGTCAAGTTCGGTAATGGAAGAGACGTTATAGTTGCTCCTGAAATTAGAAAAGTAGTGATTAATTTTAGTACTAAAAAAAGAAAACGAATGGTATGCATATTCTTTAAATTAATTGTAACCTCCCTGATAGAAATTGAGACATATTTTTTGCCAATTATTAGTCATAAAAGAGATGTATTCAAAATTTGAATGCAATTTTATTCATTTATATTCTCATTTGAAGAATGTATGAAATGCATTGCAATTCGTGAAAATCCATTTATTAATATTCAATATTCTGAATATTAATGAAAATAAGTACGGAATTATGTAAAAATCAATTCATTTTGATGATACAAAAATGAATTTATAATTGTATGTCACTAACTTTCACAACGTTTATAAGGTATGGGCATTTACGGCTTTGTGTAAATAAATTAGTTACAATAAAGTTTTCGGATTTAAATGACTCAAAATAATAAATGTTATACATCACTAATATGAAGTGTACCCTATCGTCTTCATTACGGTTATTAATATGCATTAACCAATACATATAGGCATTTATAATACTTCGGGAGTAGAAGTCGATTTTGCGCCCTGCCGTAAAATCTTCGAGCGCAAATTATCGAGCCCCACAATTGTCGTATTAAAAATACCGTATGCAACACGGGCGAAATATGCGAAATTTGTCTAATATAGTATAATATACTATTACAATCGTATAAAAATGATCCGCTTCTGTTTACTTTAGTCTAAGCAATTAAATTATTTCAAAACTGCATACAAATTGTTTACTAAAACTGTCCAATAAATAATCAACTACATCTTGTAATTTCTAACAAAACTTGTTCAAAAAAACGAGGGGAAATTTTTATTTCTTAGATATTATAAGAATTACACAAGAATACTAATATTAGAAAGAAAATGTCCAATAAATAGCCACAAATTTCTAACAGAGTCTTAAACCCATTATTTGTTGATCTATTGAAGTTCAAATTATATTTTTTTAGTTCAGGTTATTTCAAAGTACAAAAAAGTAACTGAACAGATATCGTAAAAGTAGATTTCTTAAAGAAATTCAATAGATACGTCGCCACTGACGTTATTTGGAACATAAAAAAATATTCAATCAAGTGATTTTTTATTCCTATAGTCATCCTATATTTCGTTTTCGATGAATTGTCATTAGTATGATATGTATTTCAAAGTCACTTAACGTCAATATAATAGAAGGAATTAGAGTTGATATTATAATCCAAATAACAACTTTTGTCTTTCCGATGTTTACCGCTATCAATACCTTGAATATTCAGACATTGTGCACTTGGTTTTATTTTGAAAATCACTACTTTAATATAAGATCAGAAGGAAGTAGTAGTAGTAAATTTCCTAATATTCTATAAAACTACATACCAATTAATGAAGCAGCAACGACATAAATCGTTATTAGACACGGAGCGTTTGCAGATAGTTTTATGATGAATCCTGAGAAATGTCCAATGGTTGCAAGGATTCCAATAATCGTTCCTCTAAAATATATTGTCACTTAGGAATGTTCAGAGAATTATATGATATATACTCGCATTAAATCAAAATCCCTTTAGCAACATTGTTAAAAGAAGCATTAATATTGAAATAAATTTATCAAATATAAGTTTCGGAAATATGATGTGAATTTTATTGATAGAACGGCGGATGTAGTGGTGAGGATCAGAAGGCTATTGGTGAGATAAGTATATGCAGTAGTTTTTCATATTGAACTAGTCAATAAAAAGTGTATAAGTTATTGTAATGCAGAAAAATTCTTAGTCTAAAATTGGGGACTTGCGAATACGTATAAAGTAAGATGTGAGCGCGCTGAAATTAGTCAATAGGTCCAGTAATTCAATAACAATAAACTAATAAAAAATCCAATTAAGTCAATTTTAAAATTAAATTAAATTCACGATTATCAACTCACTTGCTACACTTCTCTCATTTCCCTTTTCGATTCATAAAATACTACTTATGATTCAATTTTTAAGATTCAATATGGAATATTTGGGTCGTTCTAAAAAAGTCAAAATAATTTGATAACATTTTTGTTTCCAGACTTTCTTGGTGATTTCACGAAATATTATTAGTTTATTGCGCTACTAAAATACAATTATTCACGTCACTATAGCGGTCAATCAATTTAATAATTACCTTTTGTTTAATTCTGTATTTAATAGCACATTTTTTTTCAAACATGTGTCAAGATTAAAACAATATATCACGTGTCATTGAACAATGTTATTTTATAATTATATTATATTTAGAGGCGAAAAATAATATAGAAAATACTTTTAACACTATCAGGGCCGACATATAATATCCAGATTGCATCCCGTGTGGAAATTGTCCCATTAGCGCCCGACTTGAAGTAGGGACGTGATCAGGCGCTAGCTAGACCAGCCACGCCAGAAATTCTAGTTAGAATCCAATCAGGCATTGACTAGAATGCCCTATTTCCTAATTAGTAAATAGATCTAAATCTAGTTATGTCATAAATGTAGATTTGAGGATGGCCCTTATTAAATCCTGACTAGAATGTGTAAAAGCTGTTATGATATATGCTTAACATAACTTTAATTTAATATCGGTTACTTTTTACTTATTTCTGTCGTAAATCAGTACTTAAAAATGGGTAAAATAATAGGAATAGAAAACAAAGTCGAATTAGAGTAAAAAGATATCGTTCATTAAAAACATTAAAACTAATAAAAGTAAAAAAATTTAAATTCGCTCTTAAATAAATAAAAAAGAAAAAAAAAAATTGTTAAAAATCTCTACCTCAGGGACAGCTGAAAATGTCAACTTTTGTAGAACGACCAATGTACAAGAAGAAATAGTGACATTCTCCATACTAACTTCGAACTACTTTTATGTTATCTTGATAAATTGATTAATTTCTTAGAGTGTAAAGATAGTTTTGTTGGTTATTATCGGCCGTTGGCTATTAACTCAACCGATGACTAATGACAAACAGGTGGTTTTTTATTCAAAGTAACAAAATCAAATTTTGTAGCATTTAATTTATAAATATTAAGTATAATTTTTTCGAATCTCTCATATTTTAGCAAGAAATATTGGGCTTTTCTTCAATCGCGATCACCTCCTCCTTTCGCCCTACTTTTCTCTAAATCTAATTTTTCGTGCCCGATTCCATATGAAATGAAGTTTTGAGATAAATTTGCAGTAGTCTTCGTTTAAAACAGTATTGGAAATTGGGAGTCTTTGAGGGTCTTTCAAGATTGAAGCGTCATTTTTGCAAACCGAAAAATAAGAAAATAGCGTAGATACTTTCAATAATTGAATATAGTCAAACCATTTCTCGATCAACTAAGGAAATGCAATTTTTTAACTCATTCTCACCTTACTGCCGTCGGATAACTCTCCAATATCATAATATGGGTTGTCGTAACGGCTATACCATACGAAGCCAAGAAAACTGCAGATAATACCGACCTCAAGATATATAAACGTACATAAATTGTTGCGACGATTGCCGCGCTGCCAACAAATCCAGATATGACTGCAATAAAAAAAATAACTCTTTAGTAATGTGTAATAAAGCATAGACTGATATGTACTTAGCATTAAAAATGAATGAATAACGTGACAGTATTATAAATATCGCAAATAAAATAAATACAATTGTTTATATTTATGCAACAAATATTTGAAAGAGTTTAATTTTAATCTAATACGAAACAGCCGTAACATTTCCAACAAATAAAGTGTTAGTAATCGCATTAGTTAAGAAGTAACACATTTTTTTTTAATATATTTTGTAATTCTTAATTTGTAGTTACATAATAAAATAATTGTGCTGGATTATGATAATATTTTCAAACTGAACTCAAATTTCTGATGAAAGAGATCATCAGGAACAGTTCCAAATGATAATACGTATAATGTTATCTAAGACGGATATAAACTCCAACAATTAAATCTTTATTACTTCCGCTTCTAAAGACGCCTTGAAAGTAACAAGAATTCTATAGTTGTTTAATCATGAGTGAATTCTGTTCTGCATTTTAAATTCATCCGAAGAATTTCATCATCAATAATTCATTTAAAATATTAGACATCTGATAAAACAAATGACTTAAACTTACAATCAGTAACAAAACACCTAGCTCAAGCATAAGATAATATCTAATATTTCACTATCCATTTTTCGTCGTGGACATATAGCTTTTATTTGATAAAAAATAGCATTATTTTTCAAAAGTAGATTGTTCATTATTAGACGCTAATTTTCACAGATGTAATTTCATTCACTAACATATGTTTTCATATTATATAGTATTTTCAAATATTTGAGTAATTTTTTGTTTATTGTGAACCAAAAATCTGGTTATAATATTTTTCATTGATTTGTACCATTAAAAAAACATGATGAATTTGTATGGAATAAATTGGAAGACTTAAGAATAGAAATTTCTATACAAAATGTTAAGTTCGATTAACATTTCGTGTCCAGCATTACAAAGAATACATTTTGTAAAATTTTCATTAAATAATTTTCAATAGTATGCTATCAAGAAGTTTGAAGAAAAGAATGTCTCCTAATCTAGTTCTTATTCTGATTATTTGAGCAATAAGACACCCATATAATAAATTGAGTTACTATAATTGTGTTAAATGAATTTTCAATACTTTAATAACTTCAAATGTTAATCCTTCACATTCAATTTTTTGGTGAATTATGTTGAACAATAAATTGTAAAAAATCTGAAAAAAAATTTACGAAGATGGTGTAAATCTTTATTTTAAAAAATCAATCATAAATTGTGTACATACTAAATTATACTACGTATACATATTATGGTTGGCTAAAGGGTGTTTATATCTCGTACCATTAAACATCTAAACTAAAAAACTTACTAAATTTATAAACAATTTAAATTTTTAGTATATTTTTTCTGAATGTGCCACTCTACTGTATTTTCCAAATAACTGTGTTTATTTGTTTACCTAAAACCAGCTTATTATTAATATATTTTATAAACCTTCTCTCTACTTTTCTAATTTTAGGTAAGTAATAATCAGCTTAAAAACATATTAAAATAAGAATTACAATGGCATAGACTACTTATAAAATTAACAATTAAATTCAGTATGCATTTGAATGATTTGCACGAACTTTGTCAAGATCAAAATCAAGGTTACAAAAAATATGTGCTCCAATTTCAAAAAGTAAATTCGACCTTCAAATAACCTATCCCTATGAATATAAATTTAATTATAATGTTTAGTTACTACTTAATAATGATTTCTTTGCATAATACACTTGTACTGAATCAAAATTAATGAATCGAAAAGTCTTTCTTCTAAGGGCAGACAATTTTGTTTGTTTGATTATTTTAGTATGCGGGTAGACACGCTTTGCGTATAATGGAATATAAAAGATGCCATAATATCTGGATAATGAAGGATACTACAATGAAGGCTGGAATTTTATCAATTTCTTTACATACATCTATTCAAGACGGGGTTAGGCATGATAAATGTTGGAGAAATTTTCATAACACTGTAATTATATTGTTATAAGTGATGACTTTTATTTTAAAATAAAACTTCAAACAATCCAAAAACGCAAAAATGTATACATTTTCCATTCTGCCGAAAGTTATTTTGTAGAATTTCTTTTCATTGTGCACAAAATATTTCTTGAAATCTTCCTACCGTCCTATCAAAATTATCTTACCAAGAGTGATTAGTTTAAAATCCCCTAAATTAATAAACAATTGATCGGGTTAGATAATGAAAATTATTTAAATTTGTAAAATCTATTTATGTTTACGTTGCTGCATTATATTTACATATTTAATTATATTAGTTAGTTAAAACACGTTATCGAGTAACTATTTTCAACACGTAAACGTCTATAAATCTGACCTTAGTTATAATAATCATACGTATGTATGATTGGCTTTGGCCTATTGGCTGATATGCTATTGGCCTTGCTGCACGCAAATAGAAATATTGTTACATAGTAAAAAATTAATTATTTTTTCAGAATGGTTATAATTAGCCTTTGGTTAACTCACAAGTATATTTCATTTACTATTTTCTATTATTTATAATTTCATTGAGTTTATTATTTCAAAATAATACTTTACAAAAATTAACTATCGAGTTACCGAATAATTAATTCTAATAGCTTATTCATTTGAAATCACTGAGATGGCACAATAAAAACTAGTTCAGAATGATCTGATAATGTGTTGTACATTGTCAGGTGCGTCAAATCGTGATGTTTTTCTAATTAAATTGTATTCAATATAACCTCAAGTTTTAAAAAATCTTCTAATTTGACTCATTTTACCTTTTGTAGAGCACTTTATGAGATCATTTTGAACGCAGTTGGTAAATCTAATACTTTAAATAAGTAATCTGTTACCTGGACCTTTAGAATGGAGATATGGTAATGGTTCATGCTATTCAATTTTTAAATTTAATTATTTGAAACACCTTGATGTATACAAATTTTCATAAAGTTATGAAATATATTTCAAAGTTATGAAATATACTTTATAAAGTAGATATAAAATTCTTGAAAAATCAATTAATTTTAACTGCGAAACTTCTTTAAGAAATTGGTATTTTTTAAAGAATACAAACATTGGTAAAATAAATAAATTATTCTCTACTAGGGTTCAATTTCTAACTCTGGATTGTGGTTATTGTCATTACCAATAAACTTAACAAAATGACAATATTTGGGAAGAACATAACTATTCCTTCGAAAAAATAATTGTGTATATAGTCCCAATTATTTTAATATGCATTTTAAGTAGTGGACAAAAATGAAGCGTATAAAATATTGTTAAATGTTGAAGAACATATGTGAGTAATTCCGCGATACTTTTAATATTTAGGAAACTATATAATTAGAAGATAAATTCAATATTATTATATTTATAAATTCAATTAATAACTAAATATTTGATGGACGTCTTTGACGAACAAATCCCGATCTTTTTGTGATGCTTTACTTTTAATTTTTCTAACAAATTTTTTCTGATGACGGAAACTCGTCTGCGCTATTAAAAATAATGGAAGTTATGCTAGAAAAATTCACAGTTTTTTATGTTGGTAAGGATGGAAAGGTTGGATTATTTTTAAATTTTTCGAAAAAATTTGGACCAAAGTGGAAAAATTCGATGCGTCGAGATTTGAACGCGGAACCTGTCGATTGCCGGTTGAAAGTTCCACAAACTAAACTACGCTCCCTAATTCACATTTTTTATATAAAGAAAATGTAGGCAAATATCATCCACTATTTTTGGTGGACTGATAAAAATTAGTTTCGTATGAAAAAGAATTGAAATATGTTATATTTAAAGGTTTGTATATGAAACTATGATATATGTTTTTCCTATGACAAAAAAGGAAGTGTGCTTGTTAATGAAAGACCGCAAAAATGTATGTGTTCTATCATTTGGTAATATTCTTTCAACATATTCATATTTTAGAAGGAGCCAGCCTTCAGAAATAAAATATAATGTTAAAAATAAAGGAAACTAAGTTTTTATAAAAAATAAATTTTTGTACGTTTCATCCTTTAGAAAAGTGAGTTTAAAGTTTAAAAAAAATGAAGCATAAATGTGTTCTTTACCTGAAGATGGTGGAAAATACACTTTTGAATGTACCGCAAAAACTCATGAGGTTTCGAAAAGCGATACTTGTATCACTCATAGCGAAAAGTGATATTTTTTACTGGCACACTTTTTATATAATTTGAAAACCCCAAAAATCTATTGTTGTCCTTGTTTAGTATATATTTTAATGACTATGAAGTTAGTGTAAGGTTCCCTGCGTAAGATTCGAAAAACAATGGTTCTCAATCATTTCTGAACACGCGATGTTAATTTCAATAGAAACACATATATCCATTTGCCATATCTGTTGAGATTTCTTAGAGGCATCAGAAATAAATTCAAAATACAAACAATCACTGAAAAGCATACAATCATAGTTTAAACAATATTCAAATATTTGTTGCACAGTAATTATTAGGATAAATATGTAAATTCCGGCAATATGAAAACCCGTCCGAGGCTGAAATTTTCACCAAAGCTTGTGACAGTATCCGGAAACAAGTTTCCAAAAGTGAAAAAAATTCCGGATACGAAGAGAAGCTTTGGTGAAAATTTCCGCCCCGGATGCGTTTTCATATTGCCGGAATTTACACATTTATCCTAATAATTACTGTGCAAGAAATATCTGAATATTGTTTAAACTACTAAACTGCTCTGGAATCAAGAAAATCCGAATACTTTTTACCTTAAATGATTTATCTTGTTCACAGTGTTTAAAAAAACATACATGTCACCATTACCCTTTAAACAAAAAACAAGAATCAATTGTGTTCCGAATTATTATTTATTTCTTCTATAGTTGGCATTTTTTTATGTAGTACTTAAAAATGATCTAAATATTTATAATAATAATGTTATTAATAAAAAAGTCATTAATTTAAGAAATGTGCACGTTACCCACTTGTCTTGCACGTGTGAGTGTGAGGGAGAGAGAGACTCCAAGTAAAAACGTCAAAAAGTGATTTTCGAAAACATCAAAAGTGCTCGAACAGTTTACATCGATTCAAATTTTAAAATTGCTCATATAACATGAGCGTTTTTTAAAAATTGAGTGGCACCATAAAAGGTTTGCTATCATATCACTTAAAATGACAAAAATCACTTTACCGCTGGGTGCAAGTTAAAAAAAAATGTTGAATGCCAAATTACCTTGAAAGTAATTCAGAAAAAAAGTAAATTATCCAAAAGTATCTTGGAATTACTCATGTATAATAAATACTCTATGTATAATAGTTTATACAAATAATTAATAAATGTAACCCCTTTAACTCTATTATTAATAACAAATTTATGAAGATTGTATTTAAAAGAGTTATTCACTGACAGAATTCCAATAAGGTTACGCGTGGAATTTTTTTGCTCAACAGAGGAAAATAGGAGTACAAGATAATAACGCAAAAACTAGTTTCATGTCAGAGCTGTACTTACAGAACTGGACATATTATTTCTATAAACTTACACATTTAGAACTAAACAAATATATATTTTTTTAGAAGCTTTTATTAAAAAATCAGCGGTAATAAACTGAATTAAACAAAATCATTTTTTTAATTATTAATTACACATCCATAATATGTGTACGTAATAACATTTATGTACAATAATAACGATGATACGTATTGTTCATATCAGAACAATCAATTTTGCTTTTAAAATTTGATTAGGAATAAAATTTTAATATTTTGTATTTAAATATTGGTTAATAGTAAACTGAATTACATTATTGCTTGCGATCCTACGAGGCATGCATATTCAAGTACTTTGTTTATGTTTGGACGTTATGCACGTATAAAATAATTAAATTTTCTGTATTTTCATTGTAGGTATGTCGATTCATGTCCTTTTCTAGTAATGTGGGTCGCATGCACACTACCATTTAAACGTTAAGTGAAATTAAATATAGAATAACAACGTCAGTAGAAATCGATAGACGACATAGTATCGTGTTATGCAACATTGTATTCATTAAGGCCTTAAAGTTGTTGGATTAACTATACCCTAGTCCAATTACATCTATTTGTAATATAACAATCTTTACATTTGTTTTTAATTCGACGTAGAAAATCGTTTATATTAATTAAATGCAGAAAAAAATATCTGCAAAATATACTTCATTTGATTTTTTAAATATCGATTTTGCCGTGTTTAAATAAGTTAGTCTAACAAATTATGTAGGTATTACTATTTGCTCTAATAGCTCATATGACCGATTATAGTAAAATTTACTAAATATTTTTCTAAGTGTAGTGACATCTACAATCATCATCCTGATTTAAATAGTAAAATTGCATTTTTAATCAACTTTTATGCAGAAATTAAATGCAGAAAAAAATAACTTTAAAATATACTTCATTTCTTTTTTTAAATATCGATTTTGCAGTATTTAAAAGCTTCAGTCTAACAAATTACGTACGTATTACTATTTGCTTAGAAACCCAATGAAGAGAAACTAAAAAAACAGTCTAATCGCTAGGGAAAAGTTATTAATCAAAAGTAGAAACAAAATTAAAATCATAATTACAAGAAATGTCATTCGGGAATTTTCTTCTACATTAAAAAATTCATAATTGACGGAACTTATTAACGTCACGCAATCATATCATCGACGTGTTTCATTGAAAATTAGCAGATACTTCGTTTGTAAATGCAATCAGCGCTATAAATATTGCAGTCAAAGTTCAACGGCCACATTTTGAATTTAAAATCTAAGTAAGCAGATGTCATTGAATGATTCTAAAAAGATTTTTATCATACAAGTGTACTTAAATCACTTATACAGTTTTCTAAATACGAATTAGTAAAAAAATACTAATATAAAATGAAAAGTTGGTTACCGTAAATTGTTTACTAACGAATAGGAAATTGCAACTTATTAGTAAAATTACACTAATCAATGTCTTCACTCTGCTATTTTAATAATCTTTAACCAATAAAATAGTAATTTTTCACTTCTTATTAGCAAAATTTATTACCAACTGAATGAGTAACTTTTCGTTTACAACTTAGTAGTTTTTAATAAATTGAAATTTAGAGAGAGAACAAACATTTCGCACTTGAAGTAGCATTTAATACAGCGTAGAAATCTTTCGTTGAATCTTAATTATTGATTCATCGAGTTTCCTTGTTAAACTGATTAAGTACTAAATCATGCAACTCTTAACTATGATAATCGGTATTATTTATTTACTTAAACAGGCTCTCCTTCCGATTACGTCGATGCCTAGGATCAGCAGACTTTCGCCAAGTAAGTAGCTCAAGGAGATAAGCATGAAAAGCGTAAAGTTATCATTGTTCGTTCCGTGGCAATTATTTATGAAGAAAAGAGGCATTGAGCCAACAGTAATGTGGCATGTGTCGTTTCTAGCCCACAAAGTTGTATCATTTAGTTTTGTGGTTTCTTGCAGGGTATAAACGGACCACAATTCCATCCAAATGAGCCTTAAAAAATATGATTACTTTGGTGATTTATCCAAATCTTTTAGCGCAATTAAACTCATTTTTTGAGTTACTATTTCTTATTTTTATTTATTGATTTTTTTATTGACTCCTTGAAGACGGATTTAAACAAACTAAATTGAAAATATCAAAGATTGTCATCGTTTAAAATTTGTTTTTTAATTTACAATTGAAATAAACTATGAAACAACTGTGATAAAAAAGATCAGAATCGTTTTTCAATTAAAAGACGTTGAAAAGATTCGTCAGAGAACAATATTAAGTAAGGAATTCAATTATAAAGAAGCCAATACGTCCAAATTCACAACAAATAATTTTTTAAATTACTTTTTTATACAATTATATTAAAAACTCAAAATGTTAAAGATTGGATTAAGTGTTATCGAACGTGTATTCGCTTCATCGTAGTAAAATACTTGTTTGCCGCTTGATGAATTCTTCGCACTTTATTTTTAGTTATTCGGATAAAAGAATAGTATATTGAAAATTTTAAATCTTATTTAAAAGTTAAACTGAATTTGGATCCATTTAAAAATTCTGAAATATTAAATCCCTTTCAAAGCAAATCGATACATTCTGAAGGAGATTAAATGTTGAATTTAACTTTAATAAATTTTATATTAACTTATTCTGTTTAATTAGAATTTAATATTCCCAGAATTCTATAAAATATTATTGATACTGAACAAAAAAATAACGAAATAATCGACTAACAATGCTACACGGAAAAAAAGGCTTAAAATTGTTATATCTCAAATTAAGCACTGTAAAAGGCTTAATTTCAGTCTATAATTGAGCTAATTTTCTTAAATTAAGTCAATATTTGCGCTTAAAGTCTTACTTTCAGACAGCAAAGTTCTTAGTCGAGATTTATGCTTAAAGAAAAAGTTAGAGAATTCTTATTTCCAACCTGAATATTGACTAAAAGTA
Organism: Trichopria drosophilae; assembly: GCA_030407085.1. Lineage (NCBI taxonomy): Eukaryota > Metazoa > Arthropoda > Insecta > Hymenoptera > Diapriidae > Trichopria > Trichopria drosophilae. Next base: position 187,861,036 of record CM059582.1, read on the forward strand.
AGTTTCCAAAACTAAAAACAAGGTTTTAAGTGCAAATATTGACTTAATTTAAGAAAATTAGCTCAATTTTAGACTGAAATTAAGCCTTTTACAGTGCTTAATTTGAGATGTAACAATTTTTTTTTCAACTTTTTTTTCTGTGTAGATGACATTTGTAAACATGTATAAAAATGTAAAATAAAATGATTATATAAACCCTTTTTCAAATTTCACAAGGTTTTAATAAAAAAAATCTTTCACGCATCAAATTAATTTATGCAACTAATATTTCCAGCAATCATGTCATTTTTTTATGGATAGTATTATCTATTCTGATAAAATAATGTTGTATCATCTGATTTAGAAAGAAGCGCAATTACTAAAATTCTTTTATCAGAATTACCTGAAATATGACGTGCAAAAAATTAAATTTCATTTTATTATACCGAAAAACTTTCATTTTTTAAAAACAATAATTTTTATTTATTTGTTAATGGCACAACTGATTTTTATCAGTTTATGAGTATTATGATTTGTGTTCTATAACTAAAAAAAAACTATTTTACAATAATTAACAGTAATTTAAGTATGAAATTTTAGTTACTTTTACCCTGGGGAGTGCAGAATCCAAGTAAAAATTCCAAGAAGGCTAGCGTATAAAAGTGGGCGTGAAAAAATTGACTTTATGCGTAATGCCGGTTTCCTAAAGTACTCAAAGATGAATTTTGCACCACCGGTCCTTTCGGTGTCCACGTCATCCGGTTTAATCCAATCCTGAATATCCGTCACAGTTTGCTGCAACGTGATAATGCAAGAGATTTATTAAGATCCCACTAACTCGCATTAAAACGCATAAAAAATTGCAATGCAATAAAGTGCATTTTAGTTTATTTCCGCGAATTCTTATTTTTTACTGTGATATTTTTTCAACACTTTTTAGAATAGATGTTAATTTATTTGTCTGATTTTAATTTTGTACAATAATTTGTAATGTAATATATTCCTTTTCACACATTTTAAGTTTTTTGTCCATAGATATTCTTGTAATTAATGAACCCAACAAATGTCGGGGAATTGAAATGAATTGAATTTTTTCAAAACCCATTTCTGACCTCCCAGTAAACAGAAAGGGATTGAAAGGGATACAAATATTAAAAAAGGAATTCAAAGGGATGCAGAAGAAACTAAATTGAATTCTTTTGGATTCCTTTAAATTCCTTTTTTGACAATTTTGGAACTGGTGCATCACTTCCAGTTCCTTTTCGTTCACTGGGCTGACATTTCGGATTACGACAAATTGAATTCTTTCAATTCTACAACGTTCTACTAATATTTCGGATTTAAATTTAAATTCAATTAATCTTTTTTTATACATATATATGTTTTCAGGAAATTGACTTAATTTCTTCCTTCCACTTTTATCGTCATATGTTATCGTCAAAATGTCCAATAATGCGCCAAATAGGATTGATAATATACGAAAAAGTCATCATTATGACGAGAAAAAAAGGAGTGATGAGTAACACGAAGTCCATCTATCGGCAGGTAGAAGATCTACTGTTTTCCACCAATCTGAAAGTAAATGGATTCACATGGATAGAAAGTTTTAACCCGTTTGAATGAGCACTTTGCATTATTTTCAATTGGTTGTTATTCGTTATTACCATGTACGAATTCAGGAGGATAGAGGATTATTGGAACGGATTCGCCCAAATAGCAAGTTAGCTATGACCTACTTATGAACCATTAGTTCATTAAGCTCTCACAGTGACATAATATTCAGAAAACCCGCAGAAAGTGGGACATCTGACTACCTTTAGAGCACATTTCGGAATCATTCTGAACTCTGTTTTATTTTGCTGTCTGGGTTATTATTGGAACGGATACATTCGTCGTTCGCAGAAATTGAAGAAAAAAGTTGCTGGAGGACAGACACGGATTGGGTTCCGGAAGCAAACGGAAAAAAAAATATTAGGAAGCAATCAAACGCATGAACCTGATAATACTTATGTATTAAAACGGATAGTGTTTGAATCGGTTTACTTCCAGTAGGATAAGACAATTCTTCGGAATTGAATTTAATTAAAATAATGCAAGTGATTCTGCCTCAAACTATATAGAATATGATTTTTTCCAATTCCATATGTCTAATTAAAACATACTGAAAGTATGATCTTGCGTTAACCCTGTAAAGCATGGTGTAGCATATATGCTACACATTTTTGTAATTCATTATTTATATATTTAAGGCAATTATTAATTCATTTTGTGGCAATTTTTTGCTTCCTTATTCGTAAATAAGAACATGTTAAGAAACGTAAATAAATCAATATTTTTAATTAATTATCATGCTATATTGCTGAAAAAAGTTAAATAAAGTGTAAAAGTGGTGGTTTTTTACGGAAAATATATGTGGAGAAGAAAACATCACTCAAATATGACGAGACTGCACGGAAAGGAAGAAACACAACCGAGTCCTGTCTACGCAGTACTGGTTACTGCGTGGCCGGTTCGCAAATACTTTCTATTTCAACTCGCTATAACTCAGTCAATTTTCAGAATTTTGAAACGAATAAAAAATGAAATTGTTCATTACAGTTTCCCAGATCTAGTGCAGAAAGAAAAAAATGATATATCTTAATAAATAAAAAAGTTATTAATTTTTTAATGCAGAACTGCGAAATTTGTGTTTTTATACATTCAGGCGCTCCGTTTATCGAGCGAATTTCAAGCATCCGAAAACTTTCAGCGAGAAAGTTGTTCATTAAGGTATGAACAAATTTTCTGGAAAGTTTCATCTCCATTGCATTAATAGTTTAAAAGTAATGAATGTTTAAAGTTAGTTGTGGCCTTGCGCGCATCGCCGTGGCACACATCACGCGCTGGCCGTCGACCGCTAACTATTTTAAACATTCATTAATTTTAAAACTATTAATGCAATGGAGATGAAACTTTGCAGAAAATTTGTTCATACCTTAATGACAACTTTCTCGCTGAAAGTTTTCGGATGCTTGAAATTCGCTCGATAAACGGATTTTATTTTTTAAGATATATTTATTTATTAAGATATATCATTTTTTCTTTCTGCACTAGATCTGGGAAACTGTAATGAACAATTTCATTTTTTATTCGTTTCAAAATTCTCAAAATTGACTGAGTTATAGCGAGTTGAAATAACAAGTATTTGCGAACCGGCCACGCAGTAACCAGTGCTGCGTAGACAGGACTCAGTCGTGTTTCTTCCTTTCCGTGTGGGTACTCGGGAGTTTTCAGGGTCGCTGATTACGAATCTAATCTCAGATTTTCAAATTTCAAAATGGCGGATCCAATATGGCCGACGGAATCGCAAAAATTTACTTGATAGAGGTGAAATTGGGTACTTGGGAGTTTTCGGTATTGCTGATTACGAATCTGGTGGCAGATTTTCGAAATTCAAAATGGCGGATCCAATGGAGCCGACTGAAATCTAGGGTGAATCTGACTCGTTTTTACATTTCGGTCGGCCATTTTGGATATGCTATTTTGAATTTTGAAAATATGAGGTCAGATTCGTAATCAGCGACCTCGAAAACTCTCGAGTAACAAATTTCAGCTATTTTCAGCGCAAAGAAAAATGTACACTTCAAAGGGTATGCAAATAATTTGTAAATCCGAAAATTCGTATTGAAACGTATTGTGGTCAAAATAAACCAGAATGAATACGGAGTCGATATTTTGCATTCGGTTTCTTTTCAGTTGATAATCCGAGATTATTATTCGAATTCATACTATTTTATACGACTTGTAATTCAAGAATTGAATACATTCGATCTTATACGATACCGTATTCAACTGATTACAAAAATTGATTTGTTGCGGTTTAGAATAGCTTTAAATTCTGTTAATTTAATCGAAGAATTGATTATATCGTTTTCCTTATTTCATAATTTTCGAAGAAATGTTTTCTTTTCTAGTTTTGAGTTTAAATCATTCGATAATCCAAAGTAATCGTTTCTTTGAGGTTATGCGCGTTTATGTACCGCGTATAATATCGTATACACCTTAGTTATTGTTCTGTGGTATACACTCGCATTCGTAACTGAAAGAGTGGGAAAGAAACAGACTTATTTCCTGTAAATCGTACACAGATTTTTCGTATACTTTTTCGTTTGGTGGGATACCATATCGTGGGGTCTAACTACCTTAATTCGGAAAAATTCGTTTTAATGCGTTAGGTTTTATTATGAATAGTCTTTATTACAAAGAAAGATAAGTTACGTCCATTATAGACATTGTTTATTTTCACATACATAAATTATGATTTCTTAGTTGCGGTGAAATTGATTACATTTTAGTTTGTGTGTTTATGTAAAAATTTCTATCCACTGCCCGCTAAACATGTAACGTAAATGAAACGTTACATGTTGTCCCATTTATGGCAAAAACGTAACGTTTCGTAACAACTTCTTGATGCCGTTTACACGACGTTGCACAATATCTAAATACACAAAGCTAATGCGTAACATTACCAGAATGTCACTTTATAACAGTTTTAAAAACGTTTTATGGAATCGTTTCTGCAACGTCACAAAATCACCAAGGAAATTTAAAACGTCGCATTCAGGTTACTAACGTAACATTCATGTAATGTTACGAATGCAACGTTTCGTAGACATGATTTGTTGCATATCTTCTATCGTTTCGGCCGGTTCCATCTCAGACTTCGCCATCAAGATTCGGAAGCTTTTGAATGCAGCATTTATTTTCGTATATTAGCATGATTTACATGCAATCTTTTTCTTCTTATAATTATTCTTTTTTCTGGTGCATAATATTATTTGCTATTATTAATTTTGTTCTTTTTATTTCTTATACGTGTGTAACTTAAATACATTGATGTCCATTAAATTCAATATTTTTTTTGTAATATTACTACAAAAATTAATTTAAAATATAGAGTAATTTGAGGCTGAGACTGCAATGAAGTGAAATTTAACTATTGTTATACTTCACATTTGAAATTGAAACGGGTTTTGTAATATTTAGAGAATATGCATTTTATATATACAGTGTATTTATTTTAAAAAACTCGTTCGCTTTTAATATATTTATGTACAAAATTTGTAAATTTCCGTCACTTGTCCAGAAAAATAACTCGCACCTTATTATTTTTAATGTAAATTGTATTAAATTTAATTCATAATTTAAAAAGTGGTTCACTTGTGTTAATTTTAATATCCGCGTAATTTCATAACTTATTTCCAAGTAGTGCATTTGTAAAATATACGTGTGTCAATTAACTTTACATTTTTTTAAACATTGTCTATTAATCCATTTCGTTTAAAAAAAATATTATACGGATATCTTAAAAATATTTATTTAAATTACAATAAATTACTACAAAATAGTCAAATAATATTAAAATATTATTATTCCCAATATAGAAATGACAAAATTAATTAAACATATCTTGTTTAAACTAAACCCTTATTTATCAAGAAGCCTTCTACGATTGAGTATAAGAGCTCTCGTTCGCATGGTAATACGTATGCGAGCGTAGCGTAGTGGTTAAGACGTCAGCGTTGTAACCGGAAGACCCGGGTTCGATCCTCGGTCGGGACGGATTTTTCTTAGATTCATAGATTTATTTGCGAGTAAAATTATAAAACTACATTCTTTCATAACATATCTAACGATACATAAATAATAATAAAATTCGAATTGAATAAAATAATTCGTCGAATTTCTTATAATTTTTATTTATGACCTTTTAATGTAACGTTTTTACAACGTTGGATGTATAGTTTTCAAACGTCGCAGGTACGTTACGAATGAAACGTTATTTAAAAACCGTAAATGTGGCAGGACATTTCTGGTTCCAAGGACGTCCCAAAAATGTTTTTGCAATGAAACAAGTTTGGTCGCATGGCTATAATGCGACGTTTCAAAGATGTTGCTGTAACGGAATATTGTTTAGCGGGTGTTTTGTAGGTTATGCTATTTTCTATATTCACGTATTATATCCATATGAAGAATTTCAAAGAAAATGGGCAAGAAACCGAAATAAAACGTATTCAATTCATTTCAAATAACTTTTTCCTTTTTTGGGTTGTTGCGACTTAGAAAAGCTTTAAATTCTGTAAATTTAATCGAAGTATATATCGTTTTCCGCATTTCATAATTCTCGAAGAAATGTTCTGTTTTCGAGTTTTGAGTTCAAATCATTCGATAATCCAAAGTAATTTTTTCTTTCAGGTTAGGTTCGTTTATGCATTCGCGAGATTTTTCGTAATTTTTTTGGGTTTGTGAGGATATTAAAACGAATTTCAAGGGATTGCAGTGAGACAGTTTTAATCCAAAAGTGGGCAAAAACTATATATATATTGAAATTAAAAACGGCAATTTTTTTGCAATTTTTTTGTTTTACTGTTAAGTTGTTTGTATTTTCGGTTATTTAAATAAGTTTATTTAATAATAATTTAAATAAATATGTTTTGAAAAAGTAATTATGAAATTCAATTGAACTATTTTTTTTTTGGAAATTTAATTTTATGTTTTACTAAGCAAAAAATAAGAAAATTACGCATTGACAGTGAATTGTTAGGTTAGAATTGTTCACGACTGTAATTAATAAAATTATTAATTTGTTAAAAATAATTTGTTATAAAACTTTTGTTACATGAACATATAACAAATTTCTTATTTATATTTATTCAAATGTTGCATTGACTTTCAGTTTCAAATATTTAGACTTCGGTTTTTTTAAAATAAAGAAATTTCAAATTGTTCAATATTTAAAAACTAAACAAACTAAATTTCCTCTAACGTTATATTTGTTATATAACAATTATTACCAATAAAATGAAAATATAATAAAGTTTATCCCAAAAAGTATGTAAAATATTTTATTTATCAAGTTAAAAATACAAACATTGAGAGAAGAAACTTTGACTTTTTAGGAATCGATGCTCCTTTATTAAAAACAATTATTCTTTGCATTATTGACAAAAATGTTGTATAACAATGTAATGGAGGTATCACCCAACATTTTTATTACAAAAAAACTAATCGTGAAACAAATTCTCTTTCATCGTTGGATTGTTTTTTAATACACATATAAAAATCATATGCGAGATAATTTACTTCTTAACGGCCAGCAGTAAAGTAATTAAATATTATCTTGATATTAAATATTAATGTGAGACTAAAAAGAAATTACTTACATTATTGGATCATTTTTAAAACAGAATTTTGCATTACCTGAAAGTCCTTCGAATGCTTTGAGTAGTTGAGGGCAAACATGTGTTGTAATACAATGAGTGCAGTTTCTCGTCGAGACTTATAAAGTAGATATCGTGGGCTTCGAGGTAATAAACTGGAAGCACAAGCCATGATCAATGTCGGAACACCTGCTAGTCCTGCCAGAACTCTCCACGAACTCAAACGAAATTCATATTTGAACGATCTCACTACTGTCGGCACCAGTAACCACGAAATACCTAATTTTAAAACGCATTAAATATCTGCTGCATAAGTTATTTCAAATTTGTCTCACCGAATATGAAAATGTATCCACATATCCAAAAAATATCTATGTACACAAGACACGCACCTCTCCGTTTAGGAGGTAGACATTCGATTAAGAAAAGTCTTACAAGTATATAATTGCTGCCAACTCTGAAATTTTTATCGACTTAATTATTTTCTTATTAGAAAAATTGGCTAGATCGATTATCCGAGTCAAGGAATGATAAAAAATGAACACTTAGTCTTGTTTTGATGAAATGAACACGGCGTCACTGTCATTTTCAAGACTATCTACAGTCGGACCTCTCTTATTCTAATTAGTAAAGTTTTTGAAGATGGCGTCGACCTCTCTTATTCTAATTTTCCCCTTACCCCCACTTACATTGCTTGCGAGCTTGTGATTCGTGGACAATATTTTTCGTTGACTTTTCATGTGATAGTGGGAGAACGATTAGAATAAGAAAGGCAATTAGAATAAGAGAGGTTCGAATAAAAGAGGTCCTACTGTATGTAATACATAATATTTTAACTTTCGTTAAAACTGAAATATACTGAACAACTGAAGATGAAATTTAATAAAATAGGTGAGGTCGGATTATACAAAAGGTAAAGTGAATGTCACACTATTGTTGATACATTCTCCATCAAGACCAATTCTATTTCTTGAATAGTACAGTAGCCCTTCTCTTATTCTAATTTGTCCAGACACGCAAGATGGCGTCTCCTCGTGTTCTAATTTGCCGCCAAAAACGTTTGCACTTTTCTAGGATCTTGCGAGGGGTTTTTACATGAATGTTCATTTACACAATATTATTTATTAGACAGATAACCGAATTGACTTATTGTTAAAAGTTTTTTTTTTTCTAAAAAGAGGTTTTTTTAGGTTATGTTGTATGCATGAAATTAGATCAGAGGAAGTGAAAAAATTAGAATAAGAGGACTACTGTATCAATCTCTGTGGCGAGAAACTGCTTTTCTACACTTACAGTAGGACCTCTCTTATTCTAATTAGTACAGTTTTTCAAGATGGCGCCGACCTCTCTTATTCTAAATTTCCCCTTACCCCCACTTACTTTGCTTACGAGCTTGTGATTCGTGGACGATATTTTTCGTCGACTTTTCGTGTGATAGTGGGAGAAGACTTGTGGGGGAATGATTATTAGAATAAGAAAGGCAATTAGAACAAGAGAGGTCCTACTATATATGTATATAATTTGCAAAAATTAATATTTTACATTGTCGCAGTTTTATAATTATACGAAGACTCAAAAAACTGTGACAATGTAAAATATTAATTTTTGCAAATTGTATATACGGTAGGACCTCTCTTATTCTAATTCCCTTTCTTATTCTAATCGTTCCCCCACAAGTCTTCTCCCACTATCACACGAAAAGTCAACGAAAAATATTGTCCACGAATCACAAGCTCGCAAGCAAAGTAAGTGGGGGTAAGGGGAAAATTAGAATAAGAGAGGTTGGCGCCATCTTGAAAAACTTTACTAATCAGAATAAGAGAGGTCCTACTGTAGATAGTCTTGAAAATGACAGTGACGCTGTGTTCATTTCATCAAAACAAGACCAAATGTTCATTTTTTATCATTCCTTGACTCGGATAATCGATCTAGCCAATTTTTCTAATTTCAAAACTTCACCAAGTGTTAAATTCATGAATTATATTTAATTATTTTATTTAATTAAATAATACTTACCCAGTTCCAAGTAAAAACAACGAGAAATTAATAAAAAACAACATTTGAGAAAATGCCAGAGCAATACAAGCGCAAAATATTATCGCCATCGTAATCGGTATCAAAGGTTTTCGACCATTCACATCAGCAATAAGTCCGAATGAAAACGCACCAAATGCCATTCCTACAGAATTACGAACAAGACTTTAATTTTTATTCCAATTTTATACTCGATTTTCTGATATTTACCAAGTGATAAATATGCATTTGTTTCGATTACTTGATTTACAGTAAAATTATAATCGCACTGGACCAACGGAACGAGGATTATCATCGTCACAGTGGCACATGCTTCTGCGAAAGTACATACGCCGCACAATCCGATAAGAAAATAATTACAGGGACCCCAACCTACGAAAATTATTTGTCTATCATTGTTAAAAAGACATAAATTTGTCGTTACCAGTCCTCGTCAAAGGAGCATCGTTATCTTCCATGTTCTGTTAATTCTGGATATACTTGTAAAAAGGTTATGTGCAAAGGTCACATTGTAATTTGTGAATTTATGTCGGAGTTGGAACGAAGTGAATGTAGTCAATGAAAAACAATCGAGTGTACAAAAGAAATAAATTTATTAAAAGTGAACTAAAAAAGATATTAAATGCCTATTTTATGGAAATTTCAAAATACTTTTTGCTAGAAGCAAAACTTGTAACTGATACAGATTCTAATTATTAGACGCAGATGTCAGCTTCATTTACGAGTGCTGGAAGTATTCCTTCGAATCGGCAACGTTGGGTTTAATGGTTTTCTGTCCAGGTTTCCATCCTGCAGGACAAACTTCTCCGTGTTTGTCGGTAAATTGGAATGCTTCGACCAGTCGTAAGATTTCGTCAACATTTCTATAAAAAAGTTTAGTCAATTTCATAATGTTAATAGTCAATATTAAGTAATTACCTTCCAACTGGTAGATCGTTGATGGTGATTTGTCGGAGATTCTGTTTATCGTCGATGATGAAGAGTCCACGGAAGGGAATTCCAGATTCCTCGTCGAGTACTCCGTAATCTCGAGCGATTTTCATACTTTTGTCGGCCAAGAGTGGAATTTTCATTTCCCCGAGACCACCGACTTTTCTGGGGGTATTAACCCAAGCCAAGTGAGAAAAGTGCGAGTCTGTTGAAGCGGCAATTACTTCGCATTTCAATTTTTTGAATTCGTCGGATCTATCGGAGAAGGCGATGATCTCCGTTGGGCAGACGAATGTGCTGTAAAAGTTTCATTGTAAAATTATCTTGTATATCAAATCATGGATAATTGCACATTCTTGGAAAAATAAGAAACAATTACTCACAAATCAAGTGGATAGAAAAAGAGGATGACATATTTGCCCTTGTAATCCGCTAGATCGATGTCCTTGAAGTCGCCATTGATAACGGCGGTACCCTTGAAATGTGGGGCAGGTTTTTGAAGAGATGGAACAGGCATGTTGGTATAGATCTTTAAAAAATCAATTTAATTTCAAATAACAAATGTACCATCCGAGATCAAACATTAAAAATAATAAGATGCAATATATTGCAATAATCTAAAGTAACAAAAATAATTTTTTGCACAAAATGATGTCTGTAATAAGAAAATAAAAAACACGAGAAACGTGTCGCATTCCATTCGTTAACCTTGAAAAAAGTTGAGAAAATTCTGGAATTCTAATAAACGATGATAAAGTGCACTATGTCGCAATGCAAGGTTAAATCGTGCAAAACGGAAATTATGTAATTATCTCAAAATATTGAGTTAGTTCACACGAGGCGGTGAGTTTTGTTAAGTCAAACAAAAGAAACCGTTAGACTTGTAAGAAAAGCGAAAGCAGAAAGTGCGTACATTTTGGAACAAAAAAAAAAAGGCGGGGAAATATTTGATATGGTTTCTAGGAAACGTTAGAAGATGACGGTGGAATAACAGTTCAATTGTTTTTACCTGTCGAAAAGAAGTGAGATTCTTTGTTGCGAATCGAGACTTGAAAGATTCTCGAAATGCAGTTCTACTGACGAGTGTGTACTGCACGAGTCGCAAACTCGGAATGAATAAAGAGCTAAAAGAGTGGTTGTACATGGTACTATGGTAGAAGAAGGAAGGACACACCGGTGACCGGGTACCCCGGCCACCGGCGTCGACTTCGATATTAATCGAATCGAATCATCGAGATTTCACTGTGGAAGTGGAAAGAGAAAAAAAAGTCAGACAAGCATCATGGTAGATACACAATTTTCGATTCTTCTATTGTGTGAAGACAAAGAGAATTAAAACAGGTAAACGATTTCCAATCCGCCTTTATTTTAGCACATCTTTTTTAATTCTGAAGTATTATTTTGTATTCTTGTCCAAATTCTGCGTTTAACCCTTTGTGTTGCAGGTTGGATCCAAATCGTTTGAAACCCAGACAGTACATAAGTTGATTTCGCCAAGCGCTGAGAAAGATATCAGAAAAAAATTTCTGACCTCGTTAAGAAAACTCAAAATTATATCAGAATTATGTAATAATGTGGTCAGATGACCCACTTTCAGGTGTCATTTTGGTAATGGCACAAAGACCACTTAAAGAGGTCATATTTTTAAGACATTAATCAAAATGATATAATTGTATCATAAAGTATACTAACTTAAAAATATCATGTTGTTATTGGTCTAAAAATCTTTTAAAGACATCAAATTTCTGAGAATTTAATCGGCCTGAGCTAATCAACACTTGCAGGCTCGTTTTAACCGGATTTCAACAAAATTTGCATTGCAATTTACAGGGTACTAATAAATTCTCATTTATGCCATGTAAACTACGTTGAAAACTAGTTAAAACAAACCTGCAAGTATTGTTTAGCTCAGACTGATTAAGATCTCAGAAATGTGTCCTTTATGATCACAGTTTATCGTATACTGACTACATTATGGTATCATCTTAGCACACCATAAAGTCATTAAAATTAGGATCTCATTTTGAAGACTTTCTGAAAAATCTGCTGACTGGGATTGTAGATACACAATTTTCGATTCATCTATTGCGTAAAGAAAACTGAAAGCGAATAAAAATAGGTAAACGATTTCCAATTCGCCTTTATTTACACACCTTTTTTAATTTTGAATTATTTTGTATTCTTGTCCAGTCAAATTCTGCGTTTAACCCGTTATATTACAGGTTAGATCCAAATCGCTTGAAACCCAGACAGCAAGTTGATTTCGCCAAACGCTCAGAAAGGGGTATCGGTCGAAAAACCGACAAATCAAGAATCCGACCGGTCAAAAAACCGACAGTCAAAAAGCCGACACATGAAAAATAGATCCATCGACTACTGGACTTTCATTTCCTGAAGTGTCGGCTTTTTGACTGTCTGCTTTTCGACTGTCAGTTTTTTGACCGGTCGGCTTCTTGATTTGTCAGTTTTTCGACCCGCACCCCTCAGAAAGATATCAGAAAACAATATCTGACCTTGTTAAGAAAACTCAAAATGATATCAGAATTATGTCATAATGTGGTCAGCTGATCTGCAGTAGTCCCCATCCTAAGTTATACCGTCGGTTCTTTTAAAATGGCGGAAGTTTATCCAAAGTTATAGCCCCCCAATAAACCAAAAAGTATACGGGATCGATATTTTGCATTCTGTTTCTTTCTAGTGGCGTATTGATTATCCGAGATACTTATTCGAATTCATATTATTTTATACCACCTGTAATTCCAGAATTGAGTTCATTCGATTTTATACGATACCGTATATAACGCATTCTAAAAATTGATTTGTTGCGGCTTAGAATAGATTTAAATTCTGACAATTTAATCGAATTAATTATATCGTTTTCCGAATTGCATAATTCTCGAAGAAAAGTTCTGTTTTAGAGTTTTGAGTTCAAATCGTTTGATAATCTAAAGTAATCGTTTCTTCGAGGTTATGTGCGTTTATGTATCCTCTAAGGGTCCTCAAAATGAGGTCCTAATTTTGATGCCTTTATGGTTTGCTAATATGATATCATAATGTGGTCAGAATGCGATAAATTTATGATTATGACCTTAAAAGGAATATCGGTCGATCATAAAGGTATCTTAAATGTATCATATTTATAATACCGCATTTTTATTATAAAGACGTCATAATTTAGTCATAAATTTTGAAATTAATAATACCTACAGTAGGACCTCTCTTATTCGATCCTCTCTTATTCTAATTGTCCAGCCTCTCTTATTCTACTCGTTCCCCCACAAGTCTTCTCCCACTATTACATGAAAAGTCAACGAAAAATATTGTTCACGAATTACAAGCTCGCAAGCAAAGTAAGTGGGGATAAGGGGAAAATTAGAATAAGAGAGGTCGGCGCCATCTCGAAAAACTTTACTAATTAGCATAAGAGAGGTCCTACTAGTATATACTAATTACTATAATTTCAGGCTGACTGCCTTATCGCCTACAAGTGTTGCCTACATTAGCTCAGGTTGATTAAATTCTCAGAAATTTGATCTCTTTAAGGGATTTTTAAACCAATAAGAAAATGATATGCTTAAGTTAGTCATCTGACCACTTTATGATACAATTATGATATCATTTTGGTTTTTAGATAGATCAAAAATATGACCTCTTTATGAGGTCTTTGTGCCATTACCAAAATGACACCTTTGGGTCGTCTGACCACATTATTAATTATGATATAATTCTGATATCATTTTGAGTTTTCTTAACGAGGTCAGAAATTTTTTCTGATATCTTTCTGAGCTCTTTGCGAAATCAACTTGCTGTATGGGTTCGTAACAGAAAGAGTGGGAAAGAAACAGACTTATATCGTACTAAATTGTACACAGATTTTTCGTATACTTTTTGGTTTGTTGGGCCCTTACTATCCCCACTTCCGTAACTCTGTTTTTATCCGTGCAATGAGTGCTTCTGTGTGTGATTGTCGCGAAGCGAGAGTGGCTCAGCGAAACAATGTGGTGGGGGAAGGAGAAGAAGAGAGTGACATAACTTTGGACAAGTGAAATGTATAACTTTGGATAGGCATATAACGTTAACGGTATAACTTAGAGCGAGGCCTACTGTACTTCAAGGTGTCATTTTGGTAATGGCACGAAGATCTCTTAAAGAGGTGATATTTTTAAGACATTAATCAAAATGATATCATAATTGTATCCTAAAGTGTTCAGATGACTATGACTTAAAGATGTTTGTTATTAGTCTAAAAATCCCTAAAGAGATCAAATTTCTGAGAATTTTATCGGTCTGAGCTATATAATCAACACTTGTAGGCTCGTTTTAACTGGATTTCAACAAAGTTTGCATTGCAATTTACAGGACACTATTAAATTCTCATTCTACGCTGAAAAACAGTTAAAACAAGCCTACAAGTATTGTTTAGCTCAGGCTGATTAAGATATCAGAAATATGGTCTTTTTGATTATATAATATTAACCTTTTTATTTCATTAGACATTTTTTACAAAATGTTAATATATATTATGTATTTTATTTTTACACTAACAAAAGAGCAACTTAAAAATGTTATTTTTTATTTGTTTATTTGTATACATTTACTTTATTACAAAAATAATTTTGTTTATTGCTTTTTATTTTATATAATAATTAATTCGTAGTAGTTTTCTTCTGTATGAATTTTATTGTTGGCTCCCATTTTAATGTAAATTTAACTGCATTATATGTTTATTTTTATAGACTTTCATTTGTATACATTATTTATCGATTTCAATTTTCTTAATTAGTAATTATTAGTAAATATTATTCATTTCAAAATTTATTACTAAATTATGACTTCTTTATGATAAAAATGTGGTGTCATAAATATGATATATTTAAGATATCTTTATGATCACGGTTTATCGCATTCTGCACACATTATGATATCATCTTAGCAAACCATAAAGACGTCAAACTTAGTATCTCATTTTGAGGACTTTCTGAAAAATCTGCTGTCTGGGATAACTTTCGAAGGTACGACTTAGGGCGGGGAATACTGTATGAAATTCAAAATGGCGGATCCAATATGACGAGTCAAACAGAAATTAGGTGATACGTTATATCCGAGGGTTTTCGAATTGGCTAATAACGAATGTGAAATCAGAATTTTTAATTTTGAAATTATGAATTCGAATACAGAATCAAAGATCTCGGAACACCTCAGGCTTATAGAAATTAAAGAATGAATTACACAGAATGATAAATAGATTTTTAAGATGATAAAAAACGAACAGACAAAACGTGGTCTCTGTAGGGACCACTATGACACAAGGGGTTAAACAAAGAAAAAAATTAAAAGATGGGATAACTTTTTTCGGGGGCTTTGGGAAGGTCAAGAAACGCTTAACCCGAAGTTTGCGACCTTTTTAACTTTGAGGCTTTTTGGCATAAAAGAATGTGCTTTTTAACAAAAAAAACGGCGATATCTCAGCTTCCCGTGAAGTTACATGGTTCAGCCGGTGCTCATTTTAAAGGTTATAATATGGTCTACAACTTATGATTGGAGACCGTTAGAGTAGGATTGATAGTTTTCAAGCTATCGAAAGATAAAGGAGAGAAATGAAATAAAATTGTCAGTTTCGTCAGGAGAAATTTTCTGTTTAAATAACCAGAGTTCTGATTATTTTAACGATACTTTTTATTATGTGCATAATTACTGTATTTTTCGCACGCTGTCTGTGATAAAATTGATGCTTTTTGAGTTATTTTGGAAAAACTGATTTTTTTAACACTTTGCCTGCTCTCATTTCTTTTAGAGGGCGCGGATGGGGACTTTTTAACACTTCAAGAGGAGCACGAAACAATTCTGTTCCAAAATTTTCAGAGCAATACCTAATCATTATTTCTTCCAAATTTTCCCAGTTTACTGGGCTAATAGATAAATTCACGAAACTTTTAATCTTTGTGAGACTGAGTAATTGGAGGCTTTTGTAATAGATCAGTGGAATTTTTCTGTAAAATATTTGTTACAAAAATGTGAGAGAATATGGGTAAATATGTGTAATTTGACAAATATCATAATTTCAAGTAACCTAGATAAAATAACGACAATTATGACCTCTTTTTCCGACAATTTTGATGAAAATGTGCCGGATTTCGGATACAGATCGGCGACAACGCGATTTTGTATACATCAATTTTATTTTGCATATTAACTTCACTATTCAGTATGAATTTTCCATTTAATATTGAATGTGTTTGGAAATAATAAAGTGTAATAGCGCAAAAAATTAGGAACGCTATTTTCAAGAATACGTCTTGTACAAATATTTATGCAATAACTTTTTAAAGTTTTCATACATCTAAAAAGTTCAAAATGGGTTTTGTCGCAGGCATAAACTCTTGCAAAATGACGTTAACAAGTTATAAGTATTGGTCTCCGGCAGGAAACATTTTTATAACATTTTGAATTTAAACATTAAAAGTGCACCTCATTTTATACAAAATGGCCTATCAATATGGCGTACTCTGTTAAAAATTTCAAATAATTTCTGAGGTAGGATTAAATTCGTTCTTACCGAAAGTGATAATGGCTACTCTACTTATGAACGTGAAAATGTCGACTCTTCTTAAAAGATTATCGACTCTTACTGTAGTCTACTTCTCAGAGTTACAATTTCACCAGTAACGGCTCACAAGGAGCGTTCAAAGAAGTGCATATTTTTGTGAAATTTATATCTCGTGCGAGTACAGTAATATTGTTAAATTTATCAAATTAATATTTTGGTTAGAAAATGTGCATTTAGGTTGTTATTGTATAGCTTTTACGCTTTCGTTTCCTCCTTCCTGAAAAAATACTATAGAACACGATTCAGAAAACATATAGAGCACCATACAAATTGTATTTACTACTAAAAAATTATAGAAATGTTGAAAGCTTTTAATTTTATTAAAAACTTCCTTAAAAACTTAAAACAATAAGTAATATTGCGAATCCCGTGTAAAAAAACCTCGTCCTAAATTCAACATTGCATGGGTTTTGCACCATTGTATAGTTTTTGTACTGTACAAAGTTAAATTTAGGACGAGTCTTTTGACACTGGATTCGCAATATTTCTTACTTTTTAAAGTTTTGACGGAAGTTTGGAATGAAATTGTATGGCCTCAACATTTCTATATACTTTTTTTTCTTAATAAATATAATTTATATGGTGCTCTATATGTTTTTTGAATCGTGGACTATAGTATTTTTTTGGCAGAGCTGCTTCAATCATATTTTGAAGATGAGAGTAGGTATGTTAGAATCCCGAACGTCAGTGGGTGCGTGCTAAAATTCTGAACGGCCGAATTTCGAAAAAAAAATTGTCGCAACCACTTCAAACCAGGACCATTTGTCTAGGGCATTTCATTAGCTACAAAAGCATTGCTTACATTTCTATTTTATGCACATTTTAAGGTAGAAGCATGCTCTAATACATGCTAAAATTACGAAAAATTGCCTGTAACGTCGTATTTTTTAGAATTCCAGTGTACTTAAATGTTGCATCTGTCTTTCTAAGTACCAATGCATTTAGGCCTATGGGGCTGCCAGGCCGGTCATTCTTATGTTCATCCACTTTTATCGCTGTTTTACGTACGTCCCTTTCCCATTACGAAGAACGTGTATTTATTTTAACTCAATTTTATTTACAATCTCTCACAGATTTAACAACAACAATAAGTAAATTTTCTAGCGGATACAATATTTTGTACGTGCATCGCCACTGTTCAGCACCTTTTTAAATTTTGAATACAGTTTTTAGCAGAGGAAACTTTGATTATAACAGTGGTTTATAACGTTTCAGTCTTGAGTTTCTAAACGTAGATTGAAGCAGGTTTCTTGAGAGTTGGTTAGGGTGTACGTTGAGTCTATTAACATATTTAGATGTAGTGCTATGCACTTCTTCCGCTACCGACGTCAGGTCGAGACCCCTGCGTATTAGCTCATTTGGTACAAGCCATGGTGCATCTACTAATTTTCGTAAAACTTTATTTTGGTACCGTTTTAGGATATCGGTGTTCGATTTGGGGTAGTCAAAAACAGCCTGTAAATACTCGACAAATGTATTTGCTTTATCTGTGTCAGTTCAAGCCCATTTTCCAATCGTTTGTTTGATTAGATATTTGAAGAATGTGTATTAGACATTTTTTTATAGAGAATTGTGTGCTGTACATTTTTTGTTCCACACATTTTTTTTTGTCATACTCGTACTTTTTATGATAAATGCAAACAACTAAAAAAGCACGTATTTTAGCGTTTATTTTAAGAAAGCGGCTTCAATACGTCCGATCGCTTAATTTTATTGCGATATTCGTAATCAGCAGCCAATAATACGCCAGAGACGGGTTAGCGCAAATAAAACATTATAAAATGCAACACAATTTTTAAAAAATTGCAATTCAGAATTATACTTTGCTTTCAAAGATTATTTTATATACAGGCTGATCCTTTTGTCTATGCCAACCGGCTAATAGTGGATTCCTCAGTTGATTCTAAGTAACTTTTTCCTGTACCAAAATTGGATCTGAGGCTCAGAATTAAAGTGAAGAGCCATTGAAATTTAGAAGAAAAAAATTTTTTGCAATAACTCGGCTTCTTTTCAAGTTATTGCAATAAATGAGAGCTCATTTTCAAGCTATTTTTAAGCCCTATAATTCATTTCCGAGAACATTTGTCCTGCGGTGAATATTTCTGAAGTTATGGCCTCGAAAATGGTAAAAAAGGCCAATTTTGTTCGTTTTTAATGAAAATTGAGTCCGCGGAAACTTTTAATGTCGTAGAATTGGTGACAAACCCACATCGTCAGTACGAAACGCGTTTTTCGGCAATTCTACGACATTAAAAGTGTTTCCGCAGACTCAATTTTCATTAACAACGAATATATGAGGGTGCAAATTCTTCGCCTTATCAAGCTCTACAACTTTTTCTAGTTTGACATTTCGTTAGCTATTTTGCTAAATGAGTTAGATGCGAAAAACCGCAAAAATTGTCCTTTTTTACAATTTTCGAGGCCATAACTTCAGAAATATTCACAACAGGACAAATATTCTCAGGAATGAATTGTAGGACTTAAAAAAAGCTGGAAAATGAGCCCTCATTCATTGCAATAACTTGAAAAGAATCCGAGTTATTGCAAAAAAAAGTAATTTTTTTCTAAATTTCAATGACTCTTCACTTAAATTCTGAGCCTCAGATCCAATTTTAGTACAGCAAAAAGTTACTTCATCAATCAACTCAGGAATCCACTATTACCCGGTTGGCATAGACAAAAGGATCACCCTGTATATTTGTTTCCCGAAGAAGATTTAGTGTATTTTGATTGATATTTAAAGATTTCAAATTTATAAAACCTCAAATCTGTAGTTTTGATTTAGTAACTTTGTATTTATGTTTGCGCATGCGCAGTAGAGTATATCCCCTAGGGAGAAACTGTAAAAGCATCTGGCAACACTGTATTCTATTGTTATTTTGTAAATTTTCTCCACACGAACGCAACAATTGGCGGTCTAACCTGAAATCTTGTAATTATCATTGGATCTGATATGAAAATAAGTGTTCGATTGAGATAACAACAATAGGTATAAATACTATATTTTGATACGTATCATCTCAAAGAATTAATTTATAATGAAAGTAAAAATTTCAAATTTGTTTAATGACCCTGTCATAATTGTGATAGTTTGTGTATTTTTAGCATATGTTATTCTCAGTGATTTTATTTTAAAATATACCTTTCATAGGACAAAGTATGTTTTACTAAATTTTTATATTTTCACCTTACGATGCTTGTGATGTTTTGATAAAATCTTTGTCAAATGACAGATAGTTATGTTATTAGATGACTATTTAAAAATGTTGATGTAAAAGTAAATGTTGCTATATATTAAGTATACATAGTTACAGTAATGTTATAATGAAATTACAAAAACACTTTTTTTATAGAAAATTTTATACATCGGCAAATACCATCGACTGGAATAGTAGTCACTGCTTTATATTATTATCTTAAGTATGTCCTTATTTTTTATGTAATTTAAAAACAATTTAATTTATTGAAAGAAACGTATTTATTTTTAAAACCAAAGTTGCAAACAAAATGTTACTTTCTATTCGAAATCATCTCATTTGAAAAACAATTAAAACAAAGAAAACTTTTTGCATATTAAAGAATTAAATTACACAGGCCTGCAAATTTTGACTTAGTTCTGTAACAAAAAAAAGGGATGGTGATTCTGATAGGATTTCCGACGTAGAAAACGAATCCGACCTTCAAAATGGCCCATCACGTCAGGATTTCTTGTAATATTGGCTTAAATGGCCCAAAAATGACCATTTTGGTCATTTTTCGGAAATTTTTGTGGGTAACCAAAAATTTTTTTTTCCTATTGCCCAATTGCATCGTATAATACTATATGTAAGCTTTAAAACTCATTTTTGAAAACCTCTTTACGATTTTTTTATACAAAGTTATGTAGATTTGAAATTTTTTCATTTAGGCAAATGTAGGTATATATATATACAAATTTGTAAATAGTTTGATCAGTCATAAGAATTCAGACAAATTAAATGAATTTAAACAGGTTTTGAAATTAAATTTTATATACATGTATTTAATTATTTTTAAGAACTGAAATAATATAAAGTAGTACTTTGAAAGAGATTTTAAATATACTTTCTAAGTATACAATTTTACAAAATGTGGAGGATCTCATAGAGACATTGGAGGTTCATTTGTTGACAGAGAAAAAGATATTCTGTAATTTATATATTGACACATGTATATCGATAGTTAACATTTTACGAAAAAGAAAACATTATCAGATTACTAATTGAGGCTTTCGGATGACCTGCCAAGTCCAACCCTGTGAAAAAATTAAATGTTGTATAGTACTCGCACTATGTTACAGAAACACTTCGACAATATTTGCAATTTGTATGAAAATTGACCTGATTGTGATGAGATTTTTATGTAATTTCCATAAATTTTCAACTCAAAACATTCATGATTGTATGCTCACAAAACTACCTATTAAATTATTTTCTTTTGTGTAATAAAACTTTACATACTCTGTACGATACTTGTATGACTAATAGATGTATATAATATATATTTACGACAACTATAAGGCACTTGTTTCAATTTCTCATGAGATTCTCATAAGAATCCTACTTACAATATTTCACAGAGAAGTAATGGCGTTTCAAGACTAACATGAAAAATTGATTATAAGAAAAATAATAAATATTATTGTGGCAACAAGGATTACTTGTTTGACAAAAAAGAAAACATTTCCAAGATTTATACAAATCAAGGTCTTATAGTATTAAAGATATTGAAGATTAAGAAATAGACTTGGAAGGTTTTGTAGCTCATTTCTTATGGACTTGCGACTTTTTGAAGTATATTTTTCTGGAAATAAATTTATGTAAAACAAAATATGTAGAAGGAATGTGGTTTATAAAAAAGTGTTCTTTATGTATTCTCATTTTTGACGAGTTATTTGATTTGTTAATAATACTACAATAATTTATAGATCTTATTATATACTTTCTAAACTTTGTTAAGTTCTTCGAAAATATAATAATCTAAAATAATGGTTACCCTAGTAGAGAAATGAGCGAATTCGGCAAGCAGACTGAGAGAAGATCTGCTGAAGACTGTAAATGGAGTATGTCCGAATTTGCGCGATGATCTGCCGTCAGATCCTTCCTAAACAATCGAAAGTGTTTAACTAACTGCAGAATCTTCTTTGCTTTGTTTTCTGAAGGAAAACTTTGGTTTCTTTTATAAAATAAATCGCAGTCTGTGGGAAGAATCTTCATCGTTATGAACTCTACCTTAATACGACAGTATATGTCAAAACCTATAATAAGAATCTTCGCTATAACCAATTGAAACTCTTATTGAATGCAGTCTGCTTTACTGCGTCACCATGGACTTTTCAGTACAAAATCATGAAGATTCGAATTTTTTTTACAAAAAATATTAAAACTTAAAAGATAAGAAAAAATTATTTAGTACGGTAAATTATCGGCAAATTGCTTTAAAATATTCTATAGGAGATCCTATACATATAGCGTAGAAAATAGCCAGAATTTTGAAAAATCGATTAATAATTTTTAATTTACGTTTTTTTTTCACAAATTATTTGCACAATTTTTGTGCAATCATGGAGTGTTTAAAATGTAATTTTGCAATATCAGATTTTGGAATATTACATTCAAAAGAATGTTTCTTAAAACGAATAAAAAAATGAATTATGTCGATTATTTTAAAAAAGAGAATCTGAAAATTTGTATCTTAAACTTAGGTATTCAAGTTATTTATTAATCATTAATTAAAATGAATTGTATACCGAATCTTCATTCCAATAGTGTATAATATACTTTATAATATACTATACATGCAAATTGATTTTGAAAATTTGTAAATCTGAAAATTTTCAAAATTCTGAAATATTTCGAAAACGGTAAGTCATACCCAAAATCTGACAAAATTTCAGAGGTTGTCACAAGGAGGGATGACAAAATTTCTTTCAGTTTGACGATTTCTTAGGTTTAAATTTTATCGAATCGCAAAATGTTATTGGAGTAAATTGTAGGCTCTTTCAAGCTAATTTCGAGGTAATTTTACGCTATGTATAGAGAGGACTGAGTTAGATTGGAAAAATAACAAAAAATGGAAAAAATAGCGTTTTGTCCCTTTATCGCGATTTTGGCAACGTTTACCTTCATTTATATATCAAATAAAGTGAAATTTCTTTACTTAGACATCATTTAGAAACTTTTCCAACGGTAAGCCAAAAAACAATTTTTTTACGGACACCCTAGTGTATACGTGTATGTATGTCAGTATTATAAATTTCAGCTTTGAAACAAATTTCTAACTTATGAAATAGCAATTGACTGAATTTCCCTTAATATTCTAGTCTAGCTAAACTAACATTCTGCTAATAGATTCTTCCAGTCATCTGTATGAGAATCACGTACCATTTTACCAGACATAAGAATCTGCATTCAGTCTGTATTCAGATACCACTATGCAGATTATTTATAAGAATAAGCTTCTGCGGAAGATCTTCTATACGACTGCATTGAGTTGACGTGAAGAATCTTGTGCGAAGAATCATCCATCAAACTGCAATAATTTTAATCTCAGATTGTCATTACAGAATCTTCTTTCCTCTGGTCATGAAATGACTCTACTAGGGTATTGACTGTTGTTGAGTGAAATCTTACTCTTTAACAAGAAAATACCTTATCGGTTTGGGGTGAAAATGTACCCTCAAAGAATGACAATTCTCTTGCTTATTAGAAGGGCATACATAAGTTTTCACCCCATAAAGAGTGAATTTTCACTACAATATATTTGGAGAATAATAAAATCCATGTTTCAAATTGTGTATTAAAGATTCATGTCAGTAATATATTAGTCTCAATTTTTCATAATTAAATGACTTGATAAATTTAAGGACTTGGCAGATTTTGAAATAGTCTATTTTTGAACTTGGCCACGTTTTGATTTGCTACATGAATTAACCCAGTCGTAAAAGGAAGTTAATATTTTTTTAAAGCTTCTTTTAACACTTAGAATGTCTAAAAAGGGTAAATATATTGCAAATTTGTGTTTATCTTAAATTTGTATTTTTTTATTTTAATTACTATTGCTAGTTTTGATAATTTGGGAAAATGATACTCGACAACACGATTCTATAAGTAAAATCAATGATTTATTAAAAATAAATGACATAATTCGTATCTGATAATGTTTTAATGACAAAAATTAATTACAATCATTGTTGCATATAAATATAATCTTTGTTATCGGCAAATGAAAATATTTTTATATACATTTTTGAAGATGTATGATGTTTGTATTACTACTTCCTAGATTAACAGACAACTAGTAGACAAAATAAGCAAAATTAATTTTCTTTTTGACACTGTTGAAATTTTATTTGCTGAAACTGTAGTAGTCCCACAAATTATAATTTATAGATCATAACTCTAAATATTTGTTTCATTTTTTTTCATTTTTTTTTTTATTTATTGGATCAACGGCTATAAAGCCTTTTACAAAATATGAACAATAATAAAGGCGCGTTCTACATGAATTACATATAAAATATGGTATATATATAAATAACAAAAGCAATAATTTCAAAGTAAATCCTTGGCGTGTAAGGAATTTTAGTAATCTTTAAAATAATCTTTTACTCTATGAGAGAAACTCATATACAAAGGCACGTTCATAATACATTTTAAAAATATTTCTGTATGACAACAATAGTATACATAAACCTGTCTATAATTTTTTGTTTTATACATATACGAATTCGGTTATTTGTATAGAATGGCAGGAATAATTCAATACATCATAGTTCGAGGTGACTTGTTGAAAACTCTCGAATGGCCTGTTGGAGCTGTGATTGCTCAAGCATGTCACGCCAGCACTGCTGTTATGCATCTCTTCCGAAATGATGCACATACACAAACTTACCTTGCTGATCTGGATAACATGCATAAAGTTGTGTTAGAGGTATGAGTTTTACTATTAATTTTCTCATATGTATGTAAATCAAAGTTGTAAATAATTTTCTACAAGATCTTTTAAAGATTTTAATAAATAAACACAAAAATATATGAATTGTTATAATAATATTTGGATGTGATTATCGTTGAATGTTGTACTTTTGTTCCCTATAAAGTAGTTTAATATAGAATTTCATTGATGTCTCCCAACGTCCCTGGAATATTTAAAATTTATTTCAATGCATTTGTAAGTTTATTAGTAAAATTTAATTTTTATAAATCTTTGATTGTAATTTTTAATTATAGACAATGAATTTCTGTAGAGGGCCAACATTGTGGCCGAAACGTAAATTAAATTCTTCTTTTTTGTCCAACGACCTTACCAACAAAACTCATACCATTCAAAAATTTTGTTCCCTAATGTAACTTTTTAACTAAGTTTTAATTACAATTTTTATAAAGGTGTTTGATAATTACTGTGCGTTAATTACCAAATACTTGACTGACAAAGACAGATGTTAATAAAAGAATCAGTTATTTTTCGGGCTTTGAAGAATATTAGCTGTCTTCAGAAATGATTTATTCGTATACACATCTTAAGAAGGTTGGTATGGTTAAGAATTAACAAACAGATTCTCACGAAAAAATGATTAAACGTTAATATGAATATAAAATGAATTCCCTGAAAATTTTGAGTCATTTGAATACCTCAGTGTTGAGAAATTATGAAAAACATTTTGTGCCTATTAACATGGTATCTTATGTAAAATGTTATTTTTTAAGTCTTTATATGCGAGATTTGTACAGAATTAACAAATAGATTTAATTAAAATTAATGTTGATTAAAGAAAAATATATAATAAATGTTCGATAGAAAGAATTAGATCGATTGGTTACGCTAGATCAGATAACTTCAATGAAATTGTTGTAAAAAGTTCATTATCGTTCAGGCTAGAAGTCATTATTCAACTACCATTATTCAACTACTTAAGTAATAACACAATCGATGCATTTATTACAAGAGATAATTGTTATTGTCAAATTTCTTTTATTCAATTTTTTGAATGGTTTGTGTATTAGTCTTATCTGTAAATACCTTTCATTTAAATGACCACCATAAATAGATTTTTACAGCAGATTTTTCTGTAGTAGCATATATTATATAATGATTTGTAAAAAATAATTCAAATGTCAACTAAACTATATTCAAATTCTTTTTAAAACTTATTTAAAACATCCTGAATGTTAACAAAAAACATTGTTATGTTTATTTCTGAGCTTTTAAAATTGAAGCCACATATTTATACTTAAAATATATTACTGTCCTCCTCTTGTTTATTTTCTTTTTATCTATTAAATTATTTACAAGCACAGATTTCCTAGCAAAATAATATCAACTGACAATTCATCGACTTTATATATAAAACCCAACGAAATTTTGTTGCCACATATGTAAAAGTCGATTCTAGTAGGGCTTTTACTCCAGAAGCCAAATATAACCGCCAAAATAGCCAATTGGTTCTAGTTTTTGAGATATTGATGGTCAAAGGGGTCAAAAATTCGATTCTAGACATTTTTGAGCATCTACGTAGATCACAATAAAATGTTGTTGTTCCGCCAGTAAGAGTCAATTCTGACAGGATTTTTCCCACAGAATCAAAATATGTATGCCAAAATATTCAACTGGGTCTAATGTTTGCCTAAATTGAAGGTCAAATGGGTAAGAAATCGTGTTTTAGAGTGGTTTTTCAGTTTTCTCGAAAAGTAGTTCAGCACTATAACGAGTTTGAAGTCAGTCGAATTTCAAAAAGTTCGGTGGACTCGTTGGATCCGCCAATTTGCATTTCTTAATTGTTTACGTCATATCATATAGGATGCTCATATTGACTCTAATATATATGTCCAAAAACATAGGTTTTGACCCGTTTGACCTTCAATTTGGTCAAAAACTAGGTCCACATCAAAGTTTTGACGTACATTTTTGGATTCTGCGAGAGAAATCCTATCAAAATTGACTCTTACTGGTGGGACAACGTAATTTTTTGGAGGTGGGAATAGATGCTCAAAATGCCAGAAACATAGTTTTTTACTCATTTGACCTTCGATTTGTTAAAAAAACTAGGTTTAATTGATTATTTTGGTGTGCATATTTGGGTTCTGCTGGAAAAATACTATCAGAATTAACTCTAACTGGTGGGACATCAGCATTCTTTTGGGCTGCAAATACATGCCCAAAAAATGTCTAGAATCGAATTTTTAACCCCTTTGACCTTCAATATTTTAAAAACTACAGCCAATTGGATAATTTGGCGGTCATATTAGGATTCTAGAGCAAAAATCCTATCAGACTCAACCCACACTTGTAGGACAACATGAAATTCTTACATTTTTTTTGGCCTGTGTAATTGATGGAATATAAAATATGAAGATTGTGAACTGAGTTTGCAATATATTTTAATGAACAATTTTGTTGCGTTTTATAAGAGTTTTTTCAATTTTACAAAGTATATTATTCATTGTTAAAATTAATTTCACATGAAATAATTAATAATAATTTATAATTAAAAAAATAGTTTATGCAAAAAGGTTTTGTAACACCGGTTATATTATTATTCACAGGCACCAAATGAAGAGAGTTTACAGTCATTACATAAAACTCTCGAGGAAAATAATATCAACCACAAACTGTGGATGGAACAACCAGAAAACATTCCAACTTGTTTGGCAATACAACCATATCCAAAAGAAGAAGTCCATAAATATGTGAAAAAGTTGAAGCTATTTAAATAGCATCTAGTAAGAAACTTTACTTAATAAAAAATGTTAAGAAAAAAATAAGAAATGTTAAGGTTATAACAAATTGGTGCTCGAAAGTAGTTTAGGTCATAATTCTTACAATTAATATAATTTTGATATCTGTTTATTTATAACACTTTTACAGAAAATATGAAAAATAGAACTAGTCTAATATAATAGCATCGATATAAACACTAGAGTAATATTATCTTAACTGCTGATATTGACATGTGTACATGGTCGGTTATTTGGCCAATTTTGGCTCCACCAGTCAAATTCGGGTAGTGAGATAATAATAAGAATAATAATGCTACATTACATTGGTATAAAAATTATCAGATACAAATGAATTCCTATGAATTTACAATTTATTTCAATCTTAACTTATTTTGGGTTCTTGTTACTTTGTCTAATACTTGCCAGAAAAAGGTTTTCAATTTACTAAAATCATAGTATTGATGTTTATTTTCTTTTAGAAATAAACTCATCTAAATGAACCCATTAAAGTCGTAGTGTTCCAATTGGTTTTCATATATTCTATTAATATATAAATAATTATATATTTTATTATAAAATTTTGGTAAAATGTGTAAACGGAGTCCCTAGTTTTACAAGTTTAAAACTACTACGTTCACTTACTCAATTTGTTCAACAATTTCATAGTAATTCACAAAAGTTATACATTTTGTATATAATATTATTTAATGTTTTGTATTGTTACATAAAATATCCTATAATTAAAACAACGATAAACATTGGGTATACAATATTTGCATTATAGTAAAAATATAAAAAAGTAAATAGATATGATAACTTCAAAAGAAATGCATGCCCAGAATCCAAAAAAGTAACTTTGACTTTATGTTTATACACTACTATACCATCTGCAATAATTTTAAAAGCATTATCTTAATAAAAATTTGTCGTTTTTTATATTATAAACAATGCAAATTTTTATCTCTTTACAAAATAACTTAGGAGCGCTTTTTGAATAAATACTAAACATTTATTTATCTATCAAGAACTTCACAGTGCAGAGCTCATCGGAGACTCTTTTAGCTTCTCTTGTTGGAATTTTTCGGTGCGTTCAGTTGGTTGCGCTGACTTATTCCATTCTATAGTAGTTTCCTTCAATTTTTTTTTATATTTGTATTATTAATATTATTTTCTTCAATGTATCTTTATGTACACACTTGCACTATTGGTATCTAACACTGTAAGTACATTTATTTACAACACTTGAAGACTTGTTCCACAAATTGGTTAATCATGTCTGGATAGGAGAGAGCACAGGCGATGGAATTTGCAATTTATTAATTTTGCAGAGATGTATCAGTGCCTATTTGCTTCTTTCTTTTCTTCTTCCTCTTTCAACCACCTTCGTAGAACGTCATTCCTTTGTAGCTGCAAAAGTGATTCATTTTAATAACATATGAAAAAAGTATTGATTCAGTTGTGAATGTAATGATTGTGTTTCAAAAATATTAGAAATATTTTTCATTGATCATTTTCTGTCAAATTATGAGATAGCAAGTAAGCATCCAATTTCTTTTTTAATATTACAATAATTTAATTTGTATTGGAAGATTTATAGAGATTTTGTCTGTAAAGAATAAAAGAAAAAAAGGTCGTGTCTCTAAAATTGTTTCTGAACTTACCCAGGCCGACAAAATTTAAGAAAATTGCAGTACTAAGAACCAGAACATATTTTCCAACGGTATTTCACGCGCTGAATTTGAATCCGACCTCAGAATAGCCCCTATACGTCAGGTTTTTGAGATATTTTTACCTAAAAGTGCAAAAAGTACGTTTTTTGAGTACATTTGAGGTGCTGTAACTTCAAGATAGATTTTTTTTCTCGAAACGATCGTCACGGTATCTCAAAGTACTGTTTTTGTCCTTCAAAATCCGTTTTCAAACTTAGAAAAGTCGTTATTGGTTACTGAGATATCGTCTGTTGAAGTTTTTGAGTTTGGCGAATTGCGCGATATTCAGAAACTGAGCAGAATCAAATAAAGCTTCAAAAATAGACTAGAATGGAAATAAGACGTAAATTTCGAATGGCTCTTAAGATGTTCGGTGTTGCTGAGTAGGAATTTGAAGTCAGAATAACAAAATACAAAATGTCGGATTCAATATGGCTGTCAGCTTTTGTAAAAATCGACCTAATTCGCTTCAAACTTATTACTTGCGGGGTTTCGACGTTGCTGAATATCTCGGTAACCGATAACGATTTTTCTATGTTTGAAAACGGATTTTGAAGGTCAAAAACAGTACTTTGAGATACCGTGATCGTTTTGAAAAAAAAAACTCTGTCTTGAAGTTGCAGCACCTCAATTGTACCCAAAAAAAACGTACTTTTTGCACTTTTAGGTAAAATATCTCAAAAACCTGACGTATAGGGGCTATTTTTAGGTCGGATTCGAATTCCGCGCGTCAAATACCTTCGGAAAAATATGTTCTGGTTCTTGGTTCTAAAATTTGTTGGCTTGTTTTATAGTTATGAAAATAGCGTCCATTTAAATGTGCCCAACTTTATATAATTATTTTTGTTGTATATATGACTTATATGAAAGGATAGGCTACTTCAGCATAATTGTTTACATAATAAGATGGCCTTTTTGAGAAATTTTATTAAAAAAAAAAAAATTACTTCTTTGGACACGTTAAAGTTGATGAAATTCTGCTAATTTCAAAAAAAACGAACGTTTTGATAGAATAATTTAAGTCCAAATAATGAGATTAATATTTGCACCCGTTTATTACATTACTTATTGTTAGTTTTAATAATAGTCTGTATTTTTGAAATTTTTACTTTTAAGGTGGTTAGATCTCAGAACATCATATGTTTGGGAAAAATATTTAATAACGTTTCCAAGAATGTCGTTTTCACTATTAATGATAATGGATGAAGAGAAAAAGCATTGTTCTTCTAGAAAAAATTGAGATCTGCAAAAATAATTTGTTACGCAACTTTCTTTGTTTATCCAAGTTTTTTCTAACTTCGCTGTTAAGAATTTTTAAAAAATGAACAGATTTTAATGAATGACAGTTTTTTTTTTTCGAGAATAAGATTCTCTTTAACTTTAACGCGCAATTCTTGTAAGTTTTTTGTCTGATCACCAAAATTACTCAGAATTCATAAATAGTAATAGTTATTTTTTAAAATAAATGGAGATAATTTATCGTAGGCTGCGGAAATTTGAAAATACCGCAGAGAATGTAGTTGTAGAGAATTTTTTTCTCTAAAATATAAGCCGTTCTTCGTTAAAATCCGTTCATTTTTTAAAAATTCTTAACAGCAGAGAAGAACAAATTTGAATCAATAATAAAAGTGGCTTAATAAATTATTTTTGACATTTAAATTTTTGTTTCAAGAAGAATAATGCTTCCGCTTTTCTACAATATTATTAATAATGAAAATTAAATTCTTGGAAACGTTATTAAATATTTTTCGTCAACATACGTTATTCCGGGGTCTAACTACCTTAATAATTCAAAGAGATATATAAGGCCCATTTCAAATGGATTCAACCAGCAAAAAAAAAATCTATGTCTTTGATTCTTTTGTAACTCTGGGATAGTGTTCTACTTCAAATTTCATGGGACACGTATTTTTTATTGTGACCTAAAATGATTCTGAGACTCTGTGTATAATAATGTTTCATGAGTGCAAAATATGTGACGAACGAAATGAAAATTTCAGTTCCGCATTTGTTGTGCCTGCAATGAGTTTTATGCGTTTCTTGTACCTCAGCGTAGGTTTTTTGCTGTTTTACTACGGTATTGCACTGCGAATAGGTACATGTAGAAGTCGGCTGCAGATGCAACAAAGACTACTGGAATGCGACTGGATAAAGAGTAGACGGGGAATAAATATTGGTTTCACTGGTAAAATATGCTCGAATATTGGAATAAACGGTAGTGGACCTCATGTGAACCGATTCCTGGCTGCTTCAAAATGGGAGTGCCATGTCAACAGGGATAAGCGGGGTTTCGGTCCCGAGAAGAATGCGGGGGAAATTCTCGTGGAGAAATCAGCTCTGGGCGATGGACATGTTTCTCTGACAAGGCCAGCGAGTGCTAAGAGTTAGAGTTAAGGCGGGAGTTCAAGTTCGAAAAGATATCACGAACCACTGAATTGGGAAAATAGAAAATGTGAAACAATATATGTTTAAACTTCGAAATTCATTGGTGAATTTTGAAATGGTTCCTGTGGGAGTAACTTTCGGATGGCTACGTAGTATATTCGTGGTTGCTAATGGTAACGAGTTTGTTAAAACATGTGACAATCGTTGGCTTTGTTGATCTGTCGTATTCGGTAGCCTTTGGAAGCTGGTACGAAATATACATATTTTGGAAACGGAAGTGTCGGCGTTTTATTTCCTCTAGTTTAAGAGACAGTATTGGAAAATGAAAACCGACATTATAAAGAAAAGGGACGTTTCATAACTTTTGTACCTCCAAGTCTCTCAAAAATCTATATTTTGTCACATATTAGAGGAACTTCAGTGCACATTATCAAAATGTCACGAAATCTCGTGGAAACTAAAAGAGTATACGAAAAATCCGATCCATATTCTGGAAATCATGTAAAGAATGAAACAATTAATGATATCGCGGTTATCTTTGTGTGGTTTTATCTCCGAAAAGAAGCAAGTTGGCATATTGAAATTTGGTAGAAACACAGCTCGTACAGTCTTGAAAAACATATCCAGATTTGGCGGAAATCGAAGATGGCCTTTTTGCGAAATTGCATTTTGAAAACAATACCTTTTTTTAGTTATTCAATTTATCTCGACGACTTTTGAAGTAATTCAAAATGTGGCATGGCCAAGTCAAGTTGATGAAATTCCCCACATTTAAACGAAAAATTCGTCCCGACTGGATAATGTAGGAAGAAATGGCAGCCATTTGAACAAATATGAACTTTAAATCTTGAAATACCGCATTTTCGAAGTAAAGTTTGGCATACCGTCGCAGAGTCTCAGAAGCATTTTTAGGTCAGAATAAAAAACACGTGTCTCATGAGATTTGAAGCAGAACATTATCCCAGAGTTACAAAAGAATCAAAGATCGATATTTTCTGCTGGCTGAATCCATTTGGAATGGACCGTATGGGATTGAAAAGAGTTATTTCAACATGTTATTGTTCTCCATTATTGATTATACATTATTTAATGTTTACCGACGTCACATTAGTAGATAAATATGTTTATTTTTACGTTCATTATTTGACCGTTGACGGATGGAACTCTGACAAAAATTATGCAAAGTAAATTATGTATTAGTCAGCAAATCTACGAACATAAATGTAGTCAAATACCATGCTGATTAGTAAAACTACGTTACCAACTACGTACCCAGGGTTACGTTCCAATTAAGAGGATTGGTTAGTTTGAAATTAAAGAAAATTGTACGTTGAATATGTCAAAATAAGCTAATGAGTATTATTGTTCGGCCATATTTCCATTCTGATCTGGGTATTCGTCATAATCTTCACCCTGTTCCTCGTAGTCTGTTTCCGCTGGTTCTGGGCCATCCGGTGCCGGCGTACTCACGATTTCCTACCAATTTCAAATTTCCAGAAAAAAAGAAATGCAAAGGTTCTACTACATTACACATCAATGTTAGAAAAGTAGTTTAGTAAACAGATAATTTCTAAGGGATTTTTTAATTTGGTGCTTTATAGAAGGCTGTATTCCATAGCTGAACATGCGATTTTGGGGACGTGCTCACCTGCTCAGGTCTCCATCCGCAACCTGGTAACGGAAGGCCGTCCGCACCCAGAGGACACGGTGCATCTAATCCAGGAACACCTTGTTCACCTTTATCACCCTTATCGCCACGTTTTCCTCTCTTTCCCTGTGGTCCCTAAAAGAAATCCAAGTGTCGATTATGCCTCATCAAGGACTACTCTTTCGCCAAGATCAGCACGCGACGTGCAAATAAGGCCAAGCACGATTCAACCGTATGCAAGTTTCCGGATCATCGACTGATGTGTGCATTATTCCTCGCGGGGTGGGATATGCGTGAAAGACGATGCAGGATTTGTGTTTCAGTCGTACGAATACTTTTTTTTAAATTCATTCGATTTCAATGACAATACGCAAGAAATTAAAGATTATGCAGATCGTTTTTTCGTGAAATTTCTTTGACTAATAGTGGTGGCAGCATATAACTTGGCGAATTCAATGCTGCGTCGTTCATGCGAAGGTTCGGAGCCGTAAACGATAGTTCTCGAAAAGGCATACTTACGGATTCACCCTTGGTTCCCCGTTCGCCATTGGGGCCCTGGAAAGGATTAGATAAAAAGACGACGGTTCGTGGTTAGATTTTTGTTCATATTAGGGGATGTGTGTCAGGGAAGCAGTTTGGGAAGCATGCAATGTGGAACATAAAGTTTGGGTAATTTTCCTTTCGTTCTTATCGTAAGGAAAGTATTACTTCGATTTAATGGTGGACAATAATAATGTGAACAACTTCGATGAATAACTGACCTCTGCGCCGGGTATTCCATCCGTACCCTAAAGCAAAAACGCAAAATTGTTCGGTTTATAAAGTGTTATTGTGAATATTTTGATAAATTCTTACATGTGTTAATTTTATTATTTAGATAATAAAAGTTACTTACGGGTAGTCCAGTTTCTCCTCGTTCTCCTTTGGTTCCTGGTTCACCTTGAGCTCCCTGTTACAAATTGGTAAATTCACTGATTTTGTTCGTTACATTAAAAATTATTGTAGAAGGAGAATTCTTGTTTGCAAAGCATCTTATATTTTTATTGCAATTAAAAAAAAAATAACGAGGCTGGAGATCATCGTTGGATATGCTGACATCACTTGTAAGTAAATATTTTGTTATATTATTTAAGTTTATGTTTGATTGTTAAGTAGTAAAACACAAATGTATAACATAATTTAACACGTTCTACGATATACCCTTCATTCTGGCATGCTTTTAAGTTGTTATTCACAACTTAACACTGCAAAACGACAATTTTATAGACTAGACAATAGACTTATTTATGACAATACCACTTTGTTAGATTTTATAAAATATTACCCGACAAATGATCCGTCCTAAAATATATTATCCAATATTGATGTGAATTCAGTATTTTCAATCGACAAGAATAAAGAAGCGAAATAATGTTTGGACTTGAACTACTACTTCTTTTTACAGGAAACTATTATGTTACGTACGTAATGTTATTATTTTTATTATTATACAATCAATATCAGCAGATTTAAGCGCCTTTTTAGGAATTTTTAATTAAAAAACTCATTTTGCAAACAAGAAAGCCCCTTTAATTTGGGTTAGTACAGTTATTTAATCTATTAAACATGACTTATGAAGGATTTAATAAATTTTTTAGCTACACTCTAAATTTTTTAAAGTGAATTTTGAACCAAGTCCGGCTTTGTCAAAAGTGAATGAATCGTTTCCATTTTTATGTTGTGATACATCAATTTGTAACGAAGAACAAAAACCTTTAAAAAGCGATGAATTCTAGCTACTTAACCAATAAATGCAGATTCGATTTTTGGCATAAGTTAGAATCAATTGATTATAGTTTCGAATGTTTTAGAATATTGTCATCTAGTATTGAAGTTTCGTAGATGAGTTTTTGTTTTAATACAATGTTTTGTTGAATTTATGATTTTTTTGCATTAAAAAATACTTTTATCATCTGGTAAATATCTTGTGAAAACTTTAAATCTTATATTAATAAATTCTAAGTGCCTTAAAACGTAGAGCAAAAACTTTAAATCGCCTTTTCTCCACTTTTAATTTTTGCGCATTTTTCTTGCTTTCAAACAATACTTAAACAAAAATATACAGCATGTCGGAATGATTCAAATTGCATTCTCATCGGTATTAAATTCTCCCCGATGTGATCCTACATATATGTTTATACACATTTTTTAGCTTAAAACTGCCTTTAATTTTTATTTCATCATTACTTCCAGGTTTTTTCGGTTCACTTCGAAGATAAACTTATGACAACAAAAAATGTTGTTTTTTTTTATTTCAGACACGAATTACGAGCTCCATCTTGTCTGAATCCAGGAAACTTGAAGATCAAGCGCGTCGGCAAATACTTCACAAGTCCGCCATTTCGTAAAATTTTTACATGAAACAATTTGTATAACATCTTCGATGCCAACTTTAAATATACCCACAACCACGGCGATTGCTTGTTTCTATCCTTTAAGGCAAGGTTACCATGGAAAATTTTTTAAAAATCGATTTTTTTTTTTGTAAATCGCTAGGAAATACTCTCAGGACTAACGTAGAATTAGTCCCGAAGGTCCGAACGACCGAAAAACAGGTATAAAAGAGGGGAGAGCGGAGCAGATTCATGGTGCTGTTATCAAAAGGCAGTAGCTACAGATAAATTACATGACTTCAAACATCCTTCGGCTTTCGATGAAGAAGTGAAAGATCTTTTAGAACCAATTTATGAGGAATTAACCGACGAAAAAGTGCTCGAGAGATGCTTAGGCGCTAATACTCAAAACAATAACGAAAGTTATAACTCGTGTGTTTGGAACATAGCTCCTAAGCACAAGTTTGTTGGTAAACAAACACTTGAAATTGCTGCTTTTAGTGCTGCTTGCATTTTTAATGAAGGGTTTTTACCGATTTTGAAAGTTATGGAAGTTTTGGGTGTTACAATCGGCCCGCAAGCAAGGCAGTACGCTGATAAAGTCAACGACAAACGTGTTGATCGAGCCGAGCTTGAAGCGACTGAAGGATCTAAAGAGCAGAGGACTTCAAGAAGAAACGCAAAAATCCTTGAAAATGGCGCATATGAAGATCAGATAAGAGTAGTGTACGAAGCCGGATTGGATATGAAAGTAAAAATCACTTTACGACGATTTTTCACGAATAAAACAAAAAAAATTTAATTGCGTTTTCCTTGAAACCACGTTTTTTCAACTTAATGACACTCTCATTTAAAAACTATTGCACCTATCGACATTATCCAAAAGGCATTTTACTCTTCAAAGGCCTCTCTATGGTCTGGACTAGGATCTAAAATATTCATTGTTATTTAAAAAAGTTATAAACAATTAAAACTGAAAAAAAGGCAGCCTTTTTTCTGGTCTACATTTTTTATTCTAGTTCACACGATAGCCAATGTCATACAGAATAAGAAACCATTTTCATTATTGCTTGCAGATCATTTTTGGATGAGAAATCATGTCATTGGTCCGGAGGAGGAGCGACTTCGAGCCGCCATTTAGGCAAAAAAGTTGAGAAAAAATATATTTTAATTGTTGATGATATGTATTTTAATATATAAAAAGTTCGATTTCCAAAAACGTTTTTTAGTGTGAATAAAATTTATTTTAAAAAAACACGAAATCCATGGTAACCTGGCCTTAAACAAAACAATCACGAAAAACACCTCCATTTTTACTATTTACATATATATCGCCTCTTGAGGGTGTAGTCTCATGTTCAGACCTAAAAAAATCCTGAAATAAGTCGTCAAAACAATAACAAATATGAGCCTGCACCATTCAGGTAAAATTGCCTGCATTGAAGTAATTTTCACCTTAAGAGAATTTAGAGTGTAGGGTATTATGCTTTTGCAATGTCATCCACAATATACTTGGACACATGTACATTTTTGTAAGTAGTCTTTCCAAAATTTCCGTATTATTCTATTTTATTCGGTTAATAAAAAAGGTACTTGAAGAGTTTAGAAACATTCACAGTTGAATATTTGAACCTTGTATACTATTGCAAGTAATTAATAGTTGAAAAAATATTACGTTAATATTAATAAGATATACTGATTATTTCTAACGAATAACTTAAATATTAACAAATTTCGACGAATAAAAGTACTCACCTTCATGCCGTCTAATCCAGGAACGCCCTGAAAGACAGAGGAAATTAAATAAAACTTGAAGAAATTAAAAGTGAAACAGAAAAGCATAAAAATATTTCTCTCGATCGTGTTTAATGCAAATTAGCTTATATGATCATTTAGCCAGAAAAAATTGTAGCTTCGATGGATTAACGTAATCAAAACGTTTAGACAGAAAATAATGATTACGCACTACTGCAATGAAAACGTAAAAAGCATTGGATAACTCAGCGATAGATTGAAAAATGATTGGAAAAGCATGAGCGCTCGGAGAGAAATACAAAAGAAAGGTTTCACCTGATTAACACACTCCCATGATAAATCCAATGCTTAAACCAACACCCAAGTGTAATCCAACGAACATAAAGTCGGTGACGTATGGTCGCAGCAAATTAACACGTATTTTTCGAACTGTTCTTGAATGTTCGACATCGGCGCGGTTTGCAAATGGACGATACAATTATCAAATTCAGCAGCAGACAAAGGGACCGTTGCTGAAACGGCCGAGCAGCAGCAAGATGCAAAGCAATACACCTCGTTACGCGGAAGGTAATGGGAAGTTAGCGTTATTAATAAGGAATCATCGTTGTGAAGCAAAGGACTCAGGCACATGCACATTCTGTTTATTAATCAGGACATCGTTGAAACAAAAGTATTAGTGTGGTTTCTCGTTAGCTACGAAGGATATCCATTTTTCGTTCTTGGAACGTCTTTTTCGCCACTTAACAAACATATATGTATATATATAGAACATATATATGCACTGTATAATTATTAAAAGTTCCAGTCGTCAATGTGACCAGGATGCAGTCCTTCACTGTGTTTCTTTCACGGTTTAATCCGCTTGATTTTGTTTAACATTAATTCCTTAAATTCTAGATAATCCTACAGCGATAAAGTTTGATTACATTACGTTTAAGTCCTGTATATTACAAGCTCGGACGACTCCATCGGGTCGAACGAGGCACGGTCCTGAAATTCAGTACAGTGCTTCGTCGACGTCATCGTTGCCACACGCTATTAAGTACTTAAATTACAACGAACGTTACACTATGTTCTTTCTTCATATATACGAGCAAAGTCTTACGGTTTTTTTTCCGAAACAGGACGGTAACGCATCGAAAGTATTTTCATTTTTATTTTGCACTTGCCGAGACCGATGGACTTTGTTTGTACATTATAAAAGTAGATTACCAATGTGATCGCACATTAGTCCCGTACATAGATCACGTGCTTATAGCCGCAACTCACGAAGATCTTTAGATTATCCCCGATCGAAGGAATCTCGTTAAGGCGCGTTTTTATTAAACATTGTCCAGCTTTTCTTACGCAAATACATTCATCCGGAACATACTTGGACACTGAATGACGATTCGTTAGTCTTCAACCGGCCGGGTAATTACGCTTAACAGCTTTTTTCGTCTTTTTAACATTTGGACGAACGGTAATCTTAGTTATCCATTACAAATAAAGCGCAACATGGGATGAATCATTTTCTAGATTTAGGAATGTTAGTAGACAGTAGAAAAAATTATTTGAAAGAAATTGTTGTATCCTTTGTTACATTTGATTTCGAGCGAATCACAAGTTTTTCTATTAACGTTCTAATTGGAATCCCTAACTTTATATGTATGGTAAACTGCGGTTTGGTGTATTTCATTACACTGTGTAACTATTTAGTCCCGTAACTTTAACTTTAATCTCTTTTGTGCTACAAGGGGTTATAAGCCTTTGTATATCAAAAGTTAAAATGCTCTTCAAATTTCTGCTGTACTCTTTTTATCAAACGTTTAGGCTCCCCGATATCCTTCAGAATTATTTGAGCAAGAAAATTTACTAAGAAATTCACCGAACGGCAGTTTACAATGTAAATGATCCAGGGTTCTTTTGTCGAAACGCTTACATAGATTCAAGAAATATGGTTATTTCGTGCGCGAAATGGTAACAGGATTTGGGATAGTAGATATGTTTTAACGGTTCCTAAGTCGCGATAATATTTCGAACGAAACCGATACAATAGTACACATTCAAAAAACATGTCTCGCGAGGTATTGGCCATTCAATAATTATCAAACATTTTTCGACGTCGACCTCCGAATCGCATTTCTAAAATCTATGTACAAAAAGAAACACTATGTGGCTCAACTGCTAACTCGAAGGTCGTGTAAAGCGGAACATATTTCAATATGTATATATGTATATTATATATAGGGACGAATTCATTTTGTTACGTTATAATTTTAAAGTTGCTTTTTTTATCTCATCCTCGACCTTTCGCAATCCTTGAACTTTCAAACATCACCGGAGCCCTAAAAAATGCGTTATGGCAAGGCATGACAAAATTGAATTTGTTATTGACACTACGAACATCTGTTACGACCATCCAAAAGCTTAGGAGAAGCTTTAGGATATCGTCTTTATTATTTTTGGTTTCAACGTCGCAATCGCGAGATTTTATGAAATCTAAGATTGCTACCAGTCGCGACTCCATAAAGGACGTAACGGAGTTCCGAATCTCGCGTTGCATATATTCCCTAGCGTTTCGAATTCGCGTTTGGGAACTAAGTACTGTACTGGGGATTTCGAAAATATATGGACTTTGGCAAGCGTATAAAAACATCGACATCTTATGGAGAACTTCTCCTTCTATAGTTAGGTTATAACGACCTGGCGCTTGGAGTGCATTACGCGATTTTGCACGTTGTTTAAAATAAGTTAATTCGCGATCGGTTTCCGAGTCGATATGCTTCTTTTGAAAGTAACGATTGTTGCCATTGTCAGTATTCATTACTTTCGATTACTCAAAGATATTGTGGTGAAGACATTTTTTTCCAGTTTTACAGCAGCGAAATCATCCGTAATAACGCTACTTAACTGTGTGAATATCAGTTTTAATCGCGTGTGACAAAATATACGTAACGTATTCGAAGGATTAGGCTCTGAGCGTAGGTTTACGCCCTAATCCTTATAGGTCTCGGTCGATTTGCGCCAGATAGGTTATTGTCGTTATCTTTGTAGTACCTATCCCGTGTTAGTCGTTAGTCGGATCACCACGCGTCAACCTGTTTTAAGCCAATTATTAATAAATAAGAAAATCGTTAGATACAGCTTCATACAATAGTGCGAAACTACTGCCAATCCAAAAAGGTTTCCGTTTTCACCTAACACATACAAAATTTGTCAAACTCGACGTTGACGTTGTATTCGGTTAGTAAAAATTGACGACTCGTACATGTATTCGCCGTCATTCTATACCCGACGTCGGATTGGCGTGAA
Organism: Trichopria drosophilae; assembly: GCA_030407085.1. Taxonomy (NCBI): domain Eukaryota; kingdom Metazoa; phylum Arthropoda; class Insecta; order Hymenoptera; family Diapriidae; genus Trichopria; species Trichopria drosophilae. The sequence goes on from CM059582.1 coordinate 187,901,684, forward strand.
TTCCCGAAACGAATTTTAATAAAGCTTGGTAGCTGAATACAAACGGGTCGTCGAGGCCGGGTTTTGCAGTCGCGCAATGACGATGTATGGAAACTTAGTGGTTAGTCGGCAAGTAGTGAATGCCCGTGTGTGACCCATAAGCCGCGACTGCTAAACCGGGTCCTCCTGATTTTTAGTTGGCATAAAATCTAGCATTTTTTTACTGAAGAAGGCACGCAACGACGTGGTTATGAGTGAGAGGTCCTCGATCTTACCATGGAGCCGGGCTTTCCATAATCTCCGGGTCTTCCGCTCTCTCCTCTCAAACCCATCGGCCCCTGTAATAACAAAATTATTTAAATATTACCTTATATTAATATGAAAATAATTTTCTTAAGGTCTACATTTATCGTATAAATATGAAAAGTAATCAGAATAAACTGGTAACAAAGATGAAGGATATATTTAACCTGACTAGTTAAAGATTTCCAGTTTGTTATTTACTAAACAATAGATTAGGTATCGTATTTAACAGGTTATAGTTATGGAAATTTATTGTTTTACATCGATTGACTAGAAATAACTTTTATAATTTGTTAAAACCATTATTCAAATAAACTAACTTATTAGAATTAAGTTTGCGTTTAGTTATCTCGATGAATTTTAGTAATAATAATAGCTAAAACAATTATAAAGACAAGAGCTAGATTTTGGCATATTCTAACCATATTGATCAGTTTTGGAACTCCCATTTTGTGGGAGAGAAACCACCTATGCTTCTGGACATCATCCTTTCTCAAATAGCTTCACATTTCATTAGCAAAGTGGTTGCATTGATAAAATACTTATTACATATGTCAAAGAAACAGATACAATGCATGTGCAACCAAAAACAGTGCACAATGTATCCAATTTGATTGAACAATTATGTTGATTGGCAAATTTTCAATATAAAGGAGAAGGGCCCGTAAAGTCTGTTTTTGGCCCTTTAGATTTCACTTTAAATGGACCAAATTGACTTAATGACAATGGAAACATACTTTAAAACTGATTTTAAGTTAAACGGGTGTGTTGTAGGTCATATAACTCTTCAATTTATGAGGTTATTTGTTAAAAAGCAGAAAAATTGTTTTCCGAAACTTATATCCAAATGATCAAGTAATAAGCATAAAACTCATTACTTAGGGGTTTTTGAGGTTGTTGATTACGAATCTGACGTTAGATTTTAAAAATTTAAAGTGATGGATTCAATACGGGGACAAATTTTTGAAAAGTGTTCGGATTCATCTGAAACAGCGTTACTTGTGGTTTTTTTTGAGTCGCAGATTATGAAGCTGACTTTTGATATCAAGATCATCAAACAAAAAATTTAGTGGATGGGAGTAAGTAAGTTATACAAATTGCTCAATATAAAAGTAGTATCTACTCTTAGTGTTCACCAGGAACAGCAAAACATCGGACTGGTAGATATTGCAAAAACCCCATAAGTAACGTCGTTTCTAGTGAATCTGATCACTTTTCAAAAAGTTGTTCACCGTATTGGATCCACCAATTGGAATTTTTTAAATGTAACGTCGGATTCATAATTAGCAATGCCAAAAATCCTCGAGCTTGAAGCTTATTACTTGACATTTTGAATATAATTTTCGTAAACTAATTTTTCTTCCTTTTAACAAACAAAATTACCAATCGAAGGGTTTTATTGCATAAAACGTCTCTCTTTAAGGGAGGAAGGTCCTGAAAAAATTTTTTTTTTCGATGTTTTGAACATTTTTGTACATGTTCTAGAACATCTGAAGAATGTGTCTTTAAATTTTTAAATCAACATTTTTATTAGTTTTGAAATGTCAGCATATTTTCGACCGCAGGTTTGTATCGCGCGGCAGCTTTAAACGCGTTTTTCTCGAAACACTATTTTTTCATACTGCTTGCACGATAACTCAAAAAATAATTATTCTATTGTTTTGAAATTATGTGGAGGTCTTCTTCAAATATCTGGCTATACTCCAAACCCATGGTTGGGATTTTTTAATGAAAATTACGAAATTTACTCAAACAAATTAATTAACAAAAAACGTTCAATTTTTGAAAATCTCTCATTTTTATAAAAATTACTTATTTTTTTGGTTTTATAGGTTTGGAGTATTAAAAATAATGTTAATAACAAAAACCTCTTTTGATTTTTTTGTTTCAGGTAAAAAATAAAGCCGCCATCCTGCAAGCAAATTTCAAAAACACTCGAGTTTGACGCAGTACAGCGCCGCCATTTTGAGAGTTAAAAATAACAAAAATCATATCGTATACTAAGGATGTATCTAACTCATAATAAAACATTTTAAACAAAAAAACAACCTTTAATTTAAAATCAGTTTTAAAGTATTTTTCCATAGTTAATAAATCGATTTGGACAAGTTAAAGTGAAATTAAATGGGGCCAAAAACAAGTCTGATGGGCGCTCCTCCTTGCACAAGGACAAATAAACAGAACTTTTAAATTTTTGGTGATGCTCATAATTTTTAAATTATTCAAACTATACGAATCTCGAAAAACATACTTTTTATTATTTTAACAAAGATTTGACTTTGATTGTCAATGAAAGGTTAACTTTAAGTGTCAAAGAATTTGTAGACGATAGCAAGCGTTAGTAAAAAATGTAAAATTATGTAACTCGCGATTGCACTGGTGCAATTATTTTAAACATTTTTGGACGCTGTTACGACCCTTCAGTTGTCCTACAGATTTTAGGTCTGATATGTAACTAGCCGTTGTAGGGAATGGCTTATAAGTTAAGTTGATGTGCGCAAGTTTATTACAATGTTAAAGCACTTTAATAACATAAAATAACTTTTTATGCAATGTATAAATTTTGTTGCATCGAAATTGTGGCCCGAAATAATCTAAAAAAGTTATAGGTGGTATTTATTCTTAGAACCAACAGGAAGGATCTTAAAAGATGTCACATTGTTCAACTGACCATTTATTAACAGAAACTGTATTGGTAAAAATACATTTGTATTTCTTATCCACTAGAAACGGTCCACAAGAAAAAAGTAATATGGACATGAAATATTTCTCCTTTAAACGAACACAAATTCATTTGCAAATTGGAAACAGCGCGTAGATAAAATATTTATCCAATTTTTGTTGACGGCAAAAATTAAAAGTCTCGAGGAATTGTCCATAGATCCATACAAAAATTTCGAGTAAAACACTGAGAAATATCTTGTATACAGTTGAACTATCTTGGGACATTATTCTCAAAATTTAGTGAATTATGACGTAGTATTTATTTTTAATCTTTTTAAAAAGTATTCTTCATAGCGTAGTATCTATGCAAATTATATATTACACCGAAGTAAGTCTCGTAGATATCACAAACGTTATGAAACACACGTGTTCGTAATTCACCGCTGCTACTGTTCTGTTCAACCTTTGCGAAGAATTTTCGACTGCGGTAGTTATCTCTGGTTATCTCTCTTATATCATCTGCAGTGCGCGTTTATATTACACATTATGTTGAAGTCTTTGGGATAGTAAAAATGATATGAAACAGAGAGTGTACGCTTTTTCCCATTACGAAATATTTTCGGCAGCATCTATAACAATATTTTAACCTATTTTTTCTAAGACCTGTCTTCTGAAGGAAGACAATATTAAATTTAATAAAGGCTTTATCTTTCTTGTGAAATTGATTTAGACAGAAAGCTTGCTAGGTCTGATGTTATAGATAGCGTAACTAACTGGAACCCGTTAACGATTTATTTTCGTATAATTAGTTTTACAAATCTGCATTCTGTCGATTAGTTTTGCCCTAATTTGAGCACCAAATTAAAGCCAGTTTTAGACACTGTAAAAATGCGGAGTTAAATCGCTATCATATTTAACACCGATGAGAAATTGATACATGCAATCACCGAGACCGGTTAATATTATCGATGTTAAGATCTCGATGTTAAGATCTTGATGTGAAATCGATTTTAAAAAATTATGAAATTTCGAAAAATGTTTTGAGTTCGGGCTCCATTTACAGATACGAATAGATTAAAATCAACATACCCAAACCTTTAAAAATTAGCCGATGTGTTATTTCTTGGAAAGCATCTAAATTGTAAACGAAGACCTATTGATTTATTATGTAATACATATGGGCGAGAAAATAAATCGTGCCGATGTCACCACGAAAAAGTGCACACCGATGATGAACATCGTGCAGGAAGCCAACGAATTTTTTAAGCCGGTGACCAGAATTTTTCCAAAGCTACTGAAATACTTTTTGAAACTTGGCAATATTATTCAATGCATCAAAAGGTAGTGTTTGATGAAAAAAATAGGATTTTATGTGAAATATACGTTTTACATAAAATAAAATACCTCCTTTTAGTGATAATCGCACCATTAACTGTGATGTCCCTTCAATTTTGTGAAAAATCCATATTTTTTATCTTTTAATGAAACGCTACTGTATAATGTTGTTTAACTTGATACGTCGTCATTTTTTGTTTCAGATGATCTTGTTTGCTACAATATTGGTAACCGCAAAACATAAATAAAAATAAATTTTGTTACAATTGTAACCCAACTACGTAATATTTTCTAATAAAAAGAAATTCTTAAAGGTGTTTAATATATGTACTACTAGAAGATGTAATGATAGTTCAAAATAGTTTTGAGATTTTCTTTAAAAATATTAATAAATATGCGCTTTTTTTACGCAATAAATGGCGTTAACCTGTTAACTCCATATTTTTAGCAGTGACTGCAGAAGAATACGTAAAAGAAAGTATTGCAAAAAGAAACAAATAAAATATTGTTTTACACCGATGTTCTTAATCGTCATGTTTCAAATAATGTTTCGCGCAAAATGTCACCTAACTTAAAATATCAAATCGCCAAAAAAACGCTATAAGAAACATAATCTACATAATACCTCTTCACTTTCATTTGTTTTTTTTTAATTTATTGATCCCATCTTTAAAAAGCAAAAAAATCTACTCCTTTGACAAGACTGGCTCCATTTTCATTCTACGAATTTTACAAATAATCAGTAATACAAAATAACAAAAATTCTAAATGTTGGTTCTAATTGCATATAAGTATGATCCAATTAATAAAATCGGTATTTGTGATAATATATTGACGAAAACCTGTGGTGATAGCAATTTTATAACCGTAGAATTTAATCTAATAACAAAAAGAACTCATTATTTCATTAACTTACTCTATTTCAAACTTTAATAGTGGCAAAAAGATAGTAAATTTTTAAAAGGATGATTGGAGTTTGTCTCGTATGATAACCTGACCTTCTATTAACTAATTCTACTAAAAATCAATATGGATATTCCACTAATGACTAAATTTGATTAGTATGGATATTAACGCTAATTATGTTATGACTATAGTTAGAATATAGTACGACTATGTTATGTTATCACTACTTGCGGTTTATTGATCAATTTCAGCGAAAGTACTAATATATCCCTTAACGACATTTCTGTCAGGCAAGTTCACCGTAACATTATAATATTCTAATAATAACAGGCGCGTGAAGTGTCTGCCTCTATTGTACTAATATTATTATATTTGTATCGCCTAAAAATATGCAGAGACAAAAATGAGTTTTACACCTACGATCGATTTCTTTTTAGAATTGACTTAAATTTAGGCATTAAGTCAGAATATGGTATTAAAGCAAATCCTTGCTGTCTTGAAACTTAAAAGAAGAGGTTACCATTTCTCATTTTGAGACTGGAAGGCTTACAACAATCATTATTCGCGGTGATCCCGAGGTATGTCTTATTAACAGCTTAAAATGAGACGATCATGGTGATTGTGTTAAGCTTTCTGGGTCAATTTTTCTTCAAGCCACAAGAAATATCCAAACTAAATCGCAATTACAATCTTATTTGAGACAAACACACAATACGAGTAAAAAACATAATATATAACATCCAATTTAAAAAGTGATTGCTTAAATAATGTCAGCACGAAATTATTTAAAATAACAATGAACTTTGATATCTTAAATTGTTGATATTTTTGAAATTCAAGATTTTTCATGTAATATTATGTACTTGTAACAATGCAAAGTCGATGTTATAATCATTAATACGCTATAGAAAGAAGTTTTCTTTATAAAAAACTTTTTATTCGATGAAAAAACACTTCAAATCATCAACCTGTGGTTCTGTTTATTTAGTAGTGTTCCATACTACCTTCGTGTCTACTAATCGAAGACTAAAATTAAGTTGAACAGCAAAGTTTTATTTTCAGGTGTATAAACTCTGCGTCTCGGAATAAACTTTCCTCACATTGTTTTTTTTCTCAATGTCGACTACTTTGTAACTTTCGTACTAATACAAACTTTTGTCGCTAAGTTTTATTGCTGGTTTTAGTTTTCATTTCTATAAAAGAAGTAAAATGAGACATGGTAAAGCCAGCGTTTTATTGCACCACTTCACGTTTCTTCCTTGATGAAATATAAATTTACTTAATTTTGTGTACATTTTTATTTTCTGAAACTTTACATAATTAAATCTACGATTTTTTATTAAAGTTGGCTAGATACTTTTTTGATTTTTGTATACATCGTACATATAAGTTTAGTTATTGCAAATTGAATTTAATGCTATTTAAGTATATTCAAGTATTATTGCGATATACCTGTAATTACCGAAAATGATAAAATGTTACTTCAAGATACAATTCATACTAAATTTGTATAATGTAATATAAGTGAATAATTGTAAACAATAAATATAATATGAAAAGAAAAGGGAACTACTATAAAATCAGTGTTATAAATTAACTCCGATTGGCGTTTTCCAAACTTATAAGAACTCGAAGATTTTTTATTGCATTTTTTAGAAATATCTAGTTTTTATGATTAAATATTGAACTTCAATTCTTAGTAGCGTTTACGCACGAATCAATCTAAAAGTTTAGATTTCTTAAGCAAAATGACGCTGTAGTCGACGTTTTGGTTTCACATATCGTGCACAAAACTTCCTGATTACTAAATATGTTTCAATCAAATATTAAGTCAGAACCCAAATTCAATATTTAACTGGAAAGATATCGGACAACCAAGTTTTTTCCAAATTTAGGAATTGTCTCTATTTGTTTCAGGCACATTGGACTTTTTCAATGAACTGGTTAATTATGTTTTCGAATTCATGTTCATTTTAACGAATATGTATTATATTCTAATATAATGTGATCAACAATACAGTATAAATTAAACAAAATATTTAAAAGAATTATATTTTACGTCAATTAAAATAATACCCCAGAAAATTTATTGTAAAATAAAAAAAATGTTTCAAGGTGGAAATAGTAACATTTATGTAATCTTTCGGCGCATTTGGACATTTAATTTTGTTTCATTTTATGGACGTGTTTATTACTATTGTTAAACATATTCTAGTAATAAATATTTATTTATAATGGGTAAAATGAAAATAACAACTTACAGGCAATCCCATTGGACCTGGATCTCCTTTCGGACCTTTTTCGCCCTAAAATTAGAGAATGAAAATGTTAGAAATGCCAAGTATAGATAAAAACACACTACAGAATTTGAGAGGTATTTTACGTACACTTAAGTAAATTAATTATTGCAATAATGACACGGAGAGAAAATTATAGGTACTATGCAACATTTTTGTTTGCATTCTGATTGTTGTGGCTAATTTTAATGTTCGATCTTGCTGGAATATTGTTATTCTGTACCATCAACAACCTTAATAGTGTAAATGCAAATAATAAATGTGTTAAGAATAACAATTTTATTTGAATCGATTACAACAAAAATTTTGAAAGTTATACTTTATGGCGTAGTTAGGTTCTTCGCTGTTAGAGGCGATTTCATATACTGAGAGCACTGACGTAGAATATCACATTTTGCTATTCTGACTAGGAATTCGAAGGAACACCCATATTTTTAATAATATATACTACACTGAGAAAAAAATCCATAGTTAAATTGACTATATCACATAGTTGGAAAAATATAGTTAAAACTACTATGAAAAATAGTTAAATTCACCACTTTCATAGTCGATTTTACTATAATTTTGTTACACCAACTATCGCCTCATAGTTAAAAAAATCAACTGTGTAGAATGATTTAAATAAATATGACAAATATAGTTCAAATAACTATAATCTAGTGTAGTCCTTATTTCACACTATGTCTCGTAGTAAATCTTTATATTTACTATTGTTCATAGGTCAAGTTCGTATTTAGTATAAATCCATAGTAAATATGCCGCACCCCGTGCGTTTTGATGCCCCCAGGTGGCGACACGGCCTCTTTCCTTCAAGCCTGCGGCTCCCGTTATTGAAGCGGATTTTCATTTGGTCAAAAGAAGGAACGTCGGGAGTCAAGATATGATAAGACATAATCCATGTCGTATACGTACGTGTATTTATCCACAGGTTACACGACATTGAAATTTGTATGTATAATGGCATTGCAAAATACATTTTTTAACTGGTTAGATTGTGACATCCACAAACTTATCGTAGTATTGATTTTTTGTTTTTCTATTTGTTTCCTTGTCTATCTTAAATAAAGGACGACGGGAGAAAAGTGGAATTTTCATATGCTATGATATGTATAGTTTACAAATATTTTTAAAAAGCAAATATTGACTCCTTTTCATATTTTTATGACAATTTCTCTCAGTGAAGGTAGTAATTTTCTGAAATGGGTATTTCAAAATAGTTGAGTCTATTTGTCTATTATGATAAGTAGCATTTTAAATCATGAAACAATAGTTAAACTTTACTATTTCAGAATACTTATTTTAATGGATTACTATGCCTCGTCCTCATTTCACGCTATGTTTCATAGTAAAAAAATGGTCATTTCAACTACTTTTGAGTGTATACCTTTATTATATTTTTCATTAAAATATTTAATTAATTTTATTATTATATTTTAAAAATCGGCAGGTTTATCTTCGAAATGCAAAACAGAATAGTAAAATAGTTGGAACATTTCTATGTACATTGACAAAATAATTCAAATATTTTCATTAAGTAGTGCTTAAATGGACCCACAAATATACATAGTTACATTATTGTTTATATAGATGGCGTTCTATTTGTAGAGTCAGTGATAATATCAGATAAAATCTACTTTCCATATTCTGATTTCTCTCCATGTAGAATAATTATCCATATAAAAGATAATATAAGGAAGATATATAGAATAGCCAGGTATCACATAATTAAAATTATAATAAGATAACAGAATGAAAATCTTCCTCCAGTTATTGTATGATATGATTGGTTATAAATATTATTAATTATAGTGCTAGGGATGTAATATATTAAATTTACTAACACTATCACCCTTGTGGCCATCGAATCCGCGCTCTCCTTTGATGCCAGGCGGCCCTTGTAATCCGGCAACTCCAGGTGGCCCGGGTGGCCCGGGAGGTCCCATTACCTGCGCATAAAATTAATTAGGGATACGTCATTTGCTAAAATTTAAACATTATTTAGTAAGGGAAACTGGCCTCAGACGGCAAAATTTGTGAAATAGATGATTGATATATGCACGATTTTTATGATGATTGCATGCGTGTTAAAAACGTAGTACTGTATTTATTTCTCAATTTTTTGTCTTTAACCCTTTGCCGCATAGCAGAACATACGTTGTCCCACCTAGATGCATTTATATTAAATTACTTTTCTCGTAAAATTTTTCCATGTCTTATAGAGAATTTAAATTGCTATAAAAAATTAATTTCCTCGTTAATGATATTAATGTAATTGTTATTATCAAATTTATATATGAGGTGCTTTGAGGTCGCTGATTACGAATCGGATATTAGTTTTACGAAATTCAAAATGGCCGTCAACAAATATTAAATACACCTCCATTTGAACAAATTTAGTCATCTATAAAATGTTTGTGCGGCATATTTGATCCGCCATTTTTAACTTGGCACGAATAATAACGGGTAAAATGGCGTCGATTCCAAAATGTTTCTATGCCGTAATGGATTCGTGATATTTAGTGAACTAAAAATAACACCTGATTGGTATTCAAGGACCCCTAAAACCCGCGAATAACAAATTTTCTTCTAATGGTAAATTTGTTCAATTTTTGTCGGTCACCCATTTTGGAAATCTAAAAACTGTCATCGCATTTGTAATTAACAACAATCCTCGACTGTTTAATTACAAATGAATTCAATGAATTTTGAAACATTCGTCCGCCATTTCGAATGTTTTAAAACCGACTTCAAATTCTTAATCAGCGAACTCGAAAACTTTAGTGTAAATATTTTGTGTAAAATACTGTTCATCTGAAAAATATATGCCGCAAAGGGTTAAGAGGTACCAACGATTTCGCCAAAAATTGTTTGTATCTATTTTATACAAACGGATGCTAGTTTGCCAGTTGATCCTAGCAAATACTGGACATATACTGTATAAATTATTCTATTGCTATCACATATGGTACCAGGACTATTTTTAGAAATATTCGAATTAAGCTAATTAAAAAACCACAATATATTTGAAAGATTATTAGATTGCTTTATTACCTGACTGGTAAGTGTTAATTAACTATAAATATTCGGGCATTGTCTATTTAAATTGGAAATGTCCGATTTAAAAGTTATGTTTTTCAGAACACTAGAAATTTTTATTACGTCATCATCATATAAAAGGAATAATTTGCGTCTCGCACTAAATTACACACTCGAAAACTGAAGAAATTGTCTCGAAATATTTTTATCTTTCACGTAATAAAAATTTCAAGCGTTGAACTCTTTTTTTGATTGGACAATTAGTTACAATTAAGAAATCTTTTTTATTGAGGCAAAAATGCGTACCTCTTGTATCACAGGCGATGTTCTGAGTGCACGGCATTTATTGCGGGAATACCTACAATTCTATTAACAGAAGAGAGTTTGTAGATGAAGTATCGATTGTTCATATAAAAAATAATCGTACCTATCATAAACAAATATTTGTTTATACTTCACATGATCTATTAGATACATGTTTTAGTTAAACGCTACACATTGTAACATTCTGTTAAAATATAAAGTATTAAATAATCGTATCTTTTTCTTAGTGATTTATAACGAGTGAAATATTGCGAAAACAAAAACTTATTTGAATACTTAACTACATTTAATAATTATAATTTCTTAGCTGAGTTATTTTTTAAAGCATGAACATATGTAAGTAAAACTTTATTGTACATACAAATTCTTATATTGCATTATTTAATATAAATTTATTGATAATAAACAACATGTGAATAATTCAACAAAATCTGTAATCCAATGAATGAAACGATTGATGATACAATGAAAATCTTATATTGCGAATTAAAAATACCATTTGTAATGAAAATTAAGCGTGACAAGCAGCAAAATATCTTTTTAGTGATTGACAAACTGTATTATTATTATTATTACCATTTTGGATTTTGTTTTGATTTTCTCATACTCCCGAGGTTATAACAATCAACATCATGGACAATTAATAGTAGTAATAATAATAATACATAGATACAAACTACAATATATGCAAAAAAATTCAGAAATTACCATTAAATTTATCAAAAGCGATTCCCGAGAGGCCAGTCTCCCCTAATAGCAAATCGTCAATTTATTTGAATTACTTTGAAAAAATAATTTTTCGAGTTTTAAAATGATGTAAACGATTGCACAATGTTTATCAAAATATATATATGTTAACAATTTTTGAGTTTTTAGAAATAATAAATTTAGAAATCGAAAATATTTTATGTAAATCATCTGAACTTAGTCAGGACTGTCTGTTCACTTTTAATATTTAGTAGAAATACTTTTTTTCCATTGTTATTAATATTTAAACAATTTTTGTGTAAGAATATATTAAACATTTATATGATTTAACCATATAACCATAAACATTTATTAGATTCACCTTTTCATTATAAAATGCGACGAGGACAATTTTTTTCGTCACTCAATGACAATGTTTCTACTGATTTGAATGAGTTAGTTAACTATTTGTAAATAGGTGATAAAAATAGTTTTTCAACAATATGAAGTTTGTGCATTTAAAGTGAACTACGTGCAACATTGATATTGATAAGGCAATTGAATGCATTCTAAATTTATGTTTGTAATTATTTGAAATGAATATGTTCACTCACCGTTTCTGATGCATTGATTTCAAACGTGCCGTCACCCTACAAAATAAAAGAAAAGTTTTATGCCTTTTTTTGTGTTCACTTCATTCAGTTCTTAGCATAGAATATCTTGTACTAAAATTCATACCTGTCGTCGTCTTAATTTTTTGTACTTCTGCATTGGTCCGGTCAATTAGACATGGAACAAAGAGTTTGTATTTATAGGACATTTTCATCAATTGGTGTGAGAGTAATTTTTTGTATAACAAGTAAACGCTTATAAATAATGTTTTATAAACTCACCGATTCCCCTTTATCTCCTTTCTCACCTTTCGGCCCTGGGTAACCCTAAATGCATATTGTGTAAACTTAGCAATGAATCTTAATTTATGATAGAAATTAGATTCTTTGAGTATTTATGGAAAAGTTTGTTTAGATAAAAAATCATATAATGTCATTTTCTGACACATGACTGAACTATTTGTTTGGTATCTTTGTCGTGTGTTCAATTTTTGTTTTATATTTTTGAAATATACTTCATGTAAATATTGGATGGTATATAAGTTAAAGAGACTTACCGGTGGACCTGGTAATCCAGGAGGACCCATGAGACCTGGAGGACCAATATCGCCATAGTCTCCTTTTGCTCCTTCCGGTCCAGAAGAACCCTGACGAGAAGACATTCATTAAAAGCAGAACAAAGCTTGAAGGTTTATGTTTATGAAGTGATATAAATAAAATGATTCCTAAATACAAATAATTATAAACGAAATATGTATTGGGAGCCAGCTTACAGGTAATCCAGGTGGCCCTTGAATACCAGGCTCGCCACCAACACCATCGAGACCAGGTGGGCCTTGAGGACCAGTATCTCCTGGTGGTCCTGTAAGTAGAATATCAATGTTTATTAAATAAATGTCCAGTAGACTGCGGTTACTTCAATTATTCTAGCTTATTCCAAACTTAGTAACCCTTTTTCATTTTAATATTTCATGTTTTAATATATCTTTGCACCAGACAAGAGATTCCTCGTAGGACATTAATCATTTTTGTATTGATCAGTATTGATCAGATTGTGCCTGAATCGTCAGCAGCACATCTGCAGAGCAACGATAATCTACCTGATTTACCCGATTCGCCTTTAGCACCCTTCACAGATACACCAGATTCACCCTTAGGACCTGGAAGTCCCGGCAGGCCTCTCGTCATCATCATACCGCCTGGTCCTCTGAATCCCTACAAACCACACTTCAAGGTCAGTCCAGCCAGATCCTCCACATTTGTAATTTGCTTTATTAGTTGGTTTTCTTGTTATTTACGACGCGTCAGTTTTAGTCTTTCATGGAGAAAGGAACACGGATACAAGGAAGAGGATCATATTAAGTGTAACTTTTATCTACTTTACTACTGTATGTTACTACGTGAACTGTGTCTATACAAAATAATGCAGATACAAAACAATTCAGACTGTTTCCTGATAATTAAATCAGATATATTTAGTTGAAATATCGAGTTTGATATCCGGTTCTTTCTGTTTCTGTTCTCCAACAACTGATATTGCAGAGGGGACTACATTTGCGAAATTTTCATAGCAAATTTGTTTTAATTACTAAATTTAATGACGAAACTGTTTAGTTAGTACAAATTCATTTGAAATTTAGCTCATGTTTCATACCGACACGATAAAACATTGAAGGGCTTAGTTTGAAATCTGAGAAGTATCTTCCTGAAGTTTGCAATTAAAAGTTTCGAACTGCTTCTGTACTTCTTAATCAACTTCTCTTGAAAGTAATTTTGTTGTTTTTATTTTTATGCCGTTGGTATATTCCGAAAGCAATTTAATAATTGAAAAGAGCAACGGCATTTACATCATGTGTTAATTAAAATTCTCAAACTATTTACATTGTAAGGATAACTTATTTTCGCACTTCTCCGGTAACTCGAGGATCTGCATTGTTTGTATCTAAAAAATTCTTGGAGTGGGTGATAAGTGTATCTACGTTACTATACAATTATTCCTACAAAAAAAGGCATGCAACAGTTTTATTAGAGGGTACATATAGTTATCACAATTTAAAATATACAAATCATATCAAATATGTTTACTGAAATTTTCATTACAAATGAGATTAAATAATTGAATGGATAAATTTTATATGTTTATTTCATCAAATTGTACGGATGACACTTTCATTTTCTTTCTAGATTTTTATCGGTATTTTTTAAAACTTTTTTATTTATTTAGAATTGTAATGAATTTTGTAATGGTTTGTAGTAACTATTTGCTTTTTCCGCAGTTTGATCTTTCTTTTATTCACACAATAAATTAAAATTTAACGTTTTAATTATTCAAAGAAGGAACGTTTTTTTTCAAATAAATATACTATAGAATGAAAACGAAACTCAAATTAGAATAGTTTGCAAACCTAATAAGGAGAGTTAAGTTTCAGAATAATATTGATTTTAAAAATTAGTCGAGAAGTGAAAAAAGTTGTAATTGGTCAGATGTTAAAGTTTAAGTTACACGATAAGATAGTTACTTAATAATAAGATTTAATATAATCAATTTATATATTATACATAAGTAAGTAAAGTCAGGTATGGGGATTTAGAATATTATTTTAATACTAAAGTTTATACGTATATTAACTTGTAAATTTCGTAGTTTCTACAGGTTACAAATTTCTGTTTAAAATTTCTTCTGGTCACGAAAGCACGTTATAGTCAATTTATGACTATTTACCATAAAAATTATTTCTCTCAAAGGAAATATACTTATTATAAACTAAATTACTTTAAAGAATTGTATATTTTTATTTTCATAAATAAGGAAGTAAGTAAGATAAACCAAAATTTCCTTACAAAATTTCATAAGAGAACGAAAAATTAATTATAGTCCATCAAGTATTAAGTAAAAGTATTAAGTGAATTTTACTTTTTTTCGATATTTATGAAGATTATTCTTAGAATTAATATTAAGAAAAATATTGAAAATTCCGTTATTGCTGACAATAGGTTTGAAGTTTATATCGATCATTGCGTAAACAATAACTCAACCATTCATAAAGCAGTTTGATTTATTTAGCATGAGATTGTATTAACTTATAATAGTACAATCTTAATCTTCTTTTTGTAGAATTTATTAATTACTTCGCTAGTTGCTTATTGAGCTACTTAATCAGTGACATATCAGGGGTTTGACAGTCAGTAAGTATAAAAACAGCGGGTACTTTTCAATAAATGGCCGATATAAAATGTCAAGAAATGATACTTACTTCTCGACTAATTGCAAATTATTAATTTTGTCGTTTAATTAAAGGAGGATGACCACGAGCATATGTGATTTCGGTTACGAGATGGAACCTCTGACACTAATAAATTCCGTTAGAGTATAATGAGATCTAACACCAAATTCGAGTGTTTTATCATCTGGAAAGTTTAAAAAATCGTTATTGAAATCGCGGATTTTACATAGAAAACAAAGGAGTATCTAAGT
Organism: Trichopria drosophilae; assembly: GCA_030407085.1. NCBI lineage: Eukaryota > Metazoa > Arthropoda > Insecta > Hymenoptera > Diapriidae > Trichopria > Trichopria drosophilae. The sequence goes on from CM059582.1 coordinate 187,917,304, forward strand.
AGTAATTGTCAGCAATCTTTTGTTGGCAACAGACCGTTACTACTTAGATTACTTCATTTTTCTACGTATTATCTGCGACTTCAACTACGGTTTTTAAACATTCTCATACGATAAAACGCTCAAATTTGGTATTAGGTGTTTGTGCTTATTATACCCTAACCGAATTCATAAATTTTGGAGGTTCCATCTTCGGGGCGGAAAACATCTATGCTCGTGGTCATCCTCCTTTATTAACTCTCTTTTTTAAAAAATAATTTGAAAATAAATTGAAATTGATTAAAAATTTATTAATTAATTCAATGATGCACTATACTAACCAACGAAAAACTGGATCAGTAAAATATATTTCATTCAAAGTTTATTTAAAAGAGGTTTATTTTTTTGTGGGAGTAAAACTCATTGAATATAGAAACTTTTGACACCTTTTATTTCCAAAATTTTAGTTCAGAGCAAGAGTTACTTCTGTGCAGTTATTTAAAAGTGCTAACGTCTTTAACACAATTTGAAGAGCTCTACATACACAGTTTTTCTAATTCCCTATGTAATCTTTTTAAGGTGCTTAGACCCCGGGAAATCATATGTTCGGGGAAATTATTTAGTATCGTTTACAAAAATGTAATTTTCATTACGAATGATATTGTTCGAAAGAGAAGGCATTATTCTTCTTGTAAAAAATGTAAAGATGCAAAAATAATTTGTTAAATGATTTTTTGTAATGACGCAAATTTTTTTCTTATCGCCTTTTTTTCTTAATCTTTTTATAAAAAAAATAAGCCGTCATTCGTTAAATTCTATTCGGTTTAAAAAAATGTTTGACAGGCGATAAGAAAAAAATTTGCTTCATTAAAAAAAATTATTTAACAAATTATTTTTGCATGTTTAAATTTTTTTCGAAGAAGAATAATGCCTTCTCTTTTCAACAATATCATTCGTAATGAAACTTACATTTTTTAATACATTATTATATATTTTTCTCCAACGTACGATATTCCACGATTTGGTGGGTCTAACCACCTTAAAAATGCTAAGGAGAGTTTTGCACGTGACATTGTATACTGTTGACAATGTTTAATTAATTTAAAGTTACTTGGCACGAGGTAACAAAAATCCTACACTTTAATTTTACCTTTAGCTGCTATTCAATTTTAAAAGTTTATTTCCTGCGATTAAATCTTAAATGAAAGTGTAATCAGTAAAATTTCAAGAAATCAGTAATTTTCAATTTATAATTGTCATAATTATAAATTTATATTAATTTTCATCATTTATTTATTAAGTAGAAGCAACATCAATGTACGATATAGTTAATCATCAACAATAACAATGGGGACTATGTCCTTAAAAGAAAATTTCAGCAAAACATCAATAATAATATTCAAATGCTTATATACACACTATATACACAGAAAAGAATAACTCAAATCTACTTTAGTTTATTTAATCTACTATTATATATAAGATTTTGCACATTCGATACTTACACGCTCCATAGAAGAAGAGTCACAACCTTTGGCGAGCTTGCGCGAGCCTCGGGCCATGGCAGGTGTATTAGTGATTAGTGAATTGTAGTACCAACACACATAGGAAGTAGTAGTAGGTGGGTTATTCGCTACGTAAACACAAATTAGTTACAAGCTACCTACGTCGCGAGAAATATGACGTACAAGTAGTATACACCAAGCTACTATGTACATATGTATACGTGTACATTGGGCGGATATACATCAGTGAAGTGCCGTGTACGGGAGAACTCGTCGTTAAGTTGAGTACGTGCTCGGCTTTCACGTGGACCAGCCACTTAACGTCGAGCCATAAAGCCTCAAATCTCGGATTTCAGGGGCCTGTCCCCTGGCACGTACGCATTTTCATCCTTTAAAATAGCCCACAAGTACTCGAGTGTCAGTGCGAGCTATTTGTATTATAACGAAGTGAAGATGAGAGAAAAACAAATTGAATGTTACTTCCCTTGTCATGAACAAATCACGTATTTACACACTGGGGCCCCACATTAATTTCTAAAATAATGCGTGTTTTTATTTTTAAACCATCATCTCTGACATGTTTAAAAATGTCCTAAAATTTAATTACATAATTCCTTAAAAAAGTCTAGATTTTAAGATGGCTAATGAGAGCATTATTTCATTTTCGTTTTATGAAGGATTATGCCCTCGAGAAAAAATTCTTACACTTAGAGCTAAAACCTAATATTAAATTCCATTATTTAGTCACTTGAGAAAGTGTAAAAATCGTTTAAGTCGCGTAAAAATCGAAGTAGTAACACTCCTCGCCGTGTCTGGTTTGCAGTAGGTGTGGACCGTTACTACTTAACAGTCGCGTGGTAAAATACAAAAATGTAAGTAGTAATAGTCCCTGCCGTGTCTGTTTTGAAGTAGGTGTGGACTGTTACTACTTAACAGTGGCGTGGTAAAATGGAAAAATCTAAGTAGTAACAGTCCCCGCCGTGTCTGGTTTGCAGTAGGTGTGGACTGTTACTACTTAACAGTCGCGTAGTACAATGACACATTCTAAGTAGTAACAGTCTGACCATGTATTCCTCGCAGTGGGTATGTAATACAGTCATCTAAGTAGTAACAGTCAACTCCGCATTTATGCAGCAAGTACAGACTGTTACTACTTAATAGTCGGGTAGTCAAATGTAGTACTTTAAGTAGTAACGGTTAACACCGGTTTTTGTTTGCTGTACGCTCCGATCGTTAGTTCTTACATCACTAAAATGCAATATTTTAAGTAGTAACAGTCTAGTGGTGTTATTGGATAGACATATGTAATTCAGTCATATAAGTAGTAACAGCCAACAACGCATTGCCTCCGGTGTGAACTGTTACTACTTATCCCACCAGTAAACTGAAATATTGTAAGTAGTAACAGCCACTGTAGACAAAACGAGGTGCTGATATTTACTACTTAGAATACTTCAGTTTACTATGCGATATCGACAAAGATTTCTTAAACTTTTCTCTTATGATAAAACAATTGAATTTGCTTTTAAGTGTTAGTCTTTATGCTACTATAACCTTCATTGTGCATTTAACAACAGTGAACTTGAAATATATTTTTGTAAACCATTTTTTAAATTTGAGGGTGGCAGGTGATCGTTTGACTTGAATTAGGGAACGAGTTCTCGCGTACAAGACACCAAGTGATTAATCTACGATTGAAACGATACTTACGGTGATTGTAAAGTCGTTAACGCAAAGATAGCAGCTCGAGCAAAGGCTCAGCAGGATTGGCTAGTAGTGGTGTTACATCCCTAAACTTCTGCCAGTGATCTCAGAAAAACATCTCCATTTATACATATCAAGATTCGATTTTTCGAAAAAACCACCCATTTGCGAAAATGAGCGATCGCTTAGTCGGATCGCAATAGCGTTAGGAAAAAAACGTGTTATTTGCTGCCACCAACGTATCATGTGCTCGGAAAACCCGACATTAAAATTCGAGCGGCTACCGCGCAGTTAGCGCCAAAAAGCTACGAAGCGGATTCTGAAAGCATTGAAGAGAGATGAGAAATGAGAGTAACGCGCCGAGAAGCAATACAAGCGACAGCGCAAACACGAGATAGATGAAGATTGAGCGGAAAAGCTTGGGTGAGCGAAGCCGATCGTTACATCGGCAACGGTGTATGGCGTCCTTTTTATCGTCCAAAAATTCAATGTGCATAGCGCGATTCTCATTCAAGGTTTGACGTGACAAATGCAACAAAAAAATAAATGCCTTTGCGGAGGCAAAAATGCATGCGCGGTGTAAATACTCGAAATTGCGACGGGCCCGTGCTAATCTCGACGAGAACGCGAGACACTCGAGTCGGTAAACATCAGAGACTCGCGTTGGAAAGGTTTAATCTAATTGTTGTTCCAACACTGAGAAACAACACTGAAATATGTTTCTTTACGCTATCTTCCTCCAGCTTCGCCTTGGTCTCTCTCGGGAACATCTGCTTTCGGCGGAGAATTATAAGCTCCGGTACGAAGCTCGTACATTATGGTCCAAAAGTCTCACGTCGTCGAAACCGCCCTTACTCTTTACCATGCAAAGCAATTTGGCCGTATAACTTTCTCATTTTTTTGTCCTGCATGAAATCACTCGGATTTTTTGGGGGCTCTGTGGACCATTTCCGATGTCACGACCCTCGAAAAACCTCGAATAACGCACTTTGACATTGTAATGTATTCCTGAATAATGCAGCATGCGAGTCTAAGTGAATGCAAATTACCAATACACTAGAGTCAAACGTACGATACAAGCTGGTGTTCATGCATGCGGTTCACGTGCAATTGCGATCCTTATGGAGATTTGGCGGAATTTGACTTCTTTTTGGCGGGATTTGTGAAGTTTGGTATTGATGGATTGATTAGTTCATTCAAATAATGATGCTGGTTAAACAATCGAGAATCGGTCGGAGGACCTCGCTGAAGCTTACCCTCTTCCCTTGTTTTCCGCGAACTCCTCTCTCGCCGCTAGGACCGGGTGGTCCCGTTGGACCTAGATCTCCCTTTTCTCCCTGGGGTCCTGTGTATTACGTAGAATGAAAAATATCTCTCCAAATTTTTTTTTTTGGTTATGTGTGATTAAGAGGACATGTACTAAATTGATAATATGTAGAGATATGATGCTTACGGATATCACGCATGAGTCACTTGTTTATAAAAGTTTCATATTATTATGGTTTAATGATGATAATATTAATGTATCTGAGGATGAAGACTTATTAACATCTTTGCTGAAAGTCACATGCGTCTTGGAAAGAGTGACCATCCAGTTCTCAAATTTACATTTTATTTGGCGAAAGCAATATGGCGCCAAACAAATTTGATAATTTACTGGATCCATTGGGAGTTTTTTATTCGTTTCTTCAGAGAACTGGTCAGAATTCTTTTATAAAAAATTCGAAATATAACATGGCGAAACAAATATGGCGGTCATCGATTCTAAGAATTTACTTATTTCATATTGAATTTCTCAGCAGTTCTTCAGGTAGCTGGTTACAAATACGGTCAATTGTTCTAATTTTAAAATGGCGGATTTTATGTTAGCAATGTTTGTTACAAACTGCATGAAATTAATTGCATTTGCCCTAACATTTGATATGTAGGTAAGTAAAAATGGTTTTGCCTAAAGTTATAAAAGTTAACATAAATTTAATTATTAACAGCCAGGAATTCATGAGTAACAAATTATAAGCAAATATTTCGACTTTTCGTAGTTTATGACAACACAAACGTTATTTTGTAACAGCAATCTCAAAAACCCTAGTACAGCAATTTTTATTTTAGATCTTTCATAAATTTCTTCATATTTAGGCTCCCAGTCAAGAATTTCGACCTGATGGTCGAAAGATGGAAGAAGTGGAACCTCTGTTACTACTTAAGAGTTATCCAGGAAAATGCTCGAAGCGTAAGTAGTAAAAGTCAATATTTTCAAATTATCCAACACTAACAAAGAAAATTATTGTATTTATTTAGTTAATGAATTTCTCATATATTTAAATATAAAATGATGATTTCTCATATATTTAAATGAAAATGATTTCAATATGGCAAATAGAAAAAGACAGCATTTCTAATAAATCATTTGTAAATTATATACTTGTAACATGTTACATTAAAATATAAATTGATTAATTTTCAATGTCAGTATCAGTATTATGGCTTTATATTTACATAATAGTTCAGAAAAAGGCATGCAAGTTAAGAGTGAGATATTTTGAAAATGGTAAATGAAAATAATAACCTGTGACAATTACTTGCCCTTTTTTTATTTTGTCTATAACCTTTGACATTATTATTTAAAACGTCTTACTCTTCTAACTTTTGGCATGTATTACTTCGTTTATTTATTCTGTGAAGTCTCTGAATATGAATCGGATGATCGTAAGTTAGACATAAGGTAATATAATCGTATAAAATAAAAAAATAATTCTCAGACGAAAACAAGAGTAAATTTAGAATTTATTTGGATTTTGTATATAATTGATAAAACAGAATATCACATATTCTCTGGATTGAGACGAAAGTGTACTTGACTTTCTCCTCGTTAGAGCGATTACGGAAAAGAAGAATACGTTGCTCTTGGCAACACCTTCATTTTGAGGACGGAAACATCAAAGGACATATCCGTATTATCTATACGAAAGTAGAGACGCGATTTCATATAATTTGATATTATTACCAGTTAATATTTAACCCATCAAATAAAAAATTAATAATTCATGTAGACCAAAATAATCGCGAGTAACGGTAATGATATCGATAACAATGGGAAATGGAGGAGTTTAAGTATTTTTTAATTAATCTTATAATTAATTTTACTACCTCAAAGTTTTATCTGTATATTCTATATTGGAAATTATTTATTTTATTTATTTTTTAGCGTACCTCGCAAGAAGATGAATTGAAATTATCATAAATGCAAATAGTTGATGCATTTTTCGCACGTGCCTAGAAATTTGGGGAATGTTTCTTATGGGATAATCCTTCTCGATTTTTTCTTAATAATTTTTTTATGGCAATCGTTGATTTAGGGCGATACTGGGGCTCTCCCAAGTTTTGTATGAAAATATGGACACTTCTATACAGTGCCCAATAGTTTTCCCCATACTCTTCCCCAAAGTATATCCCAAAAAGCCTCTACAATACGTTGTCCAAAACTATGTGATATTTTTGCGCGAGACAATGGGATTAACTATGCTCTACACTGGACATTAGTTTCTAGTAGATTAATTATCGTTGATTTTTTCGTAATATAATTGTTGTCATTAATTAGTAAAGTTTTGATTACATGGCTCCAACTAAGTAATTCTAAATTTGCTTCGTTAAGTATATTACGCATTAGGTTTGCTCTGAAGGGGTTCAAAGTTAATCTTTCCCTACTATTGAATATAGCATTTGTTTTGTTTCTGTGTTCGGAAAGTTCTAAAGTACCGAACCGTTATTTAGTTTCGAATTTATCACACTCTTACTAAAACATATAGTTTTAATTTATTCATTTTGCAATAAACTTATATCGAGCAATATAATTGAAATAAGTTACTAACATTTATTAATAGCTTTGGAACGCCACATTCACGATAAAAGTAATGACATTTTTAACAAGAATTAACATTTTAGTCTGCTACTCCCAAAATAATAAAGTTTACTTACATTTTGGTTTGATTAAATTTCACTTGTTATGTTTCACATTACTGATTGATTAATGTTGATTGATATTAATGAAAAACATTCACTTCCAGTTCATGGTGTTCATTTGGCCACTTCACTTAAAAATTTTAGAAATATCGAGGAGGTAAAAGAGGTCGCTAAAAAGTATACGATAAGTACATTCTTAAAAGGTAAACATGTATGGCCTTCTTCAATTTCAAATTTCAAGATATTTACAGTAAAATGTATCGATTAAAAGTTTCTGAAACTGAAATTGTCAATATCACAGAAAAAAAAGTCGAAAATTTGTTACATCTCAAATGAACCACTGTAAAAAGCTTAATTTCAGTTTAAAATTCTGCCAATTTTTTAAAATTAAGTCAATATTTGCGCTTAAACCCTTGTTTTTAGTTTTGGAAACTTACTTTTAGTCAATATTCAGGTTCGAAATAAGAATTCTCCAACTTAGGTGTGACAAGCTCGAAACATTTTTCTTTAAGCATTAATCTTGACTAAAATTAAACTTTGCTGTCTGAAAGTAAGACTTTAAACGCAAATATTGACTTAATTTCAGAAAATTAGCTCAATTTTAAACTGAAATTAAGCCTTTTTAGTGTGCTTAATTTGAGATGTAACTATTTTAAGACTTTTTTTTCTATGATATGCTAGAACAGACATTGCATGATTCCGGTTGGATATATTCGTTATTTGATTACTAAATTAATGACCATCATTGTTTATGTGTATCCATTATGCGTTTACTTTGTGCTTGTGTTTATGTTGTTCACTCAAAAATTGTTGTTACTTAGGCTATATTGTAATTGAAAGGATTATATTCTTTTGAAAATGCAACTATTGTTACTATTAAAGAACTGCAAATTTCATTCAGTACACAAAAATAAACAAGTCTTACAACCTGGACCGACTTCTTTTAATGATTGACTTAAATTTAGCCATTAAATCAGAATATGGTCTTAAAACAAATTGTTGATGTCTTGAAACTTAAAGAAAGATGTTATCATTTCTTATTTTACGACTGATAGGCTTAAAAAATCACAGTTGACGACGAATCCGAAGTAGGTTTTATTAGCACCTTAAAATGATTATTTTAAGTTTTCTGGTAAATTTTTGTTCAAACTGCAAGAATGACGCCAATTAAGATCTTGTTTGTGACACACAATAAGAGGAAACAGCATAAACAATGACGACCTTACAAGACGAAACAGGTTCAGTAACAATACGACGATGGTTCTGCGCAGATTTGTTATCACATCCAATTACACGAAAAGTTTTACAAAGTTTTGAATGTGAAGTTGTGCCTTGTATGACAATATTATAGTAATTAAGAAGTTAGTATTTCGAATTAACCACTTTATCAGTGTAGTGGGCCACTCAATATTTTTTCTTCTAGGGGGAGGAAGTTTTTTAAATACCTTCCGCGACACGGAGAATCGATTTATGATTTAGAAAATGTCAAGTATATTTATGGTAAACATATTCCCTTGAATCCATTCATTATTGTTATAAAATTAAATACATTTCAACTAAATTTTCATTTTTTTGTGTATTTCATTTTCTTCCTTCCAGTGATCGGTTTAGCCAATCGGAAGCGAAGTTTTCTTTTTCGTGGAGGAAAAGAACGCATATTAATTCATTGCAATTAAAATAATGTGCGTTCATCGAACCGAGGAAATGTGCTTCCGACAGCACAATGAAATGTACTCTTTCAGCGAAAGAAAAATATAGTATTATTATTATGAAAATTTCAGTGTATAAATTACGTTGACGAAAGATTCTTTCCATCCAATAAGTATTTACTAACACAAATAATTTTTTGTAGTAATAAATTATTTCAGCCGTTGAAATAATACATTTCATTGTGGTATCGCTTGTACGTTTTATCGTGCAAATGAATTTGTTTTCAGTGTATGGAGGTTCAATTTAGTCTAAATAATCCAAATATAAAATTTTTAACCGGCATAATTTAAGCCCGAATCCTGAACACTATCAAATTTTTGATACTTTGTTTTACTCGTAAAGTTTTACGACACTTTTTAAGAAGTTTGCTGTTCAGTCCAACAAGGCTTAGAATTCTTACATCTAAAAATTAGCTAACTTTTGGTATTAATTCAAGACTTTTTTCAGTACCTTAAATCTGACGGACATAACAAATGCATACGAAATGTGCTATGTCTATCTTTGAGACCAGCGAATTAATCGATCAAATTTCATTGTAAATAACTTAGATAACGTTCGAAAGTCTGTCACGCCATGAGCAATCACGCGTGTTGTATAAAAGCATTAAACAAAGGTAAACTTTGAATGGTAGTTATATCAGAAAGTACACAAAGAATTGCAGCAAGTGGAATCAATACTCACAATATTACGGTCCTTAAAGACGCATAAGAATAATCGCTTTCAGGAAAAATATGCGTCTTCGTGTTTGAAAATATCCCTGCACTGTGTTTTCTCATACGCATCGTTCTTACTTTAACAAGAAGGAAAATACTGTTATTATTTTGTTTGTATTCTTTTGCAAAACGTAAATACATAAGAAAGATTAAATTATCTCTTATGGTCTAATCGAAACAACCCTTAACTGTGACTTAATCATGTACTATTTTTTATTTACTGGGTTGCGTGGTTTGTGATTGCAAAATATTAAAAGAAGTCTGCGCAATTTTTTTTTCGTAACCTATCTTGAAAAGCAAAGTAATATATTTTAAAAATATTTACGCATACGTTACACCACGTAATTATATCATCTTTCTGATTTTGTTACAGCAAGGTAATTTACAGTTTCAGTAGTGATGTTTGTTTCTATATTGATACTTTATTTTTATGATGTTGAATAAGTTGAAAAGTAGTAGTTACAAAGGTATTTTCTAACATTGTATAAACCGTTCTTAACTATATTTCATGCAGAGAAAGAAAATAAATAGTCAATGGAATCAAGATTGGTTAAATTGACGGTTTACGTAGTAAAAAAAACTGTGATATTGTTAAGTTTACTTTTCCCAATCCTTAATTATGTAGCGGAACACATAACGTCAAATCTACCGCACTTTTAGAATTATATATTTATTTTTAATCTTCATGGGTAATATAATAACAAAATCAATTAAAAGAAAATAAAAACTGTACATCAGAAAATTTAAAAAAACAGGGCTTGGACCAGTGGCTTTCGAACTGTAGTCGATACACTGAAAAAAATAAATCACTGCGGGACAACTATTTGCCCTTACCGACTGAATTCTCGTTGAATTGACAATTGATTCCTGGTTAAACAGACCAGGTACGCCTCACCCGCCTAACAAATATGACGTTTACTGTAAGAAAATGTATTTAGTTGATTAACTAAGAGTAGTTACATGTAAATGTAAGATATTTTTAATACTAATTGAAAGAGGAGTATGTTTAATATTTCAGAAAATAAATATTGTTTTTATAAAAATAATTTTAAATTATCAAACCCAGTTATTTTTAATTAGTAGTTTTAAACACATTTTGGAGTTACAATAATGATTTGGAATCTAATTGTGAAATAGATAACTACCTACATGTACATTATTATTTCGTATTATGTCGAATTGAGTCGTAAATCATTGGTTTATTTTGAAATTTCACAGTATAATGGTTTGCTAATTTTCTGATTACGAATGTATAAATGTAAATTGTAATTACGTAATGAGATTCATCTAATAATACTTATCAAGTTTTGCGTTCATCATCAAAAGTCCCTACGTAGGAAAATCTCTTGCGGGCATGCGGAAATGCAACCGTGTACGCTTAACAAATACCAAGCAAAGTGTAATGACCGAAAATATTTATTTAGTATTTCCATTGTAATTTATACGAAAGTCTCATTTAATATTCATGTACTACTCTCACGCATAATTCACTGACTATAGATGTGCATGCACCTGAATGGGAAATTACGCATATTTAATTGTTAACTAAATGAAGGGCATATTGTATTCATCGTGTTTTAGCGCGAATTGATGAAAAGTACCTTTCGGATTCATTAGGCGTAAAACGACAATTTCACGCTCCATATGGTGGAATACAAATTTTGATAAACTACCATTTTTTTATACCGTCTATGTCGAAGAATAATGATTCGGAAAACTGGCATACAATTGGGGCATTTTCCAACGTAAGATTTTCGGACAAAATTTCTAATTTTCTCAAAGATATGGTTTTAACCTTTCGTTAAAGGTATATAAATATCTTGACCTTGACTAATCTAACTTTGCTTTAAAGATTATTGATTTTCTATGAAATAAGTGTACCGAAGCAGACACTGAATATAGTATAAAAGTAGAAGTAATAGTAGCAATAGTAGTAATAGTAGTGATAGTCAGGCCATTGCATTTAGAATGATAAAGTTGTTAAGTTTTTATTTCAAATTATTTAAAATCATTAAAATATGTTAACGCTTAAGTTAATTGGATACACATTTACTTTTGGACATATTTTTATATCGGACAAATTGGAGGAGATACGAGCATTCAAAATCATTTAATACATTTATTTTTCTGAATGTATTCGTCGTAGCGTGAATTCACGGATGTAAAGATATCAAGAAATGTTTGTTTTAACAAAAAAAAAATAGTCAGGAAAGGTTCTGATCTAGCTAGTCATAAACATTATTTTCTTTATTCCATTTTTGTAACTTACTTATGATGTGTAGAAGATGTTGGCTGGTGGAAAGCGATGTGGCCGGTAACAATTGCATAAAAATGATCGCGTAAGAAATGCACGCTAATAAATATCGCAATCACATGTCAATCTTTTGACTTCTTCACCACTAGACGTAGCTAGATATGTTGTTTTGCTAATAACTAGAAAACACTAAAATGGTTAAACGAGTTTCCTGAACAATCGTGTGTTTTGAACTGGTCTTCAAGATAACTCAAGAACTACTTGATGAATTGACTTAATTTGTTTCTTTAAAAAACTTTTTGAACCATACATTTCTCTTTACACGCGAATGAGCCGAAATTTCTTACTTAACATATTTCTGTAAAATCGCATATAATATAAGGTTTTCGGGGTTTCTGATTAAGAATACGTTACCAGATTTTAAAAATTCAAAGGGAGGATCCTATATGATGGCGCCAAATTGTGAACAAATACATAATCTGGATGAAACTGGGTATTCGAGGGTTTTCAGATCGCCGTTGATAAATTTGGCAACGGATTCATGATCAGCAACTCTGAAAATCTCCAAGAGAGAAATTTTAGTTCACTCACGTGTAAAGAAAAACGTATGCATCAACAAGTTTTTAAAAATGTGAAAAAAATTGTTTTTGATGGGATTTTTTTACGTGAATGTATCGTTTATATAGATCCAATTATATGTGGAATAGTTCTCATATGATTGTGGGCCCAAAGGGAAGAAATATTAGATTTAGTTTCGTCAAAATAGTTAAAAGTTACGAAGCTTTAACTGCAAAGAGTACAAAAACTGCTCTTTTGGGGGTTCGGTGCTAGATTAGTTTAGGATGAAAAACGTTTGTTAACTCCTTTTTGACTTTTTTTTCGATGTAAACTTTTGTTTCAAATCGTAGCGAGCAAGAAAACAAATTCGATATGCCCTATTATTTGTATATCCATTCTTGCATTTGCGAATAGTTAATTTATGTAAAGGAAAGGAATTCGATTATTCGAATAGGAATTATTCCTATTAATCGTAAAGATGTTGTATTGAAATGCTTATAATAGGAGGGATTACGTAAGGTAAGGAGAGTAGTCATTTTTCCAATATGGCGCCCAGAATGGCAAGAAACCCGAAACAATGTAGTAGTTTCAAAAATCTGACAACGGATTTATGATCAGAAACCTCCAAAACCCCTCACACATTTATATAAAAATGTATAAAACAGTCAAATTGTTTAACGACATATTGCCTCCACCATTTTGAATTGTGAAAATTTGAAAAGTGATTCGTGATCGAGGATGTGGAAAATCATCTTTTATCAATTGGTATTGAATGCATGTTCGTTCACAAAAGTATTATAAATGAATAACAAAAAATTGGTTGAAAATGCCGCCATTTTGAAGCCGCAAATTTGAATTCTGGCATGCACATTACACTATCTTTTGATACAACCAATTACTCCATCAGATATAAAAGTAGGAATCGATTGAACTACAGTTTCATATAAAAAAAGGATTTCAATTTACAAAACTACTATTTTTTCGGGTCTTTCGCCATTCTGGGCGTCATATTGGAAAAACGACTAACGATATTGGAAAATGGACTTCAGATTCAGAAAGAGCAGACGTGAAACCTATAAGATATGGACTTGTATAAAAATTCGTTCATCCTTTCTATGAAGATTATTTAGTTCAAAAACGGTGACAATTTATGCTATTTCAGGACGAAATGGATTAACAAACTCGTTTTTCATGGTGTTATGAAAAGATTGCGTTAGAATGGTCATATATTGAAAATTCACATACAGTTTTTGTGATGGAACGTCGATTGTTGAAAAGTAGTGTTTTGAAATTTTGAGATACCCAAAAACAATACAGTAACCAGTAGCACGTGAATACTGACCTGCATTGGTCCGTAATCATTTGATACTGATGGCAGCACTGATAGTCAGTAATTCAGTAGTGACTTATTTCAGGCATTTTGTATTGCACATTCTATGCAACAACTATTTACTATGTAATTAGGTCTTAAAAAATGTTCTGATTTTTCTGTAAACTTTGTGAATTGACATTTTAGATAACATCCATTATTTCGTACATCAGTCGTTGATTACCGGATACTTTTTATTTCCAAAGGCCTTTAGCAAGAAACAGTGCGGAACACAATTATTAATACGATCGTTAACGCTGAGCGATGTCATTATTGTACCGATAATGACTAGGGACGAAAACAAAAGAAAGTTGGTTCAGCAGTCCTGGGCTGAACGCGGCTTGGACGTGATATAAAGCGACAGCATCTAACTGAGACACTAATCGATCGCGCGACAATTGTTATTAGAGACCGCGCAGCCCATTCAAAAGTTACAATTGGATACGAACTTCTCTAATTGGCCTCAGAATACGTGGCGAGAAGTAACGGGCGACGTCTGCGGAGAATATCAGGCTGGAGAACCAAGCTATTTGGCGGAAAGTAAATTGAGAGTTGGCCAAGTTCTTGGCAACCATACTACTTTGACTTATTCTTCCTACCTTGGAATATCACGTTGCTGCGGCTTGTTGAAAATGAAACTTGAGACATGCTTCATTTTGCTTACCTATGATTTCAACGTAAACTGATTGTTCTTTTGAAAGCAGCCTTCCGAATGATTCTATAGTGTTTATTTCGATATTTATTTGAAATTCAGTATATCGTAAAAGTATACTACATAAGCTTTTTTAGTATTTCATGTTTTATGGGTGGTTGTACGAAGGTAGAATATTTCATTTCGGCACGACATTTTTATGCGTTCAAGTTTCGACGAGTGTGCTAGGTTAAAGTTAATATGACTTTCTATGTTTTCTGAAAGTGGCCAGACAATAAGGCAATAATTACAAATTGTAGGGCGACGCGACGTATGGGTTTCATTCCAAGAAACGAACATAACATTAAAAAATACATAAAAAAAAGATAGGTGTGTTTTTATAAAATTTGTTCCTCGGCGGTTTTCGAGGTAGCTCATTACGAATCCGATACAACTTATCTCGCGGTCTTCAGAAACTGTAGCTACTGAGAAAGAATCAATATCATCCACAAATATTAAATATATGAAACGATGATGATCACGAGTATAGGTGATTTCTGCCTCCAAGATGAACTCTCCGAAACTAACAAATTCGGTTAGAGTGTGATTACAACTAACATCTAATGGCAAATTCGATTGTTTTATGATGTGGGAAAGTTTAAAAAAACGCCGTTAAATCCGCGGATTGTACACAGGAAAACGAAGTCACTTCAGTAGTAATAGGCCGAACAGTGTATTGTTCGTAGTAGGTGCGGACTGTTACTACTTAGAATCCAGCATTTTTCTGTGTATAATCCGCTACTTTGACAATGATTTTTTAAACTTTCCCAGATGATAAAAAATTCAAATTTTCCATTAGGTGTTAGTTTATACTCTACCCGAATTTTTCAGTTTTGGAGGCTCCATCTCGAATGCTAAAATCACCTATATTCGTGAGCATCCTTCTTTGTACCTACGCCAAATTATTCAAAAAAACTTCACTGTTTAATGTTAAATTTAAAAAGAAAATGTTTACCGCAGCGTTGTCGCTCAAAAAAAATGCCAACGTATTCGTAATCAGCGACCCTGAAAACTCCCGAAACAAGTGATTTCCAGTGAATCTTCTGTAATTTTTAAAATTTCATTCGCCATGTTTTGAATGTTCAGAAACTAACTTCGGATTCATAATCAGTAACCAGGAATGCATGACCATCGGTGCAGGTCGTAAAACCGACAAATCAGGCAAGTTAAAAAACCGACAGTCAAAAAGCCTACAATCATAAAGCGGGCAGTCAAAATGACGATACTTTAAAAAATAGAAACATCGACAAGCGGACAGGCATTTTTTGAAGTCGATTTTTTTACTGTCGGCTTTTCAATTGTCGGTTATTTTACTGTAGGTTTTTTGACCTGTCGGTTTTTTGATTTTTCGGTTTTTCAATCCGCACCCAATATTTTGGATTCATGATCAAATTCATATACAGAAGGGATATTTTCCAAGCAACAAAATAGGGTAGAATTAAATCTATTGGACCTTTTCTACAGGTAAGCGATCTTCTCAATTACGTCTTATTTATCAATAATTTTAATTGTGAGTCCTTTTTAGGTCTAAAAGTTTTAAATTGTTTACAAAAAAAACATTTTTTGAATTAGTGTAAGAGAATAATTAAAAACTAATGAACCGATCTGGATGAAATTTGACAGATTTCTTTGCTATTGTACTACCTTCTAATTAAACTACGTAAAAGTCAACCTTTTGGTTTTAAACATATTTTTATAATTTTAAGAAAATTGTGAAACCAAGACTTTTTGCTTTAAAGCTCTACCAATCGTTGATTCACGCTTTCGTCATTTATCTATAAATTATAAGTGTTAATAACATTTATCTTGTTCTACTTTGTTTGTGGTAAAAATTGTTTCCGGAATTTACGCTGTCAGAAATTAACATTGTCTTTGACCGAATGCACTTTCGATATTTTGTTAATGAAGAAATGGAAAGCAATTTTTTGAGTTCTTCTAGATTATATTTGCGTATAATATAATTTTAATACAGTAGCAACTTCTGTGCAAAGGAAGGTGTGAAGTTCTTTTTTTAGTTGTTCCAATTGCATTTACGCATTTAAGGCATTGAGCATTATAAAGTGAACGAATCCATGTAAACTTGAAAGTATTCAAGTAAAGGAAGACATGAAATTAAGTTTAATTGTCCACCATTTATCCTGTTCTTTATTTAAAATCATTTTATGTCATATTTACGTGAATATCAGCACGTGATTCGATCAATATCATTGCAGAGTAATAACTGTGGATTTAAAAGAAATAATTGAACTCCCGCAGGTGGCGAAAACGTGGGGAAAATAAGGTCAAATTTTCATTCCACACATTATGGAATTTGAACTATTTGTCGCGAATGCAATGTCTGGTGGTATTTTAGTCGGATTTTCAAAGCATTCCTTCATTTCTTTGCTCCCATTTTCACTTTAGTTCTATGCAAATACTAATAAGGCGATATTTTTTAAATACAAATAAAGCATGATCCTAAGGAATATAAAAAATATCGTCCTATAAAACTATTTGAGTCCTTAATAGACAAGGTAGTAATCTATATATGTAAAAATATGAATTGAAAATTAAAAAATTCGGGCTCTCTAACTGCAATTCCAACTACTAGGATCTCTTAAAAAGTACCAAAGATCTTAATCGAGAATTGCCTAAGAATTTTCAGAAATAGATGATTTTTGCCTATTACTGAATATTCTCAGTCAATTCTTCACGAATATCTGGGATATTTTCATAAGAAATCATGTAAAATTTTTAGAATTCCAGAATTTAAAAAATGTTGTTAATAATTTGTAATTTAGATTTTTCAATATAAATAATTACCTTATCGATCAACGACTTTAGAATCGACAATTTGTTAATTTTATCAATTATTGTTATAACGATAGTATCTAATCAATTAATTTTGTTATTAATAACTGTGATTTGTATTTTTTATAAACTCTTTTAATTCATTTGTTAAGTTCTGGAATATAAGAGAGGTCTATGCTTCTTGAATGACCGAAGTCTTGTTTTCCATTCATTTGTTCATTATTGTATAATATATTAAGTCTGTTTTTAATAGTTTGTGTAACAAATTTTGGGTCATATCCATTTTTTAATAAAAATTGTTCAATATAAATAATATTATTTTTATGAGATCTTTCATTTGACAAGAGCTTTATCAACAATCATAGTTATAATTCAATAAAGGATACGTTGGTTTCCTAAATCAATTGGTAATTAATTTATCTTGATGTTTAAAAATCTGAACATCTAAAATAGGCAAGGAACTATTATTTTCTAATTTAAAGGTGAACTTTAAATTTTGATGATTGACAATAGTAACTATTTCATTAACCGGATAGATAGTAAATATATTATCTACATATCTTCTGTTTATTATTTATTGGTTGACTATATAATTTTTTTAGAACTTCATTTTCCAAATCAAACATTATAATGTCCGCAAGTGTGGGTGATAACAGAGAATCTGTGGGGGTTCCTTTGACTTGTTTAAATATACTATTGTTAAATACAAAAATGGTTGATTTTAATATTATATCAACCATTTTTATTATTTCGGCAGGTGGAATTTTTGTATAAAGTTTAATATCTTCTGTCCGGGGTTTTAAACTATTTATAATCAGTACGCGGAATGCTTGTAAATAAATTTGTGACATCTAACGACAACATTTTGTGAGTGTTCCGAATACCTAAATTATTCATTTCATTATAAAGGATAATATATTTATTATATATTTGTTATCCTTTTAGATAATATATTAATATATATTTATTATCCTTTTAGATAATATATTAATATATATATAAAGGATAATTAATTCTATTTTTGTGATTTTTTGATTGTTTTAAACAAAATTGAATGTAAAAATTTACTGACGTTATATATTGAACTATAGGTGCCACAAATGGATGCATGGGGTAACATTTGTGTGATGTTAAAAAGTTTATTTAATTCATTATTGTTTTTGTGTGATATAAAAACTATTTATTAGGAATACGAATTTGTTTTTTAATAGAAGCCCTGAAGAATACTTACAATTGCTGTCGAAACGTTGGGCATGAAGAAACCTGAGACTTTCACACTCCGTTTCTAATATATTATTGAATTGTAATGGTCATTCGCAAGAATAAAAATAAAAATTAATTGTAATTGAATGTAGCTAAAATCTTATAAGTGCCTCCCCTTAATTTTCCTAATGTTCCCTTCTATAAGGGTTTTTAAATTGTTTTATAAATTCACTCTCTTTTTTTCTTTCTCATCTACTTTGCTATCGAGTACGTTTCCTACGTTGTCCTAGAGGGGCTGACTTCCTATATACGTGGGGATCCACCTTTCACAGAGTTAGAGCACTCTAACTTTTGCATGGTTGAGGGAATACACTGACTGTTTTAGCTAATATAGAGTAATTTACTGAAACACAAACATAGATCGTAGGATATTTCGATACTTGGATTGTATTTCCTTAAAGTTGATTTGCCATATTGAATCCGCCATTTTAAATTTTAAAAGTTTGAGTACCATTAACATTTCAAGTAACTCTATTCTAATATATTCCACCAATCGTAGTTGGCAAGTGACAAAATGTCCTAAGGAGATTGGGATCTCATGACGAACCTGTTTTATTGTTTGTTGCATTTGTGCAATTATTCCAACATCCACCCTTACATCTAAAATATTTTCGATTAGGTAGTCGAAATGATATCGTTCATGATTTTTTTCTGACGCATATTTTTTTAATTCTTAATGATAATAATAAATTCTAATTAGAAATAAATTTATATAAATGAAGAAAATAAATAAATATATGAATACATTATTGTAGTACTTTATTCTTCAGCCCCCAAATGGAACGGTTAAGGACAAATAATTATCAACATTACAAAAAATAAAAAATGACAAAGTACCTGTAATATACTAAAAAATATTATAAAAAATCTATTTAAAATTTGAAATATATAAATTCCCGGTTTCACACATATATAACGTTTTTTAAAACATTACTTTCTAGATTATCAAGTTCCAAACTTTTTGTCACCATGCTGCTCTTACGGACCACTTAACATAGAAACGGTAGAGAAGTTTAGACATCTGCCATACCAACTTTCATTACATGAAACGTAATGTAGAAAATAAATAGTAGATTCTACACCATGGCACATGTTTTAAATGAATTTTTGGAAACTTTTTAATTAATAACAACTTTTTTCCCACCCACTTCTGAACTTGGGAATTTGATGTTTATTTGGTTGAACCCCAGTTTCATTGAATTTAGTGACAAATGAAAATTTTACGTGATTCTTAAATTCTTAATTGCTTACCGGGTGGTCCAGGTGGACCAGGCGGGCCATCGAATGCATTGGCTGGGATCGGTTGTCCTGATAGCGACGTCGTCAAACCTCGTTCTCCACGGTCACCCTTCTCACCCTACAGAAAAATGCAATATATTAATGACCATAAAACAATAGTAACATCACTATGTGAACCCAAATTCATAAAACCATATCCCAGACAATACACGGAGATTAAACTCGACGATTAGTAGGAAGCACCGGAGTTAGAACAAAATGCATAGTTAGAAAATAATAGTCCACATTCCGTCGACTTTCCTACTGCCGATAAGGTTAGTGAAGTACGTAAGAAATGGCACGAGTCTTCGTCGAAGCTGGATTAAACCGTGTTAATTGGACCAACTCTGCTAATTTACTCAGAATGTTATTTCTGGACGGAGGTACAAAATCGATGACACCGGAAGATTACTGCAGGGAGAGGTTAATTGCACTTCTGTCGCACTATTCTACGCTGGATAGTTAGTATCCCCTTATTTTCAGATCACAGGAAATACAGAAGAACTGTCGGGACTGATCTCGGAAGATATAGGAGATTAAATGTATGACCATCAGTACGCGCGAGCTTGTTAATTTAGACATGTGAAAAGAAGGATATATATTTTTATTAATAACGATGAAAAATAGTAAAAATAATGGAAAATACTCCCTACATGTAAACCTTGCAACCAAAATTAGTTTGCTATACGATTTACTCTTGGCACTTTTAAGAATTTTGATTGAGAATGTAGTTTCAACTAAATTAAATTTAAGCGACAGTTAGAATATGGTTAGTTCGAAGTTATGTAGTATACTAACTGAATAATACGAGAAAACCAAAATAATATTATTTATTGAAAAGTAGTATTTTTTTACTTTTTGTAAATCAAATTATTATAATTTGATATATTCACCACTACATATAGTTACCATTAATTTTTTACAAATTAAAATTGAGAATATTTTTATACCCATAGATAATTTTTTAAATACATGTAAATTTTGACTTTACATATTAATTAAACTTTTTATCTAATTACTAAAACTAAATCGAATTAAGAAATTGCATTTATTAAAAATTACAGTTTACCATAGCTTTTGTAAAAATATTGTATATTATTTTTATTCTACAAAAGTTGTTAGTCGAAATTTAAAAGAAATTATTTGTGAGTGACTTAACTTAGAAAATAACCATTAAATCGATTTCTTTATTAAATGTTAGTTAAAAGTTCCCTGTTTCATTATTATTATTTTATTGCAAAGTAGCAAATAATAATTGTAGTGAAATTTTACCAATCGCACCATGTCGAGTACTGTGACTATGTTTGATACACTTCTGATCTCAGCTCAGCTTCGCTGTCTGGTAACGACTATTCAATATTTGTATACTATTATGACCTTTGTCGAAAAATTTTATAAACCCAATTGCAAGGATTCTTTCTGTTTTAACAGAGTTTTTTTTATGCAGTAGGCGTAAAATGTTTATTTTGTGCCCACTTTAGCCGGCGTAAACTGCTCATGTAATTGTCATTATAGACCCACATTTCGAGACGTAAAACCATTTTGCGCTCACTACATAAACAATATTACTTTTTGGTCCTAGGCCTGTTTAAGAAAATTAGCTCAATTTTAGAATGATATTAAGCCTTTTACAGTGTTTAATTTGAGATGTAACAATTTTAAGACTTTTTTTTCTGTGTACTTTGTTCCTTACGTTCAACTGCCTTTAAGTTCATTTTGTATAATTTATATTTTATAAATATATTTTTTTGAAAACCTTTTTTTGAACTGTATTGGCCATTTTAATATATCTCTGTAAATTCATATCTAGAACACGAAATCCGAGTTTTTTAATATTTTAACTCATGATTTAAAGAAATATTTCGAAAATAATGCACTCTCTGCTATTCCAGGTATCCGAAAAGGGAATAAATGGAATTTCATCCCGTAATGGCCTAATCGCGCCGGTGTTATTTCCGAGGGGAAATTGACTCGTCCAGATTTGAAAGCATAGCTCTTGTGTGACCTTCCATAGTACAGGAAACTCACGCAAGGCCTGCGAAGCCACGCGTGCCGGTTCCGTCCGGTATTCCCTGGGGGAAAAAAGTTACGTTCAGATTACAGCTAAGCTCCTATTGCCAACTGAAGGAGATAAATCAGTACTGTGTTTGCAGGGAACTGTGCAAACATTTCAACTGAAAACGAAATTACAGGAAAATCGAGGGACCTTTAGGCGAGTGCGAAACTTCCAATTTCGTCACTATAGCGACAATCGATTACTGCGGTATTTACGATGTGCTAATTTGCCAATGGAATTAGGTTTTAATCAACTGATTATTACCAGCATTACATTGTATGTAGTCCCAAGCGAATTTGATATTGTTAGAATTGTTCTCAGGGTTATAATAAAGTGGAGAATTTGTTTAATTATAATGAAGATAAATCTGCGATTAATTCAACTACCCTTAGATAGTCAATCGGAAAGTAGGAAAAAGTGATGAAAGATAAAACTAAACTTTTAGTCAGATCAATTTCAATAGTGCAATTAATTTATTTATAACAAATTAACTATTGGATTTAAGTTCTAGAGCTGTAGTAATAGAAAATACAAAAATAAAGTCAAAATTGAAAAAATTGAAAAAATGTTTTTCAACATTTCTTTTCGGCAGAACAAATGTTCATTATCATAAACATATTAATTGTATATTTGTAAAAGTTGCGCTATATTTTGTTCGTATGTAAACTTTAAATAATTAACAACTACATTACGAAAAAAGAGAAATGAAACAAATTTGTTCTACGTAAAAAGTATAAATAATTAATTTTTGACCATTTCTTTAATCCTTTAACGTCAAAATTGTACTTTGTCAAAGGCCCTTTTTCATGAAAACAGTAAATAAATTTTTGTCACACCAACACGAAAAGTCCATCTTCCCGGGCGGAAAAGTGGGCAGAAAGTGTCCGAGAATTTTTAATGAGATACAATGAGACACGGATTTTAACATCACATTGTTTGTTTCTCAATGGTAGTTAAACATTTAGTAGATTTTAAATCGGCGTTTGGTTCAATTAACTTTTGTGATGAAAAGAGATTTTATTAAAATTACCTGCATGTAAGTAAAAAAAGTACTAAATATCAAGTTCTTTTACGTGCAGTTGCATAGTTAAATGAAATATTATGTAAGCCAACTTAGCTGATGGAACTAAGTGTAAATGCAACTACGCTTGATTAATATTCGTTTTGCATTTACGTTATTTGAAATTTATCGATGCAAATTTATTTTTTATTTCTTTTGTTGTTTTTCAAAGTTAGAATTCAATTATTATATTTATGGAAATGAAAAGTACTATACTTTAATTAAACTACTCTTTTATTTCAATACAGATACTAATATGTGAATTTCATATCTGCTGAATTGTTCATATATTATTTTCGTTTAAACTTTTCTTGTCGATTTCACAGACCATTTCTAACGGTGAACTTTAAGACTTTTATTGCGACGGATGAAATGTAGCTCTGGAACTATATTGAACTATACGGAATATTTGACACGTACTTAAATTGACTAAGAATTTATATGTACTGTCTGTATTTAATTACTATATTAATAATTGTATCACAAGTTATTTAAATTTCTCGTATAGCGCACTGTTGTATAGGTTAAATTTTTCAACTAATAACCAGGCTATTTAATTTCAAATAATGAAATGAAGAAATGTTTTTAAATTTCATTAAAATTGAATGGAAATTTTTTGATAACAGTAAAGGATGATTCCTACAAGTTATTTACGACCTTAAGATGAAATGTCCGAAACTGATAAATTTAATTCGACTAAGAAACTAACTGCAGAGTTTTAGAAATTCTTCTAAGTAGTAACAGTAGTAACAGATGTTTATTTGCATTAAGTGCGGACTATTACTACTGAGATTACTATTTCACTATATATAATACCCCGCCTTCAATAATGATCTTTTGTAGCTTTCACACGTCATAACAGAATTGAATAAGATTTTGATTATGAACCTTATATCTCATGATACCCCTACCAAAATTTATCGGTTTCCGAGTTTCCATACTGTAGTCGTGAATCATATATATTCGATGGAATCGTCCTTTATTGGAAACGACGAAACGTTTTGAGGCACGTGGACATGAAATTTAAATGAAAGATGTCATCACCGATCGGTTTGAGATCAACCATTAACGGCGCCATTTAGAACACAAATTTATTGTTTTGATATCAAAAGTGTATTTTCAAATTCCCTGTTAGCTCAGTTATCTTTGCAAATATTATCTAACAAATAATCAATTATAAAACAAAATTATTACTGTACTTTTCGAAGAAAATTCATAAATAAATGTGTTTATCATCTCGAAATCCCATAGTATCGCATTTCAGATAATTCAACAGTATTCAGAGCATCATTCATAACAAATTTTTTAATAAACACAGTATTGAACATTTATGTATAATTATCTCCAAAAATACAGTTTACTCGTAGTTATAATCAGCTGAGTATATGATGTTAGCACATTTGCTAACCAAACTCGATTGAAAATGATGTAGGATTTTAAAATAAACATAAAATATATATCACAAAAAGAAAACAAATATTGATTGCTTGCTTCGCATTTCACTATTTCTATGATGAATATCTTTATTTGCAAATTAAAAGTTTTCAATTCTATACCAATTTATTTTATTCAACAAATATCAAATGAAACTATATTAATAACGTGCAGTTTTGTAGGACATGGAGGCATATTTTGAAATTCAATAAATGCCTATATTGCATGTATGAAATTTCATCATTTACTTTTAAACCTGCACTACGAGGTAAAATGATAATCTAACTGTGTTTTAATTAGACATTATTTTAATTTGGTATTATTAAAAATTAAGAAACCGGAATTTAATTTTCAATATTATTATTCATTTAATTTCATGAACATCTGTAGTAAAAACTTCACTCAAATTGTGAAGTTAAAATGCCATAGCTAAATTCCATACATTACCGAAAAAAATTAAAGCTGCTGCTTAAGTAGCGAGACATGGACTAGAGGAATTTTAGGTGCTGTTACCACTGATGCGGACAACATTAGAAGTAGAAACATTCGAAAATGTTGTTTTAACAGCACCTAACTACTTAAGAGGTAAGCTCAAGCTTATTTGGTGTTCAGGATTGCTTGATTTCCAATAAGTAGTCCATTGACATAGAAGCTGCCTAATTAGCATATTAGTATAATGTACAAAATGTGCTAATTCCTTCTAATATACTTTGTCATCAAGTAAGATAAATTATCATATGATTAAACATTTTTAAACGTAAGAGTACTTCATTTGTTAAATTTTCTTATGATTAATATCGGTTTCTCGGACCATGTAGATTTCTGTTAGTAATATCACAAAAGTTTACACAAATACACATAGGTTTACTTTTACAGTATTGAAAACGGTAAAAAAAAACTACCATAAGTTTTGTTATTCCCAATACTAAACACGTATTATTTCAATGATTTAACATGCAATTACCTACAGTGCCAAGAGAATTAATCTAAATCATTAATCACGCTTAGTAAGGAAGTAATTACGTATACATAATAGAGAAATATAATTTTCTAAAAAGGCAAGATAGCACCAGAAGCTTAATTCTGCAAGTGTTACGGATATGAAAAAGGCATCCTCACTGGTATTCCTGGTCGTCCGGGCAGTCCAGGTAATCCGAGTGGTCCATATTTTCCTTCCGGGCCCTAGAGAATGTCCGCATATTCTCTTTGCAATTTGCATATATTTTCTCTGATTGTCGCGTTAATTAATTTCGTTTCAACTCGTATTTTGCGAAGTGCACGGACTTTGCTTTCATGTTACTATATATTAATGTAAACGTCAGTATATTCTTTAACGACTTATTTATGTCGCATATTTGATGAATTGAAGATGAAATGTTAGGATAAGAGATAGTATGAAGAAATATGTCATGGGTTTGTTGCGCAGTTACTTGCATTTCCTAAATTATTTTCATAAAAGTTACGTTACTCCCCGGAAATGAGAAAATATATTTTTTAATTTGAATGTGCTACCGAAATTTCCCAACGGGTGCTGGAGTTATTGTCAAAAGTAAAAAGGAATTGTTTCATGAACATTTCAGACCTTTTTTTATGAAGCTTGTTATCGGTCCCGCATAACGTCATATTTACTATCTTTCATTTTATACTTCGTATATTTATTATTCATTCAGTCATATATAAAAAAGTAAGAAATATATTTCTGGATTAAAAATAAAGACTCATACTTTATTCAAATCGAAAATGAAATAGAATTATGTTAAGAACAAGGGTAATATAATAAACAAAAATTTTTCTGAAAATTACTAATTTACTAGTAGATTCAGCGTCTGTGAAAATTATGAAACATATCAAAATATTCAGTAACGGTAACCGCATAAAACTTCAGTTGCATATTTTGGATGTTTACATCTGCTTTTTTTTTGCAGTGTATGCAGTATAATTTAATAATTCATTTAAAATTATATAATTTATTACCCAAATATCTTTTTGAATGAATAAAACAATATGCATAAATAAAAGAGATTGAGCGAGTAACTACGCAAATATTACATTCACTTAATTAAATCCGAAATTATAGACGGGCAGAAATGTTACAAATATATTCGTTCGTTTTCTATTGTTTTTAAATTATTTTATAAAATTTCATTAACAAAATTATATTATTTAATACATTATTTACTACTACAATTGTTGCATAATATACTATTATAATGGTATAATGGAATTCTCTAAGTTTAGTTTAGATTTTATTCTAGTTTCTAATTGAGTAACTAAAATTGGTTAGTTATAAAAAACTGTTATTGACGATTTTCAAAAAATTATTTTTGTACGAAAATTACAGGTCTTTGATTAAGAACTACCACTAAATAATGCTAAATGATAATAGAGTTAATTGGTTATATGCGACAATTATAGTAAGACGTAATATCAAGTTTGGTTGTGCTACAAATAGATATTTTATATCAACTCTTGAAATTTGACTGTTCTTAAATTTAAAGAAAATACACTTAGAATGAGTTTATTAAACTTATTAAAAGTTAAATTACTTCATTCGGAGGAAATGCAAATAACAGGAAATAATACATTTCGTTACTAGTGCGGGAAATCGCATTTCCCGCACCGTTTTCAGCACAATTTATTTTGTTGCATTGCACGGCCAGTATTTTTTATTTTATTTTCTCGTGTGTACTTTGATACAACTTTATAACGAATGCTTTTGGGGTTCATTACTTGTTTGGCATATATACCAAAGGTTAGATATATCTAACATTAACCATATATAAACCCAAAATATACGGAAAATACGTGTTTTGTTTTTTCAAGTACGTATTTAAAAAAAATCACAGTTTTTGAAAACTGTACTTGTTCTTCATTGTAAAAGTTGTAGTAGTAAATAGTTATTAATTAATTGCATTTTGCGAATTTGATGTTGTGTTAAATAATATCGCTGGATGCAAAGTCATGAAATAAAATAACCGACAGGGTCAAAATCAATGAATTAGATTACGAAAAGTTTTTGTTCGGTCGCTTTTGACCAGCACCCGTTAAATAGGATCCATTCTTTTTTTCGGTAATGTCATTAATAATAATATTTTAAAGCTTCAATGTTTTATATCGAAATCCTGATTTTAAAATATTGACCCTCCTAACAACCCTATCATAAAGTAGTAACAGAATGTGTTACGTATGAACACTTTTTCATATTGCGCTGCACGTACAGATCACTCATATAATAAGACACATTTCAAACGTAAGATATGTATGTTAAGTGACAAGAAAATTACCCTATCACCGGCTGGTCCAAGAGCTCCAGGGGGTCCTTCGGGTCCGGTTGCTCCTGTTAACCCTTTTTCACCAGGTGGTCCAACTTCACCCGGCGCACCTTGCCTGCCGTCTTGACCTCGTACGCCCTCAACTCCTTTAGGACCAGGGGGTCCAGGTGGACCAGGTTCTCCCGGCTCTCCCTGTTACGACAAAATGAATATTAACATCATTCAACATTTCATCAGGGAAAAAAATACCCATCATCGTGTTAAGTGGAGATGCTCCCTTCTGGTTTAGCTTGCAGACAGTACTTTAAAGAAAGAAGAAAAGTTACGTATGATACATCAGAAGAAATAAGAGAAGTGTATGATATAACAAAGAAATTAAAATGAAAACAATAATTACAGTTATCATGTCGTACTTTTTCTTTTACTATTTTCGATGGGGCATACTTATCTCTACTTTTCAAAAATGAAAAACAACTTTGTAAATTTTGAATTGAAATCAGGGCATAAAGTGATCAATTACAAAAAAGTGCGTAAAATACGCTGTTCTATATTATTACAAGATCTTTTGTGTCTTGCTGATTAATATATCATGAAATATTAATTTTGCGACACCAAGGCTAGGATATCTAAACAGATATAGTTCAAATCTGTCGCTCAGAATTAACAGCGATCAAACCTTGTATTGATTATTTTTGTTTCTACGTAGTCAGCAGCCTAATAATATAAATAATTATTTTTAGTTTTTATAGCGATTGGCATTTCCAGAATAATTTTCGAATTTGCCTTGCTGCTCATAATCTCTCAAACAATGTTACTTTTTATATGCAAATTAAAGCTTCGATATTTCAAAAATATTTAAATATCTGTAGACATGACACAAATCTAAGAACAATCTTTTTTATCTTCATTTTTTTACGATCAAATATTCTTTACTTTAGGACATTTTTATATTCAAGAAAGAAGTTGTAATGCAGAAAAAATCTATTTTTCTTGTTTCGAAATACACATACAAAAAGTAGCTCTTAGTATAACATTTTCTGACATTATGTCGAATCCGTGGAAGTGCTTCAAATCATGTTTGCAATTTATCTGTGTAAAAACCCAAAATACCGGTCAGTGATGTATAGCGCCTATCGATGTCTACCATTTCTTAATAGCTTTTTTTAGGTTTCTGTTCTCATCAATTTTTAAATTTGTGGTTGAAGCCCCTAGAGGAGTATTTTTTCTGTTTTTAAATGAAAGATAAACTTCATCTTCGAAATAAAAAACAAAATTACAAATAAATTTAGGCGACAGGGATTTTTTTTTCCATCTGGAAATAGAAAAATTGCATTTTGACCACGAAAAACAGTTTAAAACTAATTAATTTTTTTTTGTTTGAAAAATCAGAATTTTTCAGATGAAATAAGACGAGGTTATGCCGATTTCTTAAGAAAATTCTTTCTATTTGAGAGCGAAATTCTACTTTGTTCCCAAAATTGTGAGTGAGCGGGCTCTGATTGGAGGCAAAGTCACTTGTTACCCAGTATTAAAACATATCAAAACCGAGATCAAAACATGGTAGAAATCGTAGAGTAGGCATCAAATTACTTGTTGATATTTCGTGTTTTCATCCATATACTCTACAGTTATTAACAAATTAATCATCGTGCAAAAATTTTTTTAAGTTGAAACTCTGACAAAGAAGATTTTTTTGTTTTTTTAAGATTAAAAATATTAATTAATGTACGCAGTCATACAAACGGCTATTTTATATTTCTGAAGTAAAATAACCGGAAAACGTTCCTGAAACCGATATCCTAATGAAAATGGCATTTAACAGGCAACATTTTACATAAAAAAATTGCGTTTTTCCAGTACTTAGGATTAATTATGTTATGAAATTTTTTATACATTTCAATGGCATTGGATTTGAAAGGTTTGGGTGCGGGTCGAAAAAAAATCACATCAAAAACCAGACAGGTTAAAAAACCGACAATCCAAAATCCGACAGTAAGGAAACCGACACTTCAAAAAATTGGAGTCCACCTTTCGATTTGTCTATTTTTTTATGTGCCGGATTTTGACTGTCGGTTTTTCAACCTGTCAGCTTTTTGATGCTCGATATTTAGACCGATACCCAAAGTTTTATGAATTTCACATCGCTGCTCGTCGAAAAACCGACAAATAAAAAACTGACTGTGAAGAAAACCGGCAACCGAAAAGCCCATAATAAAAAAAAAAACGAAACTTAAAAAAACTTCCGCTTGTCGGTTTGTCTATTTTTTATGTGTCGGATTTTCAACTGTTGGCTTTATGACAGTTCTTTTAACAGTAGGCTTTTTGATGTGTTGATTTTTTAACCTTCATCATTTCACATACCTGAATAATTTCACTTTAACAGTTTCAGTTTACGTTTTCGGCACACAAGAATCTATAAAAATCAACATTGTTGAACCTTTACCTTGCAGGACTGACTGTCTTATTAAACAAGTCATAGATGATTAAGTGACGAGAGAAGTTGCTAAATTAAGTTGTATTACATACAAATTAAAAAAAAAAATAATTAATTCACAATTTTTGAGAGTTATTTTTCGATTGAAATCAAAAGAAAACCTAAAAGTAATTTTGAAATGTTGCAAGACACAAAATTTCGTATTTATTGAAAGACGAATACATTCTTATTTTCATAATTTTAAAAATGTTTTAATTTTATTTCATTACAGTCGAATTTTATGTTGGAAAAAATTAGTTATTTTTCAGTACCTTAACTTTGTTCAGTATCTCTTCTCTACAGAATGTACATGACAATATGCATAATGAAGTGTACAGTAATAAAACTGTAGAAGATAAAATCGTGCATTACGTGCCAATAATTTGATCTTTCAACATGCGCATTCATTATTTACATATACCACAAACCGAAAATGAGTCATTTGCAGATTTCAGATTAAAGTTGCACAAAATCGATGACAAAATAAATAGCAAACGAGATAACCGGTAATACAATGCAAATTCGTGCGAATTACGATGATTTCGAATGCACCCTTTATTTACGACGAAGTCCCACAAAGTCTCTGCAACTGGATGCACACCCTCGCTTAAGCTCGTTTGATTTAAAAGTCATTGCAGCTTATTCAACTCGATGACGTTAAACGACCTAACAAGTATAATTGTGTGGAAGAAATGATATACGGGTGAGTTTTTTTTTACTTTTTCAAACATTTCAAAGATACCGCTTAGAAAAAAGAAAGTCATTTGTATAGGGTTGGAAAATTATAATTTTAAATTTGCCTTACCATGAACAAATTTGTTAGTAAGAAAAAGGAATTAAAGTGTTGTAGGAACATATTTAACGATTCCGCAATCTTTTGCTGAGTAAGCAAAAAATTTATAATAAAATTATACCATTTCTTTAGCGGAAATAAATTAAACATAACATAAAATCTCTGCTTTTCCAAACGAGTTATTTTTGGGCGAGGTTAGACAAACCGACAAATCAGAAAGCCGACAGGTCAAAACACCGATAGTAAAAAAAACAACAATCGAAAAGCCGACAGTAAAAAAAAACTTTACTTAAAAAAATGAGTATCCACTTGTCAATGTGTCTAATTTTGATGTGTCGATTCTTTGACTCTCGGCTTTTCGACTGTCGGCTTTATGACTGTCGCTTTTTTGACCTTTCGGCTTTTTGATTTGCGGCTTTTCGACCCACAACCCTTGTGGTACCTCCAGCATAATCTCTCGTATATAACATAAAGGTTTTAATAAATAAAATTTCGTATGTGCAACTCATATATTTCATAAATTTTAGTTTGTTACTTCATCCAGCGAGAGAACCGACCTACAAATTTACGTTACGACGAGACTTTGTAGAATTAAAAAAATGTTTGCATTTATTTCCATGACCAGAAGAAGCTGCATTCGCCACATTGTACACGTGCATTCATTCATATATTAGATCTACATTTATTAAGTATGCAGAATGCTTTGCGTGCAAAAATTTAATGGACAGGATGCATCAGCAATGACGTTTCGTTTTCATCACTTTGAATGTTTAACTGTAAAACAGAAAAATACGATAAAGTACAGTTATACATTATAAAAAAATATGACTTAAAATTGCAGTTTTGTCAGTTACAATTGTAGACTAGTAAAAATAGCTTGTTGGTTAATATATTCATGTCACAGGAATAAGACAGTGAAGTATCCCGGAAAGTTTAGAGTGCAGTAGCGTAATGTGACTTCAGAGTTTGATTTTTTTAGTGCGTAAATCCACATCAACAAAGTTTGTTAATCATGAATTGCATTTCTGGTTCGCTTCATGAAAGTTTTTGTGCAAGGAGTAATGACAGTCCTTAAGCATTGAAGCTGCAATTTATTAAGCTCGGTGAGACTTACTTTGAGCTGTATGATGGACTCTGCGCTGATATTATGCCCTAGCCCCTGAAGTTCCTAAAAGTAGGTCAACTAAGGATAAAAATCAAATCTCTAGGACTAAACAAAAAAAAAGGTACAAGGGAGATATTCTTGTGAGCTGTCGGGAGAAGATGAAACTGTCATGCTTAAATACTCTACGTACCTACAGATCAAAATCTATAATTCAAATCTAAATATTATCAGACACAATCAAAACTAATACTAGCTACAATGCGACACTTATTGCAATTTCCCGTTTTTGGACAATTTTTATTTTCTGTGAAATTTCATGGGAAGATCATCGCATGGTCGCCGAAAGACATGTAGAGTAAAAGTGGATGCTACATCGAAAGCACCGCCAGTAAAAACAGCTACTAGACAAATAAAATGTAACAAGACCGTATAAGAATCATGTCATGTGATCTATTTACATGTAAATAAAAAACGAGCGATGGCACAGGAAGGCCGGTTACCTTCAGCGCAACGATTTCCGCATAGCCGAGAGTCCCGCCGCGGAGCGTCGTCACCGACCTCTTTAACCCCAATCCCTGAGCGTTGACCCGTGGGCGGAAAGATTGTTAATTTGTTATTTGATACACAAATCGACACTCGGTACGAAAATATTACTTTTCGGTACTGTAGCCGTAAAATCCGCTTTTACAGCCTACTTTTAGTCCGTAAAATAACATTTTACGGATCACGTGTAACATGAATCTGCGCTGTCAAGAACATAACCCATACGGACTAAATACAGACCGCGAAATGGAATTTTGACAGGTTTCAGTACCGAAAAATAATGTTCGGCACACGGCCGTAAGACCTTACGGTCTCATGCAATCCAGCGATAGTTGGACCACCTTCGCTGGTCCTCGTACGCTGGTATCGCATTCAGGCCGTAACATCTTGTTTTACGGCCTTGTATCGAAAAATACTATTTCCATTCCATTCCTCGAAATTACATTATCGCGGCAGATATTGGTTTTCAATGCCTAGGAAACAACCGTGTGACCCAAAACTAATGTTACCATTAGTATCATTTACCTTACATCAATTTTCTGCAGCCATTTTTGGATTATCGTATCGTATCGAAAAGGATCGAACGCTACAACCCCAAATAATGATTGTAATACGTCTTCCCTCCATAAAGGCATGCATAATCGTTGACGTGAAATGTACAGCGGTTACTATAAACAGGGCAGACCCCTTTTGAATTAATGTAATGGAAATTTATTCATGACGAACATCGGTGTTATCGAGGCATTGAAAGAGGACGGTTGATGGAAAAGCTCAACTATCGGGTCGAAAACAGTAAAGCTTTGTCGAAGATTTTCCTTTTCGAATAACTCCCGTATGGTATACAATGTATTGTACTACGTGTTTGATAGTCAGCTGATGAGGTAGTGCATAAAGCTTCGTCAGAACCCAGGAATTTGTTTCATGTCAACTTCATTGTGCTCGATATAGAAAAATGTATTTTTAAAAATCGTTAGTTTAGAAGTGGGAGAATTTTCGGAGCTGATTGAAAAACATAATTATTTATTTATTGCTTCATACTTTAAATTGGCACTTAATGATTTTGGTTATGTTCTGATATTAAAGGTCATAAATATATGTAAAAGAGTTTAAAAAAATCAGATTGAATATTGTTATTAATAGTTTATTCTTATTTTTTTATATTTATTTAAAAACGTTTGATTTCCTGTTTAACGGGTGGTAATATTTGTTATTTATTATTTAAATCGTTTAATTTTAAATATTATTTACGAAACATGAAATGATTTATTGGCAACGTTATTTCTGGATGTGTTTCTCATTTTGGAGAACCATTTTTCGAATACAACATAATAAAAATGACAAAACCAAAATCAAATAATGAGGAGACGAATATATGCTGATCTATTTTCATTAAGAGAGACGGAAAACGCTTAGAAGCGTAAAAAATTTAATTTTTGGATAATTTTTAAAAAATCAAAGTTGCTTATGTTTAAAGGTTATTGATCATTGTCTTGACTGTATTTTAGGTTTAACTTGTTATTGCAGCGAATTTAATTATATAAATCAATGAGCTACTTTAGACGTGGATATGGTTTTCGGGGTTCTCGCCACCTAGTGGCGATTTTCGCTACTATTAGGTGCATATTGTAACAGACATTGATAAAGGATCAGTAAGGAACGTAAAAAATTTTTGGACAAAAGAAACTCAAATGTCGGTTGACTCTTAGGTCTGAAGCATAAAATTTGAGTAAGCCATTGAGTTTTCTAGGAAAAAAAAACAGTTTCTATGCACAATAACTCGATGAAAGTTATTTTGACAAGTCAGTACCCCTTTTAAAGGTTTTCTGAAGCCACAGAATTCACCTTCGTGACATTTTGACCTACGATGAATATTTTTCTAGTTTTAGCATAAAGGAAAAAAATGCTGACTTGTACAGTTTTTAGGGTTTATCACATTTTAGATATGAAATCCTTTTATCTTAAAAGTTAATTGGCTAATAATTCAAATTCGTCAAATACTAAACCGCAACAATTTTTTTTTGTTTGAAATGAAAGTTTAGTGGACATTAACCTTTCGTTCGAAATGCTCTTAGCAAAAATTAAAAAAATTAAAAGTTTATAGTTTTGCCCCCCCCCCCTTTCGATTACTGTAGTCGAAATCAACTGGCGATTTAAAAAAAAGTTATGTCATTGAAAAGAGCAATACTGATCTTTGCAAAAGATATCAATCGCGTAGTTAGCTCAGCCCTTTCTAAACACGTCGGATTTTTTCAAAAACCGAAATGAAGGCTACAGTATGACGCCTGCAAGGCTTAGTTTGGGATTTTCTCGCACAAATATAGAATATTTGACCGTGTAACGAAAAAATTCATTTATGAGAGAATTGCCAGCTTTCGTTATAACGATTGTAAGCTTAATCGAATTGAATCATCGAGTGAAACTCGCTTTGAATACCTACAGTCAAAATTGTTCATTCCCAAAGTTAAATATTGTAGATGTTATTCTAGATAATATTAGAACGATTATTGTAGATTCTACATTGCATGTCATTAAATATAATACCGATAAACTATTTATTCGCAACTATTTATATAGAGTATTTTAATCGCAAAATTACTAATAGACGCCATACTGTAGCAGCCATTCTGTAGCAGACATTTTGATTTTTGAAAAAAATCCGACGGGTGAAAAAAGGTCTGAGACAAAAGGCGCGATTAGTGCCTTTTGCTTCCACCGTTGCTATTTTCAATATCAAAAAAAGGAGTTCTTGTGAAGAAACCTTAAAAAAATTGGTATTTTGTTTAAGGGGGTCCTAAAGTGGTCCGCCGACTAGGCAGGATATTTTACGAAAAAAAAAAAAATAAAAAATGACTGAATAACAATTTTTAAATTTGGGCATTGTAAGGGCAATTCTAAGCCCTGTAAACAGTTTTCTAGAAAATATCAAAGATATTAATTCAAAACTGTAATAAGTGATTTTTATTTATTTCCGAAAATTCTCGGTTAATTCCAAATTAATATCCTTGGCATTTCCTTGGATACCGTCTATAGTAATTAAAATTGCCCTTACAGAATCCGAATTTCGACAAATCGATTCAGTTGTCTTTTATTTTCGGTTTTTAGTGAAAATTCTTACCTTATCGGACAAGCACTTGAGAATCCCCTTAACCGCGGTTGGAACAAAAGTTACAGCGCCGAATGTTGCGTCAAAATTTCGGACTTTCTGGACAAAAAATCTAGAAAAAATCATTAATTGATTCTTTCTGAAATCTTTATTTTGTAACCTTCATAAAATAGAATTTACGTAGTATTATTGTTTTCTTTACGTTAAACCAGTTATGGACTGAACTAGCTCAAATTCTGTAATAAACCTTACCAATTCTTGTGAAATTTCCTAATTTTGTGGTTAATATTGACTTCGATGAATGATTTTTCAATGAAATGTAATAACAGCTGATCGGCTTTTTTAAAATTTTCGTTCAAGTAGGTTTTAAAATATTATTTAAAGCTTAAAATACAATGTATTGAGAAATTTTAAACAATTTTGCATAAAACCAGATTGGGTAGATTTTTTTTTGTGAATCGTATTTCAAATGTTATTGAATATCAGTGTTTGTCTCTTCCACTAGGTTTTTATTTGGATATGTTAATATTATTATTTTAATGAAACAGTGAAATATTGCTTTAATATTCAGGGGCATGAAATAATAACATTTTACATTTGCCGATATTAATTGGGTATTTAATTTTAAAAGAATTATTTTTCGTGAAAAGGAAATGTAATTAGATAATTGAATAGAGCATTTATAATTTATGAAGTTGAATATTATCGCTAAATTCCATACGGCGTTTTATTCGTTCGTGGAAACTTAAATTGTAAAAAATAATAAATATCCGGGTATATTTATAAATTTCAAATATAAAGTAGCAATGAAATATTTTAAAATTAACATTTTTCTCCAACCACGAAGCTGTTTTGAAGTCAACTGAGAAAAAAAGATTTACATCGAGGTAGTTACTATTCGAATAATTTATTCAGACAAATTATTAAAATTTACTATGAGATAGTTAGTTGCATTACTGAAATCTATTAACCATTACAGGACTAAAAGATTAGCCAAATTTACTATTCATCAATGAAGTCTTATAAATTTTCTATATTAAGATTCTCCAATGTTTAGAAAAATATTTTAATGCATAAAAGTTTAGAATTAACAATTATCTAAACAATAGTAGGTCATGTGTATGTAATAGAAATATATTAATGTATATAATGTGCAAAACAGTAGAATTGATTATATTGTTTAGTAATTTTGAATGTATGTTTATTTTTTAGTTGATTTCACGACGTTTTTGCCCTTAGTGTTGATTCTTCCTGGGTTCTGACGATCTGTATTTACGTGATTAACAATTTAATATTTGTCTACTGTATTTTATTCTTACTCTCTAAATTTGAATCAGCTGAAAACACTGCGAATTAGTGCATATGCGTATCCGCCCATAGTCTACCAGCAGAATTATCTAATTCAAATTTAGAGAGTATCATAATAAATATGACGTTTTCGATCAATTGATTGTGTATAGAATCAAATGTTAAAAGACATTAAAACATGGACACCGTTCTAAGAAGATTTAGATACATTCATGAATCATCCAATAAAAGAAGTTATTTACTAATTCATGTTCATCTCCATTTCGTCTCATTGTCTACTTATTTTTTTTCTGGGATACTAGTATTCAATATTTTTAAAAGCCACGGTTTGGGCATAAATGTGAGTGAATACAATCGATCAATCGAAATGTCAGGGTTGACTTTGACTTTACTTTGCTACGAAAAAGTTTCCGCATAGAAGAATAGAGTATCGATAATGGGAAACAATCAAACGCGATTGCATGTGATTTATGGGATAGAATAGTTAGATACCTTCACTGCGGAGAAGACGTCGAATCCGGGACTTCCCAACTCGCCCTTTTGTCCTTTGTCTCCTGGTCGTCCCTGCGGCAAAATAAATAAAACGTTGAATACCTCATGGTCTATTCTTACGCATATTATTTTTAAAACGGCTAATATACTCTATATATGATTTTATATCGATATTTAATAAAGTTCGAGGGGAATGAAGATTTAATATATTACTTCTCCTGTACGTATAAAAGGGCATTTAAGTTTCAGAAAGTTTCCATCGAGAATTCCGTGGACTTTTTTATTTGCATTTTGCGCCGAAGTCTTGAGCTAGATTCGAGCAAATATTTGCCTCAATACAGCAGCCCCGTCTGCGGCCACCCGCTACTTCAAATATTTCCGGTATCGATGTCAGACGCAGTTTCGAGATACGGCATGCCTCGCGTGCAATTTCTAAACTTCACAGAGCCAATGGTTTCGTACATTTTCTCTGCACTCATTGCGTGACAGGTAGCTCAAAGATTCTCGCAAAATACAAAAAATATCGAAGATGCCTTAAATGAGTTACTGAGAACTTAAAGGTGGTCGATAACATGAAATTACTTTTGAAATTTCTTTGAAAATAGCAAATAATACTTAAAAAAAGAAGATTGGTTCTGTTCTTTGCTAGAAGTTTGAAGTTGGGCACTTTGCAAATCTAACTAAAACATCTCTTTTAAATCCCGTCAAAATATGACAATAAAATGATAGTTTTAACTTAAAAGTCGAATTTACTTTGAAAAATTGACTAGGATGTCTTGATTAAGAAGATTGAGTTTAAAGCTATCCTTAAATTTTTTGGAATGAAAATTGAGTTATCCATTTATTAAGATTGAAAAGTTGACTCTATGAAGAGGGACAAATCACGAGTAAAAGAAAAATCTCAGCTCTAGAAGAGTGAAATATCAGAGAGAGAGAGAGAGAGAGAGAGAAGGTAAAGGTCTGGTCTTATTTACATATATGTAAAGTTTGTACACTATAAAGTACAACGAGACTTTACAAAGAGTAATTTTAGTACAGGAAATATATGGTGACGCGACTATTCAACACATAACTTTTCAGTACAAGTATGTTTTCACCACAAGAGAACTTCATCATAAACATTTGAACATTAAGTTACGTTAGATTCGGTTATAAGGATAGGTTAGGTTAGGTTAGGTTAGATTTTTATTAGACTTTTCAACGCAGGTTAGGTTAGGGTAGATTAGATTAGGTTATAGGGTTGGGTTAGGTTACGGTAGGTTAAGTCAGGTTAGGATAGTTTACATTTTGTATTAATTTGCGTGTATAATATATAATTGTTATTTTCAATTATTTTATTTAAATGCATTGTTTTTGGTTCGTGTTGAAATGATTGTACGTTTAAAAGTTGTTGTTGAACTGTGGTATGTTGAATTTCTGTGATGCAATGTCGTATGTTTAAAAGTGGTGTGTTGTATAATAGTTGTAGTACCAAATATATAAACATCGATCCCCCCAAAGTTCATCTTGTGCTTCAGAATTAAGTCAATGTTTATTTTAGATCGATGTGTAATTTGGACAGTAAATCATGAGGAATTACACGAACAAACAAATAATTGTCAAATAATCTGTATGTATCTATGCTGTTGGTTTGCGCTTTGATGAAAAGTTTAGAGTATTGCAATGTCCGCATAACATTAATATATGTAAACATCAATACGAGTATAGTCCAAAGATGTATTCAAATATCCTTGATCAAGTAATGTCGATTTGAAATTTAATGTGATTTTAAGTCGCATCAACGTAATAGTCAAGTTATGATAGTTCTAAATTCGGGAGTATAAGAAAATCGAATTGAAATAGACTTTCGACCAAGTTTGATGTTTGAGTATTGAAAATGTATTTCAGAAACCTGATTTCAAAATATCGATATTAGTAGATGTATAAATATATAGGTATTAGTTACATAAGTGTTACTTACCGGTTCGCCTTGTGGTCCATCCATGCCGATAGGGCCCTGAAAGATAGACAATCACATTAGATTTGAATTATTCCACAAACGAGCAATAGAAAGTAAGAAAAAGTACAATTACATTCAGCATTCTAACGTGACATACTAAATAAAAAAATAATGTTCTCGAACACATAAGATTGCAATATCCCAAATCAAAAAGATCAGATTTATGCTTCCAAATATGAGAATACTACGTACTAATTATGTATTTGTTAGTGATAAACAACCAACTCTACGTTTCTGCATACTACTTAGGCATGAGTATTCTTTACGTGATGTATTAGCAACTGTATGCTGTGACAAGCGCGATTTGCAAAATTAGTAAACATATGTTAGCGTTGGCAATGCAAGATATACGACGAACTACTGAGATGCGATGCTGGATCTCACGTACCCATCACCCGGGTGTGTTCTGCTGTAACAGAATGTTATGACGTTATGATATATTTTCCTGATGCTATTCGCGATTGTTGGAGGGGTTGTGGAATTTTCTTCCCTGAATTAATGTGATTATGAGTGAAGATGGTAAGTGAAAACATTCATTATGATTTAATCTGCGATTGTTTATTTACACCGATGTCATCATAATTTATTGTATTAGAAACACCATCCATTAGACTTAATTAGTTACTGCCAGAAATAATGCTACACTTTTTCGCCCAAATTTAATATAAGATTTTAGTGCATAAGACACTATATAATATAAACACAGTTGAGCAAAAACAAAAAATCGAAAGAATCGCTGTAAATTGTGTTTAATCGATTTTGACAATCTGTATTTTAAAACAATCCCATGTCGTAGTAAGCACATATCAAATAGCTAACTAACACAACAATTTTTAAGCGTATAGCTTCTACTCTGCTGATTACGAATTTGTAGTAAATATTGCGAAATTCAAAATGGCGGATAGAAGTTTCAGAATACTAATAAAATATTGTTTTGGATTTCGGGTAGAAGGTTTTAAATTTAGAGGACAAATTTTCAATTGGGAATGGCACATAAAAAAGAGTAGATGAGATTTTCAAATTTTTGTAGATGTATAGATAAAATCTTACTGAATTCCCCATTGTTGGTTTCCTTCACTTGGTAAATTCAAATTTATTGTCTGCATTTGAATGGTGTGCGTCGAAAAACCGACAAATCGATATTGTCAAAGTGTCTATTTGTTGTGTCGGTTTTTTGACTGTCGGATTTTCGACTGTCGGCTTTATGACTGTCGGTTTTATAACTGTCGGTTTTTTGATTTGGCGGTTTTTCGACCCGCGCCCCATTTGAAGGATTCAAAATCATGGATCTATAAAATATTGTATGAACATCTCGTAGAAGAAAACAAACACATACTCTCTAAATTTCTTGGAGTAAGGATTCACTCATTAATTAGTGAAAACCGAGCAACTTTCGTGAAAGAGTGAATATTAAACTCTTTAGGAGTGAAAATTCACTCTTTAAGAGTACTAATTTACTCCTTCCTCCAGATTTGTCAAGTCCACTCTTGTTATGAATGTTCACTTTTGTTAGATAGAAATTTTACTCTTAAAGAGTTGAATATTCACTCTTTCACGAGAGTATCTCGGTTTTCACTAACCAAAGAGTGAATTCTTACTCTAAAAAATTTAGAGAGTAACCTTTTTGAACATATCTGTTATGCTAAGTATTCAAGGACGGCACTATTTTAATAATGCATACACTCTAAATTCTCTTAAAGTAAAATTAACTTCATTATAGTGAATTTCACCTTAAACGAGTAAGAATTGAAAATTTTCAGTTTACGATGGAAAATTTACAGTTTACAAGTTATTAGGTTAGGAATACTTGCTTTTTTAAAGTGATAGTTTTATTTCTTCCTTAAAAATTCATATTTGCTTAAATAGAAGTGGAAATTACGTATTCACTTTAAATTTCAAATAGGCTCAAACTCCACATTAATTTAGAGTGTACAAGAGGTATTAATACTTTGTCAAAACGTCCACACGAGTATTGTTTATTACATTTTATCAATATTCGGACATATTGCATCGGTCATATTGTATTTATCATCTTGTATCACACAACTACTTAAATCGTTGTTCGAACTATTTATACCTTTATCTCAAATATTTCTATGGTTAGCTGACCTACAAAGTAGTCTAGTTGTCATAATTATAAAAAAACGGACAAGCTAACGATATGTAAATGTTTGAGATTGTCATTTAAATAGTTGAAATAATCATATAAAGAGTTGTTCCTACTATATAGAGGGTACAACCGTAGAATAATAAGCTAAGCCAACCATATAAATAGTTGACACAACCATATACAAATAGTTGTGGCAACTATGAGTATAGTTGGGACGTATTTTAATATATACTATAGTTGCCACAACTATTTATACGGTTGTTGTAACTAGTGTTTTTTTCCGTGTGCTAATTCATATTTAGAATAAGTGTATCAAATAAAAATTGTAGATGGAAGGAACTTTAATTTTGCAAAAATGCACTATTGGTTTTCAATAAATAAGATGTTATTTTGTTTCTAAACATTCATACTATCAACCAATTGTAACTTTCTATCCATCAATTTTATTTTATTTTTGCACTTATTCTAACTAAAAATTAGCATTTTACATTTATAAAAAGACTGTTGTCTATCATTGAATTCTTATTTATGGCTATTACCTGACTGTATTTTACAAAAAATGTATTTATGTTATAGTTACTGATCGAAAAAATTGGCTAATACGATTCTCTGTTTTAATAGCATAAATCCTCCAAATACAATATACATTGAAATAGGGAGCAAATTTATATTTTTATACCTTTCGATACATAAAATTTGTAATATATTTCGGGGGAAACTGAATATCGCTGGTGCTTTCTTTATTGTTAATATACGCAATGTAACATTATCCTAGCTGTCCAAGTAAAGAAACGAAGTCAGCACGAAATCTTTCTTCGAGTCTATCGTCATAAATTTTATTCTGCATAAAATTCGTCGTGGAATTCGAGGAACCAAAAGATCTTTTATTTTACGATTTTTCGATTCAATAAAACGAATGCGTAAAGGGAAATGAGAAAATAGAATCCTTAAGAAGGATCTTTATATTAAATAAATTAATCAAAGAAATTATACATAAAACGAAAATCTAAAATGATATCCGTATAAAATGATTGTTAATTTTTTAATATATGCACTAACAAAGTTTGTGAATGCTCTGAATTTTCGAGCTCGTGTCATTATTCTTGAATGCTTTAACGATATTGAAAAACTAGAGGTACATTGTATAATACAAAATAAAGCTTTAAATAAAAATAAAGCATTCGCCTATTAATACTTTTTTTACGTTATGTTAAATGTTAAATTTTCAAAATGTTGAATTTTGAAACAACATTTCTCTTTCCACTTTTTACACCGGTAAAAATTTAAGCAAATGTATTTAGCTCTTAATGGGCGTTCAATTTTTTTGACGAAAGACCTTTCAAATTTAGTCCGAAAAAGTTGTTTTACTACTTATTTTAATCCAAAGTTAATATTTTTTGAAAATTTACAGTT
The DNA here is from genome assembly GCA_030407085.1 of Trichopria drosophilae. Classification (NCBI taxonomy): domain Eukaryota; kingdom Metazoa; phylum Arthropoda; class Insecta; order Hymenoptera; family Diapriidae; genus Trichopria; species Trichopria drosophilae. The sequence goes on from CM059582.1 coordinate 187,960,236, forward strand.
TTACTCGTTGAGTCAGAATTTCTCGATAAAAAGTTCAAAAGTTTTCGAACATGTAGTTTATTTACGGTTCGTGAATCGTAATGATGCGATTCTCTTCAAGATGATGAAAAATATTAAAGTTTATACAAAAAATTTACATTTTCCAGTTAATATAAGTTCAAAATTTCAGAATGTTGAGTGCTAATATATTAAACATTAACGTGGAAAGTTCTGCAAGAAATTACATTTATTTCGGGTCGCTTAACATCAAATACACGCATTATTATTGCATTAAACATTAAAAATGCAAGGATTTACAAATCAAATAAGAAAATTCGAATAACAAAATGCATGGTTGCAAATGTAATTAATAATTAAATTTTTTATTCTTCAAAACTGACCATCATTCATTTTTGACACAGCTTTGCAGGTTTTATTGACTTGTGTTGATCAGTTTAATCTGTGGTCGTAACCATAAAAGTTTTAGTGAATTTTAGAATTTTTCTGTGTTAACGAGTGAAATTTAAAAATTATAGCTCTTGAACAAAAGCATCTAGCAACTTTTTCCGAAAACAGTTTTAAAGGTCTACAGTTGTAGTATTAATAAAAAATTGTCAATATCCAAGAACATTTGCTAAACTTGTCGTCAATGTTAAAAGTAAAAATTAAAAGCTGAATTTGCGTACTTTAACAGATATATTTTGACATATTAAATATCATCAAAGGTTTCGGAGGTATGGCGCATTATTTGATGAGTTCAAAAATTCAGAGTATTTGCGAACTTCAGTTGGTAGTGATTATTTTGCAGTGAAAATTCCAAATAGTTAGCGCCAAGATACACTAGATTATCTTGTCAAAGTTCTCAAAACATTTTATTATATATTTCCTACACTTAGCATTAGAAACCGGTACATTTTAATTGTGATTAAAAAATTATAACGTCGTCACAAAAAACTAACAAGTGATTTATTTCCACAATAGAACTATGGCTTAAAAAACGTTTATATTAGTTTTAGGAAATGAAACGTACTCTATATGCCTGAAATACAAAGTTCTGTATATTCATAATTTATTATTATTTAAATATTGTTTTTTTTTTATCAAATATTGCATATTAGATGTTTCGATCATTTTGTTTTTCACCTAAAAAATACATCATTTAGTAACAAAAGCAATGAATAACAATTTTAAGTTATTAAGTTATTCGATACAATATCCGCAACGTTTGTTGGTCTTCGTATAGTCAGGATACAAAAATTGAACGTGCGTGAGAATGTCTATTGTATACAAAGGTACATACTCTTTTTTCCATAAATTGTATTGCACGAAAACAAGCAAAAATATGCTGAAACGAAAATAATAATAATAATAATAATAATATAGTTTTTATTGATCAATATAATATAATATATACATCCAACAAAGGGCGAGACACAGCAGTTAATTGCTGTTTTGCAGCCTGACCCTTGTTCATTATCGAGCATCAATATGAGCCGGCTATCTCCTAAGGTGTCTCTTAAAATAGTTTAAACATAGTCCCGACTATTTTGTGTCTGACCAAGTACTACCCTTTTCACTTACTGGTCACGTTCTAAATTATCGGTTTAGTGATTTTTTTTTCAATAAAATAAATTATATAAATGACGAAAATGTTCATTAAAGTTCAATTTCAGTTCTGTTAAAAATAATACAGGCGTTTCGACCTATCATCGAGGAGGTTCTCTTTAAGGGCGTCTATTAAAAACAAAACTAGGTATGAGAAAAATGTACAAAATTACTTATAAACAAATGTTAACACTAATATATGTGGGTGGTTATCTGGTAACAGTCAGTTTTGGGATGTAATTTTTAGAATAATTAAATTTAACAATAAAATTCGTTTTCAGGCATTTCTGTCTTTTTCTGGACAAGTAGAATCACTGTTTAAACTGACTCTGCTACAAGTTTCATATTACGGAAATGACAATATTTAGAAATTTTAGGAATTTTCATAGTGGCTACAAATCTTTCATAACGACGGTTAATATTTTAACATAATAAATATACAATTTATATCACAGATATTATTTATACGGTCAAATTACATTTTCCAGACATGAATAAATTATAAATTTCATAGATATAAAATATAAATAATAATAGATATAAAAATGCAGTTCAACAAGAGTAAAGCATTTACCCTTATCCAGTAAAATTTACTTCCATGGAGTGAATTATCACTTCAAAAAGTCTAAAAATATTACAAATTTACTGAGTCATGTGGGGTCTAAAATAGTCACTTTACATAACAAAAAATAATTGAGTAATTTGGGAACATACAAAGTTAAAAACTAGATTTATATCCATATATAGACATGTACTTTTGTTTTGAATAATTTTATTAATTTCCTGATACACAAGTGTTTTCTGTTGACCAATATATTTATTACCGTATTACAAGTAATAGACCACGGTAGTGACGTCCACAGTAGTGACATTTTATGATTAACGTTCTTCGAACAAAGGTATTTTACGTACTAATACAATATCCGCTAATTTTTAAGATTATGCGAATAAACTCTATTAAATTTTACCCTCGTCTAAAATTTAAAAATTATTTCGGTATTGAAAAATGGGATACCACGGTAGTGACTTATTATTCCGTGACACGCTATTCATTCCCAGCTGTAACTACACAATTACATTTTAATCGTCCGGAATAAATATGCATACATTCAATAACTTGCATTAGACGTTAACTGTGGTTACTAAATCAAACAAAATCTTATAAATTTAAAATACAAAAGGAAAATCATAGGAATACAATTTTTTCTAAAAAACCAAGGAAAATATTCATGAGCAATTTGGAATGTCAAAAAATAATTTAATATGCGAATATTTTCACATAATGATAACTGCACGTTTGTAGTGTAAATTGACATGAATATAAAATTTATTATTCTTGAATTCATTATAATTCTACGATGGCCATAAAATTCTGGCTAGTGTACATGACACGGTAGTGACATTACCAAATTGTTCAGCAAGATGTTTAAATTTCAATTGCGTTCAAATATCAATAAAAAAAGCTTATAATAAGTTAGTTTTTTGATAAACTAATTTTATTGACCAACAAAAAGTTGAAGTAAACAAATTTAATGTATATTAACCAATTTTTAAATAATATTTATTTATATAAGGGTAAAGGTAATGTTACTTGTATGTGTATATTTATGGATATGTATATGGGTGTCTTTATGTATATACGGTATGAATTAAAATTTCACTTCGTGGGAATGAAGCATGAGATATGGTAATTTTTTACACATGTGTAAATCAGTTTATAGAACATATTGAATCGACGTATGTAGTAGTGTTGGCATCTTTTTATAAGTGATTTTGTAAGTTTTTCTTATACCTACTTGTCTTAATAGGCGCTCCATAAGAGACAGAGAACTGAATACACCTCGATGATAGGTCAAAATGCCTGAATTTTTTGTTAATACAAACAAAATTGAACTGTAATAGCCATTTTTATATATAATTTATTTCATTCACAACTATTTATTTAGTTGATTACATCAAGACAGTGTTTTCATTTTTGTTCAATACTAATCGGAAGATTTTTTTTCTAGATAAATAAACTTCGTATATTTTAAAATTTTGTAAGAAGCTGACGAGATGCATATAGAAAGACACTGCGGCAGTTCAGAACATAAAAGTCGGATAACATGCACCTGGTGATTTTAGTACAAATTTTCCAATAGATAAAAAATGATTTGAAGTAGTTTAAAAGTACCCTAAGAATCATCGGTATAACTTAACGATGGTAGTTTACGGTGAAACTTGTGCTGTCGCAAGATCGTTTACTGCAGGGCATGTATGACATCGGATGTGTCGGCTTGGTGAAATTTACGATTATAGCGCTGAAACGCTTCGGTGTAGTGCGTAATCCTCTGCTAATACGGACGCTCGGTTTAGAGTATTAATCAGGATAGGAGATCAGCGCCGATGAGGGTGCGGGATGCGGAAATTTGACGTGATCACTAGGAATTTGACATTCTTGCACCTGCTAAATTCCCATGTAAGAATGCTATTTATGTATATTCAGGATTTATAGAGATTATAATAAATAAGTTCAGAATAAAACCAAGAAATATCAGATATTCGCTTAGTTGGGTGGTATCTATCCTAATTGCATTCTGTATCAATTAGAGACTATTAGGGGTTTCAGAATATCTATTATCTATTCAAGCTTATCGAAATCAATTACAAATCAAAATTTTTGTTGTATGTAATGTGTATGTAATATCTGGTTATCAATTCATCTTATCCGAACTTATTAAGCCTAAATGCACATCCAATCTCATATGATTTATATCTCGTTCAGATATCCTTTTTCATAATTTTGTATGCAATTATGAAATTCGAGATTATGAGATTAAAACTAATATGTCTATAATATCACAACTATATAATAGTCACGTTTTATTACAATTAAACTTATTTAGATACGACATACAACAAATTCCTTTAGCAGATAGCCTGTTCATTTGATGAAACCAAAATCTTGGGTTTCCTTGACTTCTAATTGTCTTGCGGAATATTCCAACATAGAAACGTAGTGCACGATGATGACTAATCTATTTAAGTAATTATTACCTGTCTAACAATATTCCCTAAAATTACTACCGAAACATATCTAGACAACAGAAGTGCCAGAACATCTCTACTACTATCTTGTAAATTCAATTCCATAGGATTCTTTCTAGTCTATTGGAGTAGTCATATATGAGTAACCAAAAATTAGCCTTTGAAGGATCACTTACAGCTTCGATACTACGAAAATTATTTTGGCATGTCTAAAGATCTCAGTCTAAGAATATCCCGGGAAAAAAGAGCAAATTTCAAAGAGACATAACGAAACAAAAATATGACGACAAAAAACACAAGGACAAAAGATTTTTAATATTAAAATTGAACATAATTCCAAAGTTTCTACAAATTAAAAAATTAATGTTCAATAAATTGTTATTTAACACGGTACTTTTAACTTCTCATGAGACTAAATGTTTAATTATTTTTTTTATATACCATGAATATTTTAGAAGCCACATAAATAATTAAAATTGTAATCTCTTTATTAGTAAGTCCTTTTTAAGTTCAGGGTAACAAATATTTGATTCATAACATGGGGCAATTAATCATTTAACAATTAAAAGTATTTTTCTGAAATGTATTTTTATAACTGTTAATGGATTAATTGCGACATGCTACATAAAATATTTGGTATTGGGGATTTAAAGACTTAGTAATAGAGATAATATAACGTATAAAAATAAAATACAATTCAGGACTACCACAATTTATTTTCAAGATGAGAAAGTTTTATTTATTTTCATTAAACTTTCTGAACCGAAACACTTCTTAAAAGAGTAAAAGTGGACTAAAAACAAACAAGAAAGCTCAGGGTATAATTAATTTAATATTCGTAAGTGTGAAATTTAACGAAAAAATAGGAATAAAGTTAATAAATTAGTTTGCTCTGAAGAAGGAAACTTCGAAATACTGCCCCTAAAATTTGTCATGTCTGATCAATTTGTATGTTTCTACTTACATTTTCTAATATTTCAAATACTTACGATTTTTATAAACTTCCCTTATTTAAAGGACCTTTAATTTTTTGTTTAAACAATCAGTATTATCTAATCTTCCGTTTCACACCCCTTATAATCGTTACATTTACACATTTCTTTTTGCCATATGCATTCTCCTTTACCCGTGATTCGATAAATATGAAAGATCTGTTAAATTTTCAGTGTTGTTATTTGATAAAAGTTATATTATTTATATGTTTTAAAGACATTTTCAATTATTTGTGATAAATAAATATTAACGAAATAATTTCAAGTAAATAGTAGAGTATATTCAATCTATTTTCTGTTACTGTAAACTAATGTTTTAGACAATTTATTGTGGGGTGCAAATATAAAAATATTTGCTGCTGTTCAACAACGTCTAATACATTTAAAGGTGCTTACCCCACAAATTTGACAAAAATGCTTTTGTTTCTTCAAAAATCTTATGAAAAAAGATTTCGATAAGTTAGAATTTAGATTTCTTCCGATTTTAATATGAGCAAAAGCCGTCGAGTGCAATAATTGCTAACATAATTCACTAACTCATGAGGTAATCGGAAGACTGATATAAAACATTCAAAATTTGATCTTTCGAAGTTTTATTTTTAAATTATGTAGCTTGTATACTTTTCTCAAATAGCCAATACAAATATTTTATTCAATATTTTATGTAAACTGGATAACAGTCTATAAGGGAAATATTTAAGAATCGATAAAGGTCATATTTAAATTCTATGAAGTATTTGGTATACTCTCTTAAGCCTGGTGTTTTCAAGGCAAGAACTAAAAATATTTGAAATATTTAAAATTTTCGACAAATATTTCCGACACCAGTTTCTTTCAACTTTTGAAATGTTATAGTTTAGAGAAAAATGTAGCAAGTCATTTGGTAAATTTACATCAATTACTCTAATATGTCTTCTCTAAAAGAATTAAACGGTGTAATAATATTTCATATATGTTTAAGTATGGACTAATTTACTTGAATTCAAAATTCAATTTGCAGAATTAATCCTTATGTGCATACTAATAATTTATTTATCTCATACATTTTTATGCCCACGACACACAACTATGAAGTTTGCAGATTTAAGTTTATACACAATAACAATTATCATTTTCTGTTTTATTAAATCTTACAGTTAAGATCAGCTTGTTTAAAGTCAGATGTTATGTCCATAACTTCCCTGCTGGACGAACGCAAATAATTTTTTCGTGCAATGAGACAAAAATCGGTACAAATGTTTTATTTTATTCATGTTTTTCCATTCGATTCTGTATATACATTTCGAATGCAAACAATTATTCTTGCATACATCATATCAGTATAATAAGAGCAAAAGGTCGAATGATGGGGTTTTTCCTTTTCCACCGGGTGTGTTATTCTTTCAAGGATGAACTTAATAATGATAGAAGAGCAACTAAATGAGTGAGTCTGACCTTCGTGAGATGGATGAATAAGTAGATGACTAAGAAAACAAAGAAGAATAAGAGCGAAAGTGATTAAGAACTTCCACCAAAGTGTTGTAATGAGAGCTAAGGCGAGGGTAAACATAAAGGAAAATCATGAAGTAACGAACCGGGAAACCAGGATATCCCCGAGGTCCGGAGGGTCCCTGCAACAAAGCAACGCACCAATTGTCATAATGTAACGAATTTTCCTCTGTGAACGTTAAGATGAAACGATACAAAATTGATTATTTTATTTGTTAATGGAGCATTATGGCACGATGTATTAACAGCTGTTACTTTTGGCAGGGTTCAGCAAACGTGAAAAATTTAATAATATTAGCTATATGAAACCTTTAATTTAAAAAAATTAACATTAAGGAAATGTTCATATTATAATGAAGTTATGCAAATTTTGTTAAATTACAAAAAGTGATCCTTTATCCTTTAACCCACTTTTGGATATTTTTCTCCTTTTCGATATTTAAACATATGCCAAAGGAAACTATATGAAGAAACATTAATTTCCTAAAAGTTTTTACCAGCAGTCTTATTCAGAGATCTGTGCAAAAATAAAAAATAATTAATAATTCGCATTTTTAAGCATCCAGGAGGAATCCCTCTCGATAATAAGAGTATGATCAAGTATCCCTCTTCGCTTAAACAAAATTTGCCACCGTCTTTCATCCTCCGCAAGTTTATGAATATGTTTGAGATATTGTTATGAAATGTAGTTTCCCTATAGTTTTTGAGTATGCAATTTTCAAATCTAAAATTCATTTTTCGATATCACTTTCCATTTTTTAAATATGACCACTCAAAAACGCAAAAAAAGAGAAGTTTTTCAGTAAACTGCAATTTTTATTCCGAAGAAGTCTCGGGATCGTATCAGGCTTCAGAATCCTGTGGCATAATGAGTTTTACTAAAAGTTGGTTAATATTTCGATTTAAAATACAAAATCGCGTCCTCAAAATGGCGCTGTTGATACGAAATTTTTTGGTGTTTTGCGTTTTATTAAAATATTTCTTTGTATTTTGTCGTGTATTTTGATAAATATGTTCCTGTAGATTGTTTTTGAAGTACTGAATACAAATCCGTCATTAAAATTTGGAAATTCAAAATGTCGGATCCAATATGTTTTCAAAAACCTCTGTATAATAGATACCAGAAAATTTTTTTAAATTTTGGTCAGCCATGTTGGATTAATATTCTTTTTCTGAAGTTATGTTCTAGTTTGTAAATACCTATACCAATAATACTCAATTACTAATCTTTAACTCTCTGTAACTTTGGCCTGAGGCCTACCTACGTGCTCGTCAAAAAACTTTTATGAAATTAATTCTTCATATAGAGCATTTTGGTATATGTTTGAAATCGAAAATTAAATGACAAAAAATGGGCTAAAAACAGTTTATTTTCCGCCACACTTTAATTTGGAATTTCCTTAAATTTGTTGCTAAAGTATTCGTAATTATAAGATATTAATTAGTGTTATTAAAGTTGAAAACATGAATTACATTTTCTAAGATAGTGTTATAGATACAGAGTAACGAAGTAAAATATATTTGTTTTTTATATAATTATATTTACATGTGCAAATAATTCGTTAGAATAACACAATACACAGTACAAAAAGAAAATAAAAACAGAGAAAGAGTCACCTTTGTTTCCATAAGATTCAATAATGGTAATAAGATTTTTAATATTTGTTTGTTGACAATTTAACCATTTTTTTTAAAATAAAATTTCACGTTTTAAGCATTGTGCCATTTAATTCCTTACACTTTTATATAAATAAATTTAATAAATTACATAGAAGAAGGTTCTCATTGCTTTTATTGAAACATTTATGGACATTTTGGTTCTTTGTATTATTTTTGGAAATACTTAAAACGCACTAAAATATTTTTCATTGTCGTTATTAAACACATTTTTAAGTATCATTTTAATCTATTTCTTTCGGCGCACAAACTGAACAGAATGTAATGAAATAGTACATTATATGCCAAGGGCGCAATTATCGATCTTCGAAGAGAGACGTTTGTCGCCCGAGCGAAGTGAGGGTAACAATCACACTCGTCGGAGATCGATATTTCGCTCGTGACCAATAGTGTTTTTTTTTTATCCGATTGTCGTAGGACTCGATAATTTGCGACCACAGGTTTCGCCCTAGGCCGAGAAATCGAGTTTTACGACCGGAGGATAAAAAAAAATATTTAATAAATTTAACTGAAAAAATGAGTTACCAACTGGGAACTAACTTTTTAGACTTTTTTAGAACTACATTTCTTTAAACTAACTTATGTTCAGTTAACCCAACTTTCATTCAGTAATCTGAACTGCAAAGTGTTCAGTGCCCACTGGATAATTTTTTAAATTTATTTATATTTAATTAATTTTTTTAAATTTACTAAATATTTTTCTCATCATAATAAAAGTGTAATTTTAGTAGCTTTCAGTTTTTCTAACTTGTCTGCATTTTACTATTTCTCGTTTATATTCCACTCAGTTCCAGAGAGTGTTAGCATAGATTTAGTTCATATTGTTCTAAAAATATTTTTTAGATTTCCCTTATGTTCATGTTGTTTTCAGATAGCCTATATAATTTTAATAATAACTTGTTATTAAGTCCTACGAAAAATCGTTTACTTTTGTTATAAATTTGAGGCTCACCTCTCTACGTCAGAATAAAGAAGAAATGTGCGACAACTGGAAACTAGTAACATATCTTACAAACTACTAGTCAATTTCAACTAATCAAGGAGAAAGTTTCCACATTCATAGCAAATAACTAAATTAGCATGTCATAACTACAATTGCCAAACTCTTTTTACTAATTTCAGTTGTTGGCTCAATTCTTGTTCATTGAAATTTGTAGAGAGGAATTTTATAAAATTTATACGAACATATCTGCGCATTATGAGCATAGTCACAAAACACAATATATACGGTCGCATTATGGACATATTACGACTTAATTCATACATTTTTTACAGAATATTTTTTGCTTTTGTCGCTTATAACGATGATGTATGTAATGGAGTGCACTGGGTTCTTTTTTGTACTAATAAAGGCCAATTATTTTCTTCTTATATGCTTTGTGTCTTACCATATCTCCATCTTCTCCTACTTCTCCCTTTCGTCCCTGAAATTCCATCGAGAATTAAAACAGGACCAGTCCAAGTTATAATAACCTACGCTTGCACTGCCAAATGTTATTTTCATACATCTCGAGTTATTCTAATTATTTGGAAGCAAATCAATATAGAATCATCCTCCGTTTGATTAGAAAGAAAGATAAATGCTTTTAAGAATTTGCTTTTTTTTAAATATGCAGTTATAAAGACGAGAAAGTAGAGGAAAGAAAATAACCAAAACAATATACCGGAAAACCGTTCATGCCCGCGGTCCCGGCCACACCCTGGAAAAAGGGTAACACAAAATTAAAAACGGTTAAATATTTTGCGCAAACGCAATTATTAGATTATGAAATGGCATTATACGCATGCATGTTTGACATGTTAAACTTTTATCACTTGTCTTGGAGTGAAATTATATTGTCCAATAATGAGTTGAGTCTACAGTTTCGTTAATATAAATGGATGTACGTTTAAATTAGGTTTTCACATTCTTTCTCAGGAGTCGAATCATTTTAAGATCAACGACAATGTTAATTGGAAATGGCCTCTCAGTTTGAATGGGTAAGAATTGAGTCATATATTGAAATTAGTAAGTATCACTAAATTAATGTTACTCATTCTATTCGATGAAATTGACTTACAATTTGTTAATTGAGGTTTAAATTATTTTGCAAATTAAAATAATTGTTTAGTCCTCTCACCTCTCGGAGTTTACATAGTATAGAAATGAATACGCACAAAAGAGGAAAAGGATGATGAAAAATTGAAAATTTTGGTTCCCCATATTTTGAAACAATAATACATCAATCATCATAAATCAAGACATTCTTGAGCAGTTAGAAATATGCTTTTGGATGCATAAATATGAACTGAAAAAAAAACATTTTTAATAAATACTTCAGATGGAGATTTTTGAAATTTATTAGGTGATTAAAAATATAGAATTATGAGCGATTATAACATCATAAGAAATTGTCGGTGGTCATCATCATCATCATTAATAAACATATGACTTCTTCCATGATCATTAGAGGCCACTGATGTTTTTTATGATCACTGTTATTTTCTGGAAATCTTATATGGAAATATACTAACTTAAGATCCATAATTTTATCTTAACTAACATAAAAATATGATAAAAACTTGAAGAATTTTATGAGATACGTTAGAATATTAAATGTATGATGATATTGTATAGAATACAGATTATCAATAGTATTTCAATATTATGACATTGTCCAGAAACTATAGATAATATTTGTTCAGTTTAATGTAATAATTAAAAAAATGATTTTGAAAATAGCTCATTTAAAGATATTGAGATTTAGCCGCCAGCCTACTAGCATTAACCACTTGTTGAACATTCAAATTTTTCGCACCAATAATCTTATGACGTGGTGATAGGAATCATTCAATCCAATCCTGTTAATAACGATGATGATGATGACTTGCATATATAAGTAGAAAACCATATAAAACTGGAATAGAAACATGCTAATCAAATTTATGTAAACAATTAAATTTTACAATCAAACGAACTTATCTGAGGTAAGTGTTTTAAAATTTCAATAAATATGTCATCTTACTTAAATCCCTTTGCTATCTTTAGAAATGTTCATTCATGTCGTAATGACTTGTTTCCTTTATAATCTATATTAAAATTAGTCAATCGTTTCTTTTTTGGAAAATTCTAAAAATGTTTTCCAAGATGACCAGAAACTATAAAAGTGTGTTTGTTTTACTTCTGCTGACTTATTCTTGATCTTGATAATTTTCAGTACATGTGCAGTCAGTTTTTCTTTTTAACATACAAATATATAACGTATTGTTATGAGTTTAAGATAAATTTTGATTTTGTCCTCGTAAGAACCAAGCCCAAACAGCTTATTATTGGTCAATAACTTCTGCTTTTCATGCGTAATTTTTTGTAAAAAATAAAATTTGAAATAAAACAATATATGTCAATAGATGACAATGTTAGTGACAGAGGTAGGCGCGTTCGGAAATTATTAATCTGTTTTAATGCCCAAATGTACAATTTTTTGTATGAACTTTGATAGTATATTTTAGCATTTAATCCTTTCAATCACAGGCGGACACCAGTGTCCCACCTAGAAGCTATCGATTTTAGGTTTATGAACAGATAGTTATTGATTTCGATGCGTTTATTTTGTTCCTGGCCTTCCTAAGACTCCAATACGTGTTAAAAAAAAATAATATTGCAAAATTACTGAAAATAATTATTGTTAATAACAAATTAGTACCATAAAAAAGGCATAATTTTCAAAAGAAATTCATGCCAGGAAGAACTAATCGCTATTATTATTTAAAATGTAGTATTCCGGAGTCTTTGATATCGCTGATTACGAATCCGGTGTCAGATTTTGAAAATTCAAAATGGCGGATCCAATATGGCCGAAAAATTATTCGTATAGTAAATGCATTTATTATATATACAGCCACAATAAAACTGTACTCTCGAAAAATTTCAGGTTACAGATAGTAGACTCATTGCTAGGTTCGATTAGCCCTATAAAATTAGGTCGTAAAGCTCAGTCAGCTCCCATAAACTGGCACAAACCGTCTGTTTCGCATGAAAAGAGATACAGTTCAGATCTTCATCTGCTTGTATTATTGCCAGATAAAAAACGGCGTCGGTGTATACAATGCAATAGTAATGATCATGAGATGAAAGCTAGGTACTGTAAAATTTGCGATGCCCACTGTGTCGAAGTGCAGGTAAAAATTGCTTTAAAAAATTTCACACTCGCTAAAAAAAAATTTTACAGATATAAACGCATCTCAAATATAAAAAATCTTAAATCTACAACAAAAAAATATTAAAAGTCTTCGAAATATAAAAAAAAATAGAGACTTCAACTGCCACGTCCCCGTTCGTGTCTCTGGTTTTGAATGAGAGCAGTTACCGTGCAGGAGAAAGAATATCTTTGCCGAGAGCAGTAGAAAGAATATACTAAACAATAGGGAGTTTAACATAAATGAATTTTCATAAAAATTTGGATTATTTCAATGATTTGTGATCAAATACTCCAAAATCACCAAATTAAAAACATTTTTATTTTAAATTTTGTCCGCTATATTATCTCTGCCAGTTTGAATTTAAAGATTCGACAAAATTATGATTTCCTAGAATTTTTGTCGGCCAAATTGGATCCGCCATATTAGATTTTGAAAATCTGATACCGGATTCGTAATCAGCGACCTCAAAAACGTATACGAGGCAGGAGAAGAAAGTTCCGAAAATCAACATACCGAAAAACTAAAATTTCGATCTAGCATGACTCCAGCGTGATTTTCTTCACTTTGTCTTTGAAAATATGGCAAAACGAAAGAAAATTAATATACCTTGGATTCACGCAAATTTTAGCCTTTCGAAGTTTTGATTTTCGGAACTTTGTTCCCCGGCGTATACGAAATTTCAAAAAAATGCCATTGCTGGAAAAGTTCGTGACTGAAAGGGTTAAATTCTATCAAAAAAGCATTCCAACAGTCTTATTGCTCAACAATCTTTGAAAAATTACTTTAGAGTCGTGATCAGCGACCCCCAAAAACCGCTAAGTAACAATTTACAAGTAAATCCGAATAATTTGTTTAAGTCGCACGTCATGTTTAATCTGCCATTTTGAATGTTTAAAAACTATCTGCAGATTCCCGAAGTGGCCTCAAACGTTTTCGCCGTTTTCCGCGTTTTCCAATGTTTATAATTTAACATTAGATTTTTATTCAGGAACCGAAAAGTCCCGAGTAATAAATGTCATGCATATTCAGAGACATTTTTGCCATTTCGTATATGGTGTTTTGAATTTTTAAAATCTGATATTAAATTTGTATCCAAGGACCCCAAGAATCCGGAGTAATAAAGCAAATTCAGGTACTTTTAAGAGAGAGATGAACACCATTTTGAATTTTGAAAATCCGCATTTGAATTATGATTCAATTTAGTAAGAAACATGGAAAACACGTCCTTTTTCGAGATCTTCAGCCTTTTTTTAAGAAAAAAATAAACTAAAAACAAATATTTTTTCCCTAACTTATTTGGAAAATTATTTTGTTTACTTTAAGAATCGATATCCGTTATCGACTTTATCAATATTTTGCACTATCGTTATAAGATCTGATTTAGATTAAATTTCGTTTGGCGAAATTTTTCATATGATACAACATTTGCTTCAGTTTTTAATACTTAGTTTTATAATATTTAAAATGGTCACGATAATAATACAAAATTGTCGTAGTATACAACCGTTACTTAAGAAGTAATTATTATAAAAAATATTTAACGTTTTCGATCCTCGATTTAAGCCATCATAGGAATAATCGAAAATATTAAGGGGGAAAATATTATCTCTCATTTTCATTTGTATTTAGATGGGAAACATAGAGAGATGCAATCCTATATATTTACACTGCATCGAAATCAATAAATTTGCATTGTGTTGTATTTGAAATGCAAATCTGGTTACGAACACCCGATTTTATCATTTCTAAAAGATGCTTTTCAAACAGTTCCATATTTCTTGTTTACCTTCTTTCAGATTCAAACTTATTACTAGAAATTCGCTCACGAACATTTTATTTTTTATTTGGAACTACAAGCAAAAACAATTATACAGATATATGTATATTATAACGATTTAATCAAAATTTCTCATGCAAATACTTTTGACATCTACGATTTTTGCCATACACTCAGGTAAGTTCGTTTGATCATATATATTTATGAAGGTAATATATTATGTACTAGTAATTTTAGTTAATGGAATCAATTCTACATCTACTTTATATTAACGAAACATAAATTAATAATCAGATAATCGACTAGTACTACATGCAATTACGAAATATTCGAATACAAGTAAAAACGCACTACGTTGACACAGTGATTTCAATGCAGCAGAAATTACTGGAAAAGTATTTCTTGGCATTCCAATTACAGGTACTTTAATAGCTAGTCGATATCACAATAGCAGTTAATGCAACATTCATGCGTTCATTATTCGTCATGGTATTTTGAACTTTAGGCATTACCAGACGATGCGCTACAAAGTTTGTAGGATGTAAAATAAAATTGTATAAAAGAACTTACTGGTGCACCTGCTTCGCCCGGATCACCTTTCTTCCCCTTTTTGCCTCTTTTCCCTGGTGGACCCGGATCACCCGGTGGACCTGTAACAGTATTAAAGAACAAATAAGAAAACGACTTTCGACAAACGCGTGGAATAATAAGTTTGCGAAAAGAGGAAGTGGGACATGGGATGAGCTGCTTTTCTCGCATGTACGACAGAGAAATGTGTGCGCACGTGCGTGGAGCTGGATGTCACGGCCGATAAAATGCGTGCGTTTGAGCACATTTTTACTTTAGAAAAACGTGCGTGCGAGCAGTTAAGGGACAAGACGTAACTGTTCGCAGATTTGTTTTTCCACAGAAGGATTTGTTTGTAAGGGCTTTCAAACGCACGAGGGCTGTCAGAATTTATTTCGGTTTTGGATCGTGACATATGTTAATTTCTAAAAGTAGAGGAGAATGGAACAATGGTGATATTTATATTGCATGATTTTTTTTTGACAATACTTAAATTACCATTTCTGAGGAGCACATAATATTTTATTTGAAAGGAATAACATTAGAATCATTTTAAAATATACAAATCACGTATACAGTAATCAAAAGAGTCTTTTAATGACACCAAACTTTTTTGATCTAAAAGAAGTATATATAGTTCAAATGGCAGGTCTATTCATCGTTAAAATTAAGACCTCTATTGTTAATGCTGAAATATTTCCCTACATAAAGCAATTAAACTTTTTCTCAGTTTGATTAAAACTGTAGAACGAAATTCTCATGTATTTTGGGACCATCCATAAATGCGTTTTTGTGAAAGGTCCAAAATTTTGTTAAAAAGTTGGACATTAATAGGCTATTGGAACACAGAAAAGAAGAAGTTGTATTTCCCGAGAGACAGAAAAATAAAAAACAAATATTATATTGTACACTTTCTACTGATGTTTTCAGAATGGTACTTTAAAGGCACTTTAACGATTTCTCACGGTGAAGAAATTAGAGGTCATAGAAAATGCCTACTGTACACCGTAAGCAAACATGAATCCTGTTATGTGGTGACAAAAATGCATTAGGCTTTCCACTCCTTCCACGGTTTACACGGTTCGAAAATTTATCTAATTTTATCATGCGTCGAATTCCCCCGTAAGCATACAACGAGTGCACTTTGCGTAAAGATAATGAAAGACTAATGAGGTAATTAAATGGAGTTTCAGTGATTTATTTGCCCTTGAAAAATGCGGGGAAGTATGTACGAAATGTAAAAGCATGTTTCTGCATTTCTCTCTCTCCTTTTGCTCAACGGTCTCTTTATTTATCGCCTCCTCTCTCTTGTCTAGTTTTCGCTCTTGTCACCTTGTCTCTAACGCTGTTTTCGTTTAATTCGCACTTTCTCCCGTAGTCTATCTTGCTTTCTCTGCTACTGCTCATAGTGTTTCAGTTAAATTTATAGCGGTGAAGCGCAACGACCTGTCCCTAAAGCTGTTCGCGATAGACTGGTAAAATAATACAAGCGGCGGTGGCAACAATGAGAGATACGTCGAAGATAAAATCTAGCATCACAGATATCGTATATTACCGTGTTACACCACAGTGTAGTGATCCTGAGGGAAAGTTTAGACGTTACCCGTTGCCAAACCGTATGACATTTTGGTGTCATTATATTTCGGGGATATCAAGCTGATAAAGCCGAAGCTCACAAAGCAACCACAATTTGCAGCGAGCGTCGCCTTTTAGTGGACCTAAAAGATAATTTTATTATCTTTGGGAGAATATGCAGTAACAGGATGAAATTTTCATCAAAAGGATTTTATATACCAAAATGAATTACTTGAAAACTTATGGAAATTGTCTTTTTTTTCCTCAAATGATTAAGGGAGGTGAAATGTTTTTAGTACGTGTACATCATACGATAATATAAATAATTATTTGGTTCTCATTTTTTATTATCGATAAAAGAATATAATAATATGAAAAGAAGAGGAGATCTATGATAATAGTGTAAGCTTCAAAAATGAAAGCAGAGCATAAAAACGAATCGAAGCTAATAATGCCCATTAGTATTTATTCATGACTGAGAAGCTGGGCTATCAACTGTTAGAATCTAAACTAAAATATTGAATTTATTCGCATCCAGTTATGAGAATCAAACTATCAAACGGTCCGAAAATTTATTTCTTCACTTTTTATAACAACTAATTGAAATCAGAACGGTACTTAAATAGAGCTAACTTGATAATCTGGTACTTTTTCAGAGTACTGGCTTCTAATTAACGTGGGATAAGTTTATTTGAGTATTCGATCAATATTTTCATGAATACTTTTAACCATTGAAAATATGAAAAAATGGCAATTATTACAGTACACAGAGTTGAGATGTTGATCCTTTCTGCAAAGTTCCCGAAATAACATGACATGTGTTTATTCGATTGCTACACTAAAAATAGAAGAGTGTTCTCGTCGATTAGTATTTTTATTAATTTTTTATAACAAAATAAATATCGAAAAATAGGTAAAAAGAGCGACTTGACGAGATATGCTAGTAATGTTAGAAGAGTTCTGACCTCGAAATGGTGTAGAATTTGTTTATTCGATAATAAGGACGAAATCGACGAAGAGTTCTGATCCATTACATTGTTTACTGTTTTCATAAATAAAATGGCACTAGAAATGTATTTCCATTAGAAACGATTGAGATGCTGATATTTTTCCAGAGTTCTGGTTAGAAATTGGTGTATAATTAATTTATTTAATTATGAGAATGAAACCATCGATTAGATTGTTTACTAATTTTTTATAACAATATAATAGCAGACAAATTTCAAGTAGTGAGATGCTGGAATATATTCTGTATGCATTTGCAATAGTGAATGACACTTTTTAAGAGTGAATAAAAAAAAAGTTTCGAATCAAACTTTGCTGATTTTGTCAGCCTATCTGTGATAAAAAAACAACAAAACACACCAATACTACCGCGTATCCTATTACTGTACTAATCAACTGCACATCAGCGACAGGTATATTTCCTTTATTGTCATTAGCTTCGAATACATAGTTTTAATCTTGGATTACTTTCAGTTGGCAATGAGAGTTAATTACTGGAATCTATCAGTTTCTTGTGACTGAATTGTTTGTTCTGGTGCTAGGATACTTCTATTTGAGTTGTATTGTATTTTTGTTTAGACTCCAAACCTCGTCTATATCATGGCAGGCACTTGACATCACTAAGTCTTCCTAGGGTGCAGTCGTTTCATTTATATTTGATTCAACAAGTGGAAAGTTTGTTTGCTTAGACTATACGATGTTTCAGTTCACTATTGATTACTGGTGTCTATTGTGTCTGTTGCATGAATGTTTGTATTGCTATACTCGCTGATCATGTTCTTCACGTGCACCTTTTTGCAGGAGAATCACACTTCCTAAATATTGGATACTTTGTTTCTTTAATAAGTTTTTTAGCTCCAATCTATCACTTCCTTCATTTCCAACACGTGTTTCTCAAGTATGATAGAGAATTCTTGTATATTATAACTAATTTTTGTATGTATGGATAAAAGTTAGGTGATTAAAACAGAGACTTAATGACTTTCAGAAAAAAATGTCTTGTGAGTTTTAAACGGTCCTTATTTGTAGACATTACCATTTATAATAATTTAAATATTTTGAATTTGAGATTTAATGAACCAAACCTTTCGTTAAGGAATTTAGAAACAACAAATTTCTTTCACTTCTGATGAATTTCGTTTTTACCAAAAAATCGAAACTTTTGATTCTTTCCTTTTATTTCTGGAACGTATTATTTTCCTTTTCAGATAGCCTCGCAAGCGTGTTTCTCAAATCAATACTTTGAGGAATATGGAAATGAGCTATGGCAATATTTATTTACAAGATTGGATTCAAACTCATCTCATAAAAATGCAGAGTTTGCTAGAATGAAAAAGATAACCAATTTATCGCAAAATTCCTTTCTTGCGAGGGCTGTAATATTTTCAACGACATTTTCTCATTCGAATTTTCCTTTGATGTATCCTTTGATATACCTCATCTGGCTATAGCAGTAATAAAAGAATATTAATGAGTGCTGACGCTGGTTCATTTGTTCCAAATGTTCTACTAGCTGCCAATGACGTATAACTAAAACAGTGACTTATCAGTTATTTTTAGATATTAAGTTCAAACCGACGTGAGAAGTGTATGGGCATAACTTTTTTTTTAAATATAGAAACTCCGAAATTTTTTTATAAAAATGGTAAAAACGTTGAAAAAATCTAATATTTGACAATGTATCAGGATTCCCGTCCATTCCCTCGTCCTGCACGGCACACCTCTCTCCAATTCTTGCTTTAGCGCACTAGATATACAATATACTATTAGCGATCGACTCCTCCAAAATTGGGGCGCAAATAGAAATTGGCGATATCTTTAGTGATTTTTTAGATATTTCAGTGATTTTTTGAAAGAAAGTATCATTCAATAGAAGAACAACATTGGCTTAGACATCTTGAACGGGGATGCAAATTCAGAAGAAAATTAGCCCTAACATTATTTTGAGGGGCTGTTTCACCACTTAATAGTATATTACGTCTCTAGGGCGGCAACAGAGGCCTTGCAGCGAGGGCCGAAAGATGAACTTTTCATGCTGGTGTGACAAAAAAATGTTTTTCTGACGTTAAAAAAAGAGACTCGTCTTATAGTTTTTCATGTTTTCTATGTCCAAATTTTATTTAAATCAGAGATTTTCACTTCCGTAAGTTAACTTGTTAGATCATTATATTCCTAAAAGTTTTCTTTTAATTGTATCCTGGCAAAATTGGAGAACAAATCACCTGCGGGTGTAAGAAAGCAATCCAATTTCCCGCACAATGTTGAAATTCCAGGCAAGCTATCTTCGTTTTGTTTGTACGTCATTGATCGACAGATCTTTTCTTAAAGTTGAAAGGTTTAAGGATGATAATTATCTTCGCTAATCGCGATAACTCGGCGCAGTAAGTCTCGCGCCTAGGGGAAATTAAAGGTAAAGAGGTCCGTTGGTTTGCCAATGAGGGGAGATGGGATTTTCGCTCAGCTCCGGCGACGCTTGAAAACGTTAAAAGGGAACGCAAACTTCATTTACTTTCCTTCCTTCCTCTTCCCTCCTGCTCCTTCACTCACACTTCCTTCCTACCTCTTTCACTCTTTCACATTTTCCTCACTCTCGCACTCCCTTTAACTTTGCTCCTCGTCGGTCTCATTCAAACATTTCTCCCTCGTTTAGGGGTGCATGTATCGTGAATGTGAGCTTTCTGATAAAACAGTTCGTTTATAATTTTTGCTTTGACCGCAATTTAAAGCAAATATTTCGGTTATAAATGCCGAGTGGAAGCGATCGATTTAGATTGATTGAATTTTCTTTTCAAAGGTGGTTTCGGAAAATCGGATTAATTCATGAACACGATTGAGTACCGCAAAAATGCCGATTTTATTTATGTCATTACGCACGATCAAGTGCGCCTGATGCAATTAATTCTATCAAAACTCTCTAGTTGTTTAAACATGAGTAGATTTCATGTTTTAGAACATTTCTTATGGTAACAATGGGAAAAATCTTTTGGGTGTATTTAGAGTTCCATAATCTGGGCAGTTTTGCACATTGACAATTGTTTAGAAAATAAATAGTTTTGTCATTTTGGATCTTGGAATAGCGTGACAGTAATAAATTTATATGCGATGACTCAGTTTGATTTCCGTGATTCAGTCGGATTCTTGCATACATTAATTGTTTAACAAATTCGCAATAACAGTTCTTAAACAGTAGTGAAAGTTACATAAAGTAATGTTTTATTATTAGGACAAGGCATCTTTGGAAAAACCATCTTAACTCATACATGGCGCCCAACTGTCCGAATTTCGTTCATAAAAATTCCTCAGGAGCTCCCCAGGACATCCTCTGAGGAACTTTTGTCATATAATCAATTATTTGCGCTATACTTTTCTTGTCTCTTAAGTAGATGAATTTCACACAGGAATCAAGTCAAGAGAATAACCATAAATGAGTTTACGATGTTAATATTTCCATACTTAATGCACAGATGAATTCCCTGAGCTGCACGTCTCATATTCGGTGAAATCGTGCAGTATAGTAGAGTCCCAGTATAATTGCATCTCGCTATATTTACGTCCCAGCATATTTGTCCGGTTCCGACTCATTATATTTACCTAACGCCGCTCTCTTTTTCCTCCACCTTGTGGGCTGGGGCCTGCTGTGACGTCATAAACCTAACGCGGCTGAGGAGAGTGGGAAAAGCGGCGCTCCCACTCTTTTGGAAAATATAACGAGAAGGCGAGGAACCGAATTGGTAAATGTACCTGGACTCCACTGTATTACATCGCTAAAATGGTGCAGTTATGAGAATTAGAAATATAGTCGAGACAACTTTACTATGAGCATGAGGGTAATGCTTTTCATGGCAGGAAAACTGACTACCCTCCGATCTTCAAAAATACTATTTAGTCAGTTAAATTTTAAATCCGTGGTCGAAAGGCATAACAGCATAACTGACGCTGCCCATACAGCACAGACATTGCAAATATGTAACGGTTATGTCACAGGAATGTAAAAATATCCGTCTTCATAACCGTTATATATCAGTAACGTATTTGGTATGTAACAAAACATTTTGTGCTGTCTGGGTGTGATGATTCCGAGAGAAACGGCTTTTAATATTCACTTAGCTCTCCCAAATCGGAAAAGCAATAAATTTGTTTAATATTTAGAATTTTGTCTTATTTTGTGATATATTTTTATAACACGTTCATCTTATTGAGTAAAGTGCATAAATTAATATGAAATTAGTGTTTTTCTACCGAAATCGCATTTCTGAATGCAGTTACGTGATTAGGCAGCACATTTATATAATATGTATGTTTCAAATCGGAAAATCAATAAATTTGTTTCTCATTTATAATTCACTCTTCTTATTTAATACAATTTTAAAATACGTTCATGTCACTGAGGGAAGTGCATGTATTAATATAAAATTTAGCGCATTTCTTCTAGCCTAACCGCATTTCTCGATGTGGTTATGTGAGTAGGCAGCATATTTACATGTGTATTACGAAGCTTCAAAATGGATTTGATAGCGACGTACGAATCTGAGTCAAAATCGGATGATTGTGACGAAGGTAAACAGAATAAATACATTTATTATGCATTCTAATTCACATATTATTTATATTTTATTCCATACCTAATTAGAAAATAGAATTAAAAGACATACTTTATAACCCTAAAACGAAAGTAGAATCTAAATAACGTTCAATTTACAATACAAAAATATTACTATTTGATTACATATATACATTTGTTGAGTGCGAAAGTTTTATTTTTTAAAAGTTCTAAATACAATATTTCTATTTTAAAATATATTGAATTTTATGAATGTCAATTGTTTATCGCAATCTGGCAGTTATGCGATTATGCCGGTCTTTCGTTAGCAAAATGCAGTTATGCCTTTATGTTAAGGAACATTTTCTACCGAAATGAGCTTCCAAATGCTTTAATAGCAAGTACAGTTTGAAAAGCATTATTAATTATACAAAAATCCAGAGTTATCTCAAATTTCACGAAAATGTCAGTTATGCTGTTATGCCTTTCGACCACAGAAATATTCTGTCGTACCTCTTCTTTTCGTGTGAAACTATTTTTGTGTCCATGACTTCACCTTTAATTGATAAAAACTCAATAATTAATCGACAAAAAGAAAGAAACAGAAAACAAAATATCCACGTAGAGATCGAAATAAAACGGCGGAAAAATAGAATGCGTTGACAGTTGGATTAACAGTTAAATGTAATTTCGATATTTGATCAAAATAAAAAGGAAGAACGCTGAACCTGTATTGATCTTGAAAATATTGTTGAAAATGATCTTGAAGTCGTTTATTGACAAAGAAAACATTTTGCTTTGGAAGCAGTGTGTAAAATACGACAATTAAGGAATAGGCAGATTCATAGAAAATACTTTTGCGCACTTATCCATTATTTTCCTTTTACGATAAGAAAAAACAACTTTACTCCCTAAAATAAATAACAAAAACTTTCATTTCTTTCTTTTTTTTCTTTTTGCTTTCAAATTTACAATACAAACCACAGTTTTCATCTGCATTAATATCAAATATGATATAACCCCGGTTAATAGATCACTAAGTATTGAGTATAAGCCCTTACTACATCAGAACAAAAAAAATAATACTTCGACATATGCTTATTTTCAATAACTAAAAATGTTAATGCGGAAAATAGTATTTTTTTCGAAATGTCGCGTACATGAATCTGATAAATGATGCACATCCAGTATTCAATCTTTATCTTTAAAGATAAATTGATCTTATTTTCGCGACCTAATCGAACAAGCTGTAAGAATACCCTGAGCCGCTATTCATTCTTGCTGTCGCCGCGTGAAAATTCAATTCGGCCGTTCTTATAATGCATCTTCGGCTTTTCTTCTGTACAATGTGAAATTTATAGCTTGGTACGCGTGCAAGATTCCCGCCGTTTTCATTTTCCCGGAAAGAAAAAGATTCCGTAGCTTCGCACCGCAGGTATATACTCCTCCTGAACACTTTTATCCCTTTCGCTTCATAGAAATGTTATTTGCGATGTAAATATCGATGGGGAATCTGAAATGTATTTTCGGTTTCTTCTTTCCATTTCGTATAATTGTCTTTCAAGAAATATTCGATGAAATATTTGCTCAATGCATGGGAAATATCAAGTTATGCTATAGGTTGCAGTATTTCCCTACAATAAACAGGGGTTTTCATATCATTTCGCAAAATAACAAACATACGTAGGCAAATATAAATTACTTCTTTAAGGAGTTACATCTCTCAGTAATATAGCAATCTTCCTAAAATAAGTCACACTCAAAGAGGAGCTTGTTCTATTTACTAAGAGTTGTTAATGCCATTTTCAGGACAATTTCAGCCGTTTTTTATGATTATTCAGTAAAAGTCGATAGATTAAAAAAAATCACTTAGTATTTACTTAATATTCAGTGGATTATTCTACTTATTTATTGTACTCTACATGTATCCCAACAATCTTAACAAATGTTGAAATTGTACTAATATTTTTAATTAAACTCTGGTCATTTAACGTGCAAAAGTAATAAATAATTTGGGTACCTTCGATACAAAGACTTCACTAATCCTTATGCAACAGAATATACTTCGAAAAATGATAGATTTAACTGAATGAAGGATGGCACATACAAAAACTTCAGAAAATTTTCAAAAAAACTTTCTGTTCTATATTCTGTTAAGATAACAATTTCTCCGTACTATGTACCCATTATTTTTTCCACGTACACATACCTATTTTGGCAAGTTGATTACCCCAACGACAGTGCAAATTACTACATTTTTTGGATTAAAAATTGTTAAAAACAAACAAATGATGTTTCATGCCTTTTCTTAATTATCTTATAAAATATTTAATATTTAAAAAAATCTCCTAAAATACTCATATTTCATTTTATATTGCACGCATTTTTTTTAGAATTAGTCTTTAGGAAAACTCAAAAAACTATAAAATACCTTGAAAACGACCAATTACAACAATAAGTGTGCTATTAGATGCACATTGAGCAAGTTAAAAAAACGAGGGTCGGAGGTACAGGATCCCCATGGTTCACGTATCTATAATTGACTATTACCTTCGAAAGGTAATGGGCTTCAGAATTGCGGCTTCACGTAGCTTAGATTATTACCAATATATTACTTGATATGATGGTTAGAACTGTACAGGAGGACGGGAAGTCATTCACATCCTACTCAAAGAAATAGTCAATCAGAAATTCATAATGCAAATGGTTTTTTTTACTTTATATCCCTCTTTTTTCTTAAATTTGTACTTAAGCACTTTTGGAAACTGAGAAAATTGATAATTTAAATTTTGAGATAAAAATTCGATGATACCTAATATCTGTATAAAAAATCGTAATATTCGTAGGTAATAAAACAGTTCTACATTAATTACATTGTTTACATAAGCAAAACCACAAATAAAATCGAATCTTTTTCAACCAAAAAATCGGCAACATTTTGGTATTACCTTTTCGGTACCAAATGTGTAGAAAATGTTTTATTTAGAATGAAAAAGAGCAGTAATAGTCATAGTTGGGCCATTGTATTTTAAAACAATCAAGTTTTGGAGCTTTTTTAATTTCAAAATTGTTTAAACTCACTAAAATATGTAAATGTTTAAAGTAATTGTAAACAAAATTATTCTTGGACTCTTTACAAGGGCCAAAAATGGAGGAGGTACAAGAATTTACTGTTTCAATATTTTTCATTTTTCGAAGAATTCAATCATACTTAAAACATTCAGAGTTTGAAAGTATTCGATGTAGCATAATTTTACCCAGATGCAAAGGTATCAACAATTGTTTGTTGTATTAAAAAAGCATTAAGGAAATGTTTTCATTTATTTAATCCCAAAAATCGATTTCTTTTATTACATTTTTTTATAGTTTATGGTATGTAAAATATGTTCTTAAACCGATTTGAGCTACAACAATTACATAAAACGTCATTGCATACAAATTGGAGTTAGTGAATGGCGGTAAAAAAAATGAAAGTGTTTATTTGCCTCCTTTTATAAAAAAAACCAAGAACATCACCATATTTTTTAGCTTCTTGAGGAGAACCTTTTCTTAGGGTATATATTTCTTAAAAAATGACACCCATTTTGCGCAATATCTATGAATCTTTATATCGTGGAAATACAAAATAAGCGAGACAGAGAAATTGTGTTATTCGAAATTATTTAATCAGCATTTCAGTTTGCTACAAAAATGTAGGCGTTTTCATTATACAGATTACCTAAAAAGTAACAATTAAATCATATCGTGTTTTATTCAATATACATTAAAGCATGAAAGATAGATGGTATAATTTCAGATTCTTATTAAAGACCTACCAGCAGGAGGATTTCCTGTAGTGAAGTTCCTCTTTGCAAACTTGAATAATCAAGATAGCCTCATATCGAGGTATATTGCAATAAAACCGATCGCAAATTCTTGGAGACAACACGGCACTCTCTTAACAGGCATCGAGGAATATGAAGTGCAATTATAAAAGGTCGTATTCATAAATTTGGAAGTCAATAACACTCAGAAGAATGGCAAATAAAGTACCTATGAATTTCCGATGTATTTCGGAAATTAATATAGAACGTGACTGATTAAATGTGACGCTTTCATTTAAATTCACTCAAAAATATTGTAAATTAATTGAAATATATCGTACATTTATTGTAAATAATAGTAAAAGGAAAATGAAAATCCGCTTGTTTTTAAAATCTTTAAAACATAACTACAAAGCTGTATGCCCTGCAATTATGTTCCTTAAATTGCTGGACATAAGCTGCATAATATACGCAATAATAGTACATTGTGCGACTAGGGAGCAAAACAGTCGATTGCCGACGAGTGCCAGTTTGATGGTATTTGATGAATAAATCTGCAAACACCTGTTCTGACTTATTACTGCAACTATTTCTGAGAGTTGGTAAAAAATGTGAAAATTTTTCATATGCGAAACAAAATTTGTTTCCGTAGTTTGCATGTATTGCGGTTTTGAGTTCAAGATTAGCAATTTCCTAGGTGTTAGAAGATCTTATACAGTATTTTCATCGTTCTTCTTCGACGGATATGAAATTGTTGCACCCATAAATCAAAAGTCTCTAGTAGGAAGGAACATGATATTGTACGAAACTTTATTGTAAGTAAAGTAAACTTTATGAAAAATAAGTCTGCTTTTTATAGGAAGAGATGCATATCGTGTGCAAAGCATGTACATGAGCAAATAAACTAAACAAATGCATAATTAAACCGTAGATTCTAAATTCTGTTATTAAAATTACTAATCAAATATACTTATAAAATATCAATTAAAAGGAAAAGAGATAGTTAGGAACAATTTATTGCAAACTAAAAGAGTTTTTTATATTTCAATCCTACATTCAGTCACAACCTTTTACCGACTACACTCGTAAATATACATGATTATTACAATAATTAAAAATATTTAGCCTTGACATATATCGGCAACAATTGTAAAAAAAAAACAGAAAATTATAATACTCATGAAGAAATTGAATAAACAACAGGAAAAAAAAAATCGCTTTGCTCGTTCGATATACTTTGCACTCGTAGATATTTTGTGATAAAGCAGATGTGACAAAGTATGTATTTACACCATTGGTGTTTTATATTAGTTTTCTTATTATCAATGAGTTTTCTTTCTGTTATAAGTTAAGTAGAAAACGAATAAGGCAAACAATTTTTACTGAAATAATTCTTATCTGGAAGTAAAGCTGTAATCAATCTACTTTATTAAGGTGTTAACCTCTACGTCCTGTAGTTAAGCGGAAACGGTTTGAAACCATTCATTGCTGTTATTTGAAGAATTAATCGATCATCCAAGTTACGAAAGTTGGGAATTCATAACTAACGAAGAGATTACCGTGGTGCGACAAAGTTTAAGTAAATTCCAACTCTGTAACTGCAGAAATGACTCCCAAAATTGACATAATGTAGTCACTTATCTTTTCAACTAGCGTGGAAAGTAAAGTGGTTTAAGTATTGATCATTTCGTTGTCACCTTAAGATCAGTCGTCTTCGTCATGAAAGTGTTAGACTGTAACGAAAGTTTGCATCATCCGTTTGATGATCAATTACTTACCAATCTGGTGTATACGGTATTCGGACGATATTAATGCGGTAAACTTCTATACGAGATTGGCCGATGTATACTTTAGCCCTCTTTGATGTCTGCCCAAGCTAATTGCCTCCATTAGGAATGCGTTTACACAGGGAAACGCGTACCAAGGTAAATGGAAGACGAAATTTCATGCTTTACCATTCACCAGTTAGTGCCTTGGCGTCGCATTACGCGTATCCGTGTGTCTCATTTAAGTACCGAATAGCGTTAGTGCTACAAATCTATGGTTTATAGACGAAACACAGAGCAAGCTACGTCTGTTTACTTCGTATACTTGCGTAGGATATCCTTTGATGTTTATTTTTCAACTTGAGTTTCCCTTTTTTAAAACAGTGGTATACGATGCTATAAGGTGTGGATTATTCAAATTTACTCTTAGTCTGCGACGTATCTAACGAGAGATTCACTCCCTATTTAAAAATTCCATAATGGGGGGTTAATTTAATATGAACGAGGAGTTAGTTGCCAATATTTAGTTTTCTATTTTACACACCAATAATCTCAGTTGATCATCCCAGAAAATAAGCGACTCGATGAAAAGTTGGCGAATTCCTGAAGATTAAAGGTCGAGGAAAGTCACTTCGACCTACTTGTCGAAGTACCCTCATCCTTTTCGATGTTTGTTGCTAGTTTTATTTTCAGTAGTTCTTCAATCATGTGCACTCTTTCGGAATGTGAATAGACGACGTGTTGTGTCCGCCCTATCTTTTTAAACTGGATGTACGATGTCGAAAAATTTTAATAACTGATTTTTATTGGAGTGACTGATTTTGATTAAGTTTGCAAAGTCATAAAAGTGTCAATTCTTGCTTATGAGATCCATTATTCGTAAAAACATGTCATGTGATCAATTAATTACAGTCCTGAATTTCGATTAAACCTAAGACAAAAATCCTTGTTGTTAAATGTTATTGAAAATTCAATTTCGATGTGTCAATAAACAAAGGCACTATTTGTAATACGTTTGAATTACCAATTTAAAAAAGTCACATCAGTTACAGAAATAATAACTAAAATCGACTACAAGCGACTAAACTCGTTTGATGTATGTGACATGTACAGATGTCGAACACATGGAAAGGTCAACTGCGGAGGGAATATGGATGAAAAATGTTCGACGTGCTTGAAGAGGTAAAAGAGAGAAGAATTCCATTGTTTTCGATCAATGCAGCATCCACAAATGGAAAATATGAACGTTCAATCGTTGTAACTTTTGTTTTCAAAAGGTCGCATAACTCTTCCGTTGAGCAAATATTTACTTACAAACCACAGACGATTCAGATGGCATCTTATCGTACCGTTAGTCATTATGTTTGTCAACAAGTTTGCGCATTTGAATAAATGTATGCTAATGCTCTAGACTGCCTTGTGTTATTTTATCATAAGTTTGTGCTCTAGAATATATCTGTGCAAGTAACATTTTTAATGTACGAAATCCTGATTTTAGACGTTTTTATAAATATTAGCAATATTTAAATATAATAAATATTAATTGGTAATGTAATTTATTGATGTAAATTAATTTGTTTAACTGTAAATAGTAATAAATAATATAATAAATAAATACTATTTTGTTTTGCTGTAAATAAAATCATATTTACGTATATGTATACAAGGGATTGAACTAATTCTCTAAAGTTTATAAGTTTTATAAGAAACCCGACCTGCATTTGGTGGTTTATGATACATTTTTTTATTAATATGGAGTTAAACAATTATAAAAAATAATACTTCTACAATGTACGTCGTACATCGTCACAAAAAACATATTAAGGGATGATTTATTACGAGAAACGTGTCACAACCTCATTTTCCTGTTGAATGCTGTGTACAGTTTGAAACCTATTATCTAAGGTATTATCTAAATCATCATCAAAAATATGCTACTGTTACGTGAAAATTACTAAAACAAAATAGACACAGGTTATTAATAACAATATATTTTGACATCTTCTTAAAAATAACCTTAAAGTTCTCAGGTACATTAAATACAGCATAATGAAAATGTCAAAATGTGATATTTCTAGAAAAATTTGGTTGGCAATTGTACATAACCTCAAATATGGGCAAAATTCACGGTTTTTGCTCTTTTAAGTTGGCATACTTTGGAAACTAGAGCCATTTGAGAGATTTTGATTTTTGATTCGAATTCGGCACAGAAAACACTTTTGGAAAAGTATATTGTATCGGCCTGTGGTATGTTCGTATTATAACATGGCTTGATGGTCATTGTTTGTTGACAGGTATTGATAATATCCATGAACTAAATGGGACCATTCTTTTTTTTAAACCATTAATCAGTCAATAATTTAAAGCTATCGGCCAAAGAGAACAGTCAAGGACAGCTCCCTATTTGTATTACATGAACATGACGTTTAGAAACGATAATAAACGATTCCGTTCATTTTGTATTTTCAACAGTTCATTTCTTCTTTGTATGACAATCATATCAAAGGTCGAGGTATATTTAAGAATAACAACTGATTAAATATAAGCTTCAAAGCTAGGTAACTCATTACTTTAGTTTAATGTTCAAAGGATACAAAACAAATGAATGACACTGATGAAAATTACTGCGGAAAATGAAAGTAACAATAAAAGATATTTGCAGTTTTTATGTTAACTGAGTATTTACATGTAGATTATAATAATAATTACATATTTATTATACAATCATTTGATTATTAGCCCGATTGTCGGGGAGTTTTGATTAAACCTGTTAGATTTTAAATGTTTAAATTTCTCGACCGTATCATTAAAAATTTTGTTTATAAGTTAGTATTGTTTAAAAGCGGTGACCATAATATATAAATAAATAAATAATTTAATTTTAACGTTTCGGCTCTTGATTGTAGCCCTTTTCAGAATAGATTTTCAAATAATTAAATAAATAAATAAATATATAAGTACAAGAAACAACTTAAAAAATTCATGTTGAACTGAGTTAAGCAAGATTCATTTGATTGTTTATGAAAGACATATATGTTTATGCCTTTTTTCATATACACCATCCAACTAACCAACCAACCAGGAGCAGTATGATATTTTGTGTTAACTGATGATCAAATGAACCAAACTTATAAACAAAACCTGTTAGATCTTGAAAAAAGTTATTTAGTGAGAATTATTTTTAGCACCATAAAATCGAGGCGCAAAATCGAGGTCTACTCCCGCAGCGTTAAAATATATATTTCTTGCAAACCAGCTTCCAGAGACTATTGAATTCGACTGACGAATCAGCTGATTAGACAGCCGTAAGCTATGGGCTACCAATCAGTGCATATGCACTTATTCGCAGTGGTTTTCGCTGATTCAAATTTAGAGAGTAGAAGAAATTGTTACTCAATGATGCCATTATTACATAATAATAGTTTATAACATCATCAAGATTATTGACCGCCTAACTCTAAGATCCCCAGAAACATCAACATTGTTAATTGCCCTATTCCTAACTACATTAAAATTCAGAGCGAACGATGTACAATATTCGATGTTTATTACTATCAGGCTATCGATACTCGATATTTGACACACCTGGAACATGGAACGGGAAGTAGTCGGAGAAAATATTTTCCGCTTAGAGCTACTGCGTGTATACAAACTTCGCTCATGTTGACTCATAAAGTTCATGCGACCTCAGCGGGAATTTATCTTTCCAGACGAGCGAACGCGTCTGGTAGCAGATCCCGAGCACCATGCGCTGCATGATCGATGCATTAAATAAATGCATGCGGCATACGCCCAGAACTCGGGTGTGTGTAAGCGTAGATGCATCCAGAATGTCGATCAGCATCCATGGAACAAAAGCGTCGTCGGTGCCTGACCAAATAACTCACTTGATTGCCGGAAAATATGTTGGTTTTTACAAGTTTGACGGCTCCCATCAAGGAAATTATGGATCCGATCTATAGATCATCATCCCTTATCATCTAGGTCTTGGTCTCGTGTATTCTGCGAAAACTTTCGAGTCCAGCATGGGCTTTTAAGGTAAATTGCCCGCTACGCATATAACCGGCAGCATTTACGAATAAATCAACCTATCCTGAAGAGGCGACGCGATAAATTACCAGTCCTGCGATCGCATATGCGAGGAGAACAGAGTACAGGGGATCCAGAGCCCTCGGTTTCATGATTCATGGCTTCCGTGAAAAACCTTGTACGTATTACGAGTCCCACCTCGAGGCGCGCAACTCGAACTTCTGCTGTCCGTTGGCGACATCACCAAAGAAAAAATGACATTCGCGTGCTGCGAAAAGCATCGCGAAAATGAATCTGAGCCGGTTTACCCGATGTTGGCCGACTCTATCCTGGCCCTCGGCTGGTCTTTGATTTATGTATTTCGCAGTGTAAGTTGGCGAAACTGAATTATACGCTCTCTTCCAAATGGAAATTAATGTTCAGTTAATATTCATCTTTACTTTTTATCCCGGCAAACTTATTTAGTGATGAATTTTTCAATTTAACTTGTAATTTTTATTTAGAGGTTAGTTTATTTTCATCTCGCCTGGTGCAAGTTGTTTTGTTTAAATGTGTCTCTCAGGAAGTCGCGTTCTATCACCTGTCTAATTTTTGTTTATGCTTTATCAATTATAAAGTCATGGACATAAAAACAATTTTACATGTAAAGAAGACAAAAAATTAAAATCTACACCGTGAAAATAATATTTTTAACGCTCCGGTAGTCTCGATTTTTTGGACCCTGTAGTGAAATCTTCGAGCGCAAATCATCGAGCCCCACACCCGTCGTATCAAAAAATATCGTATGCAACAGGGGCAAAACATGGATCTCGCTTCGCTCGGGCTTCTTCTTACTCGTCGAATATCGGTAATTATGCCCTTATTGTTACATAATGTACTAATTGTAAACGGAAGTGTCGGCGTTTTATTTCCTCGAGTTTTAGTGACAAAAATGTTAATATTTTGGATAATCAGCCAATTTATGAGAAGAGATTAGTGAAATGATCCACATCCACGCTAAAAAAATAGCAACAATAAAATCGAAGACAAAAAATACAAGTTACTGACAATTACATGCATGTAGAAAGGAAAAAATGTAAAAAAATTTAAATTCCTAAGTTATAATTATTTACATATTTATTTTCTCTAATAATAATATTAAAAGCATGGTGTGTTTATAATGTGTATTTAGAATATGTTTAGCAGTCGTGTATTTATGAAATTTTTAATAGCGTTACTAAGATTCAAGTATGCTCATCTTAGGTTCTTCTTGTTCAATTATGACAGTCTTCAAAGTTATTTATTTACTTATTTATTTTTTAAATTGTTGACGAGTCAGTATGTTAGTACAAAAATATCGTGATTATCCAGGTCAATTTTAATTGTTAGTTCATTTTTCTATCCAGACAGCAAATTTAAGATACAAACTCGAATTTTATTATCACTATGATGAAGAATTTTGTTCGTAAAATGAGTGTAGACTTTTGCATCCCATACCCTCCGGAACGCTGGTCGCCTGCAGGTGTAAAAGTTAATTTTACTATATACATATATATATAAAGATCTAAAAGATGCCCGTTTGTTAAATGTGTTGATATTAGGAACAAAAAGTATCTAATTAATTCAGAAATGTATTCGACAGATTAAATAGTGTAGCAGCAGCTCCTCTAGTTGAAATTTTAATGGAAGTAGCGCAAAGGCAGAACACCCGGTGCTCTCAGGTCTTGCAAAGGAAAAAAACTACCGAAAAAGTCTAAATAATGCAAAGTAATAAATTACGCGAATTCCAGCTTCTTTCCTTGCAGCTTTGTGGTCAGCAGTGGCTTGGTAGAATTCGAATTTAATAGACTCTCTTTAATCGAGGAAAGATACACATATCTCCAGTTAAATACATAAAGCTAAACATTTCGTGCTTGCTTTATAATAGTGCACTTTGAATTTTCATTACTTGAATGTTTGAGAAACAAAAAACTGTATTATTACTGTCGATAATTTGTAGCTAATTACTTTTAGTAGAACAGAGTTTTTAATTGGATCAACATAAACTTAAAGTATTCTAGTTACAGGATGAAATATATGTAGATAGTATCTCGTTATTTCAAGTGTAATGATTTGGTCATCAACAATTCTTTTGTTCTAAAGTATCCTTACTAAGTCGAAATGGGCATTATCATTGGTCCCATATATCCATAACTTGTTTTCTTTACCTATTATATTGTTATCAAATGACATCAATACAATATTCATCTAACATTACATGTTTCACAATTAAAAATCACATATTCTGCGTAAAATGGTTGCAAGTAAACTGTTAGTATTTTACTTCGTTTTCTAAAAATTACATTCCCATAGTATAGTTAAAAAAAGAACCTTCTTAAAATATTGTGTCATTTATATGAGCGATATAAATACACACAAAAAATCTTGTTCAGAAATTATGTGTAAAGCAGTTAATTCAAAATACGTTCTAATACTGTATTAGTAAAGCCATAAATAGAAAAATTGCATTGAACAGTGCATTGAAAAAAATATATCACATCGGTTGAAGAAAAAGTGTAGAACAGAGAAGGAGGAATGGATACGAGAAATACATAATTCATAAATAATTAAGTTAATTTATAAACGATAAATCATGTAAGACACATTTACTTTTTACAATACAATTCAATCAATTACAGTTTTATGCACTTGCTACACTTTTTAAATATTTTTCTTATATTAATTTAAACCCCATTGAATTGCACATAAGTTAATTTAATGCTACTGCTCTCAATTTCGCGAAAAGCGACATCTATTAAGTGTTCTTACATCTAATAAATGTCTAATTATTATAGTAACGATGTGATAAATTCTACTATAGTTTACTAGTTTATATAGTATATGTATATAGTACGTTGACGTATTTTGCACAACGAAACTCTAAAATCGCGTTAAAATTTATTTCTGTTGATTTGTTTTCATGATTTCATTTTTTTCATTTTTTTAATTTCTGTGCAAGAGCAGCTGGATTTAAAGATGTCCGATTGGGTCTTAAAAAACATTACGTTAATTAGTCCTCAAGAAACACATTCATACATTTTTTAGTCTGTTCAGTAGTCAAATATTACTAGCCAAAATTAGTAAAACATATGTTTTAACCGAAATGAAAATAAAAAGTTCATTACCATGTATAGAAAACAGAACACAAACAAATTATGTCCAGTTTCTAATCTTTTTAAATAGGCTACATTTTTACGAAGAAAATTAGATATTGTTGAAGACATCTCTGAATAAATATATCGGAGTTATCATCAAATTCATTGAAGGTTCCAAAATCTGAATGTTAAGTCTTCGTTTTCCATTTTTTTAACTATACAAAACCCGATATTTTTGGCATATTTTGGTCCGTAAATGCTGACTAAACTGAACGTGTTTGTTGAGGACTTAATTGCTTTAAATTTGTTTTATTCGACTCAATCCGACGTTTCTTACATCAGATCTGGCGTATGATGTGAAGTTGCTTCAGAATAAATTTCTTAAAACTTAAAAATCGATATCTTGAAAATCCCATAAACAAACAATTTTAACGTGATTTTCGAATTTAGTGGATTAAAACAGTGTTTATCAGTAAACAGTGTCATATAAATGATATTATTTAAATAATACTCTTTATTTGGACCTGACAATGAAATCATTTTTAACCATGAAGGTGAAGAATGAAGAGACACCATTTGTTCCAATAAAGCTACATAAATTAGTTACTCAATTGAAAAATAATATAGCAAAGCACAATAATTCTTAATTTAATGTATCTTTTTTTAATTACATTGAAAAGATGTATAAATTATTAACATGAACAATACATAGTAGTTTTGATGTATAAAAATTAACAATGATCTTTTATGATTGACGCGAAATCAACTAGTTCTTGCAATGATTATATCGTTCATCTCAATTTATATCCAATAAGCACTAATCAGAGAAAGTTTATTCCAATACTGAACTTTCCAAGTATTTAATATAAAGTTTGCAAGAAAAGTGAAATAAGCTGCGAGATGTTCGACAAAGTCTTATAATGTCATCACAACACGATCGAAACTTTCCAAGACTCTTGCAGTATTTTATAGTCACCGACGTACTGGGAGTTGTGGCATTCTGCTTTCGGTTAATTAAGTTCTCTCTTTATGTGAGACTGGGTTGGTTCAAAGATAAATAGATGCCATTTCAATCGTACTCCTTAGGCTCCAGATCAAAGAGAATGGCACCCTGAGTCTTATGTGACCCTTGATGAGTTTGCCAACTCCGAGAAACTATAGTTACAGTACGGAACTCGATGAAGTATGGAGAACTTATCGGATATCGGTCTTTATCGCAGTATCTATTTGCGTATAAACACCCATAGTTTAATCAGTTTTTCCAAAAATAAGAACTTAGATTACAATAATAATAATGAAACGTTAAAGATAAATAAAATTGATATCATACACTAAAAACCAGTGTGGTTAAAATAATCAGAAATAACTAGAATATTTTACCAGAAAATTTTCTTCACGTTACCGTAATTGACATTAAAGTGGAATAATAATAAAATTTAAGTAAATTTACTATTGTTCTGACGGGCATAATCTTACCTTTTAGTTAAAATAAATCCAATAGCCGTATATTATGGTTAAACAATGTTAGTAATAATTGAAAAGTAATAACAAAATGATCTCATAAGATGATTCATCATCATTTTGGGAACATTTTGATGTCTTTTATAATTTACGTTTTGATACCACTGCCTTGTCTACTGCACTGCAGAAAAAAGACATGCCAGCTCCTTTATCTGCCTTCTAAACTAATATAAAAATGATTAAATAAAATAAAATTAGGAGGATTGCAGGTTGATAATAATAAATTAACCCTCCTGTGCACAAGGACGAGTATACTCGTCCAAACTACATTGTTTCCATATGGTAAAAGAAAAATTCCTGCTCAGGAGGGTTAATAATTGTCGAAAAATTCGCTGATGCCTTGAAAAATACTGTAGGGAAAACAGTATCGCAAAAGGCGTATTTACACTCACGTGGGCAGAAAATTAGAAGACATTAAGCAACTTATTGTTGAATGATGTTGCATTGAATCTCATTTAAATTATTGTTACCAACTGAAAAACAATGCGTCGAGTCGATCATATTCAATTTTTTCGAGCATTAATGGGTTTAATTTTGTCGGATTTAATTTTCGTAACTTAAAACTGCTGTTTGATTCTTGAAAGAAATACATAAAAAGTGAAAAAATTGTGTTTTTCAGTTTTTTGAAAATACCGATTTGAATATGTTTGACCAAATGTTATTATGAGAGGAATAACTTATAAACATGTATTGAATATTTTTTTCGAAGAAAGAAATGATTTCCCGCACTACTCTTTTGAAAATCTTCAGTCATGTGTATTATAAAAGTCAAGTTTAGTCAAGTATTACGTGAAATTTTGTAAATGGCAATTTGTGGGAGATCGGAATTAATTTTAGCCTAGACCACTTAAGATTTTCGGATGCTTGGAATGCAATTAAAGTTCGATACTTGCCAGACGTGCATTTATAATGCATTTCAAAAAGACGTTGATGGAATTTCATATAACTAATATTGTAATAAAGGAGCTCTTTAATCAATGCTGTTTTCCAACCTTGTGATCTGACAGGAAGTGACATGAACTTAACTAAGCTTCTTAGTTTAATTTATTTTTGATGTTCCTGTTTATTTGCATCGTTTGCCGTAAGTAAAAAGAAAAAGTTTTCCAGAATGCCACAACTTTCCTTTAATTATCGTTTAATTACATTGCATTTCTTGAGTAAATAATTATTATATTACTGAATCAACATAGTAAATAAGATGCTATCTAAATACTTAGATAGTTCACAAAAAAAAAATCACTGAACATTATGTTCAATAATTTGTATTTTGACATTTCAAGTTTTGTGAAATTGATGAACATTAAATTTAGGTGTAAAATGTTTAACGACATAATCAACCTAGAATATCGATGTTCAAACGACTCATAAAATAGTTCGAGGACGTAAATGCTGGTATAATAAATAAAATGATAAAAGTTTTTGAAAGCATATAGTTATTTAAAATGTTAATATACATGCAAATTATCCTTGCTGAACTTATCGCTCCAGGAAATTCAGTAACTGCATTTTACAACTTTATATTTAGAGATGAAGATGATAGTAATGTTATCATATATGAGTATTTTCTGCGCTTAAATGTATTATTGCGTAGGATGACCGTTTACTATGTTGTAAAATTAATATTGTTAATAAAATACAAAATGTTTAAATTTTGAAATTATTTTTTAATTTAACAATTTATATTTCCAAATAATCAGTCTATATTGATGATGATCCTATAATATAATAATCTTCATTGTATTAACAGCGGCCAGATAATATAGTTCGTGCTTGCATTAATTCTATCACCAAGTAGATAAGTTGACGACATTACACTGAACAGAATTATAATTACTGCCTGTTAAGATGTTTAAATATTCTCGCGTTTGTTTTTCATGAATATTCTCAAAAATTGTCACTAGTCAACCCAACTCAAGTGTCTCTCCGATACGAATAAATTCAAAATAGCGGATCCAATAATATCGTTAATCAGAATTTAGAAATATTAGCAAATCCACATTAAAATCGATACTCTAGGAGTTTTGAGGTTGAAGAATATCAATTTGGAGTTGGATTCTCAAACTTAAAAGTGGCGGGTCCAATATGAAGGCCTCAAATATTTGTGAATTGTTGATCATGAATATTGATAATAGAAACTAAACCCCTTCGACTATAAATATTGTAACGTTTTCAATTTTTAATCTGTCATATTTTAGTCGATATTCTGAATTATGAAAATCTGACACCAAAATCGTATTCAATGACCCCAAAAGCCAAAAATATTGTATAGTTTGCAAATAGGTAAGAAAAATATCGATGGTGATGGTTGTAACCTTTAAGATCACGATTCATTGTTCTGAGTTTATTTATCAAGTTTAAATTAACTTTAAAATTTGTAAAAATGCAAAATGTGGTCACATAGCTTAAAAAAAGCATTTTTACTAGGCAAAACGAGAAAACGTAAAACTACCTGCAAACTGAACTGTTAGATTAAAGTTAACCTGCAATTCATGTCTGTGAATCCTAGTCTAAATCGCTTTAAAAGCTCAAAAAAAAAAAAATAAACGTGCCTCAATGCCCTACCTGCACATGTAGAAAGCTTCAATCAAATCGTAGAGATACACTTAAGCAGAATTACTAGTTAGTGATAAATAATCACTTTTTAATTACTCGGTCAGAAATAACATGCATAAACTCCAGTCAACGGGAACGCAATGTTAACATATTTTTATTGACGCTTTAATTGATCTGTAAGCTTTGTCCCAAACTTTTACGCAACATACTATTGTTTATAATATTAATCGAACGGTTATTTACTTATTTGACAATGGTTATTCTCTAATTGATCACGATTCGATTGTGCATTCGAGCTTCTACAAACGAGGAGATGATGGATAATTAACGAAATTCAGCGAAAATCACGTTTTCATGTTGCCCCGTGGCTTCAAAATTCTCGTCTCTTTTGCATCTCAATTCTTCCTTTTTTTTTTGCGAAATATTACTAAGGGTTACTTTTGCGGGAAATCCGTGCCGCTTAAGCGAACGCACCGGAAATCTCGAGGTAGATTTGCCGAGATTTCCATTTACCGATAATTACCAAAGTGTCATGCTTGAAATTCGCAGACAGCCTTGGGGCTCCGTCTGCTATCTATCACTCGAAATGGAATGCAATTTCGAACCGAGATGCAAAGAGGCATTTCGTGTTTAGGCATTGACTTGCTACAGTCTTGTAAACTATAATCCTACTGAAAATTTATCTTCCGTGACTGAAGAATTTTATAATTATTGAAATTATTGAAATTTGGGGCTAGAAATTACATGATTTTAAGAAATCTTAATATCCATCCATCTAATTACTTGACAGTAACGCGGTTAGCAATCCAATTGCAGTCCCAGTATCTGAAATTGTATTCATACTGTACAATAAATGAGCATTCTGAGAATAGTACACTGTTTGACAACTTCATAAAATTACATAACACAGGATGAATGTACATCGCAAAGGAACCTATTTATTAATCCCTTAAGTCCGAGAGAAGAAATGTTTTTTGTTTTTTATTTTCGAGCTTCGAGACTAGAAAGTTACATAGTCTACTATTTTCTTAGCAAAAATTGTATTTTCGCCCTCCCGGGCGTAAAACCCGATTTTACACCTGATTTGCGGGCGCATAATCGCATTTTACACTCACGAAAATTACATGGCAATGATAGGATTTCCCCACTATTTCGAGTTTACAAATGGGGCTATAAACTCGAATTTTACACCCACTCGGGCGAAAAATAATGTTTATATCACGGATGTAAGCTTTTACGCAATTAATGCGAAAAGTACTATTAAATGTCTTGTGAAATCAAAACAGCTTCTTCATAATAGAACACCACAATCTTTTTTTTAAATTAAATATAACTCGTTATTTAATAGTACCTTTTGCACCAAGGGCGTGAAATTGTCGTTTAACGTCCGTGGTGCAAACAATATTTTTTGATTTAGGGGGAGTAAAATGACCATTCATTCTAGCAGACAAATTAAAGATGTTTACGAATCACTGCCACGCGCAACACTGACTAGCGAATTTGTTTCTCAATCAGTAATGTTTATGTTTATAATAGAAACTTCGTGTAATACCCCGCTACTGCTCGTTTATTTGTATTTACAATTATCGTTTTCTATTGTCTCCCATCACAATCATAATGTATTTTAATGTAGAAAATTATAAGAAATCGTATTTATCGGCTATTTTAAAAAAAAAAGCGTTAATTTTCAGACTATTTTTAGTTCGCGCCCGAGGGCGTGAAATCGGCATTTCATGCCCCCTGAATCGAAAAAACACCTGTTTAATAAAAATAATTCTGGTATTAGTGAACAACAATTTTCAGAACAAATCTTCACAATTTTTTAAAAAAATTCTGATTTATAACAAATATTTTTCACAATAAAAATAATAAAATTGGGTAAGATTATAAGAGGATTCTTGTTCTATGTCTTAAATTATCCTAACCTCTAAAAAATGTCATTGTGGAAACGCACACCATGTTCATAGTTATAATTAAAGAACCAATGACAGTCCGAACTTTTTTATAATTCAGATTTTTGTAACAAATTATGCATATTTGTTCTCAAATTGGTTGTACACTTATACGAGATTTATTTTTATTGAACAAGTGTTTTTAAATAACTAGTATGGGCTGAAACGTGTGATGAATATATACTTATGTAAATCAATTTTCAGGGAATCCAGAGCATTTTGACATTTTTGTCGACGATTTATCACAAAACGATTTGTTATATCAGAATTTGTATTTTTTAGAACGAGTTTTTGCAAATATGATCACATTTGAATTGAAAATATAGAACAAAAAATCTTGTTTGAACTTAATTTGAAAA
The DNA here is from genome assembly GCA_030407085.1 of Trichopria drosophilae. Lineage (NCBI taxonomy): Eukaryota > Metazoa > Arthropoda > Insecta > Hymenoptera > Diapriidae > Trichopria > Trichopria drosophilae. The sequence goes on from CM059582.1 coordinate 188,001,743, forward strand.
TACTGTTTTGCACATTATACAGTTAATGTAATTTACACATATTATTTTAGTAACAATTAAGGGAGAAGAGAGAAGTAGTATGGTACATAAATAACGAATTTTGTTCGTATAACGGGGATTAACAGACGTCTTTTTGCCCGTTATTTATTAATTAAAACCAGTCCATTTAATTGTGGGTTATGTTGTTACCTTAATTTTAATATAATTTAATTAAAAAATTTTGATGTTGAATAGAGTCTTTTAAATTGTCAAAGGACTACGAACAAACCTTCATAAAATAAATAATACGATTATTGATAATGTATTAAAAGAATGCCTTTAGCAATCGTTTAAAGTTTAAGATTGTAATTAATTATTTATTAAAAAAAATTGTTTTTCGATATTTCTTTGCATAAAATTTAGATGTGTGTTTACACTCACTCATATTTTGCTTCATTCAAACCAATAAAGGAAATAATTGTAAAAGATGACTGTAAAATAAATGCAAACGTATTATAAAATTTAAAAAAGGGATGTTGAAATTAAAAAACATTCTTACCCCAATTTTTTTTATGAAACTTTCGATATAAACTTTGACGTCCAGATAGTTAATTTATTGTTTTTTTCTTTTCTGTCGTGAATTTTAATCTGTTTTTTGGATCCAAAGAAAAAGATGATGCCATCTTCTTCCAAATTACCCAAATTAATCTAATTTCTTCTTGGAATAAGACGTGTCCAAAAACCGATAAATCTAAAAGCCGACAGTCAAAATACCGACATTCAAAAAACGAATTATCATAATACCGTCAGTTAAAAAAACGAGAGTCAAAATACTGACATTCAAAAAGCCGGCAGTCAATATGTCGTTATTCCAAAAACAGACATGCAAAAAGCCGACACGTCATGAAACCAATAGTAGAAAAACCGAATTGTCATAATACCTACATTAAAAAAAACGACAGTCAAAATACTGATATTCCAAAAGCCGACAGGCAATACTCCATCATTCCAAAAACCGACAGGCAAATAGCCGATAGGTAAAAGCCGAGACGTTAAAAAGCCAATAGTAGAAAAACCAAATGGTCATAATACCGACAGTCAAAAAACCGACACTTCAAAAAATGACTACCCGCTTGTCAATGTGTCTATTTTTTTATGTGTCGGCTTTTTGACTGTTAGTGTTATGACAATTCGGTTTTTCTACTGTCGGCTTTCTTAATATCGGTATTTTCACTGCCGGTTCTTTGACCTATCGGTTCTTTGACCTGTCGGCTTTTTGATTTGTCGGTTTTTCGACTCGCACGACCGACAAATTACATTATTTGATTAATTGATTCATTTCATTAAAATGGTTAATTATATCGACAAAAGATTTTAATATACGTGCTTTCTTTGAAACAGTTTCAATTATGTGTGAAAAATGACAGAAACTACACTCTTACTATTTTATTGCATAAAATTGGTTATTCCAATTCAGCGACTCGCATTTCCATTATGAAGTTCTTAATTTCTTCCGATCGTCAGTTTATTACAAGTTTTATTGCGATTAAACTTCGATGCACTTCTATTTCATTATTCATTAAAGTTGCCGCCAACTTTTTAATTTCATACTCTTCAATGTTTCCGCATTGTCGTAATTGGAATCAATGAAAATCGCGAAGAGGGTGATAATCTTTCCGGAAGTTGTAAACGCACTTTAAAATAAAAGAAAAGTTGCCATTCGATATTGATTTGATGATGTCATTTCCACGTTCCTTTAAGAGTTTGCTAAACTCGCACTAGTTTGAACTTTATTTGTACTTTCTCAGAGAAATAGCGTATAATTTAAAAGACAGAAAATAATTGCTTATCATACAGTACGTTCCGAATCAATTCAGTTTAAGGCTATTTGTTAAAAGTGAATATAATTAATTACTGCAATTAATTGTTAAAATAACTCCGAGGAAACCTTTAGATTTGGCAAATTGGTACTCTAAGTCTGTAGAACAAATTAATAAAATGAAAATCTCGTTGTGACGAAAGAAAAGCAATTTATGAATACTTTTCAATTTTGCAAATTTGATGCAGAAATAGTCATTTTTTTGACCTTTTTCTCGACGGGAATCGGTGGGTACACTTTAAATTAGTCGGAAATGTATTTTCCAAAATAAAATAAAATCCTTTCTACTGTTGAAACTGAGCTGATTTTGATGCAAAAAAGGATTAACACGAAAGTATAGTACCATAAGCAATGGGAATTGCAAAATTACTTATTGTCTTTCTTTATTAATTTATTAATGTTTATATAAAATTAAATATTTACTTTAACAACTGTTGATTGGATTATTCCTACTCCATTTGACATTGTATCAAAAATATTAGCGTAAGATACAGGTGGAAATATTCACTGCTGATATTTCATTTTGACATCTCGTTTCCTGGCTATCCTCCAACCCATTAATTACGATGCATTCGTAACGTGGAGCAATAGGGGAATTCGGAGGTATGATTTTCGTTCAAAATGTGATGACATATTATTAAGTGAGTTCCTTAAATGCAAATGATTATTATTTTTTGCCCCTTTTTAAGCAGTTTTACTCTGCAATTGACGCCAATAAACTTGGAGAGAACACACATCAACTTGTATTTTATCTAACAAGTACTATAACATATTTGTATATACTAATTGTGGTCAAACTAATTGTTCTGTGAATTTTACATATATGGGGTAAGTCCACGAAACATTTGATATTTTAATTCATAAAAATATGAATCTAAATCCTCTATGTACATTATATTCAAATTTATCTTTTATGTTTTTATAAAAGGGCAATCTTGACCCAGGATTCGAATTCTACTTAAAAAAATTACTTCGGTAATTACCTTTCATTTTCAGACAACAAAACCCTATGTAATGACTTCGACATTTTGGGAGTTAATAAGGCATGGTAGTTCCTCTAGTTCAAGATATCATATGTGAGATGTTAATGTACCATACTGTTCATTAAAGTGAACAAATGTACTTACAATTAGTTTGGAATGGTTTTATATTCGTGAAACTATATGATATGAATATTTTCGGGAGAAAAATCTTATCAATGAACTTCTACTGTGTAAAGATTAATAAAATATCTCAAAAATCAGAACCGAATAGTGCACAGGAAATTTACCAACCGCTTAGTGCTTTTAGAACCATGATGGAAAATTTTCTGGGATAAACAAGATAATAGTTTTACTTAGTAGTAATCGGTTACAAACTAATTAATTTGAATACAAAACTAAATAATTGGTTAGTGTAGCTATTTCCTTACTTGTCCCAATTAATTTCTCGTCTGAATTTGGGAGAACTGAGCGGTTAGTGACCCCATGTATTTCACATTATAGTACGCGAGTCGTTGTTTTCCGTGTATTTTGCTTTTTAGTGGACCTTCATGTTATGATATCTGAATGACGAAAAAATAATTTATATTTTAGTTTGCATAACACGAAAATTGTAAACGACTGCTGGAAGGGGAATGAAACTGACAATTTGATCAGCCACATGAAAAAAAGGAATTTATTCTAAAAATATAAATTTATTATAATTTTTCGAACATTTAAATTTACTAAAATGACATATTAGGCATAAAATTATAATATTCGAATTGCAAATAATTTTATCGAGATCGTCACCATTTCGAAGCACCTTTACAAAAAATGACCTAACAGGCCTGCTTCATTTTGAAAGGTACCCCCATTCGGGTTTCAAGTGCATAGGGAAAACCTCCTTTGTGGTAAAATTCCTACGCCTGGTACCGCAGTCGGTAAAACATCGATTCTGTCCGTAACAAAAATGGTAGACCGACTACGGATACAGAAAATCATCAAACTCTCATAAAAATAAATTATGAGGAAGTTTGACAGTCGTTATAGACGTTGAAAAAATAGCTCAATCGAAATTTCGTAATTTTTTAAAGCCAAGCATTACAATTATTTTATATGTGAAATGGCAGACAATAAATACCTGGTGAAGGAATATTTGTAATTAATTTACATATGGTAACATATCCTACGAGTAAGCGTAATGAAATAAGTTAGTTAATTAATTTCCTATGCAGGTATTATCACCTATTTATTGCATTAAAAGAAGTATATTTAAATCCTTTCGCAGTTGAGGTCATTGAGTTTATAAAAAAACGAAATCATTTTATGCAAGTGATTGCAACCATAAAACTATAGGAAGTTCATGATTTAGGAGGACTATATTGTCATTACTTTGTTGCGAAAATAGGAAATGTAAGAAAATATAGCATGTACAATGTTCCACATATTAATTTCTAATGTCATTTTGAAAGTGAGAAATATGTGATTCAGTGAAATGTCAATTTAGTGATAAATATTCTCGACTGCATTACTGTTCGTTTAAAAATTAACAATCCTTAGTATATAATGCATAAAAGAGCAGTAATAACAGATAAATAATGTTAGAAAATAGCTCAAAAAAACTTAAAAATATACAATTGTTTATTGCTACTGATAGTGCAAGTAATGAATAACGTAGATTGTATATGGAAATAAATGTGCCACGTTTCTCGACCATTTTGGTCATGAAAATCCACATCAATACATTGGATTTCAAGAACACTGACCATTTAGATTAATAATATGCATTTGTCTTTTCAGCACCTATTAATCAGCACAAGTTAAAACACATCCTCCAGCTAATGAAAAGAAGTGAATTGATGATAAGCAAGTGCGTCATTATTAATATCTTTTTCCAGCGGGTTTTTAGTCGGGCTTAAGGGATTGCGTTTAACTTAATTACTAGCAATTCATGCATAAAGTCACCGAGGAGACGGGTGCTATCGCGACTGCAATCAAACGTCAACTTTTTTGCTTCCGTTTTCTGACTCCGCGAACTAAGCAATAAGTGCAAAAATGTCGAGAGCGAGCAATTAGGTACAGTTCTTGCACAGGCGACATTAAGGGGCTGATTGTTAAACCCGACGTCGAATTATTATTCGCGTTTTCTCGAATGCCGATTTGAGAAGGGACGATGGTGACCATCGGAGCGAACTCCTTCAGTGCACATATTGTCAATAAGTTGTTGGAACTCCCGTCGCAAATGGGCTCTTATTAAACTCCGCGCCGTGGCAAAGAATAATGGGGCCCTCGAACCTGTGCAACATGCCGCAAGAATCATTCTCCCTGCTACCGAAAGAAACCTTCCATTTCCACGCAGTCGAGGATAAAAAGTAAAACGGGAGTAAAAAAACAACGGGCAAAAACAGCGATAGCCTCCCTCTTTCTCTTTCGCCTGTCGTCGCTCGTCTTCCTCCGGTTCTTTTGTAGGACGGGGTAACTGTTAAAAAGGGTAATTGCAAAAAATACCTTCCGACGATGTTTCTATTCTCTTCGACAGCTACTCCGTTTCATTTCCCAAACCCGTATAATAATTACACAGGTGCGGGAAAAATCCCGCACTACTACCGCGCATTAATTCCTATCGTACCATGTGACTCTTTTCCTCCTCATTTTTCCATTACATTCTTGTTGCGTATCTTGGTCAATTTTGTATAAAACGTTTCCACTTTTTGCGGTGGAATGAGGGCTTCCGACGCCTTGTTGGAATTTCTTAAACGATTCCGGCATCATACTGGTGTCTGATTTCAGCTAGTTTCACCGGAAAATTACTCTGGCATTTTAACATCTTGAAGACCAGGACCAATTATGCAAGACTCAAGCAACGATGATGAGTTGTGTTTGCGCATGCGTTTGCCCATTGAACTGATGAGGCCGAGTCGAGGAAGTCATATCGGAGGAAGGAAATTATCGCCAGCTTGACGAAACGATTACCTCCGGCGATCCCGGTTCGAGGTGTTGTCTGATCGCAATCTCTATGATTTGCACCTTCAGAGTATACAAGCTAAATCATACTGGCGACATGATGAAGACACGAGCCATGAAGAAGCGTGCGAAAGAAGTGACGTAATGACCATTTTACTTATGGCCATCTAGATAAGGTTACCGCAAACATCCATTAGAATGATTGCGAACAAATTGGCTGGCTCCATTTGCGGAGATTGAGATTAACAAGACCACTCAGCGTGGTGCTGGGTATAATTTAGCCCTGATGGAGTGTCGAAATTCGATGTTGATATTAGCACCAATTTATTGACGATTACTCTATATGCGAATTTACGTAACGTGATCCTGCAATGAAATTTTCGTCTGGGCGGATGATCTCTGTGAATAACAATGTGACCTGAGATGATTTTACTCTTCGCAAATAGTGGCATGTAAGAAATTATATACATTATAGGTTGGTATTCAAGTGCTTATGTCGGTTCGTCGGAAAGATTGCCGATTATCTCGTATATGTATACAGAAAAAAGGAAGATATTGAAACCAATGTATACATTACAGTATTTTCTCAAAATATTTTCTGCGGGTGTAAAAAATGTAAAAAATTGCAGTAAATATATTTCTGAAGATTCCCTACAGTTGGACTCGAGATTTCTCTGGATAACTAAATACTTTTATATTCAATTAAAGAAACGACGGATTTACATACTTCAAAATGCAAATTGAAAGTGGTGATGCAGACTTTTCACAAATACATGCTAATAATTGTAAAAAAAATTATTATCAAAGTTATATAACTTTGAATGCTAGTTAAATAAGTGAGTTTTGTAATGAGACTATAATGTTCATTTAATCAAAAAATGTATTAAGTCAGCGTACACAAATCATCACTCCAAACTTTTTGGGGTCACTGATCACAAGTCTGGTGTCAATTTTGAAAAATTCAAAAAAGCGAATCCAATATGGGGTGCCGAAAAACCGACAAATAAAACATCCGACAGGTCGAAAAACGGTCAGTAAAAAAAACGACAATCGAAAAGCCGACAGTTCAAAAAATGTTAGAATAGTGTGGGAATCCGTGAAAATAATGTAGCTGTAGTCAGGGTGACATAACGTTTATCAACATTAAGAAAAGCAAAAGGTTTCAACAGTAAAAATTGGGGCACTAATATTAAAGCTAATTAAAATTGTATAATCTCAAGTGGCACATCCTACTAACTTACTTTCATAAGTATAAATAACCAATATATTTTGTTTCTTAATTAATTATTTTTAAATTCGAACGAAATGGACTAGCAGAATAAGAAGGTCCAATCTGCCCCAGCAGGGATTCAGATGAATGAATTTTTATCCTTTTCTATGTTGAAAAATAATAATTCTCAGAAATTTTCAACTCCCTATCCCGAAAATTGCTCTCGCTATAGGAAAAAACGTGAATTTTCAGTTTTTATTTTTTATTTCGTAGCCACACTATGCAATCTTTACAGAAAAATTCATAAGCGTAAATAATATTAGAGTGTAGCTACGAAAATTTTTTCAAGTAATTGGACCTTATAGAACTTTTTAAAAAATTCATAAAAAATTCAAAACATGTTTTCTCGCGTTTAAAAGAAAACGCCCTCTTGAAAAAATTCAAGATGTATTTTAGGCCAATCTATATGATCAATTTTTTTCAGATTTTTAAAAGTGGTGATCCATAATAAAAAAAAATAAAAACGGTATTTTTTCGCTCAGTTTCTATCAAAATGAAACAACTTAAGGTGTTAAATTGTAATTCCTTTTAAGCTCTACAACTTTCTCCTATACAAAAATTCACTAGCTGTTGAACGAAACGAGTTAAAGGCGAAAAACCGCAAAAATAAGCATTTTTTTCTCTTTTTATCGGCTCTAACCTGAGAAATATTAATTTTTGGTCAGAGTGTTTTAAAGATAATTTGTAGGGCTTGGAATTAGTTTCAAAATTGGCTGATATACGGTTGTCGAAACTTAAGTAGAAGCCAAGATATTACCAAAAAAATATTTCTAACCTCTCTCGTAATTAATGTTTGGTACCATGATTCGATATAAGAATGTTGTTATCTGTAGTGTTTTAAAAAATAACAGGTAAAACTAGATGAAAAATATGAGATAGAACATTTCCGAAATATTTTTAACTGCTATCAAGGTAATCTATTTTCACCTGGTTTTGTTAAAACACTACAGATAACAACATTTTATATCGAATCATGGTATCAAATATTAATTATCTTTGAAACTAACATCAGCAAAAAGTGTGGCGGAGTAGTTAGGGATGCACCATGGTGAATTTTTAGAATCCTTTTAAATGAATGAACTATTTCAACATTCTGTCGGTCGAGTAAGGATTCCTTGGCATTTTAAGTTCTTAATGCTTTTATTGAGTACAGTATTAATGACAGAAAATTAACTTTCCTCATTGTTCTATTTTAACAGGCCATAAAAACTGTATAATCGAGTTTTTCATCTTACTGTCCTAACGGTTTACCGAAATCTTTCGAAGTCGATCCCTTTACGATTCCGAAAGCTTCTGAAATCGTAAAAGATACCCTAGCTCTCGCATACGCTTTGAGCTTGTCGATCAATCCAAGAACTAGGTGAAAAGGTGATACTTATTGCAACCGAAACGCTCGGTTCCATCCGAATAGGGCAGCATACCTTACTCAGACACGGAAATACGAGACGAGCTTGACGGTAATACGTTTCCTTGGTAGGTTTTGAGATCAAAGATTGCTCAGTCGATTCGTCTAATGTAAAGTACTTACGACAAAGGTATTGTAGTCATACAAAGGATTTTGCATTTCACAGATTTGCAATTACTACTCAAGAGGATTCGTGAAAGAAATATCTGACAAAATCCATGAGAACCATACAATTTTATGATTTAAACAATTCTGTTACAAAATTAATTATTATCAGCGTACTAACGTATTTTTTGATACTTGATAAAAATAGAACTACTGTAAAAATCATACAAAATAGAGTTGTTCATATAAAGTGTGCATTTTTAAAAAACTGAGTGGCACTATACAATTTTTGTAATTCGTGACACCTGAAATGAGAAATATTTATTATTGTATCAAGGGCGTAAAATGGAGTTTTACGCCTCGACAATAGAAATCGAGAGCCGGCTGGTGGTTTATGAGGCCTAAAATCCGCTGAGATTCAAACATTGTTTTTTGATGCAGTAATGATGAAAATTCTGTCTTTATGGTCAAAACGGCCATTTTACGCCTACTGCAGCAAAAAATAACTTTTGAGGCGACTGCAAGTTAAAAGCAATTTTTTTTTTAATGCCAAATATTAAAAGTAACGCGGAGTTAAGTGTATATGAGAAAGTTGTAAAACTTGAAAAGACTTAAGAATTTTCATGAATTATTTGTTTTTGTTTGATAAAATTTAATCACAGGGGAATCTACAAAAAATCGATTGCTTTAAAAAGGGTTCTAATGATTATTTTGACTTTCGGTGAAAAATACTCAGAAATGTCTATAAGAGTATTGAACTGAAAAAGAAAATTCCAATTAACTGGATTATTTATTTACCCACACTGTATACTAGAGAAAATGACGTCAGATAAGCAGAATATTTCGTATTTATCTTTATCAAGCTAAAGTTTCTGCTTTTTTTACATATAAATTGAATTTTACAATGTCATTCCATAAGTTTAATTATTATACAGTAAGTATTTGTGCTGTTCAGGTGGTTGTATATCAGAGCAATTGCACAGCCGAAAAATTAATAGAGTACACATGCACTTAGAGTATGTGAAGGAGTGCAGTAGCCGCAACGGCACTGTAATTTGTCCGCAAAATTACGTAGGCTGTCGTGGTAAAATTACAGTATTTACGAAATTTCCAACGCAAATGCTTGTAATTTTCCACTGCCAGACGTAATATTTCAAAATTAAATGAAAATTCGCTTAGGGCGAATTGTAATTATACAGAGGGCTTTGTACATTATTTTTTGACAATTGTTCTTTTCGATAACTTTTAATATTGTTTCCTATTCTATTTTAACCCTTTAACGACCAGATGGGTTGATTTTTAACTTTGATTTCCAGCTTTTATTACTTTTTTAGATTTTGCGAAGAGTTGTAAATAACAAAGCAATACAATGAAGCTTTGATTTTGTCTGCCGTCATATTGGATCAGCCATTTTGAATTTTGAAAAAATGACGAGATTCGTAATCAGCGACCCAAAAAAAAACACGAGTAACAAATAACAAGACAATAGCATAAAATTTTGACTTTATAGCCGCCATATTGAATCGGCCATTTTGAATTTTGAAAAGTCACTTCAGATTCGTAATCAGCCACCCTAAAAACCCCCGACTAAGAAGTTTTAAGAGAATTCAACAACTTTTGAAAATCTTTACCATCTTATGTTAAATTTGCAAACATTTTTTACTTTCAGGCGACATTTTTAATTAAAAAGTACAACAAATCCATAAACGCAAAGCATATTTGCAAACTACAACTATCAGGAACACGCTTTTGATATCTTATATGACCTGAAAAAAATGATATCACAACTAAAATTGCAACGAAGTACATTCCAAAATCTTATATTTTTTTAGCATTTTTGGACAAAATAGGGGTTAAAAGTCACTTTTTGAAATGTAGCAAATTAAATTAAATACGGCTTAGGCCCCACAATAGAATAATCTATAGATTCTTTTTGAAAATTTGGACAATGCCATTCGAAAGAGTGACCACAAAAACACGTGGAAAAGTATTTCTCGAATTTGTCTAATTTTTCTTCTTTTAATAGCAAGAGCTGGAATTCAAAGTTAAAAATGAGCACATCTAGTCGTTAAAGGCTATATTCAGTAACAATCATATACAATAAGTTGATAAATGTCGTGATGTCTCATGTTCAATAGTTTTCGTTGAATGTTTATATTGCACTCATGTATTAATGAATATTGTATTTATTTTGCAATTCCGTTCGTCGTGCACAATATTATGAACCGTTGAAAGCATCGCTTCAGTTTTTAGTAAGTTGCGTTAATAATTAAGAGTTGTTTACAATTTTCTTTGCTCATTGTAACCTAACCTCAATATTGATCTGCAGCCTACTCCAAATTGATATGGATATGTTCAGTAAATTTCAATCATCTGAATTTTCTTTTTGCAATAAATACATTCTATTTGCAATAGACAGCAATAAGAAGCTAATAACGATATTTCTAGAATTCTAATGACATTTAATCATTGGTCCTAACTGATTACTGACATTAATGGAGATTGCATTCCTCAATATTCTTTAAGATTGTATTCTACTATTTATTACGTTCTACATGTTAATAACTTTTAAAGTTTTCAAGACGTAATACAATAAATTTATCCGTGAAAGTTTCAATAATTTGAAATATAAAATTAGTGCAATAGAAATTGAATAGAATTTTGCAATAGAAAATTCAGTGCCAAAATAATGCAATGACATAACAATTACCGTATTACTGTCTATTAAGGAAACGATTACATTTGCGTCCAGTAAAGAACGCGTAAAACAGACTTAAATGTTAAATGAACTGCGAAAACTTTGTATGCGAAAATACTGGAATGAAAAAATGTTAACTTCCCACTAAAAAATAATAATGAGACCATTCTTTCAGATTATGCTCGTTTTTAAAAATGAAATTCATTACTATAAACTTACGTTTTCAGTTTGTCGATAGTTGTTATTTAAAACTTTAAATATGAATTAATTTTACATTGATACGGAGAGATTGATAATGTTTCTGAAACGATTAAAACTTTCTTGACTATGAAGTTTGTCAAACATGGCGACAATCGCGCCTTTCATGTGAAGGAAACTTTATTACTCTGTAGTACAAGGTTCGATTACGGAGACTTTATAGAGTTGAAAAAAATTCGAAGAATTTTTTATATTATGAGACTTTTATATCAAACTAAACTATTTCACTAATAAAACTGGGACTAAAATTATTATGTTAAATTCTTCTTTTATTAATTGAAATACTACAAAGTCATATGCGATTTATTTCTGATTTTAATCTTATAGATTTGAATGCGCAGAACGGATTTTAATTAAAATAAATGCTACTAAGAAAACATTTTTAATAAATAATGACTATACAGCATAAAATCGTTAAGTTTGACATTTTACCATTATAAACGGCTTTCATTATTCGCGTAAGGTAAATTTTTATATATTTCGACTTAAAATTTGTGAATTTAATTTTTATAAATAATTTTCAAACTGAAAAAATAATTGTCGAAATTTTACAATTCGATATAATAAATTATTGACAGTCTTTGTTATGCCATTATTTAACATTTCAAATATTTAATTATATATTACATGATTACATTTATTTCTTTGATGATGAGACGTAAATTTTCATTCTATTTAAACACTTTCCTAAAAATAAATTTAGTATAAACACTAAATAATTCACAATAATGCTAAACTACATATTGAACGAATATATATTACAATTTTCGCTTATTATATAATAGAGTTTATTTAATACGACTTTAACGCCTGCGCATATCAGGCATCGTTAACATTTAACACTATCCAGGTAATTTAGTCAAATGTTGAAAGTACAAATGCTTAACTCAAATAAATTTATGATAAATGATCACGTTAAATTACTCCTACTTCACTTGTTTATTTACGACATTGCATATGAAAAGTTTTGAAACTAGGCAAGTTGCAAAGTTAGACGTTTATCTTAGTGGCGCTGTATTAAGTAGGTACAGTATTCTTAGGAATATTTATGAAGTACGGAATCTAAATTTTAATTACATAATAATCCACGTAGTATTAATTTTTAATGCTGAAATTGACCTAATACGATGTCATAGCTCATGACGAAGATTTTTACAAAATCGTGAAAACAACATATTTTTAGAATTTGTATCTTTTTTTGACATCGTGTTTTTGAAAAATGGCATCGACATGTTGTTCGGTATGCCTTAAACTATCTAGAAATGGTAAAGTTTTTAAATTGGATACATTATTGACTTCATTAGACTAATTTCTTCCATGACAAAGATTTGTATTTTTTCCGCAGATAGAGGAAAGTTCTAAAAGATCTTTGTCATCCGCAGCGAAGGGGTTAAACTAAGAATTGATTTTATTGAAAAAATGAAATATTCTGTGAAATTAAGTAAATATTAATTTTAGTTAAAAAATTATTTATTTTGTTCAAGTAAACGGTAAATATTTTTTCTAACAAGTAGTTTATTGCGACTACTCAAAGACACAATTTTACTTGAATCAATTAAAATTTTATTCAAACCACTAAATTTTCTCAGTGTACTAAAAAAATTAAAAAGATTAAGAGGATCGAAATATATGCGACTGAAAATTCCCAAATACAATAAAAGCAGTAGGCACCATCCAAGTACTTAAAGTAAAGAATAAAGACAACCATTGGCATTTGTCTGAAGTTGGTAAATCTTAATTCGAAAACAGTATATTTTCCGAATTTATATCTATTTTAGGACATATATTCGTAGTAGTCGTAAAACTGTTTCATAAATTAATCTTAACTATGTCTTTAGTTATAAACTGACGACACTAAATTATCTTTTCGAAACGTATTACGTTGTTCCGTATATTCTACTTTAGGAGTCTTTACGACTGCGGGAAAAGGCAAGTAAGACATTGCGTTATTTCGGATGGTCATAAAGACGCGAAAGGTTCAGTTTTTGTCAGTTTCACGGTGCGAGGGGTTTTGCGACGTGAGCTTTTAGACCCTTCTACTTTTTGTGGTAGTACGAAATCCCACTGCGGCATTCAGGTGTTCTTTGTGTAATTATTACAAATAGTTCCATAAGGCTAATTAAATTATATGACGTAAATTACACGAACGAAGGAGAATTCGCGACTCTCTTGAGCTGCCGTAGGATTATGTTCCTGCAGCAAAGTGCAACGTGAGAGCAGCGTGTATTACATGCTCTCTTGAACGGAGTGTAATAACATTTTTTAAATTAAATTATATAGAAAATTTTATTTTTTCACGCGAAGATAATCGTTTATAACAAACAAATAATATAAATATTGAAGACTATATTCATCTTGTCGGTTTCGATAAAAAATACCGCACAAAATTACACACAAATGTTTCGAGGTTGATGTCGCGCTAATTTATTGTTATTAACAATTATGCAATAATATACTAAAATCAATGTTTGCTTGATAACTTATAATATTGATACTATCGATTAAAGTTTTGATTCATATATGGTCTTAAAAAGAGATATAATCTATAAAAAATTTTTGTTTTTTTTTTGTTTAAAGTTTTAGGATATCCTTTCTGAAGAGTACTCGAATTATGGTCGAAAAGTTATCGTAATTTTTATTTTGTTTACTCTCCAACAGCTCCTTGTTCTATATTAATTACGCCGTCTCTATTCCTATGTTAATTTTAATTCATATTCCATAAATTAATTTGTATTCGCCCAACTTACCTTAAAAAAAAAATCTATAGATTATATCTCTTTTTAAGACGAGAAATTAACCAAAATCGATTATATTTATACTGAAACTAGTCGATACTAATAATTAAAAATGTAAACTTATAATATTATTTTATAAATAAGACTTACAATGTATATGAGAATCACGATTTTTGAAAATTTACGAATAGAAAAAATGTATGAAAGTTCCTCTTATCACCATTCTAAAGTTCTGTAATTTTTTGCTGCAGAACAATTTGTTGTGTCTGCATGCAGTTTCTAACTAAAACTTCAAGGATATCCTTGGAATTATTACAACAAAAACTCTGATACTACACAGGAAAAAATGTCTTACAAACAGGACCGACTTCTTTTAAAAATTGACTTAAATTTAACCATTAATTCGAAATATTGTCTTAAAAGAAATTCTTGCTGTCTTGAAACTTAAATAAAGATGTTATCAATTATCATTTTAAGACTTACAACAAGCACTGTTCGCGAGGAACCCGAAGTAGACTTTATTAACATCTTAAAATGAGACGAATATCATTATTATTTGAAGCTTACTGAGACGCAAATTTAATGTCAATTACGATCTTGTTTATGACAAACAGACAGTAAGAATAAACAACATAAACAATAAGGACCTTATAAGAGGTAATAGGTTCAGTAACAAGCTAACGGTGGTTCTAAGCAGATTTTTTATCGCATCCTACAACACTAAAAGTTTTACGAATTCTTTAAATTGACGTTGTGATAATAATATTATAGAAATTAAGAAGTTAGTATTCCATTCCCGTTTCGATTTAACCACTTTAGCAGTGGTTTTTTAGCAGTGTTTAACATTTTTGTTTATAGTGGGTGGAAGTTATTTTAAATACCTTAAATACCTACAGCGAATCGATTTGTTATTTAGAAATCGTCAAGTATATGGTTTTAAATATATTCATTTGAATCAATTAATTATTCTTATAAAATTAAACAAATTTAAACAAAATCCCCGTGTTTTGTAGGTTTCATTTTCTTGGTTCCAGTGATCGGTTTAGCCAATCGGAATCAACTCGGAAAGTTTTCTTTTTCATGGAGGAAAAGAAAGCATATTAATTTATTGGCATGAGAAAAACTTCATTCAACCATTGAAACATGCATCCGAGAGGAATAGTTAAACGTATTCTTTTAGCGGATGAAATATATTATTATTACTATGAACATGTTGTCAATTATATTGATACTAACACAAATAATTCTTCTTAATAATAATAAAATATTCCATCCGTCGAAATAATACGACATTTTCAATTGTTGCGTGAATTAAGTTTTACTAACTCAAGTGAAGCATTCTAAGTATACCGCAAACTTTAGGAGTGAAGCCTCTTATTTCTTAGGTCGTATTATGTACATTATATTGCAAACAAAATTCATAATTTTGCTGTAATTTACATTAACACAGATATTTTATT
Organism: Trichopria drosophilae; assembly: GCA_030407085.1. NCBI lineage: Eukaryota > Metazoa > Arthropoda > Insecta > Hymenoptera > Diapriidae > Trichopria > Trichopria drosophilae. The sequence continues at coordinate 188,017,458 of CM059582.1, forward strand.
TCTTATCACATAATCGTTTTTGATGTTTATTTAATAAACGAGATCATGTACAAAAGTTTCAGTGATTTCCTGCTTATACATTCGATTTATTTCAGTTTTTAAATTAAAACTAGGTCATTTTAATACCATATTAATCGTTTTCACACGAATATATCCGCAGTGTTCATGTATTTTTAAGTTTTAGGTTATGCTCGATATACACATTGGAAAACATCTGATTTTGGAATTCAAATTAAATGTAGAACGAACATGAAAGTCAATAAAATAGTATTCATGCTAAGCAGGCTATATAAGAAAAAAACCCTGCTCTTCGAATAAATATTCAATATTTCGCAAAGAATCGAATGCAACATATGACATTGGACATATGATAACATTTAAGAACGTTTAATTTCGTATTAAAATTTTTAACATTTCATTCGTGAGTGGGAACAAATAAAATGCAAGCTGAAAATGACTAAAAATGTTGCACATGATCTCATTTATTGGAATAGTTAAACTTGTCGTAATTTTGTGTACTCGAATAATTATACTCTTTAGTATTAGTAGATTTTGTTATTTTCTTCTTTCAGTGTTAGTAAATTTAAGTGTCTATTATTACGACAACTACCCATCCGGTAAAGCAAATTATGATGAACTTTTACTATGATCAGGTTGGGTTGTGTTAAATGAGACATTTCTTCATGTCTTGTCAGAGATTATAAGGCTCTCGCTTAATTGGCATCATCCTCAAATCTGTAAGTAAAAATTGATTAAAAGGCATGTTTACTGTGTGATTTCCGGACAACTTAATTCGACTTCTTTGTAAAATACGTGAAAACATATCACAGAAAAGACCCAAACTAAAAATGAAGACACCCATAAGGCACCCGAGTTTGCAGTGTAATCTTTCAAAAGTTCACTGTTAAAAGATAACTCATTAAAATGAACGTGTGCTGGAAGCACATTTCAATTCCGACATTAGATAGGTGACTTTTAATGTCCGATCTTAAATTTAAGCAGCACAAAAAAATGAATGTATGTATCATAAATTTAATATTATTCTCTACAGAATTTCGTGTATACGTCCAAAAAGGGATCACTGTCGTATGGATTGTTTTGGCAAATAAACATCCTGGCGAGTTGGAGAATAATAAAATTTGGACAGTTTTCCATACGAAATGTAACAAAATCCTTCTTGGATAAATTGGGAACACCTTCTGCTCTGTTTCTACAAAAAAGACTCGTATTTAACAGGAATATAGAGTTACTCTTACTGCAATTAGTGTAATAAATAATAATAAATAATGTTTATTTCTACTATCAACTAAAAGTTGTCGGAACTCTTTTTATGCAGTTGTTGTACAGTTTTTATCCACTTTTTGTAATTTTGGAGTAGACGTTTATTAAGCGTAGTTATTATTAGGAAAAAGATAGTTTGATATTAACTTTGAATTTTGTATTTAACACGAATGCTTCGTCCATCAGTTAATGATAGTATAATTATTGTCATCCTGAGCATCTTTGTCATCATCATCATCATTATCATCATCATCATCATCATCATCATCATCATCATCATCATCATCATCATCATCATCATTGTTATTGTTATTATTGTCGTTAACATTTCCATTAATTATTTCTTAGGAATTTATATGATCAGCACGGACATAAGTTTTATTCATAATTTTCCGGAAACGCATCATATAATTCAGTTTCTAAGGTCACTAACGGCAGAAAACAACAATAATTGTAAACTATAAGGAGCTTATCACCAAACTAACAAAATGCAAACGGCCGATTCGCACTGATATTGCTTTCTAATTTAGTAGCAAGTTTTCCAAGAAATGCAGACAATGAAAACATTAAAAACTGAGAAACGTAAACATATGTTAAGGATTATAAACAATTCGCTGCATTTGATATGCGCCCTGCTCTAATTTACATTTATTTCATACACATTATGAATAATTTTGCTGAATAGTAATTAGGTACGATTTTTAATCCATTTAATTGTATCCACTATGTAGAGAGTTCTGTAATAAAATACTGACTTAATGATTTGTGTCTAACTATTACCTAGTTCGTAAAATAAGGACGGTCTCCTGTACATACATCAGCCTAATATACATTTTATGTTTTTGAAATTTCATGTACGTGTAATCAAATATTTGCAAAAGCCCATTAAGAATCATGCATTTGAAATGTACGATGTTAAACGGTATTGAAAGTTAATGAACCAACATTGCATGAAACGTAATGCAAAATTTCTCTAAGACTTATGTTTTTGCACATTAACCCATTCTTGCTTCAATTTCAATCGAGTAAAATCAAAGTTAACAAAAATTGAGAGGTACATAGCCTTTTTTTCTTTTGAAATTTTAATTGCTGCGGCCATTTTGAGGTCGTTAGAATGATGTAGGGTATAAAAGTAAAATTTTTTAGTAAAGTATTTTATTCACCTTTGTTCAGAGTTTCAAGTAGAATCCCAATATTCTAATGGCTCGAAAAAAATTAGTACGAATAAATATTTCCCAATTTTATGGACATATTTTTCAAATTCGGCGCCATATTAGAATTCCTAATGGCTGAAACTCAATTTGACGTCGGAATCTTGATGAGCGACCTCGAAAACAGTAGGATATGAACCCCTAAATTTTTGTTAACTTCGATTTTGATACGAAATACTCGATTGAAATAGAAGCAAGAAAAAGTGTCCTTTGGGCATTAATAGGTTAAGACACAAATTAATGTACATATTAATTGACCTTATATTAAATTTTATGTCATTTTTAATAGTGTAAAATATTGCAATATATATACATTTTTACAAAATGATTGGATGTTTAATCGATTGATTATTTCTTATTATAAATATGAAAAAAATATGCACTTTAATCCTCCGAGCCAAGAACCATTTATTTTATTTTTCTCTCTACAGTGAATTCAGCTTTTCAGATTCTCCATTTGCCTGCTATTGCTGCAACGAATCTTTAAACACCGGCGTTCTTCAAGGCGAAGCTTACGGTAGACTGGAGCATGGAGCAATAGAAACTCCGATTTCCAAGCCCGAGGAATAAGACCTCCAAGTCCAGTAGATGTCAGCCGTCTGTACGGAAGAACCCGGGGCAAAGTTCAGGAAGGACATTACACCCGCATACAAATGGAGTACGTCCTGGTCGACCTCGTTCCTGGTTTCTGCATCCAGCTTGGTTTGTCGATTCTTGTTAGACGCGTTGGCGGTGAAGTCTGGGGTCGTAATGTGCAAACGTTAGGTGCACTACTGGGAATCTGACAGTGAACGCAGTCAAAGATGGTCTATTTATTCAAGGAACCTCAAGTTTTGGGTGTTACGGTAGAGCAAAGTGCGATTTGTTGTTTTCAATCTTTCTGAAGTGACATGGCTGAGGATACTAGCTGCTGGTGCAAGTTTCCGTCACGTTGGCCTTGGTGTGGCAATGAGAGGGACCACCCTGCTCACGCGTTGATAAATGACGCAGCCAGGCACCGAATATGAACCGTTAATGGTGTGCATCCACTTGAGAGATATATACCTCTCTTTCATTCATTTCTACCGACTTTTTGAGTTTGACTATTAATACTCGGACGAATTGCCATCCTACACGTGATTATTCCCTTCGTTAAGATGTGATTCTGATTGCTGGGTGCGAGGGATTCATTTCTCTTGCGTTGTAATTGTTATTTATGGATGTCGTTTGTAAACAATTATCTATCTGGCACGATCGGGGAGAGTTTTTTATTTTATTTTTTTTTTAAAAGACCATATGCCAGAGGAATGTTAATGAATGATAAAAGTGTTAGGGATGAAACTGAAGTGACGTATCTTAGATGATTTTAGCAAGTATGTTATGCTGTGCAAACTGCTGAGATTTAATTTGGAAAACAGATGATTTTGTTTTAATGAGAATTATAAAACTTGAATGCCATTCAAATCTAATTTCCAAAAATGATAATTAATCAACGTCCTAAATTATTATTTGCAGGTTGTACAGACAACAATAAAAACCTTGAACTAGTATTAGTTTCTATGAATTCTATAAAAACTTTTAATTAAGAGAGTAATTATGAATCATTCTATTGTTTAAGTAAATCTGAACTTCGCACATATATATTTTCAACCATAAAATCATGAAATCATTAGAAATATAATTCATTTAATGTCAAATTTTGTTTTTCAACAAATAGTACTTTTTGTACCAAGGGCGGAAAATAAAAGTTTTCACGACTAGGCTGATGATTGCACGCCCGAAGGACGGCGATGCATTTTTCAATACTGTAGGTATTACATGTTTACCAATTATGACTTTTTAAAGTCCCTACCTAATAGATGGATCGTGAACTGTCCATTTTACGCCCGCAAAAGGAGGCGTAAAATGGCAGTTTTATACCTGCTGAATTGAAAAAAAATTAACACGTTTTTGTGTATTTTTCCATTGTATTATGAATTTCTTAAATACCCTCAAAATGTCAAGTATATTTTTCAATGGAGGCACATGTACATTTTAAAAGCGAAAATCAACATACTGGAATAAATTTATTTTAAAGAATTGCTTCATGAAGGATGACTGTTGGAATAATGTTCCGATGAAGCTGTAAGCCGCGGAAATTCAGCATTATTAATGGAAGTGACTTGGAGCTGAATCGAGAAATGCCGAGAAAGAGCCGAGATCCTGGTAATTTTAACCCGAATTCTTGTCTGATTAGTCGGCAATCCGAGTCGAGAATAAAAAAAATGTCCCACTTTCTCTACAGTGCTCCAATAAATTTTGTGGTCCGCGGATAAAAAAACTTTTCTCTTTAATACTTGCCACCCTCGCCCAAGGTATTAAGTTCGTTCCATCCACTTCGTAGATTTGTTCTTTAAAAGATATCATTCTTTTTCGAGTTCACGATTACTTGCAGAATATAAGTTGAAACTCGAACATTTACAAACACGAGTTTCTAACTGCTTAAAGATGTTATAAAATAAGATTTGGACGAACATACCACATTTCAATCATATTTTAAGAAAGATTACATTCTACTTTGTTCGAGAGGATACTATTTTGTTCCCGGGATATAGAGACAAAATTAGTATTTTGCGTCAGAGTGTCAAAAACGTATTTTGCTCCGGGATATCCTTATTTCACTCCCTCGGGCGGAAAAGTGCTATTTTTCTCCCGCAATACTGGAAGCAAAGTAGCATTCTGTGCTCAAATTATGAGCAAAAATAAGTGCGACAAATAAAATAATGATTTTTCACTTTTTGTATTTTATAGTATTTTTTAAATAATTAAAATGAGGGTTTAAATTATTAATTAGCGGATTTCATCTCAAAAATCCTAAAATTAGACATCACTTTTTGTATCTCTTCATTCAAATGGGAACGATACTTTTGGACCTCAAATCCGGCGTTCAAAATTAGTTTTGTAAGACTTTAAAACACATTTTTTACTGATGTTTATAGAGTTACAATTTAAAATTTTGATTATTTTATGTCCATCATTTAATATAATTCCTTATATCTTGTTACTTTCACATTGTTTAATCTCATTTGAAAATATGTATTTTTTTATGTTGCCTTGAATTTATGTTTTCCTTTTGTAGAAAGATGTTTTCCGTCTTCAACCTCACTGAAGCAATTGTATAGATTTCGAAGGAGAAAATATCCGTTAAAGCAGAGAGAGCCCCGCGGCAAGGAAAGAAATCCTATAAGATGTAACCGTCATTACCAGCATAAGATCAAAGCGTAAAACAGAATTAATAATAAGAAAAAATGTAACTGACTGGAAATACAGACACAGCGAACAAAATGGGATATTTATTATTAAATAAATTGAGAGCTTTAAGTAAAAGCAATTGTCTGACCAGCCAATACTAGGTAAGTCTTTCATCTTCTATATTTCCTTAAACTTTATCCATTTTGTTTAATATTTCATCTTGTGGAATATTCAATCGTATACTCATTACTAAAGTTGTTTCTTTTCTGTCCATTTTGGATTAAAGTAATAAGTTCTTTATATTATACAAAATATGACGAGTTTCTTATTACATTCTAAAATTTTCTTTATTATATTCTTTTATATCACAATTATTTTTAGTAAATCATTCAACTTAATAACAGTATCGTAGAATATCTTCTAAAAATAAGTGTGAACTCATATCTTGTCGTAGATTTAACCATTTTTTACAGATCTTTTATCCTCTCAAAATTAAGTCTGCCTCGATGACTGCTGATTCTATTCTAATAGTTACAATTCTGAATTCGAATGCAATACGGGGACTTGAAAATTCTCAGTAGATAAGGTAGTAACCTATATATAAGAACAAAAATTAATAATAACTGAAATGATTCTACATTCGGGTTCTGTAGCTGCAATTCCAACTACTATAAAGGATCTCCTACAAAAGCAAAGAGCTTTATCAAGAATTGACTGCAAATATTCGGAAATAGTCAATTTTTGTTTATTTAGAAATATTTTATTAGTTTTTGACCAATTTCTTTTATATTTTATTGAATATTATGTACAGTAGTTAGAATTCAAGTTACAGAAACCAAAATTTGAATATAGCCTCCATCATTTTTAATTTAGATTTATCAACATAGACAACACTAGAAGCCCTTTAACGGGGTTCTAAATTAGTCTGCCGATAGATTAGGAATTTATGCTAAAAACTGTAAATTAAGAACGTCTGAATTATTTTTTCGATATTCGGATTCTGGAAGGATAATTCTAATTGTTATATTCCGTCTTTTAAAAGATATCAAAGAAATTAATTGATAATTGATCGAGAATTATTGGAAATAGATAGTTTATACTTATTTTCAATAATTCTCAGACAATTTTCAATTAATTTCTGTGATATTTTATAACAGACGGTATACAGTAATTAGAAATACTCTTACAGATAGCAATTTTTCAAAAATTGATTAAAAAGCGTTTAATTTCCGGTTATTAGTAAAATTTTCTTCTTTATCGGTGGATCACTTTAGAACCTCTTTAAATGTGCATATTAACACCCGTACGAAAATAAATACGATAATTTAATTGCTGTTTAATCCATCGAAAAATTGCTTTTCGTTTTTTCTTAAATTTTGTAAAAATAAACTGTAACAGCATATAACGCTTCTTTGCGACTACTTTTCTTTTTTGTTGAGAGAAAATAACCAATAGCGTTATGTGAAGATACATCGTACGTGGTCTGCACTATACAATAGGGGAAATTGATCGGACATATAAAGCACCATCCCCGTGACGGAAGTACTCGCCGACGGGCATCAGGGAATTTGCTTTCGTCCGGTTGGTCATTTCAGTTTTCGGTTACATCAAACTTTTATGTAAGTAATGCGTTTCGCAGTAGACACAATAAAAGGAAATTGACGATGGAAAGAAATTAATTCGCATCGCTGATTTACATCAGTTTCACATTCGTACATGGGCAGGATATTAAAGTGTATTCGGCGTGAATAATGTAATTTCAGGTGTGAAAGTGAGCGGCAATTAGTCAATACATTGTACTAAATTTATAATTTCAGTTCTGTTTATTACCTTAAATAGTGCAAAAATTATATGTAAAAACGTATTTGAAAAATAATATTAAAATTGATACGTATCCGTTATTCCCCAATTTTCTTTTACGAATGTATTCTATTATCTTTAATTTTCTCGAAATTATATTATGTACTGATTGGCTTCATCATTGTGATTAATAATAAACATTATAATAATCAGAATGCAGATATTGAAACTTCTTCTTTAAATGTAATGACTAATTGATGTTGGTTATAATTCATGTTTGTAAAGTAAACCCGAGTACAAAAAATTCATATAAATTTGATCAAATTTTGCCATAAGCGAATTAATAGAAAAATTACCAATTTCAAGATGTGAAAATTTTCAATAAGTAATGGGAATTGCATCATAATTGTTCTCAAATGAGGTAAATTTGGTCAATGCAATCGATTCAAGTTGAATTAGAAATCTATCAGAGTATCTTATTGAAATCGCATTCGTGATTAAGACTTTATGATAAAACTTTGAACTCATATCACATGCAAATTTTGCATTTTTCCACGATCTAAAATTTGTATGATACAAACGGGAAATTAAACTTTCAGTGTAATTCTAATTTGGATGAAAGTCATGATACCGATTACCGATTGTCATTATGAACAAAATATACTGATCGTTCTCTTGCGTGTCTAAAATACCTTTTAAGCGAAAAAATGTATGAATATTGCACTTCTCCCTCTATTTAATTCTTTGCTTTACAAAAATATTCCAATTCGCCTAACTGTGTCTAATATTAACCGATTCCACTCAAACTAACATTTTAGTAGGATAATTACATATAATTTCAAAACAAGGAGACAACAACTGTTACATGCCAAATTTTTTCACCAAACTGTCCTAGAAGTTGATACAATTACAAAAAAAATTATAAATGTTGAAATATAATTTTCTTTTTATTCAATAATTTTTTTCCGGTTAAAATGAACGATGGTACATTTAAAAATGTTTTCTTCCTCTTTCAAAATGCTTAAGAAAATTTAAAATACATTAACTTTTCGGGGAAACATTTTATTATACGTATACGTACATTTATTAACAGTTTTTTTAAGTATAAAATGATTTTATTCAAGATAAGGGTCTAACATGTCCCGTATTTTTTGGCTGTCGCTCGGTGTAATATTTCAGTCATATTCCAAATTACGATTAAATTGATTTGAGGTTAAACTTTGAATTCAAAGATGCTATTCTAAATACCTGCTGATATTTTAATAAAAAACATACTAAAATATAGAATGCCAGTTCTGGAATCCAGGTTCGACTACCCTAATTATTTGGAGCCCGCTTGCTGCAAGGTAACTTGAAACCGTAGTGTCTGAAATTCATGACTACCATTTTTAGAATTTCATGTCCTATCAAGGAATTTCGCAACGAAATATTTAAATTTGTACCATTAGAATTCAATTATGACAAATTCTTATGAAATCACAAAATAATAAATTATCATCTTAACCCATAAGTCCCAAAACGGCAAAATTTGTATGTTATGTTTGAGCTTAGGAAACTTTATGAAAAAGTAAGAAAATCTTTTGGAAAATATCCAACCCTACTATTTTCGGGTACGCTCTACACGATAGAATAATTTAAAAATTTCAAAACTTTCATTTTCAATTGTTTATTAACAATTTAAAAAAAAATATGATGTTTTTATGAAAAATGTTTATTTAATAAAAATTTGAGCGGGAAGGAATTTTTATTTACTGAAGCAAATATGCACAAAATTGCACAAAACATCTAAACTTTTCAACTAGCATATTTTTTTTAACAAAATGGCGGCCAAAAAACGAAAGCTAAAACATCGAACATTAATTTCACTACTGTTTTTGATGTTTTTTTTATTGGAATCGTGAAAAAAAAAAAGGAAAAACCCGAGGTGTAACCTCGAAAACTACCTAATTCGGACAGAGTATGATGAGATGTAACAGCAAATTCGATTGTTTTATCACGTGGGAAAGTTTGCGAAATCGTTGTTGAAATCGCAGATTTTACATAGGAAAATGCTGTAATTTAAGTAGTAACAGCCGTTACAAACAAACGATGATGCGGACTGTTACTACTTCGATTAATGCTTTTTCCTATGTAAAATCCGTGACTTTCACAATGATTTTCTACATTTTCCTACCTGATAAAATAAGAGGAGGTTACACCTCGAAGCTTTATTACATTTAACACTTTTCGTCCCAAAAGTCCGGAATTTGGGCAGAACTTTCGACGCTGTAATTTTTTTCTAAACGTAGTAAGAAAACATTGAAGTAAGTCGAAATCGTTAGATTTTGACCTCCTCTTTCAATTGCCCTGATCAGAATCGTAGTAAGAAAAAAGTTATGATCATTTTCATGGAAAAAATGCTGATTTTATTGACATTTGCATTAAAAAGGGCAATGCAAAAGATACCAATCGCGTCTTTTTGCTCAGCTCTTTCTTCCCCCGTGGGATTTTTTTCATTAAACAAAGTGGCGTGTGCAATTTGTAAATTTGACCATGTAACCGTTGAAATCATTGCGAATTGTGATCAAAAAGTTATTATTATCGTTTTTATTTATTCATAACCTCAAATTAGTTATATGGAATGGGTTTTTATCGCTTTTTTTTTTCACGCAATTTTTTACTTTTCCGTATCATTACGTACCTGTGAAATTGAAAATTACTATATACGATTATGGCCTATCAATGATTGGTTTATAGCCTAAAAATGGATAATAATAATTACTTTTTCATCCCAAATCTCCGTGATGTCAAGTTACATGGTCAAATAATCGATATTTGTGCCACAAAATGCAAAATTACAACTTGCAGACGCCATATTGAAGTCCACAATTTTTTTTTATTGAGCAAAAAGACGCGATTAGTACGTTTAGCAATGGTCAGCAATGCCCTTTTCAACGCCAAAAAAAGCAATTCTTGCGAAGAAATGTCGAAAAAATCAGTATTTTTTCAACCAAATGATCATAACATTCTTCTTCGATGTCGCTGACTGATTCTGACCACGGCATTTGAAAGAGGAGGTTTATGTTTATCGATTTTGACTAATTTCAATTTTTTTAACGCCGTTTGGAGCAAAAGATACAGTGTTGAAAAAGGTGTCCAAATTCCAGACTTTCGGAACGAAAAGGGTTAATCTATGGATCTGAGAATTTAAAATAAATACATTCAGATCGACGAAGAGTTTACAGAATCCGCCGTATTTTTGTATATAATGTACAAAAAATGTCTTTAAAAAGAATATTCAACATTCTCCATATAATAAGTACTGAAAAAACTGTCGAAGTTGTATAACAGCCTGTAAAACTCTTTGTTAGATTATAATAAATTAATAAAACTTTTACATAATCTCAATTTATTAATACAGAAGACAGTAGATTAAAAAGAATTTGGATCCTACACAAAGTGAGCAATGAAATGTATTAATTTCAACTTCTATAATTTAAAATTCAGAAAATATTATATTATCTAAATATAATGTTTATATTCTGTAAAAACATTTCAAATATATATTGTCGATTAATACTTTTTTTATTAAATTAAACTACAAAAGTGATGTCTCAAATCGATTTTCTTTCACTAACAAAATCATAAAAGTTTTGTTAATTATAAATAAAATTAACTTTTGTATATCCAATACTCTTTCAACACACTTTTTTTATCCTATGCTCATCCTAAAGTTAATTAACTTTTTCTATCGCAGGGTCCTTTCGTATTTCCTATAATATAAATAATTAATTCTGAAAATATTCTTATTATCAACAGAATTTTATGATAATTTGACAACAGAATGTGTCCATCATACGGTTTATAAATATGGTTTGTAACATTTTTTTAGTTTAAGTTTGTGAATGCTGTAAGAAGCTTCATAATACTTTAAAAACTGATTCCCATTTTCCTCGTATTATCTTAGTACTTCTAAAATGCAAAATATCTCTGTAGCGAATTGAAATTCAGACGATACATCCGAATACTACAGAACAACATTTCAACTGTCAAGAGAAATTATGCAAAGAGCACGCCCGAATGCAAACACGCAAATGAATGAGGTAATACTCAGCCATTCATCATGCTGATCCGTAAATCGCAACCATTATAGGTTCCCGGTACCATTTGCTATTTGCGTTGGTACTTCGTAGGTTATAGGGTGAAGATTAATGTTCACGGTACGTGATTCCAATAGGTCGGTCACTTCGGGATGAAAGGCAGCCGCGAATGGAATAAATAATCGCACAAAACCAAGTAAAGTCATTTATTCAATATTTCTAAACTGAGTTTCGACGACACCTTGCAAAATTACCAAACTTGAAATCGTAAGTTGACTAAAATTGCGATTTCCTCTCGAATTATATTCGTTCTCCAGAGCTATTATAAGCGAGAGGTGTAAAATTGCGGTTCACCGCTCGTGTGTTCGTTTTGCGTTTAACTCGCATATTTATGATAAGTACTTTAAATTATACGGTATTGCAAAGTGGGCACGTATTATAGTATTGTTACAGGACGATTTTCCAACGTGGCTGATTTTAATCAGAGAAATTTACAAAGCAGAATAGAATAGAATAGAATGAAGCGATTATCGGACTATGTTTATGATGCATACTCTGAAGCACAGAATATAGTTCATACAATAATGGGACCGAAATTATGGGTTGGTATTTGCGATGTACATTATCTCGTTTTTGGCATGAATCGCCTACAATTTGTGTGCAACTTTTTTCCCTATAGTTTCATTGTCTTTTGTGATTCATGAACTTGAAACGCTACCGAGCAAGCAATTATTGCACGACTTACCGATAAGCTTCCTTAAATAGTTTCGGCAATTAGACTGCTCTTACCTGTAACAGAAAAAGTTTGCATTTAGTTATGAAAATAGTTCTAACTTATCAGAAGAAATCTTACATTTATATAATTATAAGGTAGTATAAAACATTATGGCTCGCTAATGACCTCAGAAGTTGATGCGATTCGAAAAAAAAACATTATGGAGGTAAAAATGATTCAAAAGTATCCATTCAGATCACGGAGCAAAGGTTGATCATCTCGGTATGCATATGGCATGAAGTTCTTTCACTTTTCCAGCATTTACTTTGTATTCGAGTGGAGTTTTCTACAGACATTTGGAAACACCTATTCTGTTCTATCCAGATGTGCGCTTGCCCGTCGATACGTATTTGATATGCGGTTACCCATCGGACGGAATAACCGATACGAATTTCCGGCAAGTTGACGCGAAAGGTACCGAGACATTGAGAGATTTACTGTGATTTTCCGAAAAATAATACCCGTTTAAAAGAACACGAAAACGGAAAATCTGCCCATATCGAATGGGCATAATTTCAATAAATGCTCGGAACATCTGCAGTTTACCGCTTGAGAATTTCCACGCCGAATGGTGGTTACTTTAGAAATCAGGAGATATCGGAAAATTCGTTCTCAAATATAGAAAATTGGGTGGTCGAAAACGGATGTGGTATCGATGAGCTTTATTTCTAGCTCGAGGCTGGATATATGTGAGGAAACACTTCTCGAAAATAACTGGGGTATATCTGCAGCATTTATGAATAGTTATCGTCGAGAACTGTTAGTGATTTAGATCTTATGGTTCCTTTAAGTGTTATTTACCTTAGAAAATTTATTGACTGAAGTGATTAGCCAATTTGAATAATTGATTTAATAAACTTGGGTTTGAGACTTGGTATAAGATAAAAAATGAATGATTATTCGCCAGTTTCAACGTGTACATATATCAATGTCAAGTAAACTCGGAAGACACCAGAAAAATGAGACTAAGAGGGACTTACTAAAAAAATAAAGAATTTGAGATAACTGACTATAATTGGAATCCATTTTGGTTGATCGAGATGAAGTCGTCAAGTTCGAAACTACCTTTTAAAAGTCACGTCTCTATCTACTATTTTGGGAGACAGCAATTACCTTAAATTGTATACAAAGAGTACGTGAGGGGGTGATGTACGGAAGAATCTAACCAGGGCAAACACTTCGAATCGAACGCGGTTTCTCCTCTGAAGAGCGTCTGGAGCCGCTGTTAGGTTTCCTCCCGACAAAATAGCCGCAAGGGAACGCCTTGTCTGATATATGGTCAAAGATACCGCATCGGTATCATACACGAACCATTTATGTATCAGACATTGGCCAGCGGCATGAAGAAACGAGTGTGGGGGAACTCAGACGGAGGAAAATGAGCGTTACTAGTACGTGCAGTTTCTTTAAAGCGCTGTTCCGACGCCCTTAGGGTAATTTCGATTGCATCCTTGGTCTTGATTAATGGTAATCGATGTCAGTCCAGACTTGCAATGATCCTACTGACCTGACATGCTCGTCAGAAATGAGAGGTTCCCTAATATGATGGAAAGTTTTTCACGCATATCAATATATTACCAAAATTCGATAAATTACATTATGTTCCAAAATTCTAAGAGTTATCTTCTCACATTTTTTTACGTGGTTTTTAAATCGAAAAAAAAATATAGTTAATTTTTTGTGAATTGATTGTGCACTGCTTTTAGTTCATTTTCATTCATGTACAAATGAAAGATTTATATTATTACGTAGACATTTCTCACTTTAAAGGGCAAGATAAGAAACCATTCGAACGTTTTCGTATTACAATGTTCCCTTCCACAATATTTGCCTCGTCCGTCTTGTCTGTCCTTTTCTAACCCTCCCAATATTTGCCTAGTGAGGGGAAGGCATTGTTCTCCCACTCCGCCGACCAGAAGAAATCAGTTTAAGCAATCAAGGGGTAGGACGGACCTAATGGCAACTAATCGGGGATAGCAAATATTGGGAATTTTAATATTGGGGGGAGGAGAGGGGGGCTACTATAGTTACGTTTGTTGCCGCTAGATGGGTATCCGGTCTGCCAAGGATCAAGAGAACTGTTCGCTACCTAACAATGGAAATCGATGTACATATTACATTAGAAGATAATCGAGGGGCTCCATATGTCCTTGATGAGTATCTGACGGTAACGTATTGCACACTACGTTTTTGTATAATAGTAAGTTAAGTGTACAGATGGCATAATTAGACATACAAAAATCAAAAGATAAGTACAAAACGTCATATTTTTAATTTTTCATTAAATTGTTATTTCCTCTATTTTTCAAATTACCATAATGTATTAACTAATATTTAAGTTACTGTAATGATACAGTCGGTTTTTACTCATTATACTACACATTCCTACTTATGCAAAAAGTGACGCCATTTTTATATTCGAAACTTATGTCTGTAGTTTCAAAAAGTCAAAACAGGTAACTCTTAATGTTTATTAACCTATTTTATACGACTTAACTATGTATAGATTTGCCAAATCTAAGAATATAGGAAATTTCAGAATTTCAAATAATTTTTGCTGTTCTGGCGCCATTTTATAAACGAATTCGGTAAAATGCAAAATATCTAAATGCACATTAATTGAATTAAACGGTTCGGGAACACGTTTCTGGTTAGAAGATGTTTGGGAAGCGTTATCATAATGATAATTGCGATTGAAAAAAGTTTACCTTAAAAAAATATTGCTTCGTGGATATTTTAAAAAAAAAAGTGTAAATCGACGTGTTTTGAAAATTTTCGCCTAGTGTACTCGAAAAAGTGACCCAAAATTACTAGAATATGGTCATCTCAATTTTTTTACATTTTTATTTTGCAAGTACCATAACAATGAAGTCTACTTCCAAATTCTGTACATTTGGGCGTTGAAGGATTAAGTTATTTTTAAGACATGATTGCCTACAAGTATTAACCTTATAAGCTATTTTTAATAAAAGTTTTGCTGGAGAAAAGATAAAGAATATTTCTAATGTTGTTTTAGTAAAGTTTTATATTTGATTGAATTTTCATTCACTAAATCATCTAAGAACCTATATCTAATCTAATGGGATCGTGAGCTTATCCTGGTGAAAGTATCGCATAAAACGGGTAATGCCCACGTTCGCCAAACAAAAATTCCGAAGATTTAAAAAATAATTCGTTATCCCCAGGACACACGGTGTATACAAAAAGAAATATTGAAAAAAATACATTAGAAATAGTAAGTGAAACATGCAAAACAGAACAGACAACGTAAATTTAATTTTATATTTCATCCAACTTCACTTGTTCAGTGTAAGCTAATTATTTTTTTTATTCTTGATTTTTGTGTCTCTTTTAGATTAAGTACATTTTGCAAACGTGACACCGGTATATAAAGTGAGAGGTTCAAATGTAATTTTGTGTCAAATAATTTTTGTAATAAGTTATAATTAAATAAATACTTTCTTGGTCGTAATAGAATATTTTTATAACGGTATTTAATTCATCCCTTTGTATCGCGTCTGTGTCCTTTGTAGATTTCAAATCCAATTTCAGATATAATTGAATTTCACCATGTGAATGGCGTCTGTTATAAAAACAAAATAAAACTAAACGATTTTCAAATTAGTTGACGTGGCAATAGAAAATCTTTCATTACATTCTTTCAACTCGAAATGTGGGCGGATGTTTAAAAACGAATTTTCAGTACACTGTGTAAGCAATACATAAATTAATACCAGAAATGCGACTGAAATCTGAAATTAAGTAAGAAAATTGAATAAAAGTAAGATGTAATGTAAATAAGATCACTTAAACAAAGACAGACGAGCACTATACATTCGTTGGCTGTAAGATGTAATCATTTAAAGTATTTGTTTTCACAGCCTAAATTATTTACCTTGAATTCTGGCCATTGCGTTTTTCAAATTCAGTTTTATAATTTTTTAGCTACTCTCATTATACCGCAATACATATCGGTCATAACCGAAAATGTTCCCATTTTTTGTCTATTTACGCTATATAAAAAATGCTTCTACCCCATCATCAATAATGTTTAGGATTTATTAAGAACGTGGCGGAAAATCGTATAATTTAAATTGACTGATTTTGCCTTCTTGAAAAGAATATCGGGAATAATAATATACAGAATAGGTCTATAAATTATATAGATAATGCTGATTGGAAATATTTATAATTTCATGACTGTAAACTAATGTATTTCTATTAAAGGGATGCACCACCCACACATAAGGTCTATGAAGTACACCTTTAAAAAATTTGAAAAAATTATTTCTTTATCAGTTTTTGACATGGAATTCGGTAGTGCTAGAATCAAAAGTGTAATATTTTTTTTACCCCAAAAAATGTTTTTAAAATCCATACATTATTTAGGAAATATGTTTTTATGTTTATCCTAATTTTTTTGAATTTTTGCATTAATTTAGAAAAATTTAGAAGCATTTTTTCGAAAAAACAACTAATTTTCGCGCTTAAATGCAGGGGTCGAAAAAAGTATTTCTATAGTAATTTTTAACGTGGAATTCAGTGATGGTAGAATAAAAGATTTAAACCAATTTTTTGAAGCTTAACCAAATTTTTTGGTCGAAAAAAATGGAGTTATTTCAAATCCATACGATATTATTTTCTTAAATTTTCAAATTAATTAAGAAAAATGTAGTAGCATTATTTAAAAAAACACAAATTTTGTTTGGAACTGAAATTTATAGTTAAAAAAAATTTCTTACACTTTTTATACCAGCACAACTGAATTACACGTAAAAAACTATAAAAGAAATAATTTTTGAAAAATTTGTTAAAGGTGTACTTCATAGACCTGATTTCAGGAGGGTGCCTCCCCTTAATGAATAGTAGACAATATAACCCTAAACTTCTAGAAATATGGGCATTCCTTTATAAATATTATGAGTTGTAATGATAAAAAAGTGTTTCCATATCATAAATACTTGATAGCTTGTTTTTCATAAAATATCGTTTGTATTCCTAACTTTTAAATTCAAAATAGCATAACAAATTTCATGTTTTCTACCTTCCTCCACACGTAGAATTACGAGATCGTAACGCCTCAGTGTAATATAAACATGTATATTTTAGTACGACCATTCCCAACAGTGCAATAACATGCGAAGCTAGTCAATCTCTTCAGAAAATCTAAAGTTTATTATCTCTACTGAAAAAAAGGTGACTACGTAACAACAACCAGAAGGTATTTTTCGAGCATTATTTGTGCTGTCTTACATACTGACAAAATATTTACTTCCTTTAACGAAGTAGATCTGCTTGCAATTATTTTACTTCAATCAAGTAATCACATTTGTGATTTAAATATATTTTCACTGGTTTAAGAGAAGATTTATTTCCAAGTGAAGTAAATCAGTTAAATAAATCAGTTCCTTGGCATATTATGTCCTACATTCTTGAAAAAATAACTATTTCATATTCAATGACAAAAGAGGAGGTTCCTGATACTTACATTGACTTTTATTTCGATTTTCGAGACTATTTCAACTGTATGGTATTAAAAATATAATGCGCAATAAAATACTACAAAAATGGTTGGGTGTCGCAATGTAGAAACTTTTGTCTCCATTGTTAAGACATTCTTGAACGTCGCATAACGAGAGGTTATTAATGATTTTCTTTAAGACAGCAGGAGTTTCTCCAGTCTCCAATTCATGTATGAAGTAGAGTATTCATACATACTATTCAATACATAGCCTAAAATTGTATCAAATATTCCGATGACGATGATGAAGAAAATGCAACTACATGGCGACTAACAATAAACTATTCTTAATAATTTTCGTCCCGATAGTCCGAAATTTTAGCGCACCTATAAGTATTGTAATTTTTGTTCTTGATAATGCCGTTAATAAAATTTGAAGTAAATCAAGATCGATAGCTTTGGATCTCTTCTTACGAAATCTGAGGACGCAATATGGAATCAATTAGAAAGAAAAAAGTTACCATAATTGTTTCGGAGCTAATACTGATTTTTTCGAAAAGTACTAATCGCATCTTTTTTTCCCCTGGAACTTTTTTCCAAAAATAAAATGGCGGATTGAAGATGTCTGCAAGTTGTCTGTTAGTTAGAATTTTGTAGTTTCTTGCACAAATATCGATTATTTTATCGTAAAATCTTCGAAGACATGGAAAATTGCAATCGTTTAAAAAAATAACCTGAAATTAGTCATATAAAATAGATATTTACAAATTTGTTGTATATAATTTTCACTCTCTGTCCGATGTTCCCCTGTCATTATGTATACGCGAAACTAAAAATGACCATATATACGTGTTAATTATTATACCGAAAAACTACTGATATCGTGTTCTTTAGCAGCAAAACTACAATTTACAGACGCTATCCTGAAGCCGACATTTTGTCTTTGAAAAAAAAATCCAACGGGAAAAGAAAGCGCTGAGCAAAATACGCGAATAATACATTTTGCCCCTTTCATTGTATAATCGACCGTGTGTATGCTATTTCCAGCGTCTTAACATGAAAACGTCTCAAATTGTAAAAAACATCTTTTGAAGATACTTTGCATCAGAGTCAATTATAGTGAGTCATTTATTGTAAAAAGACATTTTTATGTTCGTAATGTATTAAAATAAAACTTTTAAGAACCTCGAGTTTTCGCAGTGTATGATTTGATAAGGTTGATATTTTGAGACGGAGAAGTTACCTGAATATTGATGTAACTCATTGTTTGCTTAATAAAAGGAACGAAATCGATTGTCTTCATCTAAATGATACTTGTAGAAAACAACCAATTACGTCGAATAAAGTATAACATTTGTCTTACTATTCTTTCAACCCAGACTTTTGTAAGGACTTTTACGATCCAACTGAGGTAGCAATCGTGCATTTTACGAAATGTTTTCTACGGTAGAGAATAAATTTTGAACTGCGGAGGCGACTTTGCTACGCTATCGGAAAGAAATTATTCTTTCGCTCTGTTAAAATAAGAAGTCTTGTAAGTTGGTTGGTTAAATTTATTTCGTGTTGAAGTACTGTAATATTTGCTGGAACTTTCAAGAAGTTCGTTACATATTGATTTTATTATAAGTGATTAAATTAACAAAATATTTTTATTATTATATAACGACATTACATCGTTACATTAATTAGTATGTTACTAATAAAAACGAATTCTTAAAAATATTTTTTACCTGAATAACATATTTGAATTGTTATTAACATCCCAAGTAGTCCACAAAATACACCGTGTTTTTTATTATTCCATTCTTTTATGGTAGCAATCGGCATCTCAATCCATTGCTAGAATATCTCAGCCTTTCAATTTTTCTTTTTTTGCTTTCATTTATATTTCACATTTATTAAGCTCTGCATGAAATTGTACAGATAAAAAATATTTCTAATTGAGATGTAATATTTATATATGATTACAGTCGTGAAAATAAAGTATTTCAGTATTTTTATAATGAAAGTTCAAAAGATTATACAAACAGAATTTAGTAATGTAGAAGAAGCTAATCATATTGTTTATTTATTTACTTATTAATGTCTTTATTGGCAAATAAATTTCTCTACAATAATGCGTTCATATAGTTATGAATTCTTATGTCAAGAGGTTACAGCTGATGCCATTTTCCAAACTGACCGAACGGAATATATAATAATAATTAAATTAAAATATTACAACGTGAATTAATAGAATTTGCTATTTTTCTACCTAAAAATTGTCCTGTAAGACTTAAAATACACTTTCAGGGCTAGGATGCCATTGGTTGCATATTACTTGAAGATAATAACAAAATAACTGTAAAATGTTGTGCCCTTGAGTCACAGATCACTTTGGCGAAAACATGACTACATTCGATTGCATCATTTCTATAAAATATTTGCAAATTGCGCATCAACGAATCGAATGCAAATTTCACGTGTTTAAAAATAAGAAAATTTAACAGATTTCAGTAAACTTCTATGTTGTATTAACAACATTTAACTTAAACGTCAAACATTTGACAATTACACTTTAATGACTTCCAATTCGTTGATTAATGAAATAGTGACTTCTATTCATTTTTTACATTAAATTGTGCACATTTTTATCATTTTTATAACATGAGATCGTAGGTGATCGAATAAAACCTCATTTTTAAGGGTAAAGCTAGTACTAAAAGATGCAAATAGTACAGAAGGCCAACAAAAATTGTTGCATCATGTACGTAACCTCAAACATAACTAAATAACGCTTTTTTCGAGTACATAACATCAAATATCTCAAAATCCTGACGTGATGGGCCATTTCCGACTTCGGATACCGATTTTACTCACAAAATTACGTCACAAATGACCCGCAGCTTCCCATTAACAAAACCATGTTGACCTGTGTTATGGGTCAAAAGGCCGACAGGTAAATAATCGACTGTCGAAAAACCGACACTTCAAAACATGACTGTGCGCTTGTAGATGTGTCTACTTTTTTATGTGTTGGCTTGTTGCTTGTCGGCTTTGTGACGATCGGCTTTAGGTTTTAATATTTGTTGATATTAAATCAGGTATCTGGAAACATGCCCCTTGACATTAATGCATTATTTTTCAAAATCCTTATATCTAAGAAATGTTTGACTTGCAGAACGTCACTTTAGCAAACACCCTGGAAAGTCATAAAAAGTAATTTTGATGATTAACACTTAATATTGAAGGATTCGAATAAACATCGATCAAAGAGCAGTAGCTGACGGCACGGACGCAGTTTTATCCGTAGAGCTTCCTTTGTACCGAGGAAATGACAAGGGGGCGCATTGTTACTTGTACAATGCTCTCGTGCATGAATCCCGTAGCGGCGGCGATTGCACCGGAAATTGCGCTTTATTAAACTCATTCGACGGGCCGACGTTCGAAGGAGATGCAACTAAATTGCTCGACCGCCCTCATCCTAGGTTCGGAGACCGGAGACAGATTCCCCGCTCCAGAGGGCGCTGCCGGAAAATGCTGATGCTTTTAACGTCACCCGTAATCAAAGTGTTTAAAGCTTTTGCCTACAGAATACTTCATTTGTACATGGTTTGACGATTATTTTCATGCATTTTTCACTCTATCATTTGTATTTTTCGGGTCTTTTTTAGACAGCATAATCATTGTACTATTTTGACATCGAAAAAATCTCGTGGAAACCAAATTCTTATGTTATTTACTTACAATGAATTACAACGAAAAAAGCGTGTTGTGCTAGTACGATCCAGGGATCCACATATTAGATCCCTGATTAAGTGTAGGAAACTACGTCATAGAAACAAGGCGTTTTGATGATGTTTTTATCCAAAACTCTATGAAAATTAACAAAAATAAGGGCCGGAGAACAAAGTTCCGAAAATCAACAAACCGAAAGGCCAAAATTTCGAGATAGTATGGCTCTAGTGTGATGTTCTTTACTTTGCCTTTGAAAAGCTGGCGAAAAGAAACCACATTAAAATACCTTGGACTCATGTAATATCGAAATTTTAGTTCTTCGGGGTTTTGATTTTCGGAGCTTTGTTCCCCGGCCAAAATAAGACAAAGACCCCAGCTCTCTGTCATGTTTTATAACACATTATACCAGAAAAGTTCTAAAAGAAAGATCGGGATGCTGTCAATGCTGGTGGTGCAACTTTTTGTCTTCTGATTGTGTTAACTGAAAATAAAATCAGAAAAAATAAAAAAAATTTTCCTATTATGGCGCATTTTCGAGAAAACTGGGATTAAATGTGTCAAAATGTGCATTTTTGGGCATATTTCGATTATGTTTGTAGCAAAAACAATTCACTTGTGACAATCACAGTGTCATTTCATGACGAATTCTTCATGCTGAATCCTATGAAGTTAGCAGAATTCTTCATGCTGAAAACTATAAAGTTTGCAGAATTCTTCATGCTGAAAACTATCAAGTGAGCAGAATTTTTCTACTGCGTCTCATTTTCCAGAATAGTGAGGTTAAATCGGTCAAAATGTGCGTTTTTGGCCATATTTCGATTTACTGTACGGAGACAAAAGTGCCAGAAATTTGACGATCGAAAGTTCGTAATACAAAGTAGTTTGCTAATCGGATCTTAGTCTGAATTTAGTAATGCGGACCTGTAGTAGGTTCGAAAGTTGTAATACTTAAGTAATTGTCCCCATTTTACGGTCTAATCCTGACCAAATCCATGTACCTTTTGTGTCTAATCTTTTCCTTGGGCATATACTCATCAAGCCGGAACAAGGACTTGTGTATTTATTGACATGGTAGGACCGTAATACTCTGTCCTAACTATTATCCATGTATTAAGTGATACTTTTGCGCAGTGCGAGGAGTGCGTAATAGTAAAAAAAATGCGTATCGTAAAAATAATGCGTGAAGCTAAGCTTTGAATATTCTGATGCAAAAAAAAATGGTAATATATGCGGGCGTAAAAGTACTCCTTTGCGCACCCATTTATATTATATAAAGTTCGGTTTCATGTGGCCAGGGAACAAAGTTCCGAAAATCAACATACCGAAAGGCCAACATTTCGATATAGCATGGCTCCAGCGTGCTTTTTTGACTTTGCCTTTGAAAATTTGGCAAAAAGAAAGCAAATTAAAATACTTTGGACTCATACCATATCGAAATTTTAGCCTTTCGGGGTTTTGATTTTCGGAACTTTGTTCCCCGGCCTTTCATGTGACTTAAAGAAAAAATTCTTTTTGTATCTATAACTAGTTAGATACAGAGGATTCAAAAGATTTATACTGGTACACATATTATGTTGATTAAATGCTCGTATATATTTTTGAACCCTTTCATGCGATCAACTAAATTTCATTAACAGTTTTTTGGAGTTCCATAAGAGTTACATCTGACGTTACAATTTGTCACTTTTGTCGCCGACATTTCTATTCTTTCCTCTTTGTTCTTTATATATCCATGTTTGTCCCTATCTCTCTCTCACTCGTAGAAATAACTGTAGAGTTGAGAAGTGAAAGGTCGAAGGGCGGATTGCACCCCTTAAGTAGCCTCGTTCTCACGTACAAAGCACGAACTTTTTCGAGTGGCAGACCTCGAGTTTTCTCTTCATTTCACTTCCTGCTTTTCTCACTCGGCACCTTTCTTTCTCCACTGGAGTCTTTCTTCCTGTTGCCTTATCTATTTTACTCTCGTTTATTATTTGTTTTTTTATCCGCGTTCCTGCTTTCACCTATTATTCTACGAGCATCCAAATAACACAACGTAATTAAGTTTCACAATTCGAATCCAAACAACTACTGGAAGTGCTAATTAAAACGAAGCCCATATTTACTCGTCGGTTTTCTCTTTCCACGTTCTAGCTGAACATACAAGCACTACGTATTTAGACTAAACTTGTTTTTGTTTCTCACGAATTTTCGTATGTCACTTTTCCCAATGTGGGTAACAGATTCTACAATGGAAGCTTCAAATAAACGTAATTTTAATATTAACATTTTTGGAATTACATGTGTCGTGAAATTTATAAAGTGTTGGTCACGTTCGCGTTTTTGTTTCAATCAAGTAACAGGAGGCTTAATGAACACAGAAGTGTGAACCAATGAACTATGTTTTCAGCATATTTAATACTTTTTTTATAATTATTTCTACATTTTTTATTTTTTATCACTGTTCTTCAATACTTGTTATCATCTGATCACAAAGTACCCGCTCTCTAAGAAACTAGGCCAGAAATAGCCCATAATTTTAGATGAAGTTATTAACCGTTACCTGGCATTGGAAAATTTTCACATCATGGAATGGTACATATAATGTATGAAGTTTTTTATTATAATGCGTGTAAGGAATTATTCACCTGGAATAATTGATTAAATCACGAAGGAATATAAATTATTTATTAATTAAAATTCTAAAATCGTTTATTCGTTGTGTCGGTGACCTGAAAATAAAATAAAAAAAAAAAGAATAACGATATCCCGTTACCAATTTAAATATGTATGTACTTTTATGCAATAATTCTAACACTTCCTCCTCTGTTAGTTTTTTTTTTAATTTCAAATTAAACAAAACATAAGCGTCTAAGGCTTAGGACGAAACGCTATTTTGCAATAGACATTAGTAACCCTGATTATGGCTAGAGGGACACAGAATCCATTAATAGTCAACTTTCAAATAAAATATATAAACACCCCGTCGAAATCAAAATTCCGTCGCGATAATCATACAAATCCCGGCTATATGTATACAAGTTTGTTTCCATCGCACATGTTTTCTATCGAAAACCTAATATATGCTAAATAAAATGTTATTTTCTGTTTTGCATTTTTATTTTCAGGTGACCAACACAACGAATAAACGATTTTACGAATAAATAAATGTTACTAGATGCTTCTGCATCAAGTTTGTATGTTTATAAATTATTTATTTTCGGACTCTAGATGGCGTCCAAATCCAAACATTAAGAAGTTACGTTCAGGACATCAGGTAGCATCAGAATTTGTCTTGTTAAAAGTCCTCTAATGTCTAGTTAAAGTGGGATCTACTAGAAAATGCACAAAAGGCCATACTAATATTAAAAATTACCTTACAGTATGGCGCTTTTCAATGTAAGTATTGCAAATTTTCAATGCCAGTATGGAACTTTTTAATATCAGTATGACGCTTTTGCGCCTATTGCAAGTATATCCCGCTGGAACTAGACAGTATTAGACTTTTAACCAGAAATATTTTCTCAGTGAATATGTGCACCGGAGAGCGGCTTTAGTTGTGGATTAGTCCGCCATCTAGTCCTCCTCAAAGAGATAGCACTGAATATAAATCTTATAAATCACATCCTTACTTTTCGGTTGGAGTAATATATTGCTTCTCTCTCTTCTCCATGTGTATTTGGAAAATTTGATCAATTTTTTTAGTCGAATGTTTAGTTTATGAAAAAAAATTCACTCCTTTAAAAAATTCCCCTACATGGATGATGTTTTTTCTGGAGTGTGTTAAAATTGTCATTTCTTTGTAATGAAATATTCTAATAACTGTTTTAGTGATTATTAATCGCGTTTTATTATAAGATAACCTATATGACCAAAAAAACCTATTCCATTTTTGCCATTTATTTTGCAAATTTCTTATTTTAACTGACTGACTATTGTCCGTCTCAACGGTCTTCTAAAATATTTTTTTTGATACTTCAAAATTATTTATTCATAACAATTTGGAAGCACTGTTTTACCATATGTATTAAATTATTTCAATCAATGAATTTCAAGATACTAAAATAATTAATTGAATTACAATCCAACTTTTAATAAATGCAACCTGAATCTCGCTTTATGTGAAACATTAAAACATTATATGCGACAAAATTATTATTATGCGATTAATTCAAGGGATTCATATATGCACTAATTTCATATTTTCTGATATTATAAATTAATAAGGGAAAAGTTTTATATTATTGCATTATTTAATAATGTAACAAATATCTTTAAAATATTGTATAATAAAGTAAATAAATTGAACTGATTTTAAACGACTTTCGATTTTTCTCGATTTTTTTAGCCTTCGTTATCTTTTACCAGGGATTATTCAGTGCCAGAAATCGAGTTGTTGGCATCCATACATGCAGACTATATTCGACAATTTTTACAAATACGTGCACTTTTCAGTCGATATTCATCCATTTCATCAAATGCCAAATTAAACCTGTAATTTTGACGATGTATTCGATTCACGGACTTTGTTTCCAGCTTTTTCCAATATCCTTTTAAAAGGACTTCGTCTGTCGCTAGCATTTTTTAGATTAATTTAACAATTTATTGTATCATATTGAAAAAGCTCGTTCGGTTTATTTACGTTTTATACTTTTACATCAATAAAAGAGCAGTATGCATTTCACAAGATATTCTTTGATAATAAAGCAAAATAAATAAACTGTACTAAATTTATTATTATATTCTTCGTTAATTTTTCAAGCGCTTTTTATAGATTTATTATATTTCTATATTATTTAGTTAACTTTCTCTACATCGCTGATGAGTTTTATTCTGATTGTTTGGTGCAATGTCATTTATCGCCGTTATATATAACCAAATTGGATTTGAACTAAGCCTAGCTTGAATATAAAATTGTTTTTAATGATCTACTCGGAAATATTGTATCCAACGGACAATACAGAACTTTCCAAGATCGAAGACAACGAAAATCATCCCTTTTTTAATGAACGTTTTTTAAATTATTCCGAATGTCACCAAAATGTATAGACTTGATTCTATGAAGAGCTTAGTAATTTCCTGATAAACGTTCAATAAAAAAACTGTCAATTTTTTATAGAAAATGTTGATCATTTTGTATACAATTCTTTTATAAAATATTCCTTTTTAAACTCACCTTTCAAAAAGCTGTCATTGTTAAAGATATGTCGCTATAAAGTGCCATTGATGTAGGATATTAATGTTATTTTATTGACTAGACCCGCAATTTGACCATAAACTGACATTATTATCGAATAACAGTATCGACGTAGTTAATTATGTAAACTAAAGTAACTTCGGTTTATATCGAAACTTTACAGCTTATAATGCACAGAAATTCATAGTAAACCAATAACTATAATATCATTCTCACTTAGTTTGCTTATATATTCTGTTTTATAAAACTCGAAGATTATTTTTTTTTGAGTTATTATAACTCAAAAGTACGTTCCCATTACTTTATAATAAATAACGTTAGGTAGAGTAAGATTGTTTATAAATTACAAGATATTTGATTTTTTCGGCGTAAATAATAAATAAAATTGAATACTACTTACTTTGTTATGATGGTCAGTTAAATACAAAATATTTGTCTTTTCTATTTTAGTTTTCCATGTTTCGGCCTCTTGTGGGATATCCTTAGGACTAATTACAATACTTTTCAAACATCTAAATACATAAATATGCTCTAAAAGAAAAGTGAAAAAAAAAAATTCGCATACAAGAGGCATAAGAAAAAGAGGGAAAACCTTTTTTACCTCACCCTACCGCATTTGTTTATGATTCTTAGATAATCTTGGATGTTCTTGCATTTCTAGAATGCGCAGGTTTTTACCTTAGTTTTAAGATTTTAGAAAACTAAAACATTTTTCGCCCGAGTGAGTGTAAAATTCTAATTTATGCCCGGAATTTTAAACTATGATGGGTGGGGAACTGCTATCTCAGCCTTATAATTTTCGCGGGCGCAAAATCCGATTTTACGCCCAGATTTGCGGTCGTAAAAGCGGAATTTACATCAGGGAGGTCGAAGAATTTTTAATTTTCTGTATTATTGTTCATATTATGAGCGCCATTTTTTGTTCAATCACTAGATACCTTTATAAATCTTTATTTTACGCCCTTAATATGAAACTGACTATTATGTTTATTAATTGACCGTTACAACAAATTGATTGGTATTCAATTTTATTGTTTATAAAGAAACAGTCCAGTTAAGATTTCAATATTATTTTTAATAATAATTTAAACATTTTGAGGTAACAGTCATTGTTGCACCATATAAAAACCAAACATTCCGGCAGCAAGATGATATTTTCTGTTATATGTAATTTTTGTAAATAAAAGACAATCAAATTAATTTAAATAAGTATGATAAATGTCACATTGTTTGAATTTATTGTGATACCACCGGAATCGACCGCATCCGAAATATCTTTGTTTTTTTAATGATTAAGCAGCCAGAGCAGGAATGAGAATAGTATAATTGATGAGGTTATTGTTATACATGCATACATTGATTATACAGGATTAAGGTTCTACTTCATATAAATTATATTACGATCCGGTAACAAAGGGATTTCATGTCCTTATGCTCTTATGCACACCATTCTCAGTGTATTGCATCCCGCTTATATCATTTCGTACGTAGGAAGTAAAGGCTGTCTACGAAAGGCCCCTTCGGTCGCTCCAGGCAATTTCGGATATTGCCCGCTTATCAATAAAATCAGAAATATCTCTTTATACAAAAATATGTAAAAATTACATTGACAATATTTCCTAAGCATATATGCAATTTTTTGTAGCATATTTATTCAAAATACAGTTTTACCATAATAATAGAATAATTTCATTCCATATACTGATAAGCAAAGTTTTGTGGTTTCAATAAAACATTACTTGAGTCAAATAAATGGCTTCTTTGAATAGATACAATAAAATATTTACTTGAAAGAAATAGATATTTACTTCGCCCTACAAATAATTTCCTCTTCCAATTTGATATTAACCTATTAGTGCCTGAATAACACAAAATTAAACCTGGATTCTGAGGGCTCAAATTTTAATCAAATCGCTGTTAGTTTTTTGCGTCACAACATTTTCTTTCGGTGTGTTGTACACGATGAAACCATTAAAAAACGCGAAAAATGTAATCTTGTACTTTTTCAAATTTCGGTAAAAGATCGCCATTTTTACACGGTTTTCTTTTAGAAAACGACCGATTCTGACTAGGAAAATAGTTTGTTTATGCAGTGAATGGCTAGAAATGTGTAATTAATACTTTTACTTGAAAAATATTAGGATAGTTTTCTTTGAAACATCTTTTCCTGCAAATACGACCCTCTCAAAGTCGATAACACCGGTAATTTATATGTTCAATTCATATTAATAGAATGGTTTAGTTTATTGTATATATAAAAAAAAAACATCAATTGGAGTTCTGAAAAATGTAATGTCATTACGGAAAATCGTATGACAGGTCATGAATGTAAATAGAATGATATTAAAATCCTTGATAAAGAACTCAATTGGAATCGGTGTATAATCTCAGAAATGTCAGATTTTCATCTGCAAACATTGGAAATTAACAAGAAACAAAATATACAACATTTATACGCAGCATACATGATTATTAGATTGAATAACATTTAATTTTGATACTTTTTTATTTATTACTGTTGTTTACTGACATTTCTTATTACTTTAATATTAACGCACTAGCACTGAATACAGTCAAATTAAAATTAAAGTGTCAAATTACCATCGATACTAAATTCTTGACGATGTGCACACGGTTTAGCACATATATTTTAATTCATTAATTAATGGTAACCTAATTATGTTAACATTTGTCACAATTATTATTATCATTATAATTTAGTAATCAACTTTTCTAGCTCAATAATGATGATATAGTTTGTCAAAACCTGGCACAAAACTAAAATAACGTTTTTTATTAGATTATTTGAATGGAACAGATCCATAAATTCTTTCTCTAAATACTAAATTCTTCATTAATCTCTAATGGTACAAGATTTTTAAAGTATCATAAGAAAGGTTTATTTTTTATAGCAAACTTTAAAAGTATCATGGAATCCCTTATACAATATAATACTGCATCATCCGGCATAATAGGATAAGTTTTTTTCTGTATAGTATTTGCTTTTTTAATGTCGTATTTCAAATCGACCGATTTTGAAGAGTTTCCTATTAAAACCTTTATTTGATAGCGAAATATCGAGATCCTACCACCTATTTTATGAGTTATCGAGATGAAAATCGACATCGGCAAATTCTCGTCTATTCTTGTCTGTTGCATATCTCTAATTAAATCCTTTACAAAGTCTTTCCTTTTAAATGATTTTTAAATGCTATACTTTATGCGTCAACTCATCTCTTCAATCATTCATGAGTTGATAATAATTACTTATTACAGATAATCCTACTGAAGGACAAAGTATAGGAAGTTGCAATAACGAAAAAAAAAACTTTTTTATGATTGATCCCGAGATTTATTTAAATCGCTGTTTAAATTTTGTATTATAAAAATCAAATGGCTTATGTTGTAAAATAAAGGATGGAAATATATCGTTTTTAAATAATATTGGTCAATAAACTTTCAATGTTATTAGAATGCAATAAGATGAAATATTGCAAAAGCAATTAATTTCTCGTTGATATAATTCAAAATATTTAAATAACATAATCCAATGTTATTTTAAAATATCACAGCTTTTGCATACTTTGTAGCTTTAATATTGAACTTATATATTGGAGGCAAATTGCGAACCAATGTATTTAATTCCTACGTTTCTTTCAAGTTTATTTTAGCGACAGGCATTTATTTGTAATTTGCACACATTCTTTATTGGATTTGTTAATCTTTTAAGCAGATTATGAGATATTCATCTGTTTAATCAGTAACAAATTAGTCTTAAAACGCGGCTTAATATATACGCGAGCGAAAGTGTCCAATTATACAAAAATGACCAAAATCCGTACTGCCGGTAATCAGCACTTATCATAAATTTAATCTGCGAAAGTATATTGTCATCCCGAAATATAATTACAGAAAATATATAAAGGTTGTCATAGTTAAATATCGACTGAAAAACTGAAAATACTTCTAACAATTGTTGCTGAATCAAAATTAATAAAATTTAACATAAGAGTAGAACGGAACTAAAGCGTCTAAGATATATTGAAAGAGATGCCGAAATATTTAAAATATAGTTAGATTAAGTTCAGAATATGTTTAGAAATCTAGGTATATGATCATTCCATAGTATTGGAGAATATTTTCTTCATATAATGCTAGTTCACGTGAGCAAACGATTTAAAACTATAAATGAGGGTACGGGTCGAAAAAACCAACAAATAAAAAAGCCGACAGGTCCAGAAGTCAAAAAACTGACTTCAAAAAATGACTATCAGGTTGTCGATGTTATTTTTTTTATGTGTCAGTATTTTTAACCTGTCGCGCTCGAAAATGAAAAATATCTTCAGTTATGAAACGTAAATGTAATATGATTAACTTGAGTAAAATTATAATATTCCATTGTTACCAGAAGTTTTATTTCCTCTTGTTAGTAAACCAGAACAGAGAAAAGGGTGTGGGTTTGAAAAACCGATAAATCAAAAAGCCGATATGTAAAAAATGTAAAAACCAACAGTAATAAAGTCGAGAGTAGAAAAGCCGACCCATAAAAAATAGACACATTGTGAAGTGTTGGTTTTTCGACCTGCTAAACTAGTGAAACGAAAACTTGATTCATTTATTAAATTGAGTTTAATGATACACATTCTTATTTTAAATTTCTTGACAGTTTCACTACTATTTGGGAAATGACAATAGTCATTCTTTTAATCATTTCTCACTTTTTTTTTGTAGGCGAACATTCGATTTAGAAATAGGTATTGAAGATTATTGTCTGCATCGAAACGTTTAAATTATTTTATTTCATCGACTGATAAACGAAAATTCGTTAAAACATTTTGTGGACAATAATTAACAATTACGCTACAAAATATACAGATACAGTGAGATAGTCTTGTTCATACTGCCCACGAGTACAAGCGAATTGTATATGTCACATTGAAGTGAACAAATTCTGTCGTTCCTAATTGCAGTATAGTTGGAGCTATATTTAGTTTACTCTTATAATATATTCAAAGCTATGACCATGAGAGGCTTCAAAGCTATGACCTCATGAAGTCTATTCTCTTCTCACCAATATACTGAATAGGTCAACTGAAAATAATATTAAGTAATTGGGATAAGTATGAAAAAACCTTAAAAAATTGTTGCTTGGAATAACACGTAAATTACGTACATTTTTTTCGGACACCCGACATACAATTCTGATTATACGTTAAAAGACATTCATTACTGCTTACAGATAATGAACCAATAAACCGTAAAGTACCATGATTATAATGGAACATACGTAATCACCCAGTATTATGAGAAATAGGTACGTATTATTTATAATTTATAGCAAACGTTACATGTAATTTTTACAGGTTTGAAGGGAAAATGAGAATGTCCTTCGACGTTAACAAGAGAGTTTCAGGCCGAAAAATATTATAACGTACGGAGGTGAGATTAAAGACTACGTGCAGGTAAATTAATGGACAGTGCTTTGGGAAGTATCGGAACACCCAGTACGAGTCAGACAGCGACGAGCCGGACTTGTTTTATAGGATTCGTACTTGGTCCAAGAAGATCCGCGACGAATGCGACACGCAAAGATTATCGGACACATGCTATCTCCTCTCTTTGAATCGTAAATGCCGCAGGAGAGAGATACAAAAATGAAAAAATACGACACGAGTATTCACACGGAAGAAATGAATGGTCTTGGAGTCTGTGAATTACTGGCCCTGATGCCGAATGGGACGAATAAATTGGACGAATCTGATGGAGTTGGCAGAAAACAAGTTGCCTGGATTTGACGTTTGATGAATCTATTTGATACTTATATCTTATTATCATCATCCTACACATCAACGTGTCTGCTAATCTTGTTTTTAGTATATTGAAAACTAAAACACAACTCGTACTAGGTACAAAAACGTATGAAACTAAGCATCTCTGTTATTTACAGGACTTCTATAAAATAGTAGCTGAAATCTGGTAGACAAAGAAGTGTATTGGTTATGCTAAATATGATAATCTAACTATTTATTTTGTTTCGTTGGCTGGAAATCTTCAAAGGAAATTAGAAAAATCAAAAGAAAAAAAAAGAAAATTGTTTTTTTGCAGCGTATTTAATAATGTTGAACACGATTACGTAAATGGATACGCTAGCAAAATAAAGCCAGCTTTTTCCAGAGTATAGGGAATAATGAAGAAAGTTAGGTAAAACAAGAGCAAACTGGAAACTGACATTCTTTTTTATGTATTTAGTCCCCTAACGAGTGCTCGCAGTATAACTAGATTTGCGACCGGCACTTCGGGAAAAGACGTGTATTAGCATGAACAAGTGACCAAACTGTTCCTCATTTTCCACACGATATTAAACCGACGCTCGTGTATTTTGTCCTGTTATAAAGGAACAAAGGCAACGCATCGGAGCGCGAAATGAAAAATGTCAGCTTCATAATCTTACCAACCGCTTGCTTCATGGAGGATTCATAAATATATGCAGAGATTTTAATTTAAAACGTTATTTCATTACTGCATGTTCTTGTAATGACAATTGTAATGCCGTTGCATTTGGTAAATTCATGTAATATGTTATTAAAATTGAAATCGGTTGGAATGTGGACTCTCGGATGTGGAACGTACTAATGTTGATTAATTTATCTTAACTAATGATAATCGAGTGGCCTACCAATATGAAATATTGGGTTCTTCAAAGTATTCCCTAATATCCTTTATTACATTCGATTCAAATCGATATTATTTCCTGGCAAGTCTCGCCAAAGCCGAACTTCCGAAGTAGCAGTGGCTACTATCGAACGGATGGCCCCCTCACGTACGGCACATTTATTTTTGGTTACATCGATGCCTCTGGCGTGTTCTGATATTAATACGGCTGGTAAGTTTGGTCAACATATGTGGCGAACATATTATCAGGAATTTTCGCAGCCGGGTCGATGCTACAAAGAGGAAAAACGAAATGTGCAGTTTTATCGCTTCTACATTGCTGGTACCTCGTTTTATTAAGTTTCGTAGAGATTTGTTCTATAAAATTTAATAAAATGTCTTTGTAAATTACTATGAATATTTAAAATTTTTCCCAAAGAATACACGCTCAACATTCAAGTCTTCTTAATATGAAATGATTGGTTACACTATGAATTATTGGAAGTGATTTG
Organism: Trichopria drosophilae; assembly: GCA_030407085.1. NCBI lineage: Eukaryota > Metazoa > Arthropoda > Insecta > Hymenoptera > Diapriidae > Trichopria > Trichopria drosophilae. The sequence continues at coordinate 188,051,331 of CM059582.1, forward strand.
CTCAGTCTATAATAATAGCATATTATGTAACAAGGGCGCAATTACTGATCTTCAACGAGTGTGAATTTTGTAGCATGAGCGAAAAGAGGGTGAGAATCACACTTGCCGGAGATCGATCTTTTGCCCATGTTGCATACGATATTGTTTTATACGACGAGCGTGCCGCTGGATAATTTACGCCCGAAGATTTCACTGCAGGGCGCAAAATCGAGTTCTACTCCCAGAGTGTTAAAAGGAGTTGTTATGTTATTTTCACGCTTTGAAGAATGCTTTGAATCCATGGAGTAAATAAATAATATTAATGTCAAAGAGGAGTTGATTACTTACTCCAAAGAATTGAAAATTGACTTCATGTGATTCACAATTGACTCCGATGGTTTTTACTCCTTTGAAAAAAAAATTCTCTCTAACAGACCTATGGTGAAAGTTCGGTGTGAAGTTTTCAGTCATTTTAAGACGTATTTTGTAAAAGATTATGGTAAAGCGTTTGATCGCAAATAGTTAATCATTTGGACAAAGAATCAATCAAAGCTGTCAGGTCTTTCACATCGATTTAGAGGAATTTACAGCATAGGGGTAAGAAAAGAAAATGAGGGCAGCATAGAAAGATCCCTCGGAATCGTTTCCGTAATCTCAATAGATGAAAACAAATGTAGGCACCTAAGTGGTGACGGGTTCCGTTATAATTTATTATCATTCGAAAATTTAGCAATAAAAGAACTTTGGACTTGTGACCAGATTGAGATGCGAGCAAAGGTAATACTCCACAGAAGAAAATTGCACAAAAATACAAATAAATCTTTTCTTGTTCATTTTTCAGACATTTTGCAAAGCGTTTCAAACCCTCTCGTATAATAACGACATGCTATGGACAAATCAGGCTGGTGAATTTTAATATTTATAAACATTGAACAATTATAATGTAGATCTATGCAGTTTAAGGTGCTCCAAAAATGGGCAGGAACATAAAATCATCAGAATGACGTCTAACCTCACAATTATGAAATATACGTTTTTTTATTGGTTGATATTCAATGTTGATTGAAGTTTTCTATGTACTTGACCAAAAAAAGCAGAATTTGGCGGATTCGATATAATATTGTTAAAAATCAACGTTCCTTTATGTACGCATTTTGTTTTGGTTTAAAATGTTTAAAATATGAGTTTCTGATATAATATAAGCAACATTCTGATAACTATTTTGACCTACAATTTTACCAATTCAAGATGGCGAATCCAATATGGACAACAAAAAGTTAATTGATCGAGAAGAACGATATTACCGAGAGATTTTCGGCTTTTAGAAAAGTGAAAATTTACTATTTCAACGTAGAAACAATCGCTTAGAAAAATACGTGTATAAGCCGTATGAACCTTGATTTATTGAAGAAAGAGAAGATGTGTCAGTGTTTCTTTTATAAGAAAGATATGGCAACTTAATCTCTTCGAGTAGATTCTCGAATATAATTTTATACAACTAATCACTGTAACTCATAATTCCTGGCTTCTTCTTTTACAGGTGTAAAACAACACAATTTTAAACAAGAACAAAACGCAAATTAAAAATCATTTCACTATCAGGGTAGATATGTTGATATAGTCTTCATCGGGCCCTTATCAACTCGCCTGAATATACATCAGAGCCCAATTTGAAACGTTACGTTTGATGTATTCAGGGTCTGATTTGTCTCCCTAATATCAGATAGTGGTCAGGTTTCGTGCAAGCGTGAGGACTGACATTTTCCTTCATTGTTCATTGAATACAAGAGAATTAAGTAATCTAAAAGGAAATGAAAGGGATGACCATAATTTATAAATATGACAAAACCCTCATTTTAAATTAGTAATTTCCTTATCAAATCAAACAGACATGACGCTGAATTCCAACTCTATGGAAGCTCAATTCCAACTCTATCAAAGCTACATGCACTAAAGATAATTTATTTTCTCCATTGCATCTTGAACCATAAATTCATCGTGTAAAAAATCGTTTAACAATCCCAAACTCTGCTTAATGGCTAAAGCCTCGTGGAAATTATGTCATAATGCCAGCTGTTCACGTCGATAAATCAGCCATTTGCGGAAAGTGCCGTGACATTATCGAAGCAACAATGGACCCGCGGTTATCCGGCTTCCGTTTGCATCATCCCGCGCTTAATCGATCTTCATTTATTCTGCTAATGGGCGCTCATTGGTCACTAACATGGTCTCCTATTTGCTACAAGGTATATTCGATACGCGTATTACCAGCAAGGAATTACGTTGGTGCTTTGGGCACGATGATCACGGTTTAGCAATCTCTGGCCGCGAGTGGGATAAACAACAGACAAACGAAGGCCCGCGTGGGTGGCTGATAAAATGCACTTTATCCTGAAGGTTAATTAACTAATGGGCTATTATTTAGACAGCTAGATTGATCGGTTGCCCAGGGCACTTGAATTTTTATTTTGTTTCGGGTCGCACGGACATCTATACTTAACGGTAAAACGAAATCACGAAAATTTACCTACCAGAGACTGAAAAATGCTGAAGATAAATTATAACCTAAAGAATTATTATGTCCAATGGATGAAATAGTGCAGGCTTAATGATATGTTAATGTCAAATGAAACACAAAAGTCAAATTGATATATTTGTGTGCGTATTGAGCATTATCATAACTTTTGGATTTGGATCCAATAATCCTTTATCTCTGCCCAAAATTGTACTCTAATATGAAGGAATCCATCAAGCATTAGACGGAGTTATTAGTGGGGAAAATGGGGTGTTCCAACCCGAGTATCATAATCTGTCATCTTGGTTTTTACAAGTTTTTGGTAACCCAATGTCCAATAAATCTTCATTTAACATTCTTTTTTCGAACCTCAAATACCATATTTTTATGCATATCACAATAAAAATCCCATTTATGAACTTTACTGAATGCCCACTTTTGATTTTCAGTGATTTGCAGCTGATAACCTCTTTAAATATCCACTTAGCATTTCAGATTATGCTGAATTATTTTAATTTTGTTCTGTACCAGGTAAAAGATTGACGGGCGCAGGTTTTCACTTTTCATACGAAATTCATCATAAATCAGATGTATGGTTAGCGCCAGCCAAATTCATAGTTGGATGTCAGCGGGATATCTATCATCTCTAGACGATGTTGTGTATCTTCAAAAGCTATTACGGTCTATTAATTGATGATAATGATTGATTGACATCTTAAAGAAAAATGCATTAGGAAATTTCCAATAAATGTTCGGGAAACTACTGACGATTCCTAGAAAATTATTTAAGTGATATCCAAACTTTTTCTGAATAATCAATAAAAAGAACAAGTGTTCATCAAAGTAACAAATGATGGGAGATCCCAAAATAGTTCTGACAGCAAAAAAATTTAAAAGAATCAGAAAATAATAATGAAGACCGGAAATGGTGGACTTTGGTAATTATCGAAAATCAGAGGAAGACAGAAACAGGCGAGATCGTGACAAGAGAAAAAGACAAAAAACAGTCAAGTCCAAGGACGTCGGATGTCTGTTTGCAATGTTCGTCATCTCTGTTCCTCCGTGTATCCCTTCTTGGCATAATAAGCGGGCGTGATCGACCAATTACTCCTAAGTCGTGGGCTATTAATAAGTCAAGCGCCGCGTAATTAACCCGTTGAAACTTTCATTCACTTTGTGAAAAATCTGTGCAGCCCTCCTAGGCATACAATTACCGACCTCTTCTCGTTTAATCATCGTTCTTGAAAGGAATTACAGTGTTATGTTATATAATTTATAATTAAAAATTTTCTCTGATGTTTTTCAAATCCGTTTAATTATTTTTTACGGAGGTTTCTTCATTCATCAGAATACATCGTTACTAAAAATTTGTTTATTCAAAACCAAACTTCCCGGTCACAAATTCTGATTTACTTTCTTTTTAAATAAGTAAATATCTTTTTTTTTTAAATATCATAATTGTTGTCTGTTTCTTAGTTTTAGTACTTTAATAAAAACTGGTAGGACTTTACTCTTAGATCGCATGTCTATTTAAGGACATCTTCAGACGCTCCCCAGAATGTTCAAACGTCTCTTTTCAACATATTATCACTATTCTCAGTACATCTTCAGACACGATACGTTGAGATAATTATTAGTGGCATAAAAGGACATTTGGACGTCATCAGAAAAGATTACGTATAGTACATGTCGAAATAAATTCGTACAGGTAGACTTTTACTTGAAATATGATCAAGGTGAATAATTAAATTATGTTGAAAAAATGCTGATATAAAATAATTAATACAAAACTGTTGATCTTAGGAACTTTATTAGTAATGTAAATTAATTACAAATATTATTACTTGAAAATAATACTATATGAAGAGGATATTAATCATATTTAATAATACGGCAAAATATTACTTTTACGGATATTAAAATGTATTAACGACATCCCAGTAATGTAGGCCAGGGTTATCTTTCATTAACTCATAATGAATGTGTGTCAGTCGAGGGTATTATTCGGACATACTTTAAAGCTTTTTTTAGTTTCAGTAATTTAAAGTTAGTATTAAAATTAAAGATCTGATTTAAATCGTATTTTAATGTCGTTTTAAATGGATCAAAAAACTCCAAACATAATTAAATATATAGTTGCTTAATATTAGATAAACTAATATATCGTTATAAACTGATATGAAATTTCAGGTAATTTTCAAGTACGCGTAAAATTATTAAGCACATATACAAATCTCATCTAAACTATATTAAACTGTTCATTAAAAGCAGTTTTGAGATTAATTTCCATTGTAAGCTACACTGGATAACGTCGTTTAAAGCTCCTAAATTTGATTGCCGCGTACATTGGAGATCATTGCATATATCCGTTTAAGGATAAGGGATAAAATGAGTAATTATTTCAGCTAATATATGCAGAAAATGGTCCGTGCATTTTTAATAAGATCGGATATTTAACAATTTATTTCAAAATAAAAGTAAACTTCGTCTAATTATGTATTTTAACTCTTCCAATCACAGGAAACACTAAAAGTGCACTTTATATAGTAAAAATGTCAGGAAATTCAAAGTACTTTGAATGTACAATAATCCATTGAATAGATATTTGGATATATTTGAATGAAATTCAATGTACATTTTGTAAAGTTTAATGCAGTGTATAAATTTTAAGAATTCTTTAATGAAATTTCTATTTAGTAATAAAAATAGACTTAGGTATGTTCATAAAAATTATTGTGCATTTTAGAATTTTAATGTGCATAGAACTGTAATGTACTCGTATATACGACTAAGTGTAAAAAAATTTTCTGTGGGTAAAATGGAGAAATTTAATTGTAATTGAAGTAATATATGAAATTTACATAACTGGAATTTTTGTCATTTCTTTCATATTTGATGAAAGTTCTGATTTCAACTGATACTTAAATATTACACCAAGAATGATATATTTACAATTTACAATTTTGTATAGCCATTAATAGCTAAACCCATACTCATGACACTTGAATCTCATAGAGATTTCGGAATCGTTATTGATCTAATAAAATTGATCCAGACTTGGAAATGTCAAGTCATTGCAGAGTTTTTATGGTTGTTGAACCCAAATCTGTTATCAAATGTTCAAAAATTGCAAACAGTGAATCCAATATAACAGAAAAAACATTATATACTTTGGAAAATGGTCATAAAGATAATTCTGAGTTTAGAGCGTCACTAAAATTTAAAAATGCAACTTGTAACTAAAATTGCAACTGAATCAAGTTGAAGATTTGTGCCATATAAAAGGGCTCAGTATAATGAAAAGAGACTTATGATGTTACCGTGGCATATCATTTGACGGTTTTGTCTTCAAATGATTTTTGAAAATCTGATTTATCAAATTCATGTTCAGCGCAACAACGGCAATGCATTACCTACAGGATTTATTTATTTGCATATTTGGTTAATTTTGTAACTCAAAGAGTGACGATGGTGGAATTTTAAAGGTAGTAAAATCAAATTGACTAGTAAAGTGACATAAAAAAACATAAATATTTAATTGTTTAAAATATTAAAAAATAAAATTTTATGAAACTTGTTCATGAACACCAAGTTTTGGTACGAATCTTAGCATTTTTTAGATTTATATCGGTCATATTGGATCCGCCATTTTGAATTTCAATATATGCCTAAATTCGTAATCAGCGACCCCAAACATCCACGAATATCTAATTTTATCCGAATCGAGGACCTTTAAAAATTTTTATAAGCCATATTGGATCCGCCATTTTGAATTTCAATATTATATGCCCAGGTTAGAAATCAGCGACCCCAAAAACCCCTGAAGACATAATTTCAGCTGCATTCGTGACTTTTTCGTATTTTCATCCGCCATATTGGATCCGCCATTTTGAATATCAAAATTCCGAGTTCAGATTCGGTATCTCTCCCGATAATATAACAAACAATGTATAACTCTTCCAGTGGATTGTTCTAGTGATAAATTCGAATATGAAAATAATTACGAAAAATGTTGTCAAATGGACCACCATTTTGCTTATGCCATCTGAAATTTTATTTTATTCTGCCATATGCATTTCAGCTCATTTCAAGCCGTCTATCATGTCGAATACTCAGTATTTAAAAAAAAGTAGGCTGAAAAAAACCTATTTTTTATATATTGATGTCAAAATCACAGAAAAATTGTAATTTTTTTCAAATTTTGTCATCGTTAATCGAAATAGCGACCCCGCAATTAGTAAAATCAAGTACCGCGGATTTTTTTAAACCCGATTTCATATGAAAAAATGGGCAATGATTTTGACGTACAATTCTTGTGCATTTGGGCGTTCATGGGTTAAAAGAATCACACTATTTTATGAATATATATTATTATAATTAGAATATATGTATAATTTGAGATTTAGATTAGAAATTAGTACAATTATGACAAGAATGATGTAAGTCTTTCCTTACCATTAATTTCACCCACATCATTTTCTGTTTTACCTTAATAAGAACTCAGAAAACGTACCTGGAAAAGAAAAAATATTATTAGTCTTCTAACCAATGTCTTAATATTATTAATCTATTTATACTATCCATTAAATCATTTTGAGATTGCGAAATACATATTTTAAATTGTAATAAGTATACATATTATAAAAGCATAATATATACATATTAATATATTCAAATAGTTTTGTGATTTTTCGGTCAACTAAAGAATTATTAACTGATCAAAGTATCAAAAAACGTCTAAATTTTGTAAATTCAACAAACCAAAACCATTTGAACACGAGTAGTAACGAAAACAAAATCAAAACGATAAGTTACCCGTATATAAAAGGACTTTCAGAGAATATAGTAAAAATTTTCAAAACTTAAAATGTAAGGATAGTTTCAAACCCCTAAACTAATACTGCACAAATCATACCGCGAAAATACCGACTTCCCTTTGAAAAACAAAGTGAAGTTGTGTATAAAATTCCTTGTTTTCATAGCAATTAATCTTATATCGGACAGACGTACAGAGATCTCAAAACACGAATAAACGAACGCAAGAAGAACATTTTTGGAAAAAACTCGGAACAGTTTGGAGGTCTAACACACCAGAGACTTTAAACTGCACACTTTTTTTATTATAACAACACCATAATCCTTGCAAAAGTTAAAACTGTGCAAAAAGAGGCCACCGTCAACATCCGTTTTGAAACATCAAAGCTACCGGAAGTTTACCATCCCTTTCTGTAATCTCATCCTATCTCCTTAATTCATACATAGTTTGTCAACAGTTCCTTTATTCCTAGTACCACAACACCAACACATACAAACCTTCATATCCCCTACTTTATTATAAATACGACACAATCACCACCGTTTTCTTCCATAATCTTGAAGAAGACTCAAATTAGAGTCGAAACGTTGTGAATTATTTATTAATTATTTAGTACAAAACTCTCCAAATTATTGATCCTTGTTTTTTTCTTCTAATTTTTATTAAACTCAACCGTTTTTAATCATTTAAAGCAATCAAATGTTGAGAGTAACTATGTGATTTTAAAGTATTAACATTATTGTAAACCTTGCTCGGTTCCTAAAAGTGTTAAACTATGTTTGGATTTATGAATACTGTACATTTGTTGATGTATTGAATGTTATCATTACTGCGATCAATAAAAATATTTAAAAAATATTGTCGAAATAACAAAAAAAAATGATATGAAAATACTGTAATCGGTATGATGTTCGTTTTGAAGTTACGTTTGGTAAATTTTAAGATTGTTGAAAACAATTAATTTTATTTAAATAAAATGTTTTTTTACGATGATAAAAAACTATGGCAAACTGTAGTTGTTGCTTCAATCTGGAATAAACAAAACTCCTTCATGATGTAATAAACCTATGATCGATTCATAGAATTGCAAATCACATTTGAATTTCATCTTGAACTGAGCGCTCTTTGTTCCCAACTCAAAAAATATAGATCAAGAGAAATTTATATGAACATTCACATTTCATTTAGAATTCCCTTAATAGATTTTAAAGGATTTGAAGATTAGATTGTTTAAGTAATTAAGGAAAAACACAAAATCGGATATACGTGACATGTAAAGGAAAGCAAAAGGGAAATCACATAAAAAAATAGTAGTTTTCGACCCGAGGGTGCAAGATGTTGCGTCCGTGGTACAAACATTTTTTGTCGAAGTAGTATGTAAAGTGTAATGAGCGCTCCGTCACCCGGAGCATTCAAGCCACCAAAACGGGGCGCAAATTCGTATTTTGCGACCTACTGCGACAGAAATTAGTTTTCTATGATTATTGCTTTGAAGTTGAGCATATATTGTTAAGACTATCTGAACTATGAAGCATTTCTTCGAAAATTATAGATTTTGACAAGAAAAGATTCAATACCAGTATTTCCAACCAGATAATTGTTTTTTTAAGGAAAAGATATTTAACATCTTGACAAAATCGTAATACATCCTCCTTTGTTTATAAGAATAAACACAAGGCCTGTTATGAAATACGTCTGAACTTTAGGGTCGTTGAAGTTAGTGCAGAATATAGCGTCATTTCTAGTCCTCTAACTTACAAGTAATCTATCTTCTCTACATATGACGAACTCTTTTGGGACATGAGATATTGTATCTTAATTGCAGCCGTACTCACATAGTTTCCGGAAACTTGGAGTTGAATTCCAAATACGAGTTTCTCTACCTTTAGAAGAACGGAAACCTATAAACTTTAAGGGTAGTCTGCACATGTACGCCATTTTTCCCCTATCTAATAAAAGGTAGAATGTACTGTATTTTTTTGTGTACTTTCCAATCGTTTCCTCCGAAACAGAATACGTTCAGAAATTACTATTTCCTGCACGATATAGAACATCGTAACATCTGGTTTTCAAGCGAACGGTTACAAAGCAGCAACAGTCCCGAGTATCTGGAGAAGTGCGGTGTACCGTATTACCAGTACGCTCCTTGTTGCCACCTACGCAACACGATAAACTTGCCCCGACAAACAATACACGCGTGTCTTCGCTAAAATGTTGGCTTTTTGTCAAACAATCCCCGACATCCTCCCTCGAGAGCAATCGTGCAAAAAGCCGGTTGACTTTTACGCTTTATTTATTTTTTTGTTGTTTTATTCGGGGTTGCGAGTGGTTCTAAGCACCCGGAGGAGAAAGATGAAGTACGCAGAGGCGAAACTGCGGCAAGCCCCGTGTGCACTCTTGTTCACGTAGTCTCAAAACTCGAGAGGCAAGACCGAAACTCAAGATGCTGCTCTCTCGAGACTTGACGGGTGGGGAGGTAACTTCGATACGAGTGGCTTATCTTAATATTCTCCTTCATTGATTCCATTCACGGCCCCCTCGAGTGGTGCACGGCGTATCTGACTTGGGAAATCTACTCAGCAAAGTCCGGATTGCCCGCCGCCGTCGTCGCCGCAATATACGCTTATACCTGAATTCGATAAAATGCAGGCAAGTGAAAAAAACTCCATTGGCCGGACGCGACTCTGAAAACTCAAGTGCCCACGAGCCCGAATACAAGATGCGCTATCGGCCCAAAGCTGTTTCTTTGTCTAGATCAACCAAGATTTCTGAACAACTTTTTTATTTCTCAAAAAATCGAAAGGAAACATTTAATGAAATTCTGTAGATAGTTGGGTTTGTGTCATTTCATACGTTTTGTTTTAGACTGAAATCTTACATTAACCCATTACGTCCTGAATGGACATTTTTTCATAACAGTTATCAACGGTTGTATTTCGCATAAAAAAATGACCCAAAAAATGTTCAAGGAGTCACATGAAAGTTAACTGAACTTTCAGAATCTGTTATAAGATTTGTCAAAAAATGCCGTCCTGAAAAACCACACATGATTTTTTCGCAAAAAACATAAATTTTTTAAATGTATTTTTTGATATAATTTTTCCCACAAAAATCGTTTTGGAATTTTGGCTTGCACTCGAGAAATCGTGTCCTTCAGACTTGAACTTCAAAATGCGATTCAAACACGAGAAAACGTCGATAAAAAAACGTTACTGGACAAAAAGTTCTTAGAATTGAACAAGGAATACGCTGAAATTTGTACAAACATTTTAAAATCTTCTTTTTATTTTTCAAAATCCCGAAAAATGTTCAGAACATTCTTTACAAATTTCACTTCTTATTAATAAAAATTTCCAGCACAAAATTCATGAACTTGACCATGATTATTCCGATGTTTTCATCTTCAGACTCGTGAGATATATTGAGAGCGAAACGTAATATAGATTTTTTAAATTACAAAAAGTGTATTTCTAACACTGCGGGTGTAGAACTCGATTTTGCGCCCTTTCGCGAAAACTTTGTACACAGTATTTAAATTTTACAGAATGTTTCGAATACTTTGTAAAATTTTTCAAATTTTCGTGATTTTGAAAAATTAAAATATTATTTAAAAAATTCTATAAAAATTGCAGAGTATTTCTTTACCAATTCTAAGAATGTATTGTTCTTCTGAACGTATTGAAATTTTTGTTGAGAAATATAAAATGTTTTCCTGTAGTCTATTATTTTCAATTAAAAAGCATTCCTGAACATTTTTTATGCTTTCACCTTTTTTTTTAATTCCTATAAAAAAATTTTGAAGCTCAAGTTTCGAGGACATGATTTCTTTTCTTAAGGCATGAATTCCGGCAAGATTTCAGACTGCAAAGTCGAAAAAAAAATTCATTTGAATAATCCATGTTGTATTAGAAAAAAATCATGCAGTTTAGTTTTGCAGACATACTTTTATTCTTCAATCATTAACATATCTTGAAAGTTCAGTTAAGTTTACGTCAGATGTGTTTCTTTATATATTTATTAGATTTTGTCTCTGAAAACACAAACGTTGAAAACCTTAAAGAAAAAATGTCCAATCAGGACTTAGTGGGTTAAATCAACAAGTGGATCAGTCATCTATTTGAAATTTGACTTTGTCCAATATAAACATTACAGTGTTCCATTTCCTGGACAATATAAATAAATGCAAGAATACAAAAATATAGAAAATTTAATAATCATTTTCAACGTAATAATGATCAGATTATACTTCCAGCATAAAACAATGCAATTATTTTCTGTTGTGAAAAAATAATTGTTCACACAAATGGAAATACGAATTTATGCGTTATGTCATATGGGAAATATATCATCAATGCAATTAAGACAATAATCAATAATATTGTATTTAAATGAAACACAAAGTGTGAAGCGATTTATTTAAATTTGTTCATTTTGAAGTGTAGAATTGAATTATTTATTTAAGTAGAATTTCTTCTTGGTGTAAAGGAATAATGAGACATCGAAATGAAAAAGAAATTAACGATTCGTTTAGTAATTGTAACCCTTTTCAAACCATATTACTGAAAAAAAATACAGAAAAAAATGTTATATGAAAAATACCAAGCAAATCATATTACAAAAATAGCTTACAACGGTTTTGATTTACAATAATCAAAAATCGAAAAGAGGAAATGTATTTTTAAATTCTCACCTATAATATAGAAAATTATGTATTTGTAATACCGGAAAAAATGTGGAAAATTTTATTTTGAAGTAGCACTCAAAAAGAGAAAATATGAATTAGTTTTAGTTTCAAAAAATTGTAAGTAAGAATTGTAAAAATAAGAATTTTACCATAAAAAAGTAGGTAAATAAACAAAAAAAAAATCAGTAACAACAAAAAAATGGAAATTTTGTAATGAACCAATCACTTCGCATGTTTGCCAAATCGGTTTGGGATCGCTGATAACGAATCTGAACTCAGATTTGAAAAATTAAAATAGAAGATTCAAGGTGTCCTCCCAATAATAGTGTTTACTTAAAATTATTTCGTCATGAAAAATTTTATCAGTACCTCCTCTGAAAATAATGAAATAGGAACGACTAACTAGATAGTATGATATGCTTTTAAATATATGTAATTATAATTTTATTTTCTTAACCGACAAATTGTAGCATATTTCAAGGCCTTATTGTGAAGAAAATGGACTATGCACATTTAGATGGTTTTCAGTTCACATAAATTTCACGTAAACAATATTTGTCTTTTACATATATAAAAGAAGCAGCAATAATTAAATAGGATTGAGTTAGGTTGACGAGACTGAGATGAAACTCTTGTATCCTAAAATTTAACATCAGGATTCCAAGTAAAGTACGCTTTAGAAAAAACGTTGTAATTTTCGAAATTATGCATGTTTTTCAAGGAAGCATGTTGACGTTGAAGAATGGTGTTACTACAAATGGTTTTAAGGTCAGGCCGAAGTAGCGCAAGTTGTAAATGATCAGTGAAAACATTCACATTTAGTCAGGCGATCGATAGGTAGAAGTCAGGAAAAGTTAGCGTACGTCCGAATACACATCAAGAAAAGGAATCTCTTCAGTAGACGTCCGATTTTGTATAGAATCAAAGAGTGAAAAGGACTAAAAGTAGTTTTATGCGTATGAAATATAACAACAAATATAATAGTTTAATACGATTTTAATTATATGAGTGAACACCTATTCACAAATTCATATAATTATTTTAACATGTGGGAAAGTTGAAAAAATCGTACATAAGAAAATGCAGTTGGCTCAGTAGTAAGAGTCCCCATCTACTGGGAGAAATACACGAAGCCAGCTTTTACTACTTACATTACTACATTTTCATACAATCCTCACATTAAAGACTTGGCAACTTCCCCCGATTTCAGGTGTTATTTCTCATCACATTACTGAATTTCTCAGTTTTGGAAAATTCGTTATAAGGACTGATATTAACTGCGTCTATGTTTTACTGAATTCATAAAAATCAAACTTCGCAGAAATCAAAACATATCAGAAATCAAATGAAACGACATTCAGTAGTTGAAGTATGGATTTTTTTTTAATTTTTGATGTTTTAATATCTTAGATTATAAAATCCTTTGACAATATTTCGCTTATTAAGTATATTAGATAATATCGTAATTTTTGAACAATCTATGTGTTGTATTGCTGAAGAATAATAAGCAATTTTATCCTCAAAAATCCTAGCTGTCACCGCAGTTATTAACATTGTTCAACTTTGTGTATAAAAGTAAGTTAAACGAGAAAATAATTACGTTTGATAGTAAAAAGTCTTTTATATATGCAGTATACTTGGCATTTGTACTTGTGCAACGAATATTATATCATTTTTGTTTAATTTTACTATTTTTGTTGCAAAGCGGCCAATAGAAAACTTGTATAAACGTTATCTAACATATAATAGTTCCGTAAATATCACATATGTATTACTTTTAATTTTTTGACAGATTATATTTTAACATAGTTTTAACTAAACTAAATCATACATTAATATTATACTAAGATTATCTACGCAGCTTACTAGATGGCTTAAGTTTATCAGATCATCGAAAGGAATGATTACTACTGAATTAAAAGTAACAGCAGGGAAATCTAAATGACATCCTCTGGTTTGAAAATCATTATGAATATTTATTTCCTCTTTGTGAACTTGAAGTTAATAAATATGAACTAGCTATAATACTATTCCTTACGACTAGAATACTGTAGAAAATGTACATAAGAAAAACGAATACATAATTTCAGTATTTTTATCGTACTTTCCCAATATTTTGAATGTTGTAATATGAAATTTCGAAATTCTGAACCAGTTATTACGTCCAGTGAACCCCAAAAGACGAGTAGTTTCGAACTACAAACATTGTATAGAGTTGAAGCTTAAAATAGCTTTTACGAAACGGACATTTACCAAAGTTCGTGGCATTTCTTAAATGATTGCCATTTTCAAAGTTAAGAAATTGCGTGCTAAATGTTTAGGGGATAAAGTTATCGAGTAACCACTAAGAAACTTAAATCGAAACTTGTCATCCCAGCATACTCAACTCTATATAGTATTCTACTGTATGTGCATCGAAGTATCGAAAACTTTGATAATGAATATAAATTTATACATATCGACTAAATTGATTTTTATAGTTGCCTGCATATTTAAAAAAAGATTCGAAGCTTCATTCGCGTGATATATTGACACGCAAATATTCAACGATTTTTGCATTTACTTTATTTAAATCATATAATAAATGACATCTGTGTGCTATTTTTAAATTAAATTGTGAAATGTCATCCTTAAGATATTTTAATCAATATAACAGCGTTTAAAAGCTGTAATTAATAATTTTAAATGTAATTTAAATAAGTTTAAATGTCAATAAAACGAATACTATTTTTTATGCCAGTTTTAATAATACCAAACTTTTAATAATACCAAATTTTAGTACATTTGACTTATGTGAAGGAAGGGCAGCTAGGGGAAATTCTTTTGGATGTCATAACTGTAGTTAGAAATGGAATTTTCCGAAGAGAAAATATCCGAAAAATACTCCTAATTTTCTCCGTCAAAAAATGATAAATGTTAAATATGTTGGCTTCATTGGGTAGAGTCGGGGGCAAAGTTGCACAATTTAGTTATAAACCATTGTAATTTAATCCCTGTGGTTATGAGTTAGGCTAGAAATTTCAATGGCGGTTTTTGAGGTGGGGGGGGGGGGGGCAAAAAAGGAACATTTTTTAGGATACTTCAGTAAAAAAATTCAACTTTTCACTAAAGTAGTAACATCCGGAAGAATTTCCCCTACCTGGATGTAGTAACAAAAATTACGAACAAAAGGGAATTTGTTAGTTATTGGCTATTAATCACAGTCGTCAATTCTAATTTTAAATTCTACTAAGAAATTTTGCAAAATTTCACAAAATTTATGAGTCTGTGGAATACCTCATTATGACCTCTTATTTAGAGAATACTAGTAATCCTAGTAGTATCCAGGTGATTAGGGTACTCCGAAAATTTCAAATTCACGTTTTCTATTTTCGATAGTGCTTTAGATTTTCTGAAGTATATCCAGAACGCTTCATTATTTGAAAATTGGAATGATTTTGACGTAAGTTTGAAAATTTGTTAGAAAACATAAAGCATGTACTATCTCATGCAATTAATATTAGTAAAAATCGGTTAAATTTATTAAAACTTATTTTTTAATTTTAAATTGGTTCATTTAGAAGGTATGCATTTTTTTAAATTGAATATGAAATGAATTCACTCATAAACTGGTGATGAATTTTAATACACATATATTGTATTTTATTTATTGAAAATTCATTAAATACAGAAGGTTCATTAAATTTCCATGATTGCTCAAAAGCAAACAGATTACAGTTCATGATATTTTTGACAATATACGATGGCAGTATACATTCGTATAACTGAATTATTCGAATAGAAAGAAAATGAATACAGAGTTCATACAATTTATCAAACATTTAAAAAAATATTAAATATTGTTAACACAGTAGGCGATATTTTCATCTTTTTTTGCAGGGTCAATCTGATACTTTACGAAAAGTTGTTCAATTCTTAAATATTATCAATTCTTAAGATTTATATACGAATTATTTGTAAAGTAAAAATATTCAGGAATACTAAAGCAAAATAATCAGGACTTAAATTATAGTATTGTTTAAATTTCCCAGTATATTATATCTCCACGTAATCTTTTTTGATACCTTAATAGATAAACTACGTAATTAAACATTTTCGAATAATATCGAAAAGTTAATTGATTTTGATTATTTAGAAATTAAAGAATAAACATACGCAATAAAACGAAATAGTGTGTAGAATAGATGGATCCAAGTGATTGATAGGGGTAATCCGTCATTTTGACATTACATCATCTTTTAAGTGGATATTAAACGAAGCTTTAATAATGGTTTCATCAATATTGAAAGCAAACTTAAATTATCCATTTAAAAAAATAATGTGAATTGTATTGGATGAATTAAACCAAGTCATCAATTGATATAAATCTTGATAATGTAATTGATTGCTTTATAATATAGACCAA
Source organism: Trichopria drosophilae (assembly GCA_030407085.1). Lineage (NCBI taxonomy): Eukaryota > Metazoa > Arthropoda > Insecta > Hymenoptera > Diapriidae > Trichopria > Trichopria drosophilae. The sequence goes on from CM059582.1 coordinate 188,067,730, forward strand.
TATTTTGAATAATGTCGAATTAATTTGCCGATTATCAATTATACTTAAAACAATAATACTAAAAAAATTACACTTTATTCTTATAATCGGATAAGACATTAAGAGAAATGTTAAAAACTGATTATATGTGAACACATTACGTCGATTTAAACCGACTATTGTAGAATAAAAGTGTTATGGGGTAGATACTCCCCCATAACATTATATAAATATAAATATAAAATTGATATTTTGTTGGTAACACGTTTTATATTTTTCAAATTCGAATGCTCTATCTTATACTACATTTGTTTACTTCTTTATCTACTAATAATAACCACTGTTAGGTGGAAATTGGCTGTGATTAAAAAACCTTATTCTAAAAGCTACAGAAAAAATAATTCCTTTTTTTCGCACATTATGATATAATATGTTAAATTAAAGTTTCTAAATTTTTAACTATATAAAGTGGTGGATACAGGTTAATTTTCTTATAAATATAAACAAATTTTTATATATATTTTATTGTGATGATCTTATTAGATATCGATCGAAAGCTGCAGAGCTAAGCGCCTATTTACTTGTAATTTCTTTTAAATAATTTTAGTTCATTTTGTAATACTATGTATTCAACCGAAATGCAAATATAAAATTTATTTCATTCATTTAATGCTTACATATTTATTTCACGAAACTTCTATTTGATATGTTCCTGTACTATAAATTGAAGATTTCATCGCTAATTTACACTGATTAACACAGGCACGTTGGCAAATTATGTTCGAGATTAAACGAATCGACTTCTCGTTCGATAATCTTGAAGCACTATCATGGTTCATTAATTCTTTCCTCGCGCAAGAAGCCATCAACGAGTTACAAGATTTAAGCGATCTTCTTAAAGTATACGAGTTTACTTAAAAGCATTTACTGTGAAGTACAATAAAATAAGTGAAATACGGGAATACTGAAAATTCTTGGGTAAAGTATAAAAATATGATAAAAAGGAGTTTCCCCTTCTATAACGTTACTGACAATTAAGTATTCTGTAAAATCGTTAAGTTTTCTATTCTCCTATCACGATTCTTTTTTCAAACATTCTTTATGTAATGAGGCGAGAACTGAAATGAAGTAGAATAAATCAATCAAAAATAAATCATGATTTCAATTTCTTTCAATGGCGACTCTGCAAATTGCGAATGTTTCGTATAATTGAAATCGTTCTGTATGGAAAATTACATCCTTTAAATAATAACAATTGACTTTTAAACTCTTAGTAAATTGTTTTCTAAGTTCCTATGGTGCAAATGGGGTGCTTAATGTCTTTCATTCTCCATGATCGCTGATTAAAGGAGAAATTTTGTTGAAAAGCAATATCGAAAAAAGAAAATAAAAGAATAATTATAAAAAAGTATCGGTGATATATTGATGAAGAAATTATAATACTTTCTCTGTACGAAGAAAATTTATTTTACATGGCCATTACTAATGGAAGTAAATAATACACAATCTAACAAAATTTACAATAAACTGAAATAAAAATTAAATAAATCGGGTAACACAAAAAATTTAAAATAAAAAAGAATTATTTTTAACAAAAAAATTAAACGCATATTAAAAAATTAAAAAAATAAAAAATATACTATATATTATATAATTATATGTATAAAAAATATATAATTAAAATGTTAATCATATCATTTCTATTTTCCTAAAGGCAATGATAAAGTCACTTTGTATTTTTTCTATTTGAAATTTCAGATATTTTATTCTTCATGGATTGACAGTTTTTTTAAATAATTATTTAAATATAAATATCACTGGAAACTAAAATCAAGCTGAAAAATACAATAATTGCATCAGCCATTTACAGTATATCATCAAACATATCCTGACTATGACGAGCATATCACGATGTTTGAGTGTTGCGTACTTTTAATTTTTCTAGCTAATTTTTTTTCAATGACAAAAGCTCATCTGCTGTAACAGAAATTAATGCAAATTTTTACTAAAACAATTCACCATTTATTGTATTATGGTAGCGATGGAAAGATTGCATTATTTTATGGTTTTTTACTCATATATATGAATACTCAAATTTGTAGAGCCAAATATATACCGAAGAATTTTTTCCAAGGCCACGAAATATTTGAGTATGATATTGAATCCGCCATTTTTTATTTATAAAAATCAGATAACTTGTATTTTACAAAATGTTAATGTAGAAAATGAAATACATTGATTTAATAACATAGTATTTCAAAGAGTTTTAAAAAATATTATCTTTCAACTTATGCCATTTTGAAGCAACCATTTTTAATTTCAGGATGCGTAAAATATTATCTTTTTGACTAATTACAATTAATAACTAATTACTTCAGTGGATCAAGAAGCAATATTCCTTTGGTCAACGTCTTCATATAAAAAATGTCTTTTTCAATTTAAGAAAACTCAACTTATTATTTGTTTGCCATTCAGGGTGCCAGTTTAAAAAAATAAATGACTACAGATATTTAAAAAAAAATGAAGAGGTAATGATTTTAAAAAAGTGCATTTGCATTAATTCTTTAACACTCAAAGATACAGAATGAGCATCCGAAATTGAGCGAGATGGTGTTTGCAAAATAAAACTGTAAAAAAGTGACCAGGTACCAAGATTAATGGGGTAGCCCATCCAGTGGACGAAATTTTTAAAGGCATAGTTTTGCACTAATTTGGTTTAAATGTTAAAAAAACACCAATTTTTATAAACAATTTTTCATTCCATCGTTATTTTTACCGTGATACTTTCTAGGCGGATAAAATTTAAAAAATTACACTAAACTCGTTACCTAAAACTAAAAATTCTGATTTCACGTTTGTCCTTAGCCATTTCGAAAACCCTCGTAAATCACTCGTATCATCAACCCCGAAAATCCTCAAAATAGAGACTTTTGTCTAATTTGATGTAAATTTTAACATTTGAATCCGCCGTATTGGATTCGACATTTTGAATTTCAAAATTCTGGCTTCGGATTCGTAATCAGCAACCCCAGAAACTCGGGCTTAAACATTTTCACGCGATTTGGATGCAACCTGTAAAAACGTGACACAAAAGGTTAAAATGTGTTTTAAGCCATATAAAGAAAAAAAAACGTATGAATTACTTTTCATGAAACAATACGTATGCCAATTTCAAAATGTTTCATTTTCATTTAATACTTTTGCTTAATTTTGTATCTAGAGTACGGATTACACTTCACAGAAATATTTGTATTATGAACTCGTGACATATTTTGGTACACCGACTTTGATCACATACTTAACTCTCTGGAGAGCGTACTTGATTGAATTTTTTCGTATAAAAATAAGTTTGCTTTATCTTGCATATGGCTCAATGTCATCCGTGATGATATTAGAGAACTAAAAAATAATCTCGACCACCCGAGCGTCGCTTCGGAACGAACACTCGATTAAAAGAGTGTCGAAACAAACATAATAAGAGTGAAAGGCGTTATCACGATTGGCGCGATCACTTAATTGCTGCCTACCTGTTTTATAATATTCATTCTTAAGCCTTTATTTTCGATGTAATTCTGATTAAAGTAACTTTTCAAATTTTATAGTTAAATTAAAAAAACAATTGGTCGTCCAAAGGATTTACTGAAAAACTCTGAGAAAAGTATACAAACATTGATAAAGAACTGTGAATGCTAACATTCCTCAAAATCCTATAAATACGTAGTTTTATGAGTTCTGCAAACTAACGCGAAAATATCAAACGAGGATGCGAACATATAATGCAGAAATGATGTTAAGAAATCGTGTTCTCTTTCCGAGCATATAAAATCTTTAGTTTATTGATTAGTTTACTGTGAATGCGTACATCGGATTATCATTTCGCGATCTGTATGTATTTTGTACGCAAATCTTATCGTTTGTCTTTTTTCTAGAGCCAATATGCGTACATGTTTCAGGTTGCCAGATATAGAATTGCACAATCACTAACTCTTTTCGTGCTTGAGACTCCATTGTATTGTTAAGACTATATCAATACATGGACTTTATTACTAATTCACGTCATCGTATCACAAATTTACATTATTGATCGAACAAAAGAATAACTGCAATTTCTATCGAAACATTTATGCTGAACAATATTATCAAATATAAATATATACAAAAAGTCTTATAGCGAGCAAATAATGTTATTAGTGTAGCATAGTAATTTTATTTTTCCTAACTAATTTTCTCTAATGTTGGAAACTCGCCTGCTGGATCCCAGGTATTGCTTTGTTAGAACAATATTTTATTTATGGATAATAAACTGTTGGATTATTTTTTGATTTTCGACCTGCAATCGATAGTCTCCAGTTCAACGTTCGGTGCATCAAGTTTGTGACGGTAGTAATTGTTTTCGAAAGTCTACAAATTTTTGTTAAATCTCATTCCATATCAGGTACTTACTTGTATTAACTATTTTTTACTGTTTCATATTATCTTCATAATTACACCTCATACCTATCCATATCATCCTAAATTTGTTCATATTTACAATCATTTTCCCACATTATTTTTTGTGTATTATTTTCGTCCCTCTGCATTAATAATTCTCTTTAATGATCTGATATTAAGTAAAATATGACTAAACTAATGGAAATATTAATCGAAGTTTCAATAAATGATATTTAATTTTTTTTGGCCTTCGGTCGCGTCGATCGGCAAGCGGGCGTAAAATTGATATCACAATGAAGATGCTAATTCTCTTTTTATACTGTGCAACATCCTTAATAAAATTACTAACTTACGGATAATTACGACAGTACGTGATAGTCGTAAAAATGCAAAGCTAACATGTCATCGTAATAGCACTAATATTATAGTACTTTTCGTATGAAGGGCGTAAAATTGAATTTTATTGTGATCGGTATCAATTTATACCTAAAATAAATCAATGGGAACACAGAGAGAAGAGTGAGAGTATATCCTACTAAATAACGCTTTTAGTAAGGTACGGTAACTGAACTCGGCTCTAATATAACAAATTACTTTAACTAAGGGGTACGCAAGTGAATCATTCATAATCAGTCCCAAACTATACACAATCGGTTCCAGAATGTCCTGAGGAGTTCCTGATGACGTCCAAATATCCGCCTTTGGTTTTCGGGAGTTCCTAAAGAACTCCTGAGGACATTCAGAGATGAGTTTGTGTTGCTTAGGGTTTGATGTACTGAAAAAGCTATCCAATTACGAGTTCAGTAAATGTAATATACAATTCCTTGAAAATGAACAATTCTGTTTAGTAAACCTTATTCAGGTCTAAGAAGATTCTATTCGGCTCTTCTCTCCGTGCATTGTTACTCGGATTTTTTGTGTCATTTTTTCAGAAATTCGTAAAATAAAATTATTTCCACCACGAACTAATTCTCGAATCAGAACCTTCAAATTCAATCCCCCATCCTTGATCCAAATATAAGCCAATATACCTCATGTGCTTTTTGAAACACATTGCCCATTCACTGACCACAGTCAAAAAACATGGAGAATCGGCCGCAAATAAAAATTGACTTATAAAAATCTAATCAACTGCTTTCGAAAGTTCGCACGGGAGGAACTTCAAAGGACTGGCAGAAGTTAACTTCTCGGCAATCAGCGTTAACCAACCGGCACAACGAGTAACGCGCTTTACCATCGGTCGCTTCGCGCCGGTCGATCGGCCTTGTTTTTTTTTCGTTTTCATTGCAAATAGAGAATCGGCGGATTGACGCTGATAAAGCGGGAATTAAAGGGGGAACTTGCGGGTACCGTCGTAAATATCGATCACCGGATCGATGAATGAACACACGGTATGCCCTTTTTCATTCCTATTCGCCTTCGCCTCATCCTCTAGAGCTGCTCCAACCATCGCTCTCCAATCCCGCAATCCTACTCACAGTTTGTCGTACCGACCGACGTTGAGCTCCCGCAATCTTCCATGTCCCCTAGCTAAACCAGCTTTGTAAGCTGAAGCGCAATTGCCGAGGATGCTCCAGCTCCGTTCTGCATTCGAATTCGTTAGAATCGTCCAGTCCAGCACTGGAGTCACTCCGGTGTAAGCCGTTCTGCGGACACGTGCGGGGGTGTACGTTCGCAAGTCATACGGATGAATTTCCAAACACACACAGGAATGGATGTCAATACCCAAACAGGAATCTCATTGAACGTTGTGTCAAATATCGCTGCTGCCCAACACAAGTTTGATTGAGTGTGGTTAACTGAACAGGTCATTTCGACGAGAATTGTTTGTCCCTTTCGATTAATCGCCTATGAAGCAATGTTGTTGTCATACAAAATATTTAGAACAATTAAAATAGAGCTTCATTTTAAGTCCATAATGTTAAATTCTGCTCACGCTATGTGAAGCATATAGAAATGGCTCTATTTAATTCGATTTTTAACAAAAATATTGAAAACCGAAACTAATACTGAAATTGGAACCTGGAAGTATATTTCGCACTACAGTAGAGTCCCGGTAAGTCTCGCCGCTCTCTTTTTCCCCCACCTTGCGAGCTTCTGCAAGGGCCTGCTGTGACGTCACGAACACAGCGCCACTGAGGAGAGTGGGAGAAGCTGTGCTCCTCTTCGTTTGGTAAATAGAGTATAGTCCCGGTATATTTGGCCGCTCGGTTCCTCGCCTTCCCCTCCCGCCTCCTTATATTTGTGAAAAGTAGGAGAGTGCCGCTTCTCCCAGTCTCCTCAATCGCGTTATGCTCGTGACGTCACAGCAGGCCCTTCCCGAGGCCCCTGCGCGCAAGGTGGGGGAAAAAGAGAGCGGTGACAGACAAATATAAAGGAATGGAAGCGGACAAATATAGCAATTATGCCATTATATCGGGATTCTACTGTGTATATAATAAGACGGGAGGGCAAGGCGAGGAACCGAGTGGGTAAATATATTGGGACTCTACTGTATATTTGTCTATATTTTTTTTATCTACAACTGTGTATTGTTTTTTAATTCAAAATGAAAAATAACACACCAAATGTATGCTGTTCAGTGTAACCCTTACACGCACATTTTTGCTGAAGCAGGATCAGTTTTATTAGACCTATGTGAAATAGTGATGAAACATATTTCATACCTCGTCCTCTATCGGAATTATATAAGGTATACAAAAAGTTACCATTTTCCGACATTCGTCCGTTAAAGTTTCCTAAAAAAATAGATTGGATATTCCAAAATTCCTGCCAAACTATAAGACTAGGCCATGTATGTCGAAGCGCATAAATACTCACTCAGCGGGGACAAGTTTAATTTGGAAAAAGGGGAAGAACCGGGCTTCGCCGCGACCAGTACGACAGACCGATTACTTTCCCTGCTCCAAAACTTTTCCTCTGATAGCGGTGGGATTCGTACGTTTTCCCTCACTTTTGCCGGCTTGGCCAAAGCTTGCGTGAAACGTTGCACTGCGGGAGGACGGATCGAGCAAAAAAGAGTCGGTCAAACCTCTATGGTCGTTCTGTTCGCGAGAAATACCAATTTTTTTCAATTACTTCCGCAGACAGAAATATATTGCAGTTGATTGAACGTTTTTGTTTTTATTTCGACGGAAAAAATGATTAAGCAGCCGCCTGTGTGTATTTTCAGTTTATTAGATTACACATGCTTTCCTGACTGTATTTTTTCATGTTTTTTTTTATTAAGAAATTAAATAATTATTCTATCCTCGAAGTAGCTTACGCTGAATGATTGGGATCAGTTAATTACGAGAAAATAGTGTACAGATGAGACTAATTTGAAAGAAATGTGATATTTATGAATTACTTAATTTCAACTGTACGTATTTTATGTCATTTACAATGATAACATTATGGAATTTTTATTTAATAACTTTGCACGCTCTTGACCTAGTCCACGAGCATATATTTAAATGGAACGTCAAATCGTACTACTATACCTAATGCTCACTTCACAATTGAAGTGATAAGTAAGACGTGGTCCAGAAAATTATCCAACCTAACTGCAAATTAAAAGAAAGTAATTCGGTTATGTTCTATCATTTGGGCTAACCGTACCGAACCTTACGTTACCTAACCTAACATAACTGAACCTATAGTCTGCATAGCATAAGAAGAGCTCAATATTGTATTATGTTTTTTTTATTTTATTTTTATTTTTGTTTATTTTTTTTATATGTATATTCTTTTTGTTATTGTATTATTAGTGAAGAGTGTTAATTTAATGAATAGAGATTTTCAATTGGGGATTATGTAAGAAGATGGTTTTAGAATCCACAAGTATTGTTCCCGGAGTTCTTATAGCGTAAAAATCATATAAAGAATACTAAATTTGCGAAAACATATTTGATCAGAAAAGCCCTCCCTAATTTTACTATCAGGTATTGAATGTAAATACACAAAGTTCGTACATTTACACTTTTTAAATCCGACTTATGGTTTTTAAGAAAAAAAATAAAAATTGTAAATTTTTCATATTCGGGAAAACAATTGTTTTTTAAACATAAAATTCTATTACTCGTAAACAAATAAAGGAAACCTATTCAAACTTTTACAGTACATTCAGTACAGTTATCCAAAGATGAAGAGTTTTTTTTGAGGTTTCTTATTCTTCATTTTTCGAAAAGTTATAGATTTTCAAATCTCGTGCAATTATATTCATGATCTTATGTCTTCAATCGTTTGAGGATCCGAGCACAATTAAAGAAATTGAAAAAATCAAAATGTAGACATGTAGAAGAAGAATTGAAGAAGTTTCTTGTGAAAACAGAATATCACTAACTGACAAAAGAAAAATACTGTACGAGTTTTTATAACGCATTATAAATCCGTTTGGACGCGTCTTTGTTTATAAGGCAACAAGACGGCCCGTCTCACGCTATACAGGACGTCCGAATGGATTTACAACGTTAGAAAAACTCGTAGAGTATTTTTTATTTGTCAGTTATTTGTACCACCCACATTTTGAATTTTTCCATTTCGTTCATTTTGCTCGACTCCCCAAGCGATTAAAGTCATAAGATCATGAATATAATTGCACGAGATTTGAAAATCGATAACATATTTCGGAAAAAAAACAATAAGACATTTCAGACTACTCATCGTCTTCGGATAACTGTACTGAATGTGCTGTAAAGGTTTGAATGGGTTTCCTTTATTCCTTTACGAGTAACCGAATTTTATGTTTAAAAGACATTCTTTTCAAGAATACGAAATATTTACAATTTTTATTTTTTTCTTAAATCTATAAGTCGGGTTAAAAAAGTGTTAAATGTATGATATGTTTATTTTTATATTGACTCTGATATATCTACATGATAGTATTTTTCAAAATTCATTTTTGACGTTTCATTTTTTCTGACTTTCTACTGCCCCATCCGCTAGTTTGAGCGCCTAGGTTGTTATTGCACTCGGACACCCAATTATAATCATAATTTTTATCCTCATCGCTATGGTATATGTTCCGGTCGATTTTTTTACTCTAACTTTAAACTCGCAATGTAGATCCCACCTTTACCGATCTCATGTATACAATGAATATTGCCGCTAGTAGAAACTGATGTTGGTGCATTACGAAATCGTTTAAGTAAGATTGCATGACGTGATAAAACGAGTGGAATAATCTAGGAAAAACGTCCATATTATCTTCGTCGATTTCCGTCTGGCAAGAACATCGCTTAAATGGCGAACCCCATTTATTACTTGTCCCGGGCATCCTGCGGCCGAAAGTAGATTCGATCGGGTCTATAATCTGTCGCTCTCTCCGTGCGATTCCATGGAAACTTCTGTCCTAGACATTCCAGATAACCGAGTAAAGACATCGGATAAAAGGATGTCAAAAGAATTACTTAAAAAAGATACATCAGTATAGCAGCACCCTGACAGAATAATGCATCTTTTCTTCCACAATATTTTGTTTTTCGTAGGAACTATCAAAACCTAGTAAATGAGTCAAATTAACAGTTTGTGTCCGTCGCAAAGTTGCTTTTCTCGTGTTATATATAAAATGAAGACCATATAAATCTTGTTAGTTTAGCGAGTAATGCAGATAATTAGACATGACTATACCACGTTCCATGTAGTATTCTTGTCGTATTATGTTATTGCTCCTTATGTGGTACTTCTAAATCGAAGAACAAATTATTAACATATAACAAGCAACCAGAAAACCCCTCTAATATTACACAAAGAAACATTTTCGTGAAAATTTAGTAATTTTGGTAATTTTTGAAACTTGCGGAATTTACTCGCGGAATGAGAAAAATTGCTATTTTCTGATAAAAACGACTATAAGTTCTTAGACGTTTTACTATTCAGACTGTAAAATTTATAATAAAATCTAGTAATTTTTATCAGAAAATATGTTCTCCATTCTACGAGTCAGTCCCAAAATTACCATTTAAAATGGTAAAATTTCCAAAAAGATTTTTTCCGCATACTTAAAAATCAAATACAGTAGAGTTCCGGTATACTTGCATCTTGCTATATTTACGTCCCCGCATACTTGACTGGTTTCGTACCATTATATTTGTCTGTCACAGCTCTCTTTTCCCCCCACCTTCCGGGCTGCGGCCTCAGGAAGGGCCTGCTGTGAAGTCAGTATAACGCGACTGAGGGAAGTGGAAGAAGCGCCTCTTTTGGCAAATATAAGGAGACGGGAAGGGAAGGCGAGGAACCGAGCAGGCAAATATACCGAGACTCTACTGTAACTTTATTTCATTTCGTCATTTTGAATCCGCCATATCGAATTTCGAAATTCTGGGCTCAGATTCGTTATCAGTGACCTCAAAAACAATCGCGTAAAAAAAGGCAGATGCCCAAACTGATAAATTCGGTTATAGTATAATAAAAGCTACCACCTAATACCCAATTTGAGTCATTTATCATGTGCCAAAGTTTAAAAACTTGTTGAAATTGCAGATAGTACATAGAAAAATGCAGTAACAGTCCGCAGTCTTTTGGTGGCAGTATAAACAGACTGTAACTACTTCGATTTCTGCATTTTTCTACGTATTATCCGCGACTGCAACTATTTTTTAAACTTTTTCACATAATAACATACTCGAATTTGGTATTAGGCGTCAGTTCTTATTATGCTCTAACCGAATTTATCAGTTTCACGTGTTCCATCTCTGGGGCGGAAAACATGGATGCTCACGGCATCGTCCTTTGTTGCTCGGTGGTTTATGGGGTCGCTGATAACGAATCTGAACTCAAAATTTCGAAATTGAATATGGCGGATTCAGAATGGCGAAATGAAATACAGTTATTTAACTTATCAGTATACGAAGAAAATTTTACCATCGATGCTCGTGGGCTTGATCCTCCTTTCAAATCAATTCCATAAAAAGAAAAATGTGTCTAGGGATTAAGTAGTAATAGTCCGTCACTTAATTTGTTTAAGGTAGGTTCGAAGCGTAACTACTTAGATTGCTGCATATTCCTTTCTCACGCGACAAAACAATCAAAGGAGGATGCCCACGAGCATGGATGTTTTTCGCCTCGGAGATGGAACCCCGCAAACTAATAAATTCGAATAAGAGAATGATAAGAGCTAACATCTAATGTCAAATTTGAGTGTTTTATTGTATGAGAAAGTTTGAAAAATCGTTGATGAAGTCATGGATAATACGTAAAAAAAAAGCAGTAAGCTAAGTAGTAACAGTCTGTTTATACTACCAACAACACACTGCGGACTATTACTACTTAGATTACTGCTTTTTTCTACATAATATCCGCGACTTCAACAACGATTTTTTAAACTTGCTCACATGATAAAACACTCAAATTTGATATTAGATGTTGGCTTTCATGAACCATTTCTTGTGTATTTGACCTCGCTCTTTCAGAGCCTGCAATCAAAATCCCTCAAAAAATGAATTTTCAGAAAATTCCAGTCATTTTTTTTAAAGAAAAATCGAAATTTTTGACAATTTTCTTTCAGAAATGAATTTTTTTTTTCATATAACATGTCACCAGAGCATTGTTTTACCTGAAAATATCGCGTTCGCAATATCTAAGATTAAAAATGGCGAAACGTACTTTTCAAAATTTAAAGGCCGAAGAATTTTTTCCGCACAAATATTAATAATCTGTGTATCCTTACTTGTTTTCAATTTTCTATTTGTATGGTGTTGAGTATCTAAATATTTCTCGGATCGCTCATAAAGAATCTGAAGTCAGATTTCAAAAATTCAAAATGGCGGATCCAATATGGCGGACGACAATTTAAAATTGTTCGGAATGTTGTGAAACTGATTACTCGGGGCTTTTTTGGGTCGCTGATAACGAATCTGACGTCAGATTGTAAAAATTCAAAATGGCGGATCCAATATGGCGTTAACCAATAAGGTTTGGTTAGAATTCTTTAGTGGAATTTCCTCGAACCTTGGGCCATCTGTTATGTACGCCAAAACGATATTGGACAAAACATGTTATATCCGCAATAGAAACAAAATGGACTATTTGTTAAAATTGACGATTATTTCAGAGGATACAAGTCATGAACTATTCCACATGTTCCCAGCACACCTCTGTTCCTGGCTTCTCGAATGAAAAGCGGTGGACAAGTTCATCGGCCTACACACTGGAAAGTTATCAGAAGAATAGTTTTGGAGTTTTGGAATTTAATTTGCGACACTCTCAGCTGCAATGCCTTTCAATGTGGTTCAGGTGCGGAGTTCTTTGCGTCAGTTTTTCATCTTCCTCTCATCCTCTCGGTGTACCCTTCTCTCCTTTCTCCTCTGTGACTCGATTCATTTTGTTCGATCACTGCTGCCCTCTTATTCCGTATGTCCGTCTCGCCAGTGTTTTATTTCGCTCTATTTCTTTGGTGGTCCATATCTTCTCTTTTCCGACCACCACGCTCCTCCATACAATTCCGCCGCTAAATCCGAGCGGCTGCATTCGGCGCGGTCGCATTGTGCATTCGAGGCTCGTTCAGTTATTCAAGTAACGGGGAGCAGAGTTATTTGGGATTGTCACTCACAGAGCCGGTCGGCCATTTATTCCTTCGGGGAATCCGGGCGCACGTCGCCTATACCCGGGTCCGACGTATACCCGGACAATCTGTCTCCAGTGTACCATCGAACGTATATCGCGAAATAGCTCGTTGTGGCATTATCGATAACACGCGAGACCTACGGCGTTGTTTACTTGTTCGATCAAATGCACCGCCACGCCGAATCGAGCAAGGGCAATATTATTGGCTTTTATTACCTAACGAACGGACCGTATTATTTTAATCAGCCTCGATTGGCAGTGATGGAAAACATCAATATACCCCACGTGGGAACAGCTTGCTGGCCGCATAAAAAACTCGAATTGATCATTTTACGACGGAAGAGAGGGAACATTAAGTACTAAGTGATTATTTAAAATGCCATTAAAAAATACGGAATGTGCCACAAAAATTCTCTCAATTTGAAACAGTCAACTTCAATTGTTTTGCAATAGAAAAAGGAACTGAGAAACAATGATGATTTACTGTTGTACACAATGAAAATAACTGCACAAATAGGGTGCGGGTCGAATATCACTCAGTTCAAAAACCGGCAGTTAAAAAACAGACAGCCGATAATCTAAAAGTCGACGATCCAAAAAATTACTATTCGCGTGTCCATGTATTTTTTATGTATCGGCTTTTCGACTGTCGGTTTTTGATTGGTCGATTTTTCGAACCGCACCCCACAAATACATTGTAACGATTTTTTTTAATTAATGGGATGAATGTACTGACAAAAGAACACCCATAGTTAAATTTACTATATAACATATTTGGGAAAATATATCTAAAGCCACTATGAAAAATAGTTAAATTTACCATTTTCGTAGTTGATTTTACTATAATTTTATTAAACCAACTACCTCCTCATAGTTGTTTATCATGCACAGTACTTATTTCGCACCTATGTTCATAGTCATTTTTTTGTGAGTGCTGGTAAATAAAGAAATGATTACATCCCTGGTAAAAATGAGATAGTACTTTTTGCACAAAGGGCGTGAAACGTTCGTTTTACGCCCCCAACGGTGACTAAGGACTCGAGGGCCACATCTCCACTAGGGTGCAATTTAAAGTTGTCGTTTTCTATTGCGTCCCACCATTATCATCATATATTGAAAAGTAAAAACTGATAAGAAATCATATTGATCGGTTTTTATTTCACGCTCCCCGAATCGAAAACATTTTGTTGTAAAATTCTTGTATAAAATTTTTATTTACCATGTTAAAGGTATATAAGGGAAATGGAGAAATTTCTACCAGGGATGCGCAGTTAAAATTTTAGATATTTTTTAACAGCGTTTTGTTCAGTATGAATTGGTCCCAGGGTTGTTTAAGGAGTCATCAGTTTCGCTATGTGAGCAGACCCTGCCGAAGACACGAGAGTCAAATCATAAATAAATATAACAAAATAAAGGATACTGCTCACTCACCTATACCGCATAAAGCCAAACCAGAAATGCCACCGATCCTTAGTCATGGTCATCGTGACACGAACTAACTCATATTTATCAACCGCGTTGATATTTATACAACGTCATGCAGGCAAGCCAAAGTACACAAAAAACAAAACAATTGAAAGATTCCCTCCATTTCTTATTTTTCTTTATATTCTTCTAAGATACCGATACCTATATCCAAGGTTCCGTATATTAAAACGCACCATTACAAAGTGTATCCGATTATTTGTAAAATGAAATTGATTCTATATAAGTGAGGTTTAGTAAACAAAATACTTCCTTGTTTAAATGATTTTAAAAACTGTACATAACAATACTAGGAAGATGGAATAAAACGTTTACTATAATTATAAGCTTTTCTTAAATGTTTTTAATACACGAAAAGTTGGTAAGGAAAACCAACTGCGGATTGCTTGGAATTGTTTAGTTGGGAGAACCAATTAAATTTAAAAAAATCTAAATTTCTTGTCCGCTTAAAACCTAAAATTATAAAAAGAGTGATAAGTGTTGCCAAAAACACAGTAACAAAAAAAAGAAGCATGAAATCGTTAGAGTTAAAATTATTTAAATACGTTGAAACTGCAAAATACCATTCAATGATCTGGCGCCTACTTTCCGATTTCTACCATTTTCTAATGCGATTTAGTACTTGATAACAAGTGACTTTACCTCCAAATACAGCCCTTTAACTTCACACGCTTTCTAGATATATCTGGTTTTATTATTTCCTGAAAACAATTTGACTTCGCTCCTAAATAAATTTAAAAAAATTCACATAACATATTTCGTCCGAAAAATTCTTCATTTTTAAAACACAAGTAAATTTTAACAATTTTTTTGGTTAAAACGCATTTCTTTTATTTAAAAGTGAAAAAAATCCCTGTTCCCCAAACTTTTTCATGATTTTTATTTTTTTTTTTTTACTTTAAATATCAAGTTTATTGCATTTATTAAAACAAAAAAAATCCCCCTCCAAGGGCTTGCACCCTCAAACATCATAGTTAAGCAGAGGAAAAAATATAAAAACAAATCGACAGAGCAAATTTCGTCGGAAAAATTCTCAGATTATCAACAGAAATAAACAATTTAAATCTGAGCTATTTTTTATGGACAAAACGAAATGTTTCTGTATCAAACCGAAAACCCCGGTTTTCCAAAATATTCGTATTTTTTTTTACTTAATGCGTAAAGTTTGTGTACTTTTTATTATATTTTTGCACACTGGTTGATTTTATGATAGAATCATTTTAGGTACATTTGTTTTTATAATACAGCGAATGGTTTGAAGCATTCTTTACTTTTTTTCATTTTGAGGTGATTCCAATTTTAATCACAATCTGTATTTATTGACTGCAAAAGGTTTAGCAAGTATTTTAATGTTTTGATTATTTAAAACGTTTTTACTTTTATCAATTATTAATATATCAACTATTTCAATGATACAGTCTTGATTTGTATAATCTAGATACATTATCTAATAATAGTTGTGTTGAAAATCTATGATTATTTCTTTGAGTCCTGCTTCACACAATTCAAGCGCCCTATCGATACCACCAAAAGTGGTACCAAGGTTGTAACACATAAAGTGGTTAGAACTAAAATGTATCTACTTAAAATAGTAGATTGTCCAACTAGGGAGCAAAATAGGTGTTTTCCGACGAGTGCGAGTTTGACGCCCAAACGAAGGGAAGACGGCATTACGTATGAGTGTTGTTGCCCATACTGTTTTCTCGTACGAGAAAGTGCAATTTTGCTCCCGCGACATAAAGAGCAAAATAGTATTTTGCGCTCAGAATGCGAGAAAATTATTTGACTTGCCGATATCTTTATTTTGCTCACTAAGGAGAGAATGTGCTATTTTGCTCCCCCAATATAGGGCGCAAAATAGCTTTTTGCGCACCAAGTGTGAGAATAGTATATCATGCATTAACGGTGCAATTACCGATATTCGACGAGGGCGAGATCGATTTTTCACCCGTATTCCATAAGATATTTTTTAATACTACGAGGGCGTGGGGCTCGATAATTTAAGCCCAAATATTTTACTGCAGGGCGCAAAATCGAATTTTGCTCCCGGGGTGTCAAAACTGTTCTTTTTCTAATATTGTTTTTCATAATTTTCCATCGTCGTTAATAATTAAATATCTAAGAAACTCAATTTATGAAATATTCTTTTCAATTTTAAAATATATTGAATGCGTAGGCAGTTTCACTGTTGTAATTTTGATTTTCATAAACCTGCTTAGAAATTCATAATCAACGAACAACGAAAAAAGCTGATACTCCCAAAAATATAAAAATCAAAAGAGTTCAGATACGAGATTAGCAACCCAAAACCCGTAAAAACTAAAATTTTCTTATTGTACATGATTAATTGTCATAAACTATCTCTATAAAGAAAATCGTTATAGTTTAATATTACAGTATTTATAATTATTTCAATAATCATTGTCACTAGAATATCACAAATTCATCTAAGATTTTTAAAGTTATGTACATTTGTACTCAAATGATTATTTACATATCACAAAGGGCCGATAAATACCAAGAATTTGGATTATACATTTTAATAAATTTAAACGGTCGAAAATAAACTAATTATTTAACAATGGTTTTATACAACGTTCTACTAAGAACTCTTCGAAGTTAAGAATGTTTCGTTGTTCTTTAACGCTACATCCCAGTTTAAGTTTTTGAGTTGTTTAGTAAATTAAAAACTAAATTAATTTTTTTCGTAATTGAATTTATTTATCGTGTCTAGGGCAAGAAAGCCATTATCCCTGCTGAAGAGCACAAAATGACATCCTGATACGAAACGCATTTTCACAATAGTTACATTTGTAACCGCTAGAGGTTAGTTTTCCATTTAATATTAAGCCTAATTACTAGTGAATTCCAAATTTGACATATAAGATTATAAAGTAACGCGCTTGCAGTTACGCCTTTATTATTTAATTATTTTTGTACTCAAATCTTTATTTACGTATTATAAAGAACCGATAAACACCAAAAATAGTTTAAAACATACTTTAATCTTATCGAAAAGATTATTTCAATCTTAGTTATATATAATATTAATAGTATTTCAATCTTATATACGCCTGCATAAAAATAGTTAATCATTTCATGTGGAGCCATAATCTCAACATAAATCGAAGACCATAATTTAATTAAATCGACGTAACGTACTTCATTAATCGAGCTTCATTATCATTCATTACATTTAAATGGAAGTTATATTTGTCATGAAGACTAATGTACTTTTATCTGTATTTGTTATTTTAAGTGCTATACCGCGCTTAATTCATCTTTTGAAATCCTTTTACTACATGCTGTTAAGAACTCTCTGTAATTACAGAAATTCTTTTCACGTGAAATTACGACCACATTTTCTTTACAGCAACAGAATTGTTAATAAAACACCAATTTACGCGAGAAATTGTTTTAAACAAAGTTAAACGACGCCCTCTTCCTCTTTATTTCTTTTGGTATAAGTTTAGTGTGTAAACTAAAAGGAAAACTTTTCGCATTTGGCACTATACATAATTTTGTTATTCCTACAAATGAACCAGTCACATAAGAAAATGGGACTTGATTATTTAGTAATTTATTTTGAAATCTGCGGTCGTAAATTCGGCTTACTTTTTCAAATATTCTTTTGAAATAATTTTGTAAATCCTCATTTTAATATGCAAATTTTTACAATGCGTTCCGTCGTTAGATAAATATTAATTAAAATAAATGAAGTTCTTGCTTTACTAAAATGCTTGAAATACAGGGGAGATATTTCGCATAGGTAAATAATTCCTTTAATTATACAATATCATTCTTTATCCTGCTTTTCGTG
This sequence comes from Trichopria drosophilae, assembly GCA_030407085.1. Taxonomy (NCBI): domain Eukaryota; kingdom Metazoa; phylum Arthropoda; class Insecta; order Hymenoptera; family Diapriidae; genus Trichopria; species Trichopria drosophilae. Next base: position 188,085,989 of record CM059582.1, read on the forward strand.
AGTATATCGCGGCTTACAATTGCGGTTTCATTTCGGCCCCTCGGGCGACTAATGTGATGAATGGCTCGTGGATTCTACTAGTCTGGTGAAGTATGCACTAGATGTCGGAAATATACAACTGTAAAACCCAAGAGCATACGATTCACTTCGATAATTTGCGAGTTATCGAAACGATTAGCAAATGGGTAATTGCAAGTATGACAGAGTGTTATTAATCTATGACTTAAATCGCAATTAAACAACAATATTTGCTCATTCATTTATAATTTAAATCAATATGTACATTGCTTTCTCTTTACACTTTGACATCGTCAGAGGTTCTGCAATTTTATATTGCTTCCATACCGAAGAAGAAGAATATTTATTTTCAATAATATAAAACATCCTTGGCCTACACATATACTGTCTGTACAAGTGTGAAGAAGTAAAATAATTTTTCTTCTTAATTTTGTACTAAATTATGAGCTAATATTAGCTAAATTATACTTTAGGACGATTTTATCAGATTTATTACCGTTTCTGATGATATAACAGTTTTATTAGCTGAACAATGGCAGAAATTCACCAAAGAAATTTAAGATTGTTACTATGATTTTAAATGAAATTTAAGTTCCTAATTCTTAAATTTGATAGATACTCTACATGAACATTGATTTAAAAAATGTTATTAAATATATTGATATTTCTTAAATGTAACATTATGCATTTATAAAGTTCTAGATGTCGAATTCATGATACGTCCATAACCTCAAAATTATTATATAGGTTCGTTCTGGTTGCTTACACTTTTTTGGGATATCAGATAAACAATAAATATACAATTAGCATGCAAAGGAATACAATTATATGTGTGGAAAGTGTCGGTAACCAAAACATTGATATAGATTTCAGACAAACTCCTTGTGTCACGAAAAGTTATAGAAATGTTTACTTTAGTAATTAAATTAGATTCGTTCCAAACGTTCATGACGAACTATTTCTAGTCCTACATCTACATTTTTCGTCTTAGTTTATTTGCTTCCAATTTTCAAAAAAAATATTAATATAATTGAAGCCCCTCACTGGCAATCTTAAAAATAAATAAATAAATATATGTATTATACTGTAATTAACTAATACATATTATAACATATTATATAACAATAATATATAACAATACACATTTTTCTACCGGCCTAGGTTGAGCTGTTTTTTAAGTCGATTTAGAGGGTGCGGGTCGAAAAACCGACAAATCAAAAAGCCGACATGTCGAAAAACCGACAGTCAAAAAACCGTCAACCGAAAATCCGACAATCGAAAAGCCGAGAGTCAAAAAACTGACAGTTCAAAGAATGACTGTCCTCCAGACGATGTGTCTATTTTTTTATGTGTCGGCTTTTCGACTGTCGGTATTTTGACTGTCGGTTTTATGACTGTCGGCTTTTTGATTTGTCGGTTTTTCGACCCGCACCCGATTTAGAGACAACTCGATCGAAATCGGTCGATATTTGGTCAAAATAAAGTCGACATGACCTATACAAAACTAATCGGTCAATTGTTGGTGAATATTTGGTCAATTTTTTGCACAAATCGACCGTTGACTTTCGAATATTTTCCAAAATCGACCAATTAAATTTTGGGTCAACTTCCGGTCGACTTTCGAGAAATGAACCAAGTATTGACTCAGTCAAAAAACCATTATTCGGTTAATTTTCAGTCAACTTCACAAAAGTCAAGTGAAAATCGACCAATGAAAATTTGGCGTCGACTCACGGTCCGATTATCGACTAATAAAAAAAATACCTTTCTATATATTTTGGATCAACTTTATAAAAGATAGCTGAAGGTCGACTAATTAAATTTTAGATCAACTTACTGCTGAATTTTACCAAATCGACCGATTTTAGACAAAATGAAAAAACCGTTGTTCGGTCAATTTTCGTTCAACTTCGTAAAAGTCAAAGTTTGGCGTCGACAATAAGAAAGTACCTTTCGGTCGGTTACATAACACTTACTCTTTCATAAATACGGCATTATATATGTTTCTGAAAAAGTCGACCGAAAGTTGACCGAAAGTTAATCGAAAATGTCTCCGGCCCTCGGTTAATTGTTGGTAAATTTTGAGTCAATTCTTTGCACAAATCGGCCGTCGATTTTCGGTCGAATTTCGATCGACTGCAGTAGATAAGATTCCAAACCAATTGGTCATTTTATCAGAATCGGCATGTACTAATCACATTCGAATGCGTAACGTCGCAAATTTTACACTGTTTATTTTGCGTCATTTTAGTGCGCAATAAGATTCATCTTTGCTATTTTAGCTGAGGGAAAACTTAAGAAAGCTATTATATAAATAATTTACGAAGTGTGAGTGTTTAAAGAAACAGATATTTATACTCTTTCTGATGTCTGTATGAAGGTGTTTCCCATTTACTAATATTTTATTAAGCTGTTGCATCAAGTACACAAGTCAACAAAAACGATTGTCCTGGATATTGTTGGGAAGCTGTGGGTCATTTCCGACGTAATTTTGTGCGTAGAATCCAAATCCGAAGTCATAATTGGTCCATCATATCAGAATTTTGAGATCTTTAAGGTTATGTACTGAAAAAACACATTTTTTTTGCTATGTATGAGGTTATGTATAGGATGCAATAATTGTTCTGGACCTTCTTTATTATTTGCATCTTCTGTCAGTACTACTACCCTAACCATTCAAAATAGGCCCATTTTAAATTATGACATTGGTTCCAAAAATATCAGCGGTCACATTACCACTTTAAATGTCTACATGTTTTTACTTAATAATTTCTCTTGAAAATTTGTTCTTAGATGTTTCTGGGTTCGCTGAGAACAAACATAGAGATTATCATTTGCGAGATGGTGGATTCAAAATGGCATATTAAAATAGATAAGAAATTACATTAATATAATTTCGTGTATTGTAGTTTATCATTTTGAATTTATCAAATCGCCTGTTGCGAAACTTTCAAAATCAAATTTGAGTTCGTTATTAGCAACATGAAATACCCACAAGTACACGTTTTCTGAGCAAAATAGTAATGTCAACATTTTTTACTAATTTTCGAATCATCATGTACTAATTTTCACAAAAATTTAATAGACGATCATTTTGTTTAAAAATATATATATTTTTAAAAACTTTTAACTTATATAGCTTCAAATAAAAGTATTGATGGAAATCTGTATTAAATTGAAGATGACCAAAAAACATTGTTGCATCCTTACGTGACCTCAAAAATAGAAAAAATGGGTTTTTAGAATACCTAACCTCAAATATTCCAATTCCTGACGTGATGGGACACTTCTGACTTCGAATTAGATTTCTACACACAAGAATATGTCGGAAATGACCCACAGATAAGTAAACAAATCTACGTCTGTCAACGCATAAAGTAATTTAAAGTTAATAATTCGCAATAGATACCATTTTTCATTTTAGCGCTAGAAATGTTACTCAAGTTTTAAAATACAGATAATATCGTATTATTAACATTCCAATATATTAATTATGTGCGAGATAAAGTTGCTGCAAAAGGATACTACTGAAAACGAACATCTTTAATAAACTAAAACATGCGAATAATTGATAGGGAAAACGATTTCCGGAACATTGGAAGCTTATTAAAATTACTTCCTTTCCTTCTTAGTATCCTGTAGCACCGAGAAACCATTGACGAATGCTGATTATTGTAATCATTACCCCTTTATCACATAATCTTAATCGAAGTACCGTAAAAATGAGGAAATCCAATTTCAAAAGGATCAACGTAATTCGAACGTTAACGTCGCTTCCGCGCATTACGCTTTAATCTTAACGCCGCACTAACTCCAACGATCTCAGCTAACGTGTCGACAACGTGCTATTTCTTCCGAGTTGATTAAAATCTAATCGTAACTTGCATTCCAGTAGCACTGTTTAGTAGCTTTTGTTTTGCTTTTATTCATTTTATTTATTTTTTTTTCTATCGCTTTGGGAAGAGACACGCGTACGAGATCGTATTCCCGCAGTCGAAAAAAGCTTTGCGAGTGAAATGGTAAATTAGCTAGTATAGTCGCACTGGTCGCGATTCACGGGTCGTGTCGACTGACACTAGGACCGGTTCTGGTGTAGGTACGCATCGAACACAAGCGTGAGAACACCGCCAATCTAAATAGCCTCGGGAGAGACCGTACGTGACCAAAATACGCAAAAGTGTTGGTAGGAACGGGAAGTACAGTAAAACTTCGACACTTAAAGCCGCCGACTTGCTTAGGACTGCTCCCGTAGGAACACTTTCGGCTGACTCCTGCTGGAGTCAAAAGTGTCGGGCGACCTTGTCGCCTCCTGTAAATCTTGCTACTCACGCGAATTCCGTTGCTCTTTTTATCTTCCTTCCACTTTTATTTAGTACATTTCGCGTTTTGTTCAAATTAGATTTGACCCTGGCTGGCTTTGTGGTTTATGGTCCTGGAACATTTGCAAGTGACAGGAGAGGTCGTTAAATAACAGATGGAGTTTCTCCAATATGATTGTAAAACCATGGATTGAATGTGGTTACAGTGTTACGATCGTGCATAATGAATTGCACATCAAGAAAATGTATTTGTGTTGGAATCAATTATTTTATCCTTGGTCATCTCTTTTTTAATTCTATATTTAACTACCAATAGATAGATAAAGGAAATGGATAGTGGAACCCCAAAAAAAGCACTTTCCGAATGTGATGACAAAAGTAGTGGTTTCTGTTTAAAAAATTACATTAACCTTTAAATAACCTTGAATACAACGGTCAAGGTCATTATCAAGGTCTTAGTTGAATCAGCCCTTTCATACAGAGTGCCTTTTTTTTAAACATTTTTATTTAACCGCGTTGTTTCGACGGCTTTGGCTGCCCAAGATAAAATTGACTACCCTGTATATATACAAGGTCATTGTGAAGGCCATATTTGTATTCAAGATTATTTAAAAGTTAATGTGATTTTTTAAACAGGAACCACTACTTTTGTCACCATATTCAGAAAGGACGGAAAATTCGAAGTCCTAAATGATTATTTATAATTCTTTAAAATGACCTTCAGAAGGTCAAATGTGGAAAGTCGCAATATTTTAAAAATTAAGTGTTTTAAAGAAAAGTGTTTCGGATAAAAGTTGTTCAGGCTATCTTCCTACATTATCGATGTTGACCTTGCGGTCTATTTTCAACGTTATATGAAGGTTAAAGTGTGTTTTTAATGATAACCACTACTTCCAACGTCGGATTTGAGAAGAGCAAGATACTTTACGTCCGATATGAGTATTTATAACTTCTTGAAATGTCCTTGAGAAGCTCAAAAAAATTTCAATTATTATGTAAGATAGACTTATTTTATCAAAACCACATGATTTTGAGTATAAATGTTACAGCTTTCTGCATTTGACCTTCTGAAGTTCATTTTGGTTTTACACATTTTGGAGTTATTGCCGATGAATGTTGAAGGAAATTGCAAATTGAAATTTTTATAAAGTATTTAAATTACTACATCCCAAAATCGTAAGGATTCTCGTATTATGATATATTTTCAAACTTTTTGTTTTAAGAATATGTGTTTTGTTTTAATTTCGATATATCGTTTGTGTTTTAATTCGTTGATATGTGGAATAGCATAGATATCTTTGTTTTTAAACCCTATATTGTTGAAAACAAATATTATATCGAAAATTTAAAAAGATTACCAATAATTGTAACAAATTAGATATATATTCATATATTATTTCTAATTTAGCATTACTAACTAAGAATTTACAGTTAAGAACTGTATTAATTTTATAAGTGTTTTCTTTTAATTTTAATTACCTTGGCTAACTACGTCTAATAATATGTTGGTATAAAAGTGCAATCTGCTTTTTTTTGTTCGCAGAATTTTTTTTTGTTTAGCTAAATTTTAATAAACATAGTAAATGTGATAAACCTGTCTGTTTTGATTGACTTATCATATATTGACTTATACAATTAAGATCAGCATCGTACTCCACAATAAAATAAAACAAATACACTATTATTTTTCGATGCTAATAAATGTTTCAAACATGAAACAATTAATAATGGGATTTTGTCAAACCTGAATAAAGATCACCTAAATAAATACATCGAATTGCTGACTTGTGCTTAATAATACATTTTTCGCTCTGGGTCAAAAGAACATCCGGAGAAGAATGTGAAGAACGTAAAGTACACCTTAACATCATGCCACTTTAAAAATCTTTTTCGCTCTCTTCACTACGGTTATTTTCAGCCTTTCTGCGCATTCTCATAAAATTTCCTGACATTTTAAATCTTTCTACTTTCGTGTTTACCTTTGCATTTACATGGCAGTCTCTGTCGACAAAAAATAGTGTTCTGTGGAATTATAGAATCTAAAAATAATGTGTGAATTATACCTGTTTCTTCTCTTCTGTTTTGACTGTAAATACATATAAACCTTTTTTATATTACGTGGATTTAGCAGGGTTGTAATCGCAATTATGAAACACGTATCAACTTACAGAAAACGTTCAGCAAACACATAAGGAGTGTTATTATGTGCGTATTAAACGAAAAGATATATCGAATGCTAAAATTATAAATTAGTGCTGCAATGAAATATTATTTTATAATATTGATTTTTTGTATTTTGAAATTAGCTGCATTTATTCGTATATATCAATGTCATTTGAAGACCCCATTGTCATAACTTCACATAATGTACTCGTAATGTCGATATTGATTGCTCGAATTATGGTTTCCTAATTTTTCCAGATGCGGGCCGAAAAAAACAAGAGATCAAGAAGACGATAGGTAAATACAATCGAGATTCATAAACTGACACATCGACAAGCAGACAGTCATTTTTTGAAGTGCGGGTTTTTTAACAGTCGATTTTTTTACCTGTCGACTCTTTGATTTGTAGGTTTATCGACCCGTACCGGCCTCTCTTTGTATTCCAAAATATTAAAAGTTCCGTGGCATGTTCGTTAATTATGGATGACATATGAAATACAGAGATTACTCTGTAAAAATGTTAGTGAACCACAAATAAAGAGTAAATATTTATGTTTTGGGTCGCCTTAATAATAGTGCATTGTGAGATTTTCCAATTTTTTATATGCTTTTAGGTCTCTATTGTGCTAGGTTATTGATGATTTATAGGTAATCGAAGCTTTTGGGGCTTTTTTAAATGTTTTTCGAGGATTATCGATAATTTTGATTCTGTGTGATTTTGAAAGACCATTAAATCATAAAGAAGTGATTATTTAGAGGTTATTTAGAGGTTATTATTGAATTATCTTTTCGATAAAGTTTAAGGTAAATTATATACCATTTCACATTATAAACTTTATATGATAATGTTTAAATGTAACAAAAGTAATGCAGCAGATGTTTGAAAAGGTTAGTATATTAGTATATTAGTAAGTTAGTAGGTTAGTAAAGTGTACTGTACTATCTTATATATACCTATAGGGTATTTCTTGATCGTTATTCAAACGCCTTCCTATCAATTACTTTTGATATTTTTAGATGATTCAAATTTAACCTACATATGAATACAAAAGTGCATTTTCTAATTTAAGAACTAATTAATTGTTAATCAAAAATGAAACCAAATTTTCTTAATATCGGTTTTCAAATAGTTCATGAAGGTTTATCTAAACACAATCGATATTAAAAGGAAAGGCAACATATAAATAATGACATAAAAGTCATATAAATAGTTTGTTAAAAATCTCTTATTAAGATTATATATCAGTATATTATTTTAATATTTATCCGATTTTTACATAAAATAAACTTTCATTTATTGAAAAATATTATCTAGTATATATTAATTAAATAATTAATAATATTCAATTAATAAGATTTGAATTATATGAACATTACGAGATACGAAAATACACGTTACTTAAATTCACAAAAACTATCATTCAACTTTCTCATGTGATCATATTACGCATACGATATGTAACACTGAGATAAATAAATGGTTTTATTTTTAAATAAATATTGTTTCCTTTATAATCGTTTCACTGCTTGTGCTCATTTTTCCTTTTTGTCAAGTCTCCAGTTTGTTTGGGAAGTCATAAGAAATCATTTTTAATCTGTTTTCTCAAAATTGAGATAGTTCGCAAAACAACAACATTCCTTTTCAATAGATAATTAAAGATAGAAATAAATATTTAACCTTTTTGTACTGCATTTATTTTACACTACAAGGGGATGAATACTACCTAAGTACAGTTGTCTTAAACTATACAGATTGATTATAGATATTTAAAATTCCTAAGTATTCTTTAAATGCGTTTGTTTGATTACCACGTCATGTTTGATTTGATTTGAACCTTAAACTGAAAATGGTCGTACTTTATATTTTGTAACTTTAATTAGTTTTAAAAAATTGTAACTTGCGCATATATGAACTTCTGAAACCAGACCTAGCAGCTTGCGAATTCAAACATCTCAATGCTTAGCCACCTAGTAATAAGACGTAGTTCTACCAATAAGAAAAATGGAAAAGTGACGCAAAAATTTGAAATAAATTCTTGTGTAATGTTGACTTAAATAAATAGGACACTATAGGAATTCAGTATTCGAGTCATGCAAAAAGTATACAAAATCTATATACTTTATAATTTTTATTTTCTTTGATTGTTCATACTATAAATTTCATTTAGGAAAGGTAATATTTACAGTTGAACATTTTATAAATATTACAAGTTGACTATTCTAACTTTGCGGAGTAAAAGAATACGACAATCAAATATTTAATAGAACTAATAAAATATTTAGTAAATTTAATCACAAGTTCAAGCATTTCAATTACATGGACTAAAAGAATATGCCTTTTAAATATTTAATAGATCTAACATAATATTTAGTAAATTTTACCAAATATTCGACTGTTTTAACTATACGGTAAAAACGATTGTGTCGTTCACATTTTTTATTCAATTTTCTTTTCAGTGAAGGTGACAGAATTATTGAATGATGATGGTATCATAATCAAGTCACAGGTTATTGAAAAAGTTAAGGTTATTTAAAATTAAATATTAAACAATACAAATTAAATCAATGAAATTAATTTGTTTTCATTACCTTGGATCAATCGATAATAATTTAAGAGACGTCTGAAGGATAGGACCGGGAATAGATAAAAGGTGCTCAAACCAGGACCATATGTGTTTTCAGGTGACCTGTACAATGCTGCATCAAAATTCATAATAAACAGCATATAAATTTATATTTTTTTAATTTAATAATTCACAAAAGGGCTCATTTTTCTGTCTTTGTGCATATGTTTCATTGTTGTCATTGGTTGGTATAGTTCACGAGCAATAACGCAAGTACTCGTATAAGGGTAAATGATTATGAGCACCCGTAAGAAGAGACTTTGATGTATCATCTTTTATTGTACATCTTTTTTAAGTCATGATAGCTCCATTACCATATACATAAGCTCGACGTTGTTTGAGATGTATGTGATATAGTATACATGCACTTTCTGCACGATCGGGACGGAAGTTGGTCAGGAACGAAAATATGTTCACGTAAGATCTTGATGTTAGGACGTGAATGCAAATTAAATGTACATTCAAAGCGGAGTTCTCATTTCGTATTCAACGTAGTATACAAACATTTGTAAACCTAAAATGAAGGTTCTGCATGCTTGATTGTTCAATGGGCGATCTGGAGTCCTGAAAGTGCAGAATGAACGTAATGCGGTAACTGGTCGATCCACCGAAAGTGCTGAATTCAAACGGTGTATATTCAACGTAGTCTACATATTTTACGAAAGAATTAATTTTCACTCATTAAATATTGAACATTATCTTGCGAAACTTTTACTACGACTTTAATAGGAAAACCTTTAAACTTTTTTTAGAATTATTTAAAATTTGAAATGATATGTATTATATCTGTTATACGTAGCATCAAATTCTGATTTTAATCACTCAATAGTGATTTTTGTATCAAGGGCGTAAAATGGAGCTTTACGCCACGACAATAGAACCCGAGAGACCGCAAAGCTGGCTCGAGGTTAATGAAGGTGAAAATTCTATTCCTGAGATTCAAACATTGTTTTTTGATGCAGTATACGTAAAATATTTTACGCCTCGATTTCTGGGCCTAAAATTCCAATTTCACGCCTACTGCATAAAAAAATCTTTAATAATACAACAAAGGTTTTCGATATTCAAAACGGATACATGTAACAGATTTAAATATTTGTGCAGTGTCACAAAAACGTATACCGTTATCCTCAGTATATCCTCAAAAAGTGTCCAAGTGGACGTGGTTTTAAATTGATACAATAACCTAACAATAAGTATCATTAAGTAGATAGGATAATTCATACCCAAAATATTAAGTCGCTCTTTCTAGAGTTTTCATTTTACATTTTTATTTCAAGTGGGATTAAAAAAATGTCACCTATTGAAAGGAATCAAAGCGTATTCTCATAATAATTGAACTTGAAAAGTATTCATTTTAACTATTTTTTACACCAATTTGAAATAGAATTTTATTACTGAAAAAAAAAACACATTAGCTTCCAAAACGTTATAAATTTCTAATTTTTCAGAATCTATCCAGATTTTTCGGTTTACTCAGAAGAAAATAATATAATTATGTTTTTTAAGAATTTTGGTTTCAGATACATTGCGAGCTGCATCACCTTCGCCAGTGATGAACAACGACGAGATGCACTCTTCAGCAGCAGATAATTCCGTCACTTTTATTTATTTAAAAAAAAAACATTTGTGCAATATCTTGAAAGATGTATTGAAATATACTAAATGTTCAAAGAAGCTATGTTGTTTTTTTTCTATTTTAAAAATCTTGTAAAACGGTAAGTTTTTAAGTTTCTAATTGGGATTTCCCCTTAAAGGGTTTCTGTACCAGAACTTTGATAAAATCGAAACGCATTTTCTTTTATTTAAAGGTACGTTATAGCCTCAAAAACTCTTTTCGTGATTGTGTAGTACTTGAGTAAAGCTTCATTATAAGCCCAATTAAAAATTAAAAAATAAAAAAACAAAACAAACGTAAGTTGGCAAAATATTGAATGTTATCCATTTTGTGCGAAATTGATTCACCATTATCATTTTAGAAAATTTTGCATAGTAAGCAACTAACACCACTATAGACTAAATAAATACTTTAAAACTTAAAAATTTTTATAATTTTGATGAAATTCGCTAAAAATATTATTACCTTGGTCCTCCATATTGGATACAGCATTTTGAATTTTGGAGGAACATAATCGGATTCAAAATTAGCGATCTCAGAAACCTCTACACACCAAGTTTCGTTAAGTTAGTTGAAGTGATAACGTTTGATTCAACAGACTTGAAAATTACACATTTTTGTTACAATATCATAAATTTTCAAGTCGCCATTTTGAATTTTTATTGTAATCTGCTGTACAATTATTAAGTTTCAATAGTTTGTGCCATTATGTGCCATTTTATTCATTATAAAAATTACGATTTCTTAAAAAAATATTCATTTAAAAGAAATTTTGGTTTTTCCACACTTTTTTTACAATAAAGCCGCCATACTGGTTTTTGTATGTGAACAAAAATGAGGGTCCGACCGCGGCATCTTATAAAACGCACCCAAAAATGTAATAAAACGGTATTCACATATTTTACGTGAATTTTTTCTGCATATGTCATTATTTCAAAGTACAGCTATGATTTCAGGCTTTTTCGGCGTTAATGGGTAGACGTGTATATTAATATTTAATTTAGTCCAGACGAAAATTTCAATAAATTCTTAAATACTACGGCTTTAAGGTCCAACTACCTTAATGCTTCACAAAATTTTGTCAAAAATTGTAAATTGAACATGAATGTATATTAGTCGATAATTAATACACTTAGTTTATCTATTGAGAAGTATCTGTAACTTATGATTAGAGGCTCATTTGACATAAAAAAAGTCCCTTATAATCTTTCAGATAACCAAGTACACCTTCAAAATTAAGAAAAATCGTCTGCAATTAGGATACCAATTTTATTTTTATTTTGTAGTTTCTGTCATAAATTGAAGAGAAGGCAAAAAATTGAAACTTATCAAATAAATTTTATTAGTATTTTTTTTAGCCAAAATATAATATGCTAGATATATTCGATGATGTGTCAATCGAACGTTAAATTTTCCTGTTACTAGACGAATTTTACAAAAGAAAATATGGAAATGGATTCATTAATTCCGTTACTCAAAATATTCTATATTACCCAACAAAATCTGATAGTAAATATGCAAATCTTTGTTAGCAATGTATCACCTTCTTAGCTTTTTGATCGCGTAAATGTCGGACATCTTTTAGCATTCTTCCGTAGAATGGTCGGATAAGATAATATTCCACGTCGTTACTTTCGTATCTCATTCATTTTATTGCCGTTTCCCTCGTTCAACCTCTCTTTATTTTTTCACCCTCGGATACTTCCACCACCTTTATTCTCGATATAACCATACGCATTGAGAAATGACTGCTCCTGGGAGGATGAAGCGACAACGGGAAAAGGGAATGAAGATTCGCGTGAGTTCAGTCGGAAAAGCGCAATCTCCATTTCCGTGTAACCTCTACCACTTGACTCTATCGTTTAAAAAAAAAGAAGATTTTCTAGAGTAATACATTTCCGAGAAATCGGTGAATGGAAGAAGCCGCAAAAGAACGGGGTGACTGCTTTAGGGTATTTCGACGTTTTTCCGAGTACTATATTCCTCGGCATCCCGCATACATTCCTTGGAGGACGAGTGCACTGCTTTGAAACCAACCGAACAGTTCGTAGACCACGAAACTCGACTTCAAAGAATCGGGATACGTTTGAACCTTAGGCAATAGGAAATTGTTGGTGGTAACCTACGATCATTCAGTCCGACATCCTTGGAAATCGTTATCAACGGTTCAGTCATTTGAGAAAACGCCCCGTCCGATAACGATCCATTGTTTTCTGACCTGGAAATCGCTTTGAATTTTCCTGTCAGTGTACATTACCATAGATATCGGATCTGTGGTCCAGTTGGAAATCTACTAAGTTGTTACTTCGAATAATCAAAAGTTTTAAGTTGCTTCTTTGTGTATCAATATCTTCTTTTTCAATTGACTATTCGGGAAACAAATATTGTGTAGTGATATTGTCAATGAAAAGTGTCTCGGCAAAAGATACTCTGAAAGAAAATTGACCAGAAGTTCTGGCTGGCTTACTTGATACTGCCCAGATTTCTTGGCAGAATCTGCCCAGAATCTGGTGAATGAATAAGGTTATACGTGACAGTGCGAAATCGTTGCCGGATTCTTAGTGATAATTTATACATTATACAACTATATTTCTTAATGCTTTTCGCGATTATAAACTTTGTACATTTTGTTTCATATCAATCGGATAAAATTATCATATTGAAATAGCCCAAACAAAATAAGAACAAATTTGAGCACGATCCGGTGTCGAATATTGTATTATTTTGTTTGGCTTTTTCGAACATGATAATTTCATCCGATTAGTTTGAAACAAATTACACGCAGTTTATAATCGCGAAAAGTATCAAGAAATATAATCGTAGACTCATTTCTGTCAAAAATTACATTTTTGGTCTGACTATAGAGTGAAATCAAGAAGAGCAGTTGCTCGTCGTGCCAAGTTCGTAATTTTCATACGTGGAGGCAAAATGATAAAAAATGAAAGTGATCGAGGAACATCGTCCCATTTAAACGTCTGTTCATCAGATTCTGGCAAACTTTAGCAGATTCTGGCAAACTTTAGCAGAATCTAGCAAACTTTAGCATATTCTCGCCAGAAACTGTCGCCCCTGAGAGCAGTTTCTGGCCAGAATCTAGGCTAGAATCTGCCCACCGGCCAGAAATTATACCAGGTTCTGGCCAATATCTGATCAATTTTCTTACAGGGTAGCAGTGGCAACAAAACAGAGTTATATCAAATATAGGTTAGCTAATGTTGATATTACAAGTTGTTATTGGAAAAACCTGGGTCTTTTATTTTGTAATTTTTATTGCTACAAGATTTCGGGCACACAGAAAACCGAAAATTAGTAAAAAAAAAAATTTTAAAGCAGTATAAAAATGATTGAACTTACTATGAAAAACGATGAAACCTAATTTATAAAATGCAACATTTCATGCATATTGTGTAAAATTTTCAAAAAAAATGTTATGTCAATTTTCAAAGTTGTGACACCAGTAATCGGAAGTGGTTAAAAGATATGGAAATGCGCTTTCTTTCAAACGGTTTGAATTCGTAATTTGGAAAAATCGAATCCATTTTTATTCGCATTGCATTTGTATTTGTTCCTATGAATGGAAAATTTGAATCCATGCGAATTCGTGTTCCATTAACACAGGCTGGGGATGCATTCTTATTCGTTAGTTTGAACTGAGAACTAAAATCATAATGTGAAATCTATTTTGGATTTATCTAAGAATAAAATTCTTAAAAGGAAGGACGTACGAATAGCAATGAATTATAATTTTTAATGTTTGCATCAAATTCCGATTACTGGCAATTTCTCGTTTAAAATTACGAATGTAAACAAAAATAAAAGTGTTTTAAAAAACCTTATATAAAATGTGAAAGAGACTCGTAAGTAAGTGCAGTATTTCATACTGTTTATATCGTTTTGCAAACCATTACGGGCCCTCAAGCATCCGCCAAAAAACGCTTAACTACCTTAATATCTGTTTAGATGAATCTGATATTGGTAAATAATTTCAGGAATCAATTTCAATAAATTAAAGTTGCACAATCCTAACCTCAAAGAAGTCTTCAACATTGAAATCTGAATTAACGTAAAATTAAATGTAACGTTTAGTTCTAGTGATATAGAAATAGTTAATTTACATATTTATTGTAATCCCATGCTTTACTTTTATGAAATGGTTGAATTTCAGCAATTTTGAAAAGTTATAGTCAAAGTATTATACACTTCAAATGTATTCAAAGAATCCAGACAATTTCGAGTCAGAATACAATGTATAAACTCTCCAAGAGAAAATTTAACTCTAGGACATAAGTTAACGACATCCTAAGTCTAATCGTTACGAAACGAAAAACTGAAATCTCATTTGCCGCAAACGATCGTAAAAGATTGTATTCATCGATGATTTATTAAACGTAATTCAACAGACGACGAAGCTCGCACCTAAATGAATATTAAACGCGTCACTTTAATAGCCTAATTTGACACACCTGAAAACACGAAACGCGCTGCCAACGTCCGCGATATGATTTATTAGATTTTCAAATTGCGATGAATGCAAATAGGCGTTTACGATCAGTGGTTTATCGCGATGCTAATGAAGGCGCGTACGAAATAATTAAAAAATTTGATTTACGTCGAGTCGGGCATTTGAGAGTCGCTGGACCTCACATGTTGAGGCCGCCGGCTAACTCCGATCCCGGTAGTTTCCCATGATTGAGATACATAATCAGCGATCCCTCGATCATACCAACTATGCATACGTGGCTGGCCAAGCAACTCAAAAACGTAGACTCGAAAACGCCTCCATTCTCAAAATTGCCGGAGGTGATTCCGTCTCCTTCGTGCGACCTATTTGATTCGTTCATCCTGTTCCTCTTCAGAGGTGCTTATCTCAATGTGCGATTTTGCCTCGTGGTGTTTCGCTTCCAGTCGCTTTTATTTTGTGCGAACGTCTTAAGTTTCGCGCAGCGTGAAATATGAATCGCGAGACGAGATAACGGATGATTTTAGGGGACTTTAGCACAGTTGCGGTTACGAAATGGCTCATGAACAAGATTGTTATCATCCGCGAAACAATGGTCTTGTCGGGCGCAAGATACTTTTGTGTCTTTCCTGATGCTTTTTATCATCTAGATAGGTTAAAAAGTACAGAATCATTGCTTTCTTTGTTCAGGATATGAAAAATCACTCTTGCTTTCTTTGATCCTTTCAAACCATGATTTTGATTATCTCCCAATTCTGCAGGTGAACGGAAAGTAGACAATTTGATTTGTCGTGGGAAGAATAACCAACTTTTATTATTCAAGATTTCCATCACTCATTGAAGACATCGTTGGAGCTTCCAGGTCAAGAGTTAGTTCAGATCAATTTTTGTAAGAATGTGAATTGAAGCACTGTAATTAAAAATCATTGGAACTACAGTACGAAAGTGTCCAACTAAACTAATGTTTATCAGAAAAGATTTAACACAGATCTCTGATGGATCTACAATCACATAGAAATACTGTTATGACAACTGCAAAAAATTATGTGATTTGAAAAATTTTCATGCACGTCACAAAAACAATAATTTCAAAAGTTTATCGAGTTACGCGAGTACTAACTATTGAAATTCGAAACGACGACAGTCTAAATGTACCTAAAAGCACGTTACCGTCGTAATGTTGGGAGACACACGCCCCATTTTTCACGTTTCTATTTTCCGGAACGATCTTCTACAGGATAAGCGCCAAACGTATATGAAGCAATCGTAAAAGACCGGCGTTTACTTTCCTCTCGTATAAAATCGCCATTCCGCGAGCAGACGAGCGAGTAAAACGATGGAGCAATTTTCAACGTCATTTTCCCCCCGTTTCTGAATCGAGTGATTGGAATTGGCATGCCGATAAATCGCCAAGAATTAAGTCTTCATCGCTCCCCTTATCAATATGCAACTTCATTTTCTGGCCTTTCCGAGTATCACCAGCGAAATAGGTGAGATTCGACCATTAATTGGTTGTTACATGGGAGTGGTCGAGACTGACTTCGTTACGATTTGCTGTTTTGATCGGGGACTGTGATTCGGTAAATGGCATTCTGAATTGTTTCCGTGCACTGCGATTCTCTATGAAAAAGTTGCTTTGATTGATGTTCAATTAAGTTTTTTTACCCTGATATAATTAATATGAATGTAGTCGTGGTTTCCTTTAAGTCATTTAAAGTGGAGGGCAACCGAATTTAATAATAATAAAAACGTGCAAGGTAGATGAAAAGTCGAGATGTATCTTAAACGTATAAAAGTGGGGGGAGGGGGGTAGTAAAGTTTATCACTTACAGTAGAACCTCGAGACTTCTAATTTCGGGACTTCTAAGAACCTCGGGACTTCGAAGTAACGTGGTACAAAATTTCCGGCACATGGTACACATATCGATAGCGGGGGAAATGCCTCGTCAACCTACGGTACTGAAAATTGCGCGCTGAAATTAGAAGTCCTGAGCCACTCAATCTCGTGAATTTAGAAGTTCCAAGGTTCTACTGTATTGCTATGTAATTTCTATCACATTGTACATAGATGTATTAACAATGGTTCCTCACACTTTATGCACCGGTATTATCTAATCGCACTGTAAATGGTGACGGTTGTTAATTCATCGGAATATGGCAATATGTTTAGATTACAATAAGACTTTTTACAGCACTTGTCTGATATGGTGTTGTTGCAACATTGGATTGTCACACGACTTTTTAAAGAAACATTTTGAATTTTTATTTAAGACATTCAAATAACAGGCACTCTTAATGGTAGTCTGTGATTAGCAGCAGTTATATTGAATGAGATTGGACTCAAAACATGTTTGATAATGACATATAGTGCAGTCACGTAAAAAACTCAGTCTCTTTTAAATGGTTTATTAAAATACAAAATTCCAGGTATGTTTTGCATTCAATATACTTACTTTTTATTATGATACACGCACAAAATATAAAATCTAATCGAATGGCAAAATCTGAAATGACATAACAAAATTGGCTTCTTTATAGGTTATATTTATTTGCTTCCAGATTGACAATAATTAACCTTAATGCAACTAAACCATATTTTACTTTTTTTAACCCTTTTTTCATAACAATTTATATTAATTATGCAGATCACGGCGTCTCTATTATTAAAAACGATGGACTGTAATGAAAACTTATGGTCATGAATAAAAAGATCTACATACAACTTATATACTGATCGAAAAGATAGTGAAATTCTAATTGTTTATCACGATTCATATTTAAGATAAAATTAAGTCGGCTCCGCGAATATGCATACACCACTCAGGTGAATTAAATTTTACTGCATTGCAAAGGACAAGAATTTACTCCTTGATTAATTACATTGAGTTTGACGATGTGCAAGATATCCAATCTTCTACGACCCTTCGTTAAAGTACAATAGAGATAAGTTTTAACGAGACCGATCCAGATGAACGATCAGTTTCTTGTTTTACGATTGAACGCGCAACATTGGATGAAAAAGATAAAGATCAAGCTTCGTATTAGATGTGACTGTCGCTTAACCGAATGTCGATTTTCGAGACCAAGAAAACTAAAATCAACGTTTTAAGCTTCAAAGAATTCAATTACTGCAGCTGATTAGACTTGACCACAACAAAATGTTTCGAGAGGTCAGTAGAATCAGAAATAGTGGATCTAATAAATTTTTGGCCGCTGAAAACGAATCCGTCATTCGACTTGGCCATAACGTCAGGATTTTAAGACATCTGATCAGAAAAATATTCAAAAATATACCTTTGGCAATTTAAGGTTGGGATATGTGAAAAATCTGAAACGATGGGTTAACTTAGACAAAGAATTAATTTTGAGCGACCAACAATCTATAAGATCCTCCACTTCTGATTCAAGTTCTGTCAAACAAAAAAATGTTTGGGGTCTTGTGTTATTTTCTTCGAGTAGTACATTCAGTGATTAATGACAAAGGACCGCAAAACAATTTTTTAGGGAGATTACATGAATCAGAGGTACTGGATCTTATAGATTTTTGGTCGCTGAAAATAAATTAGTTGTACAATTTGACCTGTCACGCCAGATATTTCACATATCCTAACCTCAAATTGCCAAAAAGTATATTTTTTAATATTCTTCGGATTAAATGTCTTGAAATCCTGACATGATGGGCCAAATAAAAAAATCTATAAGATCCACTGTTTCTGATTGAAGTAATCTCGAAACAACTTTTTTGAGGTCCTGTGTTATTTTTGTTGTAGGTCTTGGTCTATAACATTTGGATGCCTAGAAGACGTATCGTTAAATATTACATGACTGTACTTTATTCGGAGGTACGTTTCAAAAATTATTTTATTACGCAAGCTGGAAAATTACATATATGTAGCTGTGACTTTGCGATCCTAATAACCTAGAACTACGGTGTAGTTATTGCTGTGAATACAAATAATTCTTGTAGATATATACTTATGGCCAGAATCATACAAACCGCAGTAATGTCCTCGGTTTTAAGGAGCATGCGAAATGACTAATAGATACATGGTATAGTATAGCATCGGATACTGTGTGGAATTTCATCATTGAAAGCCGTACAAGTACATTAATATATCATCAATACACAAAAGTATCTCGTGGTTACGCAATTTGCAACCACTTTTGAAAATCATTCGAAACGAGTTTAATTACACGAACTTTCGCACTTGCAAGTCGAGTGGATGTAGAACAGGTAGATTTACGACCGACATTGATGTCACAGCGTATATATATATATAAATGTAATTATTTTTGTTTACGATTTGGGAAGTATAGTGTACAGAAAATAGTTTTCCGTTAACCAATTCTAGATAGGGACATTTTTTATATTTATGTTTAATTCCGTATTTGTAAATATCGAACTCGTTTCGAATTTTTTGAATTTCTGACAATCTGTAATATGTCAAGAATCAACACAATGATCGCTTAAAACATTTCTTTTTCATGACTACTTGCGAATCCTGAATTTTGCAAAAATCGTGATTAAAAAGGAACTAATCTTGTAAAACAAAGTATATAATCCATACAGAAAATTAATTTCGGAAAAAATGTAAATTCATAATCACTTGAATTCATTTGACATTGCATGTGGTACGTAATAAATGAAATGAAGAATTTACAGCGATATAGTTTGAATTCTTTCTTTGTGTTAATCAAATATTCAATATTTATTTCTGCAAAGTGATATTTTTTAATTAAGATGTGCTTTTCAACCATTTAATTTTCGAAACCTCTTTTGAATTCAAACCTTCATAATTTTGACAAAAATTAAAATATTTTTTATTTCAAACTACCCAATACCCACAAATTTATTCTATTTTGGTAAGAAATTTTATATTGCAATATTGAATGAACAATTTTTTAACTATAACAATAATAAGAAAAGAATGTTTATGACAAGATGTACAAAACAATTATAACATCGAAAATTAAATAAAGTTAAGCTATTGAAAATTATTACTTAAAGGTTTTAGAGGTCGCTGATTACAAATCTGAAGTTAGTTTTCCGAAATTTAAAATCGCAGATCTAATATGGCGGATGAATTTTAAAATATTGTATTGCGGAAACCCAGTATATTTCGTTTCTTTTTTCACATATCCTTAAGTTCTGGGACACGAAAATCGAGGGCCGGGGAACAAAGTTCCGAAAATCAAAATCCCGAAAGGCTAAAATTTAGATATTGCGTGAGTCCAAGGTATTTTAATTTGGTTTCTTTTTGCCAAATTTTCAAAGGCAAAGTGAAGAAAATCACGCTGGAGCCATGCTAAATCGAAAGTTTGGCCTTTCGGTATGTTGATTTTCGGAACTTTGTTCCCCGGCCAAATCGAGAGGGAGAGAGATCGGGGGCCAATAAATCATAGAAGAATAATGAGATTTGTGTAACTCTATAGACGGATTTAGTAGATATTATATTCACGATATTGGTATTTTAAAACGAAATGCTTTATTCACATAGCACTATTCACTTACATTTACATAAACAAACGATTTCATACTGGGATCTGACATTTGGCGTTGTTGTCGACAAATTTGCAAGCTTTCAACCGCTATATTGGCCGATGGCTCAATCAACTTTCTCCAAATGCAAGCTTTGAGTAGTTTGAAAAACAGCCACCATCAAATGTCAGGCGACATCTGCCACAAGAACGAAATAATAGTGGAGTGAAGATTCGAATAAGAAATGAATTAAATGAAGATCCTTTAACGAACGCAAATAGACGTCTACACTAAGAAAAAGGATTATTTGTTGCAAAGTTGAAATCGTTCTTTTAACATAAAGATGGCATTGTAATATTAAAGGGGATTCATTTAATATTAGCATTTTATTTCTTACATCAGAATTGACCATTTGTTAATAATTAAGAAATGTATACTTTGAACTCGACAGCTGCGCAAATTCACAAATAAGACATGGAACATGTGTCTTATACAATGTATTTGTTTATAAAATGAGCATATATAAGACGAGGTATAAATAATATCTTTAATTTATTTCTTTTCATAATAACAACCACCGAATTGGAATGGCACTCAATCGTTCTTAACAAACCAAATAAAACATCCATTTGAGGTTATGTTACGATGCGTAACGACTACAACCATTACATTTTGTAACTATTAAGAAATCATTACTTTATAGCTACAATCGCATAGGAAACAAGCGGTTTCTTAACTATTAAGAAATGTTTGGTTGCATTTAATAGATATTTCTTCAGATATATAATGCGTTGTTTGCACTAAAGAAATGTTATAGCTTTACATGAAATGAATAATTATTTCATACTTCCAAATTATTCGATTCCCCGTATTTAAATATACGATTTCTTAACTATTAAGAACCCTTCTTTTTAGTAAACAATACTTTCCCTCAGTGTAGTAGTGAATTTGAATAATATTATAAGACTCATGAGAGCACGCTCCATATTTTTTGACGAAGTAGGCGTAAAATAGTTATTTTACACCTCATTTGCGGGCGTAAAACTCGTATTTCACGCCTCCTGGGGCAATGTTTGAATTTCAGGCGTAGAATTTTGACCCTCACGAACCTGGAGCCGGCTTTGCCATCTCTCGGGTCCTATTGTCGAGGCTTCAACTACATTTTACGCCATTGATACAAAAATAAGTATTGCATACGGAATACAAACATAAAAATCTTCTTAACATTTTATGTCAACCATTATCTAAATGACTTTCTAGTTTCGAAACCACTGTGAAACATTTTGATAAAATTTATAGATGATTCTTTAACATCCCTCCTCAAAATTTTTCTGATATTTTGAAACTTTTCAAAAAAATACTAACTCACGAGATTAGAAACAGTCAAATCACATTACTATAGGATATTGCTCAGAACATTAGAAACATCTGTTTAGGGTTTGAAATTTGAATAAAAATAAAATGAAAAATGGATTTTCTTGGGGTAGGTACATTGAAAGGCTAATTTTTATTTCTGAAGGAAGTTGAGCGACACGATTATAATTAACTTTTCCCCAGCTGGATAGGAGGAATACGAACCACTTTGATCCTCGACACACGTCGGGTAGGCACGTGTTAATGCTGACTGACATTCGCAGCTCGTTACTCGACGTCAGCGGGTGCAATTAGGCTATGAATTGACGTGCCTGGACACGCGAGACATTCGTCGAAATCCACAGGTTGATTTCGACAACTTCGTAGAAATTTCTGAAGGAATACGAGCGTACCAGGAATATATTACTACTGGGCTGGTACCGGAGACTACGTTTAAGGAATAACTTTTGGAATCGGTTCGAAATGCTCGAAATTAGTACGGTGGTTAGCATTTCAATGTCTGAAAGTTAAGTGGAAATTCGTTAAAGCGTATGCATTAAATCGATATTTAATTGAGTTTACGTTTTACGATAATTTCGGGGTTGGTCGGAATATCGAAAGGTTGCAGTTTAATGACCAACATTGGTTAAATTTGTTAAACCACGAATTTAATATCAAAATCGTGTTACTTAATTAAATCCACAGTATGCGTGTAGATGTATATATTCAATTTAGCTCAGCGATCAAACTTTTGAATCAGGTGTAAAGGGTGACTTGATCATATGACAGAATAAAATTGTATAACTGAAAATGGTATATGTAATGTTAATAAACGATTACCATCCATAAATTTCCAATTTGTGCACTAAAAACAAATTAGTAATATTAACTAAATATGTGATTGCCGATTAGTTAATGTTAGTCAATGCAACTACACATTAGTGCTTCCAACTAAATCATGATACCGATTCAACAACATTTAATCAATTCAACTAAAATGTAGTTAAACAAAATTACTTAACATTTGGCTGCTAGCAGGCAACCACATATTTGATAAGTATTCCTAATTTTTTTCTCAGTGTAGTAAATTTCATTTTCATCATACTGGGACGAAAGCAGCAACTTTCCTCCCGCAAGCGCGAGGAAAGTTACTTCTTTTCCTCCCTGTCATAAAGAAAAAGCGTATACTTCCCTCGGGAAGTAAAAAAGAATGCCTCAAACTACATGTTTTTCACCCTCGGCTTCACCTTGGGTAAAAATTACACGCAGTCTGAGACATTCTTTATTTTACCTCCCTCGTTGAGTAATATACTATTACTGCATTATCAATTGTTCTACATTTTGTTTTTTACATGTTTAAACCTTAAGAGGAAAGTTTTCTTTTTCTACCTCTAATCAACATTCATGATCCCGAGATCCATTCTTTTAAATATCAAAAAATCGTAGTAATTTTCATTTCAATGTTGAACGCATTTTCGAACGGCATATTCGATTCTTTACAATATACGGTATAGTGTAACTTCGACGCCCTTGTTCATAGATCACAGGAATACTGTATTCAATCCGATAATTGTGTTTAATATGATTTCTATTCAAAATCACATTGAAATTGAAGCCAACTGAATGTTTAATATGATTGTAGGTCATTTTTCCCCTCCCGTCTTCCCCCCGGTCAATTTTCTACTGACTATAATGAAATATTACATCCGATATTTTCTAAATATTTTTAAATTTCGTTGTTTTCCACATATATATCATATTTCGAAACGATATTGAGAAAGCTTTTTTCAAGTCTGAGCTGTACATGTTGTCTTTTCTTCTTCACAAGTCTACCTAGGTTAAGCTCTCGAATCATGGCATCCGTGTCGCCTTGCTCTTTTTCTAATTCGTTTATACGTCATATATAAAAAATTTTTCACCTGACAGAACGACCTGGTATTCTCCAGC
Organism: Trichopria drosophilae; assembly: GCA_030407085.1. Classification (NCBI taxonomy): domain Eukaryota; kingdom Metazoa; phylum Arthropoda; class Insecta; order Hymenoptera; family Diapriidae; genus Trichopria; species Trichopria drosophilae. The sequence goes on from CM059582.1 coordinate 188,109,969, forward strand.
GAAAAAACTATGGTTTTCTATGGTGAACTATGATTAATAACAAATGGACATCGACATGACGTTCAACCTAAAATTGAATAGCTCACGCTTGGAAAAGGGGGGAAAATTATTAAAGGGGGAAAAAAGACCGGGGGAAAAATAGGTGGGGAAAATTGTCCACCTACCGTTTAATATTATGCAATGCAAACTCGTTGCGATACCATGTGAGTTCAATTCAAAACTCTGAGTCGAATTCGAATTTCGTTATTTTATCATTTCAAATCGGTATGATGGTAAGATTCCATCTATTGTCGCGATATTAACATTTATACAAGAAACTTGTAAATTTCCAAAACATCGCGGAAATTGCGACTGAAATCCAATCGCTGCCACAATTTTAAATCAACTTCAGTTTATACACAATATAAAACTATTTTTGTGTCTCTTTTATTCAAACAGACTGTTTTAAAATATTCAAAAACTACAAATTTACGCCGAATTCTTAACAGTAACTAAAATCAGCTTTCTGAAACGTCTGCTTACAGGTTGTTTCCATCTTAAAAAATAGCTAAAAATCTGTAAAACTCAAATAAAAATACCTCCTCATTTGTTTGTAAAATTAAACAAAAATTGTACCATGACAATTAAATTATTGTTATCAAGCAAATTATATTTTATTATATAGTACTTGGGTGCGAGTCGAAAAACCGACAAAACCAAAAGCCGACGGGTCAAAAAACCGGCGGGCAAAAAGCCGACACATAAAAAAAATAGAGGTCCCGTCAGGAGAACAATCATTTTTTTAAATGTCTTTTTTTTTTTAACGTCGGCTTTTCGATTGTCGGTTTTTGGCTGTCGGTTTTTCGACCTGTCGGCTTTTTGATTTGTCGGTTTTTCGACCCGCACCCATTTACATTACTTTAACTTATACTTATGCAATTTCTGTAAAATATCGCTTTCAAAGAAATTGATAGGGTAATAACATTTTTAATAAAATATATAAATAACACCATACCGATAGTAACTAATAAAATTGTAAGTAAGTGTCCCAGTTATGTAATCATTAATTATACAAAATCCTATACAACGGTAAGTAGTAAATGAAATAACTTAAAACCGTCGAATTACATTGAATTGTAATTAAATGGAACATTGTGCATAAACAACCGATTGAAATATTACATTTTTTTTGTACTTTCAAGGGTGTTGAATTCAAAATTAGTTTTGTTCTTACGTATGAAATTTAAATTATTATTTTTTAAACCACATTTCTTTCAGTAATTAACGCATACCAATTATTCAATACATTTTTTATTCGCTTCATACCTGTTAATTATTGAAAAAAATTTTGGTTAAAAAATAATAACTTAAATTGTATACACAAACAAAATTAATTTTGAATTGAGTACCCTTGTAAGGGAAAAACATGTAATATTTCAATTCGTCGTTCATGCGGAATTTCCGATTTAATTGCAATTTAATATTATTCGAAGGTTTTATTTCCATGAATTTTACCTACCGTCGTATAGTATAATTTATTTTTGATAATTATTGAAGAACGAAAAATACGAATAATGTCGTGATTTTACACGGCATCAGAGAAATCATTAGTTTTACTATTTAAATAGTAGGCTTGGTTAACCATTTTGTTCATGGTTAGTATTTAGGAAGTAAAATTAACTAAAATTAAACACTATGTTTCTGTCTTGTTCTATTATCTAGTTAGTATAGTTCCAACTGTTTTTTATTTGTTCCATGTATAAATTGAACCCCCACTTTTTCTGTTTAGTTACTTTCGGTAAAATTTTTAAAGATATTATTTATAATAAAAAATGTCGAATGTTCTCTTGTAAAAATTTTAATTGACCAATGGCCAAATTTTGAATATCATCATGCCAAATTCAAAATATATAACACCAAAATTCGGACTAGACTCCTATTGGGTAGAGGTTTTAATTGAACTCGTATGGTACTGCGATCGAGTTTGCATTGTATAATATTAAAATTTCAGTTGGCTTCATATTAAAATGTTTTTCCGAATAGAAATCATATCAAAAATAATTTTCAGTTGGAACAGTATTTTCGTGTTTTGTAAATTGGTCTATGATCAGGGGGCATCGTCGTTATTTCAAAACGCAGGAATGTAATGCTAATTTTTATGAGATTGTAATTGATATAAACTTAAATTCATAAAAATATCGATTTCCAATGTTATAAGATGTTCAATGTGCATAAAACATGATGTGAGATCAATATTATGGACAAAAAACAAGGTCGGCTTTGTTTTAATTTGTTGGATCGTTCTCACATACAATTGTGTTTAAATTTGGTTACTAATTAAACGGTACGTCTTACTATTTCCGTATTATACAATTCATTAAATCCCAGGTTGAAATTTGCAACAAAAACACACCGGCATGTGCTGAACTCGTGTTCGCCGGAGATTCAGTACTGACCGACAAGTGTGCACAATTATTGGGCTAGTTACGGCATGTAACGCCGACTAGTACTGCTTGCCGTACTTGCGGGGAATGAAATCAGTACTGCCTGTCAGTAATTTCCGGTCTTTAATACCACCTATATTAAAAAATCTTATATGAAGAATGAAGAATATTACAGATTTTGATTGTTAATATTATTTATTTGCGTTAGATATTTTTGTTGTATTTTTTTATTATTTTTGTCATTGAATGTGTCATATGGAATATAGTTATATAGTATCTGTACCGGACATTTGAAACTAACAATCTAGAAATATTAAATTTAGTGAATGATTAGTACTGACTCGACTAAGAAAAACAGTGCAAAACCATTTCTATATCAACCTTTCTGTACTTATTAAAGCATTACTCATTGCCTTGTTTGTCAGCACTATTCCGACTCCGAAAGTCAGTGCTGACGTCAATACTAAATAGGTCCTGAGACTATGAGTACTGACAATCAGTACAAGTCAATGTTTTGCTGGTGGTGAATTAACAGCGTACCTCCGATATTTTTATTGGCAGTAATTTTTGAGGGCAATAATTATTTAATATAGGACTGCACTCTACCCTGTCAGTATTAATTTATTTCGGCTATCACAAATAATTTAACTCTACTGGAAAATAGTACTGGTAATCAGTATTGCGACAGTACTGATGTACTCTGATAGCGAGATGTAATTTCTTACCATTAACACTTCTGTTAGTCAGATTTTCTGCGTCAGTCAGTACTGATATAATACTAAATGTACATATACTGGTAGCGGGCATTGTGTCAGTATTAAATTACTCGAATAGAGTACTAGCTACTAGTTGAAAGTACGGATTATTTATCACAAAAAGTACTAGATACAAGTACTGAATTAGCTCTTCGCCGGTTTATTCATTTCCGTTTATCCGTACTCGGTGCCAATACTGCGTTAGTATCTTAATGAGGTTTCACTCCGTCCACTTCCACCTGGTATATTTTTCTATCTAAATAGTATCTTGATCTATTTCTACCCTTCGAATTCCATACATGCCCTGGCCGATCTAGTTAACTATTGCACGATTACCTATACGCGAGAATTTAACGTTTAGTGTCAATTCTACACTTACTACATTTTTTAGCAGTATTACTGAAATTTGTAAAACTAAGTATTATTTTCATCGATATAACCGGACTTGTATATAACTGCTTAGATAATATGGACTATTCTTAAAGTTATTATATATTTATTATGAAAGTTTTTTTTTAATACTTAAATTATACATATTATTTTCGTTTTATGTTATATAAAATACTTGGTTCCGTTTGAAAAACGAATTTTACACAACATTTTTCGTTTATATGTAAATATTGCAGTCTTTCCTGGTGTAGCTGTATAAAATAACCATAATTCAAACAATGGTTTTATCTTTCACAGTTGTCGTATTTTATTTCGAAATTTCGAGGTGGGGTGACAGCTTGCTCGGAGCTGTGAAAAACTTCTCGAAGATTTAGATGAAGTTAGAACAGGGAAGGCGAATGCTAGATCTGTAAATATGAAGGATGTGGCGCATGGAAAATACTAAAGATGTTGTACATTACTTATATTTATAAAATTATTGATTTATTCTGAATACATTAAAAACAAATGGTAACTAAAAGTGTGTTTTTAGACAAATTATGCAAAATTATTAGAATGCAAACTAGATGGAAGGTACCAATAACAACAAAAAATAACAACGATAATAAATATATAATTTGCAGACATTTAATGCACGGTTTTCATCCATATTTTAATTTGTGTTTTCATTTTTAACAGCACACTTCAAAGCTTAAGAATTTCAGAATTGTGATGAGCACATCGGAAACAATAAATCAACGCCGGGTTGCCACTAATATGAACTTTATCAGTAAGTAATTGCAGGAGAAATCAACACATTTCATACATAATTGTAACAAAAAAATTGATGCCGAAAACTATCAATTTTGCTAAGGTGTTTTGAAAATTTACCCGTTTTTCAGAACAAACAGTTCACCGTTCTGTAACTCTTGTTTGAAACACTCAATTGTATACACGCTAAATTACAACTTGTTATTTATGGCATATCAATATTTTTCACGAGCCAATGAAAAACTAAGCATGTCAATTAAGCTTGAAGTCCCTAAAAAAATCTGCTTTAACAAATTTCGTATTTTTTCAACACAAGATTTTCCGTGTCGTATGGAAAAACATAATCATCAGATTTTATCCACTTCAGACCAGGTTCTTGGAGAAGTTCTACAATATGTTGAAGCTACGTGATTCTAAGACTATAGTGATATCACTCGAACTTCCTCTCGTAATGGGCAAAGGAATGTCGCGTACGGGGATCCTTCCTCGTCTTTGAAAGAGTTGGAGTGCGATTTGGCTCAACCATCTAATTAATAGAGTAACACGATTAATCGTCCAAGTTGCAATTAGTCATACGAATTAAGCTGATTTCGAATCCACAGTTCTTGACGAGTCGTGATTTAAACGACGAAACTTACTCGGAAATAATTTGCCGAGACGAACTGATACGACAACGTCAATGTAATATTAGAGAGAATTTCGCAAAATCAAACGAGTCAAGGATAAGCGGATTTGCTTAAGCACCGACGTATTTACGTTTTCGGTCCTCTTGACATTCCGTGTTACCGAAAAATGCACACAGGAAACGATACAAATAATGAAAGCTGTAATCCTGCATTTAAAAAATATTTCCTCCATTAAAAAAACGGATTTAATGCTTTTCAAAGCCACTAGAAGCATACTTTAGAGAATTACATAAACACGCAATGTCATGATATTTGAGTTGAGTTATGTTAGTCTGGATATAAATATATTATTGGTATTTTTCACAAGATTATTTGAGCAGACACATATCAAATGTTTTAATTTTGAAAAGCTGTAAGACGTATATGATGTATGAATGACCTGTTGAAATCGTTGATGTAATATTAAACCTTGAAACAGTCAGTATATTAGTAATAACGTTTGTGAAATTTATCAAACATTAATAAATATTAACTCTTATATGTTCTGTTTCAGTTTACTGGATATTTAAAAACAAATTGTAGTATCAGAAAATGAAGGTCTCCAACAGGTTCCACATAGAATTTAATAACTTCTTTTGTACAAAAATAATTACAAAAACACAATAAATTTACTGAATTGTCATCGTGGGTAGTAATTTTTTTATAATGTGGATGATAGAACGAAAAAATCCAAGTTGTGGATTCTAATTGTATGAAATATTGAAAACAGTGGTGTTCTTTCCAAGGAATTTCTAGATTTTATCTCAATTCAAGGTTGAAGTGACTCGGTGGTTAGTTAAAATAAAGATCTGAAGATAACGGAGATGCATAGATCCTGTTATAATGAGTAAGAAAATTTGCTATGATATAGTCCAAATGGAAATGCATATCATGATTGCGAACTATTTATTTCATATTGGCATACATTCACATCAATTCTTAATTGAAGTTTCGGTAGGACATTATTTGTGGATTTTAGAAACTTATAAAGCTACCAATGATGTATTCCATATGTACAATGCAAATAAAAATGTATATAAATACTAATGATTCTCACAAACATTGTAGAAATTACCATGCACACATGCAGAAATTTTCCTTTCCGTAAGAAGGAATTTTTCCAATACCAGATCGCCGTGAATTACGCTGTAATCACTATGATGAATTACAAGGTATTTTAAATAAATGCTTTTAAATTGTAGGAATTGTGTAAAATTATAAATTCGTGTTATTATTTCATTATATTATTTTATTGTAGTTTTCCAATATTTGATGGCAACTTTACAGCATTTTGTTACACGTTTACAGTATTTTGTTGTAATTTTAAAATACTTTTGCAATTTTACAGTATTTTGTTGTAATTTTAAAGTACTTTTGTAATTTTACAGCATTTGTTGGTAGTGTTTAATAGAAATTTCTTGCTGTGGACTTTAAGGAAATTTTTGTTTTCTAATATGCTTACTTCTGTACATTGTCGTAATTTTGTTGACATGCTGGTCAAAGATACTCTTTCCTTTTTAATTTTGAGATTGACGTCATAAACATCCAACAGCAGTTACTTTTTTACGTCCTCGTAACAATAAACCACAAAAAAAAAATAAATAGGAATATATATGTAAATGAAATTCTGCAAGATTAGCATAAGACTGGTACCTTTACGAGCGACATTTTATGTTTATCTATTAATAATAAACTCATATTAAAATATACCACACACTGCAAATTATGTTTTATTACCAGTGTGCATCAATTTCGTTACCGCTATTACGTATTCACAAATGATTATTTAGTTCGTGCAATGAAAATCGAGAAGAAATTCAATTGTTTACGAAGTGGAGTTTCTATTATAAATAAATTGACTATATAATTAATGATTGCATATCGGATGAGTTCGTTCCCGCCCCTTGTTATAAAATGAACTGGCATCCTACCTTGATCATCGAGAAATGTCTTCATTATCCTCTGTAATTTCTAGATACTAGTTTCTAGATTTTTTAGTTCGTTAGATAAAAGTTTCATTGTTAGCCCATCCATTCGTACATTAGTGTTGTGAATAATAACTCATCACAATTTGTCATTGTGAAAGTTTCAGGCTCCTAATTATAAAGTCGTATGTCTATTGTTCAAAATTCAAAAGGGCATATATGGTTGTCAGCAATTTGTTAAACTCAAAAACTGTAGTTGAATTCGTAATCAAGAAACAGCCATTCTGAATTTTAACAACTTTAAAAAGATATTAAATAACGAATTTAAACAAAAAAACATGATTTTTATATTAGGTGATTTAAGTGCAGTATAGGTGATTTAAATAATTACAATGTAGATAGTTGGGTCATTTGAGCTACTGATACATATTTTACTCCCATTGAAATTACATAAATGCAAAAAAAATGAAGATATGAATTATAGGCCACGTAGAATTTAAATAGTTAACATTCAATTTTAGCCAAGAGCTATCGATCATACTCACAAATCATTAAGCAGAAAGATTCTAAAAATATCGTAGTATTATTTGATCGATTTTGTGAATTTTTTATTTAGCTAGATTTTTTTCGAAAATCTGTCATCGTGGAATGAATATTTCTGAAGTTTCTTCATATTTTTTCATGCCTGACGCAATTTCATACAGTTTAGCTTTATTTTCTGACTTAAGGTAGTTGGACCCCAGGATATACAATGGGGAAAATGTTTAATAACGGTGCCAATCGGTTTATTTTCACTAATAATGACATTGTTGAAGGGAAAAAGTTTTTTTCTTAACAAAAAATTGAGACCTACAACAACAATTTGTTAAACAAGTTTTGTTAATGATTCAAACTTTCTTCTTATGGCCAGTTTAAAATATTTAAAAAATGAATGGATTTTAAAAACTGACGAGTTATTTTTTCGAAAAAAAAAGATTCTCTAGATCTTTACTTAAAGAATTTTTCCAAATTTTTTACCAGATCGCTAAAATTATTCAGATAATTATGAAAAGTAATAATGTTATTAAAAATAAATAGAGATGTTGGATGTTAGGTTCAGAAATTTGCCAACATCATAAGGTCAAGTTATAGAGAATCTTTTTCTCGACAAAATAAGCCGTCACTCATTAAAATTCATTCATTTATACAAAATTCTTAACTGTCCAAAAGAAGAAAATTTGAGTCATTAATAAAAGTGGTTTAAAAAATTATTTTTGCAAGTTTCAATATTTTTTAAGAACAGTAATTCTTTCTCTTATCAATAATATGCGTAATATTAAAAATTAATTTCTTGGAAACGATATTAAATATTTTTCCAAAACATATACTATATATCACGGGGTTTAACCACCTTTTTATTCGTATTTTAGTTCAAGTCCACAGAACACTATTTCTTCAATTAAATCATGTGTTCCGAAACGATTTCAATGTGGAAAAAAAATATTAAAAAATTTTGAAAAATCCATTTTTAAAATAACAATACATAATTTGTTTAAGGATGCATTTTTGAAAAGTGTAATAAAAGACTGAAAGTTTTGAAAACTTGAGGTTAAATATGACAGCATGAAAATTTGTTAGAATCTTTTTTTGCACAAATACTGACGTTATAAACTGTAGTGAGAACATTGTTCATTCAACACTTACTATGTTAAAAGATAATCGATATAAAAACGTCGAATTAATTTTTATTTAATTAATAAATGGAGGGCTTTTATTTTCGGTTTAGTGTCTCATTATTTTAGTATAATTTCTTAAAATATGTCAAAATCCATTGACTATGATATTACATAAACAGGTAAAAAGCAAATCAGGTGTATTCAAGATTAAAAATACATTCATTAATTTTAATAAATTGTGAAATAGTTAAAATGTCAGTGTAACTTTTGTCACTTGTGTTTTTATCATTAATAAATTTGTTTGACATGTTTAAAACGAAATCTGCGCCTTAGCAAATAAATCGTGTTAAGCTCAGAAGCTTTTTGTATGTAAAACTACCATATAAGTAAATTTGCATTGATTGTTATACATAAAAACACTAAAAAAGATATTGGAAAATGATGTTCTATTTACTCCATTAATCTGAATGTTTGCAAACTGAAACGATATTTGAACTACTTCGGTGCGGTACTCGGTGTATATGTTTTTCTGTTATTGCGGTTTTCCCACACCCTAGCACGCCAAACCCTATATACCTCTAAAAGTGAATAAAGTATCTTTTACATGTAATTGTATATAAAAGCCCTTCATAGTAGTAACAATATAGATTTTATTTTTACTGCATTAAAGAATATAACTTCTAATATGGAAGATGTTTATTGAAAGTCTGAAGATTATGAAATTCGAGACACGATTTTTTTACCTATCGGGATATTTAATTTATATTAAATTACTGTCTTATTTTTTTACTGAAATTCAAAACTTCAGATTCCAAGTATTGAGACCTTTTTGAAGTTAAGGTACTTTTTATAGCTCTGCTTATAGCTGCCATTGTAAAGTGACAAAACCTCACTCTTTTTGGAGCGAATTCCAATTCCACACAGAGTGAATTTTTACTCCAACACTTGGAGTGAATTTCTTCACTGTGTCATTTGGAGTGACTCATCTTATTCTTTTAGAATAGTTTTTTTTACTATTTTTAGTGTGAGCACTCCTCTCACTTCAGGATTGGAGTGAAAATTTCATTCCAAGAAAATTTAATAGTAATTAGATAATGCCAATAAGTATGTATGTATATGTTGTCGTAATAAGTCTTTTAATACTTAAATAAATCGTTTAGCATTGTTCAACTGTGGATTTCATGGTCGATACGCAAGTAGGTTAAGTTCAGCCATTTAGTTTGCCAGAGCAGGGGATCACGAATTGTACGCTATAAAAAGTTTCGTTTTCTGGTACTTTCCGCTGGTATTAATCCTTAACCCAATTTATGAAACATCGCTATTGAATCTGCCACCTAACGACCTAAAGTATAATTTACAACGACCTAATATAGAGATTTTTGCTTGTTTTGTTTTCTGGATTTTGGAAAATAAAATATTGCGAAAACATATTTATATTGAATAAATTGATAGACTTTCTCTTAGAATTTATAATACCACATTATTATATGTTCGTACGTTAGTGAAAAAAATATCATAATTGCATTTAATATAAGTGTAGGAAATTTTCACCATCATTTAGCGAGAATGTACTTAATTCTTTTAAAATAAAATTATTTAAAGAAGTCGATAAATACCCGATGCAAAGTAAAAATCTTTCGCTATTTATTTACACGTTTCAGTGATAAAGTAGAATTTAATACCTGCTCGGCGATTCTACGGGTTTAAAAAGGTGGATTAAAACGCCGACGTCGTTATCCCCGACGTTCTTCCCTCTTTTTTGAGCACGGCAATTAATTTTCGTAGAATTAACACAAAAAAGAACGCTCGCAACAAATGCGCTGGTAGATATCTCCCTTGAAGTTTTAACTGAGTCGAAATACACCCTCAAAGAATCAAATACTACGAGAAATGTTGGTTTAAACAAATTTCCTGCTAGTCAGCCACAGCACGATGATTACCATACACGTCAATCCCACAACGTGATTTTACAAGCATCCTGACCTAACCAGATCCTACGTAAAATTTGTTATGTGATTGTTTTGTATCTTAGATAGTAGCGTGGTTAATACCTCTATAAATATCAGAAGACAAACACGAGGGGAATCCTTATGTTGGGAGAAGTGGAAACTGACGCCCGTCAAGGCATGGGGTTGCTTGCTACGACAAAAATGCTTGGAATGACTGCTGGATGCACTTTTATCTTTCCCTTTGTCTCTTTTTTTTCCTGACTGATTTAGAAGCAAATAATTCCAATAACTCCTTTTTTAAGTCTAAATTTTTGAAGATTTGGCAAGATTATAAAAAACAAGAATTAAAAAAAGTTTCAAGAAAACACACATTTTATGCTGGATGTAGTGAAGGCAGGTTGTCGCTTGAATCATTCCGATATTAGGGAGTGACGATTTCAAAATCTGTAATAACATTGTTCAGATGTCAGTTGATTTATACGTCACAATTAACTATTTGTGATTATGTAGCTCTGTTTCTTTGTTTGAAGTGTGTATTGTTATGCAATGTTAGAGTACTCACGAAAAATACCATCAAACTTCTCCTGAAAGTTTGTGTTTCGGAATCCTCAATACCAGATTTACATTAAAGATTTGAAAATTGTGGCTCCCAATATATTTGAGTGGCGTGATATGATGTGTACTTTAGCTAATATTTGAAAAGATGAACTAATATTTTCACTGCTTTTGATGATTGCAATATCGAAAATGATGCCTTTGATATCTTGGTAAATATGAAGTACGATATTGAATATTGACAGAGTGCTTTATTAACACTACATCGATTATCCGGTTAATTACATATCAAGTATGGCAAGTCAATCTGATTGATACTTTTCACAAATTCCAGTTTAAAGAAGAAAATAATTATTCCGTCAAAGAAACTCTTTTAAGTTTATGAACATTTTAATATCCTAGCTACTATATAGTCAATAAATATTTTTAAAAGATATATTTTTTTTTTTAACTTAAACCGAAAAATTTTATTCGTTCAATCCGCAGCAAAACTAAAGCAGATTAGTAAAATTTTGAAATTATTGATACAATGTAGTAGATGTAGTTGGTTATTAATTAGTATTCCCCTAGTTGAAAAGGAATGTTGCTCTAGCCAGCGCCACTGCAAATAGTTTAAAATAAGTATCGAAATTTTATTGAAAAACCAAGGTAAGCTTAGTCTCCTGGATTTGGGGCTTCTACTTCTGATTAACAATCTTAAATGAGTTTTAAAAACTTTCTTGTCTTTTACACTTCTTATTCCTTACATGTAAGATCATCTCTATCACTCTGTACTTCAACACAGCTGCAAATGTCACATTTAAATTATTGATTCCGCTAAATTTAAGAGATTATATAAATTTAAGTGTGCATTAGTTATCGAATTTTCTGGGTTTCAGTACTAAATTTAGCGAAGCAAAAAAATCAATAAACTTTTTTTTTTAATTCAAAGATGATTTGGAAGTCCTTTAATAATGTTACAATTATAAAAAGTAATATTCGAGTTAATAAGGTAAATCTAAAATTTTAATTGTTTATGTTAAAAGTAAATAGAGTTTACCTTTAATTTGTTGTATTGGTTAACTTATTTGCATATGTCGATGTAGGGAAAGTAGGACCTAAGTGGGTCAGAATTGAAAAATGTATATTTAGATAGGTATGAAGAAAGCCCGGTGCTAGGTATAACAAGATTAATTCAGGACCTAAACTAAATTGTTTTAAAAAATAACATTCATTCATAAGGCTAATTTTTATTTTTACTCAAAATTAATATAATGCAAAATGGCACAAAGGGAAAGGTTTTGTCTTAATTATCACGCCACAAAAAATTGAAGTAAATTATACCTATTAAAAAAATACTTCATTTATAAATGAAAATGAAAATGAATTTATTCTGTATTTAAATGAGAATTTATTTGAATCATAAAAGTGAAAGATTGACTTCAATTAAGAAACTATTTTTTATTTGTAATAAACATTTCTTCTTCGTACCAAATCTTACTTACTTTAAGAACAAGTTTCGTCAAAAATCTTCAAGCAAAAATACTCGTCTCTCAGCGTCGTGCAGGATTATGAAATTCTATTTGTACATGACATCTAATATGTGCTTCCAAGGATTGATACCCATGTAATCCTATCTACAAGAAAGTACAAGAAGGAATGTTTGCACAGTTACACATTGAGTATCTTCCACTTATCGTAATTGCTTCGGTGCTTCTTGAAAACTGGATATATCCATCCTGGTAGTTAGTCATGTATATGATTTACCCTAACTACTGCTTTGATACTTCTCTAGTCAACGTCTAAAGAAAAGGTTTATGCATTGATGTTGTCAGTAAATATTCTTACTTTGTAAAATTCAAATTTAATGGCAATTACGTAAAGCTGCTGGATTTCATTATTTATAACATCATAAATGTGACAATAAAATTATAACAAATAACTTATATACGTATATTGTATCCGCATTTTGGAATTTCGTTAAGAATAAAGAAATTATTTCGACATTAAAAATAAATATTAGTAAGAGGAGTTTTATTTGGAGATGAATCGGAGGAAAACATTTTAAAATGAAACTTACAAATAATTAAACAAATTTTCTTCAAGTTAATTTGACGTTGAACTGAATCTTTAAATTAAGCGTTAAAAGACCACAATATACGGCTTACAGGTTAGTATTTTTCTGGAATAAAATAGTTAATAGAAAATAACCTTGGAGACATACAAAATTTAACAAAAACTATCGGCAATAGTTACAAAACGAAATTTACTTGAAATAAAAACAAAGTTAATATTATGCAACATGTATTAAGTATTTAGTGCATATTTTAAAATTAAGAACTTCCCCGTTATTCCCTGACACGATAGTCAGTCGTCTTAATTAACGCTTGTGGAATTCTCGACAATCTCCGTCATTAAAACGCACTCAAGGCGAAACCCCAATCACAAATTTTCTGGAAGATAATAAGATTCCTGCGATGAACTGATGAAGAATTAGAGTTACAGCTTCCTGAAGTAATACGCCGTATTTTGCATTTATCTCGTGCAAAATCTCGGAAGTATTTACTGCCTTTCTCGAATATTTATCTCAATTTCCATAGCACCTTATTTGTCACTTTGCCACTCTTACTTATTTCATAATAGATATAAATACTTTCAAAATTACGGTATTGTAATATTTTAACTTCATTAATCAACGTATTCTTATGTCATTACGTAAATACATTAATATTTTTTAAAATATCGGTAATACAATTTCATTGAGTGTAATTGCGCATATATGCGTGATGAACACTTAATATTAATAAATGAACGACGAAAAAGAAAACATAAAGATAAAGTTGGAAATTACCAATATACCAAGAAGTGTAAATGTTAATTAAATATCATTCAGAAAAGTGTTTAAAACATGCATAAGATTTGAAGTAATTTTTTGCTGTAATTTGACATTTCTAGACAAGAATCGAGTACGTCGCGTGCTAAGAAATTGCAAAACTATTTTTTTTAATTGTAAATAGGAAATTGTATAAGAATGTGATATTACTTAAAAATAAAGTGTATAATTCAATAGAATGGTATAGTAGTTGTGGTCATATTATGTGGTCACTATATAAAACCACATTTGACTAATATTAATAAAAACCAGCGAGAAATTAACTGAAAACAGCCAGTTTCCAAATATAAAGTAACCTCAGCAGAAATGTTTGCAGACTGACTGAATAATGATTATGATCTAATCCGATAGTGATAATGTACGTTTTATGTAGTACGCCTGATTATATCAAATGATCAAATTAAATAAACCATGTGTTATGAAGGTTTCATAGGTGCACCTGATATTTTCGCACAGAAGCGACCGATTCAAAGCCTTCGCATCGTTTCTGTCGGTCTGACAAAATCTGAATAACTTCTAAGATCCTCCATGATTGTTGTTGCAAAAATTATCCTATAATAATTAGTAAACTTTTTCATTAATAAACGATTTTATTAAGAGAAAGGTAGGAACACGACACGACATGTGGTGGTTAGGTTTCCTTTGCAATATGTTTATTAATATTAGTTTTGTAATTGCATTTTCTAATTGTATGGTTATTTTAATGTAAATTATATATTTTTCAGATGCTTTGAGGGGTATGTCTTTATTGATAACTGTGTTTCTTCCTTTTTATAATGTCTAGTAACTTTTTTGACAGGCGGAACGTGCGAAACATGAACCTATTCACTGACAAGCAGAATCGATTCAAGATTCTGGTCAATGAAAATTGTACTATTCTTCAGGAAATTTGAATGTTATTTAAATGAATGTAATTGTTCAATATTTATTTTCTGTTTGACTACTAGTAGACCATATGGTTACTCAAGCCCTAATAACGAAAATGCAATAACAAAATATAGTTCAGAAAAGTATCTTACTGTACAAACAGGAGAGAAGGATAAATTAAATCTGACTACTACAAGACTAGGTTCTATTAAGTATTATATTTAAGTTAATTTGAGAAGTTAAGTTTAATTGGATTTTAGGTGTGACTTATTGCACAGAATAATTTTGAAGATAAATCGAAGTTCATACTAACCAGGAGAAGAGACTAAAGTAGGAGATTGGTTTATTTAGCTAATCGCTAAAAAAATAAAACAGTTCGGTAAAAGGAAAAGAAATTATAACATTACAAAAAGTTTTGAAGTAATTGCCTAATAACTTAGAGAAAGAAAGTAAGTATATTGAATTTTATTTTGACTCGAGCAGAATTCCTTTTAAGTAACTGTACAGAGAAGTGTAATAGATATTCATCACAACAAAAATATTGCAAATGTCGTAATGAAGATCATATTCTTTGTAGAAAAAAGTTATTTTGCGACCAGGTAGAATCGATTTTGCCGGATCTGGTAAAGGCCTTATGTTGGAAACGATACAGGCAGGATATAAACATGATTTTGAGTAGGTACTATCTAGCAAGAATATAACGGTATGATAGGTGAACCTAAAATCGTATAAGAAATTTTAGGAAGATAAGGAGTAATAAGTAGTAATTCTATATGAAATCTAGATAGCGCCAGTTTTACATTTCTATCCGGACGTAGGCATCTACAAAATCCCACTATTAAATGTGCAATCTAATATGCTCAACTTGTTTTGTAAACCTTTTTACTACTCATAAACTTGACATTTGAAAGTCCGAACCAACTAAATTATAATGCACATTCATTTTTCTATATATGAATATAATAATATTAGGGTGGTTCGCGAATCATGAAAGTTCTCAATTAATTTATAAAGTTTTACTCAATATTTCACGTTACCAGACGCGTATATCAGATGATATTACATTTAAAAAATATGTATAGGTCTTTTTCATCACCTTTTTCATCCACTATTTATTGAATACAATAAAATAATCATCTTTGTGTAATCATGTGTAACAAATATTCTGCCTTACTACGTCGCATCCCTTAACTACCAGCAATACCCGTACTCGACTTCAACTGCAGAATATTATGTATATATACATACAGTGTACAGTTTAGTCCTTTCTTTTATTTCCTGCGGCATATCCATTTTTTGCTACTCGTATACCTTCTCCTGACATTTTCTGGCATTTTCCGAGTTTCACCATAATCTACTACAGAATTCCGTAAAATTCCTTCAGTCAAATATGTCGTTTTATCAGTATAGATATTATTAAACAAAGTGCACGTTCGTCTCCAGTTGATACGATATTTACTCAAGTCATGCAAGTTATCAACATGAGTTGATTTATATGTGTGCGTAGGAAGGGATGTGATTTGTTTCGTGTGGTAGAAGAAAGATAAAGCTATTAGCCTTGAAGAGGATTGAAAGTAGTCAATGCCTACATGGACTGGAAATTACGATCGCTCACGAGTTTAATTAAAATATTACGGCATTTGAGATAAATTATATAATTAAGATAGCTTAGATGTTGGATATTTCATAAATTATTGAAAATATTCTGAATTATAATGCATTTTTATGAAATTTGTTTCCAGATAAATCTTCAAACTTAACAAAATTTAATTAATCGCATAAGCATTTCAATTTCATGTCAACAGATCACGCACCAAAAGATCTTACAAAAAGATCCTCGAAAAAAAATATCCCTGAAGAAAAAAACCTCAACAAAACATCCGCGAACTTTAAGATCCCTAACAAATCAATTGTGAGATAATTTTTTTACGTAATCAAAACTAATCTAACCTTACCCTGACCTGTCCTAACCTGATCTAATATATGTCCTAACTAAAGATGACCTAAACTAACTATGTCGTATTTCATTGTTAAAATTTATTGAGTTTGATCGGTTCAAGTAACATAACGTAAACTATCCTAACCTAACTTACTTTTAAAAAGAAATACAGACAAAATCATCTTCAAAGAGAATGATACCAGGATATATGCGAGAGTAAAAATTTATAACAAGAAAAAAGTAATACATTATCTAAAGAATTGCAAACAACATAACATACTAAAATCTAAATGTAACAATGTAACATATTCTTTATGAATAGATCCTTTTTTTTTTAAATATTAATAAATTGAAACGACAACATTTTCTAAATCCAATTTTTGAAAAACGATTACTCGAAAACTACTAATTGCATATAGATGAAAGAGCACGTATAAAATATTTTTATTTTGAGAGTTGAAAGCAATATATTCAACTCGATTAAACTTTTTTATAGAAATATATTGTATGGAATCTCTCATTTATATATCCATTGTCTGCATTCATATTACAATACAATACTACTTGGTAATTAACTGCAGTTCCCCTATAAAAAATTTTGTAAGGAACATGAAGGTTTCCACAATTTATATTCAAAACCAGATGCGGGTGGATACAGAGTACGCGTACATATGCTTTTCATTCTCTGTTGTCAAATTGCTACATTAATGAATAGTCATTAATGTATATTGTCTCCCCTGTTAAAATGTGTATGGGTGGCAATTATCAAAAGATACCACTGTCAGTCCAACATGACTCATTTAATTATTGAAAATGCAATGACATATGGTCAAATCCATAGAATATTTAACAAATAGTCATTTTTTAATAATTATTGTAAGCACAATGCCCTTTGGCTCATTGTCAGTAACTCATTTTTACTAAACGCCCTTATGATGGAGACACAAAATTATCTCTTTTTGGAGATTTTTTAAGTCGTTGATCATGAATCCAACTCCAAAATTTATAATTTCTAAATGGCGGATCCAATATGGCAGAAACAACTTTCGAAAAGTAATTGAATTCGTTTAAAAGTTATTACTTAGGGATTTGTCAGGTTGCTCATTTTGAAGTCATGATCAGAAACACAAAATCAAAATGACGAATCCAATATGACGGATATTACTTTTGAAAAGTTATTGAGTTCGGTTAAAACTTAATACTTGGACGAATTTAGGGTACTGAATTCGAATGCAATCCAAACAATGAAATATGGTGTTAAAAAAATATATTAGTTGAATTATTCTATTTTGAGCTTCTATAACAATTAAGATATGAATCAGAATTCATTATGTTACACGGAAAAACTTAAAAATTATTTTACTGAACGTTCATGAAATGTCATAAAAAAATAGCTGATTTCTTCGAGTGTTATCTGACTTTTTGTCAACATTAAACTAAATTTCATTGAAATTGTTTCATGCCCTCCGCATCAGAAATGGAGACATTGGTTGAACCTAGTTTCTTGTGTACTCGAGTACGTAAACACCTGGTCTGTTTTTACTTGACTTTCTTTTTTACTATATTTATTTTAAATACGTGAAATAAAAGACTAGAATTCCAGCTCTACATGCACGCTGAAAAAAGTTCTTAGTAAAATCAAATACTTTTCAATCATTTTTAACAGTTCAGCCTTCAATTGACTTTCATTAGTTAGATTAACTACCGTAAAGTAGTTAAAGCAACTACGAACATTGTTAGATGAATGAAATCGAGAAGTTAATGTGAGTAAATGTTCAAAAATTACGTGTCCTTAACTATGCATTTTACTCAATTAAATGATTAATTACTAACTTAGTAGTTATAAATAGTTTTAAAATTAATAACATCGACAAGTTAGGACTGACCAAATAAGTAATTCCCTTTTACTACTTTTCACGAAACCTTCCACTTGTGTTTATTGAATTTGTCACGTAATTTTTGTTCAGTGTGTAATTATTATTTATGTACTTATGTGTATTTATAAGTGTAAAGTTTTCGTTACAAATCTGTTGAAAATCATACAGGCTTATTCAGAATTTATATTCGTACATTGAATACATGCATTTCAATGATTAAATTCAAAACTATTACAAATATAAATGTTATATCATTTATATGATATTTATATTATAAGATGACCATCTCGTTTTTTTACAGTTACTCAAAGATATCATAAATTTGATGGTAATACCTTACACTTTCAATTATCTTATCAATACAGAGTACTTTAGTAAAACCCTACCTACAATTTTATAATCACTTAAAAATATTTTTATTTTATTTCTTAGTTGTTACTTTTTTTGGTCCACAGGAGACTCGTTTACAATTAACAACGTCGAGTAAAATTCTTTATTAAGAGAGAGTCGGAAGTCTATACTAGTCAGAAATTAAAACTAAAATATAAATTTAATTGTACCATTTCTAGTTCCACATTGCAAGTTTTCTTAATGTTAAACTTTAATTTTTTATATTCGTTTCTGCACATATTTTAATTGCTTTCTTACTTCAATTAACGTTCTCGACTCAAATGTTACTTATTATTTTTATTTTAAACCAAACTTGTGTATTTTGTTTAAGCATTAGAATGACAATTATAACGAAGTAAAATTGCGATGAAATTAAAATAAAGTTACATATTTTCGTTGAATATTTCTTTAATTAAATGGAATGTCACATTTAACAAAAATACGGAGTTTGAATGCAACGTGCTGAATAAATGTTACTATTTTTTACATTATTTAAAAAGTTCCTATGGACGCTACTGTAATATTGTTATTTTATCGAATGGCTTATATATTAATGTTATTGTGAAATATTTTCCATACATTTAAATCGTCACTGTCTGATAAATAAAGTTACTGAATTTAGATTTTTTTTAGTAATGTTGACATTTTTTGCAGTCAATATAGATTTTGTTAAAAGACAAATATAAAATTGTACGAATTTTTCGTTGTACTAAGTGTACAGACATTTCAAAAATTATAGACACCTTTATTCAATATTAAATTCACGAAAAAATAACATTTGAACTAACCACACTTGTACAATAATATGTAATTAGTATAACTTTATGACTCTATACGAATTTAAATTTCAAATTTTGTTACAATAAAAGCAAAGAAAAAAAAACAAATATCAAGACAATAAAATAATATTTACACTGTATCAGAAAATATTGAATGTTAAAGACTAAAATGAGATAAACTTGCCTCTCAACTTCGTGTCTGATTAGTCGCGACTGTTATCACTGAATATTTTTAGTACAATTCTGACCGGATTTTACTACTGATATTTAAAAATTTCATTGGATATAAGAATAATTATACAATTTTCGCTTTACTAATATTATGCTAAAATATTTTTTTAAATAATTAATACATAAACAGATAATTTTTATATGCAAAAAGAATATTTAAAATGGTTTTTCATAACTGTAAGAAAATTTTTTATATATTGAACGAAACACTTGAAGATACAGTAATTCTTGAAAATTATATTTATTCTATATTGCTAAAGATAAGTGCCAGTATTCCAGGTGCAGTATACGATGACATAACGGCTGTTTATATATTAGTTCCACTTTCTTTAAACTCTCGTACGAGGTCTGAGAACGAGAGCTCTGAAAATATTTACTCACGACAGAACAGTAATTTTGAAAGAGTGGCATTGATATTTGTTTAAAAAATGTGGTATGCGTAATTATCACTTTTCTTAATTTTGAAGCACGTCACTTAATACGTAATGTGCTTTTTCATAAAACATTTTAAGTAGTCGAACATTTGTTTCCTGACATATTTTTATTAAAATTTAAGATAACTATACATTTTTAAATTTTAAATAAAAATAATAATTGTTTTAGATTAATAATAAACAGGAAGTAATAATTTTGATAAGGATGTGTTAATTAAATTTGTCATTGGTTTACTCAGGATAAAGGTACATTTACGACCAGAATCATATCCTCTTCTCTAAGTCGTGAATAAACATATATTTTAGATTAAATGTTTCGAAACATTCCCAATCTACAGTTCATGGCTATTACACTTTTAGTGATGCAATACGTTTCCTTTGTACTGTCCGAAAGCCGGTGTGTTGGTTCTCAAAGAAAATAGTTGGAGGGTTTATACCCATTAGTTATAATGAGAAACACTCTCAATAAACGTTAAAACGTTGAAAACTAAAATAAACATATTAACAGAATAAGCAAAAAACAAACAAGGAAAATGGGACAAAATAACCCTGTAATAAAGATTAAAAAATGTAGAAAATCGATATTAAATCAAATTCATGTGTGCGAGTATTCCTGGCTAATGCTGCTTAAATAGTGGCTACCAATTTTCTTTTTTGAAACTGAATCGTGTGTTTTTGCTCTTGATTAAATCTAGCCAGTTTGATTTCTCGAAAAATTGGTAAAGAATGCCGCATTATATAAAGGTGTTCATACCTAAACATCATCCCAACCGAACTAATCAGTTATCGAAACGAAACTTAATTTTGAATACCAAATTTGTTTATTGGTGATAATCCAACCGTTTTGGTTGTCATAAGCAATCGTTTATATGCACGAAATTATCTGAGACTAAATGGGCTTAGTTACAAGAACCAAATGCTTTATTTATCACAATAGCAAAGATCGGTTGATCAACAATTTCACCCAGTTCGTCAGGAAGTTTGTCTTAACATTTCCAACCAAACTCGCCCAGGCACCACTACTGTCTAGTTTGGTTGCGACATCAACAATTAATTATACTGGTTTGAAAATGAAATGAAAATTATTAAGGACCTCCTTGAAAACGGTATACATAATTATGACACGATAAACAATAAAATTTTAGGCATTTTGACAGTTCTGTTTTCGGAAGCTACGATACCGCTTCGTTTGTATGTTATATGCAATTTCTACTATACTAACGATTAAAAACGAACTTTTTGGAAAACGTCTTACTAGGTTTTAAAAGCACAATATGTGTACAGTGTTTACACGATAAATATTATTCTATCTGTTTGTGTCTTACAAAGCTTGCGGTAGAAAATCGAGCTTCCGAAGCGATGACCAGGGTTACTTTATTTGTTATTGGAATAGTTCTTCCGCGGTTAGCTGTGTTTACACGAAAAGATCGCAACTAAGATTGCAATATCGATACTCGTTATTCTTAACTACAAAAGATTTAAAATATTCCAATCACGTGTTTCATTCCCACAGCACTATTTGTTGTCGAAAGCTCTTATAAAGCAAATCAAAGTAAATTTCGTCTTTGGAACTAGCTAAAGATTTCGCATTGATTCTCCAAGTTTGAGGAAATGTTTCTGCAGTGAAGACAGTCTCAATGGGTTTCAACAGCTTTTCACGTTTCTGCGGAATGATGCGGACTTTCGGTAATGCAGCTTTATTGCCCTCCTGGCGCGTATCAGCGCACTTCGGCTGTGAAGTATTAACGACGTTAACCTCTATCCCCCTTTCGGAGCTTTATTAATGAAGGTTTTACCGGGTGAAACACAAGCCGCACATATAAAGTAGCCCATTTTCAGCTGCGAACCTGAGGATTGCAATGAGAATTTTCCCGTTAACAGATGGTTCCTTAATGCCCGCTGTAATTAATTTACTTAAAAAATCGTCTGTGGATCTAAACGGAAGTTTACTGACATGATGCAATTGTTTAAGATATTGTATTGTATTTTAGAATAATTATTTAAATATTTCAGCGGAATGAGATCGAGTAAGTTAATAAACCGCACTGTAAAAAATGTTGGATCGTTAGAACTAGACTTGGTTGATGTCGCAACTAAACCAGCCGGTAGTGGTACCTAGGGGAGTTTGGTTGCAAGAGTGGCCGACGAACAGAACAAAAATATTTATCAAAACCAACATTTTCATTCTGATAAATAAACCATTTGTTTCTTCTAACCAAGCTCATTTGGTATCAAAACCCCACATTGGCTTGGTTCTCATTAAAAATCATTTATGTTACCCAAATTCGTTTCAACTGAACCGGTAGAGTAAACACTGAAATAGATATATTTCCATATACACATTAAAGATATTCCCTAGGTTTTCCACAGTCTGGTTTGTTATCAATACAAATCATCAAGTTTTATTTCTTTTAATGAAGAGAAGGAATATAAATAATGTAATTATTGAATCCAAATTTTACGAAAAAATTGTTATTTACACTAATATTGAAGACAAAACTTGTTAACAGATTATGAAAGAAGTAAGCGTCATACCATGATTTGATGCTGGAATATTCTAAATATTGTAAATAATTATACTTTCCATTTTGCTGTTATCAGGTTGTTCTTAATTAGCTGGATTTTTTTTCGGATCGTTAAAGTTGTTTAGAAAGAGTATCAAAACATGCTCTACAATCACAATTGAAATTTGTCCGTAAATGTTGAGAGCCCCTGAAGATGTCGAGATCATAGGACATTCCTGATCGCAAAATATTTGTGTTTTTCGCAATAAACGTTTGTAATGGACGTAAACTTAGTAGCTTTTTATTAACCCAACCCGGATTTGCGTGGTACACTAGCAGATTTATGTACACAACTTTTTACTTTTATTCATTATTAATCCGTGTCAAAATTGAAACAACAGCGAGTCTGCAAGCTAACAATGATGCCACTAGATTATCACTACCAAAATATTCTTAGAAAAATGCCCATACTCTTTTATATAGGTGAAATAAATTGGTATAGAGAAGACATTTTCTATATTTTAATTAACTAAATTATTTCGGTAAATTTTCTATTGTTGAACAATAATAATTAAAGAAGTTAAACAACGGGCTTATGACCTACCACGACGTTTTTGCTTGCACCTCAATCAACGAGATGTTGATCATTCACCTCCTGAAGAGGGATCGGTTGATCCGAAACGTTGAAGTAAATCTTAGAATCTTGGTCTTTAAACTTTTCGAAGTTTTCTCGTTTGTCGGGGAAGGGTTTTTTTTTCTCATTTTCACTATCGTATTAGAGAAGAATTTTTTCTTTCCGTTTTCTAACATATTTAATTACATTTTAATTAAATAATTAGAATACCTGCACAAAAATGTCCATAATACCATTTTTTCAGTAAAATGCTGGAAATATCTAAATTTTACGAGTACATGCTGAAACCTGACAGTATAGGGATATTTACAATACAATTTTTCTCTGTGATTAATAAGAAATAAAATATGCAGCGTATAAAATAATACACTTTCAAAAAATAAAATTGTTAATACAACTTTCAGTGGATTCTTGATGGTAATGTTCAGCACATTTAGTAAAAGGTTGCTGATAATATTATTGCTTTTATCGCTAATGTGTATTTACAAGAATATTTCGTTATCCTATTTATCATTGGTGGCAGTACAGGAGTGAAATTCTGGGATATATCGACATAAACGCCGATGCGCTGTTAATTACATCAATGGCGATTGAACAAGCGACTGCAGCTTCCCGATGTTTTCCAGCATCTGCTAGGTAGAAAGTGAATCGTTTTGCTTCCAGACAACAAAAAGGAAGGCAATGAACCAGTTTTTTTAAAATCAGAATATACATCGAATACAACTTGATGTTTATAATTATACAAGTATATTTTTTTATGAAAACACAAAAACCAATGACGTTTACAAATATGCGTAATAATATGTAAATAAATGATAAGTCAAAAGAAAATTTGATCTTTCTTCTGAAAATTCGGATGTCATCATTATTCATATATTGCTTTTTTCAAGTGAAAAAAAAAACTATGTAATAGTTTCTATTTACATACATTTCTGTATGTTTGAATTCTTATTTTTTTAGTTTGGAGATTTTTCAGCGGTATGCACATTGCAGATTTCGGATGGAATAATTTGGTAGGGTTCTATTTCTTCAAACTTTATCTCGACTTACGTAAGTTAATTGCTTCTTAAAAATATGTTGCGACTTAAGACCATTTTCCCGTTAAGAATTGATTTCATTTCATGAATGTATCTACGAAATTTTGTTGGGTCACAGTTCAATTTGTATTAAACGATTTAGTTTTAAAGGTTTGTAAAATCATAATGCAGACATTTAATAATCTTCACATTTTACTCTAAAAAACGTATTTCATCAAATTAACAAGTAAATTTATTTTTAAATAATCTGTGGCGATTGAAATTTTGTTATTTGTAAATTCTTTCACCTCCAAATCAAAGTAGTCGCTCAGTAATCGTTTAAAGTTCTTGAAGAATTTAAACAATTCCAGTTGATTTATACAGACAGTGTGATACGTAGCCGAGGATAAATTGATCTTTCATGCCAATTCACCAAGTTAGTTATTACATATTTTGATAATATATATAAATAGATGAGTTTATTTTGCATACAATTAAAAAAACACACACAACAGAGTTTCTGGAGGTTTATGGATCCAATTTTTTATCGAGATGATTTCTGTCTTATAACTAACATTTGATAGTAGGGAAATTTGGTTCATATTACATTTTGAATATATAATATCAATTTACTTACCACGTCATATTCAGGACATAAAGTTTCAAACATACTGTTACGTACCTGGAAAAGAAAAAAAAATGGAATTAGTTTTTGTATTTTATTTCATGTTTTTTTTTAAATTTCTTTTGGCTTTTCAGAGCATGCAGGTCTATTTCAGCCATGGCACAGCTGAACATTTATCGCTAACTTTCAATAGATAGTTTATGTTTATTTGTTGGCGAACCAATATTGGCTCTTATTAAAGAAACAGAAATATGGAAGGTAAATAGTGGAATTTAAAAGATTGTAAAGTTTGTATGCATCATTATATTTTGATTTTCTTTTGCGTATTTGAAACTATAAACAACTTGAAACCACTTAAACTACTTAAAGTCTACGTTAAATTTATTTAATAAAAGTCAATAATTTTGTAGGATTTCTCATCACATATCATTTTCCTTACATCAGAATTTTTCAGACCGGTATAAATATCACGTCAAAAATATTTTGGGTAGAATGTAGAGCAACTGAAAAAAATTAATATCAAAAGTGGCTACTAAAGCGTATTTTTTTAGTAATCATAGTCCTTGTACTCCACCGACTGACCTCATAGAAATGACTTGAAACTTGGTAATCCGACATTTTTTTTTTGGTCGCTGGGTCGAAATTTGAAGTTAGTTTTCAGACATAAAATCTAAAAAAATTTTCAGTCAAAATCCATTACTTTCAGTATGGTACTCCGTTTTTGTTCAGCTGCAGCTACATAGAAATGTTATGTTGTTTATGAGTTTAAAATACAAAGTAGTTACTGAAATTTTACATTTTTTATAAACATAATATACATTTCCCAACTCTCAAAATAATTGTAATACTTGTATTGTTGCTCTCAATGCTTGGAGGTAAATAAAAGAATTTATTTTATTTTTTTTTGTAGTTTGCTTTTTGTCATTTTTTTCTTTTCTTTCTTTTTGTCATTTTTTCGGTTTTCATATTTTTGTATTTTCTTTGTTTATTCCTAAACATTTCTTCTGGTAAATTGTATTTACAAAAATCGGCATTGTACATTTTGCGCATTACAAAGGATCAACATATATTAACAAGAAGAAATTTAAAAAACACTTTAATACACGTTTACCTTCCCTCGGTGAGACATAGACTACACTAGCAACATTTCAATTACTTTTATTACTCAGGATTATGTAATACTAATGTTATCGTCAAACTTGAAATTTGTATTGAGAAGTGAAAAAACTAAGTTTGAGGTGATTTTGATTGATTTGAAAAAATTGGTCCGCCATATTAAATGCCCCATTTTGAATTTTTGAAAACTATCTTCAAATTTTGACGCAGCGACCTCAAAAACCGCCAAGTACCAAGTTTGAAGAGATTTTATTCTTGTTAATCGATTGAATACAGGCGACTATGATTTTGAAAAAAATCGACTTTAGTAGCCATTTTCGAACCACCATTTTTAAATGTAATTTACTTCAGCAATTCTGTTTTCTAGCCCAATAATTTTGTACGGGATATTTGAAGGAATTTGAGATATTTGAATACGGAAAATGACAAAAACGATGTTTTACAAGAAATTTAAAAATTTGTAGCATTCGTCTAATACAATCGGAAATAGTGAGGTTTGGGCAATCAAAAATATCCATTCCAATGTCATTGTCACTGAATTATAATACTAAAAAGTACTGTAAATCGTCATTTTATGTGCATTGCATTGGTCTTCACAGGGTTAACCAGAATTTTCACCCATGTGAAATTTGTATATTTTTGTTCCGTGTAGTACGCCCGACAACTCCACGATTTTCGCTGAAAATGAAGTCACAATTTGGCGACGGAGATTGAAATGAATTGCAAACAAGTCATTTTACATGTAAATGTCTCTTATAATTCAAAACCGAGAGTTCCCATTTTTAATTTCTAGAAATAACGCTAAGTATCTCAACTAACTATATGCCAAAAACTGATGTACCAAAACATTAATAAGAAATCCAATATGTCCTCATACTCCCATGAAAATGACAATTGGAACGCTAGTATTTCGCGATGAAATTCAATTTTAGTTGGTAGTAGCATTACTAATTTCCAACAATTTTTAATATACTACCGTCGAATCGACGGGTAGGCAACCGTGACGCGACTGCGAAAATTGTAATTAAGCGCAGGTCGACCGCGTCGATGAACAATTCATCCCTATTTACAGATGCGTCGTGCGATTTACAAAAAACTGATTAAAGCGAACTGCATCACACGCTAGATGAACACCCTAGGCATTTTCCCCTTCAGTATTCGCGTATACTAAACACATCCACATCACGTCGGGTGTATACTGGTTCGAGAAATCTCGCGTAAATGCTAAATGAACTCGACAGTTCATTGTGTTATTTAGTTGTTTCAGGATGGTTTGTTTACTTCTAATTTGAGGTTTTACTTCCTAAAATTAAACTTGCAGAATATATTAAGAAATTTTAATATCTCTAAAATTAATAATGTACTCTTTTGTCATCTAGATAACTTCTTTAGATGTGGTTTCCACAAATTATTTTGCAAGAATAAAATTATGGTCATTTTATCAAAAAATTTGCATCTCGAGGCATTCCGCAGTACGATTTGGAAGACCGTTTGCATTCTCATAGTTTTATCGTAAACATCTCGCTTGATATCTCTCCAGGATTCTTCGCCGCAAAGGTAGAAGTATTTTGAAATTCTTGACAAGCGGTGCAGAATTTTGTCTTCGTGAAACACTTCGAGATCTTCCTCTGTGGTTTCTAGATACTGCGCGCTTGCATGAGAGTCTGTCTATTCCACTTGTTACGTCTTGAACATAGAGAAACACTATTTTGCAAGAGTGTCTCGTCTTTGGTGTACAAATTTGTCGAAGAAGTTTCCTTGGCATGAGCAGTAATTGCATCATATATACGTAATATCCTCAACTTAAGTTGATTCTTAAAATATATTTTAATTATTAAACTTTTGTGAAGTTTATAACATTACTGAAAGTACTAAAGTGGTCGCTAATACATGAAATGAATATAACCTCAAAAACATTTTGTCGTTTGGATGTCTGAATGGAAGCTTCAAGACATCCTCTTTTAAATCCGTTTCGATTTAGATAACTTAAAAGTGAAATGTTTAAAAATGTCACAATATTTTTGATACTTTTTCAAGATACTATTACCAGTTTATCACATCTATTATTATTTATGAAAAAATAAATTTCCATTGATATATTTCGCATTGTGAACGATCTAGTCGTTATTTTCTCCTTCTGATAAATCCGGCCATTTCCCGTGGTGTGAAGCACCTACCAACCGCACCATAAAATGTAATATTTGCAGATTGTCGGTGTAGAAGGCCACAACGGTCGACGGAAGACACGTAAGGTGCATCGGTACACCTGCGACGTTATTACAATGCTTTTAGTGAAATTGCGTAAGCTTTAATTAAAGTACACTGCAGCGACTTTACGCAGCTTTTTCAAAGCGAGACAATATTGTGTTTTCACTCGCAATCGTTAATTTCCGAAGCACATTTGAAATTTAAGAAGCCGGAACGACGTAATCAGGATAACATCATCTGCAAAAGTACGGGGTGCTTGCGGAAGCGTGATCTTAACCCCGCAGCATTCGGGCGAGCATCGCCCAACAAACATCGTTCATAATCTAAGAAATGAATTCCCCGCCCTCCAACCTGGATGCTGGAGGAAAAAATAAACAAAAATACGAAAGTAGCAGGAAAAGGGATACAAGGACGTCATGCGGCACGATACAATGAGTTCCAGCTCCTTTTATCCTTTCTTTGTATCATTTTTCTAGATACTTTTTTCTACCTTTTTTCTGCTACTTGCGCTTTCGCCCGGTTCACTTCGTTTTCCGAGCATCGCGCTTCCAAGCCCGGAAGGAAAATACCTCCCTTGAAGAGGGTTTACTTCTCTGTTCTCTGCGTTTTCGTTCTCTGGATCTTCTTTACTTGTCTCTCTCATTATCATCCCCTTGTTTCTGTTGTTTGCCTCATCCTCCTCTCGGTCTCTGTTTCATTTCTCGGACCGAAAACCCACGCGATACGCAACCGTATTGTACGGTTCTAATCCCTTGCGACCCCTTGTCGGCCTGGCTGTAACAGAATTACGTAGGCGCCCACCAGCTCTTTAGGTGAGCGATATTGCGTTTCTCCAGGAGATTTACACCTCTTCCGACGGTACCTGTGACAGTGCACTTGTTATCCTCTGATTTAACGCACTTTCCTATGCATTCGCGCATACAAAGAATCTTATGCAGCGTCTTATCACGACGCGCAGTTTGTTTTACGAAATGCGACGTAAAGTCGAAACACTGCAGGCAGAACATTGGATTAATGGCGTCGACATGTAATCATGCATATATTTCATTGTTGACTTTTGTGTTTTACATTGCGTAAAGGACTTTGGAACAACTAATTTGATTTCAAGATACTAGTCAAAATCTTCCTCGTTTCTTAGAACTTTGCACTAGTACATCTTCCTAAGGACGTCTTCAGGAGCTTCTTAGGGGATCCAAGTATCCACCATGATCGGCTTGTCAAGGTCCTCAAGATGACCTACGTCCTGAGAATCACCTGAGAACGTCTGTGTGATATCCTGTATGGAATATACTTTGTTGTGTTGGATGTTTGACCACGTATTTATTTTTAAATCATCACTATTTCAGAATGTGCTAATGTGACTAGTATATTAGCAACCGCCATATATGTATTATTAATCAAAATTAGCTCTTTCAATAAATGCTCATACTTCCATTTTAGATCAGTAAAATTGAAGGTACCGAAAGAATAAAAAGTGATCATATGGAGGCACTAAAGAATGTTGCGTCAAGAAAGGGAATTTTCTAAAAAATGAAGATGTAATTTCACAGCATTCATTTCCTTTACAGGGAAACCAGCTGAAATTGGCGACATAAGGATTTTTGGGGATGTTGATTGCGAATCTGGCCACACCATGGAAAACTTGAAAATGGTCAATTCAAGAGTGCTGATCCAATCATTTAAATTTACTTTGTCAAGATGAAACAGAGTGAAAGTGGGTACTCAGTAGATTTCAGGGTCGCTGCTTAGGAAAATGACATAAGATTTTGAATATTCAAATTGTCGTTTTTAGATGTTGAATTACTTGACAGAAATGAAATAGGATTTAGCATTCCCGAAAACTCGCAAGTACTCGAGTTTCATATAGATACAGTCAACTTCTCTATTTCGGTCAGCCGTCTTGAATCTACCATTTTGAACTTTCAAAATCTAAAATCAGATTCGCAGTTAGCAGCCCCAGAAACCTTTGAATACCCGATCGCGTTCCGTTAAATTACGTTTTTACATTTCGCAAGGCAAGGTTATGACTCAAAGTTTCTTAAATAATGAACTTTTTTTAACTTAAGAAGGCTGTTTCTAGAATTTTTAATTACAGTGAAATATCCGTTAACGAATATGGTCGGGACAACACGAGGCAATTAAATTTCCAATAATGAATATTTGAGAAGGAAATGTCGACTCCCCACCTCCAGCTTTCCCTGCTTCGTAGAAACCTGAATTCTGACGACTCGTATACCAAATATTATCAAATAGTCTAAGGGGGGTTGAAGTGGGGATACAGAAGGAAGATAAATTATTCGTTAACGGAAACATCTGCATATTCAAAAACGAAAATATTGGAAAACGGATATTCGTTAAAGGAGTAGGTTCCATTGTATTTATCAATAAATTGACAATGATTTTAAAAACTTTAAAAACTAATTTTCATTTTGTGATATCCTGCGAATATAAAATTACACAACATAGCGGGAAATCGAATAGAAAATTTCAATTCGCAGAGAATTACTTAAAATATATGAAGAGTTAACGACGATTAATAATAAGGTGAAAATGGAGAATATTGAAGGTTTCTTGTTATGATAAAATTGTTGAGAAAAAGCACCTGGAACAGATTTCACACAAAAAAAATGATGCCCCTTCTGCGATATTAGAAGTTATCGTTGCCTGTTGTTATTATTTTGTAATACAACTACTTGGTATTTTATATTTTCTAAACATCAATCAGCGAGAATCACTGCTACTACAATACGGCTGACTAAATCAGTGGAGAGTAGAGAAGTTTTATACTATTTGATCACCATTGATCAAGAGTCTTAAGAGGATTTAATAAGAGTACCGGTGAACCATTCTAATGATCCGGTTAGTTCCACATCGTTATTTTTGTACGCAACGTATAAAAAGTCCAAATGTTACTAAGCAAAGGACAAAGGAATAAATTAATTTATATAATACGAAACGAAAAGTAAACGAGACAATACCTTATTTACTAGCAATTAAATTAGAAACAGCCAAATAACTAACTGTTGACTACACCGAAGAACCCCCTATCAGTGAAAGAAAGAAAAAACGAGATTAAAAAACTGTTTATGTATGACAAACTCAATATGACAATCAAAATGTATGAAACCTAATAAATGTATCGGATATTCCATTAAATCCACGACATAATATATTTTACGATTCCTTCATGTTGCAATTAAGACACGCAACAGTGCGCTACAAATATACAAAACATATCTGAAATAAAATTAAAAGAATAGAATTAACAAAATTGGCGCCCAACGAAGGGTTATTATATGGTGATGATGATTGAGGATAATTCATTTTCATGGCTACAGAAATGTTTCAGATTACAATTTGATATGATTATTGAAACTATCTCTAAAATAAATGGGTTATTAAATTTCTATCGGCTTCCAATAAGACTATTTCACAGCGAACTAAGTAAAGTTAAAGTAAATTTGTTACTAGTTTTCTGACCGTTTGGTCTAAAACTCCAAAAAGTTTAATTTGAGTTTTAGAACGTTCTGCCGGAGGTAAAATAAAACTAATGTAAAAATAGAAGAACACTTTTGCCGGAAAATGAAAAAGTTGACGATCGAGTTCTACCTAGTTACATGGACGAACCTCCGGAGACATGAACTACGACCTTGCTACATGGCAGATACCGATTCTACGGGGAGTTCAACCGTTCCATCGGTTTCACAAGGGCAAGCAGAGCATACAAAGTCTACCATCCGGCAATTCTGGGGGAACACGTGCATTATGTAGTATCTTGCCAGGAGCATGCCAGGGTGCACTTCATGTGGCCGGACTTACGGAGGCACACGCAGGCTTCATCGCTTTTGCAACTCACGTACCTTTCGCTGGCACGGTAGTCGGAGCTATCTTTCGAGACATTCGTGATCACCATTTTTTTCCCATGGTACCACTCTCCATTTATGTTTTATTTCGATTGTTTCCTCCATTATTGACTGACCATTGATTCTTTAAACTTGGAATTGGCACAGTTGCAATACCAATGCGGGAAATCGATAACCACACTAAAACTCCAACTCATAAAAGGAGACTCGACTATACTATCGGTTGAAAATTTGGGTTCACTTGCTTTATACTCTAGTCATTTTAGCTAAAAAATGATAAAACCTAACCTAAAAAGTAAATGTTGGTCAGTTTTTCATGGGGACTTGAAAGGCCTAAAAATGATTAGCTTAAAGTTTGCAACCAATGAGAAAAAAATCCTTCAAATTTGCCTCATTCGTATGGATTCATTACCTATTACTGTACTTCCTGTGGGGACCATTTTCTGATGACATGCTTCTTAATTTCATAATTCAATAACCAGTCATGGTTAACTATTTACATAACCACTCATCCTTGTTTTCATCTCCGAACCATTTCGACTCCTTGTTTCGAGTCAAATGTTTATGATGGAATTTACAACTGCTCAAGTTAAAGAGATACAAGTTAGCCAATTGATGATGAACTAATTTAATGGAGTAAAACGTAAGTTTAAAGGAGGAAAATAAAAATTGACTTTGCACAATTTACTCCAAGAATCGTGAAATGTAATGAAGTAAGGAAAATCAGATACCTAACTGAGAAAATGGAATCGGCATACTTAGAGTGTGGATAACATTCTTCCGACAGCTAAACCAAATTTTTGTTGTTGTTTCGAAATCTAAATGGTAGTTTTCAACAAACAACTACTGGAGGTTAGTTTATTTCTGATTTTTTAAATTGGAGCCATTAACTTCAATGATCGTCACCAATATGATTGATTCATTATTTCTAAAAAGTAATATGCTGGAGCCTGACTTACATCTTTAGATATCCACAACTATATAAAATTTAGTCAGTGGTTGCTTAATTTTCTACACTACAAAAAGTAACTATTTGATATCATAAATATTTATAGATTTCTGCCCGTGCTACTCCGAAAAGAGTAATGATGCTGCAGCTATAAATCTTACGTACTAGACTATTCTTACTAGGAGAAACAATATCGTTAAACGAATGTAATCAAACTTCTTATAAGATCATATAGAATCATTATTTACACTTTATAGAAATATATCCATTTATGAAATAACTACAAATTCAGGCCATTAAATTTTGATATTACGTTCGTTGCGTTTGGTTTTCGTTGCTCGAAATACCAGCCATTGCAAAACGATCTCTGAACTCTATGTAAGAGGCTGTAATTTCCGTAATTTCAGCCCAATAAGACCGCAGCGAATTGAATGAAGTCATTTCATCTGTTCTTTTAAAGCCTTGGGGAACTATAGAATCGTAAAAAATTCTGGCAGTATGTGTTTAACTTGGAGAAGGTACTGGGCGATCGTCTTTACCTTTTTGGTAAATTATCGAGAACACGCTACGGTACAGGGGGCGTTTCGACGACAGAATACTTAGCATTGGAATACCGAATTTTAGGCTTTGCAAGAAACGTTTTTATTTCTTTTATGAAATTTATGAATTTGCAAGTATGCATAAATTATTTGCGGGGAGACTGACGTTATTTACGATTGGAGTTCACATTTATAGCACAAAGACATCTCTGTAATTTTATAACAAAATTATTGAATTTGGTTGTACAAGTATGGAACCACTTCCGTTTTGTATTTATTGTCAATGGCGCAAAAGTACATGTAACGTCATGTGCAGGGTAAAAATGGATCTTCCATCGTATTACCGGATGAAACTTGGTATTTTACTTAACTTATAATATATATAATGGATAAGAAATCAGTCAGAATTTTACAACACAATTTTTGAAGAGGCGCATCAAGCGCAACAGGATGCATATAACAGCAAGAACTAATAATATATTACTACTCTAGTAGAGATGGCCACGAGAATTTGTCTAGAATTATCCTAGATTTTGATGATCTGGCTAGAAACCAGCTTTGTAACATGGGTAGAAATCCTACTAAAAACGACACGAATTCTGGCGCGTAAATCTACCGAGGCGCGAGACGTTGAGACAGTTAATACATTTTAACATGAGTGCGACAAGCTCGTACAACTTATCGAGATCGGCTCGATTCGAGAATCTCGAATACCTCTCGATCGAACTCCCAATATGGCAGCTGGCTCTCAGCTGATTCGCGCGCACATGCTGCCGCGATTGTTTACAAAGCTGTTATAAAGATCAAATCTTCATTTCGAAAGAAAAATCCTTTGCGTTTACATGTGCTCGTTTTGTCGAATCGATTGATTCTTACCTATTATACAAATTTGATATGATATTTTCAGTTTGAAATTATTGCTTTATGTCACTTTAAATATATGTTACTAGTCTAGCGGGTTTTCATCTAGAATTCGTGCATATTTCTACCGAGATTCTACCGAACAGATATTCCCAGCTGCTAGGATAATGGCTAGTTCAACCAGCCAAATTTCTACCAGGGTAAAAGTGATACAATAAATAACTTTACTGATAGAGCACATTATTTCTGCTATTCAAGATACAATCATCTCATTTTTCAAGACATACCAAAATGACTTAGAGTCTTCCATTAAGACACCTAAAGCGCCATTATATCCAGATATGTCGTGGATAAAAAACTTATAAATGTACGAAACTCGACAATTGAATTCCTCATGTATTTTCATGCTTTATGGAAGGTAATTTAAGGAAGTCAACGGCACCCACATAATTTTGTTTATGCTTCAACAGACGTTCCAATAGCAAGTCGCATTTCATATATGAATATAGAGAAACATGGGACGGAGAAATAAATCCAGATACATAATCTAGATCGTACTAGTTTTCTGGAGAAAACGACGTAAATATTTTCTTGCTCCGAAGACACGACTAGACGTATCACGCGTATATTTTACGAGTAGACATGCATATGCATCCATACTTGTATGCATACGGGATTTCTTTATATGAATCTGTGAATTCGTACCGGGTGTATCACTGTACGACTTGTTTCACGGCTCTGTGCACCCGCGGTGAGACGCTTCGCGCAAATATGTCCTGGTACGAAAGGATCCCCGCTGTGATATGCAGTGTGCATCCATGGCGACGAGTGCATCCCTCGGCATTTTGGTTTCTCGGTGGAACTTGGCAGAAACGATCGTGGAAAATACGCATCCAAATCCCCGTGCGAGACGATGTTTTTCAGAATAAAAAAGGGCCGGAACGTAATTTTGCACGCTCAAATTCGATCCATTGTGCATCGCACTCGATGCTAAATTTATTGCCGGAAAAGAGCGGGTTGAAATATGAGCGTATTTCTTCTGATGGTATTTATGAATAATTGGCGACTTTCTATTTTGAAAAACGAGTCTATGTTGCTGACGCGCGTCCATTATGCGTTGCAGGACATTTTATCATTATGAGAAGATTCAATATTTTTTGTTGAACCTTCATTTTTTTTATAATTTTAATATCTTTAGATACTACTGGTAACCATCCGGACTTTATGGTGGTCTTATCAATAGATTTTATTAAGCTCGGTGATGGTTCTACGTAAGCAGACAAAAAGTACCTTTAGTAATAATTTTAAGAGCACTGCTCAGAAATAGCTCTTTTTCTGTACCATGGATTCGGTGTCTATTTTTTCATTTCAATGAATATAACTAATTAATATTCTTTAAGATGAATTTGTTGACATCATAATGGTGATTTTTAAACATAACTATATTGCGATCAAACCATAAAAATAAATAAGAGTGGTATATGACATGTTTCTTTAAGTACTGGAGCTTCCCTTTGTGTTCTTAAAAGACATTCCAAACATGCAGATTGAGGCAAATGAAGAATGATTAAGAAGCAATGAGAAGTATTCATTTTTGAACTTTGAATCCTATTTGTTGATCACCGTGAATACTTCCCGATCGTCAATGATTCCAAATCCTATTACGAAAATTGACCACTTTACTTTTGAATGCTGCTCAATGCTTCAGTATAACAATTATAAAGCCAATACTTCCCTATTCTCAATGAAGACTTGATATATATGTTTCTAACATTCTGAATACTTCCTGCGAAACGGAAATCAGTTAATGCTTAATGCTTCCAGAATGATTCACGGAGATATCCTAAATAATACTTAATCTACGAACTTGGGAATGCTTCCTAATGCTTCCAGAAGTGTTTCTGTGAGATATTCTCTCTCGAGTATTGAAATTTTCATTTGCTGGGATAGGACTAGTAACAATGAAGTATCCGAATTCAGTCAAATTTGGCATCGCTGACATAAGGCAGTTTGGAGATTGATGTGTTATTAGTAGTCTTCAAAAGATCCATTTAAGTAGATGGGTTTTGGGTATGCAGCATCCAAATTTAGAATAATTCATTAACTACCGCGTGTCTGAACTAATGTAACCCTTTTAGTAATAGTAGTCCCTATGTTAAAGATTGATTACTTTGCTTTTTTATTGTTTACTAGAGCTATGCGCGCGCTTCGCGCGCGTTTTATCGTCTGCCCTTTCGATACACCTAAGGCCATCAATTTTTGTGTATTCTATCCTCTGTTACTTGATTCTTCCTATATATAGAGATATATAGGTGGAAACAAAGACAATAAGTAATAGTAGTTTTCGATGCAAGGACATAAAAGATTTTCTGTATTTACACCCATGGTGGTGCCGAACAATGTTTTTTGTATCAGCGTGCGTGAAGTGAAGACGAAAAACTCCGAAAATACATAACGTCAAATTTTATGCACACTGTAACAAAAAGTATATTTTTAATCAAATGTAATGATTTTTCAATTTATTAATTTTAAAGAAACTCTTAATTTTTATTATTTTCTATATGTAATGAATTAAATATTTGGTTCTATCTTTTCAAAATACATGAACTTTTTTTTTGTACAGCTGTTGTATTATTAACATTAAAAGTTTTCTGTGCAAACCATTATTCTTATGTTCATATTTCAAATATACTTTTATAGTCTACGAAACAACCTTATTGGTTGGTATGTCATATCACGCGTACTCTCTTTAAGCACGGATTTCATGTAGTTCTAAAGTGCTCCACTGATAACGTAGGTATTTTCACTAAAGACCGCAAATAAACAGTGACTGAATCGATTTATCAAAATTCGGACTCTGTAAGGATAATTCTAACTACTATAGGCGGTACTTTAGAAAATAACAAAGAAATTAATTGAGAACTGACCGAGAATTTTCTGAAATAAGTCAAAATTGCCAACTTTGAAGTGTTTCAATTTTTTGTTGAAAAATAGGCAAAATTCAAAATCTAATAAAACAGTTGGAAAATTTTGTTTCAACACCCAAATAGGTCAAATTCTGCGAAAAAGGGTGAGGAATTTGATAAATAAAAATCATCTCGGATGCCATTTTTATCTATACAGTTATCGTGCAGTAACCAAAAAAAATGATTTTCCATTTAAAATCTCATGTTAAATTTCAAGGCGTTTACCGGAACAGAAGATATCTCTCAGCCTAGGGCTGTCGCTCACGTATTCGTGTTGCCAAAACCTACTTCTTTGGCACTAAGGCATTTCGAATTTCAAGAAATCGATTATTTCGATTATTTCGATGCACCCTACTATATATACCATTTCGGACAAATGCTGTTCGAACAATTGCATGCTGTTCGAATAGGATACAAGGCAGTATTAATTTCATAATATATTTGACCTTGAATTTTAAAGCAATATGGTCCTGGTCAACGATTTCTGAAATTTATCAGATGTGCATTAAACGAAGCAAAAGAAAACGCACTATTGTATCTTCTAATATTTCCATAAAAACTAACAGTGTGCTCATCACTATCATTAAATAATGCACACAATTTTTGAGGGGGAAGCGGTAAATTTTGAAGTACAACTTCACCATGAGCACAGCAATCATGAAAAGAATTATTTTTATTTGACACTTTCTCAGCTGCGAAATGTTTAGCATTGCAATGAGTACAGCGTACATCAATAGTACCAATATAATGTTCATTAATAATTTCCGTATCCTCAACATTTCTAATAGTGCGAAATATATTTGGTTTTCAAAAACGAATCTGGCTTTTCATACTTGAATGAGGTTCTCTTATATTTAAAACTACATTTTCGTCTACAACCGTATATGTACTAACAACCGGAATGTCACTTACAGATTGATTTTCATTTATGTTTAACTCACGTTCAATATTGACTATATTTACGCTCTGAGAATGAGCTTTGTTTCTTTCATTACGGCGTTGTTGATTGGCAGGGTTTCTTTTTCGACATTCTTCTTGAAATATTTGCTCTTCTTCAACTGCGCGTTTAACCTTTCGTTTTGGCATATTTTTATTTATTTTTATCTTTTATGGAGTATACTATTATTATGTAAATACAAACACAATTTAGATTTTAATAAGAATACAATTTTTAATTCATAATTCTCAGTTCAAATTTTATTTCACAGTTCTTCATGCTAGATTTTCAGATATGTTAAGTTTCTAATTTCAATGTTTAATGCTAACTTGTACAGTTCTAAAATTTCAATGCTAAATCTTCAAATAAGTTCCGTTTATAATTTTCAGTTTTTAATGCTAATACGACAAATTATATCTCGTATATCTCCTTGGGTAACGTGGACTTCACACGATGTCGATTGAAATGATTGAAAAACGTGTTACCATCCAACATGGTTTAAACAAATTTTATGTGTTTTAAAAACATAAACTATAAACGTATCATTGTAAACTAATTATATTAATAATTAATGTTATTAATTTTACATTGAAATTATAATGAAATAAACTGAGTTAATAACCTTCAATCACCTTCAGGATCCTCGGGGGGGGGGGGGGGGGGGGGGGGATTTTTAAAAATTTAATTCAACTTTTAATTATTTTATATTAACTAAATTTTAAACAGTAAAAATTTGTTGCAAACAAATGAGATGATTCAACCTCTGTACACACTTATTTACAAATACTCATAGCTGTAGACTTATTCGAAGCGTAGGTAACTTCAAAATTAAAAATTGATTTGAAATTTAATATTAATTCTTATCCCTGTTAAGAAAAATTAATTTAAGTTTCAAGCGGACTGTACTATATTTATAGTTAAGATAATTTTTTTCAAAATTTTATTGCTAGTCTTTCGGAAAAGTTACAACATTGCAATGGATTCCACTAATACGAAAATAGTTTAGATAAAAACCACTGGGTATCAAAAAATAAAAACAAACCTTTTTCATTGTACAATACATAAATAAGTGCTATCTTGCAAATTATTTCAAAATGCAACATTTTTCTGTAATGTTTTTTTAATATGATATGTAAGTTATCCAAATGTGTAACGATACAATGAAAAGTAAAAAATTAATATTTGAATACTTTATTTATAATCGTGATGATAATTTTGATGACAATCCAAATAACCAAAATTTCATACTGGCATAACCCCCGCTTGTCAAATTCTCCAACACCACCTGAAGTTGCGATCGGGAATGCACGTGGCAAATTCAAATCGACCAATGGCCATGAGTCTATTGCGACAACAATTATTCGAGAAATGCGATACATTTCGAGATTTTTCGTTACATGGCTTCTTTATTATTGGATATTGTAATTAGCGAAATTAGATAAATTATATTGAATGTTTTGTATCATTTTAGTGATAAAAGAAACCGTACAAATGTCAAAGACATAATTCTTTATTGTTTACATTGTATAAATAAATTAATATGAATGAGTCAAACTTTTTCGGGGAATTTGCAACAATTTCTTAAAGATAATTGCTTGAAATTTGATATATGAAGGGTTTTAGGAGTGCTGATTAAGAATTCGATGCCAGATTTACGAAAATCAAAATGGCGCATTTAAAATTGATTTTTTGCCTGCAATATTGCATCCTTTATTTTTAATTTGGTAAAGCTAACATCGGATTTGTAATCAGCAATCCCGAAACCCCGAATGCAGTTTTGTAACTGAATGATAAGAAGAATAAACTTATTTTTAAATTTATTTTTAAAATGTTGTGTATTTTGTTAAAATTAATGAACTATTTGAAAAGTCATAGAAACTTTAATGCAGCAGTGTCAGTTATCAACACATAAAATTCATTATACAAATTGAAATTATTTCGAAATACTTATAACACCGGGAACTTTGTTATTTTTGCTACATAAAAAGTTATATAACTCCGTTTATTTACTCTTTAATTGTTGTATTAAATTAATTTTAATTTGTCTCCTAAAGATATGTATGAATATTACATTCCTCATTTAAAATTCTTTGTAAATGTAGAATATAATAGCAAAATTGATTCTAGAATTTGTAGAAAAATTAAAATTTGCGCAAACCTCTTTATACCAACAATTTTTACATTATTTGATAATCAGACAAGTGTTTTCAAATTAGTACTATGATTTTTAAATATTGTGATATAATTTTATACTGCAAGTGTACTTACAATCATGACCGCAAAAACATGTTAATTAACTAATAGCCATCAATTTTATAGTCCCACCCTCCAAGTTAATATTTGCTGTCCCTCATGTCTGAAATTACGTCATATATCCCCGCGGACCAGCAGTAATTGGCCAGTATTGGATTCTGGAGTTTAATTTTCGTTACGATCGAAGCTAGCGAGTGGTTTTATTTAAATTCACCGCAGGTAAGTTAATTAAACAATTTAAGCTATTACTTTAATTACTTGTTTAGAGTGTTTTCGAAAATGTGTACCAAAAGTGTCAAAATGCATTTATGCGGTTATCCTGTTAGTATACTTGATAGGATTAGATGCGGGTTGCATAAACGTGATTTGAAATATTTATATTAGCAATACATACTGAAAGAGATATATTTTATGTCTTTTAGTGGCCATTGTCATTACGTGTCATTTCAATATACACGGGAAATGAATGCATGGTCTTTACTGTCAATTTATGATCTGGCAGTTAGTATTTAAACATGACAGTATTCATTGTATTGAAAGATAATAAATATATTATTTAAATGCTTTTTAACTCGAGTTTCTGCAAATTCTGAATATTTATACTTGTAACAACGGAATATTAACATCTTCGAAACGATACAAATCACATCATTCTGATTCGTATTTCAAACAAACAATTACGCCTTCATGATGTTTTCAGTGGTTTTACATATACTTACAATGACGAATTTATTGACATTTTTGTATCATGTGATGGTTTCAAAATTGCATAATAAATAATACTATTTACATGTCACTACATGCATATATTATACCGAATACTTTTTTAATGGAGCCAGTTGAATTAAAAAACGTATAACGGTCCAATCATTCAGTTATTCATAATGATACTAATGTATCAATGAA
This sequence comes from Trichopria drosophilae, assembly GCA_030407085.1. Classification (NCBI taxonomy): domain Eukaryota; kingdom Metazoa; phylum Arthropoda; class Insecta; order Hymenoptera; family Diapriidae; genus Trichopria; species Trichopria drosophilae. The sequence continues at coordinate 188,151,802 of CM059582.1, forward strand.
GTTTCTGTCGTAAAATCCTTATATCTACTAAATGCAACATTAATAAAGTCGTGTAGTTTTAGTAATGACTTATTAATTTTTCACATTTTATTACTTACAAAATGTATTATTAAATAATGCTACTAAAATTGAATTCATTTGATATTAGAAGATTTTTTTATTAAATAAGTTTAGATAGCAATTTTTATTACGTGCACTCTATAAACGTGAATTTATCAAAAATGACTTATTTATAGCGAAAAGTGGGTTACCATCAATTAGTGAGTTTTTACTGACAAATAGTATGAAAATACTAATTCATTAGTAAAATTCTACTAACGAGTAGATATTGACTTTTTTAGTTTAGCAGTTTGTAGAATTAGTAATAAATTAGTAGGTTTCAACTATTTATTATAAAAATGATTAGTAATTCATTTGTTAACTCACTTTTTATTTTATCATCGGTAATTTTTAACTAATCCAGATTTAGAGAGCAAGTTATAAGATAACAATTTCTTGAAAAGTACATTTCTGTAATTCTTAAAGATTTGGGAATACTTTTCAGTTTCGATGCTAAATTATTTTATGTATTTATCTTTTTTTTATTTATTAGACTAGAAAAATAATTTAAAGATTTGGTCAAATCAATTAAAGGTGAAAATGAACTCCTGTTCATATATTAATATTAAATAAATTACAAAAGGTTATACACAACGAAATAATGTCAGGAATGCCTTAGAAAACCGGATTTAATTTACGTACGCGCACTAGAAAAGTAAACATACTGCGTACTCTCAAGCATTACAACTGTATTAAGAGTTAAATCAGTTACATTATTTACTATCAATAAAATCTGTAAAAATAATTTTATTTACAAAATGTACCATGCGCATAGCGGATCAGTTGGTAATTTGTACTTCATAACTTCTATAATGTCATTTTATTTATTCCACTGCCTCGGCCCAGCGATTAAATCTAGTTAAATATTAAGTTAGTTGAAAACCGGTTCACTGGATGTATGTTCGTATTAATTTTCATTACTGTCATTAAAATTCACGCAAGTTCGACTTTGAAATAACATCATATAAATAAATGACGTATCCAGAAGCAATTTTCAGTACGAAGAGCGTATACGGTGTACCTCGTCGCGTTGTAATCCTCTTATAATATCCAATGAGGAATAAGGTGACAGTGATTCGACAACAGAAAAACAGTTTTTGTTACTCTTATTATAAATAATCAAGTACAGAGTTTCATATGCGCATAAATTCAGATGACAATCTCACACTGTGTTGGCAGTCGTTATCCTTCAAGAAATTTTTAAATTGCTCAACAACTTTGTAGTAATCTTTACTTTCTTTTTAATATGTTCCAATTCTGGGTGTGATGGAATTCAAACCGCAAGGAAGGCGTGTAATAATATGATGATGGGTTTCACTGCCTCATGATCGTTTAACACGACAATGGCTTGAGAAACGACGTACTAACGCGAGTCGCATGTTTGTCAAACGGCTTATTGTCGGATGACAGTATCTTCATAATTTTGTCATGTCTCAATTCTGTTTAGCCTTTACAAGGAATGAAGGACACTTGTTAAGAAATAATATAACAACCTTCAAATATTTTTCGTAAAAATCATCATATCCACATCTAAAATCTGTAGTTTCTGAAAAACATTAGTAATTTTTCGGGAAAAGTTGGGTGCGGGTCGAAAAACAGAAATCAATAAGCCGACAGTCAAAAAGCAGACATAAAAATATCGTCAGAGGGCAGTTATTCATTTAACTATCGGTTTTTTGACTGTCGGCTTTGCGATCGTCGGTTTTTCGACCTATCGGCTTTTTGATTTGGCAGTTTTTCGATCCGCACCCGAAAAGTTCAGCAATAATTTAAGAAGGTTCATTATTGTCAACGTTTTACAGATGCAACTTGGTAAAATAAACGTTGTCAACTTTTTAAGATTTTTAAAATCACTTGAAACGAGTGAGAATTTTTTAAAATGTTGTGTGCCAATAACTCGGTTGCCACTTATATAATACTGTAACAAATAAAAATCGACTTGTTCCTCCAAAAATGTCTTTTATGTAGGCATATCGGGGTTTTTTGGCGATTTGTTTACCTGATATTTTTTTTACGTTTTAAGTAAAATTTAAGATTTTTGCCAATGGCACATTTTTTATATTTTTTTTTTACTAAATTTACAACAAGGCTACTGAAAATAACGAACAATTTGTAGGGTTGTAGAAGATGGCAAGTGGTTTCGTTATTTTATTTAAATTTACATTTTTGCAAGACTTTTTGGATTTTATTTGTAAAATTAAAAACGATAATCGAAGGTGAAAAAGTATACTTTATTTTTTAGTTTAGAATGTTCAGCTAGTCCCATTGAATTCAGTTTCCTACTACGATAAAAAATAAAGATTTCCGTTAAAAAATATTTATTTAAGCTCATGGTCATGCTAATAATGTAAAATGCGATAGAAAAATAATCGCATATTTCTGTGGCCAATCTTACAAAGTCAGTATGGAATATTTGACTATAAAATAAAATAAATTTGACGCAGACAGCAAATTATTCATATAAATATTAATAATAAAATATCTCAAAATGGTCATAATCATAAACAAGTATTTCTATTAATGATTTCTAAATTAGTAATGATTTCACAAAATTCGACCTTATTTTGATATCCCATGGGGAAAGTTATGTTCTATTTCATACGATTGACGTTCATGCATTGTTAATGCTATTTTTTTGTGCAAATTATATCCATTTCTAACCCCTAGAGTAAATAAATGGGTTTATAACGGAACATTTCACGATTCACAAATTTTTAGATTGGTCAGTAACGAATGACTAGAAATAAACAATTGATTCTCTATAAAGAGATGGTCAAATATTGAAAATTTAACGATCAACTAAATTAACTTATTTATTTCATAGTATAGAACGACTTTTAAGAAATAAGTATTTCTAAAAGCTCATAACGGTTTGCATTTAAATAACCCGCAGAGTAAAACCGATATAATTTGTCTCGTTCAGCTATTCTGCATTTCCTGCTCCCTATTTCAGTTCCTAACGTCTTTATGTAAACCGCATGAAGTACCATATTTATGAATATATATAGAAGGAACTTGGTAAAATGAGATAATTGGAGAGAATATAGCTAACATTTATACGTTTAGCTAAAGTTTTAATGTCAAAGTTGGTAAAGTGAAGCATGTAAAGTAGCTTTTTCAGTAATCTAAATATTTGGCAACTATTTCAGGTAAAATTACTATATGATAAAGCTAAATTTATTACATCTTTGTGCATGTTTCAGAATAATTATAAATATTTCACCAAAGTTTAGGTTGTAATTTAATTTTATACTTGCATTTATGTGGAACTATGATATTTAAATTGTATTACTTTTGAAATAAAAATAAAGTTTATTAGCTTTGACGTGGAAGTTTTTAGTACCACCACGGGAATTCTAAATTATTTTGGTAAAAAATGTACCCCCATAATATAACATGTTTCATATTTTTAATATATAATATTAAATAAACACAGCGTACAGAAATTTTAAATAAATTATATCTTATAAAAATATATATTATAAGATGCTATTTAAAGTACATTGAAAACTTTACAGTGTAATATTTATTTTTAAGATATAGTATTTGTGCTAAGTAAGGTTTTGTGAAAGATAGGAAATAAAATTCGCAACATATATGCAACAAAGTCAGCACAAAATTGACCTCTGTTATCGGATACCATTAAAAGTGAATATAAACGTTACATTAACCCTTTTCGTCCCGAAAGTATGGAATTTGGATACAATTTTCAATGTTGTATCTATTGTTCCAAACGGCGGTGTTAGAAAAATTGGAATCAGTTAAATTTGATAGATTTTGACCTCCTTTTTCAAATGGCGTAGTCAGAATCAGCCGGCGACTTCAAAGAAAAATGTTATGCTCATTTTGTTGAGAAAAATACTGATTTTTTCGATGTTTCTTCGCAAGAACCGCTTTCTTTGGCGTTGAAAAGGGCAATCCTGGCCATTCCAAAACATACTAATGCATCTTTTTGCTCAGCCGTTTCTCGTCCCGTCCGATTTTTTTCAAAAAACAAAATGGCGGCTGCAAGTTGTTATTTTGCATTTCGTGGCACAAATATCGAGTATTCGACCGTTTAACGATTGAAAAAATAATTATTATCGGTTTTCATCGATTTTTTGTTTGATTTTCACTCAATTTTTACTTTTCGTATCATTAAGTACAAGTGAAATTGAAAATTAGTATATACGCTTGTGACCTAACAGTGATTGGTTTATAACCTAAAAATGGAGTGCAGCACATCTTGTGCGCATTGCTACCTGGTACGTTTGTATGACGTTTGTAGATTTAATAAACGTGAATATCGGAATCAATATATCGATTCTCCAATGCCTAATTTCAAAGTTGTTTATTCCTGATGATAAATATAATACATTACCTACACACCATTAAATCACAACGATTTACATCACGTTGTTTAGCCGTCAATAGATATTTTGCCGTTGTCCGACTCTTACCACGGAAAGTAAACGCTATTTGGAGAGTAATTTTTTTTACTATTTTTTATTACTTTTTAAATTTTGTTTGTATTTTTTTTCATTTTAAAAAAAAATTTTTTATTCTTTTACTTTGATAACATTTTTTATATTAGATTTTTCCAAGAAATGACAATGGAGATTACTTTCTTTTTTCAATTACATTCTGAACAATAAGACGTTCGTCATTCACACTTGTCACCAGAGCAATATCGTTTTGACTCTTCATTTTTTTTAATGTGGTCTCCAAAGGTTTAGACTTTCTTTGTATATATTCTGTGGTATCACTTACAGCGATTTTACTTTGATATTAGATTTTATTAGGCCTTCAAACGTCATAGTACCAGGTAGGAATGCGCTCATAATAGTCGTCCTATACTCAATTTTTAGGTTATAAAGCGATTTTTAGGTTATAAAGCGATTTTCAATTTCACACGTAAGTAATACGGAAACATAAGAAATTGAGAGAAAATTAGAAAAAAAAAGGTAAAAGTCTATTATATATAACTAATTTGAGATTATGAATGAACAATAATGAGACTACGTATTCACATATGATTATAAATACTTTTTCATCTAAATTCTCCATAATTTCAACCTTTACGTGGTCCAATAATTGATAACTGGTCGATGCAAAAAAGAAAATGCAAAATTATAACTTTCAGACGCCATCTTGAAGTCGCCATTTTGTTTTTTGAAAAAAGTCTGACGGGGGAAGAAAGATCTGAGCAAAAAGCCGCGATTAGTATCTTTTAAAATGGACCGCATTGCCCTTTTCAATCTCAAAAACTCGATTCCTGCGAAGAAAAGTAAAAAAAAATCATAATTTTTATTAAAAAAATGATCATACCTTTTTTCTTTGGAATTGCCGGCTGATTCTGAACACGGCATTTGAAAGGAGAGGCCCAAATCTATCGATTTTGAATGTTTTCTAACCACGTTTGGAAAAAATATTACAGCGTTGAAAGTTCTGTTCAAATTCCGGACTTTTGGGACGAAAAGGGTAAATATTCTGCAAATCATTAGATTCATTCATTTTACAATCAGTGACTTAAGAAATAATAACACAGATCCACAAAAAAAAATTTTGTTCGGCGATCGAGACTGGTCATTTCTTACGTACTTTGAGTCTCTGAATCCCAATCCAGAGGGATTTACAAATTGGTTCGTATTTTTTTCATAACCTCAAAAACTTAATTTTTCGATAATTTTTGCGAGAAATATTGGAACAACATGAGCTAATTTTGAAAGTATGAACGATTTAGAAGTTGAATTTAAGAACTGAATAGATTTTTCAAACTCAAAATGACGGCTCCAATATGACGGACCAAAAATGGCAGATATTTTACAAATTGATACTATAAACAAATCGAAGGCCTAAACATCATCAAATGACAATTATTGACAAAATTTATTTATTATTTTCTGTAACAACACGCTCTGAAATTAACAGAAATAAAAATAATGTAATTTAAGAAGACAAAGATAATTATGTGATTATAAACAGATATTCATATAAAACTCTAAAAATATTCCTCATCTGTTCAATTGAGTGGGAATTTGATACATTTAAAAAACAGAAGCGCTAAAACATGTAATATATAAATAAAGTTTCTTAGTACACTATACATTATCTACAAATATTACAAATTACTTGAAAAAGAAATAAAACCCCTTATTCAAATGAGTCCAACATCTTTAACCCACGGTGTTTAAAGTTAATCACCGATGCGCGAAAATCATAAAAGGTAAAGAGCATATAAAAATAAGACATAATCGTTGAGTACATAGAGGGTAACAATGAATAAAAGTGATAGTGCCTAGCATATATTGAAAAAGGTCTGATAAAGTGGCATTTACAAGATTTTCCGAGCCTCGGGGTCGTCGAGCTGCAGAGTCAACAGAGGGGTAGTAAAGCTTGGCTTTTCAACCTTATGCAAATTCCCGGCCAGTGACACGGCCACCGGAAGTGAGCACGTTGTAAACCAAAAGATGGTATGCTCCTCCTGTTGTCAACAAAGGAAGCATAAAAAAGGGAAGCTCGTAATTAAAGAATATAACTTTTATACCAAATCCCCATTTCTAACTCGCAAATTTTATTTTTTTTATTAAATAGTTCACTTTATGAAGTGATTTAAAATTCATAAAATGAAAAAAAGTATAACAATTGATATTAGTCGATCGACACGAATGAAAAAATGTACATTGTTCATGTTTTTAAAGAGAAAGCATTAAATTTGAACGGCAATACATCATCAATTACAATATTTTCAAAACCCCTCCAAATGTACGAGAGAATCCGTCGTATTTTTCACGTTTTTTATACGTACCGTTATGACAGCGACTATCTGCGCGAATGGGTCGAATGGTGCAATTTATCACTTTAGCAAAGATTTTAGGCGACGTACCGTCGTCCATCATTTGTACGAGGCTGTCTCCGGCGGAAGTGTGTTGTTTTGTAAATCGTGACCGGACATCGGTCCATTTTTGCCCGGTTACACCCTAACAATATTCTCACGTTTGTCGAATACCATTATTCGCAAAATTCGGCGAAAAATCAATCATTCATTTTTATGTAAACAAAAATGCTTATCCACGATACTTTGAGTTCATTTCCAAAATGCATATATCAAAGAGATATAATAAATTACTTGTTTACTGATGGTAAATTGCAATTTTACGAAAGCCTCTAAATAACTATTGGAGGCAACGTGAATTGTCGGTCGTTTTAGAGGTAACATGCCAATAGCTATAAAGGAGCTTTCATAGTTATAGCCGTAACTTCTTCAGCAGTGACAAGCGTTTTAAAAGCTTTGATCGTACCAACCTCTCGTAGTTCACAAAGGAGGATGTAGGTTAAGGCTGTTCTGCTTCTTAGGTTCGACTGTTGGGGAAATACTCTTTCCAAAACTAAATATCAAATATTTCTCAGCGTTGGTAGAAATTAGGTGAAAATATTATTATTTCATTGAAGGTACTTTGATATAACATTATAGAGAAGAATATTTGTTCACAAAAAATTGAGACAACCCTCATTATTGTTTAAAATTTAAACTATTTGGAATTGATTAATTTGTCAATTGACAGACATTTGTTCATTAAACATAAACGTAACTATTTTTTCTTTCATTAGTGATCATGTAATTTGTATTTTAATTGTTGATACTTTTCCAGAAATAAAAATCAACGTAATCTTAAGAAATTTCAAGAAGACTTTCAAAGACTAAGTATACGTAATAGAATATATTTTGAATCAAACGTTAAAAGATTTTTTTATTATTTCGAACCCGAAGTTTAATCTTGGTGAACTTTGATTTTGTTTAACTTCGTAATAAACCCATTTATGTTTTCATAGAATTCCTATATTACATAAAAATTCTAAAAGCTACGTACTTCTTTGCAATAATCAGCTTTGAGAAAAACTCCCTTGAATACTTAGATTTTAAAGTACCTTCCGTGCGTCTCAACGAAATATATGTTGATGTATCCTGAAAGAACTGAGCTCTGTATTGAATATTTTCTTTCATCTTCGATGTTACATATTAATTCCACGTAAATGAATATTGCAAGCCAATTAAAGAAGCCTTTGAATCGAATTATTAACAATTCATTCAATTAGACGACTGCATTATATTGAATGTAAAATCTTTTTTCATAAAAAATATATGCGTGTCGCATTCCTGTAAAAACTCATTCAAGCAGTTAGAATGATGGAATGAATTTAATATTTTAATATTGGAAAAATCCAATTAATGACGAAGAAATTTATTCATTGCATATTAAAAAGTTATGACGCAATAAATTAAATTGAAAACAATTTGAATTCTGAAGTTCTTTATTTCGCATATAACTATGAAATAGAAATCTACTGTAGTTAGTACATTGGAAAATAAATAATTTAATTTCAAAGACATTTGTAAATTATTTTGAAAGTCATAAATATTCTAGTAAAAAGGTATATGTAATAAATTTAAAATTTTGTAATGACTGGCATAATATATCGGGTTTTTCTTCTGCAAATTTGTGTCATCCTGCTTAATGTGCAAAATAAATGAATCAGTTTACATTTTTTATCTTTACTAACGAACGAAATTTTGTCGCCTGGTTTCGCTTACATCAAGTTTAATCTATAAAAAATGTGCTACGAAAAGTTACGTAATACTCAGCGTTAAATCAGAATTTAAATAATAAAACATGCAAAATTATTAGCATAAAATTAGTTTTTTTTTACCAGAGGAAAGAATGTTTAGTGTAATAATATTTATTTTTATTATTATTTTATAATGCTGCATATTAAGGTTATAAAGCCCAGTTAAATAAAATATAAAATAACTTAACATGACTATTAAAATAGTGGACTATTTATTTGTCGCTGGTTATCATCCTCGGTAAATTTATAGATATCTGTAAGATATTGTCATGAAATGCAGGTTTCCAATAGTTTATGTGTATTCTCTTTTCGAATATGAAATCCGTTTTTCGATATAACTTTCCATTTTTTAGATATGGCTACTTGAACTAAAAAAAAACATGTAGAGAAGCGAAAACTTTTTCAGTAAACTGCCACTTTTATTGCGAAGGAGTTCCAGGATCATATCAGGTCGCAGAATCCTATGGCATAATGAGTTTTACTAAAAGTTGATGAAGATTACGATTTAAATTACAAAATGGTGTCCTCGAAATGGTGATATTTATGCGGAATTTTTAGGTTTTTGAGTTTTATTAAAATATTTCTTGTATCTTGTCGAGAATAAGTTCGTGTTGATTGTTTTTGAATTCGCTGAATACAAATCCAATATTAAATTTTGGAAATTGAAAATGCTGAATCCAACTAAGTTGACCGAAGAAAAAAAAATGGTTTGGTATTATATATATTGAGGTTTTCGGAGTCATATAGGGTCCGACATTTTGAATTTCCAGAATTTAATGACGGATTTGTGTTCAGCGAACTTAAAAACAATCATGAAAATATTCATAAAAATACACGTGATATAAGAAATATTTTAATAAAGCGCAGATAAACAAAAAAATTCGGTGCCATTTGGTAATTAAAATCGTAATATTAAGCAAATTTAATAAAGCCCAGAGGATGAAACCCGACGAATAATTTTGTCGTTTTGGTACGAAGCGGGTTATAACTGACAACACTAAACAAACTTCTCATGTTTTCATTTACTCAAAAATTACTTGAGAATCTGTTCGAAAATAATCATTTACGTTAACATTTATAAAGAATAATAAAGAAAAAAATATATTTTTATATCCTTTTGACTCTACTCTAAGTCCTTTTTAGATCCTATTTTAAAATGATAAAATAACTAAATTAGATGATAAGGAACCTACAACGTACTTGAACATTTTAGCCTATATTTACTACAATGTTCATAAATGTCTCTGTATGTTGCAGGATGAAACTATACGCGCCAAACCGATTATTATCATATTCGTTCTTTTTTCACCCCGTCGTTGTTGATTTTCATCACTGATAAAACATTTTCTATAGATAATTTAATGACAACTATTTCTTACTTGAAATATTTTTACATCGGATTTCAGTTTTTAAAAATAAATTCACAACACTGCAAAATAATTCGTTTTTGACTATTTATTAAACCTGGCCGACTACGGTCACTTCTGTCAACATGTTCGTAATGAAAGTAAAAACACATTTCTTGTATATTATATACTTCCCACTATTCCGAAGGTTTACTACAATATTTGCTTTATACTATTAGTCGTTACTAGATGATTTCTTCTAAAAATAATAAATTATTTCCTTCGCATTAATTATAGTTCTTATAAGTGATACTAAACTACCCACATACATCATCAACGCGAAGTTATTTTCTATTATGCACGTGTATCAGAGAACCATCAGTTTTTTGCAATTGATCACATGCCCGATCGGTTATAAAATGAATTATTGGAAAATTACTTAGCGAACTTTTCAAGAAAAATTTAAAGAATATTAACGTTTCTCTATATTTCATACCGGCATTGGCGATTTATTCCGCACAAACAGCTTTATTTTCCCGGAAACGAGGTTATACTTTCTTTTTGCTAAATATAAGATGGGGTTCGATCAGTTTAAAAGGTGGAAAGGTATAAAAGACGATCGTAACCAGAAGACACTCGGCGATCGCACTCTCTTACTACTCGGTTGTCGCTATCAGCACTATAAAATTGTCGAACGAGCGTCTCGAGCATTATCGATCGTAAACTCGTGCGAATAGCACCGTGGTATTTTGAGAAACGGCAGGGTTCAACCGCATTTCGCGGCTTTCCTCTCGAATAAAGCGCAGAAGCGCGTTCATGTCGAGTACATGGCAGCAATGAGTATTAACAACGGCCTTCCTGTATACAATTGCAGCAGAGTCTTGCAGTTGCTTAAGCCTATTCTGAACAGACCTACCTCTTCGACCAAGCATGAACGATTCAACCCCATCTTCTCCCCTAGTGACCTACACTAGAAAATATGTTCACTCGGAAAACAATTTAGTAAACTCCAACAAAATTTGTTTAAATCAACAAATTAATATATTTCTATAGTGTTAAACAAATATTTCTTTCATTTAAACAAATTACAGCAGTGTCCCGGTATATTTTCCCACTTGATTATTCGCCTTCCCCTCCCCTCTCCTTATATTTGTCAAAAGAAGGGGAGCACCGCCTCTCGTGACGTCACAGCAGGCCCTTTGTGAGGCCCCAGCGCGCAAGGTGGGGGAAAAAGAGAACGCCGACAGATAAATATAACTAGGTAAATATGCTGGCACGTAAATATAGCGAGACGCAAATATACCGGGACTCTACTGTATTTGGTTAATAACTTCTTTGTTAAATTAATAAATATGCATGATGATTCAAAGAATATTTTGTTTTGTTTACGTCTTGAATTTAATAACACGACATTTGACACAGATTATTGAATGATGTACTTATTTCAATGACTAGCACATCTAAGGATTTAGTAGTATGTTGGTACACTACGTGTTCCAAGTAGGAAAATAGAACTCCACCTTGCGAATGTAATTATTTCATCATAAATGCGATGAAAGGCAACCTCGTCGCTTATACACACCCCTCATAATCTGATCAACAGCTTAGATCCGAGCTAGCAAATTTGTGTCAACAGCAGCAAATTTTCCACCATTTCGCGACAATGGGCAACGACTACTGTTCACGAAGTACCCTGCGCGAATTCGCGTTGCACCTGGGAACTTTGCAAGCTCGTTTTGAAAGTTGTTATTTGCCAACATTTTGTTTTAACCGATTTAAACTTTAATCACGGAACATTTCCTCAAACCGTGATCGCGGAAAAGTTTCACGGGAAAACCCGCCCGCAGCGTACGTGATGTAGCGAGCGTGTCGAAATTAGATTTCGAATTAATGTTGAAAAAAAAAAGTAAATTTGTCTGATGTACACGATGTAACGGGAGGGCAACTCGCATTCGCCAGTCGTGGATATTAATACGAGCTGGTATGGTTCTGGGAGTCACGTCCTGCGGGAACGTTGCGCGTTGTGGTGAATGATCCAATTAGGTGCACTCTATTTCGGCGTGCTTGCCGTCATCCGTGACGTGAAACCAACCGACGATACTGCACCGTTGCTCGAGTACCATAATATGGATGGTGTCGAAAGAGTGCGGTCGAAGAATGCTTAAAACCGACCAAGAGACTCTAGAGACAGATAGACGTTGGTTGTAAGAAAGTGAAGTATGCAAAAAAAGGGTGCAACCAAAAGAACCGAAAATTACCGACCGAGTAAAACGAAGTTTCCTGGTAGTGGGGGGGACTCTGTCATAGCACGAGTGTCTCGGGTAAGGGGTGTATGAATGATACGAGGTGCGAAGTAACATGCCGTGAAGGAACGCGAGAAGTGCACTATTTATGCGTCTGAGCGGAGTTTGCTCACTTTGCCATTCTCCGTCTTCTTCTGTGCACACCTCGTTTCTGTCGGCGCAATATTCTTTCTTCGTCCAGCTCGTATTTTATTACCCCTGACTCCGTAAGAAATATATTCGCCAGAAGGACGCTGCGGAGTAAATTCGTAATGGGCAAACTGATTTTACGCCGATATTGCGTATCGTAAATAAACATCGCCCAGCGGTGCGTTCGCATTCGTTCAACGTTGACGTATGAGCTGTTTGAACGATGACGCAATCGTGTAATCCGAGATGTAATTGAGGGAGAAATGCAGCGACTTGTTTCGCCTATAGATTATTATATGGCAATATCATCGTGCATATGCGTGAGAATTTGATGGCTGTGATAATGTGAAAAGGAATTTACACTGTTACTTGAAAAACAAGCAACTTTATTTGTTTAGTTATTCTTGAGGGATATAAGCGTTGTTGCAGAGTGCTCCAAAATAACAAGTTCCTCAAGTGAACACAAGTCAAATTTTGTTGTTACATCGTATCAATATTACAACTATACTAATGACAGCGGTTGCCCCGTATTAGCATTACGGAGAAAACATTGCTGATCCGAATTGGAACAAGTTTCTAATTGGATGAGTTCTCTTTATGCTTTTCTGAAACCATTCTAAGTGGATGATTGAGGTGGTAAGAGAGGATCTTAGGTTTTTGAACTGTCTCACAGTAAATTGCAGTGCTTCCCTTCCGATCCTATATATTTATTTTCGATAGGATGTTGGTTCCTGCAACCAGCACATGTCACATATATTCAGTAACACCTCCTTCTCAATCGGAAAAGATAAGGCATCTCGTCCATTCTGTCTTCTCCTCCATATCTTTCACCGTGCCCACATCATATGACTCGGCCCAAAGCTGAGGAAAATGGGAGTGGTAAAGTATAGTTGAAGGAGTCCACCCTCTTCTTCCACTTTTTTCTTCCTCTATTTTAACTTGCTCCCCTAAATTATTCTCCCACTTTCACCGTGCAGTGTGGCATCAGTACCTTGTACATAATTAGAAATGATCAGTGCTACATGCTCTATGCAAAAAGGAAGACGGCAAAGAACACCATATACTCCAATCTTATTTTTCCTCCCTCAGATTACTATTGGTGAATGTGAGGAGAAGCGTTAAAATAAGAGAAGAGACCAACGCCTCCTCTCTCTCTAAAAAGTAAAAGTAAAGGAAGACGTACAGTAAGTATAATGTAACCAAGGGAAATATGATAGGAGCTGATAGGATAGGAAGGGGAGCACTGTAATAAAATGAAACCCTTTGTATATTCGTCTGATATGTACATTATAAACATCGAGTCTCATACAAAATAATTAGAAACCCCTTCATATGTAATGCTTGAAATATATTTATCTAAGTAAACTGGGTAGCATTGATATAGAACTACTTTAACTTACACTGGTGACGACATTTTCAGAACGAGAAAACGTGTCTTATTGACTTGCAGTACGTACACATTGAAATTCAGTTTCCACACATCTGAAATAAATCTATTGTTGACTAAGTACACAAGAAATTTGCCTTCTGGACCAACCCTTTTCCAAGTAGAAAACTGAAATCCTGGCACGTGCATGGCCTCGTGCCTGTATTTACCCCGAAACGGGATATCGCTCGGAGTGCCGCCTCGTGCGTTACTCCCCATTTCTCACCCTTCCTATGTTTCCTGGGTCGCCGTATCCACAAGGGCCGTAGCCGCAATGCACATACCGGTCACACGAGCAACCTTCCGTGAAGTCCTCGGTAGACAACGTTTGTCGACGGTCGGAAGGTAAGCTTCTCTTCTATATACATCCCAGACGACGGGGACGGCGGCGTCGCCTTGCGACCGGTTGTTAATGGTGTTTTAAGCCGCATCGGACTTTGGTGTATATGGCACGTACACGCGCGTAACGATGGTGGTGATGTTTCCACGCACTTGTGTGAACAACGGGACCTTGTCTTTTCCTTTCGAAAGTCGGCATGGTCTTTGGAGAAAGAGGGAATGATGGATGCGCGCCTCGCCCAATTTAATGCTTCGCGCTGCTTGGGCTTTGCGGCATTTGTTTCTGCCCAGAAATATGTACTCAACGTCCGAGAACTTTCGGATGTTCTCGGATCGCTCGGCTACAGTTGGACAAATATTTCCCTTGTGTGGTGTACTCTTTACGATTCAATTTGTCCTAAGCGTGATCCTACACCAGTAGATGATTTAACTCTGTCAACACGTAATTCGTATTTTTAGAATTGTATATTTATTTTTAAAGAAATTTGATTACAGGTGTATAATAATTGTTTGAGAAATATTTTCAAAGATCACTAAATGGCGCATAAATCGATATATGAAGATACGCAACAATTAGTCTTAGCGCCTGATGAACAAGACGTCAGGAATTAGCAAGATATATCACAAATTATGCTAAATAGATCCCATTTTGTTGGGAATAGTCGGTGTGATGGCTATTTCTATGAACATCGGTGCAACATCATGCTTGGGCCTCATCGGCAACTATACGATTCAATTTAAAACAATATTTTAATTGATGAAATAGACTATTTCTGTTATTGTTCTTTAATTTTTACACAGTACGTGTTTAAAAGTGTTTTATCATTCTTTGTCAATTGCTATCGGAACATTACCATACTTGCCAAGTCGTGCTATATGTTCAACGGAGGTCCATGTTACTATCAATCTTTAATCCTCAGAAATATTTTTGATGGTTCATGAAATGGACCAAAACTCTAAGTCACTTGTAGACTTATACGTTCACCTCCATTATTTGTTAATTTAACAGTCTTATTTAATGTTCATAAAATGGTCGTAAAACCGACGTCCATTATATGTACAACCGAGGAAAGTTATCGTACGTACTCATCTGTACTTAAAATGTATGTGTTTGGATATACATTTGTCTACATTACCATATTATAATATTATTAAGTACTGAATTATTTACCGACATGTATCTAAATTTAATATAAGTTGCGACACCTATTGGGACAATGTTGATTAACAATAGATGTATTTAGTTTATAAGAATGCCGCTCTCAGTTCCGATATTTGCGTCCCTCGTTTCCGAATTCGTCAGATTTCCGGGAGCTTCATAACCGAATGGACGCATTTGCGATTGATAACATCCGAACAAGTTATTCATCGGGCCGAATCCACTTCACGGGTATAAAATCAACTTTCCGCGTGTGATTGTACCAATTTAGTGAATAATTTTTATTATAATAAATCACAGTGTATTATTAACCACCTCGTGCTGCGTATTTTCTCCAACCTGGAAACCTTTACGAAGTTTCACTCCAGTGGTTCTAGTTCATAGTGTTTGAATTACCCATCAAGAAACAGTATGTAAATTATTCATCCATTTAAGAGCGTTTTCTCACATTCATAAAAGGATGGGAAATGGATATCCATGCGAAGTATTTAATGCTATTTTCAAGAAATCTTTTTTGTTTAAAAAAAAAACATTGAGTTCAAGTCTCCAAATCACAGCACGTTTATTTTTTCCGGTAATTTTTATTGTTTCTTTTATATTAATTCAGTACTCATGTACTGAAATCATTTTAGATGGCCAAAAGAGTTACTTGTTGGGGTAATATTGGGCATTCATCATACGTATATTATCATATAATTAACACCATTCCAATGTCAAATGCTTGATCTTACACACGCAATTCGTTTTCTTAACGCCCATAAACCATCTTGACTGTATTTGTACAATCCATTCATTGTACGTTTATAAGAGGACGTTAGTTCTTTGGTCATCCTCGACACTGACAATTGGACGTACATTGGACATCCAGTCTATGTGGAGTAATGTTAAATGGACGACTAGTCGATCTATATCAAGTTTGTGGGCGTACAATGATCATACAATGATCATATAATAATGGTACTTATGCTGCATTGGATGTGTGAAAAACTACAATACCTTGGGTGAAAATTCCCCACACTATACTATAGAACCATTCAGGACACTCATTTATTAATAATAATTGAAATATGTTTCAACATATGGCTAATAAGTTTGCACAAAATATTTTTATTTTGAAAAAGTGATCATTCAGAAGTGATGAAAATTAAAGTAATCAAAGTAACGTTTACTTTACAGTGAAAAAGGTGCCCAAATTGCAACACATAAACAAAAATGACATAATCATTGCAGATCAGCAGACCAGCAGGTGAAGGGTATAATCAGTATACAGTCAGTACCTCTGGAAATGTACTGTGGAAGAACTGCCACCAAACTATTTTGTAACAAGTCGTTTACAAAAGAGTTAAAGGGGGACCTGCCATAACAATGCAGAAAATAATCTTCATAAAACACACCGAGTGGATAGCCTAAGGGTGATGAAGCGAGGTGACTCATAAGAGCTTTCACAAAGGGGTGCAAATTGCATCCTTGAAATGGGGCGTACGATTCCAGTACTTGAAACTTTGATAATTCTACAGTCATAAAGAATAATATTTTTGTTCATAATGGTCTCTTTAAATTTCTTGGAGTGAAAACTTCAATCCAAACCAATTAATAGAGTGAAACTAGCCATTTTAAATAAAACTATATCAATTTCAGGCCAATTGTTGGAACGATAATTTACTCTCAGAATTAGTTGAAAAATCATATTAAAAAGGGTGAAATAAATCATTGCTGAAGTATCGTTCTCTCAATAATGTTGCAGAAATTCTATGCATATCAGTATCATAGTAGGAATAATATTTAATCTTTTATTGTTAATATCGCATTTTTAATACATTATTACACCGCCCAAAAAAATTTTGTTGCAGTCCATAAGTAAGAGTCGATTCTGATGGGACTTTCGCTCAGAACCCAAATATGACGGCCAAAAAGCCCATTGGCTCTAGTTTTTGAGATATTGGAGGTCAAATTTATAAAAATTCTATTGTAGGCACTTTTGAGCATCTATTCATAGTCCAAAAAGTGCTGTCGTACCACCAGTAAGAGTCAATTCTGATAAGGACTTTTCCTTCAGAATTCAAGTATGTACGCCAAAATATTGAATTGGACCTACTTTTTTCTCAGAATCAAGGTCAAAAGGGTAAACAACGTGCTTTATGATACTTTTTTCTGTTTTTATCGTAAAGTAGCCAAGATGATAATGAATTTGAAGTGATTTGAATTTCAAAAAAGTTCGTCGCTCGTATTGGATCCGCCACTTTACAATTCTTTATTTTTTTGGTGCATTCTATAGTATAAATGTAGAAAATGTCAATAATCAAAGTTTTTTTACCTCTTTGACCTTCAATTTGAGGAAAAACTAGGTCCACATAAATATTTTGGCGTACATGGCTCTTACTGAGGAGGTAACATCAATTTTGGGCTATGATCAGATACTCAAGATTGAAATCGGATTTTAACCCCTTTGATCTTCAATATCTAAAAAACTAGAACCAATTGGATATTTTGGCATCCATCTTTGGATTTTGGAGCAACAATCCTATCCAAATCGACTCTTAATTACTTGTAGGACAACATGAAATTCACAAATGTTTGTTGGGCTCTATTATAAATTGTACAATAATACGTCTAAGTTGTTAAAGAAAAACGAAATTTGATTATTTTCAATAGAAAAAAACTTATGGGATTTGAAATGCATTTTGAATTTGAGAATTCTCCATAATTATATCTTCTCTTCTTTTAGCGAATTTTTGTTCCAACTGGTGTGATTTCTCACTGTATAATCATGGTGAAATATCTACTGTGACTATAAAATACGTATAATGTGCAAAATTTGCTGTTGTCAACATTCACTTAATACAGTGCAGCTGATATTCCATTGTTGTTTGAAGCGAATGCTCATTCGTAAAGAGTGACGTTTCACTCTAAGAAATTTATGTCGATTTCCTTTTATTTGAAATCACTTATCGTTTGTTATGATCTATGCATGACCAATAGAAAATTGAATTATCGTTAGAGTAAACTTTTGTGTTTTGCGATCTCGCTCATTTTCTATTATTGTATTTTATTGAATTCGTTTAATTCGTCTACGTACCATTCCTGTGGGACATTCTTCCATGGGGATCATTTTTATGTTTTCGTTTGGAATTAAAATACGCCAATCTATTCCACCATTGCTGATGTTTAGTGTATATCTCTTGATTGTTTGAATAGGGACATCGACGAAATAAACGATAAAAGTTGTCTTTAAAATTCAATGATTTTGAGAAATGTAGAAGTGCATGAAAAAGTATTGATATTAAGTTGACATTGTGTTATTTGAATATAAGGCATTTAGTACATCAAACTGCTTGGACATGTAGCTAAGAAAAATGTCTTTTTGAAGTCTCGTAATTTTACATGAAAAATTATGATTGGCATTTTGTTATATAAATTGTACAGTATGTAATCTTCAATACATGTGTATAGAACATAGCGGGTGATTTACTTGTATAGTACCGAAGTATACTAAAACACAATGTTCAACATTTGCAATAATAATATCAATGAAGTACAATATACTACAAACAATTTTCCTTAAAATTTGTCTGGAATTGTCTGTAGCAATTTTGGGAACGCCAAATGACAAATAGTTTACATTAAAATCATTACCCTATACACTCCTGTATAATTATTTATATTTGATGTATATCTGTTAAAAAACAAGTTTTATTTATATCCAGAATGGCAAATCAGAGTTTATAAACTCCCTGAAAATAAAACTATAGCCAATCACGAAATTCATTTTCATTTCCCATGGTCAGTTTTCGTTTTATTTCCAATTGTTGCTGCATAAATATGTTAATTAAGCACAAAACGATATTGTTTCTTTTTGCTTAAAATCATTACATTTTCAGTATTGCTCTATCCGTCGCATTTTTTAAGAAAAATGAGGTTGTAAATGTAAAAAAATTGCATTACTGTCCAAATTTCGAATTGTTTTGCAGCAAAATTTAATTTTCATTTGAAAAAATTCCAGTATTACAACCAAAATTTTCCGCAGAAATAAATACTTCCCAAATAATGATGGGATTGTCGAAATTAAATCTCTTTTTAATACAAAGAAAAATCAAAACACTCTCGAAAAAACAAAACTCTCTCGACAATTCGACGTGATAAGACAAATCTACCAACGCCTTCGATTAAAAAAAAAAACATTATAACATGTTATTTCGATTGTCAATGACAAAATCATGGGGCAGTGATATAATTTAAAAAAAACTACGATATCTTGTAAAGCTCTCTAACATTGTTCAAATTATCAATGCGAGATGCAGAATTCGAACGGCCTAATTTCTCGATTAGAAACGGTATAAAATATTTTTGTCAAATACTAATTGGCAAGATTAATTTCAGTTCGTTAACATTTTTAACCCCTAACATTTAAAAAAAATGATATAACACGTTAGATGAAGTAATCATTAGCAACGTGATTAAGAAATGTTTGTGTGATTGAATTACGGGTCTGGTAAATAAGCGTGGAAAGGCTTTGTTATCGCTAGCAAGTTTTACTGCTTGTCGGTACTCTTTTTTCAATCTGACAGATTTTCACGCTTCTTAATCTCGGGTCTTAATTACAATCAGTTAACCATTTCAAGGTGCGGTAAAACAAAAACCTGTTCGTTCATGGTGTAATGAAGAATTGAAAAGTTATTATTTGATGTAGATAAAGCATAAGCTTTAACTAATGCATTCCTTCGCTGTAATCGTCATTGCGTACGTACGATTTAGAAGTACGATATCCTTACTTCTAAATTTGAATTAGTCAAATTTTTACTAATTCAATTATTAGGACAACTTTTGACAAATGAATTATTTATTTAATGGCATTTTACTAATTCACAAAGTAAAATGTTTACGTGGGGTCTTACTAATTGCAATTATTAGAACCGCACTACTATTTAAATAGTAATTCTTTACGGGAGTAACTGCAACTTAGCAAATTTTCTCGAAGCGTATCGAACTATTCTACGCAGTTGAAAAGCAGTCAAATCAACTAAGAATTTTTCTGGAAATTTTGTTACTGGAATTATTTTTAGGGCAGCTATTGGCAGTTGCTTTTTTATTATATTAGTGCATGCCTTTTTGAGTTTTATGCATAGTATCGCATTTCTTTATCTCCAATCGTTCGGAGAACTTTTTCGTTTATTAGGTAAATAATATTAACTTACGTAAAAATAGTAAAATTAACAACATCAACAAAATTATAGTAATAAAAAAAGTATTTTATTTAACTACTCTCCACTCAACTTCTCAATGGTAGTTGAATTTGTCAAGTAAATTTCTTTCAGTGTTTACAAATTTAGGATAAACTGGTAGATTACTTATGAAAAAAATTAATGTAGGTACATGAAAAAAAAAACAATTTTGGGAAAGAAACTAATTTTACAGGATTGACTATGCATATAATAAATACTGGATGCGATTTTGAAATCGATAACATTAAAATTTTAGCTACTGAACATAATAAACATACATAAACACATCAAAACTTCGTTATTAAAGCCAATGGTAATACAGCAGAAATTAGATTATACCAATTATTCCTTCCAGTTAGTTATTATTCATGAACGTAAAATTCTTGTAATTATAAAGAAAAATTTAATTTTCCTTTTTTTATAGAGCGTTACGTTTGTAATACAGTTCATTATGGTTACAAAAGTGAAAAATGTCTCATCCGTTGTTGTCTCTTTCGCTTTTAACTATATATTCGTTATTTAAAGTTATTGTTACGGGCGGAATCGATGTTTTATCAACTGCGGTACCCGGCGTAGGTTTTTTCCCACAGAGGTGGTTTTCCCTACGCCATTGCACACCCGAATGGGGATACCTCTCAAAATGAACCAGGCCTGTTAGGTAAATTATGTAAAAGGCCCTTCGAAATGGTGACGATCTCGATAAAAGAATTTGTATTTCGAATAGTATAATCGATATATAATATGACGTTGTAGTCTATTTAAATGTTCGAGAAATTGAAAAGTCGAACTAAGATGTAAAAAATTGACGATCGGGTTTTTTCAGTACGTTTAGGGACGTCGTTGGGTTAGGAAGTCCGTGTTGCGATCGGGTCGTCACCGATTGATCGCTAATAAATAATTAACATTTTCTTTCGGTCGATCAAATCTCGTGTTTTATTCAAAGCCCTTCCACCATTCGTTAACAGTTATAATTATTTATCTTATTAAGTTGTATGTGAACTTATTCACATATGTATGTATGTATGTGAATTCGTATGTTTCTTTTTCTATTTGTATTTATTCTTTTAATTTTACGTGTCCAATTTTACTTATAAATTATTGTAATTGTACCAAATTTTTATAAAATTTATTATAATTTTTATCCTTTATAAAAGGACCTAAAATAAAATTAGTTCAAACAATAATTTAGTTATTTGGTTCGTTTAGCATTGTCAAACGATATATGTTATTTTAAGTCCCAAATGTGCATAATTTGCACATGAATTTCAGCATCGTTTTATGTATAAAATAAACATTTTTTTGAAATGGAAACATCTATATCCGAATAGTTTTTAGGTCGCTCTTTCGATTGGCGCTGCTGAAATTTTTAAAAAATGGCGTTTAACAAAATTTTTTACAAAAATTCTGAAAAAGACGTGATTTTTTAGCAACAATTTTTTTTATATGCATTTTTAACTATGGTATCGGTTTCAGATCACCTCCTAACCCTGAGAAACGTGATCTCGATCGTTTTACTTCAAAATTATATATTCACATATTTTGATTTATTTTGTTTTTCGTTTCAAAATGGCGTCTGAACGTTGCAAATTTTTCAAATTGAAGAAAATGCTATTATTTTGGATCTGCTAGGTTTGCTTTTTAATAAAATCGTACAAATAA
Source organism: Trichopria drosophilae (assembly GCA_030407085.1). Lineage (NCBI taxonomy): Eukaryota > Metazoa > Arthropoda > Insecta > Hymenoptera > Diapriidae > Trichopria > Trichopria drosophilae. The sequence continues at coordinate 188,174,088 of CM059582.1, forward strand.
GTAATTACGAGTTTTGTATGACCTATTTTAATTTACGGAAGCAGTAATATCCCATAAAATCCAATTTTAAGACGTTATTAATTAACTGCCATGTGCTCAGTAGAAAGACGGCCATTTTGAATTTTCGTAAACTGACTCAAGATTCGAGTGACTGAAACCTATCAGATTGTTAATGAGCAAATTTCACACCAATTTTGGCTGTAACAGAACTCGAAATGCACGCATTTCTACTGAGCACATGGTAGTCGCCATCTTGAAATTGGTTTCTATGGGATGTTACTGCTTCTGTAAATCAAAATAGGTCATAAAAAACTAGTAATAACTTATTTGCACGATTTTACTATACATAGAACCTAGCAGATCCGAAATAATAGCATTTTCTTCATTTTTAAAAACGCCATTTTGAAACAAAAACAAAATAAATCAAAATATGTGAATGTTTAATTTTGAAGTAAAATAATCGGGAACACGTTTCTGGTAGGTTAGAAGGTGATCTTGGTATCATAGTTAAAAATGCATTTTAAGAAAAAATTGTAGCTAAAAAATCACGTTTTTTTCGGTAATTTTGTAAAAAAATGTGTTCAACGTCATCTTTTGAAAATTTCAGTAGCGGCAATTGAAAGAGCGACCTCAAAATTAGTCGGATATAGATGTTTCCAATTTTTTTAGTTTTTATTTTATACATAAAACGGTGCTGAAATACATGTGTAAATTGTGCGAACTTAACCCTTTTTGGATTTCTAAAAACTGAGCTTCGGTTAGAAACCGATTTTCTACGGAATACGTCTTCTTGTTCCTCATGCAGGTATATTTTTATGACCTCTATACATATTAGATATAGAAATCATGTATTTGAAATGAGTTTGAGGAAGGTTTACTGAGATTAGATAGAATGTTATAAATCGGAAAAATATAGTTTTCCTATATTTAAGCCGCCATATTGAATTTTCAAAAACGCCCAATGGGATTTGTTGGAACCGATATCCATGCCACCTTTTACGGCGGTTACTATATTCTGAGAAGACGTTTTCAATTTAAAAATGCGGAATTTTCATTAAAAAAACGCGAAAATTTCGAGGTTTTTTTGAAAAAATAGGCTGTGACTTTTTTATATTGCTTCGGAGACCAAATCTTTGTATCTGCCAAATTTTTTTCAGCCCAATTTCATTAAAAGATACAGCTTTGAAAGTTGACAAAAAATAATTACCTTCCCGTCCAAAAAGGGTTAAAGGGTAAAGGATATATATTTAAAACTGAGTTATTTTCACTTATGACAATGCTTTCTACGGATAAGAAGATTATTTTATAATTTTTACAAAAAAACATTTAAGCATAATTGAAAAATTGCGATAATGGTGAAATAACTTCCCAAAATCGTCAAATCCTCCTTATATGTCACTCCACGCATAATAACACATCTATAACTCCATGGGATACATCGACATGGGCCGGTGATGGAATTCCTCAGCGTTTTCGGGAACTCGAATCCTTCGCATGTATGCGGGACAACGCTTCGCATTTGCCTCCAGCAGTGACAGTGAAGTCGAAATCGAATTTCGTGGATTTACATTTTCTCGGCGACCGGAAAGGCAAGTTATTCACGCATATAAAGGAAGAAAGGCGGAAAAGTAAAATCCGCACGAGGCTGACGTAAGGCAGGCGCGTGCCTGGTTGTTCCGGCGCTACCGGTAGCTGCACCCTTCTTCGATTCTATTAGTGGAAAAAGCGTAAGATTGAAAGTTAGGATGAAAATCGGGAATGAAAATTCCGAAATCGGAGTGGCGGATGGTTGTCCTCTAGTGGAATTACCCGACAATGCGCCAGCGTAAATGCAATCCATTTACCAAAGAGGGCGGAACTTCCGGCTCTGAATTTATATCCGTTCGTCCTCCTTCGTACCGTGAGGAGGATTAAATCCACCGAATAGAACCGGAATTCGCTCGCCTTCTTTAATATCGAGGGATTTCGCGCACCCGAGCGGCCGATAACGCTTTCGAGTCCCTCTTTATTTCACTCGGCTAATTTCTGCTCGGACTTTGATAGGACTAGCGGGAGAAAAGCGACGGGAAAGGAGAAAAGCCCAAAAACAAACGAACCAGAAGTGGGGAACTGGTCTTGAGAAAAGAGATAAGAAGATGGAGGAGGTGGAGGCTGCGCGTATAAAATGATATCGATGGAAAAGGAGAGAAGAGACTTGGAAATAAAATTAGAAGACGAGAAACCTCTTGCAAATAATAGGAAGAAGAAGGATGCCAGCGGTGGACGACGAAAGAAACAAAAGCTTGGAGGATGAGGCAATCGCTGGATAACCGTCAGGTGGAATCGAATTATACACTTGGCCGAACGCCTTTTTCCCTATTCGTACGGCAGCAGAAGCGCGGATTTACGAGGGGCTAAAGTCGGGCGGGCGAAATTACACTCGTAAGAGCGCAATAAGCCATTGGCATTACGGAGCACGTGACATTGCTCGTTTTGTTGCCTATCGGTACAAGCGCTCTAATTTCACGATGATTTAAAATTCATTCCATTCCTCGCTCGGATGCTGGCAGGAAATCTCCCTGGATTCCGAGCGGAGATGTCACATTTGGATATTTTAATACGATGTTGAAGAAGGACTAGTTGCGTTTGGCATGTGCTTTGATGCTTTATGCTCACGAACTGGCATATGATTATAGTAAGATGTTTGCAACATGTTTTGCTCATCGTGCTGCTGACATAAAGGAACCCTCCCAGGTGTGTCACTCAAATTTGATTGAAACTTGGCACATCGAAAGGTCATCATAATTTATGACAATTGGCCTTTAAACTTGGTGCCATAAATCACAAGAAACAAAATGGCGACTCATATATAACAAAAATTCAAAAAAAATAACAAATCGTCGAATTCGCTTGAAACTCGTTACTCGGGGGTTATGGTCGCTGGATACGAATATGATGTTGGATTTCAAAAATTCAAAATGGCGTACTCAACATGGCGACTGTACCAGCATGTGGATGGCGAAGTGCAGTTGGTTCGAACAAAATTTGCAGATCATTTCTTTACTGAGAGCAAAATTTATATTGAGTAACAAAATAATTCTGAGAAAAAATGTAAATTATGTACGAGTTCAAGTTTACTTTTATTTTAATTTAAATAAATAATATTTCAACTTATTTCCAAACAGTTTCAGATAGTTAATATTTTTTCAATACTCTTTGAAGTTCATTTCAATTTTTACTTTCCTAAACATTTGGATTGGATATGCGTAATTTTTATATGATATTCATACGTCACAGTGGACTTACATCTATATACATTTTGTCTTTTTAAAATTCAGCGTCAGTTTCGAATTCAACGATTTTTAAATTAGTCGTCCGCCATATTGAGCCCGCCATTTTGAATTTTTAAAATCTAGCATCATATATTCGTATTCAGTGACCCCAAAAATCCCGAGTAACAAGTTTCAAGCGAATTCGACGATTTTTTATTTTGTTTTATTTTCTGTCATATATGAGCCGCCATTTTGTTTCTTATGATTTATGGCACCAAGTTTAAAGGCCAATTGTCATCAATCATAATGACCTTTCGATGTACCAAGTTTCAATCAAATCAGTATGACACACCTGGGAGGGCTCCCTTGTAAGTTTGAAGTTTCCGACGTTTTTCATTTCAAATTAGTATGTGTTTAACCCAGAAAGTAGCTTCGGAAATATTCATAAAAAACATTTATCAACACTTTTTTGCTAGCGCCTAATTATTATCTTAATAATATTAGATGAAGTGTACATCATTTATACTTAAAGTAGACATGTTTTAAATTAGTTACTTTGTTGTTACTTTTGTGACTTATGTGATTAATTGTTATCTCTTTCAAGCACATATTATGTTTGACACTGAAAGCACCGGAAATTAGTTACTTTGTGATTTTCGGGGTAGCTAATTACGAATCCGGCATCGGATTTTCAGACTTTCCATTGACGGATCCAAGATGGCCAACCAAAATGTAACAAAATTCCTCCGTCGTAATAAAACTGTGTACTCGCACGTTATAGAGGTCGCTAAATACCAATGCGATATTAAATTTTCAAAACTCGAAATGGTCAATCGAAATGTAAAATATTATGCAAAAAAATGAAATGATTAGTCCAACGATGAAACTATTGCTTCCAATTGAATGCGCCCCTAAACATTATTTTCGTCTTTTCAACTATTTGAAAGATTTTACTTTCAATTTGGTCGGCACTCTAGGATCCACAATGTTGAATTTTAAAAATCTGGTACCTAATTTGTAATCTGCGACCCAGAAAACACCGAAATACTCACTCTTCGAACTGCCTTTTCGAATTTAAATATCTAATGGAGGATTTTTTGTAAAATGATATTTTTCGATACAAGATTTTTTCTACGAATGTAAAGATGGCGAGCCTAGTCGATCGCGAGGTCCACATTCATAATCGTTAATAAAACATTTTCGCACATGCACAAAAATTTAATTTGTGTTGCATGTGTGCGTAAAGTTCCGTTAAAATTTATAAAATTCACACTTTACCGACACTGTAACAAAAAACATTATTAATGCAGTAGGCATGAAATGAACATTTTACGCCTGCGAATATGCTTTCTGGATTGCTGATTCCAAATCAGATACCAGATTTTGATGCCCACCTTCCAGGGCGTAAAATGTTCATTTCGCGCCTCCATGGCATGAAATTGATTTTCGCCCACGGAACCGAAAAAGTATTTTACACCTACTGCATCAAAAACATAATGTTTTAATCTCAGACGTAGAATTTTTGCCTTCATGAACCACGGGCAGGCTTCACCATCCCTCGCATTGTATCATGATGGCGTAATGTAATATTTTACGCCCTTGATACAAAAATAACTATTTTACAGTATTTTTGCAACAACATTTTTAATTAGCTGAAAAATATAAAGAATTAATTAGAACAATTGCTCTTCCTGAATGTCACATGCTTGAAAGTGTTAAAAAAGTTGGTCGAATTCATTATTAATAGACAAATTTTAATACAATATATTTAATCATTAATGTCAATTTAAAAAAATACCCTGGAAATACAGTCCATGCAGTGCATCATTTAGATACGAGTATTGAGAAATCGATAAATATCATTTGTGCTTATCAACTTGACATCTTATGTAAATTTTTCGAGTATTTCTGTGGGAGATTAATAAATAATTATCAAATAAATTTACTCGAAATTAATGCCAATAATAGAAAAACACAGAACAAATGTTCAAGAAATGGAAGTAGATGTATTGTATACTCCGGGACAGAAAAATCAAATGGAACCGCGTGGTGAAATGTGAATTCTTTTATCAATTATTTGCGAATACTATATAATGCACTTCGTAATTTCCTGATTTTTATTCCATTTGAATTAATCGATTTTCGCAATAACAATTCAAACACTGACATCCTAACCTATCTCAAGTTGTTTCACACTTTTATGAAATCAATGTTTCTTTTTATCAGCACCATTTTAGAATTGGAATATTCTGTTAGAACTTTCATTTATCTACATATATAAGAAAATACCCAATTTCAGTTATAATTGCGCTGAAAACAATAATTTGTTAATATATGTATTTTTTAAAAAGGAGTTCGTTGTGTTGCAGTCGCGAAGACAGCAAATTAAAATTAAGTCTAGCTCTATTATTACCGATAATACAATTTTATATGCTTTTTAGGTATGATTAATGTTAGTTTAAGTAACTTTAATTCACCAGCATTTGTACAAAAGACAAGTAGTACCTAATCAACTGTTTATCCATTCACACGAAAATGTACTCGCATAAAAATTGGCGCATACAAAAATCGTTGGAAAAAAGTGGTTAAATTCAATTTTATAAAAGAATGTGGTATTAGCCCAACTGATCGTACCATACCGACCGCTTCGCATTACTTCTAGATGACGCTATTGTCTGATTTGATAATGGCGGGATTAGAACGCATATACTGTCATACTGTTAACAATTTTTTCATGAGTTCCAGCTACATTTCTTATTTTGTCTGGTTAGATTTTGTCGACATCGGAATTTATTTCTAAGCTTCTCGAGTTTTCAGTTAGTAGTATTTATTTGTTTGCAGAAAAAGCTAAAGGTATATTTTTTGCATTACTTATGGTCTCGGTCTCGCAATATAAAATATAAAATCACCTCCTCTGCTACCATTGAAGGACGACCCAGTTTGTAAAAAATATCAGATTCGTCAGAAATCAACTACCACTTTTGCATCGTAAATGTTTAAATTGTATTTTTAAGGAGTAAAGTGTTATTAATAATAATTTATGACGAAAATGACACAGGTTTATTTCAAGAATTGGAAAAACATCCAAGAGGAAAATACGAATAAGATATCAGCCGATTATGTGGAAAAACAATGCACCAATCCGATTGTGATCATCGTATTGTGCATTCGCACGTGAATTCGGAAAAAAGACGGAGAGAAAAATAAAAACAAAAACAATGGAAGGTAACTTTATAAACAAATAAATTCTTTCTTAATTTCTCAAAAAAGCATTCGAGTGTATGACAAAGCATGTCAAGGTCAGTCAGTAAATCAGTTCTACGGAGCTGTGGCTCGCCTTTTGACGTTAGAGTACTGTCTTTTTATGTATTATTTTGTATTTATATATTGCAATGCCAATAAAGACGATTATTATTATTCAAATAGTTACAATAGATAAATATTCATAAATAAATTATTTTATTTTAGGTACAAATAAGTATCGTAAGAACTTGAAGTTGCACTACTCTTTGCAAACCTCCCCCATTCCCTGTGAAAAATGTTGGAATAGTTATGGACCAGAGAGAGGTGGGTTTCGGACCACCTTTTGAAATTGTAAAATCTTTGATTTGTTTTCTGTATCTCCTAGAAATACGCTCATAAACTTCATCAAACCTCTTGGAATAAAGAGAAGCGATCCCTGTATATTCCAAATCCTTAACTTGTCAAAAAAGTTAATTTTTAGCAACTACATAGTCATTTAGGTAGTTATTACGGGACCAATTTGGTCTACTTTGAATAAAAACGTCTCATACATCATGACCCATAAACGTGTTTATGTTTATGCCATTTTTAAAACCACAATGCGATATTCGTATATGAAACCATCATAATGTCATTGAGATGGTTGTACGTAAATATTTCCTCAATCCACATAATTATTCTGCACAATTATTGAGATATCACGAATTACCGACATAGAAATCTCTGACGATACGTCAACTTTCGCAAAATGCATTGTCGGAAATTCGCACTCCATTCTAGTTCAAATTCAGCCGCGGTGTATTAGCACACAAAGTCACGTAATTGTTCGAATGCGTAAAGTCGCAGAACGAAAAGCGGTGAATGAATGGAGGAACGAAAACCGAGTACCGAAAGCATTGAGAGGCGTCCGTTCTGCACAACATTAATTAATGACGACACGAGCATTCAAGAGAGGCGCGACAATGACAACATTAGCGTGAATCCTGCAAAAGTAGGTATATGCCCAATGAAATCTTGCCTCGCCTTTGTTCATTCAAGCTCCAATGACACTGTCTTTATTTCTTCTGTTCTATTCCCATTCAGATGTCCTCTTATCTCTTTTTCCAGTCTCCACTTTTGCTCCTCTGTCGGGTGCATCTTTTGTTTTGTTCTTACCGAACGTGTAGTTTTATCTCATTCTAGGCGTGAATGCGTCATTCCTTCGTAGGAAAGCTGCGTGTGGAATCGCAGTCTTTTAGCTCCATTGTAGCTTCTTCGACGCATATTTTGTGCTTTGCTTTCCATTCCTCAAATTAAGAAAAATGTTGACAAGTATTATCATACTGTGCCATGATAGGAGAAGAAGTCATATAAATGATATTGAACTTTTACAACAATTCAATTTCTGGTCTTTAAAAAGCTCATCTGGGCAATTCAGGATTGTTTGAGGGGTTAATTAAATAAGTATTTATCAACAAGGTGGTACCGATGGCTTCCAATGAGTCCAATGCTTTCCTAATTGAGCTACGCATTGTCATAAGTTTCATAATTTCTTGAGTTTCGTCCTGTTTTTTCATAAAAATCAACTAGTGACACACAAAACATCCTAAAAATATTCCATTATTACCATTGTAATGATAATAAAATTTTCAATTGAAACTTTGCAAAACATTCTAATTGGTGCAAAATAGAATAGCTTGTAGGCTGGTGTTAGATAATGGATGGTTGCATTCTTCCACACCATACAAAAAATATTCTTAATTTGAGAGAAAAATTCATCTTCTTAAATCCTTTTTCTTTTTCCTCTAAAAATAAGATTATTCTACTATAAAGAAGTGGAATTCCTCTCTTTCTGAAAGGAAACATAGCGTAAGGAAGGCTTTCTAATTTTCCTATCAAATTGAGAGGAATCCTCTTATTTAACAGCCAACATTTCAGTCATTTGCCACAAGATGGTGCAGATTACGTTTCTGTTTTTGCGCAACTAGTCCATCTCTTCTAATACAGTATATAAGCAAGTTTACATCGTCACTGCATGCATGCGTATGTATGTCGTATTTGTATAGGTATGTATAAGTGTAACGCTATCCTATTATTAACATTTGTCCGGAAGTAGACCTGATTTGTCCAGCACTAGTAAGTCGCAGTTTAGTCCCAGCCGGGGCGCGATGTCATATTGGCGCGACGCTAGTTAGCATGGCGTTAATCTATCATAAGTACACATACTTTCAATGGCAAATTACATTAACTTCTCGAGATATTGAATTATGAACATAAAAATGTCCATCAATACAGTTTTTTCAATATTATTTAACGATTTTCAAAAAGTTCACATTTTTATGAAGTAAACATCTCGCCAAATACCAATTACAACATTCCTTTCGTTCGATGATAAACAAATTTTTCAATTTATATAATTAAGTTACTTTCTCAGTTTTTATGGTAATGGTGACTCCGCGAGCACAAATCGGTGCTGGAATGAAGGCCAAATAACAACTATTTAATTGAGTTCGATTTCCGAACTTGGTCCTATTTATTCTGCTATTCCAAGAATTTCTTATATATCAAAATTACTTTCAGTTAGGAAAAAAATTGCGGAAAATAAAATTCTTACTTATTCGATCAATTAGAACAGTCTAAAATGTTTCATTAAAATCCGTGATGCGAGGAATTATTCTTTAATACATGTCCATCTAACTGCACTCCGCTAAATGTAGTAACAGAGATATCGGTAAAAGTAGATCGCTTAGTATAGTCAACAATACGGTTAGGATACATTGAAACCTCATTAATCCGAATCTCATAAAGATAGTTCTTCCACTGAATAGTTGGAAAAGTGGTCGGTATGTTGCTCTACTGCAATAGTTCACATTCAATATGTTCAAAGTAAATTTTAGCTAAAACTCGTTTACGAAACAAGTCAGTCTCGTTACTCTAATCTAAACTCGGTTAGTATCGTTAATATTACTAAATTTATATGAGACTGGCAGAATCTAGAAGGAGTGGACAGGAATATTACTTTCTTGTTGGAACATTCGCTGATTGGTCTTAATTGTTGAACATATACCAAAGAAGTTGATATTTAACTTTTGATCAATATCCCTAAGTAACATTTCAAAAAATGGCATCAGACAGCAGTTTTTCTGAAAATTTGGTAATTAAATTTCGTTTTCAATACATCTCTGAATGATGAAATTCCATAGTGTTCATTGACTAGGAGCACGTGATCTGGTAAATGACACTTCCTGGGTCGTTCGCCGATTCTTTAGTCGTCGTGTTCGTGAACTTGTAAGACCGCATTCGGAAAATAAAATAAAACAGGCTCATCTGGCAGAGAAGGCAAGAGATGGGTGAACACAGTAGAAGGCGGGACAGACGTATAAAGAATACGGGGACAGAAAGTTCGCCACGTTAAAGGCACGCAGCTTGGGCATTTTGGCCCAAAGCCACGGAGGCGTCCCGCGGCGGTATTTGTTAGGTAGCGATGTACTAGCGTGCTCAGCATCGTCGCCTTGAAGCGGCTCGTGACATGACCACGAAATAGCCTGCCTTATACTGTGTATATATATACGTATATATAAGTCGTTTTTTGGAGAGCTACGAAATCAGAAGAAAACGAAAGAAAGGCACGTAGCCGAAGTACTTTGCTTCGAAGGAGGTACTCGAGGCCTTCTTTTCGACGTCCTCGTTGGCAGGTGAATTGACCCCTGTTGTACGTATGATTCAAGTTCGTAAATCACCCAACCGGCAGAAAAGATATTAATGTTCGAGCCGACTCGTTAATGGGCCTTGAACGCGTTGGGCTCGGCACGTTAGAAATCAGTTATTTGTCGGCAGTTTATCTTGGGAGGTCGGAAGCAACCAACCTGGTATCAATTTCAATTCAAGATTATGATTCATTAAATCTGGTCATGTTGATGAGAGTTCATCATTTCTTTTTATTTCAAGTACGTGGTCTCAGGTTATGAATACGTTCATTGAAACTAATTTTGTACTTTTTATATTATATGACGTCCCCCGGTAATCGAACTTCCTACCTGTAATTATGTAAGAACATGATATATTGGATGATGGTTGACTGAGAAGCAAAATTTTAAAATGAATAATAAAGTGAATTAAAAACATATAATAAAAATACCAAGTTCATGTGCACTTAAAAAATAAAATTATTATTAATTTGATAATGATAATGTTATTAACAAATTAGTTGTAATTTTTGAAACATTCGCTTTCCAGCAGTTTCTCATCTGGAGTCGGCATCTCGTCATAAATCAGAAATGTTAGACAACTGGAAAATTAAACTATATCAATGTTTTGGATTATTTATCAAATTTTGAAAAAAATAGGGTAAGTTCCAGTTAATTTGATAAGTTCTACTTCCCAGTTGCCGGTCGAATGTTCTCTGTGCATCATACGACTAGGTTTTGATAAATCGAATCATAATATGATTGGATAATGTCTGCACATCTACTTCGAACAATCGAATTTTAATTGAAATCTCGATAAGCTACTATTTGGAAAATTTGGTTTTAGCTAGTAACAAGATGACAATGTGGTTTTTTTAACACTCTGAGAGTAGAACTCGATTTTGCGACCTGCATTAAAATCTTCGGGCCCAAATTATCGAGCTACACGACTGTCATAATGAAAATTACCGTTGGCAACACGAGCGAAATATCGATCTCCGACGACAAGTGTGCCATAATACATTTATTTAGTACCTAGGGTGCGAAATTATACTTTGCGCCCGCTAGGTAACGTCGTGCACTCGCAAAACTAGTCTGCGAGAAACGCTCATTTAGAGGGTAAAATGCAATAAACAGCATGGTTACGAGGTTAAAAATGCACAATTGTTGAACACTCATTATTTTTACAACGTTAATTCCCCTGCAATAAATTTTGCACCCGGGAGAGTGCAAAATTTGATTTTGCAACCACGAAACATGATGCAAAATCGCCTTTGACGGTCTATTTTGACGAAAAAAATTTCACAATTTATAACGGATTTTATAAAGTTTTAAAAAACATGTCAGAAAAATAAAATAAAACACAAAGACTATTTTCATAAACAAAATAGAGAAGTATGTAAAATATACAGCAAATTTCCATTTATAAATTTGGTATTTATTAAAACTTTCTACAAATTTAAAAGGGACAAACATTTTTAAACACAGTTTTCATTCTCTTATTATTAACATTTGTACATTTAGTTTTGATTAGTGATAGAGTATAGTTGATCATTTTTACTACTAAACTTATGAAATTAATGTTTTTATTTTAACCCTTTAAGCCATGGACAACCACCAATATATCACTTGTTTCGACACAATTTTTCTGTTACTGCGGAAGGCAAAACAAAATATTTTAACAAAGTTTTTTTTGTTATCGTTCCAGTATTTTTAGAATTACAAAAAATATAAATGTTGTCTTAAGTGTTTAAGAATATGTTGATAATAACAAATATACAATAAAAAAATTACTCTATTTTCGTAAAGATATAACATTTGTCGTTAACGTTTAGGTGACATCAATGTCAAACTTTTTATTACAATCCATATTTTAGTAACTATATACGTTGCGAATCAATAAGATTAATTAGAATATAAATGAATTTTATTTCTGAAATTAGATTTAAACAATTTGAAAAAATTTTTTCGCGTGTTTTAAGTGGATCCATGATTGAAATTTCATGATTACGAATCGAGAGTCAGATTTTAAAAATTCAAAATGGCAGAAGAATTTTTAACACCTGATTATAACATTTCGAGCAAATTTAAAGTATCTTGTCAAATTCTTCCGCCATATAAGATCAACCATTTTTAATTTTTAAAATCTCCAGACTTGTATTTAGCAACCCCCAAGTAACCAATTTCAAGTGAATCCTGACAAATTTTTTGTTTATTTTTTTTCCAATGTACCTGTTATTATAAATAATTATACTTGAGTCAATTTATATTTTTTTTTCGCCATCAGCAGACACCCTGAAAATAAAAAAAAAATTGGTCGCTTGTTAATTCTTTCATTTCATGAATGTTAGATTTAATTTCGTAAGTGGTACATATACCTACCACAGGCAGGAAGAAGGTTAATCAAATTTCGTATACATAATTCAGTACAATTCGGGAAATGCGAATTTTTCGCATTCTATTATGAAAAAAATCGTTCGTTATTAGTGTTTGAAATCGCATTTCCCGCACTAGTAACGAAATGTACTACCTTGCATTAAACTTAATTTATGAAAATAAAAAAAAATGAGACCCAAAACAATTTTTATCGATTTTGTGTTATTGCAATGTAACGAAGCTAAAATCTCATCGGTGTCGTCACTTCAACTGATGGTGTTTATCAAAGTAAAGATACGTACTAATATTTTTTCACGCGTTTTTGTAAAACACATTTTGTATGAAAAGTTTGGAAGTTTCGTGGATTTGCTCGTATATGAATTTTTAAACATTTCTAGTTTCATAGACTCGACAAATATTGTCAAAAATTTGGCTATATTATTCGACAACACTTCCGTCTCGCACACTTAATGCGTCTATTTGAAACGATATAATAATTCCATTATTATCATGAATGGTAGGAAAGGACTGTAACAAAAAAATAGACACAATTCTTAAGAAATGTTGCCATGACAATTCTATTATACTAGAGCGCACAATGGAAATTCCTGATAAATGCATCGCATAATGGAACGTATATGGACGCCATGGACTTTAACTTACGGGAAGCCAGTACCTTCATACTTGCCAACTCGTGATCTATGATTGGGTAATGAGTCTATTGTGAAATGTTAATTCATGATAATCTATTATTTGATTTCGTACAATCGCCTACAGTCGGCAATCCATTTTGCGAAAGCTATCCATGCAGGAAAGACTTAAATGATTCGTGCACTTCCACATGGGTTAGCAATAACATAATTATCAAGAGATTATTGTAAATCAATGTTGGGAGTGAAATCCATTTTATTATTTAATAATTTATTGTAATGGTTAAATAAATAAGCGCTGTACATTTATTGGGTATTGTTACTGTGTTAATTTTAACATTAATTTCGGCGACGAATTTTAAATTGCCGTCGGTCATGCGTGTATTTTATATTTCAACGCAATGTTTCTGGTCGAAAATTAGTTACACGACATATCAATAGTAACATATTACAAAGTCGGATATGATGTTGATATATTATGAAAAATAACGATGTGTTTAATGTCATAATTAAGAAATGATAAACATATCAATTTTATTAAATTTTAAAAGCTCAATTTGGGAATTACATAACGTCGATTTATATACTTTTCTAATTAATGAATAATGATCATTTTCTTAATTATTCACGATCTTTATACATTGCCGTGCATTATTAAAACTTATGATTGATGCGTCATCGTTTAAAGATAAATTTCGCATATTTTAATATATTTTACAGTATTCAGTGGCTAGGTACAGTTATATGGAGTATTATTTACTAATTTAAAAGATAATTATTTCAAATGCTACACGAAATAGCGCAGGTATGTTTTTACAGTTTATTCCATGCAAAGAATTCTATAAAGCAACGGTGATATTGTTGCTTTATAAATAGAAATATTTTCTTGTCTTATGTGATAGTAACTTTCTTGATTTGTTAAATAGATCATAAATAATAATTTAGTTATTAAAAATTATAAAATCGTTCCGATGAGACCATAGAAACGGGACATTCAATGTTCGATAATCCTAACCTTCAATAAACCCATCATCATAGTTTTCAGAAAAAAATGAATAGTATATATACAACTGTAAATGAATTTTTCATCTATAGAAATTTATTAAATTGACATTATTATTCAGCAATATATAATTGTATATTCTTATATACTAAATAAATAAATGAAATCGGAGAAAAACAGTCGGATTGGAAGGTACTGTACACAATAATAATAAAAGCAAATAGTGTACTCTATAATGCACCAATAACACTCGAAAAGTATTGTAATACTTTCTTGTAAAACTTGAATTAAACATCAAATATAATCAACGACTTATATGTAGCGAAAAGTAGGTTACCATCAATTAGTAAGTTTCTTACTGGCAAATAGTACGAAAATCCTAATTCATTAGTAAAATTCTACTAATTTTTAAGTAGATATCAACTTTTTAATTTAGTCGTTTTAGAATTAGTAGGTTTTTAAACATTTTATTAGCAAAAAGTATTTCTAATCCATTTGGTGACTCACTTTTCGTTTTCTTATTGGTAGTTTTTAACTAGTTCAGATTTAGAGAGTAGAATCATAATTTATAAAGTTATTGCATTTTTATTTAATTGCGTAAAAACAGTATGGAGGTACAGTTTTGTTGTACATTTTTCATAATTTTCTCTACATTTTCTAAAAACATGAAGGTAAATCTCCACAGAGTCGAGTCACGAATGTAAAATTTTCAAAGAGTTATTTGCATTCAAACAAGCCGAAATTATTTTTTTTAATGCAAATTCGTTAGACTGGGAAATATTTTCTGCAGTTATTCAATATACTAATATAAATTTAAGTGTAAATACGGCAGCATATGAAAATACGTCATTCTTGTATGTAATACAATAAATTATTATCGACTATTTATTTACAGAAATTTGTTGTGTGAGGTATATATAGAATTCATTCGGTGATATAGTCGAATATATGATAACAATTATTACGTAACTAATATTTTCGGATTTTTATTCAAATATTTTTGTCATAAACAGATTGTACTCTCTATAGTATAAGCAAATACAGTAAACCGAATTCGATCATGAGAGCGCTTTCGAAATCTATCTGATATTTTAATTAATAAATATTATTTATAATTTATTCGATTTATTTAACCAAAATTACTTAATTGGGTTTATTTATGATGTATTAAATTTGGTTATTGAATAAATGATACAGCACGGATTGCATTGATGATTTATTAGTCATATTATACAATTTATTACATTTAATGGACCAAACAATCACAATTTTCACATATCAGGTTAACTGTATTTTTTTACTTAAAATATTATAATATTATATATTATTAAATACTTCATATGAATGGCTTATTGATACAAAAGTTTCATGATGAGAGTATCAGATTTTTTCTGATTGGAAATTTAATATTATATATATATAATTCAATATCTATATCCAGTATAGGTTACTAAAAAAATACGAAACCATGCTGTTGACTATTCTTTTAGATGATAGGAAATTGGTGGAACATCATCATCATCATCATTCAAGCAGTGATGCAAAACCAAGAAAAGAGAATGCCTACGTCTTATGGATAAAATCCTCCAAAGCATAACCTTCGAAACTGGCGTGGAAAGATTTAACAAAAAAATTTAAGTGTCGCAGGCAATGGGATGTTTGAGAAAATCACCTTGTCAAAATTTAACACGCTTATCAAAACTTTAAAAAAATGGTCTGGTACTTAGTATATAGAGATTTTCGAAGTCATATTGGATCCGCCATTTTGATCGTCCAAAATTTAATAACGGATTTGTATTCAGCGACCTAAAACCAATCGACAAGAACATATTCATCAAAATACACTAGCAGGGCAGAAAATAAGGGATTCCGCGTGAGATAAGTTTACTGTTTCATAATAAGTTGAGCCTCAAGGCGGAAAATGTATAATTGTTTAACGTCACTTGATGTGCGTGTAAATCGTCGATTGAAACCGGCGTCCGCGTCGGGTTTTGGAATAGAAATGAGCGAAACACTACATCAAAGGTCGAATTTTCAGTCTATACATTCAGAGCATTGGATCGGAGATTAAACCACGAATATGGACCCATACATACATTGCCGATGCGGCAGGTCAACTCCCAACATGGGATGGGTAATGCACTAATTACGTAGTGGTTTGACTATAAGTTGGAATTAGCTGGACTCAGTCCGTTAGTTTCGAAATGTTCTGGCGTCTGCGTGGGTTAGATGTTTGCTTCGAACGCGTCTAGCCAAAACGGGCAAGTGAATTACTGAGAATAATTGTTTAAATACGAAAATTGGATTAAATTAAGGGCGTCGCTAACTTTCACGAATTTCGTTACGCTTTGATCTTGTCCTTTTACCAAAATTCACCATCTGGCAACGCGCTAGGACGTCGTTTAATATAAAACGATTACTATAGGACTTGAATTTGGTGAGTTGTAGTTTCAAGAAAAAAAATATAACTTAAAAATGCACTTATCACAAATGGGTTGAGAATAATTTTCTACTGTGATAGTTTTTACATACCAAATCCAATGATTGAAAACATTCATCAGATGAACCGAGATTTCTACATACCTGAAATGAAAAATTTAACATTACTATATGAAAATAATACATAACAAGTGATATTGTATATAATCCCAAACTTTTTAATGTTATCTTATATATTTATACCTTATTCAACATGTTACTAATTGATATGCGGTTAATTTATTAAAACAAAGTTAGTATGGCCGCGATTTGGTTAGTCGGATAATATGTTCAGTAAACTGATAAATGTTTGATATGGGTTTCTTGATTAGTTCTAATTCGATACCTAGAGTATGTAAATCAGAATATAATAGTTAATATAATCCGCTATGGCTTACGAAAAACCGTTAATACATTGCTCCGCCTATTGAGTGTTTGAGACACATCCGTTTAAGTCTTGCATTTTTGCAAAGTTCGATTTATTCAGTTTAATCGATTGCATTGATTACGTATCACAACAAAATTATGAGATCCTCAGAATATTTAAAACAAAATTTTGTTAATTTGTCTACATAAAATCAATGATTGTTCGTTATTAACTGATTAAAATAACTGTAGATTAGCACTAACATAACATAAATCTAACTTTCTTATTTGAAATTCTCTGAATTTGAAGAATGATCAGGCCAGTCAAAATTTTAAATGGATCAATGTTGATCTTCATTCGTTGCACTAAAGATTCTAAACAATTTTCTGTCGTATTTTTTAAAATAGGTCATAAATCTTAAATAAAACTTTATTAAAATCTCTCATGTAATATTGGACGTTGTCCGCAGAAGAATATTTTTAAATGAATTTCCAGGGAATTTCAATTTTTAATTTAAATTTGAAGTGGCGAAAATTCTCACATATTTATTTTTCCGTTTCAATATCATTTTTTGCTTCTTTCTGCACCAACGACAGGACGGATATGTAAAATATTACTCCTCTGCTTTTACGAGTATATTACAATATACATTTTTTCGTTTTAAAACTATTAATATTCCTTGTGGAAGAGACGTGTTCATGTGGAACCTGCCGATAACACGTACTCTTCCAGTAAGCTCGATATTGTTCGCAACTTTGGCGTCTTCATATTTACAAGTGACGGTCTCTGCGTTGAACGTCATAATAATAACTGTTATAAATTTTTCTAAAATGTATTTTTTATTTGATATATTTTGAAACTATTCCAAAGTTATTTTGTTATGCAATTAAAACGATTCAAAATTCCGTTTTGGCAATTCTATTTCATCTTTCATTCATATTTTCATTTAACTTTCCTAGTATATTATTTCTGTATTGATTTGTTGAAATACAATATTCATTATTTAGTCAATGATGAAGTGTACTGAATATTAAAAACAAACATTTTAATGAGTCAAGAAGTGTCTAAAATTATTCACGTAGCACGGTTTTAAATAATAAAATATTATCAAAAAATCTTTTTCTTCTTTTTCGAATTTTAATTTAAAATCATCCACTTCCAGAAATGGTAAACTTTACATCAAACAAAAAAATTAAAACTTTTATCCCTATACAAATATATTGCATTTGAAGTTAATAATACATTTTCAAAACATGTTTTAATACCATTTGTAATACTATATCGATAGATTTATTATTATTATGGTATATTTTCGGTTTTTAACATTTTTTGCGTTTATTTAATATATTGTTATCGATGTATGTTGGGTTAGCTTAGGTTGGATTTAGTATAACTTTCAAGTTTTTAGAGTGTTCTTGTTGTAAGTTGTTTGCAAACAGTCTTTTTTTTGTAAAAAGTTACTATTGGAAATTTTTTTTTTAATTTCTATTGCAAAACTTTCAAGACATAAATTTGATATTTCTAGAAATAATAGCTGAAAACTCACTTACAAATCGAACAATTTGTAGTGAATATAGATTTTGAAATAATGCACTACAAATTTCTTATATTTTTATTGATAAGAGATCGAAAATGTGCGATATCATGTCGTAAAAATATATTCTTAATTATATTTTTTTATACCCAAATGGTACTTCTTGAATACAAACTGTACAGTACATTAAAAAAAAGTTCAAATATCCGTTAATTTTATTCGCCCACGGATTGAACAACTCAATAATTCAACCATACAACAATATTGCATTAAAGAAATGTAAATTATTTTCTGGACAGTACTCAAGCAAATATGGATATGGCATATGGATACAATAACCGTAAACTGGTCCCAATTACTAAACTGCGAAAAAAATAGTTAAAATAACCAGAAAAGGTGATTAAATAGGCTTCTGTTATTTTTTCTTGCTAAAATAACCAGAATTCTGGTTGGTTTAATCGGAAATATTGTTGATTTAACTACAGATATTGTTAAAATAATTATTTTTGTAATTAAGCTACCCAGTATTCTTGTTATTATAACCAGAAAAAATAGAACGGTCGTATTTAGCGAGAACATTTTTTTTAGTGTATAACGTTTTCTCTAAGAATAATTTGTCACTGAATGGAACGGATTTTACTGATTTTACTTGCTGCAGAAGGACAATTCATGCAAATTTTCAATAGTCAATACCTCAAAAAGTAACACGCTACAATTTTTAATTGCATTAGATTTATTTTTCTATTTGCAAAAATGAAATCGCTTTTTTCTGTAATAATATTTTTCTCTCTAACTTTTTTTCAAAGGAGAAGGGTCTATAAAACCTGTTTTCCGCTCCCTCTAAAATTTTAATGCTAATTATTAAAATTATTATGACACAGCATTAACGAATGCTATCTAGCAAAAAAAATTATTCCATGTTTTCTTAATTTTAAAAAACTAACATCAAATTCATCATCGGCAGCACTACAACTCCGAGTAACGAATTTCAAGCAAATTAATTTACTCTTCAACTAAGTCGTTTGCCATATTAGATCTACAATTTTGAATTTTGACAAATTGACTGTATCTTTGTCATTAGCGACCTGAAAAAACTCCGAGTAATAATCGTTAATTCATACATTTTCTTTTATCGTCCTCTATCAAGATTTTCAAGCCGATTCTGTCAATTTTTAAAAAAGTTTTTCACTATATTGGATTAGACATATTAAATGGTGTAAAACTAATATCAGATTCGCAATCAGTTGCCCAAAAAAATCCCCGAATCAAAATTTGCAAGCCAATTGCTTTGTAAATGAAAATTTTGTTTGTTCCTTATTTTTGACCGGTTTAAAAAATAGTATATTATGTAAAAAGGGCGCAATTAACGATCTTTGACGAGTGCGAAGTTTGTCGCACGAGCGAAGAAAGGAGGACAATCACACTCGTCGGAGATCGATATTTCGCCCGGGGTGGTCGATAATTTGCACTTGAGGATTTTGCTGCAGGGTGTAAAATAGAGTTCTACTCTCGGAGTATTTAAAAAATTGTTATTTGCTATTTAAAACTATTATTAATATGTCCAAAACACCCACAGTTTACCTTTAAAGGTAAAAAATATCATTTTTCTTCTAAGGAAAATAAATTTTAATCATTTGCACGGAAAATTTGATAGGGCGGAAAATAGGCCTTATTGATCCTCCTCCATTCCATCCATCTGCTTCGAAACCTAATCGTCGAATTGCATTGAAATTGTGAAAAAGTGTTTGATTTTAGTACTGATGAATATTATAAATTTTGCTTTCTTTTGATAGGCAACACATTGTATATATGCAGAAAGTGCGATATTTTTAGCTTAAATTTCAACAACTTTTCTCAAAAAGCTGTCATTTTGCATTTTAATTTAGTTTTCTTAATTCTAGTTCACTCTACAAAAAATTTCTTCTGGTATAATGCATTTATCACATTTTTTTGGTAGAGTCACTCCAGTTGCTGAGCCAGAGCAGAAAGGAATAATTTTTATTTAAGCAATATCGGACATTTCTAAAAGTTGCACATTTTTATTGTTTTGTATTATTATTATATTCGACAAATGTGTGACTTTCGCTCTTTCAAGCAAAATATCCTGATTGGGGATCCTACTTGAAAAGGTGAGTGTTGAAAAAAAAACCAAGCGTTGCGCCCGCTACGGCAAATATAGCAGGCCGATTGATGAGAGGGAGGCAGCTGCTTTACCATCAGGGGGTAAATTCTCTGCTGATAAAGTAGTTCGTAGACTGCATCGGTCTGGATTTTTCGTAGTTTTCCCAGACGTATTTATCGCAAATGCGATACAGAGGAGTCAAGTTGCTCTACGGAGCGCAGTATTGGGAGGGGACTGGCACTGGGTGGGTAATGTCTTGTGTTTGTCAAATAGTACTGTCTTATAATGTCTTTGATTGGCTGTCCGACCAATCCACCCGAAAGCTGACTCGCGAATAGGCTAAAAATTTAATTAAAGCGGATGATTCCTTCTCTCTATTGAAGCTTTTGATGCATTGTTTTCTTGGGGCTCAGGGATATGCAGAAATGAACTCATAAATTTCATCAATCTTATCAGTAATTGAACTAAATGTTGCGAGCCTTTATATCCATCGTCTTATAATACTCAAAGAAATACATCACTAAAAATCCTGTTCTTTAGTACTAGTGAAAGTACCAAACGACTAACATACTTCCTTTTAACAAACAATAATGCAAACAAAATTAGACCTCTGCATTGACAAGTTCCAATGCAAGTATGGTCATTTTGGGAATAAGTTTGGATATGCTTCCATTGTTAAATTTCCTACGAATTCCCAGAACGCAAGTTGCTAATAAAACTTGAGTATTAATAATAAAAACATCACTAGCGTAAAAATGGACCATCGAGATGCCTTGTAGATGAAACCACCCCACTAATAAAACGAACTGAAGAATAAAAAACTAATCGATATACCGTCCAGGGCTGTTTCCGGCATCTCCGTAATATTCCAGTTCAGTGATAGATTCAGGGTAGTTGGAGGTTCAACACGTGTCAGTAATGTGAGCGAAACGTGCGCAAAAGTTATCAGCGCGATTCGTAATTAATGTCCGAATCGCACCTGCGAAATGTCAGCAAGCCGCCATTGCCCTCGTCGCGATTCTTTCGAGCGTAACGAGCCGGGAAACCGCGAAAATTAATTGCGAACTATGGCTCCAAATACGAGCTTTGGAAAAACCAATTACGAAACTTCATCGAGTGTATTATGAAAGTGACGTTGGCAATTTTCCGATGCACTATGTGTATCAACCATCTATGTACGCAATTATTGCTTTAATCGCTTTACGCCATTTTCTCCTCATTTCTCGCTAATACGCAGCGGCCAACCTTTTTCCAATTCCTAGCAGATATGGCTGACGAAATTTCTTGCTAATGGATGCAGTCATCGGTTTAATGTTGTCACGAAAATGGATGAAACTGAAAATTATATCATGATTCCATTGTCCTCTAATGTCCAAATGATATTAAAGCTTATGATGTGGCACACTCTTCATAAATCTATGTAATTGCATTTTTTTAAGTAGTGATCAATTTTACCCTCACTTATGCAGCAGCTTTAGTTGTAATTAGTCTAAAAAGGGCCAAACGCAAAAGGGTCATAAAACTGAAATTTACTACGTTTCGATCTACAATTCGTAAGTCCCTAAATATGAGGTCCAGAATATAAATTGGTTGTTACTAAATAAATCCTTAAATATATTAAACATTAAATCATATGGATTCAAAGACATTTTGGGCTTGTATCATCCAGTCATGACCGGAAATCTGCCTTCAGAGTCCAATAAACTTATCAAAATATCAGTAAATTTTGCAGGCAACATGACATCGTAGAAAAGTTTCTTTTTGTGAAAGATTCCAATTATATTCGTTGGATTATTTCAAAATTTTTATAAACAAGTTTATTTGATATTCAAAGAGAAATGTTCCACGGCAGGTTTCACAAAAAGAGTATAATTTATTAAAAATACATTACAAAATAATCAATATTTTTACTAGCTTTAATATATACATTTGTAATTTAAAAAAGGTTATCCCTTCCAAAGTATTTCCATTTCACCAGAGTGTAATTTTAAGTAGCCTGTAAAAGAATGCTGCAGCTCCTCCAACAATGTATGTTTGCCTCCAGTGCAAATTAAAACTCCTTTTCCGGCAACTGTCACTCAGTCATGTTTCGAAAGCATTCTACCAGAACAATGGGTTCCCGGATCGTTTTCGCATGGCAAAGTGAACCACAAACACCGCAGGGTGTCGAATTACACATTCCACACGAAGCGTGCTAAAGATCTGTTTTTTGTTCTTTTAACGGAGATTATGCCAACTGCGGAGAAATCGACGTGTCCAATAATAAAAGTACGACTTATGCAAATTTGCCAAAGGCTGATATTCACACGCGGGTGCATTTATATTTTCGTTGCTCAGCTTGTGAAAAACTTTCACATTAGGATCACAACAATACGTATTACGTAAAAATAGTATTTTGGTTTTTTTGTGATATCTAAATGTTCATATAAAGTGGGGCATTCCAGGACATGCAGAATACCATAATATATTTGATTTTCTTAGTCCATCTGTATCCGTGGTATTTGAAGGTATTTTTTCCATGCACATTTTTTACTTGATCTTCAAAACTTTTGATACAGATTTTTAAAAATAAGAAACCTATTAAAGGATCGTAGTTAAACACGTATGTTATCAATGTTCAATTCCGTGGTGTCCTTTTTTCAGAGAGAGAGTGCTCAGCCAGTATATATAACAACATACCGTTGTCGTTTTTCAAAAACATGATGTCAAGAAAAAGATACAAGTTCTTAAAATATGTTGTTTTACGATTTTTTAAAAATTTTTGTCACGAGCTATGATTTAAATTTGGAAGATTTGTCCGCCATATTAAATCCGCCATTTTAAATTTTTGAAATCTGACTTCAGATTCGAAATCGCCTATACACCAAGTTATAGTGAAATCTAACCATTGAATATTGTTATTATTAACCATAATTTTTTTTGCCTCATTTCGGGCACTTTTTGTGAAATTCTCGCTGCAGCCAAGGAGGTTAAGAAACATTTTATATCAGCCGTTGACAGCACCTTAACTAACAGTGGCAGAAAAAAAGCAGTTGGTCAATTTTTGTTTGAAGTATAATACGAAAGGTTTTTTTTAGTAGATGAATACAGAGTGCTTAAATGAAGTATTTAAAAAACTCTTGAATTTGTTGTGGCGATCTTCGGAAATCCTGAGCACTAAATTTGGTGACGTATAGTCCTGTAAACTGGATGAAATGACGAAAAAAAATCTTCTTTTCTAGCAGCCAAATCTATTTAAAAGATGTATGCAATATTTTAAGTCGATGGGTTCACTAGTTTTTAAGATTTTTGAGTAACGACTTCAAAAAAATTGTTTTGATAAAATTTCTTAAGGTCGAGTCTTAAATGAGTGGTACAAATCAAATAAAGGAAAACACAAGAAATCAATATATTTTTTTTTTAATTTACACGACCTTTGTATCTTAAAAAACTTCCATTAACTAATTATCAGCCGCAATTATAGGGCTAGAGTAAAATTCAGTTATGCTAAGCATCAAAATTTTGTTTAGATATTGTTAGGTTATTGAAAGTGCCTACACGTTGCTTTCGCAACCTTAAAATATTCCGTTTCTACTATTTTTTATGTTATTTCTTTTTGAAAGAACCCCTTGAAATTTCTTTACAATATTCTATACTTTAATATAACACTTTTATTTTTCCTGAAGTTTAATTCTCATTAAGCGACTAAAGCATCAAATCTTTAATATTCCTCTTGATCATTAAATCTTTAGTAATTCCTCTTGACATGGAATTCTTATATGTTAATAATGGTTTCCGTATGAATTGTTGTGAGAGATTTAATAGATCTTACGTGGGCAGCCGCAATATGATGTCGTACCTTGTAAATCTCATAATCTAAATTTTACGAAATTCTCCAAGGAAGCGCTTTAATGCATCGATTCAATGTGAATGCATTGAAGCATAAGTAACATACGGATTAAGGCTAATCTTAGATTACGTGGATTCGTATACACCAAATTCGAGCTGGCTATAAATGTCTACTAAAATTAATATTATAAATTTTATATTTAATTTCACTGAAAATTTGTATAATTATAATTGCGATTGGAATAAGTATATGCTCTCTCAATTTGAAACATTAAAATTCATTGAAAAACAGAGAATATATACACAGTAAAATATATCAACAAAAATTGGATAATGGTTTTATTAATATAGCGAATGACTTTTTATAACAATATTTCGAATGAAGCTATAAGAATTTGTAAAAGGATACTCAAGTTATAACGTTAGTCATTCCATACCTCATATAATCCTAATGAAATAGGTTCTATATTTTACGGTTTTAATACAGACAAATTAGTATGCCCGTTAAATTTTTAACCAGTCTTCCTGGATTACCCTTAATTTCTAATAAATATCACGAATATAAGAAGCCGTAAATAAAGCAGTGTGCATTTTTTAATGCATATTATTTTTTGCTTTTCGATGGATGATAAATAGGTTGTCTTAATTTATCAATTTTTATCGACCCTAACCGAAAATCGTGTTGCATTTATTAACCCTCCTGATCACGAGTTTTTCTTTTCTCATATGAAAACAATGTAGTTTGGACGAGTATACTCGTCCTTGTGCATAGGAGGGATAAAAGTGGTGATGGTTACTCCACTAACACAAACCTGTGTAGACCAAATACCATCTTTTTCAAAAGTTAGTAGTATTTAACTTACTCGTTTTTACCAAGAAACTTTAATTCTAATATTTTATTATATATATTACGAATATTGTTACGAAAAGCCCAAAAATGTTCTGTAACGAAAATCTGATTTGATTTTGTATGTTTCCTCCCGATGAATTTCAATCTATTTTCAGCCATACAATTCAGTTTTAAAGATAAAAATATGGGATCTTATTTCGTTGCGATTCCCAACAGTTATGATTTGTTCCGGAAAATATACTACTTTCCACTAATGTCAATTAATAATTATTAATGTACTTTTTTTAAATGACGAAAAATGAACATGTTAGGAGTATCCTTCCATACCTTCATGAAGAAGCTTAGCTGCTGAAACTATATAAAGCAAATTTATAATTATTAATCAGAATTTAATTATATATAATTTAACAACAAATTTAATAACTCCCATATTCCATTAGAGGCTATTCCGAATATATGCAAGTGCTTCGTAATAAATAGTATCTTACATGTAATGCAATATAGTAAAAATTTGCTTTGCAGTAAATGAGAATGTTGTATCACTCCGAGCGTATTTTGCGCCCTAGGGCGAACTTATTATTACATAGGTACCCAGGAGGAAAGTAACAAAAATCATATTTTAGATACTAACATTAAAGCAGAATGTCACATGAGTTTTATTAGTATTATACTTGAAAGCTTATAGATTAAACTTTCAAATATTACTTGAATAAAAATAAAATAATAACTAGTCAGTTTCACATGTTCTTCATTTGTTACTTTCCTCATCACCTCTAAGATAAAAGTCACAGTATCTAGGAGGGAAGTAACATTACAAAAATTTAACTTAATTGAGTTTTATAGAAGTCATGTTTGTATCTATAACACAGGTCAGCCTGAACCACTTTTAATTGCGACTGTAATGCATATAGAATTTTCTAACCAGAATTGATAAGATACAATCACACGAATGTAACATGATTAAAATTAAAATATTTTAACGGACCCTTTTCAAAAAAATCGCGATAAAGTATCAAAAATCGTAGAATTTTTAAGTTCTTTTAAATTCCAAAGAAAGTTGACCACCAATGGAAATATATTTTATGGACAAGTTGAAGATATTAAAAAGATTTATAACTTATGTATATATCATTTTTCACATAACCTCCAAATTTTTGAGATAAATAAGTAATAACGTTTTTTTCGTTTTTATTGTTTTACTTGAGCAAAAAAAAATATTTTTTCATCAAATTTGGAGAAAATTTGTCTTTTGATATCCCAAATAAGTCGTAATTTTTTAAAATAAAAATATTTATTTGTAAATGTTATATTGGATTAAAAATGAAATTACCCCCAACTTCAACCGAACATTCTCACGTTCAAGTTTTATAATTTTAAACGTTTTTGTATTGGGCTTTGTCCGTTGAAGTGTGTATTTTCAGATGATCATCAACAAAATTGACACCACTTGTGATAATTTGCCAAAATTGGAAAAAACGTATTTTCAAAAGTAATTTTTGCAATTATTTTTTCAAATTTTCTATTATTTATTAAAGTTTACAGTAAATTTAACTGTATTTACATTAAATTGTATATATATATATATAAAATATATAAAATTATTTACTATTATAGGTATTATTATTACTGCCGACCGATCAATATCAATTTTAATTACAAGATGCCTACTGTATATAATCTTTATATTCTTAGTATAATTTCTTATCATAATTAAAATGTTATATGCCTGCCTTTTATGTGAATTACGTTGTTTGATATATTTTTTAATATTATTTTTGTATTCCAGTGTATACAGCGAACGCAAAGTAGACTTTTAGTTTGACCCACATATGAAACATCAGGATTTGAACAATTCAATTTGTAAACTGGGCTGTTAGAACACATTTTTGTTTTGTCCTACCCTTTTGCTATGGTCGTTTGCATCCGACATAAAATCCGAGGAATTAAGCAATCTTTTTGGTTCGTAACCTACATTGCAGCTTTTCATGCAAATCCATTTATTCGAGGTAGGAATTAATTTTTGTTTCTTTGTTACTGCTATTATTTTTATTTCTGTTACAATAAATTCATTTCTTTTATTCGAATGAATAATAGTTACATTGACTGACTTATACATTATTAACGTTCGTGAATATTCATTATATACTGCTGTAATCTTTATCTAATGATTAATGCATTTATCAATGAAATTTAAGAGAAAAAAAGTAAAATTTGCTAGACGTAGATTGTTAACAACAGGATCTCGATGCTCCTCATCATTAATTGCATTCACTTTACAATTAAATAAACAAAAAGGTGTTATGAGAAAAATCTGTAAGATTTCTTCCACCATTTATTGTTAGTATGAAAAACTTTAACAGCTATACTGATAAGAAAAGTATTAATATCACTAGACCGTCTCAACCGGAATATATTTGGAAAATTCGAGCAAAGCTTAGTGAAAATTAGTACTCTTACACGAATATTTTGTTAGTTCCAATATGAAAGAGAATATTTTTAAAAACTGAGCGAAACTGGTGAAAATTTCTCATTCCTAATCAATTTTGATATCATCATTAATTTTGAACATTTATTATTGCAAGCGATATAGGCATTCTTAAATTTTTTTAGCAATAAATATTGTAATGTGTAATAATATGTTTTATACTTAAAATATTATTATAGTGCGGTAAAGTTAAAAAATTGTTGAAATACAATTTCTTTTTTAAAATCTGATACCAGATTCGTAATCAGCAATATTAAAAATACAAGAAACATTCATGGTAATTACCAAATTTTATCCCTGTCCTATTGTATATTAAAAATGACATTTTTCAACATAAATTTAAAACTAAAGTAAAACAACAAAATGATAAAAATTACTGTCAAATGCAACAAAATAGAATTCTACATATAAATTCGAAAATATCAATAAAATATCAAGTCTGAAAAAATTGTATACAGGGGCATCGGGATCTAGAAAGATTAATTCAATAACAGATCTTACATGTAGAAAGAATTTGTAATATGACAAAAATTCAATATGATATCATTCACCGATAAAATGCCATTATTCGTATACTTTCGACTTAATAACATCCAATTTGGTGCACATTGACTACAGTTAAGAATATCTTAGGATCGGATCGATCATGAAGAAGAAATAATTAGACAAAAGATCGCGAACAACGTGTTCTTCAAATTGGATACGCAATTTGTACCCTGATCAATTGAAATGGATTGCTCTATCTGATTCACGATGTATTGAATGTATCGGTCGGTCGACTTTCACACAGGATCGATGGAAGCAAAAAGCCGATACGCGAATTGATCGATCGCAGACGTCGTCCGAAGATCTTGAGGCATCGGACAAGAATCTATTACACACGAAAGAAACTCGGGGACCGAGAAAAACAGACTTTGCGAATTCAATCAATCGTACTCGATAACCATCGTGAAAGAGGATCAGAAAAAGAAGAAACACATCACAATGAAAATCCTTGCGCAGTACATGGGTAACATCGAACGGGTTTGGTAATGAAAGAACATTTGTAACATGAAACGAGTCCTGTCAGGCGTACTATCAAATCATCGGATGACAAACATTTTTTGATATTGTAATATTAATATTCAAGAGAGTCTTTGAAATAATTTCTTGACCACATATAGATGGTATGATTTGCCGTTAGACTTCACTCTTTTCAAAGTAATAATACTCCAAATTTCTTTCTTATATCGAATGTTAAGATTTAAATTGAGATTAATTGAACAAAAATTAAAAAAATTGTTCGCGGAGATGTATTTATAGATAACTTCATTATTATTGGCCTTATAGGAGTTTCCAATTGAAGAATGTGAAGTTATTTTAGAAAAAAATGAGTGAAATTCACAGCTTGAAAACCTATTCATAGAAAAAATTGTAGGGGTATTTTATTATTAGTAAAGGAAGGGTATTAGTATGAAGGTATTAAATTGATTCCTTCAAATAAAAGAATTTTATAACAATTTTAGTAAAGTGAAGTGACACTTTACATCTAAAAGAAATTTGTACCAGGTAAACTTGGGAAAATAATCATAAAAATAAAGAGAAAACCAATATTTGTTTATTTTAAACTCCGTCATTGGCAGAAAGATACATAGTCCCTTCGATATTGTCCGCTAAGCAACACTTGATAGCTTATAATAGGGCATTGAAGTCCTCTTTTAAAAAAGATAAAGCACGTTACGTCAATATAAACAATATAATTAATGTGATATTTTTGTGTCTGCGAATACAGAATCGATTACGTTAATGGTATCCAATACTGAGAATTTAAAAAAACACCAACAAATTATGAGGGGCTAAAATTTTGGTTAAAAAGGGAAAGAAATTACAAAATACAATAATGGCCCAGTCATCGCAATCAAAGATTTACTTTTTCGATATTATTCATACTGATTTATAGCACTTCATCCTAGCACTCAAAGAACGCTATTGTTAATTGGTCAGCATGGTCGCTTCATAACCTGAACATTATTAGGTCATGAGTTCGATTCCCCGTCCGGTAACTTTTTCTGTTTATTTCCATAGCGGATAATTTAGAGACATTGCTGGGCGAATATACAAATTTGGGATTCGTCAGACTACCGACCTCGGTTGCTAGTTATCGACACCGTGAACATTTTTCCGCAGTCGTAAATATTGTCTTGAATGAAAATAAGACAATATTTGCGATGCGCCTGCTACGGCATAAACTGTCAACGAACTGTTGACGGTGTTGATTATGTGCTGTGTATTTACATAATTGTTTACTTATCTATGTCGTCCTGTGCGGGATGATGATACGAACCTTGCTCATTAGTCGCATAAATGGCATAAAGTAGCAAGTAAATCTGACCTATGTCTGTATGTCAAAACAAAATAAAATAAATTTGCTATTTATTAGAAAATTTAGATAACTGCGTAATGGCAAAATACAATTTTAACAGTAGTCAGTTTAATGTTTTACACTTTCCTGAAATCAAAATGTGTAAAAGAAAAAATTGTTGCATAAAATTTAATAACAATGTACCACATATTTTGTATCAATATCGTTTAAAAACTATTTTCTGTACAAATTGGCCAGTGAGTAAATACGCTGAAAGTGAAAATGATAAAAAACTATTTTCTTGTCCGACTTCTGAGCGTTAAACAAATCAGAAGTCATTTCAACTAACAACCACCAATT
Source organism: Trichopria drosophilae (assembly GCA_030407085.1). Taxonomy (NCBI): domain Eukaryota; kingdom Metazoa; phylum Arthropoda; class Insecta; order Hymenoptera; family Diapriidae; genus Trichopria; species Trichopria drosophilae. Next base: position 188,204,641 of record CM059582.1, read on the forward strand.
GTAGTCAAAAATAGTAACAAAAATGAGCTGGTTCTAACAACTAAAAACGATGGCTGCGTCTTATCCCAACGGGCACGAAGAACCCAAATGTTTCTAAAACGTTTTTAGAATGTTCCAGAAACATTTTAGAAACATTTGGGTTCTTCGTGCCCGTTGGAATCCTACTAAATAGTTGGTAGTTCCAACTATTTCAGTTTATCCGTGCGGCTGTAACTAGTTCAAATAATTTATAGGAAATAGTTGTGCAATTAAGAGATGGAGACTGTAGTTTAAGAATTTGCAAAATTATTTGCATTTTTTATACTGATGTGTAAAAGATTTCTTAACCGATATGGTTTATATACTATTCTTCATGTGTTTAAAATATATATAGATTAAGTTTGCACATTACACCAACGTATTACATTACGTGAACTTCCAAACAAATTAATGAAAGTTCAACTTTGACGACAATTTGAAACGAATTTATTAAATATATGTACGAATAAAAATGACATAATTTAGCCCTTATACATATCGAATACATTGTTAAAATTAGGTAATTATCATGAAAGTGATACTTTCTTAAAAGTGTTTAATATATAAATTGACCAACTTTTTCAGTATACCAACCTTCGAGACGTATCTTTAGGTTAAAATATAATAACTTTAGACCTAATGACCTAATTTTTAATACGTATAACTTACATAAAATACATGGAGGTAGAAATTAACATAAAGATATGAAATCCTATTTGACTATGTTTAAGAATAGATAATAGAAACAATGTTAATCAATCAAGGGAATGCGATGTTGACTCGCTCATGGTGCCCAGGTCTGCTTTGTGGAAGGTAATTTGTATTTGCCCAGTTAGAAAATTACATTGTAAATTGTTCACCCTGTTATATGCTATAACGACCACCTGTACAGGGAGAAAAAACTTTATTTAACAATGAAAAACACATGAAAAAGAGTTATAATAACGGTACATAATAAAATTTTATCCAGTCAAAATCGCAATGCCGGCAAAACTGAACAACCAAAATGTACTTTTAATAGAGAAAGCAGTGGATTATGTCTGTTATCTTCACAACTAACTTGTTTCGTTTATATGAATATTTGTTCATGTATGTAAATAGTTCAAAAGTTAATACTAGGAAGGAGTATATTAAGTTAATATAAAGTATTCTTTTTAATACATAGTGGCGCTGAAATGAAAAAGTAAAGTCCCGCAGGACTTCCTTGAATTATCTATATGTAATTATCTATTATTAGAGATGACATTAAGAAATTTAAAATCCTGATAATACTTGACTTCTTTATTTTCACGGAATTTTCCCTCTATTAGATCTATATTTAAACTTAATGTTGGATGACGTCACTCTTGGATTGGGACGTCACTTAGGGCATCTTAAAGAAACTCTAGGGGTTTCGATAAGTGACAAAATTTGTTCAGATAAATTCGATTTTTTCAATCGATCTTATGAAATTACGGACAAAATTGAATTGCATTTTAGAGTATATATTTCAAATTCTTGAGAAAAGAATTTAGTAGTTTCTCGACGTGACGGTCCAAAATAAAAACAACAAAGTGTGACAAAAAACGTTTCGGCTACTGATGGGTGTCTTCTTCAGTTATATATTTCAAAAGTTTATAAAGTGTCAATATATTAATTACGTTACTTACATATTTAGAAAAAATTGAAAAGTTTGAAACATTTCGCTTCTTATAATGAGTGATAGACTTCCGGTATAAAAAAACAATTGTGAGTGTGAGTAAAATTTTGAAAGTTTTTATAAAAATGATGATGATGACCTTTATTTTTAGAGTATACTTTGTAAAAATGATGTTATCAAATGTAGAAGCAATTTTAATGTAACAAAACTTGGTATGAGGTTTCTTAATAAACGTACGGTATTGTCATCAATTAACCACTTAGAAGCATGAAATAACTTTGAAAACTGATGAGCAATTGCTAACATTTCTTGGTTCGGCATATATACCACAGCTCAATATTTATCCTCATCTACGTGTAACTAATTGTTCATGAGGCGTTTAACGAACTCGTTTCATCGACAACTGCTCTCGACCAATTATTCGCATGCGAATATGCTGTACTTGCATAAAACAAAATATCCGACAATAATCCTTTCGTCCTGCCTATCTAGACTCGGCATTGAATTTGTCGAATCGCTAATGATCTATTTGCGTTCGATATATTAATGACCGGTTGTAATCCTGGCAATCAATGAGTTAAATTGCTGCGTATTCGGCTTGAACGACATTAATGCTCATTGAATTCTCGATATTTCCCTCGATCTCTTTCCATTTTGCAAGACTTTATTTATGTTGCAATCGAGGCAAATGCCGATGGACGCGTTTCCCATTCAGGAATTATGCTTTCAGAGATGTAAATTGGACTTTCCAGATTTATTCGATGAATCTAGTTTCATAATTTATGTTCATCAATAAGTGGAATGAATTAAATGCGCTCAATTCGAAAACTGATCTGTTAATTACTTTTTATAATTCATTACTTATGTAACTGATGCTTCAGAACTTCGCGAGGGCCACTTATGTTTTCTGGAATTTCATTCAAATTTTCTGTGAACTAGTATTATTAGAATTAAATTTTACCTTATTTATAGCATATTGACGAAAAATCTTTGTGTATATATTCAGTTTTATAATTTATTATCAAAATTCACTGGTATTTTGTACATTTCTCATAGATTTCATATTTAGTCTTTCTGATTACGGATGTAAGGAAAGAAAAAAGTTGAGATGTATATGTCGACATTAAAAGAAATCAATTTTTTCGCCCGGACTTTTTTTCATTAATTCTGGATCGTCCTTTGGAAACGGTTATGTATAATAATGGGAAGTTTACTAATGACAAAATCTATACTTGCACTTTCTGTATTAATTTAATATGTCGGTTTCAAATATGTCATCGCGGTAAGTATCAGACCAACACAATAAAAGTAATGATTAATTCATTCTTACATTCATTTAAATAGTTTTCGATAAAAGTTTATTCCCCTCTGTTAAAAATCTATTCAACGTTCAGCTAATTGTCTTCAATTTAGGATACAAAATAATATATAAAACGCATGAAAGCATGTAAATCATTTAGCAGTTGCACACCACTAAGTGAAAATTTTACAGATTAACTACAAATTGTCGCGGATGCGATATCGTGAACGTGATTAAACTTAATTGATATAAACTCAAAATATAAAAGTGAATCAATATCCTCTCAAAATTTGTTGCTCAAATTTATTATCATTAACAAGGCGAAAGAGAAATACAATAAAGCAGCATGTAAGATTTCTCCATAACGCAAATGCAAAATATTTAATAGAACGCAAAAGGGGAAATTATTTATTGTGGATTACCACGATCAAAGTAGTCAATCCAAGAAAAGAAACATTCAATTTTATTAAAGCGTAAATGACTGTAATTATTACAATTTTTACTCATGATTCAATATCCCAAACCAACCTTGTAGCAACCAATTTCTTGTCTGGATCTAAGCGCATTACGTCAGTTGGTTGGGAGAACCATGTAGGTCAGAGTGAATTATAGGTGATTTTTACAGATTCTTCTATCTCTTCGAATTCGTCATTTTGATTTTTGAAACATTTGCATCCAATTCATAATTATCAACCCCAAAAAAACCAATTAGTAATAAGTTGACAAACAAATCTAATTAATTATTTAAAATTTCGTCTACAATACTGGATTCACTATTTTGAATTTTCAGGAGCTGAAAACCCCGAAATAACAAAATTTATAAAAATCCACTGAACATTTTTTATTTAGTTTTAATTTTGTGATTGTAACTCATTCAAGGCTCTAGAATTCGTAATTATTAATTTTTTGTCTGGCAACTTTCGGAAAGTTTTGATAATGTTAGTATTAACTTTACCTCAACCCACTTGTGAAAACGCATAAAAATATTGAAAAAAAAATATCCATCTGAAATCAGCTTCATATAGTTAATTACATCAGTCATAAAAATTACGAATTTAAATAATTTTCCACCGCGACATATACCTTTCTTTTAAAAGCATTCATCTTATCCGTCTAAAATGAGACAGAGAGGAATTTATCACCAATAAGTAACTGTTGCCCACAGCAGCCGCGAAATAACTTAGGATCGTAACATCCAAATTGGTCGGTAGTTATAATAATTCCAACATTAACACTAACAGCATCCCTCTTCGCGTAACGTAAAATTTCGTGTACCATAAAAATTGGAAAGTACGAAAGCTTTTTTATCACGCGGAACATTTGCAGATTGCGGTACGTGAAAGTTCATTCCTGGGAATCTAATCCCCGTGATTCTTCCTCTTCGAGTTTGAAACGACGTGGCCGTTTGAGGACTTCTTAAGTGCCATCGACTAACGATAATTATCCGATTATAGGACTGGAAGTGTTCGGACTTATCCTTCGGTAAATGGGATTTCGAAATCGAGAGCCTTAATGACGGCATTAAGAATCGCTGGATGAGGACGAACCTTTTTTCTTTAGTAATCGGTAGCATTACGAGAAAGAATTTCTCATTTCGATGTGAACAGTGATGGTACACTTATAATATTACCAGGTTACATATTCGAAAAACGGTGTCCGGTCATCAATTTACATCCTTGTTTTTATTAGTAGTACACTGAAAAAAAAGTTCTAATACTTAACATTGTATATATTAACATGATGATTCGAGAATATAAATGCCAGTAGTTTAATTTACATACGTGTAATGATCTGTTACTACTAGTTATGTTTAGTAATACACTGTCACTAAAAAAATATATTTTTCGATCTCTACACGGAACGAATGAAGTAGTTAGACTACTAACTAGAGAGTAGGACAAGACCCAGCCATCGTTATTAGATAATTTCACTATCATTGTGATCCCGACAAAGGAGATAGCCAAACTTACTATTTAAATAAAACCAATTAAAAAATTTAATTGTGCTACTTTCTACTATTTGGATAGTAAAACCAACTATTACTTTTTTCAGTATGCGTCATTTTTAAAATGCTCTAATTTTATATGGCTTATCCGTAGATTTTTCTCGAAATTAAATTGAAAATGGGATTTGCGGTATAACAAGATGTTCCAGCCTTTTTAAATTCTTGTCTTTGAAAATATTTTTAGAGATTAGGGCGGAAGATACTGAAATGAGTAATAATTCCAATTACATTCAGAATTTAATAAATGCCACTTTGATTTATAAAAAGACTATTGATAACAAAGTATACATTTTTGTTTCTACATCATAAGATGTTTGTAAAAACTCTACAGTGTCATACAAATAATTATTCAAATTATAGTTTCTTCTTTAATATGTTTTTAACAAGTTTATAAAGTTTTGCAACGTACTAATTTAGTGTAAAAAATATTTGAGGAATTCCAAGGAACTTTGAAAATTCGACTTTCAAATAATTGAATTTTATTTTTATGGCAACTTAATTATTCTTATACGTTTTATGGGCCACGAAAAGTAAAAAAAAGAGGCTACTGATTTTAAAATGGAATTATTTTTGTAAATACAAAAACTAAATTAATTATAGGCGAGCGGTTTACCCCTGATATCGTTCAACTAACCGACCGATCGACTAGCGTCTGTTCAAAAACCATTTTAATCGATTCTTATGATTATTCTGAACAAAAAATCATTGGGTGACTGTCATGTTTTAACGGACCCTTCAATAGTTATAAACAATTACGTATATAACAAAAAAAAATAGTCCAAAAAAATCTACAAAAATTCAGGCAGGTAAATCATGTTAAAACAAACATATTGTGACAAATAAACTTTTTTCTAAAGTTTATAGTTTTTGAGATAAAAATGCCAAATGTTGAAAAATGCCTATATTCGTGGACTTTTTTCTCGGAAACTATTCATTCTTTAATGAATAAAAAACAAAAATATGCGGAAATTCTTCAACTTTAATAACATATTTTTTTTATTTTGACAACTATCATATTAGAAGCTACACTGAAGCTAAACGCGCGGCCGTATATACTGCACGCTCCGCGTCGCGGCATGGTGGTTTTGCCTTTGCAATGTTTTTTCGTATTTAATTGAATACTTAAACGAAATTGTTTTTATTTAATCGCATTGAAGTCATCATATTTGATATTGATTAGAAATATTAAATATTATTGAAATATACCCGAATTGATGAAAAATGAACATTATGAAATTTAATTTCTTTGAACGTTCATAGTTTAATAATTAAATAAATTCCAAATTAATATTCGGTAATCCGGTATATTTACATTTTATTTTATATACTTCTAATAGACCGGATTACCGAATATAAATTTTGAATTTATGTAATTATTAAAAAATGAACATTCTTGATCAAATTCAATGGGTCTATTCTGTCGGCCGCATCTATCAAAATGTGATATTCCCTATCTTTATTTGTCGATCAGGGTATTAGATGGAATAAATACATATATATATGATGGATTTCACGTCAAATGTCCAGACAAAAAAAAAATTTTCTCCAATCGAGCCCCAATTTTTTTTATGAGTTGTCCTATAGGTTAGTAATTATTCAGGAAAATATTTTTTAATTTTATTAAAAATTGGAGGAGTGGGAGGGGGTGAAAGTTTTGAACTTTTTTATGTCATGCGCTACTTTGTGTATTTATTCCACTTAAACAAATAAATACAAAATTTGTTTCAGATATGATTTTGATAGAATTTTTCATGAGCTTTCGATTGGTGTATTCCATTTTGAATTTATTTTTTATTTTGACCAAAATTTTTGAAAATAAAAAATATAATTCAAGTTTTTTCGACTTTGGGCACGTTTTTTTTTTTTTTATATATTTTTAACAGAAAGCTGAGGGTTTTTCCTACAAAATACTTGAATTTCAAAACATCGTTTTTTTTTGTTTTCGAGAAATTAAATTATAAAGATTGCGCGTCACGGCAACTCGAAGCACCAATGCACCGCGCTGCTACGCTAACGACTTTGGATTATTGCCGACAGGTGGCTGAACTCGTGGCATGTTTTCTCATACATGAAACATTATAATACAGAAATATGTAGATTGAATTTTGAGTTCTTCAGAGTTATTAAGGGCAAACTTTCACGTTGTACAAATTTTTGAACCTTCTGGAAGTTCAGCATATTTCTCTCGTAAACTCTCAGAAACACTAATCAAACCTGTTATTTTAATAGTTTTTTTTTCGTGGGTTGATCCACCTGCTTCTCCACACGTTTCTTGCCTTAACACTCATTTTTTAATAAAACAAAAATAAATGAAAAAATTAAACCCAAGAAAAAAAAGAAGATATATCTAAAACAAGAAATATCTTGCGAATGTCAATAAAAGTGCAGTTACTTACAATTATCTTTTCAGATCAAATAAATGGATAATTACAGTTTAACGCATGATAAAAGACACAGTGCAATATGAGTGATAAAGGGATTTAGTAAATATCATATTTCCTACCATATTTCTGTATTATAACGTTTCATGTATGAGAAAACATGCCACGAGTTCAGCCACCTGTCGGCAATAATCCAAAGTCGTTAGCGTAGCAGCGCGGTGCATTGGTGCTTCGAGTTGCCGTGACGCGCAATCTTTATAATACAATTTCTCGAAAACAAAAAAAACGATGTTTTGAAATTCAATTATTTTATAGGAAAAACCCTCAGCTTTCTGTTAAAAATATATAGAAAAAAAAACGTGCCCAAAGTCGAAAAAACTTAAATTATATTTTTGATTTTCAAAAATTTTGGTCAAAATAAAAAATAAATTCAAAATGGACTACACCAATCGAAAGTTCATGAAAAATCCTATCAAAATCATATCTGAAACAAATTTTGTATTTATTTGTTTAAGTGGAATAAATACACAAAGTAGCGCGTGACATAAAAAAGTTCAAAACTTTCACCCCCTCCCACTCCTCCAATTTTTAATAAAATTAAAAAATATTTTCCTGAATAATTACTAACCTATAGTACAACTCATAAAAAAAATTGGGGCTCGATTGGAGAAAAATTTTTTTTTGTCTGGACATTTGACGTGAAATCCATCATATGTATAGACATTTAATATGTCTTTCTTTTTAACAAATTTACAATTCGATATCACTTTCTACTTCGGGAAGAATGGCTTTGTTAATAAATTTATCACAACACTTACAAAGAGAACAACATTTCAAATTTGACGAACGACAAGTGCATGTAAATCGAGCAGCCGTGCAGTATATACAGCCGCGCGTTTAGCAACATTGTAGCTTCTCATATGATAGTTGTCAAAATAAAAAAAATATATTATTAATGTTGATGAATTTCTACATATTTTTGTTTTTTATTCATTAAATTTGGATGAATAGTTTCCGAGAAAAAAGTCCACGAATATAGGCATTTTTCAACATTTGGCATTTTTTATCTCAAAAACTATAAACTTTAGAAAAAAGTTTATTTGACAAAATATGTTTGTTTTGACATGATTTACCTACCTGAATTTTTGTAGATTTTTTTGCACTATTTTTTTTTTTATATTGTTTATAACTATTGAAGGGCCCGTTAAAACATGACAGTCACCCAATGATTTATTGTTCAAAATAATCATAAGAATCGATTCAAACGGTTTTTGAACAGACGCTAGTCGATCGGTCGGTAATTTCGTTTTCTAAGCGACTTTTCGGGGGTAAACCGCTCGCCTATTAATAGCATTTGGAAAGTTCTTCGGCCATTGAAAATATGTCTAGTGAAGTATTTTTGTTTCAAAATCAACAACGCGGTAATAGAAATGTTTGCAAACATTACTTGGAGAAAATTTCTAATTACATAACCGAAAATGAACAAATAATCTATAAGAAAACATAAACATAACATGAACATAAACTTTATTTTTGAGGCTGAAATCAGAGTTTGTAAATCTTGAATTATACTATTTTCATAGTTCAGATTTCTGTTTAATACCGTCGCTCGCATTTTGTATCATTGTGGAAAAATCGATCCCGATTGGGGTAAGTCATAGTTTAGAAAACACATTCATCGTTGGTAAAAGTCCGTCTGAAAGACGAAATATCCATAAAATAGAGCATCTAAACACTAATCATTTGTTAAAAGTTGTACTAAAACCGTAAGTTGTGATCGTGCCAAGAGTCAAACATGCTTTTCTTGTGTAACATTGTTAACATTTTCCACAACAAATATGTATACATATGCCAAAACATTTCTGTGTAATGGTCTACGCATGCACATGTGTGTAAAAGATCTTTAATTTTTCCAGTCGAAAAGTTATCGTATAACAGGCTGGATAATGAAAAAAAAGTTTTAAAGAAAAATTGGCCAATGGACAGAATCGCATTGCACGGATCACGTTAGTGTGCTCTTAAAAAAACAATGATTTTCAATTCGAGTGGAACATACCAAAACCAAGTTCCATTTTCTTTCTCTTTACAAGAGGAATATTTTCTGGAACGGTAAATTAAAAAATAATAAAAATTATTTTTTAATGACTAAAATGTAAAGAAAGTTACATTTTCTAAAAAATCAGGTACTTACTAAAACATCTAAAATTGTACTAATTACCACCTCAAAAAATGTCAAATAATTCGAATAAAAGTTATTTTTCTTCACACCCCAAATAAATAAAAGTCTAGAGAGTACCAGTAAAAAATCTGTCATTTTAATATGTTTCGGTCATTTTAGGCAACGATAATCTTTACGGACGCATACACAAAAATTTCCTGATATTACACTAATATCTTCTTTCAGTAACACAATAATACAAATCGATTTAACCTACATTTCTACGAGTTTCAAGCGAGTACAATTTCATCAGTTCTGAGGAATTTCTCATATACAAGTTTTTACATTTTCGAAAAATATTCTAAGATTGCACAGAAAAACTAAATATGATAGTTACAACAATAAAACATTAAGATATTGTTTCGAAACATCGTCAATCTGCACCCTTCCGATGCATGTTTTCGTGTTGTCTTCGTCCCTTGTATGTGAAGGTCCCTGTCCCACTCGTTGTTAAAAAAAAAAATAAAGAAAACGAAAATGATTGAATCTACGACTATCCCAATCTCAAAACAAGATTATTAACTGTATGAAAACAAATTTACTTAGAGATTAATTTTGATTTATTTTTGTATTTACAAAGACAACACGAAAGCATGCATCGGCAGAGTCTTGAATCACAAATAAAAATTAAATATATACTTAATCTAAATAATGCACAAGGACAACGCTATAGGAAAGAAAGGACAAACGAAATATGTTCACTTATCGACACCGGAAAAATACATCAACGAAAAACGAAATCAAACGAAACGAAATTTTTTATGTTTTGCAGGTCAGGATATAGATTGACAATGTTATTTCGTCACAATTACAAAGGAGTCCATAATTTCGCGACATAAGAGACTAATTATTCTGGCGGTATATGACTATAATACCGAAATCAATGACGTATTACTCTAAATGTGGTCAAAACGAAAATTAGCAAGCACTTTAAACAAAAAAATGATCACTTCAGTTGACGAATTTCACCTAACAAATATTTCTATATAAAGTTTTATGCCACCATTTCAGTAGTTATAGATGTGCACATGTTACTATGCATATAACAATATAATATATAAATGTCATACTATGACCGAAGGTAGAATATGCAACTTTTTAAATTTTCCAAAGTTTCTATTCTAAAATCAGAAAATTGTTATGCAAAGTTCATTATTATTTTCAAATATGCTGAAAAAATTGTTAAATTTGGTAATTACATTATCAATCCATATTTTTTACAATTCATGTTATTATTTATTAGTTAAAAAAAAATAAGGACTGAATTCGAGAGATATGATACGCCGAGACTTGAAAGCGGTACTTTTCGAATACTTGTAGAATTCTCTCCTAATCATTTTATCTTTGCAGCTCAAGATTAGTCCAAGATTCGTAACTACATATAACAGATCTAAAAGGGCAGAAAAAATATAAAAAAAACTTTGGTAGATATTGAAAGTAAACTGAATTCATTATACAAGTTAAAAAAATACCTCGGTACAAGACCACAAAAGTGGTCTTCGAATTCTACAGACATTCAGATATTTTTTATAATGGAAAATATTTTAATTATCATAAGAAGCAAATTAATTTATTTCTTATCAATTCTCGATCAAAAATAATTGAGCAGGAACGAGTTTTTTTTTATCTGCTACTGAGTCAACCAGCTTGTCGAGTACAGGAGTCGGAATGGAGATCGTCTTCGCGTGGCACAAATCGTTTCAACGAGCGTGCAATTAACTGGTTCCAGTAATTAGTCAGGCTTTTTATATATTCGAATGTTTCGTTCCTTACGTCGTCACCATAGAATTTATGCTGGTCAATTTCGAAAGATGAAGAATTATGTTCTTACATGCAAATAAGCCACTGCAGATCTCTTTAACACTTTCTTTAACCTCGAATAATCATTAGATTCCCTTGAAACTATATTTGTATTAAATAATTTTTTTGCCAAAAATAACAGATTTTATTTCTAACCTCGACTTATTTGAAAAATGTGTGTTGCAATTATGCAATTGTCTAAAATGACGTGCTACAAGCACAATAAAATTAGATTTTATTAAACTATATGAGTATACACAAAATATTATTTTTGGTCATTATTGGGAAAAAAATTCTTTTTTCTAATAATATAATTCCATTCATTTAAACTTAAACTTATGTTTAAAATTCCAAATCTGATATTAAGTATAAGCTACAAAAACTCGACAAAATCTTACATTCCATTAAAAAAAAAAAGGGCTTGAAAGTGTTATTAACTCAAAATGGGTAAGGTGTAATTTTTGGATGTTGAAAAAAATTAATTTACTTCCAATAAGGGAAGTTAGAAGGAAGTACCCCCAAATTTGCATTGTCTGATTTGTTTGCTGTTTTCACTTATTCTTTCAAATGTGTTTTCTCAATTTAAGTAATTTATATAAAGTGAATTGTTTACTATCTGTTAGTTATAACCATTCATGAAAGTGTGAAATGATCTTCTCTCTGAAAACTCACTTAAAAGGAATAAATTATCACTCTGATAAATTAAAAGAGAACGTTTTAACTTACTGCGTTTACATAAAATTCAACAAATTTTTATTGATAATAATTTCATATTCTCAGAATTTATTGCAGTAAAAATTGTTGCTTATGGACTACAAATTTAACAGTTCTTACAAACCAGTAAATATCGACGAAATTAAGTTTAGATTTGTATTCTTCGATAGTTCAAAAGCTCGTCAAAGACTAAAGTTATAAAAGTGGTCCAATTTTTACTCCTTCTGAATAATACTATCTTATGCAGTAATAGTCATGCACTAAGCAGTAGATTGCATTATGTCATATTTTTCTTGTAGCCTCTAAGAAAATATAAAAATATAAAAAAAAAGAAACAAAGCCTGTTCAAGATTTTGCGTAAAATACTGACGTAAAAATAGTTCGTGCACACATAACCCACCACAGATGATGATACGAAAAACATAGTATTCCATCTTGTAAACACAAAAGCCGCAATGATAAACTGTTTCGCTAATAAATGTAAACGTAAAAAATATGGCACATTGCGGTAAAGCGAGAAGTGAAAACACGTACTGCAGTTTGCGAGATGTTAGACAAATGGACCTAAAGGAAGACAAATGAAACGAGAAAAAGAAGGAACGTAAGAGAAACGGCGCAGAAAAGACCAAGGGCAAATGCGAATTTTACTGCCGCCGCTAATTGCGTACGTAATATGAAGAGCTATGGGTTTCTTGTTGTGTCATTAAGTTCCTGAATCACTGTAACCCACGCAAGACCGGAATATGCAATTCCACCCAAGTAGTCCCTCACCTTTGCAGTAAGTATGCGTTTCCAGTTTTTCCGACCTTTTTTCGCTCACCATACCTCCGTTTTCTTAGCACACCTATATCTTTATCCTGCACTTTCATCTGCATTCTCATTAACTCCTGCAAATTTCCCTTCCTGGATTTTTTTTCATCGTCGCGTAGGTACTTTCCCCTTTGTCGTTTTTATAAGGTCATTTTCCACTTTTCTCCTCGCCTCTTTATCCGTTTGCCCGCTTTACGATGTATTTTTCCGATAGAGAGTCGGCGAGATTTTTCCAGCATCCCACTTATGTGGATCATCTTCTTTTTTGATGTTTATTTTCATACTTATAGGGTGTTTTGCTTCGCCTTCTCCTCTTCACTGTCTGGATGCTTTCTTTTCGATTGGCGGATCAGCTCGGATTACTTTATGGCGCGATGGAATAATATCCGCACACCTTTACCTTATTTACGGAGATTCCGCGAGACCTTTTTTCGAGGCGAGCGCCCACCAGCTCACACGATGTGCTGTGAACTGGAATAAATACCGATAGATTTTTTTTATCCTGGGTACAACGTGCCTATGGAAAATGTGTTTTTCCTTCAATGCCATTCGGCGAAAGAAATTCTTTCCACCAACGAAATTTTTGCGATGCTGAGTTCCATTGGCGAATTTTTATTTTTAAATTACCGGTATACTTCAGAAGTAGCGCAATTTTTATTGTTGTTAAATGTACTACTATCTTCGTTCATTCTCACCACTTCAGATGGAGTCGCATTTACTGCTTGAAGAAGACTAATCACATCCAATTAAATAGTAAATCTGAGCAACTAGCGTATTATTTAACCCATTAACGCATGCATATCACAAAATTGAACGGCGAATGTGGTCATAGGTTATGATAGATCAGACCTACATTCGGATATATTTTCAATAAGTGAATATTGCAAAAAATTACAGGGCAACGCGATAGTAAATCTAATTTTTCTATAACTCTGTTAACAATACTATCACTACCGTGAAAAATGCCAAGCAATCCTCACAGTGCAACATATACTCCCCAGCTGCTCAAAATATTGGGAAGAAAGAGAAAAATCCCTTTCAATCTCAAATAAATATTTACAAATGAAGATTCGTATAAAAAAGTGTTCAAGTTCCTGTAGAGTGTAATAGTAGTCGCTAATGACTAGCCAGGTGGATGCGACTTAAATTAAATAAAAAAAAAAAAAATTGTCGGCTTGGGCCTTAATGGATTAGAAAGATCCCTATGAACTCTTCATGACGTCCTCCGGAGGATGCACTGTATGGGAACCAAAAACATTCGAATTACGAACTTGGAACCATTTTTGAATTGGTTTAAATACAGAATTCGTTACGGATCAGAAAATCATAATTAGTAATCCTGACTTTATCGTTTTCACAAAACAAGTTTTATTAAATATTAAATAAACTATTGAAATTATTATATAATATTGTTTATTGGTAAAGATAATATTTAAATAATAATTGTTATTTATTTTATCATTTTGAATTGGGTTAATCATATTTTCTACTTCGAATGTTCATAGAACACGAGTTTTACTTTCAAAATTTGCATCGTCGATGCAAGGCATTTCAGCACCATTTGCATTCCTTGAAGAGCACTTGAAGTACGCATGTTAGTAAATTTACGTACAAGCATCTTGAAATCAGCCGGGATCTTTTCCACAGAGTTAAAGGTCGCGCGCCAGTGCTTTAACGAAACTTCCTCAATTGCGCAGAGTCTGAAAGCTCGGGTGAAAACGAGCGTGAAATCATCAAAGGGGCCTATTAAGGAAAGGAGAACCGCATGTACCTAAAGTGTACATCCTTCTTCCGACAAGGAAGTATACGTACATTTTGAACTGTCTCTTTCATATTGCATGGAAAACCTTTCTTTTGAGAAAAGAGAAAAGTACTATGAAGATGAATATTTCTTTGATTCCTGTTCTTTCGAGCCGTTTGTTTCTTTGTTTGTTACTACCTAAGTAATAGACATTCAGTCATACGTGCAGACACGCTGAATCTTCCATTTTAAAAATGCACCGAGCTTTAAAAACTAATTTGAATGCTACTCAGGTCTTTCTTGATACGCTTTGTTTTTCATTTTATTCTCTTCTGAATGTCGGTGCAGTATTGCTTTGTATTTTTTTTTAGGAAAACAGTTGCGAAGGCAAGCTCTCATTGCCTTGTAGTCATTAGTATAATCATTACAAATCTAACCAATATTGAAATGTTGAGAATTCCGAGTAAAAAAATTTAACAGAATTGACCAAAATTGGTCGAAAGTGAAAGAATCGAAAAATGATAAAAAATGTTCGACCATTAATGGGAATTACATCAATGTTTGGTCCATTTTGAACCAAATCAACGCCATATATATTTTGTTAACTGGAATTTTTAACGATTTTATATTAATATAGAATGACCAATGTCTTTGAATAATTGTATCTGGTATTTGAGTCTTTCAATCCGAAGACGCAAGAGTAAAATCACAATTGACTAGGGCAAAATTCCACAAAACGATTTTTCCACCTTGGTTGAAATTCCAACCAAAATCGGTAAAGACATCAACAAATAAAGATACGAGGAAAATTAAAACTTTCCTTTTCCATTTTTTTGATTAGATCCATTAATAATAAAATGAATGAGAGGAGTGCACCTTAAAATCCCGCCATTAAAAACCCAGACATTTCAAAATACAGATATTTCAAAATAGAGACATTAAAAAACCAGACATTTATTATGATTGAATTCTCCTTTATAATAAATAATCCTGGGGTCAAACTGATTTGACCTTTAAGTGACCTAAATAATTAATCCCTTGGTCAAACATTTTTAAATGACCTTCCAGTGAGATCTCAAGGACGTCGACCCCAGATCATTTTTTGTATGTAGTGTGGTTTTTGAATGTCGTTTTTGAAATGTCTGGTTTTTGAAATGTCTGGTTTTTGAATGTCGGATTTTTGAAGAGTCTGTTTTGTGATTTGTCGGGTTTTTTAGGTGCATCCAATGAGAGAATAATAAACAATAATTAATGAGATATTATTTTATATAAATTATACTGCAAACTTGAAAAATATGAATTCCTTGCCAAACTTTTTAAAATTAGAACCTTCACGATTCTTGTAAGAATAAAGATTGATATTATAAGACCAAATTTTAATGACTAAAAATCAACAAATAATTGAATGAAATTATCAAGCATAAAAGGATTTAATCTTTATGTATATTGCTATCGTATGGAGATAGCTAAAAGTGAAAACTCGAATCTCTTCATCGAAGTACCCTTCAACAGCTCACAACTGACCAAACGATCGAATAGCAATCGTCTGTTAACGAAAGGACAGTTAATGAAATTCTGTGGTACCGACCTATTCGGCAAATTGATTTTCGATGTTTGTCTTCTCATCGATCGGAATCGTCCAAAAAAGGGTCAGCATGAATCAATACACATCACTGTTTTCTATACAAAGGTTGTAGTATCAGTTAGATGGATTATCTTAACGTCAATGAAAATCAAATTATTGTGTAAACAATCCTGAATTTTGATTGAAATTGAATTTAAAGTATATGAAAAATTTCCGTGTGATGCCGGTCTAATTAGATAATTTATGTTGCTAACGATATGAGACATAAATCAATGTCTTAATAACATTCACAATTAATTTTGAATCTTGAATATATCGCATATTTTTTAATGTTACAGATTCAACGAACAAGGTGAACTGCGATAATTTGCTCAATTAAATTGATTTCTTTAAAAATCGTGCGATTTCGTTTTTTGCACTTATTAAGTAATTTTCGCCATTTACTACAATTCATCTCCCTTCGACAAATGTAACGATAATAATATTTATTAAGAACCCTATTTCCGTACTAAAAAATTGTGCAATATGGAAAAACGTAACTTAGTTAAATTCCAACAACGAAATTATTTTTTAGTTCAAACATTCTGATTTTTGTTATGATTTACTATCACCGTGTACTTAATTACACATGTTCCAATCCTGTATTTAAAAGTTAACGGGGTACATAGTTTACACTTTAGGAGTATTTGTTTTATGCATAAAAGTAGTTGGTTTAGTAAATTGAAGTAGCCAGCGTGAAATAAATATTTTTCAATACCATTAATTTATAGAAAATGACCCAAAATGAACTTCTATATTAATTACGTGTAACAACCTTTAAGCTACAATTTTAAGAGAATCACTGAATGCGTGATTTTGAGATATATGTCAAGAATAAGTATTCATTTAATACTTAATATTCCAATTGTAATTAATTTGATAAAATCACAATTTTATTAAATTGAAAAAACCTAAACTGCATTAACTGTTTAAAATCGTTTATGTTATATGCAAACAAATATATTTGCATTTCCAGTTATGAAAATACCATTTAATTAGCATTAATTTATGCATTTTTGTAAATTTCGTTAACTCATTACATAACTACTATCAATTTTGAGCACTTATTTTGAGGAACTCAGGTAAACCTTATTATACATGCCTTTCTCAGATTATTATTTAAGTCAAACAAAATACCTTACTAACAAAATACTAGTATTTTTATTTTTTTTAGTAATTTAAAAACATTTGTTAGAATCATTTCATTGAATTTTCTTTAAGTCGTAAACTCCTTTCTCTAGAGTACTTGTTTAAGGGTACTCATGAGTGTTTTAGTTAGTTCATCATCTAGATATCAGACCTAGAAGAAAAACATTTAATAACACTTCAAAATATTTAGATTACATTATTAATGATATTGTTGACAGGAGAAAACGTTACTGAAAAACATTGAAACATGTAAAAAATAATACGCTGTTGGAATTTTACAGCACGTCTATATAATGCTAATATTAAGAATTTTTCAAATCACATTCTATTCTTTTACTTAAAACGTTTTTTGAACAAATTTAAAGATTGGTTTATAATGACTGGATTTACATTTTGTAACATATTCAGTAATCCCAGCCTCACAAAATATGATTTTTAGAAGCTCATATTTTTCATATTTTTATATCCTTATAAAATTCCTTTTTTAAGAGTTTCTTGGTCTAAAAATACAATTAATTTATTATAGATTTTCGGATTATATTGAATATGTTCCTTATCATGTATTTTACTTCAGAAGAACGAAGACTTTTCGTGTATCGACCAAAAGAGTTAGTGGAATTTCGATTTGAATTATTTTATCCAAGCTCTCATCAACATCGCGGTTGATGTCACCATGATCTTTATCTTCGTTATTATGATCGACACTGTTGTCGTCGTCATCAATAATACATTTTTGTTGGAATATGGCTCTCGATCATTTAAACTGTCGGAATCAGAGCTTTTCACTAATCTACAGAGCACTATTAGTATTAATATCAAGAATTATTTATGTTATCTGTAAATTATCCATCTGATTTCATAAATTGATAACATTTAAAAATACAAATAGATGTTTTTCGGAACTGTCAGTTAATATTGAGAGTATTGACATTTTTTTATAAGCTACTTTAATGAAATTTGTGACAACACCTTTTTGTACTAGTTATTAAGGTTATGTTTCCTGAAGTGGAAGAAATTTAGCAGGGGATTTTATTAAACTGATGAATAAATATATGGAAAGTTTAACTGAGTTTAAAATGATTCCTTGTTCATATGACAATGCAGTGATCTAAAAATTCACATTGGTAGAGCTTCGTAGGAAATAATACCAAGATTTCAAATTATATTTTCTTCATGTAACTTAAACAAATGTATCTCATCTTGTAGCAGAAGTTAAAAACGTATAGAACGTTTATACATCCAACCATAACACTATTAATAGAGATATTTAAAAGATGTCTAGGAAATAAATTTAGAAAACTTTATAAAGATATAAAAAAATGATAAAAATTTACCTTCTAAAATTGCTAAGTATTTTCTTGAAATCTGCCTATGGTTTTTCAAAATATTTGTCATGCTTTTTATTTAAATTCTTTGCTTCTTTATTCAATCATATTCGTGCTTTCCATTACAATTATAATCTTCTCTTTTTTGGTGATTCTGTCTTATCATTGTACTTCTAATTGATTTCACCAAAAACTAATGCATTATATAATAATATTATTAACAATTTTACTACTTGGCTATTTCATCGAATCTGGCAGTAAAAGAGATTTAACATTCTATTCTATATCATCAGCTTATCTATCACTCATTAGTATTGATCGATTTCGTTAAAAATCTGTGTTGTGTTCATTACGTAATGACAAAATATATCTACCTATATTCAAAATGTCTTTCATCATTTGCAAATTCTGATTCCTAATATTATTTTTAAATTTTTTAGATTGTTGACGTATGCAATTTATTATTTGCAATATATACTAATTTAACTATCATATATCTGCAACCTGTAATTATTTTGGCTTTTTTACCCACGAATGTATTCAAGACGAAGATAACATTCTTGGCCACTCCCAAACTTTCATGTAGGATTTATCAGAGCATCCTGCATTGTTAGCAAACGGATTAGCCATACCTTTCGTTACAGGACTAAAAAAGCAAAGCATAATGACGACAGCTCAAAAATGCTGTGCAGAAGTGAGGCATAGGCTTCCTACACCCTTGCAAATATAATTATACTACCTTACAGAAATAAAATTTAGTTTATTGTTGCATCTCATATTAATAAGTAACATTTGATAATTATCCCAGTTTCTTATAAAGCGTAAGTAGCATTTTTAAAAAAATCTCCTTTTATTTTTTAAAATAATTTTTCAGCGAGAGCACTGGAAATTATCAAAGAAATTTTCATTGAGGAGGCCATTTTGATGTCGTTATAATTTTCTCTTAAAATTGTAATATTTTGACCACTTTTGTACATAGTTAGAATGGCATCCTAATATTCTATTAGCTCGAAAATAATTGAGAAGAATAAAGACATTCCAATTTGCTGGCAATTACAACTTTACGCGACTGTCGGATATATGGTTAAATGATGTTAATTATTTAAAGGCGGGCGGGCGTATGTTACGATGTCAGCATCATGCAAACAATTTTTTGTTATTTCAACGTCATTAATACCTTACATAACAAACTTTAATCGTAGAAATAAATAAAAAGCAAACAGAACTGCGGATAAATTCCTTTAATGTACAATAATAAATAATAAATAAACAATAATTATTAAACCAAATAATATATTTTCTCGCATTAGTATTAATTTTCTGGATTTTTCTTTCCATTGACTGTGGCACCTTCTTTAGACACGGATGCTGTACACTGGAAGCTAGTTTTAATTGTTTTTCATAGTGGCTGTTTAATAGGTATTTCAACCCTTTTACGGAATAATTGCAAATTTTATCAAATATTTGATTCAACATTCCCGCAGTTGATAACAATAATAAATAAACGTGTGAAAATCCATATAAGATTATTTTTTGCGGTACTCCGTTGATTGGTGACGTTTAAAATCACAAACAAATAATTATTCTGATGATTGTTGATATTTAAGTGAAAAGATGCCCTTTTTCACGTTGGTCTCATGTGTAACTCAGTATTTTCATCGTGAACCATCGTGAC
The DNA here is from genome assembly GCA_030407085.1 of Trichopria drosophilae. Classification (NCBI taxonomy): domain Eukaryota; kingdom Metazoa; phylum Arthropoda; class Insecta; order Hymenoptera; family Diapriidae; genus Trichopria; species Trichopria drosophilae. Next base: position 188,225,040 of record CM059582.1, read on the forward strand.
GATTTATTATTTATATCGTGCAATTAATATATATCTATGAACTTGAAAATAATGCACTTCAAACAAATTTTTCTTCAAAGTAATTTCAATATGTCGGCGAAACACCGGAAAATTTCCAAAAGTTTTTCAAATTAAGCATAGAATATCGGTCTTAAGTGAATATTAATTGATTTAAATCAATGTGCTCATAGATGGAAAATAGTAATTGTGAAGTGAATCTTCAAGTTTGGCGCCATATTAAAATTCCCGATGACCGAAACTCATTTTTCACCTCTGAATCTTGACGAGCGACCTTGAAATTCGTAGAATAAGTACCTTTCAATGCTTTTCAACTTCGACTTTGAGACGAAATACTTGATTGAAAATGAAGCTAAAATTGGGTGCACCTCAAAAACCCGACATTAAAAAACCAGACATTTAAAAAAACAGACTTTGAAAATATGTGTGCATTTTGAAATATCTGGTTTTTGAATGCGTTTTTTTTAAATGTCTGGTTTTTGAATGTCGGATTTTTGAAGTGTCTGTTTTGTGATTTGTCGGGTTTTTGAGGTGCAGCCAAAAATGAGACATTTCAAAATGCTGACATATCTTAAAAGTCTGTTATTTGAAACGTCCATTTTTTAATCTCTGTTTTTTGAAATGTCCAGTTTTTAACGTCTGTTTTTTTTTAAATGTATGATTTTTGAATGTCGGGTTTTCGAAGTCTCTGTTTTGTGATTTGTCGGGTTTTTGAGGTGCAGCCAAACATGAGACATTTCAAAATGCTGACATATCTTGAAAGTCTGTTATTTGAAATGTCCCGTTTTTTAATCTGTTTTTTGAAATGTCTAGTTTTTTAATATCTGTTTTGTTTAAATGTCTAGTTTTTGAAGTGTCTGTTTTGAGATTTGTCGGGTTTTTGAGGTGTACCCCTAAAATGAGTCCTTCGGGCGTTAATGTGTTGAACACTCCAAAACCGTAAAAATAAAATTTTATATAAAAATTTTGTTATCAGCTGTGGTAGCTCTACCATTCTGAATGTTAAAATTCGACATTGTCTTTACAATCTGTAACCACCAAAACACCTATATACCAAACGTAAAAAAATTCTTGATGGAAATAGTTAATACGAGTAAAATATCTGACAGAAGGCACTCCACAACGACTTGAACATTATTACAAAACAAAAGTTATTGAACAGTATCTCAAAGTTTTTGTATGTTTGCCTGTGAAAAATATCGAAAAATAGGGATTCTCCAACAGACATTGGCAAACATCATTTTATTACTTCAAGATATTACCCTTGTCTTTCGCTGTGCCGAATGAACCAGTCTCTATTCATGTCGATTAGATTAAAATAAGGGCTAAACGTGGAAAGTCAATGGCCATGGATCCTCCTACTTGCTGTCCGATACAACAAGAAACTGACGAATAAAATGCCGTAGGGGGAGTCAGATCGTAAAAGCATTTGGGCGTTGATTCAGGGACCGAATTCGGCAGATGGTTGGGACACGAGAATCCGGTGCTTGCTCGCGACTAATTCAATCCGGTATTTGCATGTAAACGAGGATCGCGAACAAATAAGGTATGCATATCCAGCGCGGGAGGAAGGAATGAGCAAGCTGCCGAATTCAATTTGCATGTCAGAGTCCGCGCGTCTTGCCGCAGGGGGTCTCATGGAATTCCTTTATCTGCCCCCCCCCCTCACCCCTGGGGCTCTTCCGCCAGTTTACTCCACCCCCGCCGTTATCGGCGATCGCCGAGGAAGCGAGAACCCAAAAGCGGCGCAATGCCAGGGACTCCGAACTTACTTCTGCAGGATTGTGACAAATTACCCGAGAAATCGAGCGGTCGCGATTACCAGCCGCACTCGCCAACGTACACACGAATACGAGCCAAGTGCCGTCGACCGTTCGAAAATTGAGCCAGCCATCGAGACGTGCCGAAAATTGGCTGACGGTGCCGATGATTAATGCACCCGCTGGTTTCTGTGGCTTTTTTTATGGATTTACTATATGCATAGTGACATTTTCTACACCGCTAGAAATTTTCCAATCGATATTTCTCATAGCAAATTTATATCCCAGATTAAATGTTATCATTATGCAGCTATAAGTGAAGGGCTTTTCACTCAAGAAATTTGAAAATCAAATTACTTTGATTGTGATATTTGTAAAGTCATTTTTGTTGATTTCCATAGTGATTACTATAATTTCGTCGAGATTACTGATGATTTATGAGATTTCTTCCAAAAAAATTTGAATCGCTGGTTACGTAAGGTTTGCTGATTAACGCGAGCTGTTTTTTCTCTCTTTCTTTTCCTTTAGTCTCGGTAAGAAGTAAGAGACTTCCTTGGACATAATATAGTATATTATGTATCAAGGGCGCAAAGGAAAGTATTGGAGACTGTCGCTTCGTGCAGGACGAAGGCGTCAAAACGCCAAAGGCTCCATCAACGGGTTTCTCCCTGATGCTTTCATTTTCACCCTAGATACACGCTATATTTTTTGTCAGAACTATACATAAAAAACTGCACTTTCGTAATGTCGGCAAAGTGCGGTACGGATGCGATATCGTGAGAAACGAGCAGCGGGCGCGAAAAAGTGAAAACCGCCCTGTAGAGCGGGCGCGAAAACGCCAAAAGCACCCGCTCTACTCTAGAAGGCACATGTATAGGGAACGTTCTATATCTCAAGCTTTACAGGCACAAAAAGGCGCGGTCATTGTTCGTTTCATTTCATTTCGCAACATTTTGTTTTCATTGCTGCGAGATGAAAACCAACCGAAACTCTACTTAAAAGTGAAAAGTGCGGTCCATAGTACAGTAGAGTCCCGGTATATTTACCCACTAGGTTTCTCGCCTTCCCCTCCTTATATTTTCTAAAAGAAGGGGAGTGCCGCTTCTCCCACTCCCGTCAGTCGCGTTATGTTCGTGACGTCACATCAGGCCCTTCAGGAGGCCCCAGCCCGCAAGGTGGGGGAAAAAAGATAGTGGTGAATATAATGAAACGCAACCAGTCAAATATGACGGGACGCAATTATACCAGATATCTACTGTAAATAGCTATTTTTGTACCATGGACGTAAAGTGTAACTTTTGGCCCCCTGGCGATCCTCGTGTCCGAGGGACGGCAAAGCCCCCTGACTACAAATAATATACTGCATAAAATAAATGATGTAAATAGGCACAAATAATAATTTTTCTAGCACAAGCGTTAAGTTTATTTTGTTAAGGCTTATATTTGCATATGTTAGTTCCGCTAAAATAATATAAAATATACACATACAGTCTACTGTTCAAACATTGCTATATAACAAATTTTGTCAATTAAAATAATAATAACCCGATAAAACGTTTTGGTTTGTAACACAAATTTTTGTAGATTTTTCTAAAAGGAATTATTGCTCTCTCGAAAGAAGTTGCGTATTTCTTGTCAATAGAACTTTTTAATCTTTTTTTGTATTTGGTTATATATTATTTTAGATAAAGTCATTGAATCACAGGACCAGACTAGCAGTACCATAGCCTTGATTTTTCACTGGTTTTTAGTGTGATCTCCATTCTCGTTGTGCAATTTTAAAATGAGATAAAAATGTGGTGGAAATTGTTTTGTTTTGTCTAAATATTTAAGTTGATAAAATCCTAACTACTATATAGTGGATAATATTTTCGTATAAAATGTAAAACGTAAAAATAGCACTGTAGAAGTTAAAATGTCTTTAAATTACTGATGTATATGTTCACATATTAATGTTTTTGTTGCATGAGAACGTAAAATAAAAAACAAATCAAAACACGTTTCGGTATTTATCGGAGCTGCGACGTTGCGAAATTACTTTAACGAATTTTCGTTAAGTACGTTTTACATAATAAAACGTGATTTGTGTTTGTTAAATGTTATTTTAGGATTCGTCAAATCGATATTGCGATAGACGGAATATGAACAAATCCACAGAACATTTAACTTTCACTAAAAACGAAAATGAAAAAAAAAACATTAAACCCACACTATTCCTACTTTTCATACGTATTTCCGTTATGAGTAATAACTCATGAGTGCAATCATTTTATTGCAGGCGCCAATAAGTCAATTAGAATTTATTCAAAAATTTTTTGTCTTTTTTAAGATATTGTTTCATTATATAAAAGATAACAATAATAAACTTAAATAAACATCATTTTATACGGAATGTATTATTTTACGTACAAAATAAAAAATTTAAGAAAATAATTTTTTGTTTCTTGATGACTTTTCTCTTTTCGCAACAAGTCGAAAATATATAATGCCCTAGAAATATTTCATGAGTATTATAATGTAAATATAAAAGCCATTTTTAGTGCATATGAAGTAAATAGATCATTTTTAATTTTTGTCATTTTATTATTATTTACATTTCCGTCGATAGAACTAATCAATTTACTACGTAATTTTTGTCAATAAATGATTAATTGATGAAATCACAGATATCAGAGGTGATATTAAAAACTCATTAGAGGTGTGCTCGGAAATAATCTGAAAATGTTTAAGGTTGCGTAAATATTATTATTTATCTCAACTTCAGCTCCTAATGAAAGTAAAATGCACATGTAATCGTAAATGAGTTTCTTCTTTTCATCACAGGAATAAAAAGCACGTACAATTTGATTGGGTCAATGCAGACCTCAGCCACGAAGCAGCAAAGTATTAATAAAATATGGATTTCACAAAAAGTTATTTCATATCAAACGGTCGTTGACATTTTATAATAAACTTTGGAAACAACAATGTACTTATTACATCGTTTTCTACTATGTTTAATTACATGTTAAACACAAAATAAATACTTTAAGGGCAGTTTGAGTAGTAACAGGTACAATCGGAATTGTGTCATTCGGAATTGTCTTTTTTAATTTTTGCTAAAAAGAGTTAGTTTTTATTTTTTCGACTGCCCAAATCTGGTATATATAAATACTTTATTACTCTTTTTTTCTACAAATGTTGTCAATAAAAGTTGTTGTTGAAATAACAAAGAATAATTGTAACGAATTTTGCCGTTTGTGAAAGATTTGTAATTGTAAATTGATCAATAGAAATAGGGTTATACATGAAACTTTATCTAAGGAGAACAAAATAAATCAATTCCTATTAGAAATTTTGATACGAATCCGGCCAGGAATCGAAAATCGTTAACAGAAATCTTAACATGATAAAATTTAAATCAGTACAAAATATGTGTTAATCCAATTAGATGTATCCTTTATCTCTCAAGAATATTTGTAGATGTTCTGAAATCCGAATATACAAATGTCTTCCATATCCAATAAAATATGTTTAGTTATCATTTTTGTGTAGACGTATAAATCATGCAGCCGACAACAATGTAACTTTTCTTTTATACCCGCAGCTGAATGGAAAATCGATATCGGAATGATAAATTTCCTCATGCGAGAATTCCTAGACTGTTTCTTGTGAGAATTATCGAGTAGGCAGACAAGTTGGCAGACAGACGTGCAATAAACCTTATTGTGGGCTTAATGCCAAAGCCTACACTAAATCATAGGCTGGCAACATCACGGAAATTGAAATTGTACGTTTTTTTATAGATCACGTTTCATTTCATTCTGATCCATGAATTTCTGGATGTTTGCTTAACTATAACATACATGAAATAAACATTCTTTCACAAATTCGGTGTCGTTAAAGACATTATTAATAATTTGGTAACAAAATTTAAAAATAGTATATTTTTATGAAGTGTAATTGAATAACTTATAAAGTCATTTATGTTCCATTATCAACACTGCAAACAAATGATAATTTGCACTTTAAATATATGAAACTTTTTACCATATTGAATAACAAATAAATTGTCTGCAATTTTCTAGAAAGCATGGAGGTTTTCTACAAAATGGGAAGACAAATGAAAAAATCATAATAGAACATTAAACTATTAAACAATATGATAGAACTTGATCAATAAGACGTTGCAGTTTTTTAATGGAAAGGTGGAGTTCTCAAGTGGAGTCTTTAAACATTTAGTTGAAGTTCGAGCATGATCTGATAAATTTCTAATACCAAGCAATTTAGCCAATGGCTTTTTTCATCAATTCCTGTTTTATATTTTATACTTTTTATATCTGTAAGGACTATACTTCATTAATAAACAAATAAAGATCGAAATATAGGAGTTTTTCCATATATTCACAAGAATGAATTACCACTTTTCTGAATAAATTAAAAAAAAATGTTACTTGACCCAGACTTTCATTGTATGAAAAATTACTTATATTATATATGCTAAATATTCCATGAATTTTTGTTAATCATTTAAGATGATCTGTAATTAACGATGTGAATAATATTCGATATTTTAAATACTCGTAGCATATAATTTAGTAAACACTCCGATTTTTCCGGTATAGTAACTACGAATATCGATGATAAATGATGATACTGACGACAGAGAATGGGCGATAAAAACCGATGATGATGTCGGATACTGATAATGAGAACGGATGCAATAGTGGGTGACTTAGAAAATAAAAAATAATAGATAAATTAAATTAAATGACTAGTTTGAAAAAGCTATCAGTGCATTTAGTCCAATCAATTAAGGGGAGGGTCCAGGCACAAAATCCACAATATGAAAGAGTCGTTCAAAAAATATAAAAAAATTATTTCTGTAGTAATTTTTTACGCGGAATTCAATAGTAATATAATATTTGCAACAATTTGTTTGACAAAAAAATTTTCTTATGGAAGAAAATGGAATTTTTTAAAATTCATCCACAATTATTTAGAAAATATATTTTTATGTTCATCCTAATTTTTTTTCAATAATAAAATAATGCAGAAATATTTAATAGCATAGTCTAAAAAATTATTTTTTAAAACGTTTAACGTAGAATTCAGTGGTGTTAGAATAAAATATGTAAAAACTGTTTTTGACCCTTAAATTTTTTTTTTTCACTTTAAAAAAAAAAATGAAATTTTAACATTCCATCCGTAATTATTTAGAAAATGTATTTTTATGTTTACCCTAATTTTTGTTCAATAATAAAATAATGTAGAAAAAATTAATAGCAGTTTTTCAAAATAACAATTTTTTTCCCTACTAAAATTTATTGGCCAAACAAAATTTTTATTATGATACCACTGAAATCCTCGTAAAAAATTACTAAAAAAATAATTGTGTATTATTTTTGTAACGACTGTTTCATATAACTAATTTTGTGCCTGGACCCTCTCCTGAAAGGAGTGCCATAAACAAATATTTATCGAACTTGGTTATTAATTTCTTCTTGAAACTATGAGAAACCAGGGCATTAGTATTTTATAGAAATCGATTATACTTAACTGTATTATGACCATTTCATTCATCTTGCCGATGAAAACATGATTTCACGTCAGACTACTAATCTTGAGGTATTTATAAATCTGGCAACAGTCCTTGGTCTGCCGATTTAAAAGTAAATAATGTCGGCAACACGAATGCAGACAAGGAAGTGGAAAAGAGAACTGGAAAAGGAACTGGAAATAGAAAGTCCGGTTTATTATTCGCGACAATTTCGTTGTCGTTTTAAAAATAAATTCATTATACTTTCAAGAAATTAAATCTCTTTCGTTTATATCTGACTGATATTCCACGAATTGTATACATTATTTATTTTGCAAGATATTTCACTTGGTTTATTTATATCATTTCACTTTGAAAGTCATATGACTTAAATAGCTAGTAACTATTAGCTACATATCGACATTTTCTGGTTTATTTATTCCTGAATTAATTCAGTACTTTTGTTGATTTTTTTATCATTGTGATATTTACATCTTTATACTTTTGGAACAATTTATATTACTTTGATTGCAAAGTCATTAATCTGTTGGTTAATTTAGAAATAGTTTGTATGTTGGATATATTTTCCGAGTAAAAAAAAGTAACAAATTTGGGCAAAAGCTAATGAATCGAAAAACTTTCATGAAACATTTTATGACATGAAATTTGTCGACAATTAATGAGAATTAGATCAACATTGCACTCAAATCAGGTCAATTTTAAATACATATGTGATACGTTTTTGTTTGGTTTTGACATATAATTGGACATGATTCGTTTTCAAATAGACCAAAATGTGAAAATAGCCGAGTATAAATCGTTTCATGATTTGACTCATTTAGATTTGAAACTACAACATTTTTATAGATGAAGTAACAAGTGAATTAACTATTTTTACTATGATGTAAGATCATGTAATCTATTCTAATTAAGTACTGTATTTGTCATCAGGACCTGAAGTATATTTAAGCAATCGTACTAGATATCGATCAGGACTAAATCAATTTTTACTTTAGCGGGTCTTATTTTTAGTGAAAATGAGAAAATATTAATTTATTGTCGAAAGTATTTTTAGCATCACTAGAAATTCCTATAAAATAGATTTGTCGAATAATGCAGAAAAACATCTTAATCTAATTTGGAAATCATTATACCTTGAGATAAACTATAGAATTAAATAATTTGACAAAGAATAATGGAGAAATTTAAAATTGGATAAACGTTAAATTGATTAATCGGTTTAATGGATTATTTAATTACATTTATAGCACAAGCTATTTTCTGATGCTCCAACCTAACAAGGGTCTCCAGAAGCTTACATCATTTAGGTGTAGTTATCAAGTAATTCCGTCAGTAGAACAAAAGAGAACATACAGACAAATATACAAGAGAAACATAAAGTGGATGGAGCTGTACCAAAGATAAACCTAAGAAGAAAGTTCGATGTCCGACCACTGTGGCAGGGAATGAAGATTTAATGTTGACGATCACGTGCTGGAGTAACGAGTAAAGTTCTTGGCCACATAACTAAATAATATACGTGCAATCAATGACTCAATACTACCAAGTTGGCAAATGACATAACTTATGTATTATTATCTGAGAAAAGATATTTACTAGGAATTATATATAATTGTTTTGATTCCTAAACAAGAGTTATTATGTATACTGTCATAAAAGGAAATCATTGTCAAATGTTATATTTTCGAAGTATTTTATACGCTAATGTTATACATTAATTATTATTAGATAATTGTGTTTCGTTTACTTATAGTGAATTTTATTATTTTCATCAATGTTCAGTAATTCAAAAGAAATATCATTGTGCCAATAGGTGTCTTGGTCGATGAAACTTTTATAGGTTTAAACCTGTAAGTGGATACTTTTATTAGTACTTTGCAATAATCGAATTAACGATATCCTCTTATTCAGAATTTATAATTCTCTTTTTCCAATAGTAACGATACCTATTTTATCTTTATTTTTAAGAATTTATATGTTCGTTTACAAACAGAAATAGCTTACGACATTCTCAATTTCTATATCGATTTCTATTTAAGACGATTAGAAACTGATTGAATGTTTTATGTACTATATATTTCCTTCTGAACTAATGAGAATATTTATTATTAGAAGTTGTAATATTCTAAATTGTAAAGGAGGATGTCCACAAGTATAGGTAATTTTTGCACCCGATATGAACGTCCGAAACTGATAAATCGATTAGAGTTTGATGGGATCTAACACGTAAAGTGTAAATTCGATTGTTTTATCACTTGGCAAGGCTTGAAAAATCGTTGTTAAAATCACGGATTATTAAAAAAAAATTCTGGAATTTAAGTAGTAACAGTCCGCATCTACTCTCTAAACTTGAATTTATCAAAAACAACTTATCTACAGCGAAAAGTGGGTTACCATCAATTAGTAAAATTTTTACGGACGAATAGTGCGAAAATACTAATTCATTCGTAAAATTCTACTAATCTATAAGTAGATATTGACTTCACATTAGTTTAGTAGTTTATAGAATTAGTAATAAATTAGTAAGTTTTAACTTTTTATTAGCAAACATTATTACTAATTCATTTGATGGCCCACTTTTCATTTTCTTATTTGTAGTTTTTAACTAATTCAGATTTGGAGAGTACTGGGAACACACAGGGCGGCCTTTAACTATTGAAATCACTGCATTTTTCTATATAAAATCCCCGATCTTAAAGACGATTTTTAGAACTTCCCCACATGATAAAATAATCGCATTTGCCATTAGGTGTTCTTCAAACTGTAACCGAATATGTCAGTTTCTAATGTTCCATAACGAGGGCCTGAATTACCTATACTCCTGGGCATCCTCTTTTATTCATTCTAATTGTAATACAGACATTCTTTGAAAATCGTTTCAATTGTTTCTCTGCCGAATTGCGACCAAAGCACAGAAATCATCATTGCTCATTATGCAAGTTCATTATATTTTTAATTCAGTTATTAACACTGCATTGTTCTTACTATTAACTGCATATTTCAAAATAACTACTGCCAAGAATTTTAAACGATTTATGAGCATTTATAATTGGATATAAACTTTGAATATACAGTCACTTTACTTTAAAAAATTAGAGGAAGAAAAAAAAGGATATGAGTAAACGCTTTCGATCCTTATTAATTAAGAGATACAGATAATTGAATTACGTAAAGGTCAGGAATTTATTTATTAGATATTGCATAATAAATGAATTTAATATAGAACGGTAGAAGAGATTGATACGCCTAATATTTGCTTTAAGCAGCAATATTGAGATGGGGAAGGGAAATGATCCGTGTTTAAGTAAATTAATTAAGGACAACAATGATTTTAAATTAAACTGTTATAGATTTCTGGTAATTTAGATTTATCAAATCAAACATTGACAGTTTTGTTTTTTAATTTTATTATAAAACAATTTACTGTTTCTTTTTATTATGATTATTTTCAGAAAATCTAAGGTCAAATCTGTACTCTGAAAAAGTTCTAACGACCCAATTCCTTTTCGATCAAGTAATATCTTACGAAGTAAGCAGCGGTATATTGTATACATCATTTTGCATTTTCAAAGTTTATAATCTTTTTTTTTTATTTGTTTATCATACAAGGACAATTTTCTACATGCAGAGGGTACAGTTAATTTGGTGCAAATCAAGTACAGGATTTACGATTCTTTTTAAGATTGCAGATGATCCCAGTCAATTGCGAGTTTATTCTCAAAGAACGACATCTGAAGTACGTATTATATAAATTTCAGCCAAAAAGTATTTTGTTGATGGATATTGTAGCGCTTCAATGACTCATCGAAAATAAGAATATAAATCATGTTTAATTTTTTGTTTCAACCTGTTAATGTATTGTAATACTTTAAAGACACAAAGAGAAACATTAGAAAATTTTGTATTGTAAAATAAAAAATATAATCATATATGTCGAAAAAGTACACATTTTCAAAGGGATCAGTTCCGTAGATCTTGAGATAGTCTTTAATCACCTTGACAACGTGAAGTCTAGGACAATCGATTTAAAGTTTAGCAGAGATGAAAACACCGGACTGAGGACCGACACTAAAAATGCCATATTCCCCTTAATGTCACTCAGATTGTCATAAAAGTTGGGCACAATATATACAATACTCTTGAAACATTGTACTTTCAGATATGCAATATAAGTAATGTATAAAATAATGGTAAAAATTTCCTAAATACTGGAAACCCTTAATACCCGATGAGTGACCTAACGTTGTCAAAAAAAGAGAGCAAACTTATTGCATCGTAAATATATATTTTTTTAGGAATATTTTTCAAAACTTGTTTAAAAAAAAGGTTCTCTTCAAAAGGACTACCAGATGAAGTAATATAAGTACCATTGGGGACTTATAAATAGGAAAAATAAACCCAGACAACACGCAACTTTTAAAGAGGAGTTCCAGAGCTCTTGCTCTGGATGTCTTTCAAAAAGAAGACTTGAAGAGGGCTTGGTTAAGATGATATATAAAAAGAGCTCTTAAAGAAGTCTTGGTTATGATCTTCAGAAAACAGACCACTTAAAGAGGTCATATTTTTGAGGTCTTAAAATGATCTTATTTCATATGTGATACTGGTTTTAGTTAAAATTTGTCTCACATTTGGCGATGTTGATCCATGACTTAACATATCATATTGGAAAAGTCTTGTAGGAAACCAGATAAGTTTTCTTAAAGATCACTTTAAGAGCTCTTTCTTAGCAGTATTTAAGAAGTCTTCCAATTTGTAAGACCACTTAAAGAGCTCTTGAAGAGATCTTTTTGATGTTCTTACAAGAGCTCTTGAAACGCTACATTGGAGAAGTTTTGAAGACCGACGCATAAGTCTTCATAAAGACCACTTTGAGAGCTTTTTCTGAGGAGTATTAAAGAAGTTTTAACATTTTTAAGACCACTTAAAGAGCTCTTTAAGAGGTAATTTTGCTATTTGGGAAAGTTTCATGTCTGACGTCGAATCCGACAAGTTAACGACGAAAAAGTAAACCTCAAAAATTTGACATCTGAGAACTTTCAAACTTGATTTTTCCTTTTCATGAGCTATAAATGCCTACTATTACTTTTTCCGGTTTTCTTTGTGATGATGAATGTTTTTCTTAAAAGAAATTTTTGGAAATGTGTCGGAAAAATCAATGATTTTGGCCTAAAACTTCACTGTGTTTTGTAGTAAAGTTTTTGGCTCTTGAGCAGTAAAATCCGGAAGCATCCACTATTGCAAATATTCTTCCTAGTGGAGCGATAGTGAAACCTTTTTTATTGATATTTTCGATTGGTTATGAAGCGAAGAAAAGTAAATGTTTTAGAAAATCAAAAACCATATTTTATTCGTATCATTCCTAACACCTCGCTGCTCTATGTTATCTAGTACGCCCAATTATTTCAGTAGTAACAGCTCGTGTGGAACGCTCTTAAGTAGTCACGGGTATGTCTTTTTGCGCGATATACATGGTGTCTAAGAACTGTGTAACGATATTTCATGAGGCAATTATGTATGATATATTTCAAACAGAAAAGCCCTGTACCAAAATTGGATATGAGGCTCAGAATTTTAGTGATGGGCCATTGAAGTTGAAAAAACAAAAAAATTACTCTTTTTGTAATAGTTCGAAGTTATTTCAATGAATATGGGCTCATTTTCAAGCTATTTCTAAGCCCTACAATTCAACTGATAGAGCTTTTGACCTACGATGAATATTTCTTAAGTTATAGCCCCAAAAACAGGAAAAATGGCCTCTTTTTACGATTTTTCGCATATAACTTATTTCGTCAAATAGCTAACGAAATGACACATAAGAAGAAGTTGTATATTTTGAAAAGACGAAGAATTTGCCTTCTCAATATGTTCGATTTCGATAAAAATTGAGTCCGCGGGAACACTCTTAATATTGTAGAATTGAGGAAAGACTCGTTTGGGACTGACGGCACGCATTGATAGCCGCACAAGTATATGTACTTAAATTCTGAACCTGAGTTATAATTTTGGTATAAGACTTTTTGGTTTGAAATATCATGAAGAATCATCTTCTGAAATATTGTTACCTAGTTCTCCGACACCCTGTATATGCGAAAAGTAAACAATACTATTGCCACATTATCAAGTGTCAAAATATATAGTTCTATCTGCAAAAAATAACATTCCATGGTTCGGAATTAAAAGGGTTAATAAATTTTCACACTTTTGAATTTCTATATCAAATGTCGTGATATTTACTATGGAAATCTTCAAGAAATACAACTCTGTCCAAAGTACCGATTGTTCCCGAGGCAATAAATCAGTCAGGTCTTATCGTCAATATTTACTTACTTAAAACGCCTACGAACTGCAACAATCTAAACGTTACTAGGTGTCCACGAGTGTAAGTCACGGCACAATACAGTTTTACATCTTCATCCGTGCGTTACGATTAGTCGCTTGACGGGAAATCCGGAACGGTTAGTAATCTCGACTTGCTAGCAGCATTACAATGCGTTACAAAACGAGTCTCGGTATTCGTGCATGAGCACGTGCATTCATTCGTCACTCGAATCTGTTCGAAAACATCAAAACTCGCACTTCGAGTGCCAGTACCAGTATCTTCATTCTTCATCTCGGGGTTTTGCACGCACCCACATGCTCGTTAATTATCTTCGCCGCTAAACGAGTGTCACTTTACTTCTCGAGAATCGCACACCCGTGCAGTTTTATTGTAGGTGCGTGTCGGCGCCAGAGTCCCGACAGCTTTCCGTATATTAAAGTCTTTTATTCGGTGCCGCCGCGATGCACTGTTGCAGCCAACGAGCAGTCGTACGTCAAACAAATCGACTCATGCGCGACGCGGGTACTTTACGGTTACACGCCTACTATTTTTCTTTTTTATCATGTTTACTTTTCGACGTGTTCAATGGACGTATGCAGCAAGATATTCGATGTATACAAACATTGTTCATGTTTAAGAAATTTTAGAAATCTATGTCAAATTCATGCCAAACAAACTTTCAGAGAAACTGGTGAAAATTGACAAAGTATATTCATTTGAGTGGGTGATTATCAGGAAACTATTATTTCTAACGATAATTCGGCGAATTCCCAGATTAAGTAAAAAATGTTTATTTTTCATTTTCCATATAGGATGTGTAATGTGTAACATACAGTAAAATAATTAGAAGTGAAATATTTATAAAGCTGTATTAGAAATAAACATTTTTTAACATGGCGGTACGGACCGCGATTCGGTGGTACTGGCATTCAATGGCTTTCTAAACAAATACAACATCAACAGTTTATGTTCATTATCATTAAAATAGGTTTCTCATGAAATATAAACCGAAAAGTAGACAGATATAAAAATATGAACTGAAATTACTAGTAATTATAAATATAAATAATAACTGCATACATTTTTCCGCATAGCAAATGAAAAAACTAAGACAATTGAAATAATTAGGAAAATTATCCTTTAAATTTAATTTTTAATTTTTTATTAAATAATATACAATACTTACAGACAAATTGCTAATAATTTCATTAATTATGACAGTATTTTCCTGTATATATTCATCGTTATTATTATTATTCATAAAAGTATGTATTCTTTATTTTATACAAAAAAACAAAGTAAATAATGTTGAAAATTAAATAATTTAAATTTAAATGAAAGAAATAAAGATTTTAATAAATACTTAATTTATATAAAAACAATATATTTTTTGCATATATGTCGAACGATATTTTGTTATGCAATATGCATAAAATTCAAATGATTCAAAGTATCACAGTTTTTGATGAAAAGTAATATAATTTTTTCGTGATAAACTCACACAGCAAAATTTGTCAATTCGACTATTAAATACATTAGAAGTACTCGTAGTTCTGACTGGATTAACTCCAAACCAACTTTCAAGCCAAAATTAGAGGATGCAAGATGTTTATCTAGTGAGTAATTAATAATAAATAATACGTGTTTTTTTAACTTGTGTGTCGAGCGTTCATACAATTCAGTATAATTTACCCAATCATTGATAATTTTTTTGTTTTCTTTAACTCTTTAAACCGAAGTTTGCAAAATTTGCTTTTCACTTATACAATAAAAATAGTTAATAATGGAGACATTCATAGAGACGACTAATATTGAGGTCGTTTTTCCGAATGACGCTGCTAAAATTCTTGACAAATGACGGCTGAGGCATATTTTTAATAGATACTGAAAAAATCGATTTTTTAGCGACAATATTTTGTTAAGCTGCATTTTCTACTACGATACCGGTTTCTGATCAGTTTCTAATTTTTAAAAAACAATTCTCTGACTTTAAAAATATACACTTGCATATTTTGGGTTACTTTATTTTCCACTTCAAAATGGCGTCTATATACGTTGAAAATTATTTAAATTGATGAAATTGCTATTATTTCGCATGTGCTGGTTTTTTTTAGTTAAATGGTACAAATAAGTCGTTAAAACATTTATATGACCGATTTTAATTTACCAAAGCAGTAATATCCCGTAATATGAAACTTATAGAAGGCATCTACCATGCGTTCAGTAGAAATACGTTTCGAATTCTATTACAACTCAAGTTAGTCTAGAGTGGTATTGGTTTAGTTAGTTATTTAGTCATAGCTAAACTTGAATCTTGGATCAGTTTATTGACGTATAAAAACACGCCCACCCGTTATGTAAAATTTCACATTTCATCGATATGTATATAACTTAGATGGATACTAGCGATAAGTAGTAGGTCGATAAAAACAAACAAAATAGAATAATATCCGAAAGTCTCATAATTTCAGATTTCTTTTTTAAACAATTTTTTTTGTAATCAATATCAAGAATAATATTGACTTGAAATTCTAAGTGAAACGCGATGGTTTTTTTTCTATTCCAGAAATGCGAAATTCTAAACATCAACTTGAGTTGTACTCCATCTTGATATTAGATTACTGTTTTCAAAGTCAGTCATACAAAACTCGTATTAACTTATTTGTATGATGTTACATCAAAGAAAAATGCAATTTCACAAAGTTTTCACGTTCACACGCCATTTTGAAATGGAAAAGTTTCTGAAGCTCAATTACATTATAACGAAACAAATTTACTAAACCATTCATCGCAAATTGAAAGTATAATTTGTTATACCACTTGAGAGTCTTAGGAAGGGTCAGTAAGAAGATCCCATTTTTCGAATTTGCTTCGGCCATATTGGATCCACCATTTTGAATTTTAGGAATACGATTTCAGATTCAAATTCAGCGACCTCAAAAAACCCAAAGATACAAATTTGCATAAAAATCGAAGCATTTTTTGTCCTTGCATCCGTCATATTGGATCCGCCATTGTGAATTCTGAAATTCCGATAGCAGATTCGGGTTCAGCGACCTCCAAAACCATAGAATTGAAATTATAGGATAAATCAATGACAATTTTGTTCGAAACAAAAATGGCTGATTAAAGCCTGACATCTAAGGGGTTAATATTACTAAATTTTTACAAACTCTATTGAAAATATTCAGTTTTTAACATTTGAAATGAATTTTGGAGGTTGGTCCTTGAAAATAATTTTGAAACTGATTGGCCCTCTGGAGTTTTTGTAGACATTAATGTACCATGTTTCGTCGTCGTACAACTTCCGTCCTTAAAAAGTTTGTGATGTAATAAGCTGGAAGATAAAAAAATGACAGGAGGCGTCATAAAAAATATAACGGTCGATGCACTGAAGACTTTGCTGAATCGCGAGATGGGTTATACAAGAGGTCTCATCGCAACTTGGGTATTCGAACGAAGTGTCGTCCAGGGTTTTATCGTGCGGCACGTGCTTCTGGCGCGCAGCCTTACCGAGCATGTTGCGCGTAAACCCCAAAGTTTACGAGCACCAGACGCTTGACAATGCCTGCTAATGTCTTCGAGGAATTACCGCACCGGAGGGCGAAACCGCATCCGCATAAATACCGAATTCGTCCTTATGACAGGCTGCGGGCATAATTTTCATTGTCGGTCATAAGTCATTACCCGCGAACGGCGAAATCGTAACGTGCCGTCTAATTTTGTCCGGGTCTTCCAAAAGGTTCCGCGGATCATTGATATCCGGTGTAAGAGGGCGTTTAAACATAGATTTTTACGAGATCCATAAAATTCTGATCGGGTTATTTTGCACATATCAGTTTTTAATATGTGCGATGCGAACGCTTGCGTAACAATGTCCGGTGTTTATTGCTTCGGTGTGTTTTAATGTCAAGGGCTCGGTCGAGACATAAAATTTCAACAAATACCGACGAATTTATCGAAAAAATGTTCTTCGGGCAGAAAGTTCGTATGCCAATTTATTTTTTATTGGGTAAGAGCTGAGGTATGCGCATAATATGAAATACCGTACGTGTGGGTCGAGACCCTAAAATAAGGACTTCGAAAAAAAGCGGAATTTATTTCCGGAAAGACATCCTGAAGTCAGTTTATATCTTAGTAACTCTTTGAAGTACGGTAAAATAAAGTCAGCTCTTCCTACATTGAAAACTATTGTCATGCGAAAAGTACTGAAATGTTTTCAAGATGAGGATAAAAAAATTTAATTAATACCTTGCAATGATTGAAACTTTTCCTGATAATTTCCGACCTCTTAATTTTAGTTCTAGGTCGGTATTTTTCACAATAGGTATTTCATAATCTTATTCTGATGTCATTAACTCCAGAAAATTTCGATAAATTCTACAGATAATATTTTTACTGTCTGTATGGAATTTTATATTGTTGTAGCAAGAAATTACCTATAACCACTTGGTATCACTTTTTCATTCTAAAGTGTTAATAAATAAAAGACCATTATAATTTTATAATTTATATTAGAACTTCTTGTTAATAACGCATAAAATAATATATTTAAAATCATGTAATGGAACCCTGGTAGAAATTCAGTTCAGTTTTATGGTATACAATATATTTTCTGGCTGAGTTACGTAGTTTAAAGCCATGTATAGCAGAAATGTCCAAATTTATTAGTCAAAAAGTGACTAGAATGCAGGCACAATTTCTACCAGAGAATATATACAATCTCTGTACATGATGTTTCTTTTTGGGTTCGCTGACTCCGAATCGAATGTCAATTTTTAAATACTATCATTCCGCATCGAAAAGCATCTATTTTTATTAATACACATGCACTTTTCATTATAAAGGTTTTAAAAAATGTCAAGATTTTTTAGGAACCAAAACTAGTCGATTCAAATTCTACTCGATTCCTGAAACTGCATGTCTGTCGATAACATTTATATGTGAAAAGGAGATATTGAAATGGTTATATAATTACAAAATTTCTAGCGTCTTTCTTGGTGCAACAAAATTTATAATCAGTATGCTTTTTTTATACTACGCGTTAACGGATACATTATGAACAAAGCAGGTTGCCCACTAGTATAGGTAGTTATGTCCCTTGGTGTAACAAAACTTCCTAAATCGGACAGAATATAATGATACGTAACATCTCATAACATATTTGTTTTATCACGTGGGAAAGTTTAAAAATTTCGTTGTTGAACTAGCGGATTTTACATAGGAAAATGCAGTAGTGTAAGTAGCGAGAGCGAAACGATTACAAAGAAATGACGACGTTGCGGACTGTTACTACTTAGATTACTGCATTTTCTTAAGTAAAATCCGCGACTTCAACGAAGATTTTTTAAACTATCCCACCTGATAAGTTTTTGATCCTTTGAATCCAGATGATACCAATGTTACTTTTTAATGTTTTAGATTTTTCATTATTTAAATTCTACGTAACACATTCGTTTCAATTTTTTTACGATTATCTGTAATTTTAATTATAAAATAACATTTCTAAATGGCTAAGAAGATGTTATTCGTTATTGGTTAGGTTGAAAAAATAAACAAATATAAAAAATATTTTTTATTATCATTTATATTGAATGATCACATTTTAATTTCAAGATTTATAACTAGAGAACTTAACCATTTGAGCTCAAAAGAAAGCACATTCTTGAACCGCTGTTTTGTTACTATTTAGATTATCAAAATTTAATATGGTAGCTCCAAGTGGTGAATGCCTCCTGTAAATTTTTAAATGTCATAAATGAAAAAAATTCCATTGTTTTCTGAAAAAAACGACCGAACTTACCATGACATGTGTGATATCGTTGCATTTTAAGAATTTTGAAATTTTGTTTCTCATAATAAAACATCTGTTCGACAAAATAACTTACATGAAAATCGCAAAAAAACTTTCTCTTGAGAATTTTGTTTAGAATACGATAATATATATTTTTCATTTTCAACATCTCAAATTTTAGAGCTGTCTGCCATATTAAAGCCGCAATTTTAAATTTCAAAAGTCTAAACATAAATTCTTAATTTTCGACCTGAAAAATTTTTTAATACCCAATTTCATATGAATTGGACGCAAATGGTGAAACAAAGGAACGAGATCAATAACTTAAACATCTTTAGTTGATTTTCAGTAAAAAATGAACCATACTGCATCATTTGTTACCTCTTAATCCGTATAAAAAAATATAAAAATTCCGATAATGTCATTAACACATAAAACTTCTTTGATTTTATGGCTCAACATTCAGAGGTTCTATAGGGGTATACAAGCAAAATAGGACTTCCTATTATGCTCATTCTGTATTTCTATATACAAATAAACATAAAAGGTACATGACTTTTAATCAAATTTTATTTTCAGAAATTCTAACTAAAATTTTCTGAGCCAATGAAATCGATTGACTGTATTCCTAGCTTCTTTTAATATGAACTTCATTTTAGCAGAAGTATTCTAACAGTGTTCTAGCAGATGACGATGTATTAGAAAACAGTGCTATAAATAAAGCAATACTATTAGAGTATTCAAAAGTATTTTTTTTAAATTTGGTAGATTACTCATCTGAAAATTTTTTTCAGATATTTCTCTGCTCGCAATATATTTTTCTTGTGCAGAGCAAACCTAATTTATCAAACTAACAGATGGGATACATAAAATTCCACGATAGCGATCGCAAGTTCCATCACGATTTAATATGCAAGTCAACAGCGATGTATACCGTAGAACGCTCAGTGGATACAAATATTGGCTTGATGTTTTGATTGACAAGACATGTACGCAGCAGCGGAGATTATTTTACTGATATAGAAGTAATGATTTGTAATTATAATAAATACATACTTTTTAGTACATTTGCACAATTTGCTAGTAAGCAATAAGTCACTTTTACAAACAATTTTATATTAATCAGATGGTACTCTGCTGAAACAAAATAACATCCCTTTTTTCTTTCCATTTGTTTCACAGTAATCTTACTTTGAGGGTTGCATGTGATTGCTTTAATAAAGTTTTTAGGCAATTTTAAGCTTAAATTCATCTAATGTCACTCAGGTGAAAAATATTAGATTCAATTCGATTTATTCAAGAATAAATATTTTGTAAAATATTCAACATCTATATTAATCAGTAAAGTACCCTATATAAATTGATATTTAAAGCGAATATTGAACTACTCAGCATATCTTGATAATACCGCCGCTACATTTCATTAATTGCAGTAACATTACTGAAGTAGATAATGTAAATACAACTGTAGAAAATTCAATTGTTAAAATTACTTTCACTGTTGAACAAAAAAGGAAACATACATATTTGGATTTAACTAAATCAATGGAATTTACTTAATGACAAAACTAGTTGTGTTTATTACTTTGAAACTTATTACTCAACGTTAGTTGAATTTGTCAAACAGAATTTAATAAAGATTTAATTGAACTTACTGACCATTAATCATTTATTAAACAATAATTTTGAATAGAAATTATAAAATAAAAATCTTAGAATTAATTTATATATTAGCGATATACACTATAAATTTTTAATTATTCATATAATATTTCTTATAATCATTGATGAAATGTTCCAAAAACGCAAAACCGTCTTCGTTACGCGAATTTGACCCTGAATCATCACGAGTATGCTATCTAGATTCACCATTTCCAGTGAATTATTTGGTTTAAGCATGTACTGAAAAGAAATGGTATAGACTTACTTAACTCCGACACTTTAAGCAAAGAAACGTACGCTGCACGAGGTAAGAAAAGAGTCGGGAAAAGAAGGAAAGATAAATACGCAGATAACGTTGGTCAGTACACATAAGAAATACGGTACGTTATGAGAGATATAAAGAAGAAATGAGCAAAGTCCAAAGAAACAGAAACATAGAAAAATAGATTTTATAAAAAATTGCCAAAATAAGTTTTCTTATCACATAAACAAGTGAGATAAGAATATAAATCATTTAAACTTGTACTCCATTGGTCCTATGAAGAGATTGTTTGTTTTTAGGTAATGAATTACGAAAAAGATTGACTCTGATATAGAAAACTATGTTGCTAATAAAAGAAATTGACTTACATTCGTTTAAATAAATTATAATTACAGGGATAAAAATGTTTCAAAAAGAAATCCTAACTGTAGAACTCTAATATACTTGCGTAAAATGTATGAATTTATTATACTTAGCAAAATGTTTGACTGCAAAACAAGTTTCAAGAAAATTAGTTAGAAGTAAGATTTTACATAAAAGTAGAAATTTACAACCAATCATTTCAATCAAAATTATTTTAAATTCAGTCGCTTTGATTCTATATCCACTGCTGTCAAGTTTTATACGTTCGTACATGAAACATAAAAAAGTCATTTTAAAATTAGTCCTGTTAGGAAATGTTTAACCTTTTTTATTCTAATATTTAAAACGGATATTTTGATGTTCATGTTTATGTAAATCGCCCATGTTAGAGGTAGGGTTACTTGATACTTTTCTATAAGTCGATAAAAATCTTTCTTGACAATTTTACTACCACTGATAAATTGGCAAGTGCCAAAGTGTTATTATTGAACTATTTTTATCAAATAAAGAAAAGGGTTTTAAAGTTTAACTTATATCATTTTTGGGTTAAGTATGACAATAATAAAACACAAATTAATAATTGCTTAATTTATAAAAATGTTGAAATAAGTAGTCAGGTCTTGAATAAGTTCTTTTACTGTCTAGGTTGAATAAGAAATTACAAGAATTTCTCTATGTAACAATCAAAAGGTGTAAAAATTGGTTATGTTTCTAATTTAGGGATGATTAATTTAACACATTAAATTGATGTAAATACCATCATTTGCTCTTTACAAAGCTTCAATATTATTTAGATTTGATTAAGTGATTTCACATAAATTCAAGTAATTTTGGACACACAACCTCTAGACGAAGAAACTTTTAATTCGAAAATTCGAAAAAATGAAATATAAATTTGTACAGATTTTAATTAAACCAAGATCAATGTTAATCCCTTTTATTTAGAAGATCGGCAAGGTATATACTCCATGAACAATTGACACATTGTAAAAAACGAAATGACGATCTGGCGAAAAAATCGGTTTGAAACGCAAAGACAAATTTCGCAATCCCGAATTTGTCGCCGATCTAATCCTAGTCGTTCCAAACGATTCCGAAAATTAAAGCTGACTCAATCCAACGCAATCCGAGATTTACGTAGACAATTGCTTAATCCGGGTAAATCTGGACGAATCCTATATAGATTTCGATCCATTGGAATCCGACTTAATCCGACCTACTCCGAAATATTCAATTACTGCTAATCCTGCTTAATCCGACCCATTCCGAAATTATCCAATTGATTCAAATCCTGCTAAACCCAACTTAATCCCATCGATTGCGAAATTATTCGATTCATTAAAATCCTGTTGAATCCAACTTAATCCGACCCATTCCGAAAGTACTCAATTAATTAGAATCCTGCTGAATCCAACTTAATCCGACCAATTCCGAAATTATTAAATTAATGGTATCCTGCTGAATCCAACTAAATCCGACCTATTCCGAAATATTCAATTACTGCTAATCCTGCTGAATCCAACCAATTCCGAAATTATTCGATTCATTCAAATCCTGCTGAATCCAACTTAATCCGACCCATTCCGAAATTATTAAATCAATGCTAATCCTGCTGAATCCGATTGAATATTCCGAAATATTCATATTATGAAACGGATTGACAATATTTGTCGGAATGGCTCAGGATTCGTTTGGATTAAAATCACGGAATGAAACGGAATGAAAATATTTGTCGAAATGGCACAGGTTTCGGTCGAATTAAAATCGAGGAATGAAACGGATTGACAATATTTGTCGGAATGGCTAAGGATTCGTTCGGATTAAAATCGCGGAATGAAACAGAATGAAAATATTTGTCGGAATGGCACAGGATTCGGTCGGATTAAAATCGAGGAATGAAACGGATTGACAATATTTATCGAAATGCGGCAAAGGATTCGTTCGGATTAAAATTGAGGAATAGAAAGATTAGGATTAGATCGGCGACAAAATCCGGATTGTTACGGATTACGTCGAATTAAATCTCTATCCTATTATTTCGCCAGGGGAATGCATGTTACCGCTACCTAAAAGCATCTTTCGAATGCCAAATTTAATAAAAATACCGATATCCACATAAGAATTTAGCTTATACTCTTTTTTTAAGAAGTCTATTTGGTAGTACTTTAGTCACCATCTGTTTGTTAGTATATATTTTATTATATTCTTAAGTCACATTGCAGTTGGTGCTGTCCATAATATTGAACTGAACAATAGTCTGTTGGAAGACGCAGCATTAATGTTTTATTGTTTACGTTCACGTTTATGTTCTTTATCACTCTCACTTATATGTACATCTACCAGGCATTAGTTTTCTATTCACTCGGGTATTCTGATGATCTTATAGTCTCCTACTATCTTGATGCAAAGTGACAAACGGTATAACGACAAAATATCACAGTTATAAAATAATCACATTAAAACAATAAAAATAAAATAACATGAATAATAATAATTTCTATTTTAATAATAATGATATATTCAACATATTCTGAAAGTAGGTACAATTAAATTTTAATATATTTTGCTATATTATTTAAATATGCCATTTAATTTGTGTGTGTTTATTACATGCACTAACGATGTTAAATAATCGCTGATTGTAATCTCGGTAACTTTTTCGTCGTTTTGTAGCAATTGGTCTTCAAGTTGTCGTTTGTTCCAATAAAATTTCGGTTGCTTTAGAGATCGATTTTCAATTAGTAGAACAATAAATATTGTTATGGATAATTGTTTGTTTATTCGGGGACAATATACGTACAAGTGGTAGTATTTTTTATTCAACGGATGGATGAATGGTGTGTAATGAAATGAAATTGTTTGGAACACTCCTAAATGTTCTATCGCAAAACTAATGTATACTATTGACTAAGTAATTTAGATTATTTTGTGATGTGAATATGAATAATCTCCGGTTATTTCCTCCCAGAATTGTAGTACAGAGGTGTTTTTTAATGTCAATGTGTAAATATTCGGAATTACTAATTTACGACGTGTTGATGGTGTCGGAAAGTGTTATCTGATGTATATGGGTCTGCTTTTCTAGTAGAGTGAACAATTATTTTATTCGTATTACTTCAACACAGACCTTAGGTCTGGACGAAGTATTGAATTTGGTCACTTCAGACATGAAAATTACCCTATAGTTTTTCATCAGACGTCGACGTTTCAGACCCTAGGGACCCCAATTCAACAATAAAAAAATTTGTGTCCGTGATCTTGTACGTACGTACGTCCGTACGTCCCGTTTTTTGTCTCGCGATAACTCGTGTACGGATAAGCGTAATGATATCAATTTTTTTAAATACTTGTCTTGGCATAACTTAGATCTGATTAGATTTTGACGCAGATCCATCCGTCCATTACAAAAAAACATTAGCCCCAATTAAGTTTCTTCGTAGTTTTTTGCATTTATTTTGAAAAATACAAACAGAAAAGATAGAGTCTGAAATTCTCTACAAAAAAGATTATATGCATTATCTTCTTAAAGTTATCAATAATGGCATAAAAACTGGTTTAAAATGCTTATGACTATTGTCTGAAAAAGAATTGAATTTGGTCCCCTCGGCAAAAAAGTTACCATATAGTTTTTCATCAAATTTCGACGTTTCGACCCGCTACCCCTCAGGGGTAGTCTGCGCCAGCCCCTCGGGCGGTGATCATCTACGGGCGCATAAGTTCTTTTACGCCCTAGATACGAAAGTAACTATTTCGATATATCTACAAGATGTGTTGTAGATATCTAAAAGATATCCATCAGAGATCTTTTCGACGCTTTTAAGATATCTTTGACGAATTATATGTATATATATTGTATATATAAGATCATAATAATACAGACAGTAATTAGTAAAATATAGTAAACATGTAATATGCATCGAATAGTCTATTATAATACAAGTGCATGAAGTAAGTGTTTTGCAACTTTTATTTATTAATACTTCGGCTAGCCTGTTGTCGGAGTCGAAGTTTTGAAAATGCTCATTTTCAGTTTTCATACATATAAGAAACACTACATTGTTGTAACATATCTATCGAAGCCACTTGGACCTATATATGATTGGACCCCCAAATATCAATGTAATTTTATAATATAATTGAAAGCTGTTAGTAAATGAACGAGTATTAAGGAACAGCTGACTCTCCACTGGGTCGTAGCTTCTGAGCGAGCGAAGCGAGCGAGGCACCATGCCAACACTATTTTTCACTTGTTTTAGTAGCTCTCTTTTTTAATTTATTAACTATCTGTTAGTTTAGATTGAACGGTTACGTGCTCCGGTCCGGGATTGTGATCTGTCACTTTTATAACTGCTGCTGATGAAATATTAATTATTCAATACTATTATAATAATTTCTTTTTGTTATCTTGTCGCGATTAGTTTTTGTTCGATTATTTTTGTAGTGATTATTTTGTGTCGATTATTTTGTAAATATTTTTTCCGATTATTTTGCCGTTGCGTTATTTTTTCACGGAACCGACTAATCATGTGAAAAGACAATCCAGCATAGATCGTTTAAAACAACAGAAAAGCCGACAAATAAAAACCCATATATTACAATGTTATTTTTGTAATACAATTAATAATTGAATTTTATCATGTCGGTTTTTTTATTTTATCGAGTTTTGGAATCTCGAAATAAAAATACGCAGTGCTATTTCGAATTCCAACAGAATTTCAACCGAGAAATTCTTTCCTTGTAACTTGTTACTATGGACTTTGACAGTCCGAAGCATTCTTCTTCTACCATCCCAGTACTCGGCCAACGATCGTTTTGTATAATAAGACCACAAAATTAATAATGTTTGTATTTCGCAACATTGATGTCCCATTAAGGGGGAGTAGACTCGGCAATTTTATGATAAAAAAATCACTTAAATTCCCCCTAATTCTACACCATGCTCGCTGATTTTGGAGTGTATTGCATTGCCCAGGGGTAATTTCAAGTTGTTAACTTTTGTAGAAAAATAAATACAGAAAAAGTGCTTTGAAAAAAAAAACATCTTTCCCGCTGTCGCGCGGACGCGCTCGGACTCCCGATTGCGGTATAATTTCCGCCCTCAGAGCCAGCCGTGACTTTCTTGAAATTACAGGTCCGTGATTAGCAAGCCAAATATCAGCAATTGGATGCTGACGTTACGCCTGTATAATCGCAGCGACAACGAGCGGGAAAAGCTCCTTTGGGCCAAGATATACCAATCGTCGCCATAATTAATCGACGATCGCGCCACAGTTACAGGGGCTCGGCCCGAACCAGCCAGAACGGCTGTAATTCAAACGCGCTCACCTTCCGATATAAATTATCATGCTAATGCCAGTCGCATGAATAAAACATTCCATAAGTCATCCAAGTGGACGCCGGGGTCAGGAAAAGTATTTATCCGATTCCTCCTTGCAAGAGGAACTTTCTAAACGGTCGTAATTCGGGGGTTACCTGCAATTACTGCTGACTAATTGGAGGCGTCGAAGCTGAAATGTCGACAATTGATTCTAAATTGAAGTAACGAGGAGTAATTATTGCATTGATTGAAATCTTCATAAATGCTGGTGGAAAACTTTGTTAAACTCATCCATTAGAACTTTCATATGTTAAAAATTAAATTAGACATGAAAGTTGACATTTTCTTTGAGAACCTGAACTTAAAGTCTAATAATCCAGTTACGGCTGCGCACAGTCTGGCTTTGTGGACAAAAATCTTCAATCTAAATAGATATAAACGTATAAAAATATACCCGATATCATGTCATTGCAACTTTCTTAATACATGAGGCATTTGTCACAATAACCAGACGCATACGCTTTTCTTCAAATAAAAATAGTCAATCCAGCTAATTCTGCATTGATTATTGTAATTTTTTTTTTAAACGTGTATAACAGTATATCTGACATTAAGTTACAGAAAATATTATTATAAATAAGGTTTTTGTCCCAATAACTGGACGCATACGCTTTTTTTAAAATAAAAATAGCCAATCCAGCCAATTCTGCACACATTACAGTGATTTTTTGATGTTGTAATCGTGTATAAAAATCTATCCGATATCAAGTCACAGCAGAAATTTGATAAATAGGGTACTTATCCCAGAAACTGGACGATTACGGCATTTTTTGGGCAAAAATCTTCAATCTGGACAGATATAAACAGATCGTAATAATTTTTTTTGGGTATTCATCGCGATTATTCGTTAGATTTGTACACGATCAACAAAGCGATTACGTGGGAAGATATTGTCAACAATTGCATCCCTAGTAGAATTGGCGGAATTGGCGATTTGTATTACAAAAACATGTATGCGTACAGTTACTGAGAAAATTGCCTCACTTATCAAAAAAGTCCCAGGGATATGATTTCGGGTATATTTTTATACGAATATACCAAAAAATAATTTTTACGTTTGTCTAGATTGAAGATTTTTGTCCAAAAAAAGTCCATATGCGTCCAGTTTCTGGGACAAGTACCGAATTTATCAAAATATAGGTTTAAAAATAAATTTATTAATACAGGTTCAGGTACCTTAGAGGGTATAAGTATTACAGTAACTTGTATTATAATTAAAGTAAAATTTGAATGCGTTCATTTTAATACGTTAAAATATTACATTGTGTAATTATGTCAATTCTCCATAATTAAAAATAGGTTTCTTAAACTTTCCGAATAAATAATGCAGATTTTGGAATAACGTTGTTTTATCTCTTTTATAATACATTTTTGCGATCATTTTATGGAGTTAATTAATTCTTTACCAAAATTAACTTTAAATTTCTCATTTCGTTATCAGTACGTCGCCATCAAGATTTATTTAGTACGTGCTGTCACCTTATGTTTCCTTTGCACGAATTCACCTTATAGTCATGCGGATATTATTCAGATTAATTTATTCTTGGTGTAAAGAGTATAGCGTGACTAAAATTAATTATTAAAATTCGAGGGTTTCATGTAATAATAGAAATAATTAAAAACTATTGACATTTATATATTACCTGTCGAATGTTCAAAAAGCATAATTGACCAATCCATAATAAACCTTCTTGGTCGAAAATGTGACTAAACCAAACAAGTCCAGATATAAATGAGTATTATAAACATTATTAACAAATTTGTATCGTTTAAATAATCGTCAGTAATGCAATTTTTCATTTACATAGTGATCAAAATTAAATTACATACCATTACTATTCTATGGCAATATTTACAACTTTATTTTACTCCATAATTCATTGTTTCAAAGAAATATAATATTTATCTCGAAATATGCTTGAAATATGTTCCGTGCATTGTGAGATAGTAACGAGTATCATTCATATTAAACATCCATATACACGCTAGAGATAATTGTGTCTACATTTTTCATTTTGGTACTCTCGTGCTGTAACTTTTGTAAAATTTTGTTATTTTTCGAGAGCAAACTCTGAAAAGTCAGTTACGTACCTTTAAACTCGCATTCAAAATGGTAGGTGTATAATAAGCTTTTTTCTACTTGCGTGAAATACAAAGCATACTGGACTTCCGCTCGTAAGTACCTGAATTTTATATTCGTGATACAAAAAACCACCCTCCTCGTATATTTGATACCCGGCATGAGTCATATTAGTCTGCAGCCGGCGAGTTGTTTTAAGCAGAGGAAACAGATTTTTTTGTCACTATCAAAATAAATGAGATTACATTGAATATAATGCATTACTATTCTAAAGTGGCGCATTGAGTTTTTTAATCATTAATTTCATTAAAAGGTAAACATATGGGAATAATTAAGTTTTCATGTTCAAAAGTTTGGAAAATTTATTTGAATATATTTTATTGCTTGATATGAAGAAATATATTTTTATTATGCAGGAAAATACATTTCTTTGAATACTACAAGATTTACTGTTTCTTCCAACAATTATTTTATCAGGTATTTTAATTTATTACTAGTACTATTAATTAACAGAGCAGAGTATAATATTAATTTTGTCTTTTACAATTACGTCATTTACATTACATTACAAATACCCGCATAATTTGTATAAGAAATACGTCAGAACAATTGTAAATTTTGAAGTATTTGTGATTAAACATTTACGGATACCTACGAATAAAAGTGAGTATATGTATAAATTTATTGTATGTACTGCGTGTACATAATTTTCGTGTGGTTTTCTGCACATGAATTTTGGAACACTCCATTTCCGGAACTGTTTTATAATGTAATACATGTTGCTGCACCGAATATGGAAAGTTTTGTTCGACCCTCAAAGGGAAAGCTTTTAAATTCACACAGTATACACAATAACATACATTTTTCTAAGTTTTCTCACTTAGATAATTGGTTAAATATAATTCGATCAATATAAGAGGTTTGAAATAGAATTATATTTATTTTTCAAATGTAATATTGACCACAAAATCCCGATTACCAGTACCTCCATTTTCGAAATGGTTATAGTACTGAATGATTTATTATTGTCGGCATTTTAATCCATGCAAAATGTAACGTTGAGCACATTTCTTGATTATAAAATGTTCTAAGTAAATCATGAGTAAAAAGGAGTACAACGGCATAGTGCTTCTAATTAATTCATAGTGGAATTTGTAATTGTTTCATCCAGCTTAAAAATTCATAATAATCAGAGACCCTAAAACTGTTGCACTTAAAGAATGATTTACTTAATAATATGAGATTACTTTTTACTGTGAAAAAATATTTGAAATATTGATATTCAATATGCTAATGCATTATAACTTCTGTGCATTTAACATATGTCGTGTTTCTCGAGAGCAAACGATAATTAAAGCATTTAGTACATGAACTTTAAAGAAATTTTAACTATACAACGTTTAAGCGCTTTGGTTAATTGTAACATATGTTCATACATGGAAAATATGTTGAAAATAAATCGTTAACATATTGTGCGTGTTCGAATTCAATGGAACCGTTTCTCTATATTTCTATTTTTCTTCCCTCTTTTCATTAATAAATAATACGAATTCATTTTTCTTATATTTCATTTTTACATTTTCATTTTTACAGCTTATACAATTATGCTATTGAAAAATCTGCTAAGCAGTCAATATACAGTATGGGAATTTTTCCTGAATTCCAATACTCAGGATTCTTGAATTAATTTGGAAATATTCTTTGAACAATTTATTATGTATTGTTTGTCGTTAGAACGATACGAGGCGTCAGCCCCGTAGGAATGGTTCAGGATCGAGGTTTCACACACGGTTATCCGACAAAAAATGTATTTATTCCTTTTCAGCGAAAAGGGTACAGTTTGTTTATTGATGTTTCGCTCGGTAATAGAAAAAAACAATGACTTCTAGTGTTTCCGCTCGGGAATACGAAAACACGGCTACTTTTCGGTCGCGTTACAAAATGGAGAGACGGCGTCGTTCTTTTTTGAAACGGAGCGCGTGCGTTTTCATCGAAGCTGAATCGGAACTGCCGCGCGGCGTTGTCGCGCCGGCCAGAGAGCAGGGGGACGCGAGGGGAGCGGCGGAATTTCACGGAGCAACAAGAAAGGCGCCGAAGTGGCGCTGCGACGCTTTCTCAATTTCGACAAGCCCGCCGTAGAGCGGCAACGCAGTGAAACGCGAGCGACCTCTACGTAGAGGAAGGTCACAGAGTTTTAAGCGTGCTTAATGAAACATGTATTTTTTACGGAGCGCATCTCAAAAATAACTAAACTGTGAAAAGTTTCCTGAGGCAAAGGAATGCATCTTATTAACATGAATAAATTTTATCAATATCAGAAATACTGGTGTGAAAAATTTGCGCTTAAACCACTTACAGTGATCCTCGATGTTCATTTCATAATTTGAGGACGTTCCAAAGAGTCTCGCCAATTTGTATACGATATCACCATGAATTCAATGGTTGTAAAACAAAAAACGAACAAAAGAGATAATGAAGAAAAATCTGTATCGCGAGAATGAATATCATCCAATTTCTTCATGAAATTCAGTGGGGGGGCTAACCCAAAACTGCAAACTCTACTGCCCAGATCGCAGCGGGCAAAAAAAAATTGAAACAAAAATTTGACAATCACCCATACGGTTATTTACTTAGCTAGAGACAGGGCAAGGGAAGAGTGGCACTAAAACTTGAGTGCCATTGGCAGCGCACCTTTAAAAACCCAAAAAATCATCGCACAGGTAAAGCCATACTTTCTGCAAGTTGCAATTTAAAAAACTCTGATACCTTCTAACTACCACAAATGCAAAAACAATTGAATTATGTTGGATAACATCACACTGTGACATTGAACAAAATGATAAAAATAGATACTGCTCCCTCGAACGTGTCTAAAATACCACATCAAAACCTACACCAAAACGTGGCAACACGAATATGTTAGTTTAGTTGACGACCCACAAAGACGAAGCATGATACAAAAGGAGCAACTATTTTGTATTTTTCTGACAGCTGAAAACCTTATTTCGATAAGAAACTTTATCCAGGGACTTCACTGGCACTGAGAAACAGGATTGTTTACTATAAAATAATGTTATTCGATTGCAAAGTTGAAGTTAATTCTTTGATATAACGAAAATATTGTAAAATTAACAATTTTTTATTTAATATTAATATCTTAATAGTTAAGTTACATACATTAGCACCGGGCGTTTGACGGGGCACTGTGACTGTTGCAAAATGAACCTCAAATCTTAATTCTACTGACAAAAGTAAAATACAATATCACTTTTCAATCGAAAAGCCGACAGGTAAAAAAATAGGCACATCGACAAGCGGACTGATATTTTATGACTTTAAAATGTAAGTTTGTCGACCGTATTGTTTAATATTAAAAAAAAAATTTTTTTGTGGGTAAATGGTCACCAAAACAAGAACAAAAAAAAAGACATGTACGTTTAGACAATATAACACTTAAACGTATACAAACATAGTTTAAAAGGACATTAAAATAAATTAGTAGACATAACATTTTATATTTCGACCTTTTTTCCAGGTCCTCTTCAGAATTTGATACATCAAAAAAAAAGGGGGGGGGGGGACAAAAATTTAAAAACAATTCAATGTGTGTGTGTTGTTCACCAAGGAGAAAGATATTTTTTAACGATCCCACCCATCCAACCGCAATGATTTTGCTCTTTTTTGTATCAACCAGCAGAAAATGAGCTAGTAGTATCTATTTTACTTTTAGTAAGGATTAGCCTCCTATTTTCGTAATCTACATTAATATTCAAACATTAATGTATATTAAGTAAAGGGTTGTATATTTCTGTTAAATATGATTTTTCAAATTTAATATTTACCGTGTTTTGGTTGTTTTTAATGTAATAATTCTTTAATTCTTTCCTTTTTGTTTCGTTATTTTCTATTGCTAAAATCTTTACTTTATTGTAATCAAAATTATGATTGGTATTCATTATATGCATCGTTAATTCTTTATATTATTTTTCGTCAACATAAATGTTTCTTTTGTGTCCTTTTAATCTAGTTTATAATTTTTTACTAGCTTGTCCAATATGAACCAGGTTACAAAAGGTGCATGGTATCTCATACACTACTTTGCGTAACATAAAGATTACAAAAGAGACTCAAAAAAGAAAATATTAGACTGGTATCAAAACCAATAAACAACAATATTGGTACAATTAAACCTGCCAAAGATTTACTACCTAAACTAAAACCCATCAAACACGTGGGTATCTCTTATGGTACGGATCACTACGCTACCGTGCATTCGATATATGGGCAAATCCACAGAACTTTTGACTTTCATGTTATTTTAAGATTCACGTAAATAAGCTGTACAGAAATATTTATAAAACATTACTATTTACTAAAAAGGATATGCTTTTCAAGGTACAGTTATTTGTTTTGCATGATAGTTGATTAAAAAACCAAAGGAAACACGAAAGCTCATAAAATTTGAGCTTCGTGCAAATCGTATTTTTTTTAATATTTTGTTCTGTAACTTTTGGAACGTGTATTCTTTTCATTTGAAAATAATATCGTTGATTAATGGCACTTTATAAAAGCCAAAGATACTTGAAAAATAAGTGTGCCTATCGCTTAATAAGAATGACATGCGTCCAAAGTCGCGTGCAGAAGATTTATGGAAAATGGAATTTTCGTTAATTTCTAACAATAACTTTTGGAACAAACAATATTATGGCTCCATAGTTTTGGAATTTTAAATTGATGATATAATAAGTTACGTATTCCAAGGAATAAGGTTTGCCTTGTCTCATCTCAATTCTGTGCCTATTACAATCTATAGCCTTCGTGCGTAACTGTTGTTGAAAAATGACATTTTTGTCTGGCACACGAACTATACACAATTAAATGCCTCGATTATTGGCGTAATTTATTGTTTTAGGTGTCATAATAATACTCTGAACTTGTTCCAGAAATACAATACGATGTTCAGAGGTAAAACAAGACATGAAATTATCTCTTTGACACAAACTCCTTTCATTACACGGAAAAATGCTGAAATTTGTTACGCGCGGGTTTTATTGGTAACTGATCATAAATACGTTGACAAATGTTAAAAATTGAAGATGGTAGACACAATATGGCGGACCAAATTCCTAAAAAGTTGCTTGAACCAGCTGAAACCGTGTATTCGGGGTCGCTCATCGGTCGAGATTCGCTATAGCTTTGCTCCAGAAATAATGAAAATGTAACTTTGGGTAACTTTGTTTTTCATCTCCCTTGCTTCATCTTTTCTGGTTAAAAATGAATAAATATGGTACTAATGACAACTTACGTTATACCTATTTAAATTTTTTTTCAGGATTGCCGGGATTGTAATGCCTTAAATCGAGTTAAATAAATGTTTGCTGCTAAAATTTGTATATTATGAACCTAAAAGCAAAAAGAAAGAAAACCCCCGAATACCCAATTTGAGCTTGTGTGAGTAACTTGTTACAAATTTTGTCTTCCATATTGAATTCTGAATATTTGTTGACGGATTCGTGACCAGTAACTTAAAAAACCCCGAGTAATAAATTTCATCTGTTTTCCGCGTACAGAAATATGTTTGGTTCGAAGATATAATTTTAGGTCTCGTTTTACCTGACTGCGCTGGAACAATCCTTTAAAAGTCGTAACGTGTCGTTTCTTTTTACATTTTATATGTTTAGGAGTGGCCTCAGGTTGATTTTAAATGTGTGCACCCGAAAAAAAAATGTTTTTCTTAAAGCGTAAAGTTAAAAATTCTGTGGATTTACCCATATGCGTTCGTGATGTACTGTGCCAACCGAATGAGTTTGGTTACCAAAGTGTTTTCTTCTGATAACGAAACTATTTTGTTCCAAGAATTATGCCGTTTGGTTCTAATAATCGAATTTGCTTGTACTTACAGCAGAGCCATTATGGTCCTCGTACCTAAGCATTTAGATACGTTAACCAAACTAGGTCCAACCAAACGTTTCGGTTAACAAATTAAATTTATGCCTTTGCGTGTAAAATGCACCTACATATATTTCTTAGAAAGATGGCTCTGTAACTATTGCAAATATAAGGTGACTGTGAGTTATATGGCATCGTCCATTGTTTATATTTTCCAATCGAATGCTATTAATTGGACTACGATCTCCAAGGGATATATTTTATTCATTGAATGCAAGACTCTGCCAAGTCTCTTCCAGCTAGGGAATCCAAGGGCACTCGGTACGGTCTTCCCGGGACGACTGCAAATGAAATGCACTCTGCATGTCGCATTACGACTGTAAAGGTCCGGCGTAAAAAGAAAGTCTGCATTATTTCAATCCAGGGAGTAGGTAATTTTGTATCGCGCCTGTTGTATCTATCAGTTTTTCTCATCAAACGACGCAACTCCTGGTTTGCGACTGCCCACGTGGGTCGTAAACCTGTTTAATTCGCACTTTATTTCAGCGTGCATGCGAGCTTTTGACGTGACCAAGCGGGCGGCGTGACACTTAAACGTGCGACACGCCACGTAACCGGGCTAAAAAAGAAGGAGTTCTGATGTCATTATTCGAAGTCGGGAGAATAAAGTGAATTCTTTATCGCGGCGAATCCGTGTGTAGCGTGTCGCGCCTTTACGATCTTGCACAGATTTCTGTCTGCGATAAAGCGATTTTACGAAAGGCCTGCGGGCTGCCCCGTGGTCATACAAATTGCCGGGCGCAAAGTCTTGTGGTGGTAACCGTTAATTATTTTTAACTTAATACATTTTAGGTAAAATACAGGAAGTATTTCACAGTAATGCATTTTAAACATTCAATCGTCAGTCTATGAAAATAAAAAATGAGGTTCGGTAAATATCGAAACATACGTGTAGTTCAGAACTTGATGCATTGAAGAAATTTTCTATGCTCAAAAAAAAGGTTTCGGTTGTTTCAATCGAACATTTTGTTTTATATATTGACGCAACCGAACTGAATTTGTCTGATATAGTTTAGATGGAAAAATTATATTCTCGTTTGTTAGCCTATTTCTCCACAAGAGGCTCGGTACATAACAATTTGCGATATGTGACCTATAAACATCGCCAGTGGTGTTTGTGTATTTGTGTATGTGTACAACTGCGTATCTACGTAAGTAGCCCTAACCAAATGGTTCGCTGGTCACAACTGAACTTGTTTGGTTCTTATAACGCATCGTTCAATAGAACAAACCAAACATGGTTGAAGCATTCCAGTTTGGTCCAAAACAAAGTATATTTCACATACGGAATATTTTGGATTTTGTATCGGCTCTATTTTCAAATTGTGAGTTCAGAATCATAATCAGCGGCTCCAAATGCCGAATTAAAACACTTTGTTTTCCTAACCAAACGTTCAGTAGCATTAACCAAACCAGGTCCAACTGTATCAGAGTGTTCCCAAATAAAGTTTATTGCTTTATGCGTGTAGAATATAAACCAACTAGCGACAATGATAAAATGTAACTTGATAATATATTTCTTGTGTTTTGAAGCGCAATTTAATTTGCGTTGTTTGTGACTGGTTAATTTATTTAAACTATCTGAATTCACTTAGAAGTTGAGGGGTTTCAAGATCTCTAATTACAAATGTGAACTAACAAATTCAAAATGATAGATGTTTTAAATGGGACTATCATACAGAAGATGACTTTGTTCAGATTAGTTAGGTACAGTTTTTTGAACCATAAATCCATAATCTAAATCCAACATTGTTCAGGAATCAGTATTTGTTTTTTATTTTTATTTAGTTCTATCATAGTGAATTCCGAAATTATATACTCAGCGACTACAAAAGCACCGATTAAAAAATGTCATAAAAATCAATTTATTTTTTTTTCATTATTT
Organism: Trichopria drosophilae; assembly: GCA_030407085.1. Taxonomy (NCBI): domain Eukaryota; kingdom Metazoa; phylum Arthropoda; class Insecta; order Hymenoptera; family Diapriidae; genus Trichopria; species Trichopria drosophilae. The sequence continues at coordinate 188,262,048 of CM059582.1, forward strand.
TGACTGCATCGATAATCTATTTGCAATAAAATGTTGAGATTCACAATCGATGAGTGAATACCATGAATAACACAGGACCACAAAACAAATTTGTTTCAAGATAATTCGAATTAGGAATAGTGGATCTTATAGATTTTTAGCCGAATAGAAAACGAATCTGTTTTTCGATTTGGCCCATCACGTCACGATTTTAAAATATGTGATCCGAAAAATACTCAAAAATATACTTTTTGGCAATTCGAGGTTAGGATATGTAAAATATCTCACTTCACGGGTCAAATTAAAAGATCCAGTACCCCTGATTCAAGTTATCTCCCCTAAAAAATTGTTTTGCTGTCCTGTGTAATTAATCGCTGAAGGTACTTCTCAACATAAATAACATAACACGGCAACATTTTTGTTTTTGACACAACTTGAATCAGAAGTGGAGGATCTTATAGATTTTTGGTCGCTGAAAACGTATTCATTGTCCAAGTTAACTCATCGTATCAGAGTTTTCACATATTCTAATCTTAAATTGCCAAAAAGTATATTTTTGAGGATTTTTCGGATCACATATCTTAAAATCCTGACGTGATGGGCCAAATCGAATAACGGATTCGTTTCCAGCGGCTAAAAATCTATAAGGTCCACTATTCCTGATTCAAGTTATCTCGAAACAAATTTTGTTTGTGGTCCTGTGTAATTTATGTACGTAAGAGTTAATATATATGTACTACAAAAAAAATGTTATAAAAATGTCATATAAACTTGAGTGTTTGGGATGCACATCTATTATGCATTGAAAAATTTGTTCATTGTACGATGGGGGTATTCAAAGTCTACATTATTTTAATTTAATTAATAATGCTGCAGAATTATGAACAGGTACAAGATCCTTACATAAAATGTGAAAAATAAAGAGATATTGCACTTAAAACCTATAATCAAATTCTATTTTGCGTTATATGTCGCTACGTTAAAATTATTAAACGAAACATAATTTTGTAATGCAGTAGGCGTAAAATGGTCATTTAAAGTCCTCATTTTTTGGGCGACAACGACTATTTCACGCCTCCTGGGGCATAAAATAAATTTTATGACCATGGAGGAGTGAAATTGGCATTTTGGACCCGCAAATCGAGGCGTAAAATATTTTACGCCAACTGCATCAAAAAACAATCTTTGAATATCAGGCGTAGAATTTTCACCCTCGTGAACTTCGAGCCGCTTTGCCGTCTTTGGGGTTCTATTGTAGAGGCGTAAAACTCCATGTTACGCCCTTGATACAAAAATAATTATTACACATGACAAACAAAAAGATAGTATTTTTCAAATTAAATTACTTACATCATCACCGTAGTGGCAAGAAGATAAAGACCTTTATTAAGATTTGAACTGATGTTTAAGACCTTACCTGTAAAATAAAAGAAACAGCTATTATGTAGATAGAAGATATAAAATGGATTTAATGTATACACATTATATATAAGCTATATGATATAAGTTTCTACAATAAGCGTCTATTTAAATAACTAAATATAATATTAAGTCAGCATAATTACAGCTTTTAAATAATGTATAAAATATATTGTTATTGTTAACATTCTTTGGTTGAAAAATGTCAGAACTTAATTACATACACAATACGTTCTACATGAATTATTATCTTGGATATCTTTGTGCAAAACATTCGAGTTATATACAATTTTTCAAATTAAACGGACCAACTGAATCAACAAAACACATATCTTCCTGCATCTTGCGAGTTTAAAAATGGAATACAAAAGAATACAAAATCAAGAAATAGAAGATTATTTTTTTATTCCAGTATATCGTGCTGTACATTTAAGATTAAAATTTATTGTGTGGCGTTTTATCAAGTAGATTTTGCCGAATTCTTAAAGTGAGGATCATTCAACAGTAATGTCAATTTCATTTAGTAATTCCTTTGGTTACACAAGTTTATTTTGATAAATACAAAATAGTTTACTGCGGACATGGAGGGTAATAGATTTAAACCCCCGCTAATACTTGCATACATATGTAGCAAAGAATACTTACATACCAATTATTCGCAGATTTAATAGAACCTAAAATATTAGATACTTTTATGAATACAACAAAAATTATATGTTGTATTTGCTAATAACTTTAGAAAAGTTACAGGTACCCCTGCCTTCAACAGAGTACAGAATAAAACTGTCAATGTCAAGCTGTATATTGATTTAAAACAACTGGTTCTCGTTACTTAGTAGTGTTTTATACATCAAAAGAAAAAAAAGTTTCTTAGCTGGTCAATACACAAACTGTGCACTTAAGGTTGTCCTTTCAAAACAAAAATACTGCTCTAAGTGTCATAGCTGTATTTGGTGACAGTATGTAAGAAATATATTTTGAAAAATTAATACATTTATTTTATGTATTGTTGTAATCCCTGGTAGAAATTTATCAATTTTTTCTTAGACTAGCCATTTCCCCAATATCTTTAACATAGTAAATAAAAATATTATACAAGAATTGTACAAAAAATGTTTTCATTTCTGCCAGGGATAGTCTGAAAGATTTCCTTTCACATCATAATATGTACAATTTAGAAACAAAATTGTTGTCAATACATTCATGATAGAAGGTGTAAAAATTTATTTTAAATCTAGCATCGTATAAAATTTTACATAATACAGTCAGTTTCATTAATTTGGGAAATCATTTGTATTTTTAAGTTTACTATGAACAATTTCGAAATTTCTTACAGTTAAAGTTTGTCAACGGTGTACACAAAAATTCGTTGCATCGGTCTGCAAGGATTCAATAAGGTTGCTTTATTATTATGTAAAACCAGTCAAATCTTGTCTAAATATATGCTTAAAATAATAAGGAGTATCTTTGATAATAGGGTGTGGGTCGAAAAACCGACAAATCAAAAAGACGACAGGTAGAAAAACCGATAGTCAAAATACCGACATTCAAAAAGCTGACAGTCAAAAAACCGACCGTGAAAAATCCAACATTCAAAAAACCGACAGGCAAAAAGCCAGCAAACAAACATACGTTGCATACATACACATAATGTGATATATAATGTGCATTTTCTGATCACGTATGTTGCTCTTTGTAATACTTAAAAAAATTAAGAAGTTTACAAGGATAATTCTAAATAATAGATGAAAATGATGCGAGATATTGTAATAATAGATAAGACCCATATAATAAAAGACAAACGATTGATATTCAGACTATATTAATGGATATATAATTTCCAACGTATATGTTACAGGCAACATCGTTTGTAACACAATTGTATATTCAAATCGTATCTATTACAGATCCATCTTATATGCTATACTTAGCGTGGTCCATGTAGGTGTGAAACCTCCCTCGTAAACTATTTTACATACTATATACTTCTATTACGTTTTATATATACGACTAAATGTGCAAGATTTGCACATGGTTTTGAGCATTGTTTTATTTATACAAAATTATTTTATTTACCCAAAAATTCTATATCCGACTAGTTTTAAGACCGCTCTTTTGAATAGAGCTGCTCAAATTTTTTAAAAATTACGTTTAAAATATTTTTTGTTGTAAAATACTAGGAAAAAACTCGATTTATGAGGTACAATATTTGTTACAATGCCATTTTCATTATAATGCCGCTTTCTGACCACCATCTATCTTATTTTCAACGGGTTCCCAATAATTTTGCTTTAAAATTCATACTTTGATTTTTACAGATTTTTTGTTCTATGTGTGATTAATTATTTCCCATGTCCCGTTCTTCATATTGGATCCATCATTTTGGATTTTGAAAATCTGATTTTGTATGATCATATTCAGGAATGTCCGAAATAAAGTAAATAAAATGGCAATTTATTAATAATTCTTTGAATAGTTTCTTACTTAAATAAAATGTTGTAAATACTATTGACTATTTATGAAATTTATTTTTTAATAATAGAATCCATTTATTTTGAAGCTGCAAAGGACAATGGAAACGCTGTCGCCGCCAGTATATGGATACTGGGTAATATAAGTGCTTTTAATTTAAGTTTTGATAATTCAACATTAATTTGGTTCCTAATTTTGAGAATATAACCCAGATACGTCGACAAATATTTCGAAAAAAAAACTTCACAAAATTGATGCAATATTCGTATATTCTTTGAGTGTATATTTATTTCAGATCCATAAAATTGTTTCACAGTCATGTGTAACATAGCATTAAAATGAAAACTTTTCAATTTTTCAGAACTTAATGATATTTAACTATTAGTTACACTTTATTCATGTATGAATACCCATTTTTGTTTACCTGTGGATGTTTCAAGATATGTTCCAACAACCAAGATATGCATAACCTGAATAAATTTCGAATATCCAGAGAACATCAAGGAATTTTTATCTAATAAAATGATTTACAAAGCAATAAAAGGTGCTGAATTATACGGAATTCCATGAAAAATTACTAACGTATTTGGAATTTAAAATAGTAAAAGTTTTAAACATTTATTAACATAAATATTGCATGTCTCGAGTCATGTATGTATGTTTCAGTTGAAAACAAATCAAAAAAATATTTTTGTCCAACATTTCGACAGTACAAATGTCATCATCAGGGTCTCAAATGGTATAAGCGAATTAAATGATTAATTTAATTTTACTATTCTAAATATTTGACCGAGTGGGAATACTGACAATTCCGCATAAATTAATCCTTTTTTATGTCTGTGGAATTTCATAAATCAGAATTTTGATTTCAACATTCGTTACTTTTGATCGCGAAACAATATTGACAATCAAATGACGGAAATTTGTTCTTGGCGTCCCATGATCGAAATTCCGTTCGTATCTTCGTATGTGTGAGGAAATCGTTATCACGGATGGACCGAAATCCAACCATTTGTCGATTGTCGCTCATGGTATGCCTACTTTCATGGCTGTATCTCCTGAAATCCCGCGCTTACACGAGAAACTCATCTCGAGGGCGTTTCCGAAACCGCTTTTCTGATCGAAAGGCCTTAAACCTCCGGCTCTAGGATGGCATCGAAACCTCGTTCCTAGGACTTAACGTTATCTCCTCACCTATCCGCATTACCATAACATGGGATTCCAGGGTTTTCGCGTTCGTACATCCTTTCAGATCCGTGTAACTTTATACGTCAATGTCGCCACGATCCGATGGAAAAATACCTTGAGATATTTCTTTATTTGTCTTTAGTGACCACTCATGCTTATAGGCTTTTTAACGACTAATTGACTTTGAATTTGATGACAAGCCTGATTAACTTGGAAATAGTGAACCCTGGTTGGTATGGAAAAATGTGTTCATTAAATGATTAATCTCACACTCTAAAATGTCACTAATGAAAGATCGTTTTTCGAAATCTAAAGTGATTTTCAATAAAAAAACCCATTCGGAACTTCTCTTAAACTTAGTCATGATGTAGCGTAGATACTTTAAGTTTCTCTATTGAATACTCACCGTTTGGTGGCGCACATGTAGTATCCAGGGTCATATACAACCGTTCGCGCAAGTAGTCAAACACGAATAATTTCATATATAGGTAATATGTATTCGTTGTACAGAACGGATGCAGATGTATTGATAAATGTCTGACTGCGTAAATCAATAATAATTATTCAAATTACTATTTTGAATTATTTGCCTCATTATTAAGTGTATCAAGGTACAACACCGAAATCTTACGTTGAAAAATATTGTCCAAATAACAAAAATTACACTAACTACCAAAACAAACTTTACGAAGTCCCCGCTATAAAGTTTGCACCAATATTTAGATAAATTTTCGTTAACAAGCTGTTAGACATCAAACATCACCGAAGCGCATAATCATCTTCGCGAAACGAGCATCTTAGACCGACAAATGTAAACAAACTTGGTTTCGCTAAAACGTGTAAATTAGCAACGAGGCACCATTTTCGCATGTGAGTTCGACGTGTGCAGTAGAGAGTCGTCCTTTCTCAACATCAATAGAGAAGCTAGTGAATGGCTGAAAAAGGCGAAAAAGAACCTGAAACGGATAAAAAATGAAAAGGAAGTTACAGAAGAGCCCGCGGCCACGATCAGCCGAACTGCTCCACCTACTCGTGCCGTGAATGTCTAGACGAGTAGGTTGAGTGCAGTTACACGGTATACACCTATATTCACGTAGGAAGAATACCTGTGTACTTAAAGTCTATTTACGTAGTCTACTCGATTACCGTTTCTCTAATCTTTATCAATGCACCTGAATAGACTAAATCCTCCTTTCAAATTGCAGATTAAAAAAAAACCAAGTACTGCAGCGTAGTCTGAAGTACACGTTCAGCTACTAAACGGAGCATGCCTTGCACCAATGCAGTTATGCACTAAAATTACACAGGACTGCAAAATTTCAATCAAGTCGATTACAAAATAAAGGGATTTGACCGTGGTAGAAATTTGACCGTTTTTGTGGTACACTGTCCCTTTCATCTATACCGTTAACATGGTAAATAAGAATATTATATACAAGAATTGTAAAAAAATGTTTTCATTTCTATCAGGGGATTCTTGTAGATTTTTTTACGCAGAATCCGAGTCTAGAATGGCCCATCACGTCATGAATTTTTGTACGTTAGGTTAAATTGACCAAAAACTCATTTTGGCCATACATATATCATTATATTGAAATCAGGTTTCATATTCTCAGTTTAAAAATAGTCAAAACTGATCAGATTTGCTAAAGAGTCAATAAAAATGGAATATTCACTTATAATGCGGGACTTTTTACTCAGCGACGGAGTAAAAATAGGACACATAAGGGTATTTGGCACTTTTTAAAAATGCAAATGCAAATGTGATTTGTCGAATGACAAGTATATATTACTCTCTCCCATAGGAAATTTTCTCTAAAAGAATAATACATAATACCTTCATAATTGTAAGATTTACTCGAACGTTTGGTAATTTTTGCCAGATATTCAGCAAATAAGACTTTGCATAACTGTATAATTTACTCGACCGTTTGGTAATTTTAAACCTAAATTCAAATATAAAATTAATTCAAAATAAGAGACATAGAACACATTCATTAAACACAAAATGCCATAGCATGATACACACGCGCAGATATATCTATACAAGTAACATACATAGTATCGTAAAATTTGGAAATTGTGTTTATACAACATGCGACCGTTTTCTGTCGTTTGCGCAAAACTCGCCATATGTTATTGTTCCTGTGATACAATCCCCGCGAAAAATTGAAATCAATTTCTAATCAAGATCTTTTTTAGCGTTCAGGTGCTGTGGGGTGGAAAAAGAAAAATGTTGCTGTTTTCTTAGTTTCTTGAGGCTCGCCCCGTTTCCCATATGAATCGGCCAATATTACCAAACGGTTGAGAAAAATATCCTTAAGAAAAAATAAGTTTTCTTTCTTGTTGTACATATTTCGCATAGTTTATAGTACTAATTCATGAAAAGAACGGAACTTCTACATTTCGACGAATGGTTGCTTCCTATTAAGATTAAATTATATAGTAATTTTATACAGTATATTTTATACAGTATACAGTATATAATTTATACACAAAATAGTTACGTCATCTCTATCTGTCAAACAGGTACAAGTCCCTCTAATTTAATAAAAGTGCTATTATTTCTTCTGGTGTTCTGTTTAAGAAATTTACTGTCAGTATCAAATGTGTTATCTGACATTATTAAGCTTACACGTTGTTACACCATTATAAAAGATTACGACCATGTGATATTACTCCTACAAGATACCAAATACCTCGCGCATCATGAATTCGATTTCAGAAAACAAGTAAAAATGAACCAAATTACAAAAATCGTGTATACATTCTAGACAACAGAAATTAGCGGATCGCGGAATCGAATGTTGTAAAGTCGGGTCAATAATTTTGTTTCCAATCCTAAATTGCAGGCAATTACTCATTGGAATAAATCATATACACTAGACTGGTATAAAAATGTTATATCTGATTATTATCTGAACATTATTTATATACAATGTTAAGCATCAATATAAATATACTGGAAGGCTGCAGAAGACTTTCCGTAGTTTATACATTTTCAAGTCAGCGTAGTATTTTATTCAGCTCTCTCACAATTGTTTTCGTTTTCGTAAATTAATCTGAAACATTATTCTCCTTTGTAGTAAGACAACAAAGAATTGCAGAGAAGCCAAAATCAATTATGAAAATACACAAGAAAAGAGACAAAAATGCAAATAAACTTGTAATTGGACAAAACATTTGTTGCATTACTTTGAAATTTTTAATATTAAATAAAATTGATTAAAACATAGGTATAATTTAGGAATATTTGATGGTAGACAAAAAAATTACAAAGATATTAGATACCAGAAACGGAAACAAAAAAACGAGGAATATAGTTGAATTTTCACGGTAAAAAAACGAATCCGATTTTTATTAACAGCAGATTTAATTATAATCCATTTGGTGTCACTGTGATTGAAAAGTGAACGAAGCAGATCTAAACAGATGTGTTTTTGAAAAATGTAATAATAAAAATAAGTTATACTATGATAAAAATAACACTGCAGATAAATATAGCTAAATATTCACCTTAACTAGGTCTTGAAATTTAAAATTAGCGCAATATTGAATATTTTTTACCAGATATTCTTGAAATTCAGTATTGATCAAGAAGTGATAGGCTTTTCTTCCAATATGAGACAATTTTAAATCTCTTTGAAAATCCAACTTTATTAAAAAAAACAGATCTGATTGACGGAATTTAATCGAATTTTTATCAAATCCATTTTTTTTTACTTGGTAAACCATTTACAAATACGTCTTTGCACAAAGGAAATCGATATAAATATATATATTATTCTTATGAAGACCATAATATTTTTTCAGTAAAGAATTAAATTTTGCATTAAATATCAAAAGTATAAAAGTATCTACTTGACATTATTTGTGTATTTTTTAGAAAACTAGCCATCTTAGTATAAAAGACTAAATGTTCTTATTCTTATCAAAAATAGACATTTTTTAATTTAACTTGAATAAGTATACCTAAGGTTTTATAAGGAGTGTACAACCAAAAATTATTAATAAATATTTAATATGTAAATCTACTATGCAGGAAACAGATTAATATCAAATGGTTCATGTTACTAAGGAGGCTTCTTTTTGTATTGTTTAACCTCGATTACATTTTATGTAGCAATAGCGAATAATGGTTTCATTATTTCAATTATTTACATACGTATATTATATTATTTTTTAACGTATTAACCAAAAACAATTCGACAATCGAATAATCTCATACATGTAAAGGATTATATTTAATTATCAACATTTAAAAAATCTAGCAACATCCAACAGTGTTTCTAATACTATCATGAAATAAATGTAAAACGGAAAATTCAATCAAGGGCTGGAAAATATTTATAAGGAAAATTTTCATGTGTTATTACAAATTATACTTAGTGTTTCTGGTATATAAAGCAATGATTAAAATATCACAGAAGTGTTTATACGCTATACGCGTGAAAGCCTTTCTATTTTCCTTATTGAGCTGAGATGAGTATCCTTGTCGAAGAAATTGAAAAATAATAATAGTTGTTTTAACAACTGCAATGAGGAAATTGATACATGTATTATCTCGAGTGTATTCGTCAGTCCTCTTTTTTTATAAGATCCACTATTTCTGATTTAAGTGATGTCAGAACCAATTTTTGTTGTTGTCCTGTGTTATTTATGGACAATATAAAACACCAATTTGGTCAAAATTCCTTAGAAATGGAGCATATAGATATCATATAGATATGTATAAGGTACATATGACATTAGTTTTAGAATAATAAATATTTTTTGTGTTAATCAATTCCGACCATATCAGTGATTAAAATTTTAATAAAGTATTAAACCGATTTGTTTACACATTTCCTTTAAAAGATGTTTGGAATGAAAACTAGAAGTGTAAATGTAGATGCATATATCAGAAATCAATTTCGGTCGCAATTACGTGATAAAATGCATCTGCTAAAATGTGAAAATAGATATGAAATCGAATGGAATTAGTGATAGTTAATGTACGATGGATACTGCAGTTGACTGGACAAAATACAGAATCATCAATGGAACTAAATTTATTATACGTCGATAATAGAGCATCGATTTTAGGACAGTATAAAATATAAAATGTAATTTTATTAACAGCGTACTAAAAGAGAAATTAGGTTATTTTAATAATAGGTCTAGTACATCAAAGTGAAAGGTTAATTAAAGTGAGCAAATACACCATCGCCGTTATTCAAAATGTAACTTAATAAAAAAATACTATATTTTGTGGATATAAAATTATTGAAACCCACAATATTGGTAGAGACAAATGAAATATGCAGGAAATTGATATTACAATGCGGTGTACATGCTGGTATTTCACGTATTCCGTGTTTCATTCCGACCATTATATATCTCGCTTAATGGCGTCAGGAAATTAATTACGACAATGAATTATTGAGCCATTTTGTTTTCAGGCCGTCGCGCATTTTTATGAATGTGAAGAGTGTCTCTTTCGATCCCTATCAGTGATTTACACAAATTTCAGAAAAACGTTAAGATCGAAAATATTTTTAGATTCGTGACACGTCGATCAGTTATCTCCAGAAATATCGGGGCGATGTGGCGACTAAAGTGGAGGCGATATAAATCGTCGTAATAAAACTTTGTAGCCTTTAAAGATTCATAAATATTTACGTAATCACTTTTATAGTGTTCATTACAATTTTACTTGACGTTATTGCTGCTGCTTTAGTATTATCTCGGTCATTTATTGTATGTTCTGTCGGTATTAATTATTTCAGAATCGTACGTCGAATAATAACATCAAATGGTATCGATGAGAACTAAGCATTAATCGGGTATCAGATAATTCGAATATTAAATTACTTCCATTCATAAATAAGCAATTTCCGTTTAAACTCTTTCTAAATAATTATAATATAAAGAACTTTCTCACAATTGGAGTAACGTATTTATAGGAAACTAACCTTTTTACTACAGAAAAATGTCTGAATAAATAATAATTATATTTGATTGTTTTTTATTTTTTGTTTCTTCAAAAAGGTTTAAAAATTTATTGAATTCTTAAGAAGGAATCGGTATTCAGCTCTGACAGTGGGGAGTCAAAGAAATTAAGAGGTGTTCAGCTTTATTCATTTACTTATTTAGGATTGGATGGATATTTAAACAAATATCTTTATTACCAATACTAATTAAAAACTTTTAGTAACTTCGACAAAATTGTTTTCAGTACAAAATGAGGTAAACCTGTCACAAATTCCAAAGGCAAATTATTGCAACATTCAATTTCGATGGGAATGTATACATTCTCAAGTAACATTTTCAACTGGGTTCTGGCCGGAATCTGACTGGATTTGTTACGCTTCTTAGGCTTGGGCCTGGTTGTTTTTGAGATACTAACCTGGCTATGGTCGGAACCCGACTAGGTTGCCCTAGTTGCATTCGGAATAATGGGTCATGTTAGCCAGGCAGAATCTGGTTTCTATTCGAGCCATGTCCATTTAATTCTCTAATCTGGTTAACCAGGCTGGATCCCATCTGAAACCCAGTTTCAAATCGGGCGAATCCTACAACGGTTCAAATTGGTTTCTGATTATATTGTATATTTTGTACCCACTTGTTTTTCAACAATAATTTAATTCGGAATTGAATGAGAAATATCTAAAACAAATGATCTTAATTTGTTGACATCCATAGATCACATCCATAGATTAAATCAAGGTATTACTCATCGCTACCGTAATAATTAATATATAAAAAGAACCAAATTTCATCCAGATCATTGTTGATCATTACACCTCCTGAAGAGGGAACCATACAGGTTCGATACGTCTAGTTTTTTTTGTTAATTACAAGCCTTCAGTTTTTATTTATTTATTGACAGAATTCCAACCTGTAATTATTTATTACTATCCTTTTTATTTAAAGGATTATAGAAATCAAGCGCAAATTATGAATATTCTCGTCTGAACACTACAAAGCCTTCCTACCAGACATATGGTCTGGCAAAAAATGACAAAACAAAATCCTTAATGTAATTAACTTCATAAAAAAGTGTGATGTGTATCGTCTCATTTTCAGCAGACACATCATCATCATACCCTCAACAAAAGTCGCAAAAAAATCAGTATGCAGCACACGAGGCCGTGTATCTCGCTATTTGGCCTATGCCACGCGCGGTTCCGTGAAAGCCAGAACAGGATCTTGACTCATGCAAACGTATATCTCTTGACCCCGTGCACAAAAGTTGAGAATATTTTTTTTTCTCTATTATGTTCTGGTGTAGAGGGCCTACGGGATGAAATATCGCGTTGATTTATCGCGCCATCGTGGCTAATTCGCCCCGCTTCGCAGCCAGGCTTACGCGCGCTACATTAATTATTAGGCTCGTTTATCCGCCCACCGAATCCTTCTGAAATTCATAAAGACTTTCAGATTCTCTATTTTTCTAATAAATCAAATAGTTTACCTCTATGAATATTATAATGTGCGCTTTTTCGATCATGTGCATAAAAAGATCTATAATGAACTGGTCGATAATTGATGGCCGGCCGTCGAGATATGAACACGTTTGACATAATTGTTGCCGGAGTCGTTAATTTATTGCGAAATGCCTAATAATACATTTTTGTGAGGATTTTAGGGTCTGACAATACGAAGTGCGAGTTCTTTGTAGGTAGGAATTTTAATTTTCGCAATCTAAGCAATAAACAGTGTTTATTAATGAATTATATGAATGTTATGTTAAGCTTCCCTTCTGGATTTCAAGAGTTAATACATTTAGTAGATTTCTTTTTGCAAATATATACACTATCCGTTTTATTACTTATATTATAATTAGTACTTTATGGTTTGAAATATAAAAATGGCTTTCAACAACAATTTAAAAAGTTATATTTAAGCTTTTTATGTCTTTAATTTCTTATACAATCTTCGAGGATGTCTTAGATGCACCTATATGCCAGAGTGATTTTGTCAAACTTTAAATTAAAATTTCCACCAGTTCGAATCACACTTTACTAACAAGTAACGCACTATGTAAATGCCAGACACTAATTCTTCTGGAAGTTGAATTTCAATGCATTTTCATGCGTACCAAGTAAAATTTGTTTACTGAAATTTGTCAGAGATGCTGAAGTTACTGTGATAAATGTCGAAAGCTTTAATCTAACCAAGAATACCATAAATACAGAAAACAATTATTATTTAATGTGAATTGACCCATGAACGCTGGGAAGGACACATTTCCTACTTCAATTTCAATGAAGTATTTCATATGAAAATTAAAGTTCAAACCAATTGAAATGTATGTGTCTTGTTATTTTCGAGACCGGTCATTTCATTGGAATTGTTAAAACTGAACAATTTTAATTACAAAATTAAATATAAACAACAACTGCAAACTAGACTAAAAAAGATTTTCTCTAAAGTTTATATTTTTTTACAATTATCAATCATTTCTAGATTTCAAGAATAATAATTTCTTTTGTCGACAACTATAGACTTCCTTAGAACAAAATTATCTTAGAATTTATCAAAGAATACACTAAAATTTGTTGAGATTTTTTAAATGAAAATTTTGTTTCTCCAAAAATGTAAAAAATAAAAAATGATATCAATATATTCAGAAGAAATTTGGGCTTATTCTTTCATGCATTTTAAGAAATATTTATTCGTAGAAAATGTTGTATAAAGTTTATAGTTTTCCTGAACAAAATTTGTCAACTTTTAAAAAGAAATGACATCGCCATTTTGTAATCACGATGTTATTTTGTTAATATTTTAAAAATATATCTTAAAACTACAACTATTTTCTTCACCTTTAGTGAAGGAATTTTGTGACCGAAAATACTCTTTCCATGAGAAAAGAATGTTTTATTCAAAAGTATAACCGATTTTTTGCGCTTTTTTTACATTCAACCCGCTATATTTAATTTTCTATTTAAAATAGGGCAATTTTGATTATTGTTCTACATTTTAATATTGCCATTGATTAGAGCAACCTTGAAAATAGTACGATACATACCTTTCAATTTTGTTGATGTTTTCATAAAAAATACTTAATTTAAATTGAAGTACAAAAAGTGACCTTCCAAGTGTTAATGGGTTAAACGCAATTTTAGTAGTATTGATAATTCAATAAATAGGTACACAAGTACATAAACCGCATTAATTATATGAAAATTCGTCAAAATGAGATTGCGATGTGTCATAGTAGAAATTAAGTTTGAATCCGACAAAGTTATAAAGATACAATCAAAATACCGATCCCAGGCTTTACATAGAAATAATTCCATTCTGCTTTATTGTTGTAACGAATAATAAAATTAAAAAAAAAAAACAATTTTAAATAAACTGCTTATGGTTCAAGATTTTATTCGTTCGTTCGAGTTATGTAATGTTACATTCCATCCAATCAGTTGTAAATTAATTTCAGGTCTTCGCCCTCTTGACCCCAAGTTTGATTTGCTCATGTGACTGAATGTTCGGCTCTTCGCCTTTGATGAATGCAGATACTTTGCCCAGATCCAACTTATTGTATGCCAAATTTTTCCCTATTATGGATATAACAAACTGTAATGTCTTGTAAGTAAGGTTTTTACTGTTTCCAACAGTATTGGCCAATTAACCTTCTATAAACGCTTGATCCTTGTATTAATCATCAATATTTTGAGTAGGATGTTAATGAACATAATGTGAGGGTCATTTACGAAGGTGCTGATGTAGTATAATGATGATAATAGCACAAGGTCATGGCATATTTAACATCAAATAAAGACAGGACCGAAGTCCACATTTGCTAACGAATTATAAATAATTATGTTGTTTATTGCTGATTACTGCAGACTTATTCCTAATAAATAAAATTAAAAAACTGTTTTCAGTAATTTAGAACATTAACCGATATTAACTTTCTTAAATCTAAAATAACCACTTTTTATAACTATGAATAAGTGAAGAATGATTGGCTGAAATAAAAATAAAACCCTGAATTTCTATTCTTTAGTAGCGTTTCCAAAATCATATTCATATTGAATTATTCAAATATCGCGAAACTGCAATTATTCTATTGTACACAATAACGAAAGAAAATACCTGACGCACTAGCGAGAAAATATACATCTTTCCTCTTTATTTTCCATGTCATATACGAGTGATGAATATACGCCGGACGGAAATTGGACAAAAAGGATAACAAAGCAGTTTGAACGTAAATGCTCTCTATTTCTCACTGAAAATGATAAATTAATTGAAAATTTTATACAATGAATTTCGAAACGAAATTGCTGAAGATTTCTATACACAGAATTTAAAAAACCAAAGACAACACCGAACACAAAGTCATGGGTCTAACGGAGTACTGATAAGTGTGTTTTGTAATTCGGAGTGCGCATTAAAGTCCATGACTGTCGCAAAACTTTGATCTTTACGAATTACTTTTATTTTCAAAACTTCATTGTGACCTGGGAGTCAACAGTTAATTATTTATGAGGTTTGAGAGGTAAGCTCCTTTCGGATGGCGTTGGTTTAAGTTCGAACTGATTTCGCATTCCAATTTATGCCGAATGGTACGAGGAGAAACTCCAGTCTCGCAATCTTGGCAATATCCTGATGCTCTTTACGCTTTCTTAGTATTTTGAATAAGCTTTCGAAATTTGAAGAAAAATTCTTAGTAACATAGTCTAATTAGCATTCACTGTTAACATTTACGTTGGAAGAGTAAAATAATTTCAAATTACATCTATGTTAAGCAATTTTCTAGTCTTTTTGAACAAGTTGATCAAATCTTACTTCAGACTTTCCAATTCTATTTCATTTTTATTCTATTTTAAGATTACACTACGTATCCGAAAGTATCAGTAATTAAGTTTATGTGATCGAAATTTAAATATAATCGCTAACATTTATTTCGATGCGTATTCCACATTTGGCTTATCATTTGGTATTAATATTTAGTAACGTATATTGTTACTAAATTGTTATGTTTGGTATAGGAAAAAAGAATTTGTGAACCCTCGATTTGCGGGCATAAAATCGCATTTTACGCCCGTAAAAGCGCAAGAGCGCCTTTATCTCTCAAAGCTTCTGTAAGAAAAACAGTCTCAGTATACAGAACAGGACAGTGAATATATTATATTTTGATCTAATGATTTGAATAAATATTAATAAGTTCCAAATGCAGAAATATTGATTTTTAAATGTTTCATACCGTTACATTTTTGCCATTTATTATTTCTAATTATTTATTTTAACTGGCCGATTAATGTCGGTTTTGACAGTTTTCTAATTCAAGTTTTAATTTTTAAAAGTTCTTTTTTCATTCTTATAAAACATTCAAACTAATACCAGATAATCCTAGTGATAAATTTTCCACTTTTTATTTTTATTTACAAAAATTTTGGAATTTTTTAGATTTTTTAAGCGATATTGCGAGAAATTTTTTATTTAATTTTTTTAAAAATCTTTCAAACATTTACGAAAAATTCTGAAAAAATATTGGGACATTCTTTGATAAATTCTAAGCATTTTTTGTTTTTTATAATTTTTTTCCGAAAGTTCATTGTTTGCGAACAATATCATAAACTTTTAATATTTGAAATTCCTTTCCTCGAAAACTATCCAACTTTGGTTTAATTGTAAACAACAAAAAATGATAGAATTTTGCATATACCAACAATTTTTCATAATTTTTCGTAAATATTTTAATTTTTTTTTAAATTGTAATAACAAATTTAAAATTATCATTTACGCAATCTCGAATAACGTCAGTATATTCCGTGAATTCTAAGAATATTTTGTTCTTGGTCGTTGTTCAGCCCATATTTTTTAAGTTAAATCGTCCAGGAATTTTTCAAAGAATTTTTGAATGGAATCGCCATTTTCAGGTTGTTAAAGTAAAGTTGGCTGTAAATGCAAAACAGAATTACAAATTCAAATATTTTCTTCACTTTTCTTCACAGTTTGAATAGGATACCAATATTTTGATAATTGGAAATATTTTCTAATTTTTTTCAAATTTTGACGTCAGAATCTTGAAGAGCGATGTCGAAAATAGCAGGATACGTCCTTTCAATTTTCACAACTTTTGATGCAAAATATTTGATTGAAATTGAAGCGACAAAAATGTAATTTCCGGAGTTAAAAAGACTTAAAAAAAGACAAATTTTGGAAATTCATAAATTCTACTACAAAATATGTCCAAATAATGGAAAATGATCGATTATAATTTTATGGAATTGAAAATATATAAATTTTGAAACATCAGGATAATAATCGTTAGCAATCAAGTTTAATAGATTTCGATATAGTTGTTTATTTTGAAACGTGCGCCCGCTTGATTATCTGTATACGTTTGCTAAATTGTGGCATAAATGTAAAAATGATCAAATATTTCGAGCGGCAAGTAATAGAAAAAGGATACAAAAATCAATACCATGCATGAATTTGTCAAATATTTAATTCGTTATTGTAATAAATTTTCAATTAACTGTTCTCTAAATACAAAACATAAGTGCATTTCATGATTTCTAAGGAGAAAAAGAAATTACACTTTATGGAAATAACAATATTAATAAATAAGTAATTAAATTTGCAAATCAACTATACAACTATTTTTCCCGAAGCGTAACAAGCAAAATAGTCATGGTTAAGTGGATAAAATCGTAGAAAATGCAGTTTAGGAACATGAATTAAGGATTTTAAATATTTAATGAGCAGAAATACTCTGCGAAGTGAAAGATTACAAATTATTACTATTACACGGTGTTTTTATGTAGAAGTTATATATAATAAAAATATTAATAAGGGTTCGGCTTTGTCCTACAAAGTTGGTTGCTGTTGATTTTCCTCGACGTTTCGAACGACAGTAACCTCTTGAAAATGAACGCAAGTCGTTCGAAACGTCGAGGAAAATCAACAGCAACCAACTTTGTAGGACAAAGCCGAACCCTTATTAATATTTTTATTACAAATTATTATTTTTAACAACTCCCACAACTTTGATCGATTCTTGTTCCTCGTCTCCTAACGTTAACTTTCCCAAACCTTTCTCTTTCTTACACTGCGCTATAAATTTGAACCATCTGGATTCCCAAAAACGTTATCCACTGCACTGCGCCTAAAACTTTCACCATGATTAATGAACAAACCACCGCTATTTATTAGACAATATTAACATATACGAATAAAACGAAGGAAGTTTCGTCGTTGTGCAATATTTCCTAGGTTCTCTCTAAGAGTTCCTTGCAAACTGGTGGTCCAAGATCGATGGATTTTTCACGCGAAAAAGCCACGTAGGTCGTATTAAAAATTCCTTCTGTGATTTATTCCTGAAACATACGTGTCGCAAGGTGCGAATAGTCACAGATAGTCCATTGCTCGGCGTTTGCTTATATTTATAAGGCATTGCGGGTGGTCATGAATAATCCCGGTGCCCACTCGAGTGGCTCCGTGGATCTGGTAACCCCGTCGCACTTGGGACAAGGATGATCCGACGTCTGGCTCGAAGCCAGCAACACTCCAACCGGGTAGAACGTGCCCCGTGGAAGCTACGGGATATATCGCCGCACTTGTACTCCAGCTTCCAACTAGGTGTGCGTGAGACTACGTGTGGGAATATGATCTTGTTGTGTCTACTTCCGTTGATGTTCGATAACTCGCTGAAGCGTTGTCCGGAATAATTTACAGCACCAAGTCTGGCTTTTCGTTGCTTACAGCTGCCAATACACGCTTTTTATCCGATCTCGCGAGTACGGCCGTTACTTTTAGTTTTAACGACAATAATCCCCCAGGGTCATTGATAATGCGAATGGCGAGCTTCGCCCTTTAACCCATTCATCCTGAATCTGAAATCTGTCCGTCACCCGTGTAATCCACTGAATTATATCATTTTTAATTCTGACATCCGACGAAGAGCGATAAATTATTATTCTCCTGAACTGTTGGCCATGAATCTATGACTAGCATTTGAAACTTGGTCGTTTGTTATCATATATGACGTGTCAGATCCATTCAAGGTTTGAGTAAATCTAGAGATTACATGCAGAAAGAAATGGTCTTTGGAATCTAGAAGAAAAGAATACAAGATGTGCATGAATATGAAGTTTCTTGGGTATATAAATTAGGGTCCAAAAATTAACGCAGATAAGCGCATAATGATGTACATTTGCCTTTCTTGTGCAACTGCATCATGATTGAATAATATTGTACAATTGAGAAACATCACGCTCTTGATGGAAACAAAAAAATCCTTAACCATCATATTATCTCACAAACAGCACAATCCGTCCCTGGATGACCTGGGGAGCTCCTGAGGACATCCTGGGATGGTCTTGTGCTGTTTGGGCTTTCATATGGACTATAATAATGTCCTAAATAAGTAGACTGGAAAAAATTGTTTGTTATGAATCGCTAAACTGTATATTTAACTTTGATGCAACATGTTTTAACCAGCATTATGGCCTTGACAGTTTGTTTGAAGTATTAGGTAATTTTTAGATAAAACATTTGTACTTTATTCTGGTGTTCTCTGTTTTCCTTTGTCCATGTGACTACTAAAACATTGCTTGTGATAAAACATTTTAGTACTCGGAAATAATGCATTGTTCGATTATTTTCACTTTAGAGAGAAATTCCCGGCATGGAAAGAGGTTAGGTCACTCGTGAACCAGTTTATTCACTTGCATAAGGAAAGAAATGCAAACCCTACATAATAAAATATGCTGATGAACTTAATTCAAACAATGTATTGATCGAGCCATACGAAAAGAACGAAATAGGTCGAATCAGCAATTCAAACGAACCGTTATCGAAGGATAAATTAGAAAATAGATTTTTCAAAAATCCTTTTTATAAACCAAATCCAGTCGAGATATCGTATCAGCCATCACCGCTCGATCGCATGAAAATCCGAAAAATCCTATTTCCTTGCCGGGAAAAATCTGAGTAGACCTCGTGGCTACGGTGGCTAAAAAAGCTCGACGTAATCGTGGGCGGTTCGAATCGAGCACGTCGTAAATCCAGCAAATCCTGAACAAACGCGCGGGATTAACGCCGCGTCCTTTGCCGCTTAAATATAATCTCTTCTCCGTGCGCGCCAGCGAAACTCATCGGAAATAAAAAAAGAGCCTTCGTCAAGTCTGTGGATCGTGGTCGTTATGTGGGTGCTGGATGAATTCATCGATAAACGCGAATTCGCTATCGAGAAAGAGAATGGAGCGCGAATGAAATCCGGTGCAGCCTCCGGTTGGAATTATCATTTTATTGGAAATTCGGGAAAGAAACCGGAGGCTTGGTACGATTACCACTCAGGAAACATTCGTGCCGAATGGCTATTTTATTGATAACAAATAAATTACTTAGATCAATTTCATTTTTGACAATAGTTTTTAATTTCTTGATTTTTGTATGTTTACGAATTTCAATATGACGAGTATACGAGGTTAATTTGCCAAATTATGAAGAGAATTTTGAAAATCATGTCACAGCTTCAATTTATGGGCACGAAAGAGAAGCACTTGCTAATGTCAATATTAATCTGGAAGTTGGCCACATCATTTTTTTCATGAAACGAAACACCTAAAAATCGTACATAATATATTTCGTCCGAAAGTGTCTAACTTATGAACATCCTATTATTATCTATTTTCCGCGAAAAAAATTGGTGAACCATATACTACACATTTCCTCGAAGCCGGTCTACTGATTTATGCAATTTAGAAAAAGGAAAAACAACTTCCAACCCCCGATAGTTTGATTTGTAGAAAACATCTCTATACTTTTTAGAACATTTCCTTAAGGTCACGAGTGTATTTTTTCAAAATTTTCAATTTTCAAAAGCATAGTTTTCGGGTACTGCAAGTATGCAGAATTACTGCATAAATAATTGAAATCAATTTTTTTTTGTTAAACCCCGTGTTTTTTCGACCTTGCGGGCACGATTTTAGGGGAACCACAAATTGTAAGAGATTGTTCAGAATGTGTACAATTTCATCCCGAAATAGGATTATAATTTTTTGTGTATTTTTTTAATCCATCGTCAGCGGTAAATACGGGGCGAAAAAATTAAAGTCTTCCATTTTCTTGTTTCAATGATCGAAAATTTAATCTGAGTTCCCGCTAAGACCATTAACGTATATTTTAATGAATATTTTTGGATTTTTGTATCGCCGCATATGCGTCAAAGGATTTTATTAGTACATTGTGCAACTAGGGAACAAAATAGGTTTTTGCCGTCAGGTCGATCTTGATGCACTAGCGAAGCGAGGTCGGCAATTTGCATGAGTCTGCAAATATCTGTTCTTCCTTTACTGCACATATTATTTTCTCATACTCTGAGAGTCAAATGCTACTTTGCTCCCTATATGGCGGGAGTAATGTAGCACTTTCTCAACCTGGCGAGCAAAATAAATCATTGGGGAATTAACTTACGACACTCTGAGCTGCGCTCGGGCGTCAAACTCGCTCTTGTCGGAAATCTCCTATTTTTCTCCCTAGTTGCACAATGTACTATTCTCATACAGCGTGCCATTTTGCTTTAGAGTCATAGGGAGAAAAATATTACTTTGCGCTCAGATTGTAAGAAACTTCATCTGCCTCTGAAGTAAATTATTTTGGAACCTAGTAAGAAGAAATATTTTTATATACATAAATATGTGAATAATAATGTGTAAAAAGTGTGATTAGATTTAATAAATTTTACAATTAACAAACAATACTGAAAATATGTCAAGAAGAACCTAAAGTGTCATTCAAAGTGCCACTTTTAATGTAAAATTAACCTCGAAAATCAGTAAAATAAACGAGAATAGATCGGTCGAGGTCCAATGTAAAATCTGTATTATTTGAATACATTATTGTTTCATCTATATAAAACCACTGAGAAGGATGCTAATTTCCAAGTCACTAAGGCTGGAACGTGCACAGATAACAAATTTTTTGCTCAGTAGACAATGGTTAAAAATAATGTGTATTTGTACATGTGGCTTGTTCTACGGGGGTTTAAGGGATCCATATAGCATGGACCAATTCCAAAAAACCAATCAGATCTAAGTTAAACCATGACGAACATAAAAAGAACAAACTAAACATAAAATCGGAGTTACGGCGTCATTTTGGAATAAACGTCGCATTATATCGATCTCCGATGCAATGTACATAATTTCAGACCTAATTTACTTCTGTCAATCATAAATAGACATTTTTGTATCTCATAACCTGTCGACATCAGAACGTCGATTCGAGGATCCTCTGAAATGATCGGCAACTCCTTATCTCAAAACTAACTTACTTCGGAGGGAGCTAACAAAACCCCTTAAGATAATTTAAATTGAAACATATTTAATTACCTACATTTTCTTCATTACCGCCATTAAAATATTCATACTGTTCATTAATATAAAATTAATTTAGTATATTGCTTCCAGATGTATTATATCTTAAAACATAATTCCTCTCTTTTTAGAAATAGCGCTATCACCACGAAAGTAATACAGTATTTTAACATTTGGTTTAATTTTAAGGGAACAAATTATCTGTTGAATTAATACGAGAATATACAACTTAAACTAAAATTAAAAGCAGAATATGAATATTCATCTATTTTTTACATAATCTATACACTTTTCGATGGTGGAAGAATAATGTCTCAAGTTTAGAAAGCAATTTTTTCGGTTTGCTTTCAAAAAGGTGTGTAAAAACTACATTTTTCGGTACTTATAAAAATCAAGGGTGGACATTGCTTTCTTGTTGAGTATAACTTTAGTAATCTGATAGGAATCAAAGTATTACTTTTAGTATTAAAGGGGTAAAATAAAGTTTTCCGCCCTTAATGCGAACAATATTTTTCGTCCTAGTGGGTGTAAAATTCGAATTTCAGCTCTGAATTTTAAACTGGAATAAGTGGGAAATACTTACCTCAACCATGTAATTTTGGAGGGCCTAAAATGCGATTTGGCGCCCGCAAATCAGATTTTACGAACGGAAGGGCGTAAAATAATATTATGTTGTTTAAAGTTGATGATCTTAATAACGCTGCTGAATTATACGAGATTTATGCCGTTTAAGAAAAAAAAACTATGAATTATTGAATAATTCGAAGATACAAAACTTGTTTTTTACTATTCTTAACTATTCACAAGTTGCATTGCTTATTTTTTGCTTTATTACCAAATAATTTTAGTCACTGAGAAAAGAGTCTTTTATAGGTAGGTACTATCCTTTTTTTTCTTAAAACTTCTTATAGCTTTCTTAAATGAAATATTATAGCTACTAAACTTTTTTGTATTAGTAAATAAAATACTCATATTTTTAATTGTATTTATTCAGGGTCAAAAAAAATTCTATTAAATGATTCTAACATATAACTTATAGGTTTATTTATTTTGTAGGTTATGTACATGACGATGAGGCGACTTTGTGATGAAGAGACTGATGGACAAGTTAGCCAAGTAACAAATTCTAACCCACATATAAAGAAACTGTGACCATTTTTAACGATTTAAACATAGCTCGCTCAAACATATAGTAGGTATACTTTCTAGTAAACTTTTCGACCTTTCATCCATGTTCCTCATATAAATAATTGCACTCAATTATTGTCACATATTATTAGTATATAGGATAAATATAGAATTCACTAATTTCTTTAGATTAACTACCTTTAAGGTTATAGTTAATAGCTCGTTGTTATCATCGATAATTGAAACAATGCAGATTATTCATGAAACATTTATCGCAAAGTAATCAACGCTAGTCAAATCCGACTACAGTACATAATTGATAGTTCAAACCGTGTAAGCATGGATAAGTGTAGCAAATAGGTTCCCTATTATTCATGTTATAAACACCACTAGATATCGCTAATAGATTTCAGTTTATCGAACAATTCTACAACAAGTGATTGGTTTTCCATATTGACGAATTGTTGTCGCTGTAATGAATTTATATCTAGATCATTAATATGTTACATTTTATAAACGAAGAGTGGAAAACTTATAGTTAATTGCAGTATTGCCATGGACTAAATATAGTTATTCACCTAGATCAGTGTCTCAATTTAATAGTTACAGCGAGTTCGTAAGTAAATTACCACTGATACTGCTAATAGACAATGTCATGTAAAATTTGATAATTTAACTGTAATTTTAGCAAACGAATATTATACGGAAGAAAATGACTCTGCTGGATTAGCTGATTCATATCAGCTAAAATTTTCGGCTGGAAATATCTGCAATTTTAGCTGTTTTGATTCCGCTAATGTAGCCTTAACTCTACTCAATTCGCGCTTAGATCTAAATTTCCGCTACATTAGCAGATTTGTTCCGCTAAATTTGCGGACTTTTTCAGTAAATTTAGCTGAAATTATCGGCTATCCCTAACGGAATTCCAACAGCTATCCCTATAGGATAAAATTGGTAGAATCTGCGGATTTTTCGGCTGATTTAGCCGGTTATTTTTCATTCAATTGAAACTTCTGTTGTTTAGTATTTGTTGAATAACCCATTCTGATATAAATGAATAATCGACTTCATTTAATTATTTAAAGAATGTATGACAATAAATCGACAATTGTTCAGAGGATATTCGATAAAACAAAATATTTATGCATAGACGAAAAATAGAATGACGGAACCACAAAAAATTGTTTGTAGCATCTAACAATATAGCAGAGTTTAAAAAAAAAAATTTACATCTGAAGGCCTCAACGTTTCAATCGACTCGCTACTAGGTGGCTTCGAATCGCTATAAATATTTTCACAAGAGACGAGACTGACTTCGGTCATCATATAATGAACTCTTTCTTACATTATTCAAGCAATCGATAACAAATTATGAAATATCTATGTATATGTTTTTGTGTTCGTTATTGAAATTAGGAATATTCTTTCTTTTTTTTCTTTCTTCTCTACCGTCTCTCTTTGTATGGCGTATTTCTTAATGAATAAATGTACTATAATGAGAGATCGACAGACACGAAAAATGTCAATTTGTTTACCAAAGTAATCCTTCTTTGCTTTGAAGTTTTAATTGATGGAGTTAAATATATTTTTTCTAAAACATAATTATATTTTTAAATTAAATAAATAAATACTTATTCTTTGTAAATATTTTGTGAATTTTCGGAAAGATTTTCTTTAATTTAATAATTTAATTACTTCCTTGAAGGAATATATTCATTTTTATTCCAAAGAATGTTTCAAGTAAAACGTTCAGATAAATGCATATAGAAATGTTATTAATATTTGTATTTTCATGATATGGTACCAATTCTAATTGAAATAGCTGTAATGTATGACGTTAATATATTTATCAACTGAATTTACAAATAAATTTACATCAACAAAATTGAAGAAAAAGATTATTGACATGTTATGACTCGAATACATCAAGAAAGGCTTTAGATCCTTTAAAATTAAAATTTCCCCTTGGCAATTAATCTATTCCTATATTAAACTCGGCCAATCTTCTGTCCTCACTTCGGTAAAAAATAAGTAACGACATAATTCATTTCACCATTCCTCTCGAATATTACAATTGCAGTAAAGGAATTAAGAAACGGAATATCTGAGGATTTATAGAACTCATTTCAACATGATTTATGTATCAGCTCCTCTTATATCAGTCGTCTCTTATCGTCCTCGTATTCGCCAGAAGCGAAACGCACGAGATTTGACTCGGTTGAGGAACGGAGTATTTTCGCGGCGTCAGCTGATTCCGGAGGAAAATGGGCGATATTTAAGGATTCAGAGATTCTTCTCATCTTTTTCCACGACTGGATGAATCTCGCCTTGAGTACATACTCGTACATATATGTCGGTAGATGTACGCACATCTAGGGATATCGTCTGAAGTGTCGCAGATACGAAGAAATTCCTTGGGATATGTAACGCCCTGGTCGATCACAAATCCTGGTATATAAGTTGTTCCTTTTCCAATTCTCGGAATTTCTCAGCATCAGCTTCTTCATCAGTCTCCGAGCGATACACCAGGATTTTCGCATTGCAGATCCTCGAGTGACGCTGACGCATTTGTTTTTCTCGATGGTGCATCCTACAAGCTGCTTTGTCACCAGATGACAAGAGCACAATCGAATAGTAGCAATCCACTGTTACGTCTGCTGAGTTGATGTATGTTCTTGCAGATTTCGACCTTGTGGAGCTTTACTGGGGTGTCTTCATACGCAACCCATTCCTTCGATAGTTTGATGCTGATGTCTGTCGCATCAGCAACAAAGCCTGATTATATCAGTAGAAAAGCACTCCGACAAGGGCGAGCTTGGGGCTTATGACTTTGACGATATTGAGTTTCGAGAGACCGTAATGATATTTGAAATGTAAACGGTACGTCAGAATTACGAAAATGAACCTTGCGGAATATTATCAAGGTAATTATACCCCAATTATACTGAACACAGTATCAGGAATTTGCTCTATTATGAATTAGCATAGGTATTTAAGTTGCAAAAATTCAAAATGTCAACGCATTAGAAAAACCTTTTTTCTTCATCCCCCAGCCGGAAGTTTGTGGTTTCCTGCTCGATTTGGCTATGGGAATAGCTACTTTGGTGGCAGCTTTTTGTTGATCCATAGTAACGTCTAACAATAGTTTACAAATTATAACTTATAACAACGCAACACTTGACAGATCATGTGTATGATATATATGCAAATAATACTTTCCCGTAGGAAACTATGAAGAAGAATGAATTTTCATCTAATTGATTTGTTGACGAGGAATAAATGCAGCGAAAATTTGATTACACAGGACCACAAAAAAAATTGTTTCGAGATAACTTGAATCAGGAATAGTGGATCTTATAGATTTTTAGCCGCTGAAAATGAATCCGTTATTCGATTTGGCCCATCACGTCAGGATTTTAAGATATGTGATCCGAAAAATATTCAAAAATATACTTTTTGGCAATTTAAGGTTGAGATATGTGAAAACTTTGACACGATGAGTTAACTTGGACAAAGAATTCGTTTTCAAAAATCTATAAGATCCTGCACTTCTGATTCAAGTTGTGTCAACAAAAATTTTGCGGTGTTATTTATGTTGAAAAGTACCTTCAGAGATTAATTACACAAGACAGCAAAACAATTTTTCAGGGGATATAACTTAAATCAGAGGTACTGGATCTTATAAGTTTTTGGTGGCTGAAAATAAATTAGTTGTCCAATTTAACCCGTGACGTGATATATTTTACATATCCTAACCTCAAATTGCCAGAAAGTATATTTTTGAGTATTTTTCGGATCACATATCTTAAAATCCTGACGTGATTGGCCAAATCGAATAACGGATTCGTTTTCAGCGGCTAAAAATCTATAAGATCTACTATTACTGATTCAAGTTATCTCGAAACAATTTTGTTTTGTGGTCCTGTTTTATTCAATGGATTAAACATTTATTTCCCGTTCTTATCAGCAATGTGTTACTTTGTTTTCTGAATTCATAACCTGCACACATAGTAACGTCTAACTGCACACATAGTTCAACTTACCATTGAATGCATTTCTTTTTGTATCATTCACTCTTAAAACGTTCTCTTGCCGCTAGCGGAATCCTGTTGCACAAGTAGAGATCCTCTTATTGTGTGATCAAGAGGATTATTCCACTTGCGGTCAGTGGATTTCTACTTCCCACAAATGGATTCCGCTTGCGACAAGAGAACTATTTTAGTATTCTTAGAAGAGGAATATTTTAAGAATGCGGTAATTTCTGAATATATTTTTTGTGCCTGTGCCGATTAGCAAAATTTCGGCTTTTCTTCCATTTGTATATATCGTAAATCTTGTAACTGGTCTGTTATTTACAAATCCAATAAAAGATTTCGTTTTGGAATGTATGTGTATAAAACTCAAACCATTTGGGTCAAAATTAACGATAACCTCAACTAGAGAATTTTACTTTTCTTCTTATATCCAACGTCATTTAATTAAAAAGCTAATTAACAATGCTGCATAAAAGTAACGTTTTTGAATAATTTCTCGACCGCAAATAAATGAATAATAAATAAATTTAGTCGTAAAAACAACATTCAAAATATTTTAATCTAGTATGGTGTAATGATGGTGTGTGGATTCGAAGTTTGCATCAGAACTTCCCTTATACAAAAAATGAGAAACTTTGTATTATTACAAAGAAAAATGCAACATGAAGTAGATACATTCCTAGCGAGAACTAATTGTTAGTCCTGAATGTAAGCAAAAGAAAACATGTTATTGTTTAGTATATATTTAATAATAATCGTTTTATAATAGTTATTTTTGTATTAAGGGCATAAAATGAAGTTTTACTCCTCGACAACAGAACCCGAGAGACGGCAAAGCCGGCTCGAGGTTCGTCAAGGTGAAAATTCTACGCCTGAGATTCAAACATTGTTTTTTGATGCAGTAGGCATTGATTTGCGGGCCTAAATGCCAATTTAACGCCTCCGTGGGCGTAACATTTACATATTTTATGGTCATTTTACGCCTACTGCATAAAAAAAGTAATATTTTATTTAAATTACTCGACCGTATATAAATAAGTAATTAATTTCAGTACAGACACCGATTAAAAACAGAAAATTTAATCATTACTAATAATGATTTATTTCAAGAATTTGTTTTTTATTTACCCTGTTAAGACTCGTACCAAATAAAATATTTAATATTCATTTCATTATTGCACATATTAAAAGCTCACTTTTATTTATTATATCATACATGAAAATGATCAAATAAATACTTGCAAACGTTTGGTATACAGTGAGATTTATTAGACCTTCAAAAAAATAGAAATTGAATTTTGAGAGAATTCCATTTGCAAATTCGTGACTTTACATCGCACGGAAATTGTCAAATAACGGAAAAAGGTGAAAACGTTAAAAGTTCCATTACAGCGTAGTGCATATTTATTGAAAAATAAACTAAAATCCTATACGTGCAATCAATAAAAAACATATTCACGACAAATACCGCAATTTATACAAATAACATAAAAGAACGTGATTTTTACGTTGAATACTGGGCTTTATAAATTCTCGATTTAATGACATGAAAATACGGTAGAATTATATACCGAACACGAGATCCGTATTTTCAAAGCAATTGGATGTACCACTCAGTTCAAAGAACTAAATTATTGATGTTGATAAACGTAAGCTCACGGTGCGTTTGTATTCAATGCAAATACGGAATGAAAATACCACATTCTCATTAATATTCCAATATGCTAATAAATAACACGTATAATAAATGCTGTAGCCGTTGAAAGCTCAAAAACATTATCACTAAATCAAAAACTTGAATTCTTCTTACATATAAGTAGAAATAGCAAAAAATTAATGTATTTGTATGGGTAATTTGCATGAACTCATTGTTATTTTATTAACAAAATATGCGATATTTAATGAGGTTATTAGTGCGCAGCTTTAAATAATCTAATATTAAATTATTATGTTTATTTTCTACCATAGTTTATTATTAAATTCGTATGTATACGTAATTAGTTATCAATTGGTTTCAATTTCATGAGTATTTAATTAATTGATTAAATAATTTTTTGCTAGTTTTTCGTTTCTCCTCAAAAGTTTAATGTATATTGAAGAACACTAGTAGAGTCAATTCAGGTTTTGGATTTTTTTTAAATTCATGACAGAAACAATATCATTTTTAATGTAATTTTTAGTTTAATTAATAATCTATACTGAACATTATCTTCATAAATTTGATAACGATAATAAAATTGTTCATATAAAACTCTAGATTCACTTTTGATTTTGTATTTTCAGTTTGGGTTGGGAAATGTTTTTTTTTTAGTTTGGTGTAGAATATAAATATATTAATAATTATTATACGTTTGTGTGCATGGTTTCGTCTGAAAGATATAATTTCGCCATAATATTTACTTTTTAATACAAAAGTATAAAATTTGATCCGTAGTCTTTAGTTGTCGATTTGAACTTTGGAAAATAAATAGTGATATTAAACTTTTGTGAATATAACATCCCTATTTGTTTAATTATTTATATTTGTTATAAAAAAATTTTCAAAATTCAAACTTTATTGTATTTGACCATCCGAAACATTTATCAATTAATTGTTTATTTAATTTAATATTCATCACTGGTTCAAAGAATTTCCTTATATTTATCGGTTTGTACCAAATTAAAACATACTATTTGTAGTTTGAAATCCATCACAGATTTCGGTATTTTTTATAATATAAAAATTATAGTATACATATAAAATTTACTTCATGTATTTATAAAATAATTTAAAAACATACACACGAACGTAGTCTATGGATTATTAAAATTAAGTATAAGGTAGCTCATTCTCATCACTAAACCGTGGGTGCATTTGAATATATAATGTATTAAACTGAAACGACGACAAGATTTAATTAAAAGCATATAGTTCTAGTTTGCCACATGAGTAGTGTGCATCCTGGGAAATGGAGTAATATATTTTGAAATTGAGAATTGCATTGGCACAATAGCGACGAATCAAATTCTAAGATAAACAAGGAATAAATCGAGCATAGACAGTTATTAATTTAATTTAGGATCCATAATTTTAATAATTGAAAGTGAATATTAACGATTTTATTCTCTCTTTTTTTAATATAATACTTGTTTTGAAGCATTTGAAATATTGAGAGCATTTTAAAACAACTAGGTTCCAGGTCCCAACATCTGCTATAATAAACCATGGACAAACTTTCATTTTCATGCAGAATAATGAACGTCAGGAAATGAGGAAATGTTTCAAAATCACCCACGGGACTTGTTAGTATTAACAGACAAATTAGGCAATAAAACCTGAAATTCAGACCAATGTCAGCAAGAAGTTTCTGTACATTCGAACGAAAAATCAATCGAAAAATAAAAATGATGTAAAAAATAGATATTGGTTATAAATATTTTCCGACGTGGTGTATGGAAATTTGTTTAAAGAAATCGAAACATAAAATTTAACTTTTAATAATTTAACTAAAACTTTTAATTGTGAAAGCTTCAAGATTAGGGAAAGTTAACATCATAATAAACAGTAAAGCTGCAGCATTTAACTCTAACATATCAGTGCTACGTGTATAATACTTAATATAAGATTATACAAATCAATCAAACATTTCAACGTTTATAATCATTTCCTTTTATTCGATTTACAAGTATCATGATAACCAAAAAGTTTCAAACGTTTCGTAAGTTAAACGGTTCGGCAGACCTGCTAAAAAAATTCCTAGATACCCTCCTGCATTCAAGTAAAATCTATAAGTAGAAAACATTAAATCAAATGAGAAATGGCCGCAATATACAATTTAAATTGAGAAATAAATAAAGAAAAATGGCTGCGAGAAATAGTCAAAAAGTAAATAACGGCAACAAAACGTAATTTGATTCCACACGCGATTCCTGTGCGACCAGGCATATTAACAATTACGGCAACATGGTCTTCAAACAAATTTCATATTTTCAATAAAAAATTCGTTTCGCTTGAAACCCTCAGGCTTTTAAAATCTCAATTAACAATTCGGAAACACCAAATTTCATCACGTTTATTTTCAAGAGTGATTTCAGATTTTATAAGCTTAAGGTTTTCAAGAAAAACAAATTTTTTAATGAAAATATAACATTTGTTGCAATAATTATTAATATGGCTGGTCGCAAAAAACGCGTGATGATCAAGTTGCTTTTATTTTTAATTTTTATTATATATTACTTTTCAACAATTGAGGGTCTCCAAGCAATAACCGGGTAGACGCTCGAAACGCGAAAGATATCTATGTATAATTCTCACACGCGAAGACATTTTATCGCGATTATAAGCGCGTGAGAATTATACATATATATCTTTTCGAAAACACGACTTAAAAATCTTTTACTTTGCTTGTTGCCTTCGGAAAACTATAGAGATTAGATCCTATAAGTTTCAAATCAATTCGTCACTTCGTATGCGAGAAACTGTAAGTTATGTTTTAAAATCTATTGATCATGCGGAGATAATATTTTACAGTTTTTATTTTTTTCTCGTAACCTTGACATCGAATAAAAAAATGTCAAATATAAATATGGTGTAGAATCCAATTCTCTATATGGTAGTATTTTTTAAAATCCATTTTTCGAAAGTTGATTCTTTCTGGCTTTATCTACTGACCAATTCTGCGTTTCGAGCGTCTACCCGGTTATTGCTTAGAGACCCTCAATTTCTTAACTTTTTACTTTGATTTGTTTTTCAGATTAGATAGTATGTTGTGGTAATTCAGCATTTGATTTAATTTATTCTACAGTAGAGTCCCGTATAGTCCGAGTATAATTGCATCTACAGAGCATGAGCAATAAGCAAATTACAGTAGTCCCTGTCCTAACTCATTTCGTTCTAATTCACTCCCTTGCCTAATTCACGAATATTACTTGTCCAAATACACAATTTCTCCTCCGTTCCTCTCCCATTCTAAGACTTTTCAGGTGAGAGTGAAGAAACAGAATGCAGGGTGCGAGTATGCGCGAAGGCAAACTTGGAGCGTTGGAGGAGAAAAACGTGCCTTGGTAGGGTTATAGAAGTAACGTGAATTAGGAGAGGGGCTGCCATTTTCTACAAATCAACCGCGTGAATTATAACAGGGACTACTGTATGAACAATAGTAACAAAAGAAAGAATAAAAACAAATTTAAAATGGCAACGAACTCCAAAACCAATAGTTGCGACAAAGGCTTGTCTAGGCAAATAAACTTTTAGAAACAGCTGTGGCTACTGGAAGTGAAATCACTGTGGGAATATTTCCAACTGGAATGGTGTCGATAGGGTGCGGAGTCCTCAGAAAACTGCAGGTGTATCAATAGGGTTACAAAAGTAGAATATAACGCAAATACAGCAAGTATTCTGGCACCAAAGTAAAGAATGTAGTCACCAAAAAGTGATAGTTTCAGGTAACTTGGAAAAAAATGGGTCGGGAAAAACTAGATTTGTTTAAATGGTAAACCAATTCCTGAAGTAATCTTTTGTCAAATCCGTCAAATAATTCGTATCTAGTTTTTAGACACATATACAGTACCGCTCAAAAGTATGAGCTCACCCTTGCGGAATTTTGGCTAAATTAAATTGTTGATATCTCATGGCTAATCAACGTACGGGAAAAATAAAAAAAAAGGGAATTAAAGAGGAGACTTTTAGCTTCTCAGTCGTGGTAGTTTCATTTCAATATATACATTTCTCTACGAATTATGTTCGATTTAATAAAGTCATTTTTTCGAATTATTTTTTTCTTTTTCAATCCGCTCCCATTTTTTTTTAAATGATTGCAGGAGAAATGTACCAGGTGTAATCGAAAGGTAATTCCTATAGCTTTAATTTGCCTCTTCGGGATTTTGTCTAATATTTCTTTACAAATGCTTATTCAATTTTGAACAAATTAATGTGATTTTTTTCAGTCTGCTATGTATCGGAAAATTAACGTGATATAAAAAATGTTTAAGAAACAAAAAGTTTCATTTTTTAATTATCTATTGGCTGAAATTATTTCAAATTTTTAGAAGGAAATTTTTTTTTACAGTATTTTGTCGACTTCGACATTTGTTGTGTAACAATCATATTCGGATGCAAAGTTGCATTTAAACTATGATCAAGTTTAAGATTATTTTTGTCTTTACTATTAGGATGTTTGACGCAACGCGCGTGGCGGTTTTTTTGAAGAAAGCAAAATTTAATAAATATGTACATATATACATGAATACAATTGTTGATACATTCTATGTATAATGTTAAAATAAAGTTCATTGTTCATTTATAAATAAGTGTACATGAATATATCGCAAACTGAGCATAGTTGAAATGCAAATCTAGATCTGTTAATAATCGCAGCACAAAAGCGTAAATTTGACAAAAATAGGATAAAAAAAATGTCCTTCTAAAAATTTGAAAAAATATCAGCCAATAGACAATTAAAAAATGAAACTTTTTGTTTCTTAAATATTTGTTATATCACGTCAATTTTCCGAGATATAGCAGACAGAAAAAAAATCACATTATTTTGTTCAAAATTCAATAAGTTTTTGTACAGAAATATTAGACAAAATCCCGAAGAGCCAAATTAAAGCTATAGGAATTACCTTCCGATTTAACGTTGTACATTTCTCCTGCAATCATTTTTAAAAAAATGGGAGCGGATTGAAAAAGATAAAAATAATACGAAAAAATGACTTTAGTAAATCGAGCATAGTTCATAGAGAAATGTATATATAGAAATGAAACCACCGCGAATGAGAAGCTGAAAGTCTCCTCTTTAATACCCTTTTCTTATTTTTCCCTTACGTTAAGTTGGCGATGAGATATCAACATTTTAATTTTGCCAAAATTCCGCAAGGGTGAGCTCATACTTTTGAGCGGTACTGTAATTATACCAGAAATTGGCCAGTTTCTTTCCCTACCGACTGTTTATTGCTAGGAAAATTTGAGAATGCCTTGATTTACCAGTAATTAATTTCAACTTGGATTTTCCTCTGGTAGCCAAAGGAATGAAATCATAGATTTGATTCAATTCTTCTAATCTGAACCGTTTGGCATTGTGGTTGAGCTCGTTTAGTGTTATCTCAATAAGATTACTTCATGCAAGTGTTAGTTAAATGCGCAACTAGCCAATGCATTATTTTTATGCAATTTGCCTATTTTTAGCTATCACTCGTGGTTATCCAAAATCTGCAAAATCGCACCTAATAAAAAACTATCTTCAAAAACTAATAATGTTCAGTAATATCGAGTTACGAACCTCTGGGAGTTGCTTTTTATATAGGCAGAATCGGTAAAAAGCGAGCATTCGTATAAAGGGAAATACTCGACGGCAGTATCCGTCAGCAGCTTTAGGGTTGAATTTCGAGCAAATATAAATAATCGAAGCTCGGTTCGGAGCGATTGGTATGGCGTGCGAGATCGTCTCGATTAACATTTTTCGCATGCTCCGCCAATCATTGCCGGCGCGACGTTCGCCGCATATTCAAGGCTGCCTGGAGAAGGCGCTTCAAACCCATCCTTTCCTAGGGATTGCCGCAGAATCGTTCGAGATTACGGCTTACGAGGGTACACCGTGGGTTACCCCTCGATCCTTCGAGGGCTCAATTATGCGAAACCCTCGAGTATGACTTCATTTTATGGGAATAAATGGATGCGTAACCCGCGACAACCACGGCACACGCACATTTATACAAAGGGGATTCCCATGGTTGGTCACATACCATTTACGAAATGCATCGACGCAATCTGTTCATTTTGCGCCTCGACACTGCGGCTATTTGCCGTTTTGGCGGTAGTGCGTGGGCGTATACGAACGAGCGTAAGACTGATTTACGATTACGAGATACTCGACAGTACTTGCCGTGATATGCAAGGCAAACGATTATTACGCGATATGCGAGTACGTAATTGCCAATGATGGGTAATACAAACGTATATGCTTAATTAATTTAATACGTGGAGAAAAGTGTATATTATTTGCTGGTAGCATTCTTATAGGGAATAGGGTTGGGTTGTGAACTGGGTTTTGTTTTCGATCTGTAACTTTTTTATAGAATGAAGATATCAAACAATGCAAGATAACTTTTTGAAAGCTAAATATAACACGCAACTTTTTTATTTGGACAAATTTGTGGTTTGATCGATCGGTAAATTTCTGCGGCCAATTTTCGAAGGACGTGATTTTTGGCTGTTTTGAAAAAGTGAAACACTTATAATTGTATGGAAAACGAAAAGAGCATTTATTTAACCCTTTTAGTTACAGCGGTGTCCCATATACATGGTATCAACTTCTCATAGTTTTTGAGTGGTTCTTCAACAATTTCGTTACGGCTTGTTGTTCCAGCCCTTCCTAAGACTCTAATAAATATTATTAAAAAATAATAATATTGCATAATTATGTAAAATAATTATTGTTAATAAGAAATTATTTTTAAAAAAGCATAATTTTCCAAAGAAATTCATGCCAGGATGAACTAATGGCTATTATTATTTGACAATTGGTGTACTAGGGTTATTGGGGATGCTGAATACGAATCCAATATCAGATTTACAAAATTCAACATGGCGGATCCAATATGGCCAAAATTCTGAGAAACGGTAATTTGGTCTGATATTGGATCTACGTTTTTTAATTTCCTCAATCTGACATCGGATTCGCAATCAGCAGTTCTAAAAACCTAAAAACCTTTATACTAAATTTGAGGAAAAAAAATCACTGGAAAAATTCGTGACTGAAAGGGATAAGAGGCAAAACAAGTACAATACAAGTTGTGAAAGAAATAAAGCAATGTCTCTATTTCGATAGCCTTTTTTGGTGTTTCGGAGGTTGTTTGTAAGGTGAACATGGCTAAAAATTAAAATAAATAAACATGAACATAACACAAATACAGTAAAATGACATAAAAACACTTTGTTTCAATGCATTTAATGATATTTAATAGTTCTTATATAATTCTAGCATGCAATTTGCGTGGTTCAAAAACCAGCCATGATGCAATTTTGGAAACGACAAACACAAAATACCCACAATCTCAATATGACATAAACCAATATTGGATCTAAAAATAGAATCAAAATATTTAACAATATGCATAACTTATCTTTGGCATAAAGAATGAAACGTGAATAAAAATTCTTATTTATTATAGTTACTGATTTAAACCGCTACTATTTATTGAAAATTTTAAAACATACAGTCGAGAAATTTACTAATTATACTGAAATATACATACCATTTATCTTTTTGGCCCAAATTCAGCCAGTTGGATAGAATTTAACAAACAATCAGAAAACTTTTCGTGATTAATTGTCAATACCACGTCTGCAGCTGTCACAAGCAATCTGATTGTATGCTTTAGTTTTAGCACAAAAACTGGCGCGTGATAAAATACAAGTTTACACAGACATTTGGCGATGTTGTTTTATATATATATATATATGTTGATGCAATTCTATGGTAAGGAGATCAAAGAGGAAAGTATCAAAAATCATTTTTGGATGCTAGCATCAATAAAACAATAAGTCAGACAACTATTTGAAATCTTGTACCGTCACATGACAAATGAAATTTGACTAAAAGATTAATAGTAACAAGTTAATCCACAACAGGACATTTTCATGAGCTCTCCATGTATTACTTTCCTGCTCACCTCCAAGGATTAAAGTAACAGTGTGTAGGAGGAACATAACTTTACAAAAACACGCCAACAATACACCAACGCCACTTAAAACTGATAAGCAAACTGCAAAAATACCGAGAAGCACATTTTGTGAAACTTTAAAATCAAATAGATATGGGCTTTGTTCTAGAACTTTTAAACTTTGAGGTTGAAGAAAATTGCATTTTTTTTTAGGCACATTCATGAAATTAATTTTATTGGCTTTAGAATTGATCAAATGACAGGAAAAACCTTGCGTGACTCATTTATACACAATGTATTTTTTTTTTTAACGTAACATATGTTACGTTACTCGTAAAATTAGTTTTTAGTTTTGTAACGTTTAATATACATAAAAAATTCAATTCTTTTGCTTATGGCCTAATTTTTAGAAGCTAGTATATAAAATTAAACGTTTAGTTAATAGTTCAAATTTAAAATAATGGATTAAATATGGCGGACTATTTTTACAAATTTTTTTGATTTTTATAAAATTTGATATGTTAGGGTTTTTGAGGCCACTGATTACAAATCCAAAGTCAGTTTTCATTAAAATTTGAAATCCAAATACATGACTTAACATTAAGGATACCAAAAAATTAAAACGATTTGTAAAGAATAATCATTTTATTATTGTCAAAAATTGTGTTTTTTGTTGTATTAAAAAAACACAAAATTTATAAATACTTTAATAACACAGGAGAAAAGATCACAATGATTCCAAAGTACTTAGAAGCTAAATTGTAGATGTGCCATTAAATAATTTGATTTTTCAAAGTGAGTTTCGCTTGGAAATTTAAAGTTTGACGTGATCGCATTTTTTATGTATAGGTGGCACACATTCGGGCAAAGGCTCAAATTACTTCTTATCATATAGGTAATGTACCCCTGTTGTGTGGTTTCTTAAAAACCAATGTGAAAAAAATTATCTAAGGTTGATTACTAAATTGTCAACTATAAAAAAAAGTTATCTCGCAAGTTTGAAGGTATATAATTTTATTCCTCAGTGAGGCACATCATTAAGTTAAGGATTTTTCATTTGTTTACATCCCCAAATACTTCCACAAAAAACCACAGACCATAAAAAAAAAGGTGCAAAAAGTTTCAGTGTTAAAACTGAAAAAATGTAATGAGTGTCGCGCACCAAAAGCAGGAAAATTCACTACTTTTATTTACTCTCATTGTTTTCTACATATCTGTAATTAGTAATAAACACTTATTACATGTAAATCGACTGTTGTCGGCGTGATGGTCGTGCGGGCTAAGGCGTCAGTCCTAGTCCGCCCGAACTGAACGTCGCGAAGGTTCCGAGTTCGAATCCCCGTCTGTGCAATTTTTCTCTGCTTATGTCCAGTGTGGAATAACCGGGGAACTTTGCTGGGCGAAGGTACGAATTTGGGACCGCTGCCGACCCCCGTCGGCAGTTATCGGTACCGTCAGCGTCTTATCCGCGGTCGGTATGTCGTGGGTCTTATCTCGGATAAAGATGGGATAAGCCCCGCGTCGTACTCGCTAAGGCATAGACCGCCGAATCTGCTGGTGGTACCGATATTGGGGTAGGGGGGACTGGCTCTGGGTGGGTGTTGTGTGTGCCTAGTTCTGTCTTGTACTGTCTGTCTCTGTCCTGTACCTCTCCACCCGAGAGCCGACCCGCTAATAGACATATTCGTCATTAACGCGGGGGAAAATTTCCTGTCCTTTGTCCTTTACATGTAAATCGAACAAAAATTTGTTGATCTGTAGTGTTACAAAGTTATATTTAAAATTTTGATGGGATCATAATGAGCGACAACATAAAGTTTAAAAGTTCTAGAACAATGCCCATATATAGAGAGACAAAAACTTACTTTTCACGATTTTTTTGCATCATCTCAGAATTATGTCCTAATATTGTCGGCCGGCTTGTAGGCAGTACAGTAGTGGTCGAGCGATCACTACTGAATAATAATACCTTCAAATTATGTCTTTCGGCTGATGAAAAACTTATAAGCATTGTTACTTTTCTCCTCTGTTACTTTTCTCTTCGGTTTTCCCTCTCATACTGCACATACCTGTTAAGGAGGCCGTCCAGAGTTCCGTTTAAAGATATCTTCAAAAAGACCTTCTGAAGAAGTCTGAATTAAGATAATCTATAAAACGAGCTCTTAAAGATGTCTTACTTAGGACTTCTTGAAATCGTAATCTCGAAGAGATCTTATGTTTGAGGTCTTGAGTCTACCCCTTTTTGGAACATCTCTCTTTTAGTAAAGGGATTCCCATTGTTGAGATTTATGTTTCTTCCAAAGACACTAGGTGGCGATTGAATCCAAAAATGAGATCACGCGATATTTACTTCATATGCAGATCGATAGATTATAAGCTGCCCTGACCAAATAAGTGCCTTTACGATATTTAGCCAGTGTTATCACAATTTTGTAGTATAATAATATATAATAATAGCATGATCCCATTCTATTGAATGTAATCACCACCCAATATATAAATATACAAACGGTAAAAAGGAACTCACGTAAAAAGTATGTAAATTAACAATTAAGGTACAAAAACAGAATCTAAAATTTTCAGAAATTTGCTTTTTAATTATATTATTTATTTTATATGCCAAGTTCTCAAATGAGACCTCTTTTTGAGACCTCATATTTGAGAGGTCTTATAGAGCTCTTAAAATCGAGGCATAAGTGTTAAGATTACTTTAAGATTATTTTAAGTGCTCTTTCTGATAAGTATTTAAGACATCGTACAATTTTTAAGACTTCTTAAAGAGACTTTTAAAATGTAATGCATTGGAATGAAAATCATATATAAATGAAGATCGATGATACTTCTGAATGGTGTTGTTTTTAGTTTTTCAACATTTATAAATTGTTCTATATGCCTTAGTAACAATTATCACGAAACACCAATACAAAAACAAAAATCAAATGTATTCACAATATTTTCGTGCAAACTCATGTTTGATAAAGAAACCTATTGATCTAAACGATGCAGAGCAAAAAGAAAGTCTTGCAATAGTTTATCAAATATCGTGTTTATAATACGAGACATGCGAGACTTGACGTGACTCTACTACGAGACATATTTTTTTTAATCGGGATGCTCTATTGTTGTTCTGGGGGAAATAGAGTTATTCTCGTGTGTGCATGTCATAAATCATATGAAAGAAGGAATATGTGTACCTGAGTTTTAAGAAAATAGAACATTTTTTATATGAGGATGTAAAATTGCAAATACTTGAAAATCGTAGAAATGGAGTTTGATTTGTGTTATTGTGTTACAAAAAGAAGACAATTAGTATACTATCAGCAAATTTTTGAGAATGCGTCAGTAATGATTATCATCTCATAAAAAGAACGCAACATGCTAAAATTACAGATGTTTTACGTGTACTCAATTAGACTTTTATTCAGTTGGGGTCTGTTAAAAAAAAGAACTTTTATCCGGATGATTTGAAATCGATATATTATTTTGTAATTTTTTTAATTGCATTCAGTAGAATATTAGTTGTTTAGTGCCAGCTTCAGAACATGAGTTACATACAAAATTGTTTGCAGGGAATGTTTGCAAACAATTCTATTATCGTATTTCTGATTTAGAAAGAACAGTACTTCACTAGGTTTGTAGAAGATTTTAAACGCTATTAATTAAAAATAACATTTTTTATTGTATTTGCAAAAAAAAATGAATTACTCAGCTGTTTTTTTTACTTTTTGTAGCATTAGAAATGTAATGGTATAAGGTTGATTAAGGCGCCATGAAAAAAATATTTCAATTTTTTGAAAGTCGAATTTCAAAGGTTTCATGAAATTCCTCATATATTCGTTAAGGATGTAAATAAATTTTTGTGTCCACTATAGTATAGTCTGGAACCTATAATACAGACGGTAAAAAAGTTTACCATTATGTCCTTTTAACTAGTTTGTTTTAGTGTTAGAACAATGGTATGTCTTTGACGCATTTATCAATCCATCGAAAATGCAGAGTGACTCCAGCCTCAATCGATAGCTTATATAGCCTGTTTTGTTCATGCATTCAAAAGTTTCATACAGATTAACCTTTTAGTGATCCTCAGAAATTCCTATGGATTTTGTCCTCGTTGCTCGGGGGAGGCCGGTTCGGTGATTACGAATGTGATTTTAAATATTCTAAATAACGAATCCAAAGGATAGATAAAGATTTTTAAACGTGTTTGGATTTGCTTAAAACTTGTTAATCGGGAGTTTTATTACGAAACATACGAAAGGCTAATTTTTCATAAATGCTGTATTAATTTCTCAAAATTCAAATATACTCCATAAAGACTCTATTCAAAGCGTGAATTCCCATTTAAAGTTGATATTTTACGTTTTAATTAGTATTAGAATTCCATAAACAATAAAAAGTATTTTTTCTGCAGTAGACACGATATACTGTGTGGATGCATATTTATTATTAGGAGTTAATCAAAGAATAAATATAATGATTATATCCTACGTCGACGATAATTTGTTTATGAATAATTTGAACATTACTGAAACAGTATCTTTTTGATTATCTCTTCAATATTTTGTTATAAAATGCAATTATATTTCCTACCAAAATATTCACATTCCTTTTTAATATTAAAATTTTTCAGTATTAACTAGTAATTAGTTATATTATTTAATATTAAAAGATAATAACAGTATTAACAATATTGCACGTAATTATTAAAAAATTGAGAGATAAATATAGAAATTTAGTTAAGAAAATATAACAAAAATGTGAACACCTATATTTAAAAATCGATGGAATTTCAGAGTGAATGTACCATTCGTTTTGAATATGCATTTTTATTTGCATCAAAATATGAAAAACTGCCTTTCATTCCGCAGGGCAAATAGTGCCTATCATATATTTGGGAACACTATATTTACATATATAAATATGTAGAAAAATACTGGAAGACAGATATTTGTATAAACGCTATGTACATAACGTTATCGTGGCAAAGTTTGATTCAGGAATTCCAGTAAAATAGCATAAAAACTTTCATCGTCAAAAATATGAATTTCACAAAAGCACATCTGATAGAATTATTACATAATAACCAATTTTAAAAATGCGTGCTTCCAGTAATTAATGTACCATCAGCTGGTCAAATGTTTACTTCTGATTTTAAAAAACGTATATTGTGATGTATGCTGAAAAAATTCTTCTTTTACTTATAGTTTGAATATTAAAGAACTTTACTATCAGATTGCCCAAAGTGGTATATTTTCGCACTGGTCGACGTTTATTTTGAACGCTAAAACGAGATTGAAATTTATTGCTACTTTAACTGTAGATTTAGCTAGAGAATTTTATAGTTTTATCGAGTGTGTGTAGTGTATACTCTAATCTTGTATAGTTTCAGATAGTCTTGTCTGGTTTTTTCTAATCTTGCATAGTTTTATCTAGTATTGTCTGATTCTATAAACTGTTGTCTCCCGCAATGGTGCCTGCACTAATGCGGCAATAGTTATGACAAAAAAAAAAGTATAATAAGATTAGTACATTTAATATAAAACTTTCTTAAGTTCAATACTTATTTAGATATTATTTTATAAATTAAGAAAACTATACATATACAGTAGAGTCCCCGTATATTGACCCACTCGGTTCCTCGCCTTCCCCTCCCGTTTCGATATATTTTGCAAAAGAAGGGGTTCATCGCTTCTCCTACTCCCCTCAGTCACGTTATGTTCGTGACGTCATAGCAGGTCTTTCTTGAGACTCCAGCCCGCAAGGTGGGGGAAGAAGAGAGCGGCGACTAGTAAATATAACGGGACGCAATTATACCGGGACTCTACTGTAATTATCTTTTAAGAAACAATGATGGAATAAGCAAGTATTATCTAATTCTATTATAACAATTTTTTTTTAGAATTGAATTGTTTCGAGATCTTCAAATTCATGATGCAAACTATGAAGCGTGGACAACGGTGACTTTTGGTACTGATCTACGCCAAGCAATGGATTCTTGTATCACCTATTTTGAGGCAAGTTTCCTAAGGGAAATGAGTTTTATGAGAAAGGATAAACGAATCCGTACAGTGTGGCTGCTCCCTCCCCACCATTCTAATCTATTTCATTCACTGTCTTGAAGCTTTATTACACTTCACGGTCATATCTCCTGTCGCAACATATTTATATTGCTCCTTTTAAAGGGAAGGGAGAATCGGTCGAGGAAACGCGGATCAAGGTTGTGGTGGGAGGCAGGAGACGCTCGACGCGCCGCCACGTGTTTTAGTTCGTCGGCCTCCGATACGCGACAAGGAAAATTAGTCGGTGCCAGCACCACGGTTGGAAGAGCATTCGTTACAGGCAATCGAAAGAGCGATGGTGCACTTCTCGGCCCAATAACCCTCTGCGATGGTGCTTATGTTTTTTCGTTGGGAATAATTCAATAACAGCTGCAAATCCTATCGACGTTCATTATAAGCGATCGATATCTGCAGATATATTCGTTAACCAAATATCTCAAATGCCCAAGAAATCGAAAAAAAGGTTATGATAAGTTATTTCAGACTGAGTAATGAAATTATTCTTCTATATTATTATTGTGAATGGTACTTTAGACACGAACTATTGAATTTTCAACAAAGAACGCCACAGGTAAGGTAAACTGAAATGTAATCATTGAATGAGACGTCACGCTAATGTCACAATTTAAAAGGTTAGCCTCCCATTATCCGCAGTTTTCTTCCCATTCCGGTATTCTCTTTCTCGCTATTATTTTATCGAATCCTCCGGCGTGCGTTTAAGGTGCTGTCGTACATTTTATTAGGCATCGATTTTTGCTATCGCACGCGCCTTAAATTACCCTCACGATGGAATATCACATTACGCCAACTGGTTTATTCTCGCCGGGTCGGCCTATCTCGCTTCCTCTTTATGCGGCTAATGGAGAGATTTCACAGTTTATTGCAACTGCACCGGCGGTATTGCCATCTCGAGCACACGTGCATTCGCGCCTGATGCCCAAAGGCAACGGATTATCGGCTCGCGATAAATTCCGCACCCCCTCTTATATATACCCACTGGCCACGCTTATAAGCTTATCACCTCCACTCTCGGGAAATTGGTAACGTTATTCAACGTACTGCAACTTTTCTCATTATTG
Source organism: Trichopria drosophilae (assembly GCA_030407085.1). NCBI lineage: Eukaryota > Metazoa > Arthropoda > Insecta > Hymenoptera > Diapriidae > Trichopria > Trichopria drosophilae. Next base: position 188,306,366 of record CM059582.1, read on the forward strand.
CACTGATCGCGGATTTACATTGAAAACTCCATAGAAGACCAAAATTCCATTTGGGACCAATCATAAAAACGTCGATGCAGTTTCAAACTTCCTGGAAAATCGTTCAAAACATTGTTCATTCTGTATTATTTATGGACAAATTGGAATAAATCCATCTGGAGTTGTTTGTTTGTATTTCTGTAGTTTATGTCCAGCTATTTTTATTTTAGGATATTCTCCAACAATGCTAGAATGTATGAAATTAAAGAACTAGAGCTATACTATCTTCAAACCAAAAATGCGTTAAATCAATCATGAAATAATACATTATGACTCAAGTGAAACTCAATTTTGGACAATGATTTTAGTGAGCGAAGTACCATATTTGCCCAAATGAACATTCCCAAACAGCAGAAAACCATCTCAGGACGTCCTCAGGAGCTCCCCAGGACAACCCGGGACGGATTGTCCTGTTTGGGTTAGGCAAACAATACGAATGATGACTTTCTCTCTCAATTTTGAAGCAGTGAAAACGGAGTGGTCATTGTTTTGAAATTGTGGCGCCTTTTTCACTGAAGACCAGTGAGTATACACTGATTTCCATTGAGTTTTACTATTGCAATTGAGAGAGTATATTACATTTCTCCCATTGCATTAGTGGTCCAGAGTGACTTGAAAACAAAAATTCACAGAAGAATTCCGGAACAAATCTTTGATATAAAAATAAATATAATAACCATGTTTCTCGCACTCTTCAAATTTCTGTTGACTTTCAATCCATAGGGGTAGGGGTAGTAATAGCTAGATCTTTTTGTCCGAGTTATTTCCAAGTTTATAAAATATATTTGACATATTTGAAGAAACCGTATTTTATTAAATTACTAGCGAGCCAGTTCTGTACATCTGCAATTCTATTTGATATATAGCTTCTATTTTGGATTGTAAAAGCCCAATACATTTTGTACTATTTTGCCTGGAAACGGGGTAAGATAAATGATCTCGGAACAATGTAAAACCCATTGTCCATTTATATTTTCAAGTTATTTCCACTGCTTGACACAGGTTAAAGAGTTTTCTACTGGAATTAGAACATTTTCCAATGTCAGTGTAAAAACATCTTTCCGTTCATTTGTCAAGCTCTTATCTTTTACGAGGGTATTATGATGAGAAAAAGAATAGCCGGCTACATATATACAGTTGCTAACCGGGAAACAGTTTTACTGTAGGCGAGAATCGCGGGTTAAACGATGTAATCTCTTAATGGGGCGCCAAGTTTCCCACGTGGATATAGGGGAGGATGACGAGGAGTCCGGGCACTTGTGTACCTCCCCAAGCGAGAAGTAATTTTTCTTCATCTATATATATACGTATCATTCGGGACTTAATCGACTAACGTAAATGCAAATTCTGTACTTGACGTGAATGGTTAATTCTGAATGGTAACCTGATTTTCGATAATAAATTTCAACTTAAATTTATTATTTCCTTTTTAGATAACAAAGTTATTCTTTCCTGAAAAGAATGTGTCAAATTACATAATTTTTTCAATGGAACATTAAATGGAATTTTAATCTAGTTAACCCCAGGTCTTATTTCTATAAATTCTTCCTAAACCCTTAGCGGCATAGTGGTGTTTTTTAGAATAAATGGAACTCCTTACCCTGAAGTACTATTTTGAACTACTTATAAATTTCATAAGCACCAAAATATTATAAAAAGCTTTAGCGCTAAGTAACCCTCAAGTCAGTTTCCGCCTCAAAGTGCAAAATTAAAACTGACACCCGTTATAAATTTTCATCCAGGAATCAGGTCAAATTATCATTAGAATACGTTTTACAATAGTGTACCCATTTCGGTTCCATTCAGAGCTTTCATCCCATTCAACTTTTCAATTACTTCCGGTGACGTAATTCGTTTCAATGGCTTCGCAAACTTTAACGTCACAAACGTATTTGACGTATCTTTAATTAACGGAAGAGTACTTCCCTGATCCAGACACTGTTGTGTGGCATTTTAAAACTGAAACTCCAGGGTTCACCCGAGGGTGAAAAGTGAAGTACGACCTTTACCGCCGTCTAGTTCAAGAGATGAAACGATGAGATAAAAAAAAACACTGATGTCGGAAGAATAGAACGTAGTACATATATACGAGTGAAAAGAGAAAGTGTACGAGGTAGGAGCATCACAAACGTAGTACCTAGGTAAGAAAGCTCTGCGGAGGAAGGTCGAAACGAGCAACTTTTGCGAAACTCGTAAAGCTCCTGCTGTTTCCCGTTGCTTTCATCTTTCTTCTTGGTTATTACCAGCTCTGTCAGTTCCTTCGCTTGTCCAACAATAGCAGTCATCGGTTATCGCTTTTGTTTCCTCTTCTCCTTTCCACGTTTCTATTCCCCAATCTTGATATAAGATTGTCTCATGGCATCTTATACCGCGTTGTCTACATCTTAGTCTATATAGACTAAGCGTAAGCTTCTCTCATTGTTCACCCATAATTTATCAGTACTAGATACTGACCACCATCATAATTTTTAGCAAAGTCTATTGTATTTGTTCATCACTGTAACTAGGAAATGTTGAAAGCAACTTACCAGCGAACGCTGTTATCGGTAAAAGATAATTGGACCACATACCTAGAAAACAGAAAAAAATAATTATTAGTCTTGTGAAATTATAATCAAATTGAAAACATTTTAAATACACTGAACACAATCTCATTACTGTTTGAAATGCATCTAGCAGAAATTATACAAGAAAAAATTACTTAGTTTGTCTACTTAAGTAGTAAGATGTACTGGCACACCCAATTTTTTTTTGTTGGCACTACTAATTAACCCATTAAGGACCAAATGTATAAAAATTTGATGTTTGTTCTCAATCAAATGATTCATCTCACTTTCTAATATTAACTCACAACGAAAAGAAATAGACTTTTTCGAATTAGAAACTATAGAGTGTTCAAAAATAAAAATATTACATGTGGTTAATTATTAAAAATCGCGATTTTTTAGTTTTTTGTTTAACTTATCGTTATATTTTATCATTCCCCGCATTACTATACATGCCGAATCTTACTACTTAGTAAGAAAGTAGCCGTTACTACTTTTTTTCGTATGTACTAGAATATATAAAATATGGAGCTGTAACAAGTGTAAGTTGTTTTCAGTGTAGTTTTTCATCAACAATAATAATTTGTTTATATGTATATTAAAAAATGTTTACATAAACTATATTTGTTGGCAATGCAATTTTGCATTATTAAAAAATGTTGCATAAACATGCTTTCGAGGAAATATCGTTAGGTGTTATTGTTGAAGCTGAAGTGGGCTTTGGACTTGTTGGTAAAAAAATTACAATTAACGGAAAAAAACCGAAGAAAGATTCGACTCATTATAATACAGAATAGCCGGTTTTGTCCAATAACAATATTCTGACTGCGGAATACCTTTTAGTCGCATTTTGAGCTTTTATATAAGTAAAACGCTTTTAAATTCTTATATTCTCAATATCTGTTTAAATAATAACAACAAAATTTAATAAATGAAGCATATAAGGAAGGAAATTTCATTTTATATGCAAACCAGGTTAGGTTGAACTTGCTTCATGCAACTAAGTGACTAATGATGATCTTTTATTAGAATTCAAGATGAAAAGATACTAAGAGTTTTGACATTAATCTATTATTTTAGTTACAAAAACACGTGGTTTGTTATATGTTACTTTATCAAATGAAAATGTTATTTTATTTAGCATAGAAGGAATAATATTTCCAAAATTTTTAAAATCATTCTTAATAGGGATTGTGCCGTTCTTCACGATCGGTTAGTACTTCGAATCTCATAAAAACTTGAATGGCTCCCTGGATTAGGCAAAGTAAGCCGAGAAATCGCCCATAAATCCTACAATTACATAGAATTAACAATAAGACGATTGTCATAATCTTCTCTGTGGTGTACCACAAGAAGATAGTTGGACAACACCAGAATTGTTTAGTTCCTGCAACCAAAACTTTGGTTCCCAAACCAAATGAATGATTAATATAGTCAAAACTCAAATTATTATTAAAAGATTATTAGGAAACTATGAGAATTGTTTGGTGGTAGATAAGTTTGAATATTGCATAAACGGTTGATATCAAGGAATAATTTCGTCTAATATAATATTTTTCACGATAATGGCAAATAATGATGATTGTCTTTGACACAAATTAAAAGGATTATGTGTAACGATGATGGCATTCATCGTGATGATAATTACTGGTATTACTGATTGTAGTAATGGGAATATTGATGAATGATACCGAAGAATGTAGGTGACATGAACTGTTAATGAGGAAATGCGAAGGGTGCAAATGTGTACGATTTCAACATTCCCCATCATCATCTACCATCAGTATTTTTATATTTCCGTTATTATGTTCTTACTTCAGCAGTTATTAAAATCAAATTTTTACTTGATATAAAATCGAACGCCAGGTTTCTATTTCGTTTTTTGGTTGCTGAAACGCTAATTAAATATTTGTTCTTAAAATGTATAGTAGAATTTGTTACAAAGGTGGTATAAAATATTTTTGATAGAATAGTTTGAATAATGAGTAAATCGCTATATTCGATCTTGAAATTATCCAATTAGTAGTCGAATGCTTTAAAACTATTTAGCTTTGTAAGTACTTTTAAAGAGACTCGTTTAATTACATTGTAATTTTACTACAATGAAGGTTAATTAAAAATTAAGACCATGTTGAACTGCAATTTCAAAGTTCAACCTGTAAATTCCAGATTTGATTGGCAATTTGTAGTGATCAACGAGATAAAATCCCTCTCTTTTTAAGAGTTTACGATGGGGGTACCTTCATCAAATTTTATGGTGAGATAAACGACTATTAAAATCACTGAATGTGAAGAATATCCTTTTCTGATCGAAATGGCAACCTTGTAGATGCAAAATCTCCACGAGAAAAGAAATGAAAAGTAAAAAACCAAACCTACACAAACTATCATTGATGCTTCGCAATGCAGTGAATTTCGATGATTCTCTGCTTTGTAAATTACATTGATTTAAATTACGTGGTTGAATTTGTATATAACGCAACGCCACAATAATTATCACCGCTTTAATTATACTCAAACACAAAGCAACAAGTTATAAGCAGTCTTTTAATGAAATGTATATTACTCATGTTAATTTACAGCCAAACATTAAATAAAACCAGGAACATGCGAATTGAAATAATCCAAATGTAATATTGATTAACTTTGTACAGGTAACAAAGAGGTATTTTATGCCTTTCATATGATTTAAACATGAAACATCACTCAATTTATCTAAAATTCCAAGGGATTATGATTTTTATAATCGACATGAATGAAAGTTAATGCCGAAGCAGCATTTATTATTCCATTTATATTCCACGACTTCTACAACATTTCATTTGATATAATTTCAATAATTATATAGTAAGTATATTTTGAATTCTCATTTTGAAAATTATCGGTTGAAAATGAGATTTCTTAGCTCAATAAAATATAGCTATTTAATGTCCGAGCTGAATACACAGAAAACTTACAACAAATTCAACGCTTATTTCCAATATCAAACGAATTTAAAAAAAAATCAAGCCTACCATATTCGGGGTCGCTTTTTCGAACAGTCAGAAAATTTAAAAAAAATCGAAACTTACATGACTCCAGTCCTAGTTAAAAAAAAATGATTTTCAGGTCACATTTTTTTCAAATTTCAAGTTTTTTTTTTATACAATACTGTACTTTAAATGAGCTAAAATGAATTAGAAACATGAACTCGATAGTTCTACTGACAAGATGCACTATTATTTATTTTAAATTTTCATGTCATGTCCAAAATGGCCACCGCATTACAAATTTCTTTCCAAAATTTAACAATTTTTTTTCTATACACCTTAGAGCCAAGTTTCGAAACACAATTAAATTTTAGAATGACTCAGAAAATAACCTAGAATTTTTTCAGAATGAAATGATCCAACTTTTTAGTTTAAAAAATTCGAAAAATTGAAATTTTGTACTAATAAACGTAGTTACAGGAATGCAATTGAAAGATCTAAATTGAAAAAATGATTGGAGTCTAACTATAAGCAGTAATAAGATTTTTCGGCAGACCTCTAAGTATAGTATTGCTGTTCTAAGAACATCCATGTGTGTCCCTGACATTGATTCCGATAATGTCAGTCTTGGATCTTCACCAGTCGGCAGTAGAACCAATTACGTGTAAGATCGAAAAGCACTAAAACGGAAGAGTGAATAGGCGACGGGAAGAATAGCAGTATGATACAGACAGAGATTCTACTTCCCCTTTCGATCCCAGTTTGACACTGAAGGAGGTTGCAATATCATTCCAAACCCATTGCCTAAAATAGCTAATTCGCTACTATCAAATGTGTTGTTCCTCAAATGATGAAATGTTAGCACTAATGAATATAGGGTTTGATTGACATCATGATGTGTAATTTTTGACAATACAAACATAAACAATCATAAACAATATGCCTGCAAGACCAGCTTCGAGCAATTAAAACAGCGAGCAGTATGCGTTAAGGGTAAATTATTAATGGTTCCGTAAAATGTTTATCGCATTATCGCCATTTGCGATACGTAACCGGAACGTAGCGGCGATTCAAGGACAATGGGCTCGGGGTAGTCCACTGCTCGCAAAATAGCGCGTTGAAAATTAATTGCATGTGGTGAAACGCATTAGCTCAAATGAAATAAACACCGGCTATGCATTCGCTATATAGTTCGTAGGCATCTGGTAACAGCCCAGTGTTTCATCCTCCGTGAGATTTTCGCTTGTAATTTCAACTCCCGCCGGTTCTCCCCTAAGAGTAAACGAACCGTACGGAATCATCTGGGATAAACAACGAGTGCAAGAGATAAACGTAGTTGGTACTTATCAGAATTACACATAGAGTGAGTGAGAAAGATCGTGGGACAGTCACAGTTGTAGAGGAAATGATGCACAGGTGCCAGTGACGAAACTACTCAGCTTGTGTTAAAATTATTCGACCATAATTTGCGCACTTCGATAATTCGCTGATATTGTGTATGGTCCTGCAGTTGTTCAACCCCTGCAGACGTGGAATATATGGAACGTCATTATACGACTGCGGAATTTCAATTATTTCGTACGATTTTAACTTGAATTGCAATTTCTATTTTTCGGATGGATCGTCAAAGAACTTTGCGGGGGCTTTGCATTATCTGATGGTTCGATGCTTATTCACAAGCATTCATTCATAATGAAGGTGCTTTATTATTTGCGAGGACATATTCAAACGGACTAATTAAATTATGGAATTTTCACTGGATTTAATCGATTTTATGACACTGCTTTTAAGGAGAGTAAATCAAATTGTGCGTCATATTCAAGCTGTCGGGATAAAGTAGCTACTTCTTGAACTTGAAACACGACCATTAACGGATACCGTATCATATTTCAGTTCTCAGACTGACTCAAGCTTTTAAAGAAATATGCACTGAGAGAAAAACTGGTAGAAATACGGCACGATACATAAACAGGCAATTTTACATGAAAATAAAATAGGTTTCCGATCTCAAAATGGAGATTAATAGAATAGATAGAAGAAAAATTGTTCTGTTATGTTATTAACAATATTGGTGAAGTAAATGGGTATTTATATTCTCGATTAGTACACGGTACTCTTAAAAATTTATAAAAATCATTTAGTTAATGTTTATAGAATACATTCCCGGTATAATCGCATCTCACTATATTTGCGTCCCATCATATTTGCTAGGTTTAATCGCGTTATAATTGCCTATCGCCACGCTCTTTGTCTCTCACCTCGCGGACTGGGGCCTCATGAAGGGCCTGCTGTAACGTCACGAACATAACGCGACTGAAGGGAGTGGGAGAAGCGGCGCTCCCCTTCTTTTGATAACTATAACGAGATGGGAGGGGAATTCGAGGAACCGAGCCTGCCAATATACCGAGACTCTACTGTATACAGAATGCCACCGGCTATGTATTTTCTTCTTTGTTCTAACTTGTTTTTCACACTTGTTTCAACCATCTTCAAAGGATTGAAATGTATTGGTAATTAGTCAGAATGGCAGTAGCAGTAGAAAAAGTATTAAAAAGTAATTTAATTTGAGGATAACGCCATCTGTATAGCCCATTCAAGCGAACTACTATAGAGGTAACTTATATTTGACTAGTCTCTTAGAACCATACAATATTTGTGTATATTCGCGATTAACACTTCGATAACTTCCCTTGTTAGCTTATTTACAATAGTAAGGTGAATCAATGTAGATCTGCTTGCACTACAAACTTATTTTCATATGGTTGTATCATCTATTCCTTTAATTTAACTGTTCCATATCTATGGTTTACAGGTTTATTGATCAGAAGCTGACTTCTCATGTTTCCATAAAATCATTCGACGGGTTTTCACGATCAACAGTGACTTTCTTCAGGTACCAAATCCGCTGAACATCTAGTTCTTTTTCAATTTGCCATTGTTAGCACCGCATACGTGAAAGTCAGTGTTGGATGTACACAGGTGATCGAGCACAAGTGATTTCACGGGAGAGGATGCGAGGTACTTCGTCCCGTACACAGTACTGTAATGGAGAAGGCAATTCATTAGCATGACGGGCATTCCATGGATTCCGGCTCAGACCTAGACGGTCATTATCCGCCTCTTCTGTGGTAACTAAGCCCGACAGCCTCCTCTGTGCCATTTTCGAACGATGGCCGACGCCGCACTCCACCCTTCCCTTTTCCAAACTTTGAAACTGGGGGACGACACTGGATCGCTGTCCTTGGAATATATATATATACTATCGTGCACTGGATACGAAAATCCAAGTTGCGAGGTTCCGGGTTAATTAAAAGTGGAATATGACCCGTCTAATGGAAATCAGAATGACACGCCTCGGATGGTCAGAGATCAACTCCAAGTCATTCTGTAATTGAAATTCTAATTTTAATCTCAAATGCTTTTTAAAATCGTTGTCCTTACAAAACTTGTCGAGGAGGAACATACATGCATGGATTCCATGTAATAAATAGATTTATGGATTTTTATTTAAAAAAGCTGTTATGACGGTCTTTTGTACGCAGCCAGCAACCAAGATCAAGGTCCCATTACTCTATAATCGATTATCGAGTAATTGCTTCATTTGAACAATGTACCCCCAGTCAAGACCCAACTAGTTCGTAGTACCTAAACAATGCAATCCATCTTGGGATATCCTGAGGAGCTTCTGAGAACATCCTGAGTCGGTGATTCCTAAACCACAAGTAGCAAAAGAATCATTCCAATTGTATAATCCAAAGATATATTTTCAGTTGACTATCTTTTCTGTTTCTAAACAAATGTCAATGATTCTCTATAAGGGAATTGCAATTATGTTTTTAGACTGTTTGTTGTAAGATATGAAGTTATACTTTGTAAAACCTAATGTTATATAAGAGTGGTCCCTTGTGATAACATAAACTACTAAATGAATTCAATTGATGGATTATAGGGAACCTTTTAATCTGGTATGCAGAGATATATACCGTAATTCTTTACAATTCATTATACGGGTATTACGATTGACGGCCCATGACAAGGGAGCTTTAGGAATGTCGAAGCTTCAAACATCAAGATCCATGCAATTAACAGCCCCGTATGATGCTTTTGTACTACGTTGCAGGTTTTGAAGTGGAGCAATGGACGAAGTTATAAATAAGAGAACGTATAATATATATTATTCCTGATAAACCGTAGCCAGTTTTTCCGTTCAATTAAAATAAATGGCCAAGAAGATCATCCCATGTTCGATGAACATCAAGAGGGTTAACATATTTTAGGATCAACAACTAACATTTCTAACCAAATTAAAAAATGGTGAGCCATAAGTGATGGAAGCGCTGGTTAATTTTTTTTACATGTTCACGTCTTAAATATTGACAACGATAATTGGCAGTTTACCTAGAAAACGACTTCAACCTTTATATATAAAATGTAAAATAATTACAAATAGATTCGAAAAAACGGGTAAAAACTGAAATATTCCTATACGAGAAACATTTTCTTACAAATTCACTTAGCTCCGCAGGAAGAGAAAATATATACTTCCGTATACCATCAACACGTCGTAATTTCTAAAAGTTAATATTCTTCGCATATCAGAGCGACTGTGGCGCTTATTAACGGTGGGGCAAATGACCAGCAATAATAGCATCGTGGCGCTAAAAATACGAAAGACGGCCGCATAAAAAGTTTAATAGGCGCGAAACGAGGCAAAGTAAATCTTTGTTATTCCCATAATTAATCATAATCAGTTTTATGGAATATAAGGTTGTTAGAACCCAGTTACGATCGTCTTAATGCATTCCTTTCGGCTTTCACGTAGGTAGAACCCGCTTATAGTTCGAGAGCAGCAGTCGTTGCCGATCTCATTAAATTAACTCAGGTTGGTACTAGCGATGGTGGACGAGCAACGTTTTAAAGAGAAAAAGGGAAAGGCATTCCCTGGAAAAAAAGGTAAAGAACGCGAGGGAAAATAAAGTATACCCGGTGGAAAAAAAAGGCTAAGTGTAAGACAGAAAAAAAGATGGATGTGGAAGGACGAAAAGCAGGGTGACGGATTGATCGATCGCTCATGTGGCGTTTCGTTCAACGCGCGAGAACAATTTCTTGACTTAATTTGAAATGCATTTTACTTATGAAGATGATGGGGATGAATTACTTAACATCACATAAAGTGTGGAAATTATTATGAGTTCGGAACGTTTTAAATCTTAAACAATTTCTTTCTAATTTTGAGATGAGATATTGTAGGGGAGACCGAGGATGAAAATAACAACGCGTATGAGTTTTTCACTAATCAGCGGAGAGTCATAATTTGAAAGTATTATTGTTCAGTAGTGATCCCTCGACCGCTACCATAGTTTGTATTACATTGACCGACTAGGATAGGTATAATTCTGAGATGATGTGAAAACATTCGTCAAAAGTTTTTGACGAAATTTTCAAATTTGCTTATTACTTTGATTTTCAAATTTTACAAAATGTGCTTTACGGTAATATGCAGCTCAGTTAACTCTTTAACCCTTTCAGTCCAAGTCCCTATGGATTTCGTTGCGGTTTTTTATTTCTGACCTTTCTAAGCTCCAATAAATGTTACCTCTTTTCATGCCAAACCATGGACCTAATATTCTTAGGTCCACGTGCCAAACGGCCATATTTTTGTCATGTTTTTTAAGTGAATTTTTCTCTGTGTAATGATAAGCAAACAAATTTCAAAATCATATTTTCTAACGTATTTTTGTCTATACTTTCCAAATTTGCTATTAATTTTGTTCGATGACATTTGATTTGTTCAAAATGGCGGCTCATTTAAAAAAAAAACATGATTTTTAAAATGTTTTTATTTGTTTAACGTACTGGCTAACAATGTTCGCGTTGTCGGATCGGCACAAGTGTCTAGAACCTGTGGAATAATTACCATAACATAATAAAGCGATGCAAAATGTCAAAATTCAGAATGGCCCATCCAATATGGCGGCTTTTACACGCATTTTTAATGTTTTTTTTTATTTTTTTTTTAGGTTTTTAGTCCATGACGCTTACTTTTTTAATAGTTTTGTTATATTTATCTTAGTCTAATACCGATTATGCTAGAAAATAGCTATTCAAAATGATATGGAATTCAAAGTGGCTGAAAATATTATATATTTATAACAATATAGTTTTATTATGTATATCTCAGTTTGATATCGATTATGCAAGAATATAACAATACAAGATCATATGGAATTAAAAATAGTGGAAAATATTCCATTTTCTTTCTTAATCGATATCAAACAGAGATAAATATAAACAATCTATTGGGAAAGTAAATGTCATGGACTGAAAACTTAAAATAAAATTTAAAAAAACGTAAAAAATGCATGTGAAAGCCGCCATATTGGATCGGCCATTTTTAATTTTGACATCCTGCGTCGCTTAAATGTTAGTTGTGGTTATTATTCCGCAGGATCCCGACTCTTGTACCGATCGACAACAGCAACATTATAAGCCAGTACGTTATAGAAATACAAAATCACGTTTTTTTTTTGTAAATTAGCCGCCATTTTGAAAAGATCAAACGTCATAGAACAAAACTAATAGCAGATTTGAAAAGTACGGACAAAAGTGCGTCAGAAAACATGGTTTTGAAATTGTGTTGCTTATCATTACACATATAAATATTAACTTGAAAATCACAAAACAATTGTGTCCTATTGGCATGAAAGGGGTTAAAGAATAATAAGATTGCACAATTATTTGAAATATTAATGAGACAAATTTTCTTTTTCATCAAAATCAAAATCATCTTAGGGGTGTAATTAGTAGATTATTAATTTGATTTAATTGAATTCCCAAAATGAGGTTATAAACTTGTCAGGATCAACACAGTATCAGAGCGATTTTTTAACAATTTATGATACTAAAAACATGTGGAGAGTAGTACTTATCTTCTTTTTATATTGTTTAAATATAAATTATGATTTTACTAATGTAATGAAGCAAAGTATTAAACTAATTTGTTCTAAATTTTGAAGCCCTAATTAGAAAAATATATTAAAATTACAACGACAAAAATAATACGAATAAAAATAAGTTCTCGTAATACAAATAAAATTTATAGTCTCCATGAAGAAAGAATGTGTAAACAGAAAAATAAACAGGACAATTTTTCAATGTAGCAACTTCATTACCAAATTAATTCTACTAGTTGAGATATTATTGACAAAGTAGACCAGCCATAAAAGACTAATTGCGTTCTCTCAACATGGATCCAAACAAAGAAATTGCAACACAATAGCCTACGAACGCAATTGACATTCATGCTATTGATACTGTTAAGTAGCTAAAGTCATTCACAATAGTACACACAAATTTAGAATAGCTGACGAATAAGTGCTATAAATTGAAAAACAAATGTTCAAACGAAAAGTATATTTTTTATATCCTTTCAAATTCGGTGTTATGCTACCGTTCGTTTATTATATAATATTATTTAAACATCTCTTAATTCTAATTAACAAATTAAAAAATAAATGATCTTTTAACATCATTTATTTTAGATAAGATTTCAAAATAATGAGGCACCAAATTCTTTGGGCTAATGAATATTAGTTGTATTTATTTTTTCGTATACACTATATAACAATCAAATGAAGAAACAAATGCATGTACCATTAAATTTTTGTAAATGAACTTAATTTTAGAGGTTTATTTTCACACAAACAAATTTAGATTTTCCTACTTCATGATAACCATATTTACGTTAAATACGGAATTGTTTGCAGTGTGAATATCTCATTAAGTGCACATGTTGTAAATTGCAACCACCCGAGACTTCTATAATAATAAACAATTTACTTGTCAAATCTATGTTTTGAAAACAATAATAATTAGAATATGAATCGATAAACAAGATAAATAACTAGAAAAATATGTTTATTTAATGAGTTAAGTATGCAGTTGTTGGATAAATCACAAGGGGCGCATAAGACAAAAGCTCTTTCAAACCATGTCATAATTACAGAACGTTCGGGACAATAATGACAGACTTGCGCGTGATTATAAACTCGTGTTTGAACCCTGTTTCGGGGAGTGCTTTGTCAAAATTATTATCACGTCTACAGCATATAACTTTAACTCCACAATACAACTTAAGCTAACGGTATTACGTGTAATTCCAGAATGTTGTTAATTTGGCCACTTATTTCCCATAAAATAATTCACCAAAATAAAACAATAATTACCTAAAAATACAAAATGATTACCTGTTAACGAACAAATTTTTGTGTCATTAAACAATATTGGAAATGAGCAGTATCGGTTCGCTTCTTTCACTGGAGTCCAAATATTTGTTGTTATCAGAATAACATTGTTTCGTGCACCTCGATTTTCACACATATTTTTAGACAATAGGCAGATGCCCCGCAACAATAAAACTGCACATTCGGGGCAAACAATTAAACAGTGCAATTGTTTCGCGTGTACGCTCTCGGTGGATTGAAATACGTTTAATAACCGACGATCCGGTTCGGTGTAATTTGCATTACAATCGACGTTAATCTCGGGGATGCAAACGACTTTTATTGCCAACTCCTGCATCCACAGGACGGATTAATCATTCGCGGTTTGGAAGTTCATTCTCAATGGGATAATATAATCTCGTATGTTCATCCTGTTCATTTTTGTCGGACAGGAGTTACAAAAGACTTTATTATGTAACATAGCACTGATTTCAATAGGTGTAAAAATGAATAATTAAATTCCTCTTTATTACATAGACTTTGAAGCTTCCCAGGAAAATATGAAAACACTTTCGAAAGAAAACTTGTAAATAATAACGGAGATTTTCTTATAGTCCATTACCGCTTTTACTTTGCTAAACACGGAAATAATAATGAACCTGCGAGATATGTTGAAGAAACAAGCCAGGAGATTCTTAGTATATTACATCGACCAGTTCTGCGATTAGCAGGGTGCAACGTAGATATAATAAAGTACCGTCTTTAATATCAGATAATACTGGCAGGTTAAAAGTTTCACATATTAATCTTGTATGGAATTAAAAGAAAACGTAATATTAAAATTCTTTGCTAACAACAAAATTTTCCCACTGGAAAATTATTTTCGCCTCAGTAAATAATTATTACAATATTTAATCGATTATAAATATCAGTTTGTTTAAAAAAAATAATCTTTACTTAATGAATCTAAAATATTTTTAGGATACCAATTCATAATCAAAATTTTACAAATGTGTAATTTTGCTATTGAAGTTGTTAGTTTAAAGTTGATTCTGTTTTAAAGGTAATCAAATAAATAATTGCGATTTTAAATCTATTTCGCTGATAAAGAAATGATTTTTTCGAGAAAGTTTGAAAAACTCAAAAATATTGGCCTAATTCATGAAATATCGTATGATATTAAAAATTGTGTAAATAGTTTAATAATTAATAATTAACAAATATTTAATTTTGTAACATTGAGCGTCAAGTTTATTAAAAGTAAGAATATAAAAAAACATGAAAATATCCTGTAATTGCACTTTGTAGGAATAAAATTGAATAATATTCTGAAATTCATGCATGTAAGAATGCAATTATTGCTCTTACAAAATACGTAATAAAAAAGTTTGTAATAATTTTTCCGTACTTGCGTGATTTGGTTGTTTCACTACACGCTAGCCTCAAGTCATTATTGCAATCACTGTCAGAATTTTTTAACTGAAACGGCTATAATTCATAGGTAGAGGCCTTCGCTCTTGTGGAATATTTATTCGTAACCCCATTTTGAAAATAAGATTGAATACATTGAAAATTTTTCACTATTGAAGATACTTTGAATGGTTATTACGAATTCAAAGATAATATTCTAAAACTGAAAAATGCTATTAAATGGAATCTAATAATAGTATATTTTATTACTTTCGTGTCTTATTCAAATTATATAGCAATCAAAAAGAACAAAAATTCATAATATTAGACGATTTGTTGCAATAGACTCCCAAATATCAAAAAAATCGAATGTTTTATGGCACATCATATTTGATATTAGAGAGTTCTCAGTCACATTTTAATAAACAAGAGATACTGAATTAGTTACACTACTGAATACCCTACGAGAAAATAATCGTGACTAAATATCCGCGAAAAAAATATTCGCGAACAAAATATCCGCTGACAAAATATCCACGAGACAAAATATCCGAGAATATTTGAAGAAACAACTGAAAGTGGTGTTAGGATAACAAAACTGAAAAAAACGAAAAACAATCAGCCCATGGATCTAACCTAACCACGAACTTAATCTAAACTAACGGTTTTATTAAGTCAAATATTACGTACAAATTGCGTATGCTTTGTGCGCAGATATTTTGTCGGTGAGGTTATGCTGCAAGAGCTGAAGTACTTCTTTAGATTGCGTGACAATCCACACAATACATACGAAATGTCGGAAACTGTAGATACTTAAATTAAGGAGGTTATAAAGTGGTCCGACGATAAGATAGGAAATTTCACTAAAATACTTGAATCAAAATATGCCCAAAACATTTTTAGCTGTCCTGGAATCAAATCCACGACCTACGACTTCATAGTCTATTTCAGTACAATTTGCGTCACGAACGAGATTGTCCAAAAACAATATTGTTACATAATCCGGAATAATACAGTTTATATAATGCTTTTATTTTAAACTTTCGAAGGGTCCTACTCTCTTAATCTAAACCAGCGAAAAACTACTAATTGACAGTTCATAGTCGCTAATTCACAAAGCGCATTTACTATCACTGTGAATCAGCCATTAGACATTGATTTCAACAGCGAACTGTTCTAAATTCGCTGGAAAATCATTAAAATGAAATTACATTTCTGCCGCTTCAAAACAATGGCTATACTGATCGATCCACAGAATTTGAGTGAAATCAGCGGACTGAAATCGCGTGCTTTTCGCTAGAATATAGTGTTTACTAACTGACCGATTAGGCGAATTTCACTAAAATCACTGGAATCAAACCATGTGCTTTGTGCCGGTATAATCTGTGGTTTTCACTGGAAAACAGTGTCTATTTACTGATTAATTCAGCGAATCGGACTAAAATCAGTGAAATGAAATTAGGTGATTTTCGCTGGAATATAGTGCTTACTAACTGATCAATTAAGCGAATTTAGCTAAAATCGACTGATTCGACTGTTTGCGTTAAAAATCAGCTCCTACTCATCGTAAGCAATACAAAAAGCTATTAAAATTATTTTAATTGCCACAAACATTTAATAGCTTTGCGTGTTGCGTGTGGTAAATAGAAGATAATTTTCTAGTACAATTAATCTATTCAGTAAATTCAAGCAAAGTCTATAATACAAACTTAGCTATTATTAACTTTGTACACTCCCCCCAAACTATATAGTAGCACCTGCGTGCAATTTTATAGATTATACAAATCGTTAAAAACGAACAATTACGATAAACATTATAGACAATACCTGAAACAGATCGCTATTATTCAATTTTTCGGTGGCGCCTTCAGCATCTAGAATTTCGTGCTTGCATGGGCAACTTGTGGAACTCAAATGCGATTATGAAAACACAAAAAACAACACAGAACATTTATTTACGTTCCCCTTATAAAAACTTTTTAGGCCAGAAAAACACTCTCAAATTCGAGGAATAAAGTTCTTGCAGCTTTAAAATCTACTTTTATTTTACTTTTATTGAAATTGTATATAGATGTTCAGTTTTATGTAGGATGAAAAGCAAATCACTGAAGAACCAGTGAAATAGTCGACATTAGGGTCGAGTTCTGCAGAAGTTTCAGTAAATACAATATTTCAGCTACTTAAATCGTAAAATCAACTTATTAAACAGTGAAATTGACTTATTTAAAGCGAAAATTGTTTTCGTTGACGCATTTACGACATTTTCACTGATTCAGATTAAGAGAGTAAAATACTTGTAGAAACTTCATAAAACATCACTAAAACTTAGTAACCAATTACATTCTTTACATTTTATAACCTTAATCCAGTAACAAGCCAAGTTCATTGCAGTTAAAATTCCTCATAACATAATTGGATAATTCTCGTGTATGTTGAAAAACGAAGAACGATCCATTTTGAAACGTCTACATCCGCACAACTGTCAGACGATTCGATACGAAGACTTGCGTAGGACGACGACTAGCTGGAGGCTACGCAAAGGTAAAATGGTAAAAATGCCCCCTTCCGTTACGTGCGTTTAAGTCGACGTCCGTGAAATTCAAGAACGTACGAAACGAATTTCATTGCACAAGTCAAGAAGAAGGATATGTTGGTTACGAACAAATGGAAATCTCGCACAAATCGTGTTTTTTTCTCACTATATTGTGAGGAGTCGATAGGCCGCGTTACGCATATTCCCGTGGGTACGTCACGAATGGCAAGCGATTTGCAGTTTTTTATCTTTCACTGTTACCTGCAATCTCGTGAACGACGATCTTTTCCCTCTTATCTTCAGCAACTGGGGTAAAAAATGGCTACGAGTTAGTTTAGAGATATCCCTTTATTTGGTCGATCTATTCTCAGAGTCTTTAGATTTAGGTTATTTATTATTTGTCATTAGCTTTAGACGTTCTTAACGCCTGATGACATTCTTTAATGATACCTTTTAAGGACGCAATATTTCAATGAGTTTCTTGATGATTGTTTTTCGGTGTTACGTAATAGCTTAACTTAATAGAAACAGAGCAACTATCATAATAAGTAATATTGCTAAATATCCCATGATAATTGCTTATAGTGACATAAAGTCTACTAATGAAACTTTGGTAAAAACTGCTTTCAATTTTTTGTAGTAAGGACTCTTAAATCCTGTTTTACTATTCGAAATTGTATATTATTGGCCCAGAGTACAATGTTGAGGCGATTAGAGGCTAATGGATCGGTAATTCGACTCTTTCTGAAATAATATTTCTTTCGACGACATAATGGAATTAGCAATCGAATCCAATTCAGTAAAACGCAACTTCGCGAACTGTCATTCGTCTGTTACGACTTGTAAGCACCCTAAGAATTCATTAGACCATTAAACACATATGTCCCTGGCTGCCCCCATAACGGAATCATTTGACGTTCACTGTGACAAGCATTGTTGAATCAAGACAAATCGCTGTTCTCAATGGCCCGATAACGAGCCTCTTGAGAGTATAGCCCACTAAAAAATACTGGAACCGCGTGCCCTTTCGAATTCCGGAGTGGAAGAGCTCAATTGTTAAAAATCGATGACAAACGGCCCCTCGACATTCGCACGTTTTCGACCCCTCGTGGTGTGGTAGCATCTTGTGTACTCTCGCGCCCTTCGTTTAAATTAATTATTTACAATGTCGCAAACCCCCGTGAGGGAACTCGTATCGCCCAAATGTAATGCCGCCTACGGTTCCTTCCACTCGGAAACCACAGATAGTCATCTTGATTTAACGCTGTCATGTATCAGACGGTTTGCTCTGAAGCTTTTATTTTTATGACCGTACCCAGAACGTCATTTTTGCAGAAGCGTCCGATTCAGTTGTAATTGAAACTTAAGCAGGCACGATGCTGACATTGCAACTGTTATTGTGTTGCAACTTCATTTACAAGTAAAATGACTTTATTATAGAAATTTTCTCGTCCTTTTATTTCCTTTGCTTGCGGCGATTAGCCTTGAAATATGCCTTCTCTGGTGTTGATGATTATAATCGTAAATGTATCAGGTTATGAATAAATTAGCAAAATTAGTAATAAGGAATAACAAAGAAAAATGAAGCTTCAGTATTCATTACAAAATTTTATTCGTAACTTTGTTCCTTATTCGTCATACCCGTGACTATTATAATAGAATTTTTCTAAAGATGTTCATTAATAGTGGTCAAAAAGCCTAAGAAATTGATGCAGAATTAACTGAAGTAACGAAAGAAAATTTTTGGAAATAAATCAAAATCATATATTTCTTGGTAAATTCTTAATTTATTTAGAAAACATTTTTTAAATTTGGCCACTGTAAAGAGTATTCTCATCTCTTCAAATTGCTTAAAATATACGACAGAAATTAATCGCGAACAAGCTGAATACTCGCAATTTATTGATAGTGAAAATTCAATTAATTTTGACGCTTTTATAATATCGATACTAAATATACTATTCTGTGCGACATTTGTACAGAACCGAATATCGGAAAACTAAATAGTTATTTCTGGCGAAAT
Source organism: Trichopria drosophilae (assembly GCA_030407085.1). NCBI lineage: Eukaryota > Metazoa > Arthropoda > Insecta > Hymenoptera > Diapriidae > Trichopria > Trichopria drosophilae. The sequence goes on from CM059582.1 coordinate 188,326,108, forward strand.
ATCTTCAACTTCTTTTTTTAGCACTTTTTCGACTCATAAGCGTTTCATCTTATTTTGTTGACATCTTGATTCGTTGAAAAACTATTACCCTCTAAATTACAATAAAGTCAGGAAGCTTAACAAAAATTACTGCCTTTCAAAAATTCACGAAACCGTAATAGAAATAGCGTGCAGTTTTAAGACATGTTAAAATTTCTCAACTCGCATGCATAAATTATTTGGTCCTCACCGACACTAAAAAATGTGCACTTTTCAAAGACGTATTAAAGTTAACAATTCAAAGAAATAATGATTAAACAAATGCATACATCACTGTAAATTTTTTGAGTTATATAAATTACCCGCGTACTTTTGATGCTGATCCTGATTAGATTGCTTGAATAAACATATGAAACTTAATGCGGTTTAAAGTAGAATATACGAACCAAATAATTGTTACAATTAATCATAAACTAACTTGAGCCGAATTTAATATAGATCTAAATATACACCATTCTATTTCAAGAGATGAACTCTTCCGACTATTAGTATGAGCATGTGGTACATAGAAATGGGTGTCTGAAGTCAATCTACGAATGTAGGTCCCAATATTAAGAAATTATTAGCCAGGCTCCTTAGCAGTAAAATTTGGGGATCCGCTTAAAACCTGATATAATCAAACACCGAAACATTAAAAGTTTTCAAATGTCGAGATTTTGATTGGTTGCTGAAGAGTTCCAAAAAAGTTCCAAATATTGTTTGGGTGCATATAAAATATATACTTCTTATCTTGATGGTTATCCAATTGATCTTAACCACGTAGGTGGTTACACACTTATCGCTCTTGAGCAATAATGACCACCGCATGTTTGGAGTTTAGTGTTTAGCTACTCATACGTACAGTCAAATTATGGGCTCGCATTCTTCATTTTGCTTGTTACGTATGACTCGGTGATATGAGCGGCATTTAATGCAGTAAAAAAATCACTAAAATAGAAAGTGCTCAAAGAAGTGCGCTGCTGAGAGTAAGTGGATTTCAAAGAACCACATCCACGGAAGCACTGATTGTGTTAACAGATTTCGTGCTAACAATCCTCAATACAGCATATATCAGAATACAGACTCCCACGCGGACTGGAAATAATTGTAAATGGTAATGTTTCCACGGTGTACATCATATAGGGGATGAAAATAAAATCGACAAAGAAATGAAGAAGTGGACGATCCAAAAATGTTAGAATATATGGACAGCAAGAGAAAAAGAAAAAGTTACGCACGAAAATTCGCGAGAATATAGACCATTACAAAGTACAATGCTTACGACAAAGGATCTTCAAAACTGAACTGGCCCAATTCCGATTAAAAGAAGATGGGACTTGCAATTGGGTCAAAGAAGATCCCTAGTAGAAATGTCTTTGTGTCACTTGGGGGTCTGATCATAGCACTGAAGTTAAGGCTCTGCCCGGAACCACATATACCGCTGCGAAATTTCTACCGAGGATACCCTATTTATCAAAGTACACAGATTTAGGAATGTACCTAAATCCAGAATTGAAAATTCAGAAAGGTGAGAAACAAGAGATTGAAGAATTAAATTCAGAGAACACGTGCCCCATTTTCCGGAATTATGCAGAGCTTTTCCTAAAAGGGAAACTAAAAGAAGGTGAAGAAAAAAAGGATAAACGACACCGATATCAAAAGACATCACCATAAAACGAGATAGTAGTTGAAATCCAAAGAACAAATCTGAAGATTCACCCAAGGAATTAACACACAAAAATATGTGACCATCCCAGGTCACGCTCTATCCCATCAATAAGACGAAGTTCTGTACCGTTCTTAAATTTTTGGTCCAACCGTGGAAAAGTCTGCAACCACAAAAAACATCCCTGTCCATGAAAGTCTAGGAAAAAGGAAGTCAGTTGTGAAGCCAAAAGCAAAAGTGTAGCTAAAACACTTGAAACAGAACAAGGTGATGTATGGCGCTTTTTTCTGGAGTAGCAAGGATGATAATATTGCTCTTGTTCTTATAGACGTTAGTTATCTGGGAATTTTAAAGTATACTTGATAAATAGAAGTGAGATCATTATGAGAGGTCAACCTCAAAATATTTGTCTGTTTATGAAAACGGTGTAGTTCTATCAGTAACGTCCCTGATACGGGGAATAGGACATTCCTTATTTCTTTTAAATCTTTTAAATCTGTGAATGCTAGGTTAGTCATCAGACGCTGACAATAAACATCTTGATCGAGATCCGAAGGTAGTATTTTCAAATTCCGTAATAAAATATCTGTTGGTCAATCTAAAATGATAGTCTTGATTTTTAGATATCAATATAATATCCAAATCTTAACAAATACAACATGAATGTAGACTTAACTGCAGCGATACCCATTGAAAATAATTAATTTATAACAAAATATGCTCATAAGAGAAACTGTGATAAAGTTAATAAAATATTAATATACATATATTATACAAACGATAAACGCAAAGCAGAAAATTTAATTATCGGGTGGTACCAGGTAATTAACGATTTATGACAACGTTCCCTGGGGGAGCCCTCCGATCAGGCGGATGTACAGTGGGATTCTCTTATGAAAGGAGCTTGTAAGGGAATGAAACTTAGAGACCCGAGTTACAGCACTTGTCGCCAAGGTCATAGCGGATAGGAAGACGAGTACTGGCACACGAGATTAAATTGCCGCCCAGTAGTTCCGGATGGAGGGCGACTAATTGGTTTAGTGGGATAATCTCTCCTACTGCAATTACGCATCTGAGGATAATTCCCATACGAAGGGTTTCCGTAACTGCATCTGTTTTATCGATGATGCGTAACGACTATAATCGGAAAATACAGTCGAGATACCCCAAGCGACATATAAATCAGAAATAAAATTTTAAAAATATTTACGCTCAAAAAGGACATTATGAAATTTCAAGTTATTATTTTCTATCCAAAAAAATGGAGATTTTATTAAATGTTATACGATAAACAAGAAGTGTTTTATCTTAACAAATTTTTTGAAAATTTCATCATTTTTCTCGACAGTTTAATAATTTTGGAATTCTTCCATTTTTAAATTAAGACTTTAGTTATTCTCACATATATAGTGGTGGTCATGAATAGTTAAAGAGATTAACTATAATGCCGTATAAGTATCTTCCCTCATTTACCTAACAATTGAAAATCGATATACAGTCACTTGCTAAAACCAATATTTATTAATGTATATAATAGCACTTTTACCAAATGCCAGTTGAAATTCATTGGATTATTTAAAAAATATAAATTTACTTAAATTATGAGAAAATGACTGAAAGATTTAATTTATATTTAGTCGACAGCAGTAGAGCGAAGATATTCAAATTATATGTTAAACGTATACAAAATTCTGATATCCGTAGAGGTAATTCCGGTTTTTGCATAAAAGGATGGGCTCAGCTTTATTCTATTAAAATAATAGTTTTTCTGGAATATAAATTTAGTAACGTGTAGATAAACTAATAAAAATATAAAAACATTTCATTGCAATAATTTCTGGAGAAAAAAATGAAACATGTCAATTGTTATTTATAATTTGTCTATGATTAACTGTGGAAAGCTCTTGGAGTTCAGATGCTGCATCCAGTGATGCGGACCAGGTAACTAGAAATGCAATATAGTTATCGTATTAAACTTCATAAAGCATAAGCTACGAAATTTAACTCCTTCAAGACTCCGTAGAAAGTTTCTTGAAACTTGAATCGAATCGCGTGACTACCTCGAGCACAGCAATCATCTCGGTTCGAAAGATCTCGTTCAAACGTCAGGAACATTGATAGTCGGAAAATATAATCGATCATGATGTGCACGTACCCTTGTCTCAAGCAACATGTGACTTCAATATGTATTTATTTCGTATAATACACAAATTATACAGTTTTATTTTTTCACGAAATGTAAATAAGTATAATTGAAATGAAACTGACTTTTTGTTATTTTCGCTATTCACTGTGGTTATGTTATATCATTCATAACTCAGGTAGATACGATTCAGTCAGCAAAGAAAAATAAAAAGGATAAACGTACGAATGTATAAATATTTTGTAGTTCCAAGCAATTTTTCTTTTTTTCTTTTTTTACGACTTTTTGGCCATTTTTCACACTACAAATATAGTTACTTTGACAATAATTTTTAAAAAGCACTATTCATACAACATTGTTGGGGCCAATAGGGCCAATGGGCCAAACCGATTTTTGAAAATTTGTATTTATAGCTTAAATTTTAAATCTCTTTGTTCCATCCATGTGATTCTACTTTTACTTTATATAATCAAATTGAACAAAAATACTGAATGACTGTGAGAAAAACAATGTTTAAACGAAACTGCTCTGATATATCAAGTTATATTCAGCTAATTTAGACAATCCAGAACTTGGTGCTAATTCGTACCCAAGATTAAAAATCTACCGGATTTATAATAGTATGTTGGAATTACAGGTAGTGTGGTAGAAATTTCTTTTCTGCAAACGACATGCAAAAAGTTAGGGTACATTGAGTATCGGATGTTTTGAACAGAAGCAATGACAATCTACTACTAACGAAAAATTAAGAGAACATTTGGTATTCCACACCGCCTGTATGTTGATTGCTTAATGTTTTATTTATAGGTAAATTGCCTATCAATGTGATAACGGAATCAAGTAAATTAGTTACAGTAAAGAATTCTCCTAATATTCTCTAAGATTTAATTGGAAAAATAGTAAGTCTATATCAAGATCACTGTGTTCCTAAAAGTTATTACAGATTCGAATCAGCGTTAATAAGTCAGATCGAAACTCTTCAATGTTTAACAAATGTTCGTTTTTGGGGTAATCCTGAACACCAAGAAAGATTCAAGTATTGTTCTTTATGCCTCTTAAAGTTTAGTACTTCTTTAAAGAAAATAAAAAAAAATGTGAAGAATGGGTCCTCAATAGTTATGAATATAATTTAACTTTTTATCTCTTTTTATCTCTTGTTATCTTTTTTTATCTCTTTTTATCTTTTTATTTTTTTACCCTTTTTTTGTTTTCATGGCTATTTTAGGTATATTATTTATCTTTTTCTTTCTTGTTTAGGTTTATTATAATTTTTCTTTAAATTATATTTTCATGGTAACAAATCTTTCATCGCTAGTTGAGATTGTAAATGTTTCGACAAGGCCTAGCATTTTGAGAATCCGAGCGATTACGATGCAAGGTGTTTGAAATGTTTTGAAATTTTCAAGCTATAGCATTTTAACATCTAATGCAATTTGTAAGTATTCGCTCCGTGCAAGTCGTTGGAGAGGATATAGAAAAACGATTGTAGCGCCCACAATGTTGAAAACAAGCAAAATTTCAGGACCCTTAATGGAGTATAGGCGAAATTATACAAATTTGAAAATTGTCTTTTTAGACGAAGATTTTCAATGTTGTAAGGCGATTTACGTAAATGGTAAATAATACAGAAGTTATTTTTTCCTTTCTACATTTGCTTTTATGTTCTTAAAATGTACAATTTGCGTAAATCAAGATGTAAAGATGTAAGAGGGCTTACATATATTTATTACTTTCGAATTGCACGACATTAAGATGATCGAATATCATAAAGAATCTAGAGAAATTATAGAATATAGATAAAACTAGAAAATGAGTCAAATATTACAAGTATTTATGCACTACAGGTTAACTTTACCTTTGAAGTTTTAATTTATTGAGCGATTGGTAGTTTAATTTTGAAAAGTAATTCATTAATTGAACTGAAATTTATTATGCTTACGACGTATATAACAAAGATGGATTTAGTTATCAGGAATGGGCTTGAAAGTCACGAATTAAATTTCCAACCAAAATCTCTTTCGAAAGAAAAATTTTTGTTTAATACAGGGTCCAAAGAATTTCAGAGCACAGAAAAGATGGAAAATATACAACTTACAATCGCTATTTTCGCCGTTGTTTTCGCAAACAGTAGAATGTAAAATAAATTAACCTCAAAATGAATCTTCACATGTAGTGTATGAATATTTATAATACTTGATTTACTTTTTTAGTTTATCTATTGCAATTGCTCTACTTTCGTCATGACATTCAATAATGTTATAAAAGAGCGTTTCAAAAGGAGTAATTGTGAGACCTGCTGCATGTTTACATTCGTTTTAATCCATATTGTGCTTTTCGGAAACACAAAAGAAAATGTAGAAATGGAAAAATAACTTGTTAGTTATGAAGATTTAAGGTTGTAGATGAACCAATCAGATGGTATTTTTTTGCACTACTAATTTTTTTTTTAATATTCTTTAACGTTTGCTTCTAAAGCCAGAAACTCGCCTGGATTCATTAGAAGAATTGCAAATATGTCAGAGAAAATTTTAATTCGTAAAGATGAAAAGGATGGAATGAGTAGTGCAAAAAAATACCATCTGATTGGTTCATCTACAGCCTTAAATCTTGATATTTAGTAATAATTACTACGAAGTGAACCAAAAAACTGTAATGATTAACTTGTAAGTTATTTATAATTTATATATTACGCTTTATGAAATTGTAAACCTCAATTTTTTTGCCGAAATTTCACTAAAGACACCAGATGGCGTCAATGAACTTGCACGGAGCGAATAAGCCGTTATCTATATTAATTTTTAAATGCACCTACGTTAAATTTATATGTGTTTAAAGAAAAGCTTCAGTAGTTCTTTTAGTAAGAACCATTACAATTTCTCTGTTGGATCTTAATAAATCTGATATTACCAGTATTAAAAAAAACAATTGACTTAAAACTTGTACTTCAAGCCCACCATTGATCTGCAAATTCACCCATGGCAATCGTGATCGATACACCATTTATACCGATATGCAATATTGGCAGGTATCAATTAATTGTAAGGTACACCGCCGATTACAAGATGCAGCCAAATGTTAGCCCCCTGCGGGAGCTCGCCGGCGTAGTCAGGATGGTGAGTTTCGCATTCCACGTGGTGGAGCGTGACATCGAACACCGATATTACCGGCTGCGTACGCACTGTCATTACGCGCTTACATTATTCTCCACCCCGCGGCTGCTGCCATATTGGAGGTCGACTGCACTTCTGACTATCCTGGCAAAAGGACATATGTGGACGATAATCAAGATGCAAGCTAAGAGTCCACAAATTGTGTATCATGTTGGCCAGCTGCTAGTTATTACGTAGGAGTTACAATGGATCTTTTCACGGAGAAATAAACTTTCCACAATATCTTTAACATCGATGGGTCCAAAGAGAAAATACGTATCTTTGACGGGGAGATGACAAAGGACGCATTTCACCGTTACTTAACCTCAGAACGCCTCCATTCCTCATCGTTACGTAAAAAATACATCGTTTTTCTTAGGGTCCACCAATACGACGATTCAGTCAGTAACCGAAAACAAACTGATTGCCCTGGGTTACAAAAAGGTCGAGATTTATTTTAAAATTTTTGTATTTACTGAAAGTTTAGATGACAATGAACAAGGAAAACGTAGGAGAAATACAGATGCAGATTGCACATCTTATTAGCCTCGTAGACCAGGCGTAGTTCACGAGTTCGATCCCCGGCTGGGCAATTTTTCGAAATAGTTTTCTGGCAGCAGTTCGCTATGTGTAAGACGAACCACTCTGTCTGTTTGACATTTATGAGGAGTTGTTTTCAGGCGGGAATCGAGCCATGGCCGATGCTGTACTCAATGTGTGTTTCTGCAGTTTCCTACATTCTCGACAAATGTTAGTATGGCGCCATCTAAGACGACCTGCAGGTACTCACGTGTACCCGGACAACCTTGAGAGCTTTTGGGATACCTCCATAGAGGTGGAAGATAGAGGGTAAATAATAAAAAAAATTATGTTCTCCTACTACAAGCAGAAACCTTAGGTCCAAAAGTTCAACTTCTAAACTTCGATTTCAGGTCTGTAAGAAATTTTGCATCTCGTCGATTATAGTTTTATTGTGACTCCAAAAGTACTAAAAAAGTAATCTTTGACACCATATCCTCTATTTTTACAGAACTGACTACTTGACAAAATATTTTGTTTACGCTTTTCTTTTACTTTGTGACCGAATTTTTTTTTTACATAGGAATTTTGAAATAAACACATAGTAACTAAATGCTATTCCAAAAATCAAAATCTATAAGAAATTGTAAAGATATGAAGTAAACTGCTAACATATATTCTCACATCATCCAAGTGGAATAATGGGTAAAGGACATTCTTATCCATGTTCGTAAATGACTGACTTCATTATTAAGGTAAAATGAGCTATAATCCATAGAACTTACTATTTGAAAATAGCTGACCTAAGCTAGTTTTCTGCTCCAAATACCGCAAAGTAAGTTAGTAAGCCTCTCTGTATTTTATTAGTTATGCTAATCATCTGTTTTGTTTCTAGCTGTTGCTGTAAATATATGTAAGTATCAAGCTATGACCTCAACTGATTCGGTAATAATGACAGGATTGATAACCGCCATGTTCATAAATACGTGTCATTTACTTCATTAGTTTGTTTTCATTAAAATTATATAAATAAATCAAAATTAAATCGGCGCTCGAAAACACTGGAGATTCCATAAAGAAGTCCATGTGATCGACATCATCGTAATATTTGTTTGTTATCACCCAAAAACAACCAGCTTCTTTGATTAATAATTCTCATCGATTTGGTAAAATGTGTTGGAACCCCAAATCTTCAATTGCAAATGCATTTTGCAAATACTATTTTGAATTAGAAACGAAGCCCACCAGTATTTTCTTTTCTTATTCAATTATTATTTGTTACGACTTACCTGTTCTCACAATTATTTTACGAATTTTTTTATTGCACCTTTTCCACTCTCTCTCTCTTCTCTTTCCCCCTCTCCTCTCTCTCTACTCTTTTTCATCCCTCTCTCTCTCCCTTTCTCTCCCCCCTCTCTCTCCCTCTCTCTCTATTCTCCTCTCTTGTTATTTAGCACTGTTTTATCAAACTCTTCGTGGTCTAAACTCCAAATTTTGGTATCTTCACGTCATATTTTGCCCAAAATTTGCTATTTTTGAGAACTACTTTTTAGCTGGTATTTAAGCGTAATCAGCATTTAAGTTTGCGACCACATTCTGGCGCATTGGCTGAAATCCATACACGTCTACACAGGCGCGTGCACCCTGACACATCCCAGAGCAAATAAGACAGGCTTGCCCCAATAGGAAGAGCATTCTAGACGTGCTTCCTTCTCGAAGAATTTCTCAAATGAATCCAATTCCCAATCGGTCGCTTATTCCTGCCGGTATTTCCTTCCCGTGGGGAGCGACCCGACTTACGCGCTTCGCCTCTCCTTTCCAAGCCAATCGTCCTGGTGGTCGGTAGACGTGCGAACTTGTTTCTTTCGCTTCGATTGTTTCTCTCCAGATCCCCCAAGTGAAGAAATGCTGCTCTCCTCACGTTGGAATCCACCTATATATACAGGTATATAAGAGAAAATGCGGCATCGGCTGGCAGAGGAGCGCCTCGCGTGGTGGCGCCCCGATTGGTATATGAGAGATTGGCGTTCGCATTATTGGCTACGTGCCTCTTAAACTTTCCAAATAATTAATTAAATCGAAAACATCCAGCGTATGCTATTAAATCGCGATGTGAAATTCCGATGATGTTCGATAAAATAAAAAAAATTTAATGCGATCGATCGAGCTGCCCGATTAACGACGTTGCTACTGAAGAACGGTGGCGTCTCTTGTTCGAAAGATGCAATTTTGCGCCCTTAATGAGTTACGTTGTTTACATCTTATTTGTTTCATTATCGAGGTATTGATATTAATGTACAAATTGAAAAGAACTTTTGAAATTATATAGCTGCATCACGTATCGATGTGATAACGTGAATCTTTCATTCGCTTTCTTTTACGTGATTTTCTTTTCTTATTCCGAATTACTATAGAGGGTATTAAAAATATAATTATTATACTAAACAGGTTTACTGCTGACATTAATTATTAATACTAAATCATGGAAAAGAAACCCAACCAGTTAGGAGCTAGGTATAAATGAAATCCTCTCTTTATCTGGTATATACCGTATTTTTAGCATACATATTCAAATATATCTCCAAAACTGTAAATTAATTGATTTAAAATTGTCCACTTGGAACTTTATTTCTTTATATTAGATTAAGAGACACAACATAGTTTGAAACCAATTACCTTCGCCCTTTATTGAACTGAAATAGTAATTTCTACTGTCCCTTCCATTAGAACGGTTGTCTGACATAATTTTGAACCGAGAATTTGATGAGATTTTCTCAAAGGTTTTGTGGTGCAGCATCTTACTTCAAAAATGCTGCAAGCCACACAGAACCGAACCTTACAACAAGGTTAAATAACGTTGCATCATGCTTATTAACGTTATGATAACCTTAGTTAACCTTGTTGTAAGGTTCGGTTCTGTTAGGGAGTGCACTAATATTTCAAAACAAATATCTGCAGTTCACGGCTTTTTCTACAATTGAAAGTCTTACATTTTTAGTTCACTGTGAGTTTTGATGAATAAAGAAATCTGTAATTGTCACTAAGAATGCAACTATTGAAATTACTGAAGTGAGTTGATTTATAGTTTTCACTCTCCTTTTATATTCAGGTAATGCTTAAATCTTAGAACCCAATATTCGTTGTTTTAGAGTGCCCATTTAGATAAATCGGTTGCTTAATTTTCATTTGTGTAGACTAAATTTTATCGTCCAGATTTTTTGAAGCTAAAAACCATTCTGGCATCAGAAGTTGAAATAAAAAAGGGAGTATTATTGTATATTTTTTGTATTTGATACTACTCGTTGTAAACGCATTTATAATAATTCTTAAATACAACATATTTAACCCATTAATACCGGGGCGGACACATTTTGAGAAACAGTTTAACCGTCGATAATTTTTACATAAACGCCTTGAACAAATTTTAGGACCACTATTTCTGATGTAGAATTGTATGCTCTTTCGGGATATTTTAATAATATTTTTAAAAAAATACCCGATAAAAAGTGATAAACATTTTTTTTGTAAGAAAAAAATTATTTTTTAAATCTTTTTTTTATTTAAATACGACTTTTATCTCAAAATGCCAGTGGGATACATATATAAGGTGCAAATATCGCGTCCATGGACCTTCAGGATCAAAACGTACCGTTCCCCATTTTTTAATTCAAGTTCACGGTTTCCAAAATGAAGGGTAGATCATAGAACACAATGGTCAAACTTTTATTTCTCTACAAATACAAATTCTAGTAAGACTGGCATTGCATTCGAGTGGAAATTATCCTTTTTAATGACGCTTATTACAATTGCGGGTCCAGAATTTTAAAATTCAAAATGGCCGATTCAAAATGTCCCACATCGAATGCGAAAATTTCGTTCTAATTTGCTGATTTGTACGAAATTAGGTATACATAGAATTTCGCGAGCTGTGTTCGCCATTTTGAATGTTCAAATTCCGGCTTCTTATTGGTAATCAGCTATCTCGGAAGCGATAATTATCACTCTAATATAATACCAATACAGTAGAGTCCCGCCATATTTGCCCACTTCGTTCCTCGTCTTCCCCTCCTGTCTCATTATATTTGTGACAGTGCGGGCCACTTCTCCCACTCTCCTCAGTCACGTTATGTTCGTGACGTCCGCGTCACAGCAGGCCCTTCCTGAGGCCCCAGCCCGCAAGGTGGGGGAAAAAGAGAGCGGCGACAGGCAATTATAACTAGACGGAATCGGAAAAATAAGCCAGGACTTAAATATAGCGAGATTCAATTATACCGGAACTCTACTGTATTACTAAAATTCTCATTTTACATAAAATAAAAATATGACCATTGTTTTCTATGTTGTAACCGCCATTTTGAAAGTTGACATCTTAAATTACGAATTGGACCACGCTACATTTTAATCCCGAGGGTCAATAGATGCGGTATTTTCATCTTAAACCGGTATTCCAAGGTCAGTTCGACGTAAAACTGTTGTTTGAACAAAATAAAAGATATGAAAAATCATATTTATTACCAAAAAATACGTATACCTTTCTTGCGGTTCATTGCGTCAAAATTTTGTTGAATGATTCAGAAATAACACAATATTTGACGTCAGATAGGGAAGCTCATATTTTTCCTAAGGCCCATATACAAATTATCGACGATCAAACTGATGCTGAAAATTTGTCCGTCTCGGCCTTAATTTGTTAACGTTGCAAATAAGACATCAAATACGGAACTAGTGAGTGCAAAAGGCCTTAAATAGTTATTTACTAAACTAAAAATGTTTGTCCTACACTTTTTGGTACATAAGAAGTGAAAACCATAGAAAAGTGTTGTATATTTCTCAGTTTTGAAGGTCAGTAAAATAATGTCGCCCTACGAATTTATTGTATTGGATATTTATACATTCAACATACTTGAATATTATCAAAATAAATGTTCACATGGGTGCCGTTCCAGAAACCGACCAAATAAAAAGCCGACGCACAAAAAAATAGAAACATCCACAAGCAGAAGATCATTTTTTGCAGTGTCAGTTTTTTAACTAGCGGCTTTTCGATTGTCGATTTTTTTACTGTCGGTTTTTTATCTGTCTACTTTAATCTGTCGGCTTTTTGATTTGTCGCTTTTTCAACCCACACCCACAAATGTAAGAGTATTTAGTTTTGAAAATTAACAATGTTCCGGAATATGTTAAAGATTTTTATACATTTCCAATGCAGGCCTTTAAATAAACTTTATCCTGATTAATCACAATATATAATTAAATTAGTTGTATACAACAACATGCAATAGAAATAACATTTACTTTCCTTTAACTAGTATATGATTCATTCCAGAGTATATATAGATTCAGTGAGTTTATTTTCCGTTATTGATCCAAACTGATAGTATTCGTTTCAAGCCGAACTTTCACAAGTGGCTGCGTGTGTAATCAGAAGTACAAACATTTTCGATACGATATTGGTGACAGCGTGACACTAACGTAACTCGGTCGAGATTCCGAGACCCGAATCGATGTATCGACAAAAGCGCTATTCCAGCCATTCCGATATAAATAGACAGACCGCGTGGTACTGGATTGGAAACTCGGTAGTGCACCTGACAATGTCACGTGGTATTGCAAACTTATCTGATTACGAGAAATGTATTCAAAATTTTGCGTATTTCATGAAATTAAAAAAGAAATCATTACAATTGACGTCATTATTTTGAAACAAAATTCGAACAAACTGTACCTAAAAAATAATTCACAATTGCTGTAGCCAAACTTCAGATGTTGGATGATGCTTCTGAAAATTGCGATATAATATCTACATCATATTACAGCAGATCGAGTGGCAAAACTGTATACATTAGGCAACAAGTGCATGAGGAATAACCTGCCGAAAGACTACGGAAAATAGTAAATAAGATTTATTTCAAAGAAACTGTATTCAGTTTCAATTTCCGTCTTTAATATGGGGTAGATGTTGCACCTAAGAAAACGTTAAAGGATAAACGAAACCGAAAACGACGCAGGGCTTTTTGTTTCAGCTATTTCATAGCCCCAAAATTTGTTTCGAATGGAATCTGATATGATTTTTTGTTAAAGTACTTTATCCTTCTGGATATTACAAAATGTTACAGTATTTAAACAAGCAGGATTATTCATGTTCGTTAGAGTTAAATAAAACTGGAGTCTTAACGTCCACCTAAAAATTATCCATTGGGACCGAGTCGATTCAGAGGATATTGGAATAATTTACAAGGGTAGATATATCCAAGTGTTAATTGCGAATATAAACAAGCGTTGTATGGTTCGAAGGGACTCACCAAATATAAGTTGCCTCTATATCGCATTGTTGTCACTTAGTACCACATCCATAAGATTATAAACGCGAGACTTATTTTTTCATTCGGGTTCTTATATAATTTTTGTTAAAATTATTTTATGTATGAAATGCAATGATGTAATGATTCATCAATCCATTAAAAACCCCGAATATCTTTCTCCTACAGAGTAGTACAAGCACTTACCCTTTATAAAAAACAGCATCTACTAATTGTATAAATCTTAATCGTTACTAACTCAACTAAAATATCCTTTCGTTATTTCTGAATACTTTACAGAATATTAACACATTTAAACGGCGAGAAAGGATCTCAATTTTCGCCGTGGAAATGAAGTCGGTAAACGAAATTTGGAAACCTCGATTGGATGTCGGTGTTATGAGAGGATGCGTTCGTAAGCGCGAGAACGGGAATCAAATTCCGCTACAGAAATCCAGTAAATCGGATTCAGATCATGCGAGGTGTATATATTGAAATTGGCTAAGGGATAAACTGCCGGGACTAGAAGTGAATTCGGTGCTGGCACATAGTTTTGCTATGGATCGTGATTGGTGTGGGTATATTGAGAGAAGAGGAACGATCTGTGAATTTATATGTATTGACTTTATCACTTTAAGATGGATTCGAATTGGCCTGTCTTATGTTTTGACGAATTTAATTACTGGAGGCTGAACTTGCTGTATGAAGACAGAAGGTGTCTCTGAAGATAGTAGTTACTCAAAGTCCTTCGTGGATCTGAACAGAAATATAAATAGTATATTATTTATGTAGGACGTGTTATTAATTTTGAAGATTGATAATTTTAAAGAATTTGTTGGAAATGGAACATTTCGTCCCTTATACATGCGATCTTTTGCATTATGGCAGGTGTAGAACACGATTATTCCTACCTGACGGTTTCGCCCTAGGGCGTGAAAGTCGGAAACGCGCCCGGAGTGATAAAAGAACTGTTCTTTAAATAACATTTTTTTAATTTATTATAAAGGCGTACCCAAACTATACGGCAAAGCACTTTAAATCAATTATTAAACAGCAAAACGTATAAACTAGTATACGTATTCTTCCAAGAACAAAGACGTTGAACACTTAGCATATCAAAATGAGTAATCCTTACTGATATATTTAAATTGAAGCAATTCATTGAAATATATATTCACTATACGTCCTAAACGTTGATGTGTATTGTGACGTCACTTATCCACTTTGCTGAAATGGAATTTTGGGATTTCATCTTGAACTTCTAGGATAGGACATGTGCACTGACCTGCAATTTAACCCGAGTTGCCTTAGTTAAATGTTCCGTGCTAGTCTTGAGTGGAGTTTCCACGTCTGTCACGGTTCACATCAGAGAAAATTCGAAGGAAAATTACTCTCCGCCCGTCCGTGTCAACGACCGCGCCTGATCAAAATTGCCCCGAGGACTCGTGGGAGTTTTTACTTTCGACGAACCCTTGAGAGGAGAAGCACGAAGGCAGAAGGAGATAGTAGAGGATGAGGATGAAAAAAAAGTAGATTGGCCGGCATGAGTTGCTGCATGCGACCAGGCGCTGGATGAAATATAGCCATTGTTGAACTTTGCAGCGTACACCCACCTCGAAGCTTTTAAGAGCGTACCTCCTCGGTATCACGCCCAACGTATGAAAAAGAGGTACTTAGAGTTGTAATTCATAAAGTTGTTTCCGACTCTCCTTGTCGGGAAACAGGGAAATATGTCTTAATTACCTGTTTCGGTTAATTTTGATTAACTATTTCACTTCAAATTTCTCGGATTGGTTTCGTTTCATATTTGTTAGCTTTTGATATTGATTTAAGAAAAACCGCTCCTTTACAAGGTCACTCTATCGAGTGCCCGTGAAAAAATTTCATAAAAATGAAACCTAACCTCGATTTTTCAAAGAATTTGGAGAAAATACTGATCTTTCAGTACGTTTCTTCTCTGTTTTGGTATTTTTGGTGGGAAAATATTTGGCTATCATTATTAAACCTATCAGAAAAGTGTTCTGGATGCCTAAGAATAAGAGCATACCTCAAAATTTGTCTGTTTCAAACCGGCGATTTTAAAATGTTCACTACTAAAGTTATTTGCTCTTTATTTCTGAATTTCAATATTTACAATTGCTTCCAAGGTCAGAATATCATTTTAGGAAGTTTTAGGGATCGCTGAATAGGATCTCATAGCTAACATTACCAAATCCAAGATGACGGATCCAATAAGGCGGATGTCTGAAGCAAACATGATTGATGATTATTGTAAAAGACACAGAGTTCTTATATGAGGATTTTCGGGGTCATTGGAATATAAAATTCAAAATAGCAGATATCTAAGGCAAGTATTATTGTTTCTTAACAAATAAGAGAGAACATACAAATATGTAGGTTTTAGGGTCGCTGAATACAATTGCAAATTTTGAAGGTATTTGACATCTCTTGTTAAGTGTATTTGATTCTGCCAAATGATATCGTGATCCACTGGAATCACAAAGGTTGTACTTTCCGCTCAGTCTTAAAAATGTGCATGTAAATAAAAGCATCTTTGACAGACTATACGTAAAATTTAATTCGTCCTGCTCAGAAGCTCCTTCGGACACTGAAATTTCAAAATTTAACATCCTCAAGGAAAAGTCCTGAGGATGCCCAGGTGATATTAATGGGACGATAATTGCTGACATTTGGATGTCCAGATGAGTTTCCTAGAACGCTAAATAGCTTACTGATGAATATTATTGCCGTTACATATAGTGAATTTAGATATAATATATATATATAATACTATTTATACATACATATATATATATATATATATATATATATATATATATATCCATTACATTTCTTTAGTAACATTTGATTCTTGTTATACGCGTGTAAAATACACTTTTATATCCTCCATAGGACATCATTCAAGTAGAAAGTGGTGTAGTAAATTGCCCTTTTAGTTGTACGTTGGTAATGCCCAGTTCAGACTCATGAATGGACATACACTTTGCACAATTTCGTAAGGATTTCACTTGAATGATGTGGTATGGAGAATGTAAAAGAGTATTTTACACACATATAACAAGAATTAAATGTTACTAAAGACATGTAATGGATATATATCTAAATTCACTATATGTAACGGCAATAATATTCATCAGTAAGCTATTTAGCGTTCTAGGAAACTCATCTGGACATCCAAATGTCAGCAATTATCTTCCCGTTAATATCGCCTTGGCATCCTCAGGACTTTTCCTTGAGGATGTTAAATTTTGAAATTTCAGTGTCCGAAGGAGCTTCTGAGCACGACGAATAGTTGAATACCACTGGTTACACAGTGAAATTAGATATTATACATTCATTATATTCCATAAAGTATTAATGCATTTGTTTCCACAGCTGCGTCCAAACTAAATCTAAAATTCTGTGTATTTACATATTGTAATTTGAATTATTTATGGTTTGACATTTTTCTTTGTAGTAAGTATTAACCATACCAAACATGTAAGGAATTCCAAATGCCGTGTTTATAAACAAGTTATAGTAAAGTAAATCTAAAAATTTGAAAATCAAATGTTGACTACTGATATTAGGTCTAAAATATAACTGGCCTTGTAATTGACAGAATAAATGTATTTTCTCTTTTCTTTGCATTTTTATTTAAACCTCATAGTTATATGTCTTTCAATACTTTACATATTAAATTTTTCTCCCACTATCCTCAGTCGCGTTACATTTTGTGACGACACATCAGGCCCTTCCTGAGTCCCCGCACGCAAGGTGGGGGAAAAAGATAGCGGCGACAGACAAATATAACGAGAAGGAAATGGGCAAATATATCGAGACGAATTATACTGGTAATCTACTGAATTTGAAACCAATTGGTGATGTATTGACATTTAGCTGAAATATTTTCTGTGAGGGATGGGCATAGACAGAAAATCCACTCTAAAAAACACACCTTTATACCGATTTTGAAAAAATTATTTTTCTAAGACTTTTTTACGAGGAATAAAGTGATGCAAGAATAAAACGTGTAAACAATTTTTGTTACTTTTCGAAATGCTATAACATTTTTTAAAATTAATTCAAAAATTGACAAAATTTAGGGTGAACATAAAAACGTATTTTCTAAGTAATTTCCTCGGGATATAAAAAAACATTTGTTAATCTGTCAAAAAAATTATATACACTTTTTATTTTAACACCACTGAACTTTACGTCAAAAATGAGTATAGAAATGTTTTTTCAAATTTATTAAGGGTGTTTTTACAGAGTTTTTCTGCCTGTAGCATCCACTTAATAAGATAACGTAACAATTGTTATTTCATATGTATATTATAATATGACGTGGCTGTTTTTATTAGAAATCGCGGATGTTTGCAAAAGATAATGCCAGTTTTTTTTTAGAATTGCCTAAATAAACATTTTTAATTGCTGTTATTTTAATAGAAATCGCTATTAAATTTTGCAAAAATAAATATTACCAGTTTTTTTTTAAATTGTCTAAATAACAATCTTAAATTCGAGTTATTTTAAAAATTACATTATGAAAGGAAACATTTTTCTTATATATGAAATAAACTTGATATTATAAAACACATATATCATTCGCCGAGGCATGGGTCTTCTGGAACAACAATATCATTTTAAAAATAAAAAATAAAAAAACCACCTACTTTTTACATTAATGACAGTTTGATAATTACTTATACGAACATATATTTACTCACCAATATCATACAAACTATGTACAAAGAAAACAAAGCCTTCGTTTCAAAATGATGAATAAAGCATGTTGCTTTTATAACAAAACAGTACACTTAAATGCACATAAAAAATTAATAACGCACGTGTCCGGTCATGCATGAAGTTATTATTTAAACTTCAATTTGATCATAAGAATTTTACGTCTAGTTTTATTCCTTCCGTGATATTTTGTAATTACTTAACTTCAATGTATAAATCTACTAAAGTATTTTCAAAAACAAACTTCCAGACGTGAATAACGCCAATGTACCATATGACCTGGAATATAAACTTTATTAATTATAAAAATATCGCTTTCCTAACAATATTGACTTTACTTTACTGTAAATTTGCTCAATAAAATGCAGCTAAACACGGAGTTTCGCCGTTAACATCGCAAACTTGCGTAGTTTCTGGAAGCGTGTAACGTAAAATTGTTTACTATACGATACTGCATTGCAATACTTCGAAAACTAAAATTAATATTTACGTTACATTATATAAATTTTGCACGAGAGAATACGAAAACGGTAAGATTCTGAAACAGGAGCTAAATTATTAAAATTTATGCCAAAAGAATAAAATTAAGTTGAAGAACTAAGAAGTGTAAACTGTGTAATCACGGATCCTTTTCATTTAATGTTGGCAGTCATTAGGTACAAAGATAGTACATAAATATAACGTTGAACTAAACGTTCAGATAAAAAATATGTCAAAGTTCCTGTTTACTTTATTAGTAACTTATATACAACAAAAAATCGTTTGTTGTATTTTTGTTACTGTGAGTTTGCAATTTAGGTACAACGTTTAAAGGGGTAATAAATAATCTGACTATACATATACTTTTTCTTTTAGTTTATGTACAGATCTACTGTTTAATTCTATTGCAGGCCTTTCTAACATCTGTAAAGTATCTGAGTAGCAAATTAATTTCTTGATATCAAATTTAGAAGACATGTTTTTTATAATGTAATGGCAAGCGCGATCGTCTGCGGGCGTAAAGTAACGTTTTACGCCCGTAAGACGAACAATATTTTTCACACAAGCGGGTTTAAAATTCAAATTTATGCCAAACATTGTTAATTGGGATTGGTAAGGATCTCCTCCTATCTCAACCATGCAATTTTTGAGGGCGTAAAATGCTATTTTACGCCCGCAAATCGTTCAATTTACAGACTTCTCGGTTGTAATAGGTTAATCACCAGATTTTTTATTATTTTTTGTTGTTTATTCGTGAATCAATTCTCCCCAACAGTGAACAATTTCGTAATATTCTTTTACATAATAAATTCGAGCATTATATTATACTTTTCTGTTTATATGAAGAAACATGTTCATTGAAATTTTACCTTCCAGACGGTAATTTTGAGAAACACTTGCCTATTGAGAAAAATGGCCATTATTTCACATGAAAATGTCTATAAGTTCTGAGAATTTTTACTATACAGAGAGTAAAAATTGAAAAACATTTATTAATTTTACCCGTTCTAGAAGTCTATTCTAAAATTACCTACTGGAATTGTAAATTGGCCAGGAAATTTTTTTTTCTCGTTTCGGTAAGCCTAACGTTTATTCTTATTTCATCAGAATGCACTGTTATGGCTATTTTTCACATATTTCTGTTTTATATAATGCAATTTTTTTCTGCTATATATAATAAATCTCCTTCAAAACTTCAAGAGAACAAATAATGAATTCATTTATTTCAATAATACCATTACAGACACATGCAGTCTTGGGACGTGCGTCGTTGATATAAATCAAGTTGATTGGCAAATAGAATGGATATGGGAAATGGACTGTCTACGTTACAAGCGCATCCTGACGTATTGCCAAATTGGGAAAAAGTAACAAAACTCCAGGTTCTATCACTCTCGTCACCGGCCATTCCATATCACGTGATTCCCAGTTCTTTTTTTGAGAGAAAAATCTACACATCTATGGTTGCATTTTATTTACTGTGCCAGTGTCAAATGAATGTCTTCTTCCTGTATTCCAATATTACACATTAATATAGCTTCTTGCATTTTGTATTTATTCTATGTATTTATTCCTTTCACAATTCTACATTTTGATAATATTTTCTCTTTTAGATTTGGACATCAACTGAATTAATTTTGATTGATTTATTTTATAAATTTTTAATTACTTCTCCCTTTATGGTTTTAATAAGTGACTCTTTGTTTGTCAAATCCTATCAATTTTATTAACGTTCTGTAAACTTTTGCGGAGGTGGATTCTGAAATGTCACAGGTACAAAATTAATAAATTAAATATATTCTAATATAATACAAATGAGAGGATAGAAAGATTTATTATATTAATCTTAATGTTAATCTTACATTAATCTGTCTATTCTGACAGACTGCAACGTAACAAAACATGAGAATGTTTTCCTCTCAATAGTTATTTTTGTATCAAGGGCGTAAAATGGAGTTTTACGCCTCGACAATAGAACCCGAGAGACCGCAAAGCCGGCTCGAGGTTCATGAGGGTGAAAATTATACGCCTGAAATTCAAACAGTGTTTTCTGATGCAGTAGGCGTAAAATATATTTTACAGTTTTTACATTTTTGTTATTTCTGAAAAAGTTAGAAATAAGCAAGTCTCAAAGTGCCTTCAGAAAACATACAAATATAAGATTTTAAACGCAGTTTACAACGAAAATGACACGACTTGTGTAAGATCGAGAAATCGAGTGAATAATTCGGCACTGTATGAGAAGTGACAATGAACATCAATATGGCCAGAATAATGAGGTTGATGACGAAGTTCGTGATAATAATTATAATATTAATTTGGGGATTGATAATCGTAGTAATGGCAATGCAAGTGACCCCAGAGCCAATAGTGGTAATGATAATGAGCATGTCTGAAAATGATGCCGATATGAATGATGGAACGAATACGAAGCTTACGATGACATCGATACTGCTACCTATAAAAATTACAAATTAATAATGAAGAGATTCCTAAAAATCATCTACATATTAGTTTACTTCTATTATATCATCTAGTATTTCTTATGAATCAAAAAATCATATATTGTAACAATTTTTTAATTTATTACAATTTAATAACATCAATAGTCATATCAGAGTATTTGCAATATTGCAAAATTAAATTGGGTCACGCAATTGCACAATTCTTACCATTTCTTCCGGCTCATTCATACATTTTTTTCAGCGATCAATTGTTATTTCCTACTTTTATTATATTAGTAAATATTAAAGAAATTATTAAAAGCTAAGCTCTAAAAGCATTCAAAGGAATATTGGCTTTACATTTCCTTAAAGAAAAACCCAGCCCGAGTATAAGAATAATTTACGGATTCATAAAAAAAAAGGACGACTAAGCAATAAGTCGCTTTTCTTCGTTATTAAAAATTTAATATTTCTATTAAAAAAAAAAAAACAGGTAAATTTCAATCAATCGGCTTTGACGGCGAATATCTATTTGCATTCACTTTACAAGTGTCTACTTTCATTTATCTTATTAGCTTATTAAATTATGTTTTTAATACTCGAGAATTGTCAAGAATCATTTAATATGCTCTAGATATTAAGATTTTTTATTCACTACGAATTATGAAATACTTTTCATGGTTGTTTGAATAAGTTTATCACAAAATTCTGTTTTGTCCTGTTTAATTTTCTACTTTATTCAACGAAATAGTTCTACTTTATTTCAACGGTAATGTAAATTTTTTTATTTACAAGGTCCAGATAGTAACGTTGAGGATTAATTTGAGTATATTGGCTTTTTGATTCATAGTGTATTTAATCTATTATAGACACTTTTGTCAATTATTTGTTATAGGTGACTTTCAATTATACAACTTTTAAGATAATTGAATTTTCATTAACATAACCAACTTATGCAATCCCATTCTCATTAAATCTGAATGAATTAAAAACTACAAATAAGAAAACGAAAAGTGAGTCGTCAAATGAATTAATAATAATTTTTTCTAATATAAAGTAAAAACCTTCTAAATAGTTACTAATTCTACAAACTACTAAACTAGAAAAGTCAATATCTACTTGTAGGTTAGTAAGATTTTACTAGTGAATTAGTATTTTCGTACGATTTGTCAGTGAAAACTTACTAATTAATGGTAACTCACTTTTCGCTGTAGATAAGTCGTTTCTTATTTATTCAAGTTTAGGGAGTTTATTTTATTTTTAAGCAAGCAATTGAGTATTTTCAGAATATTTTTATATGCAATTTTAACACACCTTTGTAGACACCTGGTGCATTATTTACAACGTACTGTTCAAATCCATGATAACTGAATGATAACAAACTTCATTTGAAGTTTACGTATCTTCAGAATCTTCATTGTAACTTTATAACAATTTTATTAAATAACTTGCAGTAATATGCAATAAATTTAATTAAATATTTGCAAAAAATTTGATTATTTACAAAGAGAGATGGTTTTTAATTAAAATTTAATTGATAATTTGGATCTCTTTTTTGACCAATTATGTTTTGTTATTGGTGAGTGTTAACATTATAATGCAAACATACAATCTTACGTATTTTCGTATTTAAATTTCAGACCACTTACTAAAAACTACTTTTTTTTTGTTGTGAACAATGATGGTTAGATTTTAGTGCTTCTTACTTAGTTTCTGTTAATTAATAATTTTTTAATTTATTTCAGTACAATTTTTATAACAATTTTTTCATAAAGACGTAGTCAAATTATTTACTATTTTTTAAAGTTTTATTTGGAGCATAGTATAATAGTATGCTGCTTTTTGATTTTTTTCTAAAGATAAGAAGTCACTTATTAAAATACATTGTTTTGTTTTTTTCTTAGATTTTAAGAAATTTATTAATTTTATTAAGTTTTTAAGTAAAGTATCAGTGTTATTCTTAATTATTCTTATCTCTTTGTATATGTATATATGATTTGTTTTCTTCATATTATTTATTTTTGTTTTTTATATTGTAAGTTATTTTTGTGTCGAGAATTTTGTATTATATTAACAAATTTTTTGGTTTTTTGTACGTTACGAAATACATTTCTGATGAGGGCCTTAAATAAAGTTGGGCGAAACGTGAAAAGTTTGTTTTTTGTTTAATTTTTTCGTACTTTTCCGTCTGAATGACCAAGAAATAACTTTCATTAACATATTTATTTTAAATGTGCGGAAAAAGAAATATTATTGAGTTCTAGAGACTCATATTTGAACATCTACTAAAAAGTATTTTCTGACTATCTTACATAATGCAATTGTCCGCCATAATTTTAACATTTCATGTGGGTTCTATTTCTTTTCAACAATTAAATTAAAGCATATTTTGGCAGGTCTTAACTTTTTTTTTTTAATGTAAACATAACAGTTTGTTCTTACTAAAGATATTTTTTATTTTGTTTAAAACAAAATCGATGTACTGTAAATTCCGCGGCAGTTACGAGGAAAATTGAATTGGAAAAATAATAGTTGCTAACGCATAGAATGGCTAGTCGTAGTCTCATCATGCTTCCGATACATACTGAACGAAAATGTGATTATTCTGTCGCTTCATCGTGTTCCAGTTTTGTCATAATAGCAAGCGTCTGATGGAAAATGTACGACACTTATCTCATTATCTACGGGAATACGTCGTATAATAGTGTTATGAACGTCAACGGTGAAATTTGATGGACTCGGTATGTGCTAGGGATGCGATTTTGTAGGGAGACGTCGCTATTTCGATAATTAGCTTAAAATAATTTTTTCTCGGCAACGGCAAAATTGTAAACTAATTTTGATTAAATCAATTTTGTTACTTAAATTACATGCTATTCTTTATAGAAACTCTTCAAAATTCTAGACCAACGATAATTCCTATCACGTATAATGGATGTATCGTCCATACTATGACATTTTCCTTTATAAGAGAATCTAGGCATGAAACTAATATGAAAATATATCAAGAAGTAAATGTTAACCATATGATCTTATAATGCGTCAAGACGATATCTGAATTTTAAGTATACAAAAATTAAGTCAAATCAATCGTGAGAAATGTAAAATTATTGTAAAATTGATGTCTTAATCTCTGCCTTCCTAACTTTTTTCCATGATTTTCTACAAAATATTTTAATTTCGAATAGTTAAATGTTAATATTGAACAGAATCTAAGAGAGCATATACTCGGAAAAAAAGGTAGTTGAAATTACCATTTTTCACTATGAATCATAGTGTGAAATGAGGATTAGGTATGGTAATAGTTAAAATAACTATTCTGAAATAGTAAAATTGAACTATTGTTTCCTGATTCAAAATGATACTTATCATAACAGACAAATAGACTGAGCTATTTTGAAATAGTCATTTCAGTAAATTACTACTTTCACTGAGAGAAATTATATAAGAAATTGTCATAAAAAATATGCAAAGGAGTCAATATTTACTTGTTAAAAATATTTGTAAACTGTATATATCACAGCATATAAAAAGTCCAATTTTCTCCCTTCGTTCTTTGTTTAAGTTAAACAAGGAAACAAAGACAAAAACAAAAAATCAATACTGCGCTAAGTTTGTGAATGTGACACTAGCTAGTTAAGAAATGTATTATGCAATGCCATTATACACAAAAAGTTTAATGTAGTGTAACTAGTCTATATATTCACGTGCGTATATGACATGCATTATGTATTATCATATCTTGACGCCCAACGGTACTTCTTATTACTAAATGAATATCCACTTCAATAACGGGAACCACGGGCTCGAAGAAAAAAGCTACGAACGCCGCGTCGCCACCTGGCGGCATCAAAACATGTGGGGTTCGGCAGTCTTTACTATGGATTTATAGTATATACGAACTTTAACTATGAAAAATAGTAAATATAAAGATTTACTACGAGACATAGTGTGAAATGAGGACTACACCAGATTATAGTTATTTTAACTATATTTGACATATTTATTTAAATCATTTGACATAGTTGATTTTTTAACTATAAGGAGATAGTTGGTGTAATAAAATTACAGTAAAATATACTATGAAAGTGGTAAATTTAACTATTTTTCATAGTAGTTTTAACTATATTTTTCCAACTATGTGATATCGTCAATTTAACTATGGATTTTTTCCCAGTGTAGATTTGACCATCAGGAACACTATTTTCCTATTGAAATTATTTCTTTAATTATTAAATTATAAATTTCACTATTACGAAAATCTGTGAGTTTAGATTTATATTAATTGTTATTCAGCTCCAGTTAAAAATATATAAAACTCCATAAAAAGAAACTTAAAAACGAATTGTGTTGACACTAAACGTCGCATTTATTTGACATCACAATTATCTGGCAATCAGCTCGGAATCAAATTAGCCGTCGGAACAATTCTTAAAGGTCATGAGACGGAATGGCTGTCGCGTCGTTAATTGAAAGAAATTGCAAACTATACTGTTGCCTGCCATGAAATTTACATACATTGCAATTTCTCCTAAAGAGCTTTCAGATATATTTTTACACCATCATTTGATATTAATATATGAAGATTGTTTCAAATTTGTTAAAGTGCAGAATTTCTTATAAAAAAATGTTAACAGCATTAAAATAATAGAGTTACGAAAATTTCCATGCATATTTTCAGTACCTTTTGTCGCAATAGGCATCTTTTATTTATTTCGAGATTCATTATTCCAAATCTCGAGGGAGGTTCCTTTATTATTCCAGGCAAACTTCTGCACCTAATGTTCCGCATCTATAATAATCCTCAACTCTTGCGAAGTAAGAATATTTTGTTTCCTTCGTGTAATCCCACCATCACTTCTTCTTGCTTTATTTATATCACGTAAGGCATGAAACTACATAGATCTTTTAATGAGCTTATATATTCTTGACGTATTTGCGAGTGCGGAGTATTAGGAATTTTCATGTCAGTTATTTATACTTTTATTTATTTTTACAAAATTCTGAACAATGTCTTTTCTTATGGTTATTGCAACTTAAAGTTTTAGTAACAAATATAAAAGTATTTTTCACAATACCCATGAAAAAATAAGTACTCTTTGTTAAATATACAAAGTGTCTAAGGAAAATACTTTAATACAAAAAATCCGACCCAACGAATAGAATTCGAATGACGTGTCTTTGAGTGTGAGACAAACAAATCACTTGTTTTTCTGAAAATATACTTATCTGGGCCTTCACATTTTTGAATATTTCATTTCCGAACTCAGATGTGGAATTCGCAACTGAAATAAAATTTGAGGTACCAAGTACTGGAGTGACCTGGATCATATGAGCATCTACAATAAACTTTGATCAACAGTATCTACATTAAAAAGTAGGCTCATATCTTGAGTCAGTAATTCCTGAATGGACATTTTTTCACTACAATTTTTTCAGATCCTTTTTTTACCCAAAAAATATAACCGTTGATATCTGTAATGAAAAAATGTCTTTTCAGGACTTGATGGGTTAAATGACAAATATTTTTCACGATTTTAGAATACAGCCAAAAATTAGAAACTTCTACCTCAAGATAATCAAATCCGGATAGATCCAACGGAAAATTCCCATTTCATAAAAGTTTAGAACATCTTTTCAATATTTCATCTTATTTTTTATTCGCTAGCTACATCCCTGTCACCTAAATCTGTTCATCGTTTCCTTCACTATCCCCATCCTCCATATGAAACAAAGGCAATGCTGGCATCTTGAGAACATCTCGGAAGTACGCAAGCCCTTTACGCAATATACACATCGACCCTTCTCGTGTTATATGGCATGCTGAACTCACCCCACGATTTTGATACAGCAGCTGCAACGTGCGGCCACGCATCGTAGATCACGATCTATGATTATATCCGCGACACGAGAAACGGGTTTGATGTCGATCGCAGACAATGCTTATACCTATGGTACGACATAGGTACGAACCATCTCGTTTGTGTCCTTCCGTGGCCGTTAATGGATATTTCGAAAGAGTCGGACAACGGCTTTACGACCGTCGCGTAAAAAAGTCCTTTGAAGGGTGAAACACTATATCGAGTCTCTCATTAATATTCCGAAACCGAGTTCGAAGCTCGTTACTCGCAATCCACGAAATCGAATCCGTCAAAGGGATTTTCGATCAAACTCCGTTTGAAAATTCGACGGCAACATGATCTCATTAATTTTGCCGCCAGTTAAAAAATCAACCATGAGCGGAGGGTCCGAGCTAAAGTTTTCATCGAATTACGGCTAATGTATTGAGTTTTAGGGGTTGATTTATCATGTTGATTGAGGGCTGGGATTTTCGTCGCCGTAAGTCGGAATGTTTTATGCTGGAATGACATTTCGTCGGGATTTCGTGTTTTATTTTTTGGACAATTTGTAGCTGGGAAAACTAGGTCTAATTAATACATTAGAATGTATTTGCTGCTTTAAAACCACGTTCGGTTAGAAAAATATTAAATAAAGTGATGTTGTTTATCAGTACGAGTAAGTACATTAATAAACCTTTGGTTAATTAATAGCGTAGGTAAATGTGGCTTTTCGAAAATATAAACTAAGTTTGCGCGGTTTGGGTGATTAACATTTAGAGAGTTTGTCGTGTTTGATTGGTTGCATTCCAGACAACATGATCTGCATCTACCTGAAGATGCGCTTATGGGAATTTCCAGATCCCAATGAAGTCAAAAAATCAAAACACGCAAAAAGATTATAAAAATTAATTTATGAACAATAGAAAGCACGTAAAAAAACTTAAATAACCAAATCGACCTGGCTCACATTTTCTTTCTTTATTAAAGTTGTGAACGGTTTGGAGGTTTTTCAGGATCATGTACAAAGATCTCTAGGAGGGTTGAAGCATTAGACATCAAATACAGAAACTGTTCATGGAAGTATTTTCCATTTTATTTTGTTTTTTCATATTGAGCATCACCATTGAAACATTGTATTGGAATGTAATAAGCAAACTTAAATGAAAAAAGTTTTTGAAGCGAAGTACTCTATGAAATATGAAATGGAATAATTCATTCGTTGAAAATCTAGAATTAGTTCAAAGTCGTCGATCACAAAAGCCTGATAAATTTATCTGTCGACTATAAATCTGTAACGTTGTTCTCTAGAACGTAAATAACGAAAACGTTTCCGATGATTGTTACAGGTAACAATGGAATTCTAAAGTTCCGAATCCTTCACTCGGGGGTTACTGAGTGAAATAATTTATGACCGCAACTAGAGTAAGCGGAATCCCAAGTTATCCGAGAAAGGTGTTTTTCTTCGCCTCGGCTGAGATCTCTCGGATGAGATGAGACGAAAGCGAACAGACCTGTCTAGATACCCAAGATTGTCGCTGAAAATTCTGGAGATGGGCGAACCTATCTGATCCCGCATAGTTGGATAAACCATTTTAAACTCCACAACTTCGGTTTCAAAAATGGGTCGGTATTAACTATATTGTGAAATCTTACGCTTAACTCGTGCAAGAAGTTTCGTTCCTTAGTAATAAACTTTAGGAAGATGTTAATTAGATTTGGATTGTATGAATAGATTTCATTTGATGAGAAAAAATTTAATTTATTCCATTTATATTATCTAAATGATTTAATGGAGTTGATCTTCCGAACTTATAGCTCAAATGCATAGAAAATGTTACAGGCATTACCGAAGACCGCAGAATTTCTCACAGTTCTTTATGAAAGTAGTTTACATAGTAAAAATCAATGAAATTTTTTGAAACTTCGTGTCTAAGTAATGATAAGTAAGTATGAATGTTAGTTTAAAAATGATAATATTAAATAAAATATTATTAAAAGTAATATTTAGATTTTACGAAATAATCGACGGTTGGACTCGTCGAGCCCTGTTTAAATTTGCCTAAGTCAACTAAGGTTATTTATCATGACCGCTTCTAATTGGACATAATTCGGCTGAAAATGAACCAAAATGGGGAACTAATCGAGTATAAAAAGTAACACTTAAAAATGAAATCTTACTCTATTAAGCGAATTTAATCTTTCATGATTACGTTATTTCAATCATGAGAGTAATCAAGTGAAATGTCTCATCAGGCAATTAAGACTTATCTGTATAAACTGCAGGTATCATCAGAAAGTTGAATTTATAATGCAAGAATACTTGTAAGACAATTTGACTAAAGGTAGCTGTTTATAGATCAACTAATTTTCAAATAACCTCAAAGAGTGCAAAATTCCAGGAGAAATCGTAAAAGTAAAAAAGAATTATATTCTTTTGCCAAAAATGAAGTCATATTTTTACTTAATCTAATTAGATTAATCCTAAAAATTCTCATGTTATACAAATAAACATGTCCAATTAGTGATTTATTTAATCGCGAAATTTATTGAAAGGGTAATATATATTTTGAACATAAAAGCGTCTGTTACAAAAATCTAACACAATATCGTCTGAAACTTAGTTATCAAATAACTGTAATATAATTCCAAGTTTATATTTTGACAATTTTGATTTGCAGCTCTAAATTATTCGCGATACCATTATTCCACGTGTGTACAAAAACGCAAACCGTTGTCCAGACTTAGCACGCAGGAATGACTAAAGAATCAAACTAAAAAAGACGAACTTGAATAAATTCATCAGAATTACGTAAAAAAGTGGTAATTAATAAATCTAGTACTTTTTAGCAAAAATATTGTCAATTTTCCTCATTCTGCAAATTGTTTCCCGATTAACCATCTGGAATGGTACAATTTAAAAGAAAAATTGAATCGAATGTACAATTGCAAAAAATATTACTTTTCCTACCTAGGACGCAAAATAACATCTTGAGGCCCGTGGGTTAACGTTAACGTACTCGATCACTGGTGGGCGCAGAATGTACTAGTCGTGATGCTAACAACAATGTTATCACTAGTGGAAAAATCTGATGAAGAGCTTTGGTTTTGAGGTACAAAATGCAATGCCTCGAAAACTGCGAGAAAAAGATAGTTGCGCTGTATCTGAAAAAAGGACAATTTCGCCCTATTTCCTTCTAGCATTGCGGATATAACATAGAAGGACGTCTAAAATAGTTTATACCGATAACACGGCAATCTAAGCTAAAAAAATCAAAATATAATGCTAAATAAGTAATATTTTATTACCGTATTCAATTAAAACGTGAATATATTGTTTATTTACACGTAACATTATACATATTTGATTTCTATCTTAAAACAAAGGATATCACTTTTAAATATTCTATCAACGTCTATTACAAATGCTCCCCAGTGATTCTTCATTTATATAGCGCAGGTTTACAGATAATACCTCTAAATACGAAACGCAACATTTCTTTTTTTTGTTCGAAGCGATCGATGCTCTAAAGTCAAATCTACGGAAAAGCTGTCGGAGGTCCATTATCTCAGTTACGCCCACATGGGGCTCCCTAGGGAAATTGACCACCCACGAATATAGTCGAGTGCAACAGCTTGAAATCAGTACCGATGTCCATCGGTGTGATGTACATACGAATATATATAAAGAATTATCTATAAGGGTTGGTTTGATCTTGATCTTTTATATAGATTTAAATTCAAACTTTAATCTATTGTATAATATTGAATAATATATTACAAAATTACTGATGTAAGGGAAAGCGAGCTCAGCTACCATTAGATGCATAATGGACGTATAGGAGAACAACGTAAATACAAAATAAAAAAAAAGATTTTTCATTTGGATCTAAATTTCTTAAGTGTCCCAGTGAAACAATAAAAAACAATATCTATTAGGATAAAATTGAAAATTGGTTGAATTGTTACTGTGATAAACAGGAATCAATGATATAGATCTTGTTCCATTTTGATCGATAAAAATTCTTTTCTTGCTTAAAGGATCTAAAATTTATTTTTCGTGCAATTGGGATAAAAATAATTTCATGAAAAGTTCAGTCTTAAATGTATGCTTAAAATGAAGATTCTTTTGTCTATGTATAGAACAAAAATTAGCCAAATTCAGCTGCATATAATTGGGATTCATTTTGAAAATCTGAAAATGTGAATCTTCAGCGTGATAATGACAGCAAAGCAGGTGTTGAAGTTCTCGACGAAATCATTGAAAAGTTAGAGGCGTCTACAACTGAAAATGGTAAGTTTCAAGTTCTTACTCGTGGGCCGCTTAGTTATTCGAAACGCAAAAATTAAAAAAAAAAACGGAAAAAGCTCAATATTTATTCTAGAATATTCATGGCAAAACATCCTAAGATATTAATGTTCACACTGGTACATCAAAGCTTTATCCTCCACTCCTTCAGCGAATATTGACTGAAATTTATACCACTCTTACTCGTCAAATTTTTACAAATTGTTGATGTTGATCATTAGATCAATTCAACTGAGTTTGCGCTTCATCCTATGACATTGATCTTTTGGATTTAACCATTACAATATAGAAGGAACATTTAAAGCTTTCCCTACGGAAAAGTCGAATGTCAAGATTTTTCTGAACTGTAAAAATGACGATCATAATTTTTCTTTATTGCCAACAAATAATTTACTTTACAGTATTTAAAGAAACCTACTTTTTCAATGCATGCATTAAAAAAGGTTCGTTAGGTTTGATATGTATTTTTATGAATAATCACCGATTTAGGACTACATCTTATTATGTTGGTAGATAACAAGATTTTAATTTAGCTACACCCGACTCAAACTCAGAATTATTACATAGATCCCATTTATAACCAACTAGAGAATATAAAATATTTCATAGATCAAATCTAAATCAGATTTGCGTAGTAATTAGTATGCTTGATAACGACTAAACCAGATCGAAAATGTTCCTGCAAATAAGACAAAAGACTTCTTACCTACCAAATTCCATCTTCCTCGAATAAAATCGAATCAATACTTTTTCAATAGGGCTAATTAGCGAATGAACTCTGTTCTCACAAGCAATTTAGGGGTCTTGATATAAACGGAAATGACCAGAACTGTTTTTTTGTAATCAGAGGCTAGGAACCTGCGAGATAACCAATTATCGGGCTTCTTATTATAAACTTTCAGGATTGAATTTATATTTTTAAATTAATACAATTGAATTATATTTTTATCAATTATTCAATTTGGATATAACCTCTAAGAAAGAATAGTAATAAAATAGCAATACTCTTTGTCGGTAATATGTGAGTAGTACAGTTCCATTACGACTTTTCTTTACCAAGATAAACCAATTTGAAATTACGATATAAATATAAAAAATATTATCCCTCAAATACCATTGCAGATTTGGATATTTATAACTAAAAACATGTTTCAATATTGTAAATGTTTGTGACGCCATTTTGAATCCGCCTTCATCAATTGAAAAATTTATACTTCAAATTCGTATTTGGAAACGCTAAACACCTCCCATTACGAATTTTCAAATGAGTGCACAATTTCAAAATGGCGTAACTCGGGGGAAAAAATTGCAATTTAAATCTGGGTTTATCAAATTAAAGTGAATGAGAATACCATATGACGCAACAAATGGAAACCCCCATCAAAATGTGGTGTCTCCTGTGTACATAACCCCAAAAGTATCCAGAAACTCTATTTTTTGGGTGCGTATCCTCAAATATCTCAAAATCCTGACGTGATGGATTAATTCTTGACCTGGTTTCAGATTTTACGCAAATAATTACGTCGGAAATGACCCTCCACTTTCCAACAACTGACATGACACCATTATTCGCAGGCTGGATTGTAGACCTGATAATATTGCAGGAAATACAACAGAGTGTAGTTTATTTAACTGTATTTTATTCTAACTCAGCATTAAAGTAGGGAATCTAAAATTTGTTGTATACTGACCGCTTTTTTTATCTGAAAATTCCCCACTTAAGGAAACAAAAAATCTGTATTTTGAAAAGAGTCGCTGAATGTTTTCTCGTTACGGAATGAATTCTCACTTTAAGAGAAGGTGGATACCATTTCATTTTCTTTTAAAGACAATCTATAAAAAAGGTATCTTATATCATGGATCCACTAGGGGTAAATGTTTCATCATGGCTTGAGCCACTTTGGTGAATTTCCAGTACTCTACAGATTAATGAATATTATGCAATATTTCTCTTAGAAATATCCTAATAAATTGAGTTCCATTTAAAACTTCGAATGTTTGAAGATATCCAAATTTTTTAATTTCACAAATTCATTCCTAGAACGTGTATTTTGACGCATGCACATAATTGATTTTAATAGTATCTCTTAAATACGCTTCCGAATCTTTTTGAAAACTTTGAAAAGCGGCGCACATAGTTTGGAACACCGATATCGGATTTCCTAGACAGATATATCGTCTATGTATGACCGCTTGTTACCGAAAGCGCGAAAGCGAGTTTCGAATATATTCGATCAGATTACGTGGCTAATAGAGACGGGTATAATAATAATTTTGACATAATGACACGTTATTACCGAGACGATCAGGATGCGTACCATATAATTTCGACACATCGCCGCGATCGTCCGGCCCAAAAGATGCGCTTCAATCGATGCGTATCGAGGCACGTCCTGTGGGTACGTTATGAGAAAGTTGGCCATTTTTATTTCCTAGTGGTAATCGATTTATGTTCTTGAAATTAATATTTAATTGATTGCCTTATATAGCACAAGGAATATTTGATTCTGGGCAATTATATCGAATAAGATTGATAAAATATGCAGTTTCATAGTATTTGCTGAAAAATTAAATGCACTTGGATGGCAAATCAATAAAAAAAGATTAAAGAGCAATAAATAGTAGTAATGTAGTCATAAATAGTTGGGGAATACTATTCAAGGTACTTACTTTAAATCTTATTTGTATATAAAAAGGAATAGGCATGGCCACCATCTTCAAAATTTCTTCTCGACCGCTTGATGGATATTAATAGAAAATTCTTATGAAGAATTTTAAAGGTTTCTCGGTGTGACGGTCTATCGAATAGAGACTATATGGTTTTTTTTTTTAATACGTTTCGGCAACCAATGTGTGCCTTCTTCAGTTTCTTATTAACTATTTGAAAAAAACATAAAAAGTTTTGCCTTATGGTTGTAAATGGCCGTTAATCCAGTGCAAAAAATTGGTGACTGTTAGATGGATAAATGTTGCGAGAGTACAAGATATGATGACATGGTGCTTTTTGGAAAAATTGCACATATTATATCCACTAATTTCACTTATTTTTGCACGTGAATTGTGCGAAAGGTTAAGACTGCTGAAGCAAATTTTCGTTGAGCATTTGATTTGATTGATTATTTGTATATAGTACTTAACCTACAAGTTACGAAAACAAATTTTGCCTTGGAATCTTGAAGGTCGTGGATAAAGTCAAGGTCAAGTTCAAACTTTAGCGTGAACTTTCCATTCTTTCCAAATCCACAGTGAAAACAGGGATTCCCGTTAACAAAACAACTCTGACATTGGAGTTACTTTGAAGATCATTTTCCATAAAATCCGTGACTCAAAGGGTTAACATAGCCTAACCTAACCTTGGTCTCTCCTAGTTTAAGTGTTCATTCTTTCACTGCAATGGTAAAGAACTAACCATTATTGTCCTACCACATTTTGATGGATAAGAATAACAATATTTGTTGAGGAGTATCATTATTGAAATTTAAATGCCGAGACTAAACTTTCTAGAAAACTTAATAGAAACCTAGGATTTACCCCAAAAGACATTCTAGGAGCTATTTCAAACATGTGTCTTTTTTGTTTTATTTCAACAAATTTATTTCTACGTATTTCTATTACATAAAATAGCGAATTGACACTGCATTTTGATAAAAGTTATTTCCTTCAGGCCACCCTTTTGAAATGTTAATCGTTACTAATTAAATTCTCGAATGTACAAACACGATAAGTTTGAACCGAATTTCTGATGTAACGTTACTAGTATTACAGTTGTATCGTTACATGGTTACAAGGCTCTGGTGAAGCCAGGAGTTTCGCAAACTCAGTAGTACGTTTCATCAGGGTTGACAGATTATACGACACTGAGCAAGGAGATCCTTTGCTGCCATACCCTTTGTACGCCGGTAGGTTTCTGACGTCGTAATGATATCTTAATTAGTCAGCAAATGGCAACGTTCAATATGTGAAATTCATTTAGTTGTAACGAATTTATAGAATTTTGTTTATTTTTTGGAAATCATATATGTTGAACAATCAGAATCGAATTGACGGCTAATGGAACCGTATCATATTTAAGTAATGCTAGTCAAAGATCAGTCATATAATAAAAAATACATATTGTATCAAAATTCTTAGCAAAGAATTAGTGATAATTACTCAACTAGTATTATCAGTTAATAGTTACTCTCTAAATTCGTTGGAGTGAAAATTGAGCCACTCTCTCATAAAGTGTGAAATTTTCACTCTATGAAGAGTGATAATTCACTCTTCTAGGAGTGAATTTTCTTTCTTTCACTCTTGATGAAGTGAAATGTCACTCTTCATTAATAAAAGAGTGGCTAAATTTTCACTCCAAGGAATTTAAAGAGTATTTTTACGCCTTCAGCTTATCGTCTTTGGGTTGTAAAAGCTTACACCCATGATACGAACCAAATTTTTCGACATAATCGGTTTAAAATTCAAGTTTATGCCAAAAATTCATTAAAACATGAAAGAGTAGAAAACTCTATCTTACCCATGTAATTCAATCTTAAATAATATCGGATTTTACAATTACGTATAACGAAAAATGGTTTGAAAGTTGTTATATACCACCGAATTTTCTTGTATTTCATCTGCATAATACTGAAAAGATCAACACGAGAATTAAGAATGATTTCAGGATTTGGCTTCAGACTGATTTTCAAAAATAAGTTTCGATCATATTTTAATCATAATAAAATTTGTTTGCGTTTAACATTTATGCTGTCAGAAAGTTAACATATCAGCAGTAGAGGAAAACATTGGAGGGTCCATATCAATTGGATCAAAATAAGAAACATATTCATGGAAGAATGAATAAATAAAAATCAAAAAAGGAACATATAAATTCTAAAAGACCAAACCAGGACGTGCAATAATCGACTCGCGCATTGCAGCTGTTGATAATGCTGGATAGTATCTTATTTACATTTGACGCAGATATTTTAAATATAAAGCTAAACTTCAATAAAAAACATACTATCAACAACAAATTTATTGTTATCAAGCTTAGTAAGCGCAATCTTAGAGAATGAGAAATTGCAAACTGAAGTACCCTTAATCGGTCTAGTTTCTGGGTAGAAATGTAATTTACTTACATAATCGAAATTTTAAACCGGATTTTTTTCTCATTGTTTATGGCATTTTTATATTTATAAGTGCTATATAAAGAGTCTGATAAAGTAAAACTGTGTTCTGATATTACACTCACTGGACGAACATGCATCATGCTTAGCAGGACCAACATCAAGTAGTCGAAACACTAGAATCAGTTTTACTCCCGAAACTAATAATTCACAATTACTAATCAAGACGGTAATTAATGTTTGGTAACTACAGTTCCATAATATTCGAATTTGATCCTCTATGGACTTAATAATAATCAAACTGTATTCTAATAATGAGTTTTGAATTTGAAATTTAGATAATATATTTCGATACATATTTTTTGAATATTAAGTCGGTATGGGCTATTCATATGCAAAAATACTTGTCCTAATGTGTCAAATTTTTTAATACATTGAGCCTAAACTACCGATAAATACTTACAAATATTTTTAAAATGCGAATTTTCACAAACGTACTAAAAAAAATATCACTTTTAGAAATGTTATGATACTTTTATGTTACCGGAGTATCAGGTATTTTACTAAAACCTGTATGGCAAAACTAGACAGACAAATTATGCAACAGAATCAGAAAATTACGAAACTTGTCACAGAAATTTGAATATCAATCAGAAAGCGAAGGTGAAGTTAGTTTGGTTTATAGTCACCAGGGGCAGACGCGATGTTAGCATCCCTACAAGAGGCAGTCATGATTTCTGTTATAGAAGTGAATTTTGATTCGATCATAAATGCTTCCATAGCCTAGCTTCAGTGCTTGACGAACGTTATACCAGAATAGAATAAAATCATTATGTCGTTGATAATCTGAGTACAATGACAAAATATGAATAATTATTATATACTGATAATTTATGTGTCAGTGTTCGTTCAATAAATTTTATATTTTTTATATAATTTATTTACGTAATTAACAATAAATCAACTTAAATTACTAAGAATTTACGTACATAACTATATTAAACACGTTGATAAATTATTTAATGTCACCAATAAATATTTGTATTCACCTTACGTATTTCTTATTTATTACAGCATGACTGTAACTAAAAATTACTACATTTTGTTTCAGGAAGTTACAAAGCTGTAACCATAAAATGCTTTCGTTACACGTTTTAAGAAATTCCTAAAGTAATTTTCAGCAGTGATACTCAGGTTATACTCATTTTTCTAATTATACTATACCTAATAAAATATCACACACTATGAATTTAAATTTCACGGTGACTAATAACGTATATTAATTATAGGTATATTATACTAACTGGTTTTCTCGATCCTCTAAATTATAAAAATAAATAAAGTAAAAACACACCAAGGCCAAAGAATCTTTTAGCATAGATATTCAAATTATTATAGTAATAGGCGTTTTCCTAACAGACATTAAATATACATTAACGACAAAAACATATATAAAACTTTCTATATCCCTGTTCATTTATGACTATACGGTTTCAATCGACATTTCCGTAGGGTGACCGAAATTGGTAATAGATATCTAATGAATGATGAGCTCTATGCTAATCTGAGGCATGTCTTTCATAAAAAAATGAATCATAACATGTATCTCAAGTTCTTATATCCTGACTATTCAGATGAGTATCATCATCTGTGTTTAAATTGATTTGTCTTTTAGGTTATGTTCTTGGTATAATAATTAGGTTCTTTTATTACACTTAATATAGGAAAATTTAATACACAAACACCCAACAATTACAATGTAAATCATAGACTCAAAAAAATGTTCTGGTTGAATACGACCATACTATTTTCTCTGGTTATAATAACCAGAATTCTAGGTAGATTAATAAGAAAAAATAACAAGAGCCTATTTAATCATATTTTCTGGTTGTTGTAACTATTTTCTTTTTCTGAGTGTACGAAACAACAAACAAAAAACCCAACAAAAGCAACGTAAGCCAATCTCAAATTTAAATAAAATAATAATACAAATAGACATAATTTTTAAAAGGTTAAAAGACGAAGATTTTTTATTATTCTGACCTACATGTCAGTTTGTTTTACTAATTTTGTCTTTAACTAAAATCAATTTTGTTTACGGAAATTCATTTAGCAAATAAATATATTAAAAACGCCTTCTTTTAGTCATAATGAAACATTCTTTTAAAATAGGAGAGTTTAATAGAGTTTCGTATAACCTGTCGAAAACAAATGGTAAAAGACGGAGGATTTTACCAATTATAATTTTTTTTAAGGGATACAATAGACTGTTTTTGACATACTATGCGTAAAATTTGATTTTACGGACCTCTTTTAGCCGAGCTGAAAGCGAGATTCGCATTTTCATTAGTACAAACAAAATTTCGCACATGCGTGGAACAATATTTTATGTTGCAAGTGCGGGTACAATGCGCCAGAAAATAAATTAAAAATGAGTAAAATAGCATTTTACGCACTCTGTAACATAATAGTAGTTATTGTAATATATTACATTCGATGTAAGGGCGTAAAGTTCAACTTTACGCACCGTAATTTAACTTGCGATTAGATAGGAGCAGTGCGTACAGTAGAACTCTTAGGCCTGTATATCGATCATTATGTTTTGATATATGTATGCGTTAAGTTTGTGCGCCTTTTCCAAGTGTATAGAGTATGCCTTTAGGAACGAGTGCTGAGAGATGCAGCCGAGTGGCCGGGGCAGCGGGGGCACCCGATCAGCACAAATGCGCAAAGTCCGACTTTACGCACGCAAAAGTGTGTAAGTCAAAGTCAAACTTGACGCATACTATATAAAAAAATACCGTTCGATACACGGGCGCAAGAATTCGATTTTACGCACCGGTCCTATCTACTCTCGTGTTAAATAGCGGTGCGAAAAACCGCATTTTACCCCCTTCTGTCGAAAAATACTATTAAAAGACAAGAGATAGTAACCGGCAAAGGACACTTTTTTTAGTGTATCATTCTTAAAAACAATAGACACTACTATTACAAATAATACTAACAGCGAGTCATTGGCGATTAATTTGTCAACCGCAATAGTCAACATTGTATAGAAACAAAGTATCAAGATTCAGTGATTCAATGCTAGAAATGCAAATAATTAAGCATGAAACCAGATATAAAAAAATTAACTTATTAAAAGACCATTCCAAAGATAAAATGAGAACTATTGTTGAATCTCGAATCTCAATTTACACTGCATATACGGCAGCCGAATACTTCGCCGTTTGATGAAGGGGTACAAAAAAATTTCTCAAGTGCCTTGTGTAATTTATCAAAGAACGTCTTCATTAGACGCTCCACTCTAGCTTCATTTAGAGAAGACGATTCCGGCGCGAATCTTGAAGACTATCTCGCTGACAAGGACGTCTCTCGCAAACTTCAAGTTACCACTCCAGTGAGTAACCGTACTGCCTCGGATAAAAGAAACAAATATTTAGTAAATAAAAGACGAAAGCATTTCACACGTCAGATCTGGTCGAATAAACGTCGCTACAATATGACGTTGGATAATATTCAGCGCCGTCGGTACACGTCTATAGCTGATGCAATTACCCAGCAATACGTCGTTATTCGCATTCTTCCTCAGGAATCTTTGCCATAATCTCTTTTGCCATCAATTTTCAGGTCACTGAAGAAAATTCATTTCGTATTTCAATTTTATGACATTTTTTGCATTCGAAGAAAGGTTATGATTACGTGAATTTTACCGAGGTTTTCGAACTTTTATTCTAATTTTTTTTGTTAAATGTTTAATATAATTTGTGGGTCTTCTTGGGAAATTGCCTTGAAACTGCAGTTTTCGTGCTCACCGAATCTGAATAGTCTAATATGAGGGAGAAATTTAATTTGAGAAACAAGCGTTCTTTGTAATCGGGTAGTCGTTAAACGATTCGACCGTTAATAATTAATATTTCGAATATGAAGGGATGACGTTAGATGGAAATTTTCGGATAAATGATTTTATTATGATGGAACAGGTAGAGTATGTAAAATCTGTTCTAAGTTGTGTAGAATTTTTACCGTGTATCCGAAAATAAGTAAATAATATACGGAAGTATAAATTAAACAATGAAAAAAAGTGACTCACTATATGATTGCTTCGTACGAAAAGGGTAGCAATTCTATTTTTCGCGAAATTGAGATAATGATGAATTCTTAATTTTAAAGCCGAGATCTATCATTTGACACATGTCAAATTAGTTAATCTTCATTTCCTGTTGGCCGATTTAGTCGTGGACTTAATTCCCTTTTTGCATAAATTGTAAATTTAATGTATTTATATCGTGTGTTGTATATTATCATATACGAACTTTTTAACATCATTATTATTAAGTAGGGTTTGTTTACTAATAACGATCTACAGTTCGCAATTATCTGGATTACTATCCGCTTTTAATTTTGTAGAAGAAACCATAAAACACACACCCAAATGTTCGCTTTCGGTCCTCGAGAGCTCCTCAGGAGCTCCTCAGGACATCCTGAGACGGGCTTGTATTGTTTTGAATTATTACTAATTAAATAGAAGAAGATAATATTGTAATTAAAACCGCCCGGAATGTAAATTGTTCTACTTCCAATAAATTGCAAATAAAAAGTTCGATTTGTGTCAAACAATGCTTTATTTAATTTCGATATAATTGTAATCTATGCAAAAAGGATACTAAATGCGTCTACGATCTACCATTCCAATTTCTCCGCGCAAGTGAATAATATAAAATATACAATTTTGATAAATTGGTGGATGGAGTAATTTGAAAATTTAGTAAAAAACCCATAATGCCGATCCGATACATCATAGTTATTAAACAGCCATTTAAACATTTCACATCAAAGGTAGAACGTGCCACAAGAAACGTCTTAATTTGAGGTCTTTAAAAACCATCCAACCGTATAAATTATGATGTATCACATTTAATCAATGGGTGTAGATGTTACGTAACACGTAACCTCTTATAAAATAGAGATTAGCGAAGTAGACTATTGAGGCGTGGTTGGAAGAATAAATTTAAGAATGAGAAAGATACCTAGTTTCGGGTCTAAAGACCTTGATGTAGTATTTCCAAAACCCGATAATTCAAGATTGACGTCAAATTAAAGGAAATAAGATTTGAATATATAATAAGTCAATTGATTGACCATATCTATTATTGAGCAAATAATGTCAAATTTGCATTCAAACTTAAGTCAAATTTAAATTCCAATATTTGTATATCGTAAGATTTAATAACTCGGAGACCCTTTTATAGTCATGCACTGTTATTACATTTAAACTTTAATAAAATATCAATCAAAATTACAAAGATAATTAGTACGTACTGTTTGAAATCAATATAATCATCCCTCAGTCATTAAGTGTAAAGTGTATAAGCAAATATAGGAAACTTTTAACCTTCATGATAGTCTGTGTTGTGGGAGACTTTTCCCAAAAAGTATTTGTACAAAAACTTGATAAAATAGTACCCAGTATGTTTAAATTGATAAATGTTATAATTCCAGGTCTTTATCATTTATTAATTAAAACGAATATCTAACTCCATTTAATTTTGCATGTTTAATAGCGAGAGTATCAATTTTATTTCCTATATGGGCATATCTCTAGAACTTTTAAATTTGTAGGTATTGTAAAACTATATTTTTTTCACGGTACATGGTTGAAACTAGTTTTATTGTCTTTATTGTCCACATAATAGGTAATAACTCGCGTTACTCATTTTTGCACCTCGTTAACCCACCTTCGGATTAGTTTCTTACCGTAATAGTGGTTACTAAATGCATACACTTTTTCGATGGCTAGATATTACACGGAGAAAAATAACCGGCTAAATCAGCCGAAAAATCCGCATATCCTACCAATTTTATTCTATAGGGATAGCTGTTGGAATTCCGTTAGGGATAGCCGATAATTTCAGCTAAATTTACTGAAAAAGTCCGCCAATTTAGCGGAACAAATCTGCTAATGTAGCGGAAATTTAGATCTAAGCGCGAAGTGAGTAGGGTTAAGGCTACATTAGCGGAATCAAAACAGCTAAAATTGCAGATATTTTCGGCAATTCCAGCCGAAAATTTTAGCTGATATGAATCAGCTAAATCCAGCGGAGTCATTTTTCTCCGTGTAGTATAAGTTGGTATATTGCGGTTTCAGGGGTCGCAGATAACTAACCTGATGTAAAAATTTCAAAATTCAGAATGGCGGATCCAATATGGCAGACTAATTATTAAAACATTATTAAAATTTCATACAAATTCATATCTGGGGGTTTCTGGGGCAGTTGAGAACGAATTTGATGTCAACAATTCATACAAATTTATATCTGGGATTTTGGAGGTTGTTAATAATGAATCTGATGTTAACATTTCAAAATTAAAAATGGCGTATCCAATGTGGCAGATTATTTGTAACCTCGTTGTACGATTTTATAGAAATTTTTGTTAAAAAAGTTACTCTAGGTTGAGTGCTAATTTCTAACATTTTAAAAAAAAGTTTTCCATTTGAAGGTGTATAATTTAATTTCTACGTATTGCACATCCTTATTTCAAGACTTTTTTTATTTACTTATATCTCCAACTACTTATGTTATAAGCTACGAGGCATGGAATTCTTTGTTAAAAAAGTTATGATGTTTAAACTGAAAAAAACAAACCTCATCACCCACAAGAAAATGTCAAATTTTGCTAGTTTCACTTGCCCCCATCGGTTCCTACATTATTATACTCATTATTAATCACATGCTACATTTAAAGTGCACTAAGGTGTATTAAATTATGATGTTTCAAAATTTTTTTGAAGATCTTTAACGTATCATAGTGTACGACAACCTATAGTTTAAAAGTTCTGCTCATTCAATATTTTGTTTTCCAGCGTCACTACTAAGTATCATGAAACCACTCAAAATTAGTATGCATCTGTAGATGCGAAGTATTAAATCGTCCCAAATAATTCCGTTAGTATTTTTTTTTTCGAAAAAATATATTCGGTGAATATTTATCCATCAACTTTAAAAATTTCAGTTGCTTATTTAAAGATATAACTCTTAATATAACGCTTTTCAGAACTTGCATCTCATTAATTAGACACGTGCATGTAAAACCCATACCATTAACAACTTTTTTCATATATATTTACACGGAGTCTATATCCACGTACGGTTTCCTATATCATGCGTGAGTGGAAGAGAGACGGATGCAAAAAAGGTTTATATATTTGGTTAGGTTAGGATAGCTTTAGCAGGGGATCTGGGGGACAGCAGTCCCCCAGAAGACACCCCGAATTTGGGGGAAAGCATTTACTCGATTTAACTGCCAAATCCAAGCATATATATGAAACTAATTTATACGTGGATTTAGACCCAGCCATATTTATATCTATATAAAATTAAAAATTACGAATATTATAAGAAGCCGAGCTTTGGGTGATATCTCTTGACGTTCGATGCTCCATATATCAAGTGAAGTTCATTTTCTACATTCCTACACCCATTTTGATCTTTTCCTGCATGGCATAGGTATATCTAACGGTATTAGGTGGTTTCATGCATAGTATCTACCACCCGAACAGGCAACAATATGTGACCTTTCTTCGTTGGCGCCTACCACCCGTGAATATTTTAAGAAAGTCAAAATGTTTGTAGATACATTGGTGTTTTCCTTGATTCAACGATTGTCAGTTTCGAAATACTGCATTGTTCCCTACTGATTGAAAAATCACTAGTAATATGAATATAAATGCAAGCAGTAATTATGACTTGCATGTACTGCTGTATATGGGGGTAGATT
Source organism: Trichopria drosophilae (assembly GCA_030407085.1). Taxonomy (NCBI): domain Eukaryota; kingdom Metazoa; phylum Arthropoda; class Insecta; order Hymenoptera; family Diapriidae; genus Trichopria; species Trichopria drosophilae. Next base: position 188,370,599 of record CM059582.1, read on the forward strand.
GTCCAATGTGGTTCGATTAAAATGCACTACATGACACACAGAGAGAAAATGAAGGTTAACGAAATCATGAAGAAATGGTAAAAACAGTTATAAAGTATAATAATAGTAAAATTAACAATGTGAAAAGCTGTAGCTCACAGTGTTACTTTTGCAATTCAGAACATTGTGAAAAGGGCCATACAATAATTCTTTTTGTAAGGAAAGAGGTTATTTTCGTTTAATTTATTTTATTATGTCCATTTCAATGTTCGGTAATGTTTGAATTGACTATTTAAATATGAAACTGAAGTACTGAGTATCTGAGGTTATGTAGGATGATGCGTACTTAAATATCGGGAAATGGTAAATTGGACAATATTACGTTCTTGTTTATCATAGAAATTGTTAAGTTAACTACTTCTTGTTATAAAATATTTTACTATTGTAAAATAGTTCCATTAACCATTTTTCTTCTCTCTGTACACTGATTTTTCCTTTCACAATCGCAATATCATTACCAAATCGATTTTGCATGCTAAAATGATGGCGCTAGTTGAATTTTCCTATCACGTTACATTTGTTTTTTTTTATTGTTTTTGTAGCAAAAGAAAATTTGCTTTGGACAAACCCAGTACCATATTCGAATAGATTTTTCGTACTGCAAACGACAGCGTTTGCAGGATTTTCCTATCACGTGCCATTTTTCAGAATAGTTAGGTTAAAAGTTTTGCTCTAAAATAAATGTCCAAAGACGCACATTTTTACATATTTAACATCACTTTTCTCGACAATGGGGTATGATAGAAAAATTCTGCTAGCGCCATTATTTTCAGCACAAATTCGGATCATAATTTTCTTAATTGAAAAGCTTCGCCTACTCCAAACGATATATAAAAAAATTGGAATGTTATTCTGCTTGAAAAAACACATTGATTAAACAAAATCCAAGTCAAAGCACTACTCAGATGAAAATATTGTCATTCTATACTTTGAGAAATTCTAACGCTGGCGTGATTAGCTGTCGTAGCGCTGGTTTTTTTCAAGTGGACTAACGTTCCATATTTTTATACATCTGTTGGAATAATCAGACTTGTAACACCTAGTTAAAAAATCAAACCTCGTATATAACGTTGATTGTTTACACTTTACGTCTCTGTAAGAACTCGATAAAAATGTCTCTAAAAATAGTCACAAGTAAAATTTGTACCGAGGTAACACTCAGTCAGGTAACAGTCAGGTTACACTAGTATTGGCAAGTTCATCCAGACTATCAAATTATGATCATAACTGACAAAAAATTATATCTGGAATAAATTGGAATGATTCCCTTATTATAGAACGGAAAAATATATATAATAAAAGAACTTCCGGTTCATAGTTCATCATTAATAGTGAGTCAAAATATACTCAGGTTTGAAAGGGAATTCTGATAAAAGCCATCTTTCTTGTGGCACTTATGGTGCCAGACGGCCACTTGCTTAAATTCGAACGAGATTTAAAATTCACCCGACGTTGAGTATAAATTTTGGGAGGTAAAATAACTCAAGGGAAGGTTTCTACTCGATACAGCCGCGGCGACGTGATGCGTCGCGCAAATCCCTGCAGGGATTTAATGTGAATTCCGAAAGGACAAAGCACACGGGACGGAAGCGGCATATTGCCATTCCGGCATACTGCCACCTCGTACCTAGGGTTGGATAAGAAGCGAATAAGGCTCGACGTCGTCACGCGAGAAGCATGTCCGAGAAAGCTTCCAACCCCCAGCTTTCAAACATAACCCCCCTATACTCCATCCGAGTATCAGTTTCATACAGATATTTCATATTGTCTTACGCGTTTCCTGTGCCTGGAATACTAAAACAATTTATGAGTCATAATAAGATGCTCTTTTTTAAGGTGATCTAATAATAAGCAGGACATTTTTCACTAATGCTGTCTTAAAGATGGCTGTAGTAAAAAATGTATCGAACCTTTCGTCCCTGAATGTGGGTAGCACTTATCTATATAAGATTCCGCAACAGTCATCTATAGACGTTCAAAGAAATAAATAAATAAAAATAAAAATAAAAATAAAAAAAAACAGGACTAGAAAAACAATTTGTTTCGAGATCATTTAAATCATAAACAGTGGATCTTATTTGCCGCTGAAAACGAATCCGTTATTCGATTTGGCCCATCACGTCAGGATTTTAAGATATCTGATTCAAAACATAGTCAAAAATATACTTTTTGGCAATGTACGGTTAGGGTATGTGAAAACTCTGAAACGATGAGTTAACTTGGACAAAGAATTCGTTTTCAGCGACTAAAAATCTATAAGATCCTCCACTTCTGACTCAAGTTGTGTAAAACGATATTTTTACGGTCTTGTGTTATTTTCTTTGAGAAGTACCTACAGTGATTAATTACATAGGACCGCAAAACAATTGTTTAGGGGAGATAACTTGAATCAGAGGTACTTCTTATAGATTTTTGGTCGCTGAAAATAAATTAGTTGACATGACCTAACCTCAAATTGCCAACAACGATACTTTGAGCTATTTTTCGGAACAAATATTTTGAAATCCAGACGTGATGGGTCAATTTGAGTAACAAAGTCGTTGTCAGCGGCCAAAAATCTGTAGTATCTTCCACTTCTGATTCAAATTGTGATAAAAAAAAACTTTGCGATCTTGTGTTACACAGGACCACAAAATAATTTCGTGATTTGCAGTTTTGTCGACCCGCACCCGATCGAAGGCAGACATTTATGAAAATCATTTTTTAACATTAGCCTACGGTTATAAACAGAATCCCAGTAGTTGCCTATTTTCTTCTTTTTTCCAACTTGTATCCTCGCACGTGTTACTTATTATTATAATAATATAATATAAAAATACGCGTTATTAAATATCAACACGTAACAACTTAAAATTTGATAACCCGAAAGAAACAAAAAATTTTATCACGCCCCGCACACGTGTATTAGGTCACATTCGCAGATACGGGAATTCTTTCCCTCTGCAAGAATTATGTCAATAGTTCAGCAGGGGGGAAGGCACCTGAGTGACTTTTATTGTAATGTCTGTCCTACGTCTAACATTAGGAGATTGGTGAAGGTCAAGAAACAGTCGGTTTCGTTGACCATGAATTTGAAGTCCAATGCAACCCCAAAATAGTATGCAGGTCAACTTTTTTGACCTGCTATGAAAAATATTTAGCCTCTAATGGAAACTTCGCCACTCAACTACTTACATACGTAAAGAAAACTTTTTCCTTACAGCTTTTTTAATTTCCAGTGCAACTTTACAAATGACATTACATTCATTAAAACATTAGTAAAATATTATAAAAAATGTTATAATAAATATTATTAGAAAGATAAGTCCTTCTTCTCTGAATTAGTAACTATAATAGTAAAACTAGTGTTGGCGTGGTGTTAGTGTAGACGTAGTTATACCCCCCCCCCCTACTCTATTACCGCTTTTTTGGTCCGAAACTTCGACATTTGATTAAAAACTATAGGGTAATTTTTTACTGGGAACTGGCCAAATTCATTGACTTCATCCAGACCTATGGTCTGTCTCGAAGTAATTTGTAAAATTAATACTAGAAATTACTGCAATACTTAATATATAAACAAATATAAAAATAAATAGAAATACAAAATCGATGTAATTTATAACTCTTTATCTTATTACACTTTGTATATTTTTGATACAAATAAGAATGACTGCGATTGGAAATTATCAAACGATATAAAAAAAACTAACTCCTGCATCCACTCCTACATCCACTCCTACATCCACTATGCCTTTCAATTTCCACCTCACAGCGCATTTTAAAGTCATCGTGTGAATACTTGCAGAAAAATATAAATGTATTCGAGTTATATATCTCGGTTTTTGTTTCCCCCTGAGACCATTTATGGACCCCTCGGAAACATACAGTCGGAACTCACCTGTCGAAGATCCAAAACTGTTATGGCGGTTCAAGCACCAGTCATCCTCTCCTAAGCACTGAAATTCACAAACAGACCGAAAACGATATGCACCGCGCGAATATTCACAAAAAACTAAATTTTGCCTTGTTTCTTTCAATGCACGGTGAAACTTGACTGACAATGAGAACCACAAACAATAGGAAAGAACAACCGATGTAAACAATAGATGCAAGGATAGTAAATAAATCAGCCATTATGCATTTGGTATATGGACCCCACTCAAATCTATAGATATAAATTCTGATCGTATCTTATAACCAGATTAACTAATAAGATAAAGATCATAAATATCTGAATTAAATTTTGTTTTCTAAAATTATTTCTTAAACGATTCTCTTTAAATAGTAACAAATTAATGATTTAAAAATTATAATTTATGATAACAAACATCAGTATATCTTATTTACTTCGTACAGTAGTTTTTTACAGACTTCCTGTAATTATATGTGTTTAATTTTCAAACGAAATGACTAAACAAATTAATTAATAATTGTGATGCACACATGAACAAAAATTATCATGCAAAGTTTAGCATTCCAGGTGGTAATTCCCTAACAGACTTTTAGAGTGAGAAAATTTTCTATTCTATTCTTTTTTTATAAAAATAACTGACAATGTTTGGAATTTTTATTATTGAGGCAGTAAAAAAATGACAAAAGGTAATATTCTTGATTTAATAATTCTATCCGTAAACAACTAATTGGAATGTTAAAATTTCCAAGTAAAACTCATGATGACATCATGTCTGTTAAGAGACATCATGTGGTTGAAAGGGATAAAACAGTCATTATTCTTTTGTAAAGACCATCATGCTAATTTCAAAATTGTTTCCTTAAACTTCACCTATTGGCTAAATTTATCAACATGCCTTGCATTTCCAAATTTTGTTCGCAACTCACTTTTAGCTTTCCCGAAACGCGTCTGGATACTCCGAATGAAAAGTTCGAGATCGGAAATGAGTTTCATACTTGCTGATAGACGAGTTTCCGGTTTCTATTTTCTGAATGGTCCCGAAGCACTGAAGCACCGTGGTATAATTGCGTTTCGGTATTAGTGGCGAACAATATCTCCCTCGAATGCCCGAGCAATTATGGCAGACCACAAGCCTGAATGTTGCACTTAGCTGAAATTGAAGTTCAATTGGGCATTGACCTTCTAAATGTGGACGGTTTCTAATCGGACTTTGAATTGCTAGTATAAACATCATCTGCGGACGATACAACGACACGTGCGGGAAATTAAACGCAACGTTTGGTTGCTGTTCCTGAATGTACTTTGGCACTTCTGATACCATCTTTACACGAAGACTGTAATGAAGCATACATTGCAGTTTAACTTTTTAAACGCAATTTAGATTGTAAAATTGATAAATACATTTATATTATTAATAATAAACATTCGGAAAAAAGTTTATGTGAAAAAAATAATTAATTTTGAAAAAACTACATACTGCCCATTTTAAGAACTTGGCAGCTGTAAAATGTTGATGGTTTTCATGTCGATTTTGACTTTTTGTTTTGTATTCTGACGGGAGTGGAGAGTGGCTGAAATTGAAAACTTATTTCGTTGGAAATAAAGCAAAATACTATTCTAAAATATTTTTGTAGCACATAGTAAGTTTCAAAAATTATTAATTCCAATTAATAAGGAATGGGGAAGAGGGGGGGGGGGTTGGTCACTACGGAGAGAAAATGTTTTTCGAAGATACGGGTAATGTATTTAAATTTTAATTAATGTAGCATTATAGAACAACATTTGAAGAATATTTTGCAAAAATTCAAACGAAAAATATCAAGAAGTAAGCCGTTGGCAGGAAATTTCCTGAGGCGTTTAAAAAAATCATTTTTTGCGGTGACGGCTGTAACTCTGGACTGGGTTATCTAAAATTAAAAATGAAGACGATTTGATTAGCTTATAACTTTTGCCAGGTAACATTGTCAAGTTACTTTTTTCTTTTATTTTTGTCAGCACTGGAAAATTAAAAATATCATTTTTTACCAAAAAATTCGGAACATTTTCTACTGTAAAACAAAAAATGACAAATTGGAAAAAACTCGACAGCGTTACCTCATAAATTATGTAGAGAATTAGTGTACCAAATTTCAGAAAGATCGGTGCAATAGATTTTAAACTATAGTCGTCACCAACGTGGAGTGTGGGAAAACCGTTTTTAAGATTTGAACAAGACCGAAATGATCGTAAAATTCCATATCTCCGTTTGTTTTGCTCAGATCGACTTCAAATTTGGATACAATATTCTTAAAATATTGTACATTCATATAAAAGAATAAAAAAAAAGAGTCAGAAACGTAAGTAAAGTTCAAGACCGACCCCCCCCCCCCCTCTTTAGGTGATCAATTATTATTAGAAAATTGCTATTGTCATGTCTATGTCCGAGAAACTGCAGTAGCCCCCCCCCCCAATATTTGCGTTCCCAATATTTGCTACCCCCTAACATTTGCCATTAGGTCCGTCCCAATATTTGCCTTATCGCTCAATTACTGTTGAGACAACCGACCACTTCTCACGGAGCGAGTTATTCTTTGGCGACATGATGCATGCCCGATGTAGGAAAGGTTAAACTGATTTCTTCTGGTCGACGCATGCGCGTTCTATAACTGTATGTCGGTGGAGTACGGGAAAAGTTTCTTCCCCTCACTAGGTAAATATTGGGAGGGTTAGAAAAGGAGAGACAAGGCGGGCGAGGCAAAAATTGGGGGGTGGGGGCGCTGTGTAGTAGAGACCAAGGCATCGATGGATCTTTGTTATTCGTTTAACCATTTAACGCCCAAATGTACAAAATTTTATCATGAAGTTTCACGTTATATTTTAGTATTTAAACTATACAAGAAAAAATTGACAGTAGTAATTTCTTATTGGCCAAGGACAGCTCTTTCCAATGCTGCATGCCAAAACTTTTTTAATTCCAAAATAAAAAAGTTACACATGTTTTTTTTTTAAAAAAATTGTATTATTTTAAACGAATTTTAAATATTTTTATAGCATTTTTAGTGTATCATTTTTGTTTGGTGAACAACAAATTTAAAGTTATCCTAAATATGTTTTTATTGTCATTCTCCACATATTAAAATACAAAAAAAAACATTAAAAAATACATGATATTCATGTAACACCTCCATATTTTATTCATTACTAAACTTCAAGTATTGAAATAAAACGCTTTGTCAATTTTATCAAGTGGATGCGCACACAGAAGTGGCCATGCAGCCGAAAAAATGTACAATGTATTATCGGCGAATTGAAGTCATCTCTACTTTAAAAAAACATTTCATAATCAACAGAATTCATATCTACGTAATATTTTCATGTGTTTTTGCAGTTACATCAGAAATTTGAAATATTATCGCGATTTTCAAAATTAAAAATACTTTTTCGATAAACAAAATATACATTCAATGTAAACGTACTGTCGTACTTTTATCGATATTTAATAAATGGTTAACAATTGTGTTTTATGTCAGTTTATGTCAAAATTTGAGTAATGTAATTATTAAGTGATATATGCAGGAATTATGTAATTTGTATCTAAATATACACGTATTAACATAAATCCCTGAGAAAAAAACCTATACGGTCCCCTTATTATTGAAAATGATTGTGTAAAAAAGAAACTATTTTTTTGTTTCAAATAGAGCTTGTATAGAAATCTTTAAAACTTTGGGCTAAATCTTTGCCACGACCGTGCAGATCCATATTTATAAACATTGTATTAATTTAGTTATAGAATCAGCTTTCTAGGTTCTTTCTGTTATAATATATAAATAAACGGTCGAGAAGTTATGAAACATTGAAAGTATCGAAAATTTTAAAAATTATCTTTAAAATTTTAAGACAATTTTCTTCGTTCAATTCTGGACTCATCGATCGACCATTGAATGCATTAATCCCTACAAATCCGTTGCCTTGAGCAATATTACTGGAAGATATCCAGCATATTATACTTTGGTGGAAAATTGACTAAAACTGATTGTCGGTTAGTTAGTTACCACTGGCTGGCTAGTGCATAGAAACTATAGTTACATACATAAACTAAGCACTTGGTGCGCGTTAACTATTATGCAGTGCGAGGAGGAAGTGCAGGATCAACCTGGGGGAAAGTCGGCACCGCATCGAGGGAAGGGTGCCAAGAGGGACTAACGCATAGGAGTTAAATAGGTAAAGTGTTGCAGTAAGACAAAGACGATGGGGCGGAATACGGGGAATCGACCCTTGACTTCCTTGTCTCCGTTAAACTTGGCTTTGCTGATGAGATTATGCTCGGTAGTAAGTACACTTGGAAGTTACTTTCACTACTTGCTGGAGGCGAATCGAAACGTCACTACACTTTGCGACGAAGCTAAAGTTACCCTTGATCCCGAATGAACGCCAATCTATGTAGATGAAATTGGGAATCTGAAATAATAAGATACGTTTATGCTTACTCCGCTTTAACAGTAATGAGTTTTACTTAATGTTTGACTTGTTTTACTAGAGAAACATTGATTAACAATTTGAAGTAGCTACATAAATATTGTTGAAATATTTGAAATATAGGATGCAATTATTAATCACGATCATATACAGCTGGCTAAATGTTCGTTTTACACATTAACAAAAATTCATAGAACTGATTTTAAAGCAGAGAAATAATTTCCAATCGGCACATTCAGTTTTACTTCTATTGTTATATTTCTAGTTGTCGTGTTTCAAAAATATTTAATTTTGTTAATTATTTAAGAATCACCAGTTTAAAGTAACTCGCAGTTAAACAAATTATTGTGGAGATCGGTTCAATGGGAGATCTATGCACGTAGTACAAATTAAGACTTTTACAATGCATTTCCAATGTTCAGACTTACTAAACTTTTAGCTAAACTTTTCTCACTGATGGTCCTGGAATATATCCTTCAACTTTTCTCGAATCACGATAATACATTCCTTTTTAAGACGCTCCACAAAAAAAGGAAGACCATTGTAATATTTCTAGAATGTCCTAAAATTCCTTTGCATATCTTATCTAAAAGTTATGATTTACATAAAATCACAATTAATTATAAATACATTCATTCAAGGGAAAGACATGGCACATTGGGAAAACTTTACAGATCAATTGTTAATATGCTCAAAAGATATCATTCGTATTGTAACCAATCCTAGTATCCCCTAAGATATTAAGTAGTTAAAATGCGAGGTTACTAACTTTGATAGTTTTTCTAACTAATTTAAATTGCATCTAACAGCAAGAATAGTTCATGTCTGTTCATAAGAAGACTTTCTAGTTGCATTGTTTACATTCTAATTGATTTCTTTAAACGGAATACATTTAAAAGATTATTATTTTCATGTATAAATCAATATTTATATAAGCGAAATCAATTTAATTGTCGTTGCTTATATTTTGAAAATTGAGCAAATAATAATGGGAGAAAGATAGGTGTTTTATATACTTCGTGCTTATTAAAACTGTAATTTAATTTCCAATTTCCTCGACATCAGTACTGCAAATCATAAAAATGAGAATTATGAATCCTCATGACCATGGTATAAATATAAACCACTATTGCACATAAAATTTCATATGCGTTGATAATTGAAGGATTTACTGCCTTCAGAAAAAACTTGCGCCCAGGCAGAATTTATGAAATTATAATGTATTTGCCAGAAAAGTTATATGAATATTTTTCACTACATAAACGTGTGGTCCCTTTTCATGACTCGTGTAATTGTTTTTAATATAATTAAATTCATTTTCAGCATATAATAATTCTTTCGTGAGCTTTCGTGCGCGTTTTTCTCCCTCGCTACATAAAATATTGTATGATCCACCAAAGAAATACAAATTTAAAATACGCTTCATTCTTTACAACAAGAATATATTTTTTTTTCATTTTAAAAGTTGAAACATATATTTAAGATTTAACCCATTCTTGAGTTGTATATTGGTTTCTGTGGTCTTTTAACTTAATGACAGAAAGTTGGAAACGTTCTTTTTTAATAAGTTGCTATCAAATGAACTGACACAGATATATTTAAATAATAGTGTATTATGTAACAAAGGTGCAATTACCAACCTACGTCGAGTACGGAGTTTGTCCCACGAGCGAAGCGAGACTATCGCAGATCGATATTTCGCCCGTGTTCCATATGATATTTTTTTATACGACCGGTATAGGGCTCGGTAATTTTCGCCCGAATATTTAACTGCAGGGCGCAAAATCGAGTTCTACCCCCGGAGGGTTAAAAAGAAGTTTGTGGTCTGTGAGCAATCCTCTGAATATAAATAATGAATGCTTCATATACAGTTAAATGAATGATTAGCTTCAGTTAAATATTTAGTCAAATTCTATAAAGAATTTATGAAATAAATAAAAGGTTTTTGAGGAATTAGATTTTTTCAATAAAATAAGATTGTTTATTCTAAGGCTCTGTTTTTCCATAATTTTGAAGATTTTCAGACTTGTCTGGGCTTATTTTATTGCAGTTTTTCACACATCTAAAAATATGTCTCAAAACATGAAAAATACCCGTAAATAAAATTCATTTTAAAAAATAAACAACCATTTAATTCTAAAACACCCCACCTTTCTTTTTCCTTCAAATTTTCAAGATTTATAGTCAAATGTTTTTTATTATATAATATTTAATTAACTGACAATACAAAATTTCATTTATATTTATTTGTTTCTGAGGAGAAAAACAACTTTCAATGTATTGTTTAATCATATAAAAAGAAAGACTATTGTTTATAACAAATTATAATATTTATTCCTTTTTTCGATTTTTATATTATATTTTTGGTACACAAAGCATGTGAGAATTAAGTCCGGTATAAATCCACATATAGTTCAGGATTGTCATAAAATAGGAACTATAGGCGAAGAAGATCTGCCCCAGATCCATCACGGATCTGTCATGGATCTAAATTTCTTGTACGGGATACTTCGATTGGTATAATTTTGCTAATAATATTAGCAGTGTTTTACAATTTTTTAGTGAAAAATTTACTAATTCATGGTAACGATTTTTTCATGACTAATTCAGATTTAAAAAGGATAAGTATACATAGTCGTGTTACATTTTTTCTATTGGCATACTCTAATTGATTAATTTTGACATACAGTAGAGTCCCGCTTTAGTGGCGTCCCGTTTTAGTGGCGTCCCGCCTTAGTGGCGCGACGAAGTCCCGCGTTAGTGGCGCTTCTCAGAATCTCTTCATCCCCACTATGTCGCCGGCCGTTTCAGGGGCGTGGCTAATAAGCGACGGAACAGGGAGTTTGGGCGTGTCTGTCGTCACGAACGTCACGTGATGGCAGCCTGATGGGGGAAGCGATGTTTCCCCTATTTGCGCCACTAACGCGGGACTTGAGGGGAGTGCTCGGAACGGACCGCGCCACTAAAGCGGGACTCTACTGTAATCGAGTTTCCAGTATAAAGTTTGGTGCAATGTTTTAATATGGTATTGATTTTATGATAAATATAACCAATATTCTTTCTCTCCTTTTCGTTGATATCGGTACTATCTGATTTATTCGATGTCATAATGCCAATGATTAAGTACAATCTGTGTATGGAGGGTACTAAAATTATTGACACCTCGAAATAGCGATGTGCTATAAACCGGACAGTTAAAAAATCCAGTACATATGCACTGATTCACAGCCATTAGCTTACACCTGTAGCAGACTAATCAGCAGTAAGGTGTAGGCTGATGATCAGTGTTGATACATTGATTAGTTACTATGGCTGATTCATATTTCAAGAACACAAGAGTCATAAAAATGTTAGTAAATGTTAACAAAAAATCGGCTTCGTGGCTCAGATGGAAGTCGTAGATCGTGAGTTCGATCCCCGTCCGGCGAACAATTTTTCGATTTCGTTTTCAAACAGCAGCTCGCTCTTGGTAAGACAAGCCACGTTGTTTGTTTACGTTTCGAAAATATTGTTTGTCCGGCGGAAATTGACTCATGACCATGCTGTACTTGGTGTGGTTTCTGCAGTTCCTACATTTCCTCCACAAATGTGAATTTGCATCTCTCGCAAATTTAACAATTTATATATGCGTAAAAATGTGTGTAAAAGGGTGATGCCGCTAGTTCAATACAAAAAAAAAGTTAATATTTCGATAACTTTTCGTGACAGTGGGCTTGCTGGGTCGATTTACGGTATGTCTTAGGTTATTATCTACCCTCTGCGTCTTAATTTTAAACATTGGAAACAGCTTCTTTGTTTTTAGTAGACACCAATAATGTGTTAGATTATTAGTCGTTTATCTTTTAAAACGTGTAAAACAAGATACTTTCGAGAACAGGACGGTTCTAAATTACTTAGTGTTTTCGATTATAATTTTTACAGCGTATACGGCACATTGGGATTTCGAAGAGTCCGGATTCTAGTAACCATTGTTTATCATAGCAAGTACTATACAATACATACTTGAATTGATGTTCTATGATGATATCACGACTAAGAAAGTCAGCTAGTAAGAAAAGTAATTTTCTGGCTACCAACGTCCATCATCATTTAACATGTTTCACTGAAATAACTATGCATTGTTCAAAAGCAAAATAGTCAGTGTTTTTAGCCTCTGATTGCCGAAAAATTGTTCCCTGCGACATACTCTATCCCCCTCTCCCCTAAGCTTTAAAAAATATGGTAAAAAGTAATATTCACTAACGCGAAACGTAATAAAAAATATAATGTCCATAATAAATGTACATTTATAAGCATATCATTTGATAATAAAAATCGACAATATTCGGGATAAAGCATCGACTAGTGCATCAAGATTTCCAATTTTCAGAATTCGTACGTCAGATTTTCGAATTCTCTTTATATATTATCGTCTCCCTAATGTCGTAAGCTATTTTTCAAATAAGTTTAAAATTTTCAGATTGGATAAGACGAGCAAATAAACCACGTGCATTTTAGTTGCTATTGGATGCAATATCACTTATACGTAACGGTTGGATCGGGTTGGCCGTAATTGTTGATTTTGAAAATTAACAGAAATGCAGGAAACGCGAGTGTCCCAGAGGGCGGTAATTAAAGCTTCGTCCTACAGCTTCGGAATGAGGTGGTGGCAGTAGAGTAAAGCCGCGAAGGCCTGGGACCAGGTGGCCAACCCGATGACCAGTCTCCTGTACGTGTCGGGTTTCATTTGAAGCGGTCATTCAGCGGTTCGGCGGTTTCGGTCATCACCTCTAAGGATGGGCCAACTCGGTCCTGGCGACATCGACGAGTCGTCGCCTAATTTAGAGTCCAGCCCGTGTCATCCTATAGCTTACGGGTCACTAACGAACCGAGGCAGATACGTTTCTTGCGCGTTTACCTAAACAAACCTAATCGCCTGTAACCTCGTCTCGTATATACATGTCGAAGGTCTCATTCGGGTATCCGATGCTCGTAAAACAGCAAGCTCGTCAATTGCAACCTGCTAGAAAGATACTCGCGACCTGTTTCGACCAATTGGTCCGTTCACTTTTATGGGCAATTAACAAAAAAAGGCTGGTAAAGAAACAGGTTACGGTTATTTGTTTTTGCCAGAATGACCGAAATTTACGAAGAGAATGTAATTTAATTTCAATGATAAAAATTCTTGGTAAATTTGACTACTTAGCAGCCCCTCTACGTAGAGTAATAGTTTCTTATTCGTTAACTGTAGTAGCCATCCCAAACTAGATAATGTAGCTGGGGATATAGTTGGTAGAATGAACTATTAAAATAAATAAATTTCAAAAATTAAAATAAAATAAAAAATAAATAAAAATAAATTAAAATATTAAACTAGTGTTGGCGTGGCGCCTCGCTCGCTTCGCTCGCTCAGAAACTTCGACCTAGTAGAGAGTCGGCTATTCCTTAATACTCGTTTGTTTACTAACAGCTTTCAATTATATTATAAAATTATTTATTGATATTTGGGGGTCCAAACATATTTAGGTCCAAGTGGCTTCGATAGATGTGTTACAACAATATAGTGATTCTTATATGTATGAAAATTGAAAATGAGCATTTTCAAAACTTAGACCCCGACAACAGGCCAGTGCCCGTATTCTGTAAGTCGGTATTACGAATAACGTCGACGTTACTGTCGATAACGACAATATCCTGGACCGTGGTTGGTTGGAATTGTCATAACGTCGACGTTATTCTTAATAACGAGTTACAGAATACGGGCACAGCCGAAGTATTAATAAATAAAAGTTGCCATACACTTACTTCAAGCACTTGTATTGTAATAGACTGTTCGATGCATATTACATGTTTACAGTGTTTTACTAATTACTGTCTGCATCATTATGATCTTATATATACAATATATATACATATAATTCGTCAAAGATATCTGGAAAGTGTCGAAAAGATCTCTGACGGATATCTTTTAGATACTATAAGACATATTTTAGATCAAGGGCGTAAATGAACTTATGCGCCCATAGGTGATCACCGCACCCGAGGGGCTGGCGAAGACTACCCCTGGGGGGTAGGGGGTTGAAACGTCGAAATTTGATGACAAACTATTGTCTATAATATGTACTATAGTCATAAGCATTTTAAACCAGTTTTTATGGCATTATGGTTGACTTTAGGAAGAAAATGCATAGAACCTTTTTTGTAGAGAATTTCATGCTCTATCTTTTTTGTTTGAAACATTTTTTAATAAAATTTGTATTTTTCAAAATAAACGCAAAAAACTACGAAGAAACTTAATTGGGGCTAATTTTTTTTAGTAATTTTTATGCCCGAAGTGACCAAATTCAATACTTCGTCCAGACTTAGGGTCTGGGTCGAAGTAATTATCTACGTCACATCGTGATTTCTCCATTTGGATTTCCATTAATACCCGTTCATGCCTTCGAATCGATGGTTATAATATAGATTTCCATTGTTTATTTCTAGATTTGGTGGAATTAAATATTTTTAGAAATAATTTTTTTTATTCACAGCGATAAAAATTGAATACATTAATGATTCCATTGGATCTATAGACTAAATTTATAGAGTAAAAAACATATTTGTTTGACAGTCAATCACAAATAAGTACTTGAGCTACAATAAATAAAGCCTACTCCTTTTATAGCAACGTACATGCTTTTCTTGTAGTTTATTTTATTATTTTAATATAAAAGTTTCAGCGAGTAGTTAATTTAATCAAACTTAAACCTTATAACTTTTTAATTTCACTCCATAAACTACATTCTAAGTTGAACAAGATTAGCACAGTATTGTTGCAATAGTTGATACGGTCCAGTTTAAACCTCTTCAACTATGCATCATAGTCGAAAGATTTTTTTAAACGGTAAAAACTGTGTGTCGGGTTCGGGGATAAAAATGGAAGAACTTACGAAGGAATAGCTTGTTTATTTTAACTTTGTAGACATATATTGCTTCACAAAATTATTTTAGAAAAACGCACCCTTCTACTAATTTTACAATTTTGAGCGGAAAATTAAGAGAAAATTATGGAATCATCTAAAAAAAATAATTACGTAATAGATCTTATTTCATTGTATTATTCATGAACATACATCTATTTTTAATTCTGGTGGATAATACTCCAGAGACATTCTTTTAATTTGTAGTTTTGGACTGCATGTTTAAATTCTGTGTTAATAAATTGTGTGCCTCATACATATTATTCGGGATTTTATTCTATGTGAAAGTTATGATGCGAAGCAAGTAATGTATCATGTTACGTTCACTACAACAAAATATTCTTTCGTTACCACCCTCCGCTAATTACACTATCTGAAATTTATTTTTACCTCACAAGCGAAGTATTAGTTCCGAAATATTTTTTTGTGCTCAAAATGATGTCGCTAGCAGAATTATGATATCATATCACACGTTGGAGAAAAACGTGGTTAAATTTAACCTTATTTTTTAACCACATTTAACCTCAATTTTCTCCAAAGCGTGACGTGACAGCAACATTCTGCTAGCGCCATCTTTTTCAGCACGAAAAAATACGTTGCAAGTGATACTTCGCTTGTAAAAAATAAATTCTCTTCTGCTACAAAGTAAACCGAAATATGGCCAAAAACGACATTTTTACACAATTAACCTCATTTTTCTTCAAAATGTGACGTGATAGCAAAATTCTGCTAGCTCCATTGTTTCCAGCACGAAAAAATACTCCGGAAATCTAAAATACATCGTTTGTCAAAGAACGACGAAAAGTAACATTTTGTCGATCAGTGTTATTATATAAAATACATACTTAAATACTTTCGTTCTGCTTATGAATTAAATTGTTCCGGGAAGGAATTAGTACATTGTGCAAGTAGGGCGCAAAATAGGTGTTCTCTCTCTTGTTACACAGATTACTTTCTCATGCGAGAGCGATACAGGGAGCAAAATAGTATTTTGGGAATAGAGTAAGAGAAAATCATTCTGCTCCTGGCTAAATTCAATTTGCTCCCTAGGGAGAGAATGCGCTATTTTTCTCCCGCAATATAGGGAGCGAAATAGCATTTTGCGCTCAGAGTGTGAGAAAATAAATTACTATTATTACCATAATGCTATATATATGTAATGCAGTGATTTGAACTAATTAATGATATTCAAATAATTATTTTAACTCTTTAAAACTACAATTTGAATTAGTAATTTGATGAATGTATTTCATCGTAATCTTCTCAAGAATTTTACATATTATATGCTATTTCTATCAGCGAACGAGAAAGACTAATCATATAACAATTATAATTAAAAATCCTTTGTATTGAATGGTTTAATTATTTAGTAAACATTTCACGTAGTATATCTGATTCCTACTTATTGAAGTTATCAATAAGTCTTTGATAAATACATATTTTTAAAGATACTTAATGCTCATCATACTATTTACTTTAATTATTATTATAGTTTATTTTTATTTATATTATTATATTAGTATACTCATATTTATACTTAATAATAATCTTAATTATATCGCTCGGAATCACTCACGCGCAAATAAGTATCGAAGAATACTACATTTGAACTATTTATTATTTCCATGCAATTGTAAAAATAGAGAATTGAAATAGAATGTATGAGAAAATAACATTAATGAAAAATCTGCGAAATCTTAAATACCGTAAACGTGATATATTCGAAACAACGTGTCATTAATTGAATACATTATAGTTATAGACGCACATAAAGAACAACAGGGTTATCAATATAAAATCAAGTTTGTACAGGCAAATTAAAGAAGGTTAAATCTCTGGTCTTGTATGTAATTGGATACTTTAGTCACAAAAGATATGGATATTACCAGAGAAATGAAAGTAAACGTTTGGAAATTTCATTATTTCATTCAAGTTTTTCTAATAAAAAATTCAACTGAATACATCGGAATATTCTGTGAAATGAAAGTGAATTTGATTGTCAATTATAAAAGTATTCTTGCAATTTTTACTATTCCACATGGTAATTTTGGAACAGACTTACAAAAAGAGAAAAATTTACATTTTTTGTAATTTTTACCATACATAGTGGATATTTTGCCTTTCTACAAGTCTGTCCCAAAATTACCAGCTGTAATGGTAAAATTTCTAAGAAATCTATTCTCTGTGTAGCATTCTCCATTCAAGTTTGGTAAAACTCTGCGCAGGGTAGGCATACTTAATTTATTTTTTTTTTATCGATACTAATTTACAACTTGCAAAGAGATTTCCGAACTCACAAGTAACACCTACCATATCAGCCAAGAAAATGTTATATTGTCAATTACATAAAAAGGTGAACATGTGAAAAATCCATTTTAGTTATAGATTTTAGATATATTTTTGACACGTTTATACCACTGTGAGTTTCATTTATGCAAAGAACAATTTGCACTATATTTAAATATTATTGTTGTTACAAACAGCAATAACAAATCTATGGAGTAAATCAGTTTTTATTAATCATTAAAAGGAAACGCATCGTTGAATTGACAAAATAAAAAAAAAATAATATATGTTATTTTATTATGTGTATTTTTATCGTAATACTGCAGCGATTCTACATAATGCGTCCATGAAATACCCAGGTGTGAGTAAATTACCTTTTTCGCAGACACAATTTATGTATGGGACCTCTTTTAACCTTTCTCTCTGCATTGCGAAATTACTATAATGTACTTTAAAATAACAGTCGAAAGTCGAGTTTTTAAAACGTTTTATGCGTATTTTTAAAAATAGTGTAACAATATCTATAGCACAGTTTAATACATCAACTACGTTACTCGGTATTAGCAGTGTTGTGTAATTTCGTATTTTTATATAGTTCCATACTGAGTAAGGCAAATTCTTTTAATGCATACTTATCTAAAACACTAAAGATTCCTCCGTAATTCCTTAGTACTTGGAGATCATTTAAAATGATTTACAGTTACGTACTTTAGCCCCATAAGTAGAGTGACTTCTGGCAAAACATTTCTACAAAACATACCAGAAAAGTAGGAATTCATTTGATCTTTTACATACCTGAAACAGAAAAAGAAATATATTGTTGAAAATTTTAATGTTTTATTAAGCATACATATATAATCATTAATACATAAACATTAAGAGAGAAGAAACTAGTATCAGGTGTAACATTGTTTATAAATCTCTAAAAAAACTATTCCATTACTGTAATATATCTTTGCAATTTTTTCATAATTTCTGTCTCATGTCAATGGGATATATTAGGAAAATAGCGATAATTCCAGATTTCCATGAAAAAAGTCTTTATCTTCAGCGTATATCCCGCTGAAACCAGACAGTATAGGAATTTTTCGATGCATAATTTTCTCCGTGTATTTATTATTCCTTTTAGAGGTACCAAATAAAGTGAAGGTTCTACCCTGCAGAAAAATATAAGCAGATTGACTGGCCATTACCCAGAATACTGATATTTTTGCTGCCCAATAAGTGTTTCCTAAATTCTAGCGAAAAACTGGGCATTTACCTAAGCAACTAATCTTCTGGAAGTTCGTGACGCCACGTTAGATATCTCTATACGTATTCGATACATGAATGGACACGTATTAATTATTAACTTTCTTTGACATAAATACATGTACAGATATTCTCGCCATTTCTGAATAGGAGATGACAAACCTAACCTATGTAGATCTATAATATGTGCAAATACGATTGACGAGTTATTGGCCATTTTCTACCTGGTTCTATATACCTTAATTTAAATACAGTTTGCGATGACTAGAAAATAGTCAACTATCTGGCATTATATTCGAAAGTTTTTGGGCATCAATAATGGCTAGTTCATGGTTACATCAGCGTTACATTACCACAAGAAACCCGGCCAGAATTCAGCGAAAATGTTGGCCATAAACCAGGCAAAAAGTGGTCAATTTTTCCACCAGGGTATAGATTGAAATTTTTTGTGAATTTTAAAAGTAATCTGTGGAAATTTTAGTCAATCGTTGTTGGTGAAATTTCACTAATTTTCGTTTGCTGAAGGTAACAGTAAATTATAAATGCGTGAATCATAGGAGTGATTTGCCTTCATGGCCCCTTTTTTTGCGTTAGCCTAATCTCCAACTAACTTAGACTACGATTAATATAATTGAACGCACGTGAAATTCTAGTCGCTATAATTATCGTAATATGGATAACTATCCCTGAACACGAAACAGTGTTCCGAGCTGAAACGAGACACACTAAACCAATTACTTTTCTGTTCATATTTCTTTTACAGTCTTATAGTTAACACGAGGAAGAAAATTCATTTAACCTTTTTTCTTTGGAATTTGGGCAAAACATAAATACATGTTTTCAATATAGATAATTTGTATTGCTATAGTCACAATTAAAGTTAAAAAATACGTTAAATGATGTCATGTAATATTTACCGATAAGGCCGGTCTTTCCCAATGTTTGCCGAAGATAGAATAAATAAAAATATTATTCAATACAATGATGTTTAACGTGCATGCAACAGGCTGTCTATAATTGAAACACTGGACATTCTTACGATGCATTTATTTATTACATATTGCACAATTAAATGACAATGATTTCACAGAAAAACTTAATCTCAAAGATTTACAATGCCAGAGGTTTAAATATGATTTCAATTTAACTCCGCACTTTCACTAAAAATATCTATTTTAGGTCAGTGATCATACACATATGATGTACTAATTTAGGTCGATGAAAACTGGCTGCAATTAAACTAACGATGAGATCGAATTTCGGTACTCGATTTTTTAGTGAAAATTTGTATGCAAATGACTCTTCGTGAATTCTTGGACACGTGTATATCGGAGCAATAAAAGAAAGGCAATATAATAAATATTAAAGTTTCCCGAGGCTTTTAATGCATATCCGGCGTGCTAATTCTAAGCTTAATGCATTTCTGCATTCCACAGGGTGCACGATGAGATTTGGAATATCATCCGACATCTAGCAAGGCAGAACTCCAAGCCGTTATCGCGTTAAATATTATAACGATGCTTCTAATTGGGCGCGTTAAAACTCCTAGCATCGGATATTCATTGTCATTTCGCATATACTTTTAGACATGAAACTCTACCGGAATCCGGTTTCCCCTTTTACTTCGAAATGCAATTCTACTTGGTTTTCAGCTCGCGTACTACTCGCTAGCCAGTCAATAATGGAGCTTTGTATTTGCAGTTATCCAGTTAAAAATGTGCCCACTTTGAATGGCTAATTGTAAAAAGTGAAATTTCAATCCGACATAATGGAAGTAGCGAGAATACCATAAACGTACACAGGAAATGCAAGGCACGTGATTACAAGAATGTTTTTTATGTAAAAAGGCAAAAGTCCCATTAACGGGGCTTATACACTTAGAAAATGGGTTGTTTACATCAAAGAAATATCATTCAATTGAAAAGTTGAAGTTCATTTTTTAGTAATATTAAAGGCGATTCGTTTAATATTAGTATTTTATTTTTTACATTAGGACTGACCATTTGTTAATGTTAAGAAATGTATACTTTGAACTCGGCGGCTGCGAAAATTCACAAATAGAACATGGGACATATGTGTCTTGTACGATATATTTGATTATAAAATCCGCATATTTAAGACAACGTATGAATAATACCTTTAATTTATTTCTTTTCACAATAACAACTACCGAATTGCAATGGTACTCAATCGTTCTTAAAAAACCAAACAAAACATCCATGTAGTCATTTGAGGTGATGTTACGATGCGTTTCGACTCCAACAATTATATTTTGTAATTATTAAGAAATCATTACTTTCTAGCTGCTAACGTATAGTATAAATTGGTTTCGTAACTATCAAGAAATATTTAATTGCATATTTAATGGATATTTTTTAGGGTATAGAATAACAAATTATTCGATTTGCCATATTTAAATGTACCAATTGTTAACTCTTAAGAAGTCTTCTTTATAGTAAACAATCCTTTCCCTCAGTGTACAAGTAAAGTAATAGTTTGATGAATATAGATTGTTTGGCAGTTTAATAGATATAAAAATTTGTTTCTTCTAGAACCGATTCATCAAAGAAAGCTAATAAGTATTAAAAAAGAACTTTGTAATAATTGTTCTAGTGTATAAATCTATTGGTGATGATTATTTTGATCGCTATCTTGATTAAAGATAAACGCAATAGATCATTCATGATACTCGTTATTGGCTTCAAAATTTTTACTTGTAAGTTTTCGGGGTGGCTGATTATGAATCCGAAATCCTAATTTTGAAATTCAATGGCGGATCCAATACGTCGGATAAAAAGTTAAAATTTACTTCGCATTGGAGGACGTTCTGTATTTGGAGGTTTTCGAGGTCGCCGATTCCGAATTCCAAGTCAGCATTTTGAAATTCATATGCAGAAACCAATACGGTAGAGGACAATTTTTTAATTTACATCGAATTACGCAAAAGTGTGGGGGTTGATGATTACGAATCCGAAAGAAAAGTTCGAAATTCAAAAGTTTTCGAATTGGCTAATAAGGAACAAAAAAATATGTGAAATCAGAATTTATATTAACTTAATTTGGAAATTATGAAGTCCAATACTTGATCAACGATCTCTAAAACCATAATATATAGATTTTTGTATCATTCAATGTAATTTTTAAAATGATATTCATCATATTAGATCCTCCATTTAGAATTTCAAAATTCTTACGTGGATAATTAGCGACCTCAAAAAACAGTGTTTTGCTCAATTTGATGTAAATTTAACATTTCTGATCTGCCATATTGGATTCGACACTTTGAATTTAAAAATTCTGGCTTCGGATTCGTAATCAGAAATTTCGAAAATGATCTCTGATGGACGATTTATGGACGAACCGCAAATTTATATTAATGTATTAAAAATTTCTGTACAAATTTGAATTCGTAACTAAAAATTAAGTGATCATTATTTAGCAAATTTATTTAATGCATAAATTTTCCATCTTTTTCTGGAAAAATTTTGCCACATAACCTCAACCCTTTAATGTCCAGAATGTTCTTCCGAGTAAAACTTCCACCTCATATTACATACCGAAATCATTATACATATTGTTTAAAATGTATCTTGTTTACAGCTTTCGTGGGTGCTCATTCGAATAGTGACTTCAACATTTGAAAAAATGTAGTACTTACCCATGATTTTGGCAAAAAATTATAAAAACGACTTTTACTACTTTTTGAGGTAATTTTGTTTAAATTTAATTTTTCATATCAATGCCTGGATTTCTAAGACGGGAAAAGCACATAAGAAGTGCCTAAAATGTTTGCACTTGATTTGACCAAATAACCAAAATGGCTTAATACCAAAAAATTTTCTTTCAACATTTTTGTAGCATTTTATGCACTATTAAATTAGCATTTTAACATTTTCTGCTAAACCAACTATGGAATAAGACGTTTTTTAATACACTGATCGCCAATTTTAAGTCATAATTTCAAAATTAACTTTCGTGACAGTATACTCAAGAACATCTTATTGAATATAAAAAAATATCGTTCCAAATTATTTTAAAAAATTAATTTTTAAAGAATTATCTACTTTACATAACAAAATTGTACATTACATAACAAGGCCGCAATTAAATCGGGATTTCGCTAGGGTTTTTTATAGCGTCAGGCGTGGGGTTCGATAGTTTGAGCACGAAGATTTCACTGCAGGGCGCAAAATGGATTTCTACGCCCGGAGTTTTAACGAAAGATTAACATGCATTAATAGGGTAAAGGTATACTAAAAAGGAATGAAACTGAACAAAATATAAAATGTATTACCGGTGAGAATCGGTAAACTATGATTGACAACAATTGATTTAAAATTCATAATCAATAACCTCGAAAATGTCGGGAAATTACTGAAAATTTGTCAATTCATGATCGCCATATTGGGTCAGCCATTTTGATTTTCCATATTTTCGTTTCATACTTGTTATCAGCTTATTCAAAAACGTCTTATAAGACAGATAGTTCAGCTGAAAATGTGTTTTTTGATGCAGTAGGCGTAAACTGGTCATCTTACGCCCTTATTTGCGGGCGTAAAACGCCTATTTCACACCTCCTCGGGAATAAAATAAATGTTATGCCTGCAAATCGAGATGTAATAAATTTCTTAAAATAAGTCGCAATTTGCATATTTCAAGGTGAAATAACCCCCGTTAATTTTAAAAACCTTCAATTTTTTATTGGTTTGGGCTGCGAATGATTTAAAAACATTATATTTTGCGTGATTTTAACAATATAATTCTTTCTAACGAATAATCCAACTAGAATCCGAGTAATTTTTAAATTATTTCCAACTATTGCAAACTACCATAACAATTTTCAAGAGCAGCGACTAAATTATGAAGTTAAGACAGCACTTCTGAGCAAATTATCAATTAATTTGACATAGATACGGATTACTTGTATGCGTACAGGGAGGAGTAGTATGAGGCAAAACTATCCAAATTTACAGACTATACCTTAAGAACTGTATTAACTGTAATCTTCCGTAAAAGACGAGCAAAGATAATACGGTCGTTCAGGCAAAATATGGCTTTCCTAGCCCAATCCCTCATCCTCCCTACTTTTTTTTTCTCACTCCGTCCAAGTAGTTTTTATAGGAGACGCCTTCTCACCTTTACCCCTTATTATCTCCGACGGGAAATACTTTCTCCCGTAGCTTGCATCGCATTCGCAAAAATAACACCACCGTGACGCCTCGTACGCTTTTTTATCGAGTTTTTACGGTGTGCTTCTTTATGAATTCCGTAATTTCCGCGACTCTAAACGATGCTACTACCTACTGCTTTTATCTCGAAGCTGCTTCGTGTTGTAAACAGTGGGGGTAAAATATGGCTCGTGTAAAATACACTGGCGCGGTTTTAATGTGCGGTATTGAAGGTTCGCGTAAATATTTGTTTACTTTGAAATCGTTTCGAAGGAACTTCGACCGGATGGTTGAATTTATTTCGTTGCCATATCACCGTATTTTATCACTGACATTCGAGACTTTATTGGAATTGCAACACTTTATGACGGAAATAGTGTTTAACAAAATATCATCAAATAACATGTTCAGTGATCGTATGGCACTTTTTTTCTATGACCTCGGTAAGTACACAATATCCTCAAACAGCTGACCGTGTCAACTTTCGAAATGAAATTTGCCTTTGCGGAGGAAATGAAAAAACTGTCTTCTCGTTAAGGGTGTGCCTGACAGTACATATATTACGGGGACTTGAACGTGCGGGGTTCAACCTCAGTTTCTTGGCTGTCGTCGAAGAAGAAGGGTGACTTTGCAACATCAGCGCGACGAGAACTTTTTTCGAATCGACGACGAGACCGTGTCATCCCTACAAAGTTTTAGAGATAACCTGGTCATCCATGTCGCCTTTATGCTCCATAAATTTCGTGAAAACTTAAATAAGAATTTCTTCTTTCCAATTCATTTTTCATGAAAAACGTGTAAAGCTTATTCTGGTGTAAGAATCCATTTAAAAAACTTGTTCTTTAATGTGAGAACCTGTGCGTATATCATTTCAGCCAATGAATTTTTAATGCGATAAATATGATTGACGCTTTATAATACCGTAATTCAATCATAATATCCAATTGTTTCAAATGATTAATGATCGGAGTGAAGCCTTTCCGAATTGATAAAAAAACTGCTGGTAATGTATCACGAAAACGATACAAATATGTATGTCCGATTCTCACGGAAACGTTCAGTTGTCAGCGGCATTCAAAGCCGGATCGAGGGGAAAGGAAGCCCAGTCGTGGTGCGATCGTGAGCTTCAATGAGATAAGTACAACGAGCTTTATGGCCCGACACTGAAACGCAACGCTATGAACACGAGAGAGTGTCGGTACTGCGATTGACGCTGAATGAGGAGCGTCATTAGTTAGTAGACCCTGTCAATGGAGCCATTGCCGTCTATTACGAAATCAGAGCCCCTTGTGAGATAATCTAGCGATAATGAGTGCTTGTTATACACATGTCAAACGGTAGAAAACGTGACCGGAGAAAACACAATTTGCCCCAAGCGCGAGAGTTTGGTCCACGAGGGTTCTCAGCAACTCCTTGGAAAATGCAAAGCTTTAGGTCAATCCAACGCCTTTTTCTATGGCTAAATTCAATATTTTCATTAGAATTGGATAGATGGATCTATATCCAGTATTCTTGAATGGTCACCTGCTTTACATAAATATTTTCTGACAACTGGTACTGGATGTAAACGAACCCGTCTATCTTGTTTCAGTCTTTGTAGATATCCATCATCAGTATTTTCAAGTTTCGAGTCAAGATTCTAGCAGCCTCATGTGAATTAAAGCCAAGCTCATTCTTCGCTGCAAACAAGAGTACCTTCATACGAGACAATTATGGCTATTCCATTGATATTTCTATAGTATTTTACTGTCGATGATTTTTAACCCTCCTGCGCACTAAGCCGTATATATACGTCCAAACGAGGTTTTTACCGTAGTCGGAAAGACGTATATATACGTCCTGACAAGTTTAGCTATATTTTTTGGCTGGGTCTATTACGGCTCAAATTAAAGCTGAAGAATTCCTCTTCAAGATAGTCTAAAATGTCTAAATATTATAGAAAATATGTGTTTTTTATCAAAGTTGAAAACTTGTTCAAATGAGGCTCAAAATCTCTACTTGGAGGTTTTTGGGGTCGCTGATTACGAATCTGATGTCAGAAATCATAAATTTAAAATGGCGGATTCAATATGTCGACCAAAATACAAAATATTGACCTATTATTATGAAACTTGGCACACAGGGGTTTTCGGGGTCGCTGATAAAGAATCAGTTTTGTGAAATTCAAAATGGCGGACCCAATATGGCCACCAAAAATACTTTTTTCGTGAAACTTGGTATACATAGGTTTTCGAGATCGCTGTTCGAGAATTTGATATCCGTTTTTGGAAATTTAATAAAAATAGGGCCCCGAATGCACAAACGTGAAAAAATACAGAAAAATAGAAACAATAATGGTAATAGACATTATTCATAGCCACCAATCCTAAAAAACGCGTTCATCATAAACCATAAATGTTTGTACATCAGAACAATTACTTTTGAATGTAGAATTCGCAGCTGTCATATTGAATCCAACATTTTGAAGGTCAGAAAACTGACATTAGATTCTTGATCAGCGACCTCGAATATCCCTGTACACGAAGTTTCATAAAAATAGGCTAATATTTTATATTTTTAGTTGCCATATCGGATCCGCCATTTTGAATTTCTGATTTCTGATTTCTGACATCAGATTCGTAATCAGCGACCCTAAAAACATCCATATACCAAGTTTTATAAAAATAAGTCAATTTTTTTATTTTAGACGCCATATTGGATCTGACATTTTGAATTTCACAAAACTGACATCAGATTCGTAATCAGCGACCTCAAAAACATAGAAAGTAATGTTTGCAATTTTGCAAATATGTAAAATAACAAACCTGGATACCGTAACGGAAAGTCGGGTAAAACGCTTACGCAAGAGGGTTAAAAACCTATGTCAATTATGATTTCCAATATCTATGGAAAAAAGTTCATGAAAACTAATGAGAAAACGAATGAGTTAATAATAATGAAGATATTTCAAAATATTCCATTAAAAAATCACACATACTAAATTTGACCCAATCCCATCATTTGTTCTGCCCTAAAATTCAATTTAATCTATTGAAATTGCGACTAACAACCATATATAGTCATTAAACTAAATAAACCCAATACATTGAAACATTTCAGTGTCTTACAACATTTAAGAATATCAAGCTTTGGTAAAATTTGATTGATCTAAGTCAATAAATCGCGAGAAGGAGAAGTGGGTCAACCACAACGACGAAAAGTTTGAGCTGCGGAATTCAGAGTCGAAATAACCGTCCGTGGTACAACGTGCTATTAACGTATGTTTCCTCTCCACTGTCAACTACTTTTAGTTAATTGCTCCATTAATCGCAATTCCTAATGTGACCCAAAGCATACCGTCCCAGATGTTTTGCTAACTTTATGGAATGTGAGGAAAATTCAGAAATCACTCATGTTGGTCGTTACTTACAGAAGGTTTCACTCTGCCATGATGTATTCTCTTGTATCTTGTAAGAACTATCTCAAAGAAGTAATAGTGACATATTTTACACCAGTACCCAAGTTTACATTTTGTCTGAATTGATAAAACAAAACGAAATTGATATTCGAGATTTTAAGGCAGACTTTATAAAGAGTATATAACATAATGCAGTATTTTGTAATATATTCCAGTTTTTATGCACATTCGAATTTTTCAGTGTGGTGGAATTCTTCCGAAACTGTATCAGAACTGTAACCAAAGAAATGCCGCAGATTTACTAATGTACAATATTAATTTATAAACAACATTTTATCATTACTGATTCGTTTCTGAAATCAAATACCTAAATGCTGCATTAAATTTAGTTTATCTGTTTTCTCCACTTTATGATGGTAAAACAAAATAACAGCCAATTCATCATCATTGCACTGTGAAAGTATTGAATAAAAAATAAATATAAAGGCTCCTTTAAAAATAAAAAAAAAACAAGGCATGATCGCACTCTGAAAAAGTGCGGTGTGTACATTGAACAATAGTGATCTGTTTCAGTCATGTATCTAATGTTTATCGTAATTGTTCGTTTTTAACCATTTTTATAATCTTAAAATTGCATGCAGGTGATACTACATAGTTTGAGGGGAGTGTAGAGATTACGAAATGCGTTTTTATTATTTAATATTGAGAAATATAAGCTATTTTTACAGTTTACTGTTGAGTTAATCAGTAAATAGACATTGATCTAGTAAAAACCACTGATTATCGACGCAAAGTCTACGGTTTGATTCCAGTGATTCTAGTGAAATTCATCTAATCTTTCAGTTAGTAAACACTATATTCCAGCGAAAAGCACGTGATTTCATTACACTGATTTCGGTCAAATTCACTGGATCGATCAGTGAATAGGCATTGTTTTGAAACGGCAGAAATTTCATTTCATTTCAATGATTTTCCAGAGAATTTAGAAGAGTTTGCTGTTGAAATCAGTTTCTAATGGCTGATTCACAGCGATCGCAAATGAGATTTGTGCATTAGCGACTATGAACTATCAATAATTAGTAATTTTTCGCTGGTTCAGATTAAGAGAGTGCTATATATTAACTTCAAATCTTCGAGCTAGTAATAAATAATTTTATCATGTAACATAACCACCTTAAAGAAAAAATAAAGGGGAAAAAATAGCGTTGAGTACCTTAAGGATCTTTAGTTTAATTTGTGGATAAGTATAATTTTCCGTTATCACCGGGTCTATATGCCATTCTCATCGATTTCCATGACACCATTTGTCGATCCACAATCTAAGTATTCTAACAAAATGACCATGCTCACAAAAAGACATTAGTTTGACGAACAGTAATTGTCAAGCTACGTTCCTCAGAAACAAAGGTCCTTACTTATTAACAGCCGTCTAATGAGTACTCAAGCATTGGCAGGTAATATAAGTTACCCCAATGCATTTATGCCGTCACGAAATTACATGGGTAATTCGACAGTCTTTTTTTGGTCTCTGGTCACTCTCATGCTCGTAAACACGCGAACTTACAGCTAACTGAGGTGACGTCATTTGCCCGTTATGGGACGGGTATATAGTTGTATACGATGAAGGGTGCAGCAGTCTGATGAGATGCATGGTCATGAAGTACTCGCAAATATCTTAGGGTCCACTTTAGGATCGCTGTCGCGTCGACTCCTCTTTTCTGTTTTATATAAATTTTCGCAAACATTGTTTCATTCCTTCCATCGCTACTTTCGTTTTACGCTATGAATGCTAATTTAAAATTGTGACCGTGGGGCGGCAGAAAGTACCCAGCCATGACCAGAAAACAACGAATCAAGAGAACGGTTCCTTTTTCAACTTTTTTATGATGCATTCGCGTTTATAGAGGTAACATTTTCGCGTATTTTAGCGAAATAATGGAAGGTATTGTTTTCCAGTTTATGGCCATTAGTGTCGATGAATGTGAAACTATAGTTATTATTAATTAACTACTTCGCAATCAGCTTAATTAAATATATTTTCAATGTAGTGTATAAACCCTACGCAGGATTTAAATAACTTTTTAGTTCTTAATTGAATCTCGATTTTCTAAAAATAGAAACAGTTATTAATCTAATTAGGACAAAATTTTTTTGGCGATATTTGCATCAGCTTTAATCTGTCGTTGAAACAGAAATTTATCGTATGAAATTGAAGAATTATCCATCAACATACGATATTAAATATTAAGTTTTGAATGATTTTTTGTTCATTTTGAATTCATTTAAAATAAATATTTATAAATTCCTTATTCTTTATTATGCATTCATCGAAAATCATTTTACATCTACTAAATTTTTGTAAATTTATTCATTTCGAAAAAAGTTTTTCGAGAATTAATGATAAATGATATTGATCCTTATCCTGAACGAAAGATGGAAATTGAAAATTTTCTACATTTCCATCCCTGCCAGAGACTGTAAAATTCAGTTTTTTAAAATTGTTTGTTGGTAATTTTTTTTAAATGTAATTACCGTTTTTTGTCAATATTTTTGTGATTTTCTTCAAATATTTCCAATTTTGTCTTTATTTTATTTTCATTTGACGAGTTCAAAACGCATATTAAATGTTATTTCAACATTTATTAATGCAATAGCTGAGGAGAACCAAACCAAAGGCCTCAAGAATACTCCAAATGAGATTTTACAATTTTACAAAGATTCAGGTCATGCGCATAAAAGAGAAACGGTGAGTGAGAAATAACACTGTCCTAGTCAATTATGAATAATAAAAATAGCCAGTGCCCCAGGTGGTATCTTAAAAAAGATATATATCCTTTTGTACGGATGTCCTGAGAATGGTGTGAAATGTAGAAATGATTCCACGCAAGCTATGAATTTATATTTATGCATTTATACTTGAAATATTATTGTTTTATATAAAACGATGAATGTAATTTTTTCCTATTGATATATTTAAAAAAAATTTCATTGTGTGCTCAAAAAATTGATCAACAGGTATTCGTTATTAGTTTTATGGATTAGCGAGCAGAACAAATTTAACGGTATAATACGTTTTTTAACGATGTTGTTTACCCAAATTAAAAGTAACGTAATAGACGCAATAAATAAGCGATCAAACTGTGTTCATATGACTTTTCAATTCCAAAACCACTGCTAATTGGCTAGATCCTTTAAAACGTCGTTTGACTCTTAGTTATTCAAAATTCCTAGTTATAACATTGCTTTCAATATATTTTACGATAATTAATAGTTATATTATATGGTTGTCACAGTCACTGTTTCAAATTGAGAGAGTATTGTATAATCGACGTACTTGCGAATTGTAATTTGCAATAATTATACAAAAAATTATACAACTAATAAAGATTTGTAAAATCGATATTGTCATATTCAAAAATATTGATATATTGAGAAAATGCATTCATGCAATACCATCGATGATGTTAAGTTTAATATATTCAATATGCCTGTTAATTACTAATTACCACAAAAGTTGTAAAAAAGCACGTAAATTTAACTCAGTATTATTTTTATAATTTATAAAAAGTTAATTAAATAAAATGAATGGAAAAATTTTAAAATCGCACAAACATTTTTTAAATTAAAAAATAAACAATACAATGTTTGTCAATATTATTCAACTCCTCACGCTGAGAATCTGGAAACCTTCAGCAAAGACCGCATCGTACAACTGCCGGAGACACGTTTCTGACAGCTTTTATTATATATACTTAGAATAGGGTACGGTAGCGAAAAATATAGTTTAAAAATGAACCTTCCAAGAAGGGATTTATTTCTATATTTTGGCAATGTTAAATGACATTTTTTGCAAATTCAACTAGGCAAGAGCGACATCAGCACATCCCGGCCTTAAACGATTAAGAAGATAAGATGGATTGTAAAATTCCTCAGAAAATTTGAGATTTTTCAATCTCACGGATTATTACATTTACACGTTCGTTAAACTAATCTCATCTTGAATGTTCTCGGTACCCATCTGGTCACAGCACTCTTAATTGAAAATCAATATGTTAGAATGGGTCCAGCGAAGAACCCTCAGATTTGGAGCTTTATAAGTCAAGATACACACAGATCTATTCCTATTAAATGTCTTCAAATACTAAGTGATTGGGCTCTTATCAAGAAATATGTATTGTATATCTCATTTTAATACTTTCCATTGTAGTTGTACATTTTTTAGAAAAAAGTATACTAATATTCAATAAAAAATTACATGCACTTATATATCTTAATAAAAATGATACATACGAGACATTTTTACTACTACGAGATATTTTTTTACTCATTCAAAGAACTGATTGGAATTTATGACAGAAATATTGGACTAATAATGGAGTAGCCTAATCTTAATCTTCAATTACTCCATTCTTAAAAGTTAAGGAAAATTGAACGAAGTAATGTAATGAAAACGCATGCATAACGATTCGCATTCACTTTTTGATTTGGCACTATTTCACAACACTTGCAAGAAATAAATAAATTTCAAATGTCAATTAAGAATGCACCGGAAATTATTTCTATCTCACGCCTTTCACTGCTTGTAATAATACATATACCTTGCATATATATAATATCCATCGAAAGCAGATATTGTATCCAGATTTACATACGAAAAGAAATCTCTAATAACTCAACTGACTGAATACTATTGGAATAAATAGGATCAACTTACGTTGACCCTTTCTATTTTTGTATGTAAGTTCGTATCGTAAGATTTATGGATATAGTAATTTAAATCTGCTAGCGAAATTATAAAATTCAAAATAAAGGATATTCAATATGGCGATTACAAATATGTTGAATTTCGGGACATATTTCTAAAAACTATTGTATTTGTATGCCTATTATAGTTGACACTTTCCGACACCGATTTTGCCTTTGACAAGCTTAGTATAATTTCTGAAATATTTTTTTCGCTGAAAGTTTTTAACCACACTTAACCTCATTTTCCTCCGAAATGTGACCGGAGATCAGAATTTTACGAGTGCCATTGTTTTCAGCGCAAAAATAACGACCGAAATGATAAATCGTTTGTCAAAAATAAATTCTCAAACAACTTTTCTAACAAAAATGTTAAAAAACTTTATTTTTGACACATTTAATCTCATTTTTTTCAAAATGTGAAGTGATAGCAAATTTCTAGAAGCACCATCGTTTTCATTACGAAAAATACCTCGGGAATGATACTTTGCTTGTCAAAATTAAAATCCCTTTTGTTACAAACTAAACCGAAATATGGCGAAAAACCCTGATTTTGACACATTCAGCCACGTTTTTCTCCAAAGTGTGACGTGAAAGCAAAATTCTGCTACCGCCATCGTTTTCAGCCTAAAAAAAATACGTCAGAAATGATACTTTGCTTGACAAAAGCAGACAAAAAATAAAATTTTGTCAGTCAGTGTAATAATCACAGTTAGTGTCCGCATATAAATTACTCTATTTTGTACTTTTTATTCAATTTTGAATTATCTACCGAACTGTTGTATAATATTTATTACATTTTTGCTTTCTATTCTTGTACACCCTACACAATTCTAAAAGTGCTTAGAATCTACTAGTCACACCAGTATCAGTGAAGTATTTAGTGTATTGAATGTAGTGACATTGTTCACTGTTAGAAAATATTAGAGCAACCGTTGAAATTTAGTGTATGACTTTAGAACCGAACTTTGGTAAGACGATTTGACGGAAAGACGTCTGGTGGCACATATGAATCTTAAACGTGACCACCTTGTGCAGTATCATTCTCGCAAACGGTGAAATACTATTAATTACCTACCGGTACTACTCGTTGCTTGTAATGACTGAGTACGATAATAAATATCGTTGGTCGGTAATCTATTGAAAATTTTTGACGAAAATTTGTGTCCGAGTAAACACATATAAAATAAAAAATACGTGATTCACATTTACACATATAATAAATATTCATCATATATAAATCATAAAATTGATAGGTCAAAAAACCAACAGTGAAAAAGCCGACACATAAAAAATTCAACACATCGGCAGGAGGAGGACAGTCATTTTTTGAGTCTGTTTTTCAACCTGTCGGCTTTTTGATGTTTCGGTTTTTTCACCCGTACTAGAACCTACTGCAAATTTCACTTCGTATAAATTAACATTTTCACTTTTCCATGCAGTGACCAAATCCACTGTTTAATAAAGTAATATTTCAATTTCAGGAGAGCGGTCTATTGGACACTGCATCTAAAAGTGATTTCACTGTTAAGCACTGAGTTTTTACAGGATTTTTGAGTGTACACCACCGTTATTTTTGCCATCTTAAAAAGTCAATTCAAAATACCGAGCCAACAATATCTCAACTGATCTATAGACTAATCCGTATTAAATTATAATTTATGTTATAGTATAACTAAGGTGGTTATATATCATATTAAATAATTAACTTAATATTATACATTTCAGCCTGTGGAGAAACATAACATAAGAAATTTCCCATAACTTCGCACTTACGTCTGAAATGTGTTTCGAGCTCATGCTGGTAATTAATTCAGATCGTACCTTCGTAACATTCGTGAAACGAAAAGGGTAATGGCAGTCCCTTTAGAATCAATACTAAGGACACGAGAGACAATATTTGCTGAAGCAAGTGAACACATTACACCCGGTGCGGAATATTCATGTAAGCTCGTATTATTTTAAACTGCACTTGCAACGGTTGAGTGGTCTTTTACGGGCTTCGCCTCGCACTCATCGCAAAGGTACCCGTTTCCATATAGTAATTGTTCTCCGGGATCCCATTCCAATGTGTATCAAGTTCCATTATATAATGAATAGAGCGATGGAAAGCATGGAATAATGCGGCATTTGTATTGTTTTTTTATTAGGGCATTTCGCGAGCTTTAATGGTTATCGATTTTATTTCTTCATGCGCTCCTGTCCGGTCGGATACTGAGTTTCATAAACTTCCAATGTATTCACGTCTTGCCCGTGAAAAAGATTTCCATTGTTGAGCTATAAATGTATGAACCATTTTTTAATGGATTTTTATGAAACATTGTTTGTAATGGGTTTTGGACTCGTTGATTAGGAACTTGATACCAATACCAAATTTGATAAATACCATAAGCTAAATGCTAATAACAACCTTTTAAAAAATCGTATATTAAAGTCATAACTAGAGGAGTTAACTCGAAGATCTCTAAATAACGAGTAACTAAATAAAAGAATGGGATCAATATTATCAATTTTCGAAATTGTATTTTTATATTCAATTTTTTAATCTAATAACAGATTAGTTATGAGTGATCCTAACAAAGACTGAGTACTAAGTTTGTGATATACTGAAATAGTCGACACATTTTGTCCAGTTGTAGATATCATTTTCATAGGATCTTTTGTTACAGATCGCACTACAAAATCAAGTATGTTAATTTAAGACACTTATATCATTTTTAAGACATTTCCTGGTACGATGTAAGACACATCATTTTTGAGACGCCTAAATCAAAACACTTTTAAGTGTCTTAGGCTGGAATTAGTAGTGGATTCTTAACATTTAAGTAGTTTACCCTATTCTTTTACACAAAGATGAGAATTGAACACATCTTAATAAGCGACTATGAAATCCAGTGTTACTTTCAGAAAAGTCATATTCAACACTTGCGAAGCATTTACAGCTAAAAAAATTGATTTTTTTAAAGTTTTTTTGAGGTTATCTCTAAAACGAGCGGGGAAACCCCACTTTTTATTACAGATTCGTGTTCAGAAGGTCAAAACACACACTATTAACCATGCACCACTCAAAAAACATTATAATTTTTTGTAAGCCTTTGTAATCAGTGCATTAAATCCAGTAGATCACATTTAAAAAGCCATACCTTAATTTACAATCCAAAATGCACTACGAAAAATCGATGAAATTAGCGTAAGAAACGATTACATATAATTGCGATGGATTACGATGCATTAAGTAGGAAGGTCAGTACTTGGGGGCATGTTAGTATTAATTGGCGTGAACATAATCGAGAATACGTCATGTATATATGCAACTAGTTTGTGTGTCGAACAACATCGATAATCCTCGGTTAGCTGCTAGTCATCCTGTACGTAGGATATTCATAATTCGCACCTTCATGGTTGTCCGCCCACTTCCTTCCCTCGATATTTCAACATTTCACTACCTCGTTCTTCCCTACTGGCAACCCCGGTACCAACGATAAAAAGCGTTCTTTCAGGCAGTAAATAAAATGATAAGAAATACGTTTCGCGAATATTAAATTTCGCATTCAGTTATTTTTCCTTCATTAAATAAAACAAATGTGATACAGAGAGTGATTCATCACAAACGTTTAATGAAATGCTAAGAGCAGATTTATTACCAGATTTTCAGATGCGGAAACTTTGCTATTGATATTATCGACTGTCTTAAAGTTTGTACGGAAATGTGATATTGTAATAGTTTCCATTTTTGGAATTTTATGTTATCATTTAAAATTTTTATTTAAATAAACCTGGAACCTTTACAGTATTACCAATAGTAAACGTAAATCCTACAAGGTAAGGAAAAGAAATAGTCGGTTAGAGCAGTCACTAAGGCGGTTAGATTATGTTACCGGCTTAATAATAAATTTTGCCCCAGTCTTGTAAAGTAGTCGAAACGACTATCTACCATGGTAATTCCGGTTCTTATCAATTTGAGAGTAAAGCATTCTTCGAATCTTCATAACATATTTGGTTCTGCAAGGTATTAACTCAGCACATTTCTAACCCATTAATGGCTATAAACTGTCATGGATGGATTTTATCTACTAAATAGCATGGGGGTATGCAATTCATAATCACTCCATTTCAATTGTCTGAACAATTTTTTTTAATAAAAATACGAATTTTCACTCGAAACTATTTATTTTCTACTTTAAAATGACAACTCATATTTTTAACATAAAATATATATACAAATATTTAAACATTTAGCGACGAAAAGTGTATAATGACCATCTTCAGGCTTTTCAAATACGAAGGGTGTTTCAAATTTAATTAATTATCTCCTAAGAGGAGTTAAATCAACAAAAAATATAGTTATGGAAAAGACATTTTGGCAGTTAAATCTACTACATTTAAAAAACTTTTTAACCCTGTTTAACATTGTCTAACTACCTAATACACTAAAAACTCTACAACGTACAGGAACCATATATTTTTAATTGAATTTAGCAGAACTACATTTTTATTTGATTTAACTTCATTACGGTAGTAACTGCACCTTTGAACATTTTCTTGAAGCGTATTGAACTATTCTGCGTAATTAAAAGTAATCAAATCAACTAAGAATTTTTCTGCAAATTTTTTTAGTGGAATTATTTTTAGCGCAACTATTGGTGGTTAATTTTTTATTATAATAGTGAATGTCTGTTTAAGTTTTATGTGTAGTATCGCATTTCTTGATCTCCAATCATTCGGAATACTTTTTCGTTTACTGGGTGAATACTATTAACTTTTAAGTAAAAATAGCAATATGAACAACATCAACAAAGTTATACGAACAAAAAAAGTATTTCTTTTAACTACTCTTGACTCAACTTCTCAATGGTAGTTGAATTTAAGTAAATTTTTTTCAGTGCACTTAAATACCATGTTGTTCGTGTATATACATATTTTGTACGTTAAAAATATTAATTGTCATTTATTACGTCATTAATTATTTCTGTGCACCGTATACTATTTTACTAGCGACTTTCGAAAATAAGTTACTAAAATCAATATTTTAGAATGAAAAATCGAAGTTTCTTGTCGGTAAAGTAGTTAGAGAAAATTTAGATTCTGTTAGGGATAAAAACTCGCAACTGGGATCTCTAAGCCTAGCCCACAGAAACATTACTTGTCTTTTTGGCAAAAATATTCAATACGTTACCTCTATACATCAGGAAGCTTATTCACTATCCAAATAGAATTATCAACGTTCTGAAAAACTATCATTTCACTGATCAATGTCAACCTAATTTAACGTAATATGTATTCCGCGTAGTTGATCATGCTATCAATTTTGTTAGTTTGTAGGTTCCCTTATTTGTTCATGTATTTTTAAGATGTAAGCGTTTTGGTACTTTTAAGCGTTTTTATGCTGGATGTTGCATATGTGTACGGTTTCCGTTTTGTTTTTTTTTCATTTCATGTTGTGGATGAGTCTGTTAATGTAATTGACGGTTCAGTCTGCAAAACAGTATAAGGTGTGACTCGCCCTTGGCTTGGGTGAATTCGTACCTACTAAGCTAATAAAGACGATATTATTATTATTATTATCCATAAATTTTATGGGAAAGAATAAATTAATATCGTTACACGTCTATTACACCTGTAGACTATAAAATTTAGATTAAAAATAACTACTTGCCTGGTAAACAATTTATAATATTTTCAAACTATATCGAAAAAATGCGTAAAAAATTTAATTTTAGTTTTCAGTTGTTTGATTTTTCCAGCTTCTTCCTAGTAATTCTGAATTGTGCAGGAAATTTACTGAATTTTTAACGAACCACTGGGAAAATTAAAATAAAAGTGATGTAAAATTCCATTGTAAATTTAATCATAAAGCAATTCCTCTATCTTAGTTATAAATTTAATCAATTGTAATCATTTAAAATTATTATGTATACACTTTTATTCGCAAATACCAACATACTAATTATCGTGACCCATTCTTAAAATAAGATGATTTCGTTAAAAATCGGAAAACTAATTTAATATCCCAAAAAAAGTCATGGTTTGAACTCTATAAAAACCGCTAAACGGAAGTAATTAGTATTGTTAGTAAAACTGGATAACTATGAAAAAACTGTACTGTTTAGATTTAACCTAAATTTCAAACTTTGTTAATCACTGGCCACGTAGATGCAGAAAATTCGCTACGTTGAAATCAAAATTGCTTTATTTGCGATCAATAGGCAGAATATATATATATATATATATATTCTGTTATTAACTACGTATTGAGATTAATCTAATGTATTATCATTAGGTTTGTATATTATTAATAATTAGTAAGAAACCACTCAACAAATTCTTCTAATGAAAATGATAAGTATATTTTTACATTTTGCAGTCATCAAATTTCTAACTCCCACAAATTTATAACCTCTTACATTAACCGTATATAAATTTTAATTAATAATTAAATAACCTCTATTATTGCTGATGATTATTATTCCGCGAAAATGTGTTTTCACAATGCATGTTTATATAAAAGAAAACTTTCACCGGTTCACCTGTTCAGTTCAAAATATTTTTAGTTTTGGAATTTCAGATTCTGCGACTCTATTCGAAATACATTCCGTGTAAGATTTCTTCTGTGCTAGCCGTAACAATGCATCTCCTTTTCTGAATACGCAATCGCTACCCTGTACCCACGTCCGCTATTCATAGAAAAATTCATGCACTCTGTGAATTGTATATTTTGAAAAAAGGTTTCCATTCATTGTGTTTGTGGTTGTTGACGTAACGAAAGGATTTTCTATCAGACATGCAGATCTAACTAGTTGAATTTGTTCAAATTTGTATTTCCTGTAAAGCAGTTACATATTAAAATATTACATGATCTACATTTTTTACAATTTTACTGAATTTTATATTTGAATATAAAACGATGTTTGGAATTTAGTATACAATCATTAATTTAGAGTGAAAAAATTATCTACTATCTATTCCAATATAAAGACCCTCGCTGAAAAAATTGAGGAATTCAATTTTTTCCTTTAATATTTCTAGATTGTAGTGACATTCATGAAGCGCAAAGTTGTACTCCAAAAGTTAGTTACTCTATATTATCATAATTGGTTAAATGAACAACACACAATTTTAACTTTATTTTAACTTATTTTTTCTTAATTGCGTCTTTCAGCTTCTATTTTAATAGTTCCTCTCATTTGTTCCCCTACAACTTACTTGGCCATGCGTATTGTTCAGGGGTAGATTATAATTTGTTTTGCTTTTCTCACTTCTTGAGGACAAGGAGAAGCATAACATTAACTAAAAACACTGATTTTTTAATATTAAAATAAGGAGAACTCTGCGATAATTTTTAGAAAAATATGAAACCAATTACGAGCAAACGGAAAATATTATTTACATTGCAATATATTATATAATATCATTCTATTTTTCAAAGACAACATAAAACAGTATTAAAACTTTTTAAACGCCATCTCTTTAATTGGAAAGGGTAGTCTTCTACTCTTCCAGGATGCACTTCCGTACCATGTACCAATGAACATATGTCTCCAAATTTTTATTGAAAATGAGATATATCATTTGCATATTGTAGTTTTCAAATTGATAGGAAACCACCATAACAATTCATTTTAAAAAATAATATCCTCTTAAAATAATGGAATAGTTGCCGATAAAAAGGCTAGCATAAGTACAAGAGTAATTGGGCTAGAAGACATCGTTACGGAATCTCATCCAGAGGCAGTAGAAAATCCTTCCGCACAAAGACAAGGGAAGGAAAAGTTTGGAGAAGGTGGTTGAACAATGCAGAAGTTTTTCGCGATAAGTTGCTACGAAGTTGTCTTACCTTATCGGACCGAGTGGGATCCCGAAAGTTGGAAAATACCAAGATGGAAAAACATCTGTGTCAGAATATGGAGAGTCGGAAAACTATACACGTGTTCCATTTGATTATTCTTTTATAATAGCCTGCTACTAGCAGACGGCACGACTTAGGCAAGTCCAAACTAGCCGTTTCGCGTAATAAGTTAACGGGGTAATTCTTCAAGGTGTATATTAGAAATTGCGAAAGCGCAAACTTAATTAACCTCGTTTATGATTCCGAACTTCAGCGGAGAAGTTCGCTATATAGATGTAAATAAACGTTGAGTCTTAATAGGAACTGACACCTATGAAATTCGTTCAAGGGGTTGCTAATTTAAACTCTATACATTCACTTTGGAGTGACATTTCACTCTTTCCGGAGTGGAAGGTTTGTAAATGTTGTAAGTGTGATATTCCGATATTCAGAAATCAAGACTTGATGGCATCAAAATCTCGGACCTTGATAAGTTCCCGGGTAGCAGAAAATTGCGCCTATAGGTGGTAACTGCATTGCTATTAATATATTGATGAAATGCAATAAGTACAGTAGAGTCCCGGTATCCGAGTCCCCAAAATAACCTAAAAATTTCTATAATTCTTTTTGGAGGCTTGAAAGCTGGAAGTAAACGTATATGAAATTCCCAAATAACAAATAATATACTATTTATTATAATAATATAGTTACTTTTAGTATGTTTTATTTGTGACTTTTAATTTGTTTACCCTGAAAGGATTTTCAGAAATTTGTTAATACTTATGTAACCACATTTCACATCTTTGACTTCACCTATCTTTAATTCTGCTTCTGTAGTCCAGCGGCATCATACGTAATGTACATTAAATAAATGAGACAAGCTAAATTGTACAATTCGTTTACAAGGTTAATAGCTGCATCAATTATTGTTATAACAATTTTCAGATTACCACGCATAACTATAACATATTTCCTCTTTATATTAAGAATATTAAAATGAAATCTAAAATTTCATGATAATTTCTATGCTTTATTATTTAGTCCTTGGAGGATCCATCATTAAATATAAGAGTGCAGTGAAGGAGTATCACTTCCTAGATACGAATGAATAAAAAATTATGACTGATTAAATTAGTAATGATTTTGACTACTATAGATTAAAAAAATACTGATTCATTAGTCCTGTCTTATTTCAAAAAAGTCTGTGCACTTTCGAATACCTTATTACTATATTAAATTAGTGGCTAAGTTTTCAATTCTATATTAGTCTTCGACAAACTCGCATTTACTGAGCAGAATTGCTAGGACACATCCGTAATTTTGCTTTCAAATTTACTACTATTCTAGTACAGTTTACTATGTGTAGATCGAATTATAATGATATATTAACAGGAATGGGGTCTGTCAGTTTAGTAAAATTTGCTAAATGGGAGATCGCCTGTTGTGCAACGGGTTGTGATTATTTCCCATATTTTGTTATCGGCTTGTTCAATTTTCATGGTCGAGCTACCAATATAAAGCTAATTTCAATACCTAATATTTTGTTCAGACAAGTATAATGATTCCATAATAAACAGAGTTAGCTTAGTCAATTTTCCAAGGATTCATTGTTACCAGTTGCGTAGCACTTCAAAAAATTCGCCGAAATAGTAAAAACATTTAACTAAAACTCTAGAAATTACAAATTTATACATTTCTAATTGTTTTCGATAATATAGAATTAAATACAAAATTCTTTATTGTAATTTAATTGTAATTTCAATAATTTTCATGTGACTGCTGCAATTTTAATGTTGTTTACATTTTTAGTTATTAAAGTCCTGTAACGTTTTGTTTAATTTGATGTTCGATACCGCAATAATAATAGCGCTATTTGATGATGATAGTGGCAAACGAATCCTTATTTAACGCTGGATAATAATGGACTACATGACGCCATTTTGCAAATTAATTCATAAATCACTTCGTATCAATTGTTTCACAAAAATAATTTTGTATGATATGATAAAAGACCACACTTTTTTCGTTGATTTACGTAATAAATAGATTTTTTTAGTATGGTAGAAAACTGTGATGCTCTGAGAGTCAGGTTTAGGTCATAAAAATTATTGACATTACAATGAAATAATATTTTTATATTCATTCCATACTGCAGAAGACAATATCAAATATATAAATGAATAATTTCTACTGGTTTCATTTAATATTTTTACAGCTTCACATAACTTGCTGAAGTGCATCACAGCCGGGGATAACCAATATTTATAAAATTGACTACTATGCTTTCTCTGTAATATAATATGAAATCATTACACTTGCAAGACCGAACGAGCCGATCAAAAGCTATGGGCTATGGTCACCCGGTGCACAATGATGAAACTATAGGTATTTGCAACAATTTCTTAGCAATACTTAAATAAATATGTCATGAAGAACTGGCGCTATCCAGCTAACTAATAGCTCACTCTTCCCTAAAAAATTTCTTCGGTATAACTGTTATATACAATCATACTTTTAATACTCGATAGCACGAGTATACACAATTTTGAAATTCGTTATTCTATTTAAAAAAATATATAAGAATGAAACAATTTGAATGGTGTTAATTTGTTTACGTAACTTCTGATCAACCACTCTAAAAGAACACCATTACACTATCATAATTATGCAAATTTCTGACATATTATGTATGTATGTTAGTTCCCTGGCGATATGAGTGATTTTATAAGGGACACCCAAACCTATTGCCAACGTCATATTGTAGGGTTGCGAGGGATTCTTGTTACAATACTTATGTTTCTCAAATTGTTTTGTAATCTGGCATTTATTAGCGCTGATTTTATATATTTAATGATAATTCATATTTTTATTCATAATTGATTACTTGAAAACTGAACCTTTTAAAAATAGCATTACATGTCACATAAATATTAACAAGTATTAAACAAAACAAATAAACATTTTTATATAATTAACCCCTTCACTGTGTCGAACTAAAATCAGAAAGTGGACTCATAGTGCGGAATGGGATCCAGGCAACGAAATTTAAAGGCTAAACGTATTCGACTGTTTTCGGGGTCACTGATTATGAATAAAGTCCGATTTTTGAAATTTAAAATGGCGAATCCATTATGACAGCCGAAAATGCGAATTTTAATTCTTGCGTGTTGAAATTAGCCATATCTTCTATAGAAGATATCGACAGTGAAGTGGTTAAATATCCCGAGCAGAAATCTGTCCAGGCTGCCTGAAAACTTATCAGGCCCTGAACAGGCAGAAATCAGGCGCACCTGATATTGTGCTTTGTCACTTCCGGATCAGGCCCTGACCAGACTGCAATCAGGCGCGCCTGATAAGGTGTCCATTGTCACTCCCGGATCAGGCCCTGACCAGACTGCAATCAGGCGCGCCAGATAAGGTGTCCATTGTCACTCCCGGATCAGGCCCTGAACAGGCAGCAGTCATGCGCGCCTGATAAGGTGAGCCTTAATACTGCCGGACCATGCACTCGTCAGAGGACTACAACCTGCATCTTATCAGGCAAACGTAGTTGTTGCCTGACCATGTTCGAAACAGAGGATTGCAAAGCAAACTTTACTTGTAGCTGCATATAAGAATTTGTTATAAACATCATTAAAAGAGGTTTCACGAGAAATATGAATGCGACATTTGGTTCTACGGGATAAATTATGTGAAAAACGTACATGCATGTATTATTGTATTACTATTATATA
The DNA here is from genome assembly GCA_030407085.1 of Trichopria drosophilae. Lineage (NCBI taxonomy): Eukaryota > Metazoa > Arthropoda > Insecta > Hymenoptera > Diapriidae > Trichopria > Trichopria drosophilae. The sequence goes on from CM059582.1 coordinate 188,414,336, forward strand.
GAATAAATAACAATAATAGATATACGTTTCATACATAATTTACTCCGTAATATCGATTGCCGCAAATAGATTTTGTCTAAAACCGTGTTTGACGAAATTGTTTATAAAATATTAATATAAATAATTATATAATTATAAATAAGAAAACACACGTATTTTATTTTTATCAAATATCCTATGTCCAGTCGTTAATTTGGCGCTAACCGCCTTGTGATTAGCACGCGCCAAAGCTGATTTTCGATCATATTATTTACTTATTATTTTTAACAACAAATTTACGACCTTTAACAAAACATCGTACATATTTTCGGTTCAATTTTTCTCTTAGATTGGATTAAAACCGCAAGATTTACACGGGTATTTGATTTTTGGCAGGTATTTTATTGACGATAGTTGATTTGACGCTACCTGAGTTGTGCTAGGTATGGGCCTTAATGGGTTAATAGAAGACACAATTTTTTGTAAAATGCTACAATTGGGAGCGTAGCGTAGTGGTTAAGGCGCCAGCGTACAGCTTAGTGAGCGAGAGACCCGCGTTCGATTCCCGGTCCGGGGTAAAATTTTTTCTTATTTATTTGCGAGCATTGAAAAATGCAAATACAGGATGCGATATATAACAGTATAATATAAAATATAAATAATATAAAACATTTTTAATGTTTCAAAATTAAATTTAGATATAAAAATTAACATAATCATTCGAATGATACATGTATGAAATGTTGGATTAATAATATAATAAATATATGTCATTAAATATAAAGTGTATATAAAAGTGACTCGTACATTTGTTTGATTCATTTTATTTAATTATAAAAAGGATAAAGGATAAAGGATTAATTTATTTAATTATTGTTTAAACGAACTTTAGAGGTACCTCACCAGGCCCTTATAAAGCCCTGATCAAGCCCTGACAGAGGCCTGACCAGGGCCTTATTTCAGGATGCCTGATCAGGCCCGGACCAAAATAATCGTTACGTTTCTGATCAGGCCCTGATAGGGTAGCCTGATAAGGGCCTGAAATATAATCAGGCAGCCTGAGCAGGGCCTGATCAGGGCCGTATCGAAATTTCTACTCGGGATATTTTAAAATTGTAGATTATTTTGAACCTTGTCAAATTTTGATAATTTAACATTCTCTAGTTTTTTTACGTCCCAAAGTTTATATTTCTCCACGAGTAAAAATTAATGTCATTTCCTAAGCCTCGGTTTAAGTAGTTCAACCCTGGTACATGAACATTGTATCCATTATTAATGACATTTTATAAACAAATTCTTAGATACCGCTATTCACGACTTTATATAGCTGATTCTGAATCAAAAGTTAAATTACAAATGCCGGATCCAATATGGCAGACGAGTTTCAAACACTTGCTGATTTTTGTTTCAAATAATTCACGGGGGTTATTGGAGTCGATGATCATGAATACAAAATCCGTCTTCAAATATTCAAAATGGCGTATCCAATATGATGAGTCAGTTATTTGTAAATTGATTTTCTCTTCGTCTATCGATTTATTATGTAGTTTTTGAGGTCGGTGATTATCAATCTGAGATAAAATATCGTACATTCAAGAAAGTGACATGAATATGATAGAAATAGATGAATTCACTTTATTTGCAAAATGTAGAAACTGGAAGATTTGTTAGCACGCTTACTGCGAATAGAAAAGTCTACAGGCAAAATGAAAACATGATCATGTTTGGATTTAGCCGGCTGCTAATCTAATATCATAGCAGGTATTTTATGCAAAAATAAAAAATTATTAGGCAAATTTTTTTGTTTTGCACAGGGATATTGAATCCACCATTTTGAAGTACGAAAACATGACAATGGATTCATAATCAGTAACCACTAAAAGCTCAGAATAATTTATTTCAATTTAATCAGTCAAATTTCTGAATATTTGACCTACATATTGGATTCATAATTTTAAATTTCGAAAATGTGACAACGGTTTGGTAAGCCCTGACCCCGAAAACTCCTAATTAATAAATTTAAAATTAATCGGATGAAACGAATGACTCGTAACACAATGCTAAATGCATATTAATACTATGCTTAAATTTATATTAAAAATAATGAATTTTGAGGAACTGCAGATGTTCACTTCATAACGTATGCTTAACAAATTTTGGGCATAAACAAATATTAGTTCAACAACAAATTTTTTCATAAAACTTTTCCTTTGATATTAAATAATTTTTAAATAAAATCATAGATTTCTGAATATAACAAATCGATTAATCAACATTGTGAATCCAAAATCCGATACTAACAATCAAAATCCGATTATCGACTGCTGACTCGTAACACAATGCTAAATGCATATTAATACTATGCTTAAATTTATATTAAAAATAATGAATTTTGAGCAACTGCAGATGTTCACTTCATAACGTATGCTTAACAAATTTTGGGCATAAACAAATATTAGTTCAACAACAAATTTTTTCATAAAACTTTTCCGAAACAGAGTCCCTTTCAGCACAATCATGCTCATCAGAAATACCAATACTTATATCAGTAGTATGGTGTTATTTCCTTTAGTGCAAAATGGGAGTGCAATCAATTTAGTAAAATTTATATCCAAAAAATTTCTAACACAATTTACCCTCACAGATTCTTTCTCCGGTTGGAAGACAAATCGTAACCGATTCTAAGCACGGGTAAGGATCTATTCGATCACGATCTGATTCAATTCCAATTTCGAACTCCGGCAAACCGGGAGTCACGGCGGCGCCCCATCCACGGCATAGAATTCGACACTTTCGCACGCGCCCTCGAGTGTGTATCCAGACATCCGCATAATAGAGGCTGGTATACTCCAATCGCGATTCCAATTCGAGTTAAACCGATTGTTAAGTGCCGATCGAATTCGCATTATCTGCAGGTTCAAGTAGACGCGCCATCGAGCCGCGTCACCGCATTATGGTGTCATCAACGCCGATCGCGTCGGTTTACCATCTCCGTTGTGTGATCAGTCCATTGTACCAAACGGAATTGTAGCCATCGTGCGAAATATCGAATCGATACGTCATTACGATAGAACTCATCGTAATGTTGAGCAGGACGCTGCAAGCTCGATTGATGCACCGGTTTCCCTACCATTGTATGTAAAATTATACTTTACGTCCATTGTCCGGAATTCTCTCTTATGCGACTCCAACTTTTCGCATACGTTGATGACTATGTTGTTCCAACTGAAATCGTGTAGGATTAGGGAACAATGTGTTTGCGAATGCGTGTCCGTTTCAGTGTCGCTTACAAGAGATGCTAATGACATTTTTCTCATACAGTTATCAAGGGTTGTTTAAATCTTTTGTTATGTCATTGGTTTAAATAAGAAATGTTATTCTGCCGTTCACTGGCTTCATGATTTATATCCTTTTATATAAAATTACTAAATCTTGGTAATTTTACTCTATATGAAATATCTATATTGAACACCAGAAACTGTAAGAAATAGTTATTCAAGACACCCAAAAATTGCCGTACAATTACAAAACTATAATCGTTATGAGTGACAACTATATGTTTAGTAAACGCCACTCTCTTTTTCCCTTACCTTGCGGTCTACTGGGGCCTCAGGAAGGGCCTTGTGTGACGTCACGCACATAACGCGACTGAGGAAAGTGGGAGAATTAGTACAAGAGGGGATGTCGAGGAACCGAGTCGGTAAATATATCGGGACACTGCTGTACTTCGACCCGTAACTCTGTTGAGAATTACTTGTAAAAGGTCTGTAACGATTAATTTAATTTTTGGTGAAAAATAATCAGGAATGTCTACAGTATAGAAATAAAATAGAAAATCCCATTTAGATCGTCTATTTATTTACTCGTTGTTAAAGTTGGCCATGTGACATGAAGAAGGGATATGACTTGTGCGTTACAGCACTCAAAGTTCGTAAGTATTTTACTGCTAAATGTTAGATTTATCACTAAAGAAGTACAAAGTATTGATATTAAATAATTTTTTAAATAAAATCATAGATTTCTGAATATAACAAATCGATTAATTAACATTGTGAATCCAAAATCCGATACTAACAATCAAAATCCGATTATCGACTGCTGACACAGTTTACTTAAAGTAGATTTGTCATCGAATATCAAGTTCATTATCGAGCCCTTATTTTACGAACGTACCTGAACAACAGGATCTGCAGCCAGCTTTAGTGGACCGAACGAGAAGAAGGGAAAACTCGATCGGTGAACAGATTAGCAGCGGCATTGAACTAACGCTTTACTTGAAAAATTCAATTCCCCGCGATCTAGTCCGAATCTTCAGAAACGACAAGATTGCTTTCTTCTGTCCGGTTCTTATTGTTACAACTCTATAGATTGTAGTGGTATATCAGATTTAAGGAAAACGAATTTCAGTTTTCCAATTTTTTTTATCGAACTTTCATTACATCATCTTATTGTTGATACCACATTTAACGTTTCTGGAAATGCATTACAAGAAAAATAACTAGTATATTCATTTTAAGGACTAGAAATCAATCAGAATTTTTAAATAGAGATAAAAAGACTGAAAATTCAATAATGATAACAACTACGATAATAATTTAAGATAAAGGCATCATTGAAGATGAATATCATAAATAAATGTTCTTATCAGGATTGCCGGATCAAACGAAGTCAACTATACCAGACATTTAAAAAAATAAAGTTTCTCTTATATTTCTTGTAATTTTTTGTAATATTAAAAGAAAATTATCACCATTAATTCCTCGCGGTTCAGTACGAACACTAACAATATTCTGATACCTTAACCTTTTACTACAATACCTTATTGCATAGAAAATTACCCGTTTCCGGTTTACCAGTTACCAGTGGCTACATATCAATAGACGTAAAAATCTTCTATATGGTAATATTCCTCTTTAATCCATTAGTTCACTTACAATTAGTAAATACTAAGAAAATTGGTATTACAAAAATAGACGTATAGGTCCTGATTCCAGAGGGGATTAATTTGCAAAAAATTGCAATGCAGATTGCGAGAAATTTAGGTTATCTGCTATACATTGTAATATTAGTGCAGCACTAACAAAAATTCATGGAAAAATACATTTTACCAAATTTGATGTTACATAAAATACATGTCTACAAAGATACCAGAAATTTGCAATTTTAGATTAAAATCTGTTTATATCAAAATAGAACAAATTTGCTTGGAAGCAGAGGTAAAGCTTAGTAACATGCATGACTGGACTAACGAAATTTCCTCGATCCCTAGTAGCCTAGTCAATCTAGATAATTCCGGGTGTTTTCGAATCCATACCGGACTAATTATAATTCGTTTTAAATGCAATGCAAAGCTCACAAAGCTTATAGCAAATTAGGATTTGTTGCTTTTATCTCAAAGGAATACATTACAACTGATTTCATTAAAAATAAGAGATAACTAGGAAATTCCAAGTGTTTTGTAACTAATGGTACTCTCGTGATTTAAAACAATGAAATTTAATTGATTTTCAGAAAGTAATTGTCATAAAAACAAATCAGCCGCTCAGAAATAGTAAAATTTAAGTGTTTGGTTTAATACGTTGACAGAATATAAGAAGTATAGTTGAGATAACTATATTAGGAACCCGTGGGTTATACTTTTTAGGGACAAGGAGTGGGGGAATTACTATACCTTCATCTTATCCTTATACTGTAGTCCCGGTATATTTGCCCACTCGGTTCCTCGCCTTCCCCTCCCGGCTTCTTATATTTGTCAGAAGGGGAGCGTCGTTTCTACCACTCTCCTCAGTCAAGTTACATTCATGACGCCACAACAGGCCCTTCCTGAGGCCCCAGCATGCAAGGTGGGGGAAAAAGAGAGCGGCGACAGAAAAATATAACGAGACGGAACTGAGCAAATATGCTGGGACGTAAATATAGCGAGACACAAATATACGGGGACTCTACTGTAACTAGACAAAACGGACTGAACAAGTTAGTTTTATCGTCACCATGTGTGACAGGAACGTATGCTGTTCCCGGAATGGAAAGGAGTTTACAATTACATGCATTGTTGCGCATGGAAAGACAAAGAATATTTTTGCTATCGTAAGATGTGGTGCACCAAGTTATTGTACGATTTGTATGTAACCTTATGAAACTTTTACTAGAAATTGTTGCGAGAGCTTAAAATTCTATATGTAAATATGTGAATTCAAAATTATAGAAATATACTGCGATAAATTTATTTGAAATATAATACCCTGACAATAACTTAGTGTAAAAATATTATAATATTAATAAAAATAAACTCAATATTTTTACAAACTAAAAGTAATGGACCTTCTCGTTTATGTCACATAAGGACGTTAGAAAATCCCAAATAAAATCCTATTGGAGCAAAGTAGATACAATACCATAATAATTTAAGCTTCTTACTCATGTCAATCACTGTGAAACGAATTGTAATTCAACGAAACAGGCGAAACGTGGGAATTTAATTCTACAGCAACAGCATTCGGAATGTTCACATCCATCCTGCGTAAATGACCAATCAAAAGATAAAACGCTACTCAGGCTCCGGAAAATTTACGCGTGACTGAGATCGAAGCAATCGTTCCTCTGATCCTCATTGCGGCTGCATACCTACGTGAAATACAACGTGGAAAACTACAGACCTAACAATCGACCTAGCAAACCGCAAAAGCTCGCAAGCTCAGGGCAGTCTAATAAAGTTCGCCTCCTATGTTTTAACGTCCACAGTAATCTGTATATAATTTTTGCAAATATAGAACAATTATACATTTTGAAATAAGAGACACATTTGTTTGTATTAATTGATAGTTCATTAAAATTCCAAATTTCATGAATATTTATTATCTGCTTTCAGGGACATTTACATCTAACGATCATTGCCAATCAAAAAATTGAAAAATGATATTTGAAAGATCAAATAATGAAAATGGGTCAATCATTAAATTCCAATGGCATTGGAAACTATCAGAAATTCCATGGCAAAAATGGAGTAGAAGAATTTATGAAGCTTACGATGAAGCACAGGAACGGAATGCTGAATTTAATTTAAAATCATTGCTTATATCTTTTGCATTGTCCATCGTAAAATTTTCACCTTTTATGTATAAAGTCCTTTTTGTTTTATATATTATAATGCTTTGCAGGGAAAACAATAAGCCAGTTCTCTTCACTGAAAATGTAACAAAAATTATTTTTAATACATTATTCAGCTTTTAGCTTGTGACTTGTTGCAAGCATCGAAATTATATTGATTTGCATTCTCCACAAAGTTGGACTATAGGATGCTTAAATGATGTAAAGCTGACAATTAAACAAATGTGTCGTTTCCGAAAAAATAACCACAATTCTACTGTATTTGGGTTACGACTAACTGCATTATTTTATACGGATTATTTTCGATCATTACTCAATCGCTACTGGTATCGGTACACTCAAAAAAAAAAGTAATTGAAATGACCATTTTTTTACTATGATTCAGTGTGAAATAGTAATAGTTAAAATAACTATTCTGAAATAGTAAAGTTTAACTATTGTTTCATGAATCAAAATGCTACTTATCCTAATAGACAAATAGTCTCAACTATTTTGAAATAGTCATATCAGAAAATGACTACCTTCACTGAGAGAAATTGTATAAGAAAGTGTCATAAAAAATATGGAAAGGAGTTAATATTAACTTTTTAAAAATATTTGTAAACTATTTATATCATAGCAAATGAGAAGTCCACGTTTCTCCCTTCCTTCTTTGTTTAAGATAAACAAGGAAACAAAGAGAAAAATAAAAAATCAATAGTGCGTTAAGTTTGTGAATGTTACACTCTAGCCAGTTAAAAAATGTATTATGCAACTAGTCTATAGATACACGTGCGTATACTACATGCATTATGTATTTATCCAGTCTTGACGCCGGACGATTCTTCTTATGACTAAATGAAAATCCACTTCAATAACGGGAACCATGGGCTCGAAGAAAAAAAGCTGCAAACGCCGCGTCGCCACCTGGCGGCATCAACACACACGGAGTGTGGCAGTCTTTACTATGAATTTATAGTAAATACAAACTTTAACTATGAATAAAAGTAAATATTAATATTTACTACGGGATATAGTGTGAAATGAGGACTACACTAGATTATAGTTATTTTAACTATATTTGTCATATTTATTTAAATCATTCTACACAGTTGATTTTTTAACTATGAGGAGATAGTTGGTGTAACAATATTGTAGTAAAAGCGAGGATGAAAGTGGTAAGTTTAACTACTTTTCATAATAGTTTTAACTATATTTTTCCAACTATTTGATATATTCAATCTAACTATGGATTTTTTCCTCAGTGTGTGGTCGTTCTGCCAATACTGAACCTCAGCACTAGGTCAGTGCCTTGGCGGTAGTGAATACCGACATACGTCCAATATTTCAATTAGGGGTTTGGATTATATTATTGATAGTATTCCTAATATTTGCTTGTCTTATTTTATTACATACCTCTAGTATTATTTATTAATTACTTATATTTTCGTATGATTAAAGAAATATATTCTTAAATACCATGAAGAATTCCGATTTTGGAGGCATATATTCCGTCATGCAGGATAATCTTGGAAAACTTTGGAAAATGAATGGCAAGATGTCCCCCGCGAGATTAATTTTACCGTGCAAAAGATCGTCGAAAGTCATTCGATAATCATGGGAAGTTCGGTCGGGAAGTTCGGAATTGCGCGGCGATGCGAGCTTGATGCACAAATCATAAAGCGCGTTCGAAGTTTCGACTCACTACACGGTGAAGCGCGCACCCTACGTACGGAAAATGTGAAATTCAATTCGTTACGGCACGGGTGGGAAAGTTCGGCCGCCGGAAAGTTTTCCAAGCTGTGCTTCGCGTGCGCTTAGACAACCCGCGTATAAATATATGAAGCTTAGCTTCCGGTATACGATAATACAGCGTATCCCCGAAGAACCGAAGATGCTTCACTTTGGGTAAAAGTTTCCTAAAAGTGCTGCGCGATGCTGCCGAATGAATAACAGACGTCTGCCACCAGCTACACCTACGGAGATGCTCCGCTGAATTCGAGAAAAGCTGGATTACGACGATACAACGGGTGTTCCAGAATTCCCGTGCGATATTTCACATAGTGCCAAGTTTCGAACAAACATGTACCTTAGTAAAATTTCATCGTATCTATGGATTTTGAATGACGAGCACGTTTACTACGAGAATAAGAGTACTTTAAAAGCACAGTTTTAGCGTCCTTATATTAGATTCCTCCAGTTTAACCAAAATTTTCATTTTATTCGATTTCGTTTTCAAAGTCTTACAATACAGCTTTGATCAATTGCTTTTCTTTTTGATTTCTGATTTATGAAAATAATTCTAATGTTAAGACCTCCATTCAAAACAACAAATGGACATCTTTAAGAACATAGTCCAACAAAAATTTAGAAATTTCATGTAGCCCTGTACGGAAGAGTAGATGGAAGTAGGATATTTGCTCCAAAATCCAAATATACCCATCAAAATGTCCATTTGATTCTAGTTTTTGAGATATTGAAGGTCAAAGATGTAAACAATGTTTCACACTTTGAGTATCTATTTACAGCCTAAAAAATGCTGTTGTTCCACCAGTATGACTCAATTCTGATAGGATTTTTTCCGCAGAATCCAAATATATACACCCAAGTAACCATTTGGACCGAATTTTAGATCAAATTAAAGGTCGAATGGTTAAAAAATCGTGTTTTTGGACGTTTGTCAAGTGTATACTGAAGAATGGGACGAAAAAAGCAATAATTGCAAAATATCGGCTCCAATTTGTCCGATGAACTTTTTGAAAATTCGAGTCACCTCAAACTCATTATCGTCTTGGCTACTTTATGAGAATAAAGTGTCCTAAAACACGATTCTTTACCCTCTTAACCTTCAATTTGGGCAAAAGTAGGTCCAATTTAACCATTTGAGATCCACATTTAAAAGAATATACTAATTATTTTAAAGCGTACGGTACACTTAGTTTTCGGGGACAGTGATTCCGAATCCGATGCCATTTTTTCGAAATTCAAAATGGCAGATCCAATATGGCGGACAAAATTTTAACAATTTGAAACAAATTCGTGAAAATCTATACTGGGGGGTTTTCGGGGTCGCTGAATACGTATCCGATGTCAGTTTTTCGAAATTCAAAATGTCGGATCCAATATGGCGGACCAAATGTTAACAATTGGAGAGAATTTCGTGAAAATCCATACTGGGGCGTTTTCGGTGTCACTGAATACGAATCCGATGTCAGTTTTTCGAAATACAAGATGGTGGATCCGGTACGGTGCGACGGTCAGTGTATTGAAAAACTAAGAAAAATTGGTGAAAATCGTTATTCGAGGATTTTGGGGATGGCAGGTTACGAATCTGTTTACAGTTTTACGGAACTCAAAATGGGATGGAATGGATTCGTAATCAGCGACCCCGAAAACATAAGCAACGGTAATTAAAACTACCTGTTTACTGCCGAATTTCTTCGGAATTGAATTAATCATACAAAAAGTGACATTTTTAAGCGTAAATTTGATTATAACAAAAATAAAAAAAAATAAAATTACTAAAAGTACTGTACTATTGACAAATATAACCCCTTATCACATTAAAAATGCAACAAAAATGGAATATTATATATAAATAGGAAAATATGACCAAAATAAGAAGGCTGAATCTGACGCCACTATAGTGGCGTCTGGGACTCAAAGGGTTAATATTGTGTGATACATGCGGGAAAAATCATATCAGAATTGACAACATTTTTTTGGGTTGTGGATGCTCAAAAATGCCTAAATTGAATTTTTTACCTCTTTGACCTTTAGTATCTCCAAAAATAGATTCCATTGACTATTTTTGTGGTCATATTTGGATTCTGAAATAAAAATCCTGTCATAATCGACCCATATTTATAGAGCAACAAAATTTTGTTGAACTGTGCAATTATTCATATAACTTTTAACATATCTTAAATTCTACAAATAAGCATTTGAGGTATCCTTTAAAAACATCCTTCCGAACCAAGTCAAGCAAGTCAGTAAATATTTTCTCAGATGCATATTCTTATATTTGACTACGTAACAAAACCGAAAACAAAACACCACAGGCAGAAATAAGGCAAATTTATTTTTAGTAGTTTGTTTTATAACTGCAAAAATAGACATTTCATAAAATCGCTGCCAAAATTTAAGCAAAATCGGTTTTGACATGGTGGACAAAAATTGGAAATCAATTTCATGAAAAAATCTCGGTGCAAGGCACATTTTACACCGCCTTCCCCCTCTTAACCCTCTTAGTATCGCAATTAAGGTAATAAGCAAGTAATTCTAAACTATAAAAATGTTTGTAAACTTGCTGCCCGATTCTAAAGATTCAAAACGGAGTAGAAACAATAAAAACCAAATTCATTTTCAGCAATCCTAAACACACCAGGAGTAGAGATTTCAGAATCTGTTCTGAATCTAAATTTTGAAAACCTGATTCATATTAAGAATAAACAAAAAAACTTTCGAATTCGAAATCAAGGACATTCAGGTTGTCGAATATCACCAAAAATGCATTAGAACCAAAAAAAATCATGCATTCATAAATGAATTTGTTTACATAAAAAAGAAAATTAGAAATTAGCAAGTGTTTTTAGAAAATATGTAAGTTTATACATTTAATGTTTTAAAAATTATAAAAGCAAAGTTTTTCATTAAAACTAAAAAATGTGATGAAATAAAGAAAAAAATAACTGGAACTAATATTATACGTCGGCTGTGACTGAAAAGGTTAAAAAATATTATAAAAACTTATTCTGTGACGTATTTAAGACAGCTTAGAATTTTTATAATGTCTATAATGATTCATTTTTATCTTCGTTGTTTAGATAGTAATGGAGACTTCGGAAATTAAGACTACTAGGTGAATAAATCATAAATCATGAATAAAGGTATAGAATTGAAAATAACATTTCAGGACATATTTAATGAAACATCGATTTTAAAAGCTTTATAAGACTTCATAAAGATAAGATATCGAGGGAAAAGCTTTTATTTTAAAGCTTCCACACAGACTACAAATTATTTTTTTCAAAATAATTACCTTGGAACTCCACATTCTATTTTTTTACTTCGATCGTTACGAAAAATGAATATTATTTAATTGACAGGTCATTGCCGTATGTATTATTATTTATAACCATTATCCATGAAGTATGATTGATGCCTGCCAAACGTCTGATAACACGGAGCTAGATGAAGCTCTCATCCGATAAATATTAAATTCCTGATCACTTCACTCAGGGAATCTGATCAGACTTGATACCGGTCTTAAATAAACTGCTTGAGGTGAAATTTATGCTTACAACACCAGAAAATACAATCAAGAGTAAATGAAGATGAGGAATGTTTCTTTCCAACATGAGCACTTCAACGAATGTAGTGATGGAGATCAAGCAATAGTCATGCGTCTGCCTATTTCACAGTTTGCTATTCTGTAGTTTTATAACTCCAAGGAATGTCTCGCTACTATTCGTTTTTTCGAGACTTATTTGAATGTAATTGAAAGGTTTAAAAAAGTTCTGGTCGTAAACTACATACTTGTTTGCCTTCATCTAAATCGTATTCATCGAAGCATATTCATCGAAGCATATTCATCGAAGTAATTGCTAAAATAATCACAAACTGACGATGTAGAAAGTATACTTATTCCTACTGTTTTCAAATGAATCCCGTGAAAAAAGCATTTTATTGAAGTGAAATAATATTAATATGAGAATCAGAATACACGATCAATAAAACAAAAAGAGAGAAAATGCATGGAATACGAAATTACCCATTTTTCTTGAATAAAACAGTTTTTGTCACCGGGAAAAAGCACTTCGCGACGCTTTTCAGAAGATGCGAGTTTTTCCTTTATCAGATATGAGTTTCCAGGTTGCCTTAAGCCCTATATCGGCTTTCAATCGCGCTTCCACTTTTATCCGCAGAGCAGCTACCCGTCGCAAAGACTTCAGGATGCTCTAGAATAGGCCAGGTGTCGCTTCGTAAGATTTATGGCGTTCCGTTCATCGGCTCTTACGAATATCTCAATCTGAAGACGATCCGCTGTGTGACAGAAACGATACAGAGCAGGAAATCGGTTAAAAAAGGCGGAAAGACTGACTTGATGGGAGAGAAAGTCAGTGTAAATTTATGGATAAGAAAATATAAAATCCAGAAATAAGAAACCTGGCCTATTAACAAAAATGGTTATTGTGAAGAAGGAAGAATTTTCATTAAATAAAGTAGGTGTATACAAAAGCAAATAAATTTTCTACTGTAACGAAAGAAACCAAATTACAGTAGAGTTCCGGTATATTTGCCTCTTGCTATTTTTACGTCTCAGCATATTTGCCCAGTTCCGTCTTGATATATTTCTCTATCGCCACTCTCTTTTTCCCCCACCTTACGAGCTGTGGCCTCAGGAAGGGCATTCTGTAACGTCACGAACGTAACGCGACTGAAGAGAGTGGGAGAAGCGCGGTCCCTTTCTTTTGACAAATATAAGGTGACGGGTGGGGAGGGCGAGGAACCGAGCGGGCAAATATACTGGGACTCTACTCTACTGTTTTTTTATCGGAACCAAATGATGAGACAATGCTTTCCGGGATATATGCACATTGCTTTTGGAGTAATTTGAAGGCTGGTTTGGTAATATCAACCAAATAATTTCAGCTCTGACAAAACTGCACCTAACCGTTTAATTTACAACGACCTAACTTTTTCAGCGAAACAGCTCCAGACTCAACAAATATATTAAAAGAATATGAAACAAAATGTTTCGATACAATTTTAACTCTACAGACCGTATTCTTTTCAAAATAGAAACATAACCTTTAAACACGCACATTTCACATATCCCGTTGTTTTTTTCGACCAAATACACCATCAATTCCTATTTTTAATCCTAGATTTGAATTCTCGATAAAGTTCTTTGATCTTTTTGATACACTGCGTTATAGGAGTTGGAATGGCAGTTATATATCCCGAATTTTGTGATAGGTCTGAACGAGGTATTGAATTTGGTCCCTTCCCGCCAAAAAAATATGCTGACATTTTCACCAAATGTCGACGTTTCTGACCCCAAATATCCCAAAAAAGCAAGAAAAATGTGTGTCCGAGTTCTTTAGGCGTATCGAGATAAATTTTGGTTTATCCCTTAAACGGTACAAACATTTTTTCGTTGGCCTCCCTAAAAAAATTAAACACTATAAAGAACAGTGTACCGTTTAAAGTTTAATAAATGTCTTGATTCAACTTTTTTAAATACGGTTCTTTTTACGTCTGTTTCTGACGATTGCAAGCGAGGCACTAGTTTTGATGATGATCTAGTTCAATTATTTTTAAATTAGACTTCAAGAAATTATGAACAAAAGGCAAATGTCGTAAAAATGTTACATAACAATGTTCCGTCTGAGGTCGACGTTTTGAAAATCATTGTCAGTTTTTTTCTCTTGTCAAATAAATAGCTGGGTTTACCAAACCCAATTCAGCCAACGAGTGCTAAAGGCCGCATTGTCGAAGCCACTTTTTTTAATTTATATTTTGCAGTACAGATTGATATCTTATCAACCGAGGAAAATGTAGAACACCCTCTTCAGTCATTTTCAATGTGAAAACAAAAAATCGTTCAACCTGACCTGTCAGCTTGTAACACTATGATATAATCGACAATTTATTAATATAAGAACTTACGTAATTAGTGCAGCAATTCTGGAAATTATTGTTTCATTACTATGAAACAGGCACTCCAATATGAAATTAGTCGTATTCTATTACGACTAATGTACGTTTCCTTGTTCAATTATTAGGTTTTTATTAATAATTAAAATATTATTTAATTTGTTAAATCTATATTATCTAAATTAGTGATGTCATAAAAGTTTAATGTAACTGATGACAATATCAAACACTATTTGTTATTGTTAAAGTTATTGCTAATAAGGATCAAATGACTGACTTTTTACTAGAGAATTTCATATATCATAAATTACGATAAAACTTTAATTACATATCACTATAATACGTAAATTATAGTACAGCATTTTTAACTAAAAAATGCAACAAATTTAATAAATCTGTGGAGGAGGAATAACGCAATACATTTATTACATAGATACGAAGTCCTTTAAATGACCCGTTTCACGATTTTAAAATTAACGTAAAATGGACGAGCATTGAGTGCAGAGAACAAAATTCCAATTACTGTCTCGTTATAAAAATTGATTCTTGTTAAAAACATTGACAATATTGGCAGCATATCCTGGAGAGACATATTTTTCATATTGCACTCTTACTGTCATAGTTTTAATTTCATTTTTATTTTACATATACTCTTTTCTGGGCAATCATTAAATTATTAAATTATAATATGTTATTTATCGAATTCCAATAATGATTGTCTAACATTGAATAATTCAATTTAAATTCAGTACCGTTTTAAGCATCCATCATGTCTACAAATAATATAAAACTTGACTTGATACCATACTTAAATTATAAACACAGCATTGTATCGAATAAGGAATTGTAATAATTCCATTATGGTGATTTTATGATTCAGCGACTTTCCTTGCATGGTCGATTATCCTGCGTAATGGAGTTTGGGTATTACTCCCCTTTTATAAGTATAGACAGATTGAAAAGGGTGAAATCTTGTCGGTTCTATATTTCAATATCTACAAGGCACTCGTAAGATTTTGAAAGAATATACCTTTAAAAGCAATCAAATGGTAATGAATTCAAGTTAAGGGGAAACATTACTCGGGTCTAATCGATTCTAATGATGCGACTGACAGTTCTTTTCTTTTGGCATTAGCGAATCAGAAAAAATCAATATTTTAATAATTCCTTCGACAGTTTAATATTTACCATACCTGTTGTATTTATTTATTGTGAATGATGATTGCATCATTTAGTTACAGCAATATAATGACGACATATTAATAATAATGACTGCAGGTATTCTTTGAACAGTTGCTAATTTACTTATGTTAACTGGTAATTTCTATTATTTATTCTTTAATGGAATACCATTATAATTTAACCCTTTGTGGCACGGTGTCCTTTCAGTAGGACACCTTTTTGGAATTCATTTTCTGTATTTTTCAATAGATTAAAATTGGATTTTAGTGCAAATTTTTTCTTTCGTACTTCGATTAAATATAAACAAATTAATATTTATTATGAATTATTGTGTTAGATTATTTATATTGACGAACAATTTATAAAAATTATGGGTCTTTTTACAAAGAATGCGAGCTGAAAAGAAAACGTTGTTCAAATAAGACAAAACTGGGTACTCGGCGGTCTTCGGGGTCGTTGATTTCGAATCTGGCATCAGATTTTCAAATTTAAAAATGACAGATCCAAGATGGTCGATCGAAATGTAAAAATTTACTTGATCTAGATGAAACTCGGCACTCGGGGGTTTTCCAGGTTGCTGATTACGAATCTGGTCATAGATTTTTAAAATTCAAAATAGCTGATCCAATATGGCCGACCGGAATGTAAAAATTTACTTGATCGACGTGAAACGGGGTATTCGGGGGTGTTTTTGAGCAAATTCAACATGCCGGTCCGAAATGTAAAAAGTTATTTGACCGAAATCAAACTGAATACTGAATAATGTTACATTTTCAAGATAAAATTTAGGAGATTAAACAAGCGGTCATGAATGCTGAAATTTCGTAGTTCGTCTTTTACGACTACGAAAACTGTTTACATTTTGACTGTCAAATTGAATCCGATATTTTGAATTTTGAAAATCTAAGATTAGATTCGTAATCTACGATCCCGAAAACTCTCGAGCACCCATTTTCACCTCGTTCAAATAAATTTTTTAATTTTTGTCGGCCATCTCATATTCATCATCTTGAATTTTAAAGGAGCATGATATAATTTACGTCATCATGGTTTCGACCGTATATCAGAAAAATGAAGAAAAGTGAATGACGATATCTCTTGAATCTTTTTAATGATTCATTGCGTTTTTTTATGTGTAAACGTTGACTTAATTTGTAAGGGTGTTGTATCACTCATTCAGAAATAATACCAAATTACGTAACGATATAAATGGAATGGTGCGTAAGACACGAAGACACATGAGTCTGTCATAAAAATGATAACATCACTTATCGAATCAAAGTTTGCAATACAACTTATCATTTGGATTATAAATTAGAAACTTGCCATGTTTAGGTCATTTATCATGCTTCCAAATAATATATTGCCAAATTATTAAAAATGTTCATTTAATAAAATTTGACACTTTATTTAGCATAACTTTGTATGAGATAAAGCAAGTATTTTTCGAAAAGAGTTGTTACGATATTTTTAATATTCCTGATATCATGAATCCAATTCTAAAATTACGAAGTTTTAAATAGAACATATGTAATAAATTAAGAATAATAATAACCCTGAACGATTCTTTGTAGAATTCTATCTCTACCAAACTCTGTCTAATTCAGAGTTTAATGCAATTTTTTGTTGCAAACATTTTGTATCTACAACCGAAATTTTCACTTCAATTTTTGGATAATTTCTGATTTAAAAAAAGTCCAATTGTTTTGGAGATATTGCGCTGGAAACGGGGAAAAATTAAAAAATTGCAATTTTCATGTCTCGTTAATATAAAGTAAGTATCGTTATTAATTAATTATTACTTCTAAAGTAATATAACGTAACTACCATTATTCATATGTAATAAATTCTTGATATATACAGGAACGTTTTCTAATAAAAATTGGTTCCGTAAATTTTTTTTGTCAGTTGGTGATGGAAAGTACACGAGAAAACTCGTATAGAAAATGTTACTGAATTTATAAAGGCACACAGAAGTATAAAAATAGTTGCGCAGGAAATGCAGTATAATTTAATATAAAATACTGTATAGTGCGACCATATAACAATTACTCTTTTGTTTTATATACGTCCATATGTACAGTAAAGCTACCCAGCTTTTAAAATTTTAAACCTTCGTGTATTGTGTCGGCTATACTTAGTGAAATAAAAAAAATCATCAGGAGATTCCAATTAAAACTTTTGTTAAATTCACCGAAAAATTAAGTAACGTTTATAAAATACAACTTGCAACATGATATTAGTTTTGTTCACTTTAACTCTCTTATATATTTTAGTTAAATAGTTAATTCATTAAAATTATGCACTAAGATTTCATTTCTGCAAATTTTACATAAACACCTTCGATTTAATTTGTTGATGTAATTTAAAAATTTGTAGAAAAGGAAAAACAAAAATATATTTTTTATTTTCGTACCGTTCATAAATTTAATATTTGAAATAAAGTTAAACGTAAAGCAAATTTCTTATTGATTCAGGAATTAATGTCCTGCTCGACATTTATAACTTCTATCAATAGGATTGTCAAAACTCATTGGCAAAAATGAATCATTTATCATATCGATGCTTCTTGAAATACACCGAAACAAACAATTTGTAACCAGTAAATTGGACTATACTTACCATATCATACATGGTATAAAAAATACTTATTTAATAAATGTAATATTTCATAAAAATATTTGCAATGTTCAAAGAATCCTTTTTTGTATTAAGACGCTATTATGCTATATAATAGCGATATTTCACCATAAGCTTTGAAATTAAATATTAGATTATTGACCTATTATTGACTCCTGTTAAATTATTAGTTTTACTTCTGAAGCGTCTGACGCTTCATGCTTAACTCTTCGAATCCACTTCATTATCGCAAAGTATTAGCTGTTCGTATGTATTTCATGTGTACGTTTAATACACTGCAAATTCACATGATTTATTAATGCAAATTCAAATAACTACTTTCGTAACAGTTTCAACGCATTTTAGGTTTAAATAATAATTTAATATTAGTTCATCCATAGCAAATAGTTAGACGAGTATAACACACAACTCATATCAGACCTATACTATGAATATGTTAAAAGATTATATCCCTAAATTTAAAATAACCCGTATATAAATAAAAATTTGTAGTAGAATACTACCGTGGTTTACCTTTAAATTACCAAAAATAAAGCCAGTGGATTCAGTTCAATAAAGGAAACACTTTTTATAGAGATTTCTTAATACTTATGGACTTTTAAGCATTTTAAATAGCCTATTTTTAAAATAACTGCTTCGAAAATGTTTAAAGAGCACAAAATTATCAATTTAGTTTAATGTATATTGCGAAATATTTCCCAGTGCTTTCAACAATAATTTCAAATTCCAGATATTGTTTGAAAAAAAAAATGGTTCTTAGTAATGTTTAACTATCAAATTATTTTAAACTTGTTCTGGAACTTAACTAATGTAATCGGAAGCTATCCATGTCTAATTTTTGCCTTTATATCCAAATGTTTCTGTGATCTTATATCCTCTGCCGTTTTATTAGCAACAAACATCTGTTTACCCTGTAAATTTTAAGAAATTTTAATATGACTTGGAGAAAGATCATTATTTGGGAGTTTATTGCGAAGCTAAATATAAATGTAGCATTAAGATTTTCAAACTTTTACCAATATTTTTCAAACCAATTTAAAAATATGATACCAGATTTGTGTTCATCGATCCCAAAAACATTATATCCCGAATTAGAAATTTATTAAGGCCCTGATCAGCGCCTGACCAAAAGCGTTCCACCCTGATCAGGGCCTGAACAAATTTCTACTCGGGATATGATACAGCGTTTTCAATTATTTGTCTACTGATTGAATTGCCTAACTCATAGGGGTAACAGTTACCACTATAATAATTCATCTATATGATTCTATCAAATCATAAAAAACAATCGTTAATTTCTTAATTGTCATATAATGGTTAATCAAAGTAAACTCCATGACTTACTGAAGTACATAATTATTGGTAAATTAAAGCACACGCTTAGAATGCATTCGCTTCGTTATATTCGAAGTATACTTCGGCTTCTATAAAGTGCTAGAGTTAGGAGCAGAACTAGTTTCACAGAGAAGTGATGCAATTACGCAATTCCAAGCACATTAATAATGTATCATTTATTTCGGACTTTTAGGTAATTAAAATAATACTATTTTAGAAAGAGGTACAAAAAGTACTAAGAAAACTGCGGAATAAGGGATGCCAGATTCATTTATAATTCATAAGAGTTGTGAAATGGTTTATTAAATAAATATTTATGATTAAAACGGGAATATTCATTGTGTTGTTGTATTTGGTTAATTCTTAACATTTCTAAATAATAATTAGTAGAGTTACAAAAGTAATTTTTTTTACACAAGAAACAGTTGTTTCTACCAAATGTCAAAAAGGCAATTCATAATTTCATTAACAAAGCTCATTAAAAAATTAAAATAATAAATATTAGGGTAAATTTAGATCAATTTCACTGTTAATAAATAAGCCTTATATGTGACGAATAATTCATATGTGGCCAGTTTCGTAATCAGCGACCCGAAAAACACATTATACTAAGTTTCGCGAAATTCGGTAAAAATGTTACTACCTTGGTTCTCCATATTGGATCCGCCATTTTGAATTTTAAAAATTCATGGGCGGATTCGTAATCAGCGACGTCAAAAAACCCGACATATTAAGTTTCTTTAAGTTTAGTTGAAGTTATAACGTTTGATCCAACAAACTTAAATTTTTTTTTCAATAACCTAAATTTTCAAGACGCCATTTTGAATTTTCCGCATAATCTATGGCATAGTTTTTAAGTTTCAACAGTTTGTGCCATTTTGTGCCATATTATTCAGTCTCAAAATTACGTTTTCTTACAAAAATATTGATTAAAAAAAAATTGTTGATTTTTCCCCACTGTTCTGCAATAACGCCGTAATATTGGTTTTGTATGTCAACAATTATAAGAAATCCGTCCGCAGCATCTTGTAGAACGCACCCAAAAGCATAATAAAACGGTAGTCACAAATTTTACAACATTTTTTCTGCATCTGACATTATTTCAAAGGACGGCTATGATTTCAAGCTTTTTCGGAATTAATGGGTTAATTTCATAATATGCAAGTTTTTACAGGTATTAAATCCCGAATATTTGCACACCGACTTTAATTAGTTAAATGAGTACACAAATATTTATATTGAAACGAAACATTTATACAATTTCGTAAAAATGAATCCATTGAAAATAGAAATCTGATACATTTTCCATTTATCATTGTGCGCACATTACTCGTACTTTATTTCATTTGTTTTTATATAATGGATGGAAAGAAAGTTCCCAGACCGGAACGAGTAAATTCTATATATTTGGTATTAAATGTTTTTATAAAAAAAATTACTGACTTTTGAAGCTGTAAAATTCTCGTTATTTTTAGAGCTAACATGATTGTTACTTGTTAAATAGGTAATTAAATAATATAATATAATATATTATATATTATGATATTATTATATTGTTTAGTATTGATTATCTGTCGCTGTATTTCATGTGCATCAGTGTTATTTACAAAAATTGTTGCAATGGGCTAGTAAAGGGTTAACATACAATAAAACCGAGACAGTACTAATTAAAGTTCATATAGGATATTATATGTAGTACTCACGCATACTATGTAGAAAAGGAATTATTTATTAAGTTATATAATAATATTATAATATTATAAAGAAATTAGCTATTAAATTAATGCTAATGGTGTGAATTTAACAAGATATGACATTGCATTATGTGAAATTATTATAAGTATGTTCAAAATTACAATTTCCATTATTAACAAAACTCCTCATTCCAACGGACGAGCTCGCTAATCTTGCAATTGTTATCATTAGTCTTCCCTGGCTATTAACTTCATTTAATTATTCAACTGTAATCAATGCGGACATCGTGGATTTCGAATTTAAGCCATTAATAATTCCATATTAACGCTTGAAGTGAAGCTGTTGAAAATTTAAATATCAGCAAAATAAAAGATAATGATGTTTAAAATTTTACGAAGTAACATTTTCGTAATAATTCTGTAGACGCTTATTAAATATATGATCAATATTAAAATAATTTTCTAATGTGTGAAAATTGAATATGGAGTTTATAACTTAATCGTTTTCTAAGTTTATTTCCTACATTATTAACATCTCTAATAAAAATTTAATTGCGTAACGGCACAGGCCAGACACAGCGAAAGCTCATTATAGGTAGACACAATATATCACACCCATAAGGGAACTAGTTAACCGAGTATTGCATTTTAGTGGGACACTGTACAGGTATACTATACTGGATGAAGAAAGTCTGGCTACAGCTTCTGAACCTTGATATTATTTCGACCGCATGCTCAAAGTACCACAGAAAAACAACCAAATATTGCTGGAGAGTAAATATCAGTTTCAATTCAATTATTCTCCATCGTAGTAACTGAATAATAAATGCAATGATTAGTAATACAGAATATCATGTAACCGAATGCAGAGCCTATTTGGCCAATGCTGATTACAGTTGCTAAATTAACCAATCTTAAGCGAAATCGATGCTATGCAATTACATTTTCAATGCGGAATAAGTTCATAATAGTTTAAATTTAATCGATAAATTTCGATCAGTTTAAATTACCTCGTTTCATTTAATTATCGATTTTGCGAGCGATAAATAATTTATCAAATAATGAAACATACTAAATATGATTAAGTACTGACTTTCAATATTAATTTATTGTATTTGTATAAATTATTATGAAGGAGATAGTAACAATTTAACTTGTATCTTGAAATACTGATTCGTGTGCCCTGAAATAATACCAGCTTACATTATACTGAGGTGACTATGACCCGACTAACGGTGAGGAGATAGCAACCTCTGACCGTTACCAAATCTTGATAAAAATTCTATAACTTCCTTTCATTTCGTTAAATTATTATTAAACTGAATTAAATTTGTTAAGAGTGACTAGCTACCGAACCTACATTCTATTTTAAATTAAGTGCATAGCGAACATGAATTCCAGTAATAAAAAAATAACAGAACACTAAAATCTTAAATTCAACATTAAAAAACTTAATTTTAGTTCGAAATTATGTCAATTTTTGTGAATTCAAGCAATGTTTAAGCTTAAAATCTTTTCAAGCTTGTGGTAGGAAAGGCTGGAAAGGTTGGAAAGGTATTATTTAAAAGCTAAATAACACCTGAAAGTTGACTTTCAATACTTAAATGAAGATAGTAAGCCTAACTATTGACGTAATTTAAGAACATCAGGGCTGTTTTAAATTTAAATTAAGCCAGTTAATTTAAATGTAACAATATTTTATTTTTTATTCGTGTAGTGAAGTAATTTTACATTTTACAACTTTTCGTTAGTTCGATATTATACAAAAACTATACCCCATTCTATTACGACGATACCCTCTTAATTTTAATTGGTTAAAAAATACTAATTAATAAATAAACAATAATTCTTATTAAATTTTGGTAACAGAAAGTGAAAAATTACTATTTCATTAATCAAATATTACTTTTTACGAATTGAATAGGAGAGTATTATTTTATTAATATATCACTGGTCTTTTATGATTTGTCAGAACAAAATTAACTAATTCATTGAACATGGTATATTATTATTTCTGTTATAATTAATAAGTTCAACCGCTGAAAAAGAACTAGTATTGTATTTTAAGTAGTAAGTGCTCGGTGATGAAACACTCTTGGCTAATATCTCATCCAACCTCAGCACACTTTTACTACTTAGTGCATGAAAACTAAATATTTCTCATCAAATAAATGACAATCCTGACTATCACTTTGCCTATCTTACAAACGAAACAATTAGTGATTTATTGAGTTCTTCATTTACATTCAAACTGCATTTATTGTAAAGAACAACATTTGTTTATTTTTGAATTAAGAAAATAT
Organism: Trichopria drosophilae; assembly: GCA_030407085.1. Lineage (NCBI taxonomy): Eukaryota > Metazoa > Arthropoda > Insecta > Hymenoptera > Diapriidae > Trichopria > Trichopria drosophilae. The sequence goes on from CM059582.1 coordinate 188,438,217, forward strand.
ACAAAATTCTACATTTGAAGGCGAAATTTGAAATGCAAAAACATACCATAAATAGAATCTTTTTAAATAATGCTGCTACGGGGTTTAAACCAAATGCATCACTTTTTATAATGTCACTCTTTACTTTTGATCAATTTAATCAAAATTGATTTAGACAGAAACAGAACAACATTCGGTACACAACATTTTATTTCTCAAATAGATCAGATCACTGTTATATTTCGCTTTAATTTTTTATAATTTTACTAAACGACTAATTATAACAATTGTTTTTGCAATATAAATTAGATGTGATATAATGTTGTAGGAGCTCAATTTATATTTAATGTTACTATTATTAGCTTCCCAACCCAATTTCCCAAATTATTAAACAAATTTTACTAATTTATATTTACAAACTTCAGTTTATTTTTTACATACAAAATATTGTTGATATGAGCTAAATACTGACTTGTTTCACAAACATGTTCATTTTCGACATTGCCAGACATTTTATTTTCGTAATTGCACTGAAAAAATTATTTAATATATTTCAATGGGTCCTCAACGGAACTTTATAGGCTATAGTTACAACCATAAAAGAATTAAATCAATAAAAAATATAGCTATGGAAACGACATTTTGGCAGTTGATTCTACTACATTTAAAAACATTTTTTAGAGTCTAACTACCTAGTACACTAAAAACTATTGAACATTCTGGAGCGATATATTTTTAATTAAATTTAGCAGAACTACTAGTTGATTTAACTTCATTATGGTAGTAAATGCAACTTAGAAAATTTTCTTGAAGCGTATCGAACTACTCTGCGTAGTTAAAAAGTTATCAAATCAACTAAGAATTTTTCTGGAAATTTTTGTTTCTGGAATTATGTTTAGTGCAGCTATTGTGGTTGCTCTTTTATTATAATAGTGAATGTCTGTTTAAGATTTATTTGTAGTATCGCATTTCTTGATCTCCAATCAGTCGGAATACTTTTTCGTTTACTGGGTGAATAATATTAACTTAAGTAAATATAGCAAAATGAACAACATCAACAAAGTTATACGAACAAAAAAAGTATTTCTTTAACTACTCGTGACTCAACTTCTCAACGGTAGTTGAATTTGTCAAGTAAATTTTTTTCAGTGTACAACATTTTGAACATTTTTCAGACAATTTCATATTTCTGCTATACGTAAATTCTAAACCGGTCATATCACCAGAAAGAAAAAATTTACAATATGAGACCTTTAATTTTTAAATATAATCCACAACGATCGTTTTCTTAGTACTTGAATTATGCGATAATAAGTGTAAAGCATTTACGAGTAGTTTTCAAATTCTTATATTACACTTAAATAATATATCGATTGATTTAAGCACTTGATTCAATAAATGTTTCTAAATAAAACAATAGATTAATACACTATCAAGAATTTGGCTTTATTTATGTAACAATTATTTTAGAGACGAGGTCTGTTCGTTTAGGCAGGTAGCCTTGATCTCCCCTAAAATCCTCTGTTTCGTACACCTCGCTCATTAATGCAGCTCATCTGTTGAGGGGCGCAATTCAAGCGTATAAAAAGCAAGGTCTATAAGATTAATATGCAAAATTTTCATTTTGTAAATCTATGAAAGATGAAATAATAATTGCATCAAATAATAATGTAATTTCAGTAAAAGCTTGGTATTTTTGTTTGCAAAGCACATACATCAACAAAGTATTAAATTTAAATGAAAATGAATACAGACTCAAATCTCTTCTGTTGTGTAAATAAATAAGTATATATTAAATTGAAGAAATCTTTCCGAAAGTAAAGAATATTATAGATTAATAATTTTCAAGAAAAAGGCCTGGATTTTTTCTAAAAATATTACAGAAATATATCAAATCTGTTGAATTGGAAAAATGTTTTCGATCCTTCTTCCAGAGTACTTTAAAAATATTTACGTCTTATAGTGGAAGTTTTTTAGATAGACATGATTTTATTTAGTTTTATGTGTTATAAACCAAACAACAGAAATTTCTATTGATGCTACCTTAGTAGAAATGTATCCATTTTTTCTACACTATTCATTTCCCATATGCCTTTAACATAGTAAATATGTAAATTATCGAATATTTACCCAATAAATGGTTTCATTTGGAGAAGATACATTTCAATTATTATATTGCACCTGACTCTTTTAAGATGTTTTTGTATAGTAATTAATTCAGTGCCCAAGTACTGACAAAAGTTCACAATACAATATTACTGTAAAGGAATATTCACCTTCTGAAAGCAACATTCAGCCTACAATCTCTTTTTTTTAATTTTCCATTTGAAATCTTGCATAAAAACACTTTTTATATCAGCATTAGTATAATAAGATATAATACTTTAGGCATATTCAGTGTACTACTGAAATAAATTTTATATGGAGTAGACACTTGTTGTTATTTTTTAACAAATCAAAACGCCATTTTTTGAAAATTTCACTAGCGCCAATCTAAAGGGCGAGCCTAAAACTAGTCGGATATAGATTTTCCATTTTTTAAAAATTGTTATGTTATACATAAAACGATGCTGAAATCGATGCACAAATTGTGCAAAATTGGGACTTATAGGATTAAAAAGCGAAATCTACTCTTGTAACGATTGATTTCTGGTGAACCATAATGGAATTTAAAAATGATATTTTTCTCAAAGTTTTTATATTTTGGTGTATTAACAGGCGCTTGTCCTTTTTAAACTATATTGTCATGTTTTGACATAATTTAAAAAATGACTATGAAATTTAGTAGATTGCAATGTACCCAAATCAATGTTATTTTGGCACACGAAAAGAAATATCGTTAACAGTTAATATAGAAAATTTAACAGTTAAATTTAAAAGTTACGTCGTTTATAATTAACAAATTAGCTTTACAATAAAAATTATACGATAACTGTTAATTAATTGTCATGTGTTTTTCTTTCAGTGCATAGTCAATAGATACGCAACTTAGATACGAAACGCTGAGATTTCGACCTATACTAACTACACAAATATTGTGATGACTACAGAAAGTTTAGAGAAATATGGCTTTACGATTTCGCATTTGTGAAATTATTACAACACTAAGGCATTTTTATCTTTTAAACTGCGAAAATGATCTGACCTGTCTGGAATATGAGTTTCTAGATACCTTAAAAAACTATAGTTTTATGCATTCAACATTTTACTTGTTTATCATTACCATTTCTTAAGCGTTTTATGACTTTGTTATATTTATTTTACAGTTAATAGCAAAAATTGCCATATATATTTTGCGTTATATTAATAATATTTTCAGTATTCGAGTAATTGTGAAATGCACGCACTCGTTTAATGAACATTCTTAATTAATATAAAACGTCAGTATTCTGTGGGTGCACATTTTAAAGAAGTTAATTTACTTCGCAGAAACAACTAAATTGATACACTATTCATATGAGAGCAAAATATTAAATATATATGAGTATAAATCCACAGCACTTTTAAGTTCACAGCTACACGAAAATATGTCTTTGAGACACATCTTTGATATCAATGAGATATCATTCACTGACTCACAAAATGAAGAAAATAAATTACGTTCCTCCCTTACAATGATTATTTCAACGGGGAATAGAAGCAAAAATATAGAGGCATATAAAATGTTAAATCTGTTAGTCTGATAAAAAAAATACATAGATTTCTCCAATAATTCTAAAGAAAAAATATCTCTTGCGAAGCTTTCGTAAAATGCATGTTTCCTGAGATAAAAAATTTCTAATTTGAAGATCATCAAAGTCTCCTAAACTCATTTAAAAACAATTACAACATACATTTTTTGCTCAAAATTTTCCAAGAATCGAACATTATTTATAGTAATTATTGTAAACATAGAAGTTGAGTCTACGAATAAATCTGTTTCTAATTGACACTTTTAAAGTGATAAACTTCATACTTTTTTGGAACGTCACAGTAGTTCTATAATCCAGAGATTAATAAATTAACAACATAATTAGGATATATGATTGCAAATTATACCCGTCTCGTTTAAAAATGTAATTTTGTAACAAAAGTTTCGCATTAAGGTATACAGTTTCTGTCAGACATGAAATTCAGAGTTCACTGTGCACACACTTTTTCGTTGCAAAACATCATTTACTAATACATCAACTAAATGTTCCCGCTGTTCTATTCCATAACATTATTCATTCCAGAAGATTTAGTGATAAATAAACCAAAATATTCACAAATTTATGTAACGCGCTTTCAACATATGTACTTTTTATTGTATGATAGGCACACCTTTTTTCAATTAGTTTTTCCATTTACTGCATTTGGTTAATGAAACATGTGCTTTTCAAGCGAATAGCAATAACGTTCCAAAAGTTACAGCGTTAAATTTAGATAAAAACACATTTTGCGTGCAGTGATACGTTCACTTATCATAGGTTTCCGTATTCCCTATGGTTTTTTACTGAAACATAATATCGTACAAATGAATGTATGTCAGTAAGCATATCATTTTTCATAAATAACATTTATAAACGAAGGTATTTTGTAAATTTAATAACCGACAATTTTAATGAACTGTAAAAGTTAACATTTCTGTGTAAAATAAAAAGTGACATTTAACTTCTTACAACATTAAATTATACCGGTTATTTATTATATGTATACAAAAGTCGCATTATGTTTATTTATGTATCGACTAAATTTAAGAATAAATATAGAAATATTACAACATATGTAGTTTCAAACAATTTAGTTTATATATTCATATCTAGCTTTCCATAAATTGCAAAGCTACGTTTTTTATTTCGATAATTGAATTTGACTATTTTTGGGGTATACCGTTGTGGATATATTACACTTTAGTTTATTTTAAAAATTTACTAAATAATGAGTTGTCTTCACTTTCAATTTGAAACCAGTTAAATCCCTATCATAAACATGTTCCTAGAGTAAAAAGTATTTGATAGATCATACTAAATATAAATTTGAATGTATTTAATATTATTAGTTTGGTGTTAATGATATGTCTTTCTAGTAAAGAAATAATAAGCATTCATCTTAAAGATGCCTTAAATAACATCACATGAATTTCAATATAACATGATTAAAATCTACATGCATATTTATTCTGTACTAAATTATTTTAACTTTTTGATTTTATGGAAAGTAGAATTTTAGACTGTCTATAATGGATCAATCGAATGTCTTTTAATTTACTTATAGTTAACATGTTTGTACCTTAACTATTTCAACGCTTAAATTTCAGTATTTTCTGTACTATCTGAAGCTCTCACACAGAAAGAAAAAGGTTAATGGAAGCATTAAAAAGGTACACATGGTTTTAACGTGTAATAATAATAGAATAGACAACTTGAAAAATTTTAGATGATAGTTTGTTATATTTAAAAATAAATGAATTGGTAAATATTCCATGCAATAACTATTTCACTATGACTAGTTGTTTTTTTCGTTTATTCAATTCAATTACATCTATTTAACCACTCATGAAAATCTGCAGTTGCTGTTTAATAATCGTGAAACTGGTAAATTTAAGGTTATATACACTACTGTACATTTGATCCGGAAATAGTAAACGGAACAATATAGTGGTGTTTTTTACTTGCAATCCCGTGTTTTACTTCCGGAAAATAGTTGCATTAACTATACTGTTTTCAATGAAGACACTTAGTGAAATTGATATTTTTGTTATTAAAAAAGATTCATAGCTCCACATTTATAGGTTTGAATCAATAGAAATACGTGTTTGAATAATTTTATAAAAATTTGATTTACAAATATATCGTATGCCAATTCTTTCGGTAGAATAGTCGTTTGACATATTAAAAATATTATCTTTATGAAAGAAAAGAACAAACATTTTCTTGAAACTTCATTTTGTATCTTAAATGAATATTTTAAACAATCCTATAGAATGAATACATTTAGTAATTGTGAACATAAATATTATAATAATATTTGGGAAAATATTCAACTTTTAGAAATAACCTTTGTGAAATATTAAAATTTTAAAATGTTAATTTATTTATTGTGATAAGTTATGTAATAAGTTATTAAGGGTTTCTATTCTTCATTTCGACCGTCAATTATGTGTAAGACTTCTTCGTTTCATATATTGTCTATTCGTAACCGACATAAAAATTAAAAAAATAAAAATAGAAAAATAGAAAATTTTATTAACTAATGATTTTTGACACTTGGAGCAACCCTGCAGCGATAAACTTCACGTCCTCATAATAGCGACTATGTTATGAAATTAATAGTATTTTTTAGAAAAATTATGTCACTAAAACTCAATACTTTATAGAATTTATAGTAAATATACTAATATTTACTTAGAAAACACTAAAAATCTACTACATTCAGCACTATGCATATTAAAACTATCTAAAAAAGCGCAGTTGATGCTGCGGTAAGAACTGAGAATTTATGAGATATATTTTGATTATCAGTTTCTTAAAATATTATATTTTCTTCTCTCATTTTCCAACACTTAACACTTGTTGTTTTATTAGGAGATATCTTTCTTCTAATTGATTTAAAAAGTACATGTACTTCTAATTTCACCGTCCTGATTCGATAAAATGAATATTTTTCTAACACTACGCAGAGAGAAAAGAAATAGTTAACGGAACCTTTTTGTAATAGTAAAACGCGTAAATAAGAAAAGTTGTTGCATTAACTATTTCCATGGTAAACGGTACAAGAAAATTGTTCCATTTGCTATTTTCCGATGGTTAAATGGTTCGTACATAACCTCAAATAACGACTCTAACCTTAAATATAGTTAATTCTACTACGTAACAGGTTAAAATCGATTTTACTATTTTTTCGTGGTTCCATTAACAATTGTTTTCTCTCTGTGTAAAGTTCCTTGAGTGTACTTTCGAGTGCTCTTTTAGACTACATTTCACTAAGTTTAGAACGACTGTATACTTCACGTATTTACAAGAAACTATAAAAATTGAAATGCCAAATACCTCACCAAATGTCTAGATTCATTAATTTTATACGAACTGCATTATTTCAATAAGGCCGAAAAATGTTACCTGTCAAGTTAATTGTAAGGTGATTCTGCTATAATTTCTTAAATAAATCCTATATACTTTATGAATTCACCAATAGTTAGGACATTTCAAAAATTCAATGTTAATTATTGATACCACTTTAATCACATTCCTTAATTGACTAACGTAGAAATAACATCTATCTACGTGTGAACAAACACGTCGGAAGCATTGAAAATCCTGCCAAGAGTCACTAAACCTCAATTACTTGAATAGTAAAAACAGTTGACTAAAACCTAATGACATGAAACGAAACCATCAAGGACCTGCATTCATATTATCACATGGACATAAGAATGACTCTTCCTACCTGGAGGACAGTTGCAATCGGTGATATCCCTCTTGATCCTGAAGATCGATGACGTTTCCGGTGGCATCAGTTTCCTCCTATCTTCCTGCAGCTGTTGTTGCACCTCACGCCGTAGCCTCATCATCACGTCGTCTGATATACCAACGTCGTCATGGAGCAAACGTCTCTCCAAACATGCAATCCGCTCCTCCAATCCCATTTCCCTGTAAACCAGGACCCCCGAAAAAACGAAACTGGCCGTGCACAAGGTGCACATCGCCCAGTTAAGAAAACCGCCAGATACCCTACTGGACTCTTTATTGCGAAACTTTTTCGGCACTGAAGCAGCCAGTGTCTTGCTTCGTGGCCAGTTAGTATTCTCCTCGGTGTTCTCCATCTCGACCCGAGAATTTTTGTTTCTTCAAGATGATTCCACTGACTTAAATCGCGTACCACGTCATAGTTCACCACGTGCTCGCACTCTCGGGTGGCTCAAACCGAAAGCCAGTGATTGTTAAAGGGTTGACAATTTATCCTATTGGGATGTTACGGTGGTTACTGTAGTTGGGATCATTTTAACAAAAATTAATTGGATTTAATAAATTCTGCTGGTAACTTCAAAATTGATGACCACGAAAGGGTTACGATTAATTAAAAAGTTTGTTTACTTAATTACATTAAATTGACAATATCAGCATTTACCAAGATGTTGGAATCACATGGCTTTGAGAAGTGATCAATAAATTTTGGATAAATCAGTACAGTTACTATCAATGTTTATAACTCTGGTATCCTTTTAGATCTCATGTAATTGTCATCATGTTTTTCGAATTATCGACATTCAGTTGATCTTTGACAATTTCCCGTATGCGTGGAAAATGGTGTCTTTGTTATTGGATTTTTATTATTTTATCGAGAAGACGGAAGAAGGATAAGGGGGAGTCAAGAGCCACTTTTCGCGTTTCCGCTATCCTCACAAGCTTCACTGTTGTCACACGCGGATAACCGAAAAAGACACTCGATGCTCGCGGTGTAGCGCTCACAGCACGACTGGATGTGGAGGGGCGATTACGCCGAGAAACGACGAGGGTTCCTCTATTCGGTGGCTTCCGCCTGCATTCGGTATTCCCGACTGAGAGACGAAGGGACGATCCGCACTGGAAGGCCGCATCCGCTAATTCTGCGTATGCTCCCGCAGCATCTCGATGCAACACTTGACGTGGAGTGAATTTCGGTAAGGGATTATACGTTGAGGATGGTCTAGGATACGGGATATCCTGTACATTTTGAAATTGATCAATTTTGGGATTTGCAAGGAATATGTTATTAGATGAGTGAAGAAATTATGAAGAAAATACCTTCACAAGTGGGATGTCTTATATCATATGGATCCACGGGAGCTCCTCAGGATGTCTAACTTCATACTTCAACTCAAGAAATTCGATTGATGACCTACCGGAATTGACCCACCAATAAAAAATTGTTAACATTTATAAGGAATTTATAGTGTATATTTGAAGCGATTTCACCACTTGCTTCGAAGCATATGATGTTAATAATTCGCTGTCCAATTGGCTCATCACATCATTTTATCAAATATCCTAACCTCCAATTTGACATTCGATTCCCTTTCAGTGTCTTGTATGGTCCTGCATAATCCATCATCCCCAAACTATTCCCATACAGAATAGTTGCAGACTAGTTAATTAAAGCTTCAATTTTTTGATATCAACAGCTAAATCACTTTGGCATAGACTCACATTCTAGAGCGAGTTAACCCATTAACGCCCAACGGCCACTTCTTCTTGCGTCAATTTCAGTCCAGTATTTCGTATTAAAATCGAAGTTAACAAAAATTGAGAGGTACATATTCTACTAGTTTCGAGGTTGCTCTTCAAGATTCCGAGATTAAAAGTGAGTTTCATCCATCGGGAATTCCAATATGGTGGCGAATTTGGAAACAATGTCCAGAAAATTTGGAAATATTTATTCTTACCAATTTTTTTCGATCAAATCCATTTCGATCCAATTTTTTTACATCATTCTAACGACCTCAAAATGACCGCAACAATGAAAATTTCTTTAAAATTTTCTGGACGCCCTAACTCAAAACTACAAGCTTTATTAAAAAAAAATGATAAGAATGAAAAGTTCTTAGAATTTACCGAGAAATATTACGGAATTTTTTAGATTTTTTTTATGACATTTGGGGTTTTTTTAAAATTTTTTTTCCAAATTGTAATTTGTTAACGAAAAATTATGAAAAAAATTTACTGTATTCTCTAATGAATTCTAAGAATTTTATGTTGTTTGCAATTTTTTCCAAATGTTGACAGTTTTCGAGAAAAGAATCCTAAGCTATAATATTTAAAATTCATTTTCTCAAAAACTATCAACTTTCGGACAAAATGCAAAGAAGAACAAACTCTTAGAATTTATGAGAGAATACACTTGAAAAAATTACAAAAAAAAATTCATTACATTATTCATTATATTTAAATAAATCTAAAAAAATTCCGTGATATTTGTAGATGAATTCTAAGAACTTTTTATTCTTACCATTGTATTAAAAAATATTGTTGTTTTTGAGTTAGAACGTCCAGAAAATTTCAAAGAAATTTTCATTGTTGTGGCCATGTTGAGTTCGTTAGAATGATGTAGGGTATAAAAGTAAAATTTTTCCTTAAAATTGAAGTATTTTGTTCACCTTTATTTAGAGTTTAAATAAAATCCCAACATTCTAAAGGCTCGAAAAAAATTGGTAAGAATAAATATTTCCACAGTTTTTTGCCATTTTTTTTCAAATTCGGCGCCATATTCGAATTCCTAATGACCGAAACTCAATTTTGACCTCGGAATCTTGAAGAGCGACCTCGAAAACAGTAGGATATGTATCTCTTAATTTTTGTTAACTTCAATTTTCATACAAAATACTCGATTGAATTAGAATGAAGAAAAAGTGCCCTTTGGGCGTTAATGGGTTAAAGTATTTGCTGTGGTCATTTGATACATTTTTTCACTTTGATTCATACAATTTTTCATATGGACACATTTCATAAACTTTTTCGAAAGTTATGTAGGTGGTTACTTAACCCTGCAACGTCAAAATTCTACTTTGCCCTACTCGATGAAAACGATAAATACATTTCTGACACTTTATATCCAGATAGTTTTGATGGTCTTCTGTCGATTGATGAGGTTTTAAATTTAAAAAAAATCGAGGGGTTTAAGTGAACAAAATTTATTCGGCACGTTTTGTTTTGTAAATCAATATTTTCACTCTGAAATACCTTACCGATTCAGTTGAAACTTTCTTAGTATATAAATTTCTAAGTATTTCGTAATTTTTTCACATTTTCGTCGTCAACATATCAGGAAAGCATTCTAAACGTGTCAGATCCATGTATAACGATCGAAAATAGACAATAAAATAATACAAAATTTCGGACCTCAAAATAGTAGCTAGAAATAGGAAAATACAATTAAAATACAAGATATTTGTCTAGTTTTTTCATAATTCTTGTCAGAAACTATTTATCGAAATCAGAGATTAGCAGTATAAGGTGAACAAAATATATTCGTATAGGAAACTTATACGAAAACTTAGCTGATGTATTGCATTTTTCCGCATTTTTTGATTTTCATTTCAATAAAATGGAACGGAATTGGAGAACCTTCTTTTTTTGTTAATTTTAAAAATTATTTTTTATTTTTTTTTTATTATTGGTTTTGTAATTTTTTTAAAAAATTACTGACTGTAATATTAATAGATTTTCGAACATTTTTCGACGTTTCGCTTTTTTTAACACGCGTTAAATATTCATCGTTGAATATACATTTTTCTAAGAGTATAATTTTGAAGTTTAGATACTAATTGTACGATGTAAGGAGGTTGTCGCTGAATCGATAAGGTATTTCAAGGAGAAAATATTAAATTATAAATAAAGTCGCTGGAAAAATGTGCATATTTTATTCAGTAGGAGTCAAATGACCAATGTATTAAAATAGGGATTTTACTGAGTCATCATTGTTAAACAAACCTCCTGAATAAAAAAATCTAATTAAGCACCCTGAAGGCCATAAGCCGTTAGTTACTTTATGCTCTCGATAAGAAAATAACTATATATTTTTCACTTAAAATAAAAAAATAACTAGTAAATCAAGCTTTTTAAATTTATTAACGTTTTTATCAAGTATAGCATCGTTCAATCGAAGGCTTTGACAAATTGCAATTTTGACGTTAAAGAGCTAATATGTATCAGTGACATTATATCGATGGCTGGTATAAAGAACCGGCTATCTCAAACGTGAGACGAAGAACCGGACATTTCGAAAGTTTTGCACCGGACTTTTGACAATTTTACCCCGAAGAATCTGACATTTTCTAAAATTTTCTATAGCGATTTATTGTATCGTAGCAACTTTCAAAATATTCGGTTCTTCCCTAGAACAATTGTGAAATGTCTGGTTCTTCGTCGCACACCACGAAATGGCCGATTTATAGTCGCAAACATTTAAAGCAACCGGTTTTTTATAGTAGCCATCGACATATACTTCATTTGTTAACCCTCTTAGTTACAATCTTTCCAGTGATGGTTTTTTTCTTAAATTTGGGATACGGGGGTTTTTGTAGCGTTAATTACGAATCCGGTGTCACATTTATAAAATTCAAAATGGCGGATCTAATATAAGAACAAATTACCGTTTCTCAGAATTTTGGTCGGTCATATTCGATCCAGCATTTTGAATTTTGTAAATCTAATATTGGATTCGTAATCAGCGCTCCCAAAAACCGCTGTATACCAAACATTAAATAATAATAGCTATTAGTTCGTCCTGGCATGAATTTCTTTTGCAAATTATGCTTTTTAAAAATAATTTCTTATTAACAATAATTATTTTACATAGTTATGCAATATTATTATTTTTTAATAATATTGATTGGAGTTTCAGAAAGGTCAGAAACAAGAAAGCGTAACGAAATCGTTGACGAACCACTCATAAACGATGAGAAGTTGATACCATATAGGGTGAGAGACTGGTGTCCCGCTTTGACTGAGAGGATTCAGTCGTACCAATATGTTCCTTAATTATTTTTGCTAAAAAATTCCGGAACATATTTTTCTATTGAACGAATCATATTCAACTTCGTTATTTTTATGAGTTTTTGAATCTATGGTTGCGAATCGAAGCACATACATGCGAAACTCTAAATATTGAATCTAATATGCAAAAGAAAGAATGTACAGCTGCGTGAAATAAAGTATTTCTCAATATTGCTGGCCAGTTCAGATATACGTCTGTTTTAAACAACCGTCCAATTTTTTTCCTTGTGTCAAACATAAAAGGAGAAAATGCTTGCAGTTAGGAGAAAACCAGTATTCAATCGTGTTTTACATTACAAATCTGGTTTAGGAATTAAAAAGTTAAAAGGTCAATATGGTAGTCCATATAATATAAAAACTCCTTTGTTTACAAAATAAAAATAGTTCGTTTTTAAATTAATTTGTAATTCGTTTGAAATATGCTATTGGTTTGTGTTATTGGGTTCTGGAAAATGTGTAAAAATGGAAAATTGGATCTATGAGAGATATTGTAAATAATAATTTTTACTATTCTGATTAGGATTCCGAGGACAGACAGTCCTATATTTAATAGTGAAGTTTTCTATATTGAATACGAAAATTTAGAACTGAAATAGTAGTGAATTTTAACATAATTGTAGGTCTGTCCTCGAAATACTGGCTGAAATAGTAAAATTTGTTATACAATTTCTCTACATGTAGCGAACTTTAAAAAACAATTAGCAAAAGAAAACGTAACGTTATTACGTATTTCTAAAACTAGCACATATATTTTTGTGGTAAATTAGCCGTGTGTCACTGAAAAATGATCACTTTTACAGTTCCTCCATTACTAACAAACTAAAAATTGAGACTCCATTAACAAATCTTTTCTGAGCAGTTTTTTGACGTCCAGGATTATTCCTTTCCGTTTTCATCATTTCTGTAGAATGATATTTCTGTAGATCGATATATATATATATATATATATATATATATCGAAAAATAACTTTTATAATATATATAAAGTAAACTGTTATTTTTAAAAGAAAAATACCACACATTTTATATACTTTGTCTTTAGACATTCCGAAAAAGTGGTATATAATTCTATCTGCATGTATTATTGGCTCCGATACATTTAAGCTAAAGTTACGAACACTGTGGCTTATTGCTCGATTAATAAGAAAAATTGTCTGATATGATTAAATTTCATGTTAAATTTAAGAATTAAAGAAAATTTGGAGCAATATTTAAAAAACTATATCGTATACTCAAAAGGACATGATGTGATCAATTGTTGAAAATTTTTAACAAAGTTAAATCCATTTCAAGTCGAAATTCAACCAAAATCGACTGGTTTCTTACAGATAAGATACGGTCCCTTTTTTATTTTTTGAAATGTATATTACTAACGGGTACTGGAAACACTGTATAGTTTAAAAATTGCATTCAAATTAATAGTTTATTTGTATACATTTTATCACATTCGAAATAGAAAGCATACGTATTGTGGAGAATGTGCATTTTTTTCGAGGACCAGTAAATGCAGTCTCAATCAAGAATTGAAGGTATAAGTAAGTAACAATAATTCATACTAAGTTAATCATTTAGTAGTAAATGAAATTTGTCAAGAGGAGGCGATATATATTTTCTTCATAATAATTGGCGCTTAAATCGATAATACAAAATGAAACTTTACTTTTGAACTTCATTCCAATCTAGCTTATCGAAGAAGTAATTTACATGATATTTCTTTTTTTTCAAACAGTATGTGATGAAATAGATCCAGATAGTTTAGAAAATTTATAACACACCTCACACACAAATCAGGCTTGTGTTATTTAACACCCGTTGGAAAAAACAACTTTAACGTAGCCATATAAAGATCGACCATATAGAAATGCGAACATTGTTGATGGCGATGAAACATATTTGTTAATATGTTATTATTATTTAACAATAAAAAAACTAACTTAGTATCAAATACTAACTAGTCGCCAGCTGATACATCTATATTAGCAGAACTGAAAAAAGTCAATCATTGGTCATTACAAAATGGTTCAAGCTGAGTATTGACAAACTTCCGCCAAGCAGAGGTTTCGAGAGCAGATGGAAGATATAAAGCGATTAAATTGCATTGGATGGACCACAGAGTGTTAAGTAAAATGAGCTGATGTTGAGAGGGAAGCTAGTGCAGACAATACAACATCAATTAAGTGTGCAAGCAGACCGCAGACTTTGATTATTTTTATTTGATCTAGCACGGCGCACAATGAAGCCGGCAAAGTGCTTTCGGGATCACATCTCTTCAAATTTGATTGTATTTACTCTATTGGTAATTCTAAACAAATAAAATAATATAAAAACTTCAAAAAATACCCCACAAATTGCGCTATCTGGAATGGTGCAAATTGCATGACACAACAAAATTGGTAAGAAATTTTTTTAAGAGTGCTCGTTCGCACATCGCAGTTAAAATCAGAGAAAAAACTAAATTCGCATTAATATTAACACAAGTATTTTTAAAAAATCGTGCTATTTGTTACGAGCAATTTTATTTCAATGTCAAATTTTCTTTACGAGAACGGATTTTTTGTCAAGTACAAAAAGGGCATAAAATATTTGTACCTAAAAGACAATATAATAGATTTTTACATAGAATATACTATTTAAGTGCTAACTTTTTTTGCAAAATTCGAAGTTTAGTTGTTTAAGAATTGTATAATATTTACAGATGAAATAATTATGTTTGTTGAGTTTATGAAGTCACTGATTTCACATTCGCTCAATTTTAAAATTACAATTTATTTAAACAATTTATTTAAACAATGTATTTAACAATTTTTATAGCAAATATTTTTAGAGTTTGCCTCATTCTTTTCACATTATTTGTTAATGATATTGGAAACATCAATTCTCAATGTATGCGAATGGTAAACATATTTGCAACTATTATTTCTCTTCATGATGTTGCTAAGTTGCAATGTGATTTTGACTTCATTTTAGACTGGACATCTAGAAATGGATTAAATCTGAATATTCGTAAATGTAAGTCGATTACATTTAGTAGATCCATGTCTCCCATTCAATTTGCTTCTTCACGGTCTGGTGTGCCCCTCCAAGCAGAATAATGCATTCATTATCTCAGTATATTATTTGATCAAAGTTTTATGTTTACTGAGCACATAAAATAAATAGTTAGTAAATATTTATAAATTGTTGGCTTCTTGAAATGTACTACAAAATCAGGTGTCTTAATTTAAGACACTTACACGGTCATTTTTTAGATATTTCTTGGTGTTTTATTGTCTTGGAATATAAAACACGCATGTACTGACTTCACTAATATTTCACCAATTATAAATTTGTATACATTTTTAGTAATATAGCGCTTCACTTGTGGATCGGTTTTCAGGCAACCCTTTCTTGATAAATATATTATTCAGCTTGAAAGAGTATAACTAAGGTTTCTAAGTTATTATTATCATTTAAAGCAGGAACACAATTGAGTTATTTTGGCCACGATTATACTGATTTAGACGCTGGGTTCAACATTACCTACCATATCAGCCATTTACCATAAAAGCGACTTGTGGTAAAATAATTTCCAATTTTATTAAGTGTGATCAGCCAGCCAATTTATTTTCTTCTGAATCTCAACCTTATGGGATCCATTGAAAATAATAGCAAATCTAGGTTTGATTTTCATTCTAGTATTGCTAGACTACATAGGTAATGGAACTGTCTTCCCTAAATTTTACGAAATATGGCTGAATTTAAAGCTAGAGTGCGAAATCTTGAATGTACTTATTAATTTTGTGTTTATTATGAATACTTTCTAACTTTTCTTTTATTGTTTTTATTTATCCTAATGTTCAGATGGTATATTTATATTTTACAAAGTTCAGCAGTTCGTATACTCAATAAATAAAAAAACATCTGGTAGACCTAAAATGTTGAGTTTCGGGGGTTCTTTTGAGTTTTGGGGTTACTTTTTCTGAATATGCGATTCGCATTTATATTCGAACCATTCAATATGGCGGAGAATAATTGAAAAATTAACTCAATTAGTACAAAACTTGTCAACAGTATCATAAAAACCCAACTTGATATCTTTTTACTTCATTAATATTTTCTATTTATTATCATGGGACATATAACAACCATTACACTTCCTTTACTAAATCGTTTAATCTACAAGTTTGGCCTTTAAAACCTAAATGTTACAATACGCAATACATGTTTTAATTTTTACAATATCACTTATCGTGTGCCATTTTTTAGCCCGTTAAAGAGGAAGAGGAATAGTTTGAAATGTAACACGGCGAAATTTAGAAGGGCTTTTATAGGAAATTACTTAACAAGTAATTTTCACTTTGAGAGATTTCCGTTTTGAGTATGCAATGGTGTGGGGAAAATTAATTTTTCGATAAAAAACTCACGGCGTATGTAACCATGGGTACCGCAATTGATAAAATATTGATTATGCCGGCCACAGCGCTCGTAAAAAACGTCATAGTAAAAAAAATGTTATGATTATTTCTTTTCACTTTTTGAGAAAATGGCAAATGAACAATATTCGCAAGGGCGAGTTGTTGGCCAACAAATTATACATATTTTGAATTTTTTGAAATGTTTTTTGAATAACAATCAAATTGTCACAAAACATTGAATAATGTTTTATTATCTGGTTCCAGCAAAATAAATCATCGTTTTTGTTTGTCATTGTTTATATGAAACAATATATTAAATGAATGAAAAAGAGCCTAGGTATATTCATCAAAAAAATTATTATGAAACTATTATTAGATTTCTAAACAGATCAAGAATGAAATATATTTTAATAACTAAATACATTTTTGTGTACTGATGAAACCAATATTAGATTGTAAATATAAAAGGATATTTTTTAGTAAAAGTACATTTTTTTTACATTTATGCGGTCGGTAATACAGTCCCCAACGTCCCAACTGTACTACCCGGACGCTAATGTTACTTTACCGCCCGCATGAGACTAAATGCATTTCGCAAGATCTGCTTGGAATTACATGAGCTTGATTGTTTGAGAATCTTCTAGTATAATATCAAATATGATACGCCTTAAATAATAAATAGTTCACTCGATTATTTTTAATATTTAAAATACCATACCTAATTCAAAGTAGTTAATTTGTAATCTAGAAATCGTGATATGCGTTTGCTATTAATTTTTATTTTATATCCACAGCAATCGATTAACAGTGCATGTAGTGTGTTACTGTAAGTAAAATGTTATGAAACAATATAATTTCGAATACGAAATGCAACAATAATTCTTAATATAATTAAAAGTCAAGAATTAGTTGGAAAGAATTTTTCTTTCTGCTTTTAATTTTTCTTTAGCTTTGTCTGCGATACTTTGTTAGTGTGGTCCAAAGTATTTTTTTGGAATTCGAATCCAAATTCAGAATTGTAAGTTCGGCTCAAATTTTGAGAAAAATTTTAAAAATAGCTGGAAATACTGATTAAAGGCTAAATAGAGTTAACTTCTTTTGCAAAGACCTTACGGTATAATTTCCATGGATTTTTCAGTTGAATACTAATCCGAAACACTTTTTTTATGTTCTTGATAATATTATAAATAATTTAGTATGTATAAGAATTAAATTAATTCAACCCGGAAATTTGGTTATTTCTATACGGGTATTGAATTATTAACGTTAATCAATTATTACATTGAGTATTTTAACAAATGATTTAAATTTAAAAAGATAGATCAATAGTGTGATTGGATTTGACTACATAAAAATCTAGTATATTAGGCTATTCTTGATTTGTTATTCTTTTAGTATTCTATTATACGTTTTCACTTTAATTGAAATCTTACTTTTCTTATTTTTTTAAATCTTAACTCGTTCAGTCTAGGAACGGCTTATATGCAGTAAAAAATTAAAACGAAATTTTCAAAAATAGTTCTTACACTATTTTTAAGGTCTCGTTCAATATACAGTATTTTATATAAAATATTTTTTGTGATTTGGTTTCGTGATTTTTGGTTTACATTAATAAAGTTAGTTAGTAATGATCAATGCCAGACCTTAACCAAAAGTGCATAAAATCTATTAATTTCAACTAGAAAAACATTTTGTTTTCGTTCCACTCCACCGAAACTATTCAAAACGTCAACAAGTCCAACACATAATAAATCTTATGTGATCAATTGTTAATATTATTGATGAAATTCTTATTTTAAGTGGCATAATTTTCAACAATATAGGTACGCAGGATTTTTTTGTCTCGGATCACGAAATTGGGGTTCAATTCTTAAAATTCAGGATCCAATGTGACCCACAAAACATCACAAAATAACTAAAAATTAATAACGTTTTTACGGAAATTGGTTGTCATATGATCCGTAAGTGGACGGAATGAGTTTTGCATTCTGTTTTAAATTTTATGTATTTTTACAAGTATACTTCCACATGCATATTTTCTTGATATTTGATTAGAAAATAGGGACAAAGAGTTTTAATTCTGCATTTTTTTGTAAAGAATTGCATGGGATTTACCTCTATTATTAAGTAAAAATAAATTTGACGACTTGTATGACAAACGTACGTAGTAAATGAGGTCTATCAATTAAGTTACTCAGTTATTCATTACAAAAAGAAACATACAAAATAGATAAATATTGGTAGAAATTCTCCCACAGTAAGTTATAATATCCTTCAAATATAAAATCAATGTTTTTAAAACACTCTATCAATTCCCAAAGTAAATAGCCGTGTCATTTCTCAATAAAGGTGCTGACAAAAGTGATATAAGTGGATACGTGATTAATATGCCGACGCTAAATATTTCGTCACAGACACAATAGGTTTGAAATCGACCCTATCCGTTACACACCCGCAGATTTCGACTTATACATACAAAGGGCCACTTGAAATTTCTAAAACATTATTGGGGCGTAAAGTACCTCCCTTTTTCGGGGAAACGGTCATTGTGGAGCAGAAAGGAGGAATACAGGACACGGGAAATCATTATTCATTTTATAGTGTGTCGTCGTGTCGTTTGGTACTTTTGTGGTAAAATAACCTTACGTATTCATGCGAGACTTTCCCGCAAAAAAGTTATCTTTAATAAAATATTTTAAAAATAAATCTGTTATATCTTCCAAACTTTTCATTATAATTTGTTTAATGGAAGGTTCACTGATCTGTGTGGGAAAGTTTTCATTACGGGTTTTTTGTTTTAAAGCTGATTTAAATTTACTTTGTTACGAAAAAAGTGCATACAATTAATTGATTTAGTTGCTACTAAAAGTCCGACTAAAAGTGTAATGTTTCTTAAATAATCATAATTAGGTTGAGTGAGATTATATGTTACAGATTATTTGAAGTGCATGGGAAGGTTTATTTGTTTTACGCTTTTTAATTTTCTAAATTTTAGGCGTAAATTTGGCAAAAATTTGTCCATTGAATTCCTGATATGTACACATATTTTAAATTCAATAATTTAATTTTTCTTTAAAACTTTTATTATGTTAAGGAACATTTTCTAAATAAATATGTATTTGTTCATACTGATTATGAGTGAATTATTTGTCACCGTTTTATTAATGAAAAAATCAAAATATACACTGATTCACCTTCGGAAATTTGTATTTTCTGGACATATTCCTATTAATTTTCAGTCAAATAATGAAAACGACTCCGTTTTAAAAGACTCTTATGCTAGAAAAAAATCAAGACATATAGATCATGAACTTTCTTCTGCAAGGAACCCCAATAAAACGAAAAAGCTCCTGAACAGTATATATGAAAAAAATTACTCCCTGCTCACCTTTGCTAATAGTATCCACGTTAAGATTCGCCCTTTAAACCTTTCAAAGAAATTCTTCTTCTCATCCGTTAGTGAATACCAGGCATTATGGTCGAAAAAAGTTTGCTACAAAGAGCTAATTAAACCCATCGTAGGAGAGTAAGGAGGTGCTCGTTTCCTTCGACACCTTTGGAACTCTAAATCCAACGACGATCTGGCACTTGGCTCTCGAAAGGGCTAGAGGATCGCGAAGTATTCCTCGGAGGCTGGAAAACTTTTCGCTAAGTTCGCGCAATCGCCATTGCGTGGGAGACCTGCCAAGAGACTTGTTATACGGTAATGCGTAAACGAGTGTACGTGTGGGACACGCTTCCGTACGACTCCTCTTTGGTGCACTATAGCATGGAAAGCTGGGATGCAACTAATTACGAGAATTACCTCATGAGACACGTCTGAAAAGTTTTGTATATATAATTTTAGTGCCCTTTCAAACTGGGCAAATAGTTAGAATCACATAGATTAATATTCTTTGTCATCAACATATGAGGCCATATATACACATATGTTATGTATCACTGATATTAACTTCCGTAAATAACATAAATAGAAGGTATAAAGAATGGCCAACATGGTTCAAACTTAATGTTTATAAAGGACCAATTGATCTTTCATTTCTAGCCCAACGTTTCGATCTTTCTGGAGGGGACTAATCAGGGGCTTCTATTAATCTGTTAATAGATGCAAAAGTTTTCGGGATTTCTGATCATGTAATCTGTTAATAGATGTTCCTTATGAGAACCTCCAAGAGGGTCGAAACGTTGGGCTAAAAATATAAGACCTATTGTTCCTTTATAAACATTAGGTTTGAACCGTGTTGGCCATTCTTTATACCTTTTATTTATATTGTACTTGTCATAGACTACAGTTATATCAGTTCGTAAATAATGATCGTTATGTTGCAGTAGACTATAAATAATTCACTTATCCGCTTTTCAGCCAAGGTTCAACTAAATATACATTAAAAAGACCTGTTCTAGGACTTTGACGGTGATACATATCTTATCGCTCATGGAGGTAGTATTCTGGACCTTATAGCATGGATGTTTATTAAGGTCAACCCTGATCGTAATCAAATCATGAAAAAAAAGCACATTCAGAGAATAAGAAACCATTGACCCAAAAGCATAAAGCAAACCATGCTAGATAATACAATCCGACAAAATCAGATTGACCATTTGACCCAGAGACCAGGACATATTTTTCCAAATATTTTTGGTTTATGGCCTTTAAAATACAACAAAAATACAAAATGTATAATGATTTGGATTTTCTATATTATAAGTCGGATGAATACAAATGAAAAAAATAAAACAAAATGAACAATAAAATAATGGCTGTTTTTTTAAAGTTACTTGAACGCTTCCGGCTGTATAATTCATCACTTGTACGTATCAACGACCAGCAGTAATTAGCAAGCATGTTGACTCAGCTCTTCCCTTGGAAATGTTCTTCAATAGTTTTTATTTCTTGGTGAAATCTTTCGCCTTGTTATTCACTCATTTGGCCCAGCGATTTTTAGAGGTGCTCGGGATTAAAAAATGTGTTATACCCATCAACCACAGCTTTATTATTTTCCGGCTTTAAGCGGTGGGCCCGATCTATAAACAAACCATATATAAAGCAAAAATTATTGCGATTATCATACATTTTTATTGCAATTTAATCTAAGTATTGAAACTTTAAATAATGCCGAGTATTAATAAACAACTTCTTACTTAACTTATGTTCACATAAAACATAAACTTACAATAACAACAAAACATTTTGGTTTTTTATTTCAGATACGACTTATGAGCTTCATCTTGCCTGAAACCGGGAAACCTGAAGATCGAGACGCTTCGGCAAATACTCCATAAGTCTGTGATTTTGTAACATATTTTCATTAAAAAATAATTTGGGAATATCTTCGATGTCACTTTTAAATATGCCTACGATTGCTTGATCCTTTTCTTTAAAAAACAAATCATGATAAACACCTCAGTTT
Source organism: Trichopria drosophilae (assembly GCA_030407085.1). Lineage (NCBI taxonomy): Eukaryota > Metazoa > Arthropoda > Insecta > Hymenoptera > Diapriidae > Trichopria > Trichopria drosophilae. Next base: position 188,460,492 of record CM059582.1, read on the forward strand.
TTACCGTTTACATGTATATCCACCTTTAAATCAATGGTTCCGTCATATGCCTGGTCTTGATTCAATTACTTGTTTTTTTACGGTGATCTTTTGGTCGTTTTTTTGAAACTGCAGTACATTTCAGTATTCTATGAAGGAGACATCCGTCGCAAAAATATTACGATGAGTTACTCTCTTCAAATTGGAATTTGCGTTATTGATGAAAATTTTATTATATTTAATTGCCGACACTATCATAAGTTGTTGATTTGCTTGTTTATTATCTAAACATATAAAAGTAAATATTTTTTAATATTAAGCCTACAAGAAAATAGGAAAATCAACCACATAATACCCTGAGGTTCACTTTAGGCCTACTTTTAATCACCAAAATTTTAAACTTTTTTTAAATCAACTAACTTCCCTAATTCGGATATATAAAGAAACATATTCGGTCGAAAAACGTGGCTAAGTGCAATAAGCTATCCAATGGTCCAGCTTTATTACAATCGGATTTATTTAGTGAACAGAAAAGTAAAGTAGGTTCACTTAATCCACTCTCCACTACACTGAAAAAAGAAGTGTCTTACAATTAGTTTAAGAAACTTTTGGTGTATACGATGTGGAAAATATCTGCGAGGAAGACATAGTTATATATATATAATCCTCCATTTTGAATTTTTAAAATCCGTCTTCGGATTCGTAATTAGCGACCCCGAAACCCCCCGAAAACCCAGTTTCATTAAGTTTGGGTAATTTTTTGCGTTTCGGTCGGCCATCTTGGATCCGCCAGTTTGAATTTTCAAAATCTGACTTCAGATTCATAATCAGCGACCCCGAAATCCCCCGAGAACTCAATTCCATCAAGTTTGGGTAATTTTTTGCGTTTCGGTCGGCCATCTTGGATCCGTCATTTTGAATTTTTAAAATCTGACTTCAGATTCATAATCAGCAACCCCGAAAACTCCCGAGTAACAATTTTCAGCTGTTTTCAGTGTAAAGAAAAGCAAAGGGTTACTTTCATATATTAAAAATAAAATTATTTTTCTCTATATCGAAGGAAGACAGTGTCGCCATTTTGAATCATCAAAAAACCCACAAGGCAAATGAAAGTAGACACGATTAGCTAACTTTTCCGCCCTGAAAAAAATTTTTTGGTTCATATGAATTCTGGACGCAGAGGTGGCCCGGTCGACAGAGAATGCCCCATATATTTTTCTCCTTTATGGTTGTAACTATAACCTATCAAATTCAGTTGAGGACCTATTAAAATACAGACTTTCAGAAATTAAAAAGTAGTCAAATCAACTAAGAATTTTTTTCAGTGTACTAACTTTTACAAGAAGTGAATATAATTTGTCTCGTACCAAAAATTATTTGCTAAATTATTATGTATAAATTAGTTAAATTTTCAACGAAAAGCCTTTCCGTGTAAGAGTAGTGCTGAAGGCGCATAATTTCAAAGCAAATTTTTTATACAAAGTAACATCTCCATCTGGCGCATATCAAATCCGGTATACATATATTTAAACGCACTTGACACTGGCTTGCCTATTACGGTCAATTAAATACCGGCGAATTTATCGTGATGGCGGTTGGCTTTGATGTACTTCATTGCAGAATATATAGGTATAGAATATTCTTGCTAATTTGCCAAATAATGTTAAGTGCATGAAAATGTTGATGTAATTTTATGGTGCGGTAAATTGATATTACGGATTGAGTTAATAAGAAAAAAGTGTCTTGTACACAGTCGACGAATACATAAATAGTTTTACATCAACGATTGAAAATGTTACGTAACAGGTATTGCATTTTCGTTTAGCTTCAGAATACAATGTAAGCTGGATTAACTTCAGCGCACTAAAATTGGGAGTTAAACGTAATATCGTGTAAAATTATTCCTGGCTAGAACTTTAGTATTAAATAAAGTCCATCAAATATTATATTATAATTTTATCATATTTATATTTTGTAATAAGTTATGTTGAATTATATTATTGTAATTGTATTATTGTAAATAATATTGTGTAAATTTTTGTTGAAAAAATTACGTATATGGGCAAATCCACAGAACTTTTCATTTTCGTGAAAAAAAAAATATTTTTTTCAACTTCAAAGCACACGTTTTTCTTATGATATACATGTTTAATTGGTCAACTGAGATTAGGAATCCGTCCCTGTTACTCATTTTTAAAGGACGGCGTTGTGCACAGAGGGTTAAGAAATAAAAGTTGTAGATACATTACATTCAAAACATAGCAGTAATTATAAATATAGTATGAAAATATAAAATTTTGGGGTTATCGCCTACAAAAATTGCTACCGAATGTAAGCCTACTCTATATAGTAATTACGTGTCTGGTAATAGAAACCTACTTAGTGGACAACTCATGTTTAACAGCGCTGAAAATACATTCTACAATTGAAGTATACATCTAGATATATAGTGTGCGTAAAATTAAATTTTGAATGAATTTTTTTTCATAAGTATGATACACGTCTTCTAAATTATTGTGAAAAATGGCCATTTCAATCCCTTGACGTATATTGTACACTTATTGAACTAATTAGTTCATATTATATTACTTTACGCAGTAAATATACAAGCGTATGACCTTTGATATATATGCATGAGTTGTACATGATATTTTATGGGCACCCATTGCTTTACTTGCCATAGAAAAGTAATGAAGAGAGCATAAAGTGTACTTTATACATAAGACAAAGTCGTTCATAAAATTAGTTAAGCCTCTGCAGCCTAATATTTAAATGACTCACTAGCGCCACTGCGTTTTTATATATAAACAGAGTAAATAAACTAATTACAATCTCAACTAGGCCCCCAAAGATGATATTCTTGATGTGCCCTAGGAAAAACTGATTTTTCTTTGCGAGTTACGTTTCGACAACGTATATTTGAAGTGCTGTCATTTGATAAATACTTGCAGCACACACTTCTACCACGTCTCAAAATTTTCGTTTTCACGTTAACTATAAAGTGCATAGCTTTGAATTTAGAAAGACGGCACGTTATTAAAACAGTTACCTTTGCCAAAATTCAAAAAACTCAATTATGTTCTTACACATTTTAACAGTAGTATCATAACTTCCGTCTGGGATGTAGCACATCGATTTTCTGGCAGGTGAGATTGTCTAATTGATACAGGAAGCTAATTCAATTGGATTTAGTTCGATAACTATTACGGCGTCACCGAAAAACTGTTAAGATTAGAAAAGTTTAGGCAACTTACAAGTCAAACTTGTCAATTTTTCTTCATCCTTCCTGAAATCGTTTCAAATTCGCTGCTATGAGACTAATACTTCATCGGTATCTATATTTACTACTATTATACTTGTTTTATCCCGTGCATATGTTTCAATACAAATATAAACTAGCATGTCTTTACTTACACCTAAGTTTAAAAGTTCTGTGGATTTGCCCATATTTGCATGAAATAAGTAAATAATAATATATTTTTGAAGAGATTTTTAAATTATAATACTTTATTTTATCAACAATTTTATTTTCCAATATAAACTTTCTTAGTTTAAATACAGACATTTTAAACTTCGAAAACTTTTATAATTTACATCGGTTTTCAGGAATAATGTGGAGAATGTTATAGAAAGATATTTACTGAACATTTTTAAGCTTTTCTATCCAGCATAAATTTAAAGACTAAAAAGTTCTTTACGGTAATAAATAATGAGATTAACGAAAAAATGTGACCGATTAAACTCTCAGTCTCTCATAAAACGGCTTCTAACTTGATGGAAAATTTTTTCTTTTTTTTGTGTCCCTGAATCTATGTTTTAAGCTAAAAATAACATAAAAATAACATACAAACTACAAAGATCTTATTGAAAACTGGATGGAACTATACGATTAACTAGTTTACTGGACCCAGTTTTATTAAAGGGCGTTTCCGAAAAATACAAGAAATACTCCACAGCAATGGTTATTCTTAGAAAATATTTAAGAATTAGTCAAAGATTACTCTGAATTTTTTTCAGATTTTTTAAATGACTTTTTTCACAATTTCACTTTTCTTAATTTTCGAAAAATAACAAATTGTATCAACACATTCTGAAAAAAATTAAGAATATTCTTTGACACATTCTAAGAAACGTTTGTTCTCGCAATATTTTTTGTATAGTTTGCAGTTTTCATGACAAAAGTTGTAAAAAGAAAATTCTCAATGTAGTCGCCATTTCGTAATAATGATGTTAGTTTAATTTAAAAAATTTATCTTAATACTACAACTATTTTCTTCACCTTTAGCGAAAGAATTTTGTGTCGGTAACTTCTCTTTCTATGAGAAAAAAACGTTTTATAAAAACGTAAACCCGATTTTTTGTTTGATATTTAAATCGTTATATTTAATTTTGTAATTAAGATGGCTCAATTTTGACAATTCCATTGAAATGATCGATCTCGAAAATAATAAGACACATACATTTCAATCGTTTTGAACTTTAATTTTCATATGAAATATTTGATTGAAATTGAAGTAGTAAATTAGTCCTTCCAGGCATTAATGTGTTAAGGAATACATCTTTATTTATGATCTAGATGAATACTCTTGCAGTAAAAAGAAGGCTGTACAGTGAAATTTGATATAAATTTATACATTACAATATATTTTAATTCAAGTGCAGGTTGAACGTCATAAATTGAAGTGCATCAATCTCTACCGGCATCCGCAGCAATACGCTACTAAATTCGTGTCTCATCCGTCTTTAATTTATACTGAGTCTACTCCATTTAATAATTTAGATTCAATCTAGTAAGGTTACCAAAGAAATTTAATAAGCTGTGCTTCATTTGCAACATAACATTTCAGTTATTCTGCAGCTAATATATTTAGGTAATGTGTTATAAAAATCTAATTTAGTAGACAAGAAGCCGAATTATTAACTACATATTATATAATATTTAATATTAAATTTCATATTCCCATTCAATGTGAATATAAAGTGTTTATTACCACTTAAGATAATTCTCTTCTATCATGTGAAAATTTAAGAAACGTCTGAAATTAATCACACATTTTTAACAGCTATAATTTATATATTTACTTCCATTTTGATATTACTCAATACATATAAGAATGTTTTTGCAATATAGAAAATCATTAAAAATTAGAAACCAACTCAAGAACATATTTTTCTAGCGCTCGGAGAATAGCGATATAACAATAAAAATGTTAAAAATACAACAAATTATATCGTCGTTGGAATTGATCAGAATCGTATTAATTGTTTACGGTTAGAAGCACAAAATAGTTGACGTATTTATATGATTTATAAACCAAAAATGTCACCGTTAATTATCTAAACATGATGGACCAGTCCAATATTTATTTAGAACGATACTATTTGCTACACTTTGAGTAAGACAACAATATTTTCGAGAAGAAATAAACATGTGTTGTGGATTATAAAATATTTAGGTAATTTATCCAACTTTATTGTAAACTTTGTGCGATGTGCAGTAGTGACATATCTTGCAAATACTGATATATCATAGACAACGATTTCAAATAATGAAGACGGAGGATGCTGAGAATCGTTTAAACGATGAGGAATTATTTCCTGCACATTGTTATCTGACACCAGTAGAAAACTACCATTCGTATTTATTTCTGTGTTCCATTATACAAACATATAATTCACGGGTTGGTGTGTGTATTAAGAAATATATTTAAAAATAAGGTTAGCCAATAGTAAATTACGCAAAAAATATGAAATAGGTGATTCCCCTACGACTCGAGTTTAAAACTTGTGCACCCAATTCATAGTATATTTAGTGCAATAATCTCGTTCTTGCAGCGATAACGGCGTAAAATCAAAATTATATGACTCTTCTTTGATTCAGACCAAACTATTTCAATGTATTTTCATCTGCTGAATATGAATTGGCAATAAAAAGTAGGCCTTGCACCTTTAATTTGGAAATAATATTTTAAAAAAGCGGAAAAAACGTGATTTTATAGCGATAAATGCTCAAATAACTAGAATATTAGTATTCTCGGTTAAGGACTTTTTTTCTATTTTTTTTTCTATCAATTTTTATCTAATGAATAAGAATCTGCAATCAGAAATAGTTCTCGCACCTTAACTTTCGGGTATAATATCAAACAAAGGCACATAACAGAGATTTTGCAGCGATAAAGGCTTGAACAACAAAAATATGATTTCTCTCTAAATGAAATCAGACCCTAGTAAGAAAAGTTAACAGAAAGCTGACATAATGTCAAGATTGTTGACTACTCTCTAAATCTGAATCAGCGAAAACCGCTGCGAATCAGCGATAAATATACCGCTAATCAAATCAGCGCTAAATTCAAACAGTAAAAAATCCAATATTTGAATCAGTGCATGAATACTCACTGATGGGTCAATAACTTTCATTGCACAAACACTGAAACGGGGAATGAATTTCACTGTTTCGCATTAAAGTTTCACTAATTCAATCAGTGAATCAACTTTATATTCTTATAAAGCAACTTAATTTCACAGGCTAAAACGGTAAAATTTCACTGCTTCGCAATGGCTTCTTATTAACTATGGCAATCAGTGATCATTCATGGAGAATCAGTGAATTTTGGCCGGGGAACAAAGTTCCGAAAATTAAAACCCCAAAAGACTAAAATTTCGATATTGGGTGAGTCCAAGGTATTTTAATTTGCTTTCTTTTTGCCAAATTTTCAAAGATAAATTGAAGAAAATCACACTGGAGCCATGCTATATCGAAATTGTGGCCTTTCCGGCGTTGATTTTCGGAACTTTGTTCCCGGGCCTGAATTTTAAGTGTCTTCAAATTGAGAGAGTATCCTAATTGATAGTCCACAACAAAATTATTGATTTTCTCAAGACAACAAAATATCATTAATCTGAATCAGTGAACATTTCACCAAATGCGTCAGAAAAAGCCATTTTTGGCGTTAAATCAGTCAATTTCACTGTTTAACCAGTCGAGTTTACTATTTAACCAGTCGAAATATTGTATTTACTGAAACTCGTGCAGAACTCAACCCTAATACCCACTATTTCGCTGAATTTTCAGTTGTATATTCTTGTAAAACTGATCACTGAATATAACCAGTGATTTTCATTTCACCCTACTTAAACTAAATATATGTACAATTTCAATAAAGTAGAGTTTAAGCCTGTAAGCAGGTTTTTCTGGCGTAAAAAGTTTTCATAAGGGGAAAGTAAATAAATGTTCTACGTAAATTATGTAAACTATGTAAAAAAAACTAAATAAGGTTCTATATTTTCATAATCGAATTTGAGTACCACAAGTTGCACATGCAAGCAAGAAATTGTAGACACTGGAGACACCACCGAAAAATTGAATAATAGCGATCTGTTTCGGGCGTGTATCTAATGTTTATTGTAATTGTTCGTTTTTAACTATTTTTATAATCTTTAAAATTGCATGCAGGTGATACTATATAGTTTGAGGAGAGTATACAAATTTATATTAGCTAAGTTTGTATTATAGATTTTGCTTAAATTTACTGAATAGGTCAATTATACTAGAAATTTAGCTTTTATTTACCACACGGAACACGCGAAACTATCAAGTGTTTACGGCAATTAAAATACTTTAAATAGCTCTGAGTATTACATAAAATGAGTATAGGAGTTGATTTTTAGCACAAATAGTACATTCAGTTGATTTTAACTAAATTCGCTTAATTGATCAGTTAGTAAGAACTATATTCCAGCGAAAATCCCGTGATTTAATTTCACTGATTTTAGTCCGATTCGATGAATTAATCAGTAAATAGACAGTTTTCCATTGAAAATCACTGATTACCGGCACAAAGCGTATGGTTTGATTCCAGTAATTTTAGTGAAAATCGCGTAATCTATCAGTTGGTAAACACTATATTCCAGCGCAAAGTATGTGATTTCATTCCACTGATTTCAGTCAAATTCACTGGATGAATCAGTGAATAGGCATTGTTTTGAAGCGACAGAAATGTTATTTCATTTCAATGATTTTACAGCCAATTTAGAAGTGTTCACTGTTGAAATCAGTGTCTAATAGCTGATCACACACGGAGATAAATGACTCCGTTGGATTAGCTGATTCATATCAGCTAAAATTTTCGGCTGGAATTGCCGAAAATATATGCAATTTTAGCTGTTTTGATTCCGCTAATGTAGCCTTAACCCTACTCAATTCGCGCTTCGCTCTAAATTTCCGTTACATTAGCAGATTTGTTCCGTTAAATTTGCGGACGTTTTCAATAAATTTAGCTGAAATTATCGGCTATCCCTACGGAATTCCAACAGCTGTCCCTATAGGATAAAATTGGTAGAATCTGCGGATTTTTCGGCTGATTTTGCTGATTATTTTTCTCCGTGCAGCGATCGCAAATGCGCTTTGTGAATTAGCGACTATGAATTGTCAATTAGTAGTTTTTCGCTGGTTTAGATTAAGAGAGTGGGTCAATGACTTTCGTTCGAAACGGGGAACGAATTTCAGTGTTTCGCTTTAAAGTTTCACTAATTCAATCAGAGAATCAATTTTACTGTCTCATAAAGCAACTTCACTGCTTCTCAATGACCCCTTGTTCACTATGGCAATCATTGATTATTCATTGAGAATCAGTGAATTTTTACTGCTTCAAATTCAAAGAGTACAATTACGCGGTATTTGCATTCAATGAAAATGCGTCTGCCATAAAAATAGAATCCAAACACGATTTCTACTCATAACTTTAATATGGTCTCAGTAAATCCATATACTTATTCTTTGACGCCTTTATCCCTATAAACATGCGATATTTTGGGGTTTATTGAGATTGTCGTGAAAATCCTATTGTTGCAAATTCCTATTTTTTTATTCCTGATTCGGGTTTAACGGGTCAAAATACAAAAGAATAACCATGCGGTAATTCCGAAACAATATAGTTATTTTATTATGAAGGGCGTAAAATTGAATTTTACGCCTCGACAATAGAACCCGAGAGACGGCAAAGCCTGCTCGAGGTTCATAAGGGTGAAAATTCCACGCGTGAGATTCAAACATTGTTTTTTAATGCAGTAGATGTAAAATATTTTACGCCTCGATTTTGCGGGCCTAAAATGACCATTTTACGCCTGCTGCATCAAAATAGGATTGTTTGCTTATTTTATTACTAACAAAATTTCGTTGAATGATTTATTTATTGCGTTTAAATTCATTATTAGAATACCGCAACAAAATTATTGATTTTTTCAAGAGGATCTCTAAGAAGATATCTAAAAAGATATTTTGATCATGCGATTAAATAATAGTTCAATTAATTTTTCACAACTAAAGTAATTCTTCTAATATTTAAAAATTTTTTGTTTATTTCATATCTACTCCCCTTTATAAAAATGAGTATTCTCGTCCGTGAAATTTGTTCAAGTTATGACAGTCTCAAACACGGAAGTAAAGTTTTACTGCGGCATTAAGAGCTTTTATAGTCGGACAGTAGGAAGTGAGGCAGAAAATAGAGACGGGTTATTCTAAAACGAGTATATCCAGAAGAGTACAATCTATGTGGCGTAACCGGTAGAATATATATTAGGATATTTCGAACGTCAAATCGATCATAGACTGTGGGTCAACAGCTCGTGCCGTGATGTACATTTTATGCACGACGGGGGACGAGCCCTCTGCTACCCACCACGATACGCCACTGACCGCCACGATGTTCCAGGAGGAAGTGCTTATAGACTACATCCTGGAACAGCTACGGGCCTCGAGTATTGCCGTATTATGTCTCTAATGTAATACAATAATATCCCACACGATGATCGACAAATCCGACAATTGATGAACGCCTGTTACCTCCATTGATAATATCGCTCGATTATAATGCGATTGGAAGATGAGCAGATAATCAATTCCTCGTAGTTCGGGATAGTTGATCAGCCACTACAGTTTACATTGTCGTCTATGACAATTAATTTCATCATAATAGATTGACTTTGACAATGAACAACATAATATAATTGAAAATATTCACACGGTTTTTTTAAGAGATTGTGACAAGTAAATGATTAATTGATAATAGTAGTTTTGGGAAAAATGATTTTTAATTTCTAACTTAACCGTAATTAATGGTTATGATATAAAATTCAAATAGAATAGACTCCCTCGCATTACCCAAGCAGTAAAGTAAGGAATTCTTACCTCAGCGACAGTTGAAACGACCTATTTTAGTACAAAAATAGACAAATTACAACCTAAAATATGTCTTCTAAGTCAGCATGAATTTGAGGTCTATTTGATGGGTTAATTTAACCAAATAATGACTTCAACATTTTTTAATGGCTTCAAAAATTTCCTCACAGTAGAAATGTATTTATGGTGTATTCTGAAAGTAAGTTCGACTTTTAAAATTGCCTTGAAGGTTTTTAACGAACAGGTTTAATTTTAGTACATAATTTACCAAATATAAACATGTATTCTGTCTTAAAAGTCTAATGGATTTGAACTGAAACATTAGGTTCTGATTAAAAATGAATACGCCTTTGCTAAATTCCCTATTATGAAGGCTTTGTAGCGATACAACGTTTATCGACGTTTCGACTAGTTTCTATCTCCCACCGAGGGGTGGCGTATAAGTACCGTATATAACACATGGAACAAATGCACTGCATATTGTAACATACTCAAACTTTCTCGCAAGCGGTTAGAGCATAAGCAGTTCCGTATACATAAGAAAGTATATTTCATAGTACCACATTTGTAAATAATGCGTGCGTTCCTGCGAACATTAATCTGTGTTTATCACATGGCGTCGAATAGTGGTACTCTTGTATATTAGGTGTATCTTAGGTTGTAAGGGGCGAACGAGCGCGTAATTGTAATTTTCATGTATGTATGTGTGTAAATAACTTATTTCTGTGTACATAATTAAAACTTGGTGACTACGAACCCGTAAATTTCCTTTGGAAATTGTTCAGAATTTTTTGTTTAACAAAGGGATCCACTAGGTCAGAAAGTCTAAACTAAGATAAAATTACCAAATTATTACTAATATTCGACTTCTTATAGGTCCGTTCTTCTAAATTGGACTATGCCTTTCATTACCTAATTTCGACTTAAAATTGTATTTTCCTGCAAATTGTGTTTGTATTTTCCATTTACCTGAAAGATAAGTCGATTCGACGTTAATCAGGCTAGGGCTGTTAGGCAGTTGGACCTATTCGGAAGTCGAATTGACGTAATTTCGACCAATTTTGTTTCTTGGGTACTGGCCTTAACCCGTTTCGTCCCGAAACGACAAAATTTGTCGCTGGTTTTCATCCTCCGTAAGTTTATGGATATGTTTGAGATATTGTTATAAAAGGCAGGTTTTCTATAGTTCTTGGGTATGCTCTTTTCGAATCTGAAGTCCGTTTTTCGATATCACTTTCCATTTTTCAAATATGACCATTTAAATGGAAGGAAACGTGGAAAAATGCGAAAACTTTTTCAGAAAACTGCAATTTTTCTTGCGAAGGAGTTCCGGAATCGTGTCAGGCCTCAGAATCCTGTGGCATAATGAGTTTTACTAAAAGTTGGTCAATATTAAGATTTAACTTACAAAACAGCGTCCTCAAAATGGCGCTGCTCATACGGAATTTCATTTTATTTGAGTTTTATTAAAACATTTCTGGTATTTTGTCGTGTATTTTGATGAATATGTTCTAGTGGATTATTTTTTAGGTTGATGAATACAAATCCGTTATCAAATTTTGTAAATTCAAAATAGGGAATACAATATGGCTGATCGAAATTTAAAAAATATTGTCTGGCATTTGGTATATAGAAGGTTTCGAAGTCACATTGGATCCACCATTTTGAATTAGCAAAATTTAGTAACGAACTAGTATTTAGTCACCTCAAAAGCAATCTACATATTTATCAAAGTTCACTTCAAGATACCAGAAATATTTAAATAAAACCCAAATAACCAAAAAATTCCGTATGAGCAGCGCCATTTTGAGGACGCCATTTTGTAGCTTAAATCTTAATATTGACCAGCTTTTAGTAAAACTCATTATGCCACAGGATTCTGAGGCCTGACACGATTCCGGAACTCCTTCGCAAGAAAAATTGCAGTTTTCTGAAAAAGTTTTCGCATCTTTCCACGTTTTCTTCCGGTTACGTGGTCATATTTAAAAAATGGAAAGTGACACCGAGAAACGGACCCAAAAACTATAGAAAACCTACATTTCATAACAATATCTCAAAGATATCCATAAACTTACGGAGGATGAAAACCGGCGACAAATTTTGTCGTTTTGGGACGAAACGGGTTAATAATTTGCACATATATATAGGATTAAAGTAAAAATAAAACTTCTCGCGAAACAAAAGTGCACAAAAAATAAATAATAGTTATTTTTCCTGATTTTATGTATGGATTTGCGAGCCTAATATGCAAATTTTAGACCTGCCTGGTGGTAAACTTCATTTTGGACACAAAAATATTTTATGTCTACTGCAGCAAAAAATAATGTTTGAATCTTAGGCACAGAATTTGGGCCCCCGCGATAACATAGAGACCCTCGATTCTTCGTCGACGCCTTTTGTGCTCATTAGTAAAACTTCATGTTACGCCCATGGTATAAAAATAACTATTTTTTTTCACAACCACACGAGAAGCCCACCTTTAGTCTCCAAAATGCAGGTGAAAGATGTACAATTGTCGTTAGGCCTTGTTTTCCGTCCAGTGACGTTATTCAGTGGGCGAAATGATCGTTTTTTCGCTCGGTGCGACATTTAGCGGGCGACAATGTGTTATTCCTCGCGCTTTGAATTAGGATGAAGGTGTTTCATCAAAAACAATATTGTATAATATTGTACGCTGTAGAGTACATCAAATGTGCTGTGTCTTTGTTCACTTCAAAAAAACTTTTTGTTCTCGCTTCAAATACACTTCTCTGTAAAACGTTTTCCGCCCTTCATATGTAATGTACTTAAGATGTTTTTGGCATTATGAAGCCATTTTTATAAACATTCCAAGAAAAAAACAAAAAATTAATGAAACAAAAATTCCTTTGTATTTTTAGTAAATATGGAGTGTAGTGTACTCATGATATAACCTTTCTTAAAGAAGTGTCTAAAGAACAAAATGAAAAGAAAGTTAATTGAATAACGCTAACTACATTAAAATTATGTTTAAATTTCCGAAAGCGCCACACCTTCATTTTTTAAAATACTTATTATTCCTTAATTGGAAGTACATATCGATGGCAAATTTCTTACCGTTCGTGCTTTGAATATACACAGAATTGCAATTTAAGCATTTAATTTCATGAACCACATCTCGTTGAGGTAAATTGTCAATGTGCTCTGGAAGGGTGTGATGCTTCCAATGTTGTTATTATAAAGTTTATGTATCACTCTAATGTCTTGATTTTAAAAATATGTTGGAATTTTTCGGATATTCCTTTCACATATAGGACGTTAATTGTTTTATTTTGTAATCTATAGTTTAATTCTGTTGAAAATTGTTGAAAATCATATGAATCCTTTTTTTTTCAAAATTTGACGATGAGGTTGTCTGGATATCAATTATTTTTTAGTAATTCACCAACATATTTAAACCTTTTTTCGTCCAAATTTGATATCTGATAATTTAACAGTTTCGTCAATCAAATGATAAATAATTCGTATTTTAAATGCCAAAGGACGATTAGAATGGAAGTTGAGATATTTTCTGCAAAAGGTATTTTTAACCAATCCGTCTGTATATAAATAATATTACGAATTTCTAATAATAAGGAAATCAATAAAACTGATTCTACTATTATTTACAATTTCTAAAGTAAATTTAACTCTGTTTGTAAATCCAACAATTTTATGGAAGCTATTGAAGACATTCAAAATATTGACTGTTTGTAAAATCGGAGAGAATATCATCGACATATCTGTGATAGAATGAAAATGTAAATTGTAATTTATTCTGCTACTATTGGTGCCAGAGGAGATCTCATATGGGGACACAATAAACTTGTTTGTAAGTTTTGTTTTTTGAAAATTGAAATAGGTAGAATTTAATATAAATTGTAATTCTTTTAAAATGTGGAAATATGAAATTTTTGTAAAATTTCTTTCCATTTTTCTTGATAATATAGATAATTGAATTTGTTATAAACAGTTGAAATGTTAGTGAACAAAGATACTATGTTTAGTAAGGTAAGTAAATGATCATCGTTAAGTTTAAAATTTTGTATTTTATTTTTGATTCGAAGATTATTATAGGCATTTTTGGAAGATTCGGGTATAATATAGGATAAAATTGAACTATAATAAATAAGAACCATAAGCTCTAGTATTAGTAATTATTAACGTGATCTATTAAAAGCGATAACAGAATACAATAGATAAATTTGAATATTAATACTAATAATATATATTATTCTACATCGATATACATTTTTAAAAGTCATATTAAATTGGAAGTTAAAACGATACAGTAGTATAGTAGAATCTAAAAATGTTGAATTTAATTAACTCTGTGGTCATATACATATAATACGTATACATGACTTTAGGCGTCTGCATATTTCGCATAAATGGCAACATACTTCTTAGTTACGGGTTTAACAAGGATTAAATGGTACACATTTAATACGAAAATTATGCATATAGTACCTGCATCATGTGAGACCTTATAATATACGGTCATATTTTCAAGTTTATGACATTTTTGATATTTTAGCATTTTCGTTTTATAAGAAGAGTTTCCAACATCAACGTATGATTTGGAAATTCATTAGGAAAATTTATTAGGAATATAAGATTATTTTTTGTTAATTTCATACAATTTTGAAGGTTGTACTATCGTATTTAGCATTTTCATGAAATGTTAGTAAAGGCGTATTCATTTTTCTGTCCAACTTACATCTCCTATTAAACATTTGCAATAGATTTTTTTTTTAATTTGAAAATATTAATGCTGACACTAAAACTGAAAGTAATGAATTGTTCTAACCAGAACATGGCAGTATTGCAAAAAAAAAATCACAGTCACACTGAGAAAAGCGTCTTTTATCAGTTACAATCCCGTGTTTAAAACGATTTCTTATACCTCGTAAAATAAATATTGTGATTATAGAAATCCCATAAGTAATCCATGAAAATCTTCGTCTTTCAGCATTTACTTATTATCAAGTAAAAGATATTCTATTAAATTCTGATGTTTCAAGAAAATATTTTATTATGTCTAAAAGAATACGTATTTTAGTATTCTAAAAATACTAGTTTCTTTTAGGTTATAATCTTGCAAATGTATAGAATATTATGTAATAAATAAAGCGGGGAATTAATACAAACTTTTATATAAAAAAATTCACCGTTACCATGTCTCGTTTTAATATCCATCATCAGAATATTCCAAAATCACCTTATTCTTCAATACTAGCATAATTTATCAAACATAAGTTGTAAATTAAAAATTGTCGGTAGTTTGATCCACATTTAATTTCAGAGAATGAATGCACACCGTATCTACCGAAATAATTTCAATAATATTACATCAACAATTACGAAAAGTTAGCAGATGTTGACTGACGTTGTGAATCAGCTGTTTATAGGTTAGAAATGGGTTATTTTTTTTTCTTTTACTATTTTAAAGGGCGCAATTGCCTTTTTACATAAATGTTTACGCAATATTATTCTTAACTTTTACTAGAGCTGCAGGTCATCTTTCTTGATTGCGCTATACCTTACATTTGCAAAAACTTATACATTAAAGTACAGTAGTGGTCACGAGTCGATTTCCGCAGGACAAACAATATTTTCGAAAAGTAAACAAACAATGTGTATCGTCTTACCAACTGCGTGCTGTTGCTTGAAAACGAAATCGAAAAAATAGGTGCTTTTAACTATTAAAAGATATATTTATACCGACTACGAGATGTTTTAAAAATCTTTGCCGTTTAACCTGTAAAATAAATATTTTTGTCCCTATATGTAAAAGACTCTCTTTTACGAGGTATTAGAATTCCAATACCCTGTAAAAGACAATTTTCTCAGTGCGATAATAAAAAATATAGTTTTTGTGAAAGGATTTCTATAAATATTTTCAAATTAAACTTAAAAACAAACAAATCGCTTCATCAATCGCCACTTTTAATTTCAACTGGTGCAAGAGGTATCGTGAAAATATGCGTATACACTCTTGAAAGCGACATCGTGAGTAGTCCAATTCGTTTAGATGGCTCAAAGCGCCGATTCACGCCACAGTGCATCATAAAAACGGGTTCAAATGTAAGCCGCACTTCCAAACCAACCAGACCATTTCACGGGCTTTTTTTTCAAATATCCTTATAAAAATAAATTTCTCTTATTTATTTATTATAGTTTGAAATATTTACTATAAACATTTACAATAACACTTATGAATTATGCATAGAAAATAACAAATATATCCAAAATAAATCCCCTTTTACTTACTTAGTATATGGATACCTCCACAGAACTTTAAAACACAGATGTACTTGAGAGAAAAAGTAATTTATATTTATATTTATTAACAAATCTACGGTGTAAAACAAGTAAACTGTCAGTAAATATTGGTGCCTCTGAAGTATTAGCCCGATAGCTAAGATTTTGAAGTGACATTGAGAAGCCCAATGAACGTAAATTGACAAATTTGATGTGTACATTGCTTACAAATTTCTCCTCTTAACCCCTTGACTGCCGATAACTGAAGATCTTCGTCATTTCGGACTTTTCCCAGACTGCCGGAAAACACAAATCTTCGTCATGATATAAATTAGACTAACAAATTCTGGAATTTATGTAAATTAAAAACAAATCCATTTTGCATACGATGACGTTGTCGATTTTCATAATCGATATGTCAACAAACAATAAACGTCCATAAAGATGGTAGTTTTCACGATTTTTTCAAAATCTTCGTCATACAGTATGACATTATGTTCAATCAAATTATGCATAAAAAGTTTATGAAACCTCTTGAAACTTGTTACCTGAAGGTTTTTTGGGTCGCTGATTACGAATCTGAAGTAAGATTTTTGAAATTCAAAATGATCGATCCAATATGGGCGACCAAAATGCAAAAACATATTGAATCAAGACGAAACTGGGTACTCAGGGGTTTTTCAGATCGCTGATTACGAATCTAAGCTCAGATATAAAAATTTTAGTTTTCAGATTTTTAATTTCCAAAATCTGAGTTCAGAATCGTAATCAGCTACCTCAAAATTCCCCGAGTACTCAGTTTCATCTGGATCAAGTAACTCTTTGCACTTCGGTCGGCCATATTGGATCCGCCATTTTGAATTTCCAAAATCGGAGTTCAGATTCATAATCAGCGACCCAAAAAACCCCGAGTAACAAATTTCAAGCAAAAAGGTTTGCAACAATTGACTTTTCAAAAAAGTGTCCGCCATGTTTGGATAGGACATTTTAAATTTCCAAAATCTGACTCCATATTCGAAATCAGCGACCCAAAAAAATCACCCGTACCAAGTATTATTCATCACAATGTTTTGGCATTTTGAGCACTTTCTTAAAAAAATTTTAAATTAGTGTATTTCGACTTATTTTTGCCTCCGGATTACGAATATGTCAAAAAAATTGGCCCCAATCTTCAAAAAATTGTCAAAACACGTGTTTTATTAATTTTTTTACGTTTGTTTTCAAAAATACTTATGTAACAAAAAATATTTCAAACAAAAAATGTAGAGGACAAAATTCTCTACTAATTTTCAACATGGGTTATGATTAAATAGTGCAATTTATTTACAAACTACAATTTATATTTTTTAGCCCTCTGTGGATGAGGCCTCCCCTTAAAAATAAGTTACAAAGATGGTTTGTCGTTCCAAATTGACCGACTAAGCATATACACCAAAGCAAAAAACTGTGCTGTAATGTAAACAAAATTTTCTTTGTTACCAAAATCGGTTTCGTGGCTCAGGCAGAGATTGCTCAGGCGGTAGCGCACTTGACTATACGGAGTCGTAGGTCGTGAGTTCGATTCCCGTCCAGGAACAATATTTCGAAAACGATTTACAAGCAGAAACTCGCAGTTCGTAAGAAGAGTCACGTTGTTTGTTTACGTTTCGCAATTTGTTTATCTGTCGAAAATCGACTCTCACTCATGACCAGGGGGGTGACACTGCTGCTATATTCCCTATGGTATGTCGGTTCTCTTCGTGACCTCCCAGTTATCTCAAAACTTCATGTATCCAGATGGCGCTTGCAGTCATGTGCTCGTCGAGCTTTGGCGTGATAATCGTAACGCCTTTTAAACTAATATACGTGCACTAGATGCTTACAATCGCCGATACGGGGTCTAGGTATCGAACGCCGTAGTTTTTTAACTCTTCGACTAAAATACGTGCACCAGGTTTTTAGGTTGATCGATTACGGGGTCTAGGTGTCGCGTTCCGTAGATTTTCATCTTTATAACGAAAAACGTGCACCCGGTGTTTGGGGTTTCCGATCATGTAGTCTAGGTATCCACTTGGTGTTAACCAACGATGACCTTGAGGGCAACGTTCAAGGTCATTTCAAGATCAAATCAATTTTATCTAATAAACAACGGTAACCTTGTCCTTGACCTTGGGTCAAATTTGAAAAAATAATTTCAAGGTCAAATCAAAATATGTTCACATTTGAAGAAAAATAAGCAAAATTGATTTGACCTTGAAATGACCTTCGACTTTGACCTCAAGGTCATCGTTGGTTAACTGGAAGGCAATACCTAGACCACTTGATCGTCGACCTCAAACTCCTGGTGCATATTTTTTAGTTAAAAAGATGAGAAACTACGGAGCGCGATTCCTAGACACCGTAATCGCCGACCTTGAATACCTGGTGCACGTATTTCAGCTAGAATCATGAAACACTATGGAGCTCGATACCTAGACCCTTGATCGGCGACCCGGAACACCTGGTGCACGTATTTCAGCTAGAATCGTGAAAAACTATGAAGCGCGATACATAGACCCCGTAATCAGCGAACTTAAACATCTGGTCCACGTATTTTAGTTAAAAAGGGGAAAAACTACTGAGAGCGACACCTGTCCCCGTAATCGGTCACCCTAAAGAGCCGGACCAAGTATATGTATTTTGCCAATCCGATTCAAAGCTGCGGATCGTCATATCTCGAGACCCTAAGCAGGAAAACATCTGTGCGTTGGTTGCCAAGCATATGTATACTAGCGCCATCTAGTGATCGCAAATCCCAGGGGTCACAACGAGAACGTTATGAACGAAACAGTTTCACCCCCCTGCTCATGACCGATCACATTTTATACACAAATGTGAAGTATATATCGATATTTCCCGTCGATACAATAATAATAAAAAGCAAACAAAATGAAAAGTTTTGTGGATTTGCCCATGTAAGTTTTACTTTCTTTTAAATCTAATATTGGATTCATTTATTGTATATACAGATTTGTAGGCACAACCCACGTAGAAAACAGTTAAAAGTCAAAATTGTAGTTTTAAAACATGTTTAAAACAAAGTTAATTGTACACATCCCTCATTGCTAGGTTATACAGAGATTATTTATTCTTGTATTAACCGTAGAGAACGAAATAAAAATCCTACCCTATAAAATGTGCAGCAAAGAAAGAAGTATACGCTAGTGATTAATTTAGAATAACCATTCGTTATTAAGATTTCATAATAACGACATACTTTGCAGTTCATCTTATCCTTGGTGATCCGGAGTTGGTACGCTTGGACAGATTTTTCCCAGCGTTCGCCTCTCAAGTTCTCTTTGTAGCGTCGTAAGGGAAGTTTTAATTGGCCATTTTTTTTCACCTGGTTGCCAACTTTTCCTATTTTCTCTTTATGAGGTCGTGTCCCTCCACTGATCCCTCTTTCTCCTTCCGACCCCTTTCTTTCTCATCATCACCGACTGCTACTCGAATTGACAAAAACGCGGCTCGTCGTCTGCACCTTGAAGAATTTTGCAATTTCATGCCTTCGAGATAAGGCGAACATCAGAAATGAGAGACGAGCATAATTACAGGCGCGTGTACTTCGGCTGAGACAAGATGGCCTTCTTCAAACCGTGAACAAAATTCGTTCACTTTTTATCAATTACTAATTTTGTTTTTAAAATAATTTCGAGGTCTTAGCGAGAAAAGTAATTTGCTTGCTTTGTGTTATTTAATAAGTGCAGTATCGTTTTTATTGAAGCAGCTGGAATAAAATTTATTTTATACAATATTGGATAAGTGAACAAAAAAGTTCAACGTGCTATTACTGGTATAAGTATTTATTAACAACATTAATGATGAATAGATATACAAACCATCGAATTTCCATACAAAAGTGCACTACTGAAAAATAATATTATTAATCATGAATTTAAGAAGATCGAGAATATAACGTCAGAATCAAAGAATGATTAGTCTCCCTGATATAAGGTCGGAATCAAGTCCTTATCTGGTTTCTAGTAATTAGAATCACCCTTACAGAGCCCGAATTTTGAAATTTAAGGCTTTTAATTTTTTATTTACCGCTTTTAGTGAAAATTATTACCTTATCAGCGGAGCTTAAAACCGCCTTAAGAATGAATAAAGCCGCTGGTTGTATCATTACCTTAAAATTTTGCTTAAGATGAACTACGTGAAGGTGGTACGATCAGTTTTACATTTTTCTTTTGAAAAAAAGACTTTGGATAAGGCTTTAAGTATTAATTTTCTCAATTTTTCGAAATTATGTCTAATTTTATGCGTACTTTTTTAAATAATGTGAAGATGTGTATTTCAATATATCTATCTATAACCTTTCATTATAAATAATGAAAAATTACATTACAGCATAAAAATTACAATAATAGACTTTATTTATCTCGGACTTGTAACAGTTGAATTTATTATTTATATCAATTAGGCTGAAATCAGTGAGTTGAGCTGGCTGTCGGAGAGGACTGATTATATTTAGCAAAACGACTATTGCAGAACCTTAAAAAACATACAAATTCCATTAAAACTCGTTCCTCAGTGATTGAATCATATCCGCCATTTTGATTTTCAAAATCTATTTTTGCAGTCCATAAACAGTACACCAAGAAGCACTAAGAACAGGATTTATCGGAATTCGGATGATTTCTAAGACATGTGAAGTGAAGAATCAAAAATCAAAATGGCGGACTGCATACGTCTGATGAATCTTTAGATATAATGTCAAATAATGTATTTCTTCAACTGTTATGGAACAAGCAATTGTTCCTTGTCAATAAACAATGTGCGATGTTGTTCATTGCGGTTACTTTATTATACAACTGTTTGTTGCATTCATAACGTTTCCTCTATTTTCACCAATATTATCTTAACTCAACTGGACAATACAGCACCCAGTTTATTAATTTGCAATAATTACTTGTGCTATAAAATTTGATGAAATTCATCATTTCACGTGATTTGTCCGGCATATTGGATTTGATCTTCTTAGTTTGTAAATATGAATTCGTAGTCATAATCAGCGCCCAAAATAATCTCCGAATAATAGGTATATGTCAATAAATTAAATGAAATACATCAATTCATCTTTTAGCCATTATTTAGAAATATCTACGTCCCCATTTATTGCGATTAGCTAATTGTAAGCAGCTTCTTCGGATTTTGTGCAACTTAAGTATGCTGCAAAGACTAAGGACTGGAAGCAAAACGAACACGAGTCTCAACGTAAGATAGTGGACGCGTTCGCTTGTCTATACTGGAAGTAACGGCGAAAAGCCGCCTGCGACATGACGAAGACTGGGATCAAGCAGGAACTTGTAGCGTCGTTTCTCTAATGGCCAATCTTCGCCGGTGCTTTTCGTTAAAAAAAGAGTACTTTAGCCCTGGTCTTGGCAATTTCAGATTTTACAAAGTCCTCGCGTCCTGAAGTAGTAAACTTTTATCGGAATTAGAGCGGTATACGTATAAAGATGGCACTTGAGAAGTCGAGACATCTAAGAGAAAATCAATTAGCGAGGATAATTGAGCTTGTATTCGATATTCACAGAATTGTGGAATTTCTAGAATTGGGACTATCTTAGAAATAATATATGTAGTGCAAAAAACCTTATTCTTTTCTGAGTACAAAATATGTAATTGAATGGGAGGTTAATTTGTTCAAAGTGAAACTGGAATGATAGCACAAATCTATCCGCATATCCATGAATTTAGTCATAGTTAGCCATTCGAAGCTTTAGTATCTTAAAAAATTCGCGTTACTAAAATACCTGTTCAAATTCTAATTTGTAAGCATCAGCATACAATCAATTCTCCCGAAAAGTGATCACTATAGGGTGGTTGAAAAAACAAGGTTTTAGAATTTTATATGAAAGGACGTAATATTGGTTTTATTGCAAAAAAAGCGTTCGAAATAAAAAAATGTCTGTTTCCGTAATCATCTGTATCTTTTCTTTACAGATTTCAACAACTAATGAACCAAGATACAAAAATTAAAAAAATTTTCCGGCGGAATTACGATATATTGAAAAACGAGTTTTCGCTTAAAATATTGAAACAGACTAAAATTGTATTTTCTACCGACATAATTCTGCCAAAACGCTTCCTAAAAATCTGACGCATCTGTTTTTAAATTCTTTGACACACACGCACGCACGCACGCACACACGCACGCACGTACTGAGGACGATAAAAATATCGATTTTCAAAATAATATTTTCATATTATATCCATATACAGTGATGGGACAAAGTATCGGAACGGTGATATATCTCAGCGGGTGTACATTTTCGGGAAAATATATCAGACAAAAGTTTAAGTATTTCCCCCCGGCTATTTAATGGTATCATTTACATTGATCTTGAATATGACCTTGACGGTTATATCAAGGTCAAGATTATTTTTTTAAATGGGAACCTCCATTTTATGTCATGGATTCGGAAAGAGCGGGAAATTTTACGTTGGAATATGATGTAACCGATATTTTGATCGAGGTCATTTCAAGATGAAACTTAAACTTTGACAAAGACTTGTTCTGACGTAAGACATTTCGCTCTTAAAAGTAGTGATTCTCATTTGAAAAATTGAATTTGACCTCGAAATGAACTTCAAAGTAATAGTCAAGGCAAATTCAACATTACTAGTAGATAGCCAGGGAATAGTATTTCGCAAAAAAAAAAAAATGTCGTCAAGATCTTATTGTCACCCAGGAATTTATGAGATATTAACCTTGAAATGACCTTGATTGTGACTTAAAAGGTCCTGAACATGAAATTTCCCTTCTTTCCAAATTCGCGGTAAAAAATAGTGGTTCCCATTTGAAAAATTGAACTTGACCTTAAAATGACCTTCAAAATAACAGTCAAGGTCAAAATTAAGATCACTATTAGATGGATAGGGACAAATCCTTAAACTTTTCTCTGAAATATTTTCCTCGAAAACGCACCCGCTGAGATATATATTTTTTCCCATCATTGTATAAACGAGCAGTTCCAGATTTCATGCAAGTGAAACTAAGTTTTTTAACTCCAATGCATCCAAAAAGTCCCACTTCTGTTAATCTGCGTAAAACAGTATTTTGATTTATGTCAGCCAATTTTTCTTCGCGTAACTCGTGTGCGATAACTACAGCATTCTTCTTTACGTCTATGACAGTTTTTCTTTTCATCACTTTATCGACACGATTACTAGTTTTATGGGCTTTTCGGGGCAGGGTTTATGTTTTAAACAACCTGTAGTCTCGAATTTGTTTATTATATCGTTAACGATTTCAATTCAGTCGATTTCCCAATTTCCAAAAGATCAGCTATTTGACGTCAAACTTTTCGTTCGTTGTGAAACTTTATTACCAACTTACGTATGTCTAAAGACGTGCGCTTCCGAATTTTGACTCAGCATAACTGATTGCATAGTAAAAAATGCATACAGCTCACGTTTATGCGACTGATAAGGTAAACAAATGAGAACGAATTATATGTTCTTAGAAATTGGCCGAACATTATGAAGAAGTAATATACATTAATTCATTTAAAAATAAATGTTAATCATTGTAGATAATTTTTTTAATTATACATTTTAATTACATACTAAAAGTGCTTTATGATGATATATTCGCGTTTTTATTTTTTACCGTTTCCATTTTACCTAATCATAAAATTATCTTGGGCCGTCAAGTTTGAATGGAACTGTATTAAGAATATTATTTCAGAACTACCTTAAAAATCTGTGATTGTTGGATAAAAAGGCACGTTTTCAAAACTTTGAGTTTCATCATAATCGTTCTCTACCAAATCAACTTCATCAATTTCTTTATTCAAAGCTTATACTTCAAGTTCAGACTCGCCACTACTCCACGCTTCAGTATCAGCCATTTTATCAAAAATAAAGATTGCTTGTAATTTTTGTATAACTAAGTCAATATTGAGAATGATGAATCAATAATAAGAATATTGAGCAAGAAAAAATAACTGAGCGTTGGATCTGCGGGTAAAAACTAATGGTAATTAAATATTTCAAATAATGACCTTGAATTATGCATTTTATCAAACGTAATACTGTTTATCAAAACATAAAAAAGTGGTATACCAATTTTCAGGTGGAAATAGCGAATTAAAAAATTTGACCTTGAAAACACTATTTCATTGGAGCATATATATTTTCCTTTAAACTTTATTTCGAACATATAGGTACATATAGATATATCTAATATTAAAATATTTCAAATCCTTCTTAAGTTCCTTATTAAGAGTAAAAGGTTAAATTGCAAGGATTATATTGTTTCGTTATGCAACAAAATTGATCAGGAACGGAATAAGTACTTAAAATTAGAAGTATAGCACTTTAGTGTTGGTGTACATAGTATAACTTAATGTTTGTCTTGTGCATATGATTCCTTAAAGATAATGACAAAAGAGACGATTACACGTAATTCAGTAAACTGAGTCTATATAAGCTGTAGATACAAAATCACACCATATATCTTAGGCAATTTACAATATAAAGAGTTGTCTCGGGGTAAATCATTTTGCAGAACCCAGCAATTTTATTATTAAATTTCATGTAACTATTGCACGTTTCAGAAATCTATTTCGAATATATTCTCATATATTTTATTATTAAACTGCATGTTGTCACGGCTGAAAGTCGTATTTCGTCAGTGGCTCTACAGGTTACGCAGATCTCGTTACAGTAACCGACTGGTATGTATTTTTTGATAGGATCGCAAACAATGCAAACGGGTTTGGATCTATTTGTACATATATCACGTTGAGCACGTTGCAGTACGTGATTCAATTTATAAAAACAGTTTGACATACCAAGTCAACACAAATATTCATGCAAAAACTTATGTGGTTTCATCTAAAATATTTAACACATGCAGAGTTGGCTCGTATAAAATAATTCGTGTTAACAAATTATCATGCCTTCTGTTTTGAGTGTGAATACGCCACAATGTGAAAATTGACATAATGACAATGTAAAATTTTTTAAAACTATTTATATTTGTTGCAGATAGTTTTACTTTTACAATTTAAACAAATATTTTATTCCAACTATCCCAATAATGTTTATTTGAATTCGACAATTTCTTGATACTAATATAAACTCTTATCTTCCATAATTTTGTCTACTATTCATTATTGAGGATCACAGCACTTTGCCGACTGATCTTGTATACGTTTGGAAACTAAATTTCGTCGTTGATTTGTGTGCTACACTGATATATTACCCCAGTGTGAACTTGCGAATGTAACGGTAGATTTATAACTTCGAGCAAGTTTGCTTCGTCTTATCGACTTACTCCAGGAGGGATAAATTGAATTTTGAATATTGTGAATTCAGTAATTCAAACGTAATACTTAAAACTGCAAAATAAAGTTTTATTTGAATGGACTCGTAGATAAAATACTCTATGTGTCGTCAGAAAAGATGAATAAAAATACAATACCAACATGTGCAGAGAGTACCATTTAATAGGTTCAGAAATCAGTCAACATGAGCTTTTTATGTACATTTTTCAAAGAGAATATATAAAGCGTCATTTGTGACAACAAAAGTTTTCAGCAACAATTGAAAGTAACTTCCGTTAAGTGTATAATAAAATAGTTTAATAATTACGTCTATTATTTATATTATATATTAAAAAGTAGATGGCATTTTAAGTTCATGTTTTAATTCTCAAAAACGAATTAAGATTTTAGCATAAAGATTAGAGGAAATTTTCGTTTGAACTTCATTCTATTATAAGATTCTTTTCACTCAAGCTTTCCGTAAAATGTTTGAACATGCCATTAAATGTTTATTTCAAAATAGGTAGCTTGTAAATATTTACTCGAATTCCCGCGTGGAAATATTTAGAATGGCAGAAATTGTGGAATAAATCCATGAGATATTGTATGGGAGGAACTATAAGCCAAACAACTAATAATATACTCTGGATGTATTTTCCATAGTTTCCCCTAGTCACAATCTATGGCCAATGCAATTTTTTTGATCAAAATATTTTTAGAATATATTTGGCAGAAAATATTTAAGAAAGCATGGGAAAAGTCTGTCGCGCAGTGACACACCATACTTTGGCCCATAGTATCTCAAAACTGTTTAAAATAGGGATGAAGTGAATGTGGATTATGGAGGGTCGCACATCAAATGAAAAATTAGGGAACTGTTTACAATCCTTAACGTATGTTTACGCTTCACGGTTTTAATTCTTTTCATTGTTCGCGTTTCTTGGGAGAACAGAACTTCGCAATTAAATTAGAAGGTAATAATCACTTTTTCGCGAAAATTCGCTTTGTGCGGATAAAGCATCTGCATTTTCTGAGTTTGGTGGTAACCATGGGTGCGCCTAAAAAACTCGACAAATCACAAAACAGCCAATTCCAAAACCAGACATTCACAAACCAGATATTTCAAAAAAACAGATATTCAAAACCCAGACATTTCAAAATGTACATATTATGAAAATGTAATTAATGATTGAATTCTAAGTGGGCCTAATATTAATCCAATGGTCAAACTGATTTGGCCTTCAAGTGAACTACAAATTAATCAAATTCTACAAGGGTCAAATATTTCTGACCTTTAAATGACCTTGTAGTGAGACTTGAAGGATGGTGACCCGAGACCATTTTTTTTATGTAGTGTGGTTTTTGAATGGCCGTATTTTGAAGTGTCTGGTTTTTGAATGTTGGGTTTTGGAAGTCATTGTTTTGTGATTTGTCAGGTTTTTGAGGTGCACCCATAACCATGATGCAATTGATAGAAGGTGACATGATGCGCATCAGAAGAAAAAGGGAGCTCTAATAAGCCGATGGCAATTAACCAAAATTATAAACAGTGACTCCATAGTCCTATCGGCGTACCTGTCTTGTAAAAATGGTAATTTCGTATTGGTTCACCGCGTCCCCACTATTTTTGGTCTATTGCGCACCTAGGGGAACTCTTCACCTCGTATCATTATTCCATGGTGATGACATTCCTCTTTCATGCCCGTTTATAATTATTGTCGTTTTCTGCCGCGTGTGACTATAGAAGGGGATTAAATTATATGATATTTTATATATAAGAAACCTATGTATCAGTGCTGAGCATCAAAATGCCTACAAAGTTTTTGCTCAAAATGTTAAGGACATTAATAAAAATAACAAGATTGATGATGGCAATGATAACAACGATAGCGACGATGATGATGAAGACTTTGATGACTATTCTACTCAAATTAAAACTGGCCTATATTTACACCGAACTTCTAACAGGAACTTTTTCAAGTGAATTTTCTATTCGGTGGCCGGGATTCCTCTTCGGAGGAATACGTGAAATTCAATGAACAATGACACTAAATTTAAGATACATACACTGAGAGCACGTTGGGGAAACAGTTATCCCAACAGCGTCAGCAGCGCTACTAGTCAAAGGAAAACTCCGTGACTTCGCTTGAGCCAGCTGATATTCGAATTTGGGTGAGCTGCTCACCCAAAACAAATCGGCTGCATGACCACATGCGCGGACCACTGCGCCCCCATTACAAAAGTTTGAAGCTCTCCCGCTCGTTGGTACTAAAGACAATCTATTGTAAAGATGAACATGGACAAAAGTCAGTTTATTGGGTTTTTTTCCAAGACTTTATTTCCATTGGCTTTTTTTTCCATGGCTCTTTTTTCCTGGCCTTTTTTTCCGGGTCTTTTTTTTCCCCGGCTGTTTATTCCTAGAACCCTTTGTTATAAAAAAGTTAATTTATGGAGGCTGTTCGATGATAAGTGGCTTAAACATTTTGCATACAGATACGTGTATATCAGTTCCTTTTGTTTTATATTTTATATAAATAAAAAAAGATGAAAATATATCTCTATGGATAAGAAATATATGCAGGAACACAATTTCAACTAGCGAAAACAGCCATTATAACAAAATTCATGAACAATCACTTATCGACTGTACCTTTCTTGAACCTATTTCTCACAAGTATATGTGTATCAGTTCTTTATTTGTTTTATATTACCTATATTAATAAAGAGTTGAAAACAGATTTAGATAGATCAGAAATATATGAAAGAATATAAACTTACTCAAAAATATAACCTTCGTTATAGAAAAGTTAATCTACGGAGGCTGTTCGATGATGGCTTAAGCATTTTACATAAGGGTACATGTGTATCAGTTTCTTTTGTTTTATTTATAATATATATATTTTCCGTTGTTTACTTATTAAAAATATAATATAAAACAAACAAATTGATACACATACATTTATGAAAAATATGTTCAAAGCCATTACACTCTACAAATGATTATACAGAAAGTTTGTTATAATGGCAGTTTTGGTTGGTTGAACGTATACTTCTGAATATATTTCTTGTCTATATTAAATGTACATATTGTAAAATAAAAGTAATATAATTATTAAATATATTAAGCAAATATACACATAAGTTTGCACATTTATGTGTATTTTGTTAGAGTAGGAATAATCTACAAAAGAGAAACAGGTAATTCATTTATTTTTTTACTTTATAATGTTATAGACCATTCAAGCTTATTATTTACTAATAGTAGTTTTCGATACAAGGGTGTAAAAGTATTTTCTGCGAATGTGAGGGTTGTGGACCGAGCCGAAGGCGAGGGTCGCATGCACATTCGTCCAGAAAATAGTTTATGCCCATGTGTCGAACAATATTTTGTTACAGTGTGAGAAAAGTGCGTTTGAAAATGTAGACCAATGCGTAAAATCGCACTTTACGCACACTGTAACAAAAAGAATATTAAGGGTAAAATTTTATGTGGACGATCGTGTTTCCATATTTAAGTTTTACGATAGATGTATATATTGTAGATACGATCTTGACAATCCTGAAAAAAAAAGCTGTTACTAATATTCATTTATATCAAGGTAATTCATTTTAAGTGAATGCTAGTAAATGTATTTTGCAATAGTTTACGTCATTCAATATAAGAATGAACATGTGTAAACACTGGCTCATAAGCGCTATACCTAACCATCCTTCGGGTCAACAGTTTTCCCGCGCTTTGGGTTCGCCTTTCGCCCGACATTTTGGGTGAGCTGCTCACCCAAACTTGAGCGGGCTGGAGAGCCAACGAGGACGGTGCGCAGCATTACCGGGCAGAGGGCAGTAGTTCTCCCAACGTGCTCTCAGTGTACATGAAATATTTTGTGTAAATTAAATTTAAAATTTGACATTAAAAGTCGTTTAATGTCGAAATTGAAATTTGCTTCCAGCACATGTTCATTAAATTTAATGTGTTTCCTTTTAAAAGTGTAACCTCCATTTAAACCACTTTTTAAATTTGTTTAAAATGTTTGTTAAAGACAAAACTTTTGTTTTTTGTAAGTTATCACAATTTAGTTTATGCTTCTACGTCGTAAAATTCACTTTCATAATATATATAAAAGTCGAAACTTTGGAAGTGTCGAACGAAAAAGGACGAGGAGAAGATTTTTCATCATCGATGAAAAGAGGTGGGAATGGTAATTCCGGGTTTTCCTGGGTATGGAAACTTTGAAGTTGTCTCTTTTCGCCAGTCTGTAAGCGACAACATGAGAAAAGACGATACAAACAATAGACATCCGGGCACCTGGAGCTGCTGTCGAAGTGCGGAGTAGAGGGTGGTGAAAAAGCTACTGGAAAACTCGAGAGGATACATATTCTCGAAATGAAACCGAAGATCTCGGAGTATCTAGCTGTCCCTTCCAACTTCTAGCGTACGTTCGACGCCCGTGTGGAGAATCGAAAACGTCAGGCGGAGTAACATCCGACAATTTCCGGTTAGCGTCGTTGAACCAATGACACGACGCGTTCGGCGACAAGAGAGGAAGTTGTGATGCTGACACGGGAAACGTTGGTATCATCAAGCAAACAATGTAGATTAAAAACAAAATTGTATTTTGCCATTTTGAAAAAATAGTTGCGATTTATGATCGCTGCATTACTTGAATTCTAAACACGAATAGTGTAATTCTCATAACTATACTATTAAAAATGTCATTAAAATAGTTCTTTGTATTTAAAAAATGAATTTTGCATTTAAAATATCCATGAACGTTACTGTCAAGGTCCAGTTCACCTCAAATTAGCTTTATCTCATTTTCTGAAAACTGTTTACCATTCGAGGTATTTTGAATCGTCATTTAACCCTTTGAAGCATATATTTTTCTTTACACGGAAAACATCTGAAATTTGCTACTCGGGGGTTTTTGAGGTCGATGACTATGAACCTGATCCTAGATTTTGAAAATTCAAAATATTCGGTCCTAACATTCCTGATGATATAAATTCCCCTAAATATATATGGTTTTGTTTATTTCCTCCACATCTTCTTGACCTTATTGTCGAAAAAACAAACTTATATGCAAATCGAATGAAAAGTAAGCAAAGCCCAGTTACCAAAAATTAATTGATTATATTTATAGGAATTTACATTTTGATGGGTATCGAAAAATTATCATACTATCATACGGGATTTTTAATCTACAGATTTTCTATTACATTATTCTTATATCTCTTCTCATGACAATCAGTCAATTTGGATTTCTTGTGAATCATATGCTCATCAATGATAATCAATAAGAACCAAAAAGAGGCGATGGTTGAATTCATGAATGGCAAAGTACAAAAAAATAAGTAAAAAAAAATGTACAAAAATTAAAATTTAAAAAAGAAACAATTAAATAAAAATTAAAAAAAAAATAAATAAAAATGGAACCATAAACTCGCCACTTCCTCGTCGTTAGTTCAGGGTTGCGCCGAGAGCGAGTAAACAAATTTATGTTAATTTCCGGCAATAATACATATTCGGTCCGTCATATTGAATTCTGATTATCTAACGTCAAATTCGTAATCAGTGATCCCAAAAACCCCCTAAACGGAATTCCATGCAATTACAGTAATTTTTTTTTAAATTTGGCTGCCATAATGAATCGCCATTTTGAATTTTGTAATTGTAACTTCAGATTCATGATCTCCGACCTCAAAAACGTCTATGCTACGCATTTTGATCTGTTGTATTGAAAACTGACGTAGAGAATTAATTATTTAGAAAAAATACCATGTTTTTCGACATTTTTTAATTTATAACAAAGTTATATTAATTCATATAGCTTTTGTAAATATATATTTAGCTTCCCTCGTATTTTAGACACCTAGAAAATCAAAACACCGGGTATATAGACTATAACACGTTTTTAATAATTGAAGTTAGAAGATGTCAGGTGGGACCGTAGTGGTCGCGCTATGCCTCTGAGGGTTAAAATGGGATATTCTAACAATTTGAGAGGAAAAGTCACAGAACAGTTCAAAATACTTTTTTTATTGCTGTACCGGATGCAATATTTTTAATAAATTTAATTAATTTATAAAACCGTTTAATACCTTTATGTGTTCAGAATTACTGACCTCGTGGTTTAAATCGACATTTACTACAAAATGGATGATGTTACAATTCAAATGTTAAGTTGTACTAATAAACGATTGTTGTTATTGTTTTATTTGACTTTAATAAGACAATATTGTTCTTGTAGGTCACGAATTGCTTTACATGTAAAGTCAGCAAACTTCTCAAGTTTTGCTAAGTCTGGTTTTGTACCTGTCGGAACGGTCACAAGTTGTCTTGAATAGTTACGGAAATCTATCTCCGTGGTTGACGTCTAACGTTGGTATACTTCAGGGTTCTGCACTTGGACCATTGCTCGTTTCATTATTTATAAATGATCTCCCAGCGGTATTTCAGCTTTATAGTCACATTGTATATGCAGACAATACATAAATATTTATTAACCCCTTCAATGCGGATGAATAAGATTTTAGTCATTCCTGATATTTCTCAGACTGCGGTAAAAACGGCAATCTTAGTCATGACAAAAACTAGTGTAATAAATTGAATAATCTAGACAATTTACAAAATTAGCCATTTCTAGATAGCGGGAAGTGTACTAAACAATATGTCATTGGCCTTTTTCAAAATCATGATGTGACGAAAAGGAAACAAGCACTTTAATATGGTTCTTTTTTCAATTCCGTAAAAATTCTATTCATAAAATATGATATTCATCATAGGTCTTAATTTTATTGTAACTGTTAAAACTGTAGAGTAAGTATAATACTTGATAAATATATAATAGATTTTCTAAGATTAAGAAATAAAAAAACTATTTATAAATATTGATGCATTCGACTTAATAGAAAGCCTTTGCAGCAATTTTATATAATTATATATAATTTCGCGTTCTTTTACCAAGGACTTGACAAACTGCTATTATTTAAATTATAAAATGTCAGCTATCTATTCTCAAGGGGGAATAATAGTACATTACGAAACGAGGGAAGTAAAAAAGAATGCCTCAGACTGCATGTTTCTCACCCTTCGGCTTCGCCTGATGTAAAAATGCACGCAGTCTGAGACATTCTTTATTTTACACCACCCTCGTTGAGTAATGTACTATTCTCGGCCCTCCGGCCGTAAAACTCGATTTCTCGGCCTAGGCCGAAACCTTCGGCACGAATTATCGAGTCCTACGGCAATCGGATCCAAAAATACATTATTGGTCAGTGTTATTGTTACCCTCACTTCGATCGGGCGACAAACTTCACAATCGTCGAAGATCGATAATTGCGCCCTTGGCACATAATGTACTATTATATAGCTGAGTAAGTATCCAGGCATCTTAATTTTTTATCTCTATTTAAATATTAAGCCCATGTCATTTTTCCGAGCAACAAAATCGTGAAAACACTTTAAAATTTAAAGAAATAAGAAAAATGCATCAGATTTCATGAAAAATCAATATTTTTCCTATATTTAAAGCTCTTGTCATTGGGATGGAAAGCATTATTGACATTTATTATTTCTATTTGTACAAGGTTCGAAGTGCATGTCGAAGCTCGTCCAAGGTGGCGGTAATAACGACAGACGTTAACAGATTGCGGGCTGTAGTTGAACTCTAACTAGAGTAATGCAGGTCGCACACGACGGGACGATAAATTACTGCCTAGCGCGTGGTGACGTTGGCGATAGTCACTGAAGCTTTCTGATTCAAGCTTAGTTCATAAACATGAAAGCAGAGAAGACGGAACAAACTGCGTTATGCAGTAAAACCCACAAGATGCTAGATTAGGAAACCGCATCGTGTTCCCTTATATTTACGACAATTTTCATCTTCCTGCAATTACAATTTACGGGAGCCGTCAGACCGAGGCGATCAAGAATGTACGATAAGAACCTATCAAATGTTCGGTTTCATTCATGAATGGTCTGGGTCGTATCCTGTACTCAACTTGAGATTGCCTAAGTGAGAGAATGTCATCGTCTTTATGTCAAAGTTCTGATGAAATGAAAATCGTAGCTCGAGGCACCTGTGCCTGATTAATTATGGATAACTCAATGAGTTATCAATGTCAAACAGCTATTTAACGATCATAGAACGTCGATAGACCGGATATTCGAGAATTTCCTTAATTGAACATCCGTTAAACGTAACGCATCTCATAGCAAGTTAATGTTGGGTTTAATTAAAGATCAAAAACTTAGATGTTAAAGAAGATTTCCTATGTCAATGAAAGTAGCAAATTTAATATATAGGGGAAGGCGGGGCGAAGCGGCGAGGATTTTTTCCGTGCATAATATCTCTCCTTGAATTTCGTATTTAGGATGATGCAAAGCATCATTTAATAGGTAATTTTATAGTCAATATTTACATGCTTGTTACTTACGGTATTTGTTTTACAGCTGGCCAGCTATGACCAATTTAAAAAAAAAAACTTAAAAAACAAGGGGCGAAGCGGCGATACCGGGATGAAGTGGCTTATTTTTAGAGATCGCTGAGACGACTATCATAAAATTAAGTGCAAGTCATAATCTTTTAAGTTATTATTGTTTGTTTTAATAAAAATAAAATTTCCACGTTGGTGGAATGAACCTCTTCGGATTTATCAAAGTTTCCAACAACAGTAAAAAAACAAAATGCATCTTCGGAAGCTTTGAATACTCGTATTTTATCAGTATCACATATTTTAACTTTGTTTTTAGTTGCTCAATGCATTCATCAAAAGGAATTTCTAAATTAAAAAATAATCACCAAATAGAGACATCCGGGAAAAAATTTCGCCGCTTCACTCCAAAATATCATTTGGACTTCCAGGTACGATACTTCATTCAAACACACAAAAAAGAAACAATTGTCAATCATGTTTTATAAATAAGTAAAAAAAAATATACTTTTAGAATAAATATATAAATCGTGTTGATTAAACTGCCAAAATGAAAATATTGACCACTCTGAGAACAAAGTACAAGACAATTACTTGAAAATTTTGTTTAAAAATTACATTTCTCGCTCCCAAAGGTAGGTAAGAAAATAAAAAATGAAAATCATACCTGAAAATATCAAAAATGGTATAAACAAAGAAATAACATATGATATTTTACAATCAGTATGATCATAATGGGAATATTTGAAATTCGTCACTTCGCCTCGTTCGCCGCTTCGCACCGTCTTCCCCTGCTATTTGAAGCTAAACTAGATGCCTTCGACCCGGGTGCCTACAATTTTGGCTAAATTCGTATTGCAGTTCCCTGACGATAGGCTGATGCTTCCGGGACTATTCCCATTTTAGCACTGCCAAGAAAGAAGGCGACAGAGGGTAGTTCTAGCATCGTTAGGTTCGAGTAGTTTCTATACATATATTGTAACAATATCTTGTTCCTAAAATTAAAGGGTGAATATGCCAATGAATGGACGGTTAAGCATTTTTCACACTTTGATCGATTGTAACTTTTGAATTCTTTTATGAAAATTTAATTATGATACCACCATTAGAATCGTTAGACTCTGCTCTTTATGACCGCGTAGTTCAACCTTTGATTTTATTTAATTAATAACCTCGTCTTCATACGTTTGTAAAAAAATCCGCTAAACCCCAATGAATAGACGGGTTAAATCAAATGGGACGTTTTCAGTACCAGTTTTGGATGGCTTTAAAACTTTGCTTTGATTTTACAAAATAATAAACACTGGAAGATCAATAGTACTGTAAATATTGTTTTCATCACACTGGGAAGAAAGCAGCAACTTTCCTCCCGCTTGCGGGGGCAAAGCATCGGCTTCACCTCTGGTAAAAATTACACGCAATCTGAGACATTCTTTATTTTACCTCCCTCGTTGAGTAATATACTATTTGAATGTTCAAAGAACATAAAAATATGTATTTTGTTACATGTTGTGCATCATACATTCATAAGAAATTGAAATATGTAGAAAATCGTCCATTCATTGGCATATTCACCCTATATTAAAATTGAAAATGAGCATTTTCAAAACTTCGACCCCGACCGCAGATCAGCCGAAGCACTGATAAATGAGCACGTCTTGTTCACACTGATGCTGAAAAAAACAAAAATTAATCAAATTTTTATACTTAAATAAAATTTATTCAAATTTTTAAAGTTAGCCCCCCCCCCCTGATACCCGCCTCACTCCCCTGCTTCCTCTGTGTCTCTGTTTTTCATGTAATGTATATAATATACATACATATGCATTATATATGTGTATGTACAATTTATGTTAATTTCATGTTAATTTGCTTTTTACGGCATTATCATTGATTTTACGAAGAAATGAATATAACCTTTTTTGTAGAGAATTCGATGTTCTATATTTTTTGTTTGAAACATTTTTTATTACGATTTGTATTTTTTGTTAAAAAATGGAAAAACGGAAAAAAAATGGTTGAGCGTGTTTTTTGTTAAACCTCCCCATAATCTAGTATGCATTGTCTCCAAAAACTAATCAGATCTAAGTTTGGCCAAGAGAAACCCAAATCCGTTTGTACTTTTTAAATTCGCCCTGCCAGTCGCGAGATATCGCGTATGCAAAATTTTGCTCACGGACGGACGGACGTACAACCTAACGGACACCAACTTTTTTATTGTTGCTTTGGGTTCCTTAGGGTCTGAAACGTCGACATTTGATGAAAAACTATAGGGTAATTTTTTTGCCCGAAGTGACCAAATTCAATACTTCGTCCAGACTTAGTCTGGGTCGAAGTAATATATTACGTTTTGGTATCCATATTCAGGAATTGTACCAACTGAATACTGACAAAAGTTATAGTTTCGTCCAACTCCTGGATACGGAAATAATAATTCCAGGTTTTATAAAAGTTGCATACAATTTTAATGAAGTTTGTATTTTAAAATGAGGCCGGGGATCAAAGTTCCGAAAATCAAAACCCCCCGAAATACTAAAATATCGATATTGCGTGAGTCCAAGGTATTTTAATTTGATTCCTTTTTGCCAAATTTTCAAAGACAAATGAAGAAAACCATGCTGGAGCCATGTTGTATCTAAATTTTGGCCTTTCGGTATGTTGATTTTCGGAACTTTGTTACCCGGCCTAAAATGATAACTAAAAATAGTAGCAGAAATAAATTATACAGATGGGTCATTCCATATATGAAAAGGCCAAGGGCTGAGTCCGCTTTGTCAATTTTAGCATTTTCTTTGTGGAATCGAAAGCCGAGTGGAACATATTAATTTTTCAAAATGGTGGACACTACAGGCGACATATGTAGAACTACATTACGAATTCCGTTCTTTCAACGTTAAATACGTTTATTGTTTGTAATCAAAATTGCCCAAAATATACGGTTTTTATGTTTCTGAGGTCGCCAAACACGAGTCTGTTGTAAAATTTAACAAATTCTAAACGAAGAATCCAAAACGAGGGTCCAATTTTTTATAATTGTCTGTAATCAGCTAAATATTGACATCCGGTCATATGAGTTCGATGATTACAATCCGATGTTGGTTTCTCAAAATAAAAATAGCGGATGTAATGTGAAGAACTAAAATGCAAAAAGTTATGTTCGGGAAAATATGTGTCCAGGATTTTTCCCGATTTATTGGATCGGCTATTTTGAATTTCGAAGAACTAATTTCGGATTCGTAATCAGTGTCCCCAAAAACCCGTGAATAGTCATTGTCACGAGTTTATTACAACTTTTCGAATTTTAGTCCACTATTTTGGACCCGCTATTTTGAATATTGAGGAACTAACATTAGATTCGTTATCAGCAACCCCAAAAACGTTCCGAGGAACAATTTTCATGAGCTTGTCTGAAATCTTGCAATTTTCTCAATTTTAAAACAAAAACAAAAAGGGGGGTAAAAATATAAAATACTTCCCGTTATTCCCTTTCGTCGTTAGTCCTGGGTTACACTAAGCGGAAGTGCATAAATTGCATACAAACAAATTGACCAGTACCTGAAAATTTCATCAATAAATTAATAATTGGTAATAGTGTGAAAATGTCAGTAGATTATGGATGATAGAAATCTGATCAGCAATCCCAAAAACCCCGAATATCAAGATATAATTTTAAAAATTGGAATCGCATTTTGGATTCAACATTTTGAATTTGTTCATTTTTACTACAGAATCCTGTTCAGAAATATAAGAACAGTATGTTTTGGTCAATTTTAATTAAAAACAGCAAACGTATTAAACATTGGAAGACAGGAAGTTACATATATCGTTGTAGGGTCCGCCATTTTGAAAATTTAAATAAGTACCATTTGACTTTTGGTTTTAGATACGATAAAATGACGCTGATATAAACTATACATATTTACATAATCATTTTATAAAATCTATAGTCACAAAAGTAACTCGAGTGTTATTTTCTTCTTAATTAAAATTATTAAATATGAGTTACTCAGTAAGACGATGCGTTTACTACAACAAAAGTGGAATTATTAATTTAAACTGACCTTTAACGCCCAAATGTAGTATGACAGTACTTTTTGATATTAGAACACAACGAAAAAAAATGTTTTTTTCACAATTTCTTGTGGCTCAAAACTTGCTGTTTTGAGTGGTGAATATGAGTACACTGCACATTTAAAAATAAACAAATTATACAGTAATAAAAAACATAAGCTTTTGTAGTTTTCTTTTCACTAGGCTTAATTTTTTTAGAGTATCTCAAACGGCTCAAATAACGTGTTAAAAATGTCTATGCTGCAATGTGGCAAACCAAAAAATTGCATCGGAAATTAGAATTTAAGAACATAAAGGATAAGAGCGAAAAGTCGTTAGATTTTATAGTGGAACACACTGGAATTTTTTTAGTAATATTTTGAAAATTTGTTTATTTTAGTTTAAAAATGATTATAGAAAATAAAAAAAATGTATGTGTTCTATCATAAATTTTAAGCATTTTTATTATATGCAATGTTTTTCAAAAGTTTTATTATTTTCTAGGAAAAAAGTCTCAAGTGTTATGTATAACCCTTTCCTTTCCATATTTTTTGTTCCATAAAAGCTATCAATTTTTTTTAAAAAATGTTAACTAGAAAAAATGCTTATGATTTATCACAGAATTAATGAGAATTTGTTTAGAAATTTGTGTAAATTGTTGTCAATTTTCAAAAACTGTAAATAAAAAGTTTTCCATAATATCAGTAAAAATTTTCTGAAATATTCCTGTGTATTCCGCCATCAAATCTAACAAATTTTCACTCCTCTCATTATTTTTAAAACACTTAGTTTTTTACTCAGATTGTGCTCAATTTTGTTCTTAAATTGTAATTTCAGACGCCATTTTGAGGATTGCCATGTTGAATTTTTTGAAAATAAATACTACCATTGAAGCTTATAGAAATTTTTGTCATGTTACTTATAGAAATTTGGCATACTGCGGCTAATGATGAAAAAATTAATCCAAGTTAAAAAAATCCGGATTTTTATTAGTTAACGACGCTTAATTTGTTTATTTTTAAATTTTCAATATTGTCAGAAACACCATTTGAAAGGGCAGATGTTGAGGGATAAGAAATATGTCTAATACAATATTCTTGTCGTTACGATTTAATACCAAAAAGCTCTGACAAACTTCGTGGCAAAATTTGTTATAATCCACAGTCAAATGGTTAAATAACTTGACCACTAACAGTTTCTATATCCCTTTGGCAATACTATAGAGAATGAAGCACCTACTATCCATAACGAATACACGTTTCCTCCAAGTTCTTCAATATGGACTCATCAGTAACAACATAGAGGATCAGTCTTAGACGTGTACATAATTTTAATTTAAAATTTGAAGTTTTAAATATTAATAATTTTCTGTAAAAGGAATATAACAATGAAAACATTTTTTCAGAATGCTCCGATGGAATTAACTTACGAAATTTGTAATCCTTAGAACATATGAATCGGATTCTGTTCATCAACAGACACAAGTAACATTCCGATTAATCATAGCATCATTCAACAATATGAAAATAAAGGATCCCAAAACGCATCCAGTTTAACAAAAAAAAATAATTGCCTCAGAAAGACTTTTGATAGATCATACACCAGTCCGTGTCATTTATGAGACGAAACGAGATATATGAGAGACGAATCATGCCCGCAGCACTGGGAATTTTGGACGAGCCAAGAAAGACGACGGAGAGACGAAAGATTTTGTGCAACATTTCACCAATAAAAAAGACAGATATTTAGTAAAATTTGAAGTTTTCTGAGAAATAATTTAGTGATCACGAATTTGAAAATTGCAGCAACTCCTGGCACGTCAATCCATCCACTTTTCTAGAAATTCTGAAAAAAAAAATGAATATTCTAGAGAAATAAATTAAAAATAAATTCACGAAAACGAAATTAGAGCACATAGTGGTTTTATTTCATTAATTAAAAAAAAAGCGTTCACAATCAACTCTTTACAGAGATTCGATTTCGATATAATCTGTCAAAAAAAAAATCCGCTCATTAAAAAACAGAAAACAAGAGCAACCGCAATTCCAACATCAAACTGATACCATATTTTTTACGGTTTTGGTCCACTATCTGTAAAAAGAATGTTGAATTGAAAACCTCTTTTGAAATAAATAAAATACACCTCTATGTGCTCTATAATCTAGTTTGTATGTATTTATTTTTAATTTATTAAAAATTAAACGCGATTACAATCAGCTGTAAAGTTATCCATTCCAAGTAGGCTAATAAGCCTACATAGTGCAGCAAGAAAAATAAATAAAATATAAGCTAAAGGCCGCAGGAAAGCCAAATTTATTTAATGTTTGAGTTCCTTATTATTGTCTCTATTTGACGCGGATTTTTTCGCTCATTTACTTGGAATATTTGAATTTTTAATTGATCTACGATAAAGCATTGGGTTCTCATCCACTTCCGTCCCTCTTTGAAAAATGTTTGTTTTGTGATAAATCAACAAAACAAATTGTGTTAAGGTTTAAAATTAAATTCTCTTTTATATATTCAAGGAGTCACATGATTTCAGAAATATTATACGATAATAAATAATTTTTTATAGAAACTGACTTGGTTATTGCTATACACAGGCATTAATTTCAATGTAAAAAATACTACAGTGCAGGCCGTAGAAAGCATATGTCCCATAGGTGGGAATTTTTCACATACACATTTTTTGACCCGCATTAATATCGTAATGATGATATATATATATGCAGGGTGACCAATTTTAATTTCTCCACTAAATTATTTTGAAAGGAACGCATTTTCTGAAAAAAAGTTTGACACATAAGTTTTCCTTTTTTTCCTGGCTATTGGCGGTAATATTCAATTATTCAATTCGATCTTGATTGTGAATGTGAAAATCATTCAAAGGTCAAGTTAATTTTTTTAAATGGGAACCACTATTTTTAATCGCAGATTTGTCCAAATATGACCTTGACATTGATCTACAGTTCAACAAAATCAACATGAAGGTCATTGTCAAAGTCATATTCTGACGTGAAATTTTCCGCACTTTCCAAATCTGCAATAAAGAATTGTGGTTCCCATTTTAAAAAATTAACCTGACCAAGATTTTAATATACAGGGTCATCGAAAAGTATCGGACCCCCCTAATATCTTCAGTTAGAATGCACTTAGGAGAAAATGTCCCCCTACATTTTATTGCATATTCTTATAGCTTATCTCGAGATCTTTCCAAAACACTATAATAAAATATTTTTTTATTAAGTAGTTTTTGAGTTATAAAGGTTTGAAGTTAACAATTTTTTGACACAAAATGTAGAATATCTTGTAAAATATTATTTAGTTTTCAGTAATCATAACCTTAATACTTTTGTGCGCGGAATAATGAGACCAATTAATTGGTTTAAAGAAAATACATTAATCGAATCCCCCTAATATTTTCAGTAAGAATGCATTTTGGAAAAATGTCCAATAGCAAAGTATTGTACGGCTTCAAGTACTTATTAAAAAAATATTTTATTATAGTGTTTCGGAAAGCTCTCGAGATAAGCTATAAGAATATGCAATAAAATGTAGGGGGTTCTATTTAAAAAAATAAGATTGACCGTGAAATGACCTTGAAGGACATGGTCAAGGTCAAAGTCAAGGTCATCATCTTACTCCCCGCTTGAAACCATACAACTTTGCTATTGGAAATTTTCTCCTAAGTGCATTCTAACTGAAGATATTAGGGGGGTCCGATACTTTTCGATGACCCTGTATAACCTAAAAATGCAAACCCAAGCATCGTGACAAAGTGAATTGTTTTAAGACAGTTTTGCCGAACCATCTAGAGATAATCCTCGGTTAGCAGACTGCGGTTGCTTTCTCGCGATGGCATCTCAAAGCAGTCACATCGCAAACACGCAAGTCTCTACAAATCCACAAAGTCAAGTTTCTACGTATGCCTCTGCAATTTCACGTGTTAGAAAAGAACAAGCCATTATTATTGAATCCATTGAAGGATGCTCTAACGATGACTACATTGATGGTCTCGAAAATCTAACGGACCTTAAGGAGATTCGGTATATTTCCAAAATCTCCGGCAATCGTGTTTGTGTTTTTTTCAGTCAAGACAATACGGCAGTTTCTCTTATTAATAAAAAAATAAAAGTCAAAGACTCTGTGCTCAATATTAGGCCACTTATCGAAAAAAATAAAAGAGTTGTCATCTCTAACGCCAATCCAACTATTCCCGACGAAACCATTCTCAACGTCTTTAAAACAAGAGGAATTAATCCTGTGTCTGGAATATCTCGCATTTGCGCCAGCCTTGTTAAGCCAGGAAGAGAGCACATCCTGTCATTCCGAAGACAAATATATATTAAAGAA
This sequence comes from Trichopria drosophilae, assembly GCA_030407085.1. Taxonomy (NCBI): domain Eukaryota; kingdom Metazoa; phylum Arthropoda; class Insecta; order Hymenoptera; family Diapriidae; genus Trichopria; species Trichopria drosophilae. The sequence continues at coordinate 188,503,038 of CM059582.1, forward strand.
GAGGACGAGCGCGTAATCCCAGAGTCGGTCCAAGTTCATCATGATAACACAAATTACTGGATTTATCTTAGTACAAACTCGACTAATTGTTTTCTGTGTAAACAAAGCGGACATATTGCCAAAATGTGTCCCCAGTCTATCAACACGAGTAACAACAACTTTCCACACCTCGATCAAAATAAACACACACAGCGCCCTACAAATATAAACATGCCTGAAAACAACTTGCAAGTATCGTTTACTCAAACAAGCAAAAGACCTCTCGATTCTCCGTCTATCTCGGACAGCTTAACAGATGACAGAACTTCCATGGGAAATGCTGATCAGCATATGCCTTCTCCGTCTCATTATACACCCAGCTTTGAAAAAACACTTAAAAAAACGGAAAACTGACAAACCAGAGTGCAAACGAAGAAAAAATGAAAATGACGGTATTAATCTCACTCAAGAAGAGCTGAAACGGGAGATTTCTCTTCTCGATGCCAAGAAAACACTCAACGATCCTAACTCTGGCCATACATTGAGTTTTGACAACTTCCAGGAACTTATTACCAAATCACACGGGTGCTCAGAAATTGGTAATCTACTTCGCGAATACACTGTTGAACCGGTAGATCTTAACAAGATGATTGAAGCTGCTTACTCCAAGGCTGACCAATACACAAAATCAAGGTTAACAAGGTTTAAGAAGAAAATACTTCGATATCAAAAAGGGCAGAGCTTAACTGACACAGAGTCAGATGACTCCCAAACCCACGCTCTACAAATAGAAAAAAACTAACTCTGTTAATCACAGATAATGAAAATTACTTTTTGGAATGCTCGCAGTATATATCCTAAGCGAAACGAGCTAGTTAATATATTAGTGGATATTGACATTTTAGTTTGTGTGGAAAGTTGGCTTACCAACAAAATTGTGCATTTTCACTACACTGGGTTCAAGACCTTCAGGAAAGGGATACAATCTTTCAAAATTCAATCAGGAAAAATAATACGGTATTTGTTGGTGATTACAACGCAAATCATCTATGCTGGAATTGTCCTCGGACTGATCCGAATGGAGAAAGATTGCTCACCTCATTGAATAATTCTGATTTAATCCTACACAATTTTAATACGAAAACTCATATTAATGCTAGTAACAGCGATTTATCTAATTTAGATCTCATATTTTCCAATCCTAGTATCTCTGGATCAATTAAAGCAACAGCTGAGAGCGACACCTGAGGATCAGATCACTTTCCCGTTCGGATTGAAATCGATATTGATAAAACTTTGTATAGAAAAAGAAGCTTTAATATAAAATCTGTAAAAACTAACTGGGAGTCTTTTGCAGGATTCTTGGAAAGCAGCTTTCATGAGTTTTTTTCAATATCCTACACTGCTTCCAGGGCTAACGCAAAGTACTCTCAGTTCGTAGATATTCTGTCTAACGCATTACGCAGTAGTACCCCCATTAAAAAACGTGTAAATGATAAAAATCACAGAAATCCGGTTCCGTGGTGGGACGAAGAGTGCGCTAGGGCTATTAGGTTAAGAAAAGCGTCCCTTAAAAAATGGCAGTTCACAAAAAAAGGTAGATTATATCGAAATTAAAAAACAGCGAGGCGTTACTACCAAAGTAATGAAAAATAAACGACAGCAATTCTATAGAGCGTTCGTTGAAAAAATAAATATTAAGACAGACCAAAAATATATGTGGAATATGTGCAAGATTCTAAAAAAGAAATGGGTCAGAATAAAACCCTTGCACGCCCCTGATAACCTTCAACATGGGGCTAAGATATCTTCAGCATTAAGCAAGATCACCCCGCCATGGTGTCGCACAAATCCTGACTGGCTTCCTGCATGTTCAGATAACGAATTTCTCAACTCTTCCTTTAACTTTATCGAATTTACTCAAACGCTTAACGCAAAAAAATAAAATCTAGCCCTGGTATTGATGGCATCGACTATGAGGTACTACGTATGCTTCCAGTCAAATACAAATTGATTCTTTTGGATATATTCAACGAAATGTATCTCACAGGCGATTTTCCTCCTCAATGGATGGACACGTATGTTCACTTTATCGACAAAAGTGATAAATCAAGTGTTCGTCCTATTGCTCTAACATCTTGTTCGAGTAAATTATTCGAAACTCTAGTAAAGAATAAATTGCAATGGTACGTATAATCTCAAAACATCCTACCATCAAGTCAGACAGGATTTAGAAAAGGTCAGAGTACCGCAGATAATCTAACAAATCTCACTCTGAATATTATGGATTCTTTTGCAAATAAAAAATACCTTCTGGCTGTGTTCCTTGATGTCAGCGGGGCTTTCGACAACGTAAATACTGATATTTTACTGCTTAAACTGGCTGAAATTGGAGCTCCATTGAACATGATTAGATTCATAAAATTCCTAATTTCTGAGAGGAAAATATACTCTGAGATCAATGAAAACTCGGCCAGATTAGTTCATAAAGGCGTACCGCAAGGATGCTTAGCCCCCTCTTATATTGTATTTATGTTGCAAAGAGCACTGCTAACCTGCAGAAAAGCGTCTCTATATCTAATTTTGCTGACGATATAGCAATGTGGTCCCGCCGATCTGTATTCACATCTGCGAAAAACCTCCTGCAAAACGATACCGATAAAGTGTGCGACAACCTATATGAGCTAGGACTCGAAGTAAACCCCAGCAAAACGGTATTTGTTCATTTTAGTAGGCGTACAATCGATCAAGGCTCCGAAGAATTTAGAATAAAAAAGTCCGTAATAAAAAATAGCAACTCGGTTCGCTTTCTTGGTATCAGGTTTGACTCCAAATTAACGTTCAAATACCACGTCGATGACTTGCATAAAAAATGCCTCAGATCGATGAATATTCTCAAGTACTCCAGAGGCACCTGGTGAGGGGTTAACCCAAATACACTTCTAGTAATGTACAAGAGCTTTGTTCTTTCCATACTTGATTATGGGATTTTTGTCTATTTTCCGACACAGAAAGCACAAATTAAAAAACTGGAGAAAATTCAATATGCGGCAATAAGGCTCTGTCTAGGGTATAGAATCTCTACTCCAACTAACATCCTTCTCGATGAATCAAAACTGCTAACTGTACAAGATCGTTCCAAATTTCTGTACACCTGCTACCTTCACAAAGTTCTGTCTAACAACAGCCTTTTAATTTTTAACACCATTGATAAACTGAAGCACAAAATCTGCAACCCAGCTTATGAAAACTGCAATAGACTTCTCATACTTGGCATAAAAAATGTAACAACTGATACCAATCTTATATACACCGATGTACAATATCCCCTTTACACAACCAACTATGAAATACTCATGTCAGAAATAGAAATTAAAACAGATCTATTGTCATCTCTTACAGCTAGCAAATCACTTAACGAGATCGTGCACGACTTACCAAATAACGAAAAAGCTATCGATATATATACGGACGGTAGTAAAGCCCAAAACTCTATCTCAGTCGGCTGCGCAACCATCTGTCCACCATTTGACGTGTCAATTATTAGTAGTCTTACTTTAAACGCATCAATATTTACCGCCGAGTCCATAGCACTACTTAACGCTGTTGAGATTGCCGTTTCTTACCCAGATAATAATTATGTAATCTTTAGCGATTCCTTGAGTGCACTTAGTTCCCTCAAAAATGCGAATATGGGCATAAAAGCAAATCCATACACTGTTAAGATTAGGGGAAAAATCTGGGAATTTCGTAACAGAGCAAAGAACAACGCCAATATTCTATTTTGTTGGGTGCCTGCCCACAAAGGCATTATAGGTAACGAACTAGCCGACGAGCGAGCTAAGGAGGCATCTAAACTAGAACCGTCACCCATATTAAAAATTCCGTTCACCGACTTCAAGGAAAGCGCCAGAAAAACTGCCATTCGCTGTACCGACGACTTCGTCATCCAAAATAGCACTCACAAGGGAAAAGAATATTTTAAAACTTATTATAAGTCATCTTCGAAGCCTTGGTTTGCAAAAAAAAAAACCTTCCAAGGGAAATAGTTTGCACGATTAATAGATGTCGATCCGATCACCTACAGCCTCAATGCCTCCTTGGCTCGTGTAGGACTCACCGATAGCCCAAAATGTGAATGCGATTATGAGTCCCAGGATTTAAATCACATACTCTGGCAATGTCCTTAATTCGATGCGCAGCGCCTCCATTTACTGCGTAACCTCCGACGATATAAGTGGTATCTGCCGCTGCAAGTGAATGACCTACTCTCCGAGACAAGTACTATTGCTTGCAAAATTTTACGTAAATATTTTAACGAATGTAACCTTAGAGTGTAAAATGAGATAGTTGTTTCGAAAACACTGTAAAGTATATGTTAATTCTCTGTAAAAAAAAAACAAAGTTGATGCAAAATAATCCCATCAGGCATTAAAATTGCGTAAATAAAAAAAAAAATATATATATATATAACCTAAAAGTGCAAAAAACACCGGTTTATTCCATTGTCAGAAAGTTTTTGTGACCGAACAAAATATTTGTTCGAAATTTGTCAAAATGCAAATTAATGAGCTATTAATCAGCTTTAAAATGCTCTTTTAGTAATCCTGATTCGATTTTTTTGTCATCGAGTTATCGAAGCTTTTGTTAAGGCACGATTATCATTTTCATACTTTGTACTTTTGCGTTAGGATAACTCAAAATCATGACGTGATAATCAAATCTGCGACCAGATTTGGATTAAGCATAGCTTAAATCTTCGGAGAAGTATAAACAGGTTTCGGATGGGTACCAATACACTTAATCGTATTCTATTTCATCGTACCCCACTTCATAGCCTTCCGTTTCATCGTCTGGACACTTCATCGTCTACGACACTTCATCGTCTTGGACACTTCATCGTCTGGGACATTTCATCGTCTGGGACACTTCATCGTCTGGGACATTTCATCGTCTGGGACACTTCATCGTCTGGGACACTTCATCGTCTGGGACACTTCATCGTCTGGGACATTTCATCGTCTGGGACACTTCATCGTCTGGGACACTTCATCGTCTAGGACATTTCATCGTCTGGGACACTTCATCGTCTGGGACATTTCATCGTTCGGGACACTTGTTCGTCCGGGGCTCATCGTCATCGGGGACACTTCATAGTTTCTTATGTTATTAGCTATTCTACGTGCACCAGGTCTTCAGGGTCGCCGATTACGGGCTAGGTGGTGGGATCCGTAGAATTTTATGTTATTAGCTATTCTGCGTGTACTGGGTGTATAGAGTTGCCGATTACGTGGTCTAGGTAGTGCGATCCGTAGCTTTTTATGTTATTAGCTCAAATACGTGCATCAGGTGTTCAGAGTCGCCGATTACGGGATCTAGGTAGTGCGCTCCGTAGCTTTTTATGTTATTAGCGCAAATACGTGCACCAGGGAATCGCAGGTATATATGGACTCGTAGAGCCTGAATCCACGGTTGTCCCTATGTCATGGGGAAACTCTGCCCCGTAGACCCTCTTCTTGTACTAATTGAACCTAACTAACCCCCTCAGGGTGTTGTAAGGGTTGCGACGCCACGTGCGACTCGGGGAGCTTGTAGTGCAATAAGTAGGGGAAAGTCGACCAAACCCAACCGGGTCGTACCTACTACCCCCTGCTCTATATCTCCCATCACATTGGCATTGGGCCACCCTCCTCTACTTATTGCCCTCCATTGGAAAAAAAATTGTGCATACAATCGATTAACCATTTCATGGTATATCCGGAGGGATGCATTTTTTACATGGGTTTACTCACATCTTTTGGTTGGAGGTTAGGTTATTATAAAAAGGGGGGTCTGGGGGGCGCAGCCCCCCAGGACATAGACGGTGGATCCAAGCTCTCCGAGTCGCACGCGGCGTCGCAAACCTTACAACACCCTGAGGGGGTTAGTTACGTTCAGTTAGTATAAGAAGGGGGTATGGAGGGCGGAGCCCCCCTATGACAAAGGGACAACGGTGGATCCGTTCCCTATGGGGAAATTTTTTCTAGGGGAAATTTTTTCCGGGAAATTATATAGAATAGCTAATAATATAAAAAGCTACAGAGCGCACCACCTAGACCCCGTAATCGGTGATCCTGAACACCTGGCGCACAAATTTGAGCTAATAACATAAAAAGCTACGGAGCGCACTACCTAGATCCCGTAATCGGTGCCTCTGAACACCTGGTGCACGTATTTGAGCTAATAACATAAATAGCTACGGAGCGCACCACCTAGACCCCGTAATCGGCGAGCCTGAACACCTGGTGCACGTAGAAAAGCTAATAACACAAGAAAGTATGGAGCGCGCTGAAATGTCTCAGACGATGAAATGTCCCAGACGATGAAGTGTCCCGGACGATGAAATGTCCCAGACGATGAAGTGTCCAGGCGATGAAGTGTTCATAAATCGTTTCGGATGCATGGACTTTAATGAGGTTTTTGCCAAATTGCGAACAAAAATATTGCTCCGCCACAAAAACCTACTGAAAATAGTAAAAAAAGTGATTTTTTTCACTTTTATGTTAGAATATCTCAAAACCTTGAAGCGATAGAATAATTCTGCGTCCAGATTCGGATTCAACGCGACGAAACCCTTTGGCAAAATATAGTCCTGTTTCTGCTTATACATTTTGTTGTCCTGTGTCATCCGTAAACATTGGTTTCACTGTTGATTATGGTTTATTGATTATTTTAATGTTTTTATATAATTAAAACACAAGAGGAATGTAATAATTATTGAAGTAAACACATACATTAATTAATAGAATAATATTGTTACATTTTATGTGTGTATCCCTATAAGCCATATATAAACAGTAACTAATCATTGAGAAAGCAAACAATAGTATTTTTCGTCACTAGGCCGTAAAACCCGATTTTACGGCCGTGTGACGAACATTATTTTTTGGTACCATAGCCGTAAAATTCGTAACCTATTTGGAAAAGGGGAAGGGGACTATTTGGATGTACAATGAGCTACATTATTCAGGTCGCAAGTGGAAGGTATGTTCGAAGATAAGTTCATAATAAAGCAAGAACCGCACACACACACACATACATTCTAAGTAAGTCGTAGTAAAATGTTCTTCGATGTGAGTTTGAGCGAGCGGTGGGGTGGGGCGGGAAACGGGGGGGTTCGGGGGGGGGGCGAAGCCCCCCGATATCAAAATAGTTCTGGCTTTTAAAGAACAGATTCGTCTTTTAGTCAATAGTATTTAGAAATTCGATATTATTAGAAAATGTTTAAACTAACATCGAATTTTACGGCTCTGGTACCAAAATAATAATTTCTTGACCGCTTGAGAATTAAACATTAATAAAATTAATGCTTGGTTACTGCCGGTCTTTTTAACAAAACAGTAATTAAAGAAAATTCATTTTCAAAAACGATTCTTTCGATGGAAACAACAAATTGAAAAATATATATAAGAGCTAGTGTGTTGTTGGTAACTTTTATATCACCATATTTCCCGAATAGGCAGCAACCAATAGTGTCAATAATTTGTGTCATTGCTGTATATTTTTCTCTGCACTACTAAAACTGTTATTCAGCAGGTAATGATTTCTCGTATCCTTTAAAATACATATCGTATGCAACAAAATCCAAATTTGCGATTCAAACAATGAAATAATACAATTTTTAAGTTTTAATATTCATAAACCTTGGAATGTAAGATTTAAATAAAATTACAATTACAGGCGATTCACGGTATATTTATCCATTCCCTCCCGATTCCTCCCATCCCGTCTCGTTATATTTACAACAAGAAGGGGAGCGATGCTTCTCCCACTACTCTCAGCCGCGTTTTGTTCGTCACAGCAGACCCTTCCTGAGGCTAGCCCGCAAGGTGGGGAAAAAAGAGAGCGGCGACGGGCAATTGTAATGCGTCTGAACCTGGCAAATTTGCTGGCACGTAAATATAGCGAGACGCGATTTTACCGGGACTCTACTATAATTAATATTAATTAAATTATTACAGTGATTATGCATTAAAGTATGTTTGTTTATGTTTCAGACGATACGACAAACGGCACAAATTCAACAAAAAAAGGGTTTCATATAATCTTATGTAAATAACCCAAATTTATATGCTCACAATATTATTCAGTAATAAGTAAATGTGTGGTGTGCGTCGTAAATGAGAAAATGACGATGTTTGTATTGCATATTTTTAATTTGTCTAACCAATCTATTGCAAAACAAAGTTCTGCCGGTAAATGACATTCACAATTTGTTATTTGCTTAGGAAGGAATAAATATTTTCTATCGTGTTCGGCAAAGTTCAGTTGGATTTCAAGCGGCAGAAGCAGTAAGCAGCCCCAGCAGGTAAATATGTTCAATTAATACCTCCATATTTTTAAAATCTTTAAACGTTCTCTGTAAATTGAACACTACGCAACAAGTACACAAAATTGGAATATACACTAGCAGTCTGTGAAACATATACTTGTTGGGCCGTGCCTTACAAAAAAATCGTCTATTTGAGTTAAAAGGCTTATGTGTTAAACTTAATAACCTTTGATATTTATTAAAAATGTATATTTTTGACAGTCACAAAAAATGCTTTAATGTACATCTATTTGATTAAAATCTATTCGTCAGAAACGAATCGATGTAAATTAATGAAAATATATATTATAAAATGAGATATTCACGAATAAAAACCAAACAAAGTAGCAACAAAAAATACCCGAAAAACCAACAAATGCATATAACAATAGTATATTATGTTTCAAGGGAGGAGGAAAGCGCGCGATCTCTCTCTTTCTCTCTCTCTCTCTCTCTCTCTCTCTCTCTCTCTCTCTCTCTCTCTCTCTCTCTCTCTCTCTCTCTCTCTCTCTTCTAAGATTAGGCCTAGTTTATGTCCTTGTTTTTTAATTGTATGGTATAATTGTGTACCATTTTTGTGCTTGTTATGTAATTTTTTGGAGCACTCCACCCTCAAGAATTTTATTGTAATTCATTTATGGGTAAATAAACTTATACTACTAATACCATCGCAAGCTTCTCTGCCGTAGGCATCAGCAGAACTGTCACCCAGCATTTCCTTCAAAATCAGTTTCATGATATAATAAATTCACTACAATCAATGTATTTTCGTGCTAGGAACCTGCTGCAATGGAAAAGTAATAGTAAACTTTCTTTACGTGAAGCGAGTTTTGATTTGAACAGTTTTATCATCCTTGAATTATACAAAAATACTTGAATCTGTAACACTTGTAGTTTTCTTTTTAAAAGATTACGGATTTGATCGTGGTTATGATAACTTAAACCCAAATTTAACTTCTATTAACCAATTAATCACTACGAGTATCTAAGTAAGATAAAAAAAAGTTTAAAAGCGATCGGTTCTCAAAGCTCTGTGCAAGTTTGAGTCTGTTTATCCATAACATCGGCTTCGTCGCTCAGGCGGTAGCGTACTGGCCTACGAAATCGTAGGTCTTGAGTTTGATCCCCGGCTGGGTAATTTTTCGAATTTGTTTTCAGGCGGCAGTTCTCTATGTCTAAGACGAACCACTCTGTCTGTTTGACATTTTCGGAGTATTGTCTTCAGGCGGGAACCTAGCCATGTTCGATACTGTACTTAATGTGGGTTTCTGCAGTCTCCTACATTCTCGACAAATGTGAGTATTTAAGACGACCTGCAGCTCTCGCAATTGTACTCACCTGTACCGGGCAAGCTCGTTGAGAGCTTATGGGACACCTTGATCAAAGTGGAAGGTAGAGGGTAAAAAAATAAAAAATAATAATAATTTCAACATATAACTTTCTATGATTAAAGAAATAACATAAAAATCAAGTATTCGATTTTTGGAGCCCTCTTAAGAACATTTGACTTCAGATTCTTGTAGCTTCTTTTTATTTCATCGTACATACCACTTATTAAATCTAATATTTATATCTTTTTTTGCAGAATCGATATTCGAAATAGTCACAGAATCCGATTTAGCGAACATAATATATGTCTCAGATGATGAAAGTTTCGAGGAACTCTACTGCGATTACTGGGATGATATACTGGAGGCAATCGGGACTGAAACGGAAGTTCATGAATCTTCAGAGCCTCAAACTTCGACGTCTGAAACTTCGGAGTGCCAATCATCAGAGTACGAATCGTCGGAGTGCCAATCTTCGGATGTTGATGAAGCCTGTTCCGAGGAGGAGTGTAACTCCCCGCAATCTAGCAGTGAAAATGAACATATGGATTCAGATGTAATTGTAACCAGCGATGAATGGTCGAACCTTGAAGGGTTCGTAATTGACACCTGGTCGTCATTCGAACCTGCTGCATACCTTCAAATGGATGAAGAAATATCAGAAGATAACGAACCTATTGAACATGAGTTATATGACAGAAGTTATAGAAGACCTGTACTTTTAGATGTTTCGTTTGTCGGATACGCTCTTATAATCATAGCCTCTACGAGAGGCATATGCGTAGCCGGAAGCATCTCATGAAACTATTTAGATGTATCCGATGCAATGAGTTGTCGATCAATATGATTAGTTTTAATAAATTATAATTTTTCCTAAATTCGCGGTATTATTTTTTATAATCCTGAATATATTCTTATGCGTCTTTAATTATTGGGATATCTTTTGTAATTCAATGTACCCTTTCGTAGATGAATGTTTGAAACGTGTGAATGTTTCCCCTGCTCAATGGGATATTGATGATGGTAACCATTGGCGAAATAATGGACCAAGGTTAGCATTGGCTTGGTGAACGATTGGCAGCCAACATTCTACCAAGCTTGGCAAAAGCGTGATCAAGGATGATCACGACGTTGCCAATCATTGGCAGGCAAAATTGGTCCATTATTGTCCGCCAAGCAAATGCCAGGGATTGGTTACTCACTGACCGCCAATATTCAGCCAATATAGGAAGCCAATTATACATTAATGTATGATGTATGTACGTAATACACAATGTAATAATGTAAATAATAATGTAAGAGTGTAAATAATAAACAAACACTTTTCAAAATATATAAAAGTTTGTTTTAAATTAATCTCTTAATTGAAGAATTGAGATGCATAAAAAGCCTCCTGCCTACAGATAGTGATGGGTAGAACAGGGAGTGCAGACATATTGCACATTTGACTGTTCCTCTGTACGTACATATGTATAACGTGAAAAGTATTTCAGTAGTGAGAAGGAAATGCTTGCGCGCATCCCCTGTTGCCCACTTTTCGAAATAATATCCACATCAATCGGGCGTTTTCACTCGTGAGTCATGCGAATGTATCTCTCGCTCGCACATGTGTACAATAACGACAAAGACCAAAAGTAACTTTGATTTTAACAGCAAAAACAGAGAACTGTAGTGTTCTCGATTTCATGTATTGTTGCTGTTTCTGTGTTTACACGAACAAGTATATATACTTCTTACAGGAAAAGTGTCTTGCAATAAGTATTAAGTATACAAAACAAAAATCCTGATTTAGAAACATCCATAAAGATATCGAAAAGTTTCTAAGACATAAATAAAATATAACAATTCAAAGAACCATAGAAATAAAATGACTGTAAGGTATATTAGGTTTATTATAAAAATTATTTATTATAACAATTACAAAATAAAAGACGTTCAAATCCTTACTTTAGCCCTTCTGGACAAGCATTTTTTAAAAACTAAAAAAATGAAACTACAGACGATTCTGACGATTCTAACGATAGAAGCGAAATGTTATAACACGTTAAAGACCCAAGCACGTATAATAGAAGGTTTTATTCTCTGCATTACTAATCGAGGTGTTTTTATGTTTATATTTTAAAATGTTGAAAATTGTTTATGATGTATATTTCTAAATAATTGTAACTAAAATTATAATTTTATAATAAATGTAATATATCTTACAAAGTTATTTTATTTCTATACGGTTCTTTGAATTGTTATATTTTATTTATGTCTTAGAAACTTTTCGATATCTTTGTAGATATTTCTAAAAGACGATTTTGTTTTGTATACTTAATAATTATTTCAAGGCATGTTTTCCGTAACTAGTACATATACTTGTTTTTGTAAACAATGAAACGACAACAATGCAAGAAAACGAGAACACTCTATTTCCAAATTATTTTATCCCCGCCGTAAACTTTATACATCAACAATTTTTTTCTAATAGTCCGATTTTTATGAAACTGTCCAAAAAACTTTTTCATATCTTAACGAACAACTTTCTCACTTGAAGTTTTCGGTAGCTCGAAATTAGCTCGTCAAACGAAGCGCTTAGAGTTGTCCAGACCGAGAATTTACATTTTCTTGGGAAAAAATGGATACCTTTTTTATTTATAAATAAATTAACTTTGCTTTTCTTTATTTATGTACGGAATTTTATATATTAAGAAAAGTAAAAATATTTTTTCAGAGGACAAAGATATAGGCCATTTCATTCTGCATATAGATTAAGCAATAATATTTAAATTTAAAATATTTTTAAAAATCGACTAGTGGACAAATGTTTTCCGGCCGAATCCGCGCGTATGCCGTTTTGATCGCCGGAGTTTCAATTACATAATGAAATCGATGAAATATAATTCTCCACGTGTTGTTGTTTACTTTTTTGGACAGGTTGTCTCAAAGAAACTCCTATCGATAACTGGTGTGTAGGAAGGTTAAGAATAAAAAGATGGTTAAAATAACAAAAATTTTTTTTTTATATATCATTTTTAGAAGAAAATATTTTTTATTTTATAAATTAAAAGAAATTTTAATAAAATATTAATTTACAATATTTTAATTGATTGACTATACATATTTACATTTAATTAATTTTTTCCTGATATCTTATCCAATAATATTTTCTTCCATGATTGACATCTGGATGTAACGGCGGTATAAGTCGTACACTTGTGGGATTCCTCCAGCTAAATCTTCCACGCATGTGCATTTTGGATTCCTGCAATTACTGGTACCATTTTGCATTCCTTTTTTTTTCTTCACGAAAGGAATTAATTTCCTATTATCAAATAAAAATTACGTAAAAATTCCTTCGTTACTGTAAAATAGGGTATGGTGAAAGAAATTGATGATGAAGTTATGATAATGCGTTGAAGTATATTGCTGGATTTTAAATTTACGACATTGGATACCCATAACTGACGGATTATGTATGCTGAGAATTTTCCAGGAGAGCTTCTCAGTCGCTTGGCCCTGATTGGCTGCCAAACACAGCCGAAGGAGCCGAAGGTGTCCAAACGCGGGTTTATTTATATAGTCGATGTATGAAAAGTTCCTAACTATTTATGTTATACTTTTATAAAAAAACGCAATACGATTTTTGTTGCAGTAAATGATTAGGTATAATTCTGAAATAAATTATTTGAAATATAAAATAATCAATTTCTTTTCCGTTTTAAATTTAAACAAAAAAATGTTCTTTAAGGAGTTTCTTTTTTAATACAACGTACCTATACTATACTAAATAGAACTGAAAGAAACATCATTTTCCTCTTTATAACTTTCGATTTGAATGAAATAGTGATTTTCTTTAGTTCATTTATAACGTTTGTTTTCGTATTAAATGGTGTCGTAAATTTTACAAAATAGAATTATTCATTTAGGAAATGCAAGATGTATCTTACATATTATATATATAATATTTATTTTTTATAATATTCCATACTTATGCTTAAACTATTTCACAATACAAAATTTAAAACGGAAAAGAACACGATAGATGTACCAAAACAGTAAGGAACTTTTCACACATCGACTGTATCATGGCGATCCGGCGACCAGTCCTCGTCAACCAACAAAGCTTCTAAAAGCTGACGCAATTTGTTCTTAGTAAAACATAATAAATATACTGTGCTGAAATGAAAAGAAGTTTTCGATGGTTTGAACTGAGAAATTCAATAAAATGAATGGAAATATTAGTTGCAATTTTGCTAGAAAATGTTCTATTAATTACTCCTGAATGTAACCGATGAATAGTAGCCCAAATGTTCACGTCCAGATGTACTAAATTTCGATAATTTAACGAAAAAGAAAGTGTCGACTATCGACCTAGCCGTTGTTGTTTAGCATGTTTGAACAGGGATTTGTCACCATTCTCGAGAAGCACAGGTAAAGAACAGGGATGATGTACCCATTGGCTAACCCGTAATGATTGGTCTAGACACTAAGCCTTATCTATCGGTCCTTAGTGACGACATCCCTTCATTACCTGGACACTTCAAGTTCTGCTGCTAAGTGACATTCACAGTTTGTTCTTTGCTTCGGAAGGAATAAATATTTTGTCTCCTATTCGGCAAAGTATCAGTTGGATTTCAAACCACAGAAGCAGTAAGCAGCTCCAGCAAGATATTCACTATCTCTTATAATTTGGAACGTCATCAAAGACAACTTCAGACAAAGGAGCAATGTCAGGTAAATATGTTCAATTAATATCGCCCTATTTTTAAAAACTTTGAACGTTCGCAGTAAATTGAGCACTAAGAAACAAGTACAACAAATTGGAATTTACACTAGCAGTCTGGATAGAGACACTTGTTGGGCAGTGCTTCACAAAAAATCAGCAGAAATCAATCGATGTAAATTAATGAAATTTGGTACAGATATTCACAAATAAAAACAAAACAAGGAAATAAGAAAAAATATCTGAAAAACGAACAAATACTGATAACAATAGTATATTATAATTCAAGGGAGGAAAGCTCGCTATCCCCGAGCGGGAGGTATGCTAACCGAGCGACGCGAGAACATTTGACTTTAGATTCTTGTAGCTTATTTTTATTTTATCGTAAATGCCACATATTAAATCTAACATTTATATTTTTTTTTTGCAGAATCCGCAACAGACTCGAAAATGGAAATAGTCCCTGAAACCGATTTGGTGAAGATAATAAGTGAGTCGGATGGTCAAATTTTCGAGGAACTCTATTGCGATTACTGTGACGATATATTGGAGTCAATCGGGACTGAAACGGAAGTTCAGGAATCTTCGGAGCCTCAACCTTCGACGTCTGAATCTTCGGAGCCTCAACCGTCGACGTCTGAATCTTCGGAGCCTCAACCTTCGACGTCTGAATCTTCGGAGTCTCAACCTTCGACGTCTGAATCTTCGGAGTGCCAATCATCGGAATACCAATCGTCGGAGTGCCAATATTCGGAGGATGATGAATCCTGTGCCGAGGACTCTAACTTCCTGCAATCCAATAGTGAAAATGAACATATGGATTCAGATTCACAAGTGGGTTCAGGACATCTTATAGTAATTAGTGAAGAATGGTCGAACCTTGAAGGGTTCGTAATTGACAGCCGGTCGCCATTCGAACCTGCCGCAGACCTTCAAATTGTCGAAGAAATGTCAGAAAACGAACTCATTGAACATGAGTTGTATGACAGAAGCTACAGAAGACCTGTAACTTTCAGATGTTCCGTTTGTCGAATACGTACTTATAATCATAGCATCTACGAGAGGCATATACGTAGCCGGAAGCATCTGATGAAAGTATTTAGATGCAACCGATGCAATGAGTATGTCGATCGATATGACTTTTTTTCGCGTCGACATCCGTCCCTGTGTAGGCGGATATCTTATTTGTACCCAGGCAGAATTTGAACTCCTTTTTTCAAGGAAGCCCAGAAGCCTGGTGCAAATGAGTTAGTGAGAAAAGTGGATCAGCGGTTGAGTTTTGAATTGTGTCGTTATTGACTGCTTTGTACATAAGTTAAGTTGTAATATGATATTTTATAGTCTTTTGTATATATTTTATAGTTTTAAATAAATTATAATTTTCCCTGAATTCACTGTATTATTCTTTTGTTAACTCCGTGCGCGAAATTGAATTTCGCACACTATTTTTAGTGCGCGAAGTACCCCATTTGCGCACTGCCATTCGCGCACTGAAATGAGTGTGCGAAGTACTTCGCACACTCAAATCAGTGCGCGAAAAATTTCTCTCACGGAGTCAAAAAAAATAGAATTCGATACATGTGCGCCGTAGGTGACTGTCGCACTCATTACACTCGTGCGCAAATCACCTATTTCGCGCACTTGTATCGTAATATACTATTATAATCCTAAATATACTCTAATCGAATTCTGACTATAATCGGAAGATTTATCTCTTATGCTCCTTAAATTATTGGGATATCTTTTGTAGTTAAATGTACCCCATTTGGAGATGAATGTTTGAAACGTGTGAACACTTCCTCCCTACGTATTTTGTATGAGGAAATGTTGCTTGCTTCGGTAAATTAATGATACATATTCAGTTTGATACACATGATTTCGCACATCTGTGAGTAAATAGTACATTACGTATACTATTTTTTTTAACGTGTGAACTAAGTGCCCAGTTAGCACACTGTTTTCCGTGCAATTTAGAACATTCGTGCACCGTGCGCTAAGTAGTTACTTAACAGTGTGCTAAGTGAGCACTTAGCGCACGGAGTTAAAAAAATACATTTACAGCCTTTTAATGGCGAACTTGGGATTCAACCCAAAAGTTCGCATACCTCGATCTTTTGTGCTGAATGACATTTTGTTGAACTTCTTTAGTCCGAAAATAAAAGTAATTGATTTAGAGAAAAAGAAATTATATTGATTCTTCACATGGCATTCAAACATGAAGGAAATGCATGCTGTTTATGCTTCAATAAACACGGAGAAAAATGACTCCGCTGGATTAGCTGATTCATATCAGCTAACATTTTCGGCTAGAATTGCCGAAAATATATGCAATTTTAGCTGTTTTGATTCCGCTAATGTAGCCTTAACCCTACTCAATTCGTGCTTAGCTCTAAATTTCCACTACATTAGCAGATTTGTTCCGTTAAATTTGCGGACTTTTCCAGTAAATTTAGCTGAAATTATCGGCTATCCCTAACGGAATTCCAACAGCTGTCCCTATAGGATAAAATTGGTAGAATCTGCGGATTTTTCGGCTGATTTTGCTGATTATTTTTCTCCGTGAAGCAGTGGACTCACCAATTAACGAATACTCACGTACTCATCCAGTCCGACACTCGACGTACACAAAGACGTACATAATATAATTTTGTTATGTCAAATATTAAAAGTTTGAGAGAGTTCTTCATATACCATAGGTTGAATCGATTGGAATGTTTCCATATACAGCAGAGGGGCGGTATAATTTGTCTCGCTATAATTACGTCCCAGTATATTTGCCTAGTTCTGTTTCGTTAAATTTGCATGTCGACGCTCTATTTTTCCATCAACTTGCAAGCTGGGGCCTCAGGAAGGGCCTGCTATAACCTCACATACATAAGGCAACTAAGGGAAGTGAGGTAAGCGACGCTCCCCTTATTCTGGTAAATATACCAGGACTTTACTGTACGTATATTCGAAGACAACTCAGTAGACAAGGTTTGGTTGCGATTGAGATACGATTTGACCAAGCCGAATATATTTGATTAATGTGACTACTTCGTTCAAAATTTAGAGTTATTTTTATGCATCATATGAAATCAGTTCATTTTGTAATTATTCTGTGTATTTTTTTTTGTAATTTTGTATTTACTCATTTATTCATAAACGCGTAAATAGGATGTGACTGGGATTTAAAAATGTTAGAACATAATACAAAATTGCAAGCAACTCTAAATTTTATCAAAATCGCACAAAATCTTTATAAACAATTTTGTTATTTTAATACATTTTAGAACTTGGTTGCAGATTGTCTTGGGTTACCATTAGGGTATGTGACAGTGTATATTGCCAAGATAACTTGAAACTAAGATTAATCAAGAAGAGCAAGGTTCTATCATGTATAATTCGCATTCGATAATCTAAGTAAGAAGAAAATACTTCATGTTAACATACAGAAATGGATTCTTATCCCAGAACGAAAGAAAGTTAGGGATCTACAAATTACACGACAATATTTAACAGACTTCTGTCCGAGTATTTACAATCATGTTTAACATGGCAACACGTTACAGCTGCAGTTATGAGCGAGAACTAACTCGTTGGGATGCTGCAGTGCTAATAATAGGGGGGACTGCCGATAGAGGCGCTAATATTTTTCTAGTACTGCAGTCGCGGGGGTCATATCCGCTGGCTAAATGGGGGGGGGCTGTCGTGATGGCGCTAATTTTGAGGATGTGGCTCCAAACCGTGGAGCTGATACTACACCATAAGAGGGGGGACAGCCGATCGTGGCGCTAATTTTTAGGAGTAGTTTTGGCTCCCGGAAATAAACTACCGCTTTAAATAATTACAGACTTTGTCTTGCCGGGAGGCTCAATCCGGGGCAAGGGTGATTTTTATAGGGGGGACTGCTGTAGTGGCGCTAATTTTTGGAATCACCTTGCATTGCGTTAAATAGCATAGGCGCCAATGTATTGAAAGAAGATACTGCGCAGCTATTAATAAAATAGCATAGGCGCCAATGTATTGAAAGAAGATACTGCGTAGCTAGTGATTAAGTTTAGTTAGTAAGCTATTAGTAAACTAGCATAGGCGCCAATGTATTGAAAGAAGATACTGCGTAGCTAGTGATTAAGTTTAGTTAGTAAGTTATTAGTAAACTAGCACAGGCGCCAATGTATTGAAAGAAGATACTGCGTAGCTAGTGAGTAAGTTTAGTTAGTAAGGCATTAGGAAACTAGCACAGGCGCCAATGTATTGAAAGAAGATACTGCGTAGCTAGTGATTAAGGTTAGTTAATTAGATAGTTTTTAGTTTGAGCAAGTGCATAGTTAGTCGATCTCGGCCTAAAGGATGTGGCCAGTAACTATTTAACACAAAGTTTAGGAAAAAGGGGAGATTACATCATGCTTCGTATAAATTCGTCTTGGTTTTCATCTGAGACTGAAAAGAAAATTTAAAAAATGCTTTTCTTTCGCATTGTTTAATCTGTTTGGATATCGTGTAGTATCGGATTTGAGTAATTATAAAACATAGTACGCATACTTGGGCATTTTTCACATCATTTTAGAATATTAATTTCGTAGAATGTTCTCGATATTTTGATAATTTCGAAAACAGATTATATTTTGCATCGCGGATAATATTATATCGTTTATTGTTTTGAAATTCTCGTTAATAATTGAACATAAAGAGCCCGATTAGAAAGGTACTCGCCGCTTTGTTATGATGGTTACGGAATAAACAAAGACATCCGCTGTTTTGATAGAGGTATCGAGACAATGGATGTTTACCGCTACCGCTTCTGGAAGTCTCTAGAAGTTTCCAGAAGGCGTGAGGGGAATCGGTGGAAAAGGGGAAGAGACGCCGCGGTGAAAGCCGTGGTTGTCACGCGGCACCGCGGGAGCGAATCAGCGCGCTCCGTCTCTGGTACCGGCGGGCGGCGAGGACCGCGTGCTGGCAAGGCGGCGACGACCATTCTCGTTCTGGCAGCAGCAGCGGAAGGACTACCTGGGCTGTGGAAGGTGAGCGTCGCTTGGTGAAAAGGTAACACGAGTTCCGGAAGGCAAATCGATCTTTTTTTGATCTTAATTCTTGTCGTTTTTGCAATCGCCTTCCGGGATTCGTTCGTGAGTTCCTCGCTCGCGTTCTTGAGTGAAGTGCCGCGGATCGCTCGTGCTTTCGTTTCGTCTTTTTTTTTTTGCTTAAAAATCTTTCGGTTCCGGTCGTTTCGGTTAAAATTAAAATGTCGGGTCTCGTTATCCTGGAAGTATCGCGGCGAAAATGTAATTTTGGACATGGTGCGGGTTTCGTCCTTTGTTCGGCTAACGCGTTTCAACACCCAAGTTCGTGCGCGGTAGGCTGGCACCACGCGGTAAAATCAAAATAATAATTTCTTTGGTCCGTGTCGCCCGGGTTGAAAAAGTTCCAAGGAAAGTGAAAATTCCGTAACACTTAAATAACTCTTAAAATGGATATCGCCTTTGAATTGTATTCAAAGGGTTTAATTAACCTTAAAGGAAACCTTTTGCGGCTATCGTCCGTGACATTGGTCATGGAGACTAAACATTTCTTAATATTTAAATAATTCTTAAAATGGATATCGCCTTTGAATCTTATTCAAGGGGTTTAATTAACTTTAAAGAAACCTTGTTGCGGTTATCGTCCTTGACATTGGTCATGGAGGCTAAACTTTTCTTAATATTTAAATAATTCTTAAAAGGGATATCGCCTTTGAATTTTATTGAAAGGGTTCAATTAACTTTAACGAAAACCTTGTTGCGGCTATCGTCTTTGACTTTGGTCAAGGAGACTCTAAACTTTTCTTAACACTTAAATAAGTCTTAAACTGGATATCGCCTTTGAAACTTATTCAAAGGGTTTAATTAACTTTAAATAAAACCTAATTGCGGCTATCGTTCTTGACATTGGTCATGGAGACAATAACCTTTTCTTAATGTTTAAATCATTATTAAACTGGATATCGCCTTTGAATCTTATTCAAGGGGTTTCATTAACCTTAAAGAAAACCTTTTACGGCTATCGTCCTTCACAGGGATCAAGGAGATAATTAAAATGTTGTAGAGCTTAAATAACTCGTCCCGTGGATACCGCCTTCGAAGAGATTTCGAAGGGTTTAACCTAAAATTCAAAAGAGATTTCTTCACGGCTATCGTCCTTGAAAATATTCAAGGAGAGCACTCTTAATCTTGCAATCTTTCACGCGTTTATTAAAATACGATACGTCTTACCTTGGAATTTATTCAAACGATAAATGACATCGTGGTGCAAGTCCTGGCCTCGTGGCGTATTTCGTTTCGCGGAAATAGCCGTACCCGCGTTCGGAAATGTTCGGATCAAGCGGCGCTGGCCTACGTAGTCGAAGCTAGTGTCGATCGCGGATAATGTGGAAATCTTGGTTACCGGCACTGTGTGCAACGGCGAGATTAATTAATTTCTTTGGCACCGATATTTTCATAACAATGATGGCTACGGACACCCGCTGTGGAGGTGTGGCGCGATTTTTTGTATTGAATTTTGTCCGAGTGGCTCCCGGCCCCTACGGGGCAACCCAAAATTTTTTGGTCAGGAAAAATTCGGTTTCGCTTCGTTCTGACGTCAGGTAAATAATATCGAATTCGCGTTTCGGTATCGTGACGATCGTGTGGGGTTCGGTCTTGAGGTTAACCCGTCCTCGCTGTTCGTGACCGCTAGTTTCTATCGTCGAGTTTCGGTTTCGAGTTTTGACTGCGCCTGCGAATACCGCCCTCTCCCGTGCCGAGGGGATCTCGGGGCTGAGCATAGCGGGCACACCATCACCTTGCGGCGCGCCTATAAATTCGGTAAGCTTCGGCATGCCTGGCGCCCTTATTAACATCTTGCGCGTCGTAGGGTTTTGTGACCCCAGGGATTCGGTTGGTTTTGTTTTTCGGTTGCGGGCGGTTGCGAACGACGACGACGGTTTGGGCATTTTCTGGGTAGGTTCGGATTTAGTTGGTTTCGAAATTTTGGGGGGGTCACAAATTTGGCGCCCAACGTGGGGCCGCGCAGTCACAATTATTTCAAGTTTCGTGGATATTTAGAATGGTGTAAAGTCGATGTTTTGGTGTGTTTTGTGAGTTTTGAATTTGACATTTGATAGTTTTGGTTTTTGAGATATTTAGAGTATTCTGTCGCGTATTATGGATTAAATGTCAGATTAGAAGTTATTTTGTTTGAGATTTTTAGTGAATTCAATTTGCTGTCAATTTCGCGTTGCGGTAGAGTATGGATAATTTTAACTGCGTTTTAAATTTTGCGTTGGGCTATTCTAGTAGCGATTATCGTGTATTTTCGGTTTCGACATTGATCGTGGCACTTCAGTCGGGAACACACTTTCGTGAATGCGGCAGCCAGATGATTCTAGTTTTAAGCGAGTATATTTTCTCGTAAATATTATTATTGATATGTTATGATTAGTGTTATTATTATGAGTGTTATAATGATTCGATTGAAACGATTCTTTGTGCCAACTTGTAAGAACTTGCTTGGTGAAATATTTATTATTGAGTGTGTGAATTTTTGGTGTTTAATGCTGATGTAAATGCCTCTTGGATTTATGTGTGAGTAAGCCTGATACGGGCTACTAATTACCTAATTATAAATTCTCAATAATGGGAAAGAAAACAAAACTTTATTTTATTATGAATACTACGCGAGCCCTTTTAAAATATGCGAGTCATCCGGCGACCCTTGACGCGATGAGCGAGTCACGCACGAATTGATAGTGATGTCACGACTGACATATCGAAATTTGTTTTAGGAAAATTCCTATCTTACTCCCTCATCATTAAAGCGCCTTGTGCTCGGTCGTTGTTTGGAGTAACGGTTGTTCGGGTATCGGGTGCAGTGAAACCTTTCGCCTCTGGTCGGACTTGACGAAAAGAAAATTTTACTTTTGCTCTCGTTCTTCTCGCGGCATTTGAATAGGGTTCCCGGCAGTTGACAGGTAAATTGGTTCTCGGGTATTATGGACCGTGTTAACGCGGGGGATTGGGCGTCGGAGCTATCGGAGCCAGAGCTTCAGGCGGAGCTCTCTCTACGTTGCTTGTCAGTCGACGGTACGTTGGCTGACCTTCGGGCCCGTTTGCTCACCGCGGTGCGTTTAGAAACGGGGGAGATCCCTACACTCCCGTCTGTACCCTCACCGTCCTTACCCGATTTCGAAACGATGGTGGAAGGGGCCGTCGGCGGGTTTAATGACGCGAACGCGAATAGTACTCAGGTACCTCGTCCCGTTGATTCGAACGTGGCGACGGGTGTCAATGCGAAATTACCTGTGGACGCGCGTGGGCAGATCCGCCAATCGGGTGTCAATGAACTCCGTCAAGCGGAGGCGGGGGATGATTATCTCGACGGCGGGGGTCACTTGGGTTCCCGCGACGTCGGTGGTGCCGGAAGGAGGGCTAACGAGCGTAGATTAGAAGAGGGTGATTTAAGAATGGGGACCACCGTTCAGGGGCACAACGGAACGGGTAACGATCGTGGAAGGGGAAATTGGAATCGGGAAATTCACGCGAACGTATTCGAGGGGCAGGCCCCAAATTTAGACTATGAGGCTTACGACGAAGGTGTATGTCGCGCTCGACCTCTGAATGTAGAAAATCAGTACCGCAATCGTGGCTATCGAGCTCAGGAGAACCTTTTCCGAAACCGTAACGACAACTACCGCGTCCCTAGGAACGATTATTTCGACGATGATCCAATTCCGGCGGACGATGGTCGTGGCTACGGTCCGAGTGGTTACGGAAGAAATATAGTTAGGGCGCCGGTGCAAGCGCGCAATGACGCGAGAGATCGCGTCGCCTCTGTGCAAGCGGCCTTTAACGCGATGCGTCGATGGGGAATGAAGTTTTCGGGCCGTGTCGGCGAAGATGGAACCGCGTTCCTGACAAGGTTAAATGAGGGTCGCGCAATAGTAGAGATCGCCGACAATGCGTTACTCGGTTGTCTGCCCTTTTTCTTGGAAGGCGTAGCGCTCCAGTGGTTCCGGGCTGCACGGAATGACTGGAGAAATTTTCGGGATTTTGAGTGTGCATGGCTGCAGCGATTTAGCGACCCCTATTTCCAGTATGCCAAGCGAATCAGTCGCAGATTACTTGACCTGCATTCGGACGTTAATGAATCGGGTACGTCCTCCAATGCCCTTGGAGGAACGAATGGATCGCGCTCTAAGAAATATGCTACCGAAGTTATAAGCCACTATCGATCGCGAACTCATTGGGACATGGAACCAATTAGAGGTTACCGCAATTAGGCGCGAGAAGGCGTTAAAAATCGCCAACACTTACCGACCACCTCCGTCCGCGGACAGCTCTCTCATGCCGGAGTCTGCATACCGACCCCCTAAACGCGAATCTGATACTCGCCGTTTCGAATTCCGGGAACCATCGAAGACGCGTCCCAGACCACCGGGTCTTAACCATTTAGCGTGGGAAGGGGAATCGCGATACCCACCCGCGGACGATGACGCATATGACTCAAATACGTACTACCGGGATTCCTCGTATGCCATCGGCGGCGACGTGCGAGCAGATGAACATTCCTATCGCGACGGTTTACGAAATGAGCCATTTAACGACGGAAACCAGGATTCCGCGACCGCGACCTTATCAGCCGAATTAGCAGCGCTAGACTTACGCGCGAAAGCGAATAACGTAGCCCGACCCGAAGCAGGTCCACCCCATGCCCGCGACATTGGACGGGGTCCCGCGACGCCAGGGAACCGGCGAGTCGAGGGACAATCCTCTCGCGATAGAACCGTGGGACCAGCCACGCAGCCTCCGCGAGATACGTCGCGACAACTCTGCTGTAATTGCGGGCAAGCGGGCCACCGGTTTAGTGAATGTCGAGCGGAGCGACGGGTATTTTGCTACCGCTGTGGACAACGCGGCGTTGCCCGTGTGGAGTGTCGCTCTTGCTCACAATCACCGACCCCACTGGGTGTGTTTTGTCGTGGGTGCGGACGTCGGGGTGTAGAAACCGCGAACTGTCCCGAGTGTGCGGGAAACGGGCAGTCGAGCTGCTAACGGGGGCCAGAGCAACTCGTCCTGAACCCTCGGCCTCAAGTTGCCCGATACCATCCCTCCATACGTCACGATCTCGATTTTAGGACAGCCATTGAGTGCCCTCGTCGATACGGGAGCATCGCGAACTTTTATCGGTCCTTCGGTGTTACCGCTCATTAAAAATTTATAGCTACCGATAACTCAGGAGGACAACGGATTTGTCCGAACGCCAGTAGGCGCGTCAACCTCAATCACCGGGAAAGTACGGTTACCGCTCGAACTCAGGGGTCAAGTGGGCGAGCTTGACGCGTGTATTATTCCAAATCTTCGGTTCTCGTGTATTCTGGGTCTCGACTTTCTACACCGGTTCAGGGTTATCGCCGAGTTCGAATCGTTTACATGGTATTTTAAGGAGAATTCGGCCCATCGGTACCCCTTTGAGTGGGAGTCCCAACCCGGTCCTACGTGCGATGTTCTTTGCGGGCTCCAGCTGCTACGACCAGACGAGCGAGAGGTATTGGACGCATTACTAGAAGAGGAGGTTCCCCCGGTTCCGGCGAACCCCGGGATCACTCACCTCGCCGAACACGTCATCGATGTGCTGGGACACCCGGCGATTAGGCAACGAGCGTACCCGGTCTCTCACAGCGTTGAGCAGCACATATTCGCGGAGGTGGATAAAATCTTAGACGCCGGGATTATCGAACCCTCCCATAGTGAATGGTCCTCTCCGATAGTTATGATTAAGAAGTCGAACGGAAGCTATCGGTTTTGCCTGGATTTACGACGCGTAAATGAAGTATCCAAAAAGGACGCCTATCCGCTGCCGCTCATGACCTCGATCCTTGATAAGCTACGTAAGGCGCGTTATATCTCGACCCTCGATTTAAGCCAAGCGTACTTTCAGGTTCCACTCGAGAAAAAGTCACGCGAAGTAACTGCTTTCATGGTACCGGGTAAGGGCCTATTTCAGTTTGTACGAATGCCCTATGGGCTTACCGGGGCGCCCGCTACATTCCAGCGTTTAGTCGATAGGATCATCGGGCCCGAGCTGGCTCCGTACGCTTTCGCTTATTTGGATGATATCATCGTGGTTACCGAAACCGTCGAAGAACACTTCAAATGGCTACGGGTAGTTTTGCGGCGATTACGAGAGGCTAATTTAACGATCAATTTAGATAAAAGCGAATTCTGTAGGGCTAGTGTGAAGTATCTCGGGTTTATCGTCAATCGCGAAGGGTTACAAGTAGATGACGAAAAGGTGAAACCGATTCCCGAATATCCGCCGCCCACAAATGTCAAGCAACTTAGGCGCTTTCTCGGTATGGCCTCGTGGTACCGGCGGTTTGTCCCGAATTTCGCGACGACGGTTGCACCGCTCACCGCTCTCTTAAAGAAAAACTGCTCGTGGAAATGGGAGGACGGACAACGGGGAGCTTTCGCAACGATCATTGAACGCCTTAGTCACATCCCCACGCTTATTCGGCCGGACTTTTCCTTGCCGTTCGTCGTTCAAACCGACGCGAGTTCGGTCGGACTTGGTGCTGTGTTAACCCAGACGACAGAGGGCCGGGAGCACGTTATTGCTTACGCGAGCCGGACTATGACCGACGCGGAACGTAATTACAGCACCACGGAACAGGAGTGCCTGGCGGTGATTTGGGCTATCGAAAAATTCCGGGCGTATGTCGAAGGCTACCGGTTCACCGTGATAACGGATCACGATAGCTTACGTTGGATACGGAAATTAAAAAATCCCTCGGGTAGGTTAGCGCGTTGGTCACTACGCTTATTGGCTTACGAGTTTGAGATCGTGCACCGCAAAGGCTCCCTGCACCACGTACCGGACGCTCTATCACGTCTATACGAGAATACGTCCGCGGAGGAAATCGTATTAAACGTGTTAACGAACGATGGAGATGATTGGTATAAGCGCCGTTTAAAACGCGTTCGCGATCACCCTGCAGGCGATCCTCGATGGCGCATAGTTGAGGACCGCCTCTACAAACGCGTCCCCAATCCCCGCACCCCTTCCGTAATAGAGGATCTAAAGGAATGGAAATTAGTGCTTCCCACTAGCGATCGTATGCGTGTCTTGAGGGAACTACACGACGATCCTCGCGCTGGACATTTAGGGATAAACAAAACCCACCGACGCGTTCTTACCGATTATTTTTGGCCGGGAATGTACCGCGATATAGCAAATTACTGCCGGCAATGTCAAGTGTGCCAACTTAATAAGGTCGAGCAGGCCCCGCCTGTGGGACTTATGGGGACTCGAAAAGTCGAGGAACCATGGGCCGTGGTCGCTGCCGACATCGTCGGGCCACTGCCGCGTAGTAAGTCTGGGTTCTCGTATATATTGGTCATGCAGGATTTGTTCACCAAATGGGTGGAGTTGACCCCATTACGTCAGGCTAACGGAAAGAAAATTCGAGATGCATTCGAGGATCTGATTTTGTGTCGCTGGGGAGCGCCTCAAATGTTACTACCGGATAACGGGACGGAATTTATAAACCGTGTGATCGAGGGACTCGCGGCGGAATATAACATCTATCATTCCACTACTCCTCCCTATCACCCTCAGGCCAATCCCGTAGAGCGGGTAAACAGGGTAATTAAGACCATGATAATATGCTATTTGGGCTCAGACCATCGGGACTGGGATCGTCATCTCCCGGAGTTCCGTTTCGCCTACAATTCCGCGGTGCACACGTCCACGGGTTTTTCGCCGGCGTTTTTGAACTTTGGACGCGACCCTTTGGCGGTAAATTCGTATAAGCGCCGTGTAGAGGCCGAAATTCCCCTTTCACGTCCGTGCGAGACCGGGTGGGCGGAGAGAGTCCCAAAAATCGCGGAACTGAAAGGATTAGTAGTGGAAAACCTAGCGAGAGCTCACGCACGTCAGTCGCGCTACTACAATCGGAGACGGCGGGATCGGGTCTACCAAGTCGGGGATCGGGTCCTAGCACGTCAAGTCGTCTTGTCATCTGCCGAAAAAAATATCGCCTCGAAACTCGCTACGAAGTACCGGGGTCCCTATACCATTACGAAAATATTGTCTTCCCGGGTTTATGAAATTACCGATGACGTCAGTCGAAAGGTTTCAAAGATTCATGTCGAAAAGTTAAAACCTCATTTCACGTCTTCTCCTGTATCATCTAATATTCATGTCTCTCATTCTCACTCCTCACAGGCTACCGTCCGCAATAGTACCGCGCACTTAACGACACGAGAAGGCTAACGTTCCTCCACCCAGAGAGATCCCAACATGGCCCGGTGCAATCCCACCGATCCTTTCAGCGAACCAGAGTGGGAATGGGTGCCGCAGGATTCACCACTTCCTTCGTCCTCACAGGAACTTCCGACCGAAGGAAAGGCGTCACCGGTAAACACGGCGGAAACCATCCCGGGTGACCAACCAATCGTCGTCGTACTCTCCGACGATAGTTCCGGGGAAGCGGAAGAAGATTCACCGGCATCGACAACCGACGACGACAAGTGGGCGGATCCCGAGGCATACATTCGGGCCCCGCTGGAACCCTACACCGACCAGTTGCGGCAGTTGCAGGAAGAGGAGCCCGATTTCCTACTCGCCTTATACCGGACGTATTATCGGGGACGCGAGGAGATGAGGCGTAGGCAGTGCTGGGGATAGTCTCCGGGGTGTTTCGGCAAGGTGCCCAGACGAGCTACACCGGACGCGGGAGCAGGAAACATCTTCATTCGGGAGTTCCCGCCCGCCCGAAACGAGATGACCGAGACACCGGGGATCAATCTGGTCGACGCCGCCGCACAGACAGGACAACCGCCGTTACCTCGCGGTTGCGGAGATTCCGGACCTCCCACAACAGCTCCCAGAACCGCTTCGGGCGCTCGGCGTTCCACACGACCCTGTGGGAAAAATACAGCGGAAGATGGGGATTACGTCGGCTGGTATCAGCTAAAGGGGCATCGCGACCCAGTCGAGGTCTTGCCCAGTTTTCAGGGGTGTTGGAACTGCAGGGCTAGCGAGCATTCGTTCTCCCGCTGTCCGGCACCAAGGCGAATTGTGTGCCGCCGTTGTGGCCTCCGGAACGTCACGTTGGCCCAGTGTCCGAGGTGTTCTGTGGCCTGGAGGCAAGAGGGGCCGTATGTGCGAGCGTTGGGTCGCAACGTACCATGTTCCGAGATTTTGACCTCGGCCGACTTCAACCGCCAGCTTGAAGGGAAGTCAACTTCCAGCGTGGGAGATCGTCTTCGACGGCCACAGGAAGAGGAGACCGAATAAAGCTACCGACTCGATGCGACCACCGCACGACGAACTCAGTTTTTTTTTGGTGTTGTTATTGTGGTAGTGAAGTGGAAGTTACGGAAATGGTCCGCGTCCGAGACTCTCGCAAGCCACTGTGCGCAAAAAGACGCTTTGTCAACGGCCATCGCCCGTTCAGGACCAAAGTGCAGACATATAATAAGGACTAATTAAGTTTGTTTGCTATCCTAGAGATTCCTTTACTTCCTTCAATGTATGCGCTAAGGATATTGTTGGCTCTTGGTGGTTTCTTTTTCTTTATAACAAATTATCAGTGTATTTACTAAATAAATAGGATTGGCTATAGCCGGGGAGAGAGAACGTGTGGCATGTTATTGTTAAATATATCTACCCGAATTCTTAGTTTTACAACGTACAACAGTTGCTCCATAAAGGATAGAACCAAGCACAATAGCACCCCGGCTACGGTTTCAATGTGGTTCTCGAATGACTTGCTCAGCGTAAGAGTGGATGCCGTATGGTGAGTACTAAAACTGTTTCCTTATATCCCTGTACTAATTTGCGACTTTGTCTAACCGTGAGTATTTGGAATTCTAAACTGATATCATCTGGTTGAAGCATTCCGAGTGGGTGTGAAGCATGCGAGAAAGGGCATCGCCGGCCACAGTCCAGGGGGGAGGGTATGTAACGTGGCAACACGTTACAGCTGCAGTTATGAGCGAGAACCAACTCGTTGGGATGCTGCAGTGCTAATAATAGGGGGGACTGCCGATAGAGGCGCTAATATTTTTCTAATACTGCAGTCGCGGGGGTCATATCCGCTGGCTAAATGGGGGGACTGTCGTGATGGCGCTAATTTTGAGGATGTGGCTCCAAACCGTGGAGCTGATACTACACCATAAGAGGGGGGACAGCCGATCGTGGCGCTAATTTTTAGGAGTAGTTTTGGTTCCCGGAAATAAACTACCGCTTTAAATAATTACAGACTTTGTCTTGCCGGGAGGCTCAATCCGGGGCAAGGGTGATTTTTATAGGGGGACTGCTGTAGTGGCGCTAATTTTTGGAATCACCTTGCATTGCGTTAAATAGCATAGGCGCCAATGTATTGAAAGAAGATACTGCGTAGCTAGTGATTAAGTTTAGTTAGTAAGTTATTAGTAAACTAGCACAGGCGCCAATGTATTGAAAGAAGATACTGCGTAGCTAGTGAGTAAGTTTAGTTAGTAAGGCATTAGGAAACTAGCACAGGCGCCAATGTATTGAAAGAAGATACTGCGTAGCTAGTGATTAAGGTTAGTTAATTAGATAGTTTTTAGTTTGAGCAAGTGCATAGTTAGTCGATCTCGGCCTAAAGGATGTGGCCAGTAACTATTTAACACAAAGTTTAGGAAAAAGGGGAGATTACATCATGCTTCGTATAAATTCGTCTTGGTTTTCATCTGAGACTGAAAAGAAAATTTAAAAAATGCTTTTCTTTTGCATTGTTTAATCTGTTTGGATATCGTGTAGTATCGGATTTGAGTAATTATAAAACATAGTACGCATACTTGGGCATTTTTCACATCATTTTAGAATATTAATTTCGTAGAATGTTCTCGATATTTTGATAATTTCGAAAACAGATTATATTTTGCATCGCGGATAATATTATATCGTTTATTGTTTTGAAATTCTCGTTAATAATTGAACATAAAGAGCCCGATTAGAAAGGTACTCGCCGCTTTGTTATGATGGTTACGGAATAAACAAAGGCATCCGCTGTTTTGATAGAGGTATCGAGACAATGGATGTTTACCGCTACCGCTTCTGGAAGTCTCTAGAAGTTTCCAGAAGGCGTGAGGGGAATCGGTGGAAAAGGGGAAGAGACGCCGCGGTGAAAGCCGTGGTTGTCACGCGGCACCGCGGGAGCGAATCAGCGCGCTCCGTCTCTGGTACCGGCGGACGGCGAGGACCGCGTGCTGGCAAGGCGGCGACGACCATTCTCGTTCTGGCAGCAGCAGCGGAAGGACTACCTGGGCTGTGGAAGGTGAGCGTCGCTTGGTGAAAAGGTAACACGAGTTCCGGAAGGCAAATCGATCTTGTTTGATCTTAATTCTTGTCGTTTTTGCAATCGCCTTCCGGGATTCGTTCGTGAGTTCCTCGCTCGCGTTCTTGAGTGAAGTGCCGCGGATCGCTCGTGCTTTCGTTTCGTCTTTTTTTTTTGCTTAAAAATCTTTCGGTTCCGGTCGTTTCGGTTAAAATTAAAATATCGGGTCTCGTTATCCTGGAAGTATCGCGGCGAAAATGTAATTTTGGACATGGTGCGGGTTTCGTCCTTTGTTCGGCTAACGCGTTTCAACACCCAAGTTCGTGCGCGGTAGGCTGGCACCACGCGGTAAAATCAAAATAATAATTTCTTTGGTCCGTGTCGCCCGGGTTGAAAAAGTTCCAAGGAAAGTGAAAATTCCGTAACACTTAAATAACTCTTAAAATGGATATCGCCTTTGAATTGTATTCAAAGGGTTTAATTAATCTTAAAGGAAACCTTTTGCGGCTATCGTCCGTGACATTGGTCATGGAGACTAAACATTTCTTAATATTTAAATAATTCTTAAAATGGATATCGCCTTTGAATCTTATTCAAGGGGTTTAATTAACTTTAAAGAAACCTTGTTGCGGTTATCGTCCTTGACATTGGTCATGGAGGCTAAACTTTTCTTAATATTTAAATAATTCTTAAAAGGGATATCGCCTTTGAATTTTATTGAAAGGGTTTAATTAACTTTAACGAAAACCTTGTTGCGGCTATCGTCTTTGACTTTGGTCAAGGAGACTCTAAACTTTTCTTAACACTTAAATAAGTCTTAAACTGGATATCGCCTTTGAAACTTATTCAAAGGGTTTAATTAACTTTAAATAAAACCTAATTGCGGCTATCGTCCTTGACATTGGTCATGGAGACAATAACCTTTTCTTAATGTTTAAATCATTATTAAACTGGATATCGCCTTTGAATCTTATTCAAGGGGTTTCATTAACCTTAAAGAATACCTTTTACGGCTATCGTCCTTCACAGGGATCAAGGAGATAATTGAAATGTTGTAGAGCTTAAATAACTCGTCCCGTGGATACCGCCTTCGAAGAGATTTCGAAGGGTTTAACCTAAAATTCAAAAGAGATTTCTTCACGGCTATCGTCCTTGAAAATATTCAAGGAGAGCACTCTTAATCTTGCAATCTTTCACGCGTTTATTAAAATACGATACGTCTTACCTTGGAATTTATTCAAATGATAAATGACATCGTGGTGCAAGTCCTGGCCTCGTGGCGTATTTCGTTTCGCGGAAATAGCCGTACCCGCGTTCGGAAATGTTCGGATCAAGCGGCGCTGGCCTACGTAGTCGAAGCTAGTGTCGATCGCGGATAATGTGGAAATCTTGGTTACCGGCACTGTGTGCAACGGCGAGATTAATTAATTTCTTTGGCACCGATATTTTCATAACAATGATGGCTACGGACACCCGCTGTGGAGGTGTGGCGCGATTTTTTGTATTGAATTTTGTCCGAATGGCTCCCGGCCCCTACGGGGCAACCCAAAATTTTTTGGTCAGGAAAAATTCGGTTTCGCTTCGTTCTGACGTCAGGTAAATAATATCGAATTCGCGTTTCGGTATCGTGACGATCGCGTGGGGTTCGGTCTTGAGGTTAACCCGTCCTCGCTGTTCGTGACCGCTAGTTTCTATCGTCGAGTTTCGGTTTCGAGTTTTGACTGCGCCTGCGAATACCGCCCTCTCCCGTGCCGAGGGGATCTCGGGGCTGAGCAAAGCGGGCACACCATCACCTTGCGGCGCGCCTATAAATTCGGTATGCTTCGGCATGCCTGGCGCCCTTATTAACATCTTGCGCGTCGTAGGGTTTTGTGACCCCAGGGATTCGTTTGGTTTTGTTTTTCGGTTGCGGGCGGTTGCGAACGACGACGACGGTTTGGGCATTTTCTGGGTAGGTTCGGATTTAGTTGGTTTCGAAATTTTGGGGTAATGTTTTTGGGGGGTCACACATGTAAACACAAATAGTTATACAGAATATGTTTGAATGCAAGCGCTGAATTGGCATAACCAATATTTTGAGGGAGAGACTTTCGGAATATAGCCATTACTGTAAAGGACTTGTAGTTAGCCGTTCTGGCTGACGGCATATAAAACTCACCCTTAGAGACTCGTGTTGACCATAAGAGGACGAGGCCCAACCGAGGCAGACTAGTCGACGGTTGTCTTAACAGTTTAATTACTAGAAGTAGCGATGGGAACGCGATGGTTAAGTGGTTAGCATGCTCGCCTCGTAAACTGAACGTTCCTTAGGTCCTAAGTTCGAATCCCCGTCCGGCAACTTTTTCTGATTATTTTCATTGCGGATAATTCAGGAAACCTTGCTGGGCGAAAGAGCGAATTTAGGGACTGCTACCGACATTAGTTGGTAGTTATCGACACCGTGAATGGTTTTTCCGTGGTCGACGCTTCGTCAATATTGTCTTGAATGAAAATAAGACAATGTTTGAGATGCGCCTGCTACGGCACAGGCCACCGACTAACTGTTGACGGTGTCGATTATGTGTAGTATTTGGGATTGTTTACTTGTTTGTATCGTCCTGTGTGGGATGATAACTAAGCCTTGCCCTATTAGCCACAGATGGCATAAAGTTGGCAAGTAAATCTGACCAATGTATGTATGTATATATGTATGTACTAGAAGTAGCGCTCGACCAATAATCTCTACAGAAATAGGGTATAAACTCAAATGCAGGCACAATTAATAAGACGGCGTAGATCTCGATAGACAGAAAAGACGCTTTAAAAATTCAACCTCTATGGTCTCAAGTTGCTCGAGATAGTAGAGACCAACAGGGCACTGCATATAAGAGCGCCGAGAGAATCATGGCTTCATACAATTTTAGAACACGCGCACTGAAAGTAATGTAAGGTTCTGTTAGTCAGACGTATGTCTGAATTAACCATATATATGCTTATATTAGCCATATTTCTGGGTAACTTAGGCATACGTCTGCCTAATACAACCATTCACGACATTCAGTGCAGCCAGGAGTTGGCCCTAGCCGAGGCCGCCAGCGCCAACACGGTGGCCGTGGCTTGACGAGTCTTATCGCTCATTCAGGCGAGAGCGACGCACGTCGCATATCGCATCCGCGGGCAATTCAATTTCTTACGCTGCGAACTGGTGTACTTGTCATTCATTCACTGCCAGGTGACTGTCCAGGATCAGACGTATGTGATCCCCTGCACCTCACACACAGCGGAATACCATCCATTCAACCAGCTAGCTCCTCGTTCGTAAAGTCACAGTCAGGTCCAATACTAACTGTTTGTCAGTGTCCAAACTCGGTCACTTAGGTTTCATCATCGTTAATGTATTATTAACCAAATTATTAATAAAAATGCCAAGCTCTCCTTTACAAAAGTACCTAACATGACCCTTACATTTGGCATCTGTCAATATATGTGGGAAGTATCCTTATTCGGGTTCGCAATAGTGTAGGGAAAAACTACTATTGTGGACAAAACCTACGCCGGGTACAGCAGGTTTGTATATCGATTCTGTTCGCAGCAACATGGCTTCAGCTAATTGGAAAATGAATCGTATTGAAGATATTAACCATGGAAAAGACAACATCGCCAGGGTGTCGATAGTGCGAGTAGTGAGCGGAATGGTGCAGTCAGCATTTGCAAAGTTATGTTTGTTTCCAATTGATATGAGAAACGATTAATTTAGTTATAATTAGTGCAATGAATTTATGTTTACATTATAATGATATTTTTTTAAGTTGATTTTATGACATCGGTTATACACGTTATGATTATTGATACCCAAGCAGCAAAATAAGGAATTCTGTCCCCAGCCATAGTTGAAATGCCTTATTTTAGTAATAAATTGCCAAATTACAACATAAATGATGTCTTCTAAGTCAAAATGTACTTGAGGTCTATTTCATAGGTTAAAGTAACCAAATATCGACTTGAAAAATGTCCTGATAGTAAGACAGCATTTGAGGTATATTCTGCAAGTAAAATGAACCAAATTTCAACTTTAAAATCGTCCTGAAAGTTTTTAACAAATAGGTTATATTTTAGTACATATTTTACCAAATATGAACATGTCTTCTGCCTTAAAAGTACAATGGTTTTTAAAAGAAAAGTTAGGAAAGTGAATATGCCTTTGCTAGATTCCCTATTCTGAACTTGAAAGTATGAAGGCTTTGTTGTAACCCAACATGCACTTTCAGGGCGATGCAAACTGTCTACGGCAGTAAATTTACCAATACGGCAAGCACTCACTAGCATTAGTGAATTCCAAACAATTTGTTGGTCGATGAATTATAGAAATAAAATTTGTGAAGGTGTGTATTATTTTTTGACAACTTAACCTCAAATCATGAGATTTGAGATTAATCTGTCAAATGATAACCCAATTTCCTATTTTCGTTCCTATTTATTATGATATAAGTCCCAACAAGTACATTATTACTATTCTTACAGTTTTTTACGATGATCTGTCAATGTCGTGTAGGAGCACTATTGATGAAATTATTACTGCGTCTTTTGAGATCCGACTTATGGAATTTGTCAGAGTGTAATCACAGTAAACCTGTGGTGATTTTATGCTTTCGTATATTAAAAAAAAATCAATACGATCATCAAAAAACATTTTAGATCCTGTAAAATAGTCGATGTTGAGTGAGAACACTAATGATGAAAGAATTGCAGCAGGTTATGAAACTTGACAGAGAGAAATAGTCAGAGTGTAATTACAGAATGTAGGAATGATTCTAAGATGTCAATTCATACATAAATAGCAGTATTTATCAGTCGTCATATATTGCAACGCAGTACACAACATTTTCTTTTACTTTTCTGAATCTCAGGCTATGAATATGCTCCTAGTTTCAACTTTGTAATTGAAAAGGCGAAGTAACCATTTCACTAGGATTGTTCTCAAACAACCTGAACGTTTTCACAGAATATAAATGGTTTTTTGATGATAGTATTGACTTGTTTTAATATACAGCAGCACAAAATCACTACAGATTTACTGTAACTCCACTCTGATAACTTTTATAAACCTAATTTCAAAAGACGCAGTAATCTTTTCATCTGTAATGCTCTCACACAATATCAACAATTTCACTGGACCGAAATTGTATCTTGATGATTGTATTCATTTATCCCAAAAAATAAAATCACAAAACCACCACCGATCAGCCATTGTTCTATTTTGACATCTTTTATACATCAAATTTGAAAAGACGCTGTACTTATTTCACATTAAGCACGTTTTTTCAAACTTGACATACATAACGTACTGGAGTAATACTTTAGTAAATTTGTGACGATTTGCAATATTATTCTTTTATAAGAATTCAATAGAATGAGAAAAAAGCCCTTTCGGTTCTGTGAAGTCGTCAATGTCGTGTGTCAACACTCCGGATAAAAATATTACTGCATCTTTTAAAATCTTATGTATAAAAGTTGTCAGAGTGTAATCACACTAAATCTGTGGTATTAACAAGAACACAAAGCTACAAGACCTGTACGGAAATACAATTCGTATTTTCATAATCGCGTTAAAAATAGCCGGATAAATAGCTTACGCGCGCGTAGCTATTTTGCGATTAAGTTTGAGTTGTCAAAGATAGTCAAAGTATCGAGAGTCGTATCGACCAGTTTCGAACTCCCACCAAGGGGTGGCGCATAAGTACTGTATGGAATACGTGCATTGCATGTTCTGACATATTGAAACTTTCTCACAAGCTCTAAGAGCATAAGTAGATCCGTATATATAAGAAAGCAAGTTTCATCGTATTACGAATATTAGTATGTATGCGTGCGTGCGTGCG
The DNA here is from genome assembly GCA_030407085.1 of Trichopria drosophilae. Taxonomy (NCBI): domain Eukaryota; kingdom Metazoa; phylum Arthropoda; class Insecta; order Hymenoptera; family Diapriidae; genus Trichopria; species Trichopria drosophilae. The sequence continues at coordinate 188,539,564 of CM059582.1, forward strand.
AACACTGATCTGTGTATATCATATGGCGTCGAATAATTATAGGCATGTATAGGTAGGTGTGTATCTTAGATCATATAAACGTGTTGTGATTTCATGAAAATACTTATTTCTGAGTACATAATAAATTCAAATTCGGTATGTAGGTACGAACCCGTAAGTTACGTTGAAAATCCGCTCAGAAGTTTCTTTTTTAACCAAGGCACCCACTAAGTCGAAAAGTCTAAATTAGGTCAAAATTACCAAATTATTACTAATATTCGACTTCTTCTAGGTCCGTTCTCCCAAATTGGTCTATGCCTTATTAGTCCAAATGCCTTCCATTACCTAATATTTACCTCAAATTTACCGTCTTTTTATTCCCCACTTACCTGAAATAGAAGTCGATTCGACGTTAATCAGGTCACGGCCGTTAGGCATTTGGACCTATTTGAAAGTCGAATTGACGTAATTTCGACCAATTTTGCTGCTTGGGATAGCATCTCGTATGAAGGTGCGCAGTATGTCCAATATTTTCATTGTATAATTTGAAATGTATCTATTTTCCGCGAATTTAAGTGAAAATATTGTGATCTAATTTAATTGATATGTGAACACATAACTTTTGTTGATACTTAATAGAGAACACTTTTGTATATTGGGTGTATCCTCTCGTAAAATTTTTAAACCGCCAACGAGAAGTTAAGGGCTAGAAAATTTAATGCAAAAACATACTTCTCCGAATAGATTCATTTGAATCCATTTCGCTCGAAGATAGTAAAAATTGGTTTTGATGATTTTAACGTCTAGGTCGTCCTCTCGGAACAATTGAAAAATTTAATTGAAACTTCTTGTTAATATCTTTTGGCTTTATGAATACTAACACCATTTTCATAGGTCACATCATACTAATTGGACTTTGTCTTGTTCAATCTAATGTCAAGGATACATAATATTTCATTAAAATTTGTAGGTCTGATTCACTTACGGGATATGCCTACGATATGGATCAGGAGTAAAATACACTCCTTTTATCAATTACATTTTTCTAGATTGATCAATTATATACAGAGTGACTTGAAGATATATTGAAATTATATCTGGTTTTTTCATCCTAAGAAAGTGGATTTTTAAAGAGGGGTCATTAACCTTTAGAGGACGGGGAATTTGGAATTTTCAATTTCTCAGAATTTTCTATAAAAAAAACATAATATGTGTCTCAAATATTGGGAAATACTCGCATGTAAAGTGTCTATCCATGGTTGAGCCACTATAGTGGCTTTCCCATCCCCAGGGGTAAGGCTAATTTTACACTTTGATAGAATTTTTTCATTTGACTTAAACATGATATAAAAAAATGAAAAAAAAACTTAATATTATTATTCATAAACCAAAGATAAGATTGTTGGAATTCAAAATGGCCCATCCAAAATGGCGGATACCAGTCGGTTTTACCTTCGTGAGGGAAAAACGCCTATCAATTTTGATAAACGCGTTTAGATAGTGATTTTATAAAGTTTCTAGTAGTAAGACCCATAACATTAATTTCTCCGCTCACCGATAGGTGGAGCTTTTCCATCACACTCCTATTTTACAAACTAACTTGAGAAATTTTGTTGAGCCATTATAGTGGTTTTCCCGTCTTCTAAAGGTTAAGATTTGTTAAAATATTCTATTGCTTTATTTCTCCCATTATTAGAACATTCCAAACTGCTTCGCAATCTGTATCATTGTTTTCAATATCATCTAATCTTTCGTTTTCACAAGAATCTTCACTAGCATAGAGGGAACATTATATTTCGAAATAAGTCGATAATAGCAATTTTTACACATATTATCTTTAATAATATATATATATATACATTGTAATAATTACAGGGACTCAAATTTTACGATGGTTTGATTATCATACGTACTTGTTTGTTGGGGGTTAGGGTAGCATAAAAAGTGGGGCATGGGGGCGGAGCCTCCCAGGATGCGAGCACTACCTAGAGGCACGTATTACCACTCCAATTTCTAATTCGTTAAATTCTTCAATTTGAAAATGCGAAATCTAGGGGATGGTTACGTCGTGGGGGTCACCCCCCCCCCCAGACCCCCCGTTTTATACTAACCTAACCTCCAACCACAGAGGTGTATGTGATAATGAAACCCACGTGCTTTGTGGATGGTTGAGTGTTGGCCTAGGTTTCACCTCCCTCTGATAGTTGCAGCTTAGGTTAGAATAAAAAGGGGGGTCTGGGGGCAGAGCCCCCAAGCATGCAAGCACCGCCGATAAGAGGAGGATTGTAGGCACATTGTCTGCTTTGGAATACAATCTCTGATCATTTTCTTTTTGCAGTGAATCGTGTTATTAGAAATTCCCAAGTAAAGAAACGTGTCATCCTATCATGCATCGCTAAAATAATTGACCCTTGATATTTTCTCACTCCAATCACGACACATGCAAATGTATTATGCAACAGCTCTGGCAGTTGAAGGTAGGCTGGGATGAATCTATTCCCTTAGACGTTGGAACTAAGTGGGTATCATTGAGAGGTATTTTGACAACGTTGAATACCATTCGTATCCCATGGCATGTAGTATACATTAATCCAATATCTATACAATTATTGTTACGGACAGAATCGATGTTTTATCGACTGCGGTACCCGGCGTAGGTTTTTCCCACAAAGGTGGTTTTCCCTACGCCATTGCACACCCGAATGGGGGTACCTCTCAAAATGAAGTTGGCCTGTTAGGTAATTATGTAAAAGGCCCTTCGAAATGGTGACGATCTCGATACGATTATTTGTTATTCGAATAGTGTACTATCGATGTATAATATGACGTAGTAGTCTATTTAAACGTTTGAGTTTGAAAAGTCGAACTAAAATGTGAAAAAGTGACGATCGGGTTTGAGAGAGAACGTTTTGGAACGTCAGAGGGTTAGGAAGTCCGCGTCGCGATCGTATCGTCACCGGCACTGATCGCAATAAATAATTGAGAATTTTAGTCGGCCGATCAAACCGCGTGTTTTATTTACAAGCCCTTCTACCAGTCGTTTACAAATATCGTAATATTTATATTCGAAGAGTAGCATAGGAAATTGCGTAGTTTGTTTCTTAGCTTCCAAAGAGCGTGTAGCACCATTAAAGGTTCATTCACTTCCACGGCTGGAATTGTGTGGTGCTCTTAGTTAAGCCAACTTGTTGAAAAAATACGAAATTCAATGCAGATTGTAGTAGACAAAAATTATCACTGGACAGACTGCACGATAACGTTGGCATGGATAAAAGCAAGTTTCAAGCGCTGTCGAACCTTTGTTGCAAATCGGGTGGCCGAGATTCAACGAAATTGTCAAAGTGTTGATTGGCATCATGTTTATGAAAAGGAGAATCCAGCTGACATTTTATCGCGTAGAATAGATCCTTCCGAATTGCAATGTAATGACCCGTGATGGAACGTACCAAATTTGTTAGTACGTGGAATGGATGAATGGCCGTTAGTCTATTGTAGAATAGCCTATATAGGATAAATTCGTTGACGTTGAACTAATTCCTGAGAGGAAAACAGTAATGTTATTATTAACTCATCTATCAAAAACGGATTTATTATCTAAATTCTCCTCTTCCTCAAAATTGCGTCATGTTAGCTTATTACTTTCGATTTTATCATAATTGCAAAATAAAAGATAGTGTAAGGAGCGCTTAGGGTTACGGAAAGTTCCCGGTTCACTTTTACATTGTTAAAATTATCAATTAAATGACGAAATTAATAATTCAATATGAACATGAGCGCCTGTTGCACTCCGGCAGGGGGCATCAACTGCTATGGAGTAAAGGTACTACCGTTACGACGTAGTTCCGCAGTTTTTAGGCGTTGTAGACAGCGCTACTAGTATTGAAATAATTGCATGTGTGTATCTGATAATACACACACATGCATAGAAATTTTCTCCGAAAACCGGGTTATTCGAAAACGCCAGCTGAAGACAGTTTAAAGTAATTTGCGCTATTTTTCATTTACTGTTATTCACTAAAAAACTATTAGTTTATTTGTAATTAGATTTCACCATTATGTGAAAATTTGACGGCAAAGTCAAGTTGAAGATATCACGAAAGTCTATACGAAAACCACAGAGGAACTAAGGTTATTACTTCGACCCAGACTAAGTCTGGACGAAGTATTGAATTTGGTCACTTCGGGCAAAAAAATTACCCTATAGTTTTTCATCAAATGTCGACGTTTCAGACCCTAAGGAACCCAAAGCAACAATAAAAAAATTGGTGTCCGTTAGGTTGTACGTCCGTCCGTCCGTCCGTGGGCAAAATTTTGTATACGCGATATCTCGCGACTGGCAGGACGAATTTAAAAAGTACAAACGGATTTGGGTTTCTCTTGGCCAAACTTAGATCTGATTAGTTTTTGGAGACAATGCATACTAGATTATGGGGAGGTTTAACAAAAAAACGCTCAAAAAACACGTTTTTCCATTTTTTAACAAAAAATACAAATCGTACAAAAAAATGTTTTAAACAAAAAATATAGAACATCGAATTCTCTACAAAAAAGGTTGTATTCATTTCTTCGTAAAATTAACGATAATGCCGTAAAAAGCAAATTAACATAAATTGTACATACACATATACAATGCATATGTATGTATATTATATACATTACATGAAAAACAGAGACACAGAGGAAGCAGGGGAGTGAGGCGGGTATCAGGGGGGGGGGGCTAACTTTAAAAATTTGAATAAATTTTATTTAAGTATAAAAATTTGATTAATTTTTGTTTTTTTCAGCATCAGTGTGAACAAGACGTGCTCATTTATCAGTGCTTCGGCTGATCTGCGGTCGGGGTCGAAGTTTTGAAAATGCTCATTTTCAATTTTAATATAGGGTGAATATGCCAATGAATGGACGACTACCAATGAATTGACGATTTTCTACACATTTTTCTATTTCTTATGAATGTATGATGCACAACATGCAACAAAATACATATTTTTATGTTCTTTGAACATTCAAAACAATATTTATAGTACTATTGATCTTCCAGTGTTTATTATTTTGTAAAATCAAAGCAAAGTTTTAAAGCCATCCAAAACTGGTACTGAAAACGTCCCATATGATTTAACCCGTCTATTCATTGGGGTTTAGCGAATTTTTTTACAAACGTATGAAGACTAGGTTAATAATTAAATAAAATCAAAGGTTGAACTACACGGTCATAAAGAGCAGAGTCTGACGATTCTAATGGTGGGTCTGTTAAATAATTAAATTTTAAAAAAATTATAAAAAAATTTAATAATTAAATTTTCGTAAAAGAATTCAAAAGTTACAATCGATCAAAGTGTGAAAAATGCTTAACCGTCTATTCATTGGCATATTCACCCTATTTAAGGAACAAGATATTGTTACAATATATGTATAGAAAAAAAATAAGAATATTCCTGGAAGTATCAGCCTTTCGTCAGGAAACTGCAATACGAATTTAACCAAAATTGTAGGCACCCGGGTCGAAGGCATCTAGTTTAAAGTTTGTTTTCAATATCTAAAATAAATACCTATTAATATGCTTAAAAAATAACAAATTTGTTTTAAATTAATTGACTACTATTTGAACTGTGAGTTAGTATCCATTTTGCTAATAGTGTTTTTTTAATATGTGTATATGTCATTCATATACCATTGCATTACATTTCCAATAATACGCACCAAGCAATTAATAAGTACCTATTTTACTTTCTAATAGTATATATGACAAGAAAGTGTATTGTGCTTGGCAGTTCGACTCCGTCGAACATGCCTAGTCGCAAAATTCCTAAAAACCCAATTCTGTGCGCCAAATGGAAGGCAAAACTGGCATGTCCTGAAATTGACCCATTGCCTTTAGAAGAGCTATCAAAAAACAGCGTATGCTATAATCATTTCAGCGATGATTGCTATATTGTGTCCTTTCATAACAGGAAATTGGAAAAATTGTTTTTAAATTTGTTGTATTTTTATGACTTTTGTAAATTTTTGCAAGATTTTTGGGAACGACATTTCTATCTTAGAATTTCAAGTTAAAAGAAAAATAACGTTTAGAAAATCCCAAAACATTTCAGACTGCTTTTTTCCATGGAGAAACCACATAAAAAATTTGTTATAAAATCTGAAGGGCTGAAGTTATGAATGGCTAGTGAAATTAACATAGAGTGACCGATAAGCATTTTCATATTTAATAATAATAATTTAGTTACAAGAAGATAACCTCATAAGAAGTAATTACAACAAATTAATACATTAAAAACCATTCAAATCAAAATACCAAAAAAAAAATCAGTGGAAATAAGTCACGAATCAAGTGTTAAATATTAAAAGTTAATAAATAAATGTATAATCATAAAAAGTGTAGATGAACGTTACAATATACCGCATATTACGAAAAAATAAAAATAAAAATGATTAAAAACTGATTTTTTATAGGACAGAAATCCAATGGAGTAATATTCGAAATAAAAATACGACATAAATAAAACAATAAAAGACAAAAATGAAATGCAAACTGAAATAGTAAAATGAAGGATAAAAATCCAAAAAAGGAAGGCACTGAATTTAGATTAAATTAAAAATAGTCGATAAAACTTTACTGGAATGTATACAAACCCACTTTCTATGATATTTATACAATATCCTTTTTTAATCATAATATGCTAACTTTCATTATTTTGCATTACTAAATTTAAATTTAAGATTAGTTTCTACATAAAATTAAAGTTTTTCACAATTACTGCTTAGATAAGCAATTTTTCGTTTCAAAAATCCCGTGCTTTGTTTTGTGTAAACGACTGGTGGAAGGGTTTTAAATCAAACACACGATTTGATCGGCCGACTAAACAACGTATTAATTTATTGCGATCAACCGGTGACGACCCGATCGCGACGCGGACTTTCTAACCCTCTGACGTTCCGGTACGTTCCCTCTAAAAACGATCGTCACTTTTTCATATCTTAGTTCGATCTTTCAAACTCTCGAACATTTAAATAGACTACGACAACATATTACACATCGATATCATACTATTCGAATTACAAATAATTGTATCGAGATCGTCACAATTTCGAAGGGTCTTTTACATAATTAACTAACAGGCCAGCTTCATTTTGAGAGGTACCCCCATTCGGGTGTGCAATGGCGTAGGGAAAACCACCTTTGTGGGAAAAAACCTACGCCGGGTACCGCAGTCGATAAAACATCGATTCTGTCCGTAACAGTTTTGATTGGTTCCCATCGTCACTCCCCGTGCTCCGCTGCAATGCTAGTAGCGCCGTCTACAGCGCCTAAACTACTGCGGGACTACGCCGTAACGGTAGTACCTTTACTCCATAGCAGTTGATGCCCCCTGCACTCCGGTCCGCCGGCAATCTCAGCATCATTGCGGGTGCATGCTGACTCATTAGAATCTTGTACCGCTGAACTTCCTGCTTCTAGAGTGGGCCTAGCGCGGCCGTTTTTAAAATGTGGGGTGGACTACACAGGACCCCTTACGATTAAGAATACATCTCGAGTTGGAGCGCACTACCTATACTCCTTAATCGGTGACCTTCGACATCTGGACAATATTTTCCAGTAAAAATTATGAAAAACTATGAAGCCTATCTTCCGCAATCGATGACCCAAAGTACCTAGAGTAAGTATTTTACGTGGTAAGTTGAAAAACGGTAGCACGCACTACCTACGCCGCATAATCGGCTACCCCAAACACCTACAGTACGTATTGTGCAAGATAATTTAAATAGAAAATGTGGGACGAGCTACCTAAACCCCGAGGTCCCCGAGATCGGCAACCTCAAACACGGTATGTATTTTGCAGCCTGAGATCTCCTGCACCAATCCCGCATAAGTTCTACTAGAACGCCATCTAGACACGATCCCGAAATGTCGAAACTAAATTAACGGCAAGCTCGGCCCCTATAACCGTTTCCGTGCCCTGATTTGATATGAGAAACGGTTAATTTAGTTATAATTAGTGCAATGAATACATTGTATTGATATTATTTTTAAGTTATACATTACGACTAAAATATTAAAAAAAAGGATAATGTATTTGGTATTTTCCCCCGCTTTAATGACTTTGATGCCTATTCCGGGGTCGGCTCTCGGGTGAAGGGGTATAGGATGGACAACACACAGACATGGTACATGACGGAACAGGACAACACAAAATCCAACCAGAGCCAGTCCCCCCCACCCCAGTGATGGTACCGCCATTAATCTATTCGGCGGTCTACACGGAGAGAAAGATCTAGGTTATAATGTCGCGTCGTGCGATGCGACTACTCGAAAGGTAATGCCCGGTTCTACCGCAGTACGGCGTGCGGAACGCGGGAAAAAGGCTTACGCCGTACTTTGAATCTCGTTGGTTCGTGACCAGGCTTTTCGGCGTAGAGAAGCACGACAAAAGATCGTGCTAGCCAAGGCGAATTGACGTACAGTAGGTTCTCCCTTATTCTCTACATTTAGGATCTCTTATTGCATATATGCCCATTCGGTCGGCTTCCCTCCTCCATTGGGTCCTAACCTAACCTTCGCGGCTAAGCGAATCTCGAACCGTTGCCGATCGTTGACCACTGAATGTGATGGTAAAGGGAAAAAAGAGAATAAGGGAGACCGCCGCCATTTTTAAAAATCTGCAGCATGCAATAAGGGAGACCCAACGCTACCTATATATATATATATATCAGTATAGAGGCTGAGATTTAAAATCATACTGCGCGACGAAAACCAAGCAACATCTGCAAGTAAAGGTAATTATAACAATTACAATAATGTGCGATATAATTGATACCAAATTCTATTGTTAAATTTAATTGTATTTTATTTTATATTTTATTCTTTCACAAGTTTAGAATAGAAATAAACTTTGAAATTAAAGTAAATTTATTATTATAAGATATTGATATCTTATAAATTCATGTGTCAATTAATAATAACAATAATAATATTTATAATAATAATAATTTATTTAAATAATTTATTTGTATTCCCAGCAAAATGAAAATTCATTGAATGATTTTGAATGAATCTCAATGGATTTGAATTGGTTTTCTTTATCATTAAAATGTAAATTAGAAAGTGTTGACTCATTTTTTTTAAATTCAGGCTTTATTAAGGCAGTTTTAGCCAATATTTACTATCTTCTAAAAAGAATCAAAAACAATTAATAAGAAATAGCCGAAAATTTTCTGCAATACCTGATTTTTCAATATTGCAGAAAATTGTTGGTTAATTATCGACAAATTTCTTTGATTTTTTTAAGAGAGCATACAAAATTGTTAGAATTTACTTCATGAAACTGAAATTTTGAAAATTCGATTCAGTCATTTTTAATTTCGATTTTCAAGCGTAGTTTACTATTTTAAAAAATTCCATTTCCTTTCTGAAGTTTGGAGAAAATGTGCAGATATATTGGAAATATTCACATAAATGCTTTTCAAAGCATTGTGAGGTATTCATATTGTTTCATGTACACTTCTTAATTGGTTTTCTTATCTTCTGCAATGAATTCAATGAGAAAGTGCGTTTCAATGATATTAAATGATTAATAGCTCGTAAAAAATTGTTAGATTTAATAATTTTGAATGGGAAAATATTATAATGAAAAAATTATTTCATTGAATGAATTTCAATTGAAAAGTGCAAATAGAAAAATTGCAAGTTTAATGAATTGGAATAGAAAGATAGTTATATTTGCCTGGAATGAATTTTAATAGATAGTTAATTATTATAGTACTGCAAATTTAATGATTTTGAATCGAAAAAAAATTTAGATGAAAATGATATGAATGAAATCGAATCGGTATTACCAATAGCAAGGTTGAGAGGTAAATGATCTTGAATTGAAATAAAATATTTAATAGAACAATGGTTCAAAAATACAAATAAATTGGTTCTTTAGTAATTTTTGACGAGGAATTCAAAGATAATATAATAAAAATTGTAAAATTTTGTTGACCCAAAACAATTTTTGCCTCGAAAAGAAATGGCATTTTTTAAAAATCATGCGTAATTATATGGAAAATACATTTCTCTGTTCACCAAACTTTTTTTCTTAACTTAATTTCTTTCAATTCAATCGTAATTGAAAACAAAAATTGTTTTTATGTTCACCCAAATTATTGAAATTTTTAAATCAATTTAGAAGATAGTAGTGATGGAGTTCTGACATGATCAGCCGATGTGGGAGTAATCTACTCTTGCAAATCGAAATTAAAAATTACTGAATCGAATTTTCAAAATTTCAGTTTCATAAAGTCTATTCTAACAATTTTGTGTGCTCTCTTAAAAAAATCAAAGAAATTATCGAGAATTGACCGAGAGATTTCTGCAATATCGAAAAATCATGTATTGCAGAAAATTATCGGCCAATTAATAGAGGGAACATTATATTTCGAAATAAGTCAATCATAGACATTTTTACACATACTAGGTTTATGGGTAAATCAATGACGCTCATCTTATAGATAAGTCTAAGCAATAATAGAGCCAATTATTATGAATAATTTTTTTTTTTTTTTCAGAAAAATCACCCAGTAAACGAAAAGGAATTGAAAGCGATTCACCAATTGCAAGATTTTAATTATGGAATTTAAAGGAATTCAAAGAAATTTAATTTAGTTTCATCGGTATCCCTTAGAATTCCTTTCTGGACAATTGGATTCAATCCCTTTTTGTTTAGTGGGCAAGTAATGGTTACAACCAATTTAATTTCCACCAAAGAATATCACGTAGAAATTCCTTCGTTTCTGGAAAATAGTATATTGAATGAAATTGATGTTGAAGTTACGATAATGCGTTGAAGTATATTGCTGGAATTTTCCAGAACAGCTTCTCAGGCGCTTATCCTTGATTAGCTGCCAGACATGGCAGTAGAAGCCGAAGTTGCCCGAACGTGAGTTTATATATAGTCGACGCATGAAAAGTTCCAAACTATTTATGCTATTCGTTTAAAAAAAACGCAGTACGATTTTAGTTGCCGTAAATGATTAGGTATAATTCTGAAATAAATTGTTTGAAATATAAAATAATCAATTTCTTTTTCGTTTTAAATTTCCATATATAAATTATCTTCAATGAGTTTCTTTTTTGGTACAACGTACGGATATACTAAATAGAACTGAAAGTAACAGATCATTTACCTCTTTATAACTTTCGATTAGAATGAAATAGTGATTTTGAATTAGTTCATTTATAACGTTCGTTTTCTTATTAAAAGATGTCGTAAATTTTACAAAATAAAATGGTTTATTTAGGAATTTAACCATTCTGAGAGTTAAGAGTAGAAAATGAAGTTTTGACGAATTTATGTTTATCAGTAATTTTGAAGTTTCTTTCGTTGATGTAAGATGTATCTTGTAATATTTATTTTTTATAATACTCCATACTTATGCTTAAACTCCTTCACAATACAAAATTCAAAACGAAAAATAACACCATAGATGTACCACAACAGTTAGGAACTTTTGACGCATCGATTATATCATGGCGATTCGACGACAATTCCTCGTCAGCCAATAAAGCTTCTAAAAGCTGACGCAATTTGTTCTTAGTAAAACATAATCAATATACTGTGCTGCAAGGAAAAGAAGTTTTCGATGGTTTGAACTGAGAAATTTAATAAAATGAATGGTAATGTTCGGTGCAATTTTGCTAGAAAATGTACTATTAATTTCTCCTTAATGTAACCGAAGAATAGTAGCCCAAATGTTCCAGTCCTGATGTACTAAATTTCGATAATTTAACAAAAAAGAAAGTGTCGACTATCGACCTAGCCGTTGTTGTTTAGCATGTTTGAACAGGAATTAGTCACCTTTCTCGAGAAGCACAGGTAAAGGACAGGAATGATGGACCCATTGGCCAACCCATAATGATTGGTCTAGATACTAAGCCTTATCTATTGGTCCTTAGTGACCACCATCAGTATCTGAACACTTCAAGTTCTGCTGCTATGTGACATTCACCGTTTGTTCTTTGCTTCGGAGGGAATAAATATTTTGTCTCCTATTCGGCAAAGTATCAGTTGGATTTCAAACCGCAGAAGCAGTAAGTAGCCCCAGCAAGGTCTTCACTATCGCCTATAATTTGGTACGTCATCAACCGCAACTTCAGAAAAAGGAGCAATGTCAGGTAAATATGATCAATTAATACCTCCATATTTCTAAAATCTTAAAACGTTCTCTGTAAATTGAACACAACGCAACTGTAGGGTTTGTCAAGTATAAAGACACAACCCTCGTCTTTTTATTAAAAGAATGATAATCTTGTTTATTAAAACGAATAGTGCGCACAACATTTACAAACGGCTACGATCGTTTCTCGCTAACGACTCACCTAAGACTAACCGCTCGCTCGCTCGCTGGCGCGATGTCGGCGTTCGCCACTTCCCCCACTTCTCGAGTTCGCAACTCGTAGATTGACTACCGACATTTCGTGATCCGCGAATATTAAAATAATATGAATTCTTAACCTACACTCGGACATCCTGATAGTATCTGCCCTCAGATATCACTCGCAGTCACACTTTAGTAATCTTCCGAGAAGTCGGTCCATGGCTTCATATGATCGCTGGATGTGTAGGTGGTCCTGGGACCTTCTCCCTCGCCTATCTTCTTCACTACATAACGATCGTTTCGAAGAGCTTGTGACACTGTGTATGGTCCTAAATATTTAGAACGAAATTTCAGTCCAGGACCACCTTGCGTCCGCTGTATGGCAACCATGTCTCCTTCGGAGTATTGATGTGGTGGTTTGCGTTTTCTGTCATAACCTTTTTTATTTTCGGCCTGCATTTTCAAAATATCCTCATATGCTTGTTCTTGAATCTGAGTGCGCTTTTCTTGGAAATCTGCCAATGCTTCTTGGTCCAAGATTTCTCTTATCTGAGGATCTTCCTTAAGTCGCATCCTAACGCCCATTTGAAGATAAAATGGGGACATGCCGGTACTTCGACTGGGTATATGGTTCAAGTATTGCTGTGCCTTGCCGACGAACTTGTACCATTGCTCAGGATGAGGAGCGGACAACTTGGTTACGAGTGGGATGAGGGTTCGGTTCACCCTTTCCACCTGTCCATTCCCTCTCGGCACCCCCGTCACGATAGGGTGAAATTCGATGTTCTCCGTGCTGCAATAATCCTCAAATTCTTGTGAGGTGAATGCGGGACTGCGATCCGACACTATTCTTCTCGGATTCCCGAATACTAGTGCTTGCTTGGATAATCGGTCCATCACCTCTGCCGACGTAGTGCTTCTTGTAGGGTATAACCAGATGAACTTGGTGAATGAGTCTATGACTACCAAAATATGTCGATAACTCTTCTTTGTGGACGGCATTGGACCAATGTGATCTACATGAAATGTATCCAATGGCTTATGTTTTTCTATGGGATGCAGAAAGCGTTTGAAAGAGTTTGCGTGAAAGCTTTACAATCGGTCACGATAGTAAAGCAAATTTCGATCAGGTATACGCGAAATTTCTTGAGTGCTTTGACGACAGCTAGTATTTCCAGCTTATAGCTGTCGTATTTCGCTTCTGCTGGAGATGTCTTGCCGCTAGCATAATACACTGGGTGCATTTGTCCATCTTCTTCACTACGCTGCAATAAAATTGCCCCATAGCCCAACGCGGATGCATCCGTGTGGAGTTCAGTCTCCGCTGATGTCTTATACAGATAAAGACTGGCTTTTCGCTCAGTGCTTTTCGTAACGCATTGAACGCCACCTCCTAGGATTCTCGGAAGTGGAAATCGACTCCGTTTCTTAATAAATCAGATAGCGGTCGAGCAATAAAAGCGTAATGCGGTATAAATTTCCTAAAGTAGCCCGTCAATCCAAGGAAACTCTGTACTGTTTTAACACTGTTTGGCTTCGGAAAGTGTTTCACGGCGTTGATCTTTTCTTCACTAGGATACACTTTTCCAGCTTCTATCACGTGGCCAAGGTAAACTACTTTGTCTCTCAACACTTGTCACTTATTCCAGTTGAACACTAACCCGTAATCACTCGCATGCTCTAAAACTCTACGCAATTTCTCAATTCCACTTTCGACAGTATCTGACGCGATAATAATATCGTCTACATACATCATTACGATTCCTTCACGTATCAAATCACGAAACACCGCGTGAATAAACTTGACAAAATATGCCGGCGAATTACAAAACCCGAAAGGCATTTTCGTGAATTCAAAATGTCCACCGGGGACGCTAAATGCGTATTTTCGACTGTCTTCCTCAACCGGCACATGAAAAAAACCATTCTTTAAATCTAATGTGGTGTACACTCTTGCACCTTGTAATTGATCTATCTGCTCTTCAATTACCGGTTGAGCATAACGGACTTTTATCGCTTTCTCGTTAAGCTTTCGAAAATCTACACAGACACGACCGGCGCCATTTTTCTTCCTTACAAGTACTATCGGACTGGCATAATCTGACGTTGAAGGACGGATGATGCCAGCCTCACACCACTCGGTAATTTGAGAGTCTACTTTTTTTTTCTTACTAGCGGCAAGTCTCCGAGCCGATTGATACACGGGTACGTCGTCCGTGAGGACGATGCGCATTTTTATTCATACGTCTTTTACATTTTTAGGTTTATAGTTTTTTATTATCTCATTTACTTCGATTTTGAGACATTCATCCTTTAGATGCCCTAAGTCTATATCATGTTGCTCTATCACGTCTATTTTATATACGCCCGGTACATTTTGTACATTCTCAAAGATTTTTGAGATTTTCACTTCTCCATGCTTCAGATTTACTTCGACCGTCTTTAAAAAATCTGTCCCTAGCAATAACCGGTGACGTACGATATTGTCCGGAACAACGTGAGTAGCTATAGCATAAGTCTCGCCATCGATGCAAATATTTATTCGTACTTCGCCTAACGTATCCATTGTTTCCAACCCGGCACCGCGGAACTGAAACTGCCGATTAATTATACCGGGTGATCCGATTTTTTTGAACTGGTCGTTACGAATTATCGTTATGTCACTTCCCGAATCTACCAGCGCGGTCAATTCTACGTCATTAACGAAAACTTTCTTACTGAAAATGCTATCGGTTCTCGAATGTACAATATTGCAAGTTTTCAATTTTTCCGTTGTGTCCTTTCTTACCGTACAACTCGGCGCTACGTGTCCAAACTGGTTGCATCTAAAGCACTTTTTACCTTGCGCCTTGTTTAAACAGTCACTTGATCTATGTCCACTTTCACCGCAATTAAAGCACCGCACGCCTTTCTTCATATGTTGGCCTGTTCCGCTGCTACCAGAAGTTTTTGTTGAAAGGTTGGTACGATGACTTTTCTGATGCTCCTCCTTTTTATTACCGTTAATCGCCGTGCACATCTGCTCATATGCTCGTAGTTTATCTTTCAGCTGCTTGTAATCTTGCGCTCCGTAGAGCATAGCTTTGGAGTTTTCGTCCCTTAATACACCGTCAACAATATAATGTATAACTGCGTCCTCTTCTATGACGCCTCTGGATGCCAGTTCTTTCATTGTCAGATAGTACTCTATGATTCCTTCACCCTTCTTCATTTTCCTCTTGCTAAGCATCTTATGCAATTGTGCACTGTTTATCTTCATTGCGGACTCGTCTAAAAGAAGCTGTTTCAAACTTATCCACGTCTTGATAATACCTTCACTTTGTACGAAAGTCTTTGCTACACCAGTTAATTTTTTTCGCAAAAATTAGTGTCTGAATTTCATTCCACTCGAACAAAGATTCCATGTCCTCGAAGTCCCCAATCCACCTCTGAATCGGGTACGAGTCACTCCCGTCAAAGGGGTGAATTGAGTCTTCGACATCCTTAAAATTCAGCGCAAAATAAGGACCGCTTCTGTTCGCAATTCTTGCGGTATTCTCGTGATAAATCGCATTCTCTGCATTGCGTCGATCACCATGTCCACTGTCGCGCATGCCATCACGTACATTGTTGTGATCACCGTTGTCGCGTCCGTCGTTGCGCCCGTCATTGCGCCTATCATTGAGCCCGTCGTTGCGCCCGTCACTGCGCCTATCATTGCGCCCGTCGTTGCGCCCGTCATTGCGCACGTCATTGCGCACGTCATCGCGATCATCACTACGCACGTCATTGCGCACCTCATCGCGATCATCATCACGCACGCCATTGCGATCGTCATTTTCGTCTTCTTGACTATCTTCGTCGTCCTCGTCAGGGTTCAGGCTCCCGATGTTCATTAGTGCCGACATGATATTTTGCCTCATTATTTCTTTTGATCCTTCATGACCGATACCCAACAGGTTACAAACGGATACTAAATCGCCAAATGAAAATGAAGCCATATAGTCCATCTTGGACCGATATTCTTCCGAATCCTCTACAAAATTGAATCCTGGACTTTGTCTAAGCCGTTTTCGGTTACTTCTATCTCCCTCTTGTTCGAAAACGACCTTATGAAGGGCTACGATTGTTGTGCGCGAAGCTATTTTGATTCTCTCCCTGATCAAGGGAATGTCTCCAAGGAGCGCCATGTTTGACACCGTGCGTGACCTCGCGGAGCTATCGTCTTCCTCCGTTCTCTTGTCACTACTCTGTGCCTTGGGCAAGGGAGGGCGCATGCAATGGCGCGAAACACTCCGCGATCGAGTTTCCTCGGCAAACTCCGTCGCGTCACGCGGCGGCCGTTCCTTTTCCCGCGCGCGAAATGGCCGACGACCGAGAATCCGCTGGAATGTTCGAGACCGTTCCGTGCCTCGAACCGTCTTTTTTACACGCACACTCCTCACTACGTGACAGCACTGTTCGATTTTTTAATCACTAGTGCAATGCAAATAACGTCCGATTTTCCTTCTCTATATACGGTAAAATCGCTATCACAATGCACAATTACCCGTAATGCTACTTACTCGACGTATTTTCCTAAGGGTTTCTTTGTCGTCTTTCCTCTTTCTTTCTTTGTCGTCTTTCCTTTCTTCGGTATCATCCCGGTTGAGCCCCCAATTGTATGGTTTGTCAAGTATAAAGACACAACCCTCGTCTTTTTATTAAAAGAATGATAATCTTGTTTATTAAAACGAATAGTGCGCACAACATTTACAAACGGCTACGATCGTTTCTTGCTGACGACTCACCTAAGACTAACCGCTCACTCGCTCGCTGGCGCGATGTCGGCGTTCGCCACTTCCCCCACTTCTCGAGTTCGCAACTCGTAGATTGACTACCGACATTTCGTGATCCGCGAATATTAAAATAATATGAATTCTTAACCTACACAACAAGCACACAAAATTGGAATTTTCACTAGCAGTCTGTGGAACAGATACTTGTTGGGCAGTGTTTCACAAAAAATCGTCTATTTGAGTTTAAAGGCGTATGTGTTAAACGTAATACCCTACAATATTTTTGACAAAGTCACAAAAAATGATTTTATGTATGTCTATTTGTTTAAAATCTATTCCGCAGAAATGAATCGATGTAAATTAATGAAATTTGTTAGAGATATTCACAATTAAAAACAAAACAAGGAAGTAACAAAAAATATCTGAAAAACGAATAAATACTGAAAACAATAGTATAGTATAATTCAAGAGATGAAAGCTCGTGATCCCCGAGCGGAAGGTATGCTATCCGAGCGACGCGAGAACATTTGACTTTAGATTCTTTTAGCTTATTTTTATTTCATCGTAAATACCACTTATTAAATCTAACATTTATATCTATGTTTTGCAGAATCCGCAACAGACGCGATAATGGAAATAGTCTCAGAATCCGATTTGGTCACGATAGTAAGTGACTCGGATAGTGAAATTTTATACTGTTATTACTGGGGCGATATCCTGGAGACAATCGGGACTGAAATGGAAGTTCACGAATCTTCGGAGCCTCAACCTTCGACGTCTGAATCTTCGGAGCCTCAACCGTCGACGTCTGAATCTTCGGAGCCTCAAATTTCGATGTCTGAATCTTCGGAGTGCCAATCATCGGAATACCAATCGTCGGAGTGCCAATATTCGGAGGATGATGAAGCCTGTGCCAAGGAGAAGTGTAACTCCCTGCAATCCAGCGGTCAAAATGAACATATGAATTCAGATGTAATTGTAACTAGCGAAGAATGGTCGAACCTTGAAGGGTTCGTAATTGACATCCGATCGCCATACGAACCTGCAGCATTCCTTCAAATGCTCGACGAACCCATTGAACATGACACTTATGAAAGAAATTATAGAAAACCTGTAACTTTTAGGTGTTTCGTTTGTCCTAAACACTTTTATAGTCATAGCCTCTGCGAGAGGCACATGCGTAGCCGGAAGCATCTAATGAAACTCTTTAGATGTAACCGATGCAATGAGTTTGTCGACCAATACGCCTTTTATTTGCGTGGACATCCATCGTTGTGTAGGCGGATTTCTTACTTGTACCCAGGTAAAATTTGAGTTTCTTTTTGCAAGAAAGCACAAAAGCCTGGTGCAAATAGGTTAGGGAGAAAATTGGTTCAGCATTGGAGTTTCGCATGGCGTCGTTGTTGACTGCTTTGTATATAAGTTAAGTTGTAATGTAATATTTTATGGACTTTTGTATATATTTTATAGTTTTAAATAAATGACATCTTTTCCTGAATTCACTGTATTATTAAATATAATCCTGAATCTCCTCGAATCGAATTCTGACTATAATCGAAATATTTATCTCTTATGCACCTACATTAGTTGCAGCAAATATATATGTTTGGTAATAATAACAAATCTTATTTATTGAACGCAGTACGTAGTGATCAACTGTTCAATTCAAGGTGTCCGCGTAAACAGCGGTCCGTTTTTTCGGCAGTTCACGGTTGACAGTCGAGGTTTAATTTTTCGTACATAGTTTTGACTGAATGCACTAAATAAGTAATGTCACTGTTTAATTTAAGAATGAATCAGTTCGATACCCATACAATTGTTTTTCTCACATTCGAAAGCGTTGGCACGCTCGCCTCACGTCACTACGTGGCGAGTCGCAAGTTCGTTCCGTATTCGTTACGGTTTCCGCGGAGTTTTTCCGACCGAAATTCGCGATTACCAAGAAACTCTCGACAAAAAAAAATGAAAATCAAGTGCGATTGTCGGAAACTTATTCCACCCGCTCTAGCGCAACTAAATAATTCGCAACTCAGATATCAACTAACGCGAGCGACGCTCTCGCCACCAGGCTCTGAGCCTCACTGGTTTTACATTGTGCGGTTTCTTTTCCACTCTTGTTTAAGTATACAACTAAATGTTAACTTATGTATATGAAAATAATGTATGTTCGTATGTATATTAAATTAATGAGTATATAGATTCCTTAACAGCTCGGTCATCCTGACAATATAGCTCGTCCTCGAGCTCATGGAGTGTAGCGATTTGGTGGTCGTCTATTTCGGAAAATCGACTTATCCATGGAGTAACTGAGCTCGTGATGACCACTTCGTTAGATTGATTGGTGTCTTTTTCTGATGAAGCTTAATCATTCTCCGTTGATTCTGTACGTACGTGTGGTTTCCAGATTTTTAGTTGACTGGAATGTGCAGTTGTAGCATATCTTCGACCCGTGCGCTATTCCCATTGTAAATCTGCTGTACAATAGGTGTCGTTATGCAAAACCTTGGTCACTACTAGGGGTCGGCGCCTTCGCGCCTGAAGTTTTGTGGACTCACCGGTTGTATATATACTCGGAGGCAACGTTGAATCCACAAAATGTAGTCATAAATACAATGTCGCCCTTATGGAATATGGCAGTCTTCTCCCTTGTTGTATCTTATCTTTCTTTATATTCCATTTGCGCCTGCGATATTCTTTCTCGAGTGTCTTCTTGCAATTGAGCTGGATCAACGTAATTGTTCTCTTCGCTACGGGTAAATTTACGCAGCTCCCCTTCACTTCGACGAGCATCGTAACCATAGAGCATTTTGGAGGGCGAAAGTCCTGTGGTTGCGTTTTTGTAATCGTTTAGGTCTAGTTGTACTTTACGTAAACATGTATCCCAGTCTCGTCCACCGTCATCTTGAAGTTTAAATTCCAACGCGGAAAGCAATGTGGCGTGCAGGCGCTCTACCATGTCATTTGCCTGGGGGTGTCTCGGTGACGTCAATGTATGGTGGATTCCCTGTTCTGCACAATATCTCTCAAAGGCCTTTGACATAAAATATGGTCAACGATCCGTAATTCAGCGTTATGATGTTCCCAATTGCCCTACTATGTCTCGAACGGCTCGTAAAACTGGAGGTGTTTGCGTGTTTAAGACGGCATAGGGTAGGGTTAATTACTCTTAACCGAGTTAAATTGCCTATGACCGATATAAGGAATTTATTTCCTCTACGCGATGTCCTCGAAGTGGACGACCGCAAATTGTCTATTTCCTGGTGGTATTGGATGCAACACGCCTGGTTGTTTTCGGAGGCTACCTTCACCATAACACAATGAATGCAACTTCTAATATGTTGCCTAACGTACCTACGTAAGCCCGGAAAATAGTATGCTCCAGAGATTAGTTCCGTTGTACGCTCGACTCCAGAATGACTTTTCAAATCATGGAACCTTATCACTGAAGCATTTAGATGATTATTAGGTACTACGTAAAGTAAACTAGTTTCTTGCCGCTTATATAAAATTCCTTCTCGTAATTCGTAGTCCTTGAATTCATTTGTCTCAGAAGACCTTCTAGCCTTACCGTTCATTTTTGTTTAAATGTCTTTCTTTCGCTGTAATGCGTTGTCCATATATTAATACATACGAATCTCATCCGATTCATCGATAATGGTAAATACATTATGTTCGAAACTGGATAGGTTAACTAAATGTGGTATGTTTCACTGGTTCTTTACTGAGAGCATCTACATGTTCTAGTTTAATACCTGATCTGTGTTGAATATCGTAGTCGAATTCAGACAGTAAGCTACACCATAGAATAACTTATTCCGTTAATTAATTATTTTTTATTATTTATTAATTAATCTTATTTCGTTAAGTGTAAGTTAATTAACAACATTCTAAGCCGTAACTGCCCATATGATAGCTAACAACTCTAGTTTACTCGAATGGCAATTCTTTTCCGGATCGCTTGTTCGAATAATAGCGTAGACGTGGTGCAGCGTATTGTCTGTCTCTTTTTGCAAAAGCATCGCACCTAAACCCTGTGTACTAGCGTCTGCATGCAGTTCGGTTTCTCGGCTTTCCATAAACGGGTGGAGAACCGGTCCCTTCAATAATTCATCTTTTAAGCTTTGAAATGCATCTTGTTCGCGCTCTCCCCATCTGAATGGAACATATTTTCGTAGCAAATTGCTTAAGGGCTCCGCAAAAGAGGCAAAATGTTTATCGAATCTTCTGAAGAAACTGGTTAAGCCGAGAAATTTTCTGATCTCGTGAGCGTTTCGAGGTTGCGGAAACTCAGCGATATCCCGAATTTTCTCTTTTCCAGGTCGAATACCGTCGCTGGAAATTTCAAATCCTAAATACTCAACTCGCGACTTAAGAAAGTGACATTTCTCGAGTTTAATTGTGAATCCCGTTTTTCTAAGTGCTTTAAATACTAATATTAATCGATCCTTCAAATCAGACCAATTCCTACCTGGGATAAGAATATCGTCGAAAAAGTAGAGAACAGTTTGATGTCGCAGATCACTAACAGCTCGATGCATAGCTTTCACGAAATAGGCTGTCCCGTTCATCAATCCGAAAAACGTACGCGTCCACGTTCCGACCGAAATTCGCGATTACCAAGAAACTCTCGACAAAAAACATGAAAATCACGTGCGATTGTCGGAAACTTATTCCGCCCGCTCTAGCGCAACTAAAGAATTCGCAACTCAAATATCAACTAACCCGAGCGACCAACACGCGACCAGGCTCTGAGCCTCACTGGTTGTATATTGTGCGGTTTCTTTCCCAAACTTGTTTACGTATACAACTAAATGTTAACTTATGTATTGTAACGACCCGTTTAACTCGACCGCGCGAGTCCCGTTTGAGACTTTAAAAAGTGCTGGAAGCAGTGACGGCTATCACAAAGAAAGGGTACCCGGGGAGGCGCTCACCCATCAAATACACGATCGACTTCGACTGGTGGATTCCTGACGGTCCTCAGGACGAAAAACCTTGACGACGGAGAACAGAATGAAAATGGACGCAGCATCATTATGGGAAGAACGAAGATAATGCTCCTTCTCTCCACCTAAATGCGGTATGTTCAATAATGATGTGTATAATTTTATGTCATATAATGCCACTGTAAATTTATATATATATATATATACAGGGTGTCCGAAAAGTATGGAAACACTCAAATATCTCGGAAAATCGACATCGAATCGTAAAAGTAAAAATACACGTATTCAATGGTTTCAAGAGAGCTATCCAGTGACACCTAACACACCCCCCCACCCCCACCCGCTGGGGGTGATAGAGGGGGTAACTTAAAAATTTTAAATGGGAACCCCCAATTTTTATTGCAGATTTTGCTTCCTCAGAAAAAGTTACGTAAATTTTGCCTACCATTATAATTGTTTTTGTTGACAGATGGCGCTGTAATCAACGAAATTAAAAAATTATTCTAAAAAGTTTTAAAAATCTCGCGAAAAACACAACGGATCAAAAAAGTAAAAAACACACGTATTTAATGGTTTCAAGAGAGCTATCCAGTGACACCTAACACGACCCCCACCCCCACAGGCTGGGTGATGGAGGGGGAAACTTAAAAATTTTAAATGGGAACTCCCAAATTTTATTGCAGATTTCTCTTCTTCAGAAAAAGTTACGTAAATTTTACCTATTATAATTATTTTTGTTAACAGATGGAGCTGCAATCAGCGAACCACGTACCTGGAATAGCGGACCACGTTTCCAAAATTTTAAATGACGTCTTTTGCCTTTAAATATTTCAAAGTTCACCGATTCTTACCGCGAGGAGGTAGACGATTTTGAGAATCTTTTTTTTTTTTTTTTGTATATTTTTTTTTTGTTTTTACCTTTTATTTGTTTTTTTTTTTATTTTTTTAATTTTTTTTCTATTTTAAAGTTTAAATTTTCCTTCGCTTCTATTTTCTTTACTGGATTTTTAACATGTCTATGCCCACTAATTTATAAGATGTTCGAATTGAAGTCCTTCAGCAACTTGACAATATCCCAATCGTGCATAGAAGTTATCATAAACTTTTTGCAGCATTTCTTGAGATACTGTATTAGAACCTTGAATTATTTTTTCTTTCAACTCATCAATGTCTTTTGGTTTCGTTTCGTAGACCTTGTTCTTCAAGAAACCCCAGTAAAAATAGTCCAGAGGAGTTAGATCAGGTGACCTCGGTGGCCACTCGATCGAACCCCTCCTACCAATCCAACGTCGGGGGAAAATATTATTTAATAGATTGCGTACAATCAAACCAAAATGACAAGGAGCTCCATCCTGTTGAAACCAGACATTATCAAACGCTATACCAGCAATATTTCGTATTGCCGGTATAATCTGGTTATTTAACAAATTACAGTACCTTTCAGCCGTGAAATTCTCTTCAACGAAGAAAGGCCCAACAATTTGATTGCACAAAATGCCAGCCCAAACATTGATTTTCTGTGGATGTTGTGTGTGAGTATCTCTCATCCAATGAGGATTTTCGTCCGACCAATATCGTAGGTTGTGCCTATTAACTTCTCCACTCAACTGAAACGTAGCTTCATCAGAGAAGCATATCCAGAAAGGAAATAATTCATTTTCGTCACAACGTCTCATCATTTCCTCACAAAATTCTAATCTCCGATCGAAGTCATCTTCCGAAAGTTCTTGTACATATTTTATTTTATATGGATGGAACTTATTTGCTTTTAATATTTCATGGACAGACGATTTGCCGATACCAGTGGCTTGCGCAATCTTTCTTACCGAAGTATGGACGTCCTCAACGACACTTGCACAGACCGCTAAACTGTTGTCTTCGTTCGTGGACGTTTTTGGTCTTCCTGATTTTGGTCGATCATTGACAGAGCCAGTATCTTGAAACCGAGAAACAGTCTTACAAACAGTTGATTTGCAAATAGGTAGACGATCAGGATGGGTATCATTAAATTGGCGGACGACTTGTTCGTATGTTCTTTTTTTATCGCCGCATCCTCGCAGAATAAGGATTTCGATCCTTTCTTTTTGTGTCAAAGACATAGTATGCCAAATTACAACAGGAGGCAGAATACAGAATGTATCGAAATGGAAGAAATATGAAGCAAAGAATGAAGAAATAAAAGAAATATAAAAAATTAGAAGAAATTCAAATGTTAGAGAAACATTACATTAAGTATCAAATAGCGAG
Organism: Trichopria drosophilae; assembly: GCA_030407085.1. NCBI lineage: Eukaryota > Metazoa > Arthropoda > Insecta > Hymenoptera > Diapriidae > Trichopria > Trichopria drosophilae. Next base: position 188,563,850 of record CM059582.1, read on the forward strand.
AACGAAGAGAATTGCGATTTTTTGCGGTACGAATTTGACCAAGTTTTCGACAAGAGTGACGCTCGCATGTGTAATTTTCACAAAGCTGAAAAATAACCGAGACCTTGACTCATTCAAACAATAGAGCTTAACTAATACTAAGACGTGCTGTTTTGATTTGGACGCTGACGATGTTCGATTATTGACTACTTTCTCTGTAACACTGGCAGTTGAAAAAATCGACCGAGTGTATGCAATGGGTTTCCGCAAGCGATACCTACAGTACTTTCACACAAGTATACAAAATCACAGTCATGCAAGAAAGCCATAACACCATATGCGGATTTGGTCACCATTTACGCTATTCGGATACACGACATTCACTTCCTCGTAGAATAAGGATGTCGATTCTTCATTTTTCTGTCAAAAACTTTGTATGCACAATTACAAGGGGGGAGCGAATAAAGAATTTTAATATCTGGAAGAAAAGGTAAGCAAATACATTAAAAAAAAACATAAAAAAATTTAATAGTGAAGAATAAAAAAAAGGTAAAAAACAGAAATCAAATAAAAAAAAAAGTAAAACAGAAGATTCTCAAAATCGTCTACCTCCTCGCGGTGAGAATCGGTAAACTAAAAATATTTAAAGGCAAAAGACGTTATTTAAAATTCTGAAAACGTGGTATGCTATTCCATGTACGTCAAGTTAAATATTTTTTAGTAATTTTTTAATTTCGCAGATTGCAGCTCCATCTGTTAACAAAAATAATTATAATAGGTAAAATTTACGTAACTTTTTCTGAAGAAGAGAAATCTGCAATAAAATTTGGGAGTTCCCATTTAAAATTTTTAAGTTTCCCCCTCCATCACCCCCAGCCTGTGGGGGTGGGGGGTCGTGTTAGGTGTCACTGGATAGCTCTCTTGAAACCATTAAATACGTGTGTTTTTACTTTTTTGATCCGTTGTGTTTTTCGCGAGATTTTTAAAACTTTTTAGAATAATTTTTTAATTTCGTTGATTACAGCGCCATCTGTCAACAAAAACAATTATAATGGTAGGCAAAATTTACGTAACTTTTTCTGAGGAAGCAAAATCTGCAATAAAAATTGGGGGTTCCCATTTAAAATTTTGAAGTTACCCCCTCTATCACCCCCAGCGGGTGGGGGTGGGGGGTTGTGTTAGGTGTCACTGGATAGCTCTCTTGAAACCATTGAATACGTGTGTTTTTACTTTTTTGATCCGTTGTGTTTTTCGCGAGATTTTTAAAACTTTTTAGAATAATTTTTTAATTTCGTTGATTACAGCGCCATCTGTCAACAAAAACAATTATAATGGTAGGCAAAATTTACGTAACTTTTTCTGAGGAAGCAAAATCTGCAATAAAAATTGGGGGTTCCCATTTAAAATTTTTAAGTTACCCCCTCTATCACCCCCAGCGGGTGGGGGTGGGGGGTTGTGTTAGGTGTCACTGGATAGCTCTCTTGAAACCATTGAATACGTGTATTTTTACTTTTTCGATTCGATGTCGATTTTCCGAGATATTTGAGTGTTTCCATACTTTTCGGACACCCTGTATATATATTAATGTGTGTATTTATGTATGTCTGTGTATGATTTGAATGTGTGTTCGCGTCTTAAATTATTCCGCGTAAGTTATTTCGTCGACTAGATTAATGACAATTTATTTCATGTATATTGACTCCACAGACTTACCAACGACTCGATGACTAATTTTATTGTAATGACTCTTATTTTATTTATATTCGCGTTTGACCGCGGATGTTGGTATGTGTGTGATTTGATTTTCATGACGACTTCAATTATGTATAGAATTCAAAGTTTTAATATATTTCAATTGAATGACTAAAGATAATTATGACTTGATTTATTTCAGCACCGACGATTCCAATCTATGATTTTAATATTTATTAATAATGCTAATGACTAATAATTTGACGTATTAAATTTCTATTTTTTGACGATTCCTAATGACTTGGTTCATACCAGACTTCGATTCGTTTCAGTATAAGGAAATAATATGTGTTCGTATGTATATTAAATTAATGAGTATATAGATTCATTAACAGTAGCACCATGGTTTTAATCTAACAGTGCTATCCTCTTGTTTCAAACACTTTTCGGAGAGTTCTCATTTTCGGCACGGTAAACATGCTTGATTTTGACATTGCATCATACATGTTTGTTGTTTTGGGTAAAATCAATGACGCTCACCTTAAAGATAAATCTAGGCAATGATGGAGCAGATTAGAAGGCCATAATATGCATAATTATTTTTGTTTTTTTCAAAAAGACCACACAGTGAACGAAAAGGAATTGAAAGCGATTCAGCAATTCCAAAATTATAATTAAGGAATTTAATAGTATATTATGCAACAAGTGCGCAAAGTGCACTTTACCGCCGGAGCCGCGAGAGGAAGCACCAGTCGCCGACATAGTCGGCGACGAGTGAGACTTTGTCGCGCGAGTGAGATGAAGCTGGGCAAGCGTTGCTTACGATATTTTATGCAATTCTGCATTGTGCAACGTGTTAATTTGCGCCCGAAAATTTCAATGCGCAAAGAAAATTGTGCCGCAAATGAGCGAAAGCTGTGCGGTAAAATTTACTTTGCGCAACGAATTTTAGTGCGCAAAGTCACACTCGGTACACAGAATTGCATAAAGGAATTAAAAGAAATTCATTTTAATCTCCTCTGTATCCCCTAGAATTCCTTTTTGTACAATAGGATTCAAGTTACGATAATGCGTCAAAATATAGTGCTGTATTTTAAAATTCTGACACTGGACACCCATAACTGACGGAATATGTATGCCCGGAATTTTCCAGAAGAGCTTCCTACGCGTTTGTCCTTATTTGGCTGCCGGACAAAGCCGAAGGAGCCGAAGGCGTCCGAACGCAGGTTCTTATAGTCGATGCATGAAAAGTTCCTAACTATTTATGCTATTCGTTTAAGAAAAACACAGTACGATTTTTGTTGCAGTAAATGATTATGTATAATTCTGAAATAAATTATTTGAAATATAAAATAATCAATTTCTTTTCCGGTTTAAATTTTTACATAAAAATGTTCTTCAAGGTGTTTTTGTACAACGTACCTATATACTAAATAGAACTGAAAGAAACATAACATTTTCCTCTTTTAACATTCGATTTGAATGAAATAGTGATTTTGAATTAGTTCATTTATAACATTTGTTTTCTGATTAAATGGCGTTGTAAATTTAATTAAAAAATAAAATTATTTATTTAGGAATTTAACCATTCTGAGAGTAAAGAAGAGAAAAAAAATTTTTGACGAATTTATTTTTATCAGTAATTTGGAAGATTTTTCCGTTTTTGTAAAACGTATTGTAATTTATTTTTTATAATATCCCATACTTATTCTAAAACTGCTTCACAATACAAAATTCAAAACGAAAACGAACACGATAGATGTACCAAAACAGTAAGGAACTTTTCACACGTCGACTGTATCATGGCGATCCGGCGACCATTCCTCGTCAACCATCAAAGCTTCTAAAAGCTGACGCAATTTGTTCTTAGTAAAACATAATAAATATACTGTGCTGAAATGAAAAGAAGTTTTCGATGGTTTGAACGGAGAAATTCAATAAAATGAATGGAAATGTTAGTTGCAATTTTGCTAGAAAATGTACTATTAATTACTCCTGAATGTAACCGATGAATAGTAGCCCAAATGTTCACGTCAAGATGTACTAAATTTCGATAATTTAACAAAAAAGAAAGTGTCTACTATCGACCTAGCCGTTGTTGTTTAGCACGTTTGAACAGGAATTAGTCACCATTCTCGAGAAGCACAGGTAAAGAACAGGGATGATGTACCCATTAGCTAACCCGTAATGATTGGTCTAGACACTAAGCCTTATCTATCGGTCCTTAGTGACGACATCCCTTCATTACCTGGACACTTCAAGTTCTGCTGCTAAGTGACATTCACAGTTTGTTCTTTGCTTCGGAAGGAATAAATATTTTGTCTCCTATTCGGCAAAGTATCAGTTGGATTTCACCACAGAAGCAGTAAGCAGCTCCAGCAAGATATTCACTATCTCTTATAATTTGGAACGTCATCAAAGACAACTTCAGACAAAGGAGCAATGTCAGGTAAATATGTTCAATTAATATCTCCCTATTTTTAAAAACTTTGAACGTTCGCAGTAAATTGAGCACTAAGAAACAAGTACAACACATTGGAATTTACACTAGCAGTCTGGATACAGACATTTGTTGGGCAGTGCTTCACAAAAAATCAGCAGAAATCAATCGATGTAAATTAATGAAATTTGGTACTGATATTCACAAATAAAAACAAAACAAGGAAATAAGAAAAAATATCTGAAAAACGAACAAATACTGATAACAATAGTATATTATAATTCAAGGGAGGAAAGCCCGCGATCCCCGAGCGGGAGGTTTGCTGCCCGAGCGACGCAAGAACATTTGACTTTAGATTCTTGAAGCTTATTTTTATTTCATTGTAAATGCCACATATTAAATCTAACATTTAAATCTTTTTTTTTGCAGAATCCGCAACAGACTCGATAATGGAAATAGTCCCTGAAACCGATTTGGTGAAGATAATGAGTGACTCGGATGGTCAAATTTCCGAGGAACTCTATTGCGAATACTGTGACGATATACTGGAGTCAATTGGGACTGAAACGGAAGTTCAGGAATTTTCGGAGCCTCAACCTTCGACGTCTGAATCTTCGGAGCCTCAACCTTCAACGTCTGAATCTTCGGAGCCTCAACCTTCGACGTCTGAATCTTCGGAGTGCCAATCATCGGAATACCAATCGTCGGAGTGCCAATATTCGGAGGATGATGAATCCTGTGTCGAGGAGTCTAACTTCCTGCAATCCAATAGTGAAAATGAACATATGGATTCAGATTCACAAGTGCGTTCAGGACATCTTATAGTAATTAGTGAAGAATGGTCGAACCTTGAAGGGTTCGTAATCGACAGCCGGTCGCCATTCGAACCTACCGCAGACCTTCAAATTGTCGAAGAAATGTCAGAAAACGAACTCATTGAACATGAGTTGTATGACAGAAGTTACAGGAGACCTGTAACTTTCAGATGTTCCGTTTGTCGAATACGCACGTATAATCATAGCCTCTACGAGAGGCATATACGTAGCCGGAAGCATCTGATGAAAGTATTTAGATGCAACCGATGCAATGAGTATGTCGATCGATATGACTTTTTTTCGCGTCGACATCCGTCCTTGTGTAGGCGGATATCTTATTTGTACCCAGGCAGAATTTGAACTTCTTTTTTCAAGGAAGCCCAGAAGCCTGGTGCAAATGAGTTATTGAGAAAAGTGGTTCAGCGGTTGAGTTTTGAATTGTGTCGTTATTGACTGCTTTGTACATAAGTTAAGTTGTAATATGATAATTTATAGTCTTTTGTATATATTTTATAGTTTTAAATAAATTATAATTTTCCCTGAATTTACTGTATTATTCTTTATAATCCTAAATATTCTCTAATCGAATTCTGACTATAATCGGAATATTTATCTCTTATGCTCCTTAAATTATTGGGATATCTTTTGTAGTTAAATGTACCCCATTTGTAGATGAATGTTTGAAAAGTGTGAACACTTCTTCCCTACGTATTTTGTATGAGGAAATGTTGCTTGCTTCGCTAAATCAATGATACATATTCAGTTTGATACACATGATTTCGCACATCTGTGAGTAAAATACATTTACAGCCCTTTAATGGCGAACTTGGGATTCAACCCAAAAGTTCGCATACCTTGATCTTTTTTTGCTGAATGACATTTTGTTTAACTACTTTAGTCCAGAAATAAAAGTAATTGATTTAGAGAAAAAGAAATTATATTGATTCTTCACGTGGCATTCAAACATGAAGGAAATGCATGCTGTTTATGCTTCAATAAAGCAGTGGACAAACCAATTAACGAATACTCACGTACTCATCCAGTCCGACACTCGAACTCTTATCACATACTTCGACAAGGAAGGAGGCACACACTCGATTCAACTTCTCGTTTCGACATACCTAAGGAAAATTTTTCTTTACGCACCGAAAAGACGTACATAATATAATTTTGTTATGTCAAATATTAAAAGTTTGAGAGAGTTCTTCATATACCATAGGTTGAATCGATTGGAATGTTTCCATATACAGCAGAGGGACGGTATAATTCGTCTCGCTATAATTACGTCCCAGTATATTTGCCTAGTTTTGTCTCGTTATATTTGCATGTCGACGCTCTATTTTTCCATCAACTTGCAAGCTGGGGCCTCAGGAAGGGCCTGATATAACCTCACATACATAAGGTAACTAAGGGAAGTGAGGTAAGCGACGCTCCCCTTCTTCTGGTAAATATACCGGGAATTTACTGTACGTATATTCGAAGACAACTCAGTAGACAAGATTTTGTTGCGATTGAGATACGATTTGACCAAGCCGAATATATTTGCTTAACGTAACTACTTCGTTCAAAATTTAGAGTTATTTTTATGCATCACATGAAATCAGTTCATTTTGTAATTATTCTGTGTATTTTTTTTGTAATTTTGTATTTACTTATTTATTCATAAACGCGTAAATAGGATGTGACTGGGATTTAAAAATGTTGGAACATAATACAAAATTGCATGCAACTCTAAATTTTATCAAAATCTTTATAAACAATTTTTTTATTTCAATACATTTTATAACTTAGTTGCAGCTTGTCTTGGGTTACCATTAGGGTATGTGACAGTGTATATTGCCATGATAACTTGAAACTAAGATTAATCAAGAAGAGCAAGGTTCTATCATGTATAATTCGCATTCGATAATCTACGTAACAAGAAAATACTTCAAGATAACATACAGAAATGCAATCTCATCCCAGAACGAAAGAAAGTTGGGGATCTACAAACTACACGACAATATTTAACAGACTTCTGTCCGAGTATTTACAATCATGTAAATACAAATAGTTATACAGAATATGTTTGAATGCAAGCGCTGAATTGGCATAACCAATATTTTGAGGGAGAGACTTTCAGAATATAGCCATTACTGTAAAGGACTTGTAGTTAGCCGTTCTGGCTGACGGCATATAAAACTCACCCTTAGAGACTCGTGTTGACCATAAGAGGACGAGGCCCAACCGAGGCAGACTAGTCGACGGTTGTCTTAGCAGTTTAATTACTAGGTGTAGCGCACGATGAATAATCTCTACAGAAATAGGGTATAAACCCAAATCCAGGCGCAATTAATAAGATGGCGTAGATTTCGATAGACAGAAAAGACGGTTTAAAAATTCAACTTGAATGACCTCAAGTTGCTCGAGATAGGAGAGGGACCAACATGATGCTGCATGTAAGATCGTCGAGAGAATCATGGCTTCATAGGATTTTATAATACGCGGCCAAGAGTCCGCCCTAGCCGAGGCTGTCAGCGCAAGCACGGAGGCAGTGGCTTGGCGAGTCTTAGTGATAACTTTCTCCGTAGCTTTTAGCCATTTTGCATACGAGGAAACAGTTACCCCCAGATAAGCATAGATCGAAACTACTTCCACACCATTTGCTGTAAAAATGAAATTTCTAGAAGCTGCATTGAGCCGACAACTCCTTCTAAATACTTCGATTTTGGTTTTCGAGGTGTTTACGGTCGATTGTTTTCAGCACAATATGATTCGAGAACGCGCAGCTTCGACGTTAAATAAGCCGGAGAATAGGCGAACATTCTCATGTCATCGGCAAATAGTAGCATTATTAATTCATAGGTTAAATTATAGTCGACCCCTCGTAAGCCACGATGCCGAAAATAGGATGCTATAACTGAACGATAGAGTATAAAGAAAAGCGTTCTTATAATCTCACCCTGCAGGACTCCCTCCGAAAGCCTGAAACAGTCAGACGGCCCTGACTCAGTGGACATCGAGATCATTGCATTACTACACACGGCTTTATGTAGAAGAATAACTTTGGCACTTAACCTTAGACTATATAATTTATGTCAGAGTAGACCGTGCGGAATAGAGTCGAACGCTCTAAGGAATTCAACGAAAAGGCGCTTTATTTCAAAGTGCAATTTGCATGCTGTGTTGAGGGTAAAGATATTTCCTGCCGCAGATCGCCCTCGTCGAAATCCAGCCTGTTCTTCAGGCGGAATATTTGCTACGGATGCCCAGGATTTGATCCTTGCCACAATTGAGTGGCCCAATTCTATAACTCGCTCGACGCTCGAACGTCCGGAAAAGTTTTGTCCAACGAAAAAAACGTTCAATTTTTAAAAGTCGATATTTCGATTTAAAAAAATACACGAATGTAGAAAATGACAAACCCAACAAGTTTTTTCCAATAATTTTTTAATAATAATGAATACTTTCCATTTTAATAAATAAAAACAATAAAATTTACAACCAAATATTCCATTAAATTTAAAACATAAATCGTCATATCTCGGCCAATTATTGTTAAAATTGATTAAAATTAGCGATGTACACCGAGCAAATCCCAGCGATGTTTATGAAGTGATAAAGCATTCTAAAAGTTAATTTCGTTATAAACAAATTAATTTTTTAATGGCTAAAATCGTTTTTAAAAAGCTACCAAATCTAATAAAACAGTTCCCAAATTCCCAATATCAACAGCAATTGAAATAGCTAATGGGGGTATAGAATAAGGTAAGTAACATGTTTGCTTAGATACCTTGCAACTATGGGCAAAGCATTTTATCAAAATTCATTTAAAAACTCAAATGTAAAGATAAAAAAAAGCCAAAAATATAAACACTATAATATTCATATTATATATAAATGAATTCATAAGCCGCACATTCTTTATATGGAACTACTACGCGTTCCGTGTTTCGTAGCGCGCTTTATTAAGAATCGCCATAACTTTGCGAATTTCATTCCAATCTATTTCAAATTTTCCAGAAAACTTCCTCCTCTTATAAGGAACAATTTACTCGCTTAAAGTTTTTTGAAATCGAAAGTTCTCCACAGACTTTTCGACGACGTATCTGACTATTCGCGGATTCCGACAGTTGCCATTAAAAAGTTAATTTGCTTATAACGAAATTAACTTTTCTAATGCCTCATCACTTCATAGGCATTGCTAGGATCTGTTCGGTGTACAACGCAAATTTTAAACAATCTTAACAATAATTGACCGAGATATGAAGATTTATATTTTAAAATATAATAGAATTTTTGGTTGTAAATTTTATTATTTTTATTTATTAAAACGGAACGTATTCTTTATTATTACAAGATTATTGGAAAACACTTGTTTGGTTTGTCATTTTCTACATTCATGTATTTTTTTAAATCGAAATATCCAATTTTAAAAATTATACGTTTCTTTTTCGTTGCACAAAAATTTCCAGCCGTTCGAGCGTCAAGCTAGTTATAGAATAGGGCCGCTCAATTATTTGCGATAAGAATTTTGGCTAACGCGTTCGTAATGGCAATCGTTCGATAGTTAGCCGGGTCTTTACGGTCGCCTTTATTGTGCAGCATAAGGAGGCAAGCGTTCATCCATCCCTAAGGCACTCGGTCTTTTGCATAAATGTCCTTTAACCCTCCTGTGCACAAGGACGAGTATACGGGTCCAAACTACTGTGACCCCCGCCCCCGACATTTTCACCTCCACCCGTCCGTCGTCGTCGCTCGTGGCCGCCTGCAAAAAAACCGAACTTTCCGGGGGGCCACAAAAATCCGCACGGCGCGCCGGATGGTAAGAGAGGGCGCCAGCCGAGCCGAAGCTCGACAAATTTTTGGGCGCGCCGCACGCGCTGGTGTGCCCGCTAGCTCAGCCCCGAGTTCCCGGCTCGGCAAGGGAGAGGGCGGTATTCTCTGGCGCAGACTAAACACTACGCGACCACGGCCGACGAGGACGGTTCTCCACGTTCATCGTGCCCTCTCTCGCGCCCCAAATCCCGGACGCCACATTCTACTCGCGATTCCCCGATACGCGACGACGCGCGATTCCCCGACGGAGAGCTCGACAGGGACTTCCTAACACGATGCCCTGCGACGAACTCGACAGGGACTTTGCGCACGCGGTGCCTGGCGACGAACTCTACCAGGACTTTCTAAATACGGTGCCCTGCGACGAACTCGACAGGGACTTCTCGCACGCGGTGCCTGGCGACGATCTCTACCAGGACTTTCTAAATACGGGGTGCCCGCCGACGAACTCGACAAGGACTTCTGAAACGCGCTGCCTTGCAACGGCCTCGGTCGGGACTTTCGCACGCGGTCGCGGCGCCCTGTGACGAACCCGTCGAGGAACCGTGCTCGCCCGATACGCACGCGCCCTCCCCAAAACGACACTACTATACCTACCCGAACTCCTACGAATCTCGTACCGAAACTACTCTGAACGACGTATACGAACCACGCGGACTTTACCGAAACCGACCAAATTGACTGATTCTACCCCTTTTCTGAAATCTGCTAAACCCGGACAAATCACCGAAATTACGTCACCCGAAACCCACTCAAACTGACCGCGCGAATTACCAGACTGATTACTTCCCGAATTCCCTAATCTAACCATCTACACTTTCGTTACTAAATTAAAACGGATTACCCGGATGCTATCGTTTACCGCGGACACTGCTATTCAAGTTAACGTACTCACACTTATACGCAACAATTTTAGTGTCTCCGTAGAGACAGTTATCCTCACGTACAAAAACATAACAAACACACGGCACTACATTCCGGCATTGCGAGATAGCCTTGGCCCCACAAGATTGCTCGTGAAACAGCAATCTAGGTAACTTAACCGCGCGGAGGGCCCGGTCCAGTTAGCATCGCACGCATGGTCCTTTCCTCACCGACAGATCGGCTGGAGTATTACCCGAGAAAAACCTTCTTATTGCACAATTGCCTGTGTTGAGTGGTCGGGAGGCGGTTGAGAGTGGGGACACGAGGGCTCAAGGCGGCGAAAAATTTCAGGAGAGCTCAGTGTCTGATTCGACTATACCAGCGGACTGTTCAACTTCCACGGACTGCTGCAGACTCTGTAGACTCCCACAGACTGCCACGGACTGGCGGTCCGACGCGTCGGTTGGAATCGCGACGCTCGCGCCGCGCCGGCCGCCGTTTACCACTTCTCTACCGCGATCGTGATGGTAGGGAGATCCCCGCGGCCCGTACGGGCACACGCGACTGGCCGTCCCCTCCCGGTACTCTCTTCTCATCCTTCTCGAATGTTCGCGAAGTTTCGGCACCTCGCCCTCGCGTACCCTCTCCTTCGCGAACATTCCAGAATCTCCACGCGTCGTTCCCCCCTGCACGCCGCAATAAGCAGCGTGCTTGACGATATACCCTGGATGTTCGGGTCTCGTACCTCTCGAAATCGACAACAAGGCCGTCCTTGAGCCGACTTCCAAAACAAAGCAAATAGAAGTCATGTTTACGCCTTTATTATTACCAAATATTAATTCCTAAACTACGAATTCGATGTCTCAATTGTTGTCATATTAAAAATTAGCGCTTCTTCGGAGCAGTCCCCCCTATAATGACAACATTTCCCCGTGGATAAAAGCCTCCCGGCAGATTCATAACAAATATAGATCCTAATGTGTTGCCATATTAAAACTTAGCGCTTCTTCGGAGCAGTCCCCCCTATAATGGCAACGAACCCCTTGGATAAAAGCCTCCCGGCAGATTCATAACAAATATGGATCCTAATGTGTTGCCATATTAAAACTTAGCGCTTCTTCGGAGCAGTCCCCCCTATAATGGCAACATTTCCCCTTGGATAAAAGCCTCCCGGCAGATTCATAACAAATATCATTCAAAGAGCCGCATGACGTCATCACCAAAATAAATACTACCGCTTCTTCGGAGCAGTCCCCCCTATAAGGTGATGAGATCATTTCGGAAATTGCACCCATACGAAATATTAGCGGTTCTTGAAGACCAGTCCCCCCCTTAAGTTATCCCCGTTGTGAGTCTCGTGGCAGATAGCCCTGTAACGTGTTTTGCCACGTTACACTACATTGTTTCCATATTGGAGAAGAAAAACTTGCGCTCAGGAGGGTTAATAGTCCTAACGTAAAACTAAACTAATCTCCCTCAAGGAGTTTCAAAAGTTCGGCTGGAAAACCATCAGGCCTATCGCTTTGCCTTATTTTAGTCTCTTCATACTAACACGAAGTTCTTGCTCTAATATGGAAAAATCCAGAACTTCATCAAAGGTACCAAAATCAAAAGATTATTTTGATAAGTCTATATTTAAATCCCCGAAGCTTATAATGTTACAATATGCGTGGAAAATGTTTATCAGTTTCGAATTCTTTAAGAAGGGATGTATCGGGAAGTCGATACAGCGCAATGAGAACCAGATGCGTTGTAGAGAGGAAAGACGGTTCAATCAATAAGAATTCAGGTTTGGAATGAATAGCAGAAGAAAAAAAGTCGACGAAGAGAAAATTAATTTTGAACCATTTGACTGGTCAGCAAAAACCTCAACACCATCTGCTCTGGATTTACATTTACAATAGTATCGATGGAGACTATATCCATCAAGGTCAACAACATGATCAGGAATCGATTCTTTAAGCCATGTTTCTGAGATCACATGATGACATACTGCATGCCATGTATTTTCAAAGGATTAAAGTAAAATAAACTTAACCGTTCCAATGATGTTATTTCCTAACTTCTTTTTACTTTCGGCAAACTTTGTGTCGAACAGATTGAGGCATTCTCGTAGATCTTCCTGGAGAACTGCGACAACATACTTGTTACATAAGTTGCGACGAAATTGTTGGAATTCTACGGGTAGCAGTCCTATCTAATGATTAAGGGCATTCCTTGTCATGATCTGTTTATCATTTGCCGTTCGAATACAGTCTTCACGTCTGCTTACTCTAAAACCGTGACTATTTGCTGCAGATTTTTCCATGCCTAACAATTTACAGATAGCTGATGAAAAGAATTCGTTTACATATACCTTGGCAGCTGCAAATGATTCGTTGATGCTTGATCCCTTCAATATCCCTTTTCATTGTTTTGCTACAAGAATATCTCCCCTTTGAATTAGATTTTCCACTTTTTGCACTTTTTCAGGCGCCTTATTCTCTTTTCGTTTCTCGTTCATCTTAGCTTTAACATACGCTGCATCTTTCAGCGTGATTTTTGATAATAGTAGAAACGGCTTTGCTTCTAGTTTGGAGGACGCGAGATTTGAATTCTCGCACTTAGGAAGAACGTTGACTGGAACTTTCTTCACCGTCAATTTCACTCGTTTGACGTGCTTAGATTCGTCATTATTTTCACAGTGCGGACTGTCTAAAGAGCTCGGGTTGTTTTTTGATAAACTTTTATCTATTCTAGAACTTCCCCTTGGAATTGAATTTTGATGCAGAGTTTCGGACGTGGTCAGCAACTTTTCGTCGAGGTCGATGATGTCGGTCGTTGATTCGGTGTCTAAAATCATCTTGGAGCTCGAATCCTGATTTTCCGATAGTGCTTCTGAGTTACGTTTCGGATTGATCCGTTGAGAGTTGTTTTCTGGATCGTCAACCTCTTGGACATGAGAGTCTTCAACTCTTTGTCGGAATAGCATCTGATTGCGGTGCGATTTATCAACACTTGCAGCGAAATCTATGCGAAACTTGTATGTCTTGTCTGACTGCGTCGACGGGTGCGAACTTGCGAGTTTTTTCGTGCTTGGCCGAATTTCGTGTAGAATCGGCAAGGTTTCTGGAGGTCGCGCTCTCCTGGTATCTGTGACCGTTTGCGGAGCTGACGGCGCGACGGCTTCAACATCAACCTTTTCTCGTTTTTTCGTGCTGTTAGACAGTTGTCGCGGTTTTTCAGCACCGTTTGTCTGCTCATTTTCTGACTCGTCAGAGTCGATGTCCGTCCATTCGTCATCCTCATTGAAATCGTCATGAAACCTTTGAGCCTTTGGTCCACTTGAAGGTTCCTCTTCTGTATTTGCGTTACCTTCTTCGTCATCGTATACATCCATGTTCATGTCTTCATAGAAATCGTTCCACCCTTCATAGGTTTCGAACCGTTCTTCTAAAATTTGCATATCTACATCTCCTATTCCATAATGAGGCTCATTAATGAATAATTCAAGGAATAGCTCGAACACAGGTTTGTTTCTTAATTGGTAGCACATTTTATGTAACGCTGATTTCGCAGGAAATACTTGTAATATTATACGTTGTATTTCTGTTTGCCAATTACTGTTCGCAATAGTTTGTCGAACTTTTGCATCCAACTCTGCCTCTTCTCGGTCGAAATCGCTGTCATCATCTGTCCACATTCTGATGATTTTGTTGTTTTCTATCTTTCTTCTTTTTTTTTCTCCGCACCCTCACTCACTCGCGCTTACTTTTAACTCCTTGGGAGGGAATGCATCTTCCTCTTTTGAGATACGCGATAAGTTACGCGACACGCGCACTTTTCTTTTTGAAAGAAATTCTAATTGATTTATTTCTAAAAAAGTCAAAATGCATTCAAAATAATCTTTTGGCACCTTTGCCCTCAATTTGTATACTTCGAAAATAAATTCTGAGTTATTTTACCCATCAAATGATGATACGAAAACTTGGAATGATTGTAAGCAATAAAAAAGAATGCTATATATATCCCTAAAAACAAAGTAAATAACTTTCCATCGAGCGAGATAAATGAATTAATTAATGTTAATAATTTTAAATTTATTCATAAATAAATAATTATAATCGATTATTATGACGATATGGAGAGAGAAAGAGATTTCGACGCGTATCAAAATTCGTGTACGCACTTTAAATATTTGAAGTTGAAATAGATTAAAATCAAAACTTATCGGTCTCTAAACTGAAGTCGATCTTTGTGGACGAGATGTGATGCCAACAATGTTGAATTATTAAAGATGGCCAGAATTTGAATAAATTAACTTGCTGCCTGTCGATTCCACTTGGTTCTCAACGAATGGCGTCATTTTCTGCGACAAGATGGTTGCCCTGGCTTCACTGATTTCATCCTCAACATTGTGGCATGGGACGAGAAAAACTTCGTTAGACATTTCTCCAAAACCATTCCCAATTGAGTGCCATGAATTCAAAGAGGAATGAGCGAGGCTTACCTCAAGATTTGCCGAGGAGGTGATTGCTTAAAACTTTGCCGGCACAACGGCTCTCCTCGGTATGTGCTCTCCAGAATCACTGCAATCGGTCCACTTGACGACGAAAAAGGCTGATCGTCCTGCTGAGCTTCGATGGTGGAAATTATTGTGTGTCCCACAATAATTTTGGCTTTTTAAAATCTCCGACCTGTGCTTCCGTCTTCGACCAGAATGCATGGAGAGATTTCTGGAGACTGAGTGGGACTCGCCGCGTCGTCGCGTCGAATTGTAACGGCGAAGTCGCCGTTCGGAGGGGGCCACTTTGTTTTCAACGCCATCTCTTGCTGAGCCACGGATTTTCAATCTTCCGCATTGTTTATCGGTATAGTTTTATACTTTGTCGAACACGTTGATACCTAATGTAATTTCTCTTTCCTCTTTCTCTCTCCTTACAATGTTTATTTCTTTTATTGTCTCTTTCTCTCATTACAAGATTTTATACTTCATACATTTTAGTATTCTAGATTTTTACTTTATCTCCGATTATGCCATTACAAATTTCATTCTTTTTCACTACACAACATCATATTACATACGTCCGTAGGGGTCTACCGTACCGACGGTCAGTCACACGTTACATTTTACCTAACAGACGCGCAGCCCGTTTAAAAAGAAATAAACCCCTCGGTATCAGGAGGGGGTTCGAAACTCCGCGTTAAGGGGGGCGATACCCCAACACGATTCTCTATTAAAAGTTAAAACGGAAAATCGCGCGCGGAGCGTCACTTCTGACACCAAATTTGTTATGGTTGTGAGCGGTGAGGTAGGATATAAAATTATTAACCGCGACGTTTGTTTTGTGTACGCCGTTCACCAACTGACTTCTCCGATGCGGTCTCGAATCGAGAGCGCAGCGGAGCTTGGCGTCGTCGCATTACTTTCCAACCGTGAGACTATGCTGAGCTTGCACTCTTGACTTCTATGTGAAGTCGCAAGCCGTGCATATTCTCACGGTGGACTTTGATAATAGGTTGATTTATTATAATATAAATGATATAATATGGGTGGGACGGACGCTACGTACCACCGGTACGTAACAGAAATGAGCACAATTCAGCTACATAATACAACACTACATGGGTAAAAAACTTTGTTTTGGACATTGTCTTGTACAACTTTGTTTTCGACAGTTTCTTGAAAACGACTGAGCAATTTTTGAAATAGATAGAAAGTTTAAAAAATCCCGAAACTACAATATAGAAGATGCGACCAAAAATATTAGGACTTATTCAATTTCGAGTAGAAGAATCTATTATGCGAGTAAGTAAATTCTATCGACATATGAAGCCGTAAGCAGCCGAAGTGAATATACACCCCCCGTTTTATACTAACCTAACCTCCAACCACAGAGGTGTATGTGATAATGAAACCCACGTGCTTTGTGGCTGGTTGAGTAGTGGTCTAGGTTTCGCCACCCTCTGATAGTTGGAGCTTAGGTCAGAGTAAAAAGGGGGGTCTGGGGGCAGAGCCCCCAAGCATGCAAGCACCGCCGCTAAGAGGAGGATTGTAGGCACTTTGTCTTCTTTGGAATACAATCTCTGATCATTTTCTTTTTGCAGTGAATCGTGTTATTAAAAATTCCCAAGTAACGAAACGTGTCATCCTATCATGCATCGCTAAAATAATTGACCCTTTATATTTTCTCACTCCAATCACGACACATGCAAATGCATCATGCAACAGTTCTGGCAGTTGAATGTGGGCTAGGATGAATCTATTCCCTTAGACGTTGGAACTAAGTGGGTATCATTGAGAGGTGTTTTTACAACGTTGAATACTATTCGTATCCCAAGGCATGTAGTATGCATTAATCCAATATCTATACAATTGTCGTAATATTTATATTCGATGGATAACATAAGAAATTGCGTAGTTCGTATATTAGCTTCCAAAGAGCGTGTAGCACCATTAAAGGTTCATTCACTTCCACGGCTGGAATTGTGTGGTGCTCTTAGTTAAGCCAACTTGTTGAAAAAATACGAAATTCAATGCAGATTGTAGTAGACAAAAATTATCACTGGACAGACTGCACGATAACGTTGGCATGGATAAAAGCAGATTTCAAGTGCTTTGAACCTTTATTGCAAATCCGGTGACCGAGATTCAACGAAATTGTCAAAGTGTTGATTGGCATCATGTTTATGAAAAGGAGAATCCAGCTGACATTTTATAGCGTAGAATAGAGCCTTCCGAATTGCAATGTAATGACATGTGATGGAACGTACCAAATTTGATAGTACGTGGAATGGATGAATGGCCGTAGTCTATTGTAGCCTATATAGGATAAATTTGTTGACGTTGAACTAATTCCTGAGAGGAAAACAGTAATGCTATTATCAACTCATCTATCAAAGACGGATTTATTATCTAAATTCTCCTCTTCCTCAAAATTGCGTCGTGTTATCTTATTACTTTGGATTTTATCATAAATGCAAAATAAAAGATAGTGTAAGGAGCGCTTAGGGTTACGGAAATTTCCCGGTCCACTTTTACATTGTTAAAGTTGTCAAAGGATCATGAATTGACGAAATTACGAAATTAATAATCCAATATGAATACGAGCGCCTGTTGCACTCCGGTCCGCCGGCAATCTCAACATCATTGCGGGTGCATGCTGACTCATTAGAATCTTGTATCGGTGAACTTCCTGCTTCTAGAGTGGGCCTAGCGCGGCCGTTTTTAAAATGTGGGGTGGACTACACAGGACCCCTTATGATTAAAAATACATCTCGAGTTGGTTACCGAGTTGACTACCGAGTGTTTTACTCCCTCTTTACAAAGATTTTCTTCACTACGGGGAAAACCTCTTGAGATTTACTCTGACAATGGCACGAATTTCGTTGGCGCTGTTAAGGAGTTCTTGGAACTTGCTAAATTTATTAGGAATGAGAAGGATTCGTTAGCGCATAAGGTCCAAGAGTCAGGTAGGCAATGGCACTTTATTCCTCCACGATCCTCTCACTTCGGCTGTTTATGGGAAGCGGTGGTCCGATAGATGAAAAATCACATGGATTGCATATTAGGAAAAGCGAATTTGACTTATGCGGACTTCAATTCGGCATTAGTGCAGATTGAGGGATGTTCAAATTCCCGTCCATTCGGAGAATACAATTGTTAACCCAAATTTTCAGGAAAAGGTGGTATCGAGAATACCTCTCAGAACTTTAGAGTCGAAATAAATGGCGAATACAGAAAGACGGGTTGTTAAAGCCAAGATCTCTAGTCCTTCTCAAGGAAGAAAACATGTGTTTTCTAGGCTGTAAATACGTCGTTTAAAAGTATGTCAATCTGTAACATACAGGGTCGTCGAAAAGTATCGGACCCCCCTAATATCTTTAATTAGAATGCACTTAGGAGAAAATGTCCAATAGCAAAGTTGTATGGTTTCAAGCGGGGAGTAAGATGATGACCTTGACTTTGACCTTGACCATGTCCTTCAAGGTCATTTCAAGGTCAATCTTATTTTTTTAAATAGAACCCCCTACATTTTATTGCATATTCTTATAGCTTATCTCGAGAGCTTTCCAAAACACTATAATAAAATATTTTTTTATTAAGTACTTTTTGAGTTATAAAGTTTTGAAGTTAACAATTTTTTGACACAAAATGTAGAATATCTTGTAAAATATTATTTAGTTTTCAGTAATCATAACCTTAATACTTTTGTGCGCGGAATAATGAGACCAATTAATTGGTTTAAAGAAAGACCACTCTTGCCTTAACTGGTCGGACTCGCACACCACTTAACAAATTGTTAACTTCAAACCTTTATAACTCAAAAAGTACTTAATAAAAAAATATTTTATTATAGTGTTTTGGAAAGCTCTCGAGATAAGCTATAAGAATATGCAATAAAATGTAGGGGGTTCTATTTAAAAAAATAAGATTGACCTTGAAATGACCTTGAAGGACATGGTCAAGGTCAAAGTCAAGGTCATCATCTTACTCCCCGCTTGAAACCATACAACTTTGCTATTGGACATTTTCTCCTAAGTACATTCTAACTGAAGATATTAGGGGGGTCCGATACTTTTCGATGACCCTGTATGCTGGTAAGCCACAGCTCGAGATCAGCAACTCTGATCCCCCGCGCTTCCCTCCCAGCTTTCTATCGCCTGATTCGTGTCAGAATCCGAGGCCAATTCAATTTCTTCCGCTACGAACTGGTGAACTTCTCATTCACGGTGGATTACTGTCTATTCGACCAACGACCTCCTCGTTCGTGAAGTCACAGGCAGGTCCAATACTAACTGTTTGTCAGTGTCCAAACTATGTCACTCAGGTTTTATCATCGTCAATGTATTATTAACCAAATTATTAATAAAAATGCCAAACTCTCCATTGCCATGACCAACCTACTCGTACATATGAACGTTTTGCGATTCAGTAGCCAGAGCGTCGCAATTTCCAGGTCCTTTACAAAAGTACCTGGTAAGAACCTTGCCTTCGGCATCTGCCGATTTATTTGAGAAGTATCCCGCATTTGGATTTGCAAAAAGTAGGAAAAAAACCACTATTGTGGAAAAAACCTACGCCGGGTACAGCAGGTTTGTATATTTTCCAACGCTTAAGCTCGGCGCATCTAACGCCATCTACGCAGAGCACCGCTGTTTGTGGAACTAAACACGCCCGCCTGTACATTTCACGTACACGATTACGGGTTAAGGGTAGCGCGCCCCGTGGTTTTTTATAATTTTCAAAAGAGTGCGTCCTCCTTGTGCTTTAAGGTCGCCGATTACGAAGTGCAGGTACCTATCTCCACAGTTTTTTGATATTGTCATGTATATGATTACTCCAAGTATTTAGGGTTGCCGATTACGAAGTGTAGGTATTTCGCTCCGCAATTTTCATAAGTTCTAACAATACATGTGTCCGAGGATCGCCGAATACCGAGCCCATGGAGCGCCATCCATAGGTTTTGATCTTATCATGTAGAATACTTACTCCAGATCTTTCAGGTCGCCATTTACGGAGTGTAAGTAATGCGCTGTGTATTTTTTTTGCTATATTATTTCAAAAACCTGCCCTAAATGTACAGGACCATCGTCCTTCAAGGTCACTTCAAAGTCAAATAATTTTCAAGGTCGAATTTTTTAGGTCAAATCTTTTTTCAAAGTCAAATTTTGTTAAAAGTCAAATTTTTTTGACCTTGAAATGACCTTCACAATCGTTCCCGAGATTAAATGGATTTGACCTTGAAGTGACCTTCAAGTTTGACCTCAATGACAATGATTCCAAACACCTGGTACAGGTTTTACAGGTACAGGTACCTACGCCGCATAATTGGCGACCCCAAACACCTACAATACGCACTGAGAAAAGTGTTTTTTTACCCAGTATTAGAATTCTTATGTCCCGTAAAATAGTAGAATAGTATTTTACGCATAGGGATTGCCATCTTTCTACTACCTGTTAAAAGACGAAGATTTTATATTATTCTAACCGATATGTCAGTTTATTTTAGCATTTTCTCTTTAACTAAAAGCAATTTTTATTTATGGAAATTTATCTAGCAAATTAAAATATTAAAAATGCCTTCTTTTAGTCATAATAAAACATTCTTTTAAAATAGGAGAGTTTATTACAGTTTCGTATAACCTGTCAAAAACAAATGCTGAACGACGGAGGATTTTACTAGTTATAATATTTCTTTTAATGGCTATAATACACTTTTTAAAAGCCAACGGATAGTAACTGATAAAATACACTTTTCTCAGTGCGTATTGTGCAAGATAATTTAAAAAGAAAATGTGGGACGAGCTACCTAAACCCCGAGGTCCCCGAGATCGGCTACCTCAAACACGGTATGTCTTTTGCAGCCTGAACTCTCCTGCCCCCCCCCCCCAGTGTTCTCAGATTTAGATGCAATCTCGCGCAAGCGCGGTACGCGCCGTCCGCGACTCCCCGCTGGTTGGCCGGCCGATTCCCCGCGAAGCCGATGGATTTCAAATGGCACGCCGGCGGATGAGTGCCAATGCAAAATAGTCGATTTTGACATTAAAATGCATTTAAATAAATAAAATTAATAAAATAAGTAAAATAAAGAAAATAAAGGAAATAAATAGTATAAAATAAATAAAATAAACAAACAAAAAAATAAAATGAACAAAATAAAAAATGAAACATAATCGGATGAGGATGCGAACCTCCAACTTCTACATCCCCAAAGACCGCATCAAATGAGTGAACGAGATTGACATGGAAACTGTGGAGTATTTGTCGCATTTGATCATCGGACAACCGGATAAATTTTTCTATATTATTATTAAGCAATTAAAGTAATTTACTTTCAAAATACTTTTAAAGAGTCATTTTTATCATATACATGATAAAGAATAATATTACAATTACATAATGTGCCGTATTTCCGATATTATTCTTTTAATAAGAATATTTTCAATAAAATTCAATACAGCATACATGCGAATAATTTATTTATAAATCTGTATTTTTCAATTTTTATTGCTTAAAAGTACGTATCGCATACAATTTTAATAAAAAACCCGAAATTTTTACACCATCAGCTGAGAACACTGCTGCCCCCATCCCGCATAAGTTCTACTAGAACGCCATCTAGACACAATCCCGAAATGTCGGAAATAATTTAACGGCATGCTCGGCCCCTATGCCAGTTTCCGTACCCTGATGTGATATGAGAAACGGTTAATTTAGTTATAATTAGTGCAATGAATAGATTGTATTGATATTATTTTTAAGTTATTCATTACGACTGAAATATTAAAAAAAAGGATAAAGTATTTGGTATTTTCCCCCGCTTTAATGACTTTGACGCCTATTCGCGGGTCGGCTCTCGGGTGTAGGGGTATAGGATGGACAACACACAGACATGGTACATGACGGAACAGGACAACACAACACCCACCCAGAGCCAGTCCTCCCACCCCAGTGTCGGTACCGCCATTAATCTATTCGGCGGTCTACACGGAGAGAAAGATATAGGTTATAAAGTCGCGTCGTGCGATGCGACCACTCGAAAGGTAATGTTTGGTTCTACCGCGATACGGCGTGCGGAGCGCGGGAAAAAGGCTTACGCCGTACCTGGAATCTCGTTGGTTCGTGACCAGGCTTTTCGGCGTAGAGAAGCACGACAAAAGATCGTGCTAGCCAAGGCGAATTGACCTACACTAGGGTCTCCCTTATTGAATCCTCCCTTATTCTTTAGACATCTCTTATTCTTTAGATTTAGGATTTCATATTGCATATATTCCCCTTCGGTCGGCTTCCCTCTCCATTGGGTCCTAACCTAACCTTCGCGGCTGAGCGAATCTCGAACCGTTGTCGATCGTTGACCACTGAAAGTGAGGATAAAGGGAAAGAAGAGGGATATACTTCCGATTAGGTAACACCCCCGATTTCAACGGCACTAGCGTATATTTATGTATTTTGATGCGCTGATTACGAATATGACCATGAAAATTGGCGACAAGGTCATTTTCAAGGTCAAAACTGAAAAAACGCGTTTTTTTCGAATTTTCGCATTTATTTTCAAAAGTACAAATCGGATAAAAAAATGTTTCAAACAAAAAAGATACAGGATCAAATTCTCTATAAAAAAGGTTGTATACATTTTTTCGTAATATCAACGGTAATGCTGTAAATGAAGGATGAAGTTGGGAATACGGTTATAGCATGCTTTATATCCCAACCTTCTCGTGGTGGAGTGCGTAAGTAAGTACAGTTGTACTGAAACTAATTAGGATATGGCATCATTTACATTCACGCATTTATGATTGGCTATTTCATGTAGTGCACCTAGGGGGTGCCTATGTCCTGGGGGGCTCCGCCTCCCAGACCCCCCTTTTTATACTAGCCTAACCTCCAACCGTGTGTTGGTGTGGGTTATAATCGAACCCACGTGATGTTGGGATCTATGTGATTACCACATAGTGTACAATAAATGTCCCGAACTCGAAACCATTCTACAGGTTGAAAGGCAAACGTCAAGCAGATTATTCCTATGTTCATGCTTCATTCACGGCATTACCGTTGATACTACGAGAAAAATGTATACAACCTTTTTTATAGAGAATTTGATCCTCTATCTTTTTTGTTTGAAACATTTTTTCATCCGATTTGTACTTTTGAAAATAAATGCGAAAATTCGAAAAAAACGCGTTTTTTTCAGTTTTGACCTTGAAAATGACCTTGTCGCCAATTTTCATGGTCATATTCGTAATCAGCGCATCAAAATACATAAATATACGCTAGTGCCGTTGAAATCGGGGGTGTTACCTCATTGGAAGTACACCCAAGAAGAGAATAAGGGAGACCGCCGCCATTTTGAAAAATCTGCAGTATGCAATAAGGGAGACCCTACTGCACCTATACATATATCAGTATATAGAGGCTGAGATTTAAAATACATACTGCGCGACAAAAAGGGAAAACCAAGCAACTTCGGCAATTAAAGGTAATTATAACAATTACAATAATGTGGGATATAATTGATACAAAAGTGTATTGTTAAATTTAATTGTATTTTATTTTATATTTTATTCTTTTACAAGTTTAGCATAGAAATAAACTTTGAAATTAAAGTAATTTTATTATTGTAAGATATTGATATATCTTAAATTCATGTGTCAATTAATAATAACAATAATAATATTAATAATAATAATAATTTATTTAAATTATTTCTTTGTGTACCCAGCAAAATATTCCCATTTTAACACTGCCAAAAAAGAAGGCGGCAGAGGGTAGTTCTAGCATCGTTAGGTTCGAGTAGTTTCTATACATATATTGTAACAATATCTTGTTCCTAAAATTAAAGGGTGAATATGCCAAGGAATGGACGGTTAAGCATTTTTCACACTTTGATCGATTGTAACTTTTGAATTCTTTTATGAAAATTGAATTATGATACCACCATTAGAATCGTTAGACTCTGCTCTTTATGACCGTGTAGTTAACCTTTGATTTTATTTAATTATTAACCTCGTCTTCATACGTTTGTAAAAAAATCCGTTAAACCCCAATGAATAGACGGGTTAAATCAAATGGGACGTTTTCAGTACCAGTTTTGGATGGCTTTAAAACTTTGCTTTGATTTTACAAAATAATAAACACTGGAAGATCAATAGTACTGTAAATATTGGTTTGAATGTTCAAAGAACATAAAAATATGTATTTTGTTGCATGTTGTGCATCATACATTCATAAGAAATAGAAATATGTAGAAAATCGTCCATTCATTGGTAGTCGTCCATTCATTGGCATAATCACTGTTACGACCGGTTGGTCGTAGGCAGCCGTAGCCATATTAATTAGCATCTATTATAAGTTATTACGAAATATACTTTAGTATTTAATAATTATGTATGATAATAGTGTTATAAGATAGGTTCCGGTCAAACGATATATTCGTGGGACCGAGAAAAAAGTAAGGCGCGAACGCGACACTCTTACTTCAAAGCGTAAGCATTTTTCGGCTGGGAACCTGCCGAGCTGAATTCGCGCAATATAAGCCTCGCCGTCGGTTACCTGCCGAGGCTAGCAGGTTCCCAGGGCGAAGGATTGCTGACCAGGCATGGGAAACGTCAGACGATCCGCGAACTCTCCGTCGACGGATCCAAAAAGACGTGGACACTCTGGGATTCGGTGCTAGACTCCCGGAGAGATCACACCTCGCGCTCGTCCAGTTCCAATCTACGCGAGGTTCGAGAGTCGAGGTCCATCGAGGACTTAGGCGGTTTTCGCGATTACAAAATAGAGACTTAGCCGTAGCCGACCGAGGCTACTGAACGTCGGGAAACACAAGTGCGCGCCCCGTTCGTTCGACTTAGCGTGCCGATACTTATGTACGGGTGCTGGACGTACATAAATAAATCCACCACTTAAATAAATATTCCCGTACATATTTCATGTTACCCCGAAACGTAACATAAATAATTTGGTGGCAGCGGTGGGCTCCGCGCGCGATTGTGTGTTCGTTTCTTTAAAATCGAATTCGTGTCGGGTGTTAACCCCGTTCACGCGGAGACACCGAACCACCCTCCAGCTACCGGGGGTTTATAAACTTTGAAAAGTTGAACAACTATAAAATAAAAACTGTATACATTTCAAACGCGAGTGTGAAATTAAAAATCCGCGCGTCGCGAATCGGATGCTAACAGGCAATCAAAAAAAAAAAAAATCGGTGATTATATTTTTGTGGTGAACTGAGGTGAACCAAGAGAATAGTGGTACTTAGGTGGAAGAAAAGGAACCCACGGACAACCACGGACTACAGTCAACAAGGATGAGGACAACGACCGCTAGATTCCTGTTCTACATAGCAGTTCTGAAAGTCATCGAAGGGTGAGTCGCGACTATTTCCCCCCTCAATAGTATTGCCGGTAAATTTGATAAATTTCGTTTGTTACAAAATTGTATTCATTGCTCGTACACACACGCATTAACATATTTGGCCACGTCCATGTCCACATGAATTTCTACTTAATTTTATGAATAAGATAAAGGACATATTGGGGTCCCCAGCAGCCAAAAAAATACGTGATCGCAATATACCGTCGCGAAAAAAGAAACCGAAAACGGCGGATTTCGGAGAAACCTCGTCGAGCGACACAAGCTCGCGGGACCATTCCCCAGAAAATAGTTCAAATTCGCGCGATACTACCCCAGAGAAAAAGCCGTATTTAACGGAAAATTCTCCCAACAAAATTTTATATTTGCAAGAAACCCCCTCAGAGGAAGTTCCGGGGTCAACGATAACCAGCTCAGGTAAAAATCAGACTTCCGTAGACCAGAAACCAAGAATTATGGGGGACAATCAGACTGCCAACGGGCAATTTCTCCCAACGGGACCCTGCACATTGACATTACGGACGTCCGCGAATGACGTCATCGCCGGCGTGCCCGAATTTTATGGTAATAGGGAAACATATCCTTATTTTTCAAGCGCATGCCGGGATGCTTTAGCACAACTCCCAGAAGGTAGCCGACCTTTATTTAAATTATTACTTAGAGGGAAGATTAAGGGGAAGGCCGAAAGGTTCGCAAGACACAGCGGGTTATACGACACCATTGAGGCGCTCCTCAACGCCATGGACAAGGTCTATGGACAACGAGAGGACCCGCACATATACCTATCGAAAATTCCAACTTTTTTTCAGCGTAACGACGAAACTGCGGGAGACTTCGGTACGCGGATAACTGATATGTGCACGGATGCACTCGCCGCGACTGCCGCGTCAACAGAATTAACAGCCGATTGTAAAGCTAGTTTAACGGCGTTAATAAATAAAAAATCTTTAGAACAATTTATAGCGGGATTAAAGGGAGCAATGGAATTCAGGGTACGTGCGGAACGTCCAAGAACGTTGCAGGAAGCCACCGATCATGCCATTCTATTAGAACGCGTATATAGAGAGAAAGACGAACGGGCGGCCCCCCATTCGCATGTTTCCGCGAGAATAGTAAATGCCGAAGACAATTATCTGGCAAATTCGCGTTATGATATGTCAGAATACGTGTGTAGCTATTGCGATTTAGTCGGACACGGAGAGGAAACATGCGAATCTCGAGCACATAACGAGATAGTTTGTAGTTATTGCAAACGAATCGGTCATACACGGGATCGATGTTTAACACTGAACAGCGTTAACAGACGGGGTCAAACACGACAGACAAATCCAAATAGAAATACGGGTAATTATAATACGAATGTACACCAACACAGTTACAACTCGTCGCGAGACTTGCAAAATTTTAGTAGACACCCACGGTACTCAAATCAAAGTTCGCAAAACTTCGATAGGAACTTGGGGTACTCGAACCAAAATCGGCAAAATTTCAATGGCAATGCGGGAAATTATAACCGGCGAAATCCGAATTACAATCCACCGCGAAATTACAGCGGGAACAACCAAAATGAAGCAAAACGCGGGGGAAACGTCCAACGACCCGAACAAAATTACGGGCGGGAAAATTCGCGGCGAAACGCTCAACAAATGAATGAACGTCCCAACGGTCAGGGCAGGCAAAGAGCCCAAAAACCTTTAAACTCCCAGGACACTCGAGCCGAGACTGCGGGATCGAGTGGGCCACGGAAGCAGTCGACAGCATCATAACAGATGAGACTGCTGAAATTAGCGGAGCCAATATCCGTTATGGGGATGCTGGTTTCTCCAGATGCCCAAGACTAGAGATATCGAGCAAGGATATGCATTATACCCATGGTATGTTCCTCGTAGACACCGGTTCCGAAATAAATATTATTAAGCTCTCGAAATTACGTCGAGACATGTATCCGGACCGTACGGTAAAATTTCAACTTAGCGGAATCGGGGAGTGAATTATCAACTCGTTTGGGTGTGCAAAGATAGAATTTCAAGGTTTAACGATCGAGGCACAAATCGTATTAGACGATTTCCCGATCCCCGAGGACGGGATCCTCGGTGATCCATTTTTGCGAAAATATGACGTCAGTATAGACTATAGGAATGACGCATTTCAAATTGGGGGGCAAGTGTATCCATTCGCCGGGGCTTGCTGGGCGGAACTGCCTCCGCGAAGCCGGAAAGTAATTCGCGTGCGTATCACTAATGGTGTAAATTTCGGAATTTTGCCCAAGATTGATACAATGGAAGGCGTTTATATCGGAAATGCGTTAGTAGAAAATAAGAACGGATACGCGTATGTAATTGCCGCGAATACCACGGACGAAATAGTAAAAACAAATATCCCGGCAACGGCATTGGAAGAATGCGACATCGCAAGCGAGATCAGATTCGACAGCGACGAAACAGTCGACATAATCAACGACGATCGTCATTCGTCACAGCGCGCAACTGTCCATACTACTCACACACATGCGAGTCGGGCGAAACAAGTATTGGCGCTCATGGATTTAAGCGCATTGCTACACGACGAACGAGAGCACGTGGAGTCTCTCGTCGCGAAACACGCAAATCGGTTTCATCTACCGGGCGAGCTGTTAAACGCAACTACGTTGTTCTCGCATCGAATATGCCGACCGAATATATTGTCTCGGAAAAATACGAAAGTGTGAAAGAGGACGACCAGATGATGACAGCGAGAGAAAAAC
Source organism: Trichopria drosophilae (assembly GCA_030407085.1). Classification (NCBI taxonomy): domain Eukaryota; kingdom Metazoa; phylum Arthropoda; class Insecta; order Hymenoptera; family Diapriidae; genus Trichopria; species Trichopria drosophilae. Next base: position 188,592,055 of record CM059582.1, read on the forward strand.
ATACAGTCTCCCCGCAACAATCGACAGCAGTGGAACCCTCCTCCGTGCGCAATGAAAGAGAAAAAGTAAATAGACCTTGGAAATATCGAATGGACATTAAGGTACAACGATTAGATGATAACGAAGGTGACAGTGAAAGCTCCGAAACTGAGAATAATTTAAAGAAACGTCGAAAGAAGAAATTACGAAAACCGGAGGAAAGGCGCAAAGAGCGCGAGAAACCAATTTCAGAAGATGCTGCAAAGACACCGGCTCGTCGCCCGAGCCATATTAAAAGAGGTACGATCATCTCTCCGCGGCGCGGGGAGAGAGAGAGTAAATGCATAGGTGGAAAAGACAGCGCTACAGCAGCCACATACGGCACAAGCAGCGAGAGAGAATTGCCTTCAACGGATGCAAGTGCATCAAGAGGACGACCGAGGGGCACTGAGGTCCGAGTTACCTCCTCTCCGGTTGTCGAGGAGAATGGGAATATTACAATGAATGAATCACATAACGATAGCTCTGAGAGTTCGGAACGAACTGAGCACACTGCTTCCCCCTCCTCGCCAAATAAAAAGTGCAGAGACGCGCATGGTGACAATGAAATGTCACTCGGCACAAACAAACATAAAAATTCTCCGCTGTATAATTACATAATAAACGAATATTGCGTTGAACCCTACGCGATACTAACACGAAATGAAGATGTCGCAATGGATGGAAATTGTCTATTCGACTCACTCATCAAATTACATCACCTCAATATGACTCCGGTGGAATTGCGAAAAACTCTATTAGAATTCGGAAAATTGAACGATTGCGCAGAACCGAAAAACACACAAAAGATACTTCTATCATTCAACGAATATGGTGATGACAACCACATTCGATTATTCGCCATGCACTTCGGCATAAATATCTGCGTACATTATAATGATGATCCCATCAAAACGAGATACTTTCATTTTAAAATATCCAACACAACGAATTGGCACCATCTACACTTTGAAAATGAACATTACACGCCATTTCTGAAATTAGTGAGCGAAGAACCATCAGAAGAAAGGTTTTCACCCGATCCAGGAGGCGGACACTCCGATCCAGGAAACGGATCACCCGATCCGGGAGGCGGACCCTGCGATCCAGGAAACGGATCACCTGATCCGGGAGGGGGACCCTCCGATCCGGGAGACGATTCACCCGATCCGAGAAATGGATCACCCGACAAAAAGAGAAAAGATAATAATAATGATACTAATATGTCAGAAAACGAATATGACACTGAAAATAGGCCAGAAAATCAGCCTCTGCCAAGCTCAACAACTGACACTGTCGAAGAAACAGACGAACACCAGCCCCAAACACAGACACCGGATTCCCTTGAATCTGGCGAACCCGTCATTACTATGACAAATAAACATCTGACAAGTGAAAAGGGCCATGTTGCATTTTTCACAACCGCTGATTGTCTTCTTGACAGTGAGGTGGGAAGGCTCCTGCAAGAGAAATCACTCATGACATCACAAAAATTAAAGGATGGCACTCCTACAATTGGCGAAGTCGTAGTAACCAAGACCGGGAGGTATTTCATGTTCGCCCTGATAGTAAAACCGACTATCAGCGAGAGAGCATCGAAATGCGCCATAAATTCATGTCTGAGGAAACTAAATAGAATAATTAAAGAAACCGGTATAAAAATATTGCACATGGGATACGATCTCGACATAATGGCAAAACAACAGTGGCTGAGTATTCCAGAGAACATTAGGACAAATATCAAGGTGAAATTATCCATTACCATATTCAAAGATTCACTAGCAGTACCTCGAGATATAGAACGATATTTGTTAATAAGAGAACACCATTGTTCTGCAATAGGTGGCCACAAGGGTATAAAAAAAACATACCGCCGCCTATCTCGAAATTACTACTGGAAAAACATGCTTACCGACGTGACGGAAGTAATAAATCGGTGCTATGAGTGTCAGCACAAAAAGGTAAATAGAAACAAAACACGACTACCAATGATGATTACCGACACACCAACGACAGCGTTCGATAAGGTAGCCATGGACCTATGGGGTCCGACTACCATGTCCCGAGACGGAAATAAATTCGTGCTCACAATACAGGACCTGCTAACAAAGTTCTCATTGGCAATACCTCTCCTCGATGGAACAGCGCTATCGGTAGCAAAAGCGTTTGCCACCGAATTCATTTGCAAATTCGGAGCACCTCGAGGGATACTAACAGACCAAGGCCAAAACTTTATGTCAGACACTATAAAAGAATTGGCCAGGCTATTCAATATAACAAAATACAATACGTCCGCCTATCATCCCCAATCAAATGGGAGCATAGAGAGGAGCCATGGTGTCCTAATAGAATATCTTCGATGTTTTGTTAAAAACCACAAAGACTGGGACAAGTGGATTCCGTACGCCATGCTGGCGTACAACGCTAGCACGCACGAGGGCACGAAATACTCTCCACACGAACTAGTATTCGGACAACCAGCCCGAGTACCCTGTAGCGTCGAACCGAGGGAAAAAATAATGACATATCCGGATTACGCAGAGGAACATCTTAAGAACATCCTCGAATTACAAACTTTAGCAGGACTAAACCTGAATCAGGCCAAACATCGGTCAAAAGCATACTATGACCGCAAACAGAACATCAAGTACTTCAGAGTGGGCGAATGTGTCATGTTGGAGAAAGAACCGCGACACGGGAAATTCGACGGCACATTCGTCGGGCCATACGAAATAATTGAAATAGTTGGGCCCAGAAATGTCAAGATCCAACTGGATGAGACAAAAACAAAGGTTGTCCACATTGACAAACTAAGAAAAAGTCATGACCCTCTCATTATCAATGAGGAGATCGGGTCACAACCAGAAAGCGGCGCGTCAGAAATAGAAGTATAGTCAAGGCGGTCTGAAGGGATCGATGAGTAAAGACAACATAAATAATAAGAGTAAGACTAAACATAAATAATTTGATGGCTTTTCTTTTCTTCATAAAATAAAACACATATGTTTTATATAGCTTGCAACAGCGCAAGCAGTGGGTAAAGAAAAAAACGGTAGTAAAAGAAAATAATGTGATATAACGTTTCGATTTCGACTAAAACTAAGAGACTGTTACACAAATTTCATATTATTATCTATATTATTTGACATAAATAAGTTGAATTGAAAATATCTACGTTCTTCATGAAAATAATTGTATACAGCTTTCACGGTTGCAATTTTCGAAGAATCAAATGAAAGATTCTAAGGGTTCACTTAATATTACGTCAGATACAGTTGCTTGAAAATTTTTAGGCCCATTTTTTTTTCTCAATAAATACAACAGGCGAAAGCTGTTCTGAAAAATGAACAAATCGCGATCATAAAAATGTTTTTTTACTATCACGTTCCCAATCTTCGGATTTTCTTTGGCAAGATCAAAAAGAATATTAATTAATAATAATTAACGTTTAAATGTATTTGTACATTTTATAGATTTTCCTCGTCGTACAGAATGCATATCAATTTACAAATAAAATACAACCTTAAAAAAAAAAAGTCCGAAAAACAGTATTAGAGTCACATTTCCAGTAAATATTAAATAATGCGTGTACGAGGAATGTAATGCAATGCAATATAACGTAATGTAATGTAGGAGAAGGGAGGTTGGTTATCAAGGCAGTACTATAAATGAAACTATATTTTTAAATAAGTGTGGGGAGATGGAAGCGACGAATCAGTCGTGGCCAAAGAATAATGGCGTATGATTTTCACTCACACGTACGCTTGTTACAGGAAAATCGATGTAAGGTACAAACATACCCGAATCCAGGAGAGCCCAGGATTGTACTCCGAGAAGATCGGGCCAATGAGGTTGACACATACGGAGTGGCGCCTCGTGTCCAGAGTGCCTCTAGGGGCATACTTTGATAAAAAGGAGCGATTCCTGGAAACGCTAACGATTTTGGAAATCCAATGTGGTACATCAGCGCAACCATGTGGATTAAACGAAAGGATACATCAAGCTTATATGCATCTGAAGGATATCTCAAGAAGAAACATAAACGCCTTAGAAATCCTAACGGGTATAGAAACTCGACGGAAACGCGCTGTGTTTGGTGCCGTCGGGAAAATTTCAAAAATCCTTTTCGGTACTGCTGAAGATGAGGAGATGGACCAGCTACGGGAACAAATGGGAGCTACAAACGACAGACTCTCCGAGACGGCCACGCTCCTGAGTGAGCAAACCAAATTTATCGCCGTCGAATTTTCAGGCATCCGACATGAGTTGCAATCCGTCAATATATCACTTCAAGAGATCAAGTCACAACGCCAGCAAATCGAATCCTTCACCGAACAGGAGTGGCGAAATAACAAACTAGCACACATAATGGCAGTGCTGGAAGCGGAAATACAGTCGTACAAACCATAACATTGAATGGTACAGGAGAAATTGGGCTCACGCCAGGATGCAAGGCCCAAACGACTAAAACAACGCTGACACCATCCCAGACCATCCACTCCATATTCACCTTGGAACATTATGGATCTGTCATGCTAAACATCACGGAACTAATTCTAAAAGATACAATAGAAATGGATGGACTAAAAGAGATTATCCGCCGCGAGGAGTCGAAACTTAGGGACCCTCGCATCGCACCGGGAACACTGGATAGCAATATCAAGTTCGGTGAACTTATAAACCGGGCACGCGAGCTAAGCCGAACAAGAGGCATAAACGAACGAGTTCGCCTGATGGAAAGCGCCACAATATACGGTGGCTCATCGCTGACATTCCTGATAATCATCGTGACACTAGTCCTCATCTATACGTGCAGTCGACGCAGATTCAACTTCGGAGTACGAAACAAACATGTCATTGCTACATCATCAAGACGCACCAGAGGGCGTAAAGTGAAATTCAACGTACAAGACACTGAAGTGAATATCGGAAACGTTAATGAGGCGGGAGACTTCCCGTCCGAACAGTGCGCGAGTGCGGAACAACAGAGAGTGGACCTGGATGTCATGCGTCCTTAGAATTAAGATTTTGGTAATAGTAGAAGCGGAAATGTAAAATCTTCAAGAGTATGTAAAACACTAACCATTTTACGCCAGCACCCACGCGAATAATAGGGAATACTAACCCACGTTCGTATATTAGTAGATACAACCACCCCTACCGTTGACGCGAAACGATTACAATACAATGTTATTTATGTTCTCTTAAATAATCATCCGGCTGCCAAGTAGGATTAGGGTGTGTAAGTACGGCGGTGGACCGCCGATTTTTCGGGGGATGGAGGTGTTACGACCGGTTGGTCGTAGGCAGCCGTAGCCATATTAATTAGCATCTATTATAAGTTATTACGAAATATACTTTAGTATTTAATAATTATGTATGACGATAGTGTTATAAGATAGGTTCCGGTCAAACGATATATTCGTGGGACCGAGAAAAAAGTAAGGCGCGAACGCGACACTCTTACTTCAAAGCGTAAGCATTTTTCGGCTGGGAACCTGCCGAGCTGAATTCGCGCAATATAAGCCTCGCCGTCGGTTACCTGCCGAGGCTAGCAGGTTCCCAGGGCGAAGGATTGCTGACCAGGCATGGGAAACGTCAGACGATCCGCGAACTTTCCGTCGACGGATCCAAAAAGACGTGGACACTCTGGGATTCGGTGCTAGACTCCCGGAGAGATCACACCTCGCGCTCGTCCAGTTCCAATCTACGCGAGGTTCGAAAGTCGAGGTCCATCGAGGACTTAGGCGGTTTTCGCGATTACAAAATAGAGACTTAGCCGTAGCCGACCGAGGCTACTGAACGTTGGGAAACACAAGTGCGCGCCCCGTTCGTTCGCCTTAGCGTGCCGATACTTATGTACGGGTGCTGGACGTACATAAATAAATCCACCACTTAAATAAATATTCCCGTACATATTTCATGTTACCCCGAAACGTAACAATCACCCTATAGTAAAATTGAAAATGAGCATTTTCAAAACTTCGACCCCGACCGCAGGTCAGCCGAAGCACTGATAAATGAGCACGTCTTGTTCACACTGATGCTTAAAAAAACGCGGTTTAGTCGAGTTTTTGACACGTCGGGGGGTGGGGGGCATACCCGCCACGCTCTCCCGCTTCCTGCGAAGCCCCGAACCCCCCTCCCCGCTACCACCTCGCCGTGGCTACCCGACACCAACATCACAGTGAATATTTTGTTATGCCACCCCCCCTTCGCCCTGATACCCGCCTCACTCCCCTGCTTCCTCTGTGTCTCTGTTTTTCATGTAATGTATGTAATATACATACATATGCTTTGTATATGTGTATGTACAATTTATGTTAATTTCATGTTAATTTGCTTTTTACGGCATTATCGTTGATTTTACGAAGAAATGAATACAACCTTTTTTGTAGAGAATTCGATGTTCTATATTTTTTGTTTGAAAGATTTTTTTGTACGATTTGTATTTTTTGTTAAAAAATGGAAAAACGTATTTTTTGAGCGTTTTTTTGTTAAACCTCCCCATAATCTAGTATGCATTGTCTCCAAAAATTAATCAAATCTAAGTTTGGCCAAGAGAAACCCAAATCCCTTTGTACTTTTTAAATTCGTCATTCCATTCGCGAGATATCGCGTATACAAAATTTTGCCCACGGACGGACGGACGGACGGACGTACAACCTAATGGACACCAATTTTTTTAATGTTGTTTTGGGTTCCTTAGGGCCTGAAACGTCGACATTTGATGAAAAACTATAGGGTAATTTTTTGGCGAGAACTGACCAAATTCAATACTTCGCCAGACCTATGGTCTTGGTCGAAGTAATTTGAAAATTCGATTCAGTAATTTTTAATTTCGATTTTCAAGCGTAGATTACTATTTAAAAAAATTACAATTCCTTTCTGAAGTTTGAAGACAATATGCAGATATATTGGAAATATTCACATAAATGCTTTTCAAAGCATTGTGAGGTATTCATATTGTTTCATTTACACGTTTCAATTCGTTTTCTTATCTTCTGCAATGAATTTCAATGAGAAAGTTCGTTTCAATGATTTTAAATGATTAATAGCTCATCAAAAATTGTTAGATTTAATAATTTTGAATGGGAAAATATTGGAATGAAAAAATTATTTCATTGAATGAATTTTAAGGTCCAAATAGAAAAATTGCAAGTTGAATGGATTTGAATAGTAAGATAGTTATATTTGTCTCGAATGAATTTTAATAGATAGTTAATTATTACAGTACTGCACATTTAATGATTTTGAATCGAAAAAAAAATTAGATGAAAATGCAACTGATATGAATGAAATCGAATCGGTATTACCAATAGCAAGGTTGTGAGGTAAATGATCTTGAATGGAAATAAAATATTTAAATGAAACAATGGTTCTTTAGTCATTCTCACATGATCAGCCGATGAAGTAGTAATCTACTCTTGAAAAATCGAAATTAAAAATTACTGAATCGAATTTTCAAAATTTCAGTTAAATAAAGTCTATTCTAACAATTTTGTGTGCTCTCTTAAAAAAATCAAAGAAATTGACCGAGAGATTTCTCTAATATCGAAAAATCATGTATTGCAGAAAATTATCGGCCAATTCATAGAGGGAACATTATATTTCGAAATATGTCGATCATAGACATTTTTACACATACTAGCTTCATGGGTAAATCAATGACGCTTATCTTATAGATAAGTCGAGGCAATAATAGAGCCGATTATTATGCATAATTATTATTTTTTTTTTTTTTCAGAAAAATCACCCAGTAAACGAAAAGGAATTGAAAGCGATTCACCAATTTCAAGATTTTAATTATGGAATTTAAAGGAATTCAAAGATATTTAATTTAGTTTCATCAATATCCCTAAGAATTCCTTTCCGGACAATTGGATTCAATCCCTTTTTGTTTAGTGGGCAAGTAATGGTTACAACCAATTTAATTTCGACCAAAGAATATCACGTATAAATTCCTTCGTTTCTGGAAAATAGTACATTGAATGAAATTCATGTTGAAGTTACGACAATGCGTTGAAGTATATTGCTGGAATTTTCCAGAACAGCTTCTCAGGCGCTTATCCGTGATTAGCTGCCAGACATGGCAGAAGAAGCTGAAGTTGCCCGAACAGGAGTTTATATAGTCGACGCATGAAAAGTTCCTAACTATTTATGTTATTCGTTTAAAAAAAACGCAGTACGATTTTAGTTGCAGTAAATGATTAGGTATAATTCTGAAATAAATTGTTTGAAATATAAAATAATCAATTTCTTTTTCGTGTTAAATTTCTATATAAAAATGTTCTTCAATGAGTTTCTTTTAATACTAAATAGAACTGAAAGTAACAGATCATTTACCTCTTTATAACTTTCGATTAGAATGAAATGGTGATTTTGAATTAGTTCATTTATAACGTTTGTTTTCTTATTAAATGATGTTGTAAATGTTACAAAATAAAATGATTTATTTAGGAATTTAACCATTCTGAGAGTAAAGAGCAGAAAATTAAGTTTTGACGAATTTATATTTATCAGTAATTTTGAAGTTTCTTTTGTTGATGTAAGATGTATCTTGTAATATTTTTTTTTTATAACATTCCATATTTATGCTTACACTGCTTCACAATACAAAATTCAAAACGAAAACAACACCATAGATGTTCTACAACAGTTAGGAACTTTTCACGCATCGACTATATCATGGCGATTCGACGACAATTCCTCGTCAGCCAATAAAGCTTCTAAAAGCTGACGCAATTTGTTCTTAGTAAAACATAATCAATATACTGTGCTGCAAGGAAAAGAAGTTTTCGATGGTTTGAACTGAGAAATTTAATAAAATGAATGGTAATGTTCGGTGCAATTTTGCTAGAAAATGTACTATTAATTTCTCCTTAATGTAACCGAAGAATAGTAGCCCAAATGTTCCAGTCCTGATGTACTAAATTTCAATAATTTAACAAAAATGAAAGTGTCGACTGTCGACCTAGCCGTTGTTGTTTAGCATGTTTGAACCGGAATTAGTCACCTTTCTCGAGAAGCAGGTAAAGGACAGGAATGATGGACCCATTGGCTGACCCGTAATGATTGGTCTAGACACTAAGCCTTATCTATTGGTCTTTAGTGACCACCATCAGTATCTGAACACTTCAAGTTCTGCTGCTAGGTGACATTCACAGTTTGTTCTTTGCTTCGGAAGGAATAAATATTTTGTCTCCTATTCGGCAAAGTATCAGTTGGATTTCAAACCGCAGAAGCAGTAAGCAGCCCCAGCAAGGTCTTCGCAATCGCTTATAATTTGGAACGTCATCAACCGCAACTTCAGACAAAGGAGCAATGTCAGGTAAATATGTTCAATTAATACCTCCATATTTCAAAAATCTTAAAAGGTTCTCTGTAAATTGAACACAACGCAACAAGCACACAAAATTGGAATTTACACTAGCAGTCTGTGGAACAGATACTTGTTGGGCAGTGTTTCACAAAAAATCGTCTATTTGGGTTTTGAAAGGCTTGTGTGTTAAACTTAATACCCTACAATATTTTTGACAAAGTCACAAAAAATGATTCTATGTATGTCTATTTGCATAAAGTCTATTCCGCAGAAATGAATTGATGTAAATTAATGAAATTTGTTAGAGATATTCACAAATAAAAACTAAACAAGGAAGTAACAAAAAATATCTGAAAAACGAACAAATACTGATAACAATAGTATATTATATAATTCAAGGGATGAAAGCTCGCGATCCCCGAGCGGGAGGTATGCTATCCGAGCGACGCGAGAACATTTGACTTCAGATACTTGTAGCTTATTCATATTTCATCGTAAATACCACTTATTAAATCTAACATTTATATCTTTGTTTTGCAGAATCCGCAACAGACTCGATAATGGAAATAGTCTCAGAAACCGATTTGGTGACGATAGTAAGTGACTCGGATAGTGAAATTTTATACTGTGATTACTGGGGTGATATCCTGGAGACAATCGGGACTGAAACGGAAGTTCACGAATCTTCAGAGCCTCAAACTTCGACGTCTGAAACTTCGGAGTGCCAATCATCAGAGTACGAATCGTCGGAGTGCCAATCTTCGGATGTTGATGAAGCCTGTTCCGAGGAGGAGTGTAACTCCCTGCAATCTAGCAGTGAAAATGAACATATGGATTCAGATGTAATTATAACTAGCGATGAATGGTCGAACCTTGAAGGGTTCGTAATTGACACCTGGTCGTCATTCGAACCTGCTGCATTCCTTCATATGATCGACGAACCCATTGAACATGACATGTATGAAAGAAGTTATAGAAGACCTGTAACTTTTAGGTGTTTCGTTTGTACGAAACACTTTTATAATCTTAGCCTCTACGAGAGACACATGCGTAGCCGGAAACATCTCATGAAAGTCTTTAGATGTAACCGATGCAATGAGTTTGTTGACCAAAACGCCTTTTTTTCGCGTCGACATCCATCGTTGTGTAGGCGGATTTCTTACTTGTACCCAGGTAAAATTTGAGCTTCTTTTTGCAAGAAAGCACAAAAGCCTGGTGCAAATAGGTTAGTGAGAAAATTGGTTCAGCATTGGAGTTTCGCACGGCGTCGTTGTTGACTGCTTTGTATATAAGTTAATTTGTAATGTAATATTTGATGGTCTTTTGTATGTATTTTATAGTTTTAAATAAATGATATCTTTCCCTGAATTCACTGTATTATTCAATATAATCCTGTATCTCCTCGAATCGAATTCTGACTAAAATCGAAATATTTATCTCTTATGCACCTACAATTATTGGCAGATTTTATCTTCCCATTTGAAAATTCATAATAGTAACAATTGGCAAAATAATGAACCATGTATCTTAATTAACTGAAAAAACTTATTTGATATGGGATAATCAAATTTTTACTGTAAATATGTAATTTAGTTGCAGCAAATATATATGTTTCGTAATAATAACACATCTTATTTAATGAACGCAGTACGTAGTGATCGATTGTTGAATTCAAGATGTCCGCGTAAACAGCAGTTCGGTTTGTCGGCAGTTCACTGTTGACAATCGGGGTTTAATTTTACGTGCGTAGTTTTGTTATCCACGAAGTTTTGGTACTGTGTAATATTTGAAAACTATAATAATTACATCCGGAAATCGATGAAATATAAATCTCCACGTGTTGTTGCTTACTTTTTTTGGCATGTTTTCTCAAACGATTTGTCTTAAACCACGTTAAATCAGGTTGGGGAAAAATTGTCGTCCGCAAAGATAATGGCCATATATCTAAATTATCATTACAACTAACAGTCGGATTACTATCGAAACCGAATAATAATTCATTATCGTTACTTAAATTATTATCTAAATCATTATTATATTCATTAAAAATATTAGATAATGTTATTGCATCATCCTTGTCAGACACCAAACGTTTCGATGATCCGTATTTAGGAAAAGCACGAGATACGCCCAATGCACAATTATTTTGGCTTTTCATCGAATATATATATATGGAGCATTTATATTATTTTGTTCAACAATACTATTTTTCGGAATAACCATCTCGGAGTCATGTAGTCGGTTTTCGCCTATAAAAATGTCCCTTACCCGATAGTCCAAAATGGCCTAATTCAAGTGGAGCCAATCGTTACCCAATATTATTTCTTCAGTTAAGTGTGGAACTACTAAAAAATATGAATCAATATTACAATTGTCAATCGTATCCCTAGTAATAATTTGGATTTTTATTTTAATCGCTTTTCTACCAATAGCTCCAGATACGCATAATTTACTAACTGGCAATTCTTCTAAATCTACACAATCGCGAATCGACCGATAAAATTCTTCGGAAATGCATGTTATTTGGCCGCCGGTATCTAAAAGGGCAAAAATTATTGTCCTTTGACCAATTGTAACACGAATACGCGGAGATTTTTGTATTTCGCGAGCATTCGTATCATGCAAATCCGATTCATTCGGGTCGATTCCGACTTCTAGGTCCTGCACAAAATCATAAAACTCCCGACCCGATGCTGGACCAATTTGCATCGCGCCGGTTACTGGTTTAAATTGTTTGCAAACGAGTTTGCTACACTTGAATGAGTCGTGCAAGAATTAGGCGGCAAACTGAAATTTAGTGGGGGGAATCTAAAATCGGGCAATGGACTTACAGACGTGCTAGAATTCCAACGCGGGGATCTATATAGTAATTATTAATAATAGGGGCTGGGTGATGCCTAGGTGACTGACCGGAATTGGATCTTGCTAGATTACTCTGCACATGTTTATTTCGATTCTAATTCCGAATTTTATTAAAATTACTTTTATTCGGCAAATCTTTATTTTGAAAAGTCACTTGTTTTCTATTTTCCTCGTAATGCCGTTTCGGAATAGAATCGAGTTCCCCAAGTGCTAAAGCAATTGCCGAATTATTCGTGGTATCAACCGTTGTCAAGACTCTGCGAATTTCAGGAGAAAATTGTTTTTTGATTGCATTCAAGATTTCGTAATCCGACATTTTGGGACGCAGATAACGCGATTCTTTCAAATGTTTATAAAAATATGCTTTCAGGCTCAATTCATTGCTGTCGCATGTACGAGCACACCATGCATCTTTAATTTGTGCTCGTATAGGCACCGAATAAAATTCATCGTTGAATTGTTCTAAAAAATCGTAATAATCAGTTATCATATTTTTACAAGCATCGTACCATATTTTTGCTCGGCCTTCGAGTACCGATGCGATAACAATCAGTTTGCAATCATTTTGGATCTGTTTTACTTTAAAATAAATATCAAGATCGTTAATGAATTCCAATGGATTATACATAGTTTCATCTGAAAATTTTGGGGCTTCCGGTTGTGAACGAGGTGAGAGCGGTTCGTTTGTCCGCGACGTGCGCGAAGTTTTAAAGAAAAGGGTAGAAAATAGGAGAAGAGAATGGGCATGATGAGTTTTAAGAAAGTGTAGAAGGAAGGGAGGTAGAAGAAAGACTGAAATACGAAGAGGAAGGATAAGGTGAAGAGGAAAAGTGAAATGAAAGTGAGAGAGGTTAGGAGAAACGGCACATATGTGAAGAGAGGAGTAAGAAGCGCACGCGCGGAAAACGAGGAAGAGCGGAAGTTAATGGAGGAAATGAAGGTAGAGAAGAAATACGATAGATGGCGAAAGTGTCGGTCAGCAGTGCTCGGAGAGGAACGATGATCCCGCGATTGCGCGGGAGTGAACCAGGGAACAGTGGGATAGAAGAAGGAAGTCGAGAGAGGGAAGGGAGTGGCGGCGGCGGACGGTAGGTGGCGGGTGGAATAGAATAGGAACGAGGAAAGCGGAACGGACTGGAAAGTGACTACAGAGATAAGCAGGCACGTGCGGAATTGAAACGACAGAGGAAGCAAAAAGTAAACGCAAAGTAAAGAGAGAAATTAAAGAAAGTGAGATTGTTTTTTGTTTTTTGCGGGAGAAAATGAGTGATGAAGGAAAGGAGTTGAGCTACTGGAAGGAGATGGTAAGAGTGATAAAGTCGAGAATGGACTTAATAGATAGGGAGTGGGAGGTATTGAAGAAGAAAATGGACAAGATGGAAAAAGAGTGGAAGGCTTGGAAGAAGGAAAATGAGAGGGATGCGAGTGAAGTGCAAAGCGAGAGGGTAAAAGAGGGGGGAGAGTGAAAGTGAGGGGGAGAAAAGCAGAGAAAGTTATGAAAGGGAAAGTAAGATAGAGTGGGAGGAGGAGGAGAGAAGAAGAGAAAAAGATGAATGGAAGAAGGAAGAGAGAAGAAGAGAGTTGATAAAGAAGAACGTGATAGTTAGAGGGGTAAAACTGAGTGGATGGAAAGCTGAAATACAAGTGGAAAATAAGGTGAAATGGGCCTGCAGGGGAAAAGTAAGATCAGTGAGGGCTGAAGTGAAAGGAGAGACAGAGCGAGGTGCAATTGTGCAGGTGAGGATGGAAAGCGAAGGTGAGAAAGAGATAGTGATGGAAAACATGGGTGAGTTAATTAAAGAAGGATGGAGTATACAGAAAGATGAAACGTTTATCCAGAGGAGGACAAAAATCTTTATGAAGATGAAAAAAGAAGAGCTGGGTAGAGAAGAGAATTGGAGAGAAATAAGAACAGGCTGGAGAAGTGAGAAGGAAGTGTGGGAACTAAATGAGATTGATGGGAAATGGAAAAGAAGAATTCTGCGGGGGGAGTGAAGAAATGTAAGAGAGGAAAGATGAACACCGTTTTTGAGCTCTTGCTCTTGCAAATTCAATTTAATAATAGCATGGCTATTTAGTTCCAAACCTTTGTAGAAATACTTAATGATCTTAAATGATCTTAATTTTCACTGCGAGTGAGTGTTTGTGGTGCGAAGGTTTAGGGATAATTTTTCATTATACTACGTGCAAAGACGTAAAGTTGTGAAGAAATAATAACAAGAATAAGTCACCGATGAGCACGTCTTCCATTTTCATTTTCAATTAACAACTAATAATAGCCTTTGTTGGGTAGATTCCAGTGAAGTGCGAGAAGAGATAATTTTCGTTTTAGTGTTAGTTCTTAAATTTAGAGTTTTCTTTTTTGGTGTTTTGGGTTATAAGAAGTGATGTAAAAATGGACAATTTAGAAAAAGAACAGGCCGCATAGCTGAAAAGAGAGATTGTAAAGGGAGAGGGGGCCCTTTTGTCCCCCTCAGGTAATACCATATTGGTGCACCTAAAATAAACATACATCTGAAAATTTTGGCAATTTTACTTCCACATTATTAATTTTAATCGCGACGAAATTTCTTGAATTGTTTCACTGTTTTCGTTTATTTGATTTCCCCGAATCGCTGTTTGGTCAGAAGGGGAACTACTATTACCTCGCAATCCCGTGCTTGTGATCGGTATTCGCTTCGATCTTGTAACTATTCCCAACAGATCAACATTATCCATAGGGAATAATCAAATAGAGAAAAAATAGTTAATATAGTTCACAGAATTTATAACATAACAACAAATGAACATAATATTACTAAGTGTCGTATTGGTCAACATCAATTGAAAATTTGTAAACAGATCAATAATTTGAAAAATGTTTCAGGGAATTTATAAACTATTACAAAACTGAAAATATACATATCAAAATTATAAGTCGCAAATATAAGCAAATTGTAAATAGTCTCTTCAATGTATATTTGATACACAACATTTAAATTTAAACTATGAAAAGCTAACTATGTAAACATTGAATTTCCGTGAAGTGAAAACAAAACGATTTCAAAAATAAATTTAATTCTTATAAAGATTCAAAATAATGAAATTGAAATAAATTTATAAATTTAGAATTTTGAAATCTTTGTTTCTTCAGGATACCTCGATGTTTATTTTTTTTATTTTAATAACATCGTGTCCTATGTTCGAGCGCCATTTGTTACAATCATTTTGAGAGTTATTGTTATAAATATATTTCCATGTATAAAATAATGATCGTTGGAAAAGAATACAATTGTTTCATTACATTAATTATTAATTATTAAAAAAAAAAATCGGTACGGGGTTACAAATATACACAATAATAATTGCGCAAACTCGCCATAATTAACAACCAAAAATTTTACTCAATTCGCATCGCGTGAATTAAAACGTTTTCACGGACAGATTTATAGGATAAAGGACAATTGTCTCATGTTAACGAAGAATATATATATCGAAGTTTAAGGCTAAATAAACAATTCGAATCACTTTAGGAGAAATTGTTCAAAAACTTATCGACACTCCTGGATCTTGCATGTGGACCATTGAAACCTAATGGCCAATCAGAATCTGCTCGGTTGTCCCAAATTTCAATATTCATTCCAGTTGAATCTTCGTTTGGTCAGGATAGATCGTGCGGCAGCATTTATCCATCTGAGAGCCATATAGCTCCGAGTCCATTCATTCAGGAACAAATAAAATTGACGAGGTGAGTTAAACAATCGACACATGGTAAATCGCCGAAAATAAGACGTGATTGTTCATACCTTGGCTTTTACCGAGGAGGAATTTTCACAAAAGCCTCGTACCGGCTCTCCTCGGAACATGCGAATTATTGAACTGGTACAAATTAATATGCCGCCAACTGCTATCACACAATCCCAATTTTGGCAGAAACAAAGGCTCCAGAGACGGGACCATAAGAACAAACGCCGATGTACACGTGCAGATGAAAACAGTTATTTGAGAATCGCGGCATCTGCCTCTTGTTTCCTTGGCAATGTTCGATCTCGGTGCGAAAATGCGACTGTTTCAATTGTATTTTCAAAATCAACTAGATGCGCGATTTCTCCTTTATCTTCTGTTTTCGTTAACTCGCACTCTCTTTGTTTACCCCCAGGCCTAGAGTTCTCTTCGTATAATCTTCTACCTGGTCGCGCATTCTTTTGGGTAAACGCTTTATCACGCACTTATCGCTAACATGTTATTCGCAGTCGGTACATATTACACGGTTATATAAATCGTCACATGCGTAATCATAAATATTTTACGCGAATAGTGCATTGAATATTGTGTGATTTAAAGTGGATGTAAATCAAATACGGAATAAAAACATTGTCTTGTGTAATTCTGGGCTTCGTTTTAAACCCATCCACACCTCCCAGCTCAACGGTGATTTTGGACCTTTTTTCTCTAGTGTCGCATGCCTATCTATTCTGGGCTAAAGTGCTAAAAATTTTGGCGATCCTGCCAGGATCATCGTTCGCTAAGCCGGAGTGTTATTTGCTAAAAGGAAAATATACATCAACTTAATCCCCGCGAGAGTTGTGTTCGCGGCGTAAATCTAGAAAAGTGAAGCACGCGAAAAACAAAATCTGAATATTCCCGCGCTTGCCCGTCTGATGCTTCTTAGACGTTATTATTGCCTTCTAAAAATATTCTCATTTTCAAAGTGACTTTCGTGCATCTCCACACAGTGAGATTTAATCGTACGTGCTCTGGTGTTGGTGTATTATTTTTTTTTCTTTCGCCACTAGTGTTCCATATTCTGAAATTTTCTCAATTAAACGCAAGATGACAGCGGAAGGCGACAATTATACAACGTTCGAGGAATTATTACTCATTCAAGAAACTAATTTTTAGAGCATCGATCAGGCTGGAGCTAGCTTGCCTGAACCAGCAACGAGATCTTTGTCGAAAATTTACGTGCTGATCAACTACGTTGAAACGACCTGGAAGGAGTGTCGTCGAGTCCACATTCAAATTTTGCATATGGCTCCCAATTTGGAGAGACGTCATGCCTATTTTACCCAAAATCAATTTCAGACTGCTGAAATCAAATACTTCGAAATTTTGGGTGACCTTCAGAAAGCGATATCGCCAATGCAACCACCAACGCGCGCAACGTACTCCGCCATCGAGACTCAGTTGCCAGCAATGGACCAGTCATCTCACCATAGAACGTCTAGTCTTAATCCAAAGAAAAGTCTCCCAAAATTTACCGGAGAATTCGATAAGTGGGACGCTTTCGCGGACTATTTTTCATCTATAATTATTAACGATATCGGTCTATATGAAATTCGTAAACTTCATTACCTGAAGTCATGTTTGGAGGGAGAACCACTCGCGATGATCGCGCATTTAAATTCAACTAATGAGAATTTCGTTGTAGCATGGGAATTGTTAAAATCTTATTTCGAGAATAAGCGATGCATAATCGATAATCATGTCCATTCGTTATTCGCTCTACCTAGTTTAACTAAAGAATCCGCTGCCGGTCTTCGCCAATTGCATTTTAAATCAGCCGCAATTTTAGGCGCTCTTGAAATATTAGGTCAGCCGATTAACCAATGGGATCCCATTTTCATTGGTTTGCTTAGCTCTAAGTTGGATCCTGACACTAGGAAACCGTGGGTATTGAGCTTGGGTTCTCAAAAGACGTACCCAACATTCACTACTTTCAAAGAATTCTTAAATAATCGTGCTTGCGGATTACAAAGTGCCGCTATCGGTTCTCAATCAACTTCAGTATCCAACTCCAAACTTAAGCCAACGAATCCAAGTAATCGTCGGAATTCTCATGTACAATCCCACACTACAATGGGTAATGCAAAGTGTTCCGCATGTTCCGGCTATCATGCCTTGTACTATTGTAAGCGATTTAAAAATTTGTTAGTATCGAGATGTATTGATTTTGTGAAGCAACACCGTTTGTGTTTTAATTGTTTGGGTGCACATGCGATCGCGTTATGCAGTAGCACTCGTGTTTGTTTTATTTGTCGTGGAAAACACCACACGCTGCTGCATTGAGAGCAACCGTCCGTGCCTCGGGAATCTTCGCGGCCTACGATCACACACTCTCCCTCTTCTTCAGAAATGCGAAGCGAGTCAAACGTAGAGAACTCCGAGATAGTTCTCACTCACTTTGCCTCAGATAAGCCGATCAATTCTTCCGCTACTTTGTTGGCAACTGCACACACAGAGAGAAAGCTCTAGGTTATAATGTCGTGCGATGCGACCACTCGAACGTTAATGCTCGGTTCTACCGCGGTACGGCGTGCGGAGCGCGGGAAAAAGGCTTACGCCGTATCTGGAATCGCGTTGGTTCGTGACCAGGATTTTCGGCGTAGAGAAGCACGACAAAAGATCGTGCTAGCCAAGGCGAATTGACCTACACTAGGGTCTCCCTTATTGAATCCTCCCTTATTCTTTAGACATCTCTTATTCTCTAGATTTAGGATTTCTTATTGCATATATTTCCCTTCGATCGGCTTCCCTCCTCCATTGGGTCCTAACCTAACCTTCGCGGCTGAGCGAATCTCGAACCGTTGTCGATCCACTGAAAGTGACGGTAAAGGGGAATATGATATATATATATATGAGTAATATTTTTACTTTTCGCCCACTTTTGTGGGGAGGGTTCACCGATTTTCTCCAAATTTTAGTATGTTTTTCAACCTTCAAAAATAAGCCTTTTTGCAAAATTTCAGCCCCCAAGGTGACGTTGGGCCCCCGTGATCTTGATCGAAAGGCTCAAAATACGCCCTTTTTTGCCTACATTCTAGAATTTTTATCTCGGAACCTTTTGAACCGATTTAAATTTGACATAAGGGAAAGTTTTTCATCATAACGTCAACTATTCAGACAAATTTTTTCAAAACTCGAAATGTTAATGTCGATTTTTGGTAACTGATACAGTGGTATTGAAATTTAAAAAAAATGACAAATTTTAAATGGCTGCCAAAACAGAACCAATTGACCAAAATACTTTTCTAAAATATCATTTGATAGGTTTTTCTATTATCTTTAAAATGCCGGGTCAGAAACTGAAATCCATCGAGTCGTTCAAAAGATATAGCCGTTTTAATATGGCCATTTTCGTGAAAATCGCGCTTTTTCGTATTTTTAAAAGAGTGTCAGTGGTTTCTGCCTTAATATAATGACACAAAAATTTAACTGGAGTTAGTTCTAAGTATGTATAACAACCTCCTTTGGGAATTTTTCTTGGCCCGAGCCTCAATCCACCTTATTCGAACCTCTCAATATTGAGTATTTTGCTTATCAAGTAAACCGACTCATACAACTGTTTCGGATTCTTCTAATAATTTTTAGAGCCCTAAGACATTCTAAACGATATGAATGATAAAAGTAAACACAAAGATATTGTATTTGAACTTTGGTATAAGTCTCTTAGTAATTTTGAACCAAAAATATGATAATTTAAAATGTTTTTGAAATTTTAGGTATCATATCCGTGAACGCCCATTTTATCCAACATTGAAAACAGTCTTTAATTTCTCACGTCGATGGTAATCCATCTAGAGATTTCCATCAGTATCCAAATGAAAGGTTTTTACTTCTAGTTTTATTATTTTTATCACCTGGCACGCGAATTCCGCCATTCCGCCAATTCCGCTTCGCCGATTCCGTTCCACGAGACGAGGCTTTCAGTCAGCTGATGGCCGTTCATGTATACCGAGTGTTTAAGATCGCTGATCATAATTTCGATGTTAAAAACATGTTATTATTACAATTGATTATTTGATTTGTGAAACGTCGTACGAATAAAAAGGTAAGATTTGTAGTATGGATTCTTGTGCTTTTTTATTAAGTTAGGAGTATTGTGAAAAG
Source organism: Trichopria drosophilae (assembly GCA_030407085.1). Taxonomy (NCBI): domain Eukaryota; kingdom Metazoa; phylum Arthropoda; class Insecta; order Hymenoptera; family Diapriidae; genus Trichopria; species Trichopria drosophilae. The sequence continues at coordinate 188,612,126 of CM059582.1, forward strand.
GCAATTACTTTTTTGTTATTTTTGAAGTTAAAACTAACTTATTATACATAACCTAAAAATTCAATCACTTATCGTTCATTATTACTCCCTTTCGTTGGTTTCATTCTCTACACGTAACAATTTGTACATATAAAATTGAAATTTTAAAAAAGTCATTAAAAAAGTTTATTGTGCAAGAAAATAAACAAAATTCTTACATTATAAAAATCATTGCATCAGAATTTTTGTAAATTTTAGATATATTTTAAATATAAAATACAACATATTCTATCAATTTCATCCTTGTTTATAAACGATAAAATATAGCAATATTTTTCTATAATTTTCATTTGTATAACTTGCATTTATATTATTTAGTTCCAGAATTTTTAAATATGGCTCAGGAAACTGTGGATTGTGATGTTGGAATTTTTACGAAAACACAGTGTCATCTTAGTTCTTTTACAAATAACAAAAATGTTCATAACCTTGAATCTTTGCCTGATGGAGATATTTTGAATTTAAAATACAGAATTGATAACTACTATGAAATTTCGAAGGGGAACATTTGTGATCATCATAAATGTGTATGGTTAGATTATTACTCAAATGCAATTCGAAAATGTTGTGATCCATTTAAAAAACATGACAAGGTTATTACTAAGGATCTCAGAATACTGAAACTACAAACTTGTGAAATGACCCTTATAATTTTGTTAATGAAATTGAAACCTGGCGATAAAATTTGTAAAAGGTGTGAAACTGTTTTAAACAGTAAAATTGATTCTGCACAAAATAATGCTCACAATCTGAATAAAATAATTTCTAACTCTAGTAGTAATGCAACCAGTTCTCTGGAAAGACGAGAAAAACAAGAAAAAGTTGTCAGTAATAATGATAATGTTTTACATGACAGTCAAATTTTAGATAGTCAAAATTCAATTGCTAGTAGCGATATTACAGTTAGTAATTCCTCTGACTTTACTACATTGAGCCAGGAACAAAGAGTAGTAAATTCTGTATTAGACAATCTTGACATGCCAAGTTGGAACAATCTTATATTTCATAAATCTAGACGCATACGTGACGGTGAAATTATAGTTCAAGATGTTTGTAAACATTTTACAGAACATTTGTCAAAGGCATCTAATGTTAACATTACAGTTCCTGAAGCTGTATGTCATAATATATTAGAAGACTGTTCAGTGTTTAGAGAATTGTTAACAAACCTACAAAACGAATTTCAAAGCGCTAAAACTATGTTTAAAAAACTTGAATTATTAGCATTACTACCAAAACATTGGGGTAGATGTGAAATTCGACTGCATTTCAACTGTACAGATTATATGTATAAGAAACTCAATCAGTTTAAAGAAATGGATGGTAAGTTTGAAATAATGTATTCATTGTTCTTAAATAAATTATAAATTGTCGATTTTTGACCAAAATAATTTGTCTATTTGATGCATTAAAATGCTTAATTATTGTTTCAGAAATGTGCTATGTAATTTTTGAATTAATTATTAAAAATGTACTACTATCTGGTGTTTATGGTATCTTTAACGATTACATAACATTTAACATTCTGTCAGTTTCATCGTGTAAATATTCATTTATATTTCTTTGAATATTTCAATATTCAAACCTTGTAAAATTTAAGGCCGTCGGACAATTTAATGGCAAAAGTTAAAAAATCCATATTTTGAAAGTTATAAATATATATCATAAAATACCAAAAAACTTCTATTTTATCTAAACGCTAGAATTATTCATTAAATAATTATATTATTAGCAAATATAGAGGCACTTGGGTGTAAATGTGAAAATGGAGTAACTGTTCTCTAAGATAGGTATACAATTTTCATCCATTGTTATTCATCATACTTGTTAGTATATATTATACACTAACAAGTATTATAAAATTTCAAGAAATAGATTTGAGGGACAGTACTATAACATTTCCCCCGTATTTACCATTATCCTTAGTGGCCTCTATTTTACTTAAATGAAACATATTACTTAGGTTATATAATTTAATATTTATGCTCAAGATTTCCCAGATAATATAAAATCTTACAAAAGACAAAGTTACACTAAAATTTCCACTGAAATGCAGCAATGTATACTCAATTATTATCAGGATGACGCAAATACATATACCTGCCCAGGGAAAAAGGAATTCGTATCAACTGTGGATAAAGATGGAAAAAAATTTTTATACAGAAAAAATTATTGTTATACACAGTATATGATTTGTATTTAAAATTTCTGGATCAATACACAGGAAATGAAAAGTCGCCTTCGTTATCTTACTTTATGTCTTTAAAACCTATAGAATGTATACATGCTGGAAACCCTGGAAGTCATACTATTGTATGTGTTTGTGCAGAACATCAAAATGTCAAACTAAAATTGTATGCTCTGTCCAGAAAACTTCATTACAGAGACATATTAGAAGGTGCTGTTTGTGACGTTGATAATGAAAACTGCATGATAAAGAAATGTAATAAGTGTCCAGGTCAATCAGGAGTGTTAAGGACATTCGAAAATCTAGTAAAAGAACTTGATCTAGAATTGGAAAATGAGCAAATCAAATATAAAAATTGGGTCGATGCAGGAAGTGCAGCTTCACTTGAAAGTTTTGTAGATACCTTAGAACATTTAAAAACTCAGTTATGCGAAGACATTAATAAGTTGACTTTACATCATTACATAGCGGACGCTCAAAAGCAATACCTAAATCACTGTAAAAGTAATTTGGAATTGGATACTTGTATAATTATAATGGATTTTTCAGAAAATTATTCATTCATAATTCAACAATCTGTGCAAGCTTTTTATTACAATAATTCACAAGCAACTATACATCCTTTTTGCATTTACTATAAAACGAAGAATAGTGATGAACTACTTAATGTAAATTATTGTGTAATTAGTGATTCTAAGGACCATTTTGCGTACACAATAAATGCGTTCACTGAAAAAATTATGTCCGTAATGAAAGAGGAATACAGCTGGATTGAAAATATAATTTATTTTTCGGATGGAGCACCTCAGCAATACAAAAACAAGTAATATAATGTATTGTATTCTAAAAAAATAACGAATGTATACCATTTGAAAATAATCTAATTTCTTTGTTATTTATTCAGAAACCATTTGGCAAATATATTGTGCCATGGGAAAGACTTTGGCATAAAAGTGAAATCGTACAATTTTTTTGGAACCAGCCATGGAAAATCGCCATGTGATGCCATTGGTGGAAATTTAAAAAGGCAAGTTATGTGTCACTGCATCAGATCACCACCGGAAGGACAAATTACTAATGCTCGCGAGATGTACGAATACGCAACTAAAGAAGCTAAAACTATAAGGTAGCGACATAAAACATATATTTTATTTTTCACAATATATCATAAAACTATTATACATACGGAAAAAACAATACAATCCACTTTACTAACAATTTTTATAACATTTTGCAGAGTATTGTGGGTGTCGCAAATGGAAGTTCAAAAGTACGAAAAACGATTACGTAAACGATTTACAATGGTGTCAACATTTCCAAATACAAGGCTACATCATTGTTATATTCCAGTCGAAGGAAAATCGATGATAATGAAAGTCACATCATTTTCTACAGACCAAAAAACTATAACATTAGATTTGAAATGATGTTCCGAAGTAAACAATTTCATAATAGACTTATTACGAATAGCCCTGTCTTGTAAAAAATTAATCGTATAAAACATATGCATAATCATGAACATTAAAAATTAAACATTTGCCAATTGTTAAGTAACTTATTTTCATAAAATTATTTACATTATAGGTAGGTTAATAGTGGTAATAAACATTTACATAAGTCAAATGTTTATTACCGCTATTAACTTCACAATAGTAAATTACGATCGTTATATACATAAACAAAAAAAGTTACTTTAATTTATGAACGGAGCAGTTTGTGGGGTAAAAGTTATGAGCAATTTATAAAAAATAATGATACTAGAGGTTAAAAACCTTTCATTTGGATACTGATGGAAATCTCTAGATGGATTACCATCGACGTTGTGAGAAATTAAAGACAGTTTTCAATGTCGGATAAAATGAGCGTTCACGGATATGATACCTAAAATTTCAAAAACATTTTAAATTATCATATTTTTGGTTCAAAATTACTAAGAGATTTATACCAAAGTTCAAATACAATATCTTTGTGTTTACTTTTATCATTCATATCGTTTAGAATGTCTTAGGGCTCTAAAAATTATTAGAAGAATCCGAAACAGTTGTATGAGTCGGTTTACTTGATAAGCAAAATACTCAATATTGAGAGGTTCGAATAAGGTGGATTGAGGCTCGGGCCAAGAAAAATTCCCAAAGGAGGTTATTATACATACTTAGAACTAACTCCAGTTAAATTTTTGTGTCATTATATTAAGGCAGAAACCACTGACACTCTTTTAAATATACGAAAAAGCGCGATTTTCACGAAAATGGCCATATTAAAACGGCTATATCTTTTGAACGACTCGATGGATTTCAGTTTCTGATCCGGCATTTTAAAGATAATAGAAAAACCTATCAAATGATATTTTAGAAAAGTATTTTGGTCAATTGGTTCTGTTTTGGCAGCCATTTAAAATTTGTCATTTTTTTAAAATTTCAATACCACAGTATCAGTTACCAAAAATCGACATTAACATTTCGAGTTTTGAAAAAATTTGTCTGAATAGTTGACGTTATGATGAAAAACTTTCCCTTATGTCAAATTTAAATCGGTTCAAAAGGTTCCGAGATAAAAATTCTAGAATGTAGGCAAAAAAGGGCGTTTTTTGAGCCTTTCGATCAAGATCACGGGGGCCCAACGTCACCTTGGGGGCTGAAATTTTGCAAAAAGGCTTATTTTTGAAGGTTGAAAAACATGCTAAAATTTGGAGAAAATCGGTGAATCCTCCCCACAAAAGTGGGCGAAAAGTAAAAATATTACTCATATATATATATATATACGATATATATATATATATATATCGTATTCCCCTTTACCGTCATTATTATCACCGTTATTATTATAAGATATTGATATATCTTAAATTCATGTGTCAATTAATAATAACAATAATAATATTTATAATAATAATAATTTATTTAAATTATTTATTTGTATACACAGCAAAATGAAAATTCATTGAATGATTTTGAATGAATCTCAATGTTTACTATCTTCTGAAAAGAATAAAAAACAATTAATAAGAAATAGCCGAGAATTTTCTGCAACACCCGATTTTTCGATATTGCAAAAAATTCTTGGTTAATTCTCGACAAATTTTTTTGATTTTTTAAAGAGAGCATACAAAATTGTTAGAATTGACTTCATGAAACTGAAATGTTGAAAATTCGATTCAGTAATTTTTAATTTCGATTTTCAAGCGTCGATTACTATTTTAAAAAATTCCATTTCCTTTCTGAGGTTTGGAGACAATATGCAGATATATTGGAAATATTCACATAAATCCTTTTCAAAGCATTGTGAGGTATTCATATTGTTTCATTTACACTTTTCAATTCGTTTTCTTATCTTCTGCAATGAATTTCAATGAGAAAGTTCGTTTCAATGATTTTAAATGATTAATAGCTCATAAAAATTGTTAGATTTAATAATTTTGAATGGGAAAATATTGGAATGAAAAAATTATTTCATTGAATGAATTTTAAGGTCCAAATAGAAAAATTGCAGGTTGAATGGATTGAATAGTAAGATAGTTATATTTGTCTCGAATGAATTTTAATAGATAGTTAATTATTACAGTACTGCACATTTAATGATTTTGAATCGAAAAAAAATTAGATGAAAATGCAACTGATATGAATGAAATCGACTCGGTATTACCAATAGCAAGGTTGTGAGGTAAATGATCTTGAATGGAAATAAAATATTTAAATGAAACAATGGTTCTTTAGTCATTCTCACATGATCAGCCGATGAGGTAGTAATCTACTCTTGAAAAATCGAAATTAAAAATTACTGAATCGAATTTTCAAAATTTCAGTTTCATAAAGTCTATTCTAACAATTTTGTGTGCTCTCTTTAAAAAATCAAAGAAATTGACCGAGAGATTTCTCCAATATCGAAAAATCATGTATTGCAGAAAATTATCGGCCAATTAATAGAGGGAACATTATATTTCGAAATATGTCGATCATAGACATTTTTACACATACTAGCTTCATGGGTAAATCAATGACGCTTATCTTATAGATAAGTCGAGGCAATAATAGAGCCGATTATTATGCATAATTATTTTTGTTTTTTTTTCAGAAAAATCACCCAGTAAACGAAAAGGAATTGAAAGCGATTCACCAATTGCAAGATTTTAATTATGGAATTTAAAGGAATTCAAAGAAATTTAATTTAGTTTCATCAATATCCCTAAGAATTCCTTTCCGGACAATTGGATTCAATCCCTTTTTGTTTAGTGGGCAAGTAATGGTTACAACCAATTTAATTTCGACCAAAGAATATCACGTATAAATTCCTTCGTTTCTGGTAAATAGTACATTGAATGAAATTCATGTTGAAGTTACAACAATGCGTTGAAGTATATTGCTGGAATTTTCCAGAACAGCTTCTCAGGCGCTTATCCGTGATTAGCTGCCAGACATGGCAGAAGAAGCTGAAGTTGCCCGAACAGGAGTTTATATAGTCGACGCATGAAAAGTTCCTAACTATTTATGCTATTCGTTTAAAAAAAAACGCAGTACGATTTTAGTTGCAGTAAATGATTAGGTATAATTCTGAAATAAATTGTTTGAAATATAAAATAATCAATTTCTTTTTCGTGTTAAATTTCTATATAAAAATGTTCTTCAATGAGTTTCTTTTAATACTAAATAGAACTGAAAGTAACAGATCATTTACCTCTTTATAACTTTCGATTAGAATGAAATGGTGATTTTGAATTAGTTCATTTATAACGTTTGTTTTCTTATTAAATGATGTTGTAAATGTTACAAAATAAAATGATTTATTTAGGAATTTAACCATTCTGAGAGTAAAGAGCAGAAAATTAAGTTTTGACGAATTTATATTTATCAGTAATTTTGAAGTTTCTTTCGATGATGTAAGATGTATCTTGTAATATTTATTTTTTATAATATTCCATATTTATGCTTACACTGCTTCACAATACAAAATTCAAAACGAAAATAACACCATAGATGTTCTGCAACAGTTAGGAACTTTTCACGCATCGACTATATCATGGCGATTCGACGACAATTCCTCGTCAGCCAATAAAGCTTCTAAAAGCTGACGCAATTTGTTCTTAGTAAAACATAATCAATATACTGTGCTGCAAGGAAAAGAAGTTTTCGATGGTTTGAACTGAGAAATTTAATAAAATGAATGGTAATGTTCGGTGCAATTTTGCTAGAAATTGTACTATTAATTTCTCCTTAATGTAACCGAAGAATAGTAGCCCAAATGTTCCAGTCCTGATGTACTAAATTTCAATAATTTAACAAAAATGAAAGTGTCGACTGTCGACCTAGCCGTTGTTGTTTAGCATGTTGGAACAGGAATTAGTCACCTTTCTCGAGGAGCAGGTAAAGGACAGGAATGATGGACCCATTGGCTGACCCGTAATGATTGGTCTAGATACTAAGCCTTATCTATTGGTGATTAGTGACCACCATCAGTATCTGAACACTTCAAGTTCTGCTGCTAAGTGACATTCACAGTTTGTTCTTTGCTTCGGAAGGAATAAATATTTTGTCTCCTTTTCGGCAAAGTATCAGTTGGATTTCAACCCGCAGAAGCAGTAAGCAGCCCCAGCAAGGTCTTCGCAATCGCCTATAATTTGGAACGTCATCAACCGCAACTTCAGACAAAGGAGCAATGTCAGGTAAATATGTTCAATTAATACCTCCATATTTCTAAAATCTGAAAAGGTTCTCTGTAAATTGTACACAACGCAACAAGCACACAAAATTGGAATTTACACTAGCAGTCTGTGGAACAGATACTTGTTGGGCAGTGCTTCACAAAAAATCGTCTATTTGGGTTTTGAAAGGGTTGTGGGTTAAACTTAATACCCTACAATATTTTTGACAAAGTCACAAAAAATGATTTTATGTATGTCTATTTGCTTAAAATCTATTCCGCAGAAATGAATCGATGTAAATTAATGACATTTGTTAGAGATATTCACAAATAAAAACAAAACAAGGAAGTAACAAAAAATATCTGAAAAACGAACAAATACTGATAACAATAGTGTATTATAATTCAAGGGATGAAAGCTCGCGATCCCCGAGCGGGAGGTATGCTATCCGAGCGACGCGAGAACATTTGGCTTCAGATACTTGTAGCTTATTCATATTTCATCGTAAATACCACTTATTAAATCAAACATTTATATCTTTGTTTTGCAGAATCCGCAACAGATTCGATAATGGAAATAGTCTCAGAAACCGATTTGGTGACGATAGTAAGTGACTCGGATAGTGAAATTTTATACTGTGATTACTGGAGCGATATCCTGGAGACAATCGGGACTGAAACGGAAGTTCACGAATCTTCAGAGCCTCAACCTTCGCCGTCTGAAACTTCGGAGTGCTAATGATCGGAGTACGAATCGTCGGAGTGCCAATTTTCGATTGGTTCGAGAATGGTCGAACCTTGAAGGGTTCGTAATTGACACCCGGTCGCCATTCGAACCTGCTGCATTCCTTCATATGATCGACGAACCCATTGAACATGACATGTATGAAAGAAGTTATAGAAGACCTGTAACTTTTAGGTGTTTTGTTTGTACGAAACACTTTTATAATCTTAGCCTCTACGAGAGACACATGCGTAGCCGGAAACATCTCATGAAAGTCTTTAGATGTAACCGATGCAATGAGTTTGTTGACCAAAACGCCTTTTTTTCGCGTCGACATCCATCGTTGTGTAGGCGGATTTCTTACTTGTACCCAGGTAAAATTTGAGCTTCTTTTTGCAAGAAAGCACAAAAGCCTGGTGCAAATAGGTTAGTGAGAAAATTGGTTCAGCATTGGAGTTTCGCACGGCGTCGTTGTTGACTGCTTTGTATATAAGTTAAGTTGTAATGTAATATTTTATGGTCTTTTGTATGTATTTTATAGTTTTAAATAAATGATATCTTTCCCTGAATTCACTGTATTATTCCATATAATCCTGAATCTCCTCGAATCGAATTCTGACTAAAATCGAAATATTTATCTTTTATGCACCTACAATTATTGGCAGATCTTATCTTCCCATTTGAAAATTCATGATAGTAACAATTGGCAAAATAATGAACCATATATCTTAATTAACTGAAAAAACTTATTTGATATGGGATAATCAAATTTTTACTGTAAATATGTAATTTAGTTGCAGCAAATATATATGTTTGGTAATAATAACAAATCTTTTTTAATGAACGCATTACGTAGTGATCGACTGTTGAATTCAAGATGTCCGCGTAAACAGCAGTTCGGTTAGTCGGCAGTTCACGGTTGACAGTCAAGGTTTAATTTTTTGTACGTAGATTTGATATCCACGAAGTTTTGGTACTGTGTGATATTTGAAAACTATAATAATTACATCCTGAAATCGATGAAATATAAATCTCCACTTGTTGTTGCTTACTTTTTTGGACATGTTTTCTCAAACGATTTGTCTTAAACCACGTTAAATCAGGTTGGGGAAAAATTGTCGTCCGGCTCCTAGAAAATTGAAATCCATGATACATATTCAGTTTGATATACATGATTTCGTACATCTGTGGATACAATAATTTACAGCTCTATAATGGCAAACTTGGGATTCAACCCAGAAATTCGCACACCACGATGTATTTTTGCTGAAATGACATTTCGTTTAACTACCGTAGTCCAAAAATAAAAATAAGTTATATTGATTTTTTACATTTTCATAGGTCATTTCTTAGAAAAATGAGCTTGATCCATTTTTTGTCAAACAAATATCTTTTTTCGCCGGAAAAGGGCATTCTTCCTATGTTCTGATTTCAAGATGTGTTGATATATTAGAATTTTTCGGTTCGCCGATTACGAATCTGATGTTACAATTTCAAAATTCAAAATAACAGATCCAGTATGGATTCGAATCTGGTGAGAGTTATCCTCGACCCCAAAAACCATTGGATTGCAACTTTTATGAAAATTCGACATTTAGCAGGCCACACTGGATCCTCCATTTTTAATTTTGAAATTTTAACACCATTCGGTATGAGTGACCCCGAATATTCTTAGACAGCAACTCTAAAAACACATGTTACGGACGATAGTACGTACCTCGCCTTATCAAATAGTATATTATAATTTTCTATAATATTTAAGCCATTATAATAGATGTTAGGTTGCGAGTGGGATGAGCGAATATCATATTTAGCGCAATACAATATTCGTACATCCGGTGCACGGTTACAACGTGGTCCGAGCAACCACAACAGTTTAATTCTTTATAAATTGCTTAAATAAATGTTCGTGGCATCTGTAAGCAGCTTTCGATGGCAACCTGCTAGCGTTTGCAGATCGCATGGCCACACTCAGTGACGACTAGCACTCTGAAGGAGCTGTCGTCAGCGGGTTCCCACACGAAAACTGCATATCGCGCGTGTGACCGGATGGACAATCCGTCTTCATCCTAGACGGATCCCGAAAAGCGCGATAGTCTTTAGTCAGTCACATCACCGAAAGCAAAGAGGCAACTTCGGGTTGTTCGCAACTTTCATGCGAGGAACCTAGATCGCGAGGTACTAATTCCAGTCGGGACTTTGTCGATTTCATACATCTAACCTCAGCGATCTGCCTCTGGAAGTCATCCGACTCGTGGCTTCCGAACGCCGGGAAAACCGAGTGCGCGCTCCGGTCGTTTACTATAGCGCGCCGATAATAATCATTTCCGTACGGGTGCTGGTCGGGATAATAACAATAAATAATAACTGTGCGAAGAGCATAAAGAGAGCGTTCCTTAAATCCCGACCCAAAGAAATCTGCATCCGTAACAGGATACTTTTTGGTGTCAGAAGTGGGATCCGCGAGTGATTTCACCAAATCATTTCGGTTATCCCGTTTACGCGGATCCGAACAGTGACTGTGTATTCCAGTTGGGATATAACTAAAGTGCACCCGTGTTTGTGAGTGCTACCCAATTGTGCCAGTGCTCATTACGAGGAAGATGATCCAAGCAGCCCTCTTCTTCGGGATTGCCGTTACATCCTCCATCCAGATCATCGACGGGTAAGTCGCGACCATTTCCTTCCTATATTGCCAAACGTATTAATTTCCACCCATTTCTCTGTACATTTCTATAATTATAATTTAAAAGCATCGACTAATATTCCATCACGGGTCATTCACGTACGTTAATGCATGAAGGGATTCCGCGAAGTCCTCAGTTCGCCTGGGAATGAGCGAATAAAAACGCGTAATCAATTGTTACGTAAACACAGAACGGCGGGCGAAAATTCCGAGGATTCCTCGGACGCGACGCAAGGTTCTTCGGTTGACCAGAAACCTCCGAAAATGAGTGACGGTACTCAGACCAACCTCCGTATGATGAAAGGGATCGTATCCCGAGACGTCATAGGCCAAATTCCCGATTTTCATGGCATTCGCGAAGAGTACCCGGAATTCGAGGACGCGTCTAAGGACGCGTTGGCGCTACTTTCCGAGGAAGGTTTGCCACTTTTCAAATATCAATTAAGTGGGAAACTGAAGGGAAAGGCGGAGCGTTTCAGAGGTATAATGGGGGCCAGCGCCACCGTCGAGGAGTGTTTACAGGAAATGCGAAACGTTTACGGTGCGCGCGATGAATCGGAGGCGTATCTTATGAAAATCTCGACTCTAATTCAAGGGGAAAACGAGTCAGCCGACGATTTTGGTACGTGTATGACAAAGCTAATGAACGATGGGATCGCCGCCACGAGGGCATCGCCATCTTATGATGCAGACCTTCGCCCTACTTTCGTAAGGGTTATTGAACAACGGGCATTAGACTATTTTATAGCGGGTCTTAAGGGCATGTTAGAGTTACGAGTGCAGCAGGCGAATCCGACGAAGCTCAAAAAAGCGATTCAATTAGCGAACGTCGCGGATACATAACAGTACGAAATGCGAGTACTGTGGGCGCATTGGCCATAACCGTGACCGGTGTTATGCCCGAAAAAGGGACGAAAACGTGAAAATGCAAAATTCGAGGGGGCCCCAGATAAATTCTCGCGACGGCGCTTGCAAAGCGCATGAAACCCCGCATAATTCGTCATACTCGCGAGACAATTCGGGTACTAATCGCGGAGGATCCAGGCGGGGGTATCGAGGGAAACGGGGTCAGAGGAAGGCCGACAATACTTTAAACTCCCAGGACGCTCAGAATCTGACTGGGGTTCCGAGCGAATCACGGATCCAGTCGGAAGGACAAGTGAGGGTGTTGAAAACCCGAGAGCAGCAGTCCGTCTCGGCGCTGCTGAATTCGCTAAGTATCCGCGATTAGGGGTTACGAGTCGCGATCTCAATGGTTCAGAGGGTACGTTCCTCGTCGATTCAGGGGCAGAAATTAATATTGTGAAGCTCTCGAAATTACGCCGCGACATGTGTCCTGATACCACCTGTAAATACGAGCTTACTGGTATCGGTGAAGGGGTAATACATACCTAGGGTTGCGCGAAAATTAATTTTAAAGGGCTAAATATTGAGGCTCAAATAGTGTTGGATGATTTTCCAATCTCTGAAGATGGCATATTAGGAGATCCCTTCTTACGTGCAAATCGCGTTAAAATAAATTACGAAAATGAAACATTCTCAGCGGGAGACAATGAACTGCCGTTTTCCGATTCGCGCCGGGTTGAAATTCCCTCGCGAAAAAGACAGGTAGTCCGTATCCAACTTAACAGCGACCTGAAATACGGTATTTTACCGAATGTCGATACGATTGACGGAGTATGTTTAGGAAATGCTCTTGTCCAAAATTGAAACGGATTCGCTTACGCGGTAGCCGTAAACCTTAACGACAAACCGGTAAAGGTGGAAATCCCTACTATGACGCTGGAACCATGTAACGTCATGGGAAGGGACGAGTTTGACTCCGATTATGCAGTTTGCAAAACTGATGACGTCGTCGAGTCGCTCGAGAGCGCAAAAATTTATACGGCAAAGACAAGCGAAAACCGCGCAATGTTGGCGCTCATGGACTTGAGCACCTTATCTCCTGAAGAGAGAGAGCACGTGCGCTCGCTTGTCACTGACCACGCGGAGAGATTTCATCTACCGGGTGAGCCGTTGGGCGCAACTTCCCTTTTCTCGCACCGTATACACACGGTGGATGACGTACCGGTCAAGGCGAAACGATATCGGCACCCACCCGCTATTAAGGAAGAGATGCAGTGACTCGTTGCCGAACAGCTGGCCGCGGGAATAGTGGAGCCATCCATGTCTCCTTATGACTCGCCCGCTTGGGTCGTACCGAAAAAATCGGGACCTAACGGCGAAAAAAAATGGAGACTCGTAATAGATTTTCGCAGTTTAAACGAGAAGACGATCGGCGACGCTTACCCTATACCGAACATCACGGATATTTTAGATCAGTTGGGTCAAGCCACGTATTTTACGACCCTTGATCTGAAATCGGGTTTTCATCAAATTCGTATGGACAAAAGAGACGCACCAAAAACAGCGTTCTCAACACCCTTTGGGCATTACCAATATACGCGTATGCCCATGGGTATAAAAAACGGGCCAAGTTCTTTCCAACGGTTAATGGACTTAGCATTGACGGGCTTACAGGGCATCGAAATGCTAGTCTACCTAGACGACATCGTCCTCTATGCTAAAAACATAGAGGAGCATGAGAAGAAATTTACGCGTCTCATGCATCGTCTAGCCAATGCAAATCTGACATTGGAACCGCAAAAATACAACTTTTTACGGAAGGAACCAAACTACTTGGGCCACATTGTCAGCGAAAATATTGTGAAACCCGACCCGCGAAAACTCGAAGCTGTACGAAACTTTCCGCAGCCCAAAAACCCAAAACACATAAAACAATTTTTGGGTCTCGCGGGATATTATAGACGGTTCATACAGGATTTTGCAAAAATCGGTCATCCCCTTAATATCCTGCTGCAAAAAAATGTTCCTTTTGAGTGGAAACAGAAGCAAACTGAGGCATTCGAAACCCTAAAGGAAAAATTGTGCAGTGACCCAGTTTTACGATTACCCGATTTCTCCCGACCTTTCATTGTAACCACCGACGCGTCAGGATACGCGTTAGGGGCGGTCCTATCACAAGGAGAAGTTGGAAAGGATTTGCCCGTGGCTTTTGCATCCAAAAGTTTGAAGGGTGCTGAACTTCGTTACCCGCCGATAGACAAAGAAATGCTTTGCGTGGTATTCGGGGTAGAACAATTTCGGCCCTACGTATACGGTCGGAAATTCTTGATTATTGTCGACCATAAGCCACTGGAAGCTCTGAAACATTTAAAAAATTGTACCACTCGCCTCCATCGCCTCGGGACAAATCTTGAGGATTATGACTATTTCGTCAAATACAAACCTGGAAGGTGCAACGTTAATGCCGACGCACTGTCCCGAAACCCTACGGATGAAGTGCACGAAGATTTCGACAATATAAGCTATCATGAGGAAATCGAAACCCTCGAAAATCGTCAAGTGCTTCCCCTTCGTAAGAGAAAACTGAATCTACGTGGAAGCAAACGTCGAAAGGAATTTCACCAATACCCTACACGACCACGATCTAGTTCATGTTCGGATAATCCAAGGGATCTCAAAAAACAGCGCGAAGATAAAAACGTTACCGCCACCTCCAAGGTGAGGGGTGTGACTACGGAAATGCCGCCAAAATCGAAGCGACAGCCAAAAGGATCATCCCAGAGTAAACACTGGGCGTGGGTACCTGTCGAGGACGATATACAAAAATCTCCTGAGCGGCCAAGAGAACCCAGAAAAACGCGGTCAGGGTTGAAATACCGGAGGGATGATCCTTGGAACTCGCCTATAACGCGTGGAAATCGGCCTAAAGAGCAAAAACTCGCGAGCGAAGACCCAACAGCGACGCTGTCGGTGAACGAATATCGTTTGGACAACACCGTAATCAAGGGCACTGATTCCATAGACGGGAATTCCGGAGCATCCCAGGATACCATATCAGACATCGGGAGATCCATTAATACCCGAAATGACGATTACCGAATTCGGTGGGAGGGTCGTATGGGGATCTGGCCTGTCGAAAATGTCATACCAGAAACGGACGAAACAGCGTATAATGTCGATTATTCTCGCGAAAAAGAGGGAAATAGAATACCCTCCCCCGAAAAAGTAGATGGTCGAAAAAATTCCCAATCGAATAAAATGAATTTTCCGTCTATTAAACCCGGCTCCAAACAGCGCATCCGGGTAGAATTTAACATCGAGCGGCTGGAGAGCGATCTCGGAAACAGCGAGGGCTCCGAAACAGCAGAGCATTGGAAAAATCGTCGAAAGAAGAAGTTGCGAACGGCGGAGGTGGAACCCGGAGAACGTTGCGAACGACACATCGCACAGCGCAGCGAGGTCCGTAAAAGAAAAGGGTTCGCAACGCGTAGCGCGGACGAAAAGGAGAATAGGGAGAGGAACGATATAGGCAGCAAAGTTGCAGGGAACTCACCGTCTCGCCACCCGTGCCATACTGGCAACGGAGCGACCCCCTTTCCACGCCGTGCAGAGAGAGAGAGAGAGAGAGAAAGGACGAGTAGATCAGAAGACAGATATTACAGCTGCTACGTATAATTCAAGTAGCGAAATGCATTTACCATCCACTAGTGTAAGTACATGCGATGACGGGCAGGGAGGCATTGAGGTCCGAGCGGCCCCCTCCCCAGTCCCCGAGGAGCAAGAGAACTTTATGGGAACACGTAGTGACGGTTCCTCGCGTAACGGTGGGTCTGGTGGTCTAGAACGGACTGAGCCTCGAATTTCCTTACCTGATTCGTCCTCCGACACTCAGGAGGAATCAGAGTCGGAAGTTTCCGATAATAATGAGAATGACTCGCCGGAAGCTGGCGAGCCCATTATTAAATTTTCCAAGCACCATCTAACCTGATAGGGCATATCGCTTTTTTCACTACTGCAGACTGTCTCCTCGACAGCGAAGTGGGTCAATTGCTTGTAGAGAAATCCTTAATAACTAAGGATAATTTAGTGCAAGGTAGTCCCAAAATTGTCGAAGTCGTAGTAGCCAAGTCGGGAAAGTATTTGATATTCGCGCTAATAGTAAAGAAATCTATTGGAGAACGAGCATCAAAGGCTGCCATAACATCTAGCATAAAGCAATTAAATCGGAAAATTACGGAATCCGGGGTTACTACGGTGCACATGGTGTACGATTATGACATGCTTACGAAACAGACATGGTGGACGATCCCAGAGATTCTTCGGCAAGGGATAAAACGGAAAATTATGATAATGATTTTTAAGGATTCGTTGGCAGTGCAAACTTAACGCCATTATTAAAGAACATCATTGTTCGGCGTCCGGGGGTCACAAAGGGATTAAAAAGACCTATCGACGCTTACTTCGGACCCATTATTGGAAAAATATGCGAACCGATGTGGGCGAAGTGATAAAACGTTGTTATGAGTGCCAACATAGGAAAACGAATCGGAATAAAACAAGACTCCCCATGATCATAACCGATACGCCCGCTGAGGCTTTTGACAAGATATCAATGGATATCTGGGGTCCAACGACAACAGAATGGAATACCATTAGCAGACGCAACTGCTGAATCTATTCCCAAAGCACTCGCCACTAACTTTATTTGCACGTTTGGTACGCCAAGAGCCATACTGATAGACCAGGGTAAATCCTTTATGTCAGAGTCCTTCGAGGAAATGGCTCGCTTATTTAAAATAAAAACGTTCGTTACATCGGCATATCACCCGCAATCGAACGGGAGTATCGAACGAAGCCATCACGTCCTGGCAGATTATTTGAGGTGCTTCGCGAAACGTCGAGAAGCTTGGGACACTTGGTTACCATACGCGATGTTTGCGTATAATACAAGCGTTCATGAGGGTACAAACTATACACCGCATTAATTGGTGTTTGGAAAACCCGCGCGTTTACCGTCCAGTGTCCCACCCCGAGATCGTGTTCTGACGTATTCGGAACATGTGGAAGAGCATTCAAGGATCTTGAGAGAAGTCCAGACACTTGCCGGATTGAATTTAAACCAGGCAAAGCACCGCTCCAAGGCCTATTACGACCGGAAGCAAAACATTAAGAACTTCCGTGTAGGTGAAATGGTAATGCTTGTCAAGGAGCCGAGATGCGGTAAGCTGGACGATTTGTTCGTTGGTCCGTATGAAATTGTCGAGATCATCGGATCTAGAAATGTTAGATTAAACCTCGATGATGTACAGACGAAGATCGTCCACCTCGACAAGATAAAGAATGCTTACGACCCGCTTATTTTCGACGAAAACGAACAATCCGCCTCCGAATTGGGCATGTCCATGGACGAATTTGAAGTCGGTCCTAGGCGAGTTTAGGAAGCTCGGGGGAATGAACGTAATCGCTCTCCTCTTTGTGCGGATTTTCGCCTCAGAAACAGCGAAACCGCTCGATCTTAGATCCATGGAGAGGAACCCGGGGAAGGGAGAGGTTATCGATCTCCTCTTTGTACGGTGATTCGTGCTAGGCCGCGCGAAATTCTTGTTCATGCAAAGCGTTACTTTTTATACAATAAAATAAAATAAAATAAAATAAATTCATTATTTTTCTATACAGTTTTCTTCTCTAATACACCTTTGGAGTAGAAATATTATTAGAAACGACGTTTTATTTCTTCATCCTTATAGGAATTATACGGCAGTGTAGGAATGCAGACGGTTAAATAATTAAAAGCATTATATTTCGGTCTGTATAGTGGGAAGGGGCGAGACGAACCAGTCGTGGCCTGATGTAGGCGGAACATTTTCCAATGTAATAATTGTCTATTACAGGGCACAATATTATGGAAAATTTACACATACCCGAATCCAGGAAAACCCGGGGGTTTACTCCGAGAAGGTCGGGCCCATGCGGTTATCCCACACGGAGTGGCGCCTAATATCAAGAGTGCCATTATCGGGATATTTCGAGAAAGGAGATAAGATCATTAACTCACTCAATATTCTGGACTCACAATGCCGAGAAACATCGGCACAACCGTGCGGCATTACGGAAAGAATTCGTCAAGCCCGTCTACAAGTGAAAGAAATTGCGCGAAGAAACTACGACGCCCTGGAAATACTGACGGGCACCGAAACTCGCAGAAAAAGAGCCGTGTTTGGCGCCGTAGGAAATCTTCAAAAATTCTCTTTGGTACGGCGGATGAGGAAGAAATAAGCCATCTACAAGATCAGATGGATTCAGCAAATGCCAGGATATCTGAGATACCACCCTCATTGGTGAACAAACCAAATTCATAGCCATTAAATTTTCAGGTATCCAAGAAGGCTTGAAAACTTTAAACGCATCACTAGAAGCGCTTCGGGCGGGTCGAGAACAATTTGAGTCAATAATTGAGCGGGAATGGCGTAATAATAAACTAACGCACATTATAGCCGTGGTAGAAACGGAAATATATCGCTACGCATTAGAGGCCGACCAATTGACGAATGCGATCCTGTTGGCGAAATCGGGTCAAATACACCCCGAATTCATCTCAATGAACAATCTAACGCAGCATATTAAAGAAATCGTCAACCTTACGCCCGACTGTGATTTTCCTATATAGTTCACGAGGCTGACGCTCGATTATCTTCTGGAAATTTCTACGTTAAAAATAGCTTATGTAGAATCATCCTTAATCTATATATATTATATATCCTTATGCTTTATATACCATTGGTCTCCCATACCCAATTCACGATCTACGAGCATCGACCAGTTCCGGTGCCGCAAAACATAGCAAATGTTTCCAGATCAGCCTTTATCCAACCATCAGCCCGATATTCTGGAATATCAAACGACCGGAACCAATACGTCAGGCTGACAACGGAACTCCACCGAGGCTGTAAACAGGGCGACGGGACATACGTATGCAGGGGTGAACTACCCTTACACGCGACGGATGACCGCAGCGACTGCGAAGTACGACTGATCACCGACATCCAGTTTAAAAATTTCAACAACTGTGATGTCCGAATTATGGTACCAGGACCGACATATTGGACAAAGCTCCGCACACCGAATATGTGGCTATACTCTGCTGCAATTGAGGAACCTATGCGAGTTATTTGTGACTACGAGGTGATCGAAACCATAGTCCTAAACAGTACCGGGGTGATCGGTCTCGCACCTGGGTGTAGGGCTCAGACAGGCAAGACAACGCTGGCGGCATCCAAAACCCTAAGATCGGAATCAACGATGGAACGCTATGGATCGTCTTTACTGAACGTGACGGAACTGCTACAGATAGAGGAGAGCATCCATCACGAGGAGCTCAAAATGAAGGAATCGCACGTGGCTTCAGGAATATTGGAGAGCGGTATCAAGTTCGGTGAACTGATAAGCCGTGCACGCGCATTGGGACAAGCGAGGGACATGAAGCAACGAATGCGAGTCATAGAAAACGCTACCTTATATGGTGGATCGTCACTCGCAACCCCCGCCATCGTTCTACTCGTCTTCTGGATATGTACTAATTCCAGTCGATTTCATACATCTAACCTCAGCGATCTGCCTCTGGATGTCATCCGACTCGTGGCTTCCGAACGCCAGGAAAACCGAGTGCGCGCTTCGGTCGTTTACTATAGCGCGCCGATAATAATCATTTTTGTACGGGTGCTGGTCGGGATAATAACAATAAATAATAACTGTGCGAAGAGCATAAAGAGAGTGTTCCTTAAATCCCGACCAAAGAAATCTGCATACGTAACACACACATTTATCAATTTTTATGAAAACACTATTCTACGTCAAATTTTGAAGAAAGACGTCTTGTGCGATTTTTCTTTAAATTGCCTTGATTCCACAGATCAAATTCCTACATTTCCAATACGGATTGAAACATAGCCTGTGTTAATGTGAACGATGGACAAATTATATTAAAATTGTCTTAATCGGAGGCGAAAATGTATTATCACAGTTTGTTATTTATTTGTTTACTGCTGTAAAACTTCATGAAGCTGAAACTAGTCCACACTTTCCAACCTACACTTTTATAATTTATCCTTTTTTATATTTCTCTTAAACCTGTAGTTAAAGTATTTTTTCATAAATTTAATGTTGTATATCGCTTTATTTCTTAGAGCCCTCTGATCTGTATTCATACGCTATTCGTGTTTGATCCTCGAGAACTGTGGGCTGTAAAGTATGGGCTAGCTTCGACATCCTGAAGTGAACTGAAATACCCGATCGTCACTTTTTTACATCTTATAGTTCTACTTTCCAATTTGTCGAGCATTTTAATTAAATAAATCATCATATTATAAATCGATATTTTAAAATTCGAATTACGATTACTTTTATGGAGATCGTCACCATTTGAAGCGGATTTTACATAATTTGGTAAAATTGCAGAAGATCTGCCCCACCTAAAAAATTAATTATACAACACGTTTCTGACGTATTTTGTATCGCTGATTACGAATCTGATTATAAAAATTGTCACTCGGAAATACTGAAGCTGCTATATTAAAAAAAACTGCAGAAAAACTTGTCTTTTTTGGTTTTTTCACTTTATTCTCAAAACTACACAACGTAAGAAAAAAATGCTTGAAATAAAAAATGTAGAGCGGAAAATTCTTCATAAAAGAACTTATAAGCACTTTCTTTCTAATATGACCAGTAAGCTCGTAAATGAGCAGCGTCTATGACCGTATTGCATTTTCACGAAGTAAGTTCAGTTTTTAAATATGTATATATATGTATAAACGACTGGTGGAAGGGCTCAAAATAAAACACGCGGTTTGATCGGCCTCAAGAAACTGTTTAAAATTTATTCGCGATCAACCGGTGACGACCCGATCGCGACCCGGACATCCTAACCCCGACGGCGTTCCGAAGCGTTCTCTAAAAAACCCGATCGTCACTTTTTTCATCTTAGTTCGACTTTTCAAACTCTTGAACATTTAAATAGACTACAACGTCATACTTTACATCGATAATATATTATTCGAATTACAAATAATTTTATCGAGATCGTCACCATTTTGAAGGGCCTTTTACATAATTTACTTAACAGGCCAGCTTCATTTTGAGAGGTTTCCCCCATTCGGGTGTGCAATGGCGTAGGGAAAACCACCTCAGTGGGAAAAAACCTACGCCGGGTACCGCAGTTGATAAAACATCGATTCCGTCCGTAACATTCTCCCCCCTGTACGAAGTCCACGGACTCGTACACTTCACTAGAACCCATTCAAATCACCTTCGACGTTTTCACACGTCACGCACTTTGCATTAACTTTTTTCAACTCGCAGTGTACTATCAGATAGTAACATCATCATAACTTAGCAACCAACTACAATATCTTGCCCATTCACTTCCAATTCTCTAATATTATTCCATTCGATTCCAATATAGCTTCCAATTAGCTTTCCATAAACTAAAACTCACCACAACATCATGTGACATTTCACATCACCGTTCTGTCGTGATCATCAGTATTTGTGTCCAAAGTCAGTAAAAAAGACAAGGCAGGTAGATCCACTAACTACTACAATATTACTTAAATAATGTCAAAAACAAAGGCAAACTTAGTGATCATAAAGCAAAGTCAGAAGAAGGCATATACCATGCCAACGAATGTTCGCTATCAATGTAAGAGGCGTACAGATGTCTGTAATACTACTCAAATACTACTCAAGGTCGTTAAATACTACTCATAGTCTATGAAAACACACTACGATAAACAAGTCGAGATTTTCATAGTAGCGTTGTAAGTCATTCAAGTCAGTCTTATAACGAAGATGTACATTCACACAAGACCTCGCACCGCACACGGTATTACTGCTCCCCCCGCTAAGGGAACATCATCGACAAATTCGCACACAGCAACCACACATCTTCGCAATCAGTACGGACACATTGCGCCATGAACATGTAAAATTCGCAACATCTTAAGCATTCAACTATAAGAACTATTTATTTACAAGTTGCATAATAACTCTGATGACTACATTGATTTTCGACTAAATCATTCCATGTCACATATGGTGTTTATAAATATCACAAACGAAAGTTAAGGTAGCTAGGAATGCAAACATTTCGTCTCCGTCGATTTGTTAAAACAATTGTTATTGATATTTTTTGTGTTGGCATTTTTTAAAATGATTTCACATTTATTAAGGATCGATGGGCGGTGGAGAAATGAAACACGCGATTTTAGTCAGCTCCAAATAAAAACGAATAATTTATTCGGTAAACCCTCGGCGGCAACGATATTTCTCGTGCGGAATTCGCGGTCCGATCCGATCGAGTTCGTTAGATGTAGTCAAGCAACGGAGGAGGTTATCACGTCGTTGTTTGTTGCTAAGCAACACAAACCTAGGGGAGAGATTTTATCTCACTTGTTTTGATCTAGAATTTACCATCGAGTAGTCGAATATCGCGGGGAACGCCATCTTTCCTGCCGGTATTCGAAAATCGTTCAAACGGCCCTCGTTCCGAACCTTCGAAATTCTTGTTCATCAAAAGGCCAGCACTGGTACGAAATTGGAGTCCACGGTAGACCACAAGGTCAAAGGGATCCAATTCCCCGTGCTCGGAACCAAATGGCTACTATCCATTCTGAGGCGAATCATGAGGCGCACCTTCGCCGCGTTCCGAACCTCCGGACTTCTTGTTCACCAAAAGGCCAGCACTGGTACGAAATTGGAGTCCACTGTAGACCACAAGGTCGAAGCGATCCAATTCCCCGTGCTGGGAACCAAATGGCTACTATCCATCCGGAAGCGAATCACGCGGCCGAAATGATAGATATTCGACTATCCACACGCTTTTAGATGGATCAGATTCAAAGGGGTTTTTGAATAATTGACTCGCACCGGTGTAATCATCGAGACTCCTCTATTGCCTCGAAAGTAACAAATCGGTATTTTAAATGTTTCAACGCATGTCGCCCGATATCGTCGCCGCAGTTGAAGGGCCCGTACATAAATCTTATAGGCACACTTCTGTGCGTCTGCACGAAATTTTATTTTTCCTTTTCGCGAAATATTGTTTTCCTTCCTGCCTCAAATTATATATTCAATGCTCGCCATTCGTTTTGAACATCCAACAATGTTTCCTTTTACTTAAAATAGTTCACGTCGCAGATCTGCAAGCTCCGTTTATATTATATCGCCATATATATTAAATAGACTACAACGTCATACTTTACATCGATAATATACTATTCGAATTACAAATAATTTTATCGAGATCGTCACCATTTTGAAGGGCCTTTTATATAATTTACCTAACAGGCTAGCTTCATTTTGAGAGATACCCCCATTCGGGCGTGCAATGGCGTAGGGAAAACCACCTCCGTGGGAAAAAACCTACGCCGGGTACCGCAGTTATTGATAAAACATCGATTCCGTCCGTAACAATATGTACATTGTAATAATTACAGAAACTCACATTTTCAGGTGGTTTGATTATCATACGTACTTGTTGGTTGGAGGTTAGGGTAGTATAAAAAGTGTGGCCTGGAGGCGGACACCCCAGGATGCGTGCACCCCCTAGAGGCACGGGATGGTTACGTCCTGGGGGTCACCGCCCCCCCCCCCCCCCCCCCAGACCACTCGTTTTATACTAACCTAACCTCCAACCACAGAGGTGTATGTGATAATGAAACCCGCGTGCTTTGTAAATGGTTGAGTGTTAGCCTAGGTTTCGCCTCCCTCTGATAGTTGAAGCTTAGGTTAGAATTAAAAGGGGGGTCTTGGGGAAGAGCCCCCAAGCATGCAAGCACCACCGAGATTCACGCATTGTATTGAAGAATGACAATGTCCTATAAAAACTCATGGTTTTCAGATACGTTGGTAACATTGACGATAGTTTTGAAAATAAACTCAAAAAACTAACAAAAGTCATGTTTTTTTGCTGTTTGATTAAAATAGCTGCTTCGGTATGTCCGAGCGCCAAATTTTATTATCAGATTCATAAGCAACGCCCAAAATACGTTTGAAACATGTTGTATAATTAATTTTTTAGGTGGAGCAGTTCTTCTGCAATTTTTCCGCGATTTCATTCCGATCAACCTTTAGATTGCTAAGAGCTTAATGCAGAGACACATGGCACAGAATCAGCACCATTCTTAGTTATTCGCTGCTTTTTCGAACTAGCTACATTAAATCGTTCAAAATATCCTGAAATATACGACATAGTAGTGCGGGACTTTTCGGTGGATGATTCGTTAACAGGTGCAGATAGCATCCAAAAATTGAAAGTCATTCAGCAACGAATGTGTCACATTCTATTATCGGAAGGTTTTAGTTTACAAAAATGGGTTTCTAATATTGTCGAGTTTTTTCAGTTTCAGTCCAAATTAATGTTATTATTGGCTAGGAGGAGGATGGTAGGCACTTTGTCTTCTTTGGAATGCAATCTCTGATAATTTTCTTTTTGCAGTGAATCTGACCACTGTATGTGGGGGTAAAGGGAAAGAAGAGAATAAGGGAGAGGGTCGCCATTTTGAAAAGTCTGCAGTTTGCAATAAGGGAGAGCCTACTGTACCTATATATGTATCAGTATAGAGGCTGAGATTTTAAATGCATAGTGCGCGACGAAAAGGGATAACCAAGCAACTTCGGCAAGTAAAGGTAATTACAATAATGTGCGATATAATTGATACAAAATTGTATTGTTAAATTTAATTGTATTTTATTTTATATTTTATTCTTTCACAAGTTTAGCATAGAAATAAACTTTGAAATTAAAGTAATTTTATTATTATAAGATATTGATATATCTTAAATTCATGTGTCAATTAATAATAATAATAATAATATTTATAATAATAATAATTTATTTAATTTATTTATTTGTATACACAGTAAAATGAAAATTCATTGAATGATTTTGAATGAATCTCAATGGATTTGAATTGGTTTTCTTTATCATTAAAATGTAAATTAGAATGTGTTGACTCATTTTTTTTTAATTCAGGCTTTATTAAGGCAGTTCTAACCAATGTTTACTATCTTCTGAAAAGAATCAAAAACAATTAATAAGAAATAGCCGAGAATTTTCTGCAATACCTGATTTTTCGATATTGCAGAAAATTCTTGGTTAATTCGCGACAAATTTTTTTGATTTTTTAAAGAGAGCATACAAAATTGTTAGAATTGACTTCATGAAACTGAAATGTTGAAAATTCGATTCTGTAATTTTTAATTTCGATTTTCAAGCGCAGATTACTATTTTAAAAAATTCCATTTCCTTTCTGAAGTTTGGAGACAATATGCAGATATATTGGAAATAATGAATTTTAAGGTCCAAATAAAAAAATTGCAAATTAAATGAATTTGAATAGAAAGATAGTTATATTTGCCTCGAATATATTTTAATAGATAGTTAATTATTACAGTACTGCACATTTAATGATTTTGAATCGAAAAAAAATTAGATGAAAATGCAACTGATATGAATGAAATCGAATCGGTATTCCCAATAGCAAGGTTGTGAGGTAAATGATCTTGAATGGAAATAAAATATTTAAACGAAACAATGGTTCTACTTTAGTCATTCTGACATGATCAGCCGATGTGGTAGTAATCTATTCTTGAAAAATCGAAATTAAAAATTACTGTATCTAATTTTCAAAATTTCAGTTTCATAAAGTCAATACTAACATAATTTTGTGTGCTCTCTTTAAAAAATCAAAGAAATTATCGAGAATTGACCGAAAGATTTCTCCAATATCGAAAAATGATGTATTGCAGAAAATTATCGGCCAATTAATAGAGGGAACATTATATTTCGAAATAAGTCGATCATAGACATTTTTACACATACTAGCTTCATGGGTAAATCAATGACGCTTATCTTATAGATAAGTCGAGGCAATAATAGAGCCGATTATTATGCATAATTATTTTTGTTTTTTTTTCAGAAAAATCACCCAGTAAACGAAAAGGAATTGAAAGCGATTTACCAATTGCAAGATTTTAATTATGGAATTTAAAGGAATTCAAAGAAATTTAATTTAGTTTCATCGGTATCCCTAAGAATTCCTTTCCGGACAATTGGATTCAATCCCTTTTTGTTTAGTGGGCAAGTAATGGTTACAACCAATTTAATTTCGACCAAAGAATATCACGTATAAATTCCTTCGTTTCTGGAAAATAGTACATTGAATGAAATTCATGTTGAAGTTACGACAATGCGTTGAAGTATATTGCTGGAATTTTCCAGAACAGCTTCTCAGGCGCTTAGAAACGGATTTGGTGACGATAGTAAGTGACTTGGATAGTGAAATTTTATACTGTGATTACTGGGGCGCTATCCTGGAGACAATCGGGACTGAAACGGAAGTTCACGAATCTTCAGAGCCTCAACCTTCGACGTCTGAAACTTCGGAGTGCCAATCATCAGAGTACGAATCGTCGGAGTGCCAATCTTCGGAGGTTGATGAAGCCTCTTCTGAGGAGGAGTGTAAGTCCCTGCAACCTAGCAGTGAAAATGAACATATGGATTCAGATGTAATTGTAACTAGCGATGAACGGTCGAACCTTGAAGGGTTCGTAATTGACACCCGGTCGCCATTCGAACCTGCTGCATTCCTTCATATGATCGATGAACCCATTGAACATGACATGTATGAAAGAAGTTATAGAAGACCTGTAACTTTTAGGTGTTTCGTTTGTACAAAACACTTTTATAATCTTAGCCTCTACGAGAGATACATGCGTAGCCGGAAACATCTCATGAAAGTCTTTAGATGTAACCGATGCAATGAGTTTGTTGACCGAAACGCCTTTTTTCGCGTCGACATCCATCGTTGTGTAGGCGGATTTCTTACTTGTACCCAGGTAAAATTTGAGCTTCTTTTTGCAAGAAAGCACAAAAGCCTGGTGCAAATAGGTTAGTGAGAAAATTGGTTCAGCATTGGAGTTTCGCACGGCGTCGTTGTTGACTGCTTTTATATAAGTTAAGTTGTAATGTAATATTTTATGGTCTTTTGTATATATTTTATAGTTTTAAATAAATGATATCTTTCCTCGAATCGAATTCTGACTATAATCGAAATATTTATCTCTTATGCACCTACAATTATTGACAGATCTTATCTTCCCATTTGAAAATTCATGATAGTAACAATTGGCGAAATAATGAACCATGTATCTTAATTAACTGAAAAAACTTATTTGATATGATATAATCAATTTTTTACTGCAAATATGTAATTTAGTTGCAGCAAATATATATGTTTGGTAATAATAACAAATCTTATTTAATGAACGCATTACGTAGTGATCGACTGTTGAATTAAAAATGTCCGCGTAAACAGCAGTTCGGTTTGTCGGCAGTTCACGGTTGACAGTCGAGGTTTAATTTTTCGTACGTAGATTTGATATCCACGAAGTTTTGGTACTGTGTGATATTTGAAAACTATAATAATTACATCCTGAAATCGATGAAATATAAATCTCCACGTGTTGTTGCTTACTTTTTTTGGCATGTTTTCTCAAACGATTTGTCTTAAACCACGTTAAATCAGGTTGGGGAAAAATTGTCGTCCGGATCCTAGAAAATTGAAATCCATGATACATATTCAGTTTGATATACATGATTTCGTACATCTGTGGGTACAACAATTTACAGCTCTATAATGGCAAACTTGGGATTCAACCCAGAAGTTCGCATACCACGATGTATTTTTGCTGAAATGTCATTTCGTTTAACTACCTACTATTATTAAAAAATAAAAATAAATTATATTGATTTTTTACATTTTTATAGGTCATTTCTTAGAAAAATGAGCTTGATCCATTTTTTGTCAAACAAATACCTTTTTTCGCCGGAAAAGGGCATCTTTCCTATGGTCTTTTGCGCGTTTGCATGAGGCACTCTCCGGTAGAGCGCGAGAAGCCGTCGCGGGCGTGATGATCGGCGCGGAAAGCGCGAACGACATTTTTGAATTGCTGCGCAGGAGGTTCGGGAATCGGGACACAGTCGTAGGAAAGATCGCTGAAAACTTGCGTAAACTGCCAAGAATAGACGCGTCCGGGGGAGATATTGTGGATTTCCCGACCGCCTTAAAAGGAGGTGTTTTCGCTATGAAAGCGATGAATCATACGGGTTATTTGAATAGCACCGAACTTATGCGCGACATGCTGTTAAAGCTCCCGAAAGTAGTGACATTTGCATACGATACGTATGCCAGTAGCGTGGTAAAAAGTTCACCCGCAAACATAAAATGTCGATTTTGTACCCGGTCAAATCGCGGTATATCCGAATGACGAGATTTTTCCGCGATTCCAGTGGCCGAGCGATGGGACTGGGTTAGGCAGGAAAACCTTTGTTTTGTCTGTCTCGAAGTAGGACATCGTGCGGCGCGATGTAAGTCTGGCCAGGCGTTTTCGGGCAGAGGAGATCGCAGGTCGAATCACATGTTGCTTCGTAACGACAAACCGGCGACGCGGGAAACTATATCGCGATGTTAGAATAAAGCTTATCACGAAAAAACAGCGCCCCAAAAGAGGCCGCGAAATGTAACCAGGACGAATGCCGATGCCGCGCGCGCACCTGCGATTACGCGGAACGAGAATACAGAGACGTTGTGACTGGATAGGGAACGCGTACTTTTAAAAATAATTAACCATGCGTATCGATCGCCGTGGCGGGCATCGCACCCGATCAAACGTTAGAAACAAAAAGCGAACGTGTAACTTTGGAAGTAACGGGAAGTTTCGGATCGTACACGATCTCTGGGGTTCATTCTGTCAAAGGGTTTATACTGCCGAAACAAACATTGACGAAGAGTCAAATATGTAGATTCTCCCATCTTCGAGAAACCGGCTTGCGACCGTACTATGATGCGACGCCCGCCATTCTTATAGGACAAGATAACGCGCGCTTGATTACCGCGTTCGAATTGCGTGACGCGGGGAGAGTGTTCTTGATAGCATCGCGTACCTTGATGGGGTGGGTTGCGCATGGCAAGGCCCCGCAGTTTCGTTCGCCGGTATTACCGCGAGATGATTTGAAGCGCTTTCATTTCTCGGGCGTAGGTCGAAACCTAGAGAATTCGCTGCCCGTTTATCGGACAGACGATTTACACGAGTTGGTGAAGTCTTTGTTTCGAATTGATGCTCTTGGGATAGGAAATGTCGCAAGGTTATCACCGGAAGAATGTCGCGCGCGTGAAATTTTGGAGAAAATGACGAGAAAAGCGGGCGACGCGTGGTAAACGGGACTTCTCTGGTGTGACGATGAGATTCGTATACCAGCGGGTAGAAGGGGCGCTATAAAGCGCCTGAAAAATGTAGAGTCGCGTCTAGATCGAGATACCGAACGCGCTGGGCTCTATTATAAAGAAATGCAGCGTTTCATAGATCTCGGATACGCTCAGAAAGTTCACGGATCGGAATCGGAGGGCCGTACTTGGTATCTGCCACACTTCGGGATTACTAACCCGAGCAAGCCGGGTAAGATTAGGCTCGTCTTCGATGTCGCTGCAAAATTCGGGGTTGTGAGCCGAAACGACTGTTTAGTCTCCGGGCCGGATTTATTGCAGTCACTGATAGGCATGTTAATGCGTTTTCGAGAAGGAAAAATCGCGTACAAGGGAGACATACGCGATATGTTTCTCAAGGTGAAATTACGACCCGAAGATCGCAATGCTCAGCGATTTTTGTGGCGAGGTAGAGACCGCGAAGGACCGTGTAAGGAGTATAGGATGACCACGTTACTCTTCGGTTTGAAGTCATCCTCCTGTAGCGATATTTACGCTAAGAGCCGAAATGCGGACGCGTTATCGTCGTTAAATCGGACCGCGGCATCGAAGATAGTTCGTCATTCGTACATGGACGACCTTTTGGATACCTGCGATACAGTAGAAGAAGCGATCCGCACGATTACCGATACCCGCGAAATAAATAGACGAGGAGGTTTCGAAATGCACGGTTGGGCGTGCAACGATCCGATCGTAACGAAATCAGTACCGGGTCTCCAGGTAAACGAAACGCCTCGTATTTTAGATCGGAGCGCGGGAGAAAAGGTATTGGGACTGTTTTGGAACACGGCGACGGATTCTTTCGGTTTCCAATTAAAAAATGGCCTGATTCCGGACGACATATTTAAAGGCGCTAGGAATCCGACTAAGCGTGAGTTTCTGCGTAAAATAATGTCCATCTTCGATCCGTTGGGCTTTCTCTCTCCTCTAACGATCAGATCCAGAATGCTGATGCAGCAGATCTGGATTAGCGCGATCGGGTGGGTTCAGAGCATACGCGACGAAGAACAGCAGATATGGGCAACGTGGGTCGCCGATCTGCGAATCGCCGATAACATAACCGTACCGCGATGTTACCTAAAGAGCCGTGATGAACACACGAAAATCGAAATGCACGTTTTCTGCGACGCGGGAACCAGAGCGTTCGCGGCGGTTGCCTACTGACGATTCGTTACCGATGGCGGAAAATTCGAGACCGCGTTCGTTGCATCGAAGGCTAGAGTAGATCCTTTAAGGCCAACTTCGATTCCGCGCCTAGAGCTCCATACGGTTTTAGTAGGCTGTAGATTAGCGCAAACTGTGCAGCAAGAGCATGATTTTGTCGTGTCTCGTCGTGTATTCTGGTCGGATTTGCGAAAGGTCTTAGCGTGGATAAGCGCTGACGCGCGCACGTTCCAAACATTTGTTTCGCATCGCCTCGCCGAAATTTGCGAGCTTACACAACCGACAGAGTAGAGATGGGTTCCATCCTATCAGAATCCGACCGATAGCGCAACGAAACACGTATCGTTTGACGATAACGAGCGCGGTCGATAGTTTGACGGTCCGAATTTCCTTCGATGCGACGAATCGGAGTGGCCAAGTAGTGGAGTAGTCGCGGAAACGGAATTATCGGAAGAAATCGTAAACGAAAAACGCAAAGCGTTTGTCGGACTCGTATCGGCGGACACCGTCTTTTCCCTGCCCGATTATCAACGATTTTCGTCCTGGTTTAGACTCATACGCGCGACGGCTCGATTTCTGGTTGCCGTGGAACGGTGGAATGACTTGCGGGCGAATCGGCTGACAACGCGTCGAACGTCAGCGCGACGGGCGACAGCGCATCAGGTAATACCGCGTCCGGCAAATTAGCGTCGGGTGATAGCACTTCGGGTAGTAGAGAACCAGGTAACAGCGCGGCACATAGAGGAAGCCGAAAACTTTCGCCGATGAGATTCGCGAGGCGAAGTCGGGTGAGGAGATAAATCGCCGGAGCAAAATTTTGAAATTGACGCCCTTTTTAGATGAAAAAGGGATTCTTCGCGTGAACCGTCGAGCGAATCGCCTAGAGGTCGACGTCTTTACGAATGAGCCCGCCATCCTGGATGGCGCGCATCCGGAAGCTCGTCTGCTCATGAAGCACTTTCACGCGAAAATGAACCACGGCGCCCACGAGACTGTGTTGAACGAAGTAAGGAGTCGGTATTGGATCACGAAATCCAGAACGTTGCTCCGTTCGATTGTCGCGCAATGTGTAAAGCAATTCGGTCGACGCCTCGTCTGCCACGTATGGCAGATTTACCCGCAGCGCGAGTTGCGCATTCCTTACGACCGTTTAGTCACTGCCGCGTCGACTATTTTGGCCCCATGCTCGTAACGGTAGGTAGGAGTAAAGAGAAACGCTGGGGTGTTTTATTCACGTGCCTTGTAACGCGCGCGATACACTTGGAACTAGCCAATTCCCTGACGTCGGATTCGGCCATTATGGCAATCCGCAGAATGGCGGCGGGTCGTGGTCAGCCGAGCTGTTTTTATTCCGACATCGGAACTAATTTTAGAGGCGCGTATGCGGAATTGCACGAAGCGGTACTAGCGATTGACGGATCGACCATGTTACGGTACGCGACGAATGAGCGATCCTTGTGGCGTTTCAATCCTCTGTCGTCGCCTCATATGGGGGAGCTTGGGAGCGCCTGGTCCGATCCGTGAAGGCGTCCTTATCGTGTGTTTTGAAGGTGCAAGCTCCGAAAGAAGAAACGCTCGTTACCTTACTCGCGGAAATAGAGCACACAATAAACTAGCGTCCGCTCACACACGTTTCGCCGGATCCACGAGATCGGCAGGCTTTAACCCCAAACCACTTCCTGATTGGGGCCTCCTCAGGACGGCTCGGGTTGACGCGATTTGAGGTGGGAGATGTCGGGCTCTCTTAAAGCAATGGCAATGGGTGCAGGTATTCGCAGACGCCTTTTGGAAGCGTTGGTTGCGGGAATATTTGCCCACGTTGTTGCCGCGTGCAAAATGGTGTCGCGAAGAGGAAAATATAAAGGTTGGATACTTGATTCTCGTGATCGACGAGTTGTCGCCCCGAAATACATGGCTTAAAGCAGTCGTGAAAAAAGTTGTGCCTGGGCGAGACGGCCGAGTCAGAGTAGTACAGGTGCACACTGCGAAAGGCGTCTTTACGAGGTCCTGCGCGAAGTTGGTATGGTTCGCAAGGTAGATCGCTTTCGACTGCGAATTTTGTTAACGCGTTTTCGGTATTGCGAAATAAGATTATTGTATTCGTATTGCGATCGTCTTCTTCATGAAAATCTGAAACTGTCAAACCGATCGAGCGAACATTGTAAAAAGCCCGGAGATACTACGACACATTGCGGAGTTAATTATGTATTGGCCCTGTTAACACCGCCGCCTACGATCTCTACCGGCAGAAGAGCGAACTAAAATGATAGGGTCAGAGTAAAAAAATAACACAGGCAAGATGAGCGTAACCCAATATTTAATTAGTTTTGTAGATTTAATAAATTACATTGGACCCGGTTCGCGATGCTACATTGAAGGCGAACTTATTCTCACTGCAAAACATATAATGTTTTGTGCATTGACACACGTTTCCGATGTTAAATAGGAAATTTTAGGGTTGTATTTACAGACGTCATGTTTCCCAGGAAGCCCGCATGAAGATACAGTTTCTATAAATAAAGATAATGAGGTAAATGCAAATGTTCATGGAAGGCTAAAACTTCAGGGAAATGCAAACATTGTGGGGCCTTATTAATACATTTAAATCGGTATCAGTGTCTGAAAATAATAATGGAAAAAATTAAATGACAGTTTATTTAATTATTACTTTCCTTTTAATTACTTACAATATAGAGTTTCTGTTAATGAAATAGAAAATGCTAGACCGACATTCGAGGACATGTATAGTGTCGTCCCTTGCAAACAATTTTGCCACATAGAGAAAACAAAAATATATGAAAAATTAGATCTTTTTAAGAACACTGGTGAAGATTTTTCCATCAGAGACATATTTTGAATTGTAAATTTAATCCATTTTAAATATGTATAAAATCATTCACTACAATAAAAAAAATTTTAAAAGTTAAAAATATTATTATAAATTATGTTTTACAGGTGCTCCGAATCGCGTTACATGAACATTTGCAATTAATATTTATAATGTCATTATCGTTATTTATACACACTGCAACTTCATGTGGGCTTCCTGAGAGACATGACGTCTGTAAACACAAACCTAAAATTTCCCATTTAACATCGGAAACGCGTGTCAATGCACAATACATTATATGTTTTGCATTGAGAACAAGATCGTCTTCAATGTAGCATCGCGAACCGGGTCCAATGTAATTTATTAAATCTACAAAACTAATTAAATATTGAGTTTCGCTCATCTTGCCTGTGTTATTTTTTGACTCCGACCCTATCATTTTAGTTCGTTCTTCAGCCAGTAGAGATCGTAGGCTGCGGTGTTAACAGGGCCAATTATTAATAAACGAGTTTTCTTCTATATTGTATCCTACTATGCGCGTTTTCTAATCATTCCTGCGAAATTCGGGCAAACAACCTGTGATCAATGTGTAGAGTGGGAACCCGTGACTTCCCACCAGGGGGGCATGTTGCGTACGGAAATTGAGTGTTACATCGATATGAATCCCAGGTACTTAGGTGTGGGTTTTCTGCAGTTTCCCCGGTAAACCTTTGCAAAACGGGCATCCTCGCAAAAAAATATTTAAGTACATTATTTCGATGAATTTTTGCCTCCTGAAAACGAATATGATGTTAAAAATTGGCGCTCGGCAATATCTTGGCCGCTATTTTGATAAAACAGCCACAAAACCTTATTTTTTTAGTTTTTTTCATTTATCTCAAACAAATACACCTCTGACGAAAAAATGTTTCAAACAAAAATTATAGAGCGGAAAATTCTCTACAAAAAAGGTTGCGAATGAGCGCCGAAAGTACCCATAATGGGTTCCTGCAAGGTATTGTGACTCCGGATATATACCCCGGGCGAACAAAAACCAGGTAGTGGAAGAACACTACGATAAAAAAAACCTAGAAGAAGGGATCGCGATAGTCAAACCCACCCAAATTACACGTGGGTTTGATTATTAACCACACCTTTGTGGTTAGAGGTTAGGCTAATATAAAAAAATCTTAAGACAATGCGTAAACCTGCGGGGTACTTGTGTGCTGGGGGCTGCGCCCCCCAGACGCCCCTTTTTTGTACTAGCCTAATCTCCAACCATGAAGATATGAAAGACAATCAAGTCCACAGTACGCATGCACCCCTAGGTTTACCCATTGTCTTAAGATTTGACAACATATTATTTCCTTCCGTTCGAAAGGTAATGCGTGAACCTAGGGAGTGCTTGCGTGCTGGGAGGGGGGGGGGGGGCTCCGCCCCCAGACCCCCCTTTATATACTGGACTAACCTCCAAATGCAG
Source organism: Trichopria drosophilae (assembly GCA_030407085.1). Taxonomy (NCBI): domain Eukaryota; kingdom Metazoa; phylum Arthropoda; class Insecta; order Hymenoptera; family Diapriidae; genus Trichopria; species Trichopria drosophilae. The sequence goes on from CM059582.1 coordinate 188,647,014, forward strand.
GTAGGAGGGTGAACCAAGGGCATCATCAAAAACACATTATACGCACTTTCAGCGCTCATTTGCAGCCTTACCGTTGGGATAATGAAACAAATGTATAAAACCTTTTTTGTAGAGAATTTTCCGCTATACAATTTTTGTTTGAAACATTTTTTAGTCTGAGGCTTAGCTATTAAAATAAATACAAAAAAACTAAAAAAATACCCATTTTTTGGCTGTTTTTTCAACATAGCGACTTCAGTACATCCGACCCCCAGTTTTTATGATCATATTCGTAATCAGCGGGCATAAATAGATCGAAATAGTGTAGTTAATTTTTTGTTTGCGAGGATGCCCGTTTTGTAAAGATTTGCCGTTTCCCCACACCATTGCACACACGAATGTGGGTACCTTTTTTGTATGGAGACGGCTGCACACGCGACGTGAGGGTGATAGCGATTCGAGTCGAGAGATCGTTTATAAGAAAATCGTTTTCGGGGTGGACAAATTGAATTGATCTACGATAAGTAAAAAAAGGACAGAGGACAAAGGACAGGTTATTTTCCCCCGCGTTAATGACGATTTGTCTATTTGCGGGTCGGCTCTCGGGTGGAGAGGTACAGGACAGAGACAGACAGTACAATGACAGAACTAGGCATATACAACACAACACCTACCCAGAGCCAGTCCCCCCTACCCCAATATCGGTACCACCATTAGATTCGGCGGTCTGTGCCTTAGCGAGTACGACGCGGGGCTTATCCCCTCTTTATCCGAGATAAGACCCACGACGTACCGACCGCGGATAAGACGCTGACGGTACCGATAACTGCCGACGGGGGTCGGTAGCGGTCCCAAATTCGTAGCTTCGCCCAGCAAAGTTCCCCGGTTATTCCACACTGGACATAAGCAGAGAAAATTGCAGGACGGGGATTCGAACTCGGGCCCTTCGCGACGTTCAGTTCGGGCGGACTAAGGCTGACGCCTTAGCCCACACGACCATCACGCCGACTACGATATACAGACTGATCTACGATAAGTAGACTGAATCGAACCGAAGGATTCAATGGGTGCTACATAGTCCGCAATAATCCGCGTCGGGGCGAGGGATTGGTTCGCAGCGCGGAGCGCCCCGTGGTCCCAAGCTTGCCTTTAAATGGAGAGTAGCCCGAAGCGTTCCGAGCAAACTGGGCTGGCACTAGGGTGAACAAGAAGTTTCTAGGCTGAAGCGGGAAACGGTGTCTCGCATTCGAACGGAAGTACCCAGGCGTTCCGAGCTGGCGGCTACGGCGACGAGCTAAGCTAGCGTCTAGCGAATATGAAGTTCGTTGGTTCGCAGCGTAGAAATCTGAATTTGCCTTCGGCGTGCGCGTGCGTGAGTAAGAACGTGAGATTTCGACTTCCGCCTTTGTCGCTCCTCGCGTCGAAAATCTGTGATTGGTGGGCGGGAGCGGTGGGGGTCCCGCGGTCGCGCGATCGCGACGCCCGACACGGTTGGGACTCTTTCGATGATACGCGATCATACGTGGCGGTTCGTGTCGATTTCTCGGCTTGGTGGCTGCACCCTTTAGTTTCTTTTGTCTAATAAATGAATCTTATTGCCTAACATTGTGCCCATTATTCACCCTTCGATCAACAACAATAATGCCATACGATAATGCCATAAAAACTGGTTTAAAATGCTTATGACTATGGTCTGAAAAAGTATTGAATTTGGTCACCTCGGCAAAAAAATTACACTATAGTTTTTCATAAAATTTCGAGGTTTCGACCCCCTACCCCCGTGCGCGGCGATCACCTACGAGCGCATAAGTTCTTTTACGCCCTTGATACGAAAATAACTATTTCGATATATCTAAACGAAGTCTTATAGACGTCTAAAAGATATCCGTCAGAGATCTTTTCGACACTTTCAATATATCTTTAACGAATTATATGTGTATATATATATTGTATATATAAGATCATAATGATTTACACAGTAAACATGTAATATGCATCGAATAGTCTATTATAATACAAGTGCATGAAGTAAGGCTTAGTAACTTTTAGTTATTAATACTTCGGCTGGCTTGTTGTCGGGGTTGAAGTTTTGTAAATGCTCGTTTTCAATTTTCATATACATATAAGAAACCCTATATTGTTGTAATATATCTATCGAAGCCACTTGCACCTAAATATGATTGGACCCCCAAATATCCATATAATTTTATAATATAATTGAAAGCTGTTAGTAAACGAACGAGTATTACGGAATAGCCGGCTCTCCACTTGGTCGAAGTTTCTGAGCGAGCGAAGCGAGCTAGGCACCACGCCAACACTAGTTTTACTTCGACCCAGACCATAGGTCTGGCGAAGTATTGATTATCTATTGAAAATAGATAGAATCTTTTTTTGTGGCGTTTCATCCCTGTCTGTACCCGCTGGAATCATCAGCAAGGCACATACATGCCTTGTACGTGATTAGATGTTAATGTTCGATGTCTGATATACGGATTGCTATGAATTTCTTTGGTTACAAAAATATCTACGAATTAATGTTTTCCTGCGGGGCTTAAATCGTCAAAGAACACCTTCTCCTGATAATATTCAATCACAAATAAACTTGGTTCAACCTTCCTTTATTGTCAAATTACCGTTTTTTTTTAAATATCCGTCGAAAATTTAAAATTGTTAAATAAATTTTTTCGAAGACTTGAATCCTATATTTTATTTTTTATTTCAAACTTGGAAACTGTCCATTTAAAGCAGCTCAAATATCTATTTTGTTTCTTGTTAATTATTGTAGTGTTTAAAACCAAGTCCCACTATTTTACCAAGGTTGAAAGAAACTGAGAACACGTGCAGTAAACTTATTAATCTAAATATAACATATTTTGAAACTAAATTCTTGATGATCAGTGTTGTGCTCAAATTAATTTTTGTATTACCTGCACTCAACCCACTCTTAATATGCACTTAATATGCATTTAAAATATGTTTGTTGCACTTGATATGAAACTGGCCTCGCACTTGATATAACCTCTTATGGTGCTCTTGATGTACACTTGGTCAACATAAAATATTCTTAATCTTAGAACTGTAACATTTGATAGACAGAACGAAGATGTAACTTTTCGTAACCTTATTGCAATATAAAACAGTTTTTTGAAACTAATGTTTGAACGAAACTTTAGTTTGAGTACTGGATTTCACATAGGAAATTTTAAATTAGCAATGCACGTGTTCTTTAATGATTTATATGAGTTACTATTTCGTATACAGTGGTCAAGAGTCAAAATGCATATGTGAGTGCATTGATTATGGTGACTCAAATCCAAAATATGTATCAATCCGTAGCAACAATTTCAATAGATTTTTAATGTTCGAATTCGAATACGTGAATCGTATATGAATTATTTGAAAATCATTTTTTATCCGATTTGTTTATCCGAGTGAAGTGTTTTGCAATATCACGCGCATAAGACCGATCAGGTCAAACGACCGATTTCAACTGAATCGACAGTTTTAATAAAATCAAACATTCCGTGATAAGAGCAGATCCTTTATTCTACGACAATCCTTCAAAACTCTTGTTTTGAAAAAGATCTTCAAACTTATAATGGTTTTCTAACCTTTTGATTTTCGCCACTTCCAAGCACCCTTTCAAATTTATTTCATTAAGTTTTGTACCTCCTCTGTAGTTAATTTCCTTTTAGTGTTGTCCCATTAATAGACAGACTTATTCGGGCTTCAATTTTGTCTTGCCCCTGCACATTTGCTGCCAACTACACATGTGCGTACTTCGGTGAGCGACGAATGCTCCTTCATTAGAGTCACACTCGTTGGTATTATCTTCGGCATTGTAATATCTTTATTCTCGTACATGTGTCGACAAGTTAAAAGCTGATAATGGGTGATAAAATTAAATAATAAAAATGTTAGTTTTTTGTTACAATTAAGTACTTTCTATTAAACTGCTATGTCGCTCGGAAACTCCTCTAAAATAAGCAAAAGAAATACAACAAAGATCAAATTAAATCGCAGAGCTTTTAAACAATACATAAAATGAAATAGGTTAGTAAAGATTGGCATTTTAAAACTCTAAACGGATGTCCAAACATTGCAAAATGCATCTAAAAAAGTAAATTATTTACAAAAAAAAAAACAGCAAAACTGACGATTAATATATATTTTAACGTAGAATTTAAAAATTCAAAATGACATCTCAAAATGGGTTTTGATTCACTTTCATAAATATATCCTTTCTCGATAAAAACTCATGAAATAGAACATTTCAAGCTAGAATGTAGCTGACGTTGTGCTATTGCAGCTACTGGGGTCTCATCTTGAAGGTCATTTCAATGTCAAAAGTATTAGGCTTGCAATCGAATCTGAAGGCGAGTTCAAGGTTGATCTTGTTTGACTTTGGGTTAAGTTTTAAGAACATTTCAAGATTAAATGAATATAATCTTCTAATACGACTTGAATGATTTGGGTTAGGTTTTAAGGACATTTCAAGATTAAATGAATATAATCTTCTAATATGACTTGAATGATTTGATATTGAAATGACCATCAATTTTTCAAAAATGTTTGTGTTAAAAGAACCTTCAAAGTTGACACCAAACAGATTTCATTATCAAATTATCCAGTTTCTCATTACGTCTATTTTATTTTATTTTTAAAATTGTCAGTTTGCATAGCAACAATAAAAGTTTTAGTAATTTTCAGTATATTGGAGTATATCAGTATTTCAAATAATTGAAACCGCTAACTTATAGTGTAAGTTAGTATTTGTTATAATTACTTCCGTGCATCTTACTCCAAAATTTGTTAGTATTCGACCGTCTAATGAATCTTAATAGCAACTATAAAAAACTGAATAATTAATATTGAAAACTAAATATTTCGCCAAGGTATTTTAGGGGGAACCAAGAGCCTCTTTTTATATTCATTCTTCTGGAAAGTCTTGTCGAATATATTAAATCCTTAGTCAGTTTTACCGTGGTCAGCAGTTAGTTACATGGTTTGATATTATTAAATAAAGATATAAATTTCATTGCCACTGTGAAGTAGTACCTGTTTTCAATTAACAGTTTTCAAATTTGCAGAAAAAGTAATAAAAAGTTAAGGTAAATATGAATATTTTATTATAATTAACATTCTATACATCAAGTTAAACAAATAAAGATTTATATTAATTAAGAATACCTTTATACGAAGATATTATCACATCATCTCACTCAAGGTAAAGGTGTAGTGAATAATTTTGCATTATGGGATAAACTAAAAGATAACCGGTTAAGCAAAATTCATACTCTTATTTCAGATATTAGTCTAAGATAAAATGTTTATTGATCTTGGACTAATAAGAGCGTTATATCAACTTATCATAGACGTTACATTTTATTCCCGATTTCTCAGAAACTCGATATTTCCAGTCTTTAGGATAACAAATTCACCAATGAATGCTCTTTGGCTCTTGCCAAGCTTATTTGCGCGTTGCCTTCCATCAACCGTATGAACCTCATTGACAATCCACTTAAGACACGAACAAGATCATGAATATAAATTGAAACCTGGCAAACTCCGTACTACATCTACATTTGCCTCAATGGGAAAAGCGAAAAAACAATAAAAGTACAGCTGACGAATTTAGGAAATCTTCATTTTTCAGGTCACTGTTACTATTTCGGTTAAAATTCTAAAATCTTTTTTATTCTGAAGAGATCGTACAAGATTTGTTATCACGCATTTTGTTTTGTACAGTTTATTGCAAGTTTTTAAAATGCAATAATAATAATATATTCTTTTTGTATTCAACATTATAAGCAACTATTTCAGTCTGTATTTTATTTTGAAAATTGAAATCGTACGTAATCTTAGGGCAGTGATTGTGTTAATAATTTTCAAAATATTGTGTTAATAATCTGTCTTCTGATCCTAATATTGTATTCTTATTTGGATAATAAAACCATAAATTCTGATACTGTAATTTTCATTATATTTTACTGCTAATATTGCAGGACGCAATAATAGGAAAAGTAATTTTGATTAGAACATTGTAATTGCATTAATCATATGGATACAGGGCGAAAAACCAACAAATTAAAAAGCCGCAAGGTCAAAAAACCAGCTGACATGGAGCCGATGGTCGAAAAGCCGATAGTCAATGTCATTCTCTAAATTGTCAGTAGTTTTTGACCGTCAGCTTTTCGATTGTCAGTTTTTTGACCTGTTGGCTTTTATTTGTCGGTCTTTCGCACCCCGCAAATTTATCGAATTATTCAATTTTTATAGGTATTCTACACTTTCGATAAGACCGAAAATATGAGATAATTTATTAAAAATTATATATCTTGTAAATAACATATTATGTTGAAGACAGATCTGCTATTTGCTGCAACTTCATATTGATCTTGTTACATTTGAATTATATTGTACTGAACAATGTGTGTCAACCTGTATTTCAAACAAGAATATTACCCAGATTAAATTTCAGTATCAATTCGTTTGGGTTTTAAATTATCTTAACCAAACATTCTTCACGTCGTTTTATAACAAAACTCAGCAGTTCATAATCATTCAAATAGTTTTCATTACAAAGCTAACTAGGAAAGTGGAGTAACGAAATTCGATATCAAACGAAACTAATTGCATTACTATCCTGAAAGCGTAAAATGGTGTGAGGAATAGTTCCCGAAACTTTCAGTAAAATACCCAAATCTCGTAAAGTCAATATAAGCTCGCGTAAATGATCCGTCACTAAAATATAATTACTTTGTATAATAAAGTAATTAAATATTTGAAATAATATTCGTATTCAATACTTATCAAGTAGAAAAAATAACAATTAATGTGAAGTATACATGTACTGTTAAAAGGAAACACACTAAATGTATAATGAATATGTGCTTACAGCACATTTCATTTGCGACATTAAACGACTTTTAATGTCAGACTTTAAATTTAATATCCACAAAAAAGGTATGCACCTTAAATTAAACATTATTCTCCATAGGGTGGCATGTATATATCACAAAAAATGGACTCATTCCACCGAATGGAAAATTCAATGCAAACAAAATTCAATGCAAAAATTCATTTAATGTGCCTAGGAACAATTTCGGTCCAAATATTGGCCAGTTTTTGGCAAATAAAGTTGTGTAGTTGCTAATTTGTGAGTTTTAAAATGTAGCCAGTTTGCAATACAAATCGTAATAAAATCATGAACTGTTAAAAATAACTATTTGTCTAGTTTCTGGAGTATAATTTATGTAATATTATGTAGATATATTTTTACGATAACTTAAAAATTGTCAGTACCATATCGACAGCTTCAGTACTGCACAGGAGATAATTTTTGGCAATGTATTGACTACAGTCTTGTATGTGTTTCACTGGATGACCTGATAAATTATGTGATATAGAAAAAAAAATTTAAAATGCGCTGAACAAAGTTTATTAGATAATAGTTACCCTGGTAGAAATCTGTCCAGTTTTTTATTACATGCTCAGTTTTCGGATAGCTTTAACGCGGGAAACACAGAAACTGGTCAAAAACTGGACTCATTTTCTACCACGGTATCCACAGTATATTATTGATGATAGTATAGCAAAAAGAGTTACCAATCTTTACGATCAAGTTAACACTAAAAAAGAATCATATTTAATCAAATTACAAAAAAATTTAACAGATCATAAAATCAGAATTGTACATAAACCTTTTAACATCAATGTAAGTGGTATTAAACCCTGTAAAGAGAAATTGAATTTATTACAACTTAATGATATTGTCTACTAAATTAAATGTAAATTTGCAAAGAAGTTTACACAGGACAAACTGGCAGATTGTTAAAAAATAGAATTTGAGTACATAAAAAGAACACTTTAGATAAACCAGATAGATAGACATAGATAGAGGTTCTTCTTGAAGCGCATATCAATTAAAATGTTTAATTATACATTGTAATTTAAAAAACGAAATTATTATAACAAATTACAATATTTAAAATTTTTGTCTGGTATCTCACGCCCCACCTTCTAACAGATTTGAGGTTACCTGTCACATTACGGATCGTATTTGCGAATCGTGGAGGAATGACAAATGAGTCTGGTTATCTGGATTCTATGCTGCTTGAAACTGTTAATATAAATTCCAAAATCGTATCATGAATAACCTACGTGAATGAATCCTGCTTTGTCCCATCGTTCCGGATTTCATATTGCACTATACGTATGTCCCTGAATGCATGTACTTATCATTGCGCTCTAAAATAATATCAATGTACCTTGATTAACTATATCTGTGTACATTATTTTTTATACACATTTGCCTACCTCGTTATATACTGTCACACGGTGGGCTTGAACGATGGGTAATTTAAAAGTGCATCTAAATAGGAATTTTCTTTTTTAATTCAATACTGTGAACATTATTATTTTTTTTCTAAATCAATCTTTTTCTACCGTTCTTCTTAGTCTATAGTAGCTGTGTGTTAAATTTATGTACATTTGGCCCTTAACGGCTTAAGAATAGCGTATAATACGAGGATATACAATTGAAGGGCACGTCTACAACGTAATACAGTATCAAAATACACTTGCTCCAAATATCATTTAGTTATGCTTTAGCTTGTTAGTGGCAATATCACGACGCGACTACATTTGTTTGACTTTGATGTTAACTTTCTTAGTGGTTATCGAAACCTCAAAGTAACCTCTTACAGTTAATTAGCAATTAGATCCGAGAAGTTGCCGTACGAAGCTTTGAAAACGTTTATATTCACAACATTTGAAAATGGGTGAACTGACCGAACATGTTAGTCCTACTCGCCTGTATGAAAATGTTGCTTGAGGCGATGTTATTATATTATACAGGTATTATTTGAAAGCATTTATGTAATAAATCCATATGACTAACGCTCTTGTTCTTATAAATTTCAATGCAGTGAAACTAATTTCAAACAAGTAAATACTATTTTATATATGATTTGTAGTGCTAATTATTCTAAATACAATGTAGGATGAACTACGCTAAAAATTGTTTCTATATACAACGTTGTATTTTGTATCGTTTCTGAATTATTTGTGATTTAACGAAAATTAGTTGAACGAAATTATAAACATATAGTTGCTTATGTATCTCAAATGTCCTTTCCGAAGCCAATAATAATAGAACAAGACCAATTTATGCTGCATTTTATCCGGTCGAATAGAGAGGGAAGTATCCACTTGTCCCGTCAACTCCTGTGTTTGATACGCCCGTTCCGCTTCCGCTTGTAGTATCTAACCCTAAGAAATCATGTATAAAAATATAGATATGTCTAGTCTTTCACAAGATTATAAAGAATTACTATACTATATGAATAGTATCCTACATCTGTTGTTACGATGTAGTTAAAAAAAGTATTCATTCAATTACATGCCAAAACTCTTAGAAATCGAGTACAAACATCATCACTAATAATAACCTTTTATGCTGAACTAAAGATGGAAATTGTAATTTTTTTCAATAATTTTACCCCTAAAGACAGAGAATCGCCGCCTGTTTTCAAATCTCTTTACATCGAATCTCTAAAAAGTACGGCCTTCGTCGTTTTTAATAATCAGAAATGATCCAAAAACAGCATTTCAATTTTTTCCAACCCAAAACTCTGAATTGTACAGACGAGTCTTTGACTTGAGACGTACAAATATTTGGCAAAATATTAAACAATTACAATTTCCATCTTTAGTTTATCATAAAGGATTATCATTAGTCATTAATAATTGTTGTTAAATACGATGGACGTAATCACCATTCTTTAGATAAGACTTACATATTTCAGAATTGTTTTTTAAATGTAATTCATTTTATTCACAATATAATACGCATACAGTACACAGTTAAAGAAATGCCGCCCTCGCGATTGTTCTTGATATATTTGGGCAGTACATGAAGGCTAAATATGTGTTTATTTCTTAAATTGATTATTGCAAGAGAATGTTGCTATGTTATGAAGTATTTAATTTTTTAGCAAAAAGATTAAAAATGATCATTTTATGGCTTTTCAGACGAACTGAAGGCTTGACAGAAAAAAAATGGAAGCATACAGTGGAATGATTATATGCATAAAACAATGTATATTTACAGACGAAAACATTTTTTTATTTTATTATTACATTTCCTATAAGTATAATGTCCCATAAAAATAATAAAGTTTTTGTGCATTTAAGTAACGTACACTTCAAAATATAACACCAATTTGGTTAGGGGAAATTCGACATTTTGGCCCAACGTATGCGAAACTTTTAACTTTCAGCGAGGCGTAACAATTTATCGAATAATACTATATCTACAATCGATGTATAAGCGCATACTTTTTTTTTAACTTTCCATACCTATATATCAATATTACCACTCAATTGGATGTATCAAAATGTATTTAACAAACTTTAAAAAAAATAGGAAAAATGAAATATCGTGAAAACGGCTACGAGTTTTTATAAAATTTGCGATTCTTAATGATTTTTTTTTTGGACGCCCCTTCAAATTTATTTATAGTTTTCACTTTTTCCGACAGTTACTTGTGTGATGTAACTGATCCTATCAACTCATGCATGTGCTTATGTTCATTAAAAAGTTATTAGACCAGGAACATGCGAGTCTCCATTATTTTATTTTCGATTTTTAAACGGACTTATGATATTTACTTATATGCCCCTTTGTATATCAACTAATTAACTAAAGGTGTTTCATTTTAACATAAAAATGAACATTTTAAACGTAGTCCGATAAGTGCCCTATTAATAATGTGTGAGCAGCAGTTGTTATAAAGTCATCTGAGATCTGAATCGTAGCATTCATCAATAATTCTATTATTTTAATAGCACATAAAAACTATTTAATATTTTCATCTTATCTCACTTGTAAAGTGTTTGATATACCTAACTTACACAAAAAGGCGCGTTAAAATTATATGAAATTTGAAAACTTTTATCTCGTTATTGCATTGAACCCCTCAGTAATTTCGACTTCTGAGAAGAAGACACATTTTTTTTAATTACCCGCCATGTTCTTCATGTAATGTTACATTGATCTTGTCCTTATTTCGCTCTTAAACCAGATATATTTTGTTATTGCAAGAAAACAGATTCAGATAAGATACGGGTGACCAATAATACAAAAAAAAAGAAAGACTGAACAATCTTCGTCAAAAATAATTAATAAGTTAACAAAATCGTTAATAAGACCATGTAAATTTTGATTCGCTCTTTTGAGTTCCAACCTTTTTTTCCTTACTATTTTCCATCTATCAGCATACTATATTGATTTGAATCGTTCAATACTCATTTAAGGCCGATGATTAATTTTGGAAACTTTTGCAAAATTTTCCGGTGTTTCGCCGAGGTATTGAAACTACTTTATTTGAAATAATTTTTGCAAAGTGCGTGTATATTTATTTTCAAGTTCAAATATTAATTGCATGATCTAAAGTGATGAATCCTCACGATATTTCAAGATGAAAATACTAGAAAATGAGTCAAAAGAAAACAACGTGAAAAAGTGCATTTTTGCATTAAAATTTCAACGATCATCAGCATATTAATTTTCTTTTAATTTCAAACTTCACGAATCAATGGAGTACCATAAAAAATAGGCGAATATGGATTTTCAAAAATTTATTTATTTTTTTCACAAACTGCGGGAACGCCGGATCAATGGTATTGAAAAATTTGCAATTTTTCCGTAACAAGGTTGAAATGACTGTTAAATAGCCACTAAGCAAATTAAGAAAAACTACCTTGCAGAGTACTTCAGTGTCACAGTAGCCACAACCATCAGAAAAATCACGAAAGTTAATATTACAAGAAAATATATTGTTTGTTTTAATAATTATTTGTTTATTTTTTATTACTGTAGATTAAACGAATTTACCCGCAGTTCTTGTTAGTTTTCATTTATTTTTACGGTTAATATTTGTTATATAAGGTAAAACAAAATTTGGCATGATCTTGACGCCATAACTTTTACACCCCCGCGTTTAAACAATTAAAGAATATTAAATAATCATCTTGAACACTAACCAAAAGTGTCCTCCAAAGCTTGTGAGTGTGCACTCATTTTTTAAAATTTTTTTTACTTTTAAAAAGTTTTGTGGATTTACCCGCATGTATATGTTCAAAAATGAACCTCATATCATTTTTCTTGCTTTATGTATTAAAAGTCTTGTGGATTTTCCCTTGAACCATGAACAACAATCGAATTTACCTACTCATTTAATATTTCGTTCAAGCCGAGAGTGAGTATTTAAATACTAGGAATTAATACTGAATGATATACTCCATTATCTGACATCAGACATAAGCATAAACATGTTAATATTATCCTAATGCAAACAGAAAATCCCAGTTATTAGAAGTGCATTTACTGTTGAAAACTAATCCTTTCGGTGCTTATAACAAAACCTGTACGATTAGTGCAACAGAACCGGTTTTGTTGTGATAAACTAATAGTCTAGTTTTTTGAAAATTAATTTACATAATAAAATTTTACATAAAGTAATAATTTGACGAGTTATTACTTGAATTTTATCAACACTATAGAAACAGTTATCATAAATAGCAATAAAAAGTATTCGCTGCAATCTTATAATCGATTTTATGGTGAATACACAAAGAAAAACGTAAAAATATTTACTAGTTGTGTGATTATTGATTGACACCTAAATATTTAGTCAATATTGCTAAGTTTTTCTCAGTGTACTACATATTTTCTTATCTTTAATAAACTAGGTTATCAAGTAATAACATTATCGTTTTGTAGTTTGGCTTAATGAGTTGAAAAATCTGAAAAATTGAGTACAGCACTCTTCAGATATAGTATTTTAAGAAAAACAATCATATATTGAATTGAATGGCTCAACGTAATTAGCACAGAATTTATCAAAAATATTAGGTCGTTGACTAAGAGAATCCAGCATTTCGAATGCCTCTTCTGATACCTTTAGAATAATTATAATTGCCAGCACCTGGTGTTTATGTTCAATAAACACGGGTATAACACTCCGTACGTTATATAAATTCATCTGTATTTGAGGAAATATTCACAAAGCAGGGTGGAGAAAGTTTTAAATTTACGAGCATTTAGTGTATCCTAAAAGTCAATTAGAGACAATTTACGTTTATTCTGTTTACTAAACCATACGAAGTAACGGAGGCACCAAATTTATAGCAGTTATCTCTTAGTAAATTGCTTTTGTTTCGCGATGTTATAATTACGAAAGATTTAAAATGTTCCTTTATTATTAAAAATAAGAAACTAATATTCATCGGTGTTCTGTGAGCCCGAAGATATTGCAATTTGAGTATTCCAGTATTCAAACAGGTATTATAGGCAAGCCGGGATTGGCTGCATGAACTTTTGGATTAGGATAGTTCCACTTTAGTAAGAATGTTTTATAGTCTCTAGAGAAATCACTCATAACTTGTTTCGTGTTTATTATTAAACTTAACAGCAGGTTTTGAAGGAGAGATAAATATTGTGCTAGAAATATAATTTCTAACAATCAAGTAGTTTTAATAGATTAGATATACTTGTCTAAATTATCAGTGTTTAATTGGTCTTGTCAATCAATTATTCAACTAAATTTTACAATACTATTTTTAAAATTTAATGCTATAAACCTAGTTTCCATTAAAATGTTTAGTTTTAAATTATAACGTCGAATTCCATTCGAATTCCAGTGGAACTAAAATCTGTCTATATTAAAATTAGCAGACGATGTATTAAATCTGTAGTTTTACTCGACTATGACAAATTACTGAACTTTTATGGAAAAAACGAGAAAGTGTTAAAAGATTTAGTTGGACCTTGTGGTTTAGGCAAATAAATGTGTGGTTATGAGAAACAAACTGGTTGGGATCTTGTTATTACAGCCGAGTAGATCGGTTATTAGAAAAACTCTTTTGAATGTCTTACAACAAAATCAATTATTGACAAAACTATTGAGACAATATAGGTATATTCCTAGGAGAAATGTTCGTTCGTCCCAGTACATGGCTCATAACTTTTGGTTGGATCCACTGTTTAGTTCCACTAATAAGAATTTTGGATTTAGCTTATTAATTCAATAAAATCTTGGTTACGTTTTAAACCAGACTAATGGCGTCTGGTACATTTCAGGTTATGCCAAAATGGTATTTTACATCCATTATGTGTGTTGCAAATAGTTCACGACCTCCTGTGATGAATTACCTCTCCAAAATCTCATTTCACTGGGATATATTATTCGTGGGATGTTTACGTATTGGTAAATAAAAATTTCGCTTTGGTGTGTCGAAACTACACGTTATACCACAAAAAATAAACACAGTCTGCAGGGACGAACAAATGCGCAGTTTATATTCTGCACCGTACGGAAAACGAGTCGTTCGTTACGACTGTACCAGACTGCTCGGCGTTCGTGCGACTTTTCACGGATCCTTTATATTCATGACATCACTCCATGAAAGATACGAAAACCCTACCCTGAACACCTTGAGTACTGTGATATTTTAATTAAGTATTAATGAGCATAGTCCAGATACGACAACTTGGAAAAATTTTGTTTCTGTACCTTTCGTATTTTTGGCATTAGTATTGGTTTCCATTTGGATACTTGTAGGTTTCCCAAGTCGAAGATGTGTCTCATGCCAAATTCAAAAAGCAAGGGAGATCGTCCTGCTTGTGCCAAGAGATTTCTTGTTGTGCGTCGTTTTATCAGATTTTTTTTCTACGATTCGCGTTTGACTTCTTCACGAGGCAAGAGGGTCGAATTTAAATTTCACGTGCGTAGTTTTATACGAGTACAGCACGTATGAAAATCCGACCTCATGGTGATTTTATACTCGTTAAATTCTACTTATGGCTTTTCTATTTTTACCCCACTCGTTACTGTACATTCAGTGTTGTAGAATTCATAGATCACGTTGTTGAGTTTTTCACTTCTTGTTGAGAGCAACATTGCAATATTTTTTAACAATAGAATAAAATAAGATTCCAAATTTAAAACATAGAGAGGAGAAATAATTCAACGACACGAATCAACGACAAAGAAATAAACATTTTTAGTAGCTGTTTCAAAGCATTTGAAAAAGAAAATCGACTAAATTTTCATTTGTACTATATGTCAACAATTTTCTTAGGGGTCACCCGTCACTTAAAGTACGAAAACGAGACAGGCAGACAAAAGAATGGCGAAAAGGGATTGGCGAGTGTTAAAAGTCGACGCCGTGGGTGACGTACGGCGCGAACTCCCCAAAACGACCGGTAATTTAATCGCGCAGGAAATGCTTGCAGGGGACCGAAGCTTCGGTATATACACCCTTCTTGCAAATAGAAGAACAAAGAAAAGCTCCATTAAACACGAAACTTATTCACCGAGTAATTTTTTCGGGTTTCGAGTCAACGTTCAAGAGTCTTTTGCAAATAAAGATACGGTATGGAGAAACCTCAAGAGTCCTTTGGGAAAAGGCAACAATTAAAAGCTCAAATGCACGCTGCTGCAAGCTCGGCCTGCCTAGAGCTTGATTTCAATCGGGCTTTGTCGAGCTTCCCGAGCAAAAATATAATACTGATATTCGGGAATCACGATACATTTCAAGAATCCTTCAAAACACGGTTTTCGGCGTTGAATGCAAAATGGAAATATAGAGTTGCACATATCGAACTAATAACAGAATACTCTTTCTGAACTAAAAATTAAAAAAGTGACAAATAGTTATCTCGTTCAATAATTTGTACTGGATGACAATTTACAGTTCGGTAATTTTCAATAATTGTCATTTTTACACTGAATCTATTGAATTTTCCTAACGTTGAATTACTTTGAATTCAGATGCAATACACAGAATAAAGTTATAATTCATGTTTCTAGGTAAGTTATCATAGAGATTTCTCAGATTCATCAAAATCTTTCGCTAATTGTCACTGGCAAGTCTTGGAAATCAGTGGTGATGGGGCAACACCACAGGAACTGTTTATGCTATTTGTATTTATTACATGGAAGGTGACGTCACTTCCCGAGGGAAAGAAAGCGGAATAACCTCATCACCGTCCAATAGACGCCCCCCTCAATCGCCGGCAGAAATTCTACATGTCCTCCCATATGCGACTACACAAAGCTTCAATTGAACAGCTGAGTAACGGAATGAAAAAGGAGTCGAAGGGTCTGCAAAATGTATGAATATTAGATCCCTATAAAATACTACAATTTCTACTTGAATGTGATTTGAATTTACTTATAACATTTACAACTGCACATGTTTGAATATAGAATATAAGGTGCAGCTAGCAGAAGGCTGATACACAAATGTCTAAGAACGAAATCTATTTCAAATTCATAAAGGTTTGGCATATAATATTTGATTACGTGATGATGTCTCTAGAGCTTTTCAGCTTTAATGTGATGTGTATATCATGATACCTTCGATATCGTAAACATAATTTTAAAAAACAACAATTTATCATGTTCTAGTGACATTTAAGTGTACTTAATGTTTCCTAGACTTATTAACTATGTACCAATTAACCCTTTAACGTCCAGAATGCACGTTTCCCATGCATAGCTTACACCGCCTATTTCAAACTGAAAATAATACACAGGCAGTTCGGAATGTGCCTTATTTACTACTTTGAGGGTGCTCTTTCGAATGGTGAATTCAAAATTTGAAAAAATTGAGTATTTTCCTTTGATTTTGGCAAAAGTATGTGAAAAAAAAAAACAATTTTGGGGGTCATTTTTTTTAAATTTCATTTTTCATGTCGGTACCGCAATTTCTTTTACCGAAAAAGTGCATAAAAAGTGCATAAAATGTTTGAACTTAAAGGATATGAAGGTAGTCATTTTTTTATTTCACCTTGAAATATCCAAAATGACGGCGTATGACAAGAAATTTTTTTAAATTTTCGCAGTATGGTAATATAGCATTTTAAACAAATTTTCAACTGAACTTAGCAACACCACGGATATCATTTTTTGTCTGCCATTTTGAATTTAGAAATTTTGAGCTCACATACGTAATGAGCAACCTTGAAAACGTACAGATACAAATTTTGAGAGAAAAATGTCGAGAAAAAACATCCAAAGTTTCTCATCTTTGGGCGCCATATTGGGTCAAACATTTTGAATTTCGAAATCTTGACTTAAATTCGTGATCAGCTTTCCCAGTGTTTCCCAGAAAACACTTATAAGATAGATAGTACAATTAGGGTTAAAATTCTATATTTCCGTACTGCCAAATTTTTTAAAAACTTTCTTGGAATGAGCCATCATTTTGGATATTTCAACGTGAAATAAAAAATGCCTACCCATATTCTTTAAGTTCAGACATTTTATGCACTTTTTATGCACTTTTTCGGTCAAAGAAATCGTGATATCGACATGAAAAATTGAATTTAAACAAAAATGACCCTCAGAAATATGTATTTTTCACATACTTTTGTCAAAATCAAAGGAAAGTACACCATTTTTTCAAATTTCGATGTCACAATTCGAAAGAACACCCTCGAAAATACTAAATAGGGTACATTTCGAACTGCATGTGCCTTATTCTCAGTTTGAAATATGCAGTGGAAGTTGTACGTGGGAAACGTGCATTCAAATGGTTAAGAAGTTATTTAAAGGGCTAAGAAGAGAATATGGAAACCAACGGTAAACCCTCACGAAGATAAATTATCTGTAAACATCAAATTTTGGGTATCGATTAAAATAGATAAATACTTGCAAACATGATAATCATATACGCATGAGCCAAACGTGATATCAGTACACTGGAAATGGTAATACGCTAGTAAACCATTATAAAATTTGGATATCAATTCGGATGTGTAGGAAGGTATCGAAAACTATAGCAGAATTTGCCAAAAAAGTTCGGCGAACATATAGTTTAGTATAATTTAGTCTCCTAGTATGCTAATTTATATACTAATAAATATACAAAAAAACTTTGTGGCCATTCTTCTTTTAACTACACATTTTAAACAATTTTATTTAAAAAATAATTGTTTTCATATAGTAACCAAAGCACTATTTTTCCCCGAAAATATCGCGTTCGCAATATCCAGACATCCAAATGGAGAAACGTATATTTTAAATATTTTAAAATACTATTGCGGATTGAAAATGGCCACAATAGTATTTTTTGTATAAATATTAATACCCACTGCACGCTTCTTTTAAAAAATTGTTTATATTAAAAAAATTTACATCAATTATAAATCCACTTAAAATATACACAACATTTCAAAATGGCTCAATTATCTTCAAGTACCCTATGTCAATATATTTTTAATTAGAGACTCTAGGCTAGATGGCGGCAGTAGAGCTCTCTGGCGTTCACTAATATATGAGTCATTCTTCATCAAATCGAACACGATCTGACATCACATCTCCTATTTTTTTGAAAATATCAAAAAAGTTAGTACTTGGCATACATATGGATGTGATAAACGGATTTTACGAAAGTCCGAAAATTTTCAAAATGACGGTCATATGAAATTTTCACAACCTTTTTTTTCGAAAAATAGTTCGGCGAAATTTTATCGGAATTGGATGAAATTTGCTATACTGCTGTAAAAAACTTTTTGAACCAAATATTTATAATAAAATATAAAAATAATAAACACATGAAAAAATCATTTTTTGTTTTCTTCACTTTTTATTTTTTTTTTAATATTGTTATTTTATGGAAAATTTTATAGAATATTTTTTCAAATTTTTAATTCATGTCTTTTAGTTTTCGAGTTATCAATTTTTGAAGTTGAACACTCCGGAAACGTGCGTGCCTACACGGAAAGGAACGAACACGACTGAGTTCTGTCTATACAGCACTGGTTATATCAACTCGCTGTAAATTTCAAAGACATCCTAATTCAAATCACAGATAGCGCACCGATAGTTGCAAACAATATTTTGAAATGTCACGATGGTGAATTTTGCAAATTATAATCACGATTTCTTTTTGGCCATTCTTGATTTTTGAGACAAGATCTTGTTTCATCATATTGAACCATCATAGCCTTCTTTCGCAATATTCATCTATTATTTAGTTAATTAGAAAAGTATAGTAAACGTAAAAATATTATGTTATCCAGTTTTAGTGATGCCATGCGTTACTCTCTGCGTATGCTACATAAAAGTACGAGTATGAATCTAAACAGCGTAATTAGATACTAAAAATATTATCATCAGCATAAAAAATCGTTCCTTTTACTGACTATGATCATTAAAAATGATAGTCAATTGTATGGACCTCTAAAGCACTTTGGTTTGTCACAAACGAGATTATTAGAAGTGATCTAGGAATCGTAACGGTAAAACTGACAATACACTGTAACTACAAAATATGACGACAGATTGAGTCGCCATCCCAACAAACTTGCCAAAAAGCTCCTTACAGAAGAAGCTGACCGTAAAAGACTCAAGCGCTACCGACCACTGGATTCAACAAAAAGATTCCTCCGTTAAAATAGTTGCATATTTAATCTATTCTTAAGTACTTTCTCCTCTTACCAGATGCAAAATCTACATTGGATTAGAAATTTAAAGGTACGAACCAATGGATGACTACACGTTTTACTTTTATTATTAAACCACTTATTTGTTGTCGAAAGACAGATAGTAAATATTCTGGGAAAATTAAACAAAATAAAAAATTGTATGGACAGAATATAATGTCTTGTACATAGCAAAGCGGTCGTTAGCGATGTAAGTGCGGAGAATGATTTCCAATAAAGGAGAGGGTCGTAGTCCGAATCGAGGGAGTAATTGGCACATTCATTCAAAGACATTGAAATGTGCATCGATTTTATAATTTTATATTTCAAGTGCGTGTGAAATGCAGATGACAAAAGGCTAACAAATCTTAAAAGTGAACAAACATGGTAATATAATAATAAATAATAAAGCAACCGCTCAAAAGGTAACATTTTCATCCAAACAACGAATGTATTTATATATAATTTTGGTACTGAAGGAAAAGTTCAATTGTTACAATATATTTATCTATTTGGAGAAGAAATGTATTTGCAATAAAAGATCATCACTTTCATTAAAGAAACCAAGAAATTTATAAAAGAATATTATTGGCTTAGTAAATACCATGAGAGTGAAAATTTTGTTTACGGCTGTAGCCGAATTCAGTTGAAAGGGCAGATTTTACCGAATGCAGTAGTGCAGTCGTAACTACATTTTAAAAGTTGCTTTTAATTAAAGTGAAAAAGCGCGGTGCATTGTCATCTAAACTGGACCCCTCTTCTCCTCTGTGTTCCTCCACCGTTCTGTCTTTTTTCCACCTGCTGAAGCACTTTCTTTTTCGATTCTACTCTCTCTTTCTCCTTTCTTTTTTTGCTCACCTCTTTTAGTTTCTGTTGCTCTTTTATATATATTCATTCACATCGCCTCCGGCTATTACGACCTGCAAAAGCCGGAACGTGCTTCCACAGAAATTCGCGCCATTTCGTTTCATTCGCAAAACTCCGCCGGGTCAAGTAAACGCATAGTGTACACGTATAAAGTAACGAGTTTCGTGGCAGAAATTTCCACCAAAACGAAACCTTATGTCCTCGTGTCATACACTTGTATTATTTTTGCCTGGTCTTTTTATTGCGCTCTTCGGCAAGTATCTGTTATTTGCTTTAGATGTATTCCGCTTCGAGGTTTGGGGCGCGCTTTTTAAAATGTACTCAACTAATAATAATAATGGGAGGCAAGGGTTTTCGGAAGTATGTACTTTTGTATCAAAGTTTTATCATTAATATGGAATCTCTAAAAGTGTTGCAGAAATGTTTCTTTGTTCAGGTAATAATTTCGAGATTTCCTAGAAGTATAGTAACTATTATACATTTTATAAATCGGATTTGTAATATAGTAGTTCCTCCCATTATTGGCTATCAAATTATTAGTCACCTCCTAATATTAGCCTGGAGTCCCTCGCAATATTAACCTTTCCTCAGCTATTCACCACCATTAGCAAGCTTGCTCAATGTTTCATAATTGAACATCAGCTGAGTTATGTATTACGCATTCGTGTCAACATGGGCATTTCACTGAGTGTGTGGACTGTTGATAAAATTACATACTCTCATCCGACTTACATTGGGAGAAGCGAGCGGTGAACAAAGGACATACAATACGGGCTAGGCTGCTATTGGGATGGAGTCCTTTATTACACAGGAAAAAAACTCGTGTCTTCTAAACGTTTCTTGTCAAGATGTTACATACTTTTAAAACTCTTCTGAAAATAAATCGAAATAAACGTCTTCGATGAAAAATGTCTTGAAATTCAAGAGATTATGTCCTACCTTTTCTTAATACGTCATCTTTGTGTCTTGCAACTCGAAATATATAATAAAGAGGGCACTAGTGTTTGTTATAAGTCGTTTTGCCTTTCTCGATATTATTTCCGACCATTTTCAATCTTCAATGAACTTATCTGATCTTTCTCGATATTTCCCGATCATTCACGATCTGTTATATTTTTCTGTTAGGTGTTGAACTATTATCAATAATGTCACTTTAGAGAAACCTTAACTGTTTAGTTTAAAAAACCCCGAGCATCTAGTAGCAATTCAAATGATTTTTATCAATGTTGTTAACCATATCCAATCCACAATTGTACAGTTATACATTGTAACAATATTCTGAAAATTTTTAATTTTGTTTACGGTATAATTGAACTCACTATTTTGAAATTATAATTTATGATATTGGATTCATAATCAGCAACCTCAAAAAACCCTTAATACAGTAGAGTCCCGATATATATTTGCCCTCTCGATTCCTCGCCTTTTCCTCCCGTCTCCATATATTTGTCAAATGAAGGGGAGCGCCGCTTCTCCCTCTCTCCTCAGTCGCGTCACAATCGTGACGTCACAGCTGGCCCTTCCTGAGGCCCCTGCGCGCAAGGTGGGGGAAAAAGAGAGCGGCGACAGATAAATATAACGAGGCGGAACTGCACAAATATACTCGAATGTAAATATAGCGAGACGAAAAAATACCGGGACTCTACTGTATCATGTTTTATGCAAATCAAATGACTTTTTACTTTTTTGGACGTCATATTGAATACACCATTTTGAAATTATAAATCATGAAGTTGATTTCTGTTCAGCGACATTAAAAACCATCAAGTACCATGTTTCATTATCAAAACACTGAAGCTTATTTTACATCCTGAAGTACATAAAAGTGACAATAGAAACTTAAGAGCATTTTGTAAAAATGAGTAACGAGCCTCAATTATAACTTTTAAAGAATAGTTGATACGTATTTTCAAGAAGAACGATAGGGTTCGAATAAAAAAAAATATGTAAATACCAAAAGTCAAAAGTTTAACGGACTTACTTGTATGCACCGGCAAAATTTATTTTAAAAAATGACTAATTTTTTTAAAAAATTCTTCTTTAAAAGCTGTTTACGTTATCGTGAACGTTGTCAAGTAAGATGACTTTCGTGAGAATTGTTGTAATCACGAGAACATAAACACAAATACTTAAAGATCATTTTAAAGTACTTCAGGTGAGTTTTCCCTTGTCGTTAAATTTTATGTTAACTTGATTAAGCATTTATTTCAATATAAGTAAATAAATATTTCTCGGTATTAACGGTCACTAAACAAAAGAAAATAATTTAAGTCGCATCGTATTTATGTAAATATTGAATATTGTTTGGGTTCCGATTAAAATAAAAATATTAGGGAGAAGCCGGGAAAAACAATACTATACAATACTAAGTTTACTATCCTCCATTGCATAGTAGCAATCTATTGTTCGAGAAATATTTATTTACTTGTATTATTTCACAAGCGGTCGATAAGTTATATCTATTTGCAACATTTTAATTTATATTAGAAATTACCTACAAAGATTATATTATGTTAGCATCCTGAGCAAAAATCTGTCCAGGCTGCCTGAAAACTTATCAGGGCTTGATCAGGCAGCAATCAGGCGCGCCTCATAAAGTGTGCCTTATCATTCTCGGATCAGGACCTGAACTGGCAGCAATCAGACGTATGCTAGGATGGGCCTTAATCGGTTAATAGAAGACACCATTTTTTATAAAATGCTGCAATGGCAAGCGTGTAGCGTAGTATGGTTAAGGCGCCAGCGTAGTCAGCGAGAGACCCGCGTTCGATTCCCGGTCGGGGTAAGATTTTTTATTTATTTACGAGCGTTGAAAAATGCAAATATAGGATGTGATATAGAAAAGCATATCATTATAATATAAATAATATAAAACTTTTAATGTTTAAAAATTAAATTTAGAAATAAAAATTAATATAGTCATTCTACGAATGGCAGTTTATGAAATGTAATATACGTGTGGATTAATAATGTAATAAATATCTATCATTAAATATAATGTGCATATGAAAGTGACTCATACATTTGTGTATTAATTTTATTTCATTATTGTTTAAACGAACTTTAGATTTACTTCATCAGGTCCTTATAAATCCCTAATCAAGCCATTCTCGAGCCCTGCCCGGGGTCGGATATCAAAATGTCTGAATAAAATATCGTTACGTTCTTGATCAGGCCCTGATAGTGCCTAATGAGGGCTTGAAATATGTCCAGTTCAACAGGATCTGATCAGGGCCGCATCAAAATTTCTACTCTTGGAGGATTGTAAACACATTTTGTTTTTCCTGACTTCTCCCTAATATTTTTGTTTTGATCGGAGCCAAAACAAGGTTCAATATTTACACAAATACGACGCGACTTAAACTATTTTTTCTTTTGTGTAGTGACCATTAATATCGATAAATATTTATATACTTCGAGAAGTTATTTCACTCTTAAAAAATTCTACATTGAGGATTCATATAAATTATGAACTTCAAATCGTGTACTGATTTATTTTTTTTACGGCTTTGACGATATCACAATTAATAATAAAAACTATTTGTCTCTCTACGAATTAACCAATTAGTTCATAGGAAATCATTTTTTATCGAGTTAGCGTTAAATTGTATAAATCATTTCGTAAATTATCCGACAATAACCAGATCAATTAACAGATGGATAGCTAATCGTTAAATTTATTTTAGTAATGCATTTATTTCAACCATGGTTTGAATTAGCATATTTGAAATCGATTCATAGTTATCTGATGCAAAATGAAATCAGTTACTATTTACTGTCACGTTCAGCAAGGGGCGTTTATAAAGGTCGAAATGAAGATGAATTTCGTACAATTTTGTTAGTTGTCGTTTAGAAAAATAAATTGTGTAAATTTACGCTGCAAAAAATGTTGCTGCGTAAAATGCACGCTGCAATGGGTTCAATGCAAAAATATTTATAAGGATATGATAACCGTTATCATTTTTTTAGCTTTCTTTATTTCGAACAACCCAAAACTTCACAACTGGTTCAACGCAAATGAAAAAAAAAACCCATATTGAGAACATAATCATAAACAACACGCGCTCGCCACAAAAATCCAATTGTTTGATAAACGTTTAAATTTGGGTTAAACCTCTTGAGATAAACGTGGTGTCATTAACGTTTATTAAACAGGTGGATCTGGTGTGTCCATGTCCACCTTCAAAACGTTTTGAAATACCATTTTTTACACGTGAATTAAGCGGTTACTTCAGTGATCCCTAATGTTGAATGGTAATCGATTAAAAACTATTTGATGTATGGTTAACACAATAAAAATATACTTTTTTCCCAAAAAGAAATCCTTATTTTAATAAATTGTTTTTCGGAAATATAATATTATTATTGGTTTCTCAACATAAACACATTCGTGTATGCCATATATCTCTTATCATTCCTAAAAATAAATAAATGAAATTATCCTAAAAAAAGGAATGTTCCGATGGAGGGTTTGAACCCTGGACCTCAGAGTGGAAAGTAACAACTTATCGCTATACCTTAGAATTCTTTAAAAAAGAAGATCAAATTTAAAGTAATTGCATATAATTTATAAGAACAGAAGAGACTACTTTAATCAAACATTTAATTTTCTTAAAGAAAATATCTTGTTTCTGTATATAATAGGTAGTAGATTTATAAATGTAATAAATTTATTATTAATCAGTTTTAAAATATATTTTATAAACATCTTAGTTTAAGGAGATTTGCAAAAAATTTTATACTGACTTTTCATCAATATTACCAAAATAATGCGACGTTTCAATGATACTTTCTGACTTTGATTCCAACAAAAACAGTAATGTATTTTTGAGTTCAAAATCTATATCAGTAATAAACGTACTTTGTAATACGAT
This sequence comes from Trichopria drosophilae, assembly GCA_030407085.1. NCBI lineage: Eukaryota > Metazoa > Arthropoda > Insecta > Hymenoptera > Diapriidae > Trichopria > Trichopria drosophilae. Next base: position 188,672,232 of record CM059582.1, read on the forward strand.
TCTTTTAAACTAAAAACTTAATACATACGTGTAGAACACATGGGAAATAAAGTGTGTGTTCAACTTCATTAACATAATCATTTAAATCGATTCGAAAATACATTTTATAACTGAAGTATTTTTAAGGAAATTTTTACTTTTTTTATATACGTTTAGTTATGTAAGATATTACGTATTTGTTGTTATTTTATAATACGTGATGTTATGGCATCTCAAAACCGATTTTCAATTTTTAAAATACGTGTTCTGTTCCTTACCCATATTATAAACATAGTTCATAAACTTACAGAATACGACTGTAATCTACGCGTCTATCCAAACTTAAGTGTAATAAACGTCTATCAACCCATAGTGTCTTTATAGGAATTAATGAAATTTTATAATTTAAGAAAGAATAATGAAAGTTTAAAATATTTTTGAATCAAAGTTTTGATTCATATAATGTATTTTATTTATATTTCATTTAAACAACGTGTTATTAACTTAAATGCACTGTTAAAAATGTCATGTAATTTCATATGCATGCAATGTACAGTACATTAATTTTACTAAAGGTGGATGTTATGTATATAAAATATGATGAATTAATGTACATGTAACGGAAGCATTTTGGAAGTTTTTTTACAGTGTGTATATTAAACTAAATAATCGTAATAATCAGAGTACTTTTAAGCGAATTTATTTTTTGCCCTACTGATGAGGCGATTACGGCAGCAAATGAGGGCGTAAAATGACCATTTTACGCCTACCGAACAAAAAACGATATTGTTTTTAATCGGCTGGTGTCGATTATGCGCAACCGTATATTGTTGCTCACGAGTACAAACTAATTGATCTGAATTTTATCAAGTTTGGCTGAAAACTCTGAATTGGAAAATTATTAATAATAAGATCACTTTTTTAAACATTGGATGTGAAGTTTTCGACAATTAATGGGAACGTGATTGCGCTCAAATAAGGTCTATTTGAGATACATAATCTATCAATTTTTATATACACGCAATTGCAATTCTACTGTGTATGATTCACAATGTATCAGGGGTCGATCAGAATAGGATCACTATCTTATCAAAATCCAATCAAATTCAATATACGTTGCTTCATACAACAGCATCTAATTAGGCGTGATTCTGTTCAAAATAGGCCACAATGTTGAACTAATCCAGAACGCGTTATAATAGAAAACGTTTCATAATTTGACTCATTTAGATCTGAAAAGTTCTACATTTTGGTCCATTTGGACCGAATCAATGAAAAATATGTAGTGTTATCTGAAATTTTTAAAGATTTTCTATTACTATTGGAGGTCAAAGTTTTTTAAGCAATTGTATTTGGTATTTAAAATGTTCAAGTCTGATATGCACAATATCGTACAAAAGTCCGCAAAACAATTTTTCTACCACGGTTGAAATTTGGTTTGAAAATTGACATCGCCCAACAAAGACACGTGGAAAATGAAACCTTCCTTTAAAAATTATTTTATATTACCTATGGCCAACAAAATGAACAACAAATACACTTCTGAAAATCACTAGAAAATCCGTTTACACCAGAGAAGAAATCACATTTTACTCTTGTTTATTTAATCCATTTCTTGATAATATATAGAAAGTTTTTGATGTGATCTGTATTTATGAAGGTTGGACAGAAGCTTTGTTTGAATTGCAACCCCTGTGGAAATATCATTTTGCGGAGTTTTGCACCAGTCGATTTTGATTTTGATCTCCTTATTTTGCATATATCTCCAGCTTGAAAATTCAAACAAAGAAATTTGCCATCCTATGATAATATAAAATATTTGAAAAGTTTAGGTAACAGAATATATTTAAAATTGCTTCGGTTCAAAATGAACTAAATTGTGGAATTTTTCAGTTCTAAATAAATCAAATTAAGGAACATTTTATATCCGATTATTTCCATATTTAGGTTAATTTTGAACCGAATCATGTCCAATTAGATGCTGTCATCTGAAAGAAACTTGAATTTGATTGTATTTTGATAAGAAAGTGATCCTATTATGATCGTCATCTGATACAATTTAAATCCAGGCAGTACCATAATAAGTGCGTGTATATTAAAACTAATCGATAACGGATGAAATATGTATCGAAAAGAGACCTCATTTGAGTTCAACTTCATCTTATTGAGATCACTTTTTTTTCCTAAGAGTCAATAATATTTTCTCTTTCTCTAAAAATAGTTTCAGCGCCTGATATTTCCCAAATGTTTGTACAAACTGCACTCAATAAATGATCTCCATCAGTCCCAATTACATTTTTAAAGATTGCGCTAATAATATACTTGAATACGAGCAAATTCTAAATTTTCTCAATATATCTATTTATATAAATTGCATTAAACGCACGTTAATATCTAACAATTTTTTCTGGAATACGATAAAAGGTACTAAGTAAATGCGTAAACAACTACTATGAAATTCATCATTTTTTCAAAATCGACAAAGATACTCATAATTTAAATGTAATTTGATAGCTTTAATTGTTTTAGTCGTGCCAATAATATCTTTCGCGTAAAATTGTAATAATAGTTTTCTGATTCAGTCCCAAAATTTCCGCACATAATAGGGCAATACAATCCAAGGTGATATCATCAAAATTTAAAGAGTTATCGTAATTTTAATGTCTTTTAAATTGCCTGACTTTTTTCTCGCTTCTACTTCTCATATAAATAAGTTGTCGCAGATTTAATAACACGTTTGTTCTTTTGCCTTCGCAAAGCTCTAACACTTCAACAAAATGAAGCTTTTCCTTTTCATGGTTTTATTGGTCGTTGCAGTTTCTGCGGACATTTGGCCTGTTGACCGTAAGTAGACATAAATTACAATATTTATTAATAATTAATGGACCAAATATATGCAATATACGGACAAAAGGGCAGAAATTGATTTTCATCTAATCTATTTTGGTTCAATAAGTACAAATAATTACAAAAGTGCAATAATGGAATACTGAAAAATTAAATAGTACCAATAATAGTTTTTTTTAATAGTATACAACAAAAACTTCAGTACATTTTCACGTTATATTATTCAGTATAAAAACATTATTTGTTAAATTTGTAACTGGCATCAGCAACTGTATTTCTAAAATATTAAAATTAAATAAACTGACATGGTAGAATTTAGTCTAGTTTATTCAAGCAGGAGACATAACGAAGCAGTGGTAGAAACTGGGCAATTTTTAATTATATTCTATTAAAGTAGTACAGAAAAAAAATTAAATTTTAGATTAAAATTTTTAATCTATTTTTTATAATTTCATAAAGTTGTTGATAAGACCGTAAATATTTAATTAATTGCAGTTTTTCTTAAATTAATGTTTGTAATTTCTCAAATATTCAACCTATAAATGTATGTTAAACATTTATTAAGGCCCAGGATCAGGCGCCTAAAGCTGTGATTTAGGCCCTGATCAGGGTCTTATTTTTCTACTCAAGTGATTCTTAATATCTACCCGGTGAACATTAAGATCAATTTCATAAATACAATAAATATTTTTCTAGAGAATGACAAATATAACTTAAAACGACTGTAATTAGCACAATTGCTCTGTTCTATGAAAGCAGATTCATCTGCCGAAAATTAAATAATACAAAATTGCACTGCACCAACAAAACACTTTTAATTATCAACATACTACTTTATAAAGCTGTTATCTATAAATTTTTTTCAATATAGCTTTTAAGCGATATTAGCAAAATTATTTCCATTATAAAATGGACATCTTTATATCAATTTCTAACCTTAAAACTAAAAATGTACTTGAAAATTGAAACTGCAAAGTGTTTTACTTTATCGATTTAAGATGTTTATTATTTCAGTTGGCAGATATATTATTTAATTTTTGAAATCTTTACAGTGTCGCACCAGCATGACAAAATAATTCGAAACCTGCATTGCCAAAAATACTCTCTAACTATTATCAACATTTAATTAATTATTTAATAACAAAATTACGCATAAAATTCTGTTTGCATCACATAGGTGTTGAATGCAATAATTCGATCACCAGATTTCAATCTGATCGATTTTTACTTAACATTTTTGCACATTTAGATTTTAGAACTCATGTAAAATAACCGACAATGATGGCAATTCTGTGATTAATTGATATGTTCATAAATTTATTTATTGTTATTTTTTTATTTAGTATATTATAATTTAGTTATTATTATTTTATTGAATAAAATAGATTCATTTAATTTACTCTAAAAGTTTATATTATTTTCAGATTGGGAAGAGGAAGCTCAACGAGGTGATGACGATCATGTCGTATATTCTAATGATCCCATTGATCCAGATCATAATGAAGAAGATCTTCTGCCAAACAATGATTACAGTAAATTACGCTGCGACGAATTGACTGAGTGGCAACAACTTAATGATTGGCCTTGTATCTAAATTACCAGTTATTTTTTAGTATAATAATAAATTTTAGCATATTTTTGTAACATGTGTGCATTTGATTTTCCTGTTCTTTTCATTAGACTAGAATTTAATATACTTCTTAATCGATGTCACTTTTTAACAGGACTAGATTCTTTTCATTACATTGAATTTTTTATTACGTATCCACGTATTTCACTCTAAAGGATCACAAAAAAAAAGTTGAAAAAATCACTTTCATATTTTAGGGAAAATGTATTGTTAAGACTACGTGATCGCTAATACGTGATCGCTAATACGTGTTCAAAAAATATCTAAATTCAAAGAAATTTAGAAAATTACATTTTTTGGCCTATGTTATCTCTGCATTTTTTATGTAATGTAAAATAGCGATGTATAATGTAATATCGGAAAATTTCTCGAAGCTATTGTTATTCAAAGGCTATATCTAAAGGAATTATCCCACAATGTACATGATTAACATTAATTGTTCGGCAGATTATAATATGCAGATAACTAAATGGAAAATTTTAGAATAAATATCTTACACGCAATTTAACTATAAAAAATTAAGGCAAACAGTCAATTCGTAATCAAAGTACCTATATTTAATAAAAAGTAGACAGATACAAAGTCTTATAAAGAGATTACTTTACTAAAGATTTATTGCAGTATTCTGAGAGAATGGAAGAAATTATAAATCGAGAATACGTTTTCTGAATGGTCGCAATTGAATTCTACGTAACAATTTTCATACTATAATTAATTAGTTAGGATTAGTTCTACAGAAAGTTCTTTAACAAATTAAACTATACTAAAATAGTTTTTGCACTTAACTAATAAGCATTCATATGCCTTACATATGATTATTCCATATGATAATGACCTGATTAATATACAAATAAAATATATATTTACAGTTCTGAAATCAATAGAAAAATTTGCAAAAAATTGTTAGCAATTATTAATAATTAATTTTAATTTCATACTATTTATTCTATTGACTGTCTTATCTTAGTTGATTTACTTTATAACTATTGAAACTATTTCAATAGGTCCTCAACGGAATTTTATAAGTTATAGTTATAACCATAAAGGAGTTAGCTCAACAAAAAATTCAGATATGGAAACGACATTTTGGCAGTTAATTCTACAACATTTCAAAACATTTTTTAGAGTCTATCTATCTATAGTACACTAAAAACTAATGTGCTGGAGCGATATAATTTTAATTGAATTTAGCAGAACTATATTTTTTGTTGATTTAACATATTGACCGTAGTAACTGCAACTTCAAAATTTTCTTGAAGCGTATCGAACTACTCTGCGTAGTTAAAAGTAGTCGAATCAACTAAGAGTTTTTCTGGAAAATTTTTATAGTGGAATTATTTTTAGTGCCGCTATTGGCGGTTATTTTTTTATTATATTAGTGCATGCCTTTTGAGTTTTATGCATAATATCGTATTTCTCGATCTCATTCAGAATACTTTTTCGTTTCTTTTCGACAACATTAACAAAGTTACACTAACGAAAAAAGTATTTCTTTTAACTACTCTCGACTCAACTTGTCAATGGTAGTTGAATTTGCCAAGTAAATTTATTTAGTGCAGTAACAAATGTTTCGAAATGACGTTGCAAAATGTGAAACCTACATATAGGTTTTTAGGCACCAAATTGTGTACTTTGCGGTAAAATTATTCTTAGATACTTTCACTTTTTCAAAAATATTTATATTTTTAAATTTGAAGTAACAACCTTTAGTCTGTTAAACTTTAGAGCTGTATTATATTGTGTGCAATACGAAAGCTTTCGACTTATAAATAATAAAAATATTACTAAAGTTCATATGGTAAAATATAAGAACTTTTCTAATTACTCAGTAGTAACGTATTGCAACTAAAATTGATATAGTCTAGTATAAATGTTCCGTTAATCGTCAGCTTTGAATGGATATAGAAAACTGTAAGAAAAAGTCACTATAAAGATGACTATTAGCGAGATAGTCATAGTGGATTTAATGTCATCTTTTACCTGTGCATGAAAGCATTTTTGTTAAGGAGTTGAGATTCGACATTGAAAAAATTCGATCGATTCTGAATTAAAAATGAAAAAATATTAACAAGGAATTGGAATTTATTAGTACTTTGTACTAATTGTGAGCATGCATTAAAGTGTACTTCGAAAAGCAATAGTTGCCCTTGACCATATTAAGCCCCGTAAGCACATACTGTTTTATTAAAAGCACAATAAAATATTTTCCTTAAATCATTATTTATAGCACACAATAGTAACCTAAGTTTATTCTAAATAAAATTTTTATAGAAAACAGTAACTAGTAGAAAACTCAGTCAGAAATTAAGTAAATATAGTTCAGATCTTTTTTTAATATTTGTAATATACATATATATAATTGAAATTTAATTAACTGCGGGGCACATTATTAGGTTAGCAACGAGCTTTTTGAAATATTCACTCTATCAAATTTCGAATAGACATTTGAACTTTAAGGAATAGAATTAGTGCAGATTTTCATGGAAATCAATAGTCAGTACAACTGAAGAAGTTTGTTACTCCAACTAAAAACATTAATAAACCTGCTCTAGCTACATTTTCTAGTTGGCGTTTATATTTTAGATTAGTTGGCATTCATACTAGTTTTCCTTGTAAAAACGACTACTTATCTACTTGGATTTTTATCATATTTTATATAATATATATGTGCAACACATTTTGTTATCAAATTCGTTTCTATATACCCGAAATACATAATAAACCATATAATATTTTTTAAAAAGGCGTCGTACTTTTGTGTCTTCCATTGGTGCATGCTGAGAAGGTTAGAAATTTCTTTACTAAAAAAAAAGTTAACTTTAAAAAGCAGTAAGAAGCAAATTTTACAAATTCCAATAGTTATTGTAACTATTTAAAATTACTTACAGTAACAAACATTAGTTTATAGTATTTACTATTTTTTATTATTGCATTTGCAATTTTTGAATAGTTGATGCTAGAAGCTACTTTTTCTGTGCACTGTCAGAAATGTTTGGTTCAGAAAAGTTTGGTGGTATAACTAAGCTAATCGCTATTAGTCATTACTGATTTTACTGAGATTATTGAAAGAATACGCGACTGTCTTATGAGGCATTCCATGTGAAGTGGACCACCATTTTTTAAATTTGTGTTACATGAAGTATATTTATATGTGGTTAGGTATACCACTATTTGCACCACTCGGGTTTACTCTTTTTTTTATTATATGCTCTAAATGTATCCGTAAGCCATAAATTTGTCGTGAAAGAGCTCTCACTCCAAGAAATTTAGAGAGTATTTTTCCTCTTTAAAATGAAAAAAAAAATTATTTTTCGTTATTTGACCGAGATACGGAAGGATGAAAATGAAAAATAGAAACAATAGTACTATACTAAGAGACTTGTTTTTTAATAACCACTTTTACTGCATATATACGTTCTTTAGTTGGTACATTATTCAATATGTTTATATTATCATGTTCGTAATAACATTTTGTATTTTTGTCATTTTTTTCAGATTTTTAAAAATACCCGAAATTTTGAAAAATTAGCTTGAAATTTTTAATTTAATTTTTTTGGTTGAAGGTGTTATTGAAATTGAAAATACATATTTTTATTTTAAAGCTTGTCAAGAAATCTACATAAAACATGTAAGACAATATTTTTTAATATCATCATTTTGTGTAAAAAATAAAAATATCGCAAAACGACTGAATACAAAAAAAAAATCATTAAATAGACTACAACATCGTTAATCATTGGTATTTTTTTATTGTACGTGGTCTAAATGACTAAATTTTCATTACTTTTTAATACAAAAACGCTAAACACAAAATTCTGCCTCTTATGACGATTTTCAAACCAAGAAATACGCGTATGTAAATAAAAGCTTGCGGTTCGCATTCCGTAACGCAAATATCAGAATTTTGTAAAAATCTTTAAAAAAATGTTCTTCGTGTAAAAAGTATGAATGAATATATTTCGCGTGTAATATGATTTTAAATTACGAATTTTTCATCAACTGAATGCCAGATTGCCTATATTCAAACTTCAGATTTTACTAACCTTGAGAAGTTACGATCTCAGTAAACGAAAATTCCTGGATGAATTTCTATGGGTAAGAATTAATAGAAACTTGTTAAATTGAACGATTGCGAATGGAAAGAAAGTAATACGCAAAAATAAAAATTAAAAAAAAAGAAAAGTTACTTAAATCGGTAAACAAAATCAACTTAGACAATATAGATCGAAAAACTACGCTAATTAGAAAACTTAGATCCCTATATCGGCGTCAGACAGTTGGCGAAATACTCAATGCCATGCTTCTCTCTCATGGACAGCCATAATAATTATAAACTTTTTTTACTAATTTTTCATATAGTACATATTAATCGTATATGTATTTTCTTAATGTTATATGAAAAATTAGTATAAAATGTTAGAATTACTATGGATGTGCATCGATTATCCTTAAATTCTTAATTAGTTTTACAATTTTTGTTATTCACAGTCTCAGTGTGTGCATTTATTCCCAATATTAATAATTTCTCAAGTATTATTTCTTAAATATTAGTAAATAAATTATTTTTTAAGCTGTAGTAAATTCATTCAAATATACCAACAATGACTTAGTCTAATGGTTTAGAAGTATCCGTGTAATTAAAAAGCTAACCAAGTTTTCCTAAAACCTTTTGTATCTTCAGTTCTGAAGCTTAGAGAATTGCAACTTTCAAAAGGTAGATTTCGATGGTAAATAATAATATAAATAAATATTATTACAGTAAATTAAGTCGAATTATTAGTGCATAATTTGTAAAATGTTTATTAAAGAATATTCATTACTTGTTTAGACAGAAATTTCCGCGATTCTTCCCTGAATATATATGGGCCCAGTGTAGGAAATACTAGCTTGGAAAATCTGGATAGATCCTGGCTTTGCCCTAGAATTTATCCCTGGTTTGTAAAATGTTTAGTAAAATTAATATTTATCTACATTTTGTCCTGGTTCTGGCCAGATCCTATCAGGGAAGAACCAATATTTGTATTTTTTATATTAAGGTTATGTTATATATTTATTAAGTATAATGTTATAAAATAAAATAGTTCTTTTTCAAAATGTGCGATCGATTATTATCAGCTTCTCGTGTGCTGATACGGAATCGAAAATATCGGACGATAAAAAAATTAGGATCGAAAATACTTATTATTGGAAGTGAAAGTGATGAAAGTAATTTCGATAGTAGTGGAAATAAAAAAATTTCTGACCAAGAGCATGAAGAAGAAACACATGAACAAATTGTTGATGAAGAAATGTTTTCTGAAAAAATTTCTGATCTGGAAGATGATACATCACTTAATGTAGACAATATTTCAGAGCTTGATGAAGATACGTCAGATTATGCCGAAGAATTAGATGAAATGGAAAAATTAAAGAACATTGGTGTATCATCCTGGATGCGTGTCATTTCAAACAGCTAACATGCATTTGGTGTTCAGATAACTTGTACCATATACAATTCCCTATATATATATATATTATATATATACAGGGTCATCGAAAAGTATCGGACCCCCCTAATATCTTCAGTTAGAATGCACTTAGGAGAAAATGTCCAATAGCAAAGTTGTATGGTTTCAAGCGGGGAGTAAGATGATGATCTTGACTTTGACCTTGACCATGTCCTTCAAGGTCATTTCAAGGTCAATCTTATTTTTTTAAATAGAACCCCCTACATTTTATTGCATATTCTTATAGCTTATCTCGAGAGCTTTCCAAAACACTATAATAAAATATTTTTTTATTAAGTACTTTTTGAGTTATAAAGGTTTGAAGTTAACAATTTTTTGACACAAAATGTAGAATATCTTGTAAAATATTATTTAGTTTTCAGTAATCAGAACCTTAATACTTTTGTGCGCGGAATAATGAGACCAATTAATTGGTTTAAAGAAAATACATTAATCGGATCTACATTTTGTGTCAAAAAATTGTTAACTTCAAACCTTTATAACTCAAAAAGTACTTAATAAAAAAATATTTTATTATGGTGTTTTGGAAAGCTCTCGAGATAAGCTATAAGAATATGCAATAAAATGTAGGTAGTTCTATTTAAAAAAATAAGATTGACCTTGAAATGACCTTGAAGGACATGGTCAAGGTCAAAGTCAAGGTCATCATCTTACTCCCCGCTTGAAACCACACAACTTTGCTATTGGACATTTTCTCCTAAGTGCATTCTAACTGAAGATATTAGGGGGGTCCGATACTTTTCGATGACCCTGTATATATATTGAGATCATAAGAAAGAGGTTGTGTTCATATGCGAATCGTACCCGAATTGCATATGAATCGAGTATCAACAGTACCTCATTTTAATACTGTTATTAGGACTGCAAGATACGATTCTTATACAATTGGAATACAATTCAGTACAAATCAAACGCAAGCAGAAAAATACTCGTTACATGTATTTACTGTACCTGTTATGGTATGTGTAATTACCAGAGGAATTGGAGTATATACATACTTGAATGTATATGATCAGAAATACCATGCAATCCCTTCGTCCATCGATGTGACTTTTAGTTTTCAATATAATGTGTGATAAGAATAAAATATAAACCATTTACTGGAAAAATGGCTTGAGTACATTTGAGTCATGTTGAGAAAATCTTAAATTTAAGACTGATTTGCAAGTTATAAGCACTTAACGCATTACTATCAGTACCAACAAAGTTCATACATGAACAATTTTAATATAGTAATATAATGTACATGATAGCTAATACGATAGCAACAATCTTTCATAAAACAACTTCAATCGACTTAAGCTGTTTTTTCAGCAAACGGTTCATGTATTATATTGATTAATATAAAAATCTCAATTCAACTATATAAATGTACACCAGAATTGAATTTTCTTTCTACATCTTCATATAATTCATCCTAAAGGCTAAAAGACATATAACCTTCAATTTCAAAAACTGTCAAATTTTTAGTTATGATGTTTGTAACGTAGCAATTATTGTGATGTAGCAAAAGAATCGAGGATTCACTTTAAAACATCTTTAAACTACATATGATTATTTTCTTTTATACAATGTCTCATGATTTTAGAGAGTTCGAATAATTTAAAACAATTAAATAAAATTAAAACATGAAATTTCTCGCGTCTCATTATTGTCAGCTGGATACTTACAGTAAATTCAAACAATCTTGACGAACCAAACCTAATTAAACACTTGAAAAAATATTTTTCGGATACAAAAGTTGGAGAAATAACATTTTATTATTATTTATTTTATGTATTTATTTAATAAGACCTCTAGAAGTCGAGCTGGCACTATGACTACATACATTCGTCATGCATACATTCATGACAGGTCGTTCGTCACGTACACGTTATGCGAGAACAGCTGACTTGGGTTGGGATAGAAGCGTCATTGTCATATAGTAATAGTCACTGATGCCAACCTATCAAATGTTTCGATTACTATATGTACATAGAGCATTTCACGTTGTGGCGTCATGCGTCAAGATGGCGGAATACTGGAGGACAAGCGTATACAGTAATCTTATGGGAAGACAGATTACTTTTAAAATAACTTTGTAACGACAGATTTTTGAAAAATTGACAAAATATAAAATAGATTTATTTTTTTTAAGCTATTTAAGCTATTAAAAATTTTCAATAATTTTTTTTATGTCAAAATTATTCCTTTATCACAAAGCTTTCGAAAAAATAAAACCATTTTATACTTTGTCAATTTTCCGAAAAACCTCTCGTTAGAAAGTTATTTTAAAATTAATTTGTCTTCCCATAAGAATACTGTATACACTTGTCCTCCCCACTATTCCGCCATCTTGCCTCCTGACGTCATAATGTGAAATGATCTAAAAAATATACATACATACATACATATGACGCACTGGGAGCAAAAATGGGTTAAGTCCTGTGCATAAGCATAGGATATATCCCATTTTTGCTCCCAGCTTGTCATATGTACAAAAAAGACTAATCAATAAACAAACCCGGGTAAAAAGAAGGCCCTGATTGGGATTCTTCCCAATTTCTAGGGTAAGTTTTGGAAAAAACATCTTAAGAAAGCCTGGCCCTGGCTACATCTTAGATAAAGGCGCTGCCAATGCACTCCGTCGCCAATCGCATACAGGCCCAATGCGGGTTCCAAGTCAGATCCAAGCTAGATTCTGGGAAAAATACCTAGGGCCAGGCTTTATCTAAGATTGAATTTCTACCTTGGTATTCTTCAATAACATTTTCTAATTAGGCTACATTAAGTTTACTCGCATTAGGTATGTCAACTGCAGATCAGCATTGATAAAAACATACTTTTGCAGAAAAATTTTTGAAATATTTCTCATTTAAATTTTTGCACCAATTTCTGAAATGATCATTGTTTAATAATTACTGCTATAATATTTTGTATACCACTGGCTAATTTTATCAGCACGAATATAACTAATTTTACTACCACTACACTACTGCTGCTACTGAATAATTTTATTACCACGGACATTACATTTTAAAACAACTGTATTACACTCTACGAATTTAAGACGCAATTACGTTTCAAAATTGATTTTTCACATGCAAAATATAATTAGAGAAACTTGAGCCATCTTTTTGCTCTACGTACTCTCTTCATTACCCAGGCAGCATTTATCGTTCCACCTATATTCCAGGAATATAACAATGTTATATTTGATATCATTTCGAATGGTATATAACAGGAACATACCAGATGTTATTATTTTGAGCGTCACATACCAGGAATATGCTAGGAATATTACAAATATATAATATCGCATTGCATGTTCCAGGTATGTTCCCAGTGTTATATTCCTGCAATTACCCACCTGTCACATTCCCAGTGTATAACATTTGCAATGATCTCGTAATGTTATTCAAATCGACACACGGACAAAACAGTGGCATAAGCCATCGTGAGCTTGTTATTTTTATTATAAATGAATGAATTATATACCAATTGTATGTGAATAGGTCTTATTTATGCCTTTTTCCAGGTTAGTACATCTCAAATTAAGGTTTGAGGTTAACTGACCTGTCAAATAAAAAACCCATATTTTCTAAATCCTTCTTCCCATTCTCATTGCAATCTACAGTCATGGTGTAATTTTACACCATATGTGTACACTGTGAGAGCCCAATATTAATTAGATTACTTAGATTTAGGACAGCAATATTGTGGTACCTCTACGGCTATGACTCCAGTCACTTAAAAAACGTAGAAGCAAAGGTAACGTTTGAAAGAGTTTTGTCGACTAATGGGCCTATTTACTTAATGTTGTTATATACTTGCAGGGTGTATATCTTATCCTTGTCAATACCACATACATTTCCTTCATATTTTGTGCAAATAGTGCAAATTTTTTGCATAAATATATTAGGTGCATAAAAAACTTAGAAGCATCTGAATTTTGTCGACGGATTGGAGAATTTGCTTATTTATTTATATAAAACTGCATGGTAGATATATTATACGTATAAATACATATTAAAATCTTTTATGTTTAATGTAAATAAATAAAGTAATAGAATTTGAATTGAATTTACAGGATATGCATTTAAAAAAGTCAGAAACAAGGAAAATGTTTCAAAGAGGTTGGTCGTCGGATTTGAGTATTTAGTTTTTTTTTAACATAAACCTGCATGATAGATATATCATACATACAAATACATATTAAAATCTTTCATATTTAATGTAAATAAATATAGTAAATGAAATTGAATTGAATGTACAGGACAGGCATTTAAAAATTTTAGACGCATAGAATCCGTATCAATGAATTTTGTCGACGGATTAGAGAATTTACTTATTTATTTATATAAACCAGCATGGTAGATATATCATACATATAATTACATATTAAAACCTTTTATGTTTATTGTAAATAAATAAATTAATAGAATTGGAATTGAATTTACAGGATATGGATTTAAAAAAACTTAAAAACAAAGAAAAGGTTTCAAAGAGGTTTGTCGACAGATGGACTAATTTACTTAATTTTGTTAATGTATAGGAATGGTGGTGCTAAATGAAATACGTATTTTCTGATACTTTCTGATATTCTTGTTTCAATGAAAAGATTCCTATTTGTAATGCTACTTTTTTATGTTTATAGAAACGTGTTCAAATTTCTTGCAATAAAAGAGATATCGATATTTCTTGCAGATATGCAAGTGAAATGTATGTATTGACATTAATTTAGGATATTGCATATTTAAATTTCAATTATATCTATTCGTATCGGTAAAACTTCTTGTAAAGTAAAATAACTTGCACATTCAATATTTGCTATTTAATTTTATATGTATATGTATGTATTTATATGTATGATATATCTACCATGCTGGTTTATATAAATAAATAAGCAAATTCTCCAATCCGTCGACAAAATTCATTGATACAGTTTCTATGCTTCTAAGATTTTTAAATGCCTGTCCTGTACATTCAATTCAATTTCATTTACTATTTTTAGTATGTATTTATATGTATGATATATCTATCATGCAGGTTTATGTTAAAAAAAAAACTAAATTCTCAAATCCGACGACCAACCTCATTGAAACATTTTCTTTGTTTCTGACTTTTTTAAATGCATATCCTATAAATTCAATTCAAATTCTATTACTTTATTTATTTACATTAAACATAAAAGATTTTAATATGTATTTATACGTATAATATATCTACCATGCAGTTTTATATAAATAAATAAGCAAATTCTCCAATCCGTCGACAAAATTCAGTGATACATTCCTACGCTTCTAAGTTTTTTATGCACCTATTTTGAAGGATCAATTCTATTTCTTTTACATTATATATTTGCACAAAATATGAAGGAAATGTATGTGTATTGACAAGGATAAGATATACACCATGCAAGTATATAACAACATTAAGTAAATACGCCCATTAGTCGACAAAACTCTTTCAAACGTTACCTTTGCTTCTATGTTTTTTAAGTGACTGGTGTCATATCCGTAGAAGTATCACAATATTGCTGTCCTAATCTAATTAATCTAATTAATATTGGGCTCTCACAGTGTACACATATGGTGTAAAATTACACCATGACTGTAGATTGCAATAATGAGAATGGGAAGAAGGATTTAGAAAATATGGGTTTTTTATTTGACAGGTCAGTTAACCTCAAACCTTAATTTGAGATGTACTAATCTGGAAAAAGGCATAAATAACACCTATTCACACACAATTGGTATATAATTCATTCATTTCAAATATAAATAACAAGCTCACGATGGCTTATGCCACTGTTTTGTCCGTGTGTCGATTTGAATAACATTACGAGATCATTGCAAATGTTATACACTGGGAATGTGACAGGTGGGTAATTGCATCATGGAGGCTTTACGGATAGTAACCATCCTTCGTCATACGAAATTAGATAAGAGCGAGCGTAGCGTAGTGGTTAAGGCGTTAGCGTAGTAAGCGAAGGACCCGGGTTCGATTCCCCACCGGGGCGAGCGTTTTTCTAGTTTGTTTTAGAGCGTTACTAACTTATTTGCGATCGTTGTTATTCAAGCAACAAAAGTAGCAAACGATAACTAAACTTCATTTTCACATGAAATTACATATAATCGTATAATACATATAACAGCGAATTTACATAATTTAGAAAAAATATGACGATAATCCTCAAAATTTGTTTCGTTTTTTTTTAATTGGCCAGAAAATTTCCTATTAGGAATATTTTAAATGTTTTTGCCAAAATATTCCTTCAGCGAATGTAATATTCTGGATGCAAATTCAATGTTGTGCGAACAAAACGCGTTCAATTTCAGGATAAATCTGCCACGATTTTAGATTTGTCTAAAAAATGCCTCCGCGGAGAAAATGGAAGGAACATTTCAATAGACATGTTCCAGTTATATTACTGGAATGATATCCGGTTATGTTCCTGGTACATGGCTATGTAACATACATACAAACGCCTCGGGACATTTTATATTCCAGTAACGTTCCAGGTATATAACAACTGGAATATAGGTGGAACGATAAATGCTGTCTGGGTTATTAAATAGATTTAAACATGATAAGAAGTAATACCATAAAATACACGGGTAACTACTCGTCACCTATAGAACGATTTAAACGACATTTTTTTAAGTTAAACGAGAATCATTTTGATGTTTGATTGACATCAACCTAATGTTTTTTTAAATCTATTATATATAGACCAGTTACCCAGAGTGTATCAATATTTTTACCAAATACATTTATGCAATTTGTCCACTTTTAAAAAATGTCAGTTTATACGATTTTTACAATAATTGAAAGAAAAATTCCTCAGGGTGTTTTAGAAATTAGTAAAAAAACTTTGATTAAAGGAATGTAGTACAACAATAATTTACATTAATCTTAATTAAAATATAATTGACTGATAGACTATCTTTCGGGAACATCGTTTTTATAGAAGATAATAATGCCATATAATGTAATCTTCCAAAAAATAATGGTAGTACTTTCATTTTCATTCTTATCAACAATAAGGTGAATAGAGTGTCAAAGCAATTGCAGTGTGTATATTATATGTTACATAAGTTTATTATACGAAACTAATTTATTCGTGAAGTTTTATTAAAACCTGGTTTTTGGGAAGAATCCAGACAATTTTTTTCCGTGTGGCTGCTCTGTTTCAAGGAAATTATTCTTACGTTTCTTTCACTGATTTGAAGCTGATTAGCTGCAGAAATGTCCGAAGAGGGATGCGCTTCAAGGAGATTAAAGGAATGGACGAACTACTGAATTATAAGGTACGAAAGGAATTGGGTTAATCACGGTATCGCAGCTCGTCAAGACTCAAACTTCTTAGATTCAGAATTCCTTTTATCTCCAGCAAAGATTTAATGAATTTCCACCTCCTTTACATTAAACGCACCTAATTCATTTAATTTATCGTTTAATATTTTGATCTGGATTATTTCTCACCGGAAATATGCAATTCTTGTAATGAGTAAACATATATAGTTATAATGAAACAAAAAAATACTTGTTCAAAAGTCAGTTAAATTATGTCATTCCTTAACATCACCGTGTAACCGATTTAGTTTAAACTATTTGTTGACATCCTGACTTCATTTGCGTCGATATCATATTTTAATCAAATTTTTTAAATGTAAACTTTTCACGTTTCTTAATGTCTAAAAGAAAAATTAAAACTGTGTAACACTTAGTAAGTATACGGTAGTCAGTATGTTTACCAAAATGTATATAAATGAAAAGTTTAATCGACAAAATAAAGTAAATACTAAGTGTAAATAAATAATTTGGTATAGTTTGTTTAATTTGTTCAGTTCTTGCTGGGTTGGCGTCGAGTTGCCTCATTCGTACGTTTCGATAGTTGCGTGAATCAATTAAATTTTATCCAACATTATCGACTATAGCTCAAGTTATCAAGGTCAGAATTTTTAGATTTTCTTTGAAAAGTTTGTAATTAAGTTAGTGACATAAATGTGCTTGTTGAGTGAAAACGTCGTCAAATGTCAGTATCGAAATTTTATTGATATATTGTGTTGGTGAATAAGCAATCGTTTTGATCTTAGAAGTGACAACAATTTTTAACTATAATTTATACTCTTGCATAATTTCGAGTATGTGTAAAACGACCATTTGGTTAGAAATCCATTTGATAATTTAATTCAGCTTCAGTAAGTATTTTTGTAGCCACATATTCACATTGCTGCTTTAAATTGTCACGCATTAATTTTTGTTCAAAATTTGGTGTAAGTAATTCGAATAAACTTAGAGACATATAAATTATTTTAAAATTATTTACAGCATTAAACTGCAGTAAATTAGTCGACTTGATAAAGATAAACAAACGATGCATTTGCCTACTTATGAGGAATGTGCTCTACCTCCTTCCTACGCACAAGCCTGCATAGTTGCACAGCAAGCAAGTCAAGCTGCGCAAATTGCAGAAGAGGCTGCCAACAATGCCGCAGATACACCGTCTATTACAATAGGTAAAGAGTGAATTTTCTTTGTTGCTTAATGAACAAATTAAATTGTTCTTATAATATTATTTTTTTTTCAGATGAAAAACTTGCAAGGCGGAAACGATTTTTCCATTTATTACTGTTTCTTCTCATATACGTATTGATGCTAGTGTTTTTGAAAATGGTATTCGGAATCAAATTCAAAAAAAGTTCGTAGGTCCCTCGTTAGTGTGTCAATATCGAGGAACTCAAAAATGATTTGGAACCTTAAACACGTATTTCGTACACATCCATGGTTAGGTTACTTCTAGAAAATCACAGGCAAATTTTAATCACATATCAGTCAAAATAGATTCAGCAATAGTTAAATTTGCATTAACTGCATTATTAACCATTTATAACGTAAATTATACGTTAGTCAGTGCAATATCATTCTTATAAAAAAGAATATATGTCCATTATAATATGATTAAATTTTTTTTTAAAGTCATCGAGCAAGATTGTTTAATTTTGGTTCAAAACCTGAACAAAATTTAATAAATTGTGACTTTACTATTTTACATGATGACGAGTGAATTCTGTTTATATTTTTTACATACTCGATTGAATATTCAGAATTTCAAGGAATATTATATTTACAGACTAGCATTGAATTTTGACTGCATAATTTCCACTAAAGGTATTAGTCTGTGTTGATTTTGTTAGTTAGTAGTAACCAAAAACCAATTTGCTGTTTTCTCAATGACATATAACGAATTTAATCGTCACATGAAAATCATAGAAAAACTATCTAATCTATTTTCTTGGACAATTTACGATGCATATGTTGACTATTTGGGCCTCTGGTATTTATTTGTATGCAAGGAAAATAATATAAAAATAATAATGTAAAATTCAGTACGTAAATAGATACGAAATAATTGCAATACTCCATTGCTCTGTTATTTAAAAAGACAAAAACCTATCCACGTATATGTATAATGTGTTTACTTTAGCTTAGATTTTGTTACGAATTACACGTATAACTTGATTTGTTTAATTTACGACGCTGAAATTAACATGATTTTGTCACGTGCTGTGATTACATCACTTAAGAATGTAAGAAGTATGTTGTAGTTTGTATATATTTGTAGGAAAATATTAAATTAATATTTTGAAAACGTCGGTAGACAAACCTATTTCAAGGGAAACATGTGATGATTTCGAGTTTTAGGGAAAATGTCTATTAAATGCTATTGAATTATATTCTGTAATAGTTTAAAAATAAGTTTACGATGAAGTGGGCTTTAATGAGCAATTCTACTCATTAATGATAAATTCGCCTCAAGCGTTCTATTACTGTCACGATGTATGATATTTATTAAATGTTCGAGGTTTCCATCAATTCATAGTTTAATCTGTTATTTATAATAATATATAAGTAATTTTACAGAATGTTTAACTTTTCACATTGAAAAATCAGAAAAATAATTTCAGGGGTACATTAATATGACTTTTTTTCTTGCTTCTTCAGCATTTAATGAGTAAGAAACTTATTTTTGTACTTATTTTTTATTTATCGCAAAAATTGAAAAATTTTGAATAACATGACTTCTATAACATGCTTTATCTTTTATCATATTTTTGTAATTTACATGACAATAGTCACTAATGTATGACGATAAAAAAGACCTACATGAACTAGTTCATAATAGAAATTGACTAAATTTTGTTACGCAAAAATCAGTTTACATCATTAACAGAACATCTATACCCGAAATAAATAATCAAGACTTTGACAAAATAGTTAAAAATAATTATTAAGTTACATTTTCTTGAATCAGTTCTTTTAGGTTGTATCTTTTTCAAATTACATAAAGAGCATCCATTTCCTGTCGAGAAGTTATGGCAACAAGATGTTTTTTAAGTACGCATGTCGACAAAGTATATAAGAAAAAAATGCTAGAATCTCTAATTAATTTCATCATTTTATTTGAGTAAGGTGCTGATTTTATATTAGGATCAATTTATTGATGTTTTCTACATCGATTCTTATCGTAATGAAAATTTTTACTTCACTATTCGATGATGGACTAATTCCATTAACAAATTTTTCAGATCTGATATTATTGCCTAACAAGACTTTTCACTGTAGTAGTGAAATTCCATGAATTTTTACATTTTTATCTTGTTGTTATTTTTTTAACTACTAGTTTTTTAATTATTCTTTGAATCGTGCTTCTCTATTTTTTCAAGTTTGAATTGAAAACGAATTTTCTTTAAAATCATCACCATTTTCACTATAAATTTTGTAATTATTTTAATGAATCTGCATGTATTAATTTAGAAATATTGAAATACAATTTTTTAATTGTAGACTCGAAAATTCGGAAAAAAATAGGCTTTGATATCGTTTTTTTTTTTTAAACAAATGTTTAATAATCTCAAATACATACAAGGACCGAATTTCTGATATATTATGCGCAAAGAATCTTGATCTTTTTTATTGATATTCATTTACATTCACGATATATGTGTAATTTTGTGAATGTTTAGAGTATTGTAATATAGTTCTGTAGAATTACTTATATATAATATATTATATGCGTAAAAATGAAAACGTCAGATGAAAACTTTACGTTTAGAATTGTTCAAAAAATGCACAATACTTGTGCAGACAAATTAAATTGATTGTTTATTAAGAATAAAAATTAAGTACTTTGTAATTATGTAAATGTATAAATATTCTAAAATAAGGCATGAATCTGTTGTAATTTTATAACTCGCATGTTTAGAATTCTTATTAAATAAATTTACGATATTATAAAAATGAAACGAAATAGGCTCAAAAATATAATGTAAAAAGTTATTAATTAAAGAGGCTGTCGTATAAGATGTTTACGACAAATAATATATGTAGTGTTTGTTATTAAATAAATTTACGATATTATAAAAATGAAACGAAATAGGCTCAAAAATATAATGTAAAAAGTTATTAATTAAAGAGGCTGTCGTATAAGATGTTTACGACAAGAAGTCCAATTTTCCCCATTTTTTCTACGCCAATAATTGCTCTAATAGATTTTAACAGAAAATTACTATCAATAATACCGTTAGATGAATAAGACATTTTTCTTACAAGGAAATACAATAATCATAATATTTGTATAGCACCATATCAACTTTTAATATAAATTTCTTTTTGACATACAATATAATTCTTTTAATTAAATCAACGTTTGCTCGTGATTCCTAATTAAATATATCGGCATATACCTTTTATATTTGTAGGTATTGTAAAACTGAATTTTTTTTAAAGGCACATTATTGAAACTAATTTTATTGTCTTCAGTATTGTACAGATAATAGAAAATAATTCGCGTAACTCATTTTTGCACCTCGTTAACCCACCAGCGCACTAGTTTCTTACCATAAAAGTAGTCAATAAATGCATACACTTTTTCTATGGCTAGATATTAGTATGAGTTGGTATATTATGGTTTTAGAGATCGCTGATAAGAAATCTGATGTTAAAATTTCAAAATTTAAAATGACGTATCCAATGCGGCGGATTATTTTTCAAAAACACTATTGAATTTTCATATTTATATTTGGGGGTTTTTGAGATCGCTGATAACGAAGCTGATGTTCAATCATTTGACTATTGTTAAAATCATTGTAATTTATTTTATTCGAAAAGTACAAACATGCCAAAACAAAATAAAAAAGCAAATGTAACACTTTATCACGTAATATCCTAATTTCAATAGTTACTTTAAGTAAATACTTATTATAAAATTAGTAGTTAAAGATCCCAAAAACTCTTACATACAAAAGTATATTAAGTTCTAAAAATCTTTAAAATATTTCGTTCGTCATATTGGATTCACTATTTCAAATTTATAAAACTGTCTTCAATTTTGTAATCCTCCATATTGCATTCGCCATTTTGAATTTATAACCGGCGACACCAGATTCATAATCAGCGATCCTAAAATTCCCTAAATAATAAATAAATATTTATGACTTCCGCCATATATATATATATATATAATGTAAAAATAATTCACGATTAAACAGAAAACGTCGTTGAATACGTTTGTGTAATTAAATTGAAATTCAGGAGAGTGTGCTGATTAATATTCGTACAAATTTCTACTAGTCTTGAGAGTCCAAATGTAATTATGTCTATTTTCATTTCTGGAAAGATAGAGAAAACTACACTCTAAACTCCTTAATGTGAAAAGGACGTAACAATGAATTTTCATATTTAGAATTTTAGCGTGTATTGCATAATGTAAAATAAGTAAACAGTTTCAGAGGGGTTTCAAATATTACTTCAAACCATTACTTATTCTTCACGTTTCATAAGATCTACTAAGCTCTACCATAAATATATTAGATAAAATTGTCTTTTATTTACAAAAGTTATAAACTCATGCCTGCTTAATTAGTTCATAAATAAATAATGATACGCAAATGGAATTGTATTGTATAAAATGATTTTCTTATATACTCAAGCGATGAATACTAATTTAGGGCGTCTTTTAACGTTCTATGATATCTAATATATGTCCTATTTACGACAGCACAACTATAGATTTGAACTAATATTCGGTTACAAAAAAAATTCAGAGGCGTGGATCATTGATGACCCAGAAATGTAGATCACTCGATTCCCTTGACCCAAAGGAAAGATCCAATAGCGGCTTTGTCCGTCATCACTAATTTGTGTCATGTTATTCGTCGTGATTGGAAAGCAAGCTCACTGGCTTTGTAGCAATATCCAATCCTCTGCAAATTTCAGTACTGTACTGGCTCTTCTTCCGATTCCAGTTTATATTTACCGAACGGACGGTGATTGTGAATGTTATTGGTAGCCATGTAAGAGTAAACCCGCGAATTCATCGAACCTGGCACGTACCTGCCATATCGTGATAAAATTAGAGAAAGAATTGGATTGATCGGTGGATGCACAGGGATATTGTAACCATTAGAAGCGAGAAGCGGTCCTAGAAATCGGTCCAAGGTCATAATAGCCGCCGATATCTCATCCGGCACATAATGAGCTTTCGTTAAATAGTGCCAGTACGCGTCATTGATGAAACTGGATGATTGACCCCCTGAATAGCGGTTAGTGTCTAGTTTGACATGATCATGATTATTATTCAATGGGTATCCCTCATTTTCGTTCGTTTCGTAGACCTGCTTTATGTTGTCATTTTGGTATCTGTGCCCATTCAGTAATAGCGGAACTCGTTCAATGGCATAGGAGCGAGAGATGTTGGCGGAATGTTTCTGAATTCTTGGGTCCTTAAACCTGCAAATATTGGTACAATGATTATATTCTAAATTTTACTTATTCTTATAATACTTCAAAAGTATATGTTATTGATATAAATATCATTGCGATTGCTCCATTTTGATATATCCATGTAATAAATATTGATCGATTGATTGTTTGTATACTACAAAATATCCAAATTTAAACAAATCGGCGTCTGACACTTGTAGTCGAGGAAACGAGAACCCGAAAACCCGGGTTCGATTCCCATCCGGTACAAAATTTTTTCTTATATGTTCGCGAGCATTATTCGTTTATCTCCAAGATTTTAGAAACCAAAATATAAGATATTCTCATATAAACTTATAGAAATTAATCGGTAATTCCTACAGTAATACTTCTAATTTTTTCCAGTGACTGTAAATAATTGCTGCATTCAAAAACAATAACATTACGTTAATCACCAATGCTATTGTAGCACTGCTACATATAAATACTGGAGTTAGTTGTATATGGTGCCTCTCCCCTACATATATAAAAAAAAGTTAAATTGATTGAAAAGTAAACAGATCACTAATAATTTTCCAAATTTGTTGACGTCAATTTTTCAGTAAATTTTCCTCTAAAACATATTTTCAAGATATCTTTATGACATCTTTTTGGCTATTGGGTTAATTCCAATCCAGAAAACGAACAGGAAAACAATTTGATCGGATTTACCGAAAAGATTCATCCTAGACTTTAAAGATTTGAATTTGGAATTGGCACAAAATCTATATACAGAATTCCAAAGGAATTAGGCGAGAGTTAGCGATTCCAAAATCTATATTATTCGATTTGGAACAGGAAAATACCATTCTACTCCTTTCCCTGCATCCAGTCCAGTATAAATTGAGAGCATATAACAGAGGAATTCGATTTATTACTTTTCTGTTCTTTGATTGGAACAAAATTGATTATTATTGTTGTTGTTGTTGATATTTTTGTTGTTGTTGTTGGTGGTTGTGTTACTGTTGTTGTTGTTGTTGTTGTTGTTGTTGTTGTTGTTGTTGTTGTTGTTGTAAGAGACTTTCGTTTTATACACTTTAGATTGAAAAGAATTGAAAGCAATCAGAAATCAATAAATTTGTATTTAAGTATATGAACGTGTGCGCGTGTGCACGTCATAATTATTCATTGGCACGTCGTCAATTTGACAAAGACACATGCTATTTTTAGAACAGCACTCAGGTAATAAAAATTTTCTATTTAGGAATAATATTTTTATGGGGAGTCTGTGACGATATTTTCAGCTAAATTAAAGAATGTATGTAAAAATTCAACAAAAATATGTTTAAAGTAATTTTTTGCGAGGAATTTAATGGTCATTTTTTATCAAAACCATTCTTGACCACTTTTGAACATTTTTGTAACAAAATTTTAAAATCTATCCGTAAATTTTTAGAAAATGTTTTATCGATTAAACAAAAAATTTTCATCACAAAATTCCAAATTTTGCTATTTTTGAAGCATATTTTTTCCTGAAAAGGGGTTTTATTGGCATTTCTGATGAGAAATAATAACCTTAAAAATAATTTAGAAACATTTCAAAATATCTTGGGAATTAAAAAATCATTTATGATGGCAATATAATATAAAAGTAAGAAAATATCATTAATATAGAAAGATTGCAATAACTTTCATTACAACTTTATATGTTTTACATTTCCTGTGTAATAACCCCATGATAATATTTTATAAAAGAAAATTAAATTAATAATTTCAGGGAGCCACCATTCTAAATGAACAGTTACGCCATTTACAAACCCGGTCAGTCTGTAAAACAGCTATTGCTGTGATTCGCCCTTTGGCATTTTTGTATTATTTATATCTTGTATTCGTTTTTATAATTGCCAATAAAGACGTTATTATTATTATTATTATTATTATTACTTGTTCCTCTTCATTTTGAGAAGTAGGCATTCATCATTTTGTTTCGAGTAACTTCAAGAATCTCATTAACTTTTATATTTTTTAACTTCTTATTGATTATACCTATATCTGTAAAGTATATATTTTTTTAAAATAACTTCATGTTCTTCATGCGAAAATTGACACCAAATACAGTATCTTGGTTATGTTTGCCCTGTTCTTTACTTGATGTCATAATGTTGATGTTATTGGCTTTAGTCCATGTTTTTCGCAGTGTATAGACTTGAAATCATTTTTTTTACAAACCAGTAATTGATCTCATTTACGTTTATCTTCAATTATTTCAGAAACTGTTCTTACATACTAGACCTTCAAGAATGTTTCGCAAAGAAGACATTTCGGAAAAAACGATCCTCTTTTTTAGATGACGCATCATCAGTCGGGGTTTCTTCTTCCAATTTATTACTTTGAAGTTTTACATTTAATGCATTTTCATATACAAAAGTGCTAACTTGAAAACGAAGTAACAAAAACAAACTCTTTCTATATTAATGACATTTTCTCACTTCAATATTATATCGTCTTCACAAATGATTTTTTAATACCCAAAATGTCTTGAAATGTTTTTAATTATTTTTAAGCTTATTATTTCTCATTAAGAATGCCAAAGAAACCCTTTTCAGGAAAAAAAGTCATTTTTTTCCAAAAAGTATACATAAAAAATATTAAAATTGGAATTTTGGGTTGGAAAATTTGTTTCAAATGCAAAAAAAATATTTTCTAACAAATTACGGATGGATTTTAAAACTTTCATTTTTCAAAAAAAAAAAAACGTCAAAAGTAATCAAAAATTGTTTTGAGTACTAAAAAATTCGCAAGTGCCAAGTGGCAATTAAGTTCAATTTTTTCGATTCCAACCTTAGAGTTGTAACTAACATCATAAAATATTGTTAAATGATAATTTTCAATTAAATGGAAACATTTTCTTTCGATGTGTTTTACGAATTTCATGATGTTTTTCTGGACCCAGACTCATAATCAGTGACGGTGAAAACTCGACAAAGACGAATGATAAACGTAAGTTGGAGAATAAAAAATATGTTTGTGAACATTTTTCGAGAATTATTTGACTCTCGCATATGTATTATACAGTCATAAAGTGTTATTGGATTTGTATAATAACGCATTACTTGTATTACGTATTTCTATTATTTTCTTTTTATCCATAAACATTTCAGAATAATTATAATACCTATTAAAAATTGGCTGAATTTGAAGAGATGGTTTCATTTTTATAATTTGATCCACCTGGAAATTTTAAAAAAACATTAACATCAATATGGAATCTGTTCGGATTTATTTTTTGTTATGGCATAAGCGAAAATCAACATCTATTCATTATCAACAAGTATTTAGTGATCAAAAATAAACAATGTATTGTTGATTCAATTTGTTTTTCATAAACGTTCCTCACATTATTCTTCATTATTAACTGTGGTATTGATCGAAAGGAAGTATTCAATATTTCATCAAATTGCTCATTTTATATCAGAAAAAATTAGTAGGTGCTATTAAAAATTTTATGGAAATAAAATTTAGTGTTTAAAAAAATCATGCAATAAAAGGCATGAATGATATCAAATGCAGTATATATTGATCGTTCGTTGAATTTTAAAACAATGTTGAATTATATACATATATATTAAACATTAATAGAAGCTTTGAATAATTACTTCGTTAATTTATCCGTGTATTTCTTGTGGTTTTAGTTTTATCGCGGTCGTGAACTTATTAGCGATATTTTTTTGTATTATAAAAAATATTCAGTTCTTATTTGTTTGCTTAACTGATTTTTTTATTGTAACATAACATAATTTTTTTACAAAATAAGTACGAATACATGTAAAATACAATGCATAGAATACGATGTATCAAATTCAATTCTCTTTTTAATGGTTATGATTTCGTTATTTTAACTATTTTAATATAATTGGTCATAAAATTTCAGAAATATTAATCTTCGATTGGCAGGGTATAAAATATGTCTAAAATGGAATGTATTCGAAGATCAAGAACAATTTAAAACCACATTAGAAACAACCTGAATGAGAAGTAATGGATCTTATAAATTGTTGTCCACTGAAAACGAATTCATTCGCTAATTTAATTCATCACGTCAGGATTGTATGATATTTGATCCCAAAAATATTTAAAACTATCCTTATTGGCAATTTAAGGTTAGGAAATGGTAAATTTCTGAGGTGAGGGATCACATTTGACAACGAATTCGTTTTCAGCGACCTGAAATCCTCTGATTCAAGTTAATATAAAATAACAAATAGTACATTACGATACTAGTGTGCGAATCGTATACTATTTTTTTTAACGTCGTGTGCGAAATCTGTTGTCATAATATTGGTGAAGTTTAGTTTAGGCGGTTGGTAAAATACTTTTACACTGGGGTACTAGAGGTTACGTTGTTTCTTCATGAACTACGAAAATGATACACGTGCGTTCTTCTATTGTTTTAATTCCACATTTGCGCACTGCTATTTTAGTGCGCAAATCGGCCATTTAGCACACGTAAACAGTGCGCGAATTTTGGATTTCGCACACGGAGTTAAAATAAAAATATTTGCTGTCTTTTGTACATTCAGTGATTAATTACACAGGACAAATTTTTTGGGAGATCATAGTTGATCCTATAAATTTTTATCTCTAAAAACGAATGCGTTTTCCAATTTGATCACTTGCGTCAGATTGTCAGAAAGAATATTTTTGAATATTTTTCGGGGCGGGGGATGGAAAAACGGACAAATTAAAAAGTCGACAGGTCAAAAACCCGACAGAAAAAAAACAATCGAAAAGCTGACAATACAAAAAGCGACACTTGAAATATCTTTGCCGATGTGTCCATTTTGTTTTGTGTCGGATTTTTGTTTGTCTGCTGTATGACCAGTCGGTTTTTCGAATCCGTACCTATTTTTCGGATCATATATCATTCTCCGATTCATGTTACCCCCCCCCCCCCCAAAATGTTGAGTAATTTTCTAAAAAATACAAGGAGAGAAAAATTTCGTAAGGTATAGCCATATACTTTTATTATAAATTTATAATGCATCTTGTATATTGAACATTTTTGTTTAGAAAGATTTTTTCAATTATTTTGATTTATTTATATTCTTTCAACTTCTGGATTATATAAAGAAAACTAAATTTCTAATATAAAGAAACTATAATTGCGTTACTTTCAACATCCTAAGTAATCCCAAATATACAAAAGAAAACGAGATAGTAAACTGTTAGACAATTACATTAAAACTCACTACCATTATGCCGTATGTATTCCATGACAACAGATATATTACTATCTAATGATTTGGAAACAAATCAAATTTTTTTATTTTTGTTCCCACTTCTAATAATCGAGCAATCTGTGGACATGAACAGAAGTTGGTGAAAGATGAAAAAAAGTTCGGGAAACAGGTTTTCGCAATAACATCTCTCGCAAGTTCAAACATCCGCCAACTCAGAAGCGGACATTATTTCTACATTGGCAACATGTCGGGGCAACGACTTTTGCTATTAGCGACCAGATGCCGCTGTTAATATCACGGACACTTTAATATTGGCATCCGTCCCTTTATGGCAATAATGAATTTGAATAAAACTACTACCACTGCTTAAAAAAATCCTGGGCGATTGCTTGTAACGTCGCGAATACTCATTAAGTTCTTATATTTATCAGTAACAAAATACAGTTTATTATAAGACATATCTTGTTAA
Source organism: Trichopria drosophilae (assembly GCA_030407085.1). NCBI lineage: Eukaryota > Metazoa > Arthropoda > Insecta > Hymenoptera > Diapriidae > Trichopria > Trichopria drosophilae. The sequence continues at coordinate 188,701,632 of CM059582.1, forward strand.
CAACAACGAATCATATTGTTAATATTTATACTTTACATATTTGACATAAAGTTTATGTTAAGTTTATATTACAAAATATTTAAGCAATAATACTGGTAAAAAGCTATCCATTTTTGCTTAAACTATCCATTTACCTATATCTTGAACATAGTAATGTAAATTATCTAATATTTACCCTACAAATGGTTTGATTTCGACTATACCAGTTATAGAGTTATAGATAGTTATTTAAAAAACCGACTACCCAGACAGCAGATTTTTCAGAAAGTCCTCAAAATGAAATCCAAATTTTGATGTCTTTATGATTTGCTAAGACGATATCATAATGTAGTCATAATTTAGTAATAAATTTTGAAGTGAAAAATATTTACTAATAACTACTAATTAAGAAAATTTAAATCGATAAATAATATTACAAATGAAATTCTTTAGAAATAAACATATGATGTAATTAATTTTACATTAAAATGGGGGCCAACAATAAAATTCATACATACCCGGAATGAGAGATTGATATAAGAAGAAAACTACTAGGAATTAATTAGTTTATAAAATACAAAGCATTCAAAAAAATGTTCTTTTAATAAAATAAATATATATAAATAAACAAATAAAAAATAACATGGTTCAAGTTACTCTTTTGTTAATGTACAAATAAAATACATAATTATATATTAACATTTTTTAAAAATGTCTAATGAAATAAAAAGCTTTATATTACCATTAAAAAGGTTACATTTCTGATATCTTAATCAGCCTGAGCTAAACAATACTTGTAGGCTTGTGCCCTATTTGCAATGCAAACTTTGTTAAAATCCAGTTAAAATGAGCCTGCAAGTGTTGATTAGCTCAGACCGATTAAATTCTCTTTTGAGACCAATAACAATATGATATCCTGAAGTTAGTTATCTGAACACTTTACGATACAATTATGATATGATTTTGATTAATGTCTTAAAAATGTGACCTCTTTAAGAGGTCTTCATGTCATTGCCAAAATGACACCTTTAAGTGGGTCATCTGACCACATTATAACATAATGCTGACATCATTTTAAGTTTTCTTAACGAGGTCAGAAATTTTGTCTAATATCTTTCTGAGCTCTTTGTGAGAACAACTTGCTGTCTGGGTATAGTATTGTGGAACGATGATGGATAATATAAATGCATACAGAAGAAGTTTTGTGGCAGCTCATTAATTGTGTACACCTCGGTATGTCAATATTATAATTTTCTGAACGTCATTTGCATCGATCATAGTAAAAAATGTTGGATTTCACGTGCGATAAAGACTATAAATTAAATATATGTGCTCTGGTCCAGCATAATTATTTCTCTGTATAGGCTAAATGAATTATTTTCAGTGAACATTCATACCTAACGTTGTTTTTCGCTCTAGAGCATGCATTATTAACATAAGATCAGAGTAAAACAATGTTTGAGTCAACTTGGATCATTGATCAATTTAAGTGAAATCCACAGTGATTTCAATGAATGTTTATTAATTTTTTGAACTTACATTTATTGTACCATTAGTACATGCAAAAGAAGTATTCTTGATATTGCAAAATTGACAACTAAAAGTGACTTTTCCACTTTTTCTAAAGTAGTAATCTTACTTTCTTAAAAGTAGATGGAAACATGTCACTCTAAAAAAGTGAAATTTCCACTTTATAAATAGTGAGAAAGTCACCATTAGCAGAGAGTGGCTAAATTTTCACTTTAAGTAACTTAGAGTGTACTTATTTTACTTCTACTTTTTTACAATTTGGTTATTAAATTTTTTTAATCAGCAGGGTTAACATCCACATTAAATGAAATACCCAATCGTTTTCCATTGACTAGGAACTTGTGTTAAAATGCAGTCAATATCTTTACTACTATCGAAAAACAGCGTTGTAATTTAAGAATACTACATGTACAAAATAATCTACTCTGAGAGATTGAAACTGCTTAAATGAAAAAAAAATGTTAACCATAATATATATTTAGCAATCTCTAAATAATTCATTCACATTACATGCGTATATAAAACAGGTATAAATATCTAAATAGTGCAATAGTTTCATTACCAAATATTGTTTCTGTTATCCGATATTGATTTCTTCGTAGTTAGAATAAATGGTGGTGAATATACTTTCGCGTGGTTTTTCGGTATATCCGAGTTGAGAGGAACGACGTTCAAACTATCCGTTGTTTCGATCTCTTGTTTTGATACAGGTAAATACCACCGAGAAAGACCGATTAAATTTTCATCAAGTTTTGTCACGTTTGGATTCACCAAAATGCAGCTGAATGCACGAGTCTGTAATACCTAAAAAAATGATAGAAATAATTTTTCAGTGATAAAATTGCATCAAGAATATCAGACTAATATCATCATATTACTAAAATTAAATCTATAAAAGGTGTAATATTTTATTATATGATAATTATAATTAGAATACTAAAATTCGAAAAATTAAAAAGATCGTTTCAGAATAAAAAGTAAATGTTGAAACAGGGATATACTTAAAGTATGACATTGTGATTGGCTACCCTTTTTTTGTATTGCTTCTTTTATTTTGCATATTTCATGTAAATATATCAATGAGTACCTGAGATTTGAACCAATTACGGATCGCGTCAATGTTTCTTCTTGGGTGACATATAAAAATAAGTCCATTGTTTTATTTTTTTTTATTATAGAGAAGCGTACTTAATACAAAAGTGCATGCACGAATACAGTTGGATATTCTGTTTTTTTTTTGTTGTTTTCAAAAAGAAGGATGATTTTTAAATCCCATCAACGCACTTCATTGAACTTTTCAAATAATGTAAACCAATCTTCTGATTTTGGACTGCGAAAAACTGTTAGGATAAGATTATAGTCATTTTTGTAAAATGGTTTTGCGCCCTTATTTGCGGCCTAAAATGCCCCTTTCACCTGACCGTGGAGACAAATTAATTTTACGCCCCAAGAAGTGCGAAATAAGCATTTTACGCCCGTAAATGAGGGTGTAATATTTTCTACGCCTATTGTATCAAAAAATTGATTAACGATGTTAGATTGTTTGTAGAAGCTATGAAATATAACATAATATGAAATATTAACTCTTCTTTATGAAAAAGTACAGATTTGCATTGGAAATATCGAATATGGATTTCAAAGATATTCTTTATTCATTATTGGCTTTTTTTCTTTGTAGAAAAGCCGTAAATTCCTGGGCTTAATTAATACAATTCAAATTAAAACATTGTTTACATAAAGAATTACTCGTGTTTAATAAGTTTGAAATATATGTACAATATTTTTGTTCGAAACATCCCCATTATATATTTTCTTTTATTAGTATAGGTCATAATTCATTTGTCAAAAGCACTTGTATTTGATTAAATGTTTTGGAATTATTGTTTTGCGGACGTTAAAAACAATTTGAAATCATAGTCTAAAATGTATTCGCAATTCTTTTCGCAACCAGGTTAAATATTAATTTTTAATTCACGGACAAGTTTATTAATACACTTTATGCACATATACAGAAAAAAAATAGTTAATCTGACGATATTAGAAAAAGTAAAACAACCGATTTCAAAAAATTGTTATCAACTATTTCTGTAGTAAAACGGATCATGAAATTGTTCCGTTTACTATTTGACAATCGTTAAATATGCAGTACAATATATAACATCCAATCTACCGGAGCTTTACAGTAGTTAAATTATTATTTAAATATTCATAAACAGTAAAATAGATGTAATAATATTCACTAACCGAAAATAACATCGTATCACAGTAAAAACATTTATTTAAGATGTATTGTACTCACGTTATTCTTTATACTATTATTATTTGTTGCAACCAGTTGCTACCTTTTCTACTGTTCGATTTTTTTTTTCTTTTCCATGTAGGTATACAATCAATTGACAATTATAAAGTAATTTTTTTTGCTACGTATATATTGCAATATATTGTTTAAAACGTCGTTTCTGCAGTAACAAGGCATTAATGCAATAAGCATATTATAGTTAATATTTGGTGAAGTTGCATGTGTCTTATGACATCGAAAGGCATCATATTATTTATCTATTATGACCAAAAGTAATATTTACGCCCTATGTTTTATGTGAACTTTCGGGTAAAATGTATAAATTTGCTACTTGATACCAACAATCAATGGATAATCTTCAAGAATACATTACGAAAATGTTTTCCATTACTTCTTAACTGTGGAAAACAAGAACGAAACTAGTAACATAAAATCTAATGTCTGTTGAATTATAGATGGATGTACATGGAAAGTACGTCTTGTTTTAGCAACTGACGAATGAAATTTTCAAAAACTATTTCATATTACTGATGTTTTAACGATTTCTTCATTTTGAGAGCAGTCTGCTGACACTAAGAATGTTTTTGTGGGGAAAATTGTCATACTGCATTATTGTTGGAAAGAAAAATAAAACTGGTATATATGCAGATCTTTGCTTATTTTGTTGAAAAATATAAATGTTTTAATGAAACTTATCATAATGTGAAGAATTTTTTGGAAGTAGTCTAAATATTTTGGAAAAATGTGTGTAATGTCTTTGTTTTCGTAGTATGCTACTTTCACAATTTGTACTTCAACAATACAAATCAGTATGGTAATCTTTCTATGGGAAATTTCTTAATTCAGTGTTAGTGTTTTTACGTATAGTCTTTAAAATACAAACTATTCTTGACATGTTTATGCAATTTGAAAAGCGATATTGTTACTATTAGTTTAATGAAAAATTTTGAAGGATTCATGTCACAGATTGTTAACTGCAGTATGGTTTTTGGCGCTAATGGATATATTTTAAAATACATTTTGATACATGTAGAACTAAAATAATCTAGTAAGAACCCCTACAATGTTAACAAATATCACACATTTCAGACCGTTCACGTCAAAACTATTTGTTAACATATGATGCAGCTAATACTCAATTCAATTTAGATCTGCAAGTTTTTTCTAACTTTAAAGTTTATTACACTAATTTAAATCACTGATACAATTATAGACTGCATTTACAAACTGACTTCAGTATTTCTCAGTTTAATCAAATTACAGGAATGTAATTTTTTAGTATAGAACTTAAAAACGTACCAAAATAACACTTAGTACTTTCACAACATTCATCGCCATTGTCTTGTAAAGAACTAAACTGATGAACGATTTTCAACGAACATATATAGGATTTCTCTTGCAAACTGTAAAAGCGAATACTTGTCATCGACCGGAAATGTTTCGTGCAGTATTTACCGCGGGAGTAGTTACTTACTTTCTTCCTTTCTTTCTCTTATCGCAACCTTGTCGTTTTCTTTTCGGACTTGCTCTTCTTTCATGAGGTCAGTATTATACATTTTAAATCATTCGCTGAATATTAATAAAACTAACTAATATTAGGTTGACCATTTCTGCCCTTGTCAGTTTTTAGGTAAATAGAATAATTTCTAAACCGTCCCATAGTTTTGGTGCATAAATTTGATATAGTTTTTTAATTTATTCCGTATTTAGTTCCGTCAAAAACAAAATTAACTAAACACATATATATACATTCCATTTCATGGAGTAACTAGTAATATTTATCAAATATGTTTTCGATTTCCTTAAATACTTTGTCAACACTATACATACTTAGCTGATTAAATGTTTAATTTGAATGAGTGAATGCCACTGCGAATCAGTGCATATTCTTTTACTATCTGACTGATTCACAGTGACTTGTGCTGTTTTAAAGTTAGAAAGCAAATAAATAGATTTGTAGTTCTCTAATCTCCAGAAAATAAGCAGCTATAAGTAACAGCCCACATTAAGTCGACTTTACGTCAACCGTTACTTTTAATTGCGTATTTTCTGGTCATTACAGGACTATATTTGAACCTGTGGTGACCTTGTAGTCACTGGTGACTTCTGTGTTTACTGGGAATTTAGTGGAGGACGGAAGAAAGCAATGGCACTATAGTGGCATTTGATTTTCGGGATCTTGACTATCAGGAAAGGAGAAACATTTCATTAATAGTCTTAATTGTCAAAGAAACTATTTCAATTATGTATTTTTATTACTTTCAGAAAGGTCGCACCCAAAAAAAATGTATTAAATTTGTGTTACTTCTAAGCATATTACAAAATTAATAAATATCCAGCGTTAGTTAGTAATACAATCGTTGCGGATTTTCAAATATCCACACAGCACAAAGAAAACATCAGAATGTCCTCACCTTCTTCTCCCAGTACCTCCTGGCTTGGAGTTCCGGACTTCTTTAATACTTCCAAAGTTAACTGTTTATTTCTTACCTGAATCGTTCTAGTGACATAGTGATGCACTTTTCACAATACTCTCGGTTTCTGTTTTTAATTATTCAAGCGGACGGTCTTAGAATACATTGAGGATTTACCTAGGACCCCAAATATGACAGTGTGCATGGACAAAATGTTCTGATGGACTTAAAAGGTACTTATTAAATATAACTACGAAATGGAGGTTATCGCTACTCGATTCTTTGTGAATTAAAACCATACAACATACAATTCAATTATTGAAAAATATATTTAAATACTTATATAAAAAATGCTTGCATTCCCGTTGGACTACATTTCTCACATTTCGTAGGGTAATTAAGAGCATTATTTAAGGTTGTTTTTCTAGTTATAAGTTAAACAAAAATTATAATATTAGCTACAATATATTGTTATACATTTCGCTATGTTACTGGCTTAAATAATTTACGCGTGCCGCGAGCGAATTAATGACAGCATGTAACCTGTAAGTTCGAGATGGCATATTTAGTGAAGACTATTACTTTAAAATTATGTTAAATTAAGCGCGTTTATTTATAATTTATTAAAACTTACCTAACCTCCATCGTCGTAAGTTTTCGCAAAGAATACACGACACCCCTTACAGCACATATCTCTTGAACTGGTCCCCCAGCTCAGTTCTAACATATCTCCAAAAAAATGTCCGGAAGAGGTCTGAATTATGATAATCCATAAAACGAGCTCTTAAAAATATCTTACATAGGACTTCTTAAAATCGTAATCTCGAAGAGGTCTTATGTTTGAGGTCTTCAATCCATCTGCATTTATTCCAGAGACACTAGGTGGCTATTGAATCCAAAAATGAGATCATTATTTGATTTGCAGACCGACAGATTATAAGCTGCCCTGACCACATAAGTGCCTTTATGATATTTAGCCAGTATTATTATTGCATTACCTTATTCTATTGAATGTAATCACCACCCAATATATAACTATACAAACGGTAAAAAGGAACTGAGGAAAAAATTATGTAAACTAATAATTAAGGTACAAAAATAGAATCTATAATTTTTAGAAATTCGATTATCATCTATATTATTTATTTTATATTTCAAAGCTCTCAAATAAGACCGCTTTTCTGAGACCTTATAATTGAGAAGTTTTGTAGAGCTCTTAAACTTGACGCATAAGTTTTCTTAAAAATCACTTTATGAGCTCTTTCTGATAAATATTTGAGACATCGTACAATTTGTAAGACTGCTTATAATGAGCTCTTTAAGATGTATTTTGGCTGTTGGGGATATTACAATCGTTAGAGCAACATCAAGAAGCATGACCATATTAGAGTGGGTTCTTTCTCAATACTTCATTATAGCTGCCTTAGGGTCACTTGTGCCTTCGAAACATTTTTTTCATGTGAAAACAATTATTGTATTTAGGATGAAATGGAAATGATCTCATCGAAGTCATTCTCATGAGAACATTCTTCGTATACAATTAGAAAACTTTAATTCTGGTCAAAAGTACGACCATCGCTATCCAATACTGATCTAGGATATTTAGGATGATAACAGGAGATCTTAAGGATGACTTATTTTATATGGAAATACCATTATCGGAATATTATTATATACCTATATATAACTACATGGAAACTTGACTAAACCATTCCTGAAAATAACTTCAATGTATTCAAATAGATACACTATAGTTTTTCGCGTCTGCATTCACTTATAAAGAACTTGATATATAAAATAATGACGGTTATCTTAAAAAATATCGAGCGATCTTAAGAAGTGTCAATTTTATTAAATATTTCGTTCATTAGCAAACACAAAAAAGAAGTTTTGTATTATTTAGTTGTTTTAAACGCATATGTTATTAAATTAATTAAACTGACAGGAAAAATAAGTATTATCTTTAATATTTATCTTTATATCGTTTATCTTAGTATATTATAACAAGAATGCATTCATGAATTATGAACATTTTTTTAGAAAATACGATTAATTTGACGGTCGTATATAATAAAATGACATTTCATTAGCAGTATAGTTTAAAAGCTAAATTAAGAGAAATAACACCCGTCAAATTTGATATTTAAGTATCACACGTGAAAATAGTAAACGTCGAGATATTACCTGCACAAACTAATAGTCAAAATATTACAGACAAATTTTTAAAACTGAAAAATGGAAAAAATATTAAATACAAGAAAAATACATTCAATCATTCGTTCGTCAAAAGAATAGCCTAACCTAACGTAATCTAACCGAAGAATACCCAATATACCTCTTCATGCAATTTTTTCGGGCTTTCAAAATTTTTTATTATAAAGATAACTATTATAATAATATTTACATATATCGTAGAAATCTTATTTAGAAGTATCACCCGGCAATGTATGTAAAATGATACGAATTACTGAATTAAAAAATATTAAAATATTATCCATTTCATACTATAATTTTAATCATTATATAGTATGTATACAAATTATGGTATAGTATAACTCAAAGCTCTTAAGTTTTATATTTTCAATATTCTGTAAATTGAACATAATCAATATTAAATAAACGAAAATAAAAGTGGTGAAACTTTAAAAAATCTCTGATTTTGAATTAATGCGAAATTTTATTTTATATGGCTGTATTTTAATAAATTAAACAAATAAACTGTATTCTAAAGATTCTAAGTAAATTTATTTACGCATCGTCTGTCGGTAAATGTAGTACATATATTAAGTTACCTTGGTCGATAAAAACAGTTCCGACCTGACCAGTTATCGTACATTTTCCATTCCTCGAACAGGTAAATTTCTTCGGAAACATTTCATTTACCATATCTACTTCAGAAATCAATATTATATTTACTTCCGCAGTGTGCATATACTTAATGATTTCAGCAATAGATTTGAAGTAATCAGCAACGTTTCTATATTCTTGAACAATGTGTTCAGTTCTGTTATTAGGAAGTTAATTTTGCTGTCATTTAGTTCTGTTAATGCAATGTGATATTTAAATCTTACATATCAAAGTTAATTTATTTGCATACATAAAAATATACCTAATTATCAACATTTTTTATTATTTATAATCCAAACAAAATAAACCAAATCAAGTTTATAAACGCTCATTCCTCTTTTCATTGCTATGTCGGTCATTCTGCAAATATCACTGATTAAAATTATATTAAAATCCATATGTTTATGCAGTTTAATTCGGTACGATAATGTTGCACGCTTATAGCTAAGAAATAAACGATTTATATCGTTATCAATTGACCGGTTTTCACGCAATTCGATATTATCAAACCCATTAAATAAAATTACGAAGGATACTTAATAAAATAAACCATATTTGAATACCACATTAATGGGAAATCAATGTTTATTTAATATCTAAATGCACTCTAAAATTAAAATCGAAATTACATGGAATTGATACGTTATTGTATAAATTATGGGAGTTAGTATAATTATATAATATTTAGCCATTTTCGAATCGTACTAACTTTTCGACACCATCCTGCGAGAATAAAGATGACACAAGTTAGAGAAGTAGTTCTTTCTAGTGTTTCCGAAATCTTCTGCCACTTTAGTTTATCGGCTTTTAGCATAATATTTGTTACCGGAACTTTTGAAATTCGTGACAAATATTCATTATTAATACGAATTTATCTACAAATGGATGCAAGAAAATGTTACTTTATCTCCGTCTATTTTCAATTAATGTAGTTCTACCTTAGCGATTTAATTTTAAGATATGAAATATGTCGCAGTTTGCAGACTTAACAGAGCATGAACACTCCTGTTTAATAGAAAAATTACCATTTTCTTTTATTTGGGAGAACTCCAAAAAAGAAAAAATTGTCTATATTTTCATGATATATTCATTCATAATATTTGTATGATACTCATTCCAATATAATTCTGCAAATAAGTAAATAACAAGCATCAAATTATAATAATATTCAGTAGTATTTTTGTAAACAATTGGAGTTTTAACATTTACCAGACACATTTCCATTTTAATCAAGAGTGGCTTTTTCGTATACATTTCAATATGCGAATATAATGATTTACTGCAATGTTTTAAACAAAAACTTTATGACTTATACTATTGTTTTGCACAAATTATACTTGAAATATTGTGACTCTATCATTACCAGAAGCAAATAAAGTATGTGTTTATTAAAAGTAAATAATTGTGGAAATGATATGTTTATAATCAACATTTTGTTTACCGCTTGAATACTTGGAAATGGATAACAGAAATAACATGGTTCAACAGTCTCACCATTTGCTTTACTGATATTCTCTCATTGTTAATTTAAGTAGTTTAGAATTTTAATCTCTTTTTTGCAAAATAAAGCTACTGTTTATTTACTCTAGAGTTGAGTTCAAATATTTATATGTTCAATTTATAATTCCTTTACATGCATTTGTTGCTATTTATATTATTAGAATGTTTCAGTATATTCTACTTTAAAATTTAATAAAAATTCTTTTTTTCTTAATTACAAAACAGCTGCCAACATTTTATACTCAATCAGAAAATGGCACCGGTTTCCCTGCATCTCCTGCAGTTATTTGACACACTTCACTATGGGTGCACAATGTTGTTTATGAGACAACAATTATAAATATAGTTTTATTGACAGCTGTAAACCCGATTTATCAAGAACCAGTTACAACTTAATGTGGGATAAACAGTGCTTGATAGAGTAGCTGTCGTCGATTTACTTTTTCAATAACGTTTACTGCAATAATGAAAAACTTTGAATAATTAGTTCCGATACTACATTGCTTGCAATACTTAACGCATCGAGAAGTCTGATTATGCTGTCATACAAGATGCTAAAAGACCTCAGAGGCGTTTTTTCTCCAGGAAAGATCATAGAGTACAAACTTAATTTGGATGGACATATACATGGTGCAGTCATCACAGATTGAAAGTAAATAGCCTATTTTTTTCTTAATTTATTAAAAAATAATTAAATTACGAATTTTTTTATTTCACAAATTAGTTGTATCTCTAGATACATCCTCTGGAAATTGTCTTTTTTAGTTATATAATCCGATTGAAAACTTGATTTTCCGACGAACGCATGATAGTGTTTACGCGAATATTAAAATAACAAATAAAATGACTTTACGACAAAACCATTTTAATACATAATTTACTTATTTCAAACAAACAATAATACTTGAATCAAATTTACTTGACAAGCTCAACTACCATTGAGAAGTTAGTAAAAAGACAGTAGAGTCGAAAGTAGTTGAAAGAAATACTTTTTTTGTTAGTATAACTTTGTTGATGTTGTTAATTTTACTATTTTTTCGTAAGTTAATATTATTTACCCAGTAAACGAAAAAGTATTCTGAATGATTGGATATCAAGGAATGCGTTACTATGCATAAAACTAAAAACTTCCTGCACTAATATAATAAAAAAGCAACCGCCAACAGCTGCACTCAAAATAATTCCACTAAACAAAATTTCCAGGAAAATTCTTAGTTGATTTTACTACTTTTTAACTATGTATAGTATTCGATACGTTTCAAGAAAATTTTCTATAATTGCAGTTACTACCGTAATGAAGTTAAATCAACTAAAAATGTAGTTCTGCTAAATTCAACTAAAAATGTAGTTCTGCTAAATTCAATTAAAAATGTATCGCTCCAGCATGTTGAATAGTTTTTAGGGTACTAGGTAGTTAGACTCTAAAAATGTTTTTGAATGTTGTAGAATTAACTGCCAAAATTTCGTTTCCATAACTATATTTTTTGTTGATTTAACTCCTTTATGTTTTGAACTATAAAATTGAGGATCTATTGAAATACTTTCAGTAGTTAAATAGTAGTCGAATCAACTAAGAATTTTTTTCAGTGTAGATTGAATTGTTTTTTAACGTCATATGCGAAATTCTACTGCGTAAATTTTTGCCAGTATGCTGTTTTCGATTTTCGCACTTTAAAATGAGCTCGCTAATGTGATGGAAGATGATAACCGAGTTAACCAGTGAATTCCTTACGGATTAACAAAAAAAAATATAAATAAACAGTTTCATGTAGCATGCTACACATATCTGAAAACATATTTGAATCGTGAACGAGATAATTGTAAAAAACATATAATGGCGAAACCAATAGGGCTGTCTATTCAAGGGTATTTTTCGGAGATGAAACAATACTTAAAACATGATATTCAGACCTAATTTAGTAAAGTATCTCAGATTATGGTATTTTTAATTAAAAAATTAATTACCTTTATTTAATTTATAGATCTGCGGTTAGAGACTATAAAATAGTTATATATAGGACACTAGTGAATTTAATATCGTCTGTCCGCATAGATATCTGTTAAGATATAGTCCATCTCCAATATTATAAGCCTGCACATAACAAAATGTTTTTTTGATACACGTGCCCATAAAGTAGACACTTTACGGACTCGTTTAGTTGAACAGTGTATCAAAAAATAGTGTTCGCTCCTCGGCCGTAAAATTTTACAACCTCGGTTTGGAGATTGTGCGATCCTCGGACCGGCTCCGCCAGTCCTCAGACGCACAATCTCCACTGGGTTCGTAAACTTGAACTTTACGGCCTAGGACCGAAAAGTAATATTTTCGGTACTATAGCAGTAAAATCCGAGTTTACGGCCTACTTTTAGTCCGTAAAATAAAATATTACGGATCACGTGTCACACGAATCTGCGTTGTCAAAAACATAACCCATACGGACTAAATGCTGTCCACGAAATCAAATTTTGCAGCTTTCAGTACCGAAAAATAACGTTCGACACACGGCCGTAAGACTTTACGGCATTGTATCGAAAAATACTACTATTAAGGTTTGCATCTACCCAAGGTTACTTAAAACTTACCCTCGCCACGAAACTTAGGATCTAAGTGTAATATAATTAATTTTACTTGATTGTATGATTGATTGCATAATATCAATACTAACAATCATGGAATGCACGGTTTTGATATATTGATAGTAATTATGATACAGTGAAAGGTGTCACTTTTTAAGTAACCATTTATGGGTTTTCGAATTTAATTTTATTCTAGTCCTTTTCAACTTCCATTATAATTTTGAGTAAAATAAAACTCTCATATATTGACATTTTTACGAGATATTTTATAATTCAATTGTAATTGAAATAAATCAGAAAAAGTATGATGAAAAATATTATAAACAAACAAAAAATTGTTTGATATGTAATAAATTCCAAAACGGAAACGTAAAATATTGTTTTCAGATGTATTATTTCTTCTGAACTATTTTCTAATGGTTTTGGATGAAAATCTAAATTGAAAGAAATATTAATTGAAAGCAAGTGCCATAAAATAAAAATGTTAGACGGCTCTCCTTATCGTTCTTCTGGGATGGTTCTAATGAAAGGCATTCGTGACATATATTAAATATATTTTACAAATTCAATATCGTTGATCTGAATATCGTGCTAATATTAAATAATTGTTCGAAGAAATCCATTAAAAACAGGTAAAAACGTTTAGTACGTGAGCTAACGCTGTAGTATCGCAGTTGAATCACAATAGCAGACATTTTTTCTAAATGAAAAAGAGATTTTAACGTAACCTATGTAATTATTATAGACTATGATGAAAAGTGCTTGTTATACATTTGATCAAGTAGAACATCAAAATGTTGACGAACTCGTTGGATTATCAAAACTGGGAAGTAGGATACATACGTATTATTTTCTTATAACTTCCAATAGATTAACTTACTGATCATGGATTATTTCTGAACAGATATTTCAAATAATTGATGTCAACGGAACATTCCACGTCAACTGTATCGATGTTACATAAAAGTATAAGAGGTATTTTTACAAAAAAAAATTAGGTACAACTTTACCAAAAAAAAAGTATTATGCCAATTTTTTAACGAATATAAAAAAATATAATATTTTTTTATCTGGTCATAAAAGTACTCAGCGATGTGAAAAATATGCACTTTGTCGAGTTTAAATACGATAATTAGAAAATTAGATATCGTAATTTGAAGCAATTCAGTAAATATGACGCCACGGCCGCCATTTTGAATATTTTATAAAAATATTCTACCAGAACACATTTCATTTTCGTAGAATTCGATAATATCTCAGTTTTGATATAGTTGAAATGGAATGATTCAAGACACAACTGACAACCTAATAATAAAAGCTGCCGTAATAAGTAACGTCTTGGTTCTCTGAAAAACTTGTCTAGTCAATGATGGAATTCATTTGTAAGATAAAACGGCCTATTTGTAACCATAAGAACTTAATTAAAATCACATTAAAATACAATTAAACAACATACATATCTCTGTTATTTGTGTGTGTAAATTGTAATGTTGAAAATAAATATATTGGCTTTCATGTCTTCACATATTGTACCTAGTTTAGGAAAAATTGCCCTCTCCATTTTTGGATATGAAACTGATTTTCATATTGTACTAAATTCTTTTCCTCACTATCAGGATGGAATTATCGGAACCTCCTTTTTATCCAAACACAAGGTCAACCTAAATTGAGATAAAAATTGTTTCGAAATGAATAACAATATTATTCCATTTTTAATGAATTCAAGGGTTATTCATGTAACTCCTCGGACTCGCCGAATCCTCAGCATCCCGGTCCAAACAACGTCCATGACTGATGGTTATATTCCTTTATTTCCATTAATAGATGGCCTCTTTATTGGAAATGCCGTTGTACGTATACTTTCAGGTAGACTTAATCTACCCATTATAAGTATGACCAACGAAGTCGCATTCATTAAACCTCCTCATGTTCGTTTATACGAAATTGAAGAACTCCAAGAAAAAGCCACTCGCATTAAAGAGTTGTTGAGTCTCGATCACTTCAACGCAGAAGAACGAATCGAAGTCGTTCTTCTCCTTGCCAAAAGCGCCGATCGTTCCTATATTCCAGGTGAGAAATTAGGATCAACTCCCGCGATGAAACATAAAATCCATACCACGTACCAATACATACCTGTTAGTACCGTTTTCCAAAGAACTTGGAGGGAGAAATCAACCGTCAAGTTGATGAACTCCTTGAAAATGAAATAATGCAACCTTCCCATTCCCCAAGCAGCACAATCCGTCCCGGGGTACACTTGGGAGCTCTTGAGGACGTCCAAATGTCCGCTTTTGGTCTTCGGGAGCTCCTCTGGGGACCCTGAGGACGCCCTGGGATGGGCTTGTGCGGTTTGGGTCTCCACACAATACTCCCTTTTGAAGTTCCTCAAATAGCAGACAATTCAGGCAAAAAAAGATGGCAATTAGTTCTGGATTTTCGTGCATTAAATGTAAAGATATAATAGGTAACGCCTACCCACTACCCAATATAACCAAAATTCTTGACCAACTTGTTGGAGCCCATTATTTCTCAATTTTTTATGTAGCTTTCGGATTTAATCAAATAAAAATGAACCATAGTGATCGTCACAAAGCGGCTTTCTCCAGCGAACATGGCCATTGGGAATTCGCCCGTATGCCACTTGGTGTGCGCAACGCTCCAGCAACATTCAAGAATTTAATGAATGTTGTGCTCACCGGATTACAAGGCACAGAACTTTTCGTCTATTTAAATGCTATTATTATCTATGTCAAAAATATATCAGAACATCGTGTGAATTTTATGAAACTGGACGATAGACTTCGTTCAGCCAATCTGCAACTTCAAATGGACAAATGCGAATTCTTACGATATGAGGTCACCTATTTAGGACACCTCATTACGCAAGAGGACTTAATTAAAACCTGACCCCCAAGAAACTTGAAGTAGTCGATAAATTTCCTCGCCTAAAATCTGTCAATGCTGTTCGTGAATTTTTAGGTTCTATCGTTTACTGTCATCGTTTTATCGACAAATACGCTAAACTGTCCAAACCCTTCATTAAACTTCTTCAACAAGATCAGTCTTTTGAGTGGAGTTACGACCAACAGAACGCTTTCGAAATTTTCGTACAGATGCGAAGAACCTGTCCCCTTATTCTACAATACCCCAATTTCGAAAATCCCTTTCTCATCACTACAGATGCTAGTAGTTATGCTATAGGAGGAATTTTAAGCCAAGGCCTTGTAGGTAACTATAGACCTTGTGCTTACGTTTCTCGTCTGCTTAACCCAGCAGAGAAGAGTTATTCAACATATGAAAAAGAAGCCCTCGCTGTAGTCTTTTGCGTCAAACATTTTAGACCATATCTCTTTGGACGGAAATTCACGGTTATCACCGACCACAAGCGCCTAGTATGGATGCATACATCTAAGAACGCTACCTCCCGTCTTACGCGTTGAAGACTAACTTCAGAATAATATGAATTCGATATTCAACACAAAGACAGGAAACGTAACGGTAATGCTGACAAGCTGTCCAGAAATCCCGTTGGATATGATGAAAACACATCCTTCATAAACAAAGTATCCACAAGATTCGATAACATTAATCCCCGGAGATCTACGCGAACCCTTCCTAAACCCACGATCGAAGGATCACAATACCAAAGTTCAATTTTAAAACAAAGGCAAAAATGCGACCGCATGATTAAATTCCGTAATAAACTTCAGATTTTTAACGATAATTTTCCCAACTGATTCAGTATGCCTCTACTGACGAACCTATTGAAGATATCCTCCACGATTAAGTTTGTCCAAATCAATTGCCTATTTCAAATAATATAGTAATATATTTGTTCATTATGCTAAATACAATAAATTGAACAATGTACAATGGGCTAACCTCGATTTAGAATCCGAGGGTTCTTACTCAGATGATTCAATCCTTTACAATGAGCCAGACCATTTTAGAAATAATAAAGGCTCAGAATCAATAAAGTTGCCATGTCTGAGATATACACCCAGCACTTGATTGACCAATCGTTTTTTTTTCCTGCTACGGAGAACGTAGTCGATTCGGACTCCGGTTGCGATTCCGATTTCAAAGAAGTTCCCTTAGTAATTCTAAGAAAAAACCCTGATATTCCGCAGAGCGAAAAGGTTTCTCTCAATTTAGTAGGACCAATTCCTGTGTTTATTGCCCAAATATTTTATCATCTATTCTATCGAAAGTAGTATTAACTGACCGAGCCCAGAATTTCTTATCGAAATTAATCATAATTTTAAGAAAGAAATTATGAATTCGGAAATTAAAGACCACAGCTTTCCTTCCCCAAGTCAATGGGTCTCTTGAAAAATCACATGTGATGTTAGTCGAATATTTAGGACAATTTATCAGTAAAGATCATGATTGGGACAAATGGTTGGAAGTAGCTATGTTTTCATATAACAGTAGTATTCACGAAGGAACTCGGAAAATGCCTTTTAAATTAGTATACGGAGAGGTTCCCTTATTACCATCCATCCGACCTTTGTCAAATTATGACCGATTAGAAACTTATTATGATTATCTTGTTAAGTTTTTGACGCATTTAGGTGCCCTGCAATCTGAAGCTCGCGAAAATCTTCAATCCGCGAAAGAAAGATCTAAGTTATATTATGATAAACGCATTAAAATGAAAATAAAAGGAAAACCTAGCGATCTTCATGAAGATCCCTACAAAATTTTAGAAGCCTACAATAATAAAAATGTCCTATTATAAATCGGACGGAAAGAAAAGGGGGATCCCCTCATTCCAAATGTTACTCAAGATTCTCCCCCAGTTTATTAGAACACACAAAAATAAAAAATTGCTACTCCCTATTCATTTGTTTCAGAGTGATCCATCAACGAATATCAAGACCCCCTCTGTTTGACGTCGTAAATCCCTCCACAATACGCAACTGAACATGTCTAATCCGTGTATGATAAGTTATCCCGAAGGCGACGAGCCACCTATGTCCAAACTTGACTAGAAGTTAGCCCGTAAGAATCTTTCCTTTCCCACCTAAAAGATCAAAACAGAAATATACAATAGGCTGCGATATAAGAAGCACTCCGGGCCGATAGGGAAGAAAGAGTAAGGAAGCAAGACCTCCTTATCGAAGAAAAGGAACAGGCCGCCGTGATTAATAAGCCCACCATGCGCTCAGTGATAACGCTCGTACCAAAAATTACAATAAAGGCTTCAATACAATATTCTGTATATGATGATCCAATAGAGGACTCTTCCCTTCCAACCAGGGGCGATCTTCGCAAAAACAATGTAGCTGCAAAATACATCGATCTCGACGATATTAAAGATAGAATATCAGCCCAGAATAATCACATTCCAGTCAAAACAGATTATTTGCCGATTACAAACGATATTTGGGATACAGAATCTCTTATGTCAATAGATGCGACTTCCATAACGTGTGAAGAATATCCATCCGAAGACACCATACTATCTCGGGCTACTTCCTCTACAGTTCACACGATCTGCTGAACTACTTCCATTCCATTCCACGCGAACTGCTGCACTACCTCCTCCCCCGTTATTTTGCAATATCTTTCGAGATTCTTCCGCAGGACATCTCGTAAAGGTTCTTCCATACAAAATATATATATATATATATATATATATATATATATATATATATATATATATATATGTATATTTTTTCCCCAAGTTTCTATTGTATTTTGGGTCTCGACTGTATCCTTCGGGACTTCTCAGCAGGAGAAAAGCCTCAAAATTTGAATTTATTATTTCTTAAATATCATCCAGCACAAAATTCTATTTATTTATATTAAAAGGATGTTACAGATGTAGACATTAAATTAAACTGGGATTCCACTAATCGAAATTATTTATCGAAGGAAATTTTCATACTCGGATATAGGTGAACGTAACATTGACTACATTTTTTGTAACTGTAACGAGTATATCGTGTCGTAAAATATCAACGATAAATGCGATTATAATTTCAATACATTATTCTATCTTTTTCCCCACTACCCATATTTTAGTAACGAGTGGGAACAGATACAATGAATTATAGTTAGTACAGTCAACTACACATCATAATTTTGTGTGAAACAAAAATACTCGTTTTTCTAACATGTACACAGAAACATAACCTTCATTATTTTGTGAATATCATAACCACAGTCATCATTTTATGTTCTTCAACTACAAGAAGTCCAACCAAATTCGAAAAAAAATGTCTTCATGTGTATAGGAAGTTTTATAACTCTGTTTCACAATTTCAGATGATTCACGTAGATCAAGAGATCCCAATAAGAAAAATCCGAAGCATTCAAGAGAAAGGTGAAATTGAATCGAAACCACTGTAAGTTCAGTCTTAAAAAACGCTGCAAATTGTAGTTATTACGGAAAGAAATATTCAGCCAACTGAAATTTCAGAAACTGCATGCGTTAACTTCGACAAAAGAATGCCAATTGACTCGTTTCACGATGAGGTGATACTTCCTGAACGTTTACCAAGTTTGAAGCTGTCGAAAGAAGATTTTTATTGGCATAAATCGGATGAAAGTAAGTTTGAAAATATTCTTTTGAATAAAACAATCAACTGATTTGTATTAATACGATGGGCGTGGGGCTCGCTAATTTGTGCCCGAAGATTTCCCTGCAGGGCGCAAAATATAATTTTACTCCCGGAGTGTTAAAAAAAAAACATAAAATTCATCAAAATGAATGAATGCATGAATTTGTTTGCAATTAAATCATAATATAATTGATTGTAAAATTTTTTTAGTCAAATATTTACAATTTCTTTATTGATTGGGGCAACGTTAGTTCTTGCATTTTTACGAATGTCAATTAAAGTGACATGATCAACGGTGTTTATTATTTTTCCCATTTTTTGACAATGGTCTTACACTATTTATAAGTCAATATTGTAAATAAATAAAATGCTTAAAAGGGAAAATCACACTTCTTTAATTCGACTGCAAATTATGTTTCGCATTATTAGCAAAGTATTTTCTTCGTGTTCTAAACAGATTCATGCTGTTGTTAATTTTTGTTTTAAATTGTGACATAATAATAATTATATAATACTGTTATAACATCATTCAAAGAAACATTTCGTAAAATATTGGATATGACTTATTTTTTATTTACAAGCAATTGATACTGTTTCAGGTGCAAAGGGCAAAGTACAAAACGAATCGTCAAAAGTTAAGTCAAAACTTAGCTGCAAGTGTAATTTTAAATATAGAAAACATTTTTCACTAAAGTCGTAAAGAATTTTGAACAAAATACGCTCCGATTTTTTAATTAAATTCAATATGAACTAATTTTATAGTGTGGGGTACACAATTAATTTGTAGGTGTACGTTAATGCTCTCGATTTCCCGAATTATGTTTTTATATTTTTTATTGTAGGGTAAATTCAACGGAATTATGTGTCATTGACGTAACTTCGAGAGACACGTTCGCTGAAGCTAATAATTTTTGTTTGCCAGTTTGAAGATCGCGAAAAATTGGCTAACTCAATAACGTGTAGATATTGAATCAAACAATTTTATAAACAAGCCTTGGATGCACCGTTTAAGATTCTACTCCCTTTGGATATTAAACTCGATATAATGAAACAGTTTGTAATAAGTAATTTAATATTTCTCGGTGAGACTTCGCATTTGATGAAAGGATAAACAAAGGAATGTAAACATAAAAAAAGTCAACAAGCGTGGTTCTAATGCGAACGAACGCGACGATATTTTAAAATAACGTAGCATATAAGGCCAGAAAAATTCATTTTACTATTGGGAACAGAAAATAGAAAAACATACATTCTTGATGGTTACATTCCTTTGTTTATCCTTTTATTAAATGCGTCGTCTCACCGAGAAATATTAAATTATTTCATAAAGCGGCAAAGAAATTTTAATTTTCTAATTCTCCAATTGTGAGAATGATATTTATATGTGTAATTATTTTCACATACAACGTATACATGCCAATAATTATTATATAATTATATTAGTAAAAAAAGGGCAAATTTCAAACAATTCATGCTTATAGATAAATACATAATTATTGATATATTATCTCTATTTTCGAAAGTACGCTGTTTAATAAACACTCAATTTCTTAATTTTTTCATCAGTAATACACTCATTAAACATAAAGTTAGTATTGCGTCACCGCTGAAAGCACAAAATGAAGAAATCTTTATGACTTTCTGTTACTGATAACTGGGAATAACACTTTTTTAATCATTTACTTTTAATTAAGGAGCACAAATTTTATTCGACATGCAATACATTTGTGAATATAAGATGAATCACTGATAATTTGTTTTGGACGATTTTGTTTTTTCCTGAAAAAGTCGAAAATATACTCAGTGTAACATATCAAAATTAATTTGTTGTGCACATATATATGACTTTTTATTTTACATGAAACATATGAAACTTATACTTTTAAGCGAGGACGCGATAATTGTAAAAAAAGCTCATTTAGGTCGTTTTTTTAGATTCATAATGGCGAAACCAATATGGCTGTCGTTTAAGAGTATTTTTCGGAGATAAAACAATACTCAAAAATGATATTCAGACCAGGGTTAGTAAAGTTTCTCAGATTGTAGATTTTTTTTAATTAAAAAAATACAAAATTGTATAACCATTGCCCAATCCGGTCGAAAAGAATAAAAATATTTTTAGTTCAGATAAACTGTGACTCGCCCTATGGCACTGTACGATTTACTTTTATTTCAATTTTTCTTTATTGCGTGTTTGTGTACTTTTTTGCTAATAAAGTCGATGGTAATTATTATTATTATGTGGTCGTAGATCCTGTCAAATATTTCAACGTGTTTAACCCATTAACGACCAAGATGACGAGATTTTTAGCTCATTTTCAAAGCTCTCTAGCAAATCGAAAAATGAAAATATCATAATGAAACAAACTTACTTTACTATTTTTGGGTATGCTCTGTCGATTTATGAGGTCAAAATTGAGTTTACTTGTAGCAAAAAAACAATATGGCGGATTTTATCTGAAAAAGTACCGAAAAATCGGAAAATTTTTTTTTTCGGCAATTTTTTTGAAGTGGATAATGGATGACGATCCATTCCAAACTATGGACAAACGTGGACAAATACGTTACAGTTTAAGGGGAAAATTTTGTTATTCGGCTGCATTCAGTTTATCCTATTAAAAATGGTGGGAAAGTGTGAAAATTTCTAAAAATACGTATTTTTCCTAAATATTTCTGAAATAAATCGACATTAATCAAGATTTTAGGTTCAAAATATAAAATTTCGATTTATTCAATATTCCTGGTTACTTGTTAATATATTTGGCGATGTTAGTAATGGCTGATTCAATATGGCGGCTCTATAAATGAAAAATACAATAGAATTTTTCACATGCCTCGTCGGTAAATGTTTCGGTGCTTTGATGTATTGCATTTTTTCATGTTTAGAATTATATTGAATCGAAATACAATGAGGAATTTTCAAAATGGCGGATCCAATATGGCGGGTAGAATATTGAAAATTACATTATTTCCGGACAAACAAAATCGTATCATATTCTATGTAAAATGTCCATGAAAAAGTGTTCTTGGTCGTTTTGTGAATGATTTCGTTGATTCTTGTGGAAAAAGTCATGAAATTGTACGCTCTGGCAACGATCGCACGCGACGCAATCCACCGGCGAACGAAGCATAGATTTCGAACATATGAATGTCGCCGCTTATGCTGGCTATTACGTTCGATCCTACCGGAACCTTTACGTTCGATCAGCATTGCTGAATAACATATTTTTTGTCAGTAAGTTCAAAAAATACCTCCTAAACGAAAAACAAATTCTACTGGCAGTTACATACGTTATGAATTTGATGATTCTGATCCAAATCCAGATAATTCTGGTGATTCAGATGCAGGTACTGATGATCAGCAGTTTGAGGACGAATATAATGATCATTCTGAAGATCTTGAAGATCTGTTTTCGCAATACTCGTACAGAAAAATTTCTAAAACTTATACAGACAGTCAAAATAAACTAGAAAATCATTCACAAAACGACCAAGAACACTTTTTCACGGAAATTTTACATAGAATATAATACGATTTTGTTTATCCGGTAATAATGTAATTTTCAATATTCTACCCGCCATATTGGATCCGCCATTTTGAATTTTGAAAATTCCTCATTGTATTTCGATTCAATATAATATTATATAAATATAAATTAATGTCGATTTATTTCAGAAATATTTAGGAAAAATACGTATTTTTAGAAATTTTTACACTTTTCCACCATTTTGAATAGGATAAACTGAATGCAGCTGAATAACAAATTTTTCACCTTAAACTGTAACTTATTTATCCACGTTTGTCCATAGTTTGGAATGGATCGTCGTCCATTATACACTTCAAAAAAATTGCCGAAAAAAAAAATTTTCCGATTTTTCGGTACTTTTTCAGATAAAATCCGCCATATTGTTTTTCTGCTACAAGGAAACTCAATTTTGACCCCATAAATCGATAGAGCATACCCAAAAATAATAAGGTAAGTTAGTTTCATTATGATATTTTCATTTTTCGATTTGCTAGAGAGCTTTGAAAATGAGCTAAAAATCTCGTCATCTTGGTCGTTAATGGGTTAAATAAATTATACGGGTTTGAATTCATTATTAACGACACCCAAATTTCGATTTTCCACTGGTCCCTGCTGTATATAAACAAGTAAATTTATTTGCAACTCAAATTTTTAAGTATCTGTGTTTTGATCGTGCACAATTGGGTATTCCACAAATGCATTTTTATGTTTGACATGCTCGTCTTTTGCTTAAGATCTCTCTAGCAGCACTTGTATTATTGTAAAATTGAAATGAAAAATAATCAAAAACCTATGTTTATTCAATCCGTCTGTTAGAAAAAGAAAAGAAAATCAAGAAATGAAACACCTAATGTCTAATGATTTTTGCCAAGTGAAACGTAGAATCTTTACAGAGAAAATTAGGGATTTTCGCCGAGAGGAAATCATTGTTTCCTGCCGAACAGATTTTATGATTTTCGCCAAGAGAAATCTGTATTTTTCAACCGAGTAGAACGACGGTTTTTCGCCTAGCGAAATATCATTTTTATCAATTGTGTAAAGATTGAGAGAAACTAAAGTCCGACATGGAATTTATATATTTTCCTGGCATTTCGACATTGAGAAATTATCCGTATTTATCCGTATTTCTTCGCTGTTTCGATACATGCACTTTTACAGATTACTGAGTAAATCGCGGTATCGTCACCGTTTTTTAAAGTCCCGTAGGCACATAAATAATCTATAGGCACACTTTTTATGCGACAGCAGCCGGAATTTAGAGAGGTACCTTCATTAGTATTTGGCGCAACCCAAACTGCGTGGAATGGAGACTGGTTGCATCGGTGCTCGAATGGAGGGGATTGCTTTTGACGTTTCGGCTACGGAAAGTATCGTTTTCCTTTTCCGTGGACAAGGAGAACCGTGGCGCGTGGATCGCGTCAGGGCCTTCGTTCGCGTTCGGGAGTCAGTTGGCAGGGGACCGTCGTAGTGCTAGGACGCGTCTCGGGCGTGGATCTCCTGTCCATTGTGACAACCACGTTGCGCGTATCCACTACGGACGCGATACGGCGGGAGAGGATCTCCCATCCATTGTGACAAGCACGCTGCACGTATCCACTAGGGACGCGACATGGCGGGAGAGGATTTCCTGTCCATTTTGTGACAAGCAGGGCTCCGTGTATCAACCACGGACGCAAAACGGCGGGCGGTGGGAGTATCCGACGCCAACAACGGTCATCCACTGGCTGTTCTTTGTGAGGTTTTTCCATTCTAGTTTCACCATGTTTTATTAATATATTATTAACGCATTATTATATAAATCTATCTATGTTGTGTGTTGCTCTAATGAAAGTGTGCGACCAAGCTCGTTGCAGACTACTGGCTACCCACCCCGTGGGTTCCACATTTCCATGACGTATTTTGCATATTTCTCTACACGTAAACTAATCACTCGGCATCTCTTGCGTGGAGTGCTTTTTCTTGCTTGTTTCAGCGATCTTCTACTCACCTGGCGGCTATTCAATGGGATTAATGGGTACTCAAGACATAGTATCTAAACTCGGAAACTTGTATAATTTCAAATAAAGGCAGAACCACAAAACACGATTTCTGTACGTTTTTCATTGCGCCCTTCCTCGTTGCCTGCGGACTCTCTATTCACTACATCGAATCAGCAATCCTCATATAGTCCAGTAGGCTTCTTCCTCATTGTACAAACAGGGGTTATGCAAAAATGTGAAATCCTTCGGTAAAGCTCTATGTTTGACAAACACATTTTTTAATCCTCCGAGAGTAGAAATCGATTTTACGTATTACGTCGAAATTTTTGGGCTCAAATTAATTATGAAGTTTTTAAAAATACTGAGTTTTTCTTAATAATATGCCTGCCTACTCTAAAAAAACTACAAGAGAAATCTGGGAGCTTTACAAAAGAGATATTGAAGCTTTAAGTGTCTATAGAATCAATAGATGACGATATCCCATTGAAACATCTCTCCTGATACTACCCTCTTCTCATGTTTATAAAATCGGATTTTATTTCATTATTAATCAAAAGTTTCAATTGCATTTCACAATAATAAGCAGCAGAATTGATAAATAATATTTTAATTTTGGACCGGTGATTCTGAGAAAAATGCCCACGCGAAATTTTTTATTTTTTTTTATTTGAAATAAATCGGGAAAATATGATCAAAAATCAGTCAGTCGCGGTCTCTCGTCAGAGTTAGACGTGTTTACATAGTGTACTCCGCAGTTAAATAATATTGTATTGTTTACGATGTGTGGCTTGTTATTGTTTCTTAAGCGTATTTATATACATTGTGATTGTCTATTTTCAAACTGTTAATATAGTTGTTTTCAACAAGGTATAAAAATGTCAACGTGTACAGCATGTAATGCTGCTTTTCAAACTGTCAACTTGATTGCTGTTTGTATTATATGCACTGACGTTTACCATGCCAGTCCAATGTGCTGGTATAATTCCTACAGAAATTAAAGTTTTGGAACTGAAAAAGAAACGTCGTTTAACTTATCGCTGTAAAACTTTCGTGGATGAAAAGGATTCTACTGACCGGCATTTTAAATCATTGGTTATTAATCTAGAAGATTCAGTTGTTAAACTTATTAAATCAAATAATTCTGCAGATACTCTTCGTAAGGATATTTTAAAGACCATGCAAAAGGTAAAAAATCTTATACCAAAGCTGTCCAATGACGTCATCGCACATCGGAATCATATAGAATTGATGCCTAGTTATACAAACACTCGGCTTCTAGCATTAGAACAATTGAAACGTTCAATTGATTAAAATCCTGAATCTGATTCTTCAATTGAAACTATGTCTCAGTCGGCTGGATATTTAAAGGAATTTCGAGATATGTTGTCAAGAGAAAAAAACCTTCCGAGTTTTAAGGTTGTAAAAAATAAACAACCCACGGAGGACATTTTAAATATAGTCAACTTGTCAGCGATTGAAGTAAAATCTTTAGGCCCTCAATCTTCAACAAAAATTAGGCCTATATTATAGTACGTATGAAGAATTCTGTTTAGGTAGCCACTGTACTGCGTAGTTGGAAGTCTTTACCAACTTGCTATTTTTATTCATATGATCATACGCCAAATCATCGCGCCTTATACAACGAATTAAAAGTTGAAGCAAAAAATTATAATTCTACAAATCCTGATAAGAAAATTTGGTTTTTGGTCGCCATTTGGTCGCCTTACACAGCCAAGGGAATAACAGTCCTTAAATCTGTTGAACACAGATTTATCTGGTATTTGTCTTCAAAAACCGACTCGCTACTTTCCTTTTTAGCCCATAATTTTTCTTACCATGCTAAAACTTTCAACCTTCCAACCATTAAATCCATTCATCACACGATCGACATTCACACTGTTTACAAAGTAATTTACAGATTTGTTTTCTTCTTCTGAATTATTAAATTTATTTACTTGTCTATCTCTTCAATGCCAACTTAGATTCCACCGCCCCCTCTTTGAAACCACAAATCGATCTAACTATGGATTCTTTGCTGTAACGACAAGACTTCGAAGGGAGTGGAATGGACTTTCTGCTGCATCTCAATCGATTCACCCATTCAACTCTTTTAAGTTTTACATTAACGAGCTAGCGTATGTTTTTTAAGAACTTTTTATAAATTCCGCTTTTTTGCGTTACCGGCATGGTCAATTATTATTAGACACATTATTGTTTATCTGTATATGCAAATTTTTCATGTATAATTTTATGTAATAGGCATCTAAATGCCGTGAATTTATAAATAAATAAATAAATAAATAAATAAAAATATTATATATAACAAACAAAAAATTGTTTGATTTTTAATAAACTCCGAGACCGAATAGTTTTTTATATTCATATTATATATTTAGTTATTTGTTCGGAACTATTTTATAATGGTTTTGAATGCATATCTTAAGTCAAAAGAAATATTAATTAAAAGCAACTGCCATAAAATAAAAATTATTAGAAGGCTCTCGTCATCTCTCTTCTTGGACATTTGTAAGTCATTCGTGATCTATATTAAATATATGTTACAATGGTCGATATCTATATTGATATTAAATGAATGTTCAAAGAAATCCATTAAAAACCGATAAAAACGTTCAGTACGTAAGCGAACGCTGTCGTGTCGTGGTCGAATCACAGTAGCGGTCATTTTTTCTAATTGAAAAAGAAATTTTAAAGTAACATATTTGATATTATTAACTATGAAGAACAGTGGTCGTTATACATTTGATCAAGTAGAAAATCAAAATGTTGTCGAACTCGTGGGATTGTCAAAACTTAGAGGTAGGATGTGCATATATTATTTTCTTATCACCTCCAATAGTTTTACTTACTCTGCCGTCCTGGTGAATGGTGAAGAAAGTCGGTACTTACTTTCAGAGTAATTTCGAGATATTTAATGAAACGCGCTCCTAAGTAGCAACATTAATATATAACACTCTTTAAATTAACAACAATCGATGTCAACTAATTTCAGTATATTCTATTTAATGGTGTTAAAGGATTATATAAATTTTGTATTTTTATAAAGAAAATGTCGAATACTGCTAAACGTTAAAACGTAGTCGGTACTTGCAGTTGTTATTAAAAAAAAATTAGCAACATAATATATAACAGTTCGTTAGATATAAATGAACTGCATTCATGGACATTTCACAGTTTATAAAGTCCAAATGTGAAGTGATTAAAAGAATACGTATTCGAGGATCCTAACTTGCATAGGTATGCTTAGAAATTACAATTAGTTAAAAACAAAAACAATTGTTTAATCGTTTTAATCGTTTCAGCTTTAATTCTGATTTAAAATTTAATTTAATTTAATGCAATTTTTAATTTTAATTATTAAAAAAAGTCCTTAACTGATCTTTAATTATTTCTGAACAGATGTTTATTATTTTACAACTTTAATGTGAACGGAATTTTATTTTAAGCACTTTAAAATCACGCAACATATCCACAAGAAAAAACACAACTGACAACCTTATAATAAAAGCTGCCGTAACAAGTAACGTCTTGGTGCTTTGAAAAACTTGTCTAGTCATTTAGGAATTCATTTGTAAGATAAAACGGTCTATTTGTAACCAAAAGAACTTAATTAAAATCACATTAAAATACAATTAAGCGATATACGTATCTGTGTTATTTGAAAGTGTAAATGGTAATATTGAAAATAATTTTATTTTTAGAAAATGTTTAAAAATGTTAAAGAAAAATGTTAAAAATACTGATTGATATGTTAATTCTATGAAAAATATGCGACAAATTCAGAAAAAGCATCGAAATTTGAATTTATTATTTGTTAAATATCACCCTGCACCAAATTCCATTTATTTGTATTGGATGAGACTCTGGGTGCGAAAGAGTCAAATGCCGTAATGTGAAAAAATACGAAATGTCTGATTAATTAAAAATTAACGGAGCGGAGAGATAAGAGATATAGCTCAGTTCTTTAGAGCATTCGACCGGAAATCGAAAGGTCCCAGGATCGTACTCTGGAATCTACCGAATTTCCTTGTAAGTTCCCAGTTGTTTTTTCAGATTTTTTCACGTATTCTTCATATTTTTCAAAGAATTAACATCTCAATTCAGCATTTTTAACATTTTTCTTTAAAAAAGCCGCATGTTCGTGAATCGACCGAATTCCGACAGTTGGCCCTTGAAAAATATTTCAACCACGTTGAAATGTTCGATTGATGCAATTACCACCAATTGCATTGCAGGATAAAAGCCTCGAAATTTTAATTTATTATTTCTTAAATATAATAATAATAATAATAATAATAATAATAACGTCTTTATTGGCGAAAATTGGGTAGAATTAAATAGGCCTCCTACGAGTAAAGGGCGAGCCATAGCTAATCCTGTTTTGCAGACTGGCCAACAATAATTTATACCACCCTGCACAAAATTCTACTTATTTGCATTAGAAAACATCTAGGCTTAATGCAGACACTCCAGGTATTGAAATCTTCACCGAGTTGTGCGACGAAGTCACACAACAAAGTAAAGATTGCCCACCCGTCAGTGCATTAGAGGTGAAAAATGCCATCACGGGAGCGAGGAATTTCTCCTCGCCGGGCTGGGATGGAATTAATAACTATTGGTGGAAGAAGTTCACTTCTGTCCATCAACACCTAGCCCGAATATTCACCTCTTATATAAATGGAGACCAACCCATTCCGCACTGGCTGGTGGAGGGCCGAACGACACTGATCCCAAAATCGGGAGACTTGTCCGATCCGAAAAACCATAGACCGATCACGTGTCTCAATACGTTATACAAATTGTTCACTAACATCTTGAACGAACTTATTGAGAAATCCGTGAAACCGGTGTGGCAACGGATAGTAGAACAACGAGGCTGCAAAATGGGTGTATCCGGCTGCAAGGACAACTTGCTTATCGACAGGTGTGTTTGTCAGGACGCAGTCCAGTACAAGCGTAACCTGTCGATAGCCTGGCTGGATTACATGAAGGCGTATGACTCAACATCGCACGAGCTTTTAAGCTTGTTGCTCAAACGCCTCCATGTCCACCCAAACATAGTGAGAATTGTAGAAGACCTGATGCCTCTTTGGAAAACACGCTTTGTCATGACATCGGACAAGCGTCGAACCATGTCAAGACTGGTTCAATTCCAAAGAGGTGTCTATCAAGGAGATTCTCTGAGTCCTCTGCTCTTCTGCATCTCACTATTGCCTCTATCCGTTGCTCTCCGGAAATCTCAAGGGTACATGAGTGGACCACCTGGTGAACGTGTACATAAGATCACCCATCTTTTCTATATGGACGATCTTAAATTATACGCATCAGGCGAAGATCAATTACATCGATCTCTGAACATCGCCCTCACATACTCGAGAGATATCGGCATGGAATTCGGATTGGACAAGTGTGCAGTCGTTCATTTGCACAGAGGAAGGTCAGGCTCCCATAACAACGATATGGAGCTCGTCAACGGAGATGTCATCCGCCACCTTAGCGCCGAAGAAGCCTACACATACCTGGGCGTACCTCAAAGGCATGTCCAGGATGTGCAGGCTGCTAAAACCACCATCATTAAGAAATACCGGCGCATTCTCCGTCAGATCTGGTCATCAGAATTGACCGGAAGAAATAAGGTGGCAGCCACGAATATGTTGGCCGTATCACCAGTGCTCTATTCTTTTGGAGCACTGAAGTGGAACGTTGACGAGCTAAGGGATCTTGACCGAAGCACACGGAAGATGATTTGTATGAAACGTAGTTTGCATCCAAGATCTTCCGTGGAACGACTGTATTTACCCCGAAATATGGGAGGTCGTGGCCTTTTAAACCTGGAGTGTATGCATGACCGATTGGTCCTCGAAACGGCTTGTGACGCGATTAATCGAACGGAGGATCCCCTGATGATGCTAGTACATCAGCATGAAATTCAGGGGAAGGGGGCGTTTTTGTACAACGCGGCGGAACGAGCGGCCCGAAACCTCGGTCTGGTTTTCAACGTGGGACGTAGTGGTGCACAGGAGGCTGAATCAGTCATCAATCTGTGCCCAGTGCGTCTCAGGGCAAACATACGGAAGGAACAACTCCGTATGTTGGAGGGAAGGCATATCGACAAGCCGTTGCATGGACAATTCTTTCGAAATGTCCAACAACTTGGCTTGTCGGCAGAGACGACCTTCTCCTTCTTAAGATCAGTCGGCTTGAAATCCGAGACCGAGGGTTTTATCTTCGCGTGCCAGGATGGGGTCATCAATACCTTAGCGTATCGCCAGAACATCTTACACCAGGCGGTACAGAGTACGCTTTGTAGACTGTGTAGATGTCATGCTGAGACACTAATGCATCTTTTGGCAGCATGCCCAATGTATGCAGTTTCAGCATACATCGAACGTCACAATGCGGCTCTTCGAGTGCTGTATTACCATCTTCGCAGCACTTATGGTATTGATGCAACCCCAGTTTTGCCGTACGTCCCCACTGATATTGAATCCGTTGTCGGGAATGAGTCGTGCCGAATATACTGGAATTACTCATTCCCGACGAGCAGGCAAATATCAGCCAATAAGCCTGACATCGTCCTTGTTGACTTCGATGACAAATCCATCTTCGTCATCGAGTTTTCTGCACCAGCAGAAACAAATATAGTCAGCAAAGAGGACGAAAAACGGATGAAATATCAGGAGCTCCTGTTCGAGATTCGCAAGCTGTATAGAGGGTTCAAAATCAAGCTCGTCGTGCTGATAATTGGAGTGCTGGGAGGCATGAGACCAACTTTCCTCCAAAACATCAAAAGCATTCCGGCCTGTCGAGAACATGCAAGTTCCATCGCAGGCCGAATGCAGAAAGCAGTGCTGCTGGGATCTCTCCGTCTACTGAGGTCACACGAGATCCTGTAACCACTAACCCAATGGTAGAGGGAGTGGTTACAGTTGCAAACGAAATGGCCCGGTGCAGTCTGCAGCAGAGGAGATGGATATCGGAGCCACTTTTCTGCTGCAGACTGCACACGTGGATTCTGGAGGGCCAAGGGAGGTTAGGGTTTTAGTCGGTAAACCTTGCCGTTAACATCAAAGGTGAGGGAGTCCGACACACGGGGGGTTACACAACATCTTCAACCCCCTATGGTGCCTAATGCATTTCCCCCCTCCGTCAAAAAAAAAAAAATAATAATAATAACATCTTTATTGGCGAAAATTGGGTAGAATTAAATAGGCCTCCTACGAGTAAAGGGCGAGCCATAGCTAATTCTGTTTTGCAGACTGGCCAACAATAATTTATACCACCCTGCACAAAATTCTATTTATTTGCATTAAAAGAATGTTATAGATTTAGGCATTAAATTAAACTGGGATTCCTCCAATTGAAATTATTTATCAGAGGAAATGTTGATATTCGCATACATACGAACGTAACATTGATTATATTTTTTGTAACTGTAATGAGTATTTAGTTTCGTAAAATATAAATGAGATTATCAGTTAAACACATTATTCGATCTTTTTCCCCACTACCTATTAATGCAGGTAAAGAACGAATGAATAGAGGATATCCAGAAAGAAATTACAACCGGACCGTTTTTAAGAAAAAAATAAGTTAAAAAATATATCCAAAATCGCCGAAAATCGGAGTGAGGGAAAGATGGTTTTTTTTACAAAGTATACTTATAGTTGTTTATTTTAATTAATAATTGCGGCTAAATGCGTCCTTATTCTTCTGGCAAGTATTTGCGAAGCTTCAATTATTCAGCGCTAGATGGAAACGCGGGACCTGTTTTCAATACTGAGGATTAAGTAATTCAGTAGATTAAGTTTTATTTTTCTTGTCTACAAAAAATTAATAATAAAACAAAATAAAAACAAATAAAAAATAAAAAACAAGAAACACTAAAAACAAACAAAAAAAAACGAAAAACCTAATAAAGCCAAGTAGCCGCAACGTGGCTCATTTTGAAAACGGATATCGCTGATATCTGCAAAATACCAAGTAGTAAAACACTACAATTAAATTTTTTGGTCCAGCATAACCACACTTTTTTTTATATATGACCTAAAAATATGATATTGTAAGCATTAGCATATTTATCATCAAAACTATGTCGGAAATTATATACACTTTATAAAAAAAAACAGTATAATAAGGTCTTTTTGACCAACATTTTGATAAGTTGCAAATTTCTAAGCCAATATCTCAAAAATGGTGACAAACATAGAAAATATCGTTCTTATTTTTTTTATAGATTTTTTAATTTCCTACAACTTTTGATGGAAATCTGTAAAGTGTACACTGTAAAATGTCATTGTAAAGTTATGGCACTTTTAAAATAAAACTAGATGCCTTCGACCCGGGTGCCTACAATTTTGGCTAAATTCGTATTGCAGTTCCCTGACGAAAGGCTGATGCTTCCGGGAATATTCCCATTTTAACACTGCCAGGGAAGAAGGCGGCAGAGGGTAGTTCTAGCATCGTTAGGTTCGAGTAGTTTCTATACATATATTGTAACAATATCTTGTTCCTTAAATAGGGTGAATATGCCAATGAATGGACGGTTAAGCATTTTTCACACGTTGATCGATTGTAACTTTTGAATTCTTTTATGAAAATGTAATTATGATACCACCATTAGAATCGTTAGACTCTGCTCTTTATGACCGTGTAGTTCAACCTTTGATTTTATTTAATTATTAACCTCGTCTTCATACGTTTGTAAAAAAATCCGCCAAACCCGAATGAATAGACGAGTTAAATCAAATGTGACGTTTTCAGGACCAGTTTTGGATGGCTTTAAAACTTTGCTTTGATTTTACAAAATAATAAACACTGGAAGATCAATAGTACTGTAAATATTGTTTTGAATGTTCAAAGAACATAAAAATATGTATTTTGTTGCATGTTGTTCAACATACATTCATAAGAAATAGAAATATGTAGAAAATCGTCCATTCATTGGTAGTCGCCCATTCATTGGCATATTCACCCTATATTAAAATTGAAAATGAGCATTTTCAAAACTTCGACCCCGACCGCAGGTCAGCCGAAGCACTGATAAATGAGCACGCCTTGTTCACACTGATGCTTAAGAAAACGCGGTTTAGTCGAGTTTTTGACAGGTCGGTTTGCAGGAAATAAATTTTTTTATATGTGGGATACTTCGGTTCTCGTTCATGCGATCCAGTATATTAATACGTTTTTCTTCACGCCCTGGACGCGAAAGGTTTTGGCTCGATTGGTTATTTATAACTGACAAACTTTCGAAATTGACAAGCTAGTTGCGTTTCGTCCTGGTTTCTCTGTTTTTCATGTAATGTATATAATATACATACATATGCATTGTATATGTGTATGTACAATTTATGTTAATTTCATGTTAATTTGCTTTTTACGGCATTATCGTTGATTTTACGAAGAAATGAATGGCAGTGTTAAAATGGGAATATTCCCGGAAGCATTAGCCTTTCGTCAGGGAACTGCAATACGAATTTAGCCAAAATTGTAGGCACCCGGGTCGAAGGCATCTAGTTTATTTTATTTATATTACGCTACCACCTCCCCATGGCTACCCGACACCAACATTACAGTGAATATTTTTTTATGCCCCCCCCCCCTGAACCCGCCTCACTCACCTGCTTCCTCTGTGTCTCTGTTTCTCATGTAATGTATATAATATACATACATATGCATTGTATATGTGTATGTACAATTTGTGTTAATTTCATGTTAATTTGCTTTTTACGACATTATCGTTGACTTTACGAAGAAATGAATACAACCTTTTTTGTAGAGAATTCGATGTTCTATATTTCTTGTTTGAAACATTTTTTTGTACGATTTGTATTTTTTGTTAAAAAATGGAAAAAACGTGTTTTTTGAGCGTTTTTTTGTTAAACCTCCCCATAATCTAGTATGCATTGTCTCCAAAAACTAATCAGATCTAAGTTTGGCCAAGAGAAACCCAAATCCGTTTGTACTTTTTAAATTCGTCCTCCCAGTCGCGAGATATCGCGTATACAAAATTTTGCCCACGGACGGACGGACGGACGGACGGACGTACAACATAACGGACACCAATTCTTTTATTGTTGCTTTGGGTTCCTTAGGGCCTGAAACGTCGACATTTGATGAAAAACTATAGGGTAATTTTTTGGCGGGAACTGACCAAATTCAATACTTCGTCCAGACTTAGTCTGGGTCGAAGTAATTAGGCCTATTTTGTAAAAAGATCAGCTTTTCCCCACTCCCATTTTCAGCGATTTTGGATATGTTTTTTAACTAATTTTTTTAGTAATTATCACGTAAAAATCGGTCTTGTTGCAATTTGTTCCGTGTCAAACCGTTCGTTGCCTGGACTATATATTTTATATGAAATAAACTGCTCGTTTTTTTTTAACAAAAAAGGAAGTTCAAATTCGAAAAAAATTTCTTCAAGTGTGTAGGAAGTCCTATAACTCAGTTTTATAATTTCAGATGAAGTGCATATTCACATTCAATCATCGAACAATGGATCCAAAGAAGAAGGAACATCGAAAACGTCGGACAAAAAGGTGAACTTGAAACGAAACCTGCTGTCTAAGTTTAGTCGTAGGAAAACGCTGCAAAATGTAGTTATATCAGAAGGAAATATTCGGCCAACTGAAATTTCAGGAACTGCACGCGTTAACTTCGACAAAAGAATGCCAGTTGACTCGTTTCACGATGAGGTGATACTCCCTGAACGTTTACCAGGTTTAAAGGTGTCGAAAGAAGATCTTGATTGGCTTAAATCGGATGAAAGTAAGTTTGAAAATGTTCTTTTCAATAAAACAATCAATTGTAAACGAATCGTTTAATAATATAAAGATAAATGTAGGGGTCTGTTAATATATATTAGTAACAAGTGCGCAATTACCGATATTACCTATTGTCGCTATTTGGCCCATATTGCATATGATTTTTTTAATACGACGAGTGTGGGGCTCGATAATTTGCGCCCGAAGATTTCATTGCAGGGCGCAAAATCGAGTTCTACTCCCGGAGTGTTAAAAAAATCATAAAATTCATTAAAATTAATGAAAGCATGAGTTTGTTTACAATTAAATTGTAATATAATTGATTATAACATATTTTTAGTGAAAATTTGAAATTTCTTAATTGATTAGTTCAATGTTAGGTCCTACATTTTTACGAATATCAATTAAAGTGATCAAAGGTGTTTGTTACTTTTCCTCATTTTTACAATGGACACTATTTGCAATGAATAATTTAAATAAATAAAATGCTTAAAAGGGCCAATGACGCTTCTTTAATTCGACTGCAAATTATGTTTCTCATTATTAGCAAATTAATTTCTTTATTTTCTAAACAGATTTAGGTAGTTATTAATTTTTGTTTTAAAGCACATGCTTATGACATAATAATGATATAATACTGTTATAACATCATTAAAAGAAACATTTCGTTAAATTATGGATATCATTTTTATTTTGTGTTTACAAGCAATTAATACTGTTTCAGACGTAAAGGGGAGGAAGAAACGAATCGTTAAGAAATTTTTCTTCACCTTAGGCATCACAATAATCGTTGGAGGTGTCATCTTCGAAATTGTAAACCTGGTAAAAGGCTATTACAAAGGCTAATATTTACTGGATTCAAAGCTAGGAGGCGTGGGAGCGGACTATACATCGGAATTAAAAAGACTGCTATTTTAAAAACTATCTGTGATTGCATTAATTAGATAAAACGGTCGACTTAGCTATAGGTGTAATTTTTAAACTGTATTTATGAATATTGTTAATATTGTATTATTGTAAATATTATTTTAGAATATGCATTGACTGAAAGCATTTTATCACTGACAACGGCCACGGAATTTTGTGGCATTAACAATTCTTGAAAAGATACGTTCACTAATCAAATATTATTTTTATACCACTTTCATTTTCAATTAAGTACAATAATGTAAAACTTCGATTACGAATTAAATACCATTTTTAAAAAATAGTATATGTAATTTTTTACTTCGTTGTTTACTCTGTTATCAGAATATGCATCGACACAGAACGTTTATATTGAATGAAAAAATGACGAAGTAAAACAAAATTTGTTCTGGGCGATTTATTTCACAAGATGAATGTGAAACTATACGATTTCCAACATTTTTTTACAATGTATTACAAAATTTATATTATGCCTATTCCTAACTCGTTCATAATTTCTTTTTTCTTGGTATGAATTTGACACGCATTTGTTCTCCTGGTCGGATTACCAAATCCAGAAGTATTTTTGTCGAATGAGCGAAGTCTATTGGTTCCAAGTAATAATTGTGTAATATGGTTCCCATAAAAGCTTTGAGTTCCATCATTGCAAACTTTTGACCTGTAAAAGATAAGCAGTTGCTTAAGAATTTGATTGTTAGACATATGTCAGATTTTAATTTCTCGTCAAAGATCTACTAAATAAAAATTACTTTAAACATTTGCTGACTTAATCTGTTTCAAATGCGAATTTGAATATAAGATTGTAGTTATTTGAAGATCTAATTCATCAGGATACTTATGTAGAAATCATGATGAAGTTACTTACCTATGCAATTTCGAGGTCCGGCACTAAAAGGAATGTAACAGTATGGATGACGTCCCTTAATATTTTCAGGGAGAAATCGATCTGGGTTAAATTCCAATGGATTTGGCCAATTAGCTGGATCTCGATGAACTTCATAAATATGTACGAAACATGGTGTTCCTATCGGAATAAGATGGCCACCTAAAAACATAGTTTGATATTTTAAGATGAATCGCCTTTAATTACTATCATCTGATTATGCCTTAAAGGCATGCGCAAAGAATGTCAATACCCTGACGTTTAATGGAACTATTTTGTAAAATTAGACAAGACAATAATGCCATTCAATTTACTATTTTATAATATGGCAATTGGTTCAGTTTTATAATTTGATGTACTAAACAATTTCAAACATAGTAATTTACAATTTATACTTTTACCACTATGTCGGATACCCATAAATCGAGTGAATATTGCACAGGATCAATTTTGACAAACATCAATCTGAGTTTGACTGATCAGTCTATGCAAAAAAGTTTGATTCTAAACTATACACCAGGAATTAATAAAAATCTTAAAATGACATTAAATAAAACGAATCGTTATATTTTTTTATTTGGATCCGGACTTAAAATTAAAGAGGCCAAATCAATAGAGAAATTTAGTGCTGATTTGAAAACTAAATCCTCGGCTAGAACAAAGTACAAAAATACATGGAAGAATTTAAATTGGAAGATGAATTTCAGAGGTTCCCACAGGGTGGCAATTATCAAAAATTTCAACCTTGGAAAGTTCATCAAAATCAACTTAAAAAATTAATTGTTACCAGAAAGTTAATCGCGATTTTGGAACTCTCATCCCTTGATTTCGTCGCCACTTCTAGCCACCACCATAGACTTCACTATGGAGTTATGGCATAACTAAGTTAAGGGATTATGCGTTGATAGGGTTATCGATTTCAGATAAAAGTGTTATGGAGTTAATGACTTTAGCGGTTTCAGTGTTTTTTTCTGATGTTTATTCGAGGTTATGATAAAATCATTACGTGTAGGAGATAAACGGAGTGTGGATTCGTTTTGAGCTCGATAAAATAGATGAAAGTATCATATCAGCATCGAAGATTCATACAAATGTGAGGTTCACGTTTTTTCTGCCAATATATGAATATTTCATTAGACATATTATATTGTAAATTTTTATTTATTAAAGAAAAACTTACTCAATGTTATTTCATGTTCAATAACCCTGCCTATCGATGGGACGCTTGGATAAAGTCTCAATGATTCCTTAATACATCTCTCCAAATAGTTGCAGTTTTGGAGTTCATTAATGCCAAGTTTTCCGTACTTTGCCAACACCTCATCAACCTCTGCCCTGGCACGTTCCTTAAAGTATACGTTGATTGAAATAATTACTGACATTACAAAATCTAAATTCCTGGCCATAAGCAAAAAATTGATCTGCATTCAATTATCATTATTATATATAATATATGAGCTTACTTGTATTTCCTTATGTTCGGCAAATAGTAACAGAGTAAAGCACAGTGACATGGAAGTAGTATCGTGGCCCTGAAACAAAAGATTGATTATTTGACAAAGATGCTTTGTAATGGGTAAACACGATATAAATCGGATAATTATTTAAATAAAAGAATTATGTTCATATAAATGATGCAAAGTATATACCTAACTTAAAGTAACCCTTCAATTGATCGAAAAACAATTAGTCAAAAGGTACAATTGGTCGAATGCACAATTGGTCGAAAGCACAATTGGTTGAAAAATAACTGATCGCATGTACAACGGCCGGAAAGTAATGGGTGTCTGAAAAAATGACCTATGGAAAAAATGCCCTCTGCTATGGGCCTGCCTAACTTTCCCATCGTTTTTCGCTAAATATTTTCAATTTGGATGTTGGGTTAAGTGGTTTGATCGGTAGCACGTCTTTATTTTACGGAAAAATAATCACACGAGAAAATATCACGGACATTTGATCACATGTCAAATTATCACATTGATAAAATATCAAATCAACAAAATATCAAACATTTAAAAATTTCCCCGTGCAGCCATTCATTTACGCCTTATTAGGTGTAAGCGGAGTTCTGACTGGTTAGGTTAGGTTAGTTTTATAGAACGCATATGCTTTTAGGCATTATTAGTGGTGGCCAGAATTCTGAGTAGTTAGATTAGGTTAGTTTCATGACGTTGCCATTTCTCTGTCTCCCCCATTTTAGTAAACGAAATTTTATCTAAAATAATTCTCGCCACAATAACCAGGGTCAAGTAGTCTGATGCCAAAACTTCCGGCGCCAAACCAGAGGGGCCAAAATATCCTAACACCAAAATGGCGGCGGGAAAAGACTGACATGGATTCCCGTGTGCAATGTTCAATGTTTTTGGGCTGGTTTTTTACTTCAGTGATATTTTTGTTTATGGTTATTTGTCCATGCGATATTTTGTCGTGCGACCAATTGTCGTGTTCTATTTTGTCGTGTGATTAGTTGTCATGTGAAATAAAGACGTGGAGCCGTTTGATCATATCGACGATGATGGACTTAGATGACGTTAATGGATGCCGGAAAAAATGACCAATTAAAAAAATGACTACAGAAAAAATGACCTATGGAAAAAATTACTAAAACACTGTTAGGTGGATGTGGGTTACTTACTGAGTTACATAGGTCATTTTTTCGTAGATCCACCTGATACGTTCCAATAATTGTTTTTCGACCAATTGTTTTTCGACCAATTGTGCTTTCGACTAATTGTGCATTCGACCAATTGTACCTTTCGGTCAATTGTTTTTTCGACCAATTGTGCATTCCACCAATTGTTTTTCGATCAATTGTCGTGGAATCCTAACTTAAATATATTTTGTTAATTTATATGTTATTATCAGCAAATAATTAATTACATACTTCAAATATAAAAGTATCGACTTCTTCTTGTATGCCTCTTTCGGTAATTTGCCCACCATCTCTCTGTGCTGCGATGAGGAGATCCAGCATTGCCAATCGCTTCTTTCGTGCTATTTTCATTGAAGAATTTATTAATAAAATCAGAAAATAAAACATTTAATAACGTTGATTAAGTACTATAATCCTAAATTATAAGACTAAATTAATCCACATGTCACCGCAGCGATACAATCAATCGAATATCTTTCATAACTTTCAATGCTTTTATTACTTCACGATGACACTATTGTTAGTATTGGGTTAATACTTTTTCATCCGTCTCTCAGTACTGGTCACCTGTACTAGGTTAGCATTGACGTACGTTATTTCTTTCTGTGTCAAAACTGGCTACTAATATTTGTCCGTACAAATTTGAGGCATCTGTCAGTAGACGTTTAATACTGGCTCCATGTACCACATCAGTACTTTAGAGGTATTAGAGTGTTGAGTCATTGTCGCAAATATAACAGCAGTACTGTATAACACTTTGCCAGTTTATCATCAAACTGGCTCATTTCTGTTTATGGGGCTATTTTTTTGGTTTCCACCTTGGATGTCGATCAAAACATTACTTTGATGAAAGAACGACTTTTTCTCTAACGTGGGGGCCTTCGTCCAAATGTCATACCTGTCCATGACTTATTTGCCGCGTAGTTTAGCATCGCAACGGATCTTTTATTCAGCTTTCCCTTTCTTTTCTCTAATCAACTGGTGCTATTTGTCACCACGGTTTCTAATCATAAAACTGAAGTTCATTAGAAAATGATTCTAAGCCTCTGATTAGAGAAAAATGAATAAAAGTCATGAAAACTAATGAAAAGATTGGATCCATTGTATCATCTATGATTGTCCATTATATTATCTGTTTAACCAAAAAACTTGGTTACTTATAAACAACAAAACGGAATTGAATTACTAGCGCGAGCTCTATGTCAGTCTCATAACTTAATCTCTTATGTCATATCCATTTTCTATAAAGCTATTCATTTTAATTCTCTTCGAACAATTTATAAAAATTAAAAGTGAAAACTACTTACAACCGAATGATAATTCGTCATGTTGATTGGATGTCTCGGATGTCAATTCTGTTAGATATTTTCCATCTGTTCGATCGTGATATTCCTGTCTACTTCGTATTATCTAGAAATTAAATACCTTTTATACAAATGTATATTCTTATGAACTATTTTCCGATTGCAGTATTAATAAAATAATGTTTTTCGCAGCTGGTCTTAGCAATAAAAACAATACATTTTATATTACTTTGTTTGAATTTTTTTTTATAAAATCGACCTTGCACTATTTCATAAGAAAGAATGAAACATAATTACAATTTTTTTTAATTTTTTTTTATTAATTAATAATTACAATTTTAAGTAAATTTTAAAAGAAAATATAGTGAAATGTATTTCTGATGCACATTAATATGATATATATGTATCAAGACTTATGATGACGAGGGAAAAATTAAAAACAACTCATCCAAATCAATAC
Source organism: Trichopria drosophilae (assembly GCA_030407085.1). Classification (NCBI taxonomy): domain Eukaryota; kingdom Metazoa; phylum Arthropoda; class Insecta; order Hymenoptera; family Diapriidae; genus Trichopria; species Trichopria drosophilae. Next base: position 188,743,861 of record CM059582.1, read on the forward strand.
TTACAGAAGAGGAAAAGTCATGAAGCTCCTTTATTGCTTTTTTTAATCGACGCCCCATTGGTAACAAGCCAAAAAGTTTATCGTTGTAGAACCAAGGTCGAATTGCTCTATAAAGATATTTGTTAGTAAATCTATATGATGTTACCTTTTCCACGTACTTATTACCTATAAGACCATATCACTCCAAAGGTATAGACAGATTTAAAATATCTCATTAGCAGATTTTCATCCTCGTGAAGTTTGGTACCCATTGCTGCTTCTAAAATCAGAAGAAAGAATACCGTGAGGTGTTCCTGGCAATATCATTGTTTCTCTCCTAAATTTATATAACAAAAACAAAAATCCTCAAAAAAATTTCTTAAACATTGAAACCTACATAACGACCTTACCACAAATGACGCTTAGGGTGTACTTCGTGACAAATGGCATAACATCAATTACGACTTCATCTTCCAGATTCAGCGATTTAGCAAGCCTTTCATTATGCTCCACAATAATTTCCGAATACTGCTGTAAAATATTGAAATGGAAGGCAGGTGTTAATAATCTGCGTCGCTGTTGCCACTTTGCACCTAAATCGAATAAAGTGTACACTTCTGTATTCTATCAAACTTAAAATTTCTGTGGCGAATTATGATATATAATAACCATTCTGCGTTTTGTTAATATTTCGTTATGTTAGTAATAGATATGGTTTATTCTTCATTAGATATAATGACGTAAAAACGTATGGCTCTTTACCAGTGCTGGTTAGAAGACCGGTGTCAAACCATATTTGTAGAAGGTCATACAAAAAACTCTTCTTGATGTTTTTTGTGCTTTTTAATAGTACCTGAAAGCCAAAAAGTTATTGTTTACATATTTTTGCAATATTTTAATTAAACCTAACAAAGATGATCAACATGTTTACATGAAAATTTTTGTATATCAAAACTATTTCGCATTTTCTTAATGACTTCGTTGTGAATAAAATATATGTTAAGTGAACATATAATTTAGAATCGTGTCGGCATTAGTTAGGTAATCATCTTAGCGCCCCAGTACTGAATTGCTGCGGTTTTTCTATCAATATAGGACCATTAGTTTCTATAATATTCTTTAGGCTTTGTAACATGAATAGCTTCTCAAGGGACAGTTATAGTAAAAAATAATATGTTTGCAATTTTATTCAAGATCATTGAAAAATGATAAATAAAAAAAAAAGTGTAAATACATAATAAGTAGCTCATAAATTTATCCAATATCAAATATTAAAATGAAATATTGAATCTCTTAAAATTTAGTGAACATTTTAAAAATCATAATGTGGGGTTCAATCTGACACAAAATTTTGGGGCAGTTTTAATAGCTGCAGATTGTATTATTTAACAAACTATTGTTTTTAACACTTGTAGATTGTAGATTGGAATTAAATACAAAATGTAACAAAAATGTTCCCTGTGATAAAAAGTGAATTTGTAACAAATAAGTAAGTATATAAGATAAAAAATTCGTTATTATTATTTTGCTCAAGATTTTATAAATATATAGTTAATGATAAAATATAATTGTAAAAATCATTGCAATAACATCATAATGTATTTAAGGCGTTTGGGAAAACCTGCCACGTCCAAAAAAATAAAAAACTGAGATAATCATATAAACATACATTACATATAGTTCTTTGAATGTTTAGGGATTGTGTATATATGCAAAAAAAATTTTACTTTTTAAAATTGAGCTCTACACTTATGAATCTGCTATCTTTCCAACGTTAGCGGCAAACTGTTTTCGCGTTTTTCTCAAAACTGTTTAAAACGGACTTGGCAGGTTTTGCACCCCAACGCCTCATTTAAAAAAAATTACTTTTTGTCAAAACTTGGGTAAAATGCGGTTTTACTCATTTTTGACATTTTCTTCCGCATTTTACACCCACTTGTCATACCTGACCCCACAGCTATGCACAATCTACCCCACGTATGGGGCAGACTGTGACAAAACCGAATTTTTTAAAAATAAATATTTTTATTGAAATGCGTTATTTTTTAAAACATATCTTTGTTATTTCATCAACTTAAGTAATAATCACACTATTGATTAGTGTTATATAAAAATTAGTGTTTACGTGTTATAATATATTTTTTTAACATACTATGCGTAAAATTTGATTTTCGCATTTGTGTTGTCTAATCATATTTAACATATCCTAAATAGAGCGCGCAAATTTTACCCATAGTATGTCGAAAAATACCATTCTTACACGGGCGTAAGAATTAGATTTTACGCACCGGTTCTATCTAATCGCGTGTTAAATAGCGTTACGAAAAATCGCTTTTTACGCCATTGTATTGAAAAATACTATAAACTGACTGTGGAAAAAAGGGTGGCCGTCTGTCCCACTCTCTCCTATATTTTTATATATTTTTCGGATCAGATATGGGGCATTCCATGTGACATCTCATCAACGTTTCGGAGTCAAGTTTCATAACTCATGAAAAAAAAATAAATTATCGAATTGTCTTTTGAATAATATAACTATAAATTATCAAAAATATTTTCCAATTGATTATATACTTTTATAAATCCCGGACATTGTTGACATTTTCTAAAGTGGCATTAATTGGTAGTACACTCGCACATCATGAGTTTTAACATATCATAATACGTGATGGGAACCTTTTCTGTATTGTTCTCGACAAGAAAAGTTTATAATTTATCACCCGTAATAATTACTGTATATAAATTATCGAATTGTCTTTTGGATAATATAACTAAAAACTGATGTGCTCAGTGCCAAAGTAACCTAAAGACTAATGCAACTTGGGAAAAACGTTCTATATAAATGAACGATGTACATGTTTTTAAACAAACCCTTCTTTCATTTTCCAAGTAATGACCCAAATAAAAATATGTGATAAAAACAACGGGGTATACCTATATACTTACCACCACTATATATCTGACAATTTTACAAACAAGTAGTTCGGAAGTGTATGCCTGAAAAGAGGGAAAGAGTTAAAAAACTTTGCGAAATTAAAGAAAACACTTTTGCGAATAACTTTTGTTTTTGTCACAAGAAGAAAAAAGATGGCATACGTGCGGAAAATGAGATACGACAAAATAATCTTGAAAATTTGTTATAAACAATAATACTTTGTTTATATAATTTACACCTGTGAAAAATTTAGGCTTTTCTGCACATTTTCGAATTAAACCTTTTTTTTCTCTGATCAATAGTTGTCTAGATAACGCCGTATAAAAAATGGTAAATTTCATTTTTGTCGTTTACACTTTTATCAATAACTTTTGAACAAATTAATATTTTGTGCTCAAATTTACAGGATATAGGCTTATCTTTACTCATTCTAAACGTAGTTCAAGTTCTGAAACTTGACTCCTAAACGTTGATGATTTCACATGGAATGCCACGGATTCGTTCTCAGCGGCCAAAAATCTGTAAGATTCACTATTCAAGTGATCTCGAAACAAATTTTTTTTTGTGGTCCTGTGTAATTTAAGCAAGTTATGTTTTGATGGAGTCTCCCATTATTACGAATAATTTCAAATGTAGTAATGATAGACTCAATTTGGCATAACTCCACTATGATAAAGACTCTATAATTGAAATAACGCCACTTTATCTGTCGCATATTTTCAGCAAATAATATATGGTGGTTATATGGTGTAGACAAACAAATCTACACGGAGAACAATTTTCATAGACATTTTATTATTTCAGATGGTAATTTATTGACAGATTTGGAGAATGGAGAAAATTGCATTTAGATCTAGTAAAAATTAGTATATTCTTTTTAATTTTTGAAGTCACATAACAGCAAAAATGCCAAGAACTTATAGTCATTTCAATGAGAAAGAATGGTGATTTTTCTTATTTTTCTAATTTCGTCTCAAAGTTACCTTTTGAATAGGAAAATTTACAAGAAAATTTTTCTCCAAGAAATTAAGAATGGAATACAGTTTTTCCCACATAATAATAATTACCCGTTGAGTTGTATTCAGAAAAATGAAATTATTTAGGAAATGCATACATTGTTGCAACGAAAATGAACAACCAATAGATTCTAAAATCAATTTTGTAATTACCATTTGCCTCTTGTACAAATTAATCTAAAAAAAATATGAGAAAATTCGCATGGTTAACAAGCAGATTAATACCAATACTCATGAGATTGGACCGCAAAGTAGATTACATAAACTAAAAAAAGTGAGCATATTTACTATTTCGTGCCATTTTTGCAATTTACATATATTCTGAAAAAATATAAAGGCTCTGAGAGATGAAAATAAAAAACGGAAGAAACACTCGTTTGGTAACAAACAGAATTACAAAGTAATTAGTAAACTTTACAGAAAATGCAAGTAAGGCCAATATTAGTTTTTAAAAATAACATATGAAAAAACATTCTTTCTTGAATATTTAAAAAACACTCAGTGTTAATAGTGTAGAAACGGGACTATATTTTTTCAAAGAATATAAATCTGGCCGCAGAATCGTTCTATCACATCAAGATTTTGAGACATTCTAACCTAAAAGTGAAAAAAATATAAGAGGGAGGGGGGGGGGAGTAAATGTATGACAAATTTAGTAAATTTTGTAATTCATAAGACATTATAAGAATAACAGGAACATTTAGGATCATTTAGCAATGAAAGTTCGCAATATTCTTGTCTATCAGATAATTTAAATTTTAGAATTTAGGTATCTAGAAAATTTATATCTTTTTTATTGTCTGGCACCTTTTTGGATAGTTTATTTATCGTTTTTGTACTTATTTTAATTATTGCAGTCTCCATGATAGTTATTTTACGAAATAAACCGAATAAAAAGTCGATTAACTTATTTAAATTAAATACCAAAAAGCATTATTTCAGGCAAATTATTTTAGCATATTATATGATACTTCGTTACGTACATGTCTATCGGCTACTGAGTAACGAACTGGAAATAGTTATATCATCCAAACAGTTTTTTAGTCGAATGTACTCATTTGTTTGTTGAATTAACTTTTTAGAGTTTCCTTTTTTCCTTCTAATAAAAACACCACTTTTCATATTATCATTTCATTACAGTCAAATATTTCAAACCGGATAAATTTCAGGATTCAATATGTTGTTCTGATGTAGAAACAACAAATGAAAAAGTAGTTGTCTTCACACTAATAGTATTCAATATAATTGCTCCTAAATAAACTTCAAAATATAGCATTATATTTCGTAAGTTTGATAAATTTAAATTTATAATTGATTAAAATACTGTGAAACGTCAATTTTCTCAAGATAAAAATATTTGTCTATCTTATTGTTCTCCTGTAACAATGCCATCTCTTAATATCAACGAAAAATATTTCGGATATACTAGTATAAAAATTTGATTAACTTATCTTTAATTCGAACAATAGTATGTAAAGAAAGAATGAAATAATAAATAACATAAGTAACTAAAATTATAAATTCATAATAAAAGGTAAAAGACTTGACTATCAGTTCTGCCATTCTATCTTAGAATTTAAATTATGGAGTATTTTTTGAAATGTATATAACAAAACTATTGAAAATTTGTTTTTGCACATGTATTGACGTAAAGAAACTTGTAACATTATTTATTCATAATTGTTAGTGATGATAAAACCAATTAAAAATCAATAACTATTTGGAAGCTTTATTATATCAATTGGATTCAAAATACCGAATTTTTAAAATTATTCTTAATACCTAAAAAGTAGATTCATTCAAGTGTGAGTTATTGGTTCTAAATTATTCGTGAATTTATTTAAAAACACAAAACACAAAATATATTATACAATTGATAATTATTTTAGAACTAATATATAAAAATTCGTCTTCAAAAGTTGTAAAATAAATAATGCGTGATTACATCGTAATCCTACGCGTGGACATTTATAAACGATTATGTTTTTCTGTTCTTAATTTATGCTGTCTGAATCCACGCAAAACCAAAGCAATTTTTATAACTCTGCGGCACATGTGCGTAATGAAAACTAATTGCCTACCTTTTTATTAGATCCACGTGCATAAGTAGCGCACGCGAATAATTTTTATCTCTTGTAAAAGCGTGGATGAATGCATTAATATAATGAGTTTAAGCATTGTGTAAATAACTGATTAATCAATTTCTTTATAAACGTTGCAATAATTGATCAACCAATAATTTGTTAGAACGGAATATTAAATTGAAATTTGTTGTAACAATTCACCTCAATTCGAATTTGCATGCTCTATGCTCGATTGTTTAAATGTTGAATATTATATAGCTTAAAAACTACGCAAATAAAAATAAGTTTTTATGTAATTATATTTACCTCTACATCATCGGGATGCATCACACTGACGATAGGAAAACATGAGGCCCAAAGTCTGCTAATTGGAAAAAACTCTTTGTTCAGCCTTCGTAACTCAACCCACACATTGTCTAGTAACATATGTTATTTCAATAATTTTACTTATGTTAACAAAATTTATTTAAATAAGGTATATATGACAACCGTTTATTCCTTATATAACATGTTACTCCTAAAAAACATATCACTATCAAAGTATAAACAACAAAATATTGAATTTACATTAGATTTATTAGCACTTTTGTAAAAACCCACTATTTTGTATTTTACTGAATTTAATTAAAGTTTAAGGTTCAACACATTTTTGACATTAACTCATTGACTTTCTTACCTGTCGTAAAAATAAATGGCAATAGATTTCCAAGCACTGGTATAGGGGGATTAGGCCCGGGTAGTTTATTAATTAACCGGCCAAATCTTGAGCAATGGACTCCAATGTGAAATACACTTATAGCAATTAAAAAAATTACCAATATTGCAACCCACATTTTGTTGGTTAAATAAATGAAACGAGTAACTATGTAATAAAATCGCAAAAGCCGGTCTTATTCCTTGATTATTGTTTACTTGGTTACTTCATACACTTTTTATTTTTTTTTATTAATCAGTAACTTATACTCTTCGAAGTAACCGCACAGACAGTGAATAATGCATAATAATTTAGAGAACGATGTGTTTTCCGTCGTTGCCGAAGAGTTACTGATAATCTGTACAGAATATTTATCTTGTCCCGATCATTTTATCGCAAATTATGTGCATGTTGTCCATCCTACGAGCAAAAAACATTAATTCCTAAAGACTCGTATGCAGGCCGCTATGTTTTCCCCTCTCCCTCTCCATCTAGACTGTAAGACACGTAGAAAAATATTTGATGCAGGCGTATACAATATAAATAAATTATCAAATGAGAGATTTGTTTATCGGAAGATTCGACAGAATTTGGTTGAAAACGATTTAGTTGTTTATTGTAAAGAAGTTAATCAGTTTAATATATTTGGAAGTGCGAACATTTTATATTCATCATTATAATCGTGATTCAATAAATTTCGTATTACTCGTACATTGAAATTCATTTTAGTTGTCACTATTTATTATAAATATTTCACGGGCATTACTATAAAAAAAACTTACAAAGTACTCAATTAATCGCTATGAAGTTTTATGACCTTGACATACGACCCTTGAACCGTGAACTTTCTGAAAGAAACGTAAAACATTCAAATATCGATACTGTGATTGGAACATTTTTTTTATATATATATAATTTTTTATTTTGACAATATTCTTATTTACATTTGGAGTTTTGTCAATAATGTATGAACATTGCCCAGTGTTTTGGTAGGCTGTCCAAAATGATTGAACTTGTAATAAATAATATTATTTATTTACAGTACATTTTCGTGCTTTCTCATATCTTCAACCCAGAAGACTAATCAAGATTTGTGCAATTAAATGCATTCCACTGAACTTTCTGCGCAAAGTCATCCTATGTTAGAGATAATTTATCACTTCATATTGTGGAACTTTTTTCATTCATCGTTTTACCCACTTGTTTCTAGGACTTACTTCCACTACGATGTATTTTCAGAAGTTTAAAAAAATATGTCTAAATATTGGTATTAGCGTTTATTTCATTATCATAAAATAACATGACGAACAAAGTTGGAAAAATGAAGCTGATATATTTTTACGTTTTCAACTTGTTTCTGTATCAGAGACTCGTCCTCACGATTCATAGTTATTTCTAAAAATTCTGGAAAAATTCAGTTATCATAATGATGATAATCTTTAAACCTTGTAATATTGTTAACTGACACGCTGATAGCAAAAAACGGGCTAAACATACGCCGCGAGAAAAAATGGGTTATTATTCTGTTCGCGAGCAAAGACGAAACAAATTACAGGCTGTGGGCAAAAGTGAGTTACACTATTGTGAGAGCAAAAATGACTTAAAATATTCTTCAGGACAAAAACGAATTAGAAATTTAAGTCATTCTTGCCCGCTCGGAAATTATAAGTCACTTTTACCAGCAAAGAAATTTTAACTTATTTTTGCTCGTGTTATAATTTTGTATAGAAACTTGTTCGCTTTGATATCGCAATTTTTAAACTTTTGGGATTCTTTTAAAAATATACAAATGATTTAAAATTTTAATCATTATTTGTGTTAATTCTCGGATTACACTATTATACCTCTTATGTTAATTCTGTAATAAAAGTATTCAATTTGGTATGCTTCTACACTGAGGAAAGGATTGTTTAAAAAGAAGGCTTCTTAATAGTTAAGAAATCATATATTTAAATACGGCGAATCCAATAATTTGTTAAGTATAAAATAATTATTCATTTCATGTAAAGCTGACATTTCTTAGTGCAAACAATGCATTTTATATCTTAAGAAATATCTATTAAATGCAACCAAACGTTTCTTAATAGTTAAGAAACCGCTTGTTTACTATGAGTTTGTGTCTATAAAGTAATGTTAATAGCTACAAAATGTAAGGTTGGAGTCGATACGCATCGTAACATAACCTCAAATGACAACCCGGCTGCTTTGTTTGGTTTGTTAAGAATGATTGAGCGCCATTGCAATTCAGTGGTTGTTATTGTGAAAACAAATAAATTAAAGATATTGTTTTTAATATTAAATATGCTTATTTTATAAACAAATACATCGTATAAGAGACATGTTCCATGTCTTATTTGTGAATTTGCGCAGCTGTCGAGTTCAAAGTATACGTTTCTTAACTATTAAGAAATGGTCAATTCTGATATAAGAAATAAAATGCTAATATTATATGAATCGCATTTAACATTACAATGCCATCTTTACATTAAAAGAATGATTTCAACCTTGCAATTGAATTATATTTTTTTACAACAAACGATCCTTTCTCTTAGTATACATTGCTTAATTCTCGGAATTTTTGAAAGAGACGTATACAACTGATATTCATTGCCACTGACTTATTGTTTTCACCAAATTTTTATTACAGGGGCACAATTAAGTATTGAGAGGCATATTATTTGCAGAATATACGCTCCCTTGTCACTGTTCGGCGCTGATTTTGCCTTTGACAAGCAGAGTATCATATCCGAACTGTTTTTTGATGCTGAAAACGATGACACTAGCAGAATTTTCCTATTCCGTCGCATTTTTGAGAAAAGTGAGGTTAAATGTATCGAAATTAGCGTTTTTGGCCATGTTTGGATTAATTTCAGGGTACAAGAAATTTTTCACAAGCGAAGTATCATATCCGACGTGTTTTTTTTTATGATGTTAGCAGAATTTTCTGTTCCGTCATATTTTATTAGACGCTACGAGCAAAAATGTGTAAAAATATTATGAAGATAAAAATTACATTTATAAAATATTCTTTTGGGTAAAACCGAATTAAAAATGTATATCATTTTTGCTGGCGCTGAACTTATAATTCGTTTTTGCTCGCGCTATTATTTTATATTATTGAACTTGAACGGTCGCGCTTAATAATCGTTTTAATATATCACCTTATATTGTCAATTGTCATCAACTTTGCAATTACTTTGAGTTAAGGCCATCCTTATAATATGGCCTTTCTCATTGCTAAGCTTCGCAGGCTAGTCTCAAAAGATTCAAACTTTCTAAGTTTACGAGTTTCAGTTAATCGGTAATAATTGAATAAATCACAAAACCTGTTTAATTATTTAGATATATTTTATAAAGTACATAAATGCGTTCTTAAACAAAAAATGATGAAGTACAAAAATAATATGCTACATTATTCGTTATCGCTATCTCCACTGGCAAAATCATAGTAAGAAATAAATAAAACTTTATTATTTTCCTAATTGAGTTGTTTTTCGATTTCAATTATAATAATGTCATATTTTAACAACATTCCTAAATAAATAGAATCATGTTTACACATGATTATACTCGTAAGTCACTTTGTGTAGATATTATTCGAATTAATACAAAAACGGGTTAACTGTTGGAAATTGGCAAAAGTGAGTTAATTTCAGCTAACAGGTAAAAATGGTTTACTTTTTATGATGCGAGCAAAAGTGGGTTAAATATTCCATAAGAGCAAAAGTGAATTATAATTTTAATCCATTTTTGCCCTGAATATTATATAAGTCATTTTTGCTCGCGGAGATTATTTAATTCATTTTTCCGCGTTAAAAAAGTTAATTCACTTTTGCCCGCGTTATATTTTTTACCCATTTTTATTCTCAGCGTGTCAACTCTCTCCCTCTTTCATGATTTTTTACATTTACTTTATATTATGACACAAACAATACTAACCTACCCGATAAATGCCGTTAATTCAAACAAGATATATTGTTTAACAACACACGAAGCAATTCTATATATAGACTTTAATATTTATACTTACACTCGAAACTTCTTGGACGTAAACTTATATCAAGTAGATTTAGAGTGTGCAATTCAAACTTATTTTGTACAGTCGTTTTTGTTTGAAAAGATATGTCAATGTTGTTCAATTTAAATTATTTTTAATTAATATTGACACTTCTATCTAAGAAATGTATTGTACACAACTGACGCATTTAATTGTATATGTGTATATAAACAAATATATATATATTTACCGGACTTCCGATACAGAAATGATAATCTAGAAAAATGGAATTTAGTAGCTAGATTGGTACCGGGTAAATCTAAAAAATCAGTATAAAACCGTAACTGAATCACCCCTTCTTTACTTATTAAAACATTTTCTGATTCGCTCCGTTTGGTAGTCGCCTCCCGACTCCGAGTCAGTGATGACGACAGTCCTAAATAGGTTTTTAAGTCTACCAATCTATCAGTATTGTTTAAACGTTGGATATGAGTACTGACAATTAGTACTAAGTTAGTATTGTTTCTGGTGTCAAATTCCAATGTACCTCTCATATTTTTAGGAGCAGTAATAATTTTATATAATAATATCTAAGTGGAGTATCAATATCAACTTATTTCGGAAATCAGTACTAATTTAACTCTGAAAATAGTATTGATAATCAATATTGCGTCAGCTCTGACGTACTCCGACAGCCAGACGTGATTTCTTCTCGATAACACGATGGTCAGTACTGAGTTAGTACTGACGTACTCCGGTGGTCGGATGTTCTTTCTTACTGGTGAAAATACACCAGTCAGTATTGTGTCAGTACTAACTTGCTCCGTCAGTCAGTACTCTTGTAATAGCGAATAATGTACTAACTACCTGTACTTGGTTATTAATTTGACGTTACTGTGGTTAGTACTGATTTATTATTGCAAACGGTACTGAATACCAGTTAGTACTGGAACAGATGATCGTTGGTCTATTGCTAGTACTGACTCGTTTCCATCTATCCGTACAGGGTCTTCCAGTAGGCACTGGTTAGTATCTTGCCGGGGTTTCGCTCCGCCAATTTCTACCTGGGTATCAAATCAAACTTTATTAATCCGAGTACTCTTCTAAAATGTTTAAATTTACATAAGACCAAATTTACTTTTCTCTCTTCATCATTCTACTTGCTTAGTTAATTATCAACGTATACCTTTAAATTAAATTATATTTTTTGTAGTGGAATATTATTGCATCGCATACTCTATTGTTACTCCTAATAATATATCATAATGAATTGCCATTAGTATAATTATAGTTAGTCTAAACTTATAATTATTCCATGGTAGGTATACCTATTTTATCATTCCCTCCCAATTTAATGTTCGTGAAATTCGATGCGTTTCGGGATATTGATGACTCCATTAAAGTGTTTAATAAGTATTCAGCTAAAAGGATTTTGGATAATTATAAATTTTTAAAGATAGTTAATCCAGTTTGTTAGTACTGATACTTACAAAGAAATAAATATATAGAAGTGAGGGGGTAGACTGTGACACGGCGCACACTGTTCCCCTCAAGATTTCTCGAAATCTGTGCACCGAAAAAATCCAATATTTTTGTATAATATTAAGGTTATCACTGCCAATCAAAAAAACATGAAAATAACGGGGTTTGTAAGGGCGGTGGTGAGTAATAGATGAATATGAGTTTCGAGGTATCTAAAGTAACCTTTTTATCTCAATCTCTTTTTGTCGTAAATTTAAACATATTTCTTCAGTATCTTTAGTAAGGCATCAACTGATTGATAAAATAATCAAAGATAATAATCAAATTAAAAAATTAACCTAAAAATATTACGTTTTTTAAAATTTAATGAAAATTGTAAAAATTATTATGTGGGGTTCATTGTGACACCGAATTGCAGGGCAGTTTGTGGCATAACCTGCCGATTGTATTATTTAACAAAATATTGTTTTTAGCACTCGCAGCTTGGAGATTGAAATTAAATAAAAATGTAACAAAAATGTTCGCCGTGATAAAAATCGAATTTGTAACGAATAACTAAGTATATAAGATAAAAAATTCGTTATTATTATTTTGCTTAAGATTTAACAAATATAAAATTAATGATAAATTATAATTATAAAACATCATAATGTATTTAAGGCATTGGAGAAAACCTGCCAAGTTCAAAAAAATAAACACTGAGATAATAAAACAGTCCTCCCCACTCTCCCCTACATTACAAAATAAATAGTCCTTTTATAAACAAAATTACTTTATTGAAAAAATAGTTTGAAGGAAGAGAATGTATGATCTCCAATGTTATAGACGATTATTCCAATAACTTTCTATCAATTTATAATGCAAAGTCTACTTTAACTGGAAGAATCAATAAATGGGCTAATTAATAGTTTTTAAAAGCAATAAAATTTACTTGGGAAATCCATGTAGTCATCTGAATGAAGGATTCTCTTTATGGGATTATTCATACATTTTGAATACAGTCTAATGCTACGAAATCCTGCACAGCAAATGCATATTTGTAATTAATTTATCATTTAAATATTGTAATATCCACGCAGACAATGGATATTCGTTCCATTTTACGGAAGATGAGTGTAGCAACTGCTAACCCCAAACATAGAAGAAAAGACAATTAAAATTTAAGTAGAGTAGATTTGTTTCGTATCACGAAACATTATTAAATACATCTATAAAGTTTTAATATTTAGAAATTAAATAGTGCAATGTATAAATAAAAAATCAGAAGCAATAATAAGGAATATTTTTGCTATTATCACTATAAAAAAAGTTTTAAATTAAGGTCGAATATAGGCTTAAATTAAGACGCAACAAATATAAAAAAAAAGCAATTAGAAAAGGACATACTCTACTTACTTACATACAATACTTACGCATTATACATTGGCTTATTTTAAGACCATCTAACTAAAGAATGTAACAATTTTAAGACTTTTTTTATAGTGATTATTCGAATTTGTTCCGTTCACAGATGCCCTCATATTGAGGCCTGCACCATAAGTATGAGCACCGTTTATCTACTTCTGTACAGTGGGTGGCCTACCGACAGGGGTTCGAAATTGCCGACTACGAAAACTTTTCATATCTCTTAAAAATTGTCGAATTTTAAAAAGAAACTACGATTTGGGTCGTTCTTTTATTCCCTTTCCAAACATTTTAGTCATTAATTTAGAAATGATAATTTTTTGTTGTTGAACAGTGGTATAAACAAATTTAAACCAATACACGCCTTTCCTCAACAGTGGTAAAATAATTGGAAGGTTGTATCCATTAATTAGTTAAATAAATGTAAGAAGTTTATAAATTAATAATGAAGTAATTACGAACTACTAAAATCGTTATACAAACATTTCATTGGTTAAAGAAAATTAACTGAAATATTCTGCCCCAGAGAAATCAATTACAATTTTCAGTTTCTCTCTTAGATGTTATGTTTTTTATTATTGTTCATTACCTAATAAATTACACTGTTCGAAGTAACCATAAATTACATTATATCGATAACAAAATCCATGTGTTTTTCATTGATGCTTCGAAGCAGAATGACTGATTAATCAAATTGTAGAAGAATTATATCTGATTCCAATTATTAATTGCGCTTATATTCAGGACATATTTTATCTTAGAAGCAAAAAACATTTTTTGTTGAAAACGTTAATGAAAACCGTTTTTATTATTTTCCCTCCTTGCAACATTCATTGCATACCTGTTAACATGACTCCTTTTATCAAATGAGGAGTTTACTTATCCGGACATTCGATATCATTTTAATAGAGACAATGTGATTGTTTACTGCACATAATTTAATTTACTAATTATATTTATGTAGTAAAAAAACTAACCTTATCAAGTAACATAAAATTTAATAACAATAACCATTATACTATTGATTATTCTTAATATGTACTTAACCTTATCTTTATCTTATTTATTATCTTATTTTATATTTTACCTTAGGTAATTTTAGTTGGCAAATTAAACACATTAAACAATGCATCAGTACGAGTTTCATAAACTCAGCAGTTGACTACTGAACTATGATGTTTAAATGATAAAATATTCACATTGACAGCATACTGGGCTCTTTTTTAATAAATCATATATTTCCAAATTTAGTAAGCGAAAAAATGTATTCTCCGACAAATTTTCAAATATTCGCGAATTTAAATATGGCTAAGGATTTGTCTGAATGTAGATGCAATTCATTAACAAATCTAAATCTTACCAAAATGTATGAGATGGGCGATTTCATGAGCGTTTCAAATAAAGTTTGGTGATAGTTTCAGTGCATTCTCATTTCGTATACTTTCCAATCGAAGACAAATCATGATTAGTACGTTTCAATACATTGAACTCACAGTTTAAGCATGGAGACCATCGTACATCAATCGTACTTTAGTCATTTCAGATTCTGGATATGTTTGCTTTTTCACTAGACAGTCTTATCTAAAATTTGACCACGTTTATTGCAAGTCATAATCGTTAGATTAAAGAAATATTGCAAACATCTTAAGGAAGATCAATTTATGAAACGATGACATTCTCGAGCCGTAATATCAAATTAACTTAAGAAGAAATGGCTATATTGGTTCATTAATAAAACATTTAAATTGCTTATGATTCGACAACAGATTAGCCCTCTCCTCGGGGGAATTTACCTCATGGTATAAATGTAACATAATGTAGTTACAGCAACAATGACAGAACTTATAATTATAAATAAAATTAACCCTAGTGTGCACATACATAATGTTTTATTGGTATCCGTCATGACCACTATTTCATCCTAGGTTATGTGTGCGGGTCAGATACATTTTTATCTACATATATGACAAACCATGTTGATCATAAATTAAATAATTAAATTCACAAAAGCATTTCAAAATAAATAAATATTTCCATTAAATCTTGTTTAAATAAGCCTTGTCGATTTTAAAATTGAAAGTATTGTAAAATTTTATAATGTATATAATCAGTCGTTGCGAAAACATAATGATATAAAATTGAGATTAACAGAACCAATCTTATTCTTGTACAAAATTTGTAAAGAATAATGATTGTAAGATAATATTGTAATTTTAAATGGTTTAAATATATTGGAGATTCTGTTGTTAAGTAGATCCAAGTGTGGAATAGTAATTAAAGTTTTTGAATCCTTAGTAGTCATGTGTTCAGTACTGTTATTAATATTTATTTTTAATTGATTTAATTTAATAATTCGTTTATTAATAGATAAATTTATAAATTCTATGGGACAATTATTGTATTTTAAAGTTCTTTGAATATAAGAAATTCTTGCTGTGAAAAATTATAATAGTTGTACTGTTCTTCACTTTATTCGGTTGGTTTCATAAAAAAAAAAATCCGGAATTCGAAGGTCAGTCTCTTTTAAGGTTCCTTTTAAGATCTTTTTATGACAAGAATACTATAATATAATTGAGATTTAAAGCTCATTGCCATTACGTTTTATTTCTTTAAAATATTTTGCAGTGACATTTTCCTATCTTCATAATGTGAAAAGTGAGCTTTTGAAACAAACTCTAATGAAATAATGAATGATTTACATCTGCTTAATAAGTGATTTCACATCCACTGTTAGGTGCAAGTGCCCTTTTTTCCAGGAGTGAAACATGTACTCTCATATGATTGTCTCTGTTTCATTTGCAAGATGTAAAATGTAGGTGTATATTTTATAAATTTCTTGAAGTGAAAAACTCTTTATGTATGAAATTTGAGCCACTCTAGTAAATGAACACTCGGAATAGACACAGAAAGCTTTGCTCTTTAAGGAGCACACTCCAAAAATGTAGAGCGTATTTTATAGTTCTGTCGTAAAAGGTGTTCTAATATTTGTTATTTTCGATCTATTTTTCTATGAAATTCCTAATGAATATGTAAAGAGGAACATATAATAAAAGCAAAAAGCATAAAATTTTTTTCAGTCATTTAATTACTTTGAAATATTTACAATATTTGATTAAAATTAGAATTTGACATTAATTTTTACAAATTTGCTAAAATTTCGAAATTTTGTATTTATTTTTACAATCGACATAATTTATATCAAGTGATAAAAGGCGGCAGTATTCTTGATTTTGTTATAAGTGTTATATTTCTTTTTTGATCGGAATAAAATTAACACGTAATGGATGAGCTGGGCGAATCACTAAATCCGGAAGAAGTTGTGTTGTGTGTGCAAAATCGATGGCCTCCAGATAAAAGTTGTGCAGTAATGTACCGAGGAACGCCTTAAGTTCCATCATTGCAAACTTCTGACCTATAACACCAAAATATGTAAAATATATTCATTTAGATAGAAATATGTAAAATATATCAATTTAGATAGAAATATGTAAAATAGTATAATAAGTTTTGTGGATAATTATGTGTGTAGGAATGTATGTAAATATGTTGTATGTTTAGGCAAGATAATTTAATGTTTTTTAATTAAAAAATAAGGTTTTTTAATTTCCCTATCGTTTCATATACACATAAAGTACATGAAATAATTAGAGTTGAATCAAGATGCACATTGAACAAATTCATTGATATACTTTTCCGGTTTTATTAACAGCTCAAAAAAACTTGTTACACATACATATGGACGGACGTGTTAACAAGGTTATTTATTATTGTCGGGTTCAACATGAATGATATGGTAAAATTCTATAAAGAACCAAGAGTCTGAGCTGTTAAAATGTACTTGTGTTAAAGAAGTCCCAAACCATCATACGTTAAAAAAAATAAAAAATCAAATCAATACTTTATTGCATGCGCCAGGGAAATAAATATGGATGGAGCATTAATTGTAGGATAAAAAAAGAGTACATGCTACGCAAAACATTCCATGGTAAGGTCAATCAATATTTAGATAAAAAAGAGACATTGTTACGTGTACGTTTTAATTTCATTGGCATACACCGCGTAGTCTACCTACAGGGTTCAAGTTATAAGTCGTAGTTGGGTTCAACTTCACATAGCTCATGTAAATAATACTTTTTAAACTTATATTATTCTATAATTATATTAAGTCGAATGCATACATTTTTTATGCATTTTTTACTTATTACCTATACAATTTCGTGGTCCAGCGCTGAAAGGAATGTAACAATACGGATGGCGTCCGCGACTTTCCTCCGGAAGAAATCGGTCTGGATCATACTTTAACGGATCTCTCCAATAATTAGGGTCCCTGTGGAGTTCCCACATATGTACGAAACACATCGTACCTTTCGGAATAAGATATCCTTCTAAAAAGTTACGTTAAGAGAATACTAAATAACAAAGGCTTTCTACTAGCGTGGAAAAACGTAATAATTAAATATAATATCATTTTATTTAGGTAAGGTTTATTTCAATATTTATATCTTAGAGATATATTGTAAAACAATTTGTTTACTATCTTACGCAATGTTATTTCATCCTCGATGCGACGCCCAATATGCGGAACGCTTGGATAGAGCCTCAGCGACTCTTTGATACATCTCTCGAGATAAACACAATTCTGAAGTTCGTTGATGCCTAACTTTCCACCACTTTGTTGTAAAATTTCATTTATTTCATCTCTTGCTCGAGCCTAATATTGAAATATCGGCAGCATTGTTATAATCGATTATCAGCTGAATGTAGATAGATGATATAACATTATGCAGTTATGATGAAGATAAAATTAGGGCATTTTTATATTGAGTAATTGTTTAAACTCTCTCTAAACATATATATAATTCTCGAAAAGCTTGATTTGTTTACAGCAAAATTTTTACAATTTTTACTTTTTCACGAAAAAAATTTTTAAACTGAATAGTTTCATAAACATATACATATCCAAACTAACCTTTTAAAGTACACTATTAATAGGGACAGTTTATATTTTTATTTATAAATTATGCAGTTTAATTCGATAATCTTGTGCCTAATATTATCATGCCCAATATGATCAACGATATTTATTATTAGCATATCACGAAATTTAATTATTTTTGTGTTAGATAAAACAATTAACAATGTCGAGTTTGATCATGAGATAAGAAACAAAGTTATTTTAACATCGTCGTTTCTCAAATGAGAATCATTTTATTTCTATATTATTCCCTGCAATGGAACTTGCCACCTGAAAAGGTGAAAATTGAGATGATTTATAAGGATTACATAGTCTAAACAATTTATAGAGAAATTTTATGTAAAAACTGATATTATCCGTCATCGACTTGTGAACTTCTGAAAATGTAATGTTGATAACGAAAACAATTTTCCGCAGTATGTTTCTTTACTTATGTGCGTATTTAAATAAGTTATTCTTTATTCTGCTAAGTATATTTTGCACTAATAACATGCATTCTAGATTGAAGGCTATGGAGGAGGTAATTATCATGTAAGGGAGGCAACGTACAAGAGAGGTGGGAGAAGCTGGAGAGGCAAATAAATGAGGCGGTGGAGTTTAAAATAAAGGGAAAGAGAAAAGGGACAAGATGGTGCCCGTCGTAGGATGCAGAATCTAGAGATAAAAAGAGAGAGATGCATAGAGTGAGAAGGAGCTACAGAATATGTAGATGATACAGTGTTCATAACAGAGGAAGAAGCGCTAAAGGATATGATAAGGGGCATATTGAGAAGTTTTTAGAAGGAAAGAACCTATAAGGGAGGGAGGGAGAAGGAAAGATTCTGGTCGTGGGAAGGAGAAAGGATAGAGGAAGTGAAGGAATATATATATATATATATATAATAAAATATTTTTTTTATTAAGTACTTTTTGAGTTATAAAGGTTTGAAGTTAACAATTTGTTAAGTGGGGGATAATATTAGGGGGATCCGATTAATGTATTTTCTTTAAACCAATTAATTGGTCTCATTATTCCGCGCACAAAAGTATTAAGGTTATGATTACTGAAAACTAAATAATATTTTACAAGATATTCTACATTTTGTGTCAAAAAATTGTTAACTTCATACCTTTATAACTCAAAAAGTACTTAATAAAAAAATATTTTATTAGAGTGTTTTGGAAAGCTCTCGAGATAAGCTATAAGAATATGCAATAAAATGTAGGGGGTTCTATTTAAAAAAATAAGATTGACCTTGAAGGACTTGGTCAAGGTCAAGGTCATCATCTTACTCCTCGCTTGAAACCATACAACTTTGCTATTGGACATTTTCTCCTAAGTGCATTCTAACTGAAGATATTAGGGGGGTCCGATACTTTTCGATGACCCTGTATATATATATATATATATATATATATTTGGGTTATGTGGTAACAAGGTATCTAGAGGAAAAAGAACATGTGAGAGAAAGGGTGAGAAGATCTAGGGGACGATAGGATAGGTATGGAGCTATGGACAGAGGAAATTTAAGGGGGATATAAGGTGGAGGCTGAAATTATTTGAAAGCATAGTGAAGGGAATCTTATTTTATGGAGTGGAGATATGGAGGTACAAGGAATGGAGGGAGGTGGAAGCGATCTAGGAAAAGTATCTGAGATGGATTTTATGACTGGAAAGGGTATCACATGGGTATATAGTAAGAGAGGAATTAAAGTAAAACAAATTAAAAGTGGATACGAGATGGAGAGCAGACAGGTTCGAAGAAACATTAAACAAGGGAACGGGAAGGGAAATTGGGAGGAGGTCTATGTTGGAGAAGAGGAAGAAGGAAAGAGTTTGGGGTACAGGATGGTAAAGGGAGTACCATGGTACATACGAGGGTGCCAGAGAAATGAGGGAAAGATATTAGTAAGAATATTTAGATGGAGATGTAGTAATGAGGAGAGGGGGAACACGTACTGGATCGAACATCTAAGGAGCAAGTGTGACTATGTGAGAAAGAGAGAGAGAATATTGAACATCTAAGGAGCAAGTGTGACTATTTAGGGGATAAAAGAGAAAGTGGGGTGGACGTTATAAATGAAGATGTGTAACGTGGGACGTTTTTAGTTCTAACAAAAATTAGTTTTCCCACCGTTTCATCTTTCTCTAGCTTGCACAGCTGTTACTAATAAAATAAAAAAAAAAGGGAAATGTACTATTTTCCCACATTTGACAACCAGAAGATAAGCTTCTTACAACATGCGGCCGAGCATCATCATAGTAGAAATGCCGCGAACCCTCTCGAGTTTCGTGAGAGAGAGAGAGAGAGAGGGAGAGAGCGAGAGAGCGAGAGAGCGAGAGAGAGAGAGAGAGAGAGAGAGAGAGAGAGGAGAGAGAGAGAGAGAGAGAGAGAGAGAGAGAGAGAGAGAGAGAGAGAGAGAGAGAGAGAGAGAGAGAGAGAGAGAGAGAGAGAGAGAGAGAGAGAGAGAGAGAGAGAGAGAGAGAGAGAGAGAGAGAGAGAGAGAATACCCAGCCAGCGTATTTAGTTTTAGTTTAATTTGGTTTAGTTTTTGAGTGTTGTAAATTTAAGTTGTACTATATTTGTTATACAATTTTGTGAGAATAATTCTTGTTTTATTTCTGTAAAGGAATTCTTTGCAAGCACTTTTGTGAATGTAATAAAAAGTACACACTTGCATACATGCACTACATACATTACGTACAACATGCATTCTAGATTACTAAATTATAAATTACAATTTAATAAACACAGCTAGGAAAAAGATAGCTATATTTATAATTCTGATATTACGTGCAAGAGCTTAAAACCTATTATAAATGCTGTTTCAATTAGACTATAGGGTTTTAAACAACCCTTACAAACAGAGTTAAGGCGCAAATTTTATGAAATTATGGCATATGTGGATTAATTGAACGGCAAACTTATTTGGTGAGTTACCTGTATTTCTGTATGTTCAGCAAGCAGCAATATAGCAAAACACATAGCCATTGAAGTGGTATCGTGACCCTGCAATAAAGAATAACAATGCTTATTCTAAATTTCCATCATGTTTCAGTCGTAGTTAATATTAGAAATTTTCCCTTGTCTTTCATTTTTTGAGTCATTTATTAAAAACTCAAAATACTTTTAAGGTTTTGTTACGTCCTACGTAACCTTCCAAATTGACAAATTACGGGAATCCCCGAAACTACATAGAGAATACCATTATAGCGCCCACAAGTCCCACGAACTACAAACCTACAAAATTCGATGGTAAATCGAACATCTTTCCCTTTCCAAGTTTCGGACAAAGTCAATCCCTGTGTTACCGACAAATAAGAAAGTTAAACCAAATCCAAAAATTATACGCATCTGACGATTTTCATTTTTTTTTTACTATTTAGAAATAAATAATTTTAAAATGTAAACAATTCCTTTATTTGTTATTATTTAAAAACTGTTCCATGACCTAAAATCAAAGAGAAACTTCAAAATACTACATTCTAAAAAAAAACACGTACAAGAGCCCACCATCCTTAGACATTCCTAAAGGCAATAAAAAATCACAGACATACACACATACATACAAGTCGACCACACCCAACGCTTACGTCAACTCTAAAAATAGGAAAAAGAAATAAATGCCATCCCTTTTGATTAGACAAAAAACCAACAAATCTCAGGGCAGCTCAGACAAACATGGATTCCATTTTTTTGTTTAAAAAAAATAGAGAACACCACCGTTCATATTTGTAGAATCTGTAAAAATAAATATACATAAATAACGGAGAAAGTAGAAAAATTGTTAATATAATACAAAATTGAACATTAGAGTCACATTGTGGATAGATAAAAATTACAATTTATTTGACTATCATAAAACACTAAAAACCTTGTTCTAAGTAATCATTTAACGCACGCATTAAAAAACAGTATTTCAATAATAACAAAAACATTACTGTATATTATGTTGTAATTAACTGGTGTATAAAGTAGATTTATAAAATGAGCATTTATGTTTATGACATTAATAACATTAATTATTGACTTAAATGACATTAAATTGAAAAACTCGTTTAAGAATAAATTCAAAGAACTGTATTCTTTATTGTAAAAAACTTTCTGACATTCAACTTTCGTTATAGTAATGAGGAAAGTGATTGCATAATACTTGTTTTATTTAAAGATTCATGGGTTTGTAAAATTTAAGTCACAATATTTGCGATTAAACCTCTCTTCCCTCTATGAAACTAACAGTGAGGGTAATATACGGAATTAATAAAATACCTCAAATATGAATGTATCGACTTCTTCCTGAATTCCACTTTCATCGATCTGCCCATTTCGATATGCCGCAATCAGGAGATCCAGCATTGCCAGGCGTTTTTTACGAACTGTTTATAATTAATATTAAAAATATGTTGTCAAAGGCTTAACATGTATTATTCATATCATTTTATACTTTTGCACCATTTTTTTGTGGCATCTCTATAGATTGTTATCATCGATGTATATAATAGAAAACAAATTATCTACGCATGTAAGTATTTAATACGATATTTTCTTGGCATTAATAGTTTTATTTTCAAGACATAAAAAATAAGGATATTAATTAATAAAAATGCGAACAATGTTCAATATATTCGTACTAGTAACATCTAATACCCAAACTGTACAACGATTCTATTGAGCATTCAAAATAGTGTCAGGTAATTCATTATCATACGAACCACCAAAAACGGAGTCTTCATCTTCATCAGAATCACCGAGAGTGATTTGTTCAAGATATTTCCCTTGTGTTTGATTATGATATTCCTGTCTCTTCTTAATAATCTGTGAAAATTTAATATTTAATCAGTATTATCATATACAAACGAATATTAAAGATGCAAGAACTGAGTGAGGGAAAGTGGGTCGATATCGCTGGTACTATGTGGTCTAATGGACTTAACTTCTACTTTCGTGACTAAATCAACTTATGACTTCTATGTAACGAAAATAGGCGTAATGATTGTTGCCGAGCAGTTTTTCTCCCAAGCTGCCGAAGAAGAAGAAATAGAAACGTGCAAGAAAAATGACTTGACTGACACTGAAAACGTTACTGTATCAGGCGATGGCACAAGGAAATGTTGCGGATTACGTCATTACAAGTAGTGGGGAAATGACAGTTCTACGCGACTCGCGGTTTCGGTGGATCGCGAGCGGTACCTCGCGAGATGACTCGCGAATTAAGATTGGAAATTAAGATCGCGAATTAAGACCGCGAATTGATATCGCGATTTGATTGCGCGAATAATTATTGTAAGTCTCTAGAGTCTCGAGAGCGCAGAGCATCGCCGAGCACCGATCGCAATTCGAATTAATTCCAAAAAAAGTTCCGAGTACGGCGGCGGAAGTGTTGCTTTTTGTTTTTGGTTTGGAGTTCCGACCTCGCCAAGCATCCGTGTCCAAGGACCAGCCCCGACCGAGGTCGACCCCCCTACAGCTGAGGAGGAGGAGCCGCATCACCTCCAAGGACGAATCGCCAGCGCATCTGTGAGTAGACTTTGTGTTTTTTTTTATCAATATCCCGTGAGTGTCGGTATAGGAAGTTCCCGGTCATTTCGCGAAGTAGTTCCGCCGTCGCGAGAGTTGAACCCGCGCCCCCGTCCCCCCTTGTAGTAGATCGCGCGTTGAAAAATAAAGTCGGCGCTGTCGCAGCATGCGGGGTGCATTAGCAGACTGATTCACAGACTGATTCGTGGACTAATTCGCGGACTGATTCGCGGGCCGATTCACGGATTGATTCACATTTTTTTATTCGCTGTTTAGTACGCGGGCTTAATTCCTCTCATTGGGAAATCTGACCGTCACTAATGAGGTCATTAAGGTGCCGCTAGGACTTCGTAGACGTTCTCATTGAGTTTTCGAAGATTAATGATGTCGCCTTATGTTTACATTTTTCGATATTTTAAATATTCCCTGTTGGGAAATCTCTCTTTCCATATGGGTTGGTGACACCGTTACCGACGTATTTCAGATATTACATATCTTTTTTTATGAATTGAAAGCGTAGATTTCCATTGGTCTAAATACCAGGTTGAAGGTGTCTAGCCCAATCCCGTATATATCGGCGACCTACTTTTTAAATCTCACACAAATTTTAATAACCTGTTACTCGTTAGTGATGCAATCAGAGTTTTGACCTCTCCCTTGTCATGTTTTAAGTTCGAATTCACCTTTCAGAATTTTCTCTCGTCGTGGAAATCTATCCATCAATATGACAATCGTCATGACAAGCCATTAGCGTAACTCAATGATCTCCAATAGTGACGAACAGCTGAGTCACTTCATACAAAACTGCTAAGACCATTTTGAAATTAATTTAAAAAAGCCTCTAAGCAAGTCTCAACGCGGTCAAAAGACCTGGCGTCGACCCCCTGATGCGCGGGACCTGGCGGCTACGACAGGGCCGTTTATCTTACCTATCCAATTTAAAATTTGTTCCATCTAGCATCTATAGTTCCATTTTCTCGTTTCGCGACATAACGTTTCGAAATCCTTCTTGACGTACATATTTTAAACACAGATTTTCATTCATAAGGCGGAAAGTCTCGTTTTCGTCTCTCCTCCTATTGAAAACCGTTAGTATTATTACCATCGCAACGCCTCGACTGTAAAACCCATTAATCATTACGTCGATCATCGACCCTTTCATAAATATTTATTTTTTTTTAATACAATATCATGCAGGAACGAAGATGAAGAAAATACAGAAGATATATTTAATAAATATTATTATTCATATTCATACATTACGTTAATTTATTTTTACAATATTGTACATAACAATATAAAATTGCTATCACATAAAATTTATATTTTCAATATCGTCAACTTAATGCATCGCTTTTAATTTGACAACTGATGCAGTCTTTAATCATAGGCGGTTCACCATCTAGCGTATCAGCTTGATTCGAAATGTTTATAACAAC
This sequence comes from Trichopria drosophilae, assembly GCA_030407085.1. Classification (NCBI taxonomy): domain Eukaryota; kingdom Metazoa; phylum Arthropoda; class Insecta; order Hymenoptera; family Diapriidae; genus Trichopria; species Trichopria drosophilae. Next base: position 188,769,364 of record CM059582.1, read on the forward strand.
GTCGACATTCTCGTATTTCAGGACGCATTTGCATAGTAGGTGGCTAGCATTTTCAATTTGACGTTTAGCAAACACGCAGATGAAATCGATCGGTAGACATTCGATATCTTTTGTTTCCATCAATGCGAGACGTTTCACATCGTAATAAATCCTTAATGAACGTTGAAGAAATGCAGGCTGTTCAAGTAGATTTTCTAGTACCCACTTTTTAAGTATTTGTACATTCTCTTTAGCGCAAGTTGCATTAATCGAATGACATTTCTCCGACAATTCATATTGCTGCAGTTGCTTCAGTTTTGTCAGAGATGGACAGTCCAAACCGTCGAGATCAATAACATTTTCAGCATTTAATATATCTTCCAACCAACATTTTTTATCGACTCCTTTTACATAAATTTTGTTGGCACATTTAATGATATTCTCCAAAGTCTCGTTTAAAGCATCAAAATTTCCATGATAAGCAGTGGTAATAATGCATTAACCAGTTATTCACTCTTTTAAGTCTCAATTTCACCGTCGAAAATATTCATTGTAGACATTTCATTCGGTATGAAGCGATTACCAGTCCCGCGGAATCCCTGTTTATGATACTAGTACCGATTAAGACGGACTAGAACATGCGACAAAGAACCCTTGGCGTCATATTTTAGAAAAAAAATCGCTCGCATTGAGTACTGGAGTAATCAGCAGTGGCGAAAAAGGGATTTCAAATATATCCTGAATAACGGAACATGCGAATGTCGTAGCGTTATTCGCGATTGCAAGATGCGAAAGTATCATGAGAAAGAAGCGCTAAAAAGGAAAGTAATGGCGTTGGAAGAGGAAGCGGAATTTGAGAAGGATCTCCCCCAAAGATGTGACATTGCCGCTGTTGGAAATATCCGCTAATCATCCGGATTCAAATGAATCGGTTTCGCTTCAGTGAAAATCTATATTCATAATAGATGTATATTATCATTTTTTAATAAAATATAAATTGAACATTATGTAAATATGAAAACATATTCCTTCCAATATAATACCTTCCATTTTTTTAATTCCGTTCGACATGTTATTCGCGATTGCAAGATGCGAAAGTATCATGAGAAAGAAGCGCTAAAAAGGAAAGTAATGGCGTTGGAAGAGGAAGCGGAATTTGAGAAGGATCTCCCCCAAAGATGTGACATTGCCGCTGTTGGAAATATCCGCTAATCATCCGGATTCAAATGAATCGGTTTCGCTTCAGTGAAAATCTATATTCATAATAGATGTATATTATCATTTTTTAATAAAATATAAATTGAACATTATGTAAATATGAAAACATATTCCTTCCAATATAATACCTTCCATTTTTTTAATTCCGTTCGACATCGCCATTGTTTAGTGGGATTCGATTAAAAATTCGATGTTGTTGAATTTTGTTCCGATATACTTCATGTATAGCTGATTATTTTCAAAGATGCTTCGGTAACTCTCCATCGCATCTCGGAAAAGTGGTGTGTACCGAGGTGGAAGAAATTAGGAGATTTACTAACGTTGCCGCTGCAGCTGCTACTGCTGATGATGATTAACGCCTTAGGGACCTAATTTTTTTATTAGGGATACTAGTGACTTGGATCGAGATCATTCTTTGAATGAAAACTCGTTCAAACCACTGATGCGCGGACTAATTAGCGGATTCATTCGCAGATTAGTACGCGGGCTTCACTCAAGTGCTGGCACGCTGAAGAATCGTCGTTTTTTTTACCAGAGTCCACCTAAGTTTTCATTATATCAAAATGGTTGTGAGGAAAGTTTTTGCTTCCTCGGAGAGGTCTCTCACAATGGTTTATCGCACCCTGGACGAAGACGCTACTTTGGATCAGTTCCGTGACTTCATCGAAGAGTGCCGCGGAGCCGTCGACAAAATATATAAATATATAAAGTTAAATCACAGTATTCCAATCTGTACAAAAGCGTCCATAGAATTGCGAGCACATCGCATCTTAGGACTCAAAGGAATCAAAAAATAAATTTTTTATCCAGCAGTAATGGGAAATACTGCCACTTGTTTCATCCTCTTCAACTTCTTCGCGAATAAAATATGACAATGCAAATGTCTTCTTCTGCATCTCTGACACAAGGAGCAGATTGATATGCTGATTTTTTTCATCAGTGGTCAAGAGTGTGGGAAGCACTTATTCCTTCTTATCGGCTAGACATTCACTGAGATTTCATTCAGCTTTCGAAGTTCAGAATGTCTTTAGTGCGACAGGGAAGGTAATACCGGTAAATTTTATTTTTTCCGCATGCTCTCTGTATGATGATCGCGGATGATCCTGTGACATTACTGGAAAGAGGGTAGAAAGAATTGCCCATTTAAAGCAATCGTCGTCGAAACCATCCACATTGAACACAGCCTTTTTACCCTTGATCCACTTGTGTAAATCTAGGTAGATCCTTCTTTCCGATGACCACCATACGCTCTTAAAAGCACTTTCAAATGGGGCAATGGAAATCTAGATCCTTATCTAGATAGAGCACTTTCGATGGGGTGGGGGGGGGGGGGGGGGGGGGGGGGGTGGAGAGGTAGGATTGCAATATTAATTGTCGCACTCAAATCATCGAAACAAATCGCGATGTCAATTCGCGATATCAATTGGCGAGTCATTTGACGAGGTTTCCCTCGCGGGCTACCCACCCCGCGGATGGCGCAGACGCCTCTTAGTATGCCTACTATAAAGTAAATAATTTACAAGAATATTATTTAAATAGTAATAAATCTCACATAATTCGAATAGCGTGTATTAAAATGTATGATACAGAACTGAGGGAAGAAGGTAGCATTGAATAGTAAGTATGCCTTTGTCTATTCAAGGTACTCTTTCTCTCGAAGAAGTTAATTACAATATTAAATCGTTTTAAGTACTAGTAACAGTATGATGGTCACCACGCTTTCACAATTGAACAAATCTTTTCTACGATATTCGATCTCATTGAAATGTACATAGACGTATGTTTGTAAATTTCCATCCATTTATAAAACAATTGAGTGTGCCAAAGATCTCCAAATTTTAAATAAAAAATATTCAGTCGTTAAGTTGACATCGTTTAAACAATTAATTTTTGTATGTATATTAAATAATTTAATTGTACACAAATTTATTTAGTTATGTGACGGTGGTTGAAGTGAAGCTCGAAGTTACTCAGTTATAAATAATTTCATAGAAATTTCTTGTGCAGGTTGAAAAATATATGTTCCATTCATTGCGTCATGCGGATCTTAAGTGATGAGAAAATTATAAGTCAACCGTCGATTAGAAGAAATAAGGAATTTATAATTTCTAATATTTTTAATATTTTACTTATAATTTTCTCCCCTTAGTAGTAATTATACAACACCCGTAATTATACAACACCCGTATTTATATCCCATACATTTAAGATCTGCAAGACGCAATAATTAGAACGTATATTTTTCAACCTGCGTCGATTAACATGCATGAAATTTCCATGAAATTATTTGTAACTGAGTAACTTCGAACTTCACAAAAATTTAAAGACCTTTGGCACGCTCAATTGTATTGTAAATGGATATAAATTTAGAATCATACGTCGATGTACATTTCAATGAGATAGAATATCGTAGAAAAGATTTGTTCAGTTGTCAAAGTGTGGTGACCATCATACTGGTGCTAGTACTTTAAACGATTTAATATTGCTGTTAACTTCTTCATCATCTGAGTATCGTAACTCGCACTCTATCGATAATGGACACATATGGGACCGTCTATCCTAATCTAGAGAAGAACGTCGGATGATCGCGAGAGAGATGTAGTGACCGTGAAAACTATATGTTTCTGTTACACTTTGATTTGATTTTCGATATTTCGACTCGATGAGAGAGAGGGATAGAGAAAGATAGAGGGAGAGAAAGATAGAGGGAGAGAGAGAGAGAGAAAATTATGTGTCAATTAATGAAGGGGACAAGAAAATCAGTATTAGGTACTAGAGATGATGTGCAAGGATTCCGCGTAGCTAGTAATCGGTTTATACCGAAGGAAATGTGCATTATGGGTATTTCCGACAGTGATGTTACACAGTACTTTTTTAACGTAAAACAAAAGGTTAATGAACAATTATCATGGTTTACGATAGGAATCGGGCGATATACCCTATGATGCAATTAACGAAACGTTGGAGGACATCGTTACATGTGCTCACAAGATTTACATAAAAGGCGCATACCAAAAAAATATAGTTTTTTTTCACACGTATTTTGTATTCGATTTTTTAAACCCATAACATATAGGTTGCAGCAAATTTTAGATGCTGACAATGTTGTCGACCTAGACATATTGACCTGCCCACCTCTACCGAAACTCACAGGACAAGAATAAATCGATTGTCATGGTTACCACTCACATTGCAAATGCATCTACATTAACGTGAATTTCATCGATAAACATTTTGAAACAAGTGATGATACCGTAGATAGAAAACCGCCGATGATTAAAGACTGTGCAAAGTGTCAATTTCAGAGAGATATATGATAATGGCGATATCAGTCAAATGACAAAATGTAATGTCAACAGAAATACAGATAGAAAATAGATTTAAAACATTTAATTTCTATGTTACTATTTCATTTACCTTCCATGTTATACTATAAATATAGGTATTTTAAAAATAAGAAATCTCGGGCCCTCGATATATGTTTTGATGACATTTCGCAATGACTTTGAACGCGTCTGAACCTGTATATCGGCGAGTAATCGACAATGACGATGACCGCGAAAACGGTATAAAGCTAATGTTAATGGATCTAACAAAGAGGATACAAAAGCGAGAGAGTTGTTAGTAGAACGCAGGAGGTTTGCAATGACCATCTAAAGGCAGGACATTATTAATAACAATATCAAGAGGTCGGAGCCAGGTCTTTTGAACGCGTTGAGACTTGCTTATCAGCACATTAATTTCAAAATGGTCTTCGCAGTTTTGGGTAAAGGGACTCGACGGTTTTGTCACTATTGGAGATCATTGAGATACGCTAATTAATCTGTCAGCAACTGTAACCCTCTGTACCGTGACGCAATGAATAATTGTCTCCAACGATATCTTTACCCCATTTGGAATGTGAGGAATGGCCCTTAAGAATGAATTGATTCTCTCAATCTTTTCGGTGTGTTACGTCCTACGTAACGCACCTTATTTCAAAAATACCGGCTAAATATCCGATGCAATAGCGCGCCCGGCGTATACTAACTGAACCTCATAACAAATAACTTACCGATACCGATCGAAAATAGAGAACCCTATAATTCCTGAATTTTCACTCCCACTCACAGTTTCCTACATTACCAGTAGAGAGTAATAATATCATTAATTATTTTCCGAAATAGTCTCAACGGAAAATGTACGGGAAAATCTAAAAGTATCTTTAGAAAGTGTAGCAAACCGGACTAGCAACCCGTACCCTTGACAAACTCTATCTATTTCTAAAAAAAGTAATAAAAATTCCAAAGTACATCCGCTTTCTCACGCACACGCTTATATGACATACTTTTCTTTTCCAAGAAAATTCTTTTCAAAATAGCTTTTCATATAATATAAAAATTATAAACCAAAACTAACGAACAATAGAATGATAACATTGGTCGGATTAGTTAGATAGAAATAAATAGTATCTCATACAGAAAACACATTTATAAAATAAAATAAAACGTTTATTTATAATTACGAACAAATTCCGTTTTTTCCTTTTATTACAATAGATTCAACCACGAATTTTCATTAGTCAAACTTCCAAACTGGTACCGAACAAACGAACAAATAAACATTAGCGTATAAAACATTGTAAACACCATCTCATGAATAAAGAATGAAGCTTTTATATATATATTTATATCTATTACAAAATTGAACATCCTTTAAAATTTAGTATCTTGATAATCATGTTCTCAAATGTTACAATAATACAAAATTTATAAAAACAAACAATCATTTTAAGAATACCTCATTGTTTATTCATCTCTTGTACGAAATTCATGCTTTATATCACTATATGTAAATTGCTCTTATAAACCTTCGATTAAAATAATGTTAAATTGTACAAAAATCAACAACAGTTGTATTAAAACAATTAATGCAAAATAGTTTATTAAAAATACAAATTTACTATTAAAAACAACACAACGGCATATCAAAATTGCATAAAATCTATCGGATTATTAAAAAACTAATTTAGTAAATATTAACAAATAAATATCTCCAGTTCTATACAAGATACAACTACCGTTCATTTTTGTACGATCTTAAAATTAACATAATTGTCTAAACACGCAAAAAGATTCTATTCAATTCGGACGGAAGCTGCAAATCTTGCATTCACACGAATTTTGGATAAAAAAAATCCGTGACACGACGCAACGCTTCAAAACGGAACTGGGCACCACGGGCGGTATCCAGTATAAAAACAGCACCTCCTGGACCAAAAAAAGTCAGTTAAGATTCAGCAGTCAACATCGAGCAGTTAAGCTCCAGCAGTAGTTGGACCACTGGATACAGACAGCCCAGCAGCCTAGGTTCCGGGAGTCGTCGAACCAGGATCTCATAAGTAAGTATTTCCCCTAGTTAAGATCAGGCGACTAACCTGAACCCGGACAGAGCACGGGACCAGGGCCAAATCTTTTGGCCCGGCGTTTCGATCCCTCCGGGCACGGGCGAACTCGTCTCCGCGGCAATTCTTTTTTTTTATATATTTTTTTTGGGGGTAAACTATTTCCGAAAAGGGACAGAGCTCGGGACCAGGGTCAAATCTTTTGGCCCGGCGTTTCTATCTCTCCCTCGAAGAACTTGTAAACCCTTTCCTCGGTTTATTCCGGAATTGGCACGTGCCGATGCGGAATCGACCCATAGGGAATTAGGTCATAGCCTTTTCACTTTTTTTTTTAATATATTATTTTTTTTATAAGTTCCCGCGTTTCTCCTTCCGCGAAACTAAATTTGTCCACATTTTGTTATAGTGCCCCGAAATAATAAGGGTGTCCGGCGTCGCAAACGGGAGCGAGCCCGCAAATTATATAAATTCCTGGTGGAGCAACGCGCCCAACGAGAAGGGCAGCCAGCAGCCACCCCCGATCACAACCAGCCTCCTCCCCCGCAGAAAACAAAAATCACGCTGGAGGAATATCGGCGCCGTAACGCGATCAAAAAAAAATAAATTAAATATATAAAAAAATAAATGATCACAAAATAAAAAAACCTATAAGAAAAAGAAAATCGAGTCATTATTTATTTTCACCCTTCTCCTTTCCTTTTGAACGGATACACTCGGCGGCTCCGTCCACCCTAAAAAGAACCCTCAAATCGACCCGTCTGGTCGATTTGGCCCTTTCACGGCAGAAAGATGGCGTCCCTGTTCGGCCGCCATCCCAGCCATAACAATTGGTGACAGCGAAGTTAGGGCGGAACCCGAATGTGTCCAACAAATAGGAAAGTAGTTATCCCATCTCGTTACATAACAATTGGTTAGGGCGTAACGCGAGTACATTCAACCAGAAAGTACCCAATAAGCTGGCTGTCCTTGCCGTTGTAAAAAATCTTCACTTTTTTTTCTTCGTAGAAAGATGCTTCCCTATAAATGCAGATTCTATTACATAAACTAAATATAAAACTGCATAATCGAACTTCTAATGAAAAAAAAAAAACATTTTTTATTTTTTTTTATGTCCAATATTTCATAAATGTCTAACAAAAGAATAACTCGAAAAGACACACAAAATTTAAATACGACCGATAAAAACACATTACTAGGAACAGGACTAACTACCGATAGGAAACCAAAAAAGCAGTCAATTGAAAAGTTAGAAAATATTACGGAAAAACAAGAAATTGTAGAAGACAAAGCTATAGAGCCTGAACTAGCCCCAAAAAACTCCGAAAACCCACAAACCGTAGAACAAAATATTCTAGAGACAAACGAAAACATTCAAACGCTAAAACAACACCTAGACAATATAGAACAAAATACACTCTCACGAAAGACGCACATCGACGATGTAAGAAGTAAATTTAACGAACTAGTTACAGAATTCGATTGTCTCATAGATAAAACTCCAGAGAAAAAAAATACACAAATATCAGAATCCCGAGACTGGTACACAAAACATACACCGCTCTGTGCCAGCACCCCAACAAATAGTAATATAAACGAGCAACACAAAAAAAGAACCAACAACGAAGAATATCAGATTATTAAAGAAAACCCCGTACATGAAAGTACTAATTATAAGATAGGAAATCATAATATCGAAAGCGAAGGTGAAGACACCTTCAGAACAATAAATAACTCGAATCCATATTTTTTCGAAGACGAAATATCAAAGATGGCGAACTACAAAGACAAACTAACTCTTAACCACGCTATAGAAAATGTACCCAGATATGACGGAAACCCGAAAACTTTTTACGCTTTCGTCGACGGTTGCGAGGAAGCAAAAGATATGCTACCCGAGGAATCAGAAGTAGACTTAGTAAAATTAATAAAAAGTCGACTAAAAGGAGAAGCACGACGAGCTGTAAAAAATAACACATTCGAAACCGTATCAGCCCTGCTTAAATGTTTACGAGAAATTTATGCCCCGGCACATTCAATAACAGAAATCAGACAAGAATTAATAGGGATGCACCAATTTAATTTTGAAAGTGTCGTCGAATATGGAAATCGCATCAGAGAAGCAGGAGATAGAATATTAGAAATTTACAAAGCCTTGAGCGAAGATGATGAAGTAACAGACATAGACAAAGAAAGAACCGAACAAGAAATTCTAGAGACATTTTTAACTGGATTAAAACCCGAAATAGAAGTTAGATTATTAAATTCAGAACTAACAGACCTATCAGCTGGTATACATAAAGCAATACAGATAGAAAGAAGACTAAAACTCGCAAACAATGTCAGAGGAATCCCTCTTGAAGAACCAAAAAACGAAGAAAAACCAAAAACACAAAGAATCAAATTATTAACTACAGAAAAAAAATGCCAAATCTGTAAAAAAATAGGACATGAAGCTGATACGTGCCTCTTCAGAAACTCAAATCAACAAAATTTTCAACCCAACAACTATCACTCTTACGGATATCCAAGGAATAACTATCATCAGAACACCCCTCAATCAAACAATTACAAACCAAACAACTATCCACCTCGAAACTATCAAAAGCAATCTTACAACTCTCAACCAAATCATCAAAAAAATCAACCACAACGTTATACAAACAACTATAATCCGGAACAACACTACAATCGTCCAAAAAGGTTCCAAAATCCACACAATCAAAACCAAAACTTTAAACATCACAACTACCACGAATCTAACGAATCAAAACAATGTACATACTGCAAGTCTATTGGACACATATGGCAAGAATGTAGAAAACTAAAATTCAAGGAACAGATACGAGCAGAATTAATCAAGGAATTAAAAGACTCAACAAATCCGGGAAACGAAAATGGTCTCTTCAGAACAGGCGCACAGAGGGAGACCGGAAACAAGCGCCAAATGAATCTTGTGACAAAATCAGAAATCATTCCAGAGAAATAAAAACAGTCAATCTAAATAAACATGAAGCCCCATTAATACAAATAAAATCAAAAGATTTACATACAATGATAAACCTAATGGTTGACACCGGAGCCAGCGTAAACATCATTAAAGAAAAATGTGTACAAGGAGAAACATTAATAGACGAAACCAATATAATAGATCTAAAAGGAATCACGGAACAACCAGTAACTACAATGGGGGTAATAATCGAGATATTAGGACATGATACACTATTCCACGTAGTTAAAAACAACTTCCCAATAGATTGCGAAGGAATTTTAGGATCAGAATTTTTAAAAAGTAATGAAGTTACAATAGACTACAAAAATAACCTTATTAAATGGAAAAATAACACAAAATATTTCAACAGCCCAGAAACTATAAAAATTCCGGCTAGAGCAGTATCCACAATGTTCATAAAAATAAAAAACAATAACATTCAACATGGGTATATACCACAGATCAATATCAAAGAAGGTGTATTCTTGGGCGAAGCACTTGTTAAAAATAATGAAGGAAAAGCATATTTACAAATTTTTAATACAACAAATGAAGTATTAAATTTAGATATTCCAACAGTCGAAATAGAAGAAATAGAGGAAAATGTAGAACACATAAACGAAAACAAATATGAAAATGAAATAATAAACGAAAACAAATATGAAAATGAAATAATAAATGAAAACAAATATGAAAATGAAATAATAAATGAAAACAAATACGAAAATGAAATAATAAATGAAAGCAAAAATGAAAATGAAAACGAAATAATAAATGAAAACCAATATGAAAATGAAATAATAAATGAAAACAAATACGAAAATGAAATAATAAATGAAAGCAAAAATGAAAATGAAAACGAAATAATAAATGAAAACCAATATGAAAATGAAATAATAAATGAAAACAAATACGAAAATGAAATAATAAATGAAAATAAAATCAAATACGAAAACGAAATAAGAAATGAAAGCAAAAATGAAAATGAAAACGAAATAATAAATGAAAACCAATATGAAAATGAAATAATAAATGAAAAAACGAACGAAAATGAAATTAACCAAATGATAAAACAACACTTACCGAAATCTTTCAATTCCTCAATACAGGAAGATCAAGACTTCTATAATGAAAATGTAAAATTACTAATCTTACAAAAATGGAAAATAAACAAAGAACACCAAGACCCGTCAAAGAAACGACACGAATACAAGGAAAAAGATAAAAATAAACCCGATGTAAATATTACAAACGAAACATCAACTACGAAAAGGGATACTCATATGATAATACACGCTTCAGAAGAACCAAACAAACATCCCAATAAACAAAAAAAACTCTTTACATACACAGAATATTTAAACGAACCCCTAACAAGAATGAAAACAACTAAAGTATATCACATAACCAAAGAAACAAAACGAGCAAAACAAGTAAAACAGCTATTACGAATGGATCATCTAAACACTGAAGAAAAGGAAAGTATAAATAGAATAATAAATAAAAATGCAGACACATTTCACTTACCAGACGAGCCTTTAGGCTTCACACCACTTATAAAGCATAAAATAATAACAACTGACGAAGTACCTATAAACACAAAACAATACCGATTCCCCCCTATACATAAAGAAGAAATTAATAAGCAAATATCGGAACAATTAAAGAGTGGTATAATAAAACCATCAGAATCACCATATAACACACCCATATGGATAGTACCTAAAAAAACGGATACTCAAGGTAACAAAAGATGGAGAATGGTTTTAGATTTCAGAAAATTAAATGACAAATCAATAGGCGATTCATACCCTATTCCAAACATTGTCGATATACTAGACCAACTTGGAAGTGCCAAATATTTCTCAATTTTTGATCTTGCATCCGGATTCCTGCAAATAAAAATGCATGAAAACGACTCTCACAAAACAGCCTTTTCTACCCCACATGGACATTACGAATTCGATAGAATGCCATTCGGATTAAAAAATGCACCTGCAACCTTCCAAAGACTAATGGACATAATCTTATCAGGCCTACAAGGTAACGAACTTTTTGTGTATCTTGACGATATTGTGATATACGCATCATCGTTAGAAGAACATGAGACCAAATGCGAGAAATTAATGAAACGACTAAGAAACGCAAACCTTAAATTACAACCGGACAAATGTGAATTTTTAAGAAAAGAAGTTTGTTATTTAGGACATATAATCAGCGAAGAAGGTCTAAAACCAGACCCGAACAAAATCAATTGCGTACAAAAATTTCCAATACCGAAAAATCAGAAGAATATCAGACAATTTCTCGGACTCGCAGGATACTACCGTAGATTTATTGAAAATTTTTCATCTATAGCCAAACCTTTATCAAATTTACTAAAAAACGATATATCGTTCAAATGGGAACAAGAAGAAAATGATGCATTTAACACACTGCGTGAAAAATTATGCAACGCACCTGTCCTACAGTACCCTAACTTCAATGAACCTTTTATAATAACTACAGATGCATCAGGATATGCGATAGGCGCAATACTATCTCAAGGAGAAATAGGTAAAGATAGACCTATTGCTTATACCTCTCGCGTACTAAACGATCACGAAAAGAAATACGAAACGTATGATAAAGAAGCTCTCGCAATATACTATGCTATATTACATTTCAGACCTTACGTTTATGGAAAACATTTTACGGTAGTTACTGATCATAAACCCCTCACATCATTCCGAACAAAAAAAGACCCCAATTCCAGAGTTGCCAAATGGATGTACAATTTATTAGAATACGAATTTGAAGTAATACATAAAGCAGGCAAATCAAACGTCAACGCAGATGCATTATCCAGAAATCCTATAGAAATACTAAAAATTAACGAATCAAATAAAAGAGCATACCTTAATAATACCATTACTAAGATGATGGAAAATATGGGGTGGAGAGGAGCCGGAATAGGCAGATATAATCAAGGAATTAGAGAACCAATCAGAATTAAAACCCAAACCGACCGAAAAGGACTAGGGTTTAATGGAGACAGTAATTATTGGATTAATTACAGCAACCAAGATGCACAAGCACTAGAACCAATTAAATTCATTAAAAGTAAACATACAATAGCAAAGAACAAAATTCTTAAACAAATACTAGTACACAGTCCAATATATAATATTCAAAAACCTCGAAACGATAAAGTAAATTACACAGGGCCAAAATACAACCTTCCGGCTGTAATACCATTCTGTACTAAATGTTATAAATTAAATCACATAGAAATAAATTGTCCTGGAATATTCGCACACGAAAAGAAAAAGGTCACAAAAACCGAAAAACATACCAAAGATGAAATAAACAATTTAGAACCTGAATGTAAACAAATCGCAAATATCACAGACTCAGCATGCCTGAGACGAAGTACAAGAAAAATCCAACCTCCCAAAAGACTAGAGATAAATAATAAAAAACAACAACAGACAAACTCATATAAAAGTGAGCACCAACAAAGAGGACGGCCTAGAACAAAAAATACGGAACCAACCAGAAAACCACAGCAAAAGGATACAAATTACAACCTAAATAACGACAATATAGACTTAGACTCAAGTAACGAAAGCAACGACACTGACGAAGAAATCACTAACAAATATAATAAACGCTGTTGCAACAAAAACATTATAGAAATTAAAAATTATATATATATGCAAAAAGACAACGTAGCCCATTTCGTAACCACAACTGGGAAACTATGCGATAATAGAAACTTAAAACACAAAAACAGGAACGATCTCCCAAAATTTGAAAACCTTACTTTGAATAAAATCTCAATATCAAAACAAAAAAATAAATACCATTTTGCACTTCCAATAGCAACAGACACAGGAGAAAGTCAATTAACAATATTAAAAAATATTAAAACTGTAATAAAATCTTTAAAAAAAGAAGCAGATAACTTAGATTTAAACACAATTAGCATTTCAAAAACTGAGAACATAATAGGCATAAACTGGACAAAAGTGAAAGATATTTTAGAACAAAATTTTAAAAACGGCAAAACAAAGATAATAATCTGCAACGGAACAATTAACCACCCTGATGCAAACGACAGGGAGGACATTATAAAAGAACTACACTCTTCACCTGTAGGAGGACACAAAGGAATCAATAAAACCCTCAAAAGAATTAAACAAAATCATTACTGGGAAAACATGAAATCCGATATAGAAAAATTCATTCAATCATGCAAATCCTGCCAATTAAAAAAATTAAGTAGAATTAAAACCAAACAACCAATGGTCATATCCGACACACCAAGAAAAGCTCTAGAAAAAATAGCAATGGATATTGTAATACCAAACAATAAAACTGAAGAAGGCTATGAAAACATCTTAACTATCCAAGACAATCTAACAAAATATTTAGTAGCTATACCTTTAAAAAAAGCCACAGCCTCAGACATAGCAGAAGCACTAACAAAACGATTTATATGCATTTTTGGCACTCCAAGAAGCATCCTAACAGACCAAGGGAAGAACTTTTTGAGCAAAATAATGAAAAAAATGGCAAAACTCTTCAATATAAAACAAATAAAAACCACAGCATTTCACCCTCAATCTAACGGCTCATTAGAACGATCTCATCATGTAATAAAAGAATACATTAAACATTTCACAAACAAACACTCTGACTGGGATAAATGGCTAGAATTAGCTAGTTTTTCATATAATACTAGCATTCACGAGGGAACTAAATACACACCTTTTGAACTAATGTTTGGTAGAATAGCAAAATTACCATCATCAAAACTTATCGAAAACGAAACCCAGGAAACATACAGTGACTATGTACAAAACTTAGCCTCAAAACTTTACGACACACAGAAATTCGCAAGACAAAATATAACAACCGCTAAACTAAAATCAAAACATTACTACGACAAACATATTAACCCAATTACATTTAATATAGGAGACCCTGTTTTTCTTCAAAAAAATCACAAAACTAGCAAATTCGATGACGAATATCAAGGCCCCTTCGAAGTACTCGAACTATTTGATAACGGAAATATAAAAATAAGAATAAAAAACGAAGACAAAATAGTTCATGCGAATCGACTAAAATTATCAAAAATACCAATATAATAAATTTAAGTACGTACAATAAAAACAAAAAAAAAAAGAATAATAACATAAATATATATATGTTTAACAGGAACAGAGACAAACGAAGAACAGAAGTCAATATTACGAACAATATGAATACTCTCATAACCACAGTTCTACTACTTATAACAATTCTGGACGTTCAAGCATTTATAGCATTCGATTGCGGAGCACAGAGTTCAAACATATCCACAATCTCACTATTAAATACACAAGATTGCGAAATAGAAAAAAAATCAATCAAATCTGAAAAAATTAAAGCCCAGCTATTACAACTAAAAGAATATGAAGAAATCCAAGTAACACAGTGTAAAATAGAAATTAACCGAATCATCCAATATTGCGGAATGCACTCACATATGTCTACAGTATCAAACGGTTTAGCAACATATATACTAGAAATATCACGAGACGAGTGTGACAAAATACACAACACAGGGACGTTAACTATAAATTCCAATATATTCCTAGATCAAATAACACCTAACAAAGTTCACTCCCGCAGTTTAAACATGGCTGGTACATCTCAAGTAGATGGAAATTGTAAAGGAGTAGAATATAGCGATTCGTTTGGTTCATGGAGCAACGTGGTAGTACATGCAACAGCAAAAATATTAATTCAAAAATATCAAGCTAGAATAAATCTTAATGAAAATAGACTACACTTAAGATCAGGAATATCATATCCTTTAACAGATAAATCTTGCCTAGACATCGAAGGAGGAAATACATACTGGGACACAATCCCGAAAGACTTCTGTGGAGCTAACAAATATGACGTATTATACGAAGGATTTGTTGATAAGACTTATAATGAAGACAAAACAATAGTCTATTCACTCACAACAGACGAAATAACCTTTGCATTAGGAAAAAAAGGAAAGAAGAATATATGTGGCTATGAATTAACACTGACAGAACATCCTAAACTGATAATATTTGAATCACAAAATAACGGAGACTTCAAGAAACGCCCCATAAAAACATGGAACCTCGATATATTCTCATATGTAAATTCCAAATTTGTTTATGTAGAAAGACACGTAAGACATCAGATAAAACAACTTTACTATGACATGCTGGTACAGAGATGTGCCTTAGAAAAACAAGTACTCCACAATGCTCTATCATTAGCAACACATGCCCCAGATGAATTTGCCTACAATATCATGAAAGGCCCTGGATACATGGCATTAGCAGCAGGAGAAGTAGCATATATAATGAAATGTATCCCAGTTGAAGTAAAAATTAGAAGAACAGAAGAATGTTACTCTCACTTACCAATTACATACATCGAAAAAGAAATGTATATGACGCCCAAGACAAGAATAATTATCAATAAAGGAAATCAAATAACATGCAATAGTCTAGTACCACCAATGTATTCAGTTAATAATATTTGGTACAAACTCCTACCAAATCCAGTACAGGCATCAGCCCCAGAACAATTAAAACCTCTAACGAAGCAAACTTGGACATATATAAACCCCCAGAATTTAGCCACAAATGGAATCTACAGCCAAGAAGACCTCAAGAAACTAAAAGAACATATAATGTTCCCCGCCGAAAAACCAGCACTCCTCAATACTGTAGCAAGAGGTTTAACAGGACAACAAACAAACTATCAAGGTACATCAGTAACAAACTTATTAGACGAAAACTCCATAGGGAAAATCATAAAATCAGCATGGAACAAAACTTGGCAAAAGTTTATAATATTCGGATCAACAACAGCTGGTATAATGGGAATATTTGTAATAGTAAAAATAATAAAATCTATAATAGACACAGCAATCCATGGCTACGCACTACATAATGCTTATGGATGGTCAATCTTTTTATTAGGAGCTATTTGGGATTCTGTAACTCATCTTCTACTACACTTATCAAGGAAACACAATAACAAAAACAATAACAATGATACGAACTACCAACAAATTCCCCAAATCGAGCTTCAAGAAATAAAAATTGAACAAAACGAAACACCTAATTTAAACCTATCACAAGACACAAGAAATGTCGAAAATAACCAAATATACCCAAACCTACACAAAGAAACCATAGAAATTCAAAACGAACCGACGGAATTAAATGTAAAAAACCAATTTCCTAATAGAGAAAACAAAGCATTTACATTAAAAAAATAATAATAGTATATTCCTTATTTAATATTTACTACAAAAACTCCTTTCTATCTACAGGAATCAACAAAAAAAAACAGAACAATGAATACCACACTTTTACATTACTTATTACTCATAACCTTAGGAGTAAGAATCAAAGGCGAAACGATACTTGTAAAAAGTTGTGAAGTAAAATTTATGAAAACAATCGACTCATGTGACAGAACGTTAATAGTAGAAAACGATAAAAAAGTCAATATCTCAGTAGAATATTGCAAAAATATGCACAAGACTCGCAAAATACAACTTCTTGGAGTAGAAATCAACGATTTAGAAATAGACAAATATGCAGAAAAAGAACTAACGACATTTGAAGACTGCAAAGATGATGGAGTTAACACAGAAGTAACAAACTACCTAATAACAGCAATAATAACAGAATATGAAACACTATTAGAAAATAATAACATAATACTATATAACGGACAAGAATGCCCCGTGAATGAAACATGCTCCGACGACTATGAAGGCAGCTTTTGGGATACAATAATTACCACAACGACACCATATCCCAAAATAGAACCAACTACAGAAATAATACAAAATAGCGATAACGATACAATAATCGAAGGTATGAGACCAAATAACAACGATACACCAACAGTGGAAAACTTATCATCACAAACACTAATAGTTGTTGGGATTTACTGCCTTACCGTTACCATACTACTAACTATTATAATAGTAAAATTATGTAAACAAAATAAAAACAAACCTACAAACCAACAAAACACGTATGTAAAATTTAGTCAAGACGATATCGAAATAATGACACATACAGGTTCAAAACAAGATGAACCAATATCCGACAATTTTGATAACATCCAATTCATTCTAACTCCTATTCAAGAAGATTCAAGACAGGAACCCATATATGACATACCTAAACCAACTACAAAACTAACTAAAATTGAAATGATACGCACAAATGAAGAATTACAAAATTAAGTTAAAAATGTAATAAATTTGTTTTAATCCTTAAAGAAGTCTACCTTATTCTCACCTGACATTTCTCCTTTAACTCTATTATTTTAATAAGAAAATCCATGCCATCACATTACTGTACTACTTTTGTTTTTCTTTCTTCTTCTTTTGTTTTAATTCCCTAGCTTCATTAGTATTATTTTTCTCATATCATATCCTCTAGTTATAAGCGTTGCAAGATGGAGCCAAGCCGAAAGGCTGGTAAAAATTACCTCACCAAAAGAGAGATACATATTTTTTCTTTTTGGGAGAAGGTAGTGCGCAAGTTCTCATTGGTATAACCGAAATAACATATTTCTACATAACAATGAAGAAAACTGAAAACTCCGCAACACAAAAATTTTTTGTTTTCCCCCTTTTTTTTTCTTCTCTTCCTTTATTTTTTACAAAAAAAACAACAATAGAAAGCATACAAGGGATAGCATATTTCTCATCTGTGGGTAAAAGAAGTGAAGATAAATATATATAAATCTATATATATTCGCTCATACAAGTATATGAATAATATTAATAATAACTGACTACATATACATAAATGCAAAACAGCATATGTGTATATGAAAAATCTGTTTCAGGAACACTATCTACACACGGCAGATAAAATAAACAAATACAAAACAAGCACAATAGATTTCAATTTACATCATTACAAATTTTCATAAATACAAATTTTTTTTTTTTTTTTTTTTTTTTAGAATTTTTTTTTTTTTTTTTCTTTTTTAAATCATAACCAAAAAAAGAAAAGTATATAATAATATTCTGCAATTGTGCTGCATAACATTGAATTTGATGAAATGAACAAAAAGTATATATATGTAACGTATAAAGGACACAACAAATGTTTAGTATCAAAACAAATTTAATTAATTTCTAATCATTTTTTTAGAGGATTCAAACCTCACATCACAGAAAAACGATAAGAAACTCGCCGTTAAGTTAGGCTTGCCACATTTTAAAGTGGAGTGCGAGAAAAATAATGTATTAAACTAAGTTAGTCTTTATATATATGTGCATATATTTTTCTTACACTACGTACGTAAAAATTCAAAACCATTTTTAACTCTCGTAGAGTAAATAAACTTTGTATGGTTTCCTTAGGGCTTACCAGAAAATAAAGTCAACCTCGTAAATTCGAGAAGGAGTGAAATGAGACTAGGAAATTCCAGTATCAGAGTATAAAAAATGCTAAGAAACTCGCCGTTAAGTTAGGCTTGCCACATTTTAAGTGGAGAGCGAGAAATGTACGTATTAAGAAGGATTATAATAAGTCATGTTCATTTTACCAAATCACTATTAGAACTTAAATGCTAGCAAAAACAAAAAATATATACACTAATAAAACTGAAATTATTATTTATTCTTCTTTCAATAATTTTCATACAAATATATATATATATTTCTTTTTTTTTAAGATACTCAAAATATGAACTCTCATATTTTTCAAATTGCACGAATAAGAAATACCTTTGATAATAACATGTATGCCATTTCACAATTAACAAAATAAAATAATTGCACGAGGTCAAGTTACAACTAACAACAAAACTAATAAACACATGCGTACAGTAAAAAAAAAAAAAAAAAAAAAACAAACAATGACACTATATTATTAAACATAAATATGCGAATTGCGTTTATTTCGAAAATAAGTAATCAAAATGTTTATACTGCTCATTCGATTCACTACGAAAAATACCAATGTAACAATTACGTTATCACTAGCCCGCCTCTACAAAAATTGTAATAATAATCTATGTAAACATTTGTAAAGCCAACTACAATGACTAGAACCGGTTGATCCGTTAACCCTTACAGAAATGACAAGTCTTATTTGTTCATCACTTTTCAAAACAACCAAAAGTTACGCCTACACGAAATTTGCACAATAATAAACCAAAGCATGCAACCATACTCAAGTGGAGGGACAATCCAGCCAATGTCCGTAATACATGGAGCACAAAAGAATTTCAGAGAATTCTATCATTAAACGCAGGAGGAATCCAGCAACTCATACAATAATATATATCAAGCGTAGGAGAAATCCAGCAACTCAAATAATAATATGTATCAAATGCAGGACGAATCCAGCCAAAACAAAAGAAAAAGCACACACAAAAACCAATAGAATTTCTTTCTTTTTCGCTGCCAACAGAGATGTATTACCCATGGATCATATTCATCAACACTATGATGATAGCCATGCGAGATATATGGCATCAACACTTGTATAACTATGGAAACATGCAACCAAATGGAAAATGTCTAAACAAATGACAAAGATGAATGGTTTTATTATCAGAATCTACCTTACAACAAAAAGAAACGAAAACAATAAAACTAACAGGCGATTCATTAACAAACGACAAATAACTACTTAGTAGAAAACCAACCACTTCTTGCATGAAATCTTTAAACAATCTCACAGATCGCATAAAGTGTTTAATCAAATATGGATTCCACACATAAAAGGAAGGAAAATGTATCGATTTAAACTACGGAACAACCTAGATGACATCAATATTCCTAATCACACAAAAGAAGATATCGTCTACTAGTAATAAAATACTGCATTTCTTCTAAGGATTCATGGAGCAAAATGTTCTAGACACACGAAAGGCTAAATTCTTTGTATTACATTTCATGTATAACAATTAAAAATATAAACAAAAAGCGACTATAATGTAAGCTGTTTGTAATACCAGTGGAAATCTCATGATAGTTAATCATCACGCTACAATGCTTCCGCACTAACGCACTTACTAACGCATGTACTCACAAAGTCGGAGGGCCGACTTTCGACCGAGCAGGGGGGTGTTACGTCCTACGTAACGCACCTTATTTCAAAAATACCGGCTAAATATCCGATGCAATAGCGCGCCCGGCGTATACTAACTGAACCTCATAACAAATAACTTACCGATACCGATCGAAAATAGAGAACCCTATAATTCCTGAATTTTCACTCCCACTCACAGTTTCCTACATTACCAGTAGAGAGTAATAATATCATTAATTATTTTCCGAAATAGTCTCAACGGAAAATGTACGGGAAAATCTAAAAGTATCTTTAGAAAGTGTAGCAAACCGGACTAGCAACCCGTACCCTTGACAAACTCTATCTATTTCTAAAAAAAGTAATAAAAATTCCAAAGTACATCCGCTTTCTCACGCACACGCTTATATGACATACTTTTCTTTTCCAAGAAAATTCTTTTCAAAATAGCTTTTCATATAATATAAAAATTATAAACCAAAACTAACGAACAATAGAATGATAACATTGGTCGGATTAGTTAGATAGAAATAAATAGTATCTCATACAGAAAACACATTTATAAAATAAAATAAAACGTTTATTTATAATTACGAACAAATTCCGTTTTTTCCTTTTATTACAATAGATTCAACCACGAATTTTCATTAGTCAAACTTCCAAACTGGTACCGAACAAACGAACAAATAAACATTAGCGTATAAAACATTGTAAACACCATCTCATGAATAAAGAATGAAGCTTTTATATATATATTTATATCTATTACAAAATTGAACATCCTTTAAAATTTAGTATCTTGATAATCATGTTCTCAAATGTTACAATAATACAAAATTTATAAAAACAAACAATCATTTTAAGAATACCTCATTGTTTATTCATCTCTTGTACGAAATTCATGCTTTATATCACTATATGTAAATTGCTCTTATAAACCTTCGATTAAAATAATGTTAAATTGTACAAAAATCAACAACAGTTGTATTAAAACAATTAATGCAAAATAGTTTATTAAAAATACAAATTTACTATTAAAAACAACACAACGGCATATCAAAATTGCATAAAATCTATCGGATTATTAAAAAACTAATTTAGTAAATATTAACAAATAAATATCTCCAGTTCTATACAAGATACAACTACCGTTCATTTTTGTACGATCTTAAAATTAACATAATTGTCTAAACACGCAAAAAGATTCTATTCAATTCGGACGGAAGCTGCAAATCTTGCATTCACACGAATTTTGGATAAAAAAATCCGTGACACGACGCAACGCTTCAAAACGGAACTGGGCACCACGGGCGGTATCCAGTATAAAAACAGCACCTCCTGGACCAAAAAAAGTCAGTTAAGATTCAGCAGTCAACATCGAGCAGTTAAGCTCCAGCAGTAGTTGGACCACTGGATACAGACAGCCCAGCAGCCTAGGTTCCGGGAGTCGTCGAACCAGGATCTCATAAGTAAGTATTTCCCCTAGTTAAGATCAGGCGACTAACCTGAACCCGGACAGAGCACGGGACCAGGGCCAAATCTTTTGGCCCGGCGTTTCGATCCCTCCGGGCACGGGCGAACTCGTCTCCGCGGCAATTCTTTTTTTTTTTATATATTTTTTTTGGGGGTAAACTATTTCCGAAAAGGGACAGAGCTCGGGACCAGGGTCAAATCTTTTGGCCCGGCGTTTCTATCTCTCCCTCGAAGAACTTGTAAACCCTTTCCTCGGTTTATTCCGGAATTGGCACGTGCCGATGCGGAATCGACCCATAGGGAATTAGGTCATAGCCTTTTCACTTTTTTTTTAATATATTATTTTTTTTATAAGTTCCCGCGTTTCTCCTTCCGCGAAACTAAATTTGTCCACATTTTGTTATAGTGCCCCGAAATAATAAGGGTGTCCGGCGTCGCAAACGGGAGCGAGCCCGCAAATTATATAAATTCCTGGTGGAGCAACGCGCCCAACGAGAAGGGCAGCCAGCAGCCACCCCCGATCACAACCAGCCTCCTCCCCCGCAGAAAACAAAAATCACGCTGGAGGAATATCGGCGCCGTAACGCGATCAAAAAAAAATAAATTAAATATATAAAAAAATAAATGATCACAAAATAAAAAAACCTATAAGAAAAAGAAAATCGAGTCATTATTTATTTTCACCCTTCTCCTTTCCTTTTGAACGGATACACTCGGCGGCTCCGTCCACCCTAAAAAGAACCCTCAAATCGACCCGTCTGGTCGATTTGGCCCTTTCACGGCAGAAAGATGGCGTCCCTGTTCGGCCGCCATCCCAGCCATAACAGGTGGATTCTCGAATGAAGTTGGAAAACTGATCCTCAAGAACGTTGTAAACCCTCTTGAAAGCCTCTTCTCATGACGAAAAAATCTTCTTGACATCTACCATATTGATGTAGAAATACAATATTTGAAATAGAGGTGCTTACGTGCTGTCAAACATAGACACAGAAACGCGACATGCCTTTCAAACCATGATTTTAAAATATTTGAATTAGGCTGCCTCCTTCCTATTACGGCACGGATTGCCTAAATTTGGGAAAGAGAAAATGTTCTGAAGAAATTATGTAATGACCTTTTATACGCGCCTGGACCTGTATACAATTTCGAAAATTTCGGCAAAACAAATTTACGGTGAATAAGTGCTGCATGGATAATCGACGACCGTGAAAACGGTATACTGCTAAAGATAATCTATCTAACAAATAGTATGCGAGAGCGAGAGAGATGGTAGTAGGACGCACGAGGAAAAGGTCATTTTACTTTCAGTTTCAATATGGTTCCTAGGTTACGATGTTTTTCCACATAATCACGGAGAAGCGGCTATAGTGTAGCAATATCTGACCTTTATTGAAGGCGATATTTGACATTCTTTTTTCGACAGTCCACACATGGCAATACTAATGTGTAACGCATTAGAAAGACGTCGTTTTCAATGATAATGTAAAAGCAGGGCATTTTTTAATAACAATATCTAAAATAAAGCTTTCAAAATTCATAATAACAATATATGAAATTGTTTATAATAACCTCCTTTCACTCATGACCTTCTTACCACCCACTTGTGCAATTCTCCCATCATACTATCATCGAAGACAGGTAGGGTGGGGGGAGACAGAACCTCTATAGCCTATCTACTCTTCCCGACAAATGTGGGTATAATTATTATATTTTTCCTAAATAGTTTCTCCCATATATGTCTTTTTCTATGCGGGATAATTAATAAACATTATTATTTTCGTGGACTAATATTTCTGCTTAAAATATTCATAAATTGGTAGAACTTACAGATGAAGAGAAGCCTTTCAGGATTTTTAGAACTCTTCGTAGTTCACTTTCCATTGGGAAAAATTTGAATATTGTGTCATTACAAACCCACGGTCGAGCTATTCTATTAAAAAATTAATTTGTATTATATTTTGTTCTGGAGTATGGACGGGGACGGGATTTAAAGTTTCTTACCTATAAACACAAACCTCTCCAAATTCATGCACAGCTTTCATATAATTCAATAAAAGTGTCTCATCTTCGTAAAGCTTAACACCCATTGCCGCTTCTGCATATATTTTAAAGGAATATTTATAACATAAATTTCACTATATATAAAAGGGTCAAGCCAGAAAACAGTTTTATGCTGTATCTCGCCGTTAGGGCCTTGCATTGGGTCCAATAAAGTTGTTATTATTATTAAACTATTTTACTATTTTTATTTAATTATTATTTATTCTTATATATTTGCGGTCTTTAAGTAATGATTTATTTTAGGCACAAATTATTGCCATGTTGTAACACAAAGTAAATAAAAGTCGAGCTTTTCAAATATAAAATAACTACAAATTTATGAAATTTGTTAGCATGGCCAAATGAATTAATATCGAAAAGAAACCTGATATGTATATGGTATAGGTAATATCAAGAGTATATTTTATTGTAATACACTGTTATACGGAACTAGAATCTCTTCAGATTTGAAACTATGAACGTTACTCAATAATATTATAAGATAGGAAATGCAGATGAAAAAAAGTAGATTGCAATGCTTACCACAGATGACACCCAGAGAAAATTTAGTCACAAAAGGCATAACATCGATTATGCTTTCTTCCTTAGTGTTCATATTTTTAATCAGTCTCTCGGTATGTTCGACAAGAATATCTGAGTACTTTTGCAAGATGTTGAAGTGAAAGGCAGGTGTAAGTAATTTCCGACGCATTTGCCACTTCGCACCTTATGAAAATTTGTATAAATTTATATATACTCACTAACCTTAAAAATTATGTATATTGTTAATAATTCTATTTAAAAACAACGAACATATTTTCCTAAGAATAAATAAGAAATTTAATTAGAGAGTCTGCTTTTCAGTCATAATAAATATATTGTTTTAGATATTCCTAGAGGGCCATTTCTTCCCGTTTCTCATTTCTTGTCATCATTGTTTACGTGCTGTTTCCTGTTGTTGTGTTGTTCTGTATAACTATTTTTAATTTTTAACATTGTCAATGATAATGGAACTATAAAGACTATTAGTTGTATGAATCATATTATTTGAAAATTTGTTTGTCACTGAAGTGTTTAAAATTATAAATCAACATATAACCGTCTAATATTGCTCCGTTCAACTTTTTTTACAGAAGAATATATTATCATAAAGTCTTTATATAAAAATGGTTAATAATAACAATTCAGTGATCCGTAAAACGATGTCATCATTAAGATTTTATATTGTGATGCTATATAATTATTAGAATTTACCTGTACTCGTTAATAGTCCTGTACCAAACCATGGATGAAGAAGTTGATAGAAATCACCCTTTGTGATATTTTTCATGCTGCTGAATAATTTCTATAAATTTATATGTAAAGAACTTTATTTGCGAGAATACACTGGGCATTGGAGGTGAATAATAAGGTTTTATGATGCACACTATATAAAGATTACCAAACTGCCAAATAAACCACACGAGTTAATTAACTTAAAAAAAATTACATAATCTTCCATGGTTAAACTTCTATTAACTTGTCTATTAGAGTTACGTAGCCTAGTTTCATTTTTAATAAAATCTCTTTATATTAAAATTAGTCGAGTATATGGAAGCAAAAATATCAAAATGAAACAGAAATTAAAAAAAAAACTCATTCATCTTATTCAACCCCTTCCATTTGCAAATCTGAGTATCAATTATAAACATAATAATCCGAATAAGGTTTTAAGGAAATGTTAAGTTCTTACAAATTATATTGTAATATTAAGATTATTAGGTTATACCTCGGCATCGTCTGGATGTATTGTATTGACAACTACATGATATCCACCCCAAAGTTTGTTAATAGGTGCATAGAGCTTGAACATCTCTCGTAATTTATCCCATATATTCTCTAGTTAAAAACATTTTGCCAATTATTTTGTAATCTATATTGATCATCTTACAAATAACAAAAATTAACGATGCAATGGAATCTGTGTTATTAAAATAAAATTTTTTATTAGAATAATGTTATAATTTGTGGTTATATTCATGAGGTCGGTGTGTTAGCTAAAGTTAAGACAGCAAACTTTTCTAACACAGCTATCTTGAGGCTTGACTCCTACTTACTGACTCGGCAACAGGCTATTGTGGGTCCTGAAAGCAACCAGTCCCATTGGTTTCAATAAAATTCTAGAGTGCCTCAAGGCGTTCTATTGCGCCCTCGGTTGTTCTCTATTTATATTACTGAACTACCATCTGCTCTTAAATATACTTCCCACAACTATTTCGCCGACGATTTGGTGGTTAAAGGGGTATCCATCGAAAAAAGAAAAGAGTTTTGAGCTTACTATTGACTTAACTAGCTCAAGCGGTACATTAGTCCTGTACTATTCTTGGTTTCTATATTAGCCATGAATAACACAGTGTAATAATCATTTTCGTTACAAGGGCGCCAAATAACCTTTTACAACTAGAACTTATGAGCGGGCCTGGGGAAATTTGGTGATCATCTTTCGGGTGTAGAATTCTAGTTTATGCCAGAATTTAAAAACAAAAAAGTAGTAAACTCTATCGTGTCCGTGTAATTTTCGAAGGAGTAACATACGATTTTACAACCCCGTATGATGTGAAACAGATTCACACGATATTGCACATATTAAATACTAATATATTTTGACGAACTTAACAAGGTTTTGACGTATTGTGTTGTTAAAGATGCCATTTATAACGAATTTTTACGAGCTCGTTTGAAAGTTTGGTTACTTCTTCGAAAATTTCCAAATATATTTTCGATTTAGCATGATGTCGGATTTATTAAAATTCGACTTTGGCACTGACTGATACATTCGTATAGTTTTTCATTTAATCTTTTTGCACATGCATTATAACGAATTTATTTATTTGTTTGTTATATGACAATCTTTATGTAAATAATCCAGTCACTGAAGACAAAATACGTAAAAATGTAAATGATTATATAGTTGCAAAATAATAGTAAAGTAGCAAGTATGAATAAACTTTAAAAACTGCTATATTAATATATTTTTCTATTCGGATTAGTCATATATCGTCATTCTTTGTACCTTACCTTCTGCAAGTATAAATGTAAATACACTTCCAAATATTGGCCATGATTTATAACCAGGTATTTTATTATTTAATCGTCCGAATCTGCTATATTGCACACAAAAATGAAATGCACTCAAAAGAAAAATTACGATAACTAAAAATATTAGAACGGACATTTTTAATTTCTAACTGATCAAATCATCCCGTTCTGCAGAAGGTAAATATATTAACTGATTCCCAATTACGGCTCAGAAACACTTTCGCCGTTTTACGGATTTTAACTGTCAAAGAAATATAAAGATATTTACAAATATATTTATCGCACTTCTACAATAATCACTTCGAAATACAGATTAGAACGATATCGAATCAATCTTATCGACATGAGATAACATTGTCATTTCATGATCAATTGTTATATGCAAATTTATTTTTAAAAGGCTTACTTAATTGTAACTAGACACCTGAATTGATTTCAATAGAATAATAGTATGTTCAGGCATTTGAACCAGTTAAGTGGATAGGGATATTTCAATTTTATATGTGCCTTTTATTTCAGTTATTCTTCCTCTATTTTAAGTATGTCTTACCCAAACTTTTGATATTGATTGTTAACTGAAACGCTAAAATTAGGGAATGATCCTTTAAAGCATATATGATGAAAAAGTTAAGACACATCAAGAATTTAAATCCCAGATTAAAGCAAACTAAAGTGTTTTTTAAAATATAACATATTAACTTGGAATATAATTTGGAATATAGAAATTATTTACTTGTAACATGGACCGCTGCGTTAGAACATAATATTTTCTTGGTTTTCACTTTTTCTATACTCAGAACCGTTTCAATGGTAACATGTTTTAATTTTAAAATGATCGAAATACATTTTCTAGAGACTTTTTTTCTGGTATGATATGCGATAAAGGAAAAAAATTATTTGAAAGTGTAATTTGAAGTGTAAGCCAAAAAATCAGTATCGAGGTTAATAATGCTATTAATGAATTTGTTTAGTAATTATTGACGGAATATGTGATATTCGTGGCAGAAAGCTCTGGAATCGTTTAATTTTTTAATTTTAAAGATTTTTTTCTTTCAACATATTCAATGGAAATCTACAGTGAAGTTATTTGTCAAAGCGAACCAAATATATTTTAAGATTTCGTTGCATTTTAACGGGCACGATCATATATGCAAAAATTGATACTTATGCTTTTAAGCATTTGAAATCGAACAATTCTGAAAAGTAGATAATTTTAACATTTAAGAAACGACGAGTTGTTGATGACAATTTCCAGTCCTATGCAACAGCATCATTACATTTTCCAAAAAATGCTAATACCACTTTGAAATTAATGTAAAAAAGCTGCTAAGCAAGTCTCAACGCGTTAAAAAGACATCGACACCATGATATTGTTATTAAAAATGTCCTGTCTTTAGATGCTCATTGCAAACGGCCTCTTTCTAATACGTGATCTTCCGAAATTATATCATTGCTGGCTACGACAGGTCCATTTTTTCTACCTATGCATTACACAATTTTTTCCATCTAGGCTATATGTTCTAAAAAGTTAAAAAAATTACATTGCTGCCATCTTTTAGTTTGTTTAAACAGATTACAAAATGTTTCAAAATTTTTACAACATCGACAACATTCACATAAATCTGGATGCATTTGCATTACGAGTGGTAAGCATGAACATGTTTCTTCAATTTCACGTTCTGCAAACGTTGACATGAAATCTATAGGTACTCGATGTCCTTTATTTCCCATCAATGCAAGACGTTTCACTTCATAATAAATTTTCTTATTTGACCATTGAAGAGATGTAGACTGGTCTCGACGATTTTCCAGTATTTCCAGTTAGCACACTGTCCCTTAAATGTATGATTTTCACAATTTATCGATAATCGATGTTGGTTGATGTCTCACGAGTTTCGGTAAAAACGTACAGCCCAATATCTTTTTTTTCCAGCTCGGTATGCAGCACTTTTTCAAAATGTCATGGAGGGTTATTCAAAGTAATCGACTATACATGAAGTATCAAGGAACAAAAATAAACAACCTCGAGTTTTCAATTGGGTGTTCTGACAATGAACTGAATCGGCACGATGCCGACCCCCTGACACTCAGGGACTGGCAGCTATGACAGGTCAGTTTTTCCTACATCTCCCCTTCGAAAGCGCTTTTTCTAGATTCCTATCCTTGGGAAAACACATGTAATTTCGACCATCCTTGGGAAAACCTGAAGACATCGACTCGGACGTAACTTACTTCGAATCCGATCCCGACCAGGCAGACGACCAGGACTGGACATCAACATGAAGGTAAACAAATTTTGAAGTCATACTATTTATTTATACATTTGAACATATGGGTAATGTAATTACTCATGTTGCGGACCGTTTTCTAGTATGTGTCTAACAATGAATCTGACTTCCCATATGTGACGAATACATATGAGTATCGACTTGCTTTTAATGTAATTAACCTTCATTTAATATTTCCCACTTTTAAAATTTCTGGAAATAATAAGACTGAAATGACGATGTAAACACATAAGAGAAGCATGTAAAATTCAACAGTTTCCTTCTATCTGTACGCACAGTTTTGTGTCTTTTAAGTAAAAAGCTAAAGGAAGTGACAATGCTGCCGTAATTTCTCTTCGTCATATCCTATGAATTCGAAATCAAATCAGAGTGTAACAAAAACATATAGTTTTCACGGTCACTAGATCCCTCTCGATATCATCCGATGTTCTTCTCGAGATTAGGATAGAAGATCCCATACGTGTCCATTATCGATGGTGTGCGAGTTACGATACTCAGATGATGAAGAAGTTAGGTGCAATATTAAATTGTTTTAAGTACTAGTACCAGTATGATGGTCACCACACTTTCACAATTGAACAAATCTTTTCTACGATATTCGATCTCATTGAAATGTACATAAACGTATGTTTGTAAATTTCCATCCATTTATAAAACAATTGAGTGTGCCAAAGATCTCCAAATTTTAAATAAAAAATATTCAGTCATTAAGTTGACATCGTTTAAACAATTAATTTTTGTATGTATATTAAATAATTTAATTATTTAGTTATGTGACGGTGGTTGAAGTGAAGCTCGAAGTTACTCAGTTATAAATAATTTCATAGAAATTTCTTGTGCAGGTTGAAAAAGATATGTTCCATTCATGCGTCATGCGGATCTTAAGTCTATGAGAAAATTATAAGTCAACTGTGGTTTAGAAGAAATAAGGAATTTATAATTTCTAATATTTTTAATATTTTACTTATAATTTTCTCGTACATTTAAGATCTGCATGACGCAATAATCAGAACGTATATTTTTCAACCTGCGTCGATTAACATGCATGAAATTTCCATGAAATTATTTGTAACCGAGTAACTTCGAGCTTCACAAAAATTTAAAGACCTTTGGCACGCTCAATTGTATTGTAAATGGATATAAATTTACAATCAGACGTCGATGTACATTTCAATGAGATAGAATATCGTAGAAAAGATTTGTTTAATTGTCAAAGTATGGTGACCATCATACTGGTGCCAGTACTTTAAACGATTTAATATTGCTATTAACTTTTTCATCATCTGAGTATCGTAACTCGCATAATATCGAGAATGGACACGTATTGGACCGTCTATCCTAATCTGGAGAAGAAAGTCAGATGATACCGAGAGGGCTCTAGCGACTGTGAAAACTATATGTTTTTCTTACACTCCGATTTGATTTTCGATATTTCGATTCATAGGATTTGACGAGGAGATACTATTATCTAGTGAGAAAATAACGACGTATATCCATGAATTCAGAGGCTTGAGGTTGGATGCTTCTTCGTTAAAGTACCAACTTCGAGGAATTGAGACAAAAGATCTCTTCTTTTTTGGCATTAGATACAACACCCGTATTTATATCAAATTAGTATATTTATTATAATTATTCACACCACTTCTCCTTCCAACTTCAATTTTGACTGTACACTTTTCGTTATTATACGTATGAAATTTGTTTGTATGTAATCTTGTTAAACTCTCTCCAGCTTCAATGCATATTACCTCACAATCGTAAATACAAATCAAATGTACGATGCTTAATCAATCAAATGTAATGAGCAGTGATTTAATCACAATATGCAAGTGACG
The DNA here is from genome assembly GCA_030407085.1 of Trichopria drosophilae. Taxonomy (NCBI): domain Eukaryota; kingdom Metazoa; phylum Arthropoda; class Insecta; order Hymenoptera; family Diapriidae; genus Trichopria; species Trichopria drosophilae. Next base: position 188,800,743 of record CM059582.1, read on the forward strand.
GGTGTTATCTTGAATATTTCTTATTATTTCTGAGCTCTATTAAAGTGATATCTGTTAAATGTACATATATATAGATACACAATGTTTTCGTAGGTTATATGTATTCTTTTTTATTTTTTGGTATGGTCTTGTTATATTTTTAAAAGTAAATATACAAATATAACGACGCTATAATGTTTTTAGTACGTATCAGTATATCAATCATTTTTTTACTCTATGTATTACGGTTAACGTTTTCTACTTAGTGTGTCCATATGGAGTTGTTTGTTATTCAATGACCATTTTCCTTTGATTATTTTCAAACCAAAGATGATTATATTTTTCCTGAGACTTGCCTCCTTTTCGATATTTTAATGTCATTTTTATTGTCCACTTCATATATTCCAATTATTTTTAAATCAAGCGTGTATTGGTCTCATGGAATGTATATGTAATAAAAAGATGATAAAAATACTGACAAAAGCGGGTCCAAAATTGATATTGCGATTGTATTAAGGTGAAATATATATAATAAAATTTTTACATTTGACAATTAAAACAAAGAGATCGTCAATTGAACTATTGAATTTGAAGAAAATATGCAAATATTTCTTAATCTTGTTGGACGGAATATTATCATGTTGACCGATTGACGATAGTCCAATCTCAAAACGTTCGACCTTTCGCCACCTCATTTTTACGGAAGTTGATTATAATGCCAACGATATTTTCAATTCAAAGCGTTTGTAATTGATTCCAGTATTATTGATTGTTATAGAATGAACTCACAAGAAATGAAGCCTGCTTAATATTAATAATAAACTGTACTACATTATATGAATTATTACATTACCCGACAAAAAATATTTAACGACTGAATTAGGCAAATCATATTTTTCACATTCTATTCTATAACTTGCTAGAATTATCAATTACCTGCTCAGGTAAACGATTAGGATGAAGAAAGCAGAATGAAAGTGCATTAATTGCATGCTATAATTATTTTTTTAATGCTACAACATTGATTGTCAATTAATAAATAAATAAATATTAAATACACGAATGATTACAGCAACAATGCAAAACTTAATATCACAAACATCATCATAACGTAAAAATAAACTCATTCCTGTTTACTGGTAACTTGTGCTTGACATTCGGTTTCCGACTATTAAGGTTACATTGAATTATTATCACAGAATATTTCGCACTAAAATCCTCATGGAATGTTCATATTGAGGCAAGGGTATAATAATCCAAAAACATTCTTATGTCTGTATACATATTTAGTCATATTTTCTGTTATCCTTATTTTTTCTTCATTGATTGTTTCTTAAGATAAGCTTCACTAGTTCAAAGATTGCTCCTGCAACTATGATACCTAAGCCCAACCTCTTTAAAAATTTTGAACACCTGCTTTTCCATTTTATTTTGAAACCTAAAAGTTATAACCTCATTAAAATTAATACAGAAAAGTAAGTACCGATATTCTCATAATAATAAAAGTACTACAGAATATTTCAATAACGAATAAAAATGCCATTTGAAATCCCTCATATTCTTCATATCGTTCGAAAATGTATTAAATGTGACAAATCAATTCTTTGAATAATACACTATGATCTTACTTCGATTTTTCTCATAATCTACTTTAAAACAAACTGCATCCGATTCTTTCTCAAGGAGCCCTGGTAAATGTGGATAAGGGTGTATTACTTCCTTATGAATCGCTTCAACACATTTTGTCAAATCAAAATCATTTTTCGTGTCTTCTATAATTTCAGTTAGATGAATACCGTCTTCAAGGATAATTACATTTTTCATCTCTTTTTTACGAGATAGTAAGTTGATGATTTTTTTTAGTAGACCACTGTGATCACAATTATTTTGTTCTTTCTTAATTTCAGGCTTATTTCGTGGTAAACTTATTTCTTTATAACATTCAGAATGATATGCGGCGTATTGCTCAATCTTTGAAGTAGGATTTCTGAAAAAATTAGATAAAAATTTAAAAATACGTGGAGAACATCATCTTCTGTGTTCTCATACATCTGGAAAATAAGTGACTTTCAAAGGACGGAAAATTTAATTACAGCAGCCGCTATTTAACGGTAGTTCAAGATGAAGATATTGTAAGGGAAATTCTCAAAAAAAAATATCAAAAGAAAGCAAAAATCTTCAAACACTGCTGCTTCAAAATATGAATTTAGCCCATTAATAATTATTGTGAATAACTTTGAAATGGAAGGACTACGAATACTAATTCATTGTCAACGGACAATTAGATTTCAATCAATAAGTTTAGAGATATGTCTTATTTAACATAGTATTTTTAATTAGACGGTATCAGTTTATTAGGCGGTACAATAATAGTTTATGATTAAAAACAATAACTAATCGGGGTATTGCGCGATGAGTATATCATCAATTGCGAAATATGTAATACACGAAATACCATTATTGTATATTAACTATTAATTATTGCATTTTGATATAAGTTTATAATATTACATTTGTAAAGGATGATAGTATACATATCCTACATACATCATGTCAACCTAAAATATAAGTTATAATAATGGCAATAATAATTGTACATTTATTTCACCATTTCTCCACCATCCTACGCGAGAGGTACCTCGCGAATTAAGATCGCGAATTAAGATCGGGATTTGTTTCGACAATTTGAATTTCCGAAGGGAAATCAAGCAAAAGGAAAAAAAAGAATGGAGGAGATAGCCGACCTCCAAATCATTTTTGATCAGTATTCTTCTCGAGGTTAGGATAGACGGTGCCATACGTGTCCATTGTCGATAGTGTGCGAGTTACGATACTCAGATGATGAAGAAGTTAGGTGCAATATTAAATTGTTTTAAGTAGTAGCACCAGTATGATGGTCACCACACTTTCACAATTGAACAAATCTTTTCTACGATATTCGATCTCTTTGAAATGTACATAGACGTATGTTTGTAAATTTCCATCCATTTATAAAACAATTGAGTGTGCCAAAGATCTCCAAATTTTAAATAAAAAATATTCAGTCGTTAAGTTGACATCGTTTAAACAATTAATTTTTGTATGTATATTAAATAATTTAATTATTTAGTTATGTGACGGTGGTTGAAGTGAAGCTCGAAGTTACTCAGTTATAAATAATTTCATAGAAATTTCTTGTGCAGGTTGAAAAATATACGTTCCATTCATTGCGTCATGCGGATCTCAAATGTATGAGAAAATTATAAGTCAACTGTGGTTTAGAAGAAATAAGGAATTTATCATTTCTAATATTTTTAATATTTTACTTATAATTTTCTCATACATTTAAGATCTGCATGACGCAATAATTAGAACGTATATTTTTCAACCTGCGTCGATTAACATGCATGAAATTTCCATTAAATTATTTGTAACAGAGTAACTTCGAGCTTCACAAAAATTTAAAGACCTTTGGCACGCTCAATTGTATTGTAAATGGATATAAATTTACAATCAGACGTCGATGTACATTTCAATGAGATAGAATATCGTAGAAAAGATTTTTTCAATTGTCAAAGTGTGGTGACCATCATACTGGTGCTAGTACTTTAAACGATTTAATATTGCTGTTAACTTCTTCATCATCTGAGTATCGTAACTCGCATACTATAGACAATGGACACGTATTGGACCCTCTATCCTAATCTGGAGAAGAAAGCCGGATGATACCGAGAGGGCTCTAGTGACCGTGAAAACTATATGTTTTGTTACACTCTGATTTGATTCTTGATATATCGATTCATAGGATTTGACGAAGAGATACTACGATCTAGAGAGAAAGTAACGTCGTATATCCATGAATTAGAGGTGCCATGCCATATGTGCAACTGGCAAAGTGCGTGTGTGTGAGAGAGAGAGAGAATGATGTGTCAATTAATAAAGTGGACAAGAAAATCTCTGATAAATAGACTTGACAGCTGTGGTAACAATTAAACAAAATACGATGTATGAAATGTCCTTAGATGCAAATAATCATCTATAAAAATTTTATTCACTTATTACCAGACACTAATAAATAGATTTAAAGCTCTGATAATAATTGAAAAAATTGCGAAAATTTTATGGTTATTACATTAACCATTTCGAAATGGCGCAGTTGTACATCAATATTCCCAAAACCTACGACCTGACCATTGATGTTGAATCCAAATTAAAGAGAAGTTTTTACAACACAATTTTGCGGTGAGAGCAACGTCGTTGGCGTCAGCGCAGTTCATGTCTTGGCGAAGGAAAAGAAATTGAAAAATTAATTCAAAGGTGAGTTCCTTAATTTTATTTAATTAATTTTGTAATCATAAACACCCGTAAACCTATATATGTAGGTATGGCTATTTTAGACATTTCTATGACTAAATTGTATGAGTTCCATTACGATTGGGTTTTAGAAAAATTTAAAGAACTGATCGCGCATTTAGGAAGAAAATGCGTCGCTTGATGTAATATATTAAAGTAGTAGATTAAGTGCTATAGATGCATTAGCCGGTGGCACAGCAGGTATCACCAAAGTTGTTAATGGTGCAAAAGCTGCAAAAAAGCAGCACAAAAGCAGTTATATTAAAGTGAAAGGCATAATCGTGTTATAGGGCAATAGCTATAGGTTAAGTGTTGTATCTTTAAACCTTATAAAAATGGTCTAGGTTTATAACTAAAACCATATAAAACGGGATTATGTGTTAAATGTAGAAAAAATCGAAAAAACTTGCAAAGCTACCACATCGGGCCCTCGTCGATGCATGCATATTAAGATATTCGAAAGAAGTTGAAATTCTGAGTTTTAGAGGTGTCTTTATATGTAATAATTGATCTACGAATCCCCAGGTTACTGCATGCGCAGTCATAAATTTAGACGCTGCGAGCGATCTGGGGACAGATCGACCTTATCGAAATCAGGGTTCTGTAATCATTAAAAAAATGTGAAAGATGAAACGTTCATTGACGTAAATAATCATCTACTTTGAACCACTGAAGCTTATTCTCATCTTGCCAGACACGTATAGATAGGATTGACAACTCTGGTAACAATTAAACAAAATACGATATATGAAATGTCCTTAGATGTAAATAATCATCTATAAAAAGTTTATTGGCTTATTACCAGACTATCATAAATAAATTGAGAACTCTGGCAATAATTAAAAAAATGTGAAACCTTATACATGCTCGGCATAAGGAATCTGAAAATATTCATATTACTTTAACCCATTATAGTACATAAACAAATTGTACTGAATTACACAGCCGACAAAATTCGCGTAACTCTCGGACCCAGTGACCCGAATATACTTTCCGAAGGTCAACTTAAAGTCTAAGTCTTCCCCTTTCGAATGCCGCGTAGGTTGATGAAATATCGCTTTTTTTCGCAGAGATATTGCATTTTGAAATTTTCATGCTTTTGTATTTATGAATACCTGATTTGACCAAGCCCATTAACCCTCTGAAGCATACACTTTTTTTTAAACGAAAAACAGTTACAAATTGGCACCCGGGGGATATCGGGGTCGCTCTTCACGAACATGAGCTCAGATTTCCAAAATTCAAAATATCGGCTCCGAGATGGCACATCAAATGTAAACAGTCACTTGATAAAACTCAAACTGGATACCCGGGGGGTTTCAGGGTCGCTGTTTGTGAATCTGACCTCAGATTTGAAAATTTCAAAATGGCGGATCCAATGTGTCGGATCGAAATGTAAAGTCACTTGTTCAAACTAAAACTGGATACTCGGGGGTTTTCGGGGTGGTTGGTCACGAATTCAGCCATGCATTTGCAAAATTCAAAATGGCGGATCTTAGTGTCCGAAAATCTCTGAGTATCCAGTTTCAGTTTCATCAAGTAACTGCTTACATTCGATCCGACATCTCGGAGTCGCCATTTTGAATTTTGCAACCCTGAGGTCAAATTCGTGAACGGCGACCCGGAAATTCCCGGGTACCAATTTTTAACTGTTTTTCGTGAAGAAAAATGTATACTTCAAAGGGTTAATGGGCTTTACCAAAGTAGGCATGCATAAATTAAAAAACATGTCAATTAAAATGCAATATCTCTGCGAAAAAAAGAGATATTTAATCAACCGATGCGGCATTTGAAAGGGAAAGACTCATGTTTTATGATATCGTGAATAGTTTTTAGCAAAGCTACCATATCGAGCCCTCACCGATGCAGATATATTAAGACATTAGAAAGAAGATGAAATTCCGAGTTTTAGAGGTGTCTTTATATGTAATAATTGATCTAAGAATCCCCAGGGTACTGAATGCGCAGTAGGAAATTTAGAGGATGCGAGCGGTCTGGGGACTCCACCTACTGAGTTGGGAGAATATCTCGATGTAGGTAGCATTATGTATAACAATGAACAATTTCAAGACCAGAACCATATTTGATTGTGGACATTTATGTCTCAAATTTTTATGCAATCATCTGTTTTGTGTAAACAAGTATCAGTAATACATAGCGTATCAAGTATTATGATAATCTGTCTAATTTGAACAATCAGTATGAATGAATCTTTTATGTCGACGCTCTCGGGATAGTCGTTTTTATTGGAAGCTCAATGCTTTCCACCTATTGAACTTTTTTAATTTAATAAAACTTAGGTTTAATGGTGCTTTTAACGTTTAATTCCATCCCCAATGTTGACGTTGATAATAAATTTCATATTAGTAACCATGAAATTACTATGCTGATCGGTAAATATGAAATTGAGGATATAGCAGAATATATTAGAAACAAGCTGTCGGAGTATAGTGATATTACGCTAGATATAAAACCGAATTATAATATATTAGGTAGTGAAATCAGGTCTAATCAACTTATATATCTCAATTTTCAAGCTAGTTAGTATAATAAAAATGTTAATGGTAAACCTATATTGAATAAATCAATATTTTTAGAGAAAACTTCATCAATCATTATTGATTACTCTAAGCAGAATGAAGCCTTAAAACACGCACCTGTCGATGTGCGACACGAATTTGAATCAAAAGAAAATTATCCTGCAAATACTATGGAATCCATTGTCGATGTGCAGGGATTCCGCAGGCCTAGTAATCGGTTCATACCGAAGCCACCATATCAATGGGTATGGTTTTTGTTACACTAGAGTGAATAACTGGTTAACGCATAATTATCACGGTTTACCATGGCAATCTGGTGACGTACCATATGACATAAATGAAACTTTAGAGGATATCGTTAAATGTGCTAACAAAATTTATGTAAAAGGAGTAGAGCAAAAATGTTGGTTGGAGGACATATTATTGGAGGAATATGAACTAGAAAAATAAGATTTATAAAATATATATTCTCTATTTTCTTCATCTTCTTTTCTGCATGATATTGTACAAAAAATAAAAGAAAATGGGTTTTTTCAAATGGCTATATTTATGAAAGGGCCGGATTTTTTAAATGATCATATTGATCGCGGAGTAATTCGCGAATTAGTTGGATTTTTCTGGTTTGTTGTTTCACGTACGAAAATGCGATATCATATTGAACATAATGATTAACAAGTGAATATAGTTTATTGTTATCGACGAACACGGACAACTTATCTATATTCATTGATCGTATGGTGTAGAAAATTTTCCGTGGTAACTCTTCCACTTTTCACGATAAGTTATATCTTCCGTCGGTATATTATCTGCATCAACAACCGTCGGTAATGTCAATAACGTTTGAATCGTACATCGACCAGAGACATTTCTTCTACTCGTATATCGTGAAAACAGTCTTTTTAGAAATTGATCCTTTCTTTGTCCTTGAAAATATTTTACTCCATTCCCAATTAAATAAAGGTAATATAATTACTTACATCGTCTAATTTTTATATCGATAATATATTATCTCTAATAATGCTGTTGTTCTATTACATGATACTTCTCCTAAAGACACGAGACATTGTTATAGAAAATTCGTGAATATAACAATGTTTAATAATAAAAAGAAGAATAAATTATAGTTTCAATTATTCTTATTCATATAACTGATTGCAGAGCTTGTTAGCTAGGAATATCCGAATGACGTAATGTCTACAATATTATAGCAGATAATCTTCAAATTTTTTTAATTCAAAAACTGGTTCACGTTCGTATAATATTCCTGTCTACGCGTTTCTATATTTTTCAATTTTTTTTTCATCTAGATAGGAAATATCAGCCACTAGAGCACATTCCTCTCTCTCTCTCTCTCTCTCTCTCTCTCTCTCTCTCTCTCTCTCTCTCTCTCTCTCTCTCTCTCTCTCTCTCTTTTACGCTTGACTGCTTGCGTTTTTATGGTCGTCCAGTTTCCGATACACGAATCGACCAATAGTTCACTCCTCGTAGAAATACCATACACTTTCAATAACATAATTGAACATAAATATCTAGGTGACAATGTATTGAGTCTATGTGAAAAATAAAGTTACCATAATGATCAGATTTGATGTTAGAGTCTGTAAAGTTCCAAACAACTATTGGAGCAATTACCGATCTGAATTAGTCAAATTAATTTTTTAGGTGACAGTCTTTTATATAATAGCGGAAGAATAGTTTATGCATTTGCAGAAATGTTATTCGAGAATACATAATCAGTAAATGTTTTCCGAGGGTACTGGAGTCGCGTGATCACATTCAGATTACAGGAAAACGAAAATATGGTTTTAGGCTACTTCCTCATCGTCTTGGAGAATTTTAATGATGTACTTTCTAATTTTGTCTCCAATCAACCAATTTCGAGGAGTCTACTATATATACTGTATATTACGTATGTAATTTTTAAAGTCACGTTTATATACACATGTACTGAATGCCATATATTAAAAACGTTATTTTAACAAGACACTTTTCGTATTTGTAGATCAGATGCTAATCGTAGTGATGAAGCACACCATAAGCATATATTCAAGGTACTTGAATTATATTTGAAGAGAATTTAAATCATCGAACCTTTGCTCCAAGATCATCTTACCGGACCCACGGACCTGTTGAATACCTGAAGTACTCACAACAATTCTGTCGTATCGAACAAACAGATCACTTTGTCGAGGTCACTTGAATGACGCCCGGATTCAAGACTGCAATTTGGATGCAATGCAAAATGTCTGGTTTAGTAGTGTATAAATACCTTATTTCAAAGTATTGTCTTATATGACAGTCAGTCGTTTATAATATATTAAAGTGAAATATAAATAGAAAAAAAACATCATCTAATCATCGAGATTACATTGATGGAAGTCTACTATGAGTACTCATTGCTATTGCACGATGAATCCATTGACACTAAATACCAGATTGGGCTATCTCCTAATTATGAAAAATAAGTGACCTTCTATGGCAATAATGAAAAGTCTTAAAAATGAAACATTCATGTATTCGCAATTGGTCCGTTTCTGTAAATGTAATTTACGTAAGAACATGCTAAAATCAAAGTTTTGTGTAGGTTAATGACCGTACTGTTATATATTTCTCGGTAATTTTTAACGAATAATTTTAAAGTGTTGAATACTGGTTTACATATTATGCAATATACGCAATAAACTTAACCGGTTTCGAGTATGTAAGTAGAGACATTTTTAATGTGGTTTTTGCATGCAAGACCCGTTTTAGTTTTTGGAGTTAGTTTCCACTTTCATCCAAGGCAGAAATGGGAGCATTCATCGGTTTCGCGTTACCATTTTGATGTGAAATAAAAATGGAATTAAAACAAAATTAGGTTTAAAAAAAATGAATGGTCTCTAAAACCAAAGTAAAGATCAATCTATTTAATTTTCAAAATATAAATCAGCCATTATGGTTACAGTACTTATCAAATATTGCGTATTTGTTATTTGTGTAGAGTAGGTACTTTATTAATTTAAGTATATATTCTCCCGATATTGGTTACAATCAAGTTACGAAAATATAGGCTTTTCTACATCTAGTGATTAAAACGGGACTTGATTGGCAAGGTCTATAGTAGTTCAAATCGTTTCGTGTTTTTACAAAACGATCGACAAGTAGATCATCTATTGTCAATATGTAAATACAAATCCAAACCCCTACACAGGGATATATAATAGTGTTTCTCGTGAATTAAGAGAAGTATAATGCAGATCAACTTCAAAAAAATTACGAAAACTTTTTATTATTAAATACATCCAGTTTAAAATATCTTAATGATATAGTTTTTTTATGTGGTTTTCATAAACTGATAATTATTATTATAATTAAAATATATTAATCGAAGTAAAATGTGTTAATGTTGTTATCACGAAATACAAATGTCCATATATATACATATAATAATGTCATGCACCATTATTCAAGAATTTTTTTTAGTAATTTAATTTCAAATTGAATCAAATATTAAAATTTTTTAAATTTATCCAAAAAAGATAAACTTTTAGAGATTAACTATCTGAAAGTTTTATATATCACGAATGTAAGATATCTGAATGTAAACTGTCCATTACATAGAATATTACGGAATATTTAAGTGTAAAAAGGTACTTTGTATGCGGAAAAGTGCTCTAAACTGAAAAACTCTTAGTGGATAAAATATTATCACGGAAATTGTAGAGTGAACGTAATCCATCGTTTTTTCTACCATACTTTATGAAAAATTTGTATATTGGCTGATATCACTCTCATAATAATTGCCCTTAACAAATCAATTTGTAATTAGAATTTTACGTTAAAAATTACGTTAAATCAAGAACAAATTTAAATTTCGAATAGAATACAAAAATTAAAAAAATGTTCTCTCTTTATTAGTAAACTAAAAATAAAATAATAATATTTCTTAAACTAAAGCCTACACATGTTTTCAAAGTCGTGCACGCAAAAAGTTCTTGTTAGCAATCCGTTCCTAATGCATCAAATGTAATTTTCGGCAAAATAAAGGCAGCTAATAAGAAGTGTTTCATTTGATGAACTCGCAAGGTGTTTTCAAAAGATTACGTGCCCTATTATGAAACGTAGTATTGATTATCTATATTTAATGAAAGACATAAGTGGGTATTGAGTATCATATAAAAAATACAAAAATACAAAAAGATAATCTGCTTATTACAAATTTATAAATAAAACATAATATTTATAATACTAAACCTAAATGTAATAAAACTATTCTCAAATAGTGCTAACAACATTCTACGATCACAATTCCTAATGCATCAAATGTAACTTTACGCACGACAAGCACTAATGTAAACATTAGCTACATTTGATGCATCAAAATCTATATGCGAACATATGCACTATTGTGAAAAATAATCAATGTTCAATAGTTTCATTGAGATACTGGGGAGCTTACAATTGTACAATTTTGGAACTATGGACCGCTGAAATTGAGAATTTCATTTTATGAATTTAAATGAACACATCACATTTCCGAGCCGTATTTAACCAAGAATAACTCCTATTTAACTGTTATTTTCTGCGAGTACCCATGCCTCTACCATATGAATTATAACGTTTGTAACTTTAGTATCCAATATTTCTTGAACTGCCTCTATTCTGTCATTTCTATTTATATTAATGGTGTATTTCTCATTTTGTACTTTCTTTAGAGCAGTGCTTTAAAGCATGGTTCTAGTACTATAGTATATTTACTATACTGTACTGCAGCACTATGTGCATCTCTGACTATAGTAGTTATATTTAGATGAGCGTTTTTGAGGCATCTTTAACTGCATTGTAAGCGTCAAATTTTTTGTTACAGGCTGTAAAGTTTAGAATCAAGTTGGAATTGTCCATCCACCAAAACTACATTGCGTTTTCACAAATGCGACCTCACTAACAGTTCGAAAATTAATACTGTATATCAAACTCAGCATTACTGCTGAATCCATTCCAATGAGTTTAATTCACGATGCAAGGGCAGTTTTTTTATTCACTGCTTATTCTGACTGTTACAAGTTTTGCTTTCCATAGAGGCATGACAAACATCTTTAATTGCATTATACACTTCAAAATTGTTATGACTTAACAAGTACATCAACTATTTTGCTCATTGATGTTCTTTATCCCGCGGGATTCTTCCAATCAATTTAATTACAAAAACTTGTGCGGACACAATCTACGGGAATAAGAATATTTCATTGAGAATTTTTGCACAAAGCTAGTGTAAATGGAAAGAAGACATTCGGATGTCACTCTGCGAGGTTTCTTTTTATATCCTCTCATTTTGACATCGCGTAGAAGCAAGCTAACCCTCGTAACGACAATTATGCCTATTAAAAATACCATTTATCAATCATCGTCGGACGTGAAAAGCGACGTACCATTTCACGAGGTGTAGTAAAAGAAGCAACGGAAGAGGAAAGCGAAGGGAAAAAAAATAAGAAATTGAAGGCGAATGGGTTCATCCATAAATTACAAAGGACCCCTCGCGGTAGCGCGTATCGTCCGAGCATTGGAACAGACTACGACCCGGAAGAAACCAAGTTCCTACTATACTAGCTGCTCAGTTCTGAGCAGGTGAGCCCGTTCAGGTGATTGCAAGTAAGTATTCGCACTGCAGTCCATAGTCGACCGTCAGCTTGGTAAGCAGGAAAGTGCGTTCAACTCGCGCCGCCGCGACGCACAGCAATATCTTCGCTCGCCCGGTTGTTATATACGTGCTGAATCGTGCGCATCAACGCATCGGGCGCGAGGATCTATACACAAGTTCAACGCTCGCAATAAAGCAAATAGTGAAAATTACTATACAAGCACGTGCCAAAATTGCAACCTAAAACAATTGGTTGTGTTCAGTCACTGTTAGACACGTGCTTCAGGATCGGTGACTGAAAGTGCACATAAATAATCGATAAGATCAATCACAACAACCGTTGCAATTCAATTGCAATTCATTGTCATCCTAACTGTTTAGAACAGAAACGTTCAGGAAGCTATTAGTGGTGATTAGATCGGTCAGATTTTGATTTTTAACGTCCAGGTGATCGATCGTTTGCGAGTTTTATTACCGCTTAAGTTTTATGCGGTATTCAACAAGGAACTCTTATGTGGAGAACATAAAACCAAAGGATCGCAAGTGTGACGGGTATGAGCGAATGGCATTTGAATCACCAAGTGAAACGCCGAATGTTATGATGAGGAGCACGTGGTGAGTCCTTTGAACGATTTAATGTAGATTGGGTATGGATGAGAAACAAATTCTGTTTTACAAGAGAATGATGATGTCATTTGTCGGCAAAAATGATAATTTTGGGAGGATCTTTTAATTACCAGTAACCAATTGAAAATAGTGGATATTACCTACGCTGATAAGCGTTTCTGATTTAGATGCTGTTTAGATATTCTTGGACGATAACGCAATTGATTTTGTTAAAGTCGAAGCCCTTTATAAGTTTTTATTATTTATATTATCATCACTTTCTTAGTGTAAAACTGAAATATTTAGCGAAATAGGCTTCCTTTCAGGTCTTTCCATTACAATAGTCATTACTAATCATGACTGCCCATCGCGTTACTTAAGACAAATTATTCCAGGTTAACACCCCTTGATTTTGATCACTGTCTTAACCATATCATATATCATCTAAATAAAAGATAAAAAAAGCAATTGAAGTTGCTGGATTGATCAAATATATAACTGTTTTTTTCGAGCGTTTTCCAAATATTCAATGGTCACAAAATAGGAAAAGAACAATGAATGTCCTATGATGTACTGATGCATTTATGTATGTTTTGGTAACTGATGAGATTGGGTGGGTGTCTCGTAATGAAATGGACTATTTGAAATGTTCCTACACTTCATCAGTCTTTAGGAATAAAAATGTAAATTATAATTGTATGAATTAACGACGTTTTGGTATTAGAAATTTATATCCTTCAGAGGATTTTCAAAGTGACCCCAGCAACAGAGAATGTTTATTCTTTCAATATTTTCTCAAATTTCCACAGCTTATTCATCGCAGCGATTCATTGAAGAAATAATGATTTTTCAATGTTCTGTTAATTTTAATTTAATATATAATGAATATTCAACACTTAAAATATAATTTTTTCTCCTTATTAATTTATTTTTAGAACTAATAAAAACTAATGATTGTGGTTAAAGTTTTGCGTTGTCCAAGCGTCATGAAGTAAAATATGTAAAGAGTTAAGATCGAAGTCTTTAAGCTTCCTTTTGCACACAAATAATTACAAGGATAATTTAACCTGTTGACAAACAGTATACCATAACAAACTGTATAAATTGTTTTTGGTTTATTGACTTTAAGAATTTTAAATCTTCAGAATTTTTCTATTCGGATTAATGTATTTTCAGTATATATTTTATTCGAAATTTTGAACCCAGGCCAAGGAAACAGAAAGTCTTCGAGCTTAACTATTTTCATATTTGCATGATGAGACCTGGACAACGCATAACGTTAATCAATATCATTAGTTGTTACAAGTCCTAAAAATAAATTAATAAGTAGATCATAAGTTTCGCGACAAAACTGTGTAACTAATTGTTTTGATTTTGCACCTTCGTATTGTTTATTTTCAGACTTTATTTTATTTCGGATTAAAGTACTTCCCTACTAATTTTTTCATTCTAAATTTTGAAGATTGACTAATTATAAATGTAGAACTGATATTTAAAATACATGAAATAATTGTTTTTAAATGTAAAAAAACACGTCCACAGCACAGTAAGTTTCAATTAATTAAATGCTAAAAAATCATTATTTCTTCAATGAATCGCGGCAATGAATAATCAATGAAACATTTGAACAACATTAAAAAGCATTCTCTACTGCTAGGGTCATTTTAAAGATCGTTTGATAGATGCAAATTTCATTTTTCAAAAAAAAAAAACATTCCGTACAAACGTTTTAAATTTTTTTCATGGAATTCGATTTTACGAGAAAAATAATATGCTCTGTTTAAAGCAGTGCACTTCCGGTTCGAAATGTTTGGAGAAGGAGAAATATCGCCCATTACAGGAACGTATGTATTAGCATATGACATTCTACGCTTGTTTTTTCATCATACGGGAAATAGCATTTTCTACACTAGTAACGAAATGGACTATTTTAAATGTTTCTATATTTCATCAGTCTTAAGGAACAAAACAATTTACAAATTTACAAAAAAATACTATTCTCCGTTGATCGAAGTGGACTACCGGTCCGAATTCACATTTCAAGTTTGGAAAATGTCCTGAATTAATCCTGTTTTACGTTGACGATATGCATATTTTTAAGATAGTCAGACATATCATTTTTAATATTCACTTTATATTATATACACTTTATATGAAAATATACAATATCGCACATTTCTAGAGATGGAAATATTGATAATATAATTAATTTTGCAGTTGAATATTTTAATGTCTAAAACGCATTAATAAATGTCAGTATTCATCAAAATATTAATATCTGAAATTGGTGTAAATTACAAATTATAGTACAAAGATGCATCAATCTTAAATCTTATCTTTAGCATCTGAAAATTTGTTATCTGATTTTGCATTATGGAATTTACTATTATTCGTAATTTATTTTCATCCAAATTATTATTTTTTTAAAGATATGTTTCTTTTTACCATCGAAATTTTGAATTTTACAAACTTATCTGTAATCACATCTTACAAAATTTTCTTATAATTATTGGGGTCTAATGTCTGATGATATTTTCAATATGAAACCCGAATAAATTCAGTAAAACGTAATATGCAATCGCGAGTATGAGCGTGTACATAAAATGGTGCAAATGAAAATTTAAAGGCTTGATGTGAGGCAGTAATAATGCATTTATTCTTCACACGCAGGCGTCACAATTGCATTTTATGAGAAAATGTACGGTGCATGTTTAACGACTTTCTCCTTCCGAAGAGATGCAAAGGTTGCTCCTTTACGACGGTATTGTTACGGTGGTATAAATGTAGGATTAAAGACCAGGCAACACAATGAACTTGACAAAATGCTTGTTGACATATTTGAATAACATTGCCCCTTGTTAGTACACGTATTTTTCCCTTCTTCTGAACATATATGCAACATTACAATTTTCATTCAATCGGTTCGGATAATTGATATTAAAAAAAACATCATCCACTATCATCCCCTACACATGTTGGTACATGTTTGTTGGTGTATGGTTATATGTCGCTTATTAATTATATAGCAAATAATTCAAGCATTCCAATTATAATTACAAACATAAAATCTGTTAATATTGAATTTCATAAAATATGTAAGAACATTTTTTACAATAAATTTGATCCTGAATACAAATTTCTTTTCCTTTTCATGAATTCGGAAGAAGTTGATGTATAAGAAATAATCTATCGATTATTATCTAATAGTTATTATTTTATATCTAATTCATTATACTAATTAGTTCGGATTATTCAATTAGAAAGGCCTCATCATTTTTATGACATAATAATTAATCTGAAGTAAAATTTCTGGTAATTATTTTAAGTTCAAAAAAATTTCCATCGCTGTATCTTTCACTATTAAAGTTTTATCCCGCTAAAAGATTTTAATTTTTTCGTGACTAGATTCTTTTAAAATCATACACTTTGGTAACATTCTCATTTTATAACAAATTACGTATAAAATGTAATTATCGGTTAGATAAATCGTTAATTGCAATTTTGGGCAGGAAGTGGCTAGCGTTAACTTACGACGGATAGTTTAAAATAATAAAATCTTGTTTTATAGAATCGTTGAATAACTTAGATTATATATTATGCGAAAAAAATAAACATCTGTTAGTTTAGTACAACTTTCAAGTTTTTACGTCAACTTCGTGAACATGGAGAATTTCTCGTTTTCGTATAACTGAACCACTGTTAGTTGAAATTTCGTAAGATTTTATGAATATTTTCCTGTATTATGTAGAGCAACAATTTATGAACGTATCAATGCTTGACATAGTTAGTGATATTTTATATTGCAAAATAAATGTTTCTAATATTCCTAATTAAATCATTTAGACAAAATTTAAGCCAATGGCGGAAAAAATGGAAGAAGACATTTTTGGACGTAGATGAGAGTTCCAAATATGTACTAGAATATAGAATCACGTATGCAGTCGTATTTTTCATTTCTCGCTAAAAATGGTAACAAACAAATTTATGTAGAATTAAAATTTGGTCATTGAACCATTTTTTTCAATTTCTTGACCATTTTTACTAAAAATGGCCGAAAGCACGGTAAAGACAGGCCGGGGAGAAAAGTTGCTTAACACGGCACTGTACATTATACCTAAGGGTAGGGACAATAGGCGTCTTCCTGTTCGTGATACATTTGTCGTACAAAAAAATGTTTTATATAAAACTTGTACGGAATTTTGTCCTCTACAACTTTGCCATTTAAATGTATAAATTATTTTTAATAAAAATAGTCAAAAAATTGAAAAAACTGGTTCAATGTCCAAATTTTGTACCTTCTATGCTTATTATTAGTAATAAATAATTATTTCGACCATGGCACATTGGTTTATAAAAATCATGTGATATTGGTGAAATTTCAACTGTGAAGGAAAAGGGCATGAAAAAGTTGTTAGCGAGTGTTAAAAAGGTGAAAAAGAGCACGAACAGAAACTGAAATATTTGCACCCTCGCCTTCATACGAAGAACCCGTAAGTCAAACTTTTAATTTCGAGAAATTATGTTTCATTTTTGGAAAAGAAGCTGACAGTGATTTCATCGCAAAGCAAGTGAAAGTGACTCCAGCATCCAGAATATGATACGTTTGTCGTACAAAAAAAATGTTTTATACGAAACTTTGTCCTCTACAACTTTGCCATTTAAATTTATAACTTATTTTATATAAAAACTGTCAAAAATTGATAAAACTGGTTCAATGTCCAAATTGTTTACCTTCTATTTTTATTATTAGTAATAAATAATTATTTTACACAAAAGTTGTTTGGATATAAAAGATAGAGAATTTAATTCTGCATAATAAAAAGTGATATGAATCTTGATATTGACTTTAGATTTTATGAGATGATGCAAGTACCGAAAGTACAGAAAGGTATGAGATATTTTGGTAAAACATACAGGAAAGATCGAAATTAACATTTTTATGCAACATAGAGTAATTCAATATTTTTTAAAACAAAGTCTATGATTAAAACAAAATTAAGATTGAACTTTGGTTATGTTAAATTTTGCTTTCATGTTGAAATAAACAATATTGTTTTGTACTAAAAATATTATGAAACAATACAGACTTACCCTTTTTCCGCGTCTTTCGTGTTGTCGAATACATCCGCTGAGGTCGAATTTCTTCGTTGCCAAATTTTGAACATGATGATGGAAACTTAAGAATGCTTTTCCTTCGAAGCAACCTTTGACGTCGAGAGACACAAACTGAATGGTCAACGATGGATAGTAGCATGTGCTTCGAAGGGAAGAAAAACAATACACAAGTTTGACCAATGGCCTTTTCCGCCCTTCCCTCTAGTGCTAGGTAAAGGTAGTGGGGGTTGTTTTCTTGCTTGGAACTGTGGAATCCTTAAGGGCCGTAAAAATCCTTAATACCCGCTGAGGTCGAATTTCTTCGTTGCCAAATTTTGAACATGGCGATGGAAACTTAAGAATGCTTTTCCTACGATGCAACCTTTGACGTCGAGAGACACAAACTGAATGGTCAACGATGGATAGTAGTATGTGCTTCGAAGGGAAGAAAAACAATACACAAGTTTGACCAATGGCCTTTTCCGCCCTTCCCTCAAAGTGCTAGGTAAAGGTAGTGGGGGTTGTTTTCTTGCTTGGAACCCTTGGAACTACGGAATCCTTAAGGGCCTTACTTTGGAGGGTCGGGCACGTTTTAAAAGTAATTAATCACACTTAGAAAAGGGAGCCGATTTGACTAATAATGGTAACATTTACATCGGCAACTGGCATCTTAAAGAATACAAAAATGTAGCTTTCGTTGCCGATTGAAATTAAAAATTTGTAATTTTAAGCTGTTTTAATTTTTTATGTAAAAAGTAACGTTGGCAGAGGCAAAATTAAAATAGAATAAAAAACCATAATAATCATTAGATAACAACTCGATTTGACAGAACATGACATTAAATTACTTTTAAATAATAATAATAATACGTAGTAAGTATTATTTTTAAGTAAAAATAATTCATTTAGGGTTTATTTTTGTAATAGTAATAAAATTTATTATAATTTATTGCCAAATTTGTTAAAAAGTATGGAATTTTTACAAAATATATATTTTATTGACATTAGCATAAATACATCTACATTTAAAAAATAATTGATAATTAATGAAAATGCTGTATGCTGTCATAATTTATCAATAATCTTTATGAGATATTGTAAATTAGTTTATAATTGCGATCGGTATAAATGATTTATAATAAGTACTAATTAAATTATCAATTAAGTCAATTAAGTATTAGATATGGTAATATTTATGAGCAGTGTGTATTGTATTTACAGTAGTATTTAGAAAAGTGTTTTTAACACTAAAATCACTTTGTGTGCTTTTTATTTATGCCAATTGGAATTATATTTTACTTAATAATGTAAATAATTACGCAAGTAAACATACAACGCTTTTGACAAATGTCAATCAAGGCATGAAGAAATTTTCATTTCTAACAAAAATAATGGTCATAAACAGTAATATAGAATATGAAAAATTTTCGAAGTAAAACACATTGCAAAAATTAAATCCGAATAAGTTATATGGATTTTATGGGTTAATTAATCACGAGTTAATTGAATTTAAATTACGAGCATATAATTAAAGTTAATAGCCGTTTATCAAATTCATAATGAATTAATGAATGCTTTGGAGGCAGATTATATTGCATTACAAAATAATTAATATATGATCAGTTAAATAATACTCCAAAAATTTAACAAAATTAGGAAAAAAATCGTTATACAAAAAAATGAAATGTTGAAATTAATTAAACATGTTTTCAATGGAATGAAATATTCAAAGTATATTTTTTCATAATTTTGAACAATACTTAAATCCACAGTTAAAAGCGTAATTACTTTTGATGTCATTTTTTCTTAATTTAATTTTTCTTATTATTACTACGTTTTTATTTTTATGATCAAAACGTAGTATTACGCTACTATAACAATAAATTTTCACTTTCTATATGATATAAACAAATAAGATGAAACTAAAAGTTATCTGATTTTATCACGATAAATCTTTCTAAATGTTGACAATTTAAATATGCAATGAAATAAATCAATTCACTTAGAATAGAATTTTCGAAATTAATTTTTTTATACAATAAATAGTATAACGAATTTTTCGAAGTTTCCTTTCATCCTGTATTTCTAGATTAAATGTAAAAGTAAATATTTACTTATCACGCTTCTCGCTTTACTAGTAGAACTAGTTGGAGACTATTAAAACCTATATTATTAATTATACTGCATTCCATATATGATAAGAAATTTTTAAAGCTAAAAATTCAAAACGCATGTTGAAAATGTAACGATTAAAACTTTCACAAGATTCGGAAATAATAATCAGGAAGGACTCGGTGACAACTTGATAATTATAGTTCTAGTGCAACTTCTATGCGCAATCACTTAAATCATATAAATATAATTTGCATAATAGCACATTTATAAACAAAAAATTTATAAGGCTAGGACATTTTCTTAATATTTTAATTTCTTCAACTACAGTTGAAAACATATTTTAAAAGAAATATTTCTATATATCTGAATATAAATTAAAACTCAAAAGGTAATATAATAATGTTCTTTTTGATGACATTATATGTTATATTCGTATTTCAAATTCTCCGCCGATAAAAACGTAAACAAAACATGATACAATCGCTTTTACAAAATTTGAAATGTGTGAAGACGATTCTCTTTACTATAGGCGGTATCCTAGCAAATGAGAAAGAAATCAATTGAGAATGGACCGAGAATTTTCGGAATGAACTGATTTTTATTTATTTCCAAATATTCTCGGACAATGTTCAATGAATGTCTTTAGTAATTTCTAGAAAACCGTCTATAGTGATTAGAATTGCCTTTACAGAGCATAAATTGCGAACATTTTATTTCGTCATCTCCAATTTGCGTTTGTTAGTGAAATTTCTTACGTTACCGGTGGATCACATTAAAAAACCCTTTAACTAATAATTACTAAAATAACTAAATTGTAATAAATTTTGTTAATAACAACGATTATTTCATGTTTAATATTATATGTTACCATTTGATTAGTAGAATCAACACTTTAATTAGTATACATCTAGTAATCATTCTTGGTAATGTTTTCTTCATTTCATAGTAGTATTTTTTTACTAGTTCAGATTTATAAAGCTTAAGTAATTTAGTGGCATACAAAGATTTTTTTATTTAAGTGCAGACAAACATTATACTGTCAACTTATAACGTTTGTCTATATTCACATTTTTCTATTTATCTGTAATAAAGTTAATCACTAAGTATGTATAATTACAATCTAACAATAGTGGATATGTAATTTGTAAATATCTCTAACAGGACACTTCCTGAATTACAAATAATAAGTAGTAATGAATAAATTTCTTTGTGTCAATTTGTAATTTTACTAAATTCCCGTTAAGACATGTAAAAGTTGGAATTCAAAGATAATATTCTGTAATATAGTTATAATGAATGTTATAATGTTATTTAAACGATGCTTAACTTATTTGAATAAAATTCTTCTTCTATCCTTATCATCTAATCTGTAAAGTTTGTCCAAGATATTACGTACATCGGAGAACACTCTTGTTTCTGATTTCTAGAACTGATCCCATAATATATCGATTTATTAGTAGTTTCCTAGTAAATAAAATTAATTGAAAATTATGTAACAAATTTCATAGATACATAACAAACTTTGAACATTTTACTACCTAACCGGAATCATTACATATTTGGTTTACATGACAGATTTAGATAGATTTCGTTTTTAATCCATTAACGTCCACAGGATGCAATTTTGTTCATTAAGTTCAGACGGTCGCCATATGACGAGAACGATGAATAAATATTTGGGAATGATTGTATCTTATCTTTTTGAGGTTGCTCATTTTACAAAAGATGGTTAGAATTTTCCAAATTAATTTAAACCATCGAAAAATCTAAAATTAACAAAAAGAAACGTCATTTTCTGGATGAATATGTTTTTAAAAATGCTTTTTCATTCCCTTATTATTTTTTTATATGTTTAAAATCTATATAAATCGCATCCTCGATGTCTGAACGTAAAATAAATTTGGAATGAAAACCTACAAAATTGTCTGTAAATACAGAATGACGACCGCAATGACATTCTTTTTTAAATTAAACCAGTTTTTGTTTTCAAAACTGTAAACTTTCCATAAAACAACAATATCCTAGAATTAGCAGAGTACCCTACGAAAATTTTCAGAATTTATTTAGTAAAATTTTTGTGTTCAAAAATTCGGAAATTCAATAGTTTGAAAAATGTCATTAAAAAATGTTAAAAATGATCAGTACTCTTTAATTGACTTTAAAACATTTTGCTATCAGTAATTTTGTATTAATAGTTTTCATTAGAAACGATTAATAATCCATAAACCGTATTAATTATTATTTGTTCTTAAATATACAATTAAGTATAGACTTTACAAAAAAAAATTCTTGAGAGTAAATTACCCTTCAATTTTTTTAATGACCTTTTTCAAAATTTCAATTTTTTGAATTTGTTAAATAACAAAAATCGTATCAAAACATGTCGAACAAATTTTATGGTATTCTTTGACCATTTGTTCTATGAAAATTTTCCCTAAGTTTTACAGTTTTCAAGAAAAAAAAGTTTAAAAATTTGTCATTGCGATCTCCATTTTATTGTAACTTACGACTTTTTTTTGTTTGCTTATTATATTCTATTTAAGTGCTGACATGGAGGACGTGTTTTATACTGGTTTTAGATCAATAAAAAAATTATTAGTGAACGCAAAACTATGTTTTAAAAAAGATTCAATCAGAAAATCATGTTTCTTTTGTTTAATTTTCGGTTTTTCGGTGATTAAAATTCATTTTAAAAAATTCTCATTTGAAAATGAATGAATTCTCAAAATCACCATTAGAAACAGCATCCTCAAAAAATAAAATTCTGAAATATTTTTTCGTTGCTTATGATATGGTATGATTCAAGCTTCAATGGCAATATTTGATCAATAGTTACATTCAATATTTACACTGACAAAGATTTTTTCTATCAATAATATTTATCTGAATATGATATATAAACATATATGTCTATTAAGAGTACTTGATTATTGATATTATTCTATCGACATAATTCTATGTGAAGAGATTTATATTTATAGGTGTCATTTAAAATTTTACAATTTAAAATAAAGGATTTCAATTTTTATTGCTTAGATGCCCAGTTTAAAAAAAAAATGAAAACCATTTTGGACAATTTTTTATTGTATTGTTGCTAAAATTTGAATACCAATTAAATACTATTCTTACAATTCCTTTTAATTACTTTAAAATTTTTACTTCATCATTTAACCTTGAATACTAGCGAATTTCACATAACATTAAACATTATATATTTACTAACTTATAGGTTATTTTTTATTTATATAGTATTTATTATAAGTAATTATTAAATAATTAAAATAATTATAATAGCTAACATGTAACATCGACATAATGTTATATATTCGCGACATGTTTTGATGTCATATTTTATAGTTCCACTCTTGGCCGCGACGGCCTCATGGCTCTCTAACTTGTTTACCTCCAAATGTTTTAGGAGAAATATTGGGGATTCAGGTATTTCTGGCATAAGATCACTCTGTGAGGATTATTCCGGCAAGAATCGGTTTTGGTGCATAATAGTCCCAAACTGACAGTATTAAAATTTTGCAGTATTTCCTGTGGAAGTATCTTGTTTTCGGTTATTTTTACCTGCGCTGGTTCAGATCAGAGTTCTCTGGTAGTTCAAGAAAAAGAAAAATTCAGTATGTTAAATTAATTCCGCGTGCGTTTAAAAGTCTGTTATGAGTGTTACGATTACAAAAATATATGATTACGTGTTTAATGTAAGAAAAAGCTATCTATAAATTTACTGAACTGTCGCTTAGTTGGTAACAATGGAATGTAGAAAAACCAGAATTGCATGTATCAATGGATTGTGGAAACCCCTTATTAATTTGAATTAGCGACAAAACTTTAATATATTATTATATAAATTAACAAGAGAAACTATATTCTTTTATAACGTTTGATGTTTTCATTTTTGTAATTATTTCCTTTCTCTTGGCTATGCCACCAGCTTTTCTACAGTAAATTTTCATTGATAATTTCCATCCCCCGATTTAATTTCCATGTAATTGGCGCATTTTAATGCATTGTTTTATGTTAATTCTCAGCATTGTGATTCTATTCTACTATTATTTTATTCATAATTACTTTCAACACAAAAAATAAGTCTGATCGATCATCACAAACCTTTCTCAAACACAAAATAAAAATAAGGGAAATTCATACATTATTAATGAATTAAAACCAATCGTCAATTACTTGCAATAAATTGAGTTTTACCAAACTAGTCTGCATCGTTCATAAAATAATGTATTTAAGATTTATTAACAATCACAAATAATACACTAAAACTTAATTAACTTCTTAAAGAAACTTTATTTGAAATATCAAAAAATGACAACACTACCTTAGACGGGCGAAGGCAGTACAGTAGTCCCGGTATATTTACCCACTCAGTTGCACGCCTTCTCCTCCCGTCTCGTTATATTTACCAAAAGAAAGGGAGTATCGCTTCTCTCACACCCTCCGGTCTCGTTATTTTCGTGACGTCACCAGCAGGCCCTTCCCGAGGCCCCAGCCCGCAAGGTGGGAGAAAAAGAGAGCGGCGACAGGTAAATAAATATAACAAGACGGAACCGGGCAAATATGCTGGGCCTCTGTATTATACTTATTCGAAAGTTGGTTAATTTGTGTAAAATTCGTTTACGGACCTAAAAATCTGTATCCGTCATTTTAAATATCTATCGATTTGAGTTACATATTTTTATTTTTATTGTAATTTTTGGAAATTGTTATAATTTATTATTTTCGTGCAGATATGAAATTGTTGAAGATCAGTAACATCCGAGCAATTGAAATGTTTCACCATGTAGTTAAATTTTCTAAATATTTTATTAGTTTTACTAACTATTTGGTTGGCGTATTCTTTTACTCCGTGAAGTTAAAATAGTCAATTTGTAATATTCATAAAATACGGTAAATCTGACCTTTTGTCTGTCACGTCTAGAAAACCCAGGAGAATTATCTAGGGACAGGACCCAAACAGGCTCATAAACCTTCTTAGACCCTTAAATTTAGTTGCCCAATTTGGTATTGTGGAACCAGGAAAGGCGGTCGAAATGCGAGAGAAGGATCAATTAAACATTTCTAAAATTACTTGTAAACACAAATTAATATATTTCATTAAACATATTATACATTAATAAATTCCTTATTATCTAACAATTTTATCTCTACAACCCCGGTCGCAATATTCTTATCGTCTTCTAATCTATGTATTATTATTATACATTTTTCCTACAGAGAGAACTGATTTAACTGGAAAAAGAAATAAATTGTAATAAGTCTCATTTAATCAACTCTCTATAGAGAGAACTGTTACACGTCAATGCAATTTTTTGTTTGAACAATCAAAGAAAATAAAAAAAGTAAAGTAACAGAACTGCGTTTTACCACCAGGTGGCTAAGTTAGGTCTGGTTTCATAAGTATATATCAGTTCCAAATTTTACTCTCTCTCTCTCCCTCTCT
The DNA here is from genome assembly GCA_030407085.1 of Trichopria drosophilae. NCBI lineage: Eukaryota > Metazoa > Arthropoda > Insecta > Hymenoptera > Diapriidae > Trichopria > Trichopria drosophilae. Next base: position 188,826,484 of record CM059582.1, read on the forward strand.
CTCTCTCTCTCTGTCTCTCTCTTTTTCTCTCTCTTTCAGGTAAAAGAAACATGGTAAATGTAATAGTTACAAAATATAAATTATTACCATTCTCAGTTTTAATTTAAAATCAAATCAAATATGGCGGGGTATTCAGCAATAAAAATGAGAGATTTGTTTTATAAATTGCATATATATTATTACTAAATAACTTGATCAAACCAATAAAATATCTGATTGTTTTTAATTTATCAGTTTACCAATTTCTATGAACGATATTGTGTCAAATGACTGATTGTTTTAAACAAGTCAGTTTTATTCATTTAAGTGAATGTGGTTCTACTGATTGAACTAAATTATTTAACCATTGCAAATGAACATGACTTCCGAATATATGGTTGGACTCTTTGATTTAATTTTTGTTTTGTGGGTTTAATTATTTCAAAACGGTGAAGATATCAATCTAATTCATACAATATATTTATGTCAGAATGATTGATGGTTCATTTCTAATAAACTAGGTTTTATTTATAGGGATAAAATTTATTATTCTTTTAATTTAATACATAATGATGATATTTAAACTTAATAAATATAATTCAGCTTTTATATTGTGAGTGATTAATAACGGAAAATTATTATAATTATTATTCATAATATTTCATGCACTGTTTATATTTGTAAAGAATATACAAGGTAATCGTTCGTATAAATTAACATACGAATGTAAAGGTTAAAATCCTTTAATATTTATTACATTATGAAAATCTTAAATACCACGCAGAAATCCCATAGTGAGAATCAGGTATTACATGGTATTCAGCCGGAATTTAAATTTGCCACTACTTAATCCAATATTGGTCCAGTTTCCTACTTCCTAAGAAGTCAGTTTATATTGAGTGTATATACGTATAATTCGAGAAATAAAAACAACTTCGATATTCCGACAGGTAGGTCGGTAGGTTTTAAGAACGACTTCTTCCACGGGCAGTGATGCGGCACTTCGTCTTCGAAATAGGTCGAACGATTTTAAATTCAAACCGCATGTTCTTCGGCGATCCGTGGAATGAAAAGATCTTGCATTATGGATCACTGCTCGCATCATTCTCGCGCTCGTACGCAGCGGCATTATCTTCGGCTCTGAACGTCGGTTTCCGCATTATTTAACTTATATTGTTCTTCGGTGGTGCATCCATGTCATTCGTCAAAGTTTGGGATTACAAGAATGTCAAAATTGAGAAAAACGAGATGAAAATACTCATAAATATTTTGAAAATAAAGAAGAAGTTATAAAAATCATAGTTTATACATCTGTGCTACTTTATGGGTTATGTAAGCTATTCGAAGTGACTGATGAGAATTGGGTTATTCTTACAATTCATTTTGATGATAGTTATAGTTTCTATTGTATCTTGCAGATTCCATACCATTTTCACAGTATCTAAATAAGAACAATTAGCCTTTCAAGTAGGACATGGAGATGACTATAATATTGATTATTTTATTTACTGCTATTTTGGTCAATCGGTGTGCAGCATTCGCAACTTGCGACAACTTCATATCGAGTGTTGCTTTATTATTTCTCTCCTAGAAAATATATTTTACCAACTAATAATAATATTTAGCCTGTCAACGATTTTCCAACCATTTGACAGAAATGGAAACGAAACTATTTACAATGTGAAGTTAGCGCAAGGTCGCAAATATCGCACTGTGCAAAAATCGCAACATAAAAAATAATCACAACCCCATAAAAAAAATGTTGGTCGGCGAACCAGGCTGGTCATTCTTATTTATTTTGGGTCGCTGAATCCGAATCCTCAGTCAGAATTCACAATCTGGTTCGTTTTTTCCACATAACCTCAAAAAAATTTACTTTTTCGGTACATTTTGTGAGACATGCTGGAACGCCGTGAGCTAATTTTGAAATTGTGATCATGTATTCCAAATTAGAAGGAAAATTAGCAAACCAATTGATTTGTTAGACCCGGAACAATTTAAAAACATTTGTTGCATTCGCCTAAAATGTGGCGATGGAAGTTTTTGAAATTGATAAAATTCACTTCAAAAAGTTTTCCAAGTCAAGGATTAGGACTTTTACAGTGGTTCATAGCATAAGCACACTGACAATATAGATAATTTCAGACGACTCATAGAATGTCTAGTCTTATATATTTGACATTTAAAATGCCTAATCCTTTTATAACCTCCTTCAGGTGACCGTTGGCAACGGATTTGTTTTTGTTGTCCTGAGCACAAATGCGCATGTATATTTCAAGTACTGACTTTCTACATCTGGAGAACAGTCCTGGATAATCCATAGACTACATACCTGACTCCGTCATAACAGAATATACTAAATTCTTTACGATGCAGGGTCTCGGAAGTCCAGTACCGGCGACTGGTCAGGATGCGAAATTGTATAAAGTGAAGAAGAAATTTATGAATCTTTGTCAAAGTTATTTTCTGGGTTTATACATTTGATAAATAAATCCAACATATTGATTTCTTCCAAAGCAGCGTTTAATTCCTAAAGCAATGACAAATACTAAATTATAACAAGTGAATGTTATTTATATAAAACAATTCTATTAACCATATTACACCTAATAATATAAGCTTCAAAACTTTGACTATATGTTTTTGCAAATAGCGAACCGAAAAACATCCAGGCACCAAATTCTAGGCCAATTAAACAATAATTGTTTTAATTATTCCGCCGTAACAAATCAGCCATTTTGAATGTTTAAAAACACCAGATTCTTAATCAGCTAAAAAAAAAACCAAGTACTAAATTTCAAGTAAATCGAATCAATTTTTAAAATATCTGTCATTTTGGTCCGCCATATATTGGATCCACCATTTGGAATGTTTTTAAAAACATCAGATTCGTAATCATTGATCAAAAACACTTTTTACTCTATTCAATTGGTGTGTAAATTTAACTTCTAAATAGTAATCCACGGTCACAATTTCAAAATTAACTCACGTCGTTCCCAAAATGTACCGAAAAAGTATGTTTTTTGTGGTTATGAAGAAAACATGTACCGATTCATGAATTCTTTCTCCCGATTCCGATTCAGCGGCCAAAAATACGTAAAAAATTACTAGTCTAGTTCGTCCGACAAAAACATTTTTTTTTGGGTCTGTGATAATTCTCGGAATTCCCCTATACTTTTGAAATTAATTGTACATTTCCTGAATTTTCACTGAATACTAACGAAGATAAGATTTTTGAAAGTATTTCTCCCAAAACTCTTAACCCTCTGGTTGCTAAGCAACGAAGCAATTGGAAAATTTAACTAATAAATTACTTGGCGAACAAATAAACAATTATACAGTTTATATTAAATTATATATTTAATATTAACGATATTGCGATTTAAAAATCAGACCGGTGATTTGGACGCAAAATTTTGCACGATATGTGGTCGTCCATTTTTGGTAGGCATGGCATTTTTTGTAGTACGTTGCTCTGAAATGATTTTACTTTCAAAGCATTTGTATAGTACATGAAACGTTTATTTATACAAACCTAATGAAATTCGTTACTTTCAGAGTCTTTAATGTTTAATTCGAAAAATTTGAATTAAAAAAAATAACTAGTTTTGCTGATTATAAATCAGGAGCATGCCATTAAGCACCATTCTCAAATGGTAAAAGATACGATATATTACTTCGACCCAGACTAAGTCTGGACGAAGTATACAATTTGGTCACTTCGGGCATAAAAATTACCATATAGTTTTTCATCAAATGTCGACGTTTCAGCCCCTAAGGAACCCAAATCAACAATACAAAAATTTATGTCCGTGATCTTGTACGTACGTACGTCCGTACGTCCGTACGTCCCGTTTTTTTGTCTCGCGATAAGTCGCGAACGGATAAGCGTATTGACATAATTTTTTTTTTAAATACGCGTCTTGGCATAACTTAGATCTGACTAGATTTTGGGGCAGATCCACCCGTCCATTACTAAAAAAAATTAGCCCCAATTAAGTTTCTTCGTAGTTTTTTGCATTTATTTTGAAAAATACAAATTTTATTAAAAAATGTTTCAAACAAAAAAGATAGAGGATGTAATTCTCTACAAAAAAGATTATATGCATTTTCTTCCTAAAGTAAACGATAATGCCATAAAAACTGGTTTAAAATGTTTATGACTATTGTCTGAAAAAGTATTGAATTTGGTCATCTCGGCAAAAAAATTACCCTATTGTTTTTCATCAAATTTCGACGTTTCGACCCCCTACCCCCCAGGGGTAGTCTTTGCTAGCTCCTCGGGCGCGGTGACCACCTACGGGCGCATAAGTTCTTTTACGCTTTTGATACAAAAATAACTATTTCGATATATCTAAAAGATGTCTCATAGATATCTATAAGATATCCGTCAGAGATCTTTTCGACACTTTCAAGATATCTTTGACGAATTATATGTATATATTTATTGTATATATAAGATCATAATAATACAGACAGTAATTAGTGAAACACAGTAAACATGTAATACGCATCGAATAGTCTATTAGAATACAAGTGCATGAAGTAAGTGTTTTGCAACTTTTATCTATTAATACTTCGGCTGGCCTGTTGTCGGGGTCGAAGTTTTGAAAATGCTCATTTTCAATTTTCATATATATAACCCAAGTAACATTTTGTGCTTTAATATAGCTGCCATAACGTTGCTACGACAAAAAATGCAGCAATATCGCTGCCGCAGCATCTCTTTGCAGCTCTCCGACAGCGCTGCGCTGAGGTCGCAAACGCCAATGTGGGGATTGTCATCTGTCTGCGACAATGTTGCGGAATGCTGCCGCAGCTGTTTTGCTGCCAGCAATTGCAGTGATGCCTAGAAGCTGCAGAACAGCTGCGCTGACGATACCTGAGCACATGTAGATGAGCTGTAAAGCAGTTGCACTGAGGTTATGGAAGCAAATATAAAGGACCCTAAAGCAATTGACAATACCATTGTCACAGAAAACACTGTAGCTCTTTTCTTAATAACACGGAAGCATAAAATGCAATCAAGTAGCTTGCAGCTCTATATGAAAGCATCCTGGCAACTGCCAAAAAAGCTGTCGTAGGCAGATTGCAGCACCTTGAAAGTGCATGCTTTACTGCAGCTTTCAGTTTTGCTGTCGCAGGCAGTTTGCAGCGCTTTCAGAGCATATGCTATATTCTGACTGCAAATTTTGCTGCCGCAGAGAGTTATAAGCGCTGCAGGATGCATTGCTGTATTTTAACATTTACTTTAGCTGCAAAAAACGTTGCGACTGCTGTTGCTTAGCTACCGCAGCAAAGAGTGTTACTTGGGAAGAAACACTATATTGTTGTAACATATCTATCGAAGCCACTTGGACCTAAATATGATTGGACCCCCAAATATCAATATAATTTTATAATTTAATTGAAAGCTGTTAGTAAACAAACGAGTCTTAAGGAATAGCCGACTCTCCACTGGGTCGAAGTTTCTGAGCGAGCGAAGCGAGCGAGGCACCACGCCAACACTAGTTTATATTGACAATTTGCCAATGTAGATTTTACAAACGTAAAATTGTATAATAATAAACTACTTCATATTTACATTCAGGTTTATTTTAATAAAAATTATATGTCATTACATAAAAAACGAAATTGAAATTTTAAAATATTTCCATGGCTTTGAAATGATAAATTTTATAATAAATTCATTGTAATAACAAGTGTAAAATGATTACAAAAAATATTGATTAATAAAGTCAAGTAGATAACATTTTCATCCACCTGATTGGATACACCAATTTAAATTTTGGAAATCATCTACGCCAAAATTTAAAGGGTAATGAATTTCAACCGACTGAAATAAAAATTCGTATTTCCATCCTTCATTGATTGGCATTTTTAATTTTGTAAACCTGAAAATATATTTGTCATTATCTCAGACATCAAGTTGATCTCGCAAAGAGCTCAGAAAGATATCACAAAAAATGTCTGACCTCGTTAAGAAAACTCAAAATGATATCAGAATTATGTCACAAATGTGGTCAGATGACCCACCTAAAGGTGTCATTTTGGTAATGATATGAACACCTCTTAAAGAGGTCATATTTATAAGATATTAATCAAAATGATATCATAATTGTATCATAAAGGGTTCAGATGACTAACTTAAAGTTATTATTTTGTTATTGGTCTAAAAATCCCATAAAGAGATCAAATTTCGGACAATTTATTCGGTCTGAGCTAATTAACACTTGCAGGCTTGTTTTAATTGGATTTCAAAAAAGTGTGCATTGCAATTTACAGGGCGCTAATAAATTGTCATTTATGCAATGTAAATTACCTTGAAAAACAGTTTAAATAAACCTACAAGTATTGCTTAGTTCAGGCTGATTAAGATCTTAGAAATGTGAACTTATTAATTGTAATATAAACCTTTTTAATTCATTAGACATTTTTAACAAATATTAATATAAAATGACGTATTTTATTTTTACTCTAACAAAAGAGCACCTTAAACAATGTTATTTTTTATTTGTTTATTTGCATATATTTATTTTATTGCAAAAAGAATTTTTTTATTGCTTTTTATGTTATATAATAATTGATTTGGAGTAGTTATCATCTTACATCAACCTCTCATTCCGTGTATATATATATATATATATAGGTATATATATAGGTACATATGTATACATATGTATATTTGCCCCATTTTAATCTAACTTTAACAACCTTATATGTTTATTTCTATAGAATTTCATTTCTAGACATTATTTTTCGATTTAAATTTTCTTAAAAAGTAGGAATATTATTCATTTAAAAATGTATTACTACATTATGACTTCTGTATGTTAAAAATGTGGTGTCATAAATATGGTATATTTAAGATACCTTTATTAGCACGGTTTATGGCATTCTGACCACATTACGATATCATCTTAGCAAACCATAAAGACATCAAAATTAGAATCTCATTTTGACGACTTCCTGAAAAATCTGACGTCTGGGATAAAGACCTCGAAAATCCCTCAGTATTGAAATTCACCCCCTCTCCCCTCCACCAGAATGAAATTAGCATTTGGATTAATCATTTTGGATCCGCCATTTTGAATTTCGAAAAGTGAATAACGGATTCATATGCCGATAAAGTAGTTGAAAAATACCAGACGAAATAACTAGCGGAAGCACGGGGAAATACAGTGCAATACAAATACAGAGGAAATACGATATATGTATATGCAAATATCATAGACAGGTTTAATATACATATTAATTATACTTTTCGTCTGATTATTTACTATGGCAACCAATGTAATCTATTATGTAACCTTTGTATTATAATGTATTTATGTATCCGATTTTCGGAACTTATTCTCTATGGGAAATTCCTCCCTATGCGCGAGAAATACATCTATCTATCATTCTATATATATATGAAAATATCATAGACAGATTCAATATACATCTTATGTTAATTATACTTTATTACCAACTTCAAAATTTAATTTACATCAAAATTTTATATGCGTGTACATTACACGTAATGATCAAGTTCATGACTGTTAAAGTATAGTTAATCAGGTACCATTTTCAAGTGCAAATCAATTACTTTTTAAATGAGTGAACATGGAAATATGTTATTTTGTGGTTTCAGTACTTACTATTTATACTTATAAGGTGTCGACAATAATTTCGGAAATAAATTTCTATTCATACATACTCAAACATATGGAAATTAATAAATAAAGGTAGATCTTTTGTATACAGTATACTTTATTGAAAGTTACTTGTTTTATTATGACGTGCTCTACTTTTATCATATGGTTACAAAATTAACTCGTCCTCTTACTGTATGTTTAAAACTAAAACTCATAGCCATAAATAATAAAAAATGGGTGAAACCAGTACCAAAATTATGTCCCAACTTATTCTTGGGGAATAAGAATCTCGGTACGTATAAAATTAATAATTGGGTACAGTTATTTACGAAAGAGCTAGTTGCCTTATATAACAACATTTCCATATACACTTCTCTAGGAATTTTCTGAAATAGTAACTGAAGTTTTTTACTGTTACCGTTTCAGTATTTTACGAAAGAAAATTAATAAACATTTTCAAAAAAATTCGAAAAAATTTCGGAAAATTACCAAAAAATTTCAAAAAATTACCAAAATATTTCAGAAATTTATTAAACTTTGTTTCGTATAAAAACTTCGGTTACTTTTTCAAGAAATTTTTAAGTCTATTTTTAAGTTTTAACATTTAATTAGTTAAAATATTTGTCAAAAAGGCCTATCCAAATGAAACTTTCCTGATTTCCAAAAAAAAAAAGTTTCTACAAATATATAACTACAAAAAAGAAACAATTTCTTTATTAAATTATAGAAACGAATTACCTATTTTAGATTCGGCAATTTCAATAATATAATATTTCAACTTATCTCACATTCTGGCAGGTTTCATATGAATTTTATATTATAACTGAACAAATAAAATTACACACAACCCTCTGACGCTGTTATGACAAATCAATTTACAAGCATCCTGTAAAATAGTAAATATAAACTCGTGTGATGATTTACTGCAACTCTATTTTTCTAATTCGCGATAACAGTTATTTACAATAGAATTTCGATTTGACAATAACGTGCAGTAACAATAAGGTATTTCTAATAGAACATGAGTTTCTATTGCCCAAAAGACGATTATGAGTAATGTATTTTTTTTGTAACTAACCTGCAACTAAGATTAAACTGCAAATAAATTGCGAAGTGATAAAGTGCCTTAAAAGCCAGTAGAGTAGTAATTAATAACAATTACGTAAAAATTTATGGGCTGTCGATAAACGTTCTACGTCCAAGTACACTAATGTACTTGTTATTTTAATACGTACCTTTATAAAGTTTCGCATTTTTCATTCCAGACAATTAGTGGACCACGCCGCCTCACTTTGAATGTGTAAATCATTGCTGGGTTCAAATTATGGGTGTATGTCAGACCAAGCACTGATCTAGCAGAACTCTTTATACATAACTTGGCTATTAAATGTGAAATGATTGTGCTTTAAATAGGTTGGAATATATGACTTGCATATTTTTTTAAATTTATCTGCGAGTTTTAACTTACCTTTAACCCCTTGAGCGTCAGGGTACATCTATAGACGTATATTCTAAAGTGGGCTTCCAGTGTGAGGTAGCTCTGTAGACGTGCACTCAAAAAATTGATATAAAGCACAAAAAACAAGTAGATTCAGATCACATATACATTCTTCTTAATATGACTTGTGCAAATTACGTTGTCTGAATAAGGAGTGTTCAAAAATCTTGTTTCTATTTCGGGTAGTGTTGCTCTTATCTAAGACATCTAGTGTTAAAAATATAAAAAAATGTAATGTATGATAGTTTATTAAATTAACTCTAAATGTGAATATATTATCGTAACTCAGGGCATGAAATGTTAAATAAACTTATTTTTGAAACCATTTCAACACGTAATAGGTTTCAACAGAATCCAAGGATTTCAAAAAATATGTTCACCATATTGGATCCATCATTTTAAATTTTTAAGAATGGACTTCATATACGCGTGATCAGCGATCCGGAAAATCTAAGTGTACCCAATCTCACAAATTTTGGTAGCTTAAAAAATTCTTATAATTTTTACCCACATTTCGGATTTTTCTCCTCACAGCGAAGGGGTTAATATTTATTTGTGTGGTCAAATATCTTAAGACGTATTATAATAGATAAGAATAAAAAATAAGAATACGTGGAAATTAAAGAAGTGAATTAAAAAATATGAAGAGGTTGCAATTAAGAAATAGGGGAGCCGGAAGAAGTAAAATAGGGGTGAATTTCTTCTATCTGTAATCAGGTTATTTACTAGTAAACAGTGTCGTACAATAGTATACATCTAATGCTGTGCAAACTTTTTCTTCTTCAATTTTTAAAATTTTCCTGAAGATGTTGATTCTTTTTAAATATATACACAAACAGTGAAATAACTTTGCATCGTTTAAGCATTCTTTCAATGTTGTTGGTAAATTAAAAGTTCTTCCGGGGTTGCTGGACAGTTGTACCAGTGTTCTGTTGATGTATATACTCCACATGAAGGGCATGTCAGCAGTCAGTGTTGGAGAGTGATCAAAGCAATGCATTGCATTCGACTGTCCACTTCTTAATTTTGATAGGACACTTTGTTCTTTCCTATTTTCTAAGTCCGGTCGCTTTTGCAAGATGTCTCTTATATTGGGGAGTTTTGAGGTTCTCTCGCTTGTCCATTCTTCATTCCATTTAGTAATGGCACTTTGAAATATGGCATGTTTTAAGTCTTGCCTTGGGATTGCAGCTGCATAAAGCTCATTATAATAGGTATACATACAATACCTTAATGAGGAGGTACCTAGACCGGGACAACATTTCGTGTTTCGTTTACTTTTCCGATCTTTTCCCTTAAATTTTGGATAGGTTCCTTACTACAGTTGAAGTTGAGTAGTCAATCCAGTGCAGATTTCGAATCCGTTAGGATTATCGCTTGATAGATGTCAGATTTTACCACGGTGTTTTTGAAATTTTGATTGTTTCAATTGTAAGATATTGTAGCAATATTTTTGTCGGACAAAATACATTTCAAATTTCTTTCAAAATTATGATTGGAATTTATTAAAAATAAATTATGTATTTATCACAAAAGGGAACATCACGAATTCGACATGTTTCACTTGTTTTAAAACGATATTTTCCTTATTTCAAATAGTATTTTTGAAGTGTATGCAAAATTTTAACTTTATAAAGAACTTGCTCAAGTTATACGCCTTTTACAGAAATCGTTATAAACATCTTTTTTTTCATCTTAATTCATAAAGTCCATTAACTGTGAGTGAAATGGAAAATAAAATTACGTTTTTGCCAGATGTTTTTTTTATGCTTACGATTACAGTGGTATGATTTATTATTCGTTTTAAATATAACCCAATAAAGTGTATTCAATAATGATACTGCGTTCATTACACAATACCTTCGGGAGCTAACAAGAGCACATGATAAATGAATCCGGTAGGGATTACAACCTATATCAAAATAAATAAAAACTTAGAGTGGGGAAAATATCACTTGCAGAAGACATCTAACATAAGGCAGTATAACTTAAGGGGGGAACTATTGTATATTGTTCAAATGGGCACTTTGGGAAGTTTTAAAGTGGGTTTAAATGGCAACTTATATATATATATAAATGGAAATAATTAATTAATGTTTAATTATTACGTAATTTTTACTATTTTTATTAATCGGGAAATTTGTACAAATAGACTTTCATTGTATACATTTTCACATCATATTTATGCAATTATTTTGAAAACAACAAACTGTTTATAACTTTTACCAAGGAGTCCCGGGAAAGTAATAATTACAAAGTGAGATAACTGTCTGCCCTATATGTCTGGGAGTTAATAGAAACGTACACATCGATCATTCTGAAAGAGTCTGCCGACATTTCGGAGTTTCCGATATCTTAATCGAGTTACCTAGTATACCGACCCGATCTCGATATTACGAAATTGTAATCAATTCTTTTAATTTTCACGTAACAAGCGTAATTCGACACGCCCGCATGCGAAAGTAGCCTCAAAGGTTGCCGAGTACGAACAGGTTAATAATCGTTAAAAATCACTGGCAATAGGTGTTTCGGTGCGATTATGTGTAGGGGCTTACCGTCGTGTAAGGCGATTCTGACCGGCCGCTGATAAAAATGACGAAAGGGGAGATATAAAAAAATTACTGGAAATTTTTCTTTTCGACTAGTTATTTTCGCGGCGTAATTCCGGTGAATGACTGGCAACCGTAGCTAGCGGTTTCCAGTACCGGTGTGCGTATATTGGAGTACTGGTACTTGGTGGTGAAGGCAAGCGCTGCTGAATGAACTGCAAATCTCTTGACGACCGCCGAGGTCGACTATTATAGCTATGCACGTAAAGTAATCCTGTTTTACTGTCGTTTTTTACTGGGACAGGTGGAGGGGAAAGGAGTCATTAGACCCCACTCACCTGCTTATCTCCAGCAAACACTTGATCTGTCCGTTTTTCTGTTTGCATTTATGTCCGTGGGCAGACGTCACTTTCTCTTCCTTTTTCCTTATTAATTTATCCGTGCATTTCTAAATCCTTCCTGCGAATTCATAAGTGAGAATTACTCAATTTCATTATCATGTAGATTATATCGCATTATGCAATTGTAAGAACTGTTTGTTTTTCTATATCTTAGTTTTAAGCACTTCAAGACATATTTCAACGACTTTTGTAATTTAGTTTGTATTAATGTTATATATGACAAAATTTGTTTAATTCATATTGAAATTTTGGATTCTGAGTGGCCCTGATCAGCTAAGATCAGGACTTCAAAAATGATTTAAATGTTTGAGGTTAGTGATACATCAAGGGTACCTTTTCTTTCTCTACAAAGGTAAAGTAACAGAGTTTTTGGAAATCCTGCTTGGACCCAACTGGGCAAAATAATAAACGTTCGACCGTAGTATGATTCTGATATAAAACAGTAGTTTTTTCTGGCTCTAAGTAGAATTTGTAACCGGACAGAAATGCAGTCGGGTTTCCCTGGTTGTATCTGGGACCCGACCGGGCTTGTCACGATTCTACGACTATAGCCCGGTCAAATTTGAGATACTGACTGGGCTATGACCGGAGTCCGACCCCGGTACCCTCTTTGTGTTCAGAAACCGATTGGGTAAGGTTGACCCGGCTGGATTCTAGCCAAACCCTAGCCCAAATTTTTAATAGGGATAACCAGAGCAAATTCCGACTGGGGCCTTTTTCTGTTGGGGTCAAATCGAGCCATTTCTACTCGGGGTGCCTTTTGAATAGAAAAAAAATTATATACTGCTTGTTTAATATCATTCTGCAATCTACTAATATATCTGATTGCAACTCAATTTTCCGTAACCTTATAGAAACTAAAAATTTGTTTTTAATTTCTCATAAAAGTAAAAATTCATAACACTTTTTAGTGAGTTATTCTGAGTTATTCCGGTATCCAATTTCGACTTAGCGAGGGTATTTGACATAAATATATTTTTAAACCAGTATTTCGTTACAGGTATATATATTATGTCTGAAATTGCATTCTTTTTCAAGACGATGATATATATTAATGAACATTTTTAAATATTTGAATTGACAATAAACTGAAATTGACTTTTCGAACAAAAGCTTTTATTAATTTCTTCTTATCACTTTTACCAGATAAAGATGGTAAATTGCTTAAGAACTGGTATGATAAACCAACATCAGATAAATATCTGCATTTAACCTCTTCGCATCCTACGGGATAATATTTTGTCTGCATTTTGGGTTTAGTTAACAGAGGAATTAGTCATTTTATCCTTTTCTTTTGGAAATAAAATTGATATATATATTCAAGAATATTTTAATAGAAAATGGATATCTTCAATTAATAATCCAGCAACTACGTAAATCACTTATCCATTTCATCTAATAGAGTTTATCTTATATTGAAGTTAGAGAATTTTTACTTGAGTGGTTAAGATTCTAAAGTGGTCCGCCGGTAAGGTAGGAAATTTCACTAAAAAATGTAAATAAAAGGTGGCTGAATAACATGTTTAAAATTCGGGCTTGGTAAGGACAATTTTATATTATCAAAGATATTAATTGAGAACTGACCAAGAATTTTTGGAAAGAAGTGATTTTTATTTATTTCCGAAAATTCTCGGTCAATTCTCAATTTATTTCCTTGGCATTTTCAAGAATACCGTCAATAGTAATTAAAATTGCCCTTACAGAGACCGAATGTTGAAAAATCGATTCAGTCATTTTTTATTTACGGTTTTTAGTGAAAATTACTACCTTGTCGGACGAGCACTTCAGAACCCCCGTAACCCTTTGAAGCATGGTGTAGCATATATGCTACACCTTTTTGTAATTCATTGTTTACATATTTAAGGTAATTATTAATTAATTTTGCTGCAATTATCATGTTATATTGTTTAAAAAAATTAATCAATGTGTAAAAATGGGGGATTTTTTACGGAAAATATATGTGGAATGTTGGCTGATTACTAATTCAAAATTAAAAAATGGCCGACCAAAATGTAAAAGCAAGTCAGATTCACCTTAGATTTCTGTCGGCCATATTGGATTCGCCATATTGAATTTTGTAAATCTGTGGCCAAATTCGTAATCAGCGACCCCGAAAACTTCCGAGTAACAAATTTCAGCTGCAAAATTATTCAATATTTCTCTAAAATATAGTAAATTGTGCAATGAAGGAATATAAATTGTAAATTTTAGTTGAAGAAATCAAAGGGAAATAAAAATTCACCCATACATTCGATAAATATTGTATTTTACAGAACTTTGTTGTATTATATTACAGTAACAACATACTACGAACAAGATTTACAACCACATACGTCGCTAATAATAATTAAAGTTAAATAAGAACAGATCGTTAAGGAGTTTTTCAATTTCTTAGTTTCCCATTCTAATTTAAATTTTTAAGCAGAAAAATTAAAATATTAATAAAACCGTAAAATTTACCAACTGGTAATCGTATAACGAAATAATAATAAATTATAAAACGAATCATCAACACATAAACACAAACGAAATATAAAATAACCCATATGGGCAAATCTAAATTCAAGAAAACCGGGAAAAATAGCTGATTGACGGTTTCGGCCGCAATGCAAATGGACCTGACAACTTGGCAATATTTGAAGAATTAACTTATGCAGATTTAATATAATGTTAGTTACATAATTTCTTTGGCAAATTTTGCTTGACTTTTCGGCAGAATTTACGTAAGATTTTATATTAAATACGAGTGAGTATAATGATATAATAGACGGGGAATTTCATGGATGTATTACCAAAACTGCCAAACAAATTCGGGAATTTAAAAAAATAAATGGACATAGCAATCACGTTACTAACGATCGAAAAAAAATGAACGTGAATTTGTGGTCATTTTGTTCCGAACCTGCATAAAATGAAGTTATATCCGTTCTATATTATCGAGGAATACATCTTATAATTAATCCTAAAATGTGATTTCTTCCCTGGTGTCATTGGATTCTTCCAAGTCGGAAATTTCACTCTGAATTTTTCCTGCTGATGATTTTCTTGACCGTGTGTAAAAATTCGTAAATATCGGTTTTCAGTGGTTTTATTTTATTTTTGAGGAAATGTCCCATTTTTCCATGTGCCTCGATTAGTCGATGTCTTTGGAGTTTTAACAATCGGGTCGCAGAATCGTTTGGCGGACTTCCGAACCAGTTGATTGTGATTTTTCTCTTTCGTGAATTTGCATATTTCTGGCTTGAAAGGTTCAATGTCCAAAAATTATATAAAATTTGTTATCTTCTAATAATATAAAGTATTTAATCGTTTCAGCGGATAAAATGCATTTGGAGAAGATTCGGTTTATACTCGTTTATTTCACCATTATTGTCAATTTTGAACTGCATCAAATCTAATTATATGCTCTTGGTGGAAACAATCAAAGTTGAAGTTTATTAATCCTATAAGAAAGTGATTCTATTCTGATCGACATCTGATACAATCCACGCAATTGCGTGTATATAAAAAACGGATCAAACATGTGTCAAAAAAGAAACCGAATTTGTGTACAATTTTATTCCCATTATTGTCTAAAAAGTCACATCCTATAATGTTTTGAAAAAAGTGATCATATTTTGATCATTTTTCAATTCATCCGCTTTCATCCTTGATAAAAATTATTAATAAATCATTATTTTTTCGCGAGCCAGCAATTATACACCCCTTCTGTTTCTATTCAGAGTGTAGCAGACAAAAACTTGATGTTCCAAAATTCTGGATTTTGAACGTTGGTAAATGTGTAATTCTGTGTGGTACAGTGTCCATTTTCAACACAAAATGCTTTTCTTCAAATATTGACTTACAATTAGAGGGAATGCAAATCTAGGGATTTGGACGGATGCATTCGTCCTCACGTTTCTTCGATTGCGTTACATTAATTGAAATAGCTCCATCGATTATTACACGACCAATAGAGTATAATTAACAGCTTTGAAAATTGCGATCTGACTAGTTTTTCGTTTCATGAATTGTTAAATTTCTTTAATTTACTTTCGCACATTACAACTTTCTCAAATTAGTTTTAAATGAATGATGACGTCTGTTCTCAACAATGTCATCAATTTTCAAAAATGCTTGGTTATTTTGAGTGATATATAGCTTGCATTATCTATATACTCTAAGAGATCTTATAAGTAGTATTAGTTTCAAATACTGGGAAATAATATTAATAATTATGTTTTACTTAAATATTAAATTATCACTGACGTATCAAAACTAATAAAAGTATTACGTTGAATTTGAACAACCTGTATGTATGAAAACGGTCGTCTTTATAATATAATTAGAATGTCAAAATATTCTAATGTATTTTATCGATTCCTTAAAAGTTCCTTCTTTAAATTAGAGCACAACTGGAATTGCGTTAGCAGCATTTAATTGGTAAAGATATTCATTAACTATGCATTTCCGTGTTTCAAGTTGCACCTTCAGTATTGCATGTACTAGGATTTAATGTAATTTAAAAAAAAAGAAATTATATCATTTTCCGACGAATGAATGCAACGATATATTATCCATTCGATAAAGAACATAGTGTGGTGAATTATGCAAATGTAATCAACATGTATGTACATTTCTATTCGTCTGAATTTCGATAATACCGTGACAGTTAAATTACCTGAAGTGTACGCAGGTTACGTATATTTAATAATAGCATATATTTTAAATTATATTACACTGAGAGAAATTGTATTGGAAATTTTATTACTTGAGATAGAACTTAGTGACCTGACGTATTTCGCAGTTAATCTATAGCTGTCTACTAGTATTTTGCGATATTAAAATTATGAATTTTCATATTTAAATATGCCTTTTTTCTATTTTATGTAACCTTTTCTCTATAAAAGGTAGGCAAACAATACTAAAAAATGTACATATCTTCTTAAATGAGAAACACACATGAAATTTCGTGTAAACTTATTAATGTGCTGCACATTAATTTTCCCAAAGGTAGGTCTACATATATTATATTAGACTATTAAGGCTTAATATACATTTAGTGGACGCGTTCAAGTATTTATTTTTAAATAGGCTTTTGTAATAATATATTTATCAATATTCAAAGAGTGCAAAGTACGAGGGCGTGGGCTCGATTATTTGAGTCCCAATATTTCGATGTAGGGCGCAAAATCGAGTTCTACTCCCGGAGCGTTAAAAAGGTTATTCCACTGTATTTCTAACCAATTTCTCTCAATGCACATTTGAAATCTTTTAAATAATAACCTTTTCAATATATATACTGAGTTTTTTTTTCAACCAAAAATATCAAAGTAATAAAAAGACATTTATTTATTGCCAAAGTATAAGTCAATTAAAATTAGTTTTGATATGACCAATGCTTATTAGTTCAGAATAATTTTACTAAATGTTTGAATCGAACCAAATTATATAATTCCGAAGAATGATACTGCCTTTTATTATGACTCCAACAGTAAAAACATCTTGTATTCCGTATTAATGTTTTTTTTTTTATTTTGATTTTTGTTAGGAAAGGGACAAAGATGCTACTATTGTCATGTAAAAAATAATTTCAGTGAAGAAAAAGCAGGTTTAATCTAAACTTGAAGCACTTTTTATTTGTGAATGTTATTCTTATGTTACCCAGTTTCCGGCTTTATTTTTATTTCAATTGCATGGCAATGCTCACATTAATTGCTTATCATAAATTTTTATTCTTTTCTTAGGTAAATAATAATTCATTTTTTAGTTTTATTGGTCCTTAGTATAAATAACACTATTATGCTATACCTATCATTAGAACGTTGCCATTACTAATTGTTTTAAGAATTCACTTTTAATGTTAATGAAAATATTTATTGCCAGTCATGAAGAACTGTTATTTATCTACTGAAACATCAATAAAATTATCAATATTTTCTAGCGTCCTATAAAATTCTGTTATTGTAATTCATATCAAGTTGAAATAAATGACTATAGTAGCTCAACATGTATAAGTAAAAACCTTCATAAATTAGATATATCTTAATTTAAAATGTAATTAGAGTAATTAATATAATTAGTAACTATAATTTTATTGATTGATCTCTGATGTTAAATTTGTTGAATTTGATACGACATTTTCGCAGTAAAGCAAATAATTAATAAGTTAATTAGGGATTAATTTTTTTTCATTATATATTTTATAACTCATTATGTGAATGAAAATATATGTACATCGCAACAATTCTCTAGGAAATATTATCTAAATGAAATGATGATTTAGGAATTCGTCTTCCATGTACGATAACTTATGTGAGTATTTATATTAAACACAAAATCATAATAATACTACTAACATTACCACAACATTTGTACATCAAATATAAATTACTACAAATTACTACAAAATTTTTTATTAATAAAGAAATCAGACGTTACTCTCCATATATTAAAATTGCCAATAGAAAAATTATTCTTCTATACATAAATTTATGCTAATGCATACCTAAAATATGTACAAATCGGTATTTAATTTTAAATTAAAAATTTTAGTAATTTGTTAGCCTTTAGATGATGAAATACGCTACGACATATACGAACGATTAAAATTAATTTTCTTTTTTAATAGTTAGACACTTCCGGTAATTACAGTTTTTATTTTGCAGAACCATTAAAACAATATTTTGTTATTTGTGTAATTATATAGTTACTCAGAAATCTTCGAGGGTAGAAATATTTCGTCCTTTCGGCAAGAGGTGGAGGAGGAGGGAGGGTATTACAGCTAAGATTCTGTACATATTTAAGAATAATGAATATTTGGTTAGTTTAGCTAAATGTCAATGCTGGGCTTACTAATATTTCGTAGTATATGCAAATTAGTTTGGGGATATAGCGATATAGTTCTCAGCGAAGATTGTTATGCTGAAATGGTAGAAAAAACTGTTTAAAATATACGTAGACAAATATACATAAATTAATGTAAAACATTATAAGGTGCTAAAAGATTCCAATTAAAAAAAACAATTTAAATAACAGAAATAAATAATCAAACTAGTACTTTCGTAGTATTTACAAAACTTTTATGAGAGATAAAAGACTGATTTTTGTGAGAGACTGATGATTTTTTTTGCAAATTACTTACTAAAATAGTGTAAAGAAATTACATCTACGAAATGAACTTACAAATATTTATGAAAAGCTTATTACACACAAATGTTATCCTGATTCCCTACACTAGAATCGAGATTTTTGTTTAATAAAAATGTTATTTCGTGATTTACGATGACCGACCTTAGATACTTATTTATTTTTTATTATAAATAAGTTTTAATTTATATTACAATTGCAAAGTTACGAAGAACGTATTTAATTCTACTAATTAATTATGTGAAATTCAGTCGTGGAGAAATGAAGTTGCGATGTAAACAAGTCTTAAATATATATAGAAATATGGTAAAGGAACTAAATATTATTTTCAACCAATTTTTAAACGTTTCATTAGCTTGGTTTCGATTTCTTATGATTAGAAATCATTTTGGCAAATTAAAAAAATACAATGTCAAAACAACATATTCTGTATCAATATATGAATCACGTCTTTTGAGAGTTAGGAGACGCTAAAATCAGACGTTATTTAAGGACTGCTGTCAGCGACAATTATGAAACAGATAAATCCGTTGTAATATTGTTTATGTTATGAATGTGATGTGAGAAGTAGAAAATGTTATTTTGGGCATCTGATGTACCGGGTATTACATTTTAGCAATTCTAAGCGAAGAAAAAATGAAATAATTCAGAATTGCTGAAAAAATGGTTTTGCATATTCAAAATTCGGCAAAGAGGTTAAAGAATGGGTCTTTCATAAAACCCGAAAACGGTACAAAATTCCGAGGTACTAAGTGATTTACCGACAGCTTTTGCTTTTTGGACACGAGCAGAATAACCCTATATTATTGTGTAACGGAAATAAGAACTGCAACAGTATTCTTCCATAACTTAAGATTTATTACCATGTACATTAGTAATTACTTTAATTACAGACAATTTAAATTTCAGAAACATGTACATTAAAATTACTGTAATTGACAGTATCATTAAATTTCATGTATTGGTGTAACTTAAAAGTTAATTAAATTTAAGAATATTTCTAACAATGTAGTACTTTCTTAAAGGATGTACTAAAAAACTGCCGGCTCTAGTTAGAAAATTTCGATATATAGGTATCCACTTTTTCCCAATTATTTTTTACAGCGTCAATGGTTGATGATTTTTGGATATTTTCCGTTTCCCTCATATGGTGGTAATTCAAGTAATAGAAATGGATGAATATTCATCAATACCATATGTTCGGTGGATCATGCTGTTCCAAAATTAGTACACAAAATTATAATTTTCACTCGCATGATGTTTCTACTATCAGTGCACCAGTTACCTTAGCATCAAAGTAGTACGAGTTGGTGTAAAAGACCGGTTGCTCGAAATCATGGCTAAATCGGATCTTCTTAAACGATCACGCGTCTCAGCTACACGATTTGTTCATTTGTGAAAGCGACGTTGTTGAAATTTTCGTAATGACGTTTCTGGCTGATGTTCAAAGAGATATGTCAGTAACCAATCTTGCCCATGTTCCGGTCTTTCGCAGAACGTAATTAGCGATAAGTACAAATATGCTGCGAGGTGTATGACGGACGTCATAATTCGACTGTTGATGGTGTAGTTTGGCAATGCACTCTTAATGCATATAGCGTCACGAAATATACTGCAACTAAACACTTAAGTATTTACTTTTAGATCTAGAGATTATTAAAGAATTTGTGACGAAAATGTATTAAACAAATATTCGAATTTCAAAAAAATATTTCTTCAAATCAAATATTTATTTAACCCTATAACCTTTTAATTAAGTGCCCACAACGTATACCAAAAAGGTTTAATTGTTGTGGTCAAGCTAATTCCTTAGTTTACCGTCACATTTATTTGAAGTTCAATCATTCAATATGACAAATTCATACTATAATAAAAATGTACTTATAGTGCAAATACAAACATCTCATTCTGAGACATTTGGTCCTAATTTTTGAGACGTTTAATAACGTTTTGTATCCTGATGACATCGTGCATCTTAAGATAAAATGCAATGGCTATTTAAGTGATGTGAAACAGTTACGTGTTTTATTTTAAAACAAAACCATGTGCTCACTTAATAAAATTATATACTAAACTCATGTTTTCAAATATTAATAAAACTGTTTTCTGATTTAAAATATACAACTGTTGCTGGCAAATATGATAACTGATAATGACGAACATCGCAACTACTATGTATGGTCTCCGATAGTACGTTAAAATGAATAAACAAAGGTATTAAAATCAAGTGTAAATGAAGTGGAATTACTTACAGTTATCCTGAACTCGACCGAACCTCCTAAACTTTGACCAAAATTTACTTGAACTTGACATTTGACTCTTGAAGCAAGTATTCGATGCACGAATCAGCTAGTGACTCTCCGTAATGATTATGCAAGGTCCTTAACATAAAAAAAATCTGCACTGCCGTTAGCTTTTACAGCTATACCCTTATTATAAAATACTTTTCCTGACAATCAGTAATTTCATGTTCCTTCGACATAAACAGTTGTTTAGGGTATTTTTCTGTCTACACTAACAGACCAAAAGACCTTCTCAAATGTCATAGCATAATTTTTATTTTACTTGAACTGACCACAATAATTCTAGACTTTTACTAAAATGAGGTTTTAATATAAAATAATAGAAGTGTTTGAAAATTTCGCAGACAATTTTTCTAACGTAACCTATATCGGGAATGACGTGGAAAATAACAGTAGTTGCCGTATCATATCGAGTACTACAATTATAAATTTCCTAACTCAAGGAAATATAAGTGAAAGTTATATCTGCGAAAATGCCGTAAATCAATTAAATATATAAGGCCAGTTGTCAGTTGATACAAATAGGTAGTCCTTGCATTTTTGTTTTGGGTCTCAATCAACTTTTATAGCTACAATTTAGGACTATATATTTCAAATCAAGTATGGGGAGGAAATAACTATGTTTGTGCAAATAGCCGCATTACTTGCATAGATTGGATTATATTGTATAGTAATTAGTTAAATAATTTTAATTAATTCACTTTTATTTATTAAAATATTGGATGTATAACCAACACAGGATGTAGGTGAGGATATTCTAATACTACCAAAAGTTCGTTGCAACAAATGTACATCCCAAATAACAATTGATTTTTAGAAAATTATTTATTTCATTAGTCTATTATTAAGGGAGAAGGGTAACGTTTAATTGCAGCCTATACACTTTTATCAATTTGTTTACGTTATGTGCTTCTTATATACAAATATTACCCAAACTTTTATGGATTAGAAATACCTTTAAAATCTTTAAATATTTTGAAATGTCATTTACTAGTTTTTATTAGGAATACGCGAAAGAATATCCGAAGTCTGAATTTAAAAAATTGTGTTATTGATTTTTCTCTATTTATTCTAATTCTGAAATATTTTTTAGTTATCAAAGATAAAATTTATTGAAATGTTACCCGGTTTTCCAGTCACACGGTGTGACAAAATAAAAAAATCTAAATATAATATTTAATATATAAATCAAATTAAATATTCTAACGGAGAATAGTAGATCTTGTAGGGCACGAAAAACTGAGGAGAAAGATATGGTTATTTTTTCTCATACACCCCCAAAATCTCATTTTATACTTTCTTGAAATTTTTTTCTAACTCACAACTCCAGTAATTTTTACTCGATTTTAAAGTTTCTTCTTTATTAGGAAACAGGAAGGATATATCTCCGTAATTCTATGTTACTAACATCCATATCTTAAAGACGAACCAAAGAAATATCCAAATGAGTATGCTTTATAAATTTTCATTGAATGTTTCAATTTTTTCAATTTTCAAAACAATTTTTGGATATTATTTTCTTGCATGTTATTTTCGTTACTATACCTTGAAAGTATATGTAATTAAAATAGACTATTTGTTTAATAGAATTGGTTAAAATTTGACTTGGATTATTGGATTCATTGTGTACAATATCATGCACCATATCACGCGATAAAAATTTAAAAATTGAAGATGGTGAGGTTGAGAAACAAGTAATTAGAAAATTTCAAAACTCAAAAATGTTGACCTTTTGTGTGTAAAAATCATTTGTTTCTCGTTTAAGTGACCAACAATAATCTACAAGCATATTGATGGAGCTGTTACTTTAAAAACGGATTTCGAAAGCTACTAATTCCTGATGAAATCTTTCTCCCTAGTCACTGACTTGGGCAAGATTTTCAGAAAGAAATTTAAATACGAATGTAGAAAATAAATCTTGATCGACATGTTGCAATTCTTTGCATCCTACGCATTCGAAGATTCATGTACTATTATTACCTAAAAAATATCGTATATTTAAATAAAACTAGTCGAAGCTCGTCTTTGTGCAACATCCAGGTTATTTGGAAATTCCTTATCCTGCATCGCGGTTCAAATTTGAGACCCAAAACAAAGATTCCTAAAATTAGTACAGAAAAACTTTTTCAACGGATATGAAGGGTAGAGCTCTTTCATATACAGGTATTGAGGGCTATTTTATACAAACTAAGCATGTTTTTGTTTACAACCAGAGGCTGCAATATTTCATCTTTTCGCGGAATTGAAATATTGACCAAAAGAATAAAAATATAAAATTTTAACCAAACACCCACATCTTGCTTAAAATTACAAAAATCGTAAAATCCAATCATTTCGGTGAAATTTTAACCAATTTAAGAAAACAAATAAATGCCTTCATCGGAATTACATATGCTTTCAAGATATGGTGATGAAAATTATATTCGAAACCAAATAATATACTAAAATTGTTGTCAAAGTTGCAAAATTGAATAAAAATGAAAATTTCTAAGATATTCCTTTTGATCTTTGTGAATCTTCAAGATATCGATGTAAATAACATAGCGTAGAGAAAATATATCCCTCCTGTTTCCTCATAAAAAGGACATTTTAAAATCGAGTAAAAATAATGGAACTGTGAATTACTTTTTAAACAAATTTAAAAAAAACATTTATAAGTATAAAATGTGTTTTTGGGGTTGTATGAGAAACTATACCATTCTCCTCAGTTGTTCATGACCTACAAGGTCTACTATTTCATTTAAACCTGAATAATAAGAGTGATGTATACATTGATATTTCAAACTATAAAGAAATCTAATGTATTGCAATTTTTCTACATTTTTTTTCTTATTTAACCCTCGAGAAACTTTGTGATTTCCGAAATAATTCTTTTATCGAATCTCTTTAAATTTAACTATAGTTCCATTTGAACGTTATTTTAACCGTGTATTGTTTTTCTAATAATCTTTCAATTTATACTACTTTTACATTTGTTGGTTTTTTATGAAAATGTTTGTTTGTGGAATCCACGTATGATGCTTGATAAATTATTGCAATGTGTTTATTCGTTTTTTCCTGAATTCTTGATTAATGAAGGAACCATTCAAAGGTTAACCATTGCACAGGCCTACAAAATTTCAATCACATCTTTAAAAAAAGGGAGATGGTTCTAGTAGATTTTTTGACGCAGAATCCAAATGTGGCATCCGAAATTATCTCTTCATATCAAGAATTTTTGTAACATTAGGTTGAATTGAAAAAAAAAATTCACCCTTTTTTTTAATTTTTTGTGTTACCGATTTTTTTTAATTTTCCGGAACGATATCGTATAGTACCACTCTTAAGCTTCAAAATGCATTCTTGCAAATTGTTGCACGATTTAAAGAAAAAAAAAAGTTATTTAGTCTTCACATTTTTCCATTTAGTCAAATGTGCAAAAAGTCGTTACTGTTATGATATTACCAATTTTCTTAAGAGTGGTACTGTACGACTTCGAAAAATAAAAAAAATGGTGGTAAGCCATAAAAAATTCAGAAAAATGGCCAAAATTGCCGGCTTTTGTCAATTGAACCTAATGTTACAAAAATTGACGTGATGGCCCATTTCAAATGTCAGATTAGGATTCTGCGTCAAAAAATCAACAAGAATCACCTCGTTTTTTTTTGAAATATTATAGGCTTATGTTATCAACCAATTACTTTTAACAACTCAAAATTTTGTAAAATTTTGTAAAGCCAATGCCGATCGACTTATTGACTAAATTGTATATCCTCTTGCACTCTTGTGATAATGGATGATCAAAATGAAATATAAGAACCAACTTGATAAGATTATTTATCCAATTACATGAAATATTACAAACATTTTTCTTGAATATCCGAATGTTCATATCCATTCCATTATACATTATGATCCTTCGTGAACAACTAAAGTTAAGATGTCTAATTTCACAATAGAGGGTCTTTCAAGCGTATCGATGATATGCGCATTCACTGATTACCGTTCAACCGTGACTTTCTTTCCCTCTGGCTCTCTGCATCCATATGTTCTATCTTCGTTTCATAGTGTAACATACATGTATATACACATGCGAAAATATCCGCCTACTCGCATGTTAGAATTACAGCCTTACTATCTATCGTGGACTTCTTCGCAAATTCCGTAATAAACAACTATATCTATATATAGATCTGGCTAACTTATCAGACGATATCTTCGTTTATTTCGCACAGAATCTAGAGTCGATGCCAAGCGATTCCGGCAGTATCAATGAGATTGTAATCTGTATTTACTTCCATATAACGGTGCAGCCAGTAATAATGTAGACGAAAGTTAATACGCGCTGAAAACACCACAGCTTATTAACAAAATGTGCAACATTATCTTATAGTTAATAACTTGTCAAAACATTATGTTCAGGACACTATTGGTACATCCAAATTACATATATCTTTACATCAACATAAACAAGTAATCAGTGGACACATTTAACCAAATTAATTTTCAATATATAAAGAATTTTGTGTTAATTTCGTACTCCCTAAACTTGCAGCACATTTACATACCTTATCTCATCAAGGCTGTCATTTTGGGTTATTTTATTACAAAAGTATTTTTTTTAATATTCATAATTTACTACTAAAATTGTGAAATACTGAATAAAAATTTACTTCTTTTAACGAAATATATTTACTTAAAATTATTTACTTGAATGAAGTAATGCTTTTAGTTTAAATCCATTTTCGTTGGTTTATGAGATGATTTATTTCCTTGGCACGTTATATCCTACATTCCGAAAATATTGTCTTGAATAAAGATTGTCCTTTCTTAAAACAAAGAAACACATTGCTTAAAGGTGGTAATTCATATTTCTTGGAAGAAGTGATTCATTTTAAACAAATATTTTATTCCGCCAAAAAAATCATTTACAAATTACATTTAGAAACTTCTAAGACTTGGTACCAATAAATATGTTCCTGACAACAATAATTTAATCGTATCAAAAGAAATTTACTTGATTCAAGTAAATAGTTTACTTAAATAGTCGCAGCAATAAATTTATTTAAAAGAAGAATACGATTTACTTTGAGCAATTAAATATTTTATTAAAAGAAATAAATGATCTCTTAATATAATTCTTTATTGTTCATGTTGACTCGAAAAAGACGTTCATTCAAGCAGATTATTTCAAATTTGGCGGTTCATTTGGCTTCAGCGTCTCCATACTCATTTCTCATTATTGTCAACAGGTGGTGAATAAATAATCCTGTATATTCGCAATCCCAGAAATCGATTCTCATTTGATACATAAACCTCCATATCATCTTTTCCGGTATTAAGAGCGAAATAGTCGATATGTGATGCGCTTAAGATCGGCAGTATATCAGAAAAGTTTATATTACAATTTTAGATGTTAATTTTAGGTCTGACTTGCAGAATGCAGAAAATGGCCAATTTTTCTAACAAAAATCAGTAGATCTTATTGTAATTTTTACTGTTTTTATAGTAAAACTTCTAAGAACTTATAATAATAAAAGTAAATTTTATCAGACAAAATATTTCTCATTTTGTAAGTCAATGCAAAATTACCATTTTAAATATTAAAATTTTCCAAAAAATTGTCTCCATCTACAATAATTAAACTTTGAATTTCCGAAAGATATATTATAAATTCTGCATAGCGGACGCTTGTTCTCTATGAATTTTGATGGTATTTAAAAGCTTATTTTTCTTATACACATTTGGATAATAAAATAAACATAATATTAACTTACCAAAAAATTATCATTTGAAAACTCCGTAGCTTATTTATTACATGACATCGATAGGCAATTTCATCGGGGGATATCTGAACTGGACCGTTCTGCATTGGAACAATCAATATTTTGATTTTGTACTTTTAGTATCATATTTTCAAGCAATCATCACAATGTTTAACATTGATATTTATATTGTTGTCAAAGTACTCGTCACTAACATAGAGACAAGTTATATAGCTTTTTACAAAACAAATATTTTCAAATTAAAAAAATTGATATATATAATTTTGCAAAATTGGTAACATCTTATTCTAAATTCCTACTTAATTTAATGATTTCCTTCCATTTACCACTCATTGAACTACTCAGTGAAGATTTGAAATAAAATAAATACAAAAGAAATGCCAGCAATTGAAAGTTCCAAAATTTGATTGGGCAAACTTTTATAAGCTTTAATAATATTTCGCATCCATTGTTACATTGAAGAAAATCTGACTATGGAAACCTTGGCACGTACGATATGACATTGCGAGGTGAGAAATCTTGGCGTGAGAATCTGAGCACACGCCATGCACGTGCGAATGTCTAGGCAAACCGGCGTCAATGCTCTGCAAGCAAGTACCATCTCTCTTCCTTTTCATTTCCCTTCTCTCACGATCAATTTGCAGCACATTCAGTGCACAATATCGTTTTTATATTTGGATTATACCTGCATAGAATCTTTGACGAATTTAAACCAGCATATTCCTTGAGATTTTTTTGTTCGCCCCAATCAAGCATCTGCTATATTTGAAATTTGTGAGAAATATTGCAATTACATGAACAAATCATAAATCCATAGGAACAATGAACATTCCATAGCAGGCAGTCAATCATTACCCTGCTAACCAAATGTAATTTTCACGAATGATTAAAAATACTTTAAATAGCTCGCTGGATTATCCAGATCATAATATTCTATCATGGTGTAAATATGCCAGTTACTAAAATAATGGAAACGATAATTATACAGGACCACAACAAAAATTTGTTTCGAGATCACATGAATCAGAAATCATGGATCCTATCGATTTTTGGCCGCTGAAAACGAATCCGTTATTCGATTTGGCCCATCACGTCAGGATTTTAAGATATCTGTTCCGTAAAATATTAAAAAATATTCTTTATGGCAATTTAAGGTTAGGATGTATGTGAAATATCTAACGTCACGGGTCAAATTGGGAAACTAATTTATTTTCAGCGACCAAAAATCTATAAGATCCAGTTACCTCTGAGTCAATTTGTCTCCCCTAAAAAATTGTTTTGCGGTCTTATGTAGACACGAAAAAATAACACAAGACCGCAAAAAAATTATTTTTTTTATACAACTTGAATCAGACGTGGAGGATCTTAAAGATTTTTGGTCACTGGAAACGAATTCTTTGTCCAAGTTAATTTATCGTTTCAGATTTTTCACATATTCTAACCTTTAATTGCTAAAAAGTATATTTTTGAATATTTTTCGGATCGGATATCTTAAAATCCTAAAGTGATGGGCCAAATTGAATAAGGGATTCGTTTTCAGCGACTAAAAATCTATAAGATCCTCTATTTTCTGATTGAAGTGATCTCGAAACAAAATTTTTTTTGTGGTTCTGTGTTATTTATGTGTCTTCAAGACTCACTACACGCAGAATAATTTTCATCGAAAATATCCGTACATGATCCCTGAATCTATGATGATTCGTCACTAGATGGTTAATGGTGAACATCTTACTATGACTGGATTTCAAACATCTTACTACTATTTAACTATAACTGATCTACTAACATCTTACTATAACTCAAATATGATTGGAACCGGTATTTGTTGTATGGCAAACGATATTTGGGTGATGATAACCGAAATAATGGGTGATCAGAGCATAATCTACGCGTGCTAGTCACAAACGTAACTGGTACTGCCATTAGAGGTTGTTATGCCACTAAACTATAGCATAAGTTGCAATAAAATAATCTATATTTTATATTTATTCATGAATGCGTAATACTTCTAACGACGACTGGTAATACTTCTATTCAGTATTGTGCTTCTAAACTAATAGTTACTGTTATTTACAACTAAACCACCTCTCCATGTAATGTAACTTCTCAATATTGACCATTAATACTGAACATTCATAAAATAGTTTTGAACTTTTCCGAAAATGATTTTTGCTATAATTTGTTACTTTTGTAGGAGTATCGTAATCATGTGTGGATGCAAGCTGTCGAACTGTTCTGATGTTCTGATATGCAAAATACTAGTAAATCAAAATACGTTTAAAGTATTAAATGAATGGTTAGGATAACCAATTCACTCCTAACCCAAACACGAATTTGTGTATATGCACGTAAAATACTTTGAATTTTATCAAGATCCATTCAAGGAAAGTTTGATAATAATACAAAATATAAATCCTGACGTAACAATAACTGTTATCTTATATTGTTGTCTAATATTATTAAAATGTTATGGAACATAATTTTTGGGTCGCCAAAGTTTCTAAATCTTATTTTTAGTTTGGTGTTTCCAGATTCTATATTTTTAGGATTCAGTGTCGTCAATAATCTCTATTCAATTGATTTTGCGTGGGTCGAAAGTAAAGACGTCGCCCACATGACAGAGATTTCAAGTTGAAGGCTGATAAGGGATCGGTTAGTTTATTTGGTTCAAAACCATTTACTGGTTAGGGCTTTAGTATGCTAATCAGGAACAGACTTTTCCTGATGATTTTTAATTTCATGCTTAATATTGATTTTCCACTTATTCAAATTTTACTCATCTCCTTGGTACATCTATAGCTACATTGATTACATACGGAAAAAAGGATAGGTCGATGCAACTATCCGCCTTGTACTGTCAGATCCAAACGAGAAATTGATGCCACTAAGGAAACAGTTATACTAACCATTTGATTAGTTCTGTGTTCCAATAAATTGGGTTTTTTCTCAGGAAAACTATTTACTTGCCTGTCCAACTAATTTCTCGTCGAGATCTGAAAGCACTAATCAGTTGGAACAATCAATCAATCTTCTTTCCGTGTGTGCGTGTAACGTAAAAATAAAAAAACTAACTTGTCTCCAGCAAATAATCGAGCTCCAATTAAACAATTAGTTTGAAAACTTATGATTTGGTTAGAGAAAATAAGCTAAGGTTACTAAGAAGTTCATTAGATTCTATTCTTTCGTTCATATTAATATTTATTAGACATTTTAACATAGTAGTTACACAGTAATTTGGTTTTCCCTGTACACATGGAATTGTCGTCAGTAGATCGGTTTTCATTCACACTTTTGATGCAGCTGATTGATTAAGTGTTTTGAAATAAGTGAAAGTGACACTATAATACATGTAAAAAGTTAAAATGCAAAGAAGACTAAACTGCGTTGTAGTATCATCCCTCACAGAACCCAATTTTGCCGAGATTACAGAAAAGTTACAACCTTGACATTTAAACAAAACATTGTCACAATATCAAAATAAGGTTTCTTACAACATATCTTAAAGTGTAATGTTAATTTTATGTGGTGATAATCCTACACTGAAAATAAATGTGCTAATTCCAAGTAAATATTTACTTGAATAGTTGCAACAAAATATTTACTTATAATAGAAAAATTGTTTGTTAATTCAACTAAATATTGATTTAATTTTATCCAGCAAGTAAATATTTATTAAAATTACGAAAATATTTCCTTATTTTAAGTAAATATTTTGTTGCGACTATTCAAGTAAATATTTAGTAAAAATTAGGAAATTTTTTTTTCAGTAAGAACTGAAAATTTTGATGTTACACTAACTTAGTCCACACTAACGTTATGTTAATCTTAATAGGTTACCATTTGAAAGAACTGCCTACTAAATTAGTTTTAGCGCCACCAGGTGTTATAGCAACTTCTGCAACTCTATTCGGCTCTTGGAATGGAAATTCATTAAGAATTATTTGAATATTTTTTTTCTACTGTAAGATAAGGTACACTAAGTTATTGCACGATTTGTATGTAAGTTTACAAAACTCTTATATGTTACAAGCTTGAAAGGTTACAATAATCTTACAGCAACATTCATGTTCTGGAGGCTATTTCATTAATCATACTGCCTTCATCCGAGTTAAATGCATTTGAAGAGAGGTAATATTAATGCTTAGATGGTGCGTCTTGAAAATAAATAGTGAATCAACGAAAAATTTAAAGAATGGAAAAGGAGTAAGAAAATGCGAGGGGGAGGAAAAGATGTAATAAACGAAGTTCTGTGAAGCTCCATACGTTTATTTAATGTTTTTCTTTTGTTTACTTATTATTGTTTGACCTTCAACTTTAAACCCTTTTTAAGATTTATCCGGTGAGCTCCCATTCACGTAAATAGCACTGGTCATCTACAAATAGCTTTTGTATCAAATTTGCCGGAGTTTGCTAAAAAGAAATCTAGTGCAGTAACTGTCCATAGGTATCCCGTTAGAAAGAGAATTCGTAACAAAAACAACATGGTTTTCTTCTTAAACAACTGAGATATTTTTGTTAATAAAGAATTGAGGTTACATTGAAAAGACAGAATATAAAATAAGAAGACATAGAAGAAATGTATGATATAACCCGAATAAAATACACAATTTTTAAAATCCTTAACCGCCGTGTACTATAATAAGAAATTATAAATATGTGTAATGATGCAGGATAAACCGTTTTCGATTATTTTAATCCAGTGTAATAATTAGATTCCTTTTTGAATACGATATTGAAAATAAAACTATAATAATGTTGGCTATTGTTATTTGATTCATTCAAAATTCGTTAGAGTGAGTAACTATTTATTAATTTCATTATATTTAAATTTTTTGTTTCGGAATTTTGAAGTCTGAAATTTTGCACTGGAAGAAGTTTCTTTCGGAAAATGTCTATACTGTTTTGTTTAAGTGTACAATACTCGGAAAACGAAGAATTTTTCCTTTTTAATTAAATAATTATAATACTGTATATGAATTTCCTTGTCAGTACGAGAAACTTTTTTAGTGGTATTTTATTTATCTCATTAAAAATTTGTTATCATTACTATATCTAATACTACTCAGTTAAGTTTTATTATTTACTTAACTAAGATGCATTAGAATTATCAATATTTTCAAAACTTATAATGTTCACTACGAGAATAGTAGAAATTTATTTATCGTTGAATTCCAGAAAGTGGAAGTAACATTCGTCGCAAAGAAATGATTTGTTTGATTTTTCATATTTATAAATGTGCTCATTTTTACCAGAAACTGAAGAATGGTACGTATTATAACCCACAGGTATTAATTAGTATTTCGATATAGATGTAGCTTAACTTTCTGAGTAAAAGATATTTGATCCAAATTTGAAAAATTATAAAATCACTTTACCGAAACATTCTAGGTTCTGGGTAAATTTTCAAAATTGGATATCATTTTCATTTCTTTTAGACCCAATTGAGTTCTGTTTTTATTTGTTTCGTACTTCGAATCGCTGTAATATACCAAATTGATAGGAATTATATCTGATTGGTGTAAAAATTTGATAGGATTTATGTAAAATTCTTTTAACATTCAGAAAATGCATTAATTCGATATTAATAAATTTGAAATGAAAAAATCTGAAAGTAAAATATCCGAAGATGTAAAATTTAGCATAACTTTACGGTGCATTCTGTTTAGGAAAAATTGGATCAATTCTTTTACATTATCATTTCGTACATATAGTACAATAGAGATTTGCAATGTTTTTCTATCAAAGTTATAGATAGATGTAAGTCTGGCACTTTTTACGTAACATTAACTGACTATTGTTTATTAGCCTTATTCAGATCATATAACCTGTTATATATCTTTAAAATAACGCAAAAAGGAACAAATAATGGAACATGTGTCACATATTTTATACCAGAAGGAGAAAAATCCTCCCCACATTTAATTTCCAAAAACGTGTCTATATATTTCCAAATATTGGATAACAAATACTTTCATTTTATTAACAAATGTAAAACTAAAAATCTTTTACAATTTAAAAATTGTGAAATAACTGCCTCCATATTTACGAATAGTCTGATTTCAGTTCCTCGGGAATATTGACGCACACTCTTTTTAAGCAGACCTGTAAAAGATATCATTCAAATATAATACGAATTTTTATAAATTTCTCTTACATTATATTTAGATAACTTTATATAGAATAGGTCATTCTCACATATGTCGAGATCAAAATATGTTGTTATTGTGCATATGAAGTTGTTACTATTTCTCACCTTTGGAGATGTTCCATTATCGCATTTAGTCCCTTCAGCAGGTGCATGAAATGATTTTTCATAGAATTGTATCAAACCAAATAAATACTTGTTTATACACCAAAGATTTTCGCATCCCTCACGTCCTGACTGAAACAAAAATACGATATTTTCGTTAATTTAGTACGTGTTGTGCGTTAGCTGTTACAAGATTACATTTGAGTCCATTTGTTGATTTTTTTACCAACTCATTTTTTTCAAATATTCAAAAGTTCCAATCATTGCTATCTTAAATAAATTTATTTCATGTAACTTGTTTATCTAAGTTTTTCTTAGTATAGAGCCAAAAAAGATGATCCCAACACGGAAAACATGATTGGTTGGGACAAATAACCGCTTAGTGATCTTAGATCCACGCAAATTATCTAGCAGTTTTGGATAGTCAAGTAAATAGTTTTACTTTGTTAAACCAAAAGCCCTATCATAATCACACCTGGGCCTTAGTAAACGCCCCTTAAATAACATAACTTATTTTTAGCAATTCAGGAATTACGGATGGTATTATTACTACTACACTCGAACCAGATTAACTGACCAGAATATTATTTATCACGTAAAAAAATGGCAGTGTTGATTCAAACTAATCAGGAGCCTATGCTAGAACTTTTTAATACTTGAGAGGAACTGATATGATAAGGAAAGATCAGATATTTTTGTTTACTTTTTTCATTCGGCCCTCGGTAACGCGGAAAAATAAATAGTTGGTTTTACTATATAAATAGTAGGATCTGACACAACTACGTTTTTCAGTTAGTATTACTATTTAAATAGTAAGATTGGATAGCTAATTTGTCGAAGTCACTATTTAGATAGTAAAATTAACTAAAATCGATGGCTGTGTTTTATCCTACTATCTATAGTTAGTAGTTGATACTATTTCATTTTTTTCGTGTACATTTAAAATTGTTTTCTTCTATTTTTCTGATTTAAATGGTCGATATAACCAAGGAATTTTCAGTTAATTTTCATTTTAAGCGGTCAATTATAATCACCGTGCATTTTTTTGTTACGAAATTGTTAACACTTGACCAAATTGGGACTCCTACCACGACACAAGTTATTCATCATTGCGATAATCAACTCAATCTATTACAACTGGATATTAATACTGTCAGGAAAGAAAAATGATATTTAGTTACTAAATTATTATTATCATTGTTTGATAAATAGTAACCTTATAAAATCTCTATTTTAGTTCCAATGTGACAAAACCGAGCTATTAGGGAGACTTCATAATTGGAAGGCTAATTATGTCTACCTGGGGTCTGCTATTTTAATGAACATAATAATTTGCAGAATATTATTAATCAGCATTGTTTACACCATACCATTCTTGGATCCGCAAGTGCACTAGAGCCGTACACAGCTTGACATTGTTCGTCTCTTGACGTGCCGATCCCAGGAAGCTTTATTTTGATAGGTATTCCAACATCTGGCTTTGGCATATAGCATCTGCCTCCTCCGCGACTAAAAAATGTAGCATATAAATGAAATCATGTAATTGAGAACAAAATACAATTTTAATAATGTTTAAATTTTGTAATGCAATTTTAAAATTACAAAAAGGAAAATACATGCATATGCAAGTTATTAAACCTTCATTATACTCACGTGAAGTAATCGGAAATATTTTTTTTGGTATAGTAAGACAAAGTCAGCCGATTAGCCCAAAAGAATCCTCGATATGTTTGCATAGTCCCGTCCATGGCAAATCCACTTAATACGTCATCGTGAGGGGCATCAAATCTGAATATTATTTGGAAAAACGCAGAGTTGAGAAACTACTTGTTTGTACTATATAGTGTTTCAATTACAATACATCTTTAACATTCATATAAATTATTCATATTAATATAAATGCAATCAGAAAATTTTCGTTGAAAATTTAACAGTTTAACTTTTTACTGGATTATAGTAATCCTAATGGGCACTATGTTATTCGAAACTACTCTCGAAAAAATTAATGCTAAATAATATTAAAAAATCGCTTTGACAATCACAAGTTAAAAGTAACATCTATTTCAAGAGAAAAAAAAATGTTAACCTTTTTTCGAGCAAATAGAAACCCTATTGCGTAGGACAATTGAAATAGCCAAATATCAAATAGAAAATGCTGCTAAAGAATTGATAATAACAGTTCCTATACAAAGGATGAATTTTAGGGCCATTTATTACAAATTTGAAGTTAGTTTTCGAACATTTTATATGGCGAATGAAACATTCCTGTTTTTTAACCCCGCTGCGTTAGCACTTTTTTAATTTTCATAAAATGTTTTTGATTTGTCGCGGAGATGCAAAATCTCTAAAAAAGTGTGTTTAAAGAGAATCACTTAAAATTGTTTAACTATTAGTCAGACATATTTGATCCCTTATTTATGACATATACAAAATTTCCTCAATGTAGTTATTTACGTATAGTATTACAATAGTACTTTTATTATAGCAAATTGAGAAAAAAATCTCGGATTCAAACAACAAAACACGAATATTGGAGATATTTTTTTCGGAATATATATCTACACATTTAACGTAATTTAATGGTTAAATAAATATAGTATTCTGGCAGTTGTATCATGTAAATTAATATAGATACTTACAAGTGGGCTAATTCGTGAACAGCAGTCGTAATTCCAGTATAACTGCCTAGATCTCTCACGATCATTCTTGCAAAATTAGTAGAACATGCTGCACCTTCATATGCTATTCCTGAAAATTAATAAATTATAATAATCTGATTAATAAAGTACGAATTTGGTTGCCACAACATAGTAATTTTAACACTTTCAAGCTTTTTTAAGAGCAGTCTAGTAGCTTTTGTAGTATAGAAATTATGATGAATTTGGTACAGTTAAATCTGTTCCTAAATTAACATTTTAGAAGGTAACATTTCGCAAACTATTTTTCTTTTGTAAAATTATCTACTACAAATACTTGGGAAATATTCTCTGTGATTGTAAACCTTTTTGTAAAATAAACTTTTACACCCGGAATACAAACAAAATTTCTTAAAGTCGTTATAAAATACGAGTTTACTTAAACTTGCCATTCGAAAAGTTATAAAACTCCTATATTTTACCCTCGCAAAATCGGTCGTTAAATCCAATTTGACAAAAAATATAATGATAGATACGATTTAAATTTTTCAGATAACTCATACATTTTCCATTTCTTTGAGTAAAGTACGTTCTAAAATTATTTTTCATTATACTGTGTTATGAAATACAATTTTTGGGGACGATATATGGATACAATATATACGCGTGTCTTATTTTGTTGGCAGAAACTCAATTTTTAAACCTATTATGAGTGAATTTTAGTCATATCATCAGGCGAATACCTGAGGGCGTATAAGTTTATTTTACGCCCTAGTTATGGAAATGAATATTATTTTTAGTGGCATTTTAAACACTAACTTACCATGGACGTTAGCGAAACGACCGTCCGTCATGTGTTTGCTGTAATAGAATGAATCGTTATTATTATTATTATTATGGCTCAAATAATGTAAAATTAAATGAAAAGTTGCATATAAAGTAATGTAGATTGACAGATAAATACAGGGATTTAAGGCAAATAGTATATAGAAATAATTTTTAGTAAACAAAACAAATGTGTCTAAATTCATATTCAATAAAAATTTTATAAGTTTTCATGTATTATTGCAACTTGCAGAACGTCATAGTATTCTAAACACTTTATTTAATTGTTGATTATTGTGTTGAGGGAATATTTATTCATTAGCAGTGATCAAGAAGTAATGGACTCGAACAATCAAACAATCATCAAACTGAATATATATTGACGTTTTGTAGAATAATTTTATCATTAGAGAACAAATATTTAGCTTGTGGTCTAGGTTTTTTTAATGCAGTGTTGTGAGGTGTTTAACTGATAAATATTATTCAAAACATACTTAGTCATAGCAACTGTCACGAACTGTTGGTTCTCAAATAAGTGGTCAATCCAAAGTTTGGACAGCGAAAGTAACGAATCATCAGCGTCAGTGAAAAGTCCGAAGAAGAAGCGAACATCATAAGACGTTGCATAATCATCCTGCAAAATTTAATGCTTTATGTTGAAACGCTTCCACATATTATTAATTTTTTTTTGCTAAAAAATATTGTTGCAGTTGCAGCAGGAAATAATTCATCACTGCAGTGGATGTTTAAACAGCGAAATCTTTGTCATAATAAATGAAAAGTAAACCTTCTTTTGCAGTAAAAGTTAAAAGATATTTTCATTAAAAAGAAATACAGAGGCTATAAACACTCACAGTAGCTATGATAATTCCTGCAATGTTGAGTCTTATTTCGGGACGACGTTGTTGCCTGAATACTAAATCGACACCGGTCCAGAATTTCCTCACATAATCTACAATTTTCTTCACATCGCCATTGTGCTGCCTATGAATGAAGTACATTTTTTAAGTAGAAATATTTTTTCCAGTGTATTCTACATTTACTGCAAATATTTATAAAATAATTTTACAACATACTATTGTATTATTTTTTTTTAAAGTCCTTAAACCCTGCTTTTTAAATATAATTGAATATACTTTCTAACCATGGATTGATACTAATGATCCTCGTGCTAGTGTAAAAACCATCGTTGTTAGACCAATAGAATAATCAGAACGAGTTCATAAATATTTATTTAAAGAACTGCTTACTAAATTCATTTAAAAGTATCCAAAAATAATTTTATTGGTAGCAGATGGCTATAATTCAAGATGTAATAAAAAGATTCCTAGTTACAGAACGGACAAATTTATGTACTACACGTTGTTTAAATTTAAGCAAATTTAATTTATAACCATTCTAAGATTTATTTATTCTGTGAACTTAAAAATAACAAAAAGCAGACTGTTTTTTAAAAGACCGAACATGCAAATTATTTTGACAACAGATTTTGAGGTTAGGGAAGCGACTGTTTTTATCCCAGAAATTCACATAAACTATTTTTGATCCTTAGTCACTGGATTATATTGCATGCTAGGGAGTACACAATAAAATATATTATTCTACTTGCAAAGATTGATTTTTTACGTATTATTTAAGATTTTGTCAACAAAACGAATTATTTGCACATTTTTATTTTAGCTAAAATTTCCGTAATTTTCAAACATTTTAGGCAGATCTCGGCATATTTTGTCGCATTTCTTATAGTTTAAAAAAATTTAATGTCACACTCACTTATAAATGGAATAATCAGTAACGATGACCAGTCTGACGTAAGCAGTATAGTTGACAGGTTTCTTGTTGGGGTTCTGAACTGGGCGTGTTTTCTTTTTACGGCTTTCTTGAGGTACTAATAAAATATATCATTTTCAATAAATTTGTAACGTTAACTAATCAAACTATGGTAAGAAGTAAATAGATATTTACCATTAACTGGCCCTGCAGTCACGTTCATCAGATCTGGTAGGACCTAATGAATACCACGAATAAAATATATTGAATTGCATACATAAAATTTCATATAAGAAGAAGATTAAATGTTTAATAACAACATGATTTTACTGCAACTTGCTCCACATTATTCTTTTAAAATTTAAGCACTTAATAGGTTGGCACTTACATCGCTATTCTTCAGAAGATCATATTCCACTCTATCATTTTGCGAGTAGGCTACGTATATTTTAGCATTATTTCCCATAAATATATGATCCGAACCATAATAATAGTGGCTAAAGTCGTGTCCAACTACGTCTTCAAACTTGATTATTTCGTCTGAAATAATATTTTAGGAAATCGATTAAAATCAGTTTCATAAAGTAACGGATTAGAATAAACGTCCTTCAACACTTTTCCATATCCAATTCTCGCAAATAAAAGCGGGGGAATTTTTTGAAAATTATAAATTAGTGATAAGATTTTGCATTTAAATTATTTTTAGAATTAGTATAAGTGAATATCATCCAATGGATTATGTGTATGTTAATGAATTTGTGTATTTTATTGAATTTTGTTATTTAGTTATAATTTTCTGTATTCTATTCTGCATTCAAATATCTACAAAAATGAGAACAATTTGCTAATAGTTCATATTACACCAAATTAAAATAGTCCTCTAAGGCCTAATCAAATAATAATAATAAATTTTTATAAAATAATATATAATACATGACTGTACGCACCTGGATTATGCTTCCGCGTGACAAAAGTAGGTTCGTCGCCCTAAAATATCCACCAAAGTATTTAGGAAAACAAGGATAACCAAATCTGTCAAATATCGTAAATTACATACCGGCATGCAGCTACTTCCGTAAATAATAGCTAAGCAAATAGCAATCGTTGGTAATAAACCCATGTTTATGTTATTCAATAGCAAAATATATTGTAATTATCTAAAAATTGAGTATAAAAATATACATTTAAAAAAACTATTACAAATCTGTTCGTCACTGACGAATGTCAAGATGAAACAAAGTCCATCTTGCGTTTACGCACTATATATAACCTTTCTCCTGCGTAAAAAACAAAACAATACACTCATTAATGTTTCGAATTATAATTTGTTTTTTAAAAATGTAAATTCACGAATATTTTCAAATATAAAGAGAAATATTCTATAATTTATTATTAGTTCCGAATAAAAAGGATTTTTTTGTTGATTAATTACATAATTTAGTATAATCAACGTATCATCATCCAGGTTATATTACTCGTTCCTCGTACTCATATTTGTATTACATAAATAGCGAAACTCATTATATATTTCTTCTACGTTTTTGATATCATAATTTTAATTTAATTCTATGATTTAGTTATAAATCCGGATTTCACGCAAGACACATGCCAGATTTAAAAAATCTGTTGAACTATTATTTTTTATATTTTTTCAGGATATTATTTTTTAATAGTAATACAAGATAAAATACCAAACAAATTTTACGTTCTCATTAACCAAAGATTTATAATATATTCAAATGTTTATTATATATCTTATTTCAACGTTATACTGGAGTTTATTTTTTCTTAGATTATTTTCAAGGCGATAAAGAAAGCCATTCTTTTGTATCAACTTTCAGCGATGTATATTTTAATGCAAAGGACCTAAAATAATGTTTATATAATTTTCGGAAGTGGGAAGCCTATGAAGTGATATAAGAAAGTTTACAGTCCATTTCTCCAAAAGATCTCCAGATTTTTCACAACTTTTTTTTTTCAAAAATTTCATATTATTAAATCGAAAACCCCTTGCACCAATATGTCAGCCATGATAGCAGATAGATATCTTCTCTAACAAACCTAGTCGAACATTTATGGAAATCCATTATGGAAGCTTCAATATGGCAGTCTAAATAAATAACTATATATTCTCGATTTTTGTCATAATTATTTTTAGGTCAGCTATTGGCGGTTGCTTTTTTATTGTATTAGTGCCTTTTTGAGTTTTGTGCATAATATTGCATTTCTTGATCTCCAATCATTCGGAATACTTTTTCGTTTATTGGGTAAATAATATTAAGTTAAGTAAAAATAGTAAAATTGACAACATCAACAAAGTTGTGCTAACAAAAAAAGTATTTCTTTTAACTCCTCTCGACTCAACTTCTCAATGATAGTTGAATTTGTCAAGTAAATTTTCTTTAGTGCAGTTAAAAATGGAACTTTGGTATTTTCCTCAATATCTATTCAGAAGCAAACCTATAAAGGAGAATAAATGTATTTGGGACTCTGAAACGAGTTGCGCTAATCATTTCTTGGATTGTATCCAGTATTCAGTTACCAGCAGTCCCTATATAATAATACCTTACTAATGCCTTCGAAAGTTAATATATTCTCCCTCCATATAAAATTTAAAAAATTGTTGCATTCCATAATTTCACTATTTTTAAACCTTTATCAAAGCTAGTATCCCAAATCAAACTTTCTGATAACTGAAAATTCACAATATATCAACCACGCTGATATCTATTAACTTCATGAGGAAATAGTGACAACACGTTTATTAATGAAATTTTGGATTAAGGAAATTCTAAAATCCCTGGCCGATAAAGAAGAAATTTTTCCTAAATACTGTTAATAACTGATTTTTATTAACTTTCGAAAACTCTAGGTCAGTTGATAGTTAAGGTTTTCGCAGCTTAGGATTCCATCTATAGTAACTGAAATTGCTCTCGCAGAACCCAATTTTTAGTAAAAATTCCTACCTTATCAGCGGTACACTGTAGAACCCCCTTACGGATCCTATGCTATATAGAACCTAGGTGGTAGGGTCAGTAACGCTATAGTAAATCTACAGTTCGTCTTAAATATCACGAAATGCTGCCGCATCAACTTTTACATCAACAATCGTGATACGTACGCGAAAAAAGTGGTTAGTTACACCAAGTACGCAAAAATAGTAACCATAAAGGGACTGAATGCAATAAGAAAATTAGTAAATACAATAAACCAATATTTGTTGCTGCTAATGCTTTTAAATAATTACATACTAATAACAAAACGGAATGAACCTTGTCAGGACGTGCCGATGGACAACAGAAATTAATTTTCGTATATTTAATATGATTTACTATGTATTGGTCGATGAGAATGAACCCAATAAAACAATGCGTAGCTTGGTTATAGTTTGGTTGCCATTTAAAAAAAAATACCCTTAATGCATGATTTTTTTTTAGTTTTTTAAATTTATTTAAGTACAAATCTAACAGGAACTGTGTTGTTTGAAAAAGATAAAGCAGAAGATTAGATTAGTTTATAATAAGAGAGGGAAAGTACAGGTCGAAGCGTTCTATATCGGTTAACACATTCGGTAAATTCCAGGGACTCGTTTTTGTCTTGGGTTCGATTATTATGAATGATTTTTTACGTACCTTCGTTGTAGCATTTATACTAATGAATATAATAAAACAACGCAGTTCGAACTAAAAATGTAATGCAGGGTTTGGGTTTCTATCACATATTTCTTGGTTACATACGCATTGAATAGAACTCCAGAGTAAAAAAAAATTAGGCTCCCGGAGCCTCCAGAGATAAAGCTCCCTCAAATATCCTTATTGTCTAAATTCGATCAGAATGCGAGAATTTGAAAATAAAGTACAAGGCTCTACTGAAAAACTTTTCTGAAAAACTATCAAGAGACCCTAGGGTGCTCTAACGGAGCTCAGAAACCTCATAGAAATCTCTCAAAACCCCTCAGAAATCTCTTCGAAATCTTTTAGAATCCTCTCAGAAGTAACGAGAGGATATTACGTTACGGCAAAAACATTTTTAATACTCCGGGAGTAGACATCAATTTTACATACTACGGCGAAATTTTTGGGTTCAAATTAACGAGCTCCACGCCCGTCGTTTAAAAAATAAATATGGGGTCTCATTTTGTAGAGATCGTATCAATATTTAGTTTAAACATGTACAAGATTTTGTTATATCTGCTCGAAATTTCATATGATATCGTAGAATAAGACGGCGAACTACGTTAGTGTTGAGTATAATGTTTTGATTGTCGAACTTTCTGGGAGCTCTCTAAGAGCAATATTCGAGATTCACCAAAAAAATTCACATTTCTGAATAATCTGTTTTGCTGC
Source organism: Trichopria drosophilae (assembly GCA_030407085.1). NCBI lineage: Eukaryota > Metazoa > Arthropoda > Insecta > Hymenoptera > Diapriidae > Trichopria > Trichopria drosophilae. The sequence goes on from CM059582.1 coordinate 188,869,574, forward strand.
AATGTAATATCTTCTCGATACTTCTAAGAGGTTCCGGCGAGGTTTTTGAGAGATTTCTGCGATGTTTCTGAGCGCCGCTAGAGCATTTTAGGAGCTCCTGATAGTTCTCCAGAAAAACTACGAGATATATTTAAGAGCTCACTGAGAACAATCACAGATCTATATTAAAGTTTTATAAAAATATTGCGTTTTTCTTAATAATGTGGTTCCCTACTCCGGAAAAGCTACAAGAGAGATTTGGGAGCTTTACAAAAGAGATATTGGAGCTTTATAAGATGATTTCGGTAGGTATTTATATTGACTCCAATGAATTTTTTGGAGTTATCGTAGACCCTTGTATTTCATTTTTAAAATGCTTACATTCGGCTCAGATTTGTACAATAGCTTTCAGGGAGCTTTTACTCTGGAAGCTCTGGTAGCCTAATTATTTTTTACCGAAATCACGCTCCCCCCGGATGCGTTACTTAGTTACAATTTTAGTTCGCTATATCGCATAAATAGGGTCTATGTTACCCGAGCGGAAAATTATTCAGGCTAGAATAAGGTCCTGATCATGAAGCCTGTGAACCAAATCAGGTCTTCACATGTTCCCTTAAAGCTTGTCTGTAACCCTTTTTCTGTTAAGGCCCTGATCAGGCAAATTTACAGGACCTTAAAATGTCCAATGTTTCGAGTGCTATCCAAATTTTATGGTGAAAATATTTAAAATAGTATTACGAAACAACAAATTAATTTTTAATGATTTATTACTATCTGACAAGTAAAAAGGCTGCAAAATAAAAAAATATTATTTACCCATATATACGAATCGAATACATATCCATCACATACAATGTGTAAAATATGCTGTGCCGAAACGTTCCTACAAGTAGGCTAATATATAAAATAGAAATACATTTCCTTAACAGGAATTAACCCATTAACGCCCAGAAACAGAGATTTTGTAGAGTCTTTTCGAGCCTAATTCTATTAATAATGCGAAAGGAATAATCAAACGGAAATAATGCTTCGTTATGTTTTTGACTATGCTCTTTCAGAATCTGGCATTACATTTTCATTTTTTTTACAAGAAAAATAAATATGGCGGCTTTTAGATGAAAAAATACGGAAAAATGAAAACTGTTTTTTTTTATGAATTTTTTTCAGATTGAAACAGAGATATAATCCCGTCGTTTTTTCACTAATCGGTGAATAAAATAGTTGTAGTTTATCGGAATATTTTTGAAAATGGCTAGAAATATTATTTTCATTATCAAAATGGCGATTAACGTCTTCCTGGAGATGGGCCAAATTTCTGAATTGGTAATATGACAAATAGGCTGATGGATTTATATGAAACTTCGTTTCCTAAGGTTTTCGAGGGCGCCGAATACAAATGTGATGTCAGATTTTCAAAAATTAAAAATGGCGGATCCAATATGGCTGACATATTTTTGAAAAGACATTGAATTTGCATGAAATTTGGTACTCGGGGGTTTTTGGGGTCGCCGAATATAAATCTGATGTCTGATTCATAAAATTCAAAATGGCGGATCTAATATGGCTCGCATATTTTTCAAAAGAGTTTGATTTTGCATGAAATTTATTACTTAGGGAGTTTTAGGATAGCTGAATATGATTTTGTCGTCGGTTCAAAACTAGCGAAAAGATTATTCATACAACATAATGTTATTATTATCATGGTATTTTTCGAGAGCCCGTGGTTTTGAAAAATTGATTAGTTACTTCAAGTCTACTCTCGTTCCTAATAAACATTTCCCTAATTTGTCACCAATATTTAAATTTTTACCACCTTACAAATCCAGCAAAAAGTCCATCAGAAGTATGAAATGCCCGAAATTGTGAAATAAATTTGTTTGGTTTTCCACGAATAAACTGTTTTAGGAAGGTCTACTACGGGTCTATTTGAAAATAACGAAATTTGTAAATATTTGTAAAAATTTTGCAAACGTTCCTACATATTAGAAAATATTTTTTTGTTACAGTGTGGGTAAAATGCTATTTTCCACATTTTTGACATTTTTCTGACGCATTTTACTCACACTGGCAACAAAAAATACATTTCGGCACATATGGGAAAAAGTTTTTCCTGCGAATGTGAGCGTTGCCGCCCGAGCCGCAGCGAGGGTGGCATTTACATTCGTATGAAAAACATTTTCCCATATGTGCCGAAATGTATTTTTCACTTGTATCGAAAACTACTATAGGTTGTCATAGAATTCTTTTACATTGAAGTGCCCTCGAATAACAAGTTTCAAGCTAGCCAAACTCATTTTTGAAAAATATGTCCGCCATATTGTATCCGCAATTAGAAATTCTGAAAATCTGATGTCAGAAACGCATTCAGCAAGCCCCAAAAACTCAGGAGTAATACATTTCAATTTTCCCTTATTTGGGAAAAAATGTCCGCCATATTGAATTCACCATTTGAAATTTTGTGAATCTGACATCAGATTTTTTATTTAGCGACTCCAAAAACCTTCGAGTAACAAATTTCATGCAAATTCAATGTCTTTTCAAAAATATGTCAGCCATATTGGATCCGCCATTTTTAATTTTTGAAAATCTGACATCACATTTGTATTCGGCGCCCTCGAAAACCTTAGGAAATGAAGTTTCATATAAATCCATCAGCCTATTTGTCATATTACCAATTCAGAAATTTGGTCACTCTCCAGGAAGACGTTAATCGCCATCTTGATAATGAAAATAATATTTCTAACCATTTTCAAAAATATTCCGATAAACTACTACTATTTTATTCACCGATTAGTGAAAAAACGACGGGATTATATCTCTGCTTCAATCTGAAAAAAATTCATAAAAAAAAAACAGTTTTCATTTTTCCGTATTTTTTCATCTAAAAGCCGCCATATTTATTTTTCTTGTAAAAAAAATGAAAATGTAATGCCAGATTCTGAAAGAGCATAGTCAAAAACATAAAGAAGCATCATTTCCGTTTGATTATTCCGTTCGCATTGTTAAAAGAATAAGGCTCGAAAAGACGTTAGAAAATCTTTGTTTCTGGGCGTTAATAGGTTAAGTAGATGCGCGATCACGCCTAGTGGCGAATGAACGAATTACATAAAATTTAAAAGTTAAAAAATTCAGGCGTCCGTATCATGCTCTGAGCAGACCCCCTGATATGCCTCTGATTTGAAATTTCTAAAGCAGTTAGCGATTCCCGGAAATTGAAAATCAGGCAAGCCTTATCAATTCATGGTTTTTGTATTGATATGGAAATTTACACGCTTCCTATTTAAGTTATACTTTATTTTAACATAATCAGGGTTAAATCAGGTCATATTTAGGCGAACCTGATCAGGATAACTTACTGGAACCTGATTATGTCCTGATCTGGGTATACATTCAGGAGTACCTGATCAGGAATGCCTTACTAGAGCAGGTCAGGCCCTCCTACATATTTAGGCTCTTTGAATAAATTTCCGCTAGGGTAGTTTTCTGTTTGATTTGATATGATACCATTTCTTATTGTCCTGGACATTAGGTCCGTGGACAAATCACAGTTAACAAGAGCGTTACAAACATAGCATAAAAACTAAACTAAACTAAACTTAATATCTAATCTAAGTAGTCCCGCTCTCTGGTAGACCATCGCCGCAAATCGCTGTTTTGTACAAACAAAAGTATTAAAGGTAACGCATAGTAATTCAAAAAAGAAACCAAACAATTTGCATGAAGGCTAACACGGGTTAAGTCCATTCATGTTGCACTGGAAAAAAAGACATTTTAAGTGTGACATGAGGCCCGATTTAAAAGCTTCTTGAGATCGAGCGGTGCGAGGGCAGGATGGTAACAAATTCCAGTATCTTATGGCCGTTATCCAAAATAGTAGTTTTCTGTTTTTATTTGATTCTTGTAAAGCTTCACGCGCATTAAACTTTTTCATGCCCACAAAAATCTTACTTTTGTAAATAAAGCATAATCCAATATTTCAATATTGCTTTCCCGTAATGACTCCAAAAAACAGGAATAACAAGGAATTGATTGCAATATTAACTACACTGACAGAAAAGTATAGTTATGAAGGTCAGTATAGGCTCATTTAGAAATATATTGCACGAACTTATTTATTATTTTTTTTATTAAGCACTAAATCACTTGCGAACATCTTTCTTACAACATTAAATTAATTAATTACTTATTTTCTATTATAACTACTATATTTATTTTATTTACAAAATTGAATAGACAAATCTATGATTACGTGTAGAAAGATTCGAGTTCCTTAGGAATATCCACGCATGCAGCTTTTAAACAGATCTGAAAATAAAATAATTAGATTATAAAATATTCACGTATACGTTAGTATTAAGCTCTAACTACTCTAACTAAAAAATTAATCTTTTATATATGATTTTAAAATTTGAATAATGAAATTGTAAATAAAATGTACGAAATTAATAATGATATAGTGCAAATCACGATTAGTCCAAAATGATTCTTTAGTATAGTTTTAAAATTCGATTGAGTCAGTTTGAATGCCGCGATAGAAAAAATAATTATTATGTTAAATTGTTTATTCGCTTTGAATAAAATGTTTTAATATCACGCGAATTTAACTAAAGATTGTTTTCTGAGAATTTATGGGTTTAATTAGATATACAAAAATCTATTTTAAGAAAATTTTAATTCTTGATGTCAGCTTATATGTATAAAAAATCTTTTATGCATGCTCAAATCCCAAAAATTATTTTTTGTATACATTAAGAAATCAATCTTTTAAGATAATGTTTACTTTGCACTCGCAAATATAGTCGTAACGCAGACTCGCCCTATGTAAAATGTTTTCTACTAACTATTTCTGTTTGATTATACAAAATATTCGAAAATATTTTTTTTTACATAGCTTTTATTTACCTTGGGAGAAACTCCTGTCTCACACATGGTACCCTCAGCAGGTGCACGATGAGATTTTTGGTGCACCTTTATCACCTTAAATAGATACATTTCAACACACCATAAATGTTCACACACTTCATTCCCTTTCTGTAACAGATAAACCATAATCGTGATTATCACATTTATTTATTTTTTATTTAATTAAAATTTAAAATTATATTTCTTTTTTTGACATTCCATATATTTAGATCTTTTTGTAATGGTAGCAACAATCAAAAAGTTCAGTAAGTCAGTGGAAACTGTGTAAAGTAATGACAAACAATAACGAAAACTGATTTAAATAAACAAAGACAAACAAAACTTGACATGATACATTATTTAATAAGTATTATTAAGCTGTCCTTCTCGCGATTATATAAAGAGCATAATATATACATTACATTAGTACATTCACAATACCTTTTTCTTATCAGCAATTGTTGCAGATCCATAGACCTTTTTACATTGATCGTCCAGTGACAAACCTACGCCAGGTAATTTAATTTTTATGGGCTTTCCAATATCTGGTTTGGATGTAAAACAGACTCCCCATCCTTGTCTACAGAAATATAGTTTATTGATAAAACTGTAAAATGATAAATTCAATTAAATTAACTAATACTTACGAGAAGAATTGAGTAATGTTTTTTTGCGTGTGCTGCGTGAAAGTAAGCCGATTAGCCCAAAAAGGACCTTTTGAAGTTTGAGCGCCTTTATCCATGGAGAACCCTTGTTCTACGTCATCATGTGGAGCTCCTAACCTAATTATTGTTTACACATATGAACATCAATAGAAAAACTGTGTATTAGATTGTGAAACCTCCTCCCATACTATTCCTAACATCACCTTAACCAATCCTCCTTAAAATATTTGCCTATTTTCTAGGACGCAAGCACCTCCGAATTGTTCCTATTTTTTTCAGAAAAATCTTCGAAACCATGAAAAAATTTAGTAATTTAGTAATTTATTGAAAATTATTGTACAATTTACTATTAACACATATTCAGTAACAATAAACGATAATAATAATTTGTCTTTGTTCGCCAACAAAATAAATATACAAAATATATAATCTATTTAATAATGAGCAATCAAAGCAATCAAATTTGGTTATATACGTTCAAAATTATACAAACATTACAATGTACATCCATACACATACAGGAATTTTGTTGCAAACTTTTGAATGGCTTTCGTAAAAAATATAGCGTATAAACTATGGATAATTCTGAATTATGCATGTCAATGCCTCCATTTTGTTTCCCCGGGGCATTTTCTGTTTGAAACATTTTTTCGTGCGATTTGTATTTTTCGAAATAAATACAAAAACTAAAAAGGTAATAAACATCCCTTTTTTTAGCTTTTGCGCTGACAAAAAAGGCGTCAAATTTCATTTCAATAGGTGAAATTACATCGAATGCCTATGCCCCTGGCCGTTTTTGTCTATTTCAAACATGCAGTCTTTCAGAAGATTTATCTCAAATATTTTAATTTACTTACATGTGAGCTAATTCGTGAATGGCAGTAACAAGTCCGGTAAATGCTCCTTGATCCCTTACAATTAATTTCGAAAACCGAGAAGAACATGCACCACCTTGAAAAGCTATGCCTGTATTCAATATAAACAGATAAATGAAATTATTTAAAGATATAATAAATAAGGACATATATAAATATAAGATCAAGAAACCGACAATACATAATATGCCAAACAAGATAATTAAACACAAAATTTTATTTGCCATATTTAGGGGCAATTATTCCCGTAATTCCCACTCTAATTAGATTTAAGTTTATTAAAGTAAATTTTTAAGTTCGACTTCATGTATAAGAAATCCGCCATTTCCATTTCTACGTGAAACTTGGAATAAAAATACTTCTATCCACAAAAACAATTCAAAAAATAAAAAACAAAAATACAAATACACAAAAATATATACAAAATATACAAAAATATATGCAAAATATTTAAAAAATACCAAAAATGTCATTCTCATAAGTGTTCACCTCCTCGTGGTGAAAATCGGGCAACTCTAGTGAATATACGAATAAATCAGAGGCAAACGCGTGATAGCCATAGAAAAGTCATTGTACATCCGTTTAAACGCGTTAACCGTGCACCGGTTAACAATAAAAATCAAAGAATCAAAAATTTATTTTGGAACTACAACATTCGGATGCCGCATCCTGATAGGGCCTTTAAGAGTATTCTTAAATACCGACAAACAAATCGTAAATCTGCGTTTTTTTGTTTGTTTATTGTTAAAAAGAAATAATTTGCTGTCATTTATTGATAAATTTGGCTATGTCATTCGAAAGATGAGACCTTTTTACACAAGAATATGTATCCCGATATTTTCCCACACGGGTTATAATTGAAAGACATGGGCTTGCAGTTGCAGTTAAAATTTTGGCCATTTAAGTGTTAAAATGTTAAGTATTGATATCAGCTTTATAGCGGTAGTTCGGTCATGAAAATTAAATAATCCGATTAAAAATTATAGGTAATAAATAAAAAAAAAACGCTGCACAATTGGTATCTCCCTTAAAACGGAGAGACCATTCACTAAGTGGTAATAACAAAAACACTTGAGCAATCATTAATTAGGAGATGGTTCGATGCTTAAGGAAACAAGTTTTAGTTACTTATAATTAATTTACTAATTGATTGGATGCAACTCAATTTATCACTAGATTTATCAGTAGAAAGGATAGATTTGCTACTTCAAGCCTATTTCTGCTAACTACGGATAGAACGAGAATAATCTATAAACTCAGCTTTAAACTTTTTCTTACACCAAGAAATAATTAAATTTAGAGCAAAGAAATCCAGATACTGATTATTTCACTCGAAAATTTTTAATTCAAATATATAAAATAAAAAACTGTAAAAGTTTTTTTATTTTCTAACAAAGCAATGTTTAGTGATATTATGTTTACTATCTTATTTATCGCTGGTTGCTATCTTTCAAAATAACAATGATTTTTGCAAGTAAACGCTATACTATCGATTGAACAGAATCCATATATAAATTATAATTGTTAGTTACATTTTATATTCATATTTACAAAGGAGGGAACAAAATTACTCACCGAAGACTGTGTGTATGAGATCATTCGTCATGTATTTACTGTAAAAATAAAAAATATTGTACAACCATGAAAATGAAGTAATTAAACGTAAAATGTTAAATTGATGTACAATGGACGTTTATACATGAAAATACAGTGTTCACCTCTATTTGCACAAACACTGTAAAATATGTGCATACATTGGACGTCTTTTTATGTCCACTTTCAGTCCTGGAGGGATGGACGTAAATTGGACGAAATATGCATATCCATTGCACGTCCAGTCCTAACTGGGTTAGAAACATCCTCAGTTTCGGTAAAAATTATTCAAAAATGGAAGTAGAATGTAAAATGAGGAAATTGGCACCTTTCTGGGTACACTAACTTTGATTTGATCGTATTTATTTCATTAATCGGAACTGAACGAATTATTTAAATTAAGATACTATTGCGCCTTCATTCAATGAAATAGTTATTTGAATATGTAACAATTTACTATTTTTCATCTTTTATGCTTACGTCGTCATGGCAGCAGTTATGACTCGCTGGTCCTGAAATAAATCTTGTACACGAAGCTTGGTCATAGACTGCAGTGAATCCTCGGCATCAGTGAGTAAACCCAAAATGAAGGGAACAAAATAAGTTGTTGCTTTTTCATCCTATAATATTATACATTCATTTATGTAAGAACGTATTACTTAAAAAGCAGGATACGAATATAAATAATTGAATTTGCTTACAGTAGCAACAATTATTCCTGCAATGCTGATTCTTATTTGTGGCCGATTTATTTGTCTGAATGCTAAGTCGACGCCTGTCCAAAATCGCGTCACATATTCGACAACTTTCTTTACATCCCTATTATGTTGTCTATAAAGAAAATAAAGTATTATATATTCGAAAAGCTTACTACAGTATTATTTCATTAATTACGTATTATTATTCCTGTCAACTAATTGGTAGAATTATTGCAGCGATGGGACTAGGTTTTTTTATTCGATTAGGGACATATCCAGGTATCAGAATTTTTATTCATGAATAATCCTTATAATTTCATTTTAGTAGACAGATAAAAACAATTAGGCGTGTCATGATCCCCAAAATGAGCTTAAACTAAAAAGAATATGATGTAGACCGAAGTCATTTTTTTGTGTTTTTCATTTTTATATCCTTAGCAACATTCTGTTACGTAAAGTAAAAATTCTCTAGTTATAGTATTTACATATTCACTGATTATCTTCTATTATTAATTTACATTAGTTATAAAGAATATATTCTTTATGCAATTATGGGCGCAAAATTTCGTTTTGCGCATTGTTTTTTATGTCGCGAAAATCGCTTTTGCAGGTTGGTGCGCGCAAAAGCCTACATATAAATGAAATTTCCTTAAATATAATTGCGAAATAATGTTTCTATATAGTATTGACCGGCCCCCCCCTACCTCCCAGATTTAACGACCTATTCGGGGATAATTATAATTTGTTATACTTACTCATAAATGGTATGGTCAGCAACAACAACTATTCGCAGGTAAGCAGTATAATTTTTGGAGGGTTCTGTGTTGTTTTGGCTACTGGCAGGAGATCTTTGTTGCGAAACTATCCCAAATATACGAAATAATAATTTAATCAAAATATACACAGGAAATATTTTATTTCCTACTTATTAATAATTAACTATAATACTTATTATATAAAGTATAGTAGTCTAATAATTTTGAAATTTACCCGTCGGCGAAGCTTCGGATGCATCCATTAATTCCGGAAGAACCTGTAATAATAATTAGAATACAATTCTTAGAATGTTGATTTCTAAATTAAATATTCTTTTAAAAATATAAAAACAATTAATTAGGTCTAACATTTTAGAGCACTTACGTCTTCATTATTTAAAAGGTCATATTTAACCTTCTTGTCTTGTCTATATGCTTTGTATATCTTAGCTTTGCTTCCCATAAAAGTATGATTGGAACCGTAATAATATTCGTCAAAATGCATCCCAAATTGATCGAAGAAAGTGTTTCCTGAAATACAAATTATTTCAATAAATTAAATGTTTCTTTTAAAAAAAGTTTATATATAATGCAATTGTACTGTGTGTGTTTCTTCCTCCGAATTTATGCAAATACGAAATTTCCACATAGAATTTTGTTTTGCGATAGTGATTATTTATTTGGAAATCTTTATTTAAAATGCAGAAGCTATATCGAACAATACCAGTCGGAGTAATTTACTTTTTTTTTTTTAATTTAATGCTAAACTTAATGTAATTTTATGAATAGATATCATTATTTTACAGCTGATTGTTCGCTTATTGTAATCTAAATTTAGTGATTAATACATTCGTATCGTAATTACATGCACCGTATTTTAAAAAGCATATTTTTAATGCATGGAAAACATTTTTAACAGAGAATTATTAAAGATTCAGTTATCATAAAACAGATTATACATTTGAAACAAACACAAAATTTGGACGTATAATATTGCATAATTTCTTTTTGTTTTGTTATTTCGCGTTTCATGGCGAGACAATTCGAAACTAAATCCAAAATGAAAATGTTATTGATAAGTTACTTTTTGATTGTGTTACCAATAATGTTTTAGTGATTTAAATTTGAATAGTACATATTTCTAAATTCCTCATACTGAAAATTCATTGCTTGTAGACTAACAAGTTACTCGTATAAAAGTGTCAGATTCACATTTTGAAATACAAAAAAATATCCATTTTTTAACAAGAGTAGGTTAACTTTAATTCACATTACGTAATAACTACACTGATAAAAACTAGTTAAATTTACTGTATCACATAGTTACTAAAGCTAATAGGAAAAATATTTCAATTTACCACTTTCGGTAAGAAAAATTATTTTTGAATGTTTGTTCATTTTTAAATTCAGAATATTGTAAAATATATCATATATAATAACTATTTTCTTCAAGAGGCTATTTTCGTTTAATTCATTTTATTATATCTATTTTACAAATCATAAATGTTTAAAGTGTTTATGTAACTGCACGAAGAGAAATATTCTTGGATATTTCACTATTCCAGATGATTATTTTGGGACAGACTTGCAGGATGAGAAAAACTGCTATTCTATTTTATAAAAGTTACTGTAAATTCATGGAATTTTTACTATTCAAACAGTAAAAATCGCAAAATATCTAGTCAGTTATACATGTTATAATGGCAGTTATGTAAGTCAAAATTACTATTTGGATCGGTAAAACATCCAAGAAAATGTCTCACCGTATGTAAAACTGCAGTAGATTTAAGATTATGCACTAGCTTGTATAACGACTTGCAAATAGTAAACAGAACAATATTATCGTCTTGTTTATGACAAATATTTTTAGACACAAGTTAAATTCGAATTAAAATGTATTGTTAACTAATTTTCTCAGTTTTCAAAAAGTACTTTGTTAAGTTTTATACACACCTGAAATTGTAATTGGCTTGGACAGCGATTCATCATCTGCCTAAAGTATAAGAAAGATTTCAAAAATTATAAGAATTCGATCTGTATTTATTTCTTAAATAAATTTTGTGAAATACATTCTGAAGAGAACTACACGTCATATTTGTTTCTTTCAAGTAAACATATTACTGCAAATCTGAACTAGTAAAAAACTATTAATCGAATTATTTATTAGAGTTTATTGGGAAAATTCGAAAAATCTGAAAATTGTAATTGAATTTGACAAAGGGAATGAGATAGTAGTTTCTTTTAATTAGCGAAAACGGTATTAAAAAATTAAGTTAATGAACTATTTAACATTTTATCATTGGTATTATTAACTAATTTAGATTCAGTAAGATTGATTCTCTTGCTCAAGGGAGTTTTATTTTTGCAGTCTACTATTCGATTCCTAAATAGGAAATCGTTGCTTTAATTTGGCAACACTATGGTCAAATTATATTAGTTTGGGACAATTTTCAAATGGAAATTAAAGTGAAATTAAGTAATAATTAATTGGAATAACGCCTTATACTGAACAAAAGACGGAAATTGCAATTTTTCATTTTTTTCTCAACATGTGTACCTCTGTGTAGTCTGAAAGTACTCACTATTAATCAGAATTTTATGCAATTTTTGTTGTATTCATTTTTTGTCAATGATGGAAATTATTAAGTTGTTTTATCATTACTGATTTAAAAAAAAATGAAGGCCAAAGTTTTTAGGGAGTTGATATGCCGAAACTTGATCTGCGAGTCTTAAAAAATTGCAATTTCCATCTTTAGTACAGAATAATTATTTCTTAAACTTTGTATCTAAATAAATGAAAATGTTTCTTGGTTATAACGGTGACTTTAAAAATGAATAAAATATCCGCCTAGTTTCTAATGCGATTTTCAACAATATTGGGAAAATTAAGCCATATACGGATAAGTTACCCACACTGAAAACATCCAACGTGGTATATGAAATACAATGTTTGCGCCGTAAGAAACATTACATCGGTCAAACTGATCGTGGATTAAAAACACGAATAAGAGAGCATAAAAATAACGTTAATGGAAAATAAATATTCTGGATTAACTCTTCACAGAATAGCAATAGGTCATAATTTTAATTATGACAATGTCAAAATCTTAGCAATTGGAAAAACAACATTAAACGAAAGAAAATTGAAAATTATTTTATTTAACAAAATAAAAATACGGTTGACAACAGATTTGAAACCTCTATATTACCAGAGGTATATATTTTGTTATCACTATTGAAAACTAATATATCCATTCCTTAATATCGATTATTATTAGTTTATAATTTCAATATTGAGTATATTCTATAAATTTTTGTATTATATACATATATTATGCGACAAAATTTAAATTTTAGTTTGAAAAATCGTTTTTCTCTCAATCACTACAAGCACAACTCTTAATTATTTTATTAAAATAGCATTACAAAATATCTATAATACTTTTCGGGTGGCTGGATGCATTTTTTAAAAAAGGAACTTTCATCCTCTCCTCTTAATATTTGTTAAAAATGTCCCCAGTTTTCTTTATTGAACACAACTTTTCTGAAGAGAGTCTCAAATAATTGGACCGAAAACGTAAAAATATTTAATTTATTTATTTAACTTTTCCATTTTTATCCTTAATATTTTTAGTACAGTGATCGTTATAATCAAGAAACATTTTTCATTTATAATTAATTATTACTTGTAACATACGATGAACGCATTCCCCACATCAAATTAAGAAATTTATTAAAAATGGAAATCACTATGAGAGACAGCAAAGTTTTTTACAATAAATAAAAATGTCTACAGTAATTACTAAAATCACTCTTATCTCGATTGTGTGGAGTAATCAAATGGTTTTTACAATACATACCGGCATAGAGCAGCTCTCATAGACAATGGTTAACCAAATAACAATCGTTGCTAACGAACGCATGTTTAATAATGGAATTGAAATAATCACAAATATATTCAACAGAGTTTATTGAACCACACAAAAATAATAAGAATAACTATAGAAACTGTTATAGTGCGACTTTATCCGTAATATGATATAACTCCTACGCGACGGAACTAACGGGAGTAATTTAAAACTAATATTTTGTATTTATATATGTAATTTGTTCTGCCTTATAATGTACATTAACACAAATGACATAAAGAGCCAACGTAAAAAACAATTTTAATCAGATTAGAAACGAATAGATATTTTGATATACTATACTCAGCATTGAATGGGTCTAGACTAGCATTTGCTATCTAAGAAATGACAACGGATTCATGGTAAATGGTCATTACCTCTTACAAAGCCATTTTTTAATATAACATATTAGGTGATTTGGGTTAATTATTACAAATTAACAATTTTTTGTATTATGCAGCACCGGAAATCGTCGATCTTGTGAAATATTTAATTTCTTTGCACTTATTCTCGTAATTGAATTAATTATAATGTTTTGAAGTGAGCTGATATTTGCTGGGTGAGACGTATAAAAATGGCAGCCTAAAAATCTCTCTATAAAAGAGTACAAGACAATAGAAAACACGAAAAATATCACAATGACAAACAATTTGTTTAATAATATAATAAGAATTTAAAAGTTTAATAAAATAAAAAATTGTATTCTCTATTTACAGATACTGATTATTGTACATCTTGACAATTATAGAAACCGTGATAAACGCACATAATATTACTTTAGTTATTCATCCAAGTATACATATAAGTAATGCTTAACCTAATCCAGCCTTAGCTAACAAAACAGTGCAGAAATATTATTATACAGTAAAACCCCTCTTACTTGAACAGGATCGAGCCAGCATTTCCCGTCCGACCCCGTTTATTTGAACGCTTATAGTTGTCCCCACTCCTCGCGCAATATACCCGTCCGGCGAGAGTAGCGCACGCGCATTGGAATTTGTATCCGCGTAAGAGCGACTAGCGGGGGTAAGGGGAAGTAGAAATCGTTCAAATAAACGAGGTTATTTTGTTAAATAGACGGGGTGTTCAAGAAAGCGAATGTTCAAGTAAGAGGGGGTTTACTGTACCAACTTTCAGCAGAAAGACCTATTGTACCAAAACGGTGTAAATTACACAAAGATTTATAGAACCTTTCAACATGTATTAATGTGTAAAACCACTACATTTTTCTAACATGTACCCGCATCTATAACAAATTCTTCTATCTTTATGGCCTTTTTGTCGCTGTTTTTTTAATTTTTTTTATGGATGTGTTCTTTGTCGTGTGCCTTTTTTTCACTGTGATCATTTGGTCTTGTTACTATTTTTTGAATACTCAGAAAGTAGTTTAATTATTGTCTAGACATTATGAAAGCCCGGTTAATCAGTACCTGTGATAAAATAAATTACATGTCGATGCGTACTGTTTTAAAAGTACATGAATCACGTGTTACAGCATTTTCTATATTATAACGAACTTTACACTTGTATATGTTTAATTATGTAAACAAATGGGTGTTAAGAAAATTTGAAATTATTGAAAGTTGAGGTTTGATTTGCAAATCAATTTCAGTATGAACAAGTTAATACCTGCGAAATTGATTAAAAAATATATTTTAGAATTGGCTTGTTTACGCAAATCCAATAAGAACGTTTTAACGCATTGCCATTAAACATACAATAATAAAAATGTAAAATATATCACTATGAAATAAAAATAAATTACTTGTTGAAAGTGCTGATGAAAATGCAATTAAATAATGTGTGGTCTATACGATTTGTTGTCTCTGAATCAATTGCATGCCCGTAATAAATTTAATCTAAAAATGTAAGAATTAGGAGATACTTTCCAGGATAACTTTCCAGGATAAATTCTAAATTTTTAATTTAGCAAATTTAAATTTACTCTACGTTACTGTTTATAAAACGAGTATATTTAAACATACTCTAAAGACTTTCATAATGTAAAATAACAATTGAATTAGTCCTTTTTACGTGTTTATCAATATTTAAGTAATGGAATCCCCGAAATGGGTGCCAACATATTTTCTGTGAGCAGTAACTGGTTTGAATGAACTTATAAATAGATTTGATTTCACTAAATATAATTTAATCAAAATTTACGTATTTATTAATTGGATTTGAACGTAAGTGGAAATTAGGAGCATTGTATCACCTTTAATTACCCACCTAACATATTTAGTAATCGTGAATATAATCCTGGAGAACCAAACAAAATATTTATTTATGAATTAACTCCAACCAGTTGATGTTAGTTAGAAAATAAATTTTAGTTCCTCAGTGCATTCTACACTAATAACTATATTTTTTAATGCTATATAACTTAAGTTTACAAGCTTAAAAACTATCAACTGATTGTTAAAGACACATGTTTGTTTAAACCATTGAAAATGATAAACTTTATTTTCCTAGCTTTTGTTGTGACCAATGGTACTTCGTTGTGGGTGTATCTGCAGTTTTTCGCACGTCATTGCACACAAGCAATCTGCAGACGCACAACAGGACACATTAAATTTACAGTGACCCTTGGGAAAAGTCATCAAAGATTAGAAAATTGTCATAATGGTTGAATATCGAGACGATGATAGTGAGTTGTAGAAATGGTCCGATGACTTCCGGGTTCAATCCTAAGTTCCCAATGGATTTACATGGAGAGACGAGATCATATGCTAAGCCTTAAAAACAAGTCGAAAACTACTTAAATATAACCCAAAAAATGCCTTTAAAGTCCTGCGATTTCAGAACAAGTACATTAAGTTGAAATTACCATAGTTTATCACCAAAATTACTTCTTCGAAATCGAATAAACATAGAGATCAATTTCGGGTCCCCTTTTAGCTGTTACCTCATTTCGGCTATTAATGCGAAAAGTCTTAATTGTCAATATACGTGGAATTTACCATGGAAAATTACTTATAGGGAATTTCGACCATTTCACCCATTTGCATAACAATTTATCAAAATTGTCCTGCAGAGAGTTTTTATAAATATACACATGATGATATTATCTAAAATAACTCTCTGTTAATAGTTCAGGATTGAATATCTATCGATTCCCATTTTGGAAATTTTCAAATGAACTAGTTGAAGACAATTTAATAAATGCACCTCTTGTCCCTGACCTTTATCAGTATTCTATTATTATTTTATTTCGTCGCTATTTTAAAACTGCGACTATCTTAAAATGGTGATTATCCATTGTTATTTGCTGAGACAGGTTATGAATACATTCGTCATATAATATCGCAATTTATCCAGTACGTATGATTGTCACCGATTGACCTAGTGAAAAAGGAGTCACTACAAAGCAGTGAAATGTCACTCTTTCAATCAGCGAAATTAAGATGCTTTATGAGAAAATAAAAATGATTCAGACTTGAATCAGTTAAACTTCAACGCTAAGCAGTGAAATTCGTTCGACGTTTCACTTTCCATTCAGTGAATATGATGAAAGTCACTGACCCTGCAGTGAGCATTCACTGATTCAAATATTGAATTTTTCACTGTTTCAAATTGGGAGAGTTCGGTCGACATTTCGACTTCAAAATCTGCAACTTTGAAGTAAAAACTACCTAAATAAGGAAATTTGACTTAAAGGCCGAATATTTTATATTTAAAAGGTTGATTTTTGATTATTTTTACTATATGAATTAAAAAAATCCTCTAACGTGATTAACATCACATCGACAGTTTTTGTATGATAAATAAATAAAGTCTCCTTTAAGGAGCTTATTTTGACGGCGACTTAGTTTAAAAACGTAACATGGTAGCAGCAACTTCTGATGAAAAAAATGTTTCTTTTTATTTAAACTCATACAGCCTTGCCACATTTATGCCCAAGGAAAGAGTAACAAATAAATGATTCACAAACATGGTCAGAATTCTGTAGGTCCCTTTTGCAACGTTCAGACTACGACCTAGTGAGAAACATACCTTGTATTACCGTCAACACTTTTGC
This sequence comes from Trichopria drosophilae, assembly GCA_030407085.1. NCBI lineage: Eukaryota > Metazoa > Arthropoda > Insecta > Hymenoptera > Diapriidae > Trichopria > Trichopria drosophilae. The sequence continues at coordinate 188,886,967 of CM059582.1, forward strand.
CCCCACTTACTGCAGTTCGACTTTTATTTCAGGTAAATCAATCGTGGTCGACAAAAGTCCGCAAGAGTCCGAAGAACCTCGTGTTAAGCAGTCAATTATTCAAATTTCGAATTCAAATCTCTGCTACAAAATGCCATTACCGGCGTTTTCGCATCAAAGAACGATCTCAGGAAAAATATAACGATCGTTTCTCAATCGCTCTTCGATCGCATTTGCTACCAATTGATGAAATACAGTAATAAAATATTATTTGATTTAATAAAATAAAGACTTATTGTTAGTGACGCACAATTTTCCATTTCCGATTTTTATGTACATTCATTATTTGTTATAGTTCTGCCCTATTACCTAGTAAGTAACAAACGTAAAATAAAAAAAGCAAAGTTTAAAGTGTTAATTATTAAACTATTAATAAATAAACCTTTTCTGACGAAGTGATCAATCAAGAAATTCTTTTATCGCCATATAATTTACACAGTCTAATGACCATACTTAGGCACAGCATTCTTTTTCGGCATTTGTCTGACGCGTAGTCTACTTACAGGGGTACAAAATTTAGTTGTGCCCTTCATATTACACTCTAAACCCCGGTTTTAACCTTCATAAACATCCTATAAAAACGTGGTATATTGACAAATGTATTGAAAGAAATTTTGTTGTCTATATTGATAAACTGATGTATAATATGAAATTTTTTTAGTATTTTTATATACCACTAAATAACTTTAATGCATGTTTTTGATAACTTAAAATGAATTGTTTATTTATTTTTGATTATTATATACAATTGTCAAGAAATATATTTCTGTTATTTTACAAATTAAATACGCACATCCACGATTAAGCGTACGAAGATTCGAGTTCCTTAGGAATCGCAACGCACGCAGCTTTTAAGCAGATCTGAAAATAGAATAATATTGTATTATAAGATATTCCTATCCATTTAAAGCTTCTTATCGATTTTTTCATACTTGAAAGGTTTCTTAAATTTTAGTTTTTTTGCAATTCGGAAATATTAAACAATTTAAATAGAAATAAGATATAATATTTGGGTTTCATCTCTACAGTAATTTGTGCTCGAAGAGAAGTTACTAAAACGTCAAATAATTTAAAAAAAAATTCTGATTGTCATCAAATGAAATGAATGGTATATTATGTATTGAAAATTCATATATAGATCGCTATTTATCAATATAATTATTTTATGCTGAAAGAGTTCATTTGATTTTAATAAATAAAATAGTACAAGAGACATAATGATATGTAAAATTTCATTTGTAAATGTGAAAAAAATAATTACATTCGATTTTAAAAATGCAATGCTAAATTTCATGATAAAATACTCCATTAGCAAATTTAAGTCACTAATAACAATATAACGCAAATCGTGATTTGTGAAAAAAGATATTTTAGTACATGAGAGAAAATCTACAATATTTTTTGTGGCAAAAGTTATTTTTTTGATGAAGGGAGAAATAAATGTTTTAAGATAATGTTTACTGTACCCCAAAGGTATTAGTAAAAATAAATACTGGTAAATAATTGTTTCATTACCTTTGGAGAAGGTCCTGTCTGGCATATACTACCCTCAGCAGGGGCACGATGCGACTTTTCATAGGTATTTTTCCAAAATAGATGCTTATCAACGCACCATAAATGTTCACACACTTCATGTCCTTTCTATAACAGAAAAATCAAAATCGTGATCATCAAAAACATTTAAAATTATATAATGTATGTATAATATTAATATTATGAACTTCTCAATGTTTGTAAAACATTCAGATATATCGAGACTGCTTTGCATTCTCAGCTGTAAGAAACAATAAAGTTTCATAAATGTTTGAAAACCGTGTAAAATACATATTACAGGAAATTGAAAGAACAATACATGGAATTAAATTTCATTATAAAACGATGTTAATATTAAAGCAATAAAAGTGGAAAAAATACAATTTCATTCTACTTCCAATATTGAATATGTAACAAATAGCTTTCTTTATCTTGGTTGTTTCTGAATCTTAAAAAAATAATGGGAAGTAATTTCTAAATTTATTTATATATTTACTGTACCTTTTGCATATCAGCGCTGGCTTTAGATCCATAGACATTTTTGCATTGATCATCTAGTGACACACCTACACCCGGCAATTTCATTTTTATGGGTGTTCCAACATCTGGTTTCCGTTTAAAGCAATATCCACTTCCTCGACTGCAACGATATGGCATATTGTTTAAACTTCAGAGATATTTAATCCTGCATTGATTTGAACGAAATTAAATGTATTATTACTTACGCGAAGTATGCGGAAATATGTTGTTGAGAGATGTTCGAGAAAATCATCCGATTAGCCCAAGGTTCACCCATTGAGGTTTGATCATTTTTATCCATGACGAATCCATCTGCTTCTTCATCATGGGGAGCACCTAATCTAAAGATATGAAAATTGATAGGAGTTTTAGAATTAACAGAGAATTAATACAGAAACTACGTATTTAAATTGAATACATTCATAAACAGTTCTCGTAGTGCTCTTACCTTAAGTGAAATATTTTTTTTCAATTTTTCGAATTTTTCAAAAATAAAAAATTTTGATAATACATTCTGATAAAATTCGTGGGTATTCTTTGACTTATTCTAGAAAATGATTGTTCTCATAAAATTGTCTCTAAGGTCTATAGTTTTCAAGAAAAAAAAATTGTTAAATTTTGAAAAGTAATTTTGCAAAGTAAGATATTGTATCGAAAACTCAATATTTGTAAAAAAATGTGTTCTAAAAAAATCATGTTTTTTATATATGTCGAAATCATATATAAATTTCAATTTTTTTTTAATTTTCTTACTACCATTCGAAAGAGCGGCGTTGAAAATGGTAGAATCTGATAGTTTTTATTTTTTTCGAAATTTATTTCATATTGAAAATAAGCCTTAAGTTGCAATAAACTTTCTGTGCATTTGGGCATTAATGGGTTAATATTCTTCAGGGACATATTAGAGACAAACCCAGAACGTCTTATGTCCGCTTTTTTTATATTCTGGTGACATCAGCAAAATTCGACAGACAATGAAGAGACATTCTGAGTTTATTTTGTAATAATATATACATTTTGGCCATATTCTGCAGATATTCTTTTGACATTGTGAAGACATTTCGATCATAAAGAAAACTTAAAAAATAGAACGAATTATTATACGTATTTAATTTGACTTTTATTATTATGTATGTATCGTAGATATGTTCTTGCGGACCATAGAGTTTGACAATTTCGCTCGCAAATAAATCTATAAACCTAAAAATCATTTACCCCAATCGAGGATCGAACCCGGGTCTTCCATTTTACTACGCTGACGCCTTAACCACTATGCTAAGCTCCCATATGTATTATTAACGCGTATACAAGAGTAACTTATATTCAAAAGTAGCAGCCAAATTGATAAATACGAATTTAGTTCAAACAAAAACTTAAGCATTTATTTAGAGACGTTAATATTTACTTACGCAAACATTTCATACAATTATTTTTATCGTAAAAGATATATAAATGTTATTCAATTTCAATTATATTTAATTAATTTTGGCATTTCTATATAAGAAATAACCTATATTGAAATTCTCTGCATAACCATTTTTCACGCATAGTAATAGTCATATGTAAGAAATTTAGTTATACAGAAAAATAAAGACATATGTCTGCTAAAAAATGAATACATATGATTTACTATTCTATGAGTTATTTTGAAGAAATGTAGAGAATGTTAAATAAAATGACAGTAGTAATTGTACATTTCAGTGCACTCCTCGTTCCGAGAGAATAAGAGGGTATTGATTCTAACGTATAAGTTGTTAACAATCGGTAGTTCAGCGGTTAAACATTGCCTTCCTAAACTGCGTTGTTTGCATGAATTTCTCAAACCAAATATTTTAAGAATATCGCATCTGCATCTGCTACAAAGATTCTCGCGAAATATTCTAGCGATGTTAAATTTCAGATGTGGTGAGACATTTCAGGCAAGATATCTCCAACATATTCTAAGAACCGTATGTACAGAATGTCTTAAATGGAATATTTTCAGAATGTATCATCTGCAATGTTCTGCAACGATTCTTGCAAAACATTCTAGCGATGTTAAATTTGAGATATAGTGAGACATTTCAAATGTGACATCTCCAGAATATTCTAAGAACAATTCATATAGAATGTCTCAAATGAAATATTCTCAGAATGTCTCATCAGCAATGTTCTGCAATATTTTCTGAGCAAAATTCGAGCGACATCAAGTTTGAAATGTTGTGAGACATTTCGAATAGCACATCTCTAGAACATTCTGAGAATCACACATATAGAATGTTTCAAATGAAATGTTATCAGAATATCTCATTTGTAACATCTTGTTTCAGACGTTTTCAGAATATTCTGGAGATGGGACAATTGCAATATTTCAATTGTAATGTTTGTGATATTCTGGGAATGCTTTGGAGATTTCATTCCTATGTCGGATATTCTGCATGAAATATATATAAGCGTATTAATTAATTGAAATTAATTGAAAAAATTAATTGAAAAAATAAATTAAAAAACATAAATGAGCATTTCATAAAAAATCCGCTTATGTTCTGAAAATAGTGAGAAATGAGAATAGAATAAAATTTGGAGTAAAACAAAAACAAATTTTAAATATTTTTCTCACACTCTGTGCGCTAAATGCTATCTTGCTCCCTATAGTGCGGGAGCAAAATAGCACGTTCTCTCCCTAGAGAGCAAAATAAGTTTCTCGCATTCTGAGCGCAAAATACTATTTTGCTCCCTATATCTAAGGAGTAAAATGGTACGCCCTCCAATGAGAAAATAGTATGTGCAACAAGGGAGAATAGGTATTTGTAGACTCGTGCGAAATACCGTCCTCCCTTCGCTCTGGCGTCAAACTCGCACTCATCGGCAAACACCTATTTTGCTCCCTAGTTGCACAATCTACTGTTGAAATCCCCAGTTGATACTTGAATATAGTTTATGTATTTAAAGGCAATTTTATTTCTTCGAAGATCCGAAACTCTGATAATAATGAACCATGTTTTCAATTCAAAATAAAGATCCGATGCCTCTTTTTAACAGTTATTTATAATTGAAATCAATCTTTTGAAAATCAATTTTCAAAATAAATTTAAAAAGTCTCGTATAAGTTTATTCACGGAACATAGTTTTTCGTTGAAAACGAATTATTAGTGACGCGTTCATTTGATCTTTTTTTATGCGTAATAGTACGTTATGTGCCAAGGGCGCAATTATCGATCTTCGACGATTGTGAGGTTTGTCGCCCGAGCGAAGTGAGTAACAATCACACTCGTCAGAGATCGATATTTCGCCAGTGACCAATAATGATCCGATTGTCGGAGGACTCGATAGTTCGCGGCCGAAGGTTTCGCCCTAGGCCGAGAAATCGAGTTTTACGGATGGAGGGTAAAAAAAAAACAATTATTTTCAAATTTTGCGAATGTCACATTTTTTCGAGTCATGAAAAGATATGGTGCAATTGTAATTGTCAAACAGTGCCTCAAACTAAGTTTCGATTTTTGTTTTTGAGTAAAAATATAGTTAATTTGATAGCGCGGACTTTCTAAATGCTTTTAGCACTTCTATGTGCAAAGATAGGGGAGTCACGTGTGACGATGGGTCAAATTTTTGTTTGTTTTCTAATAAGCCATGGAATTGTGAAATTATTGAAATATGAGGGTGCATTCAATGGAAAAATCCTAAGAAACATGGGAAAATATTTCCACCATGAACCACATGGCATGCCAGTTTTATGTTCACAAAAGCATAGGGAATTTACATGCCAGTAACCCGTCGAACACACACGAACTAATCTGAATGCCACATTCCAATCATATCCGAATCAGAGTGTATAAAACCGTACTTTGGAAATTGTAGCATAGCGTATAGATTTGTCATCCCGATCGGAAATTTATTCAAGCTGGAATAAGACCTAGATCAGGCAACCTGCATATAAATGCAGTTCCTGAACATGATCCGTCCCCGTTAGATCGTGTAACGCTTTTTCTGGTAAGGTCTGATCAGTTGGTTCATCAGCAATTTCATTCAGGGACTGACCAAGGTCTCGTAAATAAATAAGAAAAAATGTTCCACTAGGAAATCGAACGCGGGTCTCTCGCTTATTGCGCTAACTCCTTAACCACCACGCCGCGCTTAATGTATTCACTCTGAAAATGTCGTCTCAAGAAATCTTCAAAACTTTTTTATAAATATCCAATCGAAAGAGGAGGTTCAAAACTATTAATTTTTAGTTATTTCAATTTTTGTTAAAATCTTTTCGAACAAAAGTTACAGTGCTGAAAGTTGTCACCCAATTTCGAACTTTCGGGACGAAAGGGTTTATCAGGCGGACTGAACAAATTTCCACTAGGATGTAGATATCACAAGTAATGTTTTTCCTGAACCATATCGAATTAATGCATATTTTTCATGGAATTTGGGATGTATATGGGACACGTATAACATGAAATAAAATATGTTAAGTTACTTACGAATGAGCTAATTCATGAACAGCAGTAACAATTCCGATATATGCTCCTCGGTCTCTTACGATTAATCTGGAATTCAGCAAAGTACATGCAGAACTTATATAGGCTGTGCCTGTAATTTGAATATAAGCAGATAAATGTAGATTGGAGAATTGACTTATTCATTAAGAATATTATAAGGGTAGAATAATAAAATAATAGTTTTCGATATAAGTGCATAATTGTAATTTTCGTCGTAAGGGTAAAGTGCTCGAATTTTAATTGATATACTATAATTTAAATGATACAATAGCCGGTATCATAGAAAATGCCAAAGAAATTAATTGAGAACTGACAGAGAATTTTGGGAAATAATTAAAAATCACTTATGTATTTCCGAAAATTCTCGGTTAGTTTTCAATTAATATCTTTGGTATTTTCTAGGAAACTATTTACAGTGCTTAGAATTGCCCGTACAGAGCCCGAATTTAAAAAATGTTCGTCAGTCCTCTTTTATGTACGTTTTTTAGTGAAATTTCCTACATTACCGGCGAATCACTTTAGAACCCTCACAAGGCCGAAAACTGAAATTTTACTCCCCGAAAGTGATCGCAGCGTACGAGGACCCACGTCGATGTTATAAATTATCGCTTTAGGGCCATAACATTTTTACCAAAATATTTTATGTAAACTTTAGCTTTGAATTAAACTCTTTTTTTCTGTCACTAGGTATAATATATAATATTTTAATATAGTATAAAATATAATGGCCAGAAAAAGCTCATGCCCAACGTTTTGATCGTCTAATATATATTTGTTACTATAAAAATCGTGAAATCATTAAAATAATTTAGAGGATTCTCTCAACGTATATATGTCATACTCAGCATTGGATTAAATTTAAGCATTTCTTATTTTATTTATGGCTTTTTTCTCATGTTTCTGCATAATAAAGATTTTTCTCATCGTAAATCAACTCTACACCGACAGAGCATAATTTGTATAAATTATTATTGTTAGTTACATTTAATACTTTTCAAGGAAAGAGAAAAATAACTTACCGTAAACTGTATCTAAGTTACCGTTCGTCAAGAATTTACTATAAAAATAATATATAATTAATATTATACAATAAATATTTTATTAATATAAAGTACTTATTAAGTGTTTATTAAATTAGTTACTTGAATATATGATAATTTAAAATGCTGTCTATTTGGTACATACTTGGTCATACCAGCCAATATGATATTTTGGAAATTAAATAACTTTTCCATTGTAATATCGGTCATGGCGTCCAGAGTTTTATCGGAATTAGTGAATAAGCCAAAAATGAAGGGGACAAAATAAGATGTTGCTTCTTTATCCTGTAATATTAAATATTTCGTAATGTACAAACGTTTTGCTTATAATACAGAATACATAAATAATTGAATTCACTTACAGTAGCAACAATTATTCCTGCAATATTGATTCTTATATGTGGCCGATGTAATTGTCTGTAAACTAAGTCGACACCTGTCCAAAATCGCGTCACGTATTCGACGACTTTCTTAATATCCTCATTATGTTGTCTGTAAAGAAAATATATTATTATACATATATCGATATTCACTGGTAATATATTATTTCATCAATTACGTAATATTATTATTTAAACTAATGCTGACTTATTGTGGAGATGTGACCACGATTTATATTGTATTTGATGATGTTTCTAAGAATTTACTATATTGTACACCGAGATTGGTGATAATTTTTATTTTTGTAACTAATTTCTTCTAATGATAGAAACCATTCTGCTCGATCAGAAGTATTGTCAATTTTATTAGAAAAATCCAAAATTTTTGTATCATGGTAAAGATGAAAAGGCCGGCGAATCTAAGATGTCTTCATCTTGTCTTTTTGATAATCTAAAAACAATCTAACATCGTTCATCTTTACCATTAAATAACAAATTTGTGAACTTTATCCAATAACAAAGAAGCCATGTAACGAAAAATCTCGAAATGTATCGCATTTCTCGAATAATTGTTGTCGCAATAGATTTATGGCCATTGGTCGATTTGAATTTGCCACGTGCTTTCCCGATCGCAACTTCAGGTGCTGTTGGAGAATTTGACAAGCGGGGGTTATGCCAGTATGAAATTTTGGCTATTTGGATTGACATCAAAATTAACATCACGATTATAAATAAAGTATTGAAATATTAATTTTTTACTTTTCATTGTATCGTTACACATTTGGATAACTTACATATAATATTAAAAAAACATTACAGAAAAATGTTGCATTTTGAAATAATTTGCAAGATAGCACTTATTTATGTATTGTACAATGAAAAAGGTTTGTTTTTATTTTTTGATACCCAGTGGTTTTTATCGAAACCATTTTCGTATTAATGGAATCCATTGCAATGTTGTAACTTTTCCGAAAAATTAGCAATAAAATTTTGAAAAAAATTATCATAACTATAAATATAGTACAGTCCGCTTGAAACTTACATTAATTTTTCTTAACAATGATAAGAATTAATATTAAATTTCAAATCAATTTTTAATTTTTAAGTTACCTACGCTTCAAATAAGTCTACAGCTATGAGTATTTGTAAATAAGTGTGCATTATACAGTTTAAAATTTAGTTAATATAAAATAATTAAAATTTGAATTTAATTTTTAACAATCTCTTACCCCCCGAGGATCCTGAAGGTGATTGAAGGTTATTAACTCAGTTTATTTCATTATATATTCAATGTAAAATTAATAACATTAATTATTAATATAATTAGTTTACAATGATACGTTTATAGTTTATGGTTTTAAAACACATAAAATTTGTTTAAAAACCATGTTGGATGGTAACACGTTTTTCAATCATTTCAATCGACATCGTGTGAAGTCCACGTTACCCAAGGAGATATACGAGATATAATTTGTCGTATTAGCATTAAAAACTGAAAATTATAAACGGAACTTATTTGAAGATTTAGCATTGAAATTTTAGAACTGTACAAATTAGCATTAAAAATTGAAATTAGAAACTTAACATATCTGAAAATTTAGCACGAAGAACTGTGAAATAAAATTTGAACTAAGAATTATGAATTAAAAATTGTATTCTTATTAAAATCTAAATTGTGTTTGTATTTACATAATAATAGTATTCTCCATAAAAGATAAAAATAAATAAGAATATGCCAAAACGAAAGGTTAAACGCGCAGTTGAAGAAGAGCAAATATTTCAAGAAGGACGTTGAAAAAGAAACCCTGCCAATCAACAACGCCGTAATGAAAGAAACAAAGCTCATTCTCAGAGCGTAAATATAGTCAATATTGAACGTGAGTTAAACATAAATGAAAATCAAACTGTAAGTGACATTCCGGTTGTTAGTACATATACGGTTGTAGACGAAAATGTAGTTTTAAATATAAGAGAACCTCATTCAAGTATGAAAAGCCAGATTCGTTTTTGAAAACCAAATATATTTCGCACTATTAGAAATGTTGAGGATACGGAAATTATTAATGAACATTATATTGGTACTATTGATGTACGCTGTACTCATTGTAATGCTAAACATTTCGCAGCTGAGAAAGTGTGAAATAAAAATAATTCTTTTCATGATTGCTGTGCTTATGGTGAAGTTGTACTTCAAAATTTACCGCTTCCCCCTCAAGAATTGTGGGCATTATTTAATGATACTGATGAGCACACTGATAGTTTTTATGGAAATATTAGAAGTTACAATAGTGCGTTTTCTTTTGCTTCGTTTAATGCACATCTGATAAATTTCAGAAATCGTCGACCAGGACCATATTGCTTTAAAATTCAAGGTCAAATATATTATCAAATTAATACTGCCTTATATCCTATTCGAACAGCATACAATTGTTCGAACAGCATTTGTCCGAAATGGTATATATAGTAGGGTGCATCGAAATAATCGAAATAATCGATTTTTTGAAATTCGAAATGCCTTAGTGCCAAAGAAGTAGGTTTTGGCAACACGAATACGTGAGCGACAGCCCTAGGCTGAGAGATATCTTTTGTTCCGGTAAACGCCTTGAAATTTAACATGGGATTTTAAATGGAAAATCATTTTTTTTTGGTTACTGCACGATAACTGTATAGATAAAAATGGCATCCGAGATGTTTTTTATTTATCGAATTCCTCACCCTTTTTCGCAGAATTTGACCTATTGGGGTGTTGAAACAAAATTTTCCAACTGTTTTATTAGATTTTGAATTTTGCCTATTTTTCAACAAAAAATTGAAACACTCCGAAGTTGGCAATTTTGACTTATTTCAGAAAATTCTCGATCAGTTCTCAATTAATTTCTTTGTTATTTTCTAAAGTACCGCCTATAGTAGTTAGAATTATCCTTACAGAGTCCGAATTTTGAAAAATCGATTCAGTCACTGTTTATTTGCGATTTTTAGTGAAAATACCTACCTTATCAGTGGAGCACTTTAGAACTACATGAAATCCGTGCTTAAAGAGAGTACGCGTGAGATGACATCACACGGCTCTCGACCAATAAGGTTGTTTCGTAGACTATAAATGTATATTTGAAATATGAACATAAAAATAATGGTTTGCACAGAAAACTTTTAATGTTAATAATACAACAGCTGTATAAAACAAGTTCATGTATTTTGAAAAGATAGAACAAAATATTTAATTCATTACATATAGAAAATAATAAAAATTAAGAGTTTCTTTAAAATTAATAAATTGAAAAATCATTACATTTGATTAAAAATATACTTTTTGTGACAGTGTGCGTAAAATTTGACGTTATGTATTTTCGGAGTTTTTCGTCTTCACTTCACGCACGCTGATACAAAAAACATTGTTCGGCACCACCATGGGTGTAAATACAGAAAATCTTTTATGTCCTTGCATCGAAAACTACTATTATTGTCTTTGTTTCCACCTATATATCTCTATATATAGGAAGAATCAAGTAACAGAGGATAGAATACACAAAAATTGATGGCCTTAGGTGTATCGAAAGGGCAGACGATAAAACGCGCGCGAAGCGCGCGCGCATAGCTCTAGTCTAACAAAATTTGGAATACTTATCATCGTGCAGACTAGTTTCTGTCATTAGGTGAAATTATTTAGAAAAAACATTGTTAATTGCTTATTCAAAGACGTTAAAAAATATAGACACTACGCCTGCTTTTTCAATTTTTATATCGTAAGTAATATTTTGTTAACTAATATAAAGGTGTTCTAATTAAAATTTCGTAGTATATTATTAAATTATCTCGCGTTATTGTTATGTTGTGTTAATTTCATTGAAGAATTAGAATATATTCAGACTAATTGTCCTGCCGCATCAAGATTTTGAGATATCATAACCAAAAAGTACAAATCAAAATGTTGGTTCGCAATGTGGCAAAATGCAGATTAATGTGCTATTTCATCAGATGCATTTAGCAATTCCGATTCAAATTTTTTAAAAGTCGATTTAGCGAAGTTTTCGTTAAGGTACGATTATGCTTTTTGTTTGTTGCATTTTTGGGTTAGGATATCTCAAAATCTTGACGAGATCGAACAAATCTAAGACCCGATTTGGATTCAGAAAATTTAAAATTTTTGGAAAAGTATACTCAGGGTTCCGAACAATGCACATTAATTAGATTTTGCCAAATTAGGAACAAAACCTTTGTTCTACCATAAAAACTTACTAAAAATTAGCAAAAACGAGTTTTTAGCACTTGTAGGTTAGAATATCTCAAAATCTTGACCTGATAGAATTATTCTGTGTTCAGATTTGGATTGATAGCGACGAAAACCTTCCAAAAATAAAAATTTGTCGTCTTGGATACACCAATAATAAACGACACCGTAAAATCTTTGTTTTCTCTGAGAAAAGTTGCACAATGAGATAAAGTGACAAATGACACCTGTCGTTTGACTTTTCTGCCTTGTATAATAAAAAATAAAGGGATGTTCTACTTGGCCCCCTCTGCCCTTATATTTGATAGCGGTTAGTAAAGTAAGTTTCCAATCAATCAAAAAATAATTTTCTTACCATATATATTGACATTATTATTTAGCGATGTGCAACAACTGCTTTTATTTTACACTACTTTGTGTTAATTTAGAATGTTGCTTAAATAGAAATTATGGTTTATTATACTTACTTGTAAATGTTATAGTCGGCAATAACAACTATTCTCACATAAGCGGTATCATTTTTTAAGTGATGGGTTTGATTACTGGTAGGTGTTTCTTGAGGTGAATCTATCCCAAATATAAGAATTAATAATTCAACCAAAATATAGACATGACATATCTTATTTCCATCTTATCAATTAATTATAATAATAGTGAGATATAGTGCAGTAGTATTAAAATTGTAAAATTTACCTATGGGCGAAGATTGAGATACATCCATTAATTCCGGGAGAACCTTTGCAATAAGAATACAGTATTTATTAACAAAATAAAAAATGTTCTTCTTGATCTTTTAATGCAGTATATCAGAATAATAATCTTTGAACACTTACGTCTTTGTTATTTAGAAGGTCATATTGGACGTTCTTTTTTTTTGTATATGCTTTATATATTTTGGTATTGGTTCCCATGAAGGTATGATCAGAATCATAATAATATTGACTAAAATCAATTCCAAATTTATCTAAGAATGTGTTCGAGCCCTCTAAACCAAAAATTGTTTCAATTAATTAATAAAATGCTTCTTTAAAAAAAATTTTGCAATTAATGCAAATATATTTTCCAATAATTCATGCAATAGATTTCCATGTAGAAATTACGTTTACGATAGTGATAATTCTCACAGAAACTGTGATCGACAATTTAACAATTTTATTTTCTACTTGAGCTTTAAATCATTAAAAATACATGAACTATATCTTGAACAGTGGGGTCCAGCATCATTTTTCTTCTTTCTTCAATGAGCGTTTTAAATCTTTTGGATTTAAACTTCACTCCAAGGGATTGAAACTTAAGTCCAATAAGTTTGATAGTGAATAGATTGAATTATTTGAGAAACTACAAGAATTTCAACTATAATTTTTGTGTTCGATACGTATTTAATTGATATCTAATTCTATTATTAAATAAAATTCGAAGAATTTATATTTCTAAAATTGTCAAAGTGAAAATTCATTTATTGTAAACTAAAGCGAGTTAATGTTATGAATGTGGAACATTCGTCCTTTCAAATAACAAACATTAGGTTCTGTAAAGGTAATGTATACTGAGAGAATAGTTTATGTACCAGTATAAGAAATCTTATAATCGTAACAAAACGGTTCAGCAAAAATAGCGACAAGAATATATTTTTTAACCATTAGAATACGGATTTTGTTAACGTCTTCTAACTCGTATAAGATGCGTTTATTAACAACTAACAAAGGGATGATTACTGGTGTTTAATGTATTTTAATAATTATAAAACACAAGGTTGTTAAATTTAGTAAATATAACTCGAAAGAGTCGGAATACTTTTTTGAAGTTGAAACTATGCCTCTGACATTTAAAATTCTTTATACAAAAGCTTACCCACGAAGAGTAAACCTAACCTATCGCAAATAATGCCTTGTAAATTGATGTTGAATTTGGCTATTAACGGCTTGCTAGCAGTTAATAAATAGTGAATATATGGTATTTGAAGCGTGGTATTTGAAACTCTATATCTAAGTGTCAGATTCGGAGCATAGAATAATTTTAACTAACAAAACAAACAGTTTTTGATTATTTTTTTTATTTTTTAATAAATGACCTATGTGCATTTGACCCTTCTCAACCAACTCGATCTAGGTTACGTCTCCTTGATATAAAATATAATAAAATGAAATATATTTTATAAACATTACTAAAATTCTTACAAGAAAATATAAAAGAAAATGTTGGCATTTATTAGATCGAATTTTTAATGGTACTAAAAAATATTCTAATGACAATAAGAGCCATCTTAAATAAATAGTTTTTACTAGCCAGATTTACTAATCGCTTCTCTCAGTGTAAGCTCATGAAAGGATGAAAAATCGTTAACAAGTGTATGGTAATTTTTATTTAGATAGTTTAGGGAATATGTGTCTGTATTAATTATTTCTAAATAGTCAAATTTGTATTGCTTTTCAAGCTATATTTTGTAAAATATACACACCTGTAGCTGTATTTTGCATGGAGGGAGTTTCATCATTTCTCTAAAATATAAAAAAGACTTTAAAAATTACTATTAGTACTACATCTTTAAATAAATTATCTAAAATAAGTTTAGAAAATCACAGTTCTGGTACTATTTTAACAAGAATTGTAATCAGATTTATTTGATGCAGTAAACATAGCATAATTACTGTATATCTGAAAAAAATTATTAAATTATTTTTTACAATTTATTATTTAACATTTTTAGAATTCCTATTTGAAATAAAGTATTCGTGTCCCTAAAATGGAAACTTTAAAATGTGCATATATCAACATTTTGATAAAAAAGGTGAACATATCCGAAATAGCGGCTAAAACACGACAAAATTACCGAAAGGTTTAGGAATCTTTTATTTTAAAATTATTCCTTTGAAAAAGATGTTGTCGAACATGAAGTAGTCAGGATTGCCCAAAGAGTATCTGGCATTTATTTAAGATTTTCAAATTTTCCACATTTTATAATTTTGAACCGTGAACAAAGTGTTAACAACAAAATGTCCTATCACTTTTGTGTATCAACATTTTTTTCGAAAATGTTTTATTTCTTAAAATTGATCGAAGAATACACCGAATTGTTTTGACACTTTTTTCACGTTTCAAAATCACACAATTTTGAAAAAAAATGAATGACCATTAAAAAATTTATAAAACAATTTCAGGGTATTCTTTCACCAATGCTAAGAGTTTTTTGATGCGTAATATTTATCCGAAAAAAATAAAATGTGCCTAGAACAAAAATCTGGGAAACATCGTCAAAAATGACATTCAAAAGTTCTTAGAAATCATCAAAGTATACATTGGAATTTTTGTAGGAATTATTGAAACATTTTGCTCACTTTTCAAAATCCCAAAATGTTGAAAAATTGAATTACTCTTTTCAATAAACTTCAGGGTATTCTTTCAGCATTCCTAAGAACATTTTGTTTTGCCGCATTTTTTGCAAACGTCTATCATTAGCAGGTAAAACATTTCTAAACCTATCGCAGATTCTTCGGAATAATTTTGGATAATTTCAGCTTTGTTATCATAATATTAAGATGCACATTTTAAAGTTCCACACTCCGGGACCCAATATCTTTATTTCAAACAAGAATTCTAAAATTAGTTCAATGTAACAAAAGATATAAAGAAAAAACAATTTGAAAATGTTTATTTTTTTAATAATCATATATATATATAGGTTTTCTCAGTTGCATTTTATGAAAAATCTAATGAAAAATTTTTAAATTCAGTAAATTTTGCATCAGATATGATGTCTTGGATATTTTTTATAAATTTTTTGTACAAAAAGTACAACTGTTGAAAACTATAATGAAAAAAATATGTCCAGTCAGGACTTAATGGGTTATGGAACAGTGCATTTTTCGGAACAGTATCTGACCAATTTATTTTCAGATTTTAATTCATTCAGATTTTGATGACAATGCATAAATAGGGAATACCATCCAAATTTTTGCCGGAATCTGTTCAGAATTATATGATGTTTAGTAAATGTTTCTAATGGAAACTGTTCATGTGAAATTAAGTTATTTAACTTGAAAAGTTTATGCAAAATAATTTGAAGTAAATTTGTACTAAAAATGGATATTACTATACAGGATTGTAATAGTTCTCTTACATCAAATAAAAATGTCATTGTATAACAATTGCTGCAATTATTACAAACTGAATTGAATTGAATATCTACATACCGGCATACAACGGCCCTCATACACAATGGTTAAACATATAACAATCGTTGTTAACAAACGCATGTTTGCAAATGGGTATGAAACAATCACTAATAAATTCAATAAACTGTATTGAACGAGATGAAAAAAGAAACTATCAAAATTTGTTTAAACTTTGTTCTCAATAATGATTTCCCGCGTACACTTCGCAACCATGTCGATTATTTTTATATATATATACACTTTTGGTTCTATCTTATAATGTACATTATCGAAATACATAAAAAGCAAGCATACAAAAATGTTTAATGAGTTTAAAACTCTAAAAATGTGTTGAGTCATTGTCTGTTTTCAAGGACACGGGATTAATCGTAAATGGCCATTATCTTGAACGACATTATCTTTTTCAATGAAATATTAGTTTATTTGGGTTAATGAATTATTACAAATGAATAATTTTTTTGGAGTGGGGTTTGAATTTAAAATCTTTGAAAAAATTAACTAATTTTTTTATTACTTTGATTGCATTTTGCCTTTATCGATCCTATATTAATTTTTTGTCTTAAAATAATCTGCAACGCTTTATTTAAAATTATATTATATAAACCCAGTGCATCCCATCTTTCCATTTTCATGGTCCTTATTTTTATCGAAAATCTTAATATAAGCCAACCTTTTTTACCATAATAAAAAAAATTGTGTATTTTACCAAAATTTGCATTGTTTCGGTTCGAGTAAACAAGTTTTTTCTATCGGAAAAAATTAGCTGAAACTGTATTCGTCTTACATCCTATCATATCACAAAAACATCGGGATTTGCTAGTCTAAGATGTACGTTATGTAAAATTGTTATATAAAATAATAAAATAAAACGATAAAGAATTTGTCTCTAACAACACAATTTATAATCAATTATAAATTACATTGAAGACTCAAGTGAAATATAATGAAAGCGAAACTTCTTTGCCATAAGAACATTGTCAAAGACCTAGAAAATGTACAAAAACTACTCATTAGAAACGTTACGCTTGAGATTCAAGACCCTGATTCTTTAAATGAATAGGTTAAGGCCATCGTATACCTGAATGAAACCAGAGTCAATCAATGGACAACTAACAAAAGTCAACGGAAATATGCAACATTAGAGTTGGCATAAGAAACTGATAAATAAAGAAAAATATAGTAATTAGTGCTGCAAATAGCTTGTATGCGGGCGCACCTGTCAAAAATTAGATTCCAAAGCGATTTATAGATCGATATATATAATGCGGGACAATTATTGTAAGAGAAGCAATTACATAAAAACACATCATGAAAGAAGTCGCTGCAAAATTCATTTCCGATCTTGCAAATATATTCCAAAAGCACATGAAATTAAAATACAAGAAAACAGATAAGTCCCTTTATCAAGTTCAGAGCAGATTGGAATGTCCAAATTGGAATGTCCAAACGGGGCCTGTATCTGCCTATAGACCTGAATTATCAGTTTCGAGACATTTAACATATTTATTGGTTCAAATTTTTAAATCTCTTTATACTATCTTTCATTCCTGGCCTCACTTTTTACAACGTAGACAACCACTTTTTAACTAAAAATTGTATCTTTCCACATAGCACAAAAAATCACATACACACTACAGAAGACACACGTTTTCCACAAAGGGGAAGGTGTGCTCTGTTTTGATAACTATTTTATGTCAAGGTAAAGAGATAAAAATTACTCGTCAGGACATCAACATAAGTCGCTGTATTAGTTTTTTATTGATTAGGCATAAAATTTATAAGTGGAATCAAATTATCATAGCTGATTTGAAAATTATAATAGTTTTGGGTTTAGGAAAATTATCTATAAACACTGTTATAGAGATGAACACTTTGCATGTTGCTTTTTAATGTTTAATGTGATTTATAATCAACAAGAACACAAAATGTTTTACTGTGTTCCCTATCACGAATTACTCCGATTCCGTAATAAAGCGAAACCTGCCATTTTACACAGCTTTAATGACTTTATTCAAACTTCCCAACATTCATTTTCTCTGAAACGCTTTAACTGAGCAAACTTGACATAAAACAAGATGAAACGCAAAAAAATGATAAAGTTAAGATGAATATTGCTTCAGTTATTATCGGAGCTGCAATAAACAACTTTTCTAAGGTTTCAAGTTTTTCAGGGTCATTCCAGGAATCTAAATACTCTTAAGTTAATATTATTGATACTAAGTTGAATTAATAACAAAATTACATTAATTAAAAAAGTATAATAAACCTAAAACAATAAATGTACTCACATACTTTTGTAATTAATGTAATTTCGCTAATTTCTTAATTCAAATGTAATATTAATAAACATTTTTCAGGTTATACTAGGCTGTCAACGTTAGTAAAAAAAGGTCATTTCCACTATACGAAGTCCGATAAACAAGATTGTGTACAAATTTTTCAGGTTTGAGGTTAGGTTCCATGTATACCTGCGGAAGCAGCTAATTTTGGAATGCAACCGGATGTAAAACCAAATGAAATTAAATGAAATATCATTCATTTTAAGCAGGCCATATCAAAAGAACGTATCACTTCGAATGAAAAATTACTATTTTGTGAATTACCATCTCGAGATATACTCAAAAGACGAAAAACGTTTGAAAAGCAATGGACGCCTGAGAACATTTAAGAATGTTTAATTTCATATTAAAATTTGTTGAATTTTATTTCAAAATGAAAACAAATCGAATGCAAGCTGAAAATTACTCAAAATGTTATTCACTATCTCATTTATTGGCATAGTTATCCTTGTCGTCATTTCGAATACACGAATAATTGTCCCGTTTACAGTTAGTAAATTTTACTATTTTCTTCTCTAATTGTTACTAATTTTAAGTATCTTTTACGATAACTCGCCACACGGTAAAGCAAATTATTTTCGATTTTAAAATCAGGTTTGATTATGTTAGGTTAGATATTTCTTGATATTTTGTTTTTTTGTCATTATCCTCAAATCAGCTAGTAAAAATTAATTAAAAAGCCAGTTAACTGTTGTAATTTCGGACTACTTAATTCGATCACTATGTTGAAGGCGTCAAAAATACTACAGGAACGAGCCGAATTTGAAGTTTTAAATTTGTTTTATTCCTTTAAACAGAAAATATATCTTAAATTTTGGCACACTTCAATATCAAGACACATTTTAAAAGGGGACACTTTAAAGGCTAAGTGTCTTCATTTAAGACACCTGATTTTCAATTGAAATCTTTTAAGCTTTTTAATATAAAAATATTTTTACATACCGTTATTTTTAAAATGGGTCATAAAATCATTTAAACTATTCGGTCGATATCAAATCAGATATTGGTGCTAAAAAATTGATAATATTCTGATCTCCTTACAGCGTGAATTTGTGGCTTTGATGATCAAAAAGTACACTAAGACATGCCATGCTATGTATATCTTACTAAACGTTTATCACATGCAAGTACATATTCTGGTTGATGTAAATTCAAGCAAATTTTAAATCAAAATTTATTTATGAATACTGTCAACTGGATTTTTTTAAATATTATAGACATTTGGACATTCGAATGCAGATAGAGAAAGGCTCTTGAAGGTCGATACAAATAAAATATTATCACTTGAAATAATTATATATATGCCTTAAACATTATCAATATTTAGATGGAAATATTAAAACAATGCTTCCTTTATAGAATTCTTTATTTTATCTACAAAATTGTTGTACACATTTTTAAAAAAGATTCGGCGAATAAATTATTCTGAATTACGTATTCGTTCCTTTAACCAAACCGCGCAGTTTAATAAACTGTAATCTATCTTAAAAAGTTAATATAGGGTACCACTGGTATTGCGCAAATGCAATATAGTGTATAATTCGTGTAGACTTATGAAAAGGCGCCATATACCACTTTTCAGTATTTAAAAATAAGAAAATATTACTACCCATGCGCAATATTCCGACTGGAGAACGGAAGAGAGAGAGATAGAGCATTCGAAGGGAAATGTGGTAAGGTAAATGAGTCACTCAACGATGCGTTCGTCTAATAAGAATTCAGAGATTACTTACTACTCGATGTTAATAGACGATAATCCAATGCTATTCTGATGTTAATAACATCCACACGGTGAAAAATGAAAGTTTCAAAAAACACGCGATATGAGGCTCGATTAAACATAATTCTTCTCATTTATTACTAGGAAATTGTGTTGCGTGTATTCATACATTAGAAAATAAGCAATTCTTTATGTTGTCAAGTCAATTTAAATGTTAGTAAATTTATTCATTTAAGCGAATTCCAGATGCACCTCACGGTATATTAGCTGTTAGGAGAAATTTGCAATCTGTCGTCCACATTTTCAGAAGTGAAAATTTAATTTCAAGATGCAACGTTTTTAATAATCAAATTTATTTATCAATAACTACTGTAAATGTCTAATCCGAGTATGTTTGGTATAAGTGTGTGTAATAATTTATTATTATTGATGAGTTCAATTGTTTGTGAAATTCGAAGTATAAAATGCATTTTAATTGAATGACTAAATATAATTATGACTTATTATTTCAGCACCCAACGATTCCAATCTATAATTGTAATATAATTTGAATAATGATTGACTATAAGTAACTTATAATATTTTTATGTTTGGACGATTCCCCAAAGACTTGGTTCATACCAGACTCCGATTCGTTTCAAACTATATTTTTTGGATGATTTAACTCTTTTATGGTTGTAACTATAACCTATAAAATCCCGTTGAGGACCTATTGAAATACTTTCAGTAGTTAAAACGTAGTCAAATGAGCTAAAAAATGTTTGCAGTGTATCGAACGTGTACTTGTATTACTATCTTCCGATCTTCTTACTAACAAGTTCTATTGCTTTAGTAGTTAATACTGTTGTTTACTTTAGGTGGGGTTCCTCTACATCGATTTAATACCAAAACTGCCGCATTTTACAAAATGTCAGACTACGGAAGTATATATCTGTGGCCGTAAGGAAAAACCAAGTAGCTGCATTTCTTTAACGTAACGAATTTTTCTAGGCTTACTAGATAAAGAAAAAAGTTGTCGCTGCTGTAACGCAAGAAGCTCTGGATCTGAGACCCATATTGACATATATACAATAAGATAAAATGGAAAAAAAAGAATAACGTAAAAGGATACAACACTTGCTTTGGCGGCTGTTGTGTTTTCACTGTAAAAATAAATACTTTACTGAAGTCTTAAAGTTAGCCAATGTATAGTGCATAAGACTGTCCTTCTCTATCTTGTCTTATTTATATTAAATCTTACTTTTAGTCAGTTTTCTTACTCAATTCCAGATTTCAGTCACATTTCTTGTACTAATTTAAGTATTGCTTTTAAAGTACTTTTAAATTGTATATATGCACTGTCCTTTATTTATTAAAATGTATAACGGTTAATCTCTAATGGATGTTAGGGGCTTTTGAGGAAGTCTGAACAGGTATCTAATATTCCATTAAAGAAATACCACAAAATATTAATAGTTAATCAGTCAGTCCCACGGCGACTACTTTGGCACCACCGCTGCGACACTTTTCGCTATATCTAGACTTCCTATTCTTACTAAAGACATCGTACTCAACACGAAAAATGTAAATTGTTGATATAATACACAACATATTATAATAAAAGTTGCCGTAAAATAACTTGTTTCGTTACCTTCTATTGTTAAAATCATATTGATAATAATGTAATAAAAATGAGGGACATCTGTCTTCAAACGTGTTTTATTATAAAACCGACAAATTTTAATTTATACTCTTTGTCAAAATATTCCTAAATCAATCAGTTCATTACTTCAATCGAATTACTTAGGCATTCAAAGTGTATCACAAAACCCTTTAGAACTACCTAAAACTCAAAATTGCAGTAGCATGTTCAGATTTCTATCGTTTTACTCAAAACCATCCAAGAAATCAGGTTATAAAAATAATGAACAGTTTGAAAAATTTCCCAAAAAAAGATAAGGGAAATAGAATTTGTCGTTAAAAATTCAGAAAATCATATTTCGAAAATTGAATTAAATTATCAGGGTCAATATATCCAAAAGAAAAACGATATTCAACTCAAAGGTTATATAAAAGAAAAATATTAGCCAATCCTCCTCCAAGTACAAAGTATATTAGCCAAACCGTGGCACACCATACACTGGCCAAGATTGCTACGAAAATAAAAATATCAAACCATTCATCAAACCATTCTCTATGTGGGTAGCAAAAATATGCCAGGTGACCCTTCAGGCACATTGTCCAAGGTTGTTGCAAAGAAAAATTCATCAACCTTTGCGTCATCCACACCAATATAATAAAAGTGGGGGACAACCGTCTTCAAACACGTTTTATTATAAAACTGATAAAATCTGTCACTAAAAGCAAAGTCATCATGAAGTACATGTTCACGCAACTAAACAACTATATAAATGAAAGAAAAGAGAAGTATCCTTTAAAACGCGGATTACAGAATATGATTTCTTAAGAATATAATATAATAACATTTGATAATCGCAAAAAATAGTTTGGACCAATGGTGTCTAGCTAGATGCAAAATTAATATGGAAATAGGTATAGATAAATGCTACGACAGTGCTGTACACATAAATGAATTAAAAGATTAAATTTGTACACTGTTAAAAATGTCTTGAAACTTAATTCATATTATGTACAGTACATAATTTTTCTAATACTGTATATCTATATATTCATAATATTTATATGTTGTGTATTATATCAACATTGTGAAGAATTAATGTACATGTACTAGAAGTTTTTGGCAGCGTTTTTATAGTGTAACTTACGTACTTCTGTATTATTTCGTGAATATTTAAACGTGCACCCTTATCGAGAGAGTGTACCTTGTAACAAATAATGGCTATTTAAAAAATTAAATGAAAAACGACGTGCCTCTCGTAATGCAAACGACATTTTTCAGATAATCGATATTTCAGCATCGACGTACCGTTGATAAATGTCTGTGCATTCTTGTAATTTAATTTAATACTCGTTGAAATATGAATACTCTTCATGTAGAAATTGACACGAGGCAGTCCTTGTGGAAACTTAGGTACCGCAAGTGCCACTAAACGGGACCCACGTGAAAAAGTAGATAGCAGGTCGTTAATTACCGACGCTAGGAAGAGTACCCTTGAAATTCCAATATATACGGTCGCGGCCGAGTGTCCTGCGGTTGGCGGCCAAAGATGCTGCCAAAACGTAACGACGCGTATCATCAATTACTCCCAGTGCAATGCGGGTGTCTCCTAAGAAAAACAGATAAAGCAACTTTGTTAACTTTTTTTATAATGTCAATATTACCTTTTAAATTACAAAAATACAAATTCTGTTTGTCTTGTAACAAAGATAAAAACCGCATAGACGAATATATAATGACTTAAAAGAACACTTGAAGCGTTAGTTTTCACCTTGATAGTTTTAGTATAATGTGCTTTCCTCTCTATTTTAAACAATGAAAAGTGAATCGGTGTTTTACGTGTTCACTGCATAAATGATGAAATGAACAAATTAATATTTTCTTTTACTAAAGATAAGGTGAAACTGTTACATTTGATTTCACGATTTTACCAGTGACTTATATATAGTCAGTTACTACGCGGTGAAACGATCGAGGATAAATATACTCAGTAACATTTTGAATTATATAGATGGTACGTTATGTCGACATCATTCTTTGTGTAAATGATGTAAGTAATAAAATTTATTAGTTTATTGACATCGGAGATATTAATATTTTCATTTGTCATCAAGAGAGCATAGCAAAGTAAAGATTTCGGGGCTTAGGAGTTAGATCACGGATGTTTCTAATTCATACATACAGTTACCCAGATAGCAACGTGAGTTCATAATGACGCTCATAAATAAGACTAAAGCGCACATTTGCGCTCCATGTGAATGCTACTTGAGTCCTCCAATCAAATGACGATTGTCACTCACATATGATATTTTCCTTGTTGAATAACTTGCGCATGCGCAAACCACTACTTTCTTGCCGCACAGGGATTGGTTGCCCATCAGGACTATTAGCCATAGCCTATCATGACAAGTATCACAAAAGTCTCATTTGTGCGTAAAAGCGAGATTTTTGCGCATGCGCAGTCCAATCACGGTATATTGGTCATTGGTTACATTCGAATTTGTCCGTGGACTGGACTTGATAACTCAAATACAAAATTCGAGCCAGGAACACTTTGCTCAAATTTCAGTAAACAACTTTAGAAGTTTCTAAACCTAACATTTCTGTCAACCTAACCTAAAACTGGTCTATCAGAAAAAAAAGTATTGTGTACTATATCTCGACTCAACAATATTACTGTGTAAAACCTTACAATTTTTTATTGTTTCAAATTGACATTTTCCAAAACAAGACTCATCTCACTCATTGAGATTGAGGACATCAGTGATTTATCTGCAGATGCACCGTGTAATTGGTTGATGAATTTTAAAGTTGATAACTTTGAAAATCTTAAGTGGCATAAGATAACTGTTCTTTTTTAATATTTAAATAATGGAAATCGAACGTCTTAAATGCCGCACATGTGGAAAGTCGGTGATGGAGGGAGTGGGCTGTTGAAACAATTTATATCGATCTTGTGGGTGAAAATAATTGCAGTGCAGCCGAGGTGACTGTCAAGTCGAAGAAAAAAGAACTAGTCACTGATTTAGTCAGTGAACCAATTCCTCTGTTTTAAGTAAATAAATGTCACTGATTAAAGTAGTGAATTTATTTCACTGATTAAAGCAATGTATCAATTTTATTGAGTCAAACAGTGAACTTTCACTGTTTCTCATTGGCGTCTTTTTTACTGTATCACTCAGTGACTATTCACTGAAAATCAGTGAATTTTCAGTGTTTCAAATTGAGAGAGTACCCACGGAGAAAATCAGTCCGGCAATACTAGTTTGGTTGAACATTCAACCAGTTCCTGGACAGCAATTTGTAGTTAAAATTGTAGACGCATCGGTGTTATACTATCAAGTAACGAAAACACAAACTTTGTAAAAAGTAAGTTACTAGAATTATTCAATTCTGAGCATTAATCTCAAACCTCGTACACTTACACCTTTATATTTCGACTTCTCTATCTGAGAATTTGAAGGTAGTAATAATTACTATTTTCGTAGCGATAAACAACAAAGTTTTCAGCGATAGTGAAAATTGCAGGACATATTGCAAATATTAATAATAATACTGATAAACTGTCTTTACTGTGCATCAAAATACATAGTACAGCGACGGTGAACAATGCCAAAAGGCGAACCACAGCTTAGAAAAGCTGGTTTATAGACCGACCTTCAATATCACTTAAAAACTGATATCCGAATGTTAATTATTCCTAATTATTCCTAAACAACTAAATAAGAAAAATAACTACTTTTGTCTCGTTATTCCTCCTTAATTACGTTCTAAGTTGTGAATTTACTATTAAATTAAATAATACTACTTTTCTTGCACCTTTTACTAATTTTCTAGCACTTAATACTATCTATAAATTCTCAGCGTATTTCTTGTCATGAACTTTTTACTTGAAATGCTAAATTGGGCGTAATTTCAATGCTAAATTTTGTTTCGTACATTGAAAACTTTTGTTTACATGGCTATCTTGAAGTGTAGATCAACAATGGAGAGCAGTTTTCAAAATATTTCTAGTGCATGAGTAGACTGGTAGTAACATATTATTAGCAGAGTACTATACCGGGATACTAGACGAATTGTGGATGCCACGTTATTCCAGTATAACTAACCAGTTTCTTCGACTGGCGTTAGATTATTGTTAAAAAAACTGACCAGTTACTTGATTTTGCTCAGATCTGATTATCACGTGGGAGAAGAGTGAAAATAGTTCTTTTGTTAAATATCAACCTATCGAAGGTTTTAAGAAAGGCGCACTACCCATAATTACAATAAAAATGGGCAAAGTAGCATTCTCGGAAAGTGATCCTTACGAAAGTTGTTGCAAACTACATTAGAACAAAATGTCGTATGTACCACTTATTTTGTAAGACGGTGGCGAAAATATACAAAAACTGCGGTTAGTTCTGAGCCGCGAATGTTTCGTGCGCTTATTATCCAAGATATAATTTTTTAATTCTTATGGAACCGAACTGTAGAGAATTTAATTTCGTACAACAGTTTTTACTTTTATCTAAAACTGCAAAGTGATTAATATATTTGCCTAATTTGCAGCAACCTAGAAATTCAGAATGTACGCAAACACAAAATATCATAACTTGTATCGCCTGACAAACACTGGTTTTTTAAAATTCCCATTCGATTCACAATTTGAACCGTTTTAACCAGATGTTATTTATGTGTTTACTGTCTTGAATGTAGTATTTGTGAGGCAATATTCTATTGATTTGTAATATTCATTTCTAGGGCTCCAGTATAATATTTGAATTTAAATTTAAGCGAATTCCCCAAACACCTTTTTCTTTTAATATTGCATGGGAATAAATATATTATTAAATGTATGTTCTTTTGTACTTATTAACAGTGGCACGATCTTTTGATAGAATGTATTTAACAATAAATTTCGGTTTAATAACTGGTATTTTTTGTGCCATATAAATTTAAGCTACTTTATGAGTCACAGTGTTATAACAGTGATATACATTTGTTACTTTTAGGTACAGGACGTTTTGGCCCCGCCGTTTTGGAGCCAGATTATTTAACCCTGATTTTTGTTACGCGAATCGTTTTAAATAAAAATTCGTATAAAATGGGGGAAGCGCAGAATTGGCAACGTTACAAAACTAACCTAGCCTAACCAGTCAGAACTCTGACGACCCTAATAATATCCAAAAGCATATGCGTGCCCTAAAACTAACCTGTCAGCACTCCGCGTACTCCTGATAATGCCTAAAAGAATATGGCTGCACTGGGAAACTTTGTCTGGAAAAATTCTGACTAGGAAATTACTTCCTTGAAATTATTTCCTGGGAAATAAAGTTTGGTCACCAAAAATGCGAAATGTCACATCTGCTTTACTTGATTATTTTGCGTTACTTGAATAAGCGTTACGTGTTTTTTGATGAAACGAAAGCAGTGACTCCAGAATGTCTGGCACCAAAACGGTGCGCGGGGCCAAAACGTCCTGGGACCTGGAACTTGGGATGCCTTCTTCCATCACATTTTTCGTTTCCTAGATACAAAAAGTGTCTTGAAGTACCAGTAGGTTTCGACCCACAGTGCGAAATTGCTTAATTAGCCAAGGTGTCTTATTTAACCTCTTTTTTTTCAATAAAAGGTTTGATTTAAGGCATAATGCCGTGCTTCTAATTTAACCTGAAAATCGAAATTGACGTGGAAAATTACTTATAGAACGTTTAAACAAAGATGGATACAGTATATTATGTACTCAATATAGTATAACCTCAAAGTAAACGGTCTACATTTATGTATACTTATATATATGGAAAATTTCCGTTATTATATTCCCTCGTTCCTTCAAAAATACCATGTTCTTGAAATAAAGATATTTCATTTATGTCCTAATGCTACCATCTGTCTGTTTCGTTTAGGTTATAAGCACCTTAGTTGTATCACGATTTAGGTAATAACTTGCCCTATGAAATGTATTAAAAATAATTATAACTCTTGTAAATTGTGGCTATCGTAAATTTTCAGAGTGCGCATAATTGCTTTTGTAATGCAAATTCCGAATGAATTATCCTCAGACAATATATTAAATTATAATTTTATAGAAAAATAATCTTTGCCTTTTATAATGCAATTTTCAAATATATTGCCAACAATATCCAGCTAGCTTAATTTTATGTTATTATTTTTTGGTCTATTTGCGTAAGCACCATTTAATTAAATACCAAACTTCAGCACCGTGATTAAAACTGGAATTCTATGATGCAATAGACAACCGTCGATAAGACCCCTTCACAATAGAAACTGCGTTGTCGCAGGAATTTCCTTCAATCGTTCAGCGTTTCGGACGCTATTTAAAACCAGTGATTTAAAAATATTCGGTAATCAGTTTAAATAATTAAAAATGCAACTATTTAATCGTAGACCCTATTAGATTTTTAAATCATTAACACATTAATGCAGATGATAATTATAATTACGTTTTAGGTAAGTTTACAAATACACGCTTTTTTATACGATTAAAAAACATAGAAGTAGAAAACATCCCAGAAACTGCAACAGAGAACGATAATTAATTGAGCATGACAATACTTAAAGATGATGGGACTTCTAGACGATTACCGTAGAATTTTATTTCCGCGACATCCTATAAGATGTTCTTACATCTCGTTCTTATATAAACTAAAGACTTTTCTTTGACTTCCGTTGCATGGCTGATTTTATTTGAACGGTCTCAAATTATCGCGCATAAAAAAGAAGTAATCCGAGTTATTACGAATTTTTTCTTATGACGATTATACAACACTAAACAGCTACTAATTATTATTTTAGGTGTATATTTAACACCTGAAGGATAAATTTAACGTCTCATTAATTTGCAGTATAATAACTACTAATCGTTCGTAAATATCGGTTAACAGATATAGCTAATTTGATGGTTATCCAGCTTCTACATTAATATAATTTCGTAAAATAAAAATGGATTAATCTGTTAAACAATTGTATTTATATGTGTTTAGATGGGGGAAGTATCGCAGATACCAACGTAATTAATAAAACAAAGCTTAATACTTTTTGTTTTGTGAATTGTTTTTTTCCAAAATAGTGTTTTTGCATGATTTTAAAATTGGTACATCGCTTTCGATAAAAACGTTTTACAAAGTTGTGAGTATAATTTATTACTATTTTCATATTATTATTACAAACGAAATTTGATTTTATATATTCGAATTCATATTCTAATTGTAAAATTCATAGATATGATTTGAAAATCATTTATGTCATAGTTCCACCCACTTATGACAGTTTTTCTCGTATTTACTAGAAAACTTACAATAGAGTTCCGAAAACTGAAGTAAATCAGGTTAAATTGCTTTTATTTTGAATATTAAAGTTTGCGTGTAAAAATATAAAATTTAATTATATGAGTCCTTTTTTTCTAACTATAAAGTGCTATAAATAAATATATCGCAAGTACGGTGATTAGATAGATTAAGTCTTATCCCAATTATAATCATAATAAACGTGAAAAGGTTGTAATAAGTTGACCACTCCTAGGAGAGAGAGGAAGAGAGAGAGAGAGAGGGAGAGAGACAGAGAGAGAGAGAGAGAAAGTAGACGATATTTGTTTACAAATAAACATTTTTTGGAATGTAGGGTATACTACTCATTAGAATGAAAATAAAATGTCTGATTAAATTAACCAATAATACACTCTTAGATACAACGACAGAAAACAAAACTTTTTCGAAATTTCCCTTTAATAACAAAGGTTGTGAAAATTGAAATAAAAATAGGAACCAACATTGTTTTTAATGAATGCTAATATATTGAGAAGAAAGTTATATTATTACCCTGTAAATGAGAATAAAAAACTACAATTGTTCATTTCTATTAAACTGATTTGCTAATTGCATTTATATGAAGAAAATATATTGCGTAAAGACACTTTCTGGTTCTTTAATAATACATTTTGAAATAAAACGAACTCTATAAATCTCGACTTGCAATTCATGGTCAAGGGTTGAAACGGTATAAAGTACTTCACTCTCAACGATACTTCATGGCGAAAGTAACGGCGACCATTTTTATGTGGGACTCGATATGACTGTATTATTGGATTCTTTTATATATTACATCTCAAGAACGATATATTCTGGCAGACTGTGCGATGAAATGAAAAAGTGGGTAAGAAACTCCAATATTGAATAAAACTTTTTTCAGTATTTTTTCAATATTAATAATGTTAAGTAAATCATTGTTATTACACAAAATTGTATTAACAATTTTTACAATTTATAGTTTATTAATTATTTTCTACAATTTTGTAACATTTTTAAAAAATTTTATTAAATTTTAATTAAGACATTTATCTAATAATAAAGGAATGAGCTACGGTTTTGTGACAATTCTTCACATTACAATTCTTAATAGACAAAAATTGACTTGGAAATGAACTTTCAAGTAAAAAAATTAAATATATAATTAGTTTTGCCTAAAAAATACTGGCGTAATATCAAAAATAATGTCAGAAATTGGACAGAACTGTTTCAAATAGAAATATCTCTAAACTTTTTCTGAAGCAAATATGAAAACATAAGAAATTAACACCTGAACTATGTCAACATCTTAATGAAAAATTGTATAATTTTTTATTGAATATCAGTAAAAATATGCAGTTTTTCTGCAGTTATTTTGAATTTCAGAAAAATTGGTAATTTGTATGTCAAAATGTTTTTGAAGATCTCATTATGGTGGAAACTGAGAATATTATGAATATTTATTACATACTTTCTTATATACTTACGAAATTTGTAGTTAATTGTAATTGAAATATGAAGTGCGATATTTAATTTAGCTGCTCAAGATAATGAAACCAACTGAATTTTATAACTAAATACTCTACTGCAATTAAATATCGCCACAGTACTGAAATTATTTTATGATTTTCTGATAATCGTCACATCCAATAATTTTATTACTATTGTAATCTGCCATCATCATATAACAAATATAATTCTGAGGTGGATTTCAATGCCAAAAAAAAGTTGATGTGGAAAGTATTTTAACACAAATTGTAATTCACCCACAAATATTCGTGTCGTATTTGACTTTGTTATAACTAATTGCAGCGAATTTAAATATTTCTTAACATTACAACTTTTAGCATCTAATAAGAAAAAAAAATGATTAGACGTCGACACTTTTTTTTTAATCACGAACAATTACACGAGAAGGTGTCGAGAAATTACGCAAATTTCTTCAACCGTCGCCATCTCTGTAATTTTTTGTCCTCCGAGTATCCGCGAATTATTTTATTTCGGCATCCTTAACGTTTCGAGAAAAGTGCTTATAACAATAGGTTGGTAGCACCTCGGTTGAAAATTTCAGCCTTATAATGACGTAATGGCCGTTTTTCTCGCTCTGTTCGTGATGCAATGCAAGCCAATGTGCAACGTGACTTTTCGTGAGTCTTTTGTCGCACGAAATCGGAATCTGCATTGATTATCGACATTTAATCATTTTCCAGGTCCTTTTCTTAGTGATCGATAGATCGCATGATCGACGTGATCGTGGCGCCTCTCGAAATCGTACTGCGGAAAGTGAAACTTGCCGATCGAGAATGAAAGCGACGCTACTGTTTTCCCTTCGTAATGAGCGTCCAGTCATCTTTATTCCCGGCTGTTTTATGAAAATTAGCCCGATCGCCGTGACGAGCGTCAGACGGAGAGTGCATCGAGAAGCAATTTGCT
Organism: Trichopria drosophilae; assembly: GCA_030407085.1. Lineage (NCBI taxonomy): Eukaryota > Metazoa > Arthropoda > Insecta > Hymenoptera > Diapriidae > Trichopria > Trichopria drosophilae. The sequence continues at coordinate 188,918,743 of CM059582.1, forward strand.
GCTTCGTAATTATTTAATGTCATTATTAGGTAATGAGTTATGGATGCATAAATTTGTTCAGCTAACCAATTCCGCTACTTTTATGGTAATGCGGACTTATATTAGCTTTAAATAATATAAGTGAACGACCGCGACATTTATGTAAACATGTGGGATTTATATGATGATGAAAAATGAAAATTTACATATCTATTAGATACTGTTATAGGAATTCTAAGCATTTTTGTTAGCCTGAAATTAATTATTAGACAAATATGTTGGTATAAAAATAAATACAACAAAAAGAGTTATGTTCAACGACTAACATTTTTGAACTATTACGGAAAACACATCGTAAATAATCCTACAAAATGACATTAGTGACAACATTAAAAATTAGAAAATAAAGCAGTATTAAAGTAGAGTTAGACATTCAAAATCTACATTAATTCTATACAAAAATTTAATATATTAACCCTCCTGTGCGCAAGGACGAGTATATTCGTCCAAACTACATTGTTTACATATGGTAAAAGAAAAACTAGTGCTCAGGAGGGTTAACAGTGCGATATTATTTGCATTCAACGTAAATGAGAAAAATCGATAACTAATAGAAATAATTTTTTTTTTCTGTGTTTTAACAAAAAATGCATTTACAAAAACAACACCTTATTTGTCCTCCAATATTTTCAACATATGTACTACTTGCCACTTGTACAATTTGGTGTCGTTTTGTTTCGGATGAGATATAAAATATTTTCAATTTTTTCCTCCATGTACAGGACGAGGATTGGGGTTTGATATTTTTCTAATAAAATGCAAAAAAGTATGTTATATCACTAAATGATCATGGAGTATCTGTCGATCATTGGTCCAATATTAATTTGCCACAATTTGAAAATATTTAATTCATTGCTTTAAAATTGTCTGCAGAAAATACTCTAGTTAGTTTTTACATTGGAATACACGAATCAGTTAATAGATTTTTGACATTCAACAGAACGGATCTGAAAAATGCAAGTTGGTAGTTATTAAAACGGACCGAATATATCGAAATATAATATCAATAGAAATATTAAGTAGTGGAATATTTTGGGTTTGCAATTATAAATCCGACTTCTGAAAAAATAAAGCTATTCACAATGGGAGATTCAATAGCGGAGTTGAGATTCAAGATGAAGGAAAGGTGGCACATTTTGTACTTGTTCGAAATCGGTATTTAATATATAAGTTCAAAAATCCCTGGCAGTTTAATTTACAGAAAAATCAGGAAAATAACAGAGCAATTCGGCTTCCCGGCTATTCACAAACTTATAAACTAATAAAAAGAAAACGTATGATGACCATGATCTATTATATTTTTCGCGCTCCCGGGCGCGAAATCTGATTTTACGCCCTGGAGAATGAAAAGTACTATTTTCAATCTTTCTATAAAGATGTCTTTATCATATAGATATCTATAGTAAGAAATCAATATAAAGACCTCATTTATACATATATCACAATATAAAAATCTGCAGAGATAGAATGAACAATATCAAAAATTGTTGTGAAAATTTTCTGGTTGTTTATTAGTTAATACAGCTTTACAAAATATGTCTTGTTTGTCAACTAATTGGGTGGTTTAAGTCTAAAGTTTTACAATTCCAGTAGTTCAACAATCACAAAAGTGGTTTCACGTTACACGGTTTCTTGGATATTTTTCCTCCATTATCCTCGGTATAAGATGTCTGTTATGATATTACTCAGTATATTATACACAAAATACTCTCTATTCCCTTCATATTAAATGAGTCCTTTAAACCTTTCAGTCACATCGGGACACCAGTGTTCCACCTACATAGTATCATATCTTCTCATCGTTTATGAGTGCTTCGTCAACGATTTCGTTACGGTTTCTTGTTCCTGCCCTTCCTAAGACTCCAATAAATGTTATTAAAAAAAATAATATACCATAATTATGTAAAATAATTATTGTTAATAAGAAATTATTTTCAAAAAAGCATAATTTTCAAAAGAAATTCATGCCAGGACGAACTAATAGCTATTATTATTTAACGTTTAGCATACACGAGTTTTTAGGGGCGCTAATTGCGAATCCCATATCAGATTTACAAAAATTCAAAATGGCGGATCCCCTGTATACCAAATATAAGAAAAAAACCATCACTGGAAAAATTCGTGACTTAAAGGGTTAAGACAGTGATAGTACGGTAGTAACTAGCTATACCTTGCTATTACTTGAATTTACAATAACTATCCGTTAGTAAAGTTCTTGATCAATCGACCTATTTTTGAATCGACACATTAAACGTTTCCAGTGTTTTAACATCGTGAAAATTGATCTTTAGTAAATAGAAGTTGCAGGATGCCCTGCAATGGCATATTCCTTAGCCTGCGTAGTTGATCCCGGTTGATTAAAGTATACGGTATCTACTATTATTAGTCGATATTCTGTTGAGATGCAGCAGTCGCATCATACAATTGATTGTTGCACTTGCTGGTGAGTAAATCACATCTCTATATACTTTAGTATTGAAAGGATTCTTCCTAATTTAAGTTGCACCATTATAAATGCAAACACTAAACAGGTCTCAATTCGATTAGAATGATTTCCGTCATTCTATAAATCACTTACCTAAAATGAACTTTATAGGCTGGAATATTTCCCTCCAATAGGTACTTTCTTCTTTAGTGACATTTTAAGACGAGGGGTAAGTCAGAAATGAGCCCCTCGACTTTTAAAGTTTACAATTATGTAAGTATTGTAATATAGTTATATTTTCGCTTTAAAATTATCATATTTAGTTAAAAAATATATAAATTTAGTTGTCTTCTTTTTGAATTTCTATTCTTTGAAATATAAAACATATTAAGAAATTCCAAAGAGAGATTGCTCTAAATGATAGAAGTATAAACTTTTTTCATTTAAAAATATTGAAAATTGTGAGACTAGTTCGATTTTAATTATTTGAATTTTGGGTTTTAAGTGTAATATATGACTTTTAAGTGACTACAAATATTAATAATTCATTTTTTTCAATAACAAATATTGTATCACTCTTATTTATATGTCCTAGCACTATCCATACTGTAGCATATACGTTATAGTAAATGATTTTTACGGAATAAGGAAAAAAAAGTCATTTTTATTACATAATTTTCGTCACAAAACGAGTGTATTAATAGGTATAGTGACAATAATTGCAATAACTATAAAAGTGAAAACTATTTATTATAACTTTTTTGAGCTATGCATCAAAACTAGAGTCTAGTAAAATGTCCTCTCTTCTGTTACATTCTAATATCATTTCACTATAATTATAAATATGATATATTTGTATAAAAATCGATTTTATTTATCAAAGTTTCCATGTGGACTGTAAATTTTCTTTTCTTGTTATTTTGCGTTTTTTCTTCTACAGTAATATGATTTTTTGGTTCCTTTGAAGATTGTTCTTTTGATGCCCATTCATTTATTATTCATATGTATAGCCCAGGAATGTTTTAATCAATAGTTTTCACTTTTATAATTATTGAAATGAACGTAATTATTATATATTGTAATTTATGTCATACATACTATGCAATAACAATGAATTTTTTAATCTTATTCTGCAAAAGTTTACTAACTACTTGCAACAGTATTGAAAATTGTTTTTCCGCACTATAAAACAAAAATGATAAAATCTTCGATATTATTTATATTTGTAAGAAAATTGGGTGCGGGTCAAAAAATTGACAAATCAAAAAGCCAACCGGTTAAAAAACCGACAGTCAAAATACTGAGATTCAAAAAACCGACAGACAAAAAACCGACAGACAAAAAACCGACAGTCAAAAAACCAACAGGCAAAATCCAACGCGTCAAATAACCGACAATTGATAAACTGAATTGTCATGACACCGTCATTCAAATAACGGACACTTCTAAGAACCAACAGCCAGAAAGCCGGCACTAAAAAAACCGACACTTCAGAAAATGACTGCCCACTTGTCGGTATGCTTATTTTTCTTATGTATCGGCTTTTTGGCAGTCGATTCTTCAGAGTGTCGATTATTTGACTGTCAGTATTTTTACTGTAGGTTTTTTAACGGTCGACTTTTTGATTTCTCGTTTTTTCGACCCACACCCAGAAAATTTATTGAAAGTAATGAATTACTAATAGTTTTAAGCACATAAAAGTTATATATTATACTAAAAATAAAAAAATTTAAATCGTTAAAATCGAACTGGTTCCACAATATTTTAAATATTTTTAAATGAAAAAATTTTGTACATGTATTTCATATCATATTGAACAATCTCTCGTTAGGATTTCATAATATATCATATACAACAAAATTGTTATATTTTTTTTTAATAAATATCATAATTTTAAAGCGACACTGTAACTAAATTACAGTACTAAATTATTTTTAATTTTGAAAAGCCTAACTTCAAATTACATTGAAAATCCCCAGTTATATATATTGTAGCCAAATAGAAATCAAGAAAAACGATTCTCCAAGAATTAAAAAATAAAGTGTTGCGTGATTTGTACAAGAAGCAATTTTATGTGATTTAATCGCACAGTGGCGATTTATCTCATCAATTTTTTTTAAGGAAGATACCTTGCACTTTCAGAAGAATGGTTAGAATGATTGGCATCAGGAAATAGTCGCCAAGCAGTAATGCTGAGCAATCCAAGACAAAAAAAAATATAATTGTAACGATGATACATTCTCGTTAAATCGCTTCAAGCTTTCTCCAGAGATATTTCCCTTCTTTAATTCCCGTCGATAGTAAGTATTTAACATTTTTTTGTTACAAACTATTTTTTTTATGTTACGAAACGTATATTTATTTTTATCTTATCCATTTTTTAAACATTCTTTTTGTTGTCTACAAAACAGTAAAATTATAAGCACTTGTTAAATTAGTAAACTTACAGTAATTAATGTAACTTAATATAATGATTTAAACTGTTCAATATAATATTTAATTGTTAAGAAACTTAAAGTATAAATAAAATTTGTTCTTGAATGATTTCAGATATTGAAATATTGTAGACGTTTACGAAACTTTGTAACTTTCTTTATTGCAGGATTGTGGATAATTCGATTGTGATTTTCTATATACAATACAAAATAGAAGATAGACTCCATAGGTTTAAGTAATCGGCAGTAACCATGTTTTAATATAATAAAATGTAAACATAAAAAAAAATTGGTAAAAATGATATGTCATACTGATTTTTGTTATTCTCTTACTTCAAACGATTATTATTATGTAAATGTCGGAAAATATATTAAGAAAATGACCAGCTGCTTTTCAACCTTTAAATAAATCAGCAAAAAATGTACAGATAAGAAATTTATTTTACAAATGCATATGATAGATCGAACAATTTTTTAATTTTCCAAATGAAAAATATATAGTCTGTGCCGACAGAAAGTAAAGAATATGTGTCTCCTGTTATTTTTATTCAAATAGCATAAAAACAAAAATAACAATTCATTACGAAAATGTTAGAAATTTAATACGTTTCCAAATAATCCAATTTAAGAAAAATAATGAGAATTGCCATCTCGCGGCAGGTTTTAGTTGGTTTATTCAATTTTATTGCAATAGAATAATATTTTTATTAGTTCTCAAACTTATACAGTGCAGAGTCATCGTCATTTTCAATGGATGTAATTTTAATTTGGGAAAACTAAATTCTGTAATCTCGTCGACCTCGAAAATCTCTTTCAAATGATTTAGACTGAAACTCTTTTGCAATATGTATAGTATAACAACGTTCATGTTGATACATTTTGCAACTGTAATCATTAACAATAATTATTACATAACTCCAATAAACCTGTATTTAGGTTTAATAAGTATAAATACAAAAAATCTTTATTAAAATGTGGTTCATGACATTAATAGTACACGTTGAGATCATTTTATTAACTATATTTACATTCAAATGTATATAAATATAAGAATATTTATTGTTTGAAAATAATCTTTAGGGTTAGCATAATTTGTTGAAACGCATTTGAGCGATTGACTTCAATCTTTAAAACGCTTATTTCTAATTGCAATGGCTTCCTTGTCTGAATCCAGGAATTTTTGCACAAATATTGTCCTTTTTATGACAAAAAAATTACTTCTTTTGTACACAGACAAATGATCGTCTTACGCAAGGTGTCTCTGTAGTAAAATACCATGCGAGATTACTTTATTTCTCTTTAATTCTAGAGTCATCCTCAGCGTCCATAATTCTCTTTTTTACCGCAAGGGACTTTTTACAAAACGAAATTTTTAAGCAGGGAAATTTTTGTGTTTTTATATATATAAATTTGGTCCCAAAACAATTCATATATGTACCTGAGTCTGTATTATCTCTTGCCACGAAACCGATTACAATTGTCAAATTTCATTTTTTAAACAGTACTAACAGGCGTACTTCGCAATAAACGTTAACACGTGAATATGTAGTAAGAAAATATATAAAACTTTGTCTGGTTTTTCTGAATAAGATTTGTTAATAAACAGTGAAGATTGTTTAATAAAAAAGTGAATGAAATCATTAAATCTGTGCATGTACTTACGCGAGCTTATACAAAAATTTACAGAGATGTAATGAAGTGAAAAAATGCGATTACAATGTAATAATTTGTACTTTCGAGCATTGATCACTGAATTAGTGCAGTACAAGAAAACTCTGCTCTAGATTATCATACTGTTCTCATTTCGGATCATCCATGACCAGTAAATGAAAGTTTTAAAATGGTCATTATTATATACGTATATTATGCTTAACATCTCAATTATAAATGTGTAAATCTGTATTATTTTTTATAGTTTTGCTTTTGATACTAGTAATTTGGGATCGCTATAAAAATGGTATATATTTATTGAATAATATTTTTTAAACATTAAATTCAGAAAGTCAATATGTAACATTTCCTAATATTTTTTATAATTGTGTATAGAACGTTAGGTGTAACTTTAAATTTTATAGTTCACAGAACTATATATTGTAATTAATGATCGAATATTACTAACATTTACGTTTTATGGGCTAAACTAAATGTTAAAAAGTGAAGTCAATTCTGATAGGAAATATTCTCGTAGAATCCTAACATGTATGCAAAATATTGAGTTGGTTCCAGTTTTTTGACCAAATTGAAGGTCAATGGGGTCAACAATATTGTTTTAGGACATTAATTAGCCGATAACGAGTTTGAAGTGATTCGAATGTAAATAAGATTAGCGGACATGTTTTATGTGAAATTTTGCATTTCTTGATGTTTTGGCGTCCCATTTTTTACATAAATGTACAAATGTCTGCAAAAATTTCAAAATTCTATAGTCTAGATATGTCCAAGAACACGATTTTTATATTTGGTAAAAATTAGGTCCAATTCAATATAAGCGTACATATTTAGATTCTGCGGGAAAAATCATACCAAAATCGATTCTTGCTTAATGGGCAACCTGTAATTCTGAAATTTTTATTATGATATGCAATTAGACACTACAATTAAAATAATTTTTTTCGTGTAATCTTCAAACAACGCTGACTTCAAATTTTCATGAAATTTTATAATCTTTACGAAAATCAAACTTAGAGCTTTTCAACATATTGTAAACTATTCATCTACTCAGATCTTGCAGTCTTTCAAATCTTCATCAACTTTTACTACATGTTTAGCAACACTGTATCAAAGAAACTGGATCTTCTGTAATCAGAATTCAATTGACTTCTTTATTGAACCGACTTTTCAAATTCATCTTCATGTATTATGAAGTTAAGCTATTAGAATCTTTATCAAGTCAAAATAAGGATCGTTTTAAATCTTCAACTTTTAAACCCTCAGCAATATGCATTAGAGTTAAGATTTTAAATTCCGGAATTACATTTTCAATTAAAGTTCAAATATAATAGGTACAGAATATTTTTCGTATTTCGTAAACTTTTTTTTTAACTAAGCATATAACAATTTACTGGAACTTTTAGATACGAAAATACATTCTGTTTCAATACTAGGTAGAGTTATTTGCATTACTGTGTGACAAGGATACCATTTCCTTCTTTCCTGTAGCCAAAAATGCAACTCCGTCAGAAAAACGTATTTTTAAAAATTGGAAAACAATAATCATTTATTATAGGTAATAATTTGTTACAAATTAAGGAAACGTATTCAAAGAATGTCATACGTTTTCCATGAAAATTGAGTAATTTCATGCTGTAATAAATGTTATTCACTGCTGACAAATAACATGATATTGGTAAATTTGATAATTATTTGGATCTGGCTATAACTTAGCGTGTAGCTGCCGTACCTCATGCTCTAAATATCGTGGAAAACTCTTTAAAGAATGAAAATTCAGCCGCTTTAGTATACGAGTGGATTTTCACACTTTTCAACGAATGCACTGAAAGAACAAGATTGTTTTTCACATAAATTTGGTTTGTGCTACGCCCAATATTTTTTTAGATTAATGTCAGTATTCACGGCAGTATTAACCGATTCCCTGAAGTTCGAAATCAACCAAAAAAACATATACCTGTGAGACTTAATGGGACTTACTATAACGTTGATTCAATTGAACTGAAATTTAAAAATTCTTCATTTAGAAGTGCAATACTGTGTGCTCATACGTTTCAGCCTAATCGGTGAAATTTAATCGGGAAATTTTACCGGGTAATATGTATCCGGCGAACACCTGCAGAACTTTCCACTTCATCTACGTTTTCACAAGTGCTATACGTTTTCAAAAACATTATGAAGACAGTGCAATTAATACATTTTTTTTCATCAGTTTTTATTTCTTTTCAGTAATCCTCGTCAAAATGATAAAGTTTATAGTTTTAAATGAAGTAAATTACCAAATATAGAAAGGACATCAATTTCCTAGAATTGACTTCCGGAATAGTACCGATGCTAATTATTGAAATTGACATTTTGATAGAACTTGATGTCTCTACTGCACTAGTAGTGTAGCAAATATAATACTGACAATAAGTATTATATCAGTACTCACTTATTTCAGCACTCAATAATTATTTAATATTGAAAATTGTACTAACAATCAGTACTAAGGAACCACGACAATTAAACGTTATTCCAGACCAATTACAGTGCTGCCAGCATGTATTGTCTGATTTCATCCAGTAGCCAGTACTTATTAATTATCGAATATAGTACTTGTTACCATTATACGGTCAGAGCTATGGGAATATTATTAGCAGCGCCAATATCGGCAACCAATACTGAATTAGTACTGAAGTATTATTTTTATTATTTACTCATGTCCGATAATCAGTCTTGGCATCTAGTACTGGGTCAGTATCTTGACGGTATTTCACTTCTTCTATTTGTACCTGAATCCCGAAGGTGATTGCAGATCTAAAACAAAGTATAGTTTTCGTTATGTACATGAAATTAGCTTTACTCTAAATCAATACTGGTGCAATGTAGAGTTAAAAAGATTATTTATTAAAAAGATATGATTTTGGGCATTATTCCAGTCTTTGGTGTCGTAACAGCATGTCACAGGCAGAGTGAAAATTACAAAAACTATCTACATACTAAACATCAAAATCATTTACGGTGATTTTCTAAGAGTAAATCGACTTTAAAGCAATGAAAGCATCCTTTTTGTGGTATGCTTTCTATGCATCGTTAGATAATATTAAAATAATTAATTGATAATAAAAATTAACAAATGTAAATAAAATCCCTAAAAAAAATTAAGGCCTCGACACAAATGTAATTAATAACATTTGAATATACAATAATTCATAAAACATCTTCAATTGCACTTTCTTCGTTTCCTTATATTCCGTATTATTATATAAGGATGGTAAAATAAAACTTCGATTTTTATTGAATATCGTTTATGTTACTACGTTTTAACCTCATGTGGGTCTTCTTCCATACTAATGAAAATTTGGTTATAGGCGTATATTTTTGTCAAAAGAAAGGTAAAAAAAACCCCAAAAACTCTATAAAGGAGACGGAGGTCGAAAACCTTTCTTTCCCACTCTGCAGAATCTCTGTTCGATTTCCCTCCTTTGGAAAATTGAATGTGAATTAAATTAAAAAATTGTTTAAATAACAACAAAAGACAAAAAAAAACATTATGTGGTGATGATCTTGCAGTGTCATTTACAATTGTGCAAAAGAAAGGGTATAAATGTTAAATAGTGATTTATAAATATCGAGTCTTTGAATTTTAAGTTTGTTTCAGTTAATGGGTTAGGCCACCCTCAAATTTTAAAAACTCAAAAAAAACAATTTTTTTTTAAGCAAGAATTTTTAGGAACATTTTAGGATATAACCGATGCCGATGTCTAAAAGGTTAAGAAAGATATGCCCATTGGAATACTTACGGCTTATATTGCATTACTGATAATGTGAATTCGAAACTTTGCCTTTGAGCTAAAATAAAGCCATATTTTCGGCGATTGTTGAATGAATTAATAAATGTATAAAGTTAACTATTGTAGTAGTTTATGTCTTGATATTTTATAACAGCATGCTTCAATTTGATTAAATAGTTACCAATTTTATTTACATTATTTTTTATAAAAAATATAGTACAGTAGTCTATTGTTATTCTAATTTGTGGAGTCAGGCAAGATGGCTTCCTTCTCTTATTCTAATTTTCTGCACCCCCCACTACCGTATCTTTCTCTGTTCATGGCGCATGCGCAGTTATTTGTATATAGTAGTAGTCCCAGTGGGGAGAACGCGTGCGGGAAAATATTAGAATTGGAGAAGGGAGCAAAGTAGAATAAGATAAGGAATTAGAATATGAGAAGTTAGAATAAGAGAAGAACTACCATATGGCATAACTCAAATCTTCAACTAGTGGTCCAACTCCGAGCTTCCTGTTTTAAAGTTATTTTATGCATTCAATGGTATCTACTGAATGTTGATGGTGTCTAATTCAGTATTTACAGGTTTTCGTAAGAATGAGACGAGGATATAAAGGTACACAAGATAGAACACACATAAAAGTATGTAAAAATCACCTATAGCTTAAGTATAGATGTAAAACGAGACAAAATTTAAAAAAGAGTAATAATTCTACAGAACATTTAACTTTTAAAGTACGCGACTATATATCTTGCAAAATGAATATCGAATTAAACGATCAAGATTCTTTGTCTACGATATATTAAAATGTTAGCCCTTATATGTTTTTTTAAGATTATAAACCACTGGAATGAAGAAAAACGAACGTAAAGTACGATTTTTACTGAATTTCAGAACGTACAATCCACCAATTTCATTTTGATATCACTAAAAAAAAGTATCTATTATCCAATCACTCTGAAAATTTCAGAGAATCTTCGTATAATCTTGCAGTTTCAATGAACAACATGCCGAGAGTGTGCTTATCTTTTAAAAAATTGTGCAGCTTAAAATGTAAGCGTCCACCGATTATTCCAAATTCGGGAATTTATTACTTTTTTTCATATAGAGAAAATAACTTTTCATTTCTTGAATTCTTAGTTTCATACAATAATTCTAAACTAAAACCCCCCAAAAAATAAGATGTACGGCATACGTGTGCCTCATAAACTAACTTTGTAGGAGGTCTCTAAAAATGATCAAATCAGTGCGTAACTCGTTCGAATATGTATCATTTTCGAGTGGCACGCTTAAAGGGCGTTTAGGTACGCTTGAAACTACCTTGTAATTTTTTCTTTAAAGTACTTATAAATCTCCTATCACGTGTTTAACTTGCCATTGTTTATCCTACACCGTGAAATCGACATTTCAAAAATAAAAAATGTTGAAATTTTTTTTATTTTTATTATTTGACATTGATAAGTTTATAATTGGAGACAAACATTCTATGAAATAAATTAGTATTTTTCTAGGTTGAAAATAAACATAGATTACTACCTTTTCGGCTGATGTCTTTATACTTCCGTAATAAAAATTGAAAAAATTTAATTCTAAAATTTTTTTATCAGCGATAATAAATAATGAGTAAAAACACTGTATTTTTCGCAACAAGTACTTTACCTTTAAATTTAAAAACTATAAGATATATAATATAAGTACACCTGTATCTACCATTAGGCTATTGTTAAGTTTCAACTGTGATTTATTCAAGTTTATACAATATTATTAAACGAGTTACGCCAACTGTTTTTTACTCTTGAAGAGATGTAAAAACCAAAATATGTCTCATTAGTGTGCGACTAAAATAATTTTTGATGATTTTGAACATTGAAAAGTTAAAAGTTCTGTAGAATTACTCATAAGTGTAAAAACTGATATAAAAAGAAACTTAAATATTGAAGAAATGTTCTAACATATAATATTTTTTTATTGAAATAGGTTTTATGATAATCGTTTTGAATTTATGCTATACAAAAACACTTTGAAGTTGGGCACCTTCCCCCTAAATACAAAAAAACAGTACATTAATTGTAAAAACACTCCGCAGTTACTTTTTCGAAAATCACTAATATTATTGGTGATAAAAGCAATTAACGTAAGTGACCAATTAAATCTCAGTTGTCGTTCATCGACAATTGGGAAAGTTTTCATCGACTCCTTCCGCTTGGTCAGTAGCCTTAGTCCAGGTAATTCGTCCTCGGTGTCTTTCGGCGTGGGGACACGGGAAACAATCCGAACGGAACCGAGCTGGCACCAGCCAGTCACTCATGAAACGCGAAACCGCGCGAAAGTTTGATTCTTTCTATGAGAAGGCAGGTGCCTTGGCAACCTGTTCTCCGTAGCCAACCACGATGACGCGTCAAAGTCATTACCCGGAAAAGAAGTGACAAAAAAACATCAACACGTAACAATAGACAAAATCCAAAATATTACGGTGAATCAAAAAACTTACATTTTGGTTTTCGAAGACAGTGTTGGATGACCAGTGTCAGTGTCGGGTGCTGAAAGATGGACTTTCGGTTCTAAGCCATTTCGAAATTTACGACTAAACATCCATTGCATAAGGGAGGGCGCAATCCCTCTTGGACTGATTGACGATACTTCAGGTTTGTGCCTTCGTAGAAAGTTTCGAGTCGTAAAAAAAAAGCCTCGCTCGTCAACAGAGCGGAAGTCCTATCGTTACAATTTCATTTATCGCAGACATGTGTATATCGTCGGTACCAATCGAATGGTACACGTGGGTACAGAAATGTTCACGTGAGTGGATTCAATGAGAATTGCCCCGAACTATATGGGCCACTTACCCATTCAACGAATCTATAAACACTGTGCTTTACTGCCGGTCTTTCCGCCGAAAGAGAAATCGGTCGCAGACACCGTGTTGAAAAAACTTGGACGCCGATTCTAGCCTTCCTTCTCCTGATATACGGGGAATGCTTGTAAAACAATATGTAACTATATTTTACGATTCTATTCTTTTGAGTTGTGGTTGGAACGTTTTTTGTCATTGGTAATTGCGACGAAAGGTGTGATTCATGTTGTATTATTACGCACGATAAGGAACGGTTTCTTGCCGATGTTCATGAAAATTAATTTGATCAAACGTGAGGATGTAAAATAGAAAACTAGAATGATAAACTGTTAGTGTTTTTACGTAAAACTACAAAACTGGTGATATGTTTATTGAGTGACACGATTGAACAGTGAATTAAGGGAAGATCATCCATGTGAAATATAACAAGACGGAGATGTCACTGGATTCATTAGTTCGAGGTATTGTCAAAATTATACTTATTTGTTGAATTTTTGGTTTTGGAAAAAATATGAATTTATTTCATAGAGTATTTTTGGATTCCAAAATAAAACAAAGTAGTTACCATTGATGCAGATAATGCGATAGTCTACTTTCCAAGTCTCTTGGAGTGAAAAATTTCTCTTTATAGAGAAATGTAAATTCTTTTTTAAGCTTTAAATTTTAGAGAATGAAGTCGTGTCGTTAAAGCAAAAAATCTCAGTTTAGAATAGTGGAAATGCACTATTTTTATGAGAGTTCGTTTTTTCATTCTATAAACAAAGAATTCTATTATTATTTAGTAAACTATTCCAATTAGGACCAGATTACTTCCATTGACTCGAAATAATACTGTATAATGAATAAAAAAATAATATACTATTCAGTGTAGTTAGTGCAGTTGGAGATCATCGAAAAAGAAGCTCCTTAAAATTGGGAAAGAACTTCCCCGATATGATTTTGTTTAATTATACTACTTTATCTCTAAAAAGTTCAGAGAATAAAGGTTTTCTTGCAGATACCTGCTTTAAACAGGTTTCTTCTTTAGAGTGTCTTATTACGAAAATATAGCAAATGGTTCCAATTTTACATTGAGAACAGTACATTGTGAATTCTTGAAAAGTAGGTTGATTTCGTTTTTGTGAGATACTTTACATCAAATTACAATTTTTCTTAGTTACTCTTACACTTCAATAAGACAAAGACAACTGTAATCTTATTAACTAAGTGACATATTTCCTCATGAAAACATTCTGAAACATGGAAAAATTCCATTTACTTCTGCACGCAAAATTATAAAATATTTTTACACATATTTTTACTCAAATGGATTATAAAAATATATTATTAACACTTAAACATATTTGTTTTGCTTCAATAAAAATGTGCAAACAATTGAATACTCCGATTTTTACACTGATTTACTATCAGTGTAGAATTACATGCGTTCCAATGCAGAATAAAAATGTTGAGGTGAATGAAATTACTTTATGTAGTAAATTCAAGTAGTCATAGTAAGGGAAATATTTCTCAGTAGTTTAATTTAGACGAAACTATCAAATCTAAATTCTATTTTAATTAACCTCCGTTAAGATATTATTATGTGGTTTTGGAATCAATGACATGATTAAGTATTCATTTAATACTTAACATTTCAGTTACAACAAATTTTAGTAAAACTTTTTTAATTATAAATTTGTTAAATTAAAAAAAAAAACATAAACTTCGTTAACGAGTTAATATCGTTATTTTGTTATACAATATATTTTCTGCTCCATGATATTAAATGTGAAAATTATTTTGTACTCCAACAAATATACTTATATTTGCAACGATGAAAATATTTAGTTAATTTCCGTATTTTTGTTTCATGACTTTAAACTCTATTGACTCAGTGTAACCATAATTTTGGATAATCAATTTGAGATATTCTCGCGTTCATCATCTCGGCTGTCGTACCTAAATTATTATCCAAGTCCGATGCAATATTTTCTCGTACCAAAATCCTGTTGATTTATTCAATAATTTATAAAAATTGTAGGGAGTTATCTGATTATATTCGTTTAAAAGTACTAAAGAGTGCTTAAGCCCAAGTTTAAAATTTGAAACAATATTTAATATGTTCAACCATTTCCAAAAAAAAATCTGATGTAATCGCCGGTTTTTTGGATACTCATCATATACGAAAACAAAATAAAAATCCTGCGTTTGTCGAGTTTATTCCACTATACAGTGCTGGATTAAGATAATCTCGCTGAGTTTATTAAATAAATTATGAATGTAAAGATTATAAATTATTGGTTATTTAATTTTGCAGTAAATTTTATTTGAATTATTGTCAGAATAAAATCAACTATATTAAAAACGTATTATGCTGTTATGTAGTTAAATGTTGTAGAAAGTATTCTCTCTGTGAACTAAAAAGTTTCAGTGTACTAAGTATTTTTTATAAAATATATTTAAAAGTGAGCGTACTCTGCCATTATAAAAAAAATAATATTGGACAATCGTCAATTTAATTTTTATCATTAATTATTCAATTTTGATATGGTACATAATAAATCTATGCAAAACATCACTTACTTTTGATATTTTAGTCGCGGGTTTATGTTGTAGGTCGATGACAATTAACTAAGATAATTAGTTACATATTATTGTAGGATAGATAATTCTTGATACTTCTGAATATTTCAAATTCGTAGATATCTTCTAATAAATTCTTGTTAAACAATAGAAAAAGTTCCCTACACAAACGAATTTTTTCTGTACAAAATTGGCTAATATCATTTACATTCAGTCACTTCCAGGATTTTTATATTAATTTCGTCGATGTTTATCTCGTTACAAAAACAAAAATAGTACATTTCATTACTAGTGCGGGAAATAGCATTTACGCACTAGGGCGACCGTTTTTATCTTCATATTATGCGGAAAATTCGCACTAAAAACAGAACGTTATTGATATTACATAAAATACCACATTTTAAATACTACAACTAAAACTATTATGAGAATTATGTAGATCTACCAAACTATATGTTTACCTTTCTCTGTGCCCTAGATACGTCGACAAGAAATATTCAATAATTATCAAATTTTGTTTAAAATATAATTTAAAATATGACATAGATATAGGAAGTAAAAGGTTCAGACCTTCCGAGCAATCCATTTAGTGTTCGTAACCTACAGTTCGCTTATGCCACCAGCAAATATCTCGGTTCCAATAACTAAACCTTTTTTTGCGTGTGGAAGACTATAAATTCCAACGTAAGACAAAAAAAGCGTCGCAGCTGCAATCGGCAGTTACCTGATCTTGCCCGACCGTAGCCATCTCTTTTCCATGCAGGTTCAAAATAGCTGTTATGCTCTATTACAAAATCGATCGAGTGTTAATTATTGAAATTTAATGAAACATTTTTCGATAAATTTAAAAAGAATCGTTTTCAAGAACGGAGTCGAAAACATGCGGATGTAGCGTTACCTGTGGTGAATGTAAACACTTCATTGCTGTGCAATGAAGTCTGAAAAATATTGATTCTAGAATTTTTAAACAACGATTTTAAATATACGAAAAATGAATAATGAAAGTCACAATAAAATAAATCCTAATTTTTAGTAACGTGTTTACTCTCTTAAAGTTATATATTATTTGTTTAACACACTCGCGCCAAAAAAAGTATCTTAACGTCAATTATCTTTTACATCCAACATCCAACTTCCATCAAAATTTATTATTTAAATATCAAAATTTTACTTTTCGTTTGCCTTTGACAATTGGAGTATCATTTCCGAACGAATTTTTTGTGCTGGAAAGAATGGCGCTATCATATTCCTATCACATCCCATTTTCCAGAAATATGAAGTTAAATTTGTGAAAATGTGGGGTTTTCGTCACATTTGTCTAAAATGGGACCGGATAAAAAAATTCTACTAGGGCCATCGTTTTTAGTATAAAAAATCCGTTGGGAAATTTTCTTTTCCTAGAAAAATAAACGAAATATTGCCAAAAACGCATATTTTGACACATTTAACCTCGCTTTTCTAGAAAATGCGAGATGATATAAAAATTCTGATAGCCGCATAGTTTTCAGTATGAAAAAATCCGTTTGAATATAATACTGCGATTGTCAAAAAAAAAATCAGTGTGTCGGACAGTATAATATAAAAAATAAATTAAAGATAACCACCAGACATTTTCTAATATTAACAAGTGTCGGTTTCTTTATGAAATTTATAGACATTCAGTGACTCTGTAAATATTATACTTCTTCTAACATTCATTGTATGCAGATATTCTTAATTTTTCATTTAATCTTTTGTTTCTAGTATTTAACCTCTTGGAGACCATATTAGATCATTCTGATTGCGAGCAAAATAATCGTTATTTCTCAGTCAAAGATTTGTTGATATTTTCAGAACGTTTAGAAACTCTTTTAAAGGCGAGAAACTATTATTTGTTTCTTTTTTTCAACGCAGTATTTTTCAATGTGATTGGCTGCAAAACATTTCGCACATAACATTTCCAAAAATTTGAAACTTCCTCTTTCAGTTCCCATCGTTAACATTAGACTACGAAGCACTTTGAAATAGTTACAGTCCATTTAGATACATTTTTCAAAAAAGCCTTGAAATGGTGACATGTTCATTGTTTTTATCGTTATTGAATTCGTTAATTTATTTGTGGAAAACTTTTCCTCATTATTTATCACGATTCATGTGGTTATGACATACTTGGATACAGAATTCATGTATTATGAATGAATTTGAGGAAGATTTATTGAGATTAGAATATTAAAGATAGGAAAAATGTTTTTTATATCTAAGCCTCGATTTTGAAACCCCCAAAGTGAATTTTTGCAAGGGCCCAATTGGATCTGTTAGATTTTTTTAAATGATGGGTTGAAACTATATATGATGTCGTAAGACAACATCAACGACGGAATACGAAAGAGGAAACTTCACAACAACATTCAGAAATAGTATTTACCAATTTTTTTACAACACAATTTCAATAAAAGATACAGCGATTAAAGTTAAAAAAATCAGTTTCCGGTCCTGAAAGAGTTAATATTAGCTGTATCTATCTTTAAAATTGTTTTTTATTTTTTTTGATATATTGAAGGAACAAATTTTCGACCTAATCCAACTAATGGACAACCTATACACTGAGAAAAAAGTTAGTAATATTTATCAAATATGTGGTTACTTGTTAGCAGACAATTTAATGCCAACTGCATTTTAGTTGAATCAAGTAAATGTTGTTGCATCGGTATCATGGTTGGAAGCACTAATTTATAGTTGCATTAACTAAATATTTAGGTGCTAATCGGCAACTACATATTTAGTCAAAATTATTAATTGTTTTTCAGTGTATTGCATGCAATACTGAATAGTTATTTTGTATTAGGATCTTTTGAACAATTATCGAGGTAGTATATAAATATTGTAAAAATTACGATTGAAATTGAAAGCTAACTTTGAAAAAATATCTGATTTATTGTCGACATCTATATGTTTGTGTGTGTGTTTTTATTAAGGGGGACTTCTATAATGTCAACATTCATAAAAGACATGTTTATTATCATTTTTTTCTAAGTAACTGTTAACAACTGCATAAAACGAATAACTGCATAAAACGAAAAAATATTTTTCCATTAAGTATAATACAATACATTAAAAATGTTTGTCGGGAAATGTTAGTTTTCAATACAAGTGCGTAAGAGTTTTTTCTACAAATGTGAAGTACCGATGAGTTGCCGACCTATTCGAAGGCGAGATCTACATTCAGCTTAGTATAAGAACCATTTTAGCACATACGTCAAATAATATTTTTGTTATACAAGTGTGCGTAAACTGCATGTGAAAAACGTTAAAAATTCGTGAAGCCGGCCCTTTACGCACAATGTATCAAAAACATTTATTTATTCATTTATACCATTAGTTTCGAACATTAAAAGAAAACTGCTATGAGTTGGTGCAGCTGATTGAAGCTCTCCTGATGATCTGAAATAGAACATAGAATAAGATTATAAAAATTGTCGCCCCTACGCAAAAATGCAAAAAAAAAGGGTAATTTTTTCACCCCGTCACATTAGAATGCTCCCTTAAATCTGTACAATATACAAAAGTTACTCAAACCACCAATACAAAAAAAAATATTTTCAGATTCTTGACAGTTTCTACAGAATTAAAATTTAATAATTGAAAGTTTTGGTAATTAATGGCCCTTCGATTTAGAAGATACAAAATTCGCTTTTCACGTTTCGGCCAATTAAGGGACATCTTCAAAAACAAGATTGGTTTTATCAAACTATAATATAAAGACAAATTTTAACTATAGTGATTCCCATATTTATATAGAAAATTTAGTATTATTTAGGTAACATAAAACATAAATACCCATATTTTATTAATCCTCCTGTGCACAAGGACGTGTATACTCGTCCAAACTACATTGTTTCTATATGGGCAAAGAAAAACTCGTGCTCAGGAGGGTTAAACAATTTAAAAAAAAATAAAATCAACCTAAAATTCTAATTTTAAACTATATTTTACCAGAATACTCAAAACAATAAATTTTTTTTAAATTTGTTTAAATCCGAACTGAGGAAATTATGTGGTTTCGTATAGGTAATTATAGCGAGTGTTTTATAATACATTATTTATGTAGAAAATATTGTATATTACGTATTTTAATATCTTATATATATTTTTATAGAATAAATATGGTTTTTTCAAAACTTTCAGTTCTAAAACAGCAATTTGTATCATTTTTTTTTATAAGTAACTATAATTCATGGAAAACTTCATGAAAAAATTAAAATATAATCCTATAGTCGTTATATAAACATGTTTCAAAAAGTATATAATTACGGTATTGAAAGTTTTCAATGCGTATTTTTCCGCAAGCGATTTTTTTCCAGTATAGAAATGGACTGGAGGGAACTATAAATTTACTATTAAAGTTTAATACCGGAATATTCAGTGGGGTGGGCCGCAAAAACCCAACAAATCACAAAGCAGACACTTCAAAAGCCCAACATTCAAAAACCAGACATTTCGAAAAAGTCTTTCAAAATATGTCTGCATTTTGAAATGTCTGGTTTTTTAATGTCTCTTTTGTAAAATGTCTGGTATTTCAATTTTTGTTTTTAAATGTCTGGTTTTTTAGTATCTGCTTTTTGAAATGTCCGTTTTTTTATTGTCTGTTTTTTTAAACGTTTGGTTTTTCGATGTCGGGTTTTTGAAGTGTTTGTTTTCTGATTTTTCGGGTTTTTGAGGTGCACCCATACAGTGTACCTTTGATATGGATTGTAATATAACAATATAAATCGTATAGACTTTAATACATAAAAAATTGTACAGCTTACGTTCTGCAAAAATATTGGAAATTTTAGATTTTTTCTGAATTTCTCAATTTTAGCGAATATATGATACCAGGCCCTTCCGAAAAATGATTAAATATAAAAAAAACTATTATTACATATCTTTATTAATTAATAGAATAGCCAGTACATTTATTATATAAAAACAAATAAATAAATACTTTAAATTGTTCTTACTGGAGAGGAAAAGGAAATTGTAAAAATAAATTTTACAATGTCCACTGAAAAAAATATTTAAGATTAATTTTTGCAGTCTCCAAAAAATTTCATAGTAAATAGAAGTCTAAGAACCAGTTAGTCATTACTTATGTCAGTAAAATATAATCTTAAAAAATTATGCGAATTTTATGTGAGTATGCTAATAATATATAATAAGGAACCAACTGGCTGAAATTGTTTTATAGTCTAACATTTGAAACATCATAAAATTTAAGATTCTCAATAAAATCTAGACATCGATATGTAAAAAGAATCAATCCTACCTTATCATCAGTCATGTTTGCTTTGTTTTCAAGTATTTAAAACCAGTGAATGCAGTTTACGAAGATAAGAACAAAAATATAAAATTCCTATTAAATTGATAATATCTTCCCCAAGACAGACGTGGCAGCGTGAGTGATTGAAACCCTAAAAACTTAAGCAAAAAGCATCTCGAAGATAAGAAAAGTAAATCTGAATCCTAGAATTGCTTCTAAATTAAATTTCAGATTAACCGACAAAAGTATAATGCAATTTTGCTCATTGGCGAAATTTATATCTCGAGATCCGTTGGCGATAAGCTTTCACAAAAAGCAACCTTCGAGCGTATCCGGATGCAATTTGGCAATCCCTCCCAGTGCACGCTATTAAACTAGTAAATTAATTAGTTATTATTAAGTCGAAAAAAAACAAGCGCCACAGGAACGTGGACCGTCACGTGTTCCAGGGTTCCATAAATTATGCTCATATGTGAGTGTGCGTAAGCGGCAGCAAGATCGGGTTCGATATTTCCCTTCAGAAGTAATCGAGGGGGAGCAAGGACGCCTGCAATCACTTTCAGATCAGCATTCGTTCGATCGCGAAAGTACTTTATGCGCATATTTTTTGGTACCACAACCACCACCAACGGAACCCACCGGCACGTGTACAACGCGTCTGCCAATCTCTTGGCGTTAAAGGTCACTGGTATGAACGCGTTTCCAATTTTCCTCATTACAACATATCGATATAGATATATAATATATAATATATAAGATAATAGATAAGAGAGAGAGAGAAAATGCCACTAGACCATTTTTCGCATTATACATACAAGATGCCATGGGCGCCTCCGTAATTACATTGTTTCTCCTTGGGCAAGCTATGAAATTGGGATTCGATAGAAAATAAATAGCTCCGATCGTCGAAGAACAAGATGAACGTGCGGAATTTTATGTCACTTTTAATGCGATTTGAATTATGGGAAATGCGGATCCAGACAATTTTACGACGTCCCGAGCAGTGTTACGTCATACTTTCCACAACAAAAAATATATTACACGAAATGCCGTTCAGTTTACTAATACTTTGAAAGTACTAGACTACAAGAAACATAAGTTTTTTATTACTTACGAGAACAGGTTATTTACCTACAGGTCATAATGGATCTTAATTTATGGTTTATGGTAGGAGAAAACATAATCCATGCACTACCTCAAGCTATACTAATACTTCTCTTATGATTTTAATGCTCCTGAGATAAATATATTTTTAAAATAACACTAATATTTGGTTTTTCGTGAATTTTATTGTTCCGGAAGACAAGTCTGCATTAAGTTAATTTGTATGCGAATAGTTGCAGGCTGTTATGTTATTTGAATAAAAAAAACTTATTTATTTGTATTTAGTAAACGAAATCTTGATTTTAGCCTGGGAGTTGGTTTTGCTCTAAATTAAGAATCTGTTTGAGTTCTTTAATTAGTAAAACTATAATTACCCTGGACATTTGATGACTAGAATTTATCAGGAGGTCGCCTGGCCCAAAAGTTCACAAATTAATGTGTACGATAAAAAGTTCCTGAACACTCTGAATTTTTTAAATCATCAAATAATGCGTTTTATCTCTGAATCGTTAACGATAATGATAAAACTCATAGGATGTATGTTAAAGTACGCAAATAACGCATTCAATTGGTGCATTTATAGTTTTACTTCAGACGTTATAGTTTCGTAGTTGTCAAATTGTAAAAATGTAAATTTTGAAATTTTTTTCTTTCGACTTTTAACTCAGGAACAAATTTTTTAACATCTGTAATAGTCAACCACGAGCTTTTTTCTTATAAAAATATATTTCCCAAGATTTTGATTGCAATGAAATGGGTTATTATGTGACAACATTTTATTAAAACGAAAATGACTGCAATTTTTCTGCGGAAATATATAAATTTAATTGTACGCTGACAAATATGTCCGGCGTGACTTTAGAGCTGGGTAATTTACTTTGTTGAACTCTTTAAGGATTCTTAATTAATTGCGAAATAAAATACCTTTCTTTCCGATTTCTAGAATATCTATTAAGTAACAAAGTCACATAGAAAAAAACGAGTCTTAAATTATTTAGATAACATCTTTACTTTCCTAAATTATGTGGAAACAAGCTACATCTCTTTGATAGATTTTATTGTTTTCGTCAGGTTTTCAAGGTCTATTATATGCTGCTTCTTTTTCCCCTTTAATCAATTATAGTTTTTGGATATCTGCAAAGAAACAAATGTGTATGACATATAGTTTACGTTCAGATACGTGGGAAAAGCCGAACGAAATTTGTCAATTAATACCCCATGTCATTGTCACAATGGCTCATTTTTCACATTTCCAATTGAACATTATAGACAACAATGAGTTCGTGGTAAAACCGAGACGTTTCCTATGTCAGATTCAGATTTTTCGCAATGCGTTTATTTACCTTTCCAACGAAAGACTTCATTCATTAATTGTCAGTAACAAAATCGGACAAAAATGTCTTCGACAAATATCAGATGATTTTGACCAATCGTGCCGAAAGACACTATGAATAATCACCGGTGTTACCAACTTTCCCACGAGGAAATTGAATAGTGCAATTGTCATTATTCCCGAATGATCCCAAAGTTTTTTCACTCAATACTCCATTTTATGGCATTAGAGAAGTAGTGTGAGAGAAAAGAAACAAAAATCATTGTAGATACTAAAAAAAGAATAGATACTAATATTAGGTCTGAAATGTAAAAATTAAAAAAAATACCTCAGTGCAAGATATCTGAGGTGTCAGCTGGCGTCATGCCTATTAGCAGTGCATTATTTAATACAAAGGGTTAAGTATTGAATTGTATGCTTTCCAAAAATATTTGTTCGATTCTATAGAAAATATTTCCCACACAGCACATACCTCTTGAAGAGGTCGGACAGATCTCTGTCCAAAGATATCTCCAAAAAGACTTCCTGAAGACATCTGAATTATAATAATCTATAAAAGGAGCTCTTAAAACTGTCTTAGTTAGGACTTCTTGAAGTCGTAATCTCGAAGATGTCCTATGTTTGAGGTCTTAAATATATCTGGTTTTGGATGATCTCTCTTTAAGTAAAGGGATTCCAGGAGTTAAGATCTGTACTTCTTCCTGAGACCACTAGGTGGCTGTTGAATCCGAAAATGAGATCATGCTATATTTACTTCATATGCAGACCGATGGATTCAAACCTACAATGACAAACGAGTGCTTTTACGATGTTCAGCAAGTGTTATCATAATTTTGTATTAGTATTGTATGTCTATTGAATGTAATTACTATCCAATATATAACTATACAAACGGTAAAAGGGAACTCAGTTAAAAATTATAGAAATAAATAATACAGATACAAAAATAGAATCTATGATTTACAGAAATTTTCTTTTCATTTATATTATTTATTTTATATGTCAAAGCTCTCAAATGAGACCTCATATTTAAGAGGTATTGTAGAGCTCTTAAAATCGACGAATAAGTCTTCTTAAAGATCACTTTAAGTATTTAAGCCATCTTACAATTTTTAAGACTTCTTAAAGAGCTCTTCAAGATGTCTTTGGGCTGTTTGGGTGACTTCATAATAATGAAACTTAATATAATTACTTATAATAAAATTAATACTTACTGAACCTAGATATGACTAAATCAAGTATATCATGTTTTCATTGGAATACATTGTTTTTAAATAAATATTTACTAACTACTGTTTAAATAGACTATTTAAATACATTTTACTTGAAAGTACTTGTTTAAATAAGTCGTTAAAGTGGTCGATATTTATTTATCTATAACATTCTTCAACATTGAATGCAAAGTTATATAGTGACAAGCTGTTTTTGCATATAATAATTTCTGAATACTTGTTTTACTTTCAAAAACAGTTTCGACATTTCATAATATGGTCGACGATCGAAACAAGTCGATTCGGACAGTGCAGAATATTGAATGCATAACCTTTTTTAAAAGAACATTAATGAATTACGGACGGCTACAATGAAAGTTGTTTCGACTTTAACCGTGTTGCATATTACACGATCAAGAACAGTGTTACATTTTAGTCAGGAGCTACTTTCATTACACTCTCCGTTGAAGAGAAAAATTAACCGTGCTTGCTTGGAGATCTGAATCGCTTAAATCAGGATCAACGATTTCAAAATCAGTACGTAAAAGGCCATTGTTATAAATACAGTTTATTACTACTTAAGTAATACATAATTGATATTATTTTTTATTGCAGAAGTCAGAGATGTTATCTCTTTTACTAGAATATTATCGCGTAAGTGAATAACTTTTGTAGGTACAGTTCTAATACATTTATTCGTTCATTAATGATTAACTAGGAAAACGGTTTAATGCAGGCACTAATTAAGTATTTCAGTTAATACTTGCGTTACACTGCTGGTTTAGTGTGAACGTATAACGCGATTAATTACGGTTAATAAAACAAGTTGATGAATAATTCTCTTGCAATTTAGTCTCGACAGTCTGGATCAAGGAACAAGAATTATTAAATTTAATAGTATGTTAGTCATACTCACTATTTTCAGTTAATGAAGTTATTTTAAACGCAATAATAGATTGCACTATATGTTACTTATTGCTTAGAGTTTTTAATTCTCAATAATAAGTATAGTTTTATATAGCAGTAGGGTAATACATTGCAAAATTAAATAAATTATTTAATATGTAAATAATTTTTTAATGGAAGAAGCATTTCAGAAAGAGATGCAGTTGACACATTTCATTGCGGAATTAATTATATTATACTATTCCCCCTTGAAAAAATACTTAAATAGATCGATATCTATGATCTCCATTTTTCAAAAATTCAAAAGAGATATATTTGCTTTCAAATTGCACTTGATCCGAAACTACAGTAAAAACTAAAGAAACTCTGATCATAGGATTAAGTAGGTCTGACGTTTAATCATTCAAAATCAACTGACATGAGTTTAGATCTGATTGATATCGATTTAACCCTTAATGGTCCAACGTTTTTTCGGCACCTTCAATGGTCCAACGTGGGTCGTAGGAGTCTCGGCGTTTTTTAGACACGTTAAAGTTCTCTAAATAATCGGCAAAAATTCATGAACCTTCATTAATTTTTCAATTTAAAAAAAAAATTATTTTATTTTGTCATCTCTGTATTTTGTTGTTTAATTTTCATTTCATCATTTTAATAACATAGGACGATGAGCAAATTTAACGGCCTTGGAGTATAATATGTTTTTTTGTATCATTGGCCATTATTCTGAAGTCCGTCTTACTCCGTTACGTCAGTAATTTCCCAAAATAATTTGTCAAAAATACGGTGGTTTTTTTTGTGATATAAAATTGATTAAATATGCACTAATTTACCTAAATTTTTGTATCTAACGATTTTTTTGGCTGCTAAATACAAATGTGAAGTCATAATTTAAAAACTCAAAATTATGGACTTAATACGGCCGTCGAGTTTTTAAAAAATTATTTATTGATTATTAGAAAACATCTATTAGTATCCATTTTCCAGAAGCTTGATTACGAATTTGAACTAAGCTGTTATGAATTAATATCTTGGGAGTGCCCAATGAGAGTGGAATAATTGCCTCATAATATTAAATTTGCATTTAGTACGAGTAAAACCAACCTCAGATTCGCGGTCTGCGACCAAAAAATATATATAATATAACAGGCGTTGTCTAAGGCCACTTTCATCGAATTATTTTGTGTTCCTGTGTATTATATGGTCCAATGTCATGGGGCCCCTGTCCAATGGCATTTGGTTATGCCAGTAGCAATTTTCTTATATATACGTAAATTGGCCCTTATGTTTTTATTGTTATAAAACCGTTGTAACTAACTACTTTCTATTTAACATTGTACCTCGTACATCTTTATGCCCATTTGAATGTTTTATTTCCAGAATTTTGTTTTTACCCAAAGAAATTCTGGAGTAAATTTTACTATTTTGATTAGAATTTCGAGGGCATATGTGTATTTTTATTAATTTATACATATCTTTTATTAAATTTTCACCAATATTGGTCGAACATTTATGATACAGATTAGAAAATAAATAGCTAGCTCAAAAGTAGGTTAACTCGGTCATAATGAGTCAAGGTCTACTGCCTTACAGCCAGTAGTTGACGTTGTCACCGCTAGTCTATGTAGCTGAATTGTTTCCATAATAGAAGTGAGTTTAACTTGATGCATAAGAAAATGCATAGTAAAAAATTGCAACTTTTCTATTTCGATGTCAAAAACGTAGTTAATAGCAATATAAAAACCAATGGTATTAAATGTTACTATTTCTTGCTCTATTTAGATTTTGCAAAATTGAATTTTTGCTACCATTTATGTGAACTTGAAATGTTCGATTGACAGCGAATTTAGGTAGCACTTGTCGAATTAATAATTTCCGAGCATATAACTGAGACGACAGATATCAAGTCGAGATAAGCATAATTTTGACATTGAATTAGTACTCAAAATTCCAAAATGCATGAAATAATATGGAATATATTTTTCCTATAAAGTGGAGTATTTTTTGAATTGTATTTTATAATTTATAAAAATCATTTATGAATGTTGTGCGCAGAGCTTAAGAAATCATTTAATATAAAAAAAGCATCATTTTTCACTTTGTACGTGACAAATGTCTAGTAAAACAACAATCAAACATCTATATGTGTGTGAAATTTTGTTTCAGGGACAATTTAAAAATATTAACGAATAATAACTTTTTTTTTAATGTAACTTATTAATTGTAATTCTATCTAAATGCAATATATAAGATATCTTGAGTCTATAAATAGACTGCATACAATATTAGTAAACGCAGTATTTATAGTGATTTACGTAATGGGCATTTGCACAGATAACACGCATAAAAATCAGTGGAAATTTAATTGCAACCTGTATGGACGAAAAAAATGTTAAAAATGCGATATGAAGCGTGGGAATATAAATAAAACCGACGGATCGAATTAACATTTGAGTATTTAAACTGCATTCTACAAATAAAGTTATTTGTGTCATAATAGTGTTTGTTATTTTTATATAAATGTCTAAAATGTTTATACATTCTGTAATTTAAATAATTAAGGTTTGGTGGTTTACACGTTTTCCAAAAATGAAGAATTTACTCATAAATTCAGATTTTTATTGCACAGTATCAGATTTAGTGATTTTAGCCCAAGTCACTGAACTCGATTCTAAATGCAATCGAAATTCCAAGATTGAACGTGAGTCATTAAGAGCAAATAAATTAGAATCAAAATGAATCAATATGCAGTTTTCTTCGTATTACATTTTTTTTCATCTGGTAATTGAATTAATTGAATTATCCCTTTCCTATTAATTTACTGCTGAAATTAAGAAACTGTTTAATGTGAAATTTCTCAAATTTATTCATTTTCCAGTGTACAATTAAGCGGCTAATCTTCAGAAATTAGCAAAACTAGTGTTACTTAAATGAAAATATGATTAGAGTGAAAACATACATCGGTGCCTAGTGCAATAAAATCATGACGCGAGAAGGTAAGATGTAATCGGAAGCAAATCTAATTCGTTTTCCCGCTTTTACTTTTGAATACTAAGTTCAGATTTCAATTAAATTTTGCTGACCGCATGATGATTTGTGAAGTACGATAATTATGATTGGTTCAAGAGAGCAAACTATTCACGTTTTTCGAAATATGTATTCGTCCACATTTTAATCGTAACAGATCAGTTGCAATGAAACGATTTTATTTTTTTGATCTGTAAATAATATATTTCCAATTTCTCATCATATCTCTCAAATTTGGGCATATTTTCCTTCGAAATAATCACTCTTGAGTTTTTATACGATCATCGATATATTATTTACTTACATATTAGATTTTATTAATTTTAGATTCAAACGAGAATTTTGCAATACTATATTTTGTGGTTAACGTCAAAATAAAAAAGGATTTATTGGTAGTGTAAGCGTTTCCAAGAACGTGAAATCATAAAAATGGCGTGTGTCCAGATTGTTCGAGTATATATCCTTAAGCTATGAATATATATAACAGTTATAGCTACTGTAAACGACTGGTGGAAGGGCTTGAAAATAAAACGCATAATTTGATCGACCGAATAAAAATATAATTATTTATTGCGATCAAGCAAACCCGCTAATGACGTCCCAAACTCCCAAACAAAACGTACTGAAAACCCCGATCGTCAATTTTCACATCTCGAGTTCGACTTTTTAATTTCTCGAGCATTTAAATCAACTGAATCATCATATTATATATATCGATATTATAATATTCGAATTACAAATCCTTTCATCGAGATCGACTCCATTTTGAAGCGCCTTTACATAATAATTTAACTAAACCGTCGTACATCTTTTAGTTTTACATATTTACTAACATTTAGTATTTAATTCTAGAAAATTCTTAATAGAAAATTTCCATCTTTTCAGATATGTCTTCAAAAACTGAAGAAGATCCGGAAGAAATATGTTAGACGCCGAGAAGAGATTTCTGCACCTCTCGGTGACCGTGGGGCTGCTCGTAATAGCCATCGCACCTAATTTCATATCAGGTGAGTAAGTTTGTGAATTTACCACAAAACAAAAGGAACGTTCAGGAACGCGAAAACTCGTAAACAAATGGTTTTCAGTATATACGACGCCATTATGTATTCCACAGCGAAAACTGTTCCAAGAGCATGCTTCTTTTCGTTGCCTGTTGTACGATCGAAAATTCCGCGACGGTCGGCAGTGGAAAAAGGATGGTTTCGTTCGCTTCCCATCATTACCTTTCCAGATCGTGAGATCGGGGTCTGTAATTCACAATGCGCCGTCCTGATAATGCTCTGGGATGCCGTTCGCAGCCAGTCTCAGAGCTGTTACTATGATATTATAATTATTGTTTTCGACGCATAACGATCAATGAAATCGAGACTCGTTAACTCCTTTGAATTACCAGGTTATGTTGGTCTCACTAAAATTTGTAATTTCTTGAAAATTCTGAAAAAGTTCGTTTCAACTATTTTTGTTTACTAATTAACTCATTAACATCCGAATTACGCTAGTTACATCCCAAGCAGCAAAGTGAGGAATTATGACCCCAGCCACAGTTGAAATGCTCTATTTTAGTAGAAAATAGCGAAATTACAACCTAAAATATGTCTTCTAAGTCAAATTTATTTGAGGTCTATTTGGTGGGTTATTTAATCGAATAATGACTTCAAAAATTTCCTCATAGTAAAAAGTATTTGAGGTATACATATTCTGAAAATAAAATTAATCAAATTTTGACCTCTAAAATTGCCCTGAAGGTTTTTAACGAATAGGTTAAATTTTAGTACATAATTTACGAAATATGAACATGTGTTCTGGCTTAAAAGTTGAATGGTTTTGAAATAAAAAATTAGGTTCTGATTGAAAATGAATATGCCTTTGCTAAATTCCCTATTCACCACTTGAAAGTATGAAGGGTTTGCTTGCAATCCATCGATCGACTTTTCGACTAGTTTCGAGCTCCCACCGAGAGGTGACGCATAAGTGCCATAATGGTGCTGGAATACATGCATTGCATATTGTAACATGCTCGAACTTTCTCGCAAGCGGTTAGAGCATAAGCTGGTCCGTGTATAAGAAAGCATGTTTCATAGTACCACATGGATAATTATCGTAATACAAATTTTGGAACATATTCCAGTTTCCATTCAGTATTTACCAACCGATCGAACATGACCTAGGAAGTCGAAGTCAATTTGTAAATTCAGACATATTTTCAATCGATTAGTAAGTATCAATAAATTAAGCGGAATTAAAATTTGAATTGGATGACTTATTACTCTTCTCTTACACTCTATTTTCGTTTTTTATTTGTTTCATTTGGGGTTGAGGATGTTTTTTTACGACGTGTTTAAAAAAATTCCATTTTGGGGAAAAGTGGGATGTGTTCCGTTTTGATTTTGGTTCACAGAGATAAGTAAGAACTCTCTTTCTCTCTCTCTCTCTCTCTCTCTCTCTTTCTTCCTATCCCTCTCTCTCTTGAGTTGGGTCCCCGGCTTGTAGTGGCCAGGACACTAACAAATAAATGTTCAATCTCCCTCTCTCTCTGTCTCTCTCTCCCTCTCTCTTCATCCCCCCTCTCTCTCCCTCTCTTTCGCTGTCAAACCTTTTCATAAGTAATTTTAACAACCCGTCCCACTTTGCCCCTGGATTTTCAGATTTCTGAAAAAAAAGTTTTTTCGTAAAATTGAAATTTGGAGTATTAAACAGATACTTTTTTTTAAATGCGTTTCATAATAAGTTAGTGGAGGACATAAATAAGGGTTTCTAAATCACACCAAACCATTCTTATGCGCCATATTTTTTGTATACGAGTTTTTCCAAAACCATCCCACTTTGCCTCTAGTTCCCCTATGTATGTAAATAACTTATTTTTATGTACATAATTAAAACTTGGTGACTATGAATCCGTAAATTTTTGTTGGAAATTATTCAGAAGTTTTTTTTTTTAACAAAGGGATCCACTACGTCAGAAAGTCCAAACTAGGGCAAAATTACCAAATTATTACTAATATTCCATTTCTTATAGGTCCGTTCTTCCAACTTGGACTATGCCTTTAAAGTCCAAATGTTTTTCATTACCTAATTTTGATTTAAAATGTACCGTGTTATTATTATTTCCCATTCACCTGCAATAGAAGTCGATTCGACATTAATCAGGTTGGACCTATTCGGAAGTCGAATTGGCGTAATTTCGATCAAATTTTGCTGCTTGAGATAGTAGCTGGCCGCCATATTGAATGCTTCATTTCAAATTTTGAAATTCTGATGACAAGACGAGAAAATCCTTATAATTTACGAACTAGCGCTTTCTGTCCGTTTCATTTCAGATACCAAGATGTTAATTAATTAAATTATGTTAGTTAGTAAAAATTAAAATGGATAGTATAAAATGAAAATATTAATATATTTTAGTAATCAATATATTCATTTTATAATTTTCAAAAATGGTATGGTAATTTTCAGAGATTTCTGGCAGCAATCATTTAAGCTTATATTGTCCACATATACTGATAAAAAATTAGTAGTTGCAATTAAATTTTACTTGCTTCGTGTAAATGGTTTTTTGAACAAAGGCAACAAAACATTTATCAGAAAGAATATACACCGTTTACTTAAAGAAAAAAAATAATTTCTCCACTTAATTCCACAACATATTTGATATTTTCAAGAAAATCAATTGTTAGTTTTTATACGATACATTTTTTATTTCAAGTAAATATTCACTTGAAACAAATAAATATTTCTTCATCTCTAGAAAATATATATTCCTTGCTTCAAGTAAATTAATTATTTAAAAAAGGTAAATATTTAATTCAGAAAATTAAGAAAGAAAAACTATGATTAATATTAAATTAATAATGATTATATTGCAAGGTTACTACTATTTTTTTAAATTGTTTATGTTTATATTTAACTCTCTTATACGTACATGACATAAGTGCATAGGTAGTTGTATGTTTATTTATTATAGCTAAACATTATAGTACCTGTCACTCACGCATTCGCTCATACTCCGACGCAATTTTGTCTGTTATACCAATAAACGATCCTAAATGAATCATTTATCGACTATTTCGTTTATATTACCGGCAGAACTAAAATTGAAGCTTATATTCCCAATAATAATCAATTTTTCGAATTGTGAATATACATAATAATTTATTCCACACCTGTTGACAATGACGAGAAACGAGCATCGAGACCCCGTAGCCAAATGAACCGCCAAATTTGTAATGAACTACTTTCATGAATGTTCTTAACGACTGCTGAAAAATATCGCGAAAGATTTATTATTATTGCAAATCAAAGATAAAATGAGTTTGTGGTTTTGTGATTTGTAAACGTAGGACAAACACGGTACATGCATTCTATTTCCAAATTTTGTACATTAAAATGTTATACAGAAAATGCACTTTTAGGTTATCTTTTGGATTGGAGGTAATTGTAGAGTATTGAAAAAACCTAACGTGAGTAAGACATTCATAAATTACTGAAATTAATTAATTACTGAATCGGACTACTTAAACACTTTATAATTGGAAAATTCGGATTTGATTTAGAATCATTCAATCCAATAATAATAGCATATCAATTGTTTAGTTCATTGATTAATATTGCACAATATCTAGACTTTTGAACTTAAAAATGAAAAATCGTATATTTAAATTGGCAAGACGAAATTTACTGTTTTTTAAACACATTTCGAAATATTAATGTTATTTTTCCCAATTTTGAAGTCAACAGCGGTCTTTAATTAAATTAAAATTAACTGCAGGATTTTTAAACATTTGAATCAAATCATAACTAGTCCAATCATTATATGAAATTTTCTTTAAAGCAAAACGAAATTAATCCTGAATTAAGAAAGAATTCTCAAATATAAGTAAAGAAAAAATCCCTCCACACTCTAAATTAAAATAAAAATTTAATATGTTAATATAATCGTATAAAATGTTACCTGAAAATATTGCGTCAGTTAGTATTGTTTTTTATTTATTAAAAATCACTAACTTACCAGGCACAATAATGGGTTAAAAAAGTAAAAACTTGTCAGAACAAATTGGAAGTAGTATTTGTGAAACTAAATTCAATGGTAATAACTTTCTGTCATTACTCACGTCGAAGGCCTTCCATTTTCAATTAGTGTATGGGAAACAGTGTTTATAGTCGCATTTAGTCGGTGGTAAAACGGAACTCTCACAACTTCAATCTAATGTTGATGAACCTCCATGACAATGAAATTCATTAGCTCGAATGTCATCGTTTTAATGCAACACTTAGGAGGTTTAAGTCGCGTTACAAACTCACTTTGGATTTAATGAGATCATTTCGTATGATAACATTTTTCTTATTTTCTCAGATTTCTTTAATGATATAAAAATTAGTAAAAATGAATTATTCAACACACGAGGAAAAAAAATATATAGTTCCCCCTAACAATTGTATTTTTGTTGTTTAAAAGAATACTTACACATTTTAACCTCTCAAACAATTAACCATAAGAACTAATTAAATAATTTCACTAACAATTTAATTTTCATTTTTTATTTATTTGCATTCAGCAATTAATGAACCAATTTATCTTATCACTAGATGACTCTTCCTAATAGAACATGGAAGGATTTCAACCAGGGTCAACTGCCGTTTTTTACATATTATATCGCGTTTCTTCTTTTTAAAATATTTCCAATTTATTGTTATAATTTAATATATTGTTATAATCTGATACGAGTACAATTTTTGACTTTTTGAATATCAAATATCACAAAACAAATGTTTGTTACTGAATATTTCAAAACCAAAATTCAACTATTTTTTAAAAAATCACTGAACATTTGGTTTTTATTATTAATTATATTATTGAAAAAAGAAAGCATGATTATGCTCAAGATCAAATGTAACATCCAAAAATAATTTAACAACTATTTTACTGACTCAAATGTTTTTATTACCTTATAAAAAAGTTTTAAAAAACTTTTCTTTACAATGTCACAGAATTAATTATTGGATATCTTTAAAAATTTTAAAATTATTAATAAAATATAAAAACTAATCATAATTTTTTGCTTAAAATAAATAGAGATATTTTGTGTTAGTTTTAGAAATGTGCAAAAATGTTTGGTGATGTTGTAGAGAATCTTATTTTCGAAACAAAAAACCATCATCCATTAAAATCTGACGAATTACGGGAAAGCAAAACAGAACGAAAATTGGTGACCTTAACAAAGGTCATTTAACAAATCATTTTTACACATTTGATTTTGTTAGTGCCAGGCCTTTTTTCTTCAATAATATAGTCCACAATAAAAACTGATTTTTTGAAAATGTTATAAAATACTAAAGTAATATGTCCACAATACATGATATTATTACATTTTTTTAGGTAATATTTCATCATTGTTAAATATTTTTCCCTTATTTCTTTAAATTTGCATGGAAAATTATTTTTCCGAATATATTTACCGTCTTTATTGGCAAATAGAAAAATAAAGTTCTCTACATAGTTATAGCTATGTATAGTCTCGGCATATGCCTCGGCATATATGAAAGAATCATTGAATGCTTTTAAAAATTTCCTTTATTCCAAAAGTAAAACTCTTTATATCCAATCAAAATAGGGCAGAGAATATGCAAGAAAAAATTGAAATGGTTTGACCGATTAATTTTACTATCTAAATAGTAACCTTGACAAATTAGGTAGCCAATCTTACTATTTAAATAGTGAAATCAACTAACAGATTTTATTATTTAGGTGGTAAAGCCAACTACTTAATTCTTTGTGTGCAGCAAAGTATCCAGAATTTCTTTACAAGATCAGATTTGCTCGTCTTCCAGCTGAAAATAACGATGAATCTTAAATTATCCACCAAAATATAATGAATCTGTTTAACAATGAGAAAAAAGTTTCGTATGCAATTGATGGGAAAAGTTCACTAGGTCGTCCACTTATTGTAATTAAATTAAAATTGAACACAAAACTCGGAAGCAATTTAAATGATTAATTTAAAAATAATTGTTTTTATATGTTAATTCAATTTATATTCACAATGAAAATAAGTAAATAAGTATTAACAGCATAAATATTGGATCTGTGTATAAGTAAATATAATAATATAAAAGTATTGGTTTCGTACTAAAATTTTTTTAGCGTTGAATTGTATTTTGGCATATGTTTTTAGAAGAATGTATATTCTACTCAAAATCTGCTTTTAATTAATTTTTTTTACTTCCGGACTTCAGGGATCATATGTAGAACCAAATCCATATAATTTTCTTTTAAATATACAATATTTTTTTAAAGACAATTGACAGTTAATAATCATATCTTTTAATTACCATTCTGTAAATTCTAAATTGTATTATCAGAATCAAGTAAACCGGACTATCCTGTTGGAACTTTCAGTTCACTTAGTAATATTATTATTGTTGTTATCATCGAATGTCATTCCACTTAAGAAATGCATAAATATAAGTTACCAGAACATTAGAGATAAAATTAATAAATTCAAACATTTTTAACGTGCGTTTTCTTTTTCGTTACATTACTTAAAACTGGATTATAAGATATTGTTAAATCAATAACTTTCTCCTTTAAATATGCATCGAGAAGTTTATATAATTCCGAATTATATATTTCAATGTAACACATTACTCAGTTTCGTTAACATGCTAATTTACTTACGAATCGGACGAATTACATCATACCTTTTAATCACATTTATACGCAATTACGCATGCTAATAAAAACCAGTATATAGAAAAGAGAAAAAAATATTTCTAATAGACTATTCAGACCATTTGATTATGTTGCTAATATTTCTTTTGCTCTAAATAATTTATTTCGAAAATGTTTGACTTGTATTGAAGTGAAATATCTCGATTAGTCACTGTAAAGTTCATTGTAGAAGTTCACATTTGCGGTAAACAAAGTCGTCAGGAAACCTGTACTAAAATTCTTTTCTCTGTAGTTAAACAAAACATGGTTTTGTTGTTCGATAGTGAAGGAACATTTTCCAATTCCGGGATCACAAAAAGTACCATCAAGTCAGGATTTTGAGATGTTTGAGGTTATGAATTTTAAAAAATCCCGTATTTGGCTATTTTTGAGGTTATGTACAGAAGGAACAACATTTTTAAGGGGGTTTCTTTCAGTTGGATCATAATCTAATTTAGATTTTCCTTCAATAAGTTACTCCAATTTAAAAGTACAAGATATGTTCCATTAATGTCATGAACATTTGCATTATATGTTTTGAGGCAGATGTTTTTCTAGTGGGTATTTTTTATTGATAAATTGAAATCGTAAGTGTTGGGGGTTGTCAATTACGAATTCCAATTAAGGACATTAAAATATTCAAAATGACAAAGGTAGATTGAAAATAGAGTATAAAAAATATTTCCAGAAACATTCTCCCCAAACTGATTTAGAATTCATTTAAGCATACATGTTTTTATAAATTAATAAAATAAAGCTTCAAGGATTATGGCCATTACGATTCAGTTTTTTATTAAAAACAAATTCGGATGTGACATCCGTTCACGCCCAACGTTTCGACCTATTTGTAAGGTCCTCTTCAGGGGCATATAATTTGAGCACTGTTTATAACAGACAGATACATGTTTTTATTGTCATCAATCAGTTATTGTAATTTTGCCTCGTGCAGTGTTTTACAATTTTTTATCATTGGCACAAAAAAGACCTTTCCAGCCATCGGAAACTAAAACCACACATAATAACTGTTGTCCCTTGGTGCCTAAAAAGTTGTCCTCAGGAGCTCCCCAGGATATCCCGGGACGGATCGTGCTGTTTGGAAGAGATGTCTTCCACACCAAGTTTCTTTATGGAACCACTCAAGTTTTAGACTTCCATTAATGTGTATTAACATTTTTACGTCTACATAGTTTATTTGTTTATTGATTTCAGATACTGACGTAATTTTTTAAATTTAAGTCTGATTTGTGCATCGAATTTGTTCAATTCCTCTATAATGGCTAACTCTTTGTTTCTTGAATGCACGTAAGGATATATTTAATTTCCGGAAGAAATATTCAAGTTCGTATTGGATGGAAATCTTGGAGATTAGGCCTTTAACAAGGGCTTAATAAATGTATGTATACTAAATTTTGAACATTTAAAAATACCAAAAATACTAGAAAATATGCCAAGTCAAATAGAATCTTTATATTCGAACTTATTTTATTTTCACTCATTAAAGGCAATACAAAAGTTTTAGAATTTCCTTCTCACTCACTGTTAGTTAGTTTTGTATCAATACTGATTAAGAAATTCCAAAGGTTAGTCCTTAAAATTAATTCAGCGATTTCTCCATCAATGTCCAACGATGCTCTAGTCGTTTCTTCAAAGTTAGGAAATAACGCAATTGATTTTGATGATCTTGATGCAACAGACAACCACCGATAATTTCTGCGAAATACTGCAACTACGTAATGATAGTAAACATTCATGAACAATTTACCATGAATCAAAAACTTCCTTTGTTTATGTAATAACTGTATGCATAAAAATGCCTATTAATTTCTGGTGCAAATTAATAAAATGTTTTACTATCGGCACTGAAAATACTAAAACATATACAGTAACTTTTTTATGATTCCAATATGTATTTTCCAATAATAAGAAAATAAAACATAACCATATATTAAAACCTATAAAAAATTCATAATTCAGTGGCATTTAACTAAAATTATCTCAAAGAAATCATTTATCTTTTGTTCTTATTTGGATTATGAATCTTAAAATTCTGTGCCAAAAATTTCGAAGAATCAAAATGCGCAAAAGCAATTCAAGTGCCATTTAATGCCCGTAAACACGGGATATAATCAGCAAAAGTAGTCACGAACGCCAGTCGGGCGTGAACGAGCGGGAAGACTGAGTTGACGTACTACCATGTACTTTCTACAACTTCCCGACTAAGAATGCAAAAATGTCTTTACGTAGCATTACGTGTGTTATTTCGACCGTTAAGTCAAGTCAGTCTGAAAATACATACGTTTGTATCGGCACAGTTATGCACACGTAAAAACATGCACGCCATATGTCGCAAATAGTTTTCAAAGTCAGGACAGATTTCGCGTTGGACGTTCCAGTCGTCGTAATCAATCAATATTTCGTAATATTCAAAATAGTACGTAATACCTGTACACGTAGTGATAATGTCTTATATTTTCTGAGTGACATAGAACTAATCTATTTAGCTGTCAAATCTTGGAAAATAAAGTAAAAAAAGACAATTCTAATGTTTGCCAAAATTTGCTGAGTTTTTATTTTAAGCATTGGTAAACTAAGATAAATGTATATATCGCACCAAGTTGCCTTGTCTTACCTTTTTTCTGTAATTCATTTTTTTTTTTAAATAATGTAAATTTCAAAATTTTTCTGTTTAGCTAAGAGAAAGTTACTATGGGTGTGGATCGAAAACCCGACAAATCAAAAAGCCGACAAGTCAAAAAACCGACAGTCAAAAAATCGACACATAAAAATTAGACACATCGACAAGAAGAAAGTCATCTTTGAAGTGTCGGTTTTTTAACTGTCGGCTTTTCGATTGTCGTTTTTTTTGACTGTCGGGTTTTCGACTTGTCGGCTTTTTAATTTGTCGGTTTTTCGACCCGCACCCGTTACTATCCTCACTAATATTGTTTTGACGATAAAACGAAATGAATTAAAGTTAATCGTTATCGTGAAATCGTAAGTAACTAAATTTCAACCTTTGAGATTGAGTATATTTTGAAAAACTCTAGCACGTCTCATGTTAAACTATCCTACTTAAATATTAAGTCTTCAAAAACTGGTTGTAAACGTCATAAATTGTAAATTCTTTCAATTTTCATAAAACATATATTCCAAATTCCAGGTGCCATTTGCAATCCGTTACTTTATGTAATTTTAAATACTGGTCATGTTAACATTATATCTGATAGCTACTGAATATGTGAAATCGTTTTTTTTACATACTGAAAAAGTATGTCACAAATGTAACTTTAAATTTAATCGTTAGATAGTTAATCAAAAAGTATAGTATATATACAAGATTTTTCAATTGCCGGTCGAATTCTCTACCAATCATAAAATAATCCAACCTTTCTATCTTTACCATCAAAATTGACAATTTTTCTAGTAAAATTTGCATTATTTCTGATCGAGCAGTAGTTGTTTCTGTGATCAAAAAAAACTTGCTGAAAAAAAAGTATGCATCCTAAAAACATCGTGATTTTTTCATCATAGACGTCCTACTACTTGTTTAGTTAGATTTGGCCTTAGCTACGTTAATTTTATTATTTTTATTATCCTATGCGTAAGTAATTAGTTATTAAATTGATGACTTAATGAAATTAACTTCTAAATTTTATTCAGTTAAATATATCCTTAGTATTTCTAAATACTTTAGAGTACGAACTGCCATAGGGTTCAAATTGTCTAAAGATTTCGTTTCTAGTGGACCACAATTATAATTTTAAGTTGATTTTGTCGCATAAAATTTTGTTATATATGTATCGGATAAAAACGATTCGCATTCTTTCGTCAAATGTTAAAATTTTCTTGAATTTTCATCTACTTTTCATCTACGTTTATATCAAAAATTTAAAGTTGAAAGATAATTTATTATATATACACAGAGAAAAATATTCATTTTAATCAAATCGTGATCAGTCAAATGTGTGTCAATCATCAGTCGAGTCTTGAAAATCAAATCAAGTCGGTTATACCCAAAGGGAACTTAATATTCAATAGTAGTTGCATGTAGTTTGGCTAACTAAATAAAAGTTGGATTGACTAAATTCTAATTTCATCTTTAAAAATAATAAATATATAATTCCCAGTCATTAACTCATAATTTAGACAACACATATTTCCTCTCTTAGTATAAACACTATAATCAGCCTTCTTTTCTCCTAATACACGTTTTATCCAAGTTATGAAAAATGAATAATTATTATTTCAATAATTTTTATCTACCTAATGTTCTGAACAATAAAAAAAAAAATGTTTTAATGTTTCTCATAACTTCATCAAAACATGTGGCCGTTTGCACTGCGCAAAGTTTTTTCGTTCACAGAATTTGACTGCATAACATAAAAAAAGTATATTAAGAAGTAAATAAAGATTTCTATAACATAGCTTTATACAAATATAATTAAAATTCAAATCTACAGATTTAAAATTTTTAATTTGAAAGGTCTTTCTTTAGAAAAGGTCGAACAATTTTAAAAAAGGTTAAGGTTACGTTCTCCTTTATTTGAAACACTTTTCAGAAATAATTATTGCCACTCTTACCACATAATAAATACTTGCTGGTGTAGTTTAAGTTCGCAATATATATTATTACAGAATATTATTTATACAATATGTGAAACTATTATAATAATGCAGAAATAAAAGTGCAATGCAATTGCTAGTAATTACCGAATGATCAATTGTTTCGTAAGAATGGCAAAGTCGACGGTCGATTTTTCAAATCTCTGATATCCAAGAAATACATACATCTTAGTACCTACTAATAACATGTTACAAAGTACTACGCAGTCATTTTACAGACGATAATTTTTTACTAACCTCCGGAAACGTATTCCCGTATACGGCTTCTACGTAATTGCCGGATATACATAACCTCGTAATTATAAAATCAATTTAATTCTAACAACATTGTATCTCCAGTAACGGGAATTACTAATTTTTCCCGTTTATTTGTACCTTTTTCTGTTATTTCAGTTATGATATTTTTGAATCGACACCATATATATTTAGCCTGGATACTCGGCATTGTGCACTCTTCGATGGTCCCGATACGAGATTATAATAGCTTAGTATTAGATCAAGATTGAAATAATAAATATTGCGATGGGTATATATGGAGTTCCATATCTTATATAAGTACGCGCGCCTTAATGGTCTACTTTCGCAATTGAACAATAGTATTGGTTTTAGGACAGACTTCACTAGTATAATAATGATACCGTGGAATGCTCGCACCCTTGCGATTGGATTTTTCGTCTAGTAGATATTGTTGTATTGAAATTTTTCAATCATCCTCTCAATTATAAGGGAAAATAATGTCATAATTTTACGCAATCTTAATGAAGAAATAATAACTTGATTATGAGAATATGGCTTCTAAATAAGAAGATGGTATAGAAATTGACATCTAATTGTATTAAGATAATAGGAGCATTACAATATCGAACAGAATAAGAAGATCGAGTTATGATGAAATACATAATATGTTGCAACCTGAGTTCAAAGTATACTGAAGTAATAGAAACATTTTATTCTACTTCATCTATAAATCAATGATATTAACTTGGAATCTTTCTTTAAATTTAAAGTCTTTTCTTTTCAAAATTTTATGAGTTTGAAACTATAATGTATCGTAATGTACAGGAACATTAGTATTAGAGTAATTTTGCATTATGTTACATGCACAAGAAAAATTAAATTTACTGTATGTGTTAATTCATTAAATTTCATTACAGTTTAAGACTGTAATGCATGCACATGATTTTTATGCGCTTTTGCTAATATTCAATTACGTGTGAATGAAATCTCAACAAACTATATGTTTGCCAGATTTACGTACAGGAGGATCTCCTTATTTTATAAACTAGGCAATAAGTAGACATAAATCATCAAATCAGTATTTTGTTACAAAACTGTTTACATAGTGGATGCAGTTAAATGGATTAAAAATGCTCACAGATTTGCCCAAAAATCCTATACCTAATAGCTATCCAACAAAATTATTCAAAATATCTATGAAATAAATGTGGATTGGAGAAGGACAATATCCAATGCAGCGAACTGTTTACAATCCTTAACGTATCTTTTTTACGTTTCACGGTTGTTATATAATAACAATAGCACTGTTGATGATGATGATGAGGATGATGATGATGATGAGGATGATGATGATAAAGACTATACTCATATTATAGCTGCTAAATGAAGTTTCATCTTTTACGTAATACCATCGCGCTCAAAAAAAGGTTTTTTGCAAAATTACAAAATTGAAAAAAATTGAATAGAAACTACATAAAAAGTGTCCAGACAATTTTGTAGTTATTGTTAAAAAAGCAGAGCAGACACTGTCCACATTTTGTCTAAAAAAGGTGTCGAAAAACAATGCATGATTTCGTCACATTTTATATGGAAAACTGGCCATATTATATGGAAAAGTGTCCAATATTTAGACCGAATTTCTACCATGGCTACTGTACATGAAGTTAATTTTTACAGTGAATTTTTTAGTCGGTGGCATAGATCCATTTTTGGGGAGTATACACATAAAACTCTATGGAGAGTAGCATTAAATTTAATCTAAGGTCTAACATTACAAGTTTTAATGTCAAAATTGAAATGGGCTTCCAGTACACCTTCATTTAATCTCATGTATTTCCCTTTAACGGTATTGTTAGGAGCGTATTATAAATTAATATATGTATGTATAGTTTTCCGATAAAATTTTAAACAAAATAAAGTATTTTTCTATGGATAACCTGAAGCATTTTACATGTAAAATGAAATATATGGTTTTTAACTTTTCATGTTCCATTTTAACATAAAAATGTACTGATCGTTCACTTTAGCGATAAATAGACATGATCGAATTTTCTTGATGTAATTATTTTCCAAATGCATTGCCATCAATGTTGTGGGTCAGCGACGCTTCTAAAATTTATAAAGTAAACCTAATCCTGAAACAAAAAACCTAAACAAAAATAGAATGTCATTATTTCGATATGTTCAGCTACTATAATAATATTCAATGCCGCCTTTTCTCTCAAGGAAACACTGAAGTAACTAGTTTTAGTATCTTAATAGTAGGATCTGGCACAACTATGTTTTTAGTTGCTTTTACTGTTTAAATACTAGTCTTTGCTACCTAATATATCGATAATTAGATAGTGACACTAACTATTAGCTATGGCTGCTCTTTTTATCCTACTATATTGTTAGAAGTTCCAACTATTTCAGTGTTTCATGTGTACATTTAGTATGGATAGAAACTTTTTAAACGGTTTGTAGTAAATAAAATATTTTTTTTAAAAGATTTTTTTGAACCATTAAATTTTGTTTAAGTAAACTTGTAGAAAACCTTTAAAATAACGTAAATACTCAATTAAAATTTTTCTTTCATATTTCTTATGCCTAATTTTGTAAAAGATCAGAATTTTGAAATATCCTAACAAAAATAATTCCTTCTTGACTGTTTGAATTAATAATAGTTAAATTTTTGTCAGGAACCTTTTCTTGTTAAAGTTGGTTCCATGGGCAAAACCAGAAGTGAAATTATAAATTTTACACGATTCAGGAACATGATGTGTGTTATCTTAAGTACAATTCAAAATAGTCAGAAACGTAGAGTGAACATTTAGCAACATAAAAAAAAAGTTTAGATCAACATTTTATTTTTTCTTAGCTCAAAAAGCTGAGACAAGAAATCTACTTGCAATTTTGATCAGATGTTAATTTGTTGAGCCACATTTCTTTGCAATAGCTTCATCACTTTTCAAACTTGATACGAAGAGAAGAAATGATAATGTGTTTGCAAATTTTCTTCAACATTCATTAATTCCTAATTTACTAAAAAGTAGTTAAGTAAACTTCATCAACATGCTTTACACAGCTAAAAATGTATTTCTTTACGTTATTTACTGGTCAAATAAATGCAAACAGATGATTCAGTACTGAATAGAATTCTGGTAAAGAATCGAATTGAGAAATTCGATTCAATAAATGATTTAAACACTTTGCAATTTCATAAAGGTATTAATTTTATTAATCCTCCATAAATTATTATAAACATTTTGAACGTTACTATTAAGTTATAAATAATATAAAAAATAACGAAGCAAATATTCGATTATAAATAAGTGTATATGTATATATTCTTTTATGTGGATGAATTATTATAATTTTTAAATGAATTGCCACTTATTCAAATTTAGTACTTCATAAATTACTGATATATCACTTCGTTACATAAAGAGGATGTCCTTAGGACCAGCTTCGATTTCATAATCCTGTAAACATCTTCAAGAC
The DNA here is from genome assembly GCA_030407085.1 of Trichopria drosophilae. Lineage (NCBI taxonomy): Eukaryota > Metazoa > Arthropoda > Insecta > Hymenoptera > Diapriidae > Trichopria > Trichopria drosophilae. The sequence continues at coordinate 188,963,401 of CM059582.1, forward strand.
GTCTTATGTCCTCGTGATGTTCTCAGGAAGTCGTAGGATGATAGTAACTGATATCTAGATATCCTGAGATCATCATCAGTCAATTTTTAATATTTATTCAAAGTATGTTTCTAGTTCTTGAATATCGTGCAAATCAACCCAATCGTTCTAGACTTTTTATCAAAATGCATGAGATTGTTAAAGATTAATTATTTTCTTATTTTTTAAATATCCAATTTTTGAGAAAAATATGGAGTGAAACAATATTAACGTTACTAATTATGGAATATAATTCGAATTATGAAATATAATTTTATATAATATTACGATAACTTTCCATTAATGAACTGATTTTGTTTTAATGGCTTTATTGTATATAAAACAAACAACGATGTAATCTTTAATAATCACCGGTTAAAGGTATCACTTAAAATTTAGTAAAGCTTCTCTTTCACAAACTAGTAATTGATTGTATGCAATCAAAACTTCTTTGCAAATTTAGTTCTCCAGATACACGAAACGAAGCGATGCTGCAAACTATTGTTATCGTCTAGTCCAACACTTTAGTCACTTATTCTTGCGGTCGGGTTCATCGCTAGTAACCCACGCTTAACGGTAATGCGAGCAGTAATTATCTAACTCGCAGAATTGCCCAGCAGCAAGGTATAAAATTCAAAGTTACGTGCAATTAACTAATCTAAGCCGGAGAAGCGTTTAACCTCTGAAATTTTTTATCCTAGTTGAGAATTTCAACTGAGATTTTTTTCTAAATTTTTAAGAATACCCGTTAGTGCTAAATATTTACATTTTATGATTTATAAAGTTATTTTTTTCAATACATTGACTTTTCTAAAAAATGTATGCGTTCTTGATGCATTGAATTGAGTACTTGGAATATGAAGTATACTTTATTATTGTATTTATATTTATTATTGGTTGAAACTAGAATAAAATAATAAATTAAAAGTAAAATATGACATTCAATAGCATCAAAACAATGCAAAATATAATTAAAATATTGTAATTAATAACTTATTTGTATCGAAAATTTCTGGTATAGATATATATTATTTTTTAATAAAATCCATAAACAATGTTATTTATGAGTATGTCCACAACGAAAAATGTAGACGTTTAATTATAGTTTTAAATTACGCTAATTTTTCTTCAAACTTCAGTTTCAAATAAAATACACTTATCTGCAGCTTTTCCCCACATAAAAAAGGGTATTTGTAGGCTACTTTTTCGAGTTTTTATGTTGAATGTAATCCATGAAAAATGTCCAGAAACTAGTGCATTTGTAAAGTACTATTTCAAGCCTAAATATCCTAAAGGATTTTTTGCCACGCTTAAAACAAAGATTTTATCCATAATATGTATTCAATTTAAAATAAATAGCACTATTTCAGTCTGAAACTTAGATTCTGATTCAAATTATGTCCCTGACGATGCTGAATTTAAGATGTTACAAATTTCTTTTCACGAATTTTTAAAATTGTTTTATTGTAAAACTGTCTTAAATTTAGCAGCATTCGACGAAATTTTCGATAATTTCATACCAAAAAGAAATAAGGCAAACCACACTTTTGTTTATGTAGCTAGACATAGTAAGATTTTTTTAGTTTGCAGACATTGTTTCCAGAAAGTCCTGGATTCTACAATTTATTTAAATAAAAAAATCAATACGGATTTACATTTTTTTTTGAAAATATATATTATGCTCGATATTTCGAGAATGCCTCGTTTCTGCCCCAAAGTCGATATTGATTTAACATTAAATATTCTTAATAATTATTGTATAAGTCAGTAACATATAGTATCCCATACCTAAAACACCTTAAATTTTTCAAATTTAGAACGTTTTCAAAATTACTCTCACTGTTTATAATTACTGATTATGTTCTTTCACACCCAACGTCCGAAAATGATAGTCAATAAACAGCCTATCCTATTTTCTAATTGTTAATAACTCGAACGTGATATTATTAATATATATTCTTAAAATGTAATCCAAAAAGAAGTAGTCAAATACAATAAATTGTACCCAAAAAGGAAAGAACGAGCTTCAAATAGTTAAGTTCTAAAAAAAGTTCTATTTAAAAGTACCAGAATTGTTAGCTAGTTATTCAAATCGTTTTTGTTAGGTTGAAATTTTCTAGGGAAAAACATCGATAAATTTGAAAAGTAATTTTTACCTTCTATACTCTATTAAAAAATGTATACTGCAGTTATGCAAACAATGATTAACAAAAAATGATTTGTATCTCAAACTCTTAATCAGCAACCGCGTACAGATAAAGCGTACAAATACAAATTTGTCCGCATGTCAAGAAATTACCTCCAATGTTTAGTCAATCCGTGTCCGCCATATTTGGTCAGCCATTTTGAATATCGAAATTTTAACTAGAGATTCGTGATCAGAATACTTAAAAACATGTTATAAGATAGATAGTTCAGCTGAAAATTTGTTTACAATGCTATATTTACGTACTGCCAACATTGAAAAAAATAAGCCGGTATGGATATTTCAAGGTGAAAAAAATTGACTAATTGCATATACTTTAAGTTTAAATATTTTATGCTCTTTTATGCACTTTTCCGGTCATAGAACTCGTGGAATTGAAATGAAAATAAGATTTAAAAATAAAGACACAAAAAAGTGCTCTTTTCAGATATTTTAGCCAAAATCATTTCTAAATATTTCAAATTTTAATGTCACCATGCACAAATAGCACCCTTGAAAATAATAAAAATGGTAACTTTTAAATAATTTGTTTTTGATTTCGGTATGTAATATGCATTTGAATATGTGCATAAGAGGTCGTGCATGCTGGACGTCAAAGAGTTAAACTTCGAAAAATGCTTTAAAATTATAAAAGAAACTAATTTCTACTATAATTGTAACTTTAAAATTTAATAATTTCTTGTTAGGCTAGGTTAGGTATGGCAAAAGTGATTGAGGCGGTATTATGGAATACTGTTTTTTTTTCAATCAATATCTATAGATTAAATTCTGGTAAATATTTTTCGGTTATTTTTTAGCTATAAATTTCTTAACCATTCGCTTCCGATATTTTCAGCAATAACTATTTGAGGGGAAGAGCATATAATTTGTATTTATTGATTGAAACTTCAATGTTATTTCACTGAGATAAACTTAAAATAACCGAAGAAATTGAAATATATTTTATTGAATAACTGCAAAGTTGTTAATGTCTGGTAAAAAAAGGATTGGCGAAATTCTACTAATAACACACTGTACCGATTATGTTAGTATATTATTGTTACGAAATAAGTATTTGATCCATAACATATTTGCTTGACATTGATTGACAAAAAAAGTGTCGCAATACACCCTTTCGTAGCTTTCGTATTTAATGCGAAATGCCTGAAGGGGAATGAAACTGGTCTGGCAATAAGACACGTAATCGTGTAAACGTCGATTCAGGCAAGTGAAATTAAAAATATTGCTTTGTGACATATGATAAGTGAATTCAATGACAATGTTACTTTCAACATTTACCGCACAGCTTTTCCACGATAATATTATCTAAACTCCATGGCAGTGCAATTATTTATTTCAAGAATATTTTTGGAATGCTGCAAAATCCTTTTTTACCTGCATTATGTCAATCAACATTTCTTTGATCACCTGACATTTTGGGTTCAAAACATGGCGTTCAAAGGAAGTCCATTTAAGTGTTTTCATTTACGCAATGAATGACCGTGCATATCTCAAGTGAATTAAACATCAGTGTAAACTATAAGCAACTTACTATCATTATCTTAGATACAGAGATTTATATCATATTCTTATATGATTTGTTTCTAACCTAACTTCTGATTATGATATTGTAAATGAAAAAACATGAGCTACGATTAAGGCATAGAAACTGCAAGCTCAGGAAGATATTTTTTTAGAATAGATTTGATAAAATCAAACTAATTATTGAAAGTCTTCATTCATTTTCACTGTAGTTTTAAACGGTTGTATTTTGTATTGAAAAGAATCTAAAAAATGTTTAAGACGAAACAGTGAAAACGGGTGCATTTCAAAAACCCAGCAAATCACAAACGAGACATTTCAAAATGCTGATTCGAAAAAACCAGATATTTTAAAATGTAATTAATGATTGTCTTCTAAATGTGCTTAATAAACTGATTTGACCTTCAAGAGACCTACAAATTAACTTCAGATCAAACATTTTTAACCTTCAAATGACCTCAAGAGCTGCGACCCGAGATAATTTCGTTATCGAGTGAACGCATCAATCAGAGGTGTCTGTATTTTTATTTTTTGAGGGTGCATCCTGAAAAACTATACATGATTTTTTTAAAAGAACAACATGGATATTTCAAATGTATTTTTTTATCTCGTTTATTCACACTGAAACCATTTTGGGATTTTTGCTAAAAGTAAAGAAATCTTGTCCTCGGCACTTGAACTTTAAAATTTCTAAATAAATATTTTGAAAATAAAGATGAATGCATCAAAAACGGGGGCTCAAATACGAAAAAACAAGGAATCTAACAGTTCAGGAATTTTTTACTTGATGATGGACTTTGGGAAAAAATGTTATGAAACAAAAAGTTACAATTTTGGAATTAGAAAAAACCTTAATTTGAATTTTATTTGTAAAAACTTATTTTGAATATGTATACACAGGAAAATGCCTCTTGAATCTATAGCGCGTCTATAGGAACATTTTCAACCACATATTTGATTCATACACAAGCATATTTTGGAAAGACACAAGACTGCAATAAAAATATGAACGTCGCTGCATTTTCGCAACTTTTTTATTCATTGCTTGTACATGCTTATGTTAGAATCTCAATTAACGAGGCGAATCAATTTAAAAAACTTTTTAAATTGAAAATGGCAATTTTTATTTTATACCCACCTTTCAGAAAGATTGTTGTGCTAAAAATACATTCTCATTGATGTAAAATCAAATTATTTTTTAATAAACAAACCATCTCAACAAATAATTTGTTACTTTCAAGTTTTTATACAATTGTAATTTACATAAAACTTTTGACTGGTTGCTTTATTTTGGAAACTCACAAAAAAATTCTCATATACTCTTTCCTTTACGATACTATTTTAATACTCGCGACACTTAGACGAAATAATAAACACCAACTCACGACAATGATAATCATTCGCTGTTGTCGGAAATAATGTAAAATGTTTTTCTAAAACAAACATGAATTAAAACTTTTAGAATTGATGTTAGCAAATATAATAAATGGAAATCAATGATCATTCAGTATGCAAATTCGCTAATGCATGTTTGCATTACGCGAACATAACTTTGTTTTTATTGTAACCCCTGTTTATCTTTTATCATGAAACGTATATCGTAAGTGAAATTGCAATGCTCGCATTCATGAATGTGGCGATCGTTAAAATGATAAACCGTATTTGTCAAGGTCCAATCTTTGGTACAACTGAACTTTTGTAGCGAAATCTGTAGAGACATATTCTGGCGCACGTGTACTACTTCCGTATGACCCATTGAATGAAACGATCATTCTCATGGTTACTACCCGAATACAAAGAGAGAACAAAATAACATCATTTAAGGCAGTCTCTCGTAAAACTTTTCATAAATTATCAATTTTTATGGTCTGTACGGAAAGCAGCATTCTGAGATGGGTTTCCAGCGATTTAATATTACTTCCCTTTGATCAAAAACTTAATCGCATACTAAACCATTAATAAAAAAAAGCAAAAAAACATAATAAACGGATTAATATTTATCTATTAAAATCATATAGGATTACTTTTTAGAATTGTTAGTCCAATGTTACTGGAATAGTTGCTAAAGTATCGGCAGATTCACTAGTAGAGTAATCCAGTTTTTTTTGCTACACTCAGAAAAAAAAAGGAGTTGAAACGACCATTTTTTTAATATGAATCATAGTGTCAAATGAGGACTAGGCATGGCAATAGTGAAAATAACTATTCTGAAATACTAAATTTAAACTATTGTTATCATAATAGACAAATTGACTCAACTATTATGAAATAGTCATTGCAGAAAATTTCACTGAGAGAAATTATACGAGAAATTGTCATGAAAAATATGGAAAGAAGTCAATATTTACTTTTTAAAAATATTTGTAAACTACATTAATCATAGCATTTGAAAAATCCACTTTTCTCCCTTCATTCTTTGTTTAAGATAAACAAGGAAACAAAGATAAAAACAAAAAATCCATACTGCGCTAAGTTTATGAATGTTACACTCTAGCCAGTTAAAAAATGTATTATGCAATGCCATTATACACACAAATTTCAATGTCGTGTAATTAGTCTATAGATACACGTACGTATACAATATGCATTATGTATCATCATATCTTAACGCTCGGCCGTCCTTCTGCTGACCAAATGAAAATCCACTTCAATAACGGGAGCCATGGGCTCGAAGAAAAAAAAGCTACGAACGCCGCATCGCCACCTGGCGGCATCAAAACACACGGAGTGCGGCAGTCTTTACTATGGATTTATAGTAAATAGAAACTTTAACTATGAATAATAGTAAATATAATGATTTACTACGAGACATAGTGTGAAATGTGGACTACACTAGATTATAGTTATTTTAACTACATTTGTCATATTTATTTAAATCATTCTACACAGTTGATTTTTTTAAGTATGGGGAGATAGTTGGTGTAACAAAATTATAGTAAAATCGACATTAAAGTGGTAACTTTAACTATTTTTCATAGTAGTTTCAACTACATTTTTCCACGTATGTAATATAGTTAATTTAACTATGGATTTTTTTCTCAGTGTAGTTTCTGTCCCGTGTCCTATAGAAAAACTGGGAAATGTAACGCAAAAATGCATAGCTTTCTTTCAGGGTTGTATAAACATTTTTTTGTATAATTTTGTGGAAATGACGTGTTTAATAATTGTTGTAATTAATATAATGTCTCGAAGGACGCAGACCGAAATAAATTGGTATACTTTTTTTATACGGAAATAAAGAAATAGTTGGAACTACTAACTGGGCAGTAGGATAAGACAGACATAATTTTTAGTTAATGTAATATCTAAATAGTGAACTAGACAAATTAGGTAGTAAAGTCTACTATTTATATAGTAAAAACAACTGAAAAAAGTAGTTATGCCTAATCCAACTATTTAGGTAAAATCAACGATTTATTGTTTTGCATATATTTGTGCATCATCCAGATTTTATAAAATTCAGACACAAATGTTGAGTATTCCTTAGTTATATCGGCCCTAAATAGAAGAAATAAACAAATTTATTTAAAACTTTTCGGATGTCAAATGTGTTCAATGAAGTAAAAAATACAATTTTATATAAGTATTTCAAAAAGCAGTTTAAATATAACATTTTAATAAGCGAAGACTAATTCTTATAAACAAGATAAAAGTTGAATAGTTCCGATTAACTGTTACATAGCTATTTTTAAAAAAAATTATGTTTCGTTCTTGTTTATAAAAGATCTTTAAGACAAACTTTTTCTTAGAATTTTGTAATAGGCTATCCACCCCTGTAGAAATTGTGACCATCTGAAATGTTCGCTGGCCAACAATTGGACATAATTGATGCCCATTACTGTAAAACAGTTTGCAACTACATATATAGAAAAAGGCAAGTTTATGACCATAATTGATGTCCATAGTCTGTTACTAAAAATCAGTGTCAAGTGTGATAGAAAATAGCAAATTTCTGGCCGTAATTGATGTTTTAAACTGGAAAAGAGGAGTTGCTATCCAATTTGGCAACATTCTTTATCTTACGAATGCATCTTTAGTTAAAAGTTGAAAGAGTTAATATATTCAATTTTTTTAGTTTCTGAGAAGCTAGTATAACTCGAGACCTGGTTATAAGGTAATTTTGAGGTAATAATGGTGAATCCACAACACGTTTCCTGTCATTCAAATTGAAATGGGATGGCTAATAACATGATTCAGTTAGAAAAGTACTGTCATGAAGTAATATAGCAATATAATACAAAAATTCCTATAGTACGGTCTCTGCGGTGAAACTGATACATATACCCAGCAGCCAGAAAAAATGACTGGTAACTGGGCAGAAAATGTTCGATAATTTCGAGGGGTTCATGGCCATCTATTATGGCCAGATTATGGCCAGATTATTGTCAGATTATGGTCAGATTATGGTCAGATTATGGTCAGATTATGACCAGTTAAGCGTTCCGTATTACTGGCATTCGTATTACCGCATCTTAAAAGATGCCAGAAAAAATAGCTGGTAACTGGTCAGAAAATGCTCGTATTTCCTACCATGGAAGGGGTTAAGAATATTATTTAATAATGATAATATGTCACGTAGGTTTAATTTAATCCTTTACTTAATTTAATACAGCATATTTACCACAGTTAAAACTAAAACTAGCACATATCCTCGATGTCCTTCACAATTGAAAAATCATCATTAAAGGAAAAACTTGAATTAATGGAAATTTTATATTTCGAAAATAAGATATAAAATTGATCTTATAAAAAATTCAATCTCACCCTCAATGTAAAATTAAAACAATGTGAAAGATTGTAAATTTCATATATTATAGGACAAATTTAAATGAAAGTTGTCAAAGTCGTTATTTAGTACTTATATAAAATACCGCACGTAAGAAAGTATATACGTTAAATTACACAATGTCTGTTGACTTCGCGTATAAAGTAATAATAATTGTCATTGGTTTTCTGTAAATAACATTCGAAAATAATCTACTGGGCTCCGTAATATGTTGATTTGAATTACACCGAGAGTAATTTCACATGCGGTCTTGAAAATCCCACACGCACGAGCAGAGACAGTCCTTGTCGAAGGTAAGAGGCTCTTCGTATCTGTTGCACTTAGTCTTTTAAACCAACTGTTTCCATTGTCCGAAATTATGGTTCCCACTCTACTTTAAAGTAGCACGATATTAATTTATACGCGAACTGCAGTGTATCCTGGTTAACATAATTCGACAATCAATATGATTATTTTCTCATTAAATCGGCCAAAAATAAAATGAATAACGAATAATAAAGTTTGTGATAAATCACAAGTAATACAACATTTAATTTGCTCCGCGTATAGGATCGTAATGAATCTTACCTCAGTGAAATTTTTGCGTTTCATCACGTGATAATTGAGACATTCGTGCCAGACCTGCTACTCGGCAAATAATTTATCACTTCAAGAAAAAACGTATTGTTATTTTAATCGGATATTATTGGCATTCCAAACGTGAAATGATTTATAACTATAATAAGTTAGAATCTTCATGTATTCATATTTTCTGTTTCGGTTTCAATAGTGGAATTTTAATAATTTGAGCACATTCATATTTTAAGTACTTTCGGTAATATTTCATATATGCACAATATCTAGTGTATTAATGGACATGATATATTAATCCTTTAACGCCCTAAAATATAATATTTTTTTAAGTTTCGCATTATATTTTAGTATTTAAATATAATTTCAAAAATTCATATGTATGATGAATTTTCAAACATTTTGAAATAAAATAGTAATGCACGTTTAAAAAAAAGATTTTTTTGTATTTTTTGTTTACTTTATTGAATTTTGTTATGGGGATTGGAATACTTTTATAAATCCAAATATCGTGTCGAAAATGAATTTGCTTTTAAGATACAGGTATTGCAAACAAACAAAAATTACAAATGTCGTCGACAAAAATGTTAATAAAAAGTAGATTTTTATGAATAATTTAATCGCAATATGCAGGCTTCAAATAATGGAACTTACTCAGAAAAATTTCACGATTTCGAATCTATGTCATATTGAAAATTAAAAATGGCGGATGATATTTTTGGTATTAGTCGGATGCCTTGATAGTTGTTTTAGGGGTTCTAGAGATTGCTCATCGCGAACCTGAATCCAGATTTTAAAAATTCAAAATGGAGGATGATATTTTTTAAAAATTGTTATTCATAGCTAAAGCGTTTCACGCGGGGTAAAGGGTTAACTTAGAAATTGTACACTTTTAGGCTAATTAATTATTTGAAATGGTTTATTTATCAAATAATCATACAATATTTTAATTAATTTTGAATATAAGGATAAAGGATAAAGGAAAGGAATTATCCCCTGCTTTAATGACATTTTTAGCCTATTCGCGGGTCGGCACTCGGGTTGATAGGTCGGACAAACATTCGAAGATAATACAAGACAACACAATGACAATACAATGACAATACAAGGCAACACCCACCCAGAGCCAGTCCCCCAATACGACTTTGAACCCTCTGTATCACTAGTCTAATGTTAGAGTGTTTTGTAAATGGTGTCTTAACTGATCTTCTGCATTTTTTTACAAATTGTCTGTATCTAAAACATATCAAGAATAGTGACTTTTCTATTGCATATAGTTTTCGAATAAGAATTTGATATTAATTGGATGACTAGTTAATTTTTCATCACAAGTCAAGAACATGTATCTGTCACATGCTAATAATGTTATTAAATTATTGCACATTATGCTGAGATTTCTGAATTTCTAAATATACTATAAATAATTTTAGAAGATTAAGAATAGATTTTTGTTTACGACGCTGTAAACTATATACTGTATGATCATTATCGATTTCAGTGATTTTACACTATTATTGTTATAATATTGTACAAAGCATTATCATACAAAATATTATTAGACATATCATATAAATTACCTGCTGTTCTATGAACATTAATTTTATACATGTTAATGAAATTAAAATGGAAAAATTAATTTTCAGGATGTCAGTTTCATCCACTTGGAGAGTACCTGAAATTTGTGAGGGTTCCAGAAAACCTTCTCGTCGGATCAGAGGTTCTTCGTATCGAAGTTCATCCGAGGAGTCACTTGCAGATTATGCCAGTTGACAAAGTAAGTTTATTTATTAACCCCTTTTTCTGCTAGATTTATCGAGTATTTAACAAATTCTAAAAATCTTTGCCATTAGTTGCTGGTGGTTCATTCGATGAATACTAATTGTCTTATCAGATCATGACAGATGATACTGGACAATAGTCGACTATTTTTATCTTCTTTCGAAAGAATTGTCATGAGTAATCATACATTATTTAGAGAGAAAAATAATTATAGAATATAGTTAAATTAGTTACTTTAAAATAGTTAACAAGAAGTTAGGAACAGTTGTTTCTTTAGTAGATAAAGCAATATTTTCCCGATAATTACTGATAGTAATGGATATGCAGCCTAGTACATAACCTCAAATGGAACGCATTTGTAGAATTAAATACGCCCTCTAAATATTCCTCAATAATAAATTAATTTCATCAACTTGATTAAATGAAAATAGCTCTGCAGAATATAAATTGTTATTGTACGATTTGTTTTAGAATATTCTGAATTATAAAAGTAACATACTGCCAACTTTTCTCACTGTTAATTCTACTATTATGACACATTACAATTATTTCTAAATTGTTTTCATGGTTCCATTAACTATTTTTTCTCTCTCTATAATGCATAATTTATTAATACATACTGTCATGAACTATCTCAAGCGTAAGTCATCGTCTGCAATAATTACTATCCTTAGTCATTATTGCTTGACACTGATGGTCATTATCATCCTTGATCACTCAAACTAAGAAAATGTTCCTTACAAATTTCCCAAACTGTCCGATGTTTGCGAGCTGTACTCGGAAAATGCCGATAATTCCAACATTTGCACCAAAAAAGACCCATACTGGCGAGGAAATTTGGGTACAGGTAGTCTTATTAATTCAGGAAAATATAGAAAATTTCCTCGTTCTTATCTGAAACCAGACAGTATGAGAATTTTTCCTGTGAAAATTTTCTCAGTGTAGAATAAAAAACATGAGTAATTCATAATCATCATTCGATCGTCTGGAATCAACCGATATCTTGGAGTGTCAATATCTGATATGACATAATTTCCCATCAACAGATATTGATAAAAATTATATTGTTATTGGTATTTAAAATAAAAAAATAACAAATGTACACCTCTAAAGGTATTTCACTAGGTACAGTAAACGTTTATATACTGAATGTTTAATATACATTAAGGAATGCAGCAATTTATGTTCATTCCATGATTAAAAAATATATTTCAAATTTAAATTATTTATAATTTATCAAAACTTATTATTTAAATTATTTGAATTTCAGGAGGAAGATTCTAGGTATTTCACGTTTAGCGATGTTAATAGTACGCATATATCAGTCATTTTAGCACAGTCATTGGAAGAATTGGTGGATGCTGATATTCCACGTAATTTACTGAAATTTCGCCTTGCTTGCGACTACTCCGACAACACAGAAACCCTTGTAAGTATAAAATAAAGAGCACAAAATCAGAATAATATACTAAAATTACCTTGCATTTTCAATGTTATTAAATATTAAGATTTCCGTAAAAATTCAAACTATCTTAATACATGATAATAACTGAGTAATCCCTGAAATACTTTCTACTTAAACATAAATAGCGAATTTTATCAGCGTATAATGCTGGTGGTCAAAATAGATATTAATTTCGAAACTTGGCGGTTCTGAAGAAGCGCAATATTAACCAAAACTTATAATTGAAATTCCTAATAAAAGGAAAGTAATATAGCTAATAATTTATATGATGCCGACAGATACAGCAATTGGTCGCAAATGGGAAACTATGTTTTCAACTTTCAAGGTCTAGAAGACGCAGTCTATAAGTTTCAAAGAGCATTTTATTCAAATAATTGCGAATAACTTCGATTATCCTTTAAAATACATCATCTATATTTCAATTTTATGCGATTTTTTCATTAAATTTGATGAGGAAGGTACAGACCACGATTCTTTGTAATCGAACATTACGGTTGTGTTTATAAAATTCTCAGGTTCATTGCAGAAAAATTGTTCTTATATATTTCATCAGTGAAACGAAATGGAATTTATCGACCGTTATTAAATTTCTCAGTCATTCGTAGATGAAAAAGTACTTTAATTTACGATGAATTAATTATCTGTGAAAGTTAAAATATAGTTATCATTTCTCATCGAGATATGTGCCAATCATTTCTTTCACTATTTTCCATTTCCAATTTACATATGTGAATTGACTAGTTCAGCATAAAATTGAGTCATTAATAATGCAAAAATAATTGTTGAATGCTGTAACATTTTTATTGAAATTAATTTGAATAATTGTTTTTTGTTATGTGCTTTATGCATATGAAGATGATTACGTGAAAACAATAATTGATGCTTTTTAATTGGACCAGGAAGATGATGATTAGAAATTTATAAAACGATACAAAATTAACCAATTATGGTAGGCCAATTTTAAAAATGGAAAATAATTATAAATAAACTTTAAATCGAGACTAAAGTATAATTTACTAGACTTAAAAACAAATCAAATAATTATAATCTCGTATAATGTAAAGAAAACTCTCAACCCATAAATAAAAATTCAATCCATTAAAAACTACAACTAGATTAAGAAATGTTGAATTTAATAGTGTAGTAATAATGTGGAACTTTTTACGCCGAATATTAGTAAAAAATGCCGGGATTCATATAGTCATGAGTTTAACATCGTACTGGCTAAAGTTTTAACATATTTATACGTATTTTCATGTTGCTTGGATGCAAATGATATAATTTTTGACATTCTGAAGATCTTTGAGGTCATTTTGCAACGAAACAACTTTTAAATCTGCGTTAATGCGGACGAACTTTACTTTTCAAAAATAGAATTATAGTTTTACAAATTAACAAAAACTAAGAAAACACAGTAATATAATATACACGCCACATCCATCTATTTTTGGATCCGATCTTTCAATTGACATGGGTTAAAAAAGACCCGATTTTCTTTTTAAGACTCATTTTTGTACTAAAACGCCCGATCTATTTTCATAAAACCTTCTAAAATCATGCAATTAGAACTTACAAGTTACGATCCCGTAAAATTGAATTTCGAGAAAGCGAATTCAAAATACGGCCGACAGGAGAGTAAAATTTCATACATTTTTAACACGTGTTTGGTCATTCGTATGGAAAAATTTTAGACAACAAAAAGTGTTCAGATTGTCCAAAAAAATAGATATTGTTTTATTGAAATTTATCGAATTACTTTCGAATTTTTCAAAAAACTACTAAAAATTCTGAAAATGTCACAAAAATCTGAAAAAATTTGCTCTTATACATAGGTGAGTTGAAAAACATTGTTCACAATCATACTTTTCCTGAAGCAGGTTATTTACACACAAAAAAGTTTTAATATCTCGTAATTTTTTATATAAAAGTACTAATTAATTTCATGCAAACATTTGGATATTTAGTTTTTAGAACTTGTGTTCAATATTATAAAATGTTATTTTATATGTATAAAATGTTATTATACACATATAATGTTATTAAGGGTTTCAATATTTTAACACACGATTTTAACACCATTTAGTAATTTGTTAAGAATAAAAAATGTTTCCAATACTGATCACTTGGTGGTCGATAGTTGTCCAGAATCTTTTTTTCCATTTTTGTAGTTTTTGTTTGTTTTTTTCTTTACTTTGTTGTACTTGACTCAAAATACTTGAATGACACAGAGTATTACTTATACATCACAATCATTTACGAAATTACGCCCATTTTTGCTACTTTTATAATATTTATAACTTTTTTGATCATAAGTAATCTTCTTTAGGAAAACATTTTTCATTACAAATCGTTTTGAATCTGCAGGAAGCAAGCAAAAAATTTTCAGACTGTTTTAAAGACATTTTCAGAATTTGTTGATTCGGCAGTTTTCTGAAAAAGTGGTTTAAAAAATGTCAGTAAAATTTATATGTATTTTTTGGATCATTCCGAATACTTTTTGTTCTACACAATATTTTCCCTGCGTATTACAATACTGTAGTTAATAATTCATTTAAGTTTCTCCTGACAGTGCGCCAGTTCTGGCGACATTTTGAATTATATGTTCCAATCCATAAATGTTACATTCCAGTTGGTCCAATTTCACAATTTTATCAAGATATTAGGAACAAAGAAAATATGATTCAGGGTCAAAATAAAATATAAAAAAATTGATACAAAAAAATTGGGTTTTCTTAAATTAATTCCAACAATATTTCGAGGTTTTTACTTTTTTTGACATTTTAAGCATTCTTAAAAATGGTTGGATATGTTTTTTATTTATTTTGTTACAGCACTCGACCGGCAATCAAAACGTCCCGGGTTCAATTCCCGGCCGGCACATCGAATCTTTCCATTTTAGTCCTAATTTGTTTCGAATCTTAAAACAATCCAATCTTTCCATCGTTACCATCATTAAAAAATCGTGAATTTTTCTAGCAAAATTTGCATTGATTTCTACTAGAGTAGACTAGTGCCTGTCGTCAGACATGAATTACCTGGAAAATTTAAAAGTATGCATCATAAAAACATCGTGATTTGCTTGTCAAAGACGTACATCGCTTGTTTATGTATGGGTTCATAATTATGAGCATAAAAATATATTTATTCAATTGGTTTTTAGTTATTTTTTTCTTAAGTTTTTGTTAATTGGTACCTCATACCCATTGGGGTTTTCGAAAACTGCAAATGTATCGTTAAAAGGTTAAGAAGGAAATCATGACTGTGAATCTGATAAGTTTAGTAATTATGATTATAATTAATATGATTCTACTATTAATACTGAGCATATCATTTTACGCGTGTAGAAAGATTGTTCTATAAATTTTATTAATTATTATGATCTGAATTTAAAAAATATTTGTAATAAAGTTTTTGACTAATAACGTACTAATTGAGACACGATTCTTTACTTGAAGAAGGACATACTTTTTGACATAAAATATAATTAAAAATATAGCTTAAGGACAGATAATAGTAATATTGTCAAATTTTGCATGATAATGGAATTTAGTGAATTTGTGTAGCCATTCGATACGAAACAATGGGACATTTTTTAATCTCAACGATGAAAGTAATTGATGTTGACTGTTACTAAGTAATTGAAACAACAGTGATACCAACATGATACTTATTCGAAATTTCAATTACATTTATGCTGATTAATTAAATTGCTTGAGCATTACGGGGAATAAGTAACAGTTCTTTCTGCTTCGGTAAGGCGACCTTGTGAAGTTTTTAGGTTATTTACTTTCCACGCGCTCTCATTCGCGAAAGGGCTGCGATCGTATACGACGAGCACTTTCTCATCCCGTAAAATCTCTCTGCAAAAAATTTATACGGAAATATTTACATCTCGAAACTGACAGCTGGAATGGGCGAGAAAAAGAAGACAGACAACGCATCAAGAAAATAAATCAGAAAAGTAGATGATGAAAAGTTGAGGGAGTCCTATAAAATTCTGGGATATAAATTTCAAAAGTATGCATTTGCATTAAACGCGATTTAAAAGTGCATCAGAGGACATAAATCAGATTTGTGGATGAAAGTCTTGATGTGATGTCATTCCACTATTCTGCTCACTATTATAAAGTCAGACGTACAATTATGTTAATGTGTAGATTTTTTTCTAAATAATTTTTTTTATTTTTTTATTTTAATTATTTTTTTAGTAATAAGTATACTATTTATTTTCAAATAACGAAATGAAGAAAATACTTTTTAACCTCACTGAATTATTATTTATATCAGACAACAACATTATAACATTATCATTTTGTGGAATTAGTAAAATTATTAACCTCTTGACAAACAAAACAATAGTATCAAGTATGAAAAATATGTGCATAACACAACAAATTAAAAATCAAAGCAATATACAAATAAAACCCTACTCCAGTCTTCTCGTATTATATTCTGGCCACATTAAACATATGTTCTTTATATTTACTAAATCGTCTTATAACTATAACTACGACAATTAAGTGTGTTTGATTAATTATTTTTAAAGTGTTTATTTGCAAATAGTAAATTTTACATGTTTGAATTAATGAATAATTATTAAATCAATTTACATT
Organism: Trichopria drosophilae; assembly: GCA_030407085.1. NCBI lineage: Eukaryota > Metazoa > Arthropoda > Insecta > Hymenoptera > Diapriidae > Trichopria > Trichopria drosophilae. The sequence continues at coordinate 188,980,359 of CM059582.1, forward strand.
AAAATAATCAATCTTCTATTGTTAATATTCCCAAACAACAAAAGCCCGCCCTGAGCAGCTCTCGAGGACCAAAAGCGGACATTTGTCCGTCCTCAGGAACTCATCAGGACATTCCGGGTCCCGGGGCAGACTTGTGTTCTTTGGGTTTTCAAATATATAGACTTAGATACTAAAAACACTAAGATACCAAGAACAGTAAAACTCTGCCTAATTTTCAGTGTTAATCAGTGCAGGACATTAATTGTGCAGTTATTAATAATCAAATTAATTAAAACTTAAAGTCTATTGTCGTTCGGGATGAAAAAACTTTTTAATTATTTATAACATGAATGTTAACTAAGGTATTAGACGCAGTATAACCGTCTATAAAATTTAAACAAAACACTAAGCATATTGTTACTAATACAGAATATAATATTTCTTTTAGTCGTTTAAACATGTCCGCTGAAGCACACATATAAAATGTAATAAAGCAAGGAAATGACGATTCGAGAAAAATAATGAAGAGAAATTCTTGACATTACCAAACTCAGTAAGAACATAATGCATTGTATAATTTTGACTATCATCGTGAAATTTGCCCTCAGGTATCCTCTCACTTGTCGGTAACCGTTTACGTGGAGGACGTAAATGATCATGCACCCCAATTCGTGGAGGCTCCTTATCACGTAACCGTTGATGAACTGACGCCACCAGGTAAGTCCATCATCACTTTCCAATATCTTTGGTTTTATATGTTTAATTAAAACAACATTCTATGCATTCTTTGTAATACAAGATACTTTTTTGATTGAGATCAATTCTATTAGGTAATAAAAAATTAATAAAATTTGTATCCGATTAATGTCGAATAATTGTATTAAAAACTAAAAATATAAATTTTTGTCATTCGTTATTGCAAAACAGTGATTTTTTGCTTTGACTTTGGAAGGTAATATGCGATTTTGCGCCCTAGGTACGAAAAATACTATTTTGTTCTCTTCATTTTCAGATGTTTTGAACAATTATTTTCTCTGATTGTTAGGATGTTTATTGTATGTGTATATTAATTCTTTAGCACTGATTTTCAATAATTTGTTGAGAGTATTTATAATTCGTAGATAACAATTACAAAAACATTCAAAGAAGAAATGATTACCTCCAGTCTTCTCTCTCCATCTATTATAAAATTTTATATTCATCAATATATCGATGGCTGGTACGAAGAACCGGTCATTTCGAAAATTTTTTGACGAAGAACCGGGCATTTCAGAATTTGCGGAAAATAACCGGACATTTTAGAATTTGCGATGTAGAACCGGACTTTTGGCAATCTTGACGCGAAAAACCGAACATTTAAAGATTTTCTATAGCGATTTAGTATGTCGTAGTAACTTTTGAAATATCGGGTTCTTCGTCGCAGATCACGAAATAACCGGTTTTTCGCTGCAAACTTTTAAAGCTTCCGGTTTTCCGTCGCAACAGCCGAAATGTCTGGTTCTTCGTCGCAGAATCGATTTGTCCAGTTTTTCGTCTCACATTAGAGACGTCCGATTTTTTGTACCAGCCATCGGTATGCATTTCATGGTACTATCTGCGATTGCAAGAATAAAGATTTTATTTTCAAACTGCATTGCGGATATGAAAATGAATGGAACTTTATTTTTCATTGATGTATAATCGATGAAAAACTTGGAACAAGTACTGAAAATCTTTTTCATGGTTAATTCGTTTTTCTTGAAAACTTTTACGTCATGTGATGCTTTTTTATTTTTTAGGTTGTATTTGACACTTGGGAATAACAATTCCGTAACTTATTGGCTTTCGGTGTCATGCGTACTTTTACTGCACTGTTAAACATTTCTGCATCAATTTCCTGAAAGAGTAACCGAAGTTTTTTATCGTTACGGTTTCGAAATTTTCCCAGAGTTTAGTAATTTTCTGAAATATTTTGATAATTTTCTGAAATCTTTTGGTAATTTTCTGAAATTTTTTCGTCATTTTTTGAAAATATTTCTTAATTTTGTTTCGTAAAGTTCTAAAATGGTAACAGTAAAAGAACTTCAGTTACTATTTCAGAAAATTCCAAGAGAAATTTCTAACAGGGTATGTTATATTATATAAAAAAAAACGTATAAAATCATTGGTCCATATCATTATACTTTTAAGTAACTTTAAGATTCTATAAATTACTGCAATAAAAAAAGTCAACATCTTCTTGTAGATTAGTAGAATTTTACTAATGAATTAGTATTTTCGTACTTTTTGTCGTAGAAAAAAATTAATTGGTTTTACTGTCTAAACATTAGGATCTGCTCTCTAATTCTGAATTAGTAAAAAGTGGGTTACTATTTGAAATTAGTTACAAAATTTACTAAATATTGGTCAATTTCTACTAATTGATCGAGTAACGTAATTTATTAACTCATTCAATTATTTAAAATTGACTAATGTTTAGGAAATTTGTTTAAAATTTCAAATAGTAACCCACTTTCTACTAATTCAAATTTAGAATGTGAACCAACCACGTTTTTTAATTGGTTTTACTATTTAAATAGAACACTTGGATACCTAATTTATTGAGGTCACTATTTAGATAGTAAAATTAATTAAAAACGATGCCTGTATATTATCCTACTACCTACTTATTAATTCCACTTTTTCCGTGCGTAATGATAAGATTGTGTACATCTCAGAAGATTCCTTTGGAAGAGTTAATCATTGTATGTAATGAACTCTTAATCATTGAGAAAAAAGACACCGCATTGCTATACAGAAGAATTCAAAATGTCAAGTTCACAAGGGCAATAATAATAGCCTACATCACTCTTTTTTAAATAACTACTGTGCTAAAAATTTAATAAATAATCATGTCAATAGTACTTAATTATATAAAAATACTATTTAATTGTTGAAGTTAAATACTAATTAGTGAAAAATTCGATTTCAAAAGTTTGTACATCAATGGTCTTTACAAAAGGTGGCATTATAAACCAAGTCAGTGAAATATTATAATTGTATCACTTTTCATACACAATTCAACATCAAGTGTTACAATAAGTAAACAGGTACTAAGTGAAATGGATCAAAATAACTCATTGATAATGTAATACACGTATAATGTCCACCAAAAAAATTAAATATTTGGAACTACTAACTAGATAGTAGGATAAGACACAGCTTTAGTTTTTATTTAATTTTACTATCTAAATAGTGACCTCTTTAACTTAGGTAGCCAAATTTACTATTTAAATCGTATATCCATTAAAAAAACGTAAATATGCCTTAGATCTTACTATTTGTATAGTAAAACCAATTATTTATTTTTTTCCGTGTATCTTCAATTTTTGACGCCTAAAGAATTTTATCAGCATTATTACAGAAAACTAAATAAAGTTGAAAATTATCAAAATTCAATTTCGATTTACGAAGATGTTTTGCAAACAATGAAATTCAACTATTATTACTTCCGAACTGTTTGTAGAGTATCTAAATCGATACTGAACTGGAGTACCGACATTTTCCAATCAGTAATGAAAATTGATCTTAATTATCCGAAACGCCGGAAAATAGTATCTGACTATTCTTACCTGTATCTGTTCCATAACCCATAATAACATTTTTTGTAGATTGTAAACATGAGTATTAATATTTATTTATTTATTTATCTTTTAATACAAAATAGTATTTTTTCATACACGTGTCCGTAAAGTAGACACTTTACGGACTCCTTTTAGTCCGTAAAGTGTGATTTTACGGACTGATCTTTGCACTTTACGGACTAAAAACAGTCGGTAAAGTGCCTACTTTTGCGAATAGTGTATCAAAAAATAGTGTTCGCACCTCGGCCGTAAAATTTTACGACCTTGGTTTGGAGATTGTGCGATCCTCGGACCGTCTATGCCAGTCCTCGGCCGCACAATCTCCACTCGGTCCGTAAAATTGAAGGTCTAGGACCGAAAAGTTCTATTTCGATACAAGGCCGTAAAATCTTATGCCCGTATATCGAACATTATTTTTCGGTACTTAAAGATGTTAAAATTCGATTTCGCGGATTGCATTGAGTCCGTATGAGTAATGCTTTTGACAGCACAGATTCATGTTTCAGGTGATCCGTGAAATTTCATTTTGCGGACTAAAAGTAGGCTGTAAAATCGGATTTTGCGGCTATAGTACAAAAAAAATATTATACACTGAATCGCATACTGTACCAGATGAATATTTCCAATTTTCGTTTCTTCTTATTACTAATTTGAAACTACTCACCTCGAATTTCAGGATTGACGATATTCCGTGGTATTCATGCTGTCGACAGAGATAAACCAAATACACCAAATAGTGATGTCCATTATGCGATTGTGAGAGGGAATGAAGAAGGCAAATTTTCTCTTGAATCTGGACACAGAACTGCACTTATACTCCGAAAGTCACTAGATTATGACACTGGCGATCGAGAATATCATCTTGTCATAACTGCTGCAGTAAGAATTATTTTACTGTCATTTTATACCGAATTTGCGTTCTTAAAAAGTATACAATTTTATTTGAAAAAATTTTTTAATTTTCCAGACATATTCAATATTAAAATACTTTAATTCCCGGTGTCGTAATTTAAAACGTTTATTTTTTTTTAATCCAACTTATTGGTTGCACAATTCATTTTGCCTATAACAGAAGTTATGTCGTTTGGACACTTAGTCTTTTTGGAGAGTCATATTTAATTACATTCTACTTGCCATTTTTTATATACAAAAATTATTGTAGATTTTTAATAGGACCTCAAAAATTCTTGTTGGTCACTCTATAATATAAAATAATAGTTCTAACTATCCATGTATCTTAGAGACTCAAAAGATATGCATGCGTTGCATGAACTTGGTGATCTTGAATGAATGACAACCATTATACTTGTTTATAATGTTTCCGATATTTACGATAAAAAATAATATTTTTCTCTGACCCTATTACTTCCAGTTGTTACGTGTAATGTAGGATATATTTTCGAATGAATGAGTAATATTGATACACCTCATTTGCAGGATCGAGGGATGCCACAAAGAAGTAGTAACACGACCATATCGATAATGGTCGTCGATAATGATGACCTTGATCCAAAATTCACACAAGATGTCTATAGGACGGAAATTTTCGAATATTATCCATTTCCCGTAAGTGTTCTTCTAGATCATTATTTAAACACGTAATTTCAGAAAATTGTAATGAGCATATATATTAACAATATTCTGTATAAAAAAAATAACAGACAACACCCAACGAATAAGAGATGTAGTGTTAAATTAAACAATCTGGGTAAACACGACTTGTATGTAATTGTTCACAATTATAGACAAGTATACGTTGATTTTATCAGCATAAACTCGTGTAAAAGTGAGTAGAACTGAACGTAATTGTGGTGACTGCTTTATATATGCAATGACATTTTAGCCAACGTGTAATTGAGAGGCTGCATGAAATAACAGACTAGTTAGGCCGTTATTCCACACAGTCGCTCAATTTATTTTGTTATACCAGATACCTGTAATAATTAGCACAGTACAAAGTTGGTTGTATGTTAACTAAAATTAAAAACTCTTTTAAACATGTTAAGTAAGAGTAAAAAGTTGCATTCGAAGTTCGATTGGTAAAAACTTACAAATTCATCAATGTACATTATGTTTATTAAAAATCAGATGAATTATAGAATCCTAGTTTGTATATAAATCAATTTTTGTTCTGCGAAATAAAGCTTGATGGATAATCTATAATATTTAATAAACGATTAAAACTGATTCTTATTTTTTTTCACTTTCTTTTTGAACACTTTCGAGTCATGAGACCCCAGAATTTAAAAAATAACAAAAATATGGTCCACCCTATTGTATGCAGACAATACTAGTTATGAAATTAGAACTTCAAATTAGAATATCGTGAGATTGTTGTTGATATGAGTGTAAATAATAAAACCGATTATAGAAGACGTAGAAGAAAATAGAAACGTCATAACTGTTTCTTTGGTTCCAAAAAATCAACAAATTATTATTATTATTATTATTTACAACGTATTTCTATAATTGTTTACTTGTATGTCACTTTTCGTATCGTTTATCACCGTGAATTTTTCTAAAGAAAATTTTTCTAAGCAAAAATGTCTGTAAAAATATTTTTTTTAATTTTGTGAAAGATTCAGTTAGAGTTTCTAATCTATAGAAATTGGATATTTAGGCAAAAAACACATGTCGGAATAAATCTCCCTGAATCTATAAAAATATCTATAGAATACGATAGATTCGTAAATACCAATAAGTTTGTTCGAGTGATGAAATAAGACCTGGTATCAGTCTATCAATTCGCGATCTAATTAGCTATTTCCATAACTAGGTTTAAGTACGATTTACTATCTAGTCCGTCGATATTCATTGAAATTAGCGTACGTGTCGAGATGTAGTCAATTTGATTAAACAATTTTCCACGAGATGTGTTATGGGTAGATAACATCATAATAATAAACAAATTCTAGAACAAGGAATAACAGTAATTAGCACATCATTATAAATACTTTGATGACTTCTGAAACATCAATATAAACAGTTAATGAATTGTTTTTTAAAACTTCCAAATAATAAGAACATTAAATGCGGAAGAATAAAATGGAAATAATATCATATTCATTATTGCTATTGTTTAATATTTCATTTTTACAGGTTTGTCCTCATCAAGTCATTCGCAATAGTTTTCATTTCTTCATTATTCATATTATAATTATCAGTATATACTTCTAAAACTGTTGTACTTACTGTATCAAAGTGGTAAGCGACTAATGAGACAAATTAAATTTCCAAAAAGTTTTTCTATATTGTAAACGGTAACAGTTTAATATAATTTAAATAACATTTTTTAACGAGCTGATTTCACAGAATTAAATGATATCTATTCATAACGTCTTCTTAAAATATGTCAAACCTCAAAGGTCACTTTTAAAAGCCTCTTACATAAGCATAGACTAGTTCAGAAAGTAAAACCGGATAACGCTACACCTATTTTATAAAATCTTTCGAATTTAAATACGAACATTTTACTAAGTTCAGTTATGTTGAAAAAAATGTTCTTATCTATTTAGCAAACTATACATAGTTAGGGAAAACCATCAAACTATATATAAATCTGCAATATTTCACATTATATTACAAAACATGTTTTCATATTAAATACGAACACAATAATACTAAAGCAAACCTCATAACAGAAAAATGTAATTTTACCGTTACCAATTACATTACGAACGTTATATATCCTTCTAGTTTGCGACTTTATGAATTTTCATTAAAAAGGTCTCGTAGTTCTTATCAGACATGCTGAATGTAATTGTTCCATTATTTGCAACTCCGTGAGAAGAAGAAAATTACGAATATAATGAATTGTCTCATATGTACTTAATTGTCTAACAATATGTAAAATGAGCATTCTTTTAGTACTTTCTCTAACAGTAACATCCATACATCTTTCTTATCTGACATATTTCAAACATTGTATCTAATTTGAATAATTTGATGATTATTACATTACATCCTACATTTATACCCACTTCCTTAGTTGAAACGCGGCGGATTTTTTGCAAACTGGAAAAATAATTTGAAATCTCCGTAATTAAGTTTTAGTGCAACAACAAAAAATACTTTTATAAGCAATGTCATAATACGAAAGCACTCTTGATGTCATACCACATGGGTATAGAACTTTCTAAATACCACTTATAATACAATATTTTTAAAAAATATATTATTACGTTATTGAATTTGGATTTTATATTCGAGAATTCGACATCGTATGAACAAATCTCAGATCCTTTAAATTCTTTGCACTCTTTATTGTGCTCAATAGTTTGTTATGTCCCAAGCAGCAAAATGGGGCGAATTACTATATCCTAATTAGGATGAGAAATTTCCTTGACCTCATCTTATTTTGTTACAATTGAAGTTGAATTAAGGTACTGTTAAACAAAAAAGACTTGTACGATCAAAATTTGCCAATGGCGGCCTAATAGAGCATTTTGGAATACGTCGTACTTCAAATTTTAAAAAATTGACCTATACTTGAACAAAGATCAATAATGTTTAGTTAATGCTTCCATTTTTTAATTTAATACTGCCCAAATCCTTTCTATTTTTTATGCAGCGAATCTGTTACAAACAAATGATGACGCGGACGTTACTACTTAGAATACTTCATTTTCCTATGTAAAATCCGCAACTTCAACAATGATTTGTTGTTTTAAGTAAAAACTTACATCTCAACTCTTAAACACTAGTCACTGGCATCAAAAAAATTTAGTATGAAAAGTATGAAATCAATTTATGTTTGTCGTTTTTCCAATTATTACATGCATGTCAATGTGTCGATGAGTGCGACACTGCTGTTCAAGTATTACCAACGTATAAATTTGGAGAAGTAGTTTTCGAAAATTTACATCGTCTATGTGTTATTACTTGTATTTAAATTCTGTTTTCCGGCTACAATTTGATTAATAACGTTGCTATTTTTATGTATTTAAATGAATTAACGGTGTGTATATATCTGGTAAAGGGATAATTCAAATCTAATATTCACTTTTTTATTATTTTGCTTGATAAAAAAAATTTCTAAGCGTTGTCTTCTTATCAAATTAGACTCGGAAGGTAGAATTTTTATATTTTCAAAATTGAAGTAGTGATTGGTTTCCAATGTAAGTTTTGTCAATCCTGTGTGTTGGTCAGGACTTTAGAATATGTTGTTTTTATGTTCTCTAATTCGATTTCTTAGTAATCTACCAGTTTGGCCAATAAATACCATATCACAGACTTTACATGGTATTTTATGTACTACTTCACTTGTACTCATTTTATCTAGTTTAACATTAAACGGTTTGATATGAGCGAAATTATTATTGAATGATTTATGGACCACTCTGATGTTGTCTTTTTTGACTGTTTTAAATAGATTTTCGCTCAATCCTCCTATATAAGGCATGCTAGTAGTTTTGATATATTTTTCATCGTTGGTGTTTTGAAAAGTCTTCTGTGTGTTATATAATAGATATACTTTTTGTTGTTGATATTGTTGATTCTAAAACTAAATCTTTAGGGTAGCAATTTTCTCTTAAAATGTCCTTAACAACATTGATGTTATTTTCTCTAAACCTAAGTTCAGATAATTTAGTTGTACCATTAAGCCGTAAATTACGCTAATTTTATAATTCATGGGTTGATAAGAATCGAAGTGCAAATATCTTCCATATTTTTTGTGGAACCAGTCTGTATCAATTGCTCCGTTATCCTTTCTAATTAGTAATAGATCTTATTGTTCACTTCGCTTTCAATTGTAAACTTTATTCTATTATTAAAGCCATGTAATTTCGGTAGCGCCTTAAATTGTGTGATTTAAAATATAATCTACTTTATCTGTTGGGACGGCAGTTATCATGTCATCCACATATCTATGTAATTTAAAAGTAATTTAAAATTCAGTTTTAATTAGGACTTGTTCAACATATTCCATTAGGAAATTTGCTACCACAGGTGATAATGGTGAACTCATGGGAACCCCATATACCTGTTTGTAGTATTTACCCCGAAATGAAAAATATGTCGAGTTCAGTAACAATCTTAAACCCTGACAAATTTCTTTTTTATGGATATTAGTGAAATTCTTAATTGAATTCCATTTTTTGTTATTTATAAACATTATTAATTCTATTGAAACATTTGCGAATAGTGAAACCACGTCTAATGAAATAAGCGGGAATAATGTTTTACGTAATGAAATCTTTTTACGTAGAACCCATGAATCTCGTATAAAAGATGAAGATTCTCCAACAATGTTGTTAAGAACATTTGCCAAAAATCTAGCTGGTATGTAGGTGCATTAGTGCTCGAAATAATGATCCGTAAAGAAAGGTTTTCTGTATGAGTTTTAGGTAACCCATAAGCTTTAGGTATGATACCATTATAAACTTTAAAAAAACGAGCTGTTGTGTGGTTAATGAATTTAAGATCTTCCCATTTCTTAATTAAAAAATTAGTTATACTTTCCCACCTGATCAAATAATTGAATTTTGTATGAGGTGTTACATGACATCATCCTCTATTCGAATTGAGCAAACAATGTAGACATTGTAAATTTGTCCTTATAAAAATACATTTTTTGACATTAAGAATGCTGAATTATATTACTAGAACCAAACATGCAGTTTGGATCTATTTTTGCATTTGATAAAGATTTTCATCCACAAAAATTACTTTACAGTAATAATTCTTATAATGAATATTTTAAAACCGCACGATAAAAATAAATAATTTCTTTCAGACGCATCCCATTCACAGAGAAATCGAATTTACATCACCAATCCACGCAGCTGATCAAGATCGTGACATCGATATTCCAATTCGTTACGATATTATCTCAGGAAATGAACGTGGTATTTTTTACCTAGATCCTCGAAATGGATCACTTTACTTGGAGCGTCCAATCGATTTAGACGCTGAACGTAACCTACCCAGCAATACATTCATTCTTCAGATTCACGCGACTCAAGCAGACAATCCGTTGAAAGTAGCCACTGCCAGAGTGGAAATTGAAATTCTGGATTTGAACGACAATCTTCCCGAGTTTGAAGTAGATTTTTACAATATTAGTATCGTTGAAAATCTCCCGAATGGATTCAGCGTATTGCAAGTGGTTGCTATTGATCGGGACCAGGGCGCGAATGGAGAATTCACTTACGAATTGGACGATCCGTCGGGCGCCTTTGCTGTTGAACCTCTGTCTGGGTGGTTAACCGTTCAGGATCAAACCGTCCTCGATCGGGAAAAAAAGTCTTTCTTGAAGATGAAAGTCCTCGCAGCTGAGAAACGACCCAGTGTAGTGAAACCATTGAACGGGACTTCTTCCGTCGATGTTGAAGTCACTTTGCTAGACGCCAATGATAATAATCCAGTTTTTGTCCCGGGCAATTTGCTGGAACTCGTCGCCCGTACCGATTTTAAAGTGGGAACAGTACTCGGACAAGTTCACGCAGTGGATAATGACCTTGGTCCGAACGGGTTGGTGAGATATCGACTGCAACGGCCCGGAAATTCATCTACAGATATGCCATTTGCTGTGGACCAGGAAACTGGTGTCATCACGGTCTCACAGAGTCCCATATTAGAGGGAAGGCATGCGATATTTGTCGAAGCCTCGGACCAACCGAACAATCCTAGCGAGAGACGAGTTTCATTAGCGGTTGTCACTATTGACGTATTCAGACCCGATGGTTAGTACTCCATAGACTAAATAAATATCTAAATTTGTTTCAAAATGATGATCGTTCGAGTTTTCTAAAATCCCCAACAAATTTCGAATATTTTAATCTTTTATATTAGAATATAAAGATATAGCAAAAATAATTATTATAAAGTAATAGTATATAGTTATTGTTACTGATAATTATACCGTAGGGGAGTTTACCTAGAAATACAAGAATTTTCGTAGGCGTTATTGATTTTTCAACGTTCCAGGTCAAGGTTCAAAGGAACCGGATTTTATCGGAGCTCCGTATGAATTTTGGGTCGGGGCAAATGTACCGATAGGCACAAGTGTCGGGCAAATCAGAACGAACGATGCCATAAAAACTAACGAAGTTATCTACGACCTTTTACATAGCTATCACAACGGAGGTAATAATTGCTTAAATTCTCTATTGCTTGAAAACAGTATAATACTTCAACTACGCAGCGTATATCTACATATACATTTTAAGATAGATCATTTTTTATCGCCCTTATAAAAATAATATAAAAATTTCATGTTCTTATGTGTTTCAATCAGTTCCATTTGCGGTGGAGGAACGAAGCGGAACCATTACGGTCGTTGACCATATAGAAAATTACGAAAAGTCATTATACGATTTTGAAGCTGTTGTGACAGATGAGAAGGATCTGATGTTGGTGACCAATGTTACCTTGCACGTGGTCGATCCAAACGACGAGTCGGGACTTTTTACGAAGTGAGTGAAACTTGCCATCTTATCGCGATACGACGCGTGTAATGAGATAATGACTGTTTTTATACTTACGACACTATTTAACGAATGCCGGTTGCATCGCCTGCTTTCTTATCAGCCCACGACTTTGGTACATTAAGCGTCCAATGGCTCGTGAAGAAAACGAATAAAAATTGCATTTCGTTACGGTCAATACGGTTCTCAGTACTGAGCATCCCAAGATTTAAAAATTATAGTTTGCAGTTGCGTGTTGAAAGTTGCATTTCATGAGCGCTACCTATTCTACATTAGAATAAATGAAATGAAATATGGTTATGTCTAAAAACAAAAATTAATTTCCAATATTACAGGGGATCGACAAAAGCGCCTCTAGTCTTTCGCGTGAAGGAAAATGCTGTAAATGCATTCATCGGTAAAGTTCTGCCGCAAAACGGCTCAGGCGCGATGAGAAATGTTCGCTTCCTCATTGCCAATCAGCAGGACGTACCTGATATTCGCATAACAGAGGACGGTACTCTCTTCACGCCTAATGGTCTGGACCGGGAGGCAAAGCAAAATTACAGCTTAACGGTAATTGCCGAAAGTCCCCGAGGCGTCAGCATCATTCAAGTACGTATTGCAAACAACCATTATAATTGATGACCTTTTCAATCTTCCATTGAATATTCAATTTTGAAATTTTGCATGTCGTTTAGGTTACGGTAATCGTTGAAGACGAGGACGATAATGCTCCCATCTTCTCTGCTTCCTCGTACGAAGGACATCTCTTGGAAAACAGCGTGTCTGGGTCTGAGGTGATTATGTCGAATCACGTATCGGCCCGCGATCCCGACGAGGACGCGAATCTCGTATTTGCCCTTCGTGGAGATGGTAGCGGTTTATTCAGAATTGATCGAGCTGGACGGGTGTTCTTTATCGGAAGCGGCGGGGATTCCCTGGATCGGGAGGCAAAGCCCTTCTACGTTCTGAAAATCGTTGCCGGAGACGAGGGTAAGTGAAAGCTTAAAGCGATGGCTGGAAGATGCACGATCCTGCTTTAAGAATGTGTACGCATACAGCCACGAACACAAGCGTTTGCTCGATAGCGAACACGTGCGGAACACTTCGGTTGGAAAGGTGTCGCGTGCGCTAATAGAAAAACGATTTTTCTCTCGTTCTTTTTATTCACGGTCGCTTTCGAGCAAGGACGAATTTTCCTACGACAGAATGTGGTGATTTTTTAAAAATCAAGTCTCGTAAAAGAGTAACTAATTATCTTACTAGAGCAGTATCTAAAGAAGAGAAATTTTAAAAAGTCTAAAATAAAATTTCATATTTCCATGCAGGTAAACAAACATCGGAAGTTCCACTGACCATTCATATTGACGATGAGAACGATAATGCACCCAGCTTTGCTCAGATGATCATTATTCCTGATCACGGCATCAAAGTGTCGAAGAATTCTCCGTATTCCGCAAATTCCGTCATAGAAGACAGCTCCAGAGAAAGCCTTGATAGCACGAACAACGATCAGCGTTCGCCGTTGCTATACATTCCGGAAAACGTTACGATTGGGGCGCCGATAATTCGCTTTGTGGCCCGAGATCGCGATGAGGGTCCGAATGCCGAGATAACCTACAGCATCCTATCCGAGAATGTACTAGACGTCAAATCGAAATTCAATATCAAGCGGTTTTTCGTTATGGATTCAAGATCTGGCGAGATTTCCGTAGCTGGTGCACTTCCGCCTGAATCGAACATCCGGTTGAAGCTCGTCGTTAAAGATACAGGCGGCTTAGAAGACAGCGTCTTAATCAGGATCCACGTGGTGGATGTCAATGACCACGCACCAGTCTTTAAGCAGTCGTCCTATTCGTTCGATATCCCGGAAGGTTTTTACCAACATTATCGAATTGGAAGGATGGACGCGGTGGATGCTGACTTTGGGCAGAATGCCAATGTCACGTATCGGCTACTGGGCACATCGACCGACAATGATGTACAGTTTGATATTACGACGTACCAAGGCGATCTGACGGTCACTGGCACGTTAGATCGTGAAACCAGGGACGTATTCAAGTTCATGGTAGTTGCCACTGATAGTGGACCAGTCAGTATGAACTCAAGCATCGAAGTGGAACTGAACGTTTTAGATGTCAACGACAATGCTCCGACTTTCTATGGGTATCAGGAAATTGGAAAACTCACTACAGCTTTCGTAGATGTTTACAAAAATGAGATGATGTCCCTCGTACCAATTTACTATGCAACCGTACCCGAGAATAGCCCTATTGGGACTGTCGTAACGAAAATCTATGCAAACGATACCGATTTCGTGGGAAATGGAAATGGTCTCATTCTCTTCGACGTTCCACAAGTTTTGAACGAAGCACAATTGTTCACAATCGACAGTAAAGAAGGTCTTATTAGTACAATTGGAAATCTGGATTACGAGAAGCAAAGCTTACATAATTTGACCGTCATTGCCAGCGATCTAGGTTCACCGAGTTTAACATCGACTGCGATGTTACACATTCGTGTTCTGGATGTAGATGAAGGTCCGGAAGATTCTCAACGACCAGTATTCCAACATCGTTATTATGAAGTGGAAGTGGAAGAAAACTCAGATGTTCCAATGAAATTATTAGACCTGGATGTATCCCATGTTTATAAAAATGAAATGATCAGGTATAGCATAGTGATGGATGGTAGCGATGCAAGAGAATACTTCTCAGTAGATTCGAAGAATGGTTCCCTTTATATTCTTACGAGTCCAGACAGAGAAATGAAAGATCGGTATGAAATCAAGGTACGCGTTGACAAAGTCAAAACTGCCAGAGGTATGCCAGTAATGATTTACCCAGTCGTGGGAGAACGACTTAACGGATTAGCACCAAATGAGGCGAGGATCATAGTTAAGATTAAGGACGTTAACGATAATACTCCGCAGTTTAAACTCCATGGACGCCCAATTCTAGCTGCAGTCTCGACGTCCGCTCAATACGGAGCTGATATTGTTAAAGTGGAGGTACAGATATTAATAATCTTACTTTTAGAAATATGTTTTCCATAGTATTTGTTGTTAAAATTGTCGAATTTGCATAATATTCTAATCGGTATCTTTAAAACGGGAGAGATTGTTTTAATCCTAATAAATTCATCATACTTTTCAATTATTATTTTGAATGGATGAAATTCATTTGTTTCCGGACGGAAGTCCAACTGTGGTCTAGGGCTAAATTTTCATTGGAATCGATAGAAAATCAATTTCCCCATTAAACTAAGCGGAATAATTATGTCGCTAGAGAAATAAGCTAAGATCAGGTTAATTATAATTTGACGGTGCAGAGATTGAGATGAGGTCAAGGTAGGTCTAGATATTTTATGGACTAATAAATTTGGTTTTGCGTCCTTATAGACGGATGATCCGGACGAAGGCATAAACGGGGAAGTGCGATACCAGATACTCGGCCGTGAGGATTCACCGAAATTTACTATTGACCCAGTGAGTGGTCAAGTCCAGTCCGCAGGAAGCTTTGCCCGAGATGCTGGCCGTGTTTTCGGTTTCGATGTCAAGGCCACGGACAGGCGCGGAGCGGATGATGGCCGTAGCAGCATTGCCAACGTTTTTGTGAGTAGATGACCCTGAAATTCCCGGCGAACTCGATCCTCAACACAACCCCCACTCGTACTTTGCCGGCACGCTTCCGCGAGTTTCCGAAATTTAAAGCGATCATTAGCAGCTAATGCGATTTTGTAATTAAATGCCTGGCGCGCGAGAGGTCGTAAGTCAATTTTTCGCCTTGGTGACGGCCAAGAATAATTAGAGTTATGACAATTTATTCGTTTTGCACTTAGTTCGGGACATGCTCTTGAAATGAAAGTTATTTATTTGTTTGGTTTTTTGTTGATTTTTTCGTGTACATTACGTGAATGTAATTTGTGAATCTTGAACAATACGTGAAATAACTTTCATGTTTATTAAATTTTCATTTTGTTGAAACTTAATACAAACGAAATATAAATAAATACAAATTATAGTTTGATAGTGTTTTGTACGTTTAGAAGACGTATTTTGTAGGTTTAAAACACGTATTTTGTATTTCATACTTTTTATTGTTCAACCATCGTTCTTTTAAAAGGTTCATCTTAAAGTACTGAAATTAAAAATAAAGAAATTATCGTTATTTTTGTAGCACATAAATATTGAAGGAGCTATTGAAAAATTTAAATTCGAAAATGACCACTCGATGGATTTTTATTTAAAATCGTAATCGCTTATACACAATCGACTAAACTAAATGAAATATCTGAACTTAAACTAAAGTCAAATTCGTCATGATTAACGACCCTTAAGATGTGTGTTAATAGATAACAGTACTTATTTAAATTGTCGGTAGAAGTCGCTGCACTGTTATTGCACGTAAACAAATACTCGTATGTACATGCGCCAACGTCATGGCAATTTAAATTATGATCACATAAGATGGTAATAGAAATGTCTTCATTATGATTTTAGGTTTACGTCCTGGATGATAATAAGCAACTGGTGATGACTATGGGGAAAAAACCTACAGAAATCAAAACAGAACTCAATGAAATTGCACTGTAAGATACCAGTTAAATTATATAAAAAATAGCTCTTTTAGTTTAAATCTTAAATGTTAAACCTAAATTGAATCTGATAACCAGAATAATTCTCTTGGGCTAGTCTTAGACCATATAAGTGGCACCTTTTGTAGCATTTGAGAAAATAAAAAAATTTTCTTTGTAGCTGTTTTGATATAAAAATAGTAAAAATAGGTCAATTTCAAATATTTAAATTGAAATTTCCTTATACACTTTTGTTAACCCACTAATGATCAAAGGATACTATTTTTTTTGCCTTTCAGATTTAAATCGTAGCCTTTTAATGAACGCGACGAAAAAATATTTGATTTGTAAAGTGCTGCTTCTAATGATGGTTTTTAAAATATTTCAAAATGACTCGTAACTATAGAACAATAAAAAATGAACTAAATGAAACGTGACTTTCTGCTTGAATATCTTTTTAAAAAGGAGTCGTTCTTTAAACATTTTTTATACATCTCAAACCTATATATAGATTACACCCACGATTTTTATACAATAAACAATAAATGTAATTTATACAATGTATGGCAGAAAAACTAAGAACGTTTTGATTGTTAAATCAATGACAAAGTTCTTTTTAAATTTCTAAAACAATTTCTTAGTCTTTAAAATTGTAAACTTCAGACCGAATACTTATATAGCAATTCATGCTTTAGTATAGACCTGGAAATCCCCTCAATTTTTGTTAAATGTTATGATAAGATTTTTGTTTTTTCACAAATTTGGAAAATCGAAATTTTTAGAAAAATGTTGGAGTATTCTGAACCCAATTTTAAGATATTTTTGTTCTAATCTATTTTGCTATAAAGTCTACCGTTGAATATTGGGGTAAGACTTTAAAATGATTGGGTTAGAATGTTCAATCAAAAACCGTCAAAAATGAGTGGTCTAGAATTTTTTCAACCCCAGAAACATATGACAAACAGACGTTGAAAACTTCCATGAAAAATTGTCCTTTTAGTCCTTAATAGGTTAAGTACCGGGAATGGGAAGTTGATAGTTTTTACATATTTAAAAATTGGTAACGAAACGATAAACCTTTTTTAAAAAAATGCTTCATCCAAAAATAGTTTTTCATTTCATGAATTTCTTAAAAGTTCTAAAGTCATTTTGGAAAATTCTTATCAGCACCATTAGAAAAAACGGCCTCAAAAACGTAAGTTACATTCAATACCAAATATTTATCTCTCGTACTCGATCCAGACTGAATTGAAAATTGCATTCAGTGGACCTCAATGGGATAATTCCAAATCTTTGATTTTGAATTAAACATATGCCATTTAAAAAGTCTTTAAAAAATATATTATCAATATAAATTCTCTAACTTTTGAGAACAGTCGCTTATGACTTTTGCATTCTGCTAAAAGCAACTTCATAAACTGATATTCAACACAAATAATTTGCCTTGAAGGTCCCACAAAACTCTTGATATCTCTTATAAAAATTAGTTTTCTGAATCCGTATAGTAAATTACCATCGATGTTGACATTTTTATATGAAGGGCATTCCACCTCAAATGCAACTCTTATTTAGACAATTTTTAATGTTAGTTTTATCATTTGTGCACTGTTAATACGTGCAAAAGAAGTGTTCTTGATCATTTCCAAATTTCAATACAACATTTTAAAATCGACTGTAGTAAAACTTGTAAGGATATTTCGAAAAATATAATATTTTCTTTTCGCAATGTTTAATTTAGTTAAACACAAAAGTAGCAGGATTAGAAAACGTAACATGTTTTTCGTAGTTTTTCAAAAGCTATTCTTGTGAAAATATTGATCACGTAATATTACAGGGTAAGGTTAAAAAATAGTTTTTATTTTACTTTTTAGTTTATATTTTTTAAACTAAGAACCCCTTTTAAAATTCAGAATAAAATTTATAAAAATGGTTAAATTTACAACCTTTATGGCAGTATATTTAAAATGCTGGGTGTGGATCGGTTTACAGTTACAATATTTTTATATATATTATATATTACATATAAATTAAAAGATACAAAGCAATTGCATTCTCTTCTACGAAAAATTCACAACCATGATTTTGTAAAACAGATTTCACAAAAAATGCATTTATTACAGGTAATCATACATCGTTATGATCATAATCATAATTTAACATGTAAATTTGGTTTTCCGTTAGAGGAAATACATGATTTCATTTGGCAGAATTGCCATTCTTTGTCAACAAAATTACTGTCACTTTAAAAAATCTTATTTTCGCAATGAGATCTAAACGATTATTTGAAAAAAGACTTGCTGAATGAGAGAACATTTCCTATATTTCTGGTAAAAATGATAATAAGTTTTTAGAATTTTGACAATTCAGACTGTAAAAATTACAAGTGTTTAGTAATTTTTCAAGAAATAATGGCAATTTTCCTCATTCTGAAAGTCTATCCGCAAATAACTATTCTCATATAATTATAATCTGATTGTTTTATATAAATTAATAATCTAGATTAAGGAATAATACCTTTTTTTAATGAATAAAACAAGTTAATTTGTAGGTGATAATAATGCTATCACTTTGATTCTAGTACCTTGCAGAATGTCACCGGACTAGATGTTCGTGTAAGGAAAGTCGAACCACATCTCGAGAAAAACTTGATTGATGATAGCTCGTAAGTCTAGTTTTTTTGGTTGCAATAAAAATTGTGTTTAGTAATTACCTGATTGTCTAATCGATTCGGATCTTTTTTAGGAGTGATATGTACTTATACGCTGTTGATCCTAACCTGAACGTTATGGTTGACACTGATACTCTACAGAAGTAAGTTGATTTCATATACACGATGAAAATTGTTTAATTTCTTTCAAATGGTGGAAATTAATTTTCGGTTTAAAATGAGCAATATTTAGCTCGTGCTTCTTTTCGTAATAGAACAATTCAGTCCTTCTATCATATTTAAACCATGTTGATGAGTCTTTCGATGAATGTTGAAATTGAAGAAATCAAATGTAGAAACAAAATTAAAAATAAATGCTCCTGGGACCTTTTAAAGATTGGATGTTCTAGAAATTTTTGATAAAAGTGTTTTCTAAAACAAGCTCTACTATACATGCCTCAATTAACCATTCGTCATACTATACCCAAGCAGCACATTGAGTTTATTACGGGTACTACAACGTTTATATGACTTTTCTTAAAACTTTTTGCTGAAAACTGAAAAAGTTCTTGCAAAGTCGAAAAACTAGAATCGGATATTCGCCACCTAGCGGCAGTTGCATGAAATTTCATAGAATCGTATTTCGATGGTCTTACAAATGTTTTAACAATATAAATATTCGTAGTATCGTCACCAACTTTTGACGAATCATGTAAACGTTTATACAACTTGAACAGTGCATTAAAATCCAATAAATGTATAAGAAGTTTTAAAAACTTTTTAATGACTTAAACATATTGCAAGATAAATAATATTTAGGGAGTTATAAAGCCGTTTCTACGTCAATAAAACGTTGTATAAACTACTAAAACATTTTAGTTGTTCATTTTTTACTAATGGTAGTTTTAAGAACGTTTTTAGCGGTTATAAAAACATTTTTATGACTTTGTGCTACTTGGGTATTCAATCAAGAAAGATAAGTCTAAATATGTATATTCTACCCGACTAGTAGACCGACTAGTAGAGATGGTTTCACCATCCCCACATATATCGACATTCTGATGTCTAAAACCATTTTTACTACAAAATTGTTTCGCAAATAAAAACAGAGGATCTTTATTAAAATATATTTTATTTTTATTTAACATGATAATTTTGAAATGTCTGATAATCGTGTCTATTTAATATGAATTGATGTAAACAAAACAAGCACTGTACATTTCATACACGATAATCAAAATGTAGATGTTCATTTCACGTCTAGAATATGCGAAATTCCAAGTAAAGTTGATTCGAGTTAATGACTTAGTATGATCCCTTAAAATAAAAAATACATACCAAGACCAGAAGGTTTTTAATACCTTAGATGGTTTACGTATATGATATATAAAAAACGGATAATGGAATCATCAAGAAATGGTAGAAACGATTTTAACATATGTAAATTATAGTAAAATTCACAACATGAAAGGTTATATCTCAGGTTATAGCAAATGGAACAATTTTATTTTTCTATTTACTATGGAAATAGTTAATTTAACTATTTTTTTATTAAAGTACTTTTATAAAATGGTTCCATTAACTATTTTCTTTCTCTCGTTGTGAAGGTGGTTTTATTTTCTTCGTAAACTATGTAATATTCTAATGTTACTATTATTATTATTGCATGTATGTTTACCAACTTTAAAAATATTGTTTCTAAATTTTTCCAGCGTATTCCGGACTAAAAAATCCGAGATAAAACGCGAACTTGAAAAGTATCGAGTACTCGATATTGCTGGTAATAAACAACGACGCAGTAATCAGCGTTATCTTCTATCCACCCTGGAAGTTGGAGTAGTTGTCTTAGGATGCGTCGTTTTCGTCGGTGCGCTTGTTACCGCTTTATGTGTTACATGTGTTCGAAGAAATAAGCGGTAAGTAAATTATTTTTAACTTTGGATACTATTATAAAAATTAAATTTATCGATACACATTTCGCTGTTAAAAACACTGCGAATCGGGTGTTTTTTAGGTCTCTTCAAAGAAGAAACTAAGATACATAGGAAGTGTCCTCTTTTAAAATTTGTTTTGATTTAAGCGTTTTAAATACGAAGTGTCTTAAAATTTAGGGCATTTTCTGTCTAATCAATTAAAATCCATTTAATTTTTTAGTGCACCTCAAAAACCCGACAAATAACAAAAAAGACACTACAAAAACCCGACATTTCAAAATACAGACGTAATCTCGAGTCGCCGCCTTTGAAATCTCAGTGGAAGCTCAAGGTCAAACATTTTAGTCCAATAAGTTAATTTTGTAGATCACTTGAAGGTCAACAATTTTTGACCAATTGGTTAATTTTGTAGATCACTTGAAGGTCAAATAAGTTTAACCCCCCCCCCCCCCGGATTATTTATTAAGCACATTTAGAAGTCAATCATTAATTACATATTCAGAATATATACATTTTTAATGTCTGGTTTTTGAATTTGTTTCTTAAATATCTGGTTTTTTAAATTCGAGTTTTTGATTCGTCAGTTTTGCGATTTGTTAAGGTTTTGAGGTGCACCCTATTTTTTAATTTCGAGTCGTTCTTTTGGTATTTTTTCACGTGATCCATAAGGAGACCGAATTAAGTTGACAGAAAATCTCACAGTAAACATGCCTTTTGATCAATTTTTACTTACTGATTTGAGGATAATGATAAAGCAATACATCAAGAAAACTCTAACCTAATATAACCTGACCTGATCTTAGAAGCGAAATTTCCCCATAACTTACTTTACCCGGTGTCGAGTTATCGCAATAGGCACTTCAATCTCGCAACACTTAAAGAAGAAAATACTAAAATGTAATAACTCTAAGCAGGATAATTATTGATGTAGACGAAATAACAAGGATAACTATCCAAATAAACGAGATCGTTTTAAATTTTCAGCTTCCATTGAATTTGTTTCCACTTTCAAATAAACTTCAACACATTTTAATAGGAAATTAAACATTCTTAAATGTTTTCATATGCTTAATGGTTCTGAATTTTTCGTCTTTCGACTTTATCGGATGTCATATGAGAGAAAATATGGATTTTTAATAATGATATTCATTCTACATTCAATTTTCATTCCAAAATTAGCTGTTTCTGCAATGTATACATTGAACATAAATTCAAAATTAAAAATCAATGACACTTCGCGATCGGCAAGTATAGTCACTTGTGCATGTCTTATATTCCCAGACAGCTACAGTAGCACTCCAAGAAATGGCTTAGAAATGATGACGTAAGTGTCTTAAATTTAGACACCTGATTTTGCATTGAATATAACAAGATACTTTTGATTGTATGAAATCTCAAATTACAAATTCTTGTGAGATCTCATTTTAGTATTTTTCAACTAGACATTATAATAAATTTGAATGTCACTGCAAATATAAGAGTTTCAAAAGTAATGGACGAATGAAGGTATTCGGGATTATGGAAATTCCTTTGTATAAATAAAATAACCCGATTTGTCCAAATATACTATTATCTACACTTCTGAAGAGTGTCTAGACATTTTGATCGATTTGCATCATAAGAAGTGAAATAAGCTACTGTATGTCAAAATGGAAGACAATTTTTATGTCTTCGTACTTATTTTGATTGGGAATTTTAATAATATTTACAAACCTTTCGTAATATATGCAAAGATGACAAATAACACTTTTCTTGTGAGTCGAGCTTTCGGTGAGGTTAATATGTGTGCTACCAAAAAATATTCGAGAATAATGTACTTTGTCACTTTAAAACGAAAGTTATATTTCAAATAGAAATATTTAAAGAAAATACAAAACCTATGCATGCTAAGATACACGCAGAAAAGTCTTAAAATTGGTACATGTTAAATTCAGTCCCGTAGAACTAGTATTTTCGAAATCAAAGCAACTTTTTATTAAATTAATGTAAATGTGAGGTTGAAAATTTGTTTACTTATACAAAAGCATTACTTTCAGGCAATACTTAGTTTTAAGTAAGAAAACTTCAATTTTGAAAGCATACGTCGAACAATGAAATGAAATGCTATGAAATGGATGAACATTAATGCATATGCTCGCTTTTAAATTCGGTGACGTCTTTTTCGAATACCTATAAATCCAAAAATAATTTAAATGCATCTGAATCCAAGAATATAATTTCAAATTGTATATTTTGATGCGATTTCAAAGGTAAGCGCAGCTTCTAGCGCTGAAATAATCAGTAATCCATTTGAATGCATGGCGTGGAATTTGAAATTTTAGTTTTTAACCCTAGTAGGAAAACAATTTTTTTAGGTATTATCATATTCGTTAGACATAGACACTTTTCTAAAGGATTTCGTAATTATAGAAAAATGTTTTCTCTCCAAAAAATATAGAAGAAAAGTTAAAAAAAGTAATGAAAAATTAGTATTTTTCCCAAATTTCTTTGTAAAATATAGGTTAGGTGTCAATATTTTTGAAATTCTTTCACTGACAGTCGATAGAGTGACTTCGAAAACGTAAGATACAAGCATTGCCATAGATGAATATTTCGTTTATTTACAAAACATAAAATCTCTTACACTACAACTAATAACGTATTTGAATGCAGGAAGAGGAATTTGAAGGAATTTGGAATATACACCTATATTTCAATGTAAATGCTGATTACTTAGATACGAGCAAAATAATCCATTTTCTACTAAAAATACGAATTTTTTATTACATTCGAATTACTCTATGTAAAATGCAGAAAACAGTTTAAAAAGTTAACTATATTTATACATTTCTACTTGCAAAACTTTAACCGGATTTAAACTTATGGAATAAGTACTTGAGAAATAAGTTTCATTATAATCATGAATATTCGTTACACTTGTCAAAAGTTAAATTTACTTAATCTCCTCCGAAATTTCTATTAAAAGTGACAACCTAGAATGTTATTTGGATATAACAATCTTTGGTTATAATTCATTTAATCACTTACTATAATTTTGTTATTAATTACTATAGTTTAGTATGATGGAGTTATGAAACAATATCTACACGAGTGCTTTTTTAATCTTATTTTAATTAGTTACTTACCTTTCATAACATTTCATTCTAGAAAAGTCATCAAATAATTATTCATAATACGGTTACATGTTTTTGCAATTTCAAGACCTTCAACTTTCCGAACAAAGGCTGTGAATGCCACAGAACTTGTAAACTAAACGATTCGCATTCCTCTAGCAATGTATATAGCTGTGACATATTTTAGAGTGTTTACATAGGAATATAGGTGCGTATAGCTCCCGTCTTTTATCATAAAATTTTAAAAGTCCTATTGTCAAATGTTGGTTTCCTTAAAAACTATAAATTGTAATATAGATATGTGAATATATTGACAATTAATTTCTCGAATCAAGAAAAATTAAAAAACAATTTTATAGCTCTACTTGCATATACACATTCAAATCTCTTCCAGGAGTAGTATTTCATGGATACGATTTCGGATAGTGATTTATATTAATAAATTTCCCTATAGGCCGAATTCGTGTTTAATATATTTTTACTAGAAAATAAATAACAAGAACCTGATAACCGAAATATGCAGAACGTGTTTCCAAGATAGTTTTGGCTACTGTTCAAAAGTACAGTAGAGTCTCGGTGTATTTGCCCGCTCGGTTCGCCTTCTCCTCCCGTCTTCTTATATTTGTCAAAAGAAGGGGAACGCCGCTTCTCCCACTTTCCTCAGTCGCGTTATGTTCGTGACGCCACAGTAGGCCCTTCATGAGGCCCCATCGCGCAAGGTGGGGGAAAAAGAGATCGGCTACAGACAAATATAACGAGACGGAACTGGTCAAATATGCTAGGACTTAAAAATAGCGGGACCCTACTGTATTACTAAAAATAGAAGTCAGCTTTAACCCTACTGTGCGCCATAATAAATATATTCTTCCAAACTACGTTGTTTCTATGTGGGAAAGGAATATGGTTTAACAAAGTGTTTTGTATACCTTTTCTCTTTTAATTTCAATATAAGAATAGGTTTTAGACCAAAACGTTTCAATATGTTTCATCCTTTTTATTATATTTTTAGTCAGTAAGTAATTACATTCAAATAGCGGAAGACAACTTGTTTTTAGGCGATATGGATATCCTGCAATTTTATTTAAAAACATAGGGTGGTGTTGTAATATCTAAATGGTAAGATCTATTTCAAAGCTAAACTTCAAATTAATTCTCGTACAAAGTCATTATTAATAACAATTTACACCTTAGAGACACGTTATAAAAAATTACAAAGAAAAATAGTGAAAGTTGGTTTCGGTTTCGAGCTACTCCCATCATGGGCGTTCACTGGGAAGAGAGGGGCCATTGCCCCCTCTCTTCCTGGCCTGATCTTCTACATTTATAAGTTTACGTAACTGTAATTAACGTATTATTGGCTCTTATTTATCCCCCCTCCCCCCTTGAAACTAATCCTGCGGATGCCTTTAACTTCGAAATTTCTCACTCAATGGGTTGTCATTTAATGAGAACATAGCAGGCAATTTTTTTTATTTTAGAAGTTAACCCAAGCAATAACAAAAAACTTTCGTGAAAACAAATAAGCACTATTAACTGTAACCGCATGGAGCTCCAAAATTAATTCTACTATGGACCGGGGAACAAAGTTCTGAAAATCAAAATCCCCCGAAAGACTAAAATTTCGATATTGCGTGAGTCCAAGGTATTTTAATTTGCTTTCTTTTTGCCAAATTTTCAAAGAAAACTAAAGAAAATGACGCTGGAGTCATGATATATCGACATTTTAGCATTTCGGTGTGTTGATTTTCGGAACTATGTTCCTCAGCCCCACTATGTCAAAATATCAGACGTGATAACCTTGATAACAAAATGAGAAGTGTAGACGAAACATATGGGTAAATCGTGAACATTATGTCAGCGTTCCAGTCACACAATATTATCAATTCATTAGGCAAAGCCTTCTATGAGAAAAACAAAGGGATTGTCATAGTACGACTGACCAGTATGGAATCACTTTCTTTTAAATATAATATGCAACGAATAAATGTTGCTATTAAAAATGTAGACTAACATTTTTCTTAACCAACAGTAAATTTTACTGATGACTTTTTTTAAAATAATTATTTTCCCTACGTTAAGAAATTGAATATTGCTATTATTGAAATAACATTTACACCATTAAATATCCCACATAAGGTTCATAATAATTTATATCAGAAATGAATTATACTAGAAATTCCAAAAATATACATTGCAGCGTTTTACATCATTTTTTGTAATAATTTGCGATTTTAATTTAATGGTATTAAATTTTTG
Source organism: Trichopria drosophilae (assembly GCA_030407085.1). Taxonomy (NCBI): domain Eukaryota; kingdom Metazoa; phylum Arthropoda; class Insecta; order Hymenoptera; family Diapriidae; genus Trichopria; species Trichopria drosophilae. Next base: position 189,006,876 of record CM059582.1, read on the forward strand.
TTTAATGAACAAAATTCAATTTTTTTAGTCGAAACAGACAGCAACCACATATGTTCCCTGGTGGAACTCCAATCGGATTTGCTCTGGCTGACCCAAGCGGTACCCTCCAAAAATCTTCGCTATTTCCATCTTATGTTGAAGGTCTTCATTATGACCCGGCAGCGTCATATTCTGGAGAAATGCGACAGCAAAGCATATGCGAGCACGAACCAAATTGTGTTCGTTTCCACAGGTAAGCATATTACTACTTGCAACTTACAAAAGTACACCATTAATGTTTAAATATGTTTTAAAATATTTATTACCTAGGTATGAAATCTTACCAATTCGATGCCCAAAGCAGTGTACTATTATCGATCGAATTTTGTGTATATATGAACTCTTAAAATGTATAACACTTCTGCAACATTTTAATTTTCAAAAGTCCCCATTTTAGTCGACACCTGATATGTTTATTAATTTCTCTTTTTTTCTTACTTTATTCTCACTTAAAATTATATATGCACGCGATAATTGCATGCCTGGTGTAGCACAACAATAAGGTATATACTTGCTCCGGTTTTCCCACTTTTCCTTGCTGCTTAAAAGGGAAGGGTGGAGTTGCTATTCAGAGAATGCGGAGCCACTGCACGTCAGCTTACAGTGAATAAACTTTAATTATAAATTTTATACAGTGACATGAAATTTACGTTTTGTTACAATTCTCAGGCTTATTATAAGGGTTAGAAATCCATTAAAACATTAGTTTCGTTGAAAGTAGATCTCATTATAATATGTTTATAATGAATTAAGCAATATAAATTAAGTGTTAGTTTTGATCTTTAAAAGATAAAATATCACTTGAAAGAAGACATCGGGCTATATGTTATTTGAAAATACATTTTAAATGTATTAATTAAACAAATATTAATTAAATTCGCCCCCATTTGTTAAATATTGTTATTCACGTTTGCACACAATCCCATCATTATTGGCAAAGATCATCTTTGCTGCTTTTTAATTTCTAATTGTTTTAATATTCAAGTTGAACATTCGTAATATATTGAACATATTCCAGAATTTCCCGGCTACTGAAATGTTTCATATATCTAGCGCTAGCTGGAAATGTAATCGGATTGGCCTAGACATGAAAAAAAAAACATTTTTCAACAGGATAATTTTTTAAAATTAGGGATTTTTTTAATTATTACAATATTAGCTATATTTTTGATCATTATATGGCGGACGATGATGACAATACTAATGACAGATTTGACGATCATCATCAACATTATCATAAATATCTCCTTCTTATTTCCATAATTGTCATTAAAATGTATTATAATTCATTAATGGCATTCGATGCGATAATTAATGTCATATTGTCCACCATCACCCGTCATTAGTCTTCGTATTTCGTAATCATTGTCGAGCGGAGCAAACTCCGTTAATTTCAACGCGGTTATATTCTCACGTAACAACTCTCGACATATGAACCATACTAAAATTGTCTCTTGATATCAATTTTTTAAATTTTATTTTACATTTTATTTTAAGTAGTAACAGCATTCGTTTTCATAGAGAAAAAGAAAATATTTTGATATTGTATACTGGATTTTCGCTTAACCCTTAGGGTCATGATGGGAATCTCAGAGACCCACTTCCATTTTAGCAGTTTTCTATTTTTTAAATTGATTTTTTATCAATAAATATATAATTGCTTGTTTCTATATTGTTGTCTAGACATAATCAAGTGTAAAAAACAGTTGAATAGTTGTTAATTGTTAATAACAATACTATTGTTGATTAACAAATAGTTAAAAATGGTACTATTTTCAGAAAGAATGCATTCTTTACTTGCAGATTGAGAGATTCAAAACGCCAATTTTTTATATACTTAGTACATTCAATACTATTAAAAAAAATTATTTCAGAATTTTCCGCCACTTTTTTTTTTAATAAATTAAATTTTATTCTTACAAAACGTAAAAATTAATTTTTTCACAAAATTTAAAAGAAATATTAAATGACAAATAATGAAACCACACATGGACTTCTTTTATAATAACTGTACTGATATGCGTAATACAATTTTGTAAATTCAAGATGGCGAATCCAATATTGCGGACGAAATTTTAACTCTCGTCTAATTAGTTCTCTAAATAATATATTGTGTAACAAGGGCGCAAAGAAAGATATTGGCAACAGGCGCTCCATGTACGACGAGTGGGAGTCCTGACCCCGAGGACTGTAACGGCGGGCTTATATCCAATGCCTTCAAGCTCGTCTGTGATATACACGATGTTTTTTTGTCAAACCTGCACTGACAAGTAACACTACTCATGTGGGACACGCCGATTGGTCTGCAAATTGGCATATTTTCAGAAATCCGAAAAATAATCGATACGTATTTTTTTATATCGGCAAAGAAGAAGGTTCAAGGGTTGAAACTGATCCCTGAATTACTCGAAACCGTCTAAATTGATAGCATGAACGCACATGTGAAATAAAATCGCCACAAAAGTTGCTCTCTGAGGATTTTTCCGGGTCGCTGATTTTGATTCTGAAGTAAAATGTTCAATATACAAAATGGAGCATCGAAAATGGCGTATAAAGAGATTTTTGGAGTCATGATTTTGAATATGGGAAACGAAAAAGCTTTGTAAAATTTGATCTGCCTCTTGGGTCCGCCATTTTTTGTTGATTGCTGAGTTTTGTAAATATGATCTCAGATTCCAAATTAGCGACCAAAAAAATCCTCAGACATCAGCTTTATGGAAATTAGTTTTCCTTCATAGCTGCGAGCATATTATTATACATTTTAGGGATTTTCGAGTAATTCAGAGATCAGTTTCAACCCTTAAACCCTCTTCTTTGCCAATAAACAAAAAATACGTATCGATTATATTTCGGAGTTCTAAAAATATACCAGCTTGCAGTACAAACGGCTTGTCACGCTTGAGTAGTGTTACTTGTGAGAGAAGTTTAAGATTATACACGTGCTAGTAGAAATACGTGCGGTGCAAAACGGAAAATGACTGTTGTTCGTGGATTAAGATGATGGCTGCCTTAATTTGGTACAGCAGCATCCCTATATACAGACAACCAGTTTTCCAATGAAACGGTAGTGATACTATGTAAAATGGAGTGTTGACATAAGAGATAACAGCCACCGTCTCAAAAGTTGCACAGTGATGGCTTTAAGACATAACACCTCAGCTCCGCTATACATTGCAGATGATGTCTTAAACTTCGTTCAGTATGTACATGAAAAACTGCGCCTCTATAATGCTGGTGAAGTAAAAGGTGACAAAACAATGAAAAACGAGATGCTGACGCGAAAAAGTAAAAAGCGCATTGTGAAGCGGGCGTGAAATTCCGAAATGCGCCCGTCTGACCACAGAATGCATTTCATGTCGAACAGTATACCGGCATGTTTAGGTGCGATTTTTGTACAGATGTATCAAAATAGGAGATTGCTTGGCTAGGGCGGAAACAAAGTCATTGCAACGATGGTGATGAGGGGGGCCGAGGGGGAAAAGATCGAGCAGGAGTTTTCTTACCGCCGAGAGTCCCCATATGACCCAAGTGTGTGCAATGCGTTTCCGTCCGCGATATATACACTATTTTTGGTCGCGCCTGTACGGAAATTCGCAGAAGCGCAAAGAAAGAGCCCGGCAGTTAAATGCTTCAGCGCCCTTTGCACATGCGCAGAAGTGCAGTTGTGGCGGCAATCAACACCTTTCCGGCTACTTTACAGATACGCAGACTTCGATTTTCTGCAGGTGGGACACAAAAATAATTTTGTCTCCATAGATACAGTTTCATAGAACAGATAAGAAAGTACATACACGATGTCTAGTCAATAAAATTATTTGTGTTGTTTATAATGGACTTTAGGTCAAAGGACAAAAATCATTTTAGACTAAGGCCATCCCTGAATATATTATTGGAAATTTCACGCCTACAAGAAACGTATGGAGTAATTTTGCTTTACCTTATACCATTTTCGATACGGAACCGTTAGAGTGAAAAGTGTACCTTTTTTTTGGCACTTTTAATAGTTTTTACGCACTATATAAATAATTTCATTGACTAGACATAATAACAACAGTACTATGAAACCATCTATTAAAAAAATGTTATTTTTTATGTTTTGATATTTTTCGACGTATTCGCCGAGTTTGGGCGAACCATTCTCCCAACATTTTTTCAATGTTTCCTAACCAGTGCCTAGTCAAAGTGTAGATACTGGCGAGGTTGTAGTTGGAACCCGACAAGGTTACCGTAGTTTTGTTAGGAATTTGAAGTGTCGGGATAGCCCAGCTGATTTCCAACTAGAACCCGTTTTCTATTCCGTCGAAATCCAGTTGATTCTAATCGAGTTAACCAGACTGGATCCCACCTGGGAGTCTGCTTCAGAATTGATGCTTTATAGACTCGATATCCGGCGTAGGTTTTTCGCCGTAAAGGTGGTTTTTCCTAGGCCATTCCCCACCCAAATAGGAGTACCTTTCCAATCGAAGGTATCATGTTAGGTAAATTATGTAAAGGACCTTCGAAATGGTGATGATCTGGATAAAATTATTTGTAATTCAAATAGTATAATATCAATATATAATATGATGATTTAGTCCATTTAAATGATCGAGAAATTGAGAAGTCGAACTAAGATGTGAAAAAGTGACAATTGGTTTGTTTAGTAGGTTTCGGGACGTCGCAATCGGCTTAGGAACTCTGCGTCGCGAATCACCATCGGGTCGTCACTGCTCGGGAATATCCGATCGTGACTTTTTCACGTGTTAGTTCGACTTATTTAGACATGTTACTTCTCAATTTCTCGAGCACTTAATTGGACCGCATAGTCGTATTAGGTACATGCAGTGTGAGAAGTAAATGTAAAATTACATTTTTGATACACGTGTCCGTGAAGTATGCACTTTACGGACTCCTTTTAGTCCGTAAAGTATGATTTTACGGAATGATCTTTGCACTTTACGGACTAAAAACAGTCGGTAAAGTGCCTACTTTTGCGAACAGTATATAAAATTATCCGAGGACTGGCGAAGGTCCGAGGATCACACAATCTCGAAACCGAGGCCGAGACGAATACTATTTTTTAATATACTGTTCGCAAAAGTAGGCACTTTACCGACTGTTTTTAGTCCGTAAAGTGCAAAGATCAGTCCGTAAAATCATTCTTCGCCAGTCCTCGGACGCACAATCTCCACTCGGTTCGTAAAATTGAACTTTACGGCCTAGGACCGAAAAGTACTATTTCGAGTTTTTACTGTTTTGTTGAAATTTCCTATTATTTTCGTAGTAAAATGACAATTTTCGTGAAAAATCACCCGAAAATAGAAGGGAATTTACCATAAACATGTGAAACTTACAATGGAAATGGAAGTTTTCAACGTCAAAGGTGGAAATAAAAATACCAGTAATAACCGTCGTATTTTTTTACATCGATTGGGCAATTAAAAAATGTAATTTTACATCGTCTTTGTAATATTACAAGCGCAAAGTAAATTGTGCTGTAGGGATTTATGTACACTCCCTCTACCGGTAGCGAGTCGGGACCCTCTCACCAATAACCGATTAATATCTTATTTACAGTACACAAGTAAAATTTTACCGCAACACTGTAAATTTACCATGATTTTCACCGGCATTTTAATTTACACCAATTCGTAGTATAATTAAGGAAATTATTCACAGTAATAATATTCGAATTACAAATAATTTTATAGAGTGTGTCACCATTCTGAAGGAGCTTTACATAATTTTCCTAACGGGACACCTTTTAAGGAGTACCCTCATTCGAGTGTGCAATGGCGTAGGCCAAACAACCTTTGTGAGAAAAACCTACGCCGGGTACCGCGTAATGTACTATAACTTCACGATGTAATATATTACACTGTAATGTGTATGTAATCTGACTATAATATTTCAAGGTAATATATGACTGTAATATTACGATTAGTAGTATATTACGGTAAGTATTACGGTAATATTGTAATCTTACTGTAATATGACGTGCCCTGTGGGTTAAGCTTTAAAATCTTCTGCGTCACAATCCCATAAGTTCTAAACAAATCCAAATTCGAGCAAATATATCATTTTCTAACATTGTAGCATACCGCACTAATCGCTCATACCATTTTCTCACCTTTTCCCATAATACCCAAAAATTAGAGTTAATATTAAGGTTGGCAAAATATTTGCATAACATGCAATTTCAGGTCGAAGTGATGTTTCCTGTGTTCAGGCTATGTGTCAACTGGTTGGCTAATTATTGTGTTTTTTCTTTTATCCCTGAACCCCAGTTGCAGCAGAACGACGAGCACCACAGGGAAGCGAGCAATGAGACGCGGCGCCGCCACCGGCCTGGAAACGTCGGCGACGTCATTGCACTCGAGCGGTCAGGACTCTGGCATTGTTGCCGGTGGTTTGCGCGCGTGTCACTGCAGTAATTCGTCCAGTCCTTCCAGTGGCGAAAGTAGCAAGTCAGTCTTTTACCGGAAATCTCGCAAGTAACTCGCTTCTTCGCTTTAAAGTTAAAAGATTGGTTCGAGCACCTAAACGTTTTACGACCAGGCCGTAAACGATCACCGTTTCATTTCATTTTCCATTAGAAAACATCACTTGCAATAACATCACTAAAAAATAATGAAGCAGACGTAATTCCATTTATCATCAGTTAAATCGTTGCCCTGCACGAAGTCAATCTTAAATCAGTATTTTGCCGGAAAAGTAACAATATGAAGAGCATTTACCACGAATACTAACGGAAAATAACGTGGGTCCAGATTTCGTCTCGAAAAATAACATGTTAAATTATTACTATAATTCAAAAGCTCAGCTTTTCCCATTTCATTTCGCTTACGAATGAATGAATGAATGCATAAATGTACTAATTAATTGATGAAGGAATGAATGAATAAATGATCGAATGATTGAATGAATACACCAATAACCGAATAAACGAAAGACCTAATAAATTAATTAACGAATAAACGAGATCAATTAATGAATATATTAATGTATAAATGAATGAATGAATGAAGAAATTAATAAACAAGTTAACGAATTAATGAGTGAATGAACGAACGAATGAATTAAATAATGAATACACCAATTAATCTATAAATATAAAAAGGAATTAATGAATGAATGCATAAATGTACTCATTAATTGACGAAGGAATGAATTAACAAATAAGTGGATGATCGAATAAACGAATAACTAATAAATGTGTGAACGAATAAACCAATACATGAATGAACGAATAAAAGAAGAAACGAATGAACCAATAGACGAAAAAATGAATGAACGAATGAACGAATGAACGAATGAACGAATGAACGAATGAACGAATGAACGAATGAACGAATGAACGAATGAACGAATGAACGAATGAACGAATGAACGAATGAACGAATGAACGAATGAACGAATGAACGAATGAACGAATGAACGAATGAACGAATGAACGAATGAACGAATGAATGAATGAACGAATGAACGAATGAACGAATGAACGAATGAACGAATGAACGAATGAACGAATGAACGAATGAACGAATGAACGAATGAACGAATGAACGAATGAACGAATGAACGAATGAACGAATGAACGAATGAATGAATGAACGAATTAATTAATGAATGTATCAAGGAATCAATACATGAAAAAAGGAATTAATTTATGATGGAATGAATTAATGATCGAATGAACGAACAAACGAGTGAACGAGTGAAACAATAAATAAATGAAGGAATAAGCAGTGAACGAATGAATGAAAAAATGAATGAAAAAATGAATGAGTGAACGAATGAATACACCATTAAACGAATAAACGAATGGCTCAATAAATGAATTAATGAATAAACGAGTAAACGAATGAACCAGTAAATAGATGAACGAGATAAATGAAAGAATGGATTAATCTGTAAATGAAAGCATGAATGAATGAATTAATGAAGGAATGAAGAAATTAATAAACAAATTAACGAATTAACGAATGAACGGGTGAATGAACGAAAGAATGAATGATTGCATAAATGTACTAATTAATTGATGAACAAATAAATGGACGATGGAATAAACGAATAACCGAATGAATAACGACGCAACAAATAAATGTATGAACGAATGAACCAATAAATGAATGTATGAATAAAAGAAGGAACGAAGGAAGGAATGAAGCAATGAACGAATGAACGAATGAACGAATGAACGAATGAACGAATGAACGAATGACCGAATTAATTAATGAATGTATCAATTAATCAATACATGAAAAAAGGAATTAATTTATGAAGGAATGAATTAATGATCGAATGAAACGAGTGAACGAGTGAAACAATAAATAAATGAATGAATAAGTAGTGAACGAATTAATGAATTTATGAATGAAAAATGAGTGAGTGAACGAACCAATGAACGAGTAAATAGTAACCGAAAGATCAAATGAATGAATTAATTAATTAATAAATGTATAAATTAATCTAGAAATGAAAGAAAGGAATAAATAAATGAGTACATAAATGTACTCATTAGCTGATGAAGTAATGAATGAACAAATAAATGAATGAATGAATGATCAAATGAAGGAATGAACGAATAAACGAGTGAATGAGTGAATTAATAAACTATTGAACGAATAAACTAATGAATTCTTGAATGTATCAAATGATCTATAAATGAATGAATGAATGAATAATTGAATGAATGACTAATTACCTTCAAAAATTTATGAATGTGTGAATGGATCAATCAATCAACGGTAGAAAAGAACGAAGAATAAATGAGCGAATTAGTTAATCAACCATTCAATGAATCAATTAACAAGCATAAATCAATAAGAAAGAATAAGTAAATAAAAAAATAGATAACAGTTTAATATTTAAAACAACTAGTTTACTATTTATATTACATATGTAGAAAATTGTAGTCGTAATCTATTGTTTGAAAAATTCAACATTTAGTGTCAAATGCGCTCTTACTTTTAGTCCAAAACGTCTTAAAAAATGAAATTTCGGACCTCCAATTTCAAATTCGGTCGACAATTGTGTAAAAAAATGTGATAATTTTTTTGCAAACAGTGCCGATTTTTCCTGCATTACTTCACAGAAAAAAGATAATTTTTACTTTAAAAAAGGCAATACTGACAATTGCGAAACATAGTGTAATCACGTATTTTTTCAACCCTTTCTTCATCCATCAGCTTCTTTTAAAATAACAACACTTTGGCTCTAAGATAGCGCTAATAAGTTGCAATTTTGCATATTCTAGGTCCAATTACCAAAGTTGATATTAACCTCAAAATGACGTATTACCAATCATCATCAAATATCACCAGTTTTTATAAAAAATATTCCTCTTTTTCTCTTTATTTTCCTGTTTTTTCGTGTCTTTTTTTTGCACTAATACGTCTGGCCATGTAATGATCGATGGCATGAAGAATTTCGGGATGACATAGTTATGACCAATTGTGAATACGTAATCTCTAAATGGTTTATTTCTAACCTAAAATTTTAAAAAGTTTTTGAAAGTACTGAACATAAATTTATTAGCTAGAAGCAATACAATGAAAGTGATGATGCGGAATTTGATTGACATCTTATGTTCAATATTTATATTATGTAAATTGAATTTCAAGAATGTTAAAAAGCTCTTAAATTAGTTTCCATGGTAAACTTTTCTTTAACGTTAGTTTTAGTTGAAACAAATTCTACTCTTGTTATTTCAGTATTTTGATGATCGATCGCATAATTATCGTTTCATCGATATTTATATCATCGAACTCAGGTTGTAACGAAAAAATTAATCATGGAGAAACAAATGTTTCAGAAAACAATCTTATTACCTCTTTTGTTCCTAAAATTCGAAGGATTCCTGCTTAGATTATTTTCTATGTATGCACTGACGAGCATGTGTTACTTAGTTGTACATACCCTGCAGCTGACTACTCAGTGTAAAATAAATGAATAATAACATGTAGGCACAAACTTCTACTATTTTAATTACGAATGATTCATTCGTAGTTTAACCAGGGCCTTATGTAATTCTTGCATACAAGGAATTTTCTCAATGTGGATCTAAAGGCCAGTTTTTCCTTCAATATAATCTGTACTATTTAGTGTACAGTCAAATGTTTTTCCAAATTTCTTACAGCCAAAATTTACTTTCTAATTATGAGAAATGAACAATAATATAAATTAAATATCAAGCTATAAATTTGCTGTATTTTCACTACTTGGGAGTAGTTTTACCGTTCAAACCGAGCTATTGATTGAACATCTCCAATTTTGATATTGTAAAGTCACGACCATTTTAAAATAGTTTGATAAAATTAATTCTTTTCATCCGAAATTTCGAACCATCAATCTGTGTTGCAACTTTTGTTCCAAACGCAGTTAAAACAATTGAAATAAGCTAAGATCGCCAGTTTGAAGCTCTGACCATTTTTTTGAAAAAATCGCTTTTTTGACATTGAAAAGTGCAATATTGACTATTTCAAAAGGTATTGATCGTTTTCAGAAAGAATTTTTTTTCTAATAAAAAAAAAAAGAATGGTGGATTGACCTCCATATCCAAAATGCTCTAACACCTCCAATTTCTTTCTTCGTAATTTTTCAGTAATGTGACATGATTGAGTGATCGATTTTCAGATATTGTTGGTAGTTTATTGTACACAGAAAAGAATTTTCATAAAATTCCATAAGTCAGAATGGATTTGGCGGGCTTAAATAAAATCTCATGCAAAATGGTGGCTTTTTTACCAAATTTTCCCAATAATTTTGGTGTGAGCTAAAATACCGGAAGGCGGAAAGACTTTCTTTCCGGGAAAATATTCGATTTTTCATATTGCAGCAATGTTATTTTTCAGTTAACAATGTAATTTTCAATACTCATATTGCCAATCGAAATTTAAAATGTTAACATCAACATATTTTTTGTATTTCAAAGACCTAAATAAGTTACTGCTACAAAAATTTATTTTACCATGCATAATAATTTACCAAAAATATAGACAATGTTAGTTTTTCGAAAATCAAGTTTTATGGTTTTTCAAAAAACAACTGTCATTTTGTAATTTTTCAATTTTTTGTAAAATTTCAAAATTGCTATGAGAAAACATACAAGGCACTGCAAAACTGAAGAAGCAGAATAAAGAGATCCAAGTCTCTGCCCGTTATATTTTATACTACTTGTAACTTGGCGAAAAATTATTGTTGCAAAACAAAAAAATATATATCCACTGTTTACCATTAATAAACAACATAATTCAATGTTATATAAACTGGTAAAATTGCAATTTTCGGCCTGTACGATTTCACATGAACGTGTATCGCATTCACACCATTCTGATTTTTTGTGCTTAAGTTATTTGGAAATGTCTCAAGTTCTTCATCTTTTCCTTCATTCATTATTTCACATTTTGGCAAAACTGATATATTTAAATACGAGAGACGACAATGGAGATGATGATATCAGACTGTACATAACGATGACGACTCGACTATTCTAATGTTAACCCTTTATGGACGAAATGGATACTTTTTGAACGCAAACTTTAACGCTTTATTGGACAATGATATGACAAAGAATCTTGCACGCAGTGTTTCTTATCTGCAAAAATCGTCTTTTTCAGAATCTGCAAAAAGAACAGCTGGTTTTTTTCTAAAAACTTGCAATTTTTTAAAATAGTTTTTTCTTAAGTTTGTTAATATATACTCAGTTCTATGAGTGCCATTTATAAGTCGCCATTTTTAAATTTTTTAAAGTAGCAGGTACCATTTTGAAAGCGATAGTTTGCGTTGCCGTGTACTCTACGTTGATGTTTCCAGATGTAAATTGCAGGCTTAAGACAAAACTATTTTTAAAATTCGGTAAAGTTTTTGGAAAAAAACAGCTGTCCCTTCTTTAGAACGAGTTTTGGACCAATTCTTATTGCAGAATCGGAAAAAGCAAACTTTTGCTAATAAGACAAATTTGTTCCTAGGCCATAATATTAACAGTGTCCGTCCCGTCCTTAAAGGGTTAATATGTATGCTGAAATATCAACATTTTTATTCCTCATCATTCATTACTGGACTATTCCCAATCGTTGATCAGTTAATGCCCGCATTCTCCATCATCAGTTCATGACAATGACGATCGTCATTTGTTTTGACAAAACTCTTCAAATGGCTTAGAATAAAATACGAATGCGAATTTTTGTTTACTAATTTTCGGGCGTGAAAAATGCTCTTCCCAAAATAAAAAATAAACGATTCTACTGAAGAAGTGAATTTTTATCAATAAAGAATGACGTCTTATGTTGATTTCACTAATTTTTCATAATTTGTAAAGAGTGACCCATCTATTAAAGAAAATTATAGAGTTAATACACATTTAACTTAATTGTTAATAGACAGTAATAGTAGAAAGTATAGATATTTGATGTTTACCGTCTGGATAAAAATTTGTATAAAATTTCTTTATAATTTGCCTTTTATAAAATGTGTTAAACACAACTGTACTCGTACGATTGTTGAAGTGCTCTATTAGTCTATGTGATGTATAAAATTCATAATTATTGGCACTTATTAGTTTCTAAATGGTGTCTATCACTACTAATTATCAAATATAATCGTTTAATAACAACAATTTGTTCCTTTAAGATGATTATTACGCAGAACCAATCGTTGCAGAATATCTAACTTCCTCTAATTCTATACGTACAATCCAAAAGATTCAATCGAAATGTCTGTTTCAGCGGCTATGAGGATTCGTTGAAATCGCTTCAACGTCGTGGAAGGACTGATGATCCACGTCAGGATTTGCCTTCGACCCGTCGAGGCAACGCAGCCCTCTCTCGAAAACGCCATAGGTTCCATTCATTTTCGAATTTGGAATCAATCTACCAGCAGGAGTCAAATCTGCATCGGGACAAGCGCTTCCAAACGATGTTGGACCAAAAGCGACACAACAGTCACAATGCCCATCTGATGCGCGAACATCGTCGGGCTCTATCCGAGGCGGAGAACAACATCACCGAGACGGTGATCCAGGAACATCCTGGCGTCGAGATGTCGATGGGAACCTTGACCAATGCGTCAAGCATCCACGGTAAGGGGAAGGTCCATGGACCTACGCCTTCAACGGCCACTACGCTCCTAAGGCCGGACAATGGCGTAGCTTATTCGAGGCCGAGAAGGGCATTTTCCTGAATGGAAAAAGCAGCTTGCTCTATAAATTTCTCTAAACCAAATTAAAAGTGATTTTAAGTCTTCAGTTCGTTGAAGGGATGCATTTCCTTGAGTATTGATACAGTGTATTTTCCTTGGAAATCGTTTTTCATGCATGTGTTAGCTATCGCAAAATAGAAGTGGTCAAGTCTTAACAAGTCTTAAATACTATCAAATATGATAAAAGAAAAGTCAACTTTTTTCGCGGATGTAATCGGTGTTGATTTTTTCAATCCATTTCAATCCAGAGTATATGAAAATAGCTTGTTTCTTTCAAGTCAATACGTGATTTTTGTAAAATTTAATCAATTAAGTTTCTCATTGATGTTTTTTTTTTTAATTATTCAACTCCCATTTCTGATAGGTTGTCAAAGTAAAAAATCTGGAAGTATCATTTATAATATAAGATTTAGAGAAAGTTCGATTGAAGGTTTTTTTATCCAATAATTTTGGTTCATCCACAACTTTCTAATAAAATTGGATGCAGAGATCACTGTCGGGCAAAACTTTTCAGTCCTTAGATCCTCACTTCAAAACCAATAGGCGGAAAAATTGATTTTCGCTCGTGCAACGATTTGAAATAAAATAAATTTCTTCTTTTTTGGTGTTTTTGATTGCGAATCGCATATTGCTGAGGAATGTTTAAAAAAAACTGAATTATTGCAAAACTGAATAATGGGGTTTTTGATGTTGCTGATCACGAATATCACGATAAATTTCGAAATTCAAAATGGCGGATCCAATATGACGGAGGAATATTTTTAGAAGATTTCAATTTTGATATCAATTTTTGTGCAGTACGATAAATCATGCTTTGAGAATTCCACGTCCAGAATTAATGTTCATCTTGAAATATTGTTGATTCTGAAATAAAAAATGGGAGCCAAAATGAGAAAAAGATCATCAATTTGAGATTTATTGATTTGAAGCAAACAATACCTCAAACACTCCAAAATCAATCAATAATTCTTTATAATTCTCCGCTAACGAATCTGATACCAATCTGAGATATGTTTTCACTTTCGTGATAGCATCAAATACAGTCTAATCAGTTTCATCTCGTAATTATTGGAACCACCATTTTAAATTTTCTACTAACTTTAAATTTGGCGTCAACGACCCCAAGAAACCACGAGAACCAAGTTTGAAGTAATTTCATTCGGGTCAGTCGACTGAGTACTCGAGACAATGATTTTGAAACCAACGACTTTAGCGGCATTTTTGAACCGGCATTTTGAAATTTAGTTTTTTGCACTAGTTCGAACTTCTAGTACAAACATTTTAGACGCGATATTTATAATTATCTGAGGTATTTTAATACTGGAAATGACACAAAAATAACGATAAGTGAAAATAATTTTACAAAATCCTGATTTTTTTTGAATAAATACTCCTAATTTTTTTATGTTTAAATTTGCAGTATTTTTCGATACACCATTCGAAAGAGCAGGGTTTAGGCAATAAAAAAAGTTCTTTCCAACAATTTTTTTTATTACTAAAAAGTACTGCCAAACAAAGGGTTAAATCTGCTATTTTTAACTATCTAAATTTGAGTTCACATTTTTATTCAGCAACCTCAAAAACCACCGAGTATCAAATTTCTCTCTACCCAAATGAATATTTGCCAGCGATTACGTTTGTCTATGAAAATGACGGTTTTCAATTGTTGATTTGTTGATAAAACCTAATATTAACTAAATATTGACTTAAATGCAATATTAAATACTTCATCAACTCCCATTTCAACTGGATTTAAAAAAATGGTTATAGTTAATCTCGCATTCAGTCGGATCTTAATTCCTACTCGAAAAAACAGATGGATTTAAATGTAAACCGAATGATCCCGAGTAGAAATGTATTAAGTCTTGTTTTAATTGAAGCTTGTACATTTTATTGTAAATGCTAGTCTAAATAAAATATTTTTAATCTAACCTTCTATTAATACGACATTATCTCAAAAGTTCATTATGCGGACATATTTTGTTATTTTTGCATTTCTACGATTTCTACATTAGTACGATGACATTTGAAATTTGTAATAGAAATCGAGGTTTAAAACTTGTTCAGACCAAGATCTCGAAATTAATCTGTCATAATATTCTGCTTAGTTAACGTCAGTTTCAGTTCATGTTATGATATTGAACGATATCTAACAAGCATTGAAACAATCGATTTCAAGAAAAAAAATCACTAGACATATAAGAGTGTGCAATAATAATTACTTAGAGAAATTTATAGAGTGGTTTATTTTTATTTTCAAGGGAAATATCGCTTGCTTGCCCTTATTTTCCTTGCTTTCCTCCGATCCCCGACCGTTCGAGGGGATCAAATTTACGGGGGTCGTTACGGACGACGCGGAATTGACAGTAACGGGTTCCTAATAAAAACGATATACATGTGATAAATCTAGATTTAGTCGTATCCAACAAATCGTGGAAACAGTATTCAATTAGTAAAGCATAGAATTCAATTATTTAATGCTTTAAAATTGACAATTTCGTTAAATTGATGTATTTTTGACGAAATTTATCAACAGTAAACAAAAAGAATTAAGAATTTCAGTGCTTAAAATGCAACGAATTCTTTTCCATTGTATATCAGTAACATATCGGCCATAATACTGTATTCTGTAGTCGACTACATCTCTGGATTTCTTAAGTACATTTTCAATTGTAGTAATTGTATATAACAAAATCTTTTCATTATATCTATATCTCGTAAGCATAGGTTCATCAAACTATTGTATATTTCAGCACAATTGTAATTCTCATAAGTGTACCTGAATATAAGAGTAGAATTTTTGAAAAAATTCAGCAGTACATATACCAGGCAACCAAAAGACAACTCTGAAAGTCGACTGTGAATGTCCTGATACTAGTCGATTTTAATTCAACTATATGTCGACTGTTGACTATAAAGTTGACTTAAAGTTTACTATTACTGGGACGTTCATAGTCGACTGTTAAAATCGACTTGAAGTTGACTTTTGGTTGTCTGGCATAATCGAAATAAATGTTTATTTGGTATCTTAATCTTATCAGGTAAGATGACACTACGTCGAAAGTGATACGCCAATGTAAATTTTAAGAATAAACAACAATTGTTGACTTTTTATTATTCAATTGAACATTTTTTTAAGAAAATTGTAATTTTATTTTCATTTCTTTTTTACTTTATGCAATAATTTCGATTGAAAAAACTAATGTCATATGTCATAGAATTTTTAATTTACTGGGGAAGAGTGGTTTACTTTTCAGTAAAAAGTGATTTTTCACTTCTACAAAATTAAGGAGAATTTCAAGGTCAATGCGAGTCTTAACATTTGATTCGAAATTATTTAAACCACCTTTTAAACAAATTGCAACGAGAAAAAAATTGTTCCCAGACAATCGAAGTATTACTTTTAATTTCGAGGTTCACTTTCGGATTGTAAAATAAGATTTTGTTAAATAATATGTTTGTATTATAATGTATTACACATATTTCTATTATATATCAACAGTATTTTTTAACATTATAAATTGGCATTGAATTGGGTTCCACAAACCAGGTTTGTGTTTTGTCCGAAAATTAGGATGTATTTAACAAAAGATTGTGTTGAGCAAAAACTTCTGTTATGAAATGTTCGGCACGGTAAACAAATCTTTAAGTCCAAACTGTTTTCGCGTATATAAACAATCTAAAGCTTTAACAATTTTATTTAAATTATTTTCTAATAAAAAACTTGTCAGTATTTTAGGTATAAATTAGGAAAAACATAACCTCAAAAATCCCGAAATATCCAAAATGTTATGAATCCTTATTATTAACATCTTTAATTTCTTTTTTATTTTTACATTTCATCTTACTACAAGACCTGTAGGCCCTGGGTAACTACTATTCTAACCACCTTTACGAAACAGACATTACATTTACAAATTTTCAAAACATAATTTTTTAAGTTACTGGCTAAGAGTTCCAGTGAGCTAACTTGAAATTCTGGGCGTAATTATTGAATATCCAAATAAAATAACCAAAACACACGATGTTTTTCCACGCAATAGAAAATAAAAGACGCTTTGCTTCTAACAAGGATTTGGCACTAAATTTGCCACTAGCAGAAATAAACGATTGCGCAGGTGCTTATTAAAACTATTCAACAAATTTGAATAGTATGAAATTAACATAACCATTGAGGAAATTCGCTACTAAAATAATTTAACTGACGCTGATCAGATTACGGAAAAATCTGAATCGGAGAAATATTAAGACTGCTGCTTCGCCTTTCGCTGCTACGAAGAGTCTCGTTATTTTAGGTTAACAAAGTAAACCGAAATACTTCTGTTTTCAGGCATGTCAACGTCAAGCCAAATGCTGTATTAATTTTTAGATGTTACAGCCATCTGAATAATTACGTTGCACGAACAAAGGTTTATACACAGTTATACTTTTATGAATTATAGAGTTTTGCAGGTTCAAGGAGGCTAGGTATTGAAAATATACTTACGATCTAAGTTCATTTATTCTAGATTTTATCTCCCATAAATCATTTTTAAATAGAGATTCATTGCATTACTCAATTGCCTAGTCCTCCGAATCAAGTCGTGTAAAAATAACAGCTGTACTTGCATGTAATGATGGGAGAAATAAAATAATGAAATATTTTTCAATTTATAGATACGTGCTATTTACTGTACATATAACTTCACCAGTTTAAATCTAGCACTGTACAATTCGTATTTGTCTACGACAAGAATCAAATATAACAAGCTTATATTATATTGTAAAATTATAACTTTTAAGGCAAGGGTCACTCGAAAGCTGGTTTTCGAGGCTTCGTGTAAAAATAATTTCTATAAACGTTATATTATAGTTGTATTCTAGCGTTAAGTTATAATAAATGTAATTATATAATTGTAAAAAAATCATTTGTAATATTATCTAAGAATATATGATGTATTTTATCACAATAAATGTATTTGGATTTCTTCGTAGCGTTAAGGAAACATTCGGACATCAAATATGAATTGAATTCACAAACTAATTATAAGACGCACAGAAACCTATTTTACAAATAGTGTTTTTACAAAACTGCACTTTTTATGGAGAAAGCTAATCATTATTCGAGAATCTTTTAAAGAACTATTCAATAAAATAAAATATTCATATCCGAAAATTTTACAAAGACATTTTAAGTTTTTTCTCAATTCAAGGTCGTAAGAAAACAAAATATTATACTGAAAAGAAGAATCGAGAAGAGCATTCTCCAGAATTGAACGAAGTTTTCAATAATTTCACATATATTCTTTTAATGAAAATTATTTACATCAAAAGCAGTATGGTACTACGTACATTAACGGGTTAAGATACTCATAAACAAATCAAAATACGGCTAATTATTTCTGAATGGTAAGATAGACGTGGCAGAACGATTTATTAAATGATTTAGTGTAATAAATTAGATATACAGTAATACAGAATTATACGATCAAACGAACTTAGTTGTGATGTTGATTTGAGCAAGTAACATAATGTGATTTGAGCAAGTGATTACTTGATTTGAGCAAGTAACATAATTTCTCCGGTAATTTTTGTAGATTAAGACAGTAACAACCAGTGCGTATGTTAAGTGCAGGTGTATCCCATGTTTTTGTTTTGGATGCATTGTTTCAAACTATAAATGCCTGTGAAGAAATGAGTCATATCAGCATTTAATATGGATATAGCTAATCTAGATATATTTAATGTCCCACGAAGTGCCTCCTCTATTATTAAAAACCTTTACTTCTCAAATAATATGCAAATATGAAAGGACTTACATTCATTCCAAGGGACAAACAATTGAATTCGTATAGATTACTTAAATATGTTCGGTATTTTTCATCAATCGGAACAGAGAAACTATAGTCTTTAGCTCATGTATGTACTCCTCAAAAGGGTCTGGTTTGGCAGACCCAGAGATTTAATTGACAACAGAAAAAAACTGAGAATCGAACATTTTTAAAACTTCGACCCTAAATACGTGTCAGCCAGAGCATTATTATATAATGCATTTATAAATAAGAATCTTCTTTGGGGATTTAATTTCTTGTTCTTGTTATACCGTTGATATATAACTTTCTTGGTAGAAAATTTGATGCTCTACCCTTTTTTGTTTGAAACATTTTTAAATTTGATTTGTATTTTTGAAAATAATGCCAAAAAATCTGATTCTTTCAAATTTATTCATCCTTTATAGTAAAACCGCTGATTTTACGAAGGAAGTATATATAGCCCTTTTGTGTACAGAATTTGATGCTCTATCTTTTTAGTTGAAAACATTTTTGTCTACTTTGTATTTTTGATAATAAACGTAAAAACCGTATTTTTTCAGCTTTTATGTTGGACTTCCTCATAATGTAGTTGATCGACTAAAATAATTACTCCGTTCTAAATTAGGCCATGCCAAACTCAAAAAAGAGGTTGAACGTTAAAATTGGTTCTACCGTTCGCAAGATACTGCGCGCGAAAAAAATGGCATACGAACGGATGGACGGATTTTTGGACATACACGTACAAGATCACGGACACAAGTTTTCTTATTGCATCTTTACGGTCTGAAATACCTACATTTGATGAAAAACTATAGTGCAATTTTTGATGCCGAAGTGGCTCAATTCAATACTTCGTCCAGGTCTATGGTCTGGGTCGAAGTAATACACATTTTTTAAATGAATAGTTGCTATAAAATAATCTCTCGGCATTCATTTCTATGATGTTCGATGGTCTTCTAATTTAAAATAAGGTAACTGTGTGAATTCTTATACTTTTTTAAAACTTTAAATAGGTATGGTAGGAAATGGTTTTCTAGTCTTTGGAGTGTAAATGCTCAGAATGCTGGCCACATTGTCACTTGCAATCTTAAGTATTTTGGACATCTTTTCCAGGGAATTAATTTCCAGAGAAATAAACACCACTGTCAGATTTATCTAAAATTGTCTTGAAGAATTCATTATATCCCAGGGTAATAAATCCTCTTCTAGCGACAGTTACACGATCATAAATATGTCCAATTATTTGTTCAGTATCAGATAAACGTTCTAAATGTTATATAAAATTTATATCTCTTCTGTATTTTCTTATAATAAATTAATTCCTAGGCCTAAAACTGTTAATGATTAACCTGCAAATCGCTGTAAATGTTGAAAATGTTCATCCCTCTTCAGAATTGTTTCGCTCATTGGCATAAGCATTACAGGGTAAATCTCTGGTGCATCAAGAAAAAGATTTCCATGGAGAATATGTATTTAATGAAATTTCGACGTGTTCTTTTGATAGGTCTGATGTCTAACAGTAATACCATCTTGTAATCAATTTTTGATAATGTAAATATTATTTGTCCTATTAAGCTTATTTGAACCAGACATATCATCTAACTTTTGTATCTTGACTATCATTTCTTTATAAAAAACATCTTCAAGGAACATAGATAAATTATTCTGGAAACTATCGTTTTCAGCATAAAAAAATTGTTTGTAGGTGACACTGATATTACCAAAATTCTTTTGCTAACTAAACAATCGAAATATGGCCAAAAACGCACATTTTGACACATTAAACCTCAATTTTCTCGAAAATGCAACATGAAAAAAAAATTCTACTAGCGCCATCGTTTTCAGTATGAAAAATCCATTTAGAAATGATACTGTGGTTGTCAAAGGAAAAATCATTATCGGACAGTATAATGTGAGAGGAAACTACTCTAAAAAACTTTCCCACATACATTTAGAAGAACAACTTCTCGACGACACAGAATTATCAGGGCCAGACCAATGAATATAGCGTTTCTTCGCCATTTTCTGCAGTTTCTTCACTCGCTTAAAGAAGTTTTCGATATTTTCGGTATCGGAAGAATTCCAACGTTTGTAATGTCTTCCGATCTTGAAAGCTCTAACTTAGGGTTTTTTTAAATAGGATAGTTAACAATGCGAAGACGTCAAACACAAAGAAACGAATAAAGCATAGAATGCGATTAGTATGCAGTATATATACAAAAACGCTATGGTTGATTTCATGATTAGAATGACAAATTTATCAATTTAATTAGGTTTAGTAAATATGCTAACTATTAAACGTATATTATAATCTCTTCAAGATGTATTTATCTGATAATTATATACCTTACAACATTATTCCCAACCTTTATGGAAGTTTTATGTTTTATATAGAAAAAATATGCTGAATGATTTCAATTTAGCCTTCATCCTGAAGGTTCAACTGTATCCCATCGCTAGATTCCTATGTCCCATTTTACACAGCACCTCCATTAAAAATGTAATATCGTGACCTTTATAAATTCAAAGAAGCTTTGATATTCAACAGAAAATTGGTTTGCTTCATTTTCGTCGATGTTATTCCAGTTCATATCAGGACCATATTGAGTTTAGTAAAATGTAATTACTGCGACTCAACAAAAATATATCTATCATCCCGGAGATAAATCTGTATTTCTGTAAACCGGGAAAATGCGTGTTTTTAAAAATCGTTCAGACATGTAAATTCAAGGTTAGACGAGGAAATTCTGTCGATCGCTTACCTCCTTGACATGTCGCGGTTGTCGCGATATTTGCCTTTAAAATCTACCTCGTGCTGTTCTACCCTCGGAAAATCACTCATTTCGAACTCTGATTCGATTATAGATTATCAGCGTCGGCGTCGGAGCTCCTGCCGGAAGAACCGCATAGGGTGACGAGGGCAAGGGTGCAAAAGATGTGCCCTTCGAAACATTATTCGAATATTCCCGTGAAATATTAGCTATTTAATCCACGACGAGAACGAGGTCACGTTCTGAGCGAAGGAGACGTCGCGTACCTTATTCTGCAATAATGTCAACCCGATCCTGAACTACACCCCATGAAACCTTCGCTACGGTCGTGACCGAGGCCGCCGTTTAATCGGCTTTTAGCTTCATCATTTTATATCCGGTCTACTTACTAAAAACTTCGGGAGCGCTAATCCTAAATGTTAATTGGTTTAAATTGCGGAGGATATCTGATTTGGGTATCGCCAACCTAAAGTGGCATTGCAGATATCTTCATCACCTGTCCATTTCTGCTCAAAAAGTAGTAAATCATATTTCTTTTAATGAAACTTGTGCAAATAGCAAAAATGTATTAAAAAGATGCATACTCCGAAACAATAATATAGGAAAATATTGTTCTGCACGGTACAAAGTTGGGGCGTCACACAAATCAGAGTTATGTTCAACCTAAACCTCAGATTGTGCTTAACGCAAACCCAGTTAGTGCTGTGCCCAAACGTCTTTTATACACACTAAGTTTAGGTTGACCACAAACTTGGTTTCTGTTAAGCGCAATCTTCAAGGTTTTGGTTAAGCAATCATCCTAGGTAGTGTGGAGCCCAATATATTTTCCATGTTCAGTACAGTCCTACAAATATTCTACCAGCTGAACTTCCAACCATCCAAAACTGATAATTATGTCTATGTTAATACATAAACTCCATACAATAAGGTCGAAGATTCACATGTCAACATATTGTTAGAATAAGGTTATGTAAAGATTTCTTCATCTCCATATTTTGTTACAAACTTATACTTGAAAGGTTGTTATATCATTCCAGCAACATTGCTGTTACGTGAGGATAGCGCACAACGACCGGACAGATGATTTTTTTTCTTCAACAACCACTTCTACCGAAACGGATCGACCGATTTAAATAAAACAAAAACGAGCCTAAAGGAGACAAAATTTCAAAAAAAAAACTATGTTGACCCATTTAATTATTTAACTAAATAATAAAATATTTCGTGAAGCCGTTAATCCATTGAAGTATACTTGTTATACTTCAATGTAAATTTTTTTTAATTTTGTCCCTTTCTAAGCTCGTTATTGTTTTATTGAAATCAGTCGAGCAGTTTTGACAGAAGTCGTTGTTGAACAAAAAAATCATCGTTCCGGCCTCTATGCATCGACCCAAAAATACTGAACGTGTCGAAATAACATATAGAAATAACATTAATATTATTTATTTACATATTTCGAAGAATTGCACATAAATTTCAAATTATAATTTTTGAGATTTTAAACGATTTTTACGAGGATATTTAACAAATTTAAATACGTAATGAATCTACTCTAGAGCACTTTAAGTACCTAAGTCTAATCACATTTTATGCAAAATTAGTCATTTATCAGAACGTAATCTTCAGATTCCAGTGTTACTTAGGATGAAATTACGATAGTTGTATGTGCGCGTATAAACATCAGGATTTCCTCGTGCGCAATCAGGTACGACATAAGAGGCAACTCCTACTAAAACACCATCAGCAACTAATGGTCCTCCAATATCACCCTGCAAAATAATCAACGTTGAATAGATTTATAAATTCTATTTGATAAATATGAAGTCAACAAAATTTCCCTAACAAATTTTCTTTGAATTAGTACTTAACAATTATGCCCATCATTTGGTTTTCAAATCTGCATTTTAAGATTATTTCGAATTTAAAAAGAAATTTTCTTTAAACTTTACATAAATAATGTAATATATATTAATATTTTCGACACTCACGAAACAGAATCCTTGGCCACGACGAGTTAACGTGCAAATTTGCATATCGGTGACATAATTATTAGTTTGCTTGCACTTGGCATGTCCGATCAATCGAGTAGATAAATATTGCAGATAATTTGAAGAACTCGTTGCATCACTCTGAAAATGACAATAACCTTGAGCTATTACAGATGATAAGTACTTATAATTGCTTAAAGAACTACTATTACCTAAAAAACCACTATTATTTTCTCACTTATTAAATATGTTCTAAAGCAAGGGCCTTATAATCAATAGACAAAAATAAATATGTATACACTAAAAAATCCATCATTTTTCTAAATATCACCGTAATTTTAGACAAATGATTGACTCCATGAACAGTTTTAATAACAAAATGTTTGTTTAACAAAATTAAAATTTCCAGAATTAAGAAAGAAAATTAAATGTATTCTGTACATATGAGCTATATTCTGATCGTATTGTTATAAAACAATTAAATAATACTTACTCTCAATTTACCCCAACCCGAAACGGTAGCAGGATAATTCTCCTTTTGTATGTTGTACGACGGCAGTGGAATGGCATGAACATAGTCATCAAAATATATAAATTCGGACGTCTGAATCAAACCAATGTCATTTAATATGACATCAGGATTATAATCTTGATGATATATCACTCTGGATGCACGATATATTCTTCCTCCCGCACTCAGGGATGTTGCGCCTGTGACAATAACCAACTGCCGAAAATTGGATACGATGCTGTAATTTTCAAAAAGTAATATTAGAAACTTAATAAATGCCATAAAATACATTTTGTTGCAGTTACGTTAGAAAAATTAAATTTTATTTTACTTTCTGTTTTATCTGTATTTTTATATATTGGCAAACACGTGGTAAATTATATAATACTTACTACTCATCGATAATATATTATCTACTGTGTGATAAAATTTAAAATCTCTTGTTATGTCGATATGTGGATGTTCTTCAACATAATGTGATAAGGTGTTAAGAACTGTTTGTAGAATAAAATGACACATCTACAAGTTCATATGCCGCAGTCAACTTCACATGAATACGATAAACAGGAGCTTTTATATTATTGCACAATTTGTATCGGTAATATTCTCGACTTGTTTCTAGTCATCATCGATAAAAAGTCGAATCAATTTAAAAAAGATTTTTAAAGTATAAAAACAGGTACAAAAAAATGAAATATACTATGACCTATCTTACTAATTTATAAAAAAGTCCACATATTAAAGGATAAGAAAAACTTAAATTATTAACTTGAAATATGAAAATTAAAAACTATTTATTTTTAACCCTTTAATTTATACAAATTTTTTTTTAAATAGATACATTTTGGACCAGTTTTGAGGTGAAAACTTACGAATAACGCTGGTCAAATTTTTAAAAAATTTAACACCTTTTTTTTACATGCTGGAAAACCATGATTTCCATGGCACAAATATTTTTTAGAATACAATTTTCAAAATATGCTACCGGTTTCTGGCCACCTTTTACCTTATCAGAAACTTATTTTACTTTAAAATATACATTCACATATTTTTGTTTTTATGGATTTGGATTTTTAAACGACTCCTTAGCTATAAATCTTTTTGAGAACTGGAAATTTTGGTTCCATGTATAACAAAATATATCGCATGTTTCATTCTCCATATTTGATCCACCATTTTGGATTTTGAAAAATGTTTTTGTATGATCGTATGCGAAATGTCAAAAAATAAATAAAATGGTAATTGATATATTAGAATTATATCTTATGCTTTAATAAAACACGAAATTGAACGCACTTTTACTTGTAGTGAATATTAGTCGTCACCTTGAAAGCATGCAATAACGCCTCATGTTATTACAAGAAATGTCAAACTATCATTAATATTAAATGAATTACATTATACGCATGAACTATGTAGAAACCTACCAAACCACAAAGTTTCCCATTTTCGAAAAAATTTGGCGTACCGAAGCCATTAAAAACCGAAAATAGGTGAATGTATATTTTTTAATTAAAATAATTGGGAACACGCTTCTGATAGGATAGAAGATGAACAGAAACCGATATCATAGTGAAAATTTTATTCTCAAATGAATTATACCTCAAAAATCGTGTTTTTTTCTAATTTTTAACAAAAAATATGTAAATACGTCATTTTTCGTAAGTTTGACTAGCACCATTCGAAAGAGCGACTTCTAAACTAGTAAAAAATTGCTGTCTATTTACAACAAAATTTGTATAAATAATAAGATACAAAAATCCGTCTACAAATTCTGTGTGTTTAATCATTAGACGGTTAGAGCTATTTTACGCATTTTTTATGAATGTACGATAAATTTCAGAGAAATCAGTTCAGAAATCAGCGAAAATTCATGAGAAGAAATTTCTGTAATGCTTTCACACTTCGTGTTGTTATACTACCACGTGTTGAAACTCGGTTTTGAATATATTTTTGAATAAATTGACTAAAAATTTGGAATATTCGCGAAACAATCGGTAAAATATCTTTATAAGATTGTTGAGTAGAAACACATGTTTGTAAATGAAAATACAGTTGGTAAAAGTGAATCAGTAAAGGCGATTGTGATTAAACTTGGCAGTCGGTATTTAACCGCTACTTAATGGGTTTCAATGAACAAAAATTTGAATTGTAGAAATTCGGAAGTGTATTAGATATGTCTTCAGAAGAGAACGTTCAAAAAATCAAATATCAACCCGTTCATCAACTAACCTCACGTATAAATAATTATTACACAAGTATTATTGCTTATGTAGTAAAAATGAACGTTAATAAAACCTTTATTTATTGTAATGTGTAAAAATTTGGTTTCAATAAATTCCCTAATAAACAGTAGGGGCATTCCACATCCAAATGTAACACTTCGCGGTCGAGGTTCTTCGATTTGTCTGAAATTTTATTGGTATTTTCTACAACGAAAAATATTTGACTAGGTAAAATTTCAAGTCCTTATCGCTTATAGAAGTCTCACAATATTCAATGTAGCAAAATAAGACATTTTTTAAAATTCAATTGTAAAAACTCATTTTTTCTCTATAAACCGTTATTTTTTAGTCAAGAAAATATTTAAATAGTGCAAAACGATTGGAAATTTATGCAATGAATACAGTCCCATTTATGTTTTTTACTTAAAGTTTAACGCGTGAGCAGTAGATCGAACAAACGACTTTTTCATTAAAAATTCATAACTTATTAAAAATACCTATTTGGATTTGGCCCAAATTTTTAGGAAAGATAGTGAAAGTACATACAGTGGAGTCCCGGTATATTTGCCTGCTCGGTTTCTCGTCTTCCCCTCCCATCTCGATATATTTACCAAAAGAAGGGAGCGTTACTTCTCTCACTAATATGCTGGGACGTAAATATAGCGAGATGCATTTATACCGGGACTTTACTGTACTTTGAAATTATTATATTTTAAGTGATCTAGGTTTTTTTTTATTTTTTTGCGATATTTTTTAAAAATAGCGTGAAAATTAAATTTTGTCAATGATTTGTGCCAGTTTTTGCGCAAATTTGATCATGCGTAGCTTTGGAGAAGAAATCTGATTTGGATTCCTTGAAATATTTTCAATTAATTGTGCATTCTGATACTTTATTTCAAGTCATTTTCTTCATAAATTCTATCGAAAATAAATTAAAATAATGTATCAGAATACATAATTGATTGGAAGTTTATCAAGAGTTTTAAGTGTGCGAGAATTTTCTAGATTTCTTATCACATTGAAATTTATTTTACAGCCGAAATCTTAGTCATGCTGAAAGTGCAAGCTAAAGCAAAGGATTTAAAAAATAGAAATACTTCTTACAAAAGTGATAACACGTTCTTCGAATGGCCTAATGATCCGATTGTTTTAAAAGTTCTATTTTCAAAAATACTTTGTTGTAACAATAACTCCATAATTCATTCCTCGGATAAATATAAAGTGAACCATATACTAAAGTTATAAAGTTATTTAGTGAATATTTGAAAAAGAATTTGTAAAATAACAAAAGTCTGTATTATTTTATTTATAAGAAGAAACACAAATTTTTAAATTTGGTGTATATATTACAATAATTTTCATTTAATAAGAAATACTAATTTTACAACAATGAGCACAAAAAATTTACATGAGAAATAGATTCCACAAAAAAATGATCAATGTGAAAAAAAATCCAGAAAATTCTCATATACTTAAAACTCTTGATAAATTTCCAATCAATTATGCATTCTGATACTGTATTTTAATTTATTTTCGACATAATTTACAAAGAAAATATAGATTAAAATAAAGTATCAGAGTGCATAATTGATTAGGAATGTTCCATGGAATCCAAATTTGAGTTCAGATTTCTTCTCCAAATCGATTTGCACTACTTAAATGTTTTTTACTGCAAATAACGGTTTAAAAGCAAATACGAGTACCTATTTAAAATTGAATTTTAAAAAATGTAAAATTTGACTAAATTGAAGATTGCGAGACTTCTTATAGCAATAAGAGATAAGGGCTTGAAATGTAACCTGGACACAGAGTTTTTGGTGTAGAAAACACCAGTAAAATTTCAGACATATGAAAGAGCATCGACCATGAAGTGTTACATTTCGATATGGAATGCCCCAGAAGTACTCTGAGTTATAAAAATCGCAAAATAAACTGCGATGATATAATAAATATGAATTATAATAAATAAAATTACGTACTCCCATGTACAATAGGCTGCAGTGAGAATCCACTGATTGGAAATGATGGCGCCTCCGCAATAATGTTCGCCATTCAATTGAAGTGAAACTTGATATGGAAATTGACCAACTATTGCACTACTTCCACCAACTATACGACCATCCAGCCTTAAAAGTTTATTTATTTCGTTAGTTTCGTGCGTCAAATTCACTGGTGAACCTGCAACAAAAGTAATCAAATATTATTCTGTATTTATATAATAAAATCAATAAAAATATTGATAAATGCTATTTTAAATGCAGAAATACGTATTTTTAAATCAATTTCATTCATAAGTCGATAGACATACAGCAAATAGATAATAAGAATACATTTAAGGTACTCTACACTGCCAAATTATATGTTTATTTCCTTTTTGACATCTAAGACATGAAAAGGTCTTCTGGAGGTTATTTATATATGGTGTCTTAAATAATAAAATTATACAGTTGAGACGTAACACAAAATTGAATGTTAAGAATCAGTCAATATTCCGTATTCATTACACAAAATCACGACCCAAATTTCCACATGTATAAGAATAAATTAAGTTTAAATAAACGAATCAAAGTAAATGAACTATTAACTAATTTCTTTCATCAAACACACAACAGTTTGTCGAATTTTAGTTTCACATCCTAATGCTTCGAAAAAGGGTCTGATTAGGCTCGAATTTACTAACATTAATACCTATTATGAACCTGAGCCATTTCGTAATTTTGGGTATAATTTCATTAACAAAACACTTTTAAAATTAAAATAGAATCCTTTCGTTACACTAACACAGAAATGGTACACCTTTCGTTTGAATTTTTCAATAATGAAATAATTTTTGTTAGAAAGTAAAATAGTCGAATAATTTAATACGCACCGAATACTGCGCCAATTAGGCAAAGCGCCACAAACGAGATTGTTAGGAATTTATTCATGATTGAAATGTGACAATGCGAGTTCCACTGCAAACTTTATCTGAGATTTTGGTTTTTATAATATGTCCCCTATCAGATGCTCGAATGTTATCGATATCTCGTCGAATACTACTACAGTAACCAATACGTACCCAACCACAATAATGTTCGATAGTTCAAGTATCTGTCCATTTAATCTATAATATGATTCATTTTTGAAAACAGTATATAATATTTGAACTATAGTTATTTGTGCATGCATGAATTACGTTAACGATATAATTACAGGTTCTGTAATCTCATGATTCCAAGATTTAGAAGATATTAATCTCTTTTTGTCATTTTAATCAGGTGATGGCACGATTGTTTTTAGCCAAAATATAATTGACATAAGCAAACGAATAACTCTATTGGCGGAGACAATTATTTTCACAAGAAAATAGATGACGCGATTATCATTTTGAAGTCATACCTTACACTCGTGTGATCATATTAAGATATTTTTATTTTATCATTTTTAAATTTTCGTCAGATTATGCAATGGAGCTTAATAGTGTAATATTATAGACGATAGTAATGTATTTTATTATCTGTAACAAACAATATCTAATTCTGCTAAATTAAATGCATTTGGTTTTTGGCAGTAAAATTTATATTGCAAGGATATGGAACGAATATGTTTATTTCTATAGAACTTATCACTTTAAAAAATCATAAAATATTGTTATAGTGGTACACTAATGGATCATTTTTTTCGTTTCTACAGTACTTAACGAGTACGTAAGAAACATTTGGCTTAACTCGTTTTTGGACAAAGTAAAGTTTTATATTGCATAAGATACGGAAAAATTAAATTATTTCCAATAACACAGGCACACAAAAAAAGTTCTGATCTGGGAATCTAACTATGTATACTATGTTTTTAGTTTCGCTGAATCCGAATTAAAAGTCAGATCAGCATTTTCACGTAACCTCAGAAAATCAATATCGTGGATTTTGTCGTGTCACATTTTGGAGAAAGACGGATTCGCTTGAATAAGGTTTTCATGTCAGCTTTTCAAAACTCAAAATGGCTATTCTAATAAAGATGGTATCTTCCAAAATTCAAACTTGAGTTTTCCAATTCACCAGAAATTTATTTTACCTGTAATCTGAAATACTTTCGTATCTTCTTCGGCTTCTTCACCACGTTGCATATATAAAAAAAATACTAAATGGATGTTGAAGCCCAAAGTACGGGTTCGTTTTTACTGCACGATTGTGTGCAGAAATTCACTTATAATGATATAAATTAACCCGTTTCGTCCTGAAATGCCCTAAATTTTACCTGTTGTTCACGGCGTTCGTTTTTCGAGAAAGAATCAATAAATAATTCTGGAATAATCACGTCTTTTGTATTTTTTCCTCATCTTTTCAAATCCGATCTTAGATTGTCACTATATACCGCCATTTTTTTATAGTGGCTGCTTAAACGTAAAAAAGTCGCGAATTTTAAGGATTTCTTTTCAAATAATTGTATTTTTCAGAGGAATCCGTATTCTGATGGTGCTAGATCTCTGTATCTGGTGACATAAATAGTTGCACTAAAAAATAGGAACGTTAGTAAAACGAAATTCAAGATGGCGGTCTTAACCTCGTATTTGGCTATGGAAATTTTGAAATGATTGTCTAGAGCAAGTGGCTAAACGAACTTTCTTGAAACTCCTTATATGCATGTTTCTGAGGTCCCTGAACCCGAATTTGCGGCCAGCTTTCCAAAATTCAAAATGGCGGATCCAATATGGCGATTCAAAACTTTCTTAAAAAATAGTATCATTTATGTGTACGGTTATTATTATGTGGACGAGCACCAATTTCTATTATCATATTCGTTTTCAAGAGGATAAAATACATTGAAAACACATGCCCGTTTCTTCGATTTCGAATATGCAGCTAATCCACAATTTTACCGAAATAACATCGGATGAATTTGTTTTTGACTGCATAAAAGGACGTAAAATTATTTTTAAAAAATCAACAATTACGTCTACAAAATCCCGACATGCATTTGGTATTATTATTTGATAGTAAATTGTTATAGAAAGTAGAATTTTGAGATTATTAAAGAACAGAGCAATTGAAATTTGTAACTCATCATCTGTATCTAAAGTAAGATTTATTTTAAATTTAAAGTAGCTGAAGTTTAAAACGTTTCATGTTTATAGCACGATCAAAGTAAACCGTCAATTGTTTTCCATGAAACTGCGTTCTTCGGGGTTTTTAGAGTCCCTGATTATGAATTTCAACTCGGATTTTGAAAATTTAAAATAGCGGATTCAAAATGACCGCCTAAAGAGTTATTTGATGTAAATGAAACTGAGCTTTCGAAAGTTTTCGAGGGCACTGACGATGAATCTGAACTCAGATTATGCAAATTCTAAATCCGAAATTTTAATAACTATATTCAGATCCCAAAAACCCCTGAATGCCCACTTTCCTCGTGATCAGTTAACTTTTTACAGTTTTGTCGGCCATCTTTTTGATCGTCAATTTTGAATTCTTAAAATCCGAGTCCAAATTCTTAACCAACGACCCCAAAAACTCGAAGTATATGAACAGATGTGCAATACTCTTAAAACGTCCTCTTGCCGCAAGTAGAAATCCTCTTGTTATATGATCAAAAGGATTATTCCACTTGCGGTAAGTGGATTCCGCACGCATCAAAAGGGCTCTAAAGCGCAATTTTAAGAGTGAATATATTCAATACCGTTTTTTCATGAGAACATCTTTAAAATATTGTTTTATAAATTCAAGAAGTAATTTAATTCTTTGAATCATTCTGCATATTTATTTATGACAATAAAAGGGGATTAACCAAATCATTTATTTAAGGGCCGACGAGCAATTTAAGTTATCAAAAAAGTGTGGAAACTTTGCGCCAGACACATTCAATTGTTAGATTCTTTTTCTAAAAATTCTGTACAGAAATATGATCCCCATTGCAAGGGTCACCGGGTGAAGTAATATAGTAAATATTTCTTGCTTGTTAATAGGAAAAATCAAACCTTAAAGTTTCATGTCTTGCACAGATCTTGACAACTTGACAAAGGAAAATCAAATCGGAAAATTTGACATCAAACTTCCAGATTTTAATTTTTACCGTTTATAAACACCAAATCTTAACTATATTATACTTCCTCCGCTAGAGTTTGTGATCAGGAACCTATTTCTGTAAAGATATTCTGTAAAAAAGAGCTAATAAGTTAAGGTTATGGCGTTCGAGGGCCCTTAAATAATCAAATAGAATAATCAAATATGCTCGATTGTTCGTGGCAGATAATAAGTCAATGCATTAAACTCCAGTGTCCGCTTATTGTTATTATTATTTTCATTTTTATTATTTTTTTTATTACAAACATAATTTCTTCCATATATTGCCGAGAAGATAAAAAGTTGAAAGTGGTGACTACACTTTAGTTGAAACACTAGTCTAATATTACAAATAACAAATAGTCCGCGTTATCTAAACATTTTATATGGCAATGTCATATTATTGCTGAGTAAATATGTTTTAATAAGAATTATAAAATACTTAAAAACTCAAACTTTTAACACTTTTAACAAAAGATTTTAATTATGAGCTCATTATGTTCCGGAAGCCGCGTATTCTTTCTTTTCGTCATATTTTGTATTATAAAGGTAAGTTAACGTTTAATTCATCGAAAATGTAGTATAATGAATCATGTTAGATATGTACATTATTTTTAAGGGTAAATAAATGATATTTTATCTTTAAATATTTACTAATCGATCCATGAAAATAATAAATTTAATCATAAGAACCAATTAGACTTTTAAATAATTATAATAGATATTATTCTGTTTCTTCTATGTTTGTATGTTGTATGGTATTATTCTTTAACAATGGAACTTTATGTAACCTTAAACTGCGTACATCAATAAGAGAATGTTTCAAGTTTTGTGACTCAATTTCCCTGAGATTTTAGTTTGGCAGATTGTAAATCTGTATTTATAGGGCTATTAAAAGGAGTCCGTGAAAATAAAAAATGCATTTTGTAAATTACTTCGTAGTTATCTAAAATAGGCCGAAAAAGGTATACATTAAATAGGAAATAAACCGAAAATACATACTTTGGAACATAAACCGACCTATGTATTTAAAAATTCACAATATAATTGGAAGATTATAATTTCGTCGCATACCTTGTAAATCCATGTAGACTATAAGATATCTAGCAGTTGACTAATTACTCAAATACTCCTTAATTTCCTGTACCATCTTTTAATAATTACTTCCAAACGAATTTCATTTATAATTCATATATACATTACAACTTTCCATTATTGTCGATGATTTCAGGGATACATGGTCTACACATTGAACTCGGTGCCACTTTTTAAAGGTAAATTATTTATACTATTAAACACAGACTAGTTCATAATTTTATGATTTGAAATTCAATAATTCGGGAATCATTTCGTAGGTTATGATAACTCAATTTATTTTCTTTATGTACAAAGGTTTTAGAAATATGATCGCTTAAAAAATCTATATTAACATTCTACTATTCAAATTGATTAGAGTGAAATTTTCTCTCCAAATGTAAAGCGATCATTCTAAAACACTCCTGCTCTAAAAGAGCGAAAACGATGACTTAAGAAAAATATAATAGTATTATATTCTCATCACAAAAAAAACTATTGATGTAACTTATTCTATAAAAAATCGAATTCTGAAATTCAAACTCCATCATAAACTAGGAAATGAAATACTAGTTTGGTTAGAAATTAAAAAATATAAATAACTACGTTCTATTCAAAACAATGAATTGTTGTTTGTTTTAATAAAGTCAGGCATGCGACTGATGGGGTGTAAATTAAGTCACTCTAGTGAAATAGTAGACTTTTACTAAATGCGGAATGATCACTTGCGCATTAATTATTGCAGTAACATAATTGTTACTCTATTAAGTGTAGTGAATGTTTACTGCAAGAAATGTACAGAGTATAAGTTAAGGTTTAGTTCGTAAGTCGTCGTTAATGAATTATTTAAGTAGATTAATGTAACTATCTCAGACGGCTATATTTTCTTCTCCCTCTTTCGATTTTGATCGTGAAAATGATTATTCTTAAATGGTTATACCATCATTCTCTTATTAATATACTCATTACTAGTCTGTCAAACTATATTACAAGAGTTAATCGCTGTTTACTTATAATGAAGCAAACAATTAAAATATGAAATAAGAACTGGCTTTTTGAATTAAAATATCAAATGGAGTATCTGTGGTGTAATATTAATGCAGCTTATTTTAGAAATTTCTAAGTTTATTGTATGGTAAGTTTATTGTATCACGGCTATCGCGTAAAAAGTGATGAAAGCAAAGGTTATACGACCAAATACTCTAATGTTTACAAATAAGTACATAGTGATTTTTTACAGGCACGTTACTGAACGCTGGGAATGGTAGTAATCTTTTTTCAAGAAATAATTCATTTGAAAAGTATTACGAGCCCTATTACCACTCACTGATGGGCCGGGGTACCAAAGTTTTGCAACTCTCAAATGGCACCTTCACACTTATTGAGAATGTATGTATATTATCTATTATTCTTAATTTATAAGTGAAGAATAGTGGACGGGTTTTGAATCAAGAAATCGATTTATTCGCAATAAAACTGATGATTTTTAATTGATGAAAGGTCAGATTAACTGACTCATTTTTAACTGAAATATTTTACTATAAACTACCGATGAATAATATTTTTATTAATTATTGTTTACAGGCAATGGATTCTTTACATTCGTCGATTAAAAATGACACGGTAAAATATTTAATTAGTTTTATAACAAATATGTATTCTATAATTTCCCCCGTTTCAAAATAACAATCATATTTTGAACAAATAAAAAGACAAGCTCACAGTGAGCTTTACGTATCTTTTGGTTGAACTAAAATGTCGTTCAGAACTGCTATCAAGGCGTGATTGGTATATCATCTGTATATGATTAATAATACAACGACAAATGGAATTTTATTTTTACCCATGATAATATTACAGGATGACAACAGTGATTGTCCCACTTGCATGTTCAAATGTAAGTATAAACACGTTTTACATATTGTATTATTTCGTGTA
Organism: Trichopria drosophilae; assembly: GCA_030407085.1. Taxonomy (NCBI): domain Eukaryota; kingdom Metazoa; phylum Arthropoda; class Insecta; order Hymenoptera; family Diapriidae; genus Trichopria; species Trichopria drosophilae. Next base: position 189,042,428 of record CM059582.1, read on the forward strand.
GCATTATTGATGAATATTCAACTTTTGAAATCCACTGACAAACTCTTAATGGTCATAAAGAAAGTTTTTTTTGCTCATTTATAACGCTTGCTATTTACATAAATAGATTTCGAAAATTACCATATTTCAGCTATACGATTTCCATATTGATAGCTAGTATAAACGACTAAAATTAAAGTATTTTTCACGAATTGTTCTCTGTGCTTTATTACATTAAATTTAAACATACTCTGAAAAACTAATATACGTAGTAACTATTTTTAATTGAACTGAGCAGGTCATCCCGTCCATTGCACTGTATACGTTGAAACTATTGTAGTCATAGATTCAACTATGTGGACGTAAGTAATCTTAAATCATGTTTATCAACGCTTTTTATGTACAGAAAATCGATCATAAGCCATATTTATATGAGATATGGTCATATATATGAAATAGGGAATTCAAGAATAGTACGAAGGTAGTAATTCAATATTTGGCTAAATATTGGACCATAGTTGATTTAAGATTCCGAAATATTAAGAATCCACGGATCCGATTAAGTATCGTCGGAGTTATTATTTCTACAGTAAGTTTACCAATGTGCAAACAACAAATTTGATTAATTATTTAATAATAAGATTAGAATTGATTTTTTCTAGACCCCTGAAGATGACAAACGATACTTGAACAAAGTTAAAAATAGTACTATCAAAATTCATAAAAAAACGTATTATTACCCTAAAAAATTGTTTAAAAGAACAAATGTAGATGCACTTGCAGTGATCACCAGGTAATTGAAACTATTATATTTGCTGAAAAACTCAGAAGTCTATTTTATATAAAAAAATAAAACTTTAGGAGACATAGAATCGTCATAAATAATCGTATAAATCATGTCTATAAGATATAAAACAACTTAAAATAACGCAAATTAGTCGGTTAGATATATTTGTGAGAGCAGAATAAAATAATGTTGGAAAAACTTAGTCAGACTCAGTTAACGAAAGAGCGATTTTCCTATATTACCGTAGGGATCTTATGCAACAAGATGTAATTGTATAAATATATGTGAATAATACATCCCAACAAAAATTGAAGAATTTCACGTTGCCCAATAAGTAAGAGTCGATTCTGGTATGATTTTTGCTCCAGAATCCAAATATGACCTCCAAAATATCCAAGTGGCTCTAATTTTGGAGATATTGAAGATCAACGGGATAAAAAATCAAATTTCAGGCGTTTTGAGTATCTATTCACAACCTAAAAAATGATGTTGTCTTACCAGTAAGAGACAATTCTTATTGGGGTTTTCCCCCAGAATCCAAATATGTACCCCAAAATATTAATGCGGATAGACCTATTTTGTGGCCAAACTGAAAGTTAAAGAGATCCAAAATTGGGCCCGGGAACAAAGTTTCGAAAATCAACACACCGAAAGGACCAAATTTCGATATAGCATGGCTTCAGCGTGAGTTCCTTCTCTTTGTCTTTGAAAATTTGGCAAAAAGAAAGCAAATTAAAATACCTTGGACTCGCGCGATATCGAAATTTTAGCCTTCGGGGTTTTGATTTGCTGAACTTTGTCCAAGTTTTTGGACATATTTGACATATATACTATAGGATGTGACGCAAAAAATGCAAAATAACGGATTCTATATTTTGGCGTACATATTTGTTACTGGTGGGACAAAAGCATATTTTTGGGGTGTCAATAGATACTAAAAAATACCCAGAATCGATTTTTTTACCCCTTTGACCTTCAATATCTTGAAAGCGGAGAAAGCTGGCTTTGTATGTCAAAAACTGACGTTGTCAGTCAAATCCTATGAAAATCGACGCGTACTTATAGGGTAACAAAATTTTTCTGGGATATGCAGTAATTAATTGGAAGTTTTATTTTCAGGAAAATGATAACATCGGATGGTTTGAAAGGTATATCCTATTTTTCATATTAATCAATATTTTGAAAAATTTATATAATACTCCATGTAACCATAAGGATACAATATGAATCTAAGACTTCGGTTAATCGTTCTCTTCTTGCCAATAGACCTGACTTCGAAATTAGACTTGATTAGTTTCAGTCGTGCTTATTAAGAGGATATCCGTTCCTATACCTATTAGTAACGAATGCGAATACTATAACGGAAATACATACAATACACTTATATATTCATACTACCACTAATTCGAAAGTAATTCAACATAATATATTATGCCACAAGGGTGACAATTCTGAGCTCCACACTCGTCGGAGATAAACATTTTGCTCCTGTTCCATCCGACATTTTTTAATACGATGAGCATGTAGCTCGATTTTAGACATTTTTAATTTTCGCCCTAGTGTATAAAACGGGGTTCTATCCACAGAGTGTTAACAATTTCTTCACAATAATAATATTAATAAATTTTACAGGGATTGCTTCTTCAAAACCGGTTTGTAATAGACGTGGAGGAATAATATTTGTTCATGATACCGGAATGTTTTCTGGTGTATTCGCAACTGTTCAATATTTTGCGCGAATGTAAATAATCTAAAAACATAAAGATTACATAATGTGGATATAACATAAAATATAGATATATTACGATAATCACAGATTAGGCGTAGATCAGTTCGAAAATGATCGCAGAGGATATCTCATGGACAATGATCAAGATGGAAATGTTAATTTCGAAAATGTAAACAATAATAGATGGTTCTTTTCCAAAGAACATTCTAAAAAGTTACGGCATTTCACGAGGTGATTATTTCTAAGTATATTGAATATTATTTTTGTGGTATTTTATCTTACATCTCCATTCATCTTATATCTCTTACGTCTGATTCAAGCGTTTATTAGATAGTATTTGTAGCGAATTAGATAATCAGTAAACGTACAGCTAGAAAGAAGTCGCAAGTTGTAATACTGACTGTGACTTTCAAATGAAGAATATATTTATTTTCATCAAGCAAGAATACGCTTACGCACAAACGTACTCATATAAATCATTATAATAGATGTTTGAAGTTGAGTTTAATGGGTCATATTTATTTTAAATTAAATTGGAACATTTTTACAATATGACAGGCATGCTACATGTTTATGCAATTATCCAGACATTGGAGTTCCGATTCGAAAACAAGCATTATTAACATTGGGTTTTTCCTTGGAAGAACAATGTCAACATGAACACTCAGATGGAAAACCGTTAAATTTTATCAAAGTAAGTTTCCGTTTCCTTAATACAACGTACTCAGGATTCTTATTAAAAATTAATGAAACCTAAATATAAATCGTTTCAGGATCCCAATGAAGTTTGCGAATTACTGACCTGCGGATTAGACAACGTTATATTGAAACGATATAAACCACCACTAGAAGGAACTGATTGTACCAACAATAAAGTTAGAACAATTTTACAAATATCTCTTTATGTACTAAAAACTCAAGCACGACACATATTTTAATAGTCCACTTCTTATGCAAGAATTTCAAAGGGTGCTCATGAACATTTATTGCATAGAAGGAACTCTGCTTTATTGCATATCGTCTTGAGAATAATAATAATAAAAGCCTTTTAATACCGGAATTAAATAAGTGTAGTATGATTTCCAATTCTGTATCTAAACACTTCTTATTAATGAATTCCGGAATGGGTTGTATTATAGCCTAATTAATTCACATTATACTAACAATTTTTTGGGTGATAAATACGGAAAGACCCGCTTGCTGATCGTCGGCAGGAATTCTCATAACTAAGAGTGTGTTGGTAACCCGATGGTGTGACAGGATCTACTATAGTAGCGGAGAACCGCTAGATTTCATTTCAAATACACATCGCCACCTTGTCCATTTAGCAACCACGACTGTCCACCTCAATCCAGGTTGCGAAACGAAAACCTGAACACCTGTGCATCAGTGGATCGGGTGACCGCCTAAAATCATTAGCTCATGACCCTCATGGCAAGGGTTTCAAGCAAAAGATTCCAAATAGGGCCATTCCCCATGGTCTGATCTAATCTTTTGCTGTACATACTTACGGTCTCTAGCCGTGGTGATATCCACAATGTAATCTGCGTAATCACTAAGAATGATTTCTTCTTGTCACTTAAACTAGAGGTAATAAAACTCTAACACTTCCGTTTCCAAAATATGTATATTTAGTACCAGCTTCCAGAGGCTACCGATAACCGAATACGACTGACCGACCAAAGCCAACGATTGTCACATTTTTAACAACTCGTTACCATTAGCAACCACGAATATGTTACGTAGCCATCCGAATTATATATCAGTGGTCACTCCCACGTGACCCATTTCAAAATTCACCAATGAATTTCGAAGTTTAAACATATATAGTTTCAAATTTTCCATTTTCCCAAATCAGTGGTTCGTGATATATTTTCGAACTAAAACTCCCGCCTTAATTCTAACTCTTGGCACTCCCTGGCCTTGTCAAAGAAGTATGTCCAGCACCCAGAGTTCAGTTCTCCACGAGAATTTCCCCCGCATCCTTTTCGGAACCGAAACCCCGCTTATCCTTCTTGACATAGCACTCCCAGGCCAGTCATGGAGTTTTGTAGCGCCCAGGAATCGGTCCACATGCGGTCCACTGCTCTTTATTCCAATATTCGAGCATATCTTTGAACATAACCAATATTTATTCCCCATCTACTTTTTATTCAGTCGCATTTCAGTAGCCCTTGTTGCGTCTGCAGCCGACTTCTACATGTACCTATTCCTAGTGCAATGGCGGAGGAAAACTGCAGAAAACCTACGTCGAGGTACAAGAAACACATAACACACATGCATCGTAAAAATAGATTCCCTATCTCAACACTTCTGGTATTGATGTTTCTGAAATATCGTCACAAAATACATTCCACAATCGTGGACCTGTAATATATTCCTGGTCAACTTCGTTACTGTTTTAAGAGCCCTTTTGGCATGTCATATATTGACATCCTATTTGCATAACCTAAAGATGCTAATTTGGAACATCGAATTTTTGGGTTTCTGACAGAATGTCCTTCATTCGAAATGAATTGAAGACGATTAGAGCGACCACTAGTCCTGTAGGCTTCGGCTAGTGGTTTCCATGTTTTATTCTAATTCATAAACAGTGTCCTCTATTAATATGACACATAGGGAAATCGCATTGTCAGTTAAAGTGACCACCCAATTTACTCACAGCTGTAATAATCCTAATTTTCAGCCACTTCTTATACAGCTTTCCCAGCGTATCCAACATTCATCAAGATCTTCAGATCTTTCCTTTTGGGCCCTTACGTTCGTCGATGAAAACCAATTTTTGCCTTTTCCATTTCGAGTATTGGAAAATGTACAAATTTTACCAATTGTAGTTGTAAACCATTAACAGAAGCAATGGAGACTTCTTAATCAATAAATTAGACCTGATAGTTATAAAGAAGCAGATGCAGCATTGCTCAGGTCTAGGCTGACCTTTAATTCCGTGAATTCAGACAATAATGCACTCACTATGCCATGTATCTGTTGGGCTTCTGGGAGATTCCTGCATGTTCTGTCACCATTCGTCCATGACTAATTTCTATCCTATATCCAACGAATTAATATCCACTTTCTTGCACAAATGGTTTCAGAATCACTTTTTACTACTTTGAATTGGGCAGCTCATTTTTTAAATACGATAGAAATTAACCATTTTGTGTAGCTCCTATCATATAACGGATTGCTTCCGTCCTTTTATTCTTGATTTGCATGCAATAAGCGTTTTCCATCCCGTTCTGGAAAATCGGCATTCCGCTTCTCTGCTCAATGGTACTTGTTTAATATTTTTTGTAATAAAGGACAAAGGAGGACAAAGGACAGGTTATTTCCCCCGCGTTAATGACGATTTGTCTATTTGCGGGTCGGCTCTCGGGTGGAGAGGTACAGGACAGAGACAGACAGTACAATGACAGAACTAGGCATATACAACACAACACCCACCCAGAGCCAGTCCCCCCTTCCCCAATATCGGTACCACCAGCAGATTCGGCGGTCTGTGCCTTAGCGAGTACGACGCGGAGCTTATCCCCTCTTTATCCGAGATAAGACCCACGACGTACCGACCGCGGATAAGAAGCTGACGGTACCGATAACTGCCGACGGGGGTCGGCAGCGGTCCCAAATTCGTACCTTCGCCCAGCAAAGTTCCCCGGTTATTCCACACTGGACATAAGCAGAGAAAATTGCAGGACGGGGATTCGAACTCGGGCCCTTCGCGACGCTCAGTTCGGGCGGACTAAGACTGACGCCTTAGCCCGCACGACCATCACGCCGACATATTTTTTGTAATATCGCCCATTCTTTTTTTTTGTTCACCGGCCAACATATAGATGTGATGGTTCTAGGGAAAAAAAGCCCAGGAAAAAAAGACCCGGAAAAAAAGCCCCGGAAAAACAGCCCATGGAAAAAAAAGACCGGAAAAAAGCCCCGGAAAAAAGAGCCCAGGAAAGAATAGCCCTGGAAAAAGGAACCCCTCAACAAAAAACGATAAAACAGCTCACGATATGAAGTCGACAGGACAATTGAGTAACTTCATTTAAAATAACTTAACCTAACCAAACCTAAACTAACCTAACCTAACTAAACTAACCTAACTAAACTAACCTAACCTAACTAAACTAACCTAACCAAACTAAAATAACCTAACCTAACTATACTAACCTAAACCCTAACTATTTTTCCAAGGGAATAGAGTCCGAGAACCCTTTTATCCTTTTAACCTACCCTAACTAAGATTAACGTTTCTACACCGTACGATGTTTATTTATTTTTTTTTACTTCATTTAAAATAACTGAACATAACCTAATCTAAATTAAACGAATCTAACCTCACCTAACCTAACGTAACCCAACCTAACCGCGAGGGGGGAAATAAATGTAAACTGTTGTTTTGTAGGATTATTTTTTAAAGATAAAACATTTTATTCAAATTCTATTTACTCCGCCCTCAAGTATGAAATACTCCGCCATAAAATTGGAGGACTTCATACGGGGACATGCTGGGGAAGGAAAATTGAGAAAAGTAATTGTTTTTTTCCGGGGAGTTTTTCCCCTGGTCTTTTTTTTCGTGAGCCGTTTTTTCCAAGGATGTTATTTGCGGTCTCTTTTTTCCGGGTCTTTTTTTTCCCTGGTCTTTTTCGGAAATTAATCATCTTAAATGTAATATATAGCGTTCCATTTTGAGCTATTATTATGTACAGTATAAAATAGCACAACCTCAAAAGATAGTCTGGTATCCAACAATACATTTATACCCAAATTCTATTAAGCATAATTTTATTTAGATTAAAAATATTTCAGTGGATCTCACATTCAATAGTCTACTTGAAATAATTTCATACAGTATAGACATTTATGTTTATTTACAATATCACAAAAGCCTCAACATCTCTGATTTTGGTAGATCTTGCAATAATTAAAGATTTCTTTTTATTTTGAATGTTTAATAAAACCCTACCCTTAGTTATCTATAAGTTGTCTGTTGTACCTGATCATTCATTATAGGAAATAATTATTTTAATCCAACGTTTTTATTTCGGAGCATTAGCACTAAATTAATTTAATTCTGTTGCATTTCCTATTTGATATTTCCTACATCATCACGCTATAAGGTTGTTTCTGCTGCGGGGTTTGAATTAAAACATTTCTCTATTAATATATCACCAATGTTTGATATAACAATCATACATATTGCTTGTATCACATGATACCCAATCGTGAATTTTAGTTAGCTACAAATTAACTGCATTCACATTTCTTGGTTATCGATTCTAACCAAAGTTTAATAACATATTTCTCTATTCCACAGGTTTGCATAAATGGCAAATGCATGTTAAAACCACGTGAAATTTATAACTGGGATTAACAAAAATATGGAGGTCACCTACAAATGAATTGGATAAATACGTTACAGTGATTTAAGTTTACCATAAATAATAATTCCTAAGATTGTAATAACGAAGTATATTCTCTTTGTATTTTTTTCATTCGTAACCAATAAAAGTATTTTAAAATAGATGTGGTATATTTTGGAAAGCATATGATTTTGATAGGTTAGTACGCAACACATTTCATTTTTCACATAATTTTGTTTTATTGCTTAAAATCAATCTCTTGCATTACTTAATGTACGTTCAGTAAATGAAACATACGAGAATAAAAACGACTACGGATTTAGAAGTAACTGGACAAGGGATAAGATTCTAGAATTTTTTATACTTAATTGTTAAATCTATATATTTCAGAAAACCATGAAAATGAATAATAATTAAATAAGTTTTAAAAAAACGGAAAAAGGAAAAAAGAAGAAATCAAAAATCCCTTCCCCGACAATCGATAAAAAACTTCGAGAATTTAAATGGATCCAATTTACCAATCCCTCTTCAGGAGTGAATCGTCAATGTCAATTATTCGTATCCTGAAAAGGTATCGGTAGATCCGAAACGTTGAGGGTAATCGTAGAATCTTGATCCTTTAGCGTCTCGAAGTTTTTTCTCGATAGTCATCAGGGAAGGGATTTTTTTATTTCTTCTTTTTTTCCTTTTCCCTTTTCACTCTAGTATTGCAGGGGAATTGTTTTTCTTTCTCTTGTGTTGGGGTTGAAGGAACTGATATCGTGGTAGGTCATAAATCCATTTTTTTAAAAACTTATTTAATTATTATTTAACAATGGAAACCTGCCAAAATAAATTAAAATTACAATGAATATATATTGAAATAACTTCATTTCATGATTTTTTTTTTGTTTTTGGTGGCTGATTAAGATCAACAATATTTTAATTTATTATTAACATTTACCATAGATACCAGACTATCTTTTGGGATTGTTAAACTTTATAAATTATCCAACGTTGAAAGAAGATTTGTTCTGCTAGAAACTGGCTATTAAAGTAACGTAACATGATCCTCGATTCATATTACGTGATGGTAAGGTAGCTGTAGCTGCGTTGAGTGAATCAAATATTTATTAACTATTACCAAATCTGAGTTTAATTAAATGCAGACACAGTTCATTTATATGACTATAATAACCGTACTGTAAAATAAATATAACCAAATATTCAACTCATGTTCAACCATGAAATTTATAGCGAGGATGCAGATGGTACTTGGGTGGTTCAGTTGCTAAAAACTTAGCTACTCAGAGGTTTTTGGGTGATATTAGTTTTCAAACATTTTAAATGGCATATTCAATGCGAAAAACGAATTTTTCAGTAGGCGAGTCTACATTTTATTAGTAATCCTATCAATTGTTCCTTTTAATAAATGACAACAAAGCACTGAACGTTTTAAATATTATTTCTATAAGTCCTTTAGATTTCGCCCTATCTGCTACAAATTCAAATCATCTGAATTGATTCCGAGGGATCAAAATTTTGGTTCAGATTTTTTAACATAAAATTACGTTTGCTTGCTAGTTGCAAAGTATGAAATATATGAACCATGCAAATGTATAACAGTTTCAGAAAATCCGTGAAATACTGCTTCCATTCAACATAAAAAACTTATGTAATGATTTTTATTAAAAATCCAATCAAATCATATGGAATTTTAACGTATAGAAACGGAAAGAACAAAGACATAGCAATTATCCATTTAAACAATATTTTACATATTTATATCGGAGTAAAATATTTCCTTCTACATAATAGTTTCTCGAGTTATACGGCGTAGTAGATATGAATTAATACGTTTTTTTACGATTTTCGCGTGGCAGATTTATATTTCTTGATTTTAATAGACTACTTCAGTACGAAGTAAACTTCACACACACACTAAAGACCTTGAATTCAGTTTATAATATACATTTACTTGCAATTGTTCAAATGTGGATTTTTCCTTCGTGATAGATTCACAAATCTGTTAAAATGCATTTTGGAAGAACAAAATTCACATATGTCTTTTTGGAGTTATTAATACTGCAAATTTGTTGGACGCAAGTAACTATAATTAACAAATAGTCTATATATAATAATATAATTAATAAATAAAGTCTAGATCACTTAATTTTGTTTTATCTTATCTATAAAAAAAAATCATATCCGTTTGCCCCGAATTTTATGTATTATGTATTCTGAAAATATTATATGAAATATTTGATTTTTAATTATAAAATTATTTAATTTGGACTTAAGCTCTGCAATCAAATTTTGTTATAATATCAATTATAGAACTGCGCAACTATTGACCTTATTTGACCATTATAATTAAGACATTGCTAGTCGCTCAGTGCTACAGGACTTGAAAAGTTGTGCCAATTTATTTATAGTCTTTATTATAATAAAAATGTTATTTCAGGACATAAACCAAAAATTTGTTCATAAAATAAATAATCCACATTTGACTGGATACATCTAAAATCATACAGGCAGTTCGAGGGTATGTCAAAAATGACCTTGTTATGAAATATGTTATTCTACTTGAAAATAGAGAAATACGTATTTATTTTTAATAATGCTCATTTATAGCAATTTACCATTAAAAAATGCAAAAAGTGAAAAGAAATAAGTCTAGGGACGACTGAAAATTTTGAAAAATGAGGGAGTGATACGATTTTTACCAAGACATTTGCAAAATACTTATTTTTTTGCTAAAATCTTAAATAGTTAATAAATATTTCACAAAATGTTTAATAAAAATTTTAAAGAATCACGTTATTCTTTATTTTTCAAGCAGAATAACATATTTCATCATGAAGGTGATGGTATTGACACACCATCGTACTGCCTGCATGATTGTAGATGAATCTAGTCTATTATAAGTTATGAAGTAAATCATTTAGAAACGTTGGATATGTACATTTCTATTTCCTTGATCCGATGTGCACTTCTCAAACTATTTGACCATTTTTACACTTTTTGGTCGCCTTCTATGTGAAATATATGCAATATACAAATTTATAACTTCTAGGTCTTGACAGTAAATGGAGATCCAGAAGTTTTCAGTATTCCAGCAGGTATGTTCAAAAACACATTTAAATTTTCTTCAATTACATTTTCTCCTATACGATTCTGAAATATGGTTTTTTATTTTAAATTGGTGTTATTGTATCATTGTAAAAAAGGAATACCTAATGTACCATTCCAGATTCCGGAGGTGATTCCATTGTGCAATCACATAAATCGGATATAAGCACGCATAATAGGGTCAAAAGAGATGTTGATCAGTGCAGTGTAGGTAATGGAATTAAAAGCCTGGCCGTTGGTAAAAGTTGCAAAACACAGGAGATAAGCAAATGGTTTTCCTCGGCTCATCGCCCAAATACTTTAGTTCACAACTTCGGCATCTCTATGATCAATGCGAAATATTGTGTCGGATACAGTTTCTGGTGGACTAGTTGTCCTATTAAGCAATACAATATTCCATCAGGCTATTTCGCGATTGTCACGGAACCGGAAGATCAAACAAGATTTGCGTCTGCAATAATAGTAACGAATTTGAATGCATCACGGGCAATATTTGACGTATCCTATGAAAATAGTTTAGAATTTTCCGTATCCACAACCAAAGGTCCGTGGGATGTAGATTTCAATTTTGATAAAAATGGTGTGCAACTACTTCTGGATATTTCTATGAATAGTAATCAAAATCCTTCTACTGCGATCTATCAGTCCTTAGTCCAGATCGTTGACACATTTTGGCCACGTACAAATGTGGACATTACACGAATAGAGCAAAACAACTTACTTCACATATGCCATGATAAAGACTGCAATAAGGTAAAGGAATATCTAAATAAATATCTAACGAAATTAGAAAACGTAATGAAATCGATTGTGAAGAGTGGTCCCGTTTGTTCATGTACGAATCCAGACTTTCAGGATGTTTTAATAATACTTAGTGAACTGGATGTAAACACAATTTTTCAGACAAGGTTTGAAACATTCTACGGCACACTTCCATTATATTCACGCATCGTCAATATTATTTTAACTATTTACACTTTTATTATTAATAACGATCTAATTAATGAACAGATCTTTGTTAGTGACATGTTAATAAAAGAAAGACAACGTATAGTCGAATTCGCAAAAAAATATTTGAAGTACATTGAAAAATACTCGCTGAAACTACAGTATGATTATGGTACTACTTATAACATGTACAACGACTTTATGTACAAACGAACATTTTTGGCGATTAATGGTCTAGAATATCTGCCGTTTTGGGAATTTATTTCTAGTGAACTTCATAATAAGACATTACAAACACCAACACTTGCTTATTCCATAGCTTTTGGTGAAATTACCTATGACATGAACTATTATATGTTGCGTTCGAATCTCGCTTTGGATATTAATACGGTCGTCAAAAACAATATAGAAAGAAGGAAACGAATATCAGCTATTGATTTTGAGTTTATTGGTCCTAAAAATGATAAATTATATAAAGTGTATGTAATTTACGAGAAAAATAGGGACAGAAAATTTCTAACATCTAGAGCTTTGAGACTTCATGGAGCAACTATTAAAAAAATTGTAGTTGGAGGCCAAAGAACTGTACAGTACATTATTTTCACATTATCTGATGATAGAACTTACAGAGTTGGTGATCAAGATACAAAGCAAAACGTACCTTCCTTGGTTTTCGAATTATTGCATCATCATATTGCTGGTATTTTGACAGTAAATTCCAAATCGGAACTACGATCCATTTCAGTGTCATTCACATTGGATGATTTAATTGATTGGGATAAACCCAAATTACTTTAATAATGTAGTGTTATTGTGCTTCCAAAAACTTGTGTTCCATAAGAAGGTTATCTGTTGGAAAATTTCGATATAAAAATTAAAAATGTTAAGAATTACTATACTGGTCACAATAATTATTCAAATAAATTATTTGTCGTATATTATTCTATTTTCTGCATCAATTGATATACCTTTTTCCTTGAAAAATAAGCGGTTTAACTGCAATATTCTTTAGACTAATATTAATACTCCCAAAGTACTGACCCTGTACAGGTAACCAGTGGTATAATCGCTAATAAAACAGAATTGACCAGACGGAGCATATTGGTACTGATACACAAGACTGCCAGTACTGAGAACAGTATCAAACACAGTTCTATGTTCGGAGAACGTATATATAACGTTTACTATGAAATAATACATTTATACATGATAGTTGTTGAATTGAAAAACTGCTTTGAGAACTTTTTTCACGGTTTAAAATTTAGTCCAGTGCTTTATTCCAATATTAATCAAAAAGTGGAATAAATTAATAACAACAAACTAAGAAAGGTAGGAAATGGTTTTCCACAATTTCCGTAATGGAGAAATTTTAGATATTAAGAAGATCTACAATTTTCGTCTACATCACTTAGGGGTTCAGCTCAAAAACAAGACAAATCACAAAGCACACTTCAAAAATCTGACATTCAAATACCAGACATTTAAAAAAACATTCATTCAAAAACACGACATTTCAAAATATAGACACCTCCGATTGTTGCGTTGACTACATAAAAAAATTATCCTGGGCCGACGTCCTTGAGACCTCACTGGAAGGTCATTTCATGGTCAAAAATGTTTGACCAAGGGATTAATTTTTTAATCACTCCAAGGTCAAATCAATTTCACCCCGGGTTATTTATTAAACACTAAATAATTCATTAATTACTTCGACCCAGACTAAGTCTGGACGAAGTATTGAATTTGGTCACTTCGGGCAAAAAAATTACCATATAGTTTTTCATCAAATGTCGACGTTTCAGACCCTAAGGAACCCAAATCAACAATAAAATAATTTGTGTCCGTGATCTTGTACGTGCGTACGTCCGTACGTCCCGTTTTTTTGTCTCCCGATAACTCGCGAACGGATAAGCCTATTGACATAATTTTTTTTTTAAAATACGCGTCTTGGCATAACTTACATCTGATTAGATTTTGGCGCAGATCCATCCGTCCATTACTAAAAAAAATTAGCCCCAATTAAGTTTCTTCGTAGTTTTTTGCATTTATTTTGAAAAATACAAATTTTATTAAAAAATATTTCAAACAAAAAAGATGGAACGTGAAATTCTCTACAAAAAAGGTTGTATGCATTTTCTTCCTGAAGTCAACGATAATGCTTTAAAAACTGGTTTAAAATGCTTATGACTATTGTCTGAAAAAGTATTAAATTTGGTCACCTCGGCAAAAAAATTACCCTATAGTTTTCCATAAAATTTTGACGATTCGACCCCCTACCCCGAGGGGTAGTCTTCGCCAGCCCCTCGGGCGCGGTGATCCCCTATGGGCGCATAAGTTCTTTTACGCCCTTGATACGAAAATAACTATTTCTATATATATCTAAAAGATGTCTTATAGTATCTAAAAGATATCCGTCAGAGACCTTTTCGACACTTTCAAGATATCTTTGACAAATTATATGTAAATATATTGTATATATAAGATCATAATGATACAGACTGTAATTAGTAAAACACTGTAAACATGTAATATGCATCGAATAGTCTATTACAATGAAAGTGCTTGAAGTAATTGTTTTGCAACTTTTATTTATTAATACTTCGGCTGGCCTGTTGTCGGGGTCGAAGTTTTGAAAATGCTCATTTTCAATTTTCATACATATAAGAAACACTATATTGTTGTAACATATCTATCGAAGCCACTTTGACCTAAATATGATTGGACCCCCAAATATCAATATAATTTTATAATATAATTGAAAGCTGTTAGTAAACAAACGAGTATTAAGGAATAGCCGACTCTCTACTGGGTCGAAGTTTCTGAGCGAGTGAAGCGAGCGAGGCACCACGCCAACACTAGTTACATTTTGAAATGTCTGATTTTTGTATGACTATATTTTAAAATTTCTGGATTTAATGTGTGTTTTTTTAAATGTCTGGTTTTTGAATATCGGGTTTTTGAAGTGTCTGTTTTGTGATTTGTCGGGGTTTTGAGGTACACCCTCATTTTGCACATAATCGAATTTTTCACTTAAAGATTCACATGACGGGCTGTTTATCGGTACAAAATCGAATATAAAAGTAAAGGAATGCAAATTTGTATTCAAACAAATTACAGCATATTTGCTACCTACTAACAGACGCTAGTAACTCGGGGATCATTACTGGAAGTACTGGAAGACGGTACTGATTTCGCACTCCGCTACTAAGACCGTCAGTCCTGGATAACTGTCTAGTAATGGTCCAGCATTGGCGGTCAGTATTGAAAATGCAGCGATCAACACTAGGTTCGACACTATGCCCGTAGTTTATCTTACAAATTTCTACTTCTGCGGTAATCTTCAAACTTGTTCGGAACGTCCATATTCATACACAGTGATTTTTCATCTTCTCCAAAGCTTAGTAGTATTCCTGGTTTTCTTTTCTTCAAGAAGATTTTATGGATCCACGAGGTAAGTATCAAGTCGTGTAATTTACTATCGTCTTAAATACACCCTAATAGCCTAAGCGAAGCGTTCAGAAATGTATTACCTAAATACCACTCCTTTTTTCATTCACATTCCAGGAATATTCCTCTAGAACATTCGGAATATTCTAAAAAAATATTACATCCACGTAACGGGAACGTTATTATAATATTTTTTTAGAATTTTTCAAAAATATTACCGGTTTCTTCAACTTTCAAAGGCGTTTTTCAACAATGCAAAGGTCAATACTAACCATTGCTGTTTTTCCCGACAAATTGTTTTTAAAAAACGGCAAAAAGATGGTCTGCGATGCTTGCGTCTGCAAGTTGCAATTTTGTGTCTTAATATAATATTTAACATTGGTAATTAACACTTTTGAAATTAGGAATTCAAGAATGTCGAGTTTAACTTTATGATGCACTTTTATTGAGCTTACAATGGTCTCATAAGTAAATCGCCGAGCTTCACACAATTTGCAGCTTACGAACCGATATTGACAAGTCCCAAAGTGTAATGACCGGGAAAGCTCGGCAATTGAGTGCAAATTAGACAACAGACGATAAAAAACTATTTTATATAACTAATTTGAGGTTATGAATGATGGGTATTTGTTCGAGAAAATGCAATGTTACAACTTGGAAACGCTGCATTGAAGCCGCGATTTGTTTTTTTGAAAAAAACTGATGGGAAATAAAGTGCTGAGCAAAAGCGAAAAGCACACGCTTAGCGCATTTTGCAATGGTCAGTATTGACTTTTCAATGTAAAAAGCGCTATTCTTGTGAAGAAACATCGAAAAAATAAATATTTTTTTCGAAAAAAAGAGCCTAACTTTTTTCGATAAAATCCCGGGCCAATTCTGACCATGAGATTCGAAGGAGTATGTCCAAAATTATCGATGGTGACTTATCTAAATTTCTTTTAACAGGGTTTGGAACAAGAGTTACAACGCTGAATATTGCATCCAAATTTTGGACTTTCGAGGCGAAATAGGTTTACATTTGATAGGTTTTAATTTTTTGACCGTTTTATAAATTAATATATTCTTAAATAGTAATGGTTTTTTCGGTTATATTAATAGAAATTAAAAATAGTTGAGTTTACATATGTTTGGTACACATAGCCTTAAAGAGGACTCATATTCGAGTATAAACGTTGCTAGATTTTCTTATATTATTTATATTACAAAAAAAATCTTGCAAATTATTAACCCTTGTCTGTTTTTTTTCCTTTTCATCTAATTTTTAAATCTTTTTTAAACTCAACTATTTTTAATTTCTATTATATATATGACCGAAAAAAGACCATTACTACTTAAGAATATATGAAATAGGTTTACAGTGGGGATTTATAATAATGTATGTATATAATTTTTTATTTTTTACTTTAACGATATTCCAAATCAAACTTGAAAAAAATTTCAAGTTTCAATTTAATGTTTCAATTTAATGAAAATTATATTTTGAGAGCTCCGCAACTTTGATTCTGTACGTGTATACAAGCCATACTTGCATTAATTCACTCAATATCTTGTATAAAAATTGATTATTTCAAATTTCACCTCTTCAGCAAACCTAGAAATACAGTAACGTATTTTTTTTTCGTCGAAGAACATTAGGACATTTTGAAAATTTGTCAAACATTGCCTCAATCCACTTTCGAATATTAGATTTTATGCAAAAATATCGTTATTTTTTTTTGTTATTAAACTTATTAAACATTACAGGTTTATTAAGCTTACAAAGTACTAGATACAATATAATATTGATAACAAAATGACAGTATGTTTTATTTCTAATTACAAATTAGTTCACACATGAACGTTGTTGTCTACTAAAAATTCATAAATTATTTGTAACACTGCAAGGTTTGGTCGTTGAAGGTACACACAAAATTTGTGCGGAGGGTTACATTTTAATAAATAAGAAGCGTTAATCATTTTGGTCCTTTTTGGTTCATACTTCGGGCAGTTTCAGAGAATATGGTCCAAGCCTTCATGTGGATAACCGCAACGACATTTGGGATCAGAAATGATATTGATCTTCGAGAGGGATGCTGTAATATGGTTATTTGATTAGCACAGAATTTTCCATTGATTTTAACACCTCTACGAGCAAGGAAACAGTGTCGCAAGCATAATATAAAGCACAATAAAAGCGTAATGTGAAGATTCGATAAAACTGTCTCGAATTTCGGCATTTTTCATGAAATTGTACCCGTTTATTAGTATTTGACAGAAGAAGCGTATTCAATATTTCCTATCTTCGTACATCCATGTTATGTTGATATATAGTTTCATAGCATAATCCCAAGTTCTATACATGTTTACGAATCCTTAATTACAATTTATCCACAATGCAGATGAAAGATTGTTAACTAGTGTTTGATAAAACGGTACGATTTTCCGTGTTTTTCACTTTTATTTTTTTAATATAAAATTTATTATATTATACATAGATATATAAATTGAAATACTAATGTAAATACTTAGATGTATATTCTTTTATTGCCTATATTGTTTTTATGAAAGATTTCATTCTTATTGCGACATTATACATGTATACAAGAGTAGACTATCTACTTAATCGATACTGATTTTAGTTTAAGAGGGCGTCCATGGAAATTTAGGGGATATATCCAAAATCCGATGCTAACGACATCGTCAGAACCGATTATCAAAATCCATTAGTCGCTGCACCGCCTTGCCATAGACAAGCATTTCGAAATGACATAATTCCTAAAAAATTAGGCAAGACTTTTGATTCGAAGAATGCCTATTAGAAGACATTGTACATTTTTTTGTTCCAATGTAAATAATAAATAATGAATATGTAAAATATAATGAATAAATGAAAATTTAAAAATAAATGGCGCACATACTGAAAACTTACAATTTTAAATTAAACTACAATTAAAACAGAAAGTAATTCAGAACCTGGAAAAAATATACTATTTAATTTCATTCATATCTTGAATCACTGTGTTGGTATTAAATTTATCAGTACTGATATTTGGCAATAGATGATAAAGCAATTCTGCGACCAAATTTGGATTCAGCACATCGAAAACCTTCGGAATTGTGTACTCAGATTTCTCATGAATGCACTTTAAGCTGGTTTTTGCAAAATTGCTAACAAACATTTTGTTCCTGAACCTTCGGAAAAATGCAGTCCGGTTTCTGTTTATAAATTTTTGCCTTTGTAATCTATATAGTTGTGGAAAACGTGGTCGGAATTTTTTGTTGCAACTCAGTATCGATTATTGCAAGGATATTGCATTTTTTGCAAAAACTCGTGTACTTTAGATGAAGTGGGTAACAGTATACAGAAAAAAAAAAGACATTGATCTATTGTAAGTCAGTTTTTTTAACATGCACCTCGCTTCCAGGCTTCACTTTTTTATACCAAATTTACAATAACAGTTTAGCGTTACTTATTTTCTATTTCTTTCTTTCTTAACGAACAATATTGTGCGTTATCACTAGGACATCAGTGTAATTTTAGAGAACACTTTCTGAATAGTTTAAATGACATTATTTTTCGTCAGTTTCAAAAAGTATTATATATTTTTAATAGTTGTTTCTTTTATTATATGTATCTGATAAGAGTTAATGTTTGTTTTATTATTTACACGTGCAACTTGTATTTCGTTGCAGCAGACAGAGAGGTCTTAAACGAACAAACATTGACGTGGCCATAATCGTTAATGCATTTCCCAATGAAATATTTAATATCATAAAACATAATTTTTTCTAAAGAGTGGGAGTCAGTGATTTCAATTTACAAGTGCTTAGAATTTTTACCTCACGAAAAATACTCATATGTTGTGGAAAATGCCAATTGGAAGATTAAGATTGAATTTCTTAATTTTAAAGATAATTATACTTCATACTTTTTTGCCACAGGTAACTATGTTGAACGCTGAATTATATTTAATACGTACAGACATTAAGAGAGGAAGAAAGCGAGAAGGAAATTTATAGTTTGAACTATATTTGACTAAAATTGTGATAGTCACTAGAATTTATTTTATTATGGTATGAAAATAGTAACCAGCACTATAAACGTAGTTAATTTTATTATAAAAATTGGTTGCCGATACCATATGTATAATTGTGGCGGTTTTTTATTTAAGGATTTGGTAGGAGGCAATATAATTATTTCTGTGTGCATGTGTGTAAGATATATTTTTGGAATAAATCCCCAACATTAAAAAAAGTAACAAATGTAGATAAATTTATTTACATATGTTAGTGGTGTTGGGTGTACGTATTTCTTCCTTGGTGAATGACAATTTACTTTATCGAAAAATCATCTATTCCGAAAAGATGTTCTTGTTGTGTTCGAATTCACTACCCTCAAGTTCAAGCGCAGTTTATTGTCTTAGTCACAAGCATAGAATCCTCCTAATACTGCTGTTCTCGTGTCTTTAGATGAGAATCATTTAATGCATTATTTCTTAAGTTACCAGATTTGTTTGCATACGAGTAATTCCATGTAAAAACGGTGAAACGAGATCTTCCACCCTTTTGAAAGTTGATGGAGATTTTTTTATCTAGTTTGAGGTTTGATAAATCAAGAAACTATATTCTGAATATTTATATTTTTTTGGGTTGCCAATAACGAAGATTTGAATTTAAAACGAAATGTTTCCTTATAACTCCGGTTCTATTAGACGTACCGAGATGATTAGAAAATGAAATTATAGCATTTCTCATGGATTATCAGATAAGCTGCACAACAAAAATTTATCTCATTTTTAAGTCCTTTCAAATATCCAATATTCCTGAAAACATCATCAAACCTCGAAATTTCAATAGTATGACACTTTTAATTTTTTTTCTACAATTCTCATCAGTTTTTAACATTAAAAGATGTTTTTTAAACCATTTCTTGTGATGGGTTTTTTTCGTCATGAGATGCGGTTTAAAACCCGTTGTTTTCATGAAGAAAATGTGATATTTCAATTTGTCCATAAATTTTGAAATTCATATAGAAATCAGATAAAAAAATGTTGTGCCTTGCTTGCCTAAAAGTTCATAAAAATGCGACAATTTCATTTTTTATTCGTGCCGACGCGACCAATAGACAAACATTTTAAGAAAAACATTTTTTGCATTTCTATCTCGGACATTATCGAAGCACAAAAATATAGTCACAAACAAAACTATTAGTGTTAACAGGTATTGCGACTTACATTTTATGATCTGTTCTTTTTAACAAATCAATTATTACAATGCTTAACAGTGCGTAATTACTCCTAAGAGTGAGAATTTCTTTCCTTTAATTTATATAAACTGAAAAAAGGAGCATATTTTTAAGAAATTATTTAAACATATTACATTTCATGCTAGGATAATAAAAATTAAAATAAGCATTTTCGAAGCTTCGTAAAATTTTGGAATTTTTGCAAATTACTCTAGCCGTTGCACTGTTCTTAATTTGGATATTCGTTTCTTCGAAAAATAGAAAAATATTGAATCTATAATATAAACTTTCTTTGGCTATTAAATTAAGAATTAAGTGAATATAATACAATTGTCTATATCCCTATTTCCCAAAGAGTAGTACAATATGTCTAATGTCTAATTTCAAGTTTTTAATCGCAAAATTATGCCGAAGAAATTGATTAATACATTTTTATGTAAAATAATCGAAAGAATGTTGGTGTATTTTCTTATTTCTGAATGGAACCGTAACTAAATTAAGAGTACATTAATGGGTCTTCGCACTATGGGTTTTCTGACTAACATAATTTTTTAGTACATATATAATAATTCTTAAGAAATGTCAATTTCTTATTTTAACTAGATTATTTCATTCAAATAGCTCTCAAGTTGAAAATAAACGACTCTTGGTAGATTTTTTTATGACAGCTTTCCGCAATATTTACTTGGCTTGAAATAATTTTTTCATGCATTTCCCTATACTGCAATTCCATATTTCATGGTAGATAACAAACCGTAGTAAATCATGATTCTTTGGGATTCTGTCAGAATTTCTCTTCGTTTGGAAAACAGATACGGAAAAAAGTTGTTTGTTTTATTTACATTCTGTATATGAACATTCCATCGCAGGTAATAGTCAATTAATATACCTAAGTATTTTACACATAGATCGATGGATCACCTAATTTTATTTTAAAACCGATGCATTGAAAAATGATGTGCTATTTGTGTGATAGCGAAATGGAAGACATTTTGTTTTACCTAAATTGACAGAGTTTGAATATAACCATATTTCATGATTTTTCTATATATACATTAGCAGCATCGTCTGCAAAAGATAATAGTTCCCTTCCGATTTCTACATATATAAGAATAATCTTAAAGATTTAAATATTTCAATATATTTCAAGGCATTCACATCAGATGGAGATGTCAATCATACTGTTTCGACCACTGAAGCAGGTAAATTTTAAAACAAAATTTAACAAATCTTTGATAAATTTGTTTTCTACAAATTATTTTTTCTTCATTGGGATTATTCCATCATTAGGAATATATAATTCATGTTTCATATTTTAATAATTACAGCTTCCAATACTCCACCAGAAGTACAACCTATGGATATAGACCCACATGAAAGATTCAAAAGAAGCGAGAACTTGTGTAATAGTGGTCCCATAATAAGTCTGGATCCTCACCAGAAGTGCACAGCAACGTATGAAGATAACGTTTTTGAATCAATTGATCGTTCGACAACCATAGTTCAAAATCTAGGCATTTCTACAATCCATGCGATATATTGCTATGGCAATTTCCTCAGATGGTATGAATGCCCTGCTGAGCAACATACTATACGATCAGGTAGTAATCATACTTTCACAGATACCGAGAAAAGAACAGCATCAGGAGTAATAGTAGAGAATATGAATTCATCAAGAGCACTATTTTACGTAGCGTATGTACCAGTTTTTTCAATTTCAAATAAACAAATTTCGCATAGCCGATATTACAAATTTCATAAAAATGGTGTAAAACTCCTTCTGGATATCTCGATGAATGGAAATTTAGATAATCCTGGTAAGAGCTACACATACTTAGTCGACATAGTTGATACCTTTTGGCCGCATACAGCTATGGATAATTGGCAGGAAATGCTGCAATTCATACCACGTCAAAACTATGGCAACGAAATTACTAAGATAGAGAATGTTCTAGAAACATTTATGACACCTTTGGAATATGGACTGAAAACAATTGTTAAAGGTGGTCCGGGTTGTCAATGTGCAAAGGCAGATTTTGAAAAAATTATGAACATTCTTAGTCGGCTGGATTTAAAGATAATTTTTGAAGACAAGAATGAACTGAATCACCTCACTCTTCCTATATATTCTCATATTGTCAATATTTTGATGACGATCAATACATTTTTAATTTACAACCACGTCGAATATTTTGCTAAAGAAAATATAATTAATTTAAAAAATGCACGAAAGGAAATGTATTTGTTTGCTGAAAAATATATCAAGCACTTGGAATCGTCTGTACTTAAATTCCAGTATGAACATGGCAATGTTGAAACTATGTATAATGAATTGATGAATGAGCGAACATATATTGCAGTTAACGGATTAGAGTATCTTCCTTTTTGGAAATTCGTTTGCAGTGAAAATGAAAAACAAGTGCAAAATACCTATCTTGCTTACTCGGAAGCTTTCGGCACAATAGGATTAGAAATGAACAAGTATTTACTATATGTCAATCCTGATCTTCAGCCTGAGATTCTTTCTCTAAACGGCAAAGTAAGACGGAAACGCATATTTGCAATAGATTTTTCTTTTCACGGAGATGATAATAATTTAGCCATAGTTCAAGTAATATATGAAAAAAGTTATGATTTGAAATCACTATCATCTAAAGCTTTAAGACTTCACGGAAAAACTATTAAAAGTATGGAAGTTGGAGGCAGTGAAACTGTAGAATATATAACTTTTACTTTATCTAATAATAGCACCTACACAGTTAGTGGCCACCATTCAGGGCCTACTCCTAGTAAACCATTTAAAGTTTTTGAATTATTGCATCATCATATTGCTGGGATTTTTGCAGATAGTTTCAATAATATAATACGGTCCATTTCAGTGTCATACGAATTGGATGATATTTTGTCCAAATAATTTCAACAAAATATGAAAGTTATAAAACATGTAGATTTTCGATATTTCCCAAAATGAATCTATTATGATAAAGTAGAATATGCTTTATATGAAAAGAAAATTTTTCGGGAAGAAATAATTATTTCTAAAAGTGAATATGCAAGTAAACTATTTGAGAAACATTCGTAGGTTCTTTTCGAAACGTGTTTAAATCATTGTAATAAACAAATAAGAAGATTATGTAACTGACGGTATAATTAATAAACGATGTCAATAAATATTTATGTATCTAGTCATGTCTCTAGAACTTTTGTCATTAGTATTTGATATAATTTTTTCCAATAAAAAAAATCGATAAACGGATTTGTTAGATCCGATTTCACGTTCTCAATTTGCAGGAGTAAGATCGTATTTTACTCCTTCAAAAATTACATGACAAAGATAGGATTTTCCCACATTTTCAAATTTTAATTTGTAGGTATGAATTCGAATTTTAAACCCGTTGCGACGAAAAGTTTTGTTTTGAATACGATCATGAGCTTTGCACCTCACATACCATCGGCTTATCCGAGTTCCGCCGATCGCCTGCGGGCATAAACGTTTATTTAACGCCCTGATAACGAAATTAACTATTAATATACATGTAAATACAGAATGAAAATGTTAAAAAATATTATAATTTCTGGGCTTATTGAACAGTTCCAATTCCGTAATTGATGGCGATGTTTATTAATTCGATTCATCATATTTCGCTGATCTTTAAACTCTTTGGATTCGAAGGACGTTTAAATGCACGTCGAGCAGTATTCCATTCAGATCCTTGCAACGTATGTCATGAAATATATTGAAACACTATAGTGATGGCGTCTTCATCATGAAACTGTCGAACAGCTTGTAAGTTTGTGAAATTCTACGGAAATTCCGATGATGGTCTTTATCGCAGTAATAGCAGATTATTTGCTTTTCAGTGAATAATAATATAATGAATGACCCTTCTAATTTCCAGGTTGTACTTATACTGGAAAATTCGTTCATAATCTTCGTCTACTTCTCGTTATTTTTTTTTTACGTAAATCATAATAGGTGCAAGATAACATGTATGTGATTCGCAATGCTACTGTTTCATATATATACATTTGATTGCTGAAGGAACAGTGTCAATATCTACACTCCCGCTTTAGATATTTTCGAAAGCAGCTTAATAAATGTAACTATACTTAAATTAAAGAAAAGTATCTTCGATGGATCCTAAATTTATATAATGTTCATAGACATTAAAACATTTGTAAAAATTGACGTGAAGTTACAAACCTAATTCCGAGCCTAATAGAATAATTTTATAGGAGTTTTGTAGTTAACCACAAAAATTGAGAATGTTACTGAGACCCGAAAATCAGTATAATGAAAAATAGTAAGGGTGATACTTCTTGGTTTGTGGTTGTCCACGAAGAAACATTGTCGTGGTGATCCTTCACTATCTGACGCCACCCAGTCAGAGAAGAAGAAATCGATTTTAGAGCAGAATCTGAAAAGCAACACTTCACAATGTCTTCATTTATCGTACACAACTCTGTCAAACGCCTTCGAGAAGTCGAAGAAAACCATAACCTCATGATCGTTGCTACCTGCCTGATTATCGTCAGTTATAATGGAAAATAAGTTAAAAATACTCTGGTGAGTTCACCACCTCATAATCAATATCTGCATATCGTCAGGGACAGGGGATATATAAGACTTGTTTCGGATTCAAAACCTGCTTTTCGGATTAACCTGACAGAATGACAGAATATTGCTGTAATGTTTCAATAATCATAGTGAAGTTGACAAATGCACAGTGATTCTCTGAAAAGCCGGAACAGATCAAGGGTTAGGGAGGCGAAAAACTTAGATTTCATTTGATTATAATGAAGATTTGTACAAACATTAAGGATGAAAAGGTTAAAAATATTTTTACATGAACTTTCATTCCAAATTTCATATAACAACGTCGACACTGGAACAACTGAAATTATATTTTTTAATACGACAAGCGTGATCCTCAATAATTCGCGCCCGAAGGTTTCGCCCAAGTTTTAAAAATGTTATTTATTAATATTTCGACTGACATATGGTGATTATCGAAGTTTTGAAAATACTCATTTTCACTTCTTACAGATTTAAGGAACTCCCCTTCTTTCCTACCTAAGTTACATAGGGAATGTTCTCATAAGCGCCATTCTTTCTTCCAGTTTTTGGTTATGTTACATTGGAAATCTTCTCGGAAACGCAAATTTTCACTAAAAAACTGCCATACGAAATCGTTTTATATTATAACTAAAAGCTGTTAGTAAACGAGTATTAAAGAATAACAAACGCTTCACAGGGTCGAAGTTTCTGAGCGAGCGAAGCTATCGAGGTACCACGCCAACACTAGTTTATGTTATATTTTATTTCTGAACAAAGGCACCCATTCACAAATTACGTGTCTTAAAAGTATAATATCAGGAGATAATACAAACAAATTTTCGCGGCTCTTTCTAAAAAGGAACATTTCTTATTTCGTCCGAAAGACAAAAAATATAGGATTATTTCGTATGTCATCACAGTGAATATGATGAAAGTCACTAATCCCTCAGTGAGTACTCATTCACTACTTCAAATAGTAAGTTTTTCACCTTTTCGAATTGAGAGAGTATATGTTTATCAAGTAAGAAATACGAATTTCCAAGAATGTGCATTTTGACACAGAAACCTGTTACATAGTGAACCAGTAATGTATAACGTAATGAGAAGGAATTCGCACGTATATCGTAATGCTATTTCTGTTTACTCCGTGAAACGGATTTTTTCGCGAACTGATTTTAGTGTGCGAAGTACAGTGCACAAATCGGCTACTTCGCACACTAAAAAAAGAGTGCGTAATTGAATTTCGTGTAGGGAGTTGGAAAAGAGTAATAATTTATAACCGGTTGAATTTTCTGAGGAGCGAAGCACCACGCAAACTCTGATTTTATTCAAACATTTATGTATATTTCACCTCTCCAAGAAAATGCAGATCTCTCAGAAGATTTTAAAGCACCTATAAATTATAAAGTCAGGCCATAAAGATTAATATAATCGTCATGTATTAAAAATTCTGACAATCAAACAAGGCATACCTTTATATTTGTGTATACACAATGTCATATACTCTGAACTTAACATGAGGGGAAGGTAACTTTATATTTGAACAATTTCAAGACCACCATAAGTGTGCAGAACACAGGCATCTATTTCAAATCTTTTCGAAAAGGCAAAAACTGGTGGAAGATAAATAGAGTTCGCGGAACTAAGTTTGCACACTTAGAAAATGTTCGAGCAGGGTCCCTTTTTTCGGGAAAGAGTTGCCCATTGCATCCTGATGTTTTTTCATCCCCCTTTGTTGCCCTTGCACCAGCCTCGCTCTCGACGAGAAGAATGTTCAATCTACGAACTTTTGCCACGGAATAAACGAGGTGGTTGGTTACCATGGATGACGGAGGCAAGAATTACGTCCACCAGGATGCCCGACGTATCTCGAGCTACATTCTTGAGAATCGATCTTTCCGGGCAACTGGCCGTTCTTATAAACGATATTAATCATATCGGCCCCTGTCCGAGTCTGGTCGGCCGAGATAGACGCAAGGTGACAAAAATAGTGGGAGATTTTCGCCTTGTGCCAGATGTGAGCCACTTGATGGCATTTTTCTTAGTCTTTTTTTTCACGAGGATCGCGTGCGTTAGCAAACTTTGAAGTTTTATCGGTCCACGCGACAGACGCAAAGTTTGTAACTGAAGGAAGTTTTGTTAATTGGGTTGTAACCGAAGGTCGACTATGCGATTCAACCAAAAGTAAAAAAAGTTGGACGTGTTGTAATAGAGAAACATTCTAAATGTGAAAATCTTGAAAATATTTTATTTGTAATAATAAACACCATGCTCCTCTTAGTAAATATATCTTATGTTGCATTATTAGAATTTTTTCTTTTTGGTATCAAATACTAATTTAGAACACTTCTGCGCATGTGTCATCCATTTCTAAATCACTGCGCTGTTTATGTACTCTGAGAGACTTACCGGATATGCCATTCCCTTATTTCATTGCTGCGCCAAACTGGCGCATTGGCCAAAATATGAAACGTTAGCGGCGATCGTACAAGTTACGTTTAAGTTAAATCTCTATTGGTCACTTTCGCGTCTACCTGAATTGAGAACCAATGGATATTATTACTCTTCGTTTTGTGAGAGGGGTTCAAATCAGCACACTCTCCAGTTCAACTGGACATTGCACCTCCAAAAATTCGGTTGCAACAAAGAACGACCTATTAGTCGGAAAATAATGGTGATAACAATGGGTTAAAATGACGATAGAAGTTATCTGCTTTCACAAATCATCATTAATCGACACAATTAATCATATTCATATATAATACAGATAATCTATACCCAAACAACAAAATAAGGCTATTTTTTACTGGACCTCAAGAGTATACATGTTTATGCAGAATAATACTCCATGCACTTTGCAGTTACGATAGGTGAGTAAATAATAAGCTGTATCATTCTTTTATAGAATAGTCGATAAGTGATACTCGATAAATACTACGTTAATCCATCAACTCCCAAATTACACGGTTGGTGCAATTTCCACGATAAATCATTGCAAAGATGGTCAACAAAATTGAAAAGAACTCGAGAATTTTCAAACGTAGTCTATCGAATGCTGAAATTAAAATTGAAATTTATTTTAAAGAGCCTGATTTTTTTTTCTTTTTTATTTTATTATCCAAAACAGTGGCTAACTTGGTGGCGTTGATTGGCTGACGATTGTGTGGTATTCACACAACTTATGAAAAGTAATAAAATACAACATCTGCGGGCTTTTCATAAAATTGTAATGTTATTTTGATCATTTTTGTAGTACTAATTTCACTGCAACCCAATTATGGACAGAACTAAAAGACAGATTAATTTTTATTGATTACAGATGCGCAATTCTTTATTTCATAAAATTTCTAAAAAGATGTCACCGAATAAGCTACTCTTTTGAACATTCTGTGTAAAAATAAATAAAATCGAAGGTGGTATTTAACATTTTGTGCTCATTTTATGAATTTTCCCCTTGCTAAAAATCCCGGTTTCTTATGGAAAATTGGAAGTTAAAAATAATCATGTCTTTTAAACTTCGCCAATTTTAATGCGAATTTATTTTTAATTTTTTGTCTTCACTTCAGACAATTTTAAGGCATGGAATTTGCACCATGTAGGCAGAGGAATTTGATCTGCAGCACTAACGATGGCCTTAATTTTAAGCTAATAGTCAAAATAGGGACTACAAACAAATGGTTTAATTGAGATATTTGCCCAAGTAAACTAAGCATGATATCAATTAACGTTAGGTTATATTTGCCTAATTTTCGGCTTACGATTACGACTTGAGATTCTATCGGACCTACAGGTCAACTTTTGGTTAAAAAGTGGTAAATTTTACTGAATTAGGACTTTCTGACTTTGGTTGAAACGAATCCGTTTGCTAGAGTACTTACAAATCCTCTGTTTTTCACATTTTCTCCTGCATTGAATAATTTACGCATAACTAGCAAAAAATTTAGAATTCTTAAATTATTTGTAAAGTATGTTTCATTAATTTTCCTAATTTAGATATTTCTGTGAAGTAGTCTTCATTAGTATTAATTGGAACGATTTGCTTAACACGATTTTAACGTAAAGATCAATATTTTAATAGTGCTGAAAACGCAAACACTAAAGTTGATCCCAACAAAACTAATTTGTAAGTTATTAAAGCAAATCGGATTTTTTAAGACACCCAGCCATATGTTTCGGAAAATTATGAAAATATTAGGAAAGTTTCGATATCCTTGACATCATTGGAGCAAGGTAGCCACCGAATCGCCGTTCACTGACGTATAGTGATAGTAGAACAATTACATGCAGACAAGCACATTCTCTGACGATTTATTTACTCCCTTATGAGTAGGCCATCCTGAATCACTAGACACACAACACAGCAATATATCCACGCATAAGTCGACGAATGGCATTCTACTCGACAATTTAACAATTGTATGTCCGACGCAAACCACAATGTACATAATTTAATTAGTGCGCATCTATGCTTAATAAATTGAAGAGATTTCATAATAGTTTATGTCAAAATTGTTACCATGTAAATAAAACCGATCATAATTACATTATTTAAAATTAAACTTTCACATCGAATTCTAGTCCCAAATCGTTGTAATATTGTATCCAACTTCAAATGACGCAGGATACAAAAACGGGTATTCACGGGTGCCCTCAACTAAACAAATTTATGAAAATGCCTAATTTCCGGTATCTTACTTCAACTATTTTACAGTGCCAAAATCTCTTTGGAAAGGTTAGATGATCAATTTCACCAAAAATATGCTAATATAGTATATTACTTATCTAGGGCGGAAACAGGCATTGCAGCGCTCTTTTCTTTGCGCAAATCACAATCTCGTCGCTCGGTGCTTTCAATGCGTGTTTTCGCCCGCGATGCGTACACTATTTTTTGTCACACCCGTACAAAAAAAGTCCAATTCGCCTTTAGGGCCCGGGCGAGTAAAGTGGTCCAAGGCTGTCAAACACGTTCACAGCGTGAAAGATTGTTTTTCGATGAAAGACTATCAACGGATTGTAAGCGAGAGGATAAAACATTGTTTTTAAAATTATTTTTTATTAATTAAAATTATTTTCCGCCCGGTGACGCCCATCTTTATCAGACCGGGCGGCAATCGGGCATTTTCCACCCTCTTTTCCGGGCGACAATCGGGCACTTTCCACCCCCTTTTCCGGGCGGAAAGATAGACTATTCGTGCTGGTGTGATAAAAAATATTTTTTATTTTATCACTGATAGAACAGCATATTTGTGAATATCAGAAGTATAGGAAGTTTTACTTCCAACCCTGAAAAACATAATCATCAGACTCCGACTCTGTAAATTTCACGGAGTGAGAATATAACTCTTGGAAAGAGTGATTGCGAAAAGCACTCCAATAAGAATAATTTGCTCATTCTGGGAACGTATTCCATTTCATAAATTTACGAATTGAAGGAACGTTCGACACGGCATGTCTTGTTTATTATAGAAAAGGGAAAAAATTACTTTTCGACATGGCGTATGGAAAATGCAATTTTCCACACTTTTGATAATTTTCGGACGCATTTTCCGTACGCTCACGTCAAAAAATATCGTTCGGCACATGTGCGAAAATGTTTTTTTAACGAATGTGAATGCGGACCTCGCCTTCGACTCGGCTGGCAACCCGCACATTCGTAGAAAAAATGTTTACCCACTTATATCGAAATGTACTATTTCCCATGCTTATAATTCTAGAACTATTAAAATTATTACGAAATTTGTACACGACTGTACGTTCAGTTCATAATCAACATTATGTAAACTTTTCTTCAGGGTAAATTTGCATGGATAAGATAGGAGTTTTCTCTATTCCTTTAAGTTTAAATTTGTGTTGGAATCTTGGTTTAAACTTGAAGGGATGGGTAAAACTCCTATCTTGTCTATGCAAATTTACCCTAGCCAGGGTTAAAAGTACTATTTTAACCACAATGTAAGACACGGCAAGTTTTTTTAATGTAGATTCTATTTCTCAGGGCTGTAAGTACATCTCCTATCTGTTTTCTGTTTCTGTAGTCTATCTCTAACGCCTGGTTTAATTATTGTGGTCAAATTTAAATTTTAGTCGATTTTTGTATTAACACTTTTTATTGAGTGGTATATACATAACATATAGATTGGTCAGTTTACAGACATTTTCGAAAATGTAGAAAGGGCTTGTACGGACCTAACCTAGCCATGCGAACTTACTAGCCTAACCCAACCTAGGAACAATGTGTGTAACTCAGCTAACCCACGTAAAAGTCGACACTATATGATAATCCTTGTTAAGTATCACAGATCTATACAAAAACCAGAAAACATGTTCAGTTCGCGTATAAAATGATTAAAAAATCGATATTAGGGCTTTTCTTCCTCTAGTCATTTTTTCCGTGGGCTGTTTTTCCCTTGCCTTTTCATTCCGCCAACCACCTATGATTCACGTTATCTTCCAAAATTTTTTTTTGACGTCCGTGTATTACACCCTATCCTATTTCTAAGGTTTCAGTGTAACTAATTTGCTCAATTTTGTGTATGATTATATGCTTAATATTGAATGTTTCGTAACGGCCGTTATTTTTATCTGTCGTCGAAGGGAATCACTTCAGTGCAATAACTATTATTCTAAAAATTGTCGACATCGAGGCTAGTATATCTGGTGAACAGCCTCGTTCAAAATCGATTCGGTTAATGTCCATAAGTAACCGGATATTTATAACCTTATGAACTGATATATCATGGTAAAAATATACATGTACATTTAGGGAAACATGACAACTTCGTTGTGATTAATTTTTATGAATGTTATAAATTTATGTATATAAGTAAATCCGTGATAATTTGAATTTTTGTGAGTAGCTCAAGACATTTTCCACGAAACATTTGGTATACTTTTGGCTATTAGAACAATATTAATCTAATGTCACACATGCAATTATAACAAGCAGCAGAAAGACTAATAAGACTGACTGGTGCAGAAAACGATCCATCACAAAATAAATACCAAGAAGTAAGCAAAGAAAGGAATTCTAAAAGTAGATATATGGAGTGATAATAGATAAAACAAATAATAAAATACCAAAGAAATAGTGACAAGGTCTGACATTAAGGATAGACGAATACAAGTGAAGCCTGAAAATTATCAAATTCGATATTTATAAGCGGGAAATATATGATATTACTAGATTAACTGGAAAACTGAACACTACCATTCATTACAAGTATATAATTATCATTGGCAATTTACACTTATCACCAATAAACTATGATTTTTTTAATAATTATGTTCATTTTATAATAAGTATAATAGTTGTCCGTCCATTTTACAAACTATACGTATTAGTGCCAAAAGCACATGTCGCAACGATTTCTATTTCATTTATTAGATAGAAGTTAAATTAAATAAAAAAAATTGTTGCTATGATACTCAAAATAAAACATTTTAATGCTAATTCTTAACACCAAAAAAAGTAACATCTTAAATTATACTGAACTTATTTATTATATGTCCGAAGATTGTCAATAACTAAACCAGATTTAAAACTGGTTATCTTTCGTCTGCTTTTCAAACATTTTGACGAAGTAATGAGTCCTCCCAGTTAGTGACCTTTGAAAATGGTAATAAAACCATTTTTTTAAAGACTTCATTTATTCAATTATTAATTCATAAGCATAGATGACCTTTCATAACTGAGAATCAAAAAGACCTATTGTTCAGAGACATAGACTTGATTATATATAGCAATTATCTGCTTTAAGCTGCAAATAACTAACTGACTTAATAATTTTGTTAAAGTTTCTTTGCTCACCTGTTTATAATGTCCGAATGTTTTGTAATTAAAAAGGTTATATAAATAATAATAATACAAAAAGACGTTCACTTAGATTTCTTGCCTCCAAGACAACTCAACTTTTCTGAGCGTTTTGAACAAAAAATCATAAAAACTTAAAATTAAACATATTAATTAACGTCTAGTCTCTTTCAAACTATATTTAAAATATATAGCTATAAAGTATAATACACCTTTGTAAAAATCAATTACTTTTGTTTTCATTATATAATTGATTAAAATAGCATTGCACATCGTTTGCATTTGAGATGATTAAAAGTCCTGGATGTGGAAATTTGATTTACTATTTCAACAAAAATTTCAATAAAAATTATCTATGACTCAATATAATATTTTTGTTCTGTTAAATGTTTCATAATTTTAATCATTCTTATTCGAGTTCAGAAAAGCTACTGCTCTTGTTCTTATAAATCCAATTTATGAAGTTACTAAAATATAGCAAATGTTTTCTTCAGTATATTTTTTTCAACTGCCAATTCTTCACTCAAAAATTTACGTGAAATAACTTTATCACATTCTGAGCGCAAAATACAATTTTACTCCCCATATACTGGTATCGTATAGATCATCGTAAATGAGATGATTCTCGCTTTACTCGAGCGTATACTATTCCTTATCACAAAAAATAGAATTATAAACTGATAAAATAATATATTTTTTACGATTTAATTTTTAAAGTATGTATATACGGCATAAAAATATGTTGAAATATGTAGGTTATATTTTTATGAATACAAAATATTAATATGCGACTGCATTGATCCGGACTACAGCAAATTTTCGTTGTGTTAATTTTCATTTATCTTAAACTTATGAAAATATAAATTCTAAAACACTGGTATTCAAAACGTTTTTAATATTTATGCAGATACGCCGAAAATGCCATAACAGGACTTAAAAGTAGTTGCAAATTTTAATTAATGAAAACGTATGAAACAAGAAGTTTTAAACTAAACATCATGTATATAATAATAGCAGACTAAGTTATTAACAATATTTAAAATTACGATGAAAACACTGAAATAAAGCTATCTTTAACTTAATTGCTAAGTGAACGAGCTAATTTTCGTTGCATATATTATTATCTAAATATTTAACTACATACAACTATTTACTTAAATCTGCAAGTAATAGAATATATATTGACGATTTTACTACATTTTTAACACCAGAAAACTTATCCACTTTTTTACAAAATTAACGGACTTTCTCGGAACAAAAATTACAATTATAATTTAAAAAAATTATTTGCTGGTTTCTCTTTCGGACTTCTATTTCGTAATTTCCTAGAAAAAGTGTATATTTGTATGGTGTTTTAGAGGGGGGAAATCTTAATTCATTATCGACTGGCCCTTGGACTGAATCAACTTTGAAATTTTCAAATCTCGAAAAATGGATCTTTTTACAATTGAACTATATTAGAGTCTTTTTTCCGCAACCGTATACAATTATGAAAAATGTCATTTGTTATTAATTAAAATCCGTTTTTTACTTCTCGAGATATGTCTTACGACTAAATTTAAGTTTTTGTCTTTCATTTTTATTTTCAGGTGGATTCAGGCGGATTTTTAAAATTCTATTCATTTTAGGATGTTTTTTTCTAAATTGTTATAGGACCTTTCTACGAAAATATCAATTAGTGATTTCATTACACATATAACACGAAAACGGAGTCTGTCCATGTTCATTCTCGATACCACTATTTCTCATAGCACAAGAAAATCCCATGAAGGTTGCGGTAACCTTAAAAATTACTAAAATTATACGCTAAGGTTATAGAATGTTAATGTAACTTGCTGATGATATTACTACAAAGTGCGGATATCTACGTACTTTAATGTTACCGTTAATATAGTTTGAATATCATAATCATATTAAAGCTGTACTGTTCTATGAACATTTCGCTTATCGATATATTTAGTTAATGCACTTGTATAATAATTACAGACATTCATATGACGTCGTCATAAATATTTGCGTTTAAAATTTAACTTTTCAAAGATTAATAAATTATTGTTTTGTTTCTGTGTGCTCTATGAAACTGCGATTTTGCAATTCTTTCAGTTATCTCGCGCAATTTATCCCATAAGTGTAAAAAAGGGATTTTTTATTTTTGAAAAATGTGTATTTATTAAACTTTTTGTTTTTTCAAGCTGAATAATTTAATTCAAAAAATTAATATTACATTATAAAACTTGTTGAAATTTTTAACAAATACTGTGTAAAAAACAATATGTAACCTCAAAAAATGTGAAATTTGTGTTTTTATTTTATTTCTTCGGACATATTCGGGCAAATGACTTGAAAAAATTTATGGATAATGAATAATCTTTTTTCGATAATTTTTTTCAATTCATGAAATCAATGTTCACTATTAAAAAAAATATTATAAAATAATTTTTTCTGGAGTTTAAAAAATAAGTCCCTCTCAAAAAAATTCTAAATGGCATATTTCTTAACAGGACAGTGATAATCATTAAATATATATAATACAGATGCTATATAGGTATGTACTATGACTTTATATTTTAATTAAAAAAATAGACAGTGTCTTCAACCTACATTGGACTCAAATATTACTTTTCTTTTGATACCATCACATTTATGACATGGAAAGATTATCAAAACTTAACTATTCTCTTAGTTGTTATTGTCTTTAATACGACTGTATCATATTTAGGACAGTACGTAAAGGTTATTAACAATTGGTTATACAAGTAACAATAAGTTATTTAAATATTATAAATGTTAATACATTTAATTAGATTCTCTAATACCACGGAATACATTTAAAATAAGAAATCGCATAAATACAGGGTTTTCGTAGCTTTAATAAATTTGGTACAGATATAAGATGCGGCCATTTGAAGGTGAGTATTTAAAAATCTCCGAAATACACATATACTTACACATTTTTCATACAGAATATTATTATGTTATTTTATTATATTTAAGTTCCTTGACTGCAATTGTACTTTTGTACAGACTTTTATGAAATGGAATGTCTTTAAAATAAAGAAAATCGAATAAAAATGATATTTTAATTTTTTTACTATGATGTATATTTTTAAAAAATGTTTATACTTCACATGGCCTTTTTGAATCCGCCATTTTGAATTGAACTAATTTTAGCATTTAATTTTCTTTCCCACAAGCTTTTTGATTCGAATTCGCAATTTTTGTTTGGTTTCCAGCCTCCATCTTGAACCGCCATTATGAAATTTTCCAAAAGGCTACTTTGCCGGTAAAGGGTGGTCAATAAGGAACATTTTATGCCCAAGATCACTAAAATCCATCGATTAGAATTTTGGGCAGAGCTTTTATCCTTTTGATGTGAAACTTTCCATATATATATAAAAGCTCTGCGCAAAATTCGAATGATATATAATTAATATATATCTTAATTCATGAGTTTTTGCACATGTTTTGCAAGAATATGTGCGAAGAAACAAAATAAAAACGCAAAACGTAAATAAAAGCCTTAGTGCTTTTTAGCGAAGTTCTTTTTTCAACCTTAAACTGAAAATGAATCATTTCAGTTTCGCTCAGGGGGCAGATTTCACTTCCTTATCCTGCTAGAGCCTTTCATGTGAAAAATGCTCAAATTTAAATGACTGATCAAATATGACCAATTAAAAATATAATTATATATTCAAGAAATTGTTTGGATAAATTAATCGTCCAAACGTTGGAAATTAATAAAAATAGTTTTTAATAAGTTTTTTGATTCGTTGAAAATGAATCAAAAGTAAGCACTGCAGAAAATTCTACATGGCTAATTAAAAACAGAGGATATCATGAAATCTTATTCACAAAAAATGACATTAGTTTTTGCCTTAATAAGTAAATTTTTATTTTTCAATTGTTAATCAGCAGCCACAATAACTTACGTACATGGTAGTTAAATCTGATTCACAATATAAGAGTTATTAACTTCTGGTGAGCGTGATTTTAAATTTTACAATGTTGACATTTGATTCAATTTTATCGATCCCTATTGTTCGATATACTCAAATTTTGATACAGTTTGGTCTCCCTAAAATATCTGTTTTAAATACCGCTTGACGTGTCCAAATAATTTATGAAAGTTTTTGTGTCAACTTTTTAAGAATCATCATTTTCAAAGTTTCGTCTAGGTTTTATGTTATCATTGTTTCCGTTCGATTTTTACAGTAGGAATTACAGGTAAAGATGAGAATATTTACTGAGTACTATCAACCTTTCCACCTCTAAAAGGAATTTTGAAACAAATTTGTTGTGTATAGATGGCGATATTGAACAGAGACGCGCTTCGAGTATTCAGAGACATTTTCGATCGGGTATTGTGGGACATATCATTCTAAACATTCCTCAATAAGATTAATTGAAAAATTGTACTCAAAGATTTTTGCTGTCGCTACACATTAATTTGAAGTAACTTTTTAAAAATTCAAAATATCAAATCAAATATGTCGGGCAAATATTTACAAAATTTCTGGAATTTACAACGAATTTAATATTCAGGGGTTTCTTTAAAAGTTAAATCGTTGATTGTACAACTGAATTGAGCTTTAATCAATAAAAAATGGCTGATGCAATTTGATGGACAAATATTTGAATAATTGTCTAAATTTATATAAACCTTAATACTGAAGAGGCACTACGAAGTCATAGGTCGTGAGTTCGATCCCCGTCCGGTGAACAATTTTTCGATTTTGTTTTCAAGCAGCAGCTCGCTGTTGGTAAGTCGAGCCACGTTGTTTGTTTACGTTTCGAGGATATTGTTTATCTGGCGGAAATCGACCGCTGCTGTACTTGGTGTAGCTTTCTGCAGTTCCTACATTTCATACACAAATGTGAAGTATGGCACCATCTTCTAAAGTCGATCTCCAGCTGTCGCATAAATATATAGTACGTTTTGCGTAAACTGGTGTAATTGTTTTGTTTAGGCGAGTCTAATACTTCCTCTGTATACCAGTAAACGTGGTATATGTACATTTTCATTTTAAAGTAAGTTCATTGATTTCATAACTATTCAGGTGACCTTAAAAATCGATAAGCGCTTCTCTGTGGGTTTTTTGTTCTTTCTTTTCGTTTAAGGTAGCTGGATTATTTTTTTTACATATCACAATTCTACACCGGTATGTCGTCCTACGTAAAAAAAATATTGCATTCGCCATTTCTAATTTCTGAAATCCGAATTTAGATTCGTAATCAGCGATCCCATAACACTTTAGCCCATTGAGTCCCCGACGCCATTTTCAGCTCATATTTTCAATTAATATTCCTTCAATTTTTTCAATGTTAATGTAATAAAGGTTTATATTTTCCAATATTACCATGCTTTTGGTAATATCGTTTTATCGTTTTCGTTTTTGTTATAAACAAATCGACCCTTAAAAACGTCACTATTTTATAATTAGTTCGATTTTGAAGAGGTTTGGCAATTAACATGTACTTTTAATTATTGTTACTTATGTTTTCGAAGTCGCTGATTCCGAATTCGATATTAATTTTTCAACATTCGAAATGACGGATCTAATATGGCTGACAACATTTTGAAAATTTATGTAAAGCTCATGTTCAATCTTTTGTTGTTTTTGGACGGTGAAAGTGATGGATCCAATACGGCAGACAAATTTTTCAAAAAGTGAGCAACCTAAATTTGAATAGTCTTACATAGTACACAAGATTTTTAGAGACTTTGATCTAATTTTTAAAATTTTGTCTGCTATATTCGTTTAATTTCGAAAAACTGACATCGGATTAGTAATCAGCAACTCCGAAAACCCCCGAATGGATTTTCACGAACTTTTCTCCAATTTAAAAAATTTCACCCCCCCCCCCCTCCATATTTGATCCTCCATCTTAAATTTTAAAAAACTGACATCCGATTCGGAATCAGAGACCCCGAAAATTCTGAGTGCCGTACACTTTGAAATAATTAATATATCCCCTGAAATGTGGGTCTCAAAGGAAAAAAAAGGAGGGTCAATGTACAATTATTAGCAAAATTAATAGTATATAATTTGTAATATTCAAAGATTTCAGCTATGTCCCACAATTCCCCAACCTAATTCTGCTCCATAAAAATGAAAAATGTGCATCTTCAAAAGACAGGCTATAGTTTTTCTAATCTAAAATATTCAAAGGGTATTCTAGATGTACTATTGCGGTCTTATTGCGAAGTTGAAAAAATGAATGTTTAAGCTAAGTTTTGAAGGAATAAAAGAACCCGTCTCAATAACCCCCACTGTCCCCTACATCAAACCGTTAGGATCTAACCAATTTTAAGGATCACAAAAATAAATAATTACGCTTGGTTGGTAACAACGGAATCTAGAAAAACCCGAATATCATTTGTCAATCGACTTTGGAACTTCCTTAATCCTTATGAGCACTAGTTCTTCTTTTTCAAAATGGAAACCGTGTAGTTTGAAACAACCGTTTAAGATTAAAGATACTCCCTAAAAATAATTTTCTATTTAAGAAAATTCAGAGTATATACTGCACATAATTCCTGTATCATTTAAAATCTCTGAAATCTGAACACAGATTTGTAATCGTGGAGAAAAAGCCTGGGATAATAACTTATAAACGCCAGGGAGTATTAAGAAACCATTAGGCTATAATCCAATGGATTAATGTTGGTCGCCTTGTCGTGTCACTTCTGATGTAGTGGTCAATTTGTGAGCTGGTTCATTTGTCTCTAATACAATCTACAAAAAGGTACTTTTGTAAAATGAAATATTTGTTCAAAGGCCGATCAACATCCCGACCAATAATTATTTAATTGTTCACATCCTTGTATCGTCAACTATTCGATAAACGAATCGACGAAATTCCTCAGTGAAATAATTGATGGAGTACTCGCGAATTACCAAATACCTCGTTTGCAGAGTATTGATATACATATACATAGAGATAGGCTTCTTTCGCCCCCGCAGTCTCGAATTACATCCACATTTCTACCACACTAGGTGCTGTGTAAGGCATGTCAACTGCGCATCGCGGATATTATTATGTCAGGGACGGGGTCAACGTTGCGGAGAAAAGGTGCGATAAACTGCACGACTCAACGCACCGCACGACACCCTGTGTCAAGGTCACGAGT
This sequence comes from Trichopria drosophilae, assembly GCA_030407085.1. Classification (NCBI taxonomy): domain Eukaryota; kingdom Metazoa; phylum Arthropoda; class Insecta; order Hymenoptera; family Diapriidae; genus Trichopria; species Trichopria drosophilae. The sequence goes on from CM059582.1 coordinate 189,082,504, forward strand.
CACGCGCAATTTGCACGAAATATTTATTCGAGCTTTAATAACTCGGCCGGTTTTAGGCAAATCATCCACAACCGTTTTTCATCAATGTCATCATCAAAGAAATTGATTATCACTATATCATTTTCCAATTCCGAAATTGTTGGAAAACGGAAGATATCTGTTTCTTTCGAAAATATGAGGAACTGCAGAATTTTATTTTAGTCAACGATTTCCCTAAAATGTTAGAGAACAAAGTACTTAGTCTCCATTCCTCAATTGGTGTTAGTACGTTCAAGATCATATAGAAAAATGATTCCTTTCTTGAATTGTTTACGTGACACTTTACCTGAATAGAATTTGTTTACACGGTCGTTCTTGGACAACTACCGCGGAAAATGCAGGGGGGGATGAATCGGATTCATCGAGGCGCGTAATAGTCCCCAGCTAGAAAAGCAGCCTGGAAGAATTGAAATTCAAAGGAGCTTCCGGCGCGTGACTCTTTCTCAGTCTATCTCCCTCTGTTGTTGGGTCTCTGTCGCACTAGGACTACCTCTCTCGTTCTCCACCCCCGCCGATGAGGTGGTAGGGGGGGTCGGTGTGTACGCATCGTGCATGTGCCGTTGGAGTAACGCGTGCGCAGATGAACGATTCTACCAGACTGCTCGCCGCTTCTGGCGCATCTCGCGACAGTCCGCCGTCGTCTCTTAAAGCAGGCTCATTACTGCTCCACCTGTTCCGCGAGCAAAAAAAAAACATAAACATTCTTAACAAAAAAACATTTTAAAAATAAAAAAAAAGAAAGGAAAGACTCACCCCTAGATTATTGCTGGAAAAGCGGTCAATTCCCGACTCGACCGAAATCGGTGAAAAAAGAAACACCGTAAAAAAAGTGCCCACAAAAGCAATCGGCGCTAATCTGCCCTCATTTTGGACAAAGGAAAATCTCGGTCAGCAAAACTCGAATCGAGTGGAGCGCGTTCACTCCGGAGGAACGAGCCACTCGGTCACGTTCCGATCAGGTCGCGAAGAAACTTCCGCGAATCCTGGTGGTCGTCAACGTCGCTGCGGACGGGCGGCCGACGAACTCGGTGCGCCTCGGATCAAAGCCCTCCGCATTCCGGCCACGGGCGGACCTAGGGCGAAGTTCTCCACGTCGAGGAGATCGGATGCTGCCGGTCACCCTACGACGAGCACACCGGACCCATGGTCGAGGCGTCGCTTCGACCATATAACTTCAAGCTGCCGATGCAACAACCGCCCTCTCCCCTCCTGGAGATGGCGTCCTTACGCCTCCCGGACTCCGAGGAGTTCGACGTGGACCCCCGGCGCCGGAGCAACGGGAACAACGCCGCGACTGCGGCCCCGAGTCCCAATACCGGGGGTCATTCCCTGCTCGCCCCCAAATCCGATTTCTGGGACTACTTCAATGTCAGCAGTCTGACGGACCTCCTGGTGGTCTACGGCACCAGGTCCACCTCCATGGATGAACTAGGTTTGGGCCTCTTCAATGCCAGTGACAGCACGAATCTATCCGTGGAACAGGTGCCGGATCGCCTATACCGGCATAGCGTTGCCATGTCTGCAGTTTACTGTATCGCCTACGTGCTCGTATTCGTAGTTGGACTGATCGGCAATAGTTTCGTTATCGCCGTCGTATATCGTTCCCCGAGGATGAGAACCGTAACGAACTTCTTCATCGTGAATCTTGCAGTGGCCGATGTGCTCGTTATCGTCTTCTGTTTGCCCGCTACACTCATGAGCAACATTTTTGTTCGTAAGTAACTTTTAAAATCTTTGTTTACATCCAAATGTTTACTAAATCGTATAGTCAAAGTTGTCGGAGGATGATAGCCGATTGTATGGTGATTTCGGCCAGATTAATTGGGTCGGAGCATCATAAAAATCCATTGGCAAATTTAATTGTTTTATGTCCTGTAGAACTTAAAAAAAACTATGTTAAAATCGCGAATTATAAATAGTGCAATACCGTCGTTTAAGTAGTAACAGTAAGGAGTTCCGGCACCGTAAGTAGTAACAGTCGTCAAAGTGGTAGCAGTAATGTAAGTAGTAACATCGTTGCAAGTAGTAACGGTAAGACACACCGGCCAAAACACGGTGAACTGTTACTACTGCAAGGATAGTCTTTTGACAAAATTCAAAACGTCGATATCTTCCGAGTAAAAACTGTAAATTATGATATTACCTACATAATCTGTCGATTAAGTTGTATTACAGCTAATTATCACTCTCATATCAATAAATGCAACAAATGCAACTAAAATCGAATTAATCGTATTATTGTAATTGTAAATTCTTCGGGTAGTAAAATACATTAAATGGATATAATACTGTCTACAGATTTTCAAACTATTTGGTAGCCAATTCTAATTTTGAAAGAAAATAACAAAAATCAGTTTCTTGATTTTTATAGGATATGATATTTTAAAGCTCAATTAATATTAATATTTTCAAGTAAATAAATAGTAATTAAAACATATTTTTTTTAGACAAAATATAGTATTGTTTATCGAAAGGAGAGAAATCAATACCATAAAATCGAATATTTCCCAAATAAAAAATGTTATTATTTAGAATACTAAAAAACAACAAAAACAATAAGTTGGCAATATTCAATTCTTTATAATAATATACAAGTCCATGAAAAATAGTCAAAAGTTATATATTATTAATAAGATTTCATGAAACGAAGAATTCGGAAGAAAATAATTCTTATATCTACTGCAAAAAAAAATGATTTAAAATTAATTCGTAAATTATAATTCATTACAAATATCATAAAATAATAACAAGTAAGTATTTCAAAGAAATCGGTCTATATTTCAAAAGACCTTGACATTTGTATTGCGTTTTAACTTATTTACAATCTTTATTTACAAGCCAAAATGATCAGTATAAAAAACATTCAGCAGTTGAGAATAATTAATGAATTTCAAACAATGATTTCAATCAAACCCAAGAAAATGATGTTCACCACCTTCCCAATGAGAATGAGAAATCTTCAATTTGTAATAGATGTAAGATTCATTACAAGGTAAAAACAAATATGTGGCCTTCAGTTTTTTTTAATACACAGTATTTTTGGGAGGGGGAAGGAAAAACTTCGTAACAAAAGTTGATAACTTTTTCTTTTAATAATTAAGCTGTAAATAGTGAATAACACTAATTAAGTAAATGCTAAATTTATTATTTTCTTGTTAAAAGGAAAAAAATCTATTTAAGGATAGCAACCTTCCTTAAAACCAAACAGAATATTTTTGTATTTGATACATGATCACTGGAATCATCAGAAAATAGGAAGAGGCGTTAATTTAAATCGAATACGTAATTAGCATATCGCCATGAACTAAATTTTGATGCCTATTCAAATACATGTCTATACAGTGATACGCTTCAATAGATACAGAAATTTATAAAAGTAATAGAAAACAACAGAATTGATTGTTTGTAGATATGATTACAATAGTTTTATATAAAATAATAAAATCGATGTTGCAGTAGCGTTTTATAAATAATTCGATGTTGTAATTTAAGCAGTAACAGTTATGTAAGTAGTAACCGTAATGTAGCACGCAGTACAAACAAAAAACAGTACTGAGCGTTACTACTGTACGCATAATCATTTGGTAATATTAAAAAAGTTACAAAAGTAAACATTTGTTCATAATATGGAACAATTCTAATCTTCCCTAGAAGAGGCTTTGATTAGTTAAGTTGTCATGCAGTTAAGTAACCGATAAGAATAAACATAATCCGTTAAAATAAGACCGAAATAATCGTGTTATTTTATTTCTGGCGATAGTAAAGTATTTTTACGGGATCCATAACTAAACTTTCAGCTATATTAAGAAATAATCGAACAATTTTAATATTTTCATTCTAATCCTAGTTTCGGCGAGAAATAACGTCAAAAAGAAAATTGGGATTTTTTACGAAATTAAAACTTTGAAAAATCCCTACTCTTATCTCTTAAGTAGAATTTTATAATGGAAACAATAATGAATTCTTAAAAATGTTTGTAGTGTCTCAAAACATTTCTTCTTTAATCTAGACTCTAATTTTCCTGAAAAGTACAATTTTATAAAACAATATTTCCTCAATTATTAAGGAAAGTCCGACAAACAAAACAAAAAAAGAACTATAAAAAAATATGGAAACTTTTTTTTTTCATTTTGCAAATAATCACCCAAGATTGTCACAGAAAATAAAATATTTTAGATTTTCCAATCATTACTTTATATTACTAAAAATGCAGTATTGGATCCTCTCAAATTAATCTATTAAGATTTTATTTTCATAGAGGAAATCAATATCTTTAAAAGAGATTTTGGATAAATATTATTAATGCCATTAGAAAAGAGAGAGAGAGGGGAAAATTAATTCGCTTATTTATAATAATTATTTTACCTCTGTAATTTTTCCACAACGAATACTTAAAAGTCTTGAGTAATTAACAAATTTAAATCTTTAATGAATTCCATATTCTTTCAAATTCGAATTCTTAAAATTTAGTTTGTCACTTATAATTAATTAAAATATAATGGAATAATCAATAATTTTGTTTAATGAAATCATTATTTGATACATTAGTAAGTTTTCATTGCATAAAATCGTTAAAACTTCTTTTTTGGCTTTTACTAAGACAATTTAAGTAGTAATTAATATTAATTAAGTAAATGAATTTCGATAAATTCAGTATTTTCTTTAAAAAGGGGGAACTCTCTCGGTAAACAAAAATAAAGAACCTGATTATACGATATCGACCCTTCTTAATAGCAAACGAATCTTCCTATAATCGAATAATTCGAAAATGTGAAGATGTGTTAGATTAAAATGAATGCCTACTTAGAAATAGATTAAATTAAAACAAAAGTATCAAATATTTTCGATGACATGTATGAAAAAACTTAGGTTATGGACAATATTTCCATTGTGTCAGTTAAAAGTTACTGTCAAGTTTTTAATTATTTTTTAGTACTAATTATAAATATTATAATAAATATAGTAGTGTTTACCATAGTTATAGAACAGTCATTTCTTCTTCATGTACAATTAAATATATCATAATTATCACAGAAATAATTAGGATTAATATTTTATAAATATATCAAACAAAAATTGTCAAAAAATAAATAAAAAGGTTAATATATGTTATTCAATTTTCTTATCAAAATTTCATGCATATTTTTTTTATACACTTAGTCAACAATTCATAACTATTAATCCCTTTAAAGGATCATTTTTAATTACTGTTGCCAGCAATCTAATAGTTTAATAAACGAATTGGTTTATGCTGTATATATTCTTTTTTTATAAAGTTTCCTTTTCATTAGAAAATTAAACTTTCTTCAAAATTTTAAACAATTCAAAATTGTACTGGAACAAAATTAAATTTCATTTCTATTGCGAATGATTATATCTAATGTTAATCTAATATGAAAGACATAACAATATGACTGATTAAATTTCTCGACCAACAAGTACAGTTTACATAGCAATAACTGCTTAATATTATTAATTAAAGTAATTATTTTATTCAAAGAACAAGAATTTCTTGTTTACAATAACATAATTTATTTAACGTATTTCACCACTAAACATTTTATGACTTTTTTCTACTAAAAAAACACGTCTAATATAAGTATTTGATTCAACATCATGAATATTGAAACTTTGAGAAAACCAAGTGCTTGCAACTGAAACATCAACTGAAATGTATTCTTGTCGACGTTAACGGATTTCAGGTTTGGTCCGGAAGTGAAATAAAGTCCATAATGCGACAAAGGTAAAGTTGCCAGTTTCCACTACAAAACAAATATTTATGTATCTTGTTTACTCGGGAATATTTATCTTATCAAACAAGGGTGTAAAGTACAAATTTAAGCTTTTAAGTTTAATACTCTGTAGAAGTTTCCATTAGTTGTGTATGAAATATATATCTTTTATTTTCATGCATTTTATAATAATATTTGATGAATTGTTGAGGTTTCTTTATGATAATGCTGATAAAGCTGATGTACCGAAGTCTAGTTACAAATCATATTTAAATTAAAACATTTTGTTACTACTATTATTATTATACTAGAAATGTCATTAACTAGTTTACTACTTGTTAACAAGTGTTTGATTTTTGAGAAATAGGACTTTTCATATTCACATAAGTATATTATCTCAGCAATGAAATATTTTCTTCAAAATACACTTACAAACAGAATTTTATAGATTTTCTTTACATTGTTAGTCATAGACATTCACAATTTACCTAAAATATACTAAAATGTTATTATGGTCGTATGTACTAGTATAGAAATGTTTACTCTTCAACGTTATACAAAAAATAAGTCAGTTTCTATCTTTTTCAAAATCATATGGAATTCACATAACACTTCACGTACCAACTTATTTAAAAAAAAACTGTTCTTATATTTAATTAATTGATAAAATAAGTTTAAAGAAAATCATGTTTAGGAATATGTAAACTCTTCCTTTTATAATGCCGACGAAAAATATCATTGACTGATTAATGTGCCTAAAAAAATACCGCGTATCCTCCATGTCAACATTACTCGTTAGTTGAAAATGGATGGATATTACCTGATAATAAATAGAGCAACCTTTGGCGGGCAAAAAATTATCCATTTGGATGTTTAGGTATTTGAAAATTTAATTCATTATCATTTTATAAAGGTAGAAAAACAAAACCTATTACTACAGAAAGAAAAATTTTGTAAAAAAAAGTTGAAAAACGAAAAAAAAAATGATACAAATATGGTTATATATATATTATAATATGGTTAAAACACAAAATTAATGAACATAGGCCGAGTTATTGAAAAAAAAATTGAAATAATAATGTTTTTATACGAATTATATTTGTTTAATGGAAATAAAAACGTTAAATTTTAACAAAGTATTTCGTGCCCATAAAACCATAACTGTTAACCATAAAGAAATATTTCTACCTTGTACTCAATCATTTGTATGTTTGCTGAAAGTGAGAAAAAATCCGCAATGTAACAAATTCGCAATCTTGCTATAATACAGTCTTTGTACAAGGATACATTTTCAAAACTTAATTTTTCCGATGAATATAACGACACATGCGGTACGTTTAAAATTCACTACATCCTTTATCTACTTAAACATAATACACAATATCACGCGGCCGTCACGTACGAACCGTAACCACTTGCCCACGCTTGCCATTGTATATACAAAAAATACGACATATCGTACCAAAAGTGACGAATAGTTAAAACTGAAGTCTGGAATGTTTTCTTGAATATACTCCTGATGCAATATTTTTTGACAAATTGTAGTGGCATTGAAAACAACTCTCTGTTAACAAAAATCATCGAATTTACTAACAATGAGCGAGCACATATTCTAGATTATTTAAATTATATTCTTTACTATTATATTTTAGGGTACTACGACTATACAACACACCACTTTTAAACATACGATATTTCATCACAGAAATTCAACATACGACAGTTCAACGTACGACTTTTCAACATAAACATTTCATCACATGATCATTTCAACATAAACCAAAAACAACGCATTCAAATAAAATAATTGAAAATAACAATTATATTATATATGCAAAATATTATAAAAATCTAACCTAACCTAACATAACCTTATAACCTAATCTAACCTAACGTAATCTATTTTGCTAAAATGTTTAATATATTATGTTAAAATGATCATTTGTTGAAAAATTTTATGATGAAATTATTGCGTGTTGAAATGTTTATGATGAAGTTATCTTTTGGTGAAAACATACTTGTGTTGAAAAGTCATGTATTGAATAGTCGCGTTACCGAATTTTAGAATGGAAATAATTCGATGTTATTAAAATCTATAAAGAAAGAAAAAATATTCACAAGTTTGCAACATGCAATTTGAATTTGTTCACGGAAAAAAAGCATAGTTGGTTTTACTATCTACATGGTATAATCTAGCAGAACTACGTTTTTTAGTTGGTCTTACTATTTGAATAGTAGCATTAACTATTAGACGTCGATGTCACTATTTACATAGTAAACATAACAAAAATGATGGCTAGGATCTAGTTAGTAGTTCCAACTATTTAATTCTTTCCGTGTAATTTCGCAATCATTAATAACTCAAATATTGAGTTTGACATCTATATAATGTTGCGAAAGACAATTATCGCCGTGGACAGGGTCAGGCAGAAAGTATTTGTTTCAGAAGAATTAACGTCGAACTGGAAACAAAACTTAAAGTCCGAATGTCAACCACGTTTAAAACTTTTAATAGATTCTTATGTTACTTAATGTATCGTGTGTTGTGGTTTCATCTACACTGTTAGAAATCTCTTTAGGAATGTTCTGAAATAGTAACTGAAGTTTTGTACTGTTACCGTTTCAGAATTTTACGATACAAAATTAAGAAACATTTTCAAAAAATTACGAAAAAATTACCAAAATATTTCAGAAAATTTCTAAACTCTGTTTCGTCAAATTCTGAAACCGTAACGATAAAAAATTTCGGTTACTCTTTTAAGAAATTGCTACAGAAATGTTTAACAGTCTAGATACATTTCCAACATTACTTTAATATAGAAAGTTTTTATTATTAATAGTTTCCAATAGTTTTATTAATTGTAAATTAATTAAATTACCATTAATTGAGATTTGTAAAGTACTGTCAGTATTAGCTATTTTTTACAGCCATTAAAATATTCATTCTATTTATAACAATGCACCGAAAAGTTCTGGTTGGATCAACTATAGTATAACTGAGCCAAATATTTTATAGTTGGTGAAGGCAATATAGTTGTGTAAATTATAGTCTAGTAGTTGCTATAATTTTACGTCTTTGAGCAGAGTTTGTTGTCAAATTTAAACTGTAATTTTAAATTGTTCTCAATGATTGTTATAAGTATTACTATGCAATCAATTTGGATTTACTACGTACAAAAGATAATACATATGAATTGGTAAAGAATACTGATGTTTACTTGATTTTAGTAATCTTATAAATCGAATTATTTAATATTTCTTCTTTGCATTAGATTGCTAACTAAATTGTGACCAAAACAATTTACAACTAAATATTAATCGCGAATGACAAAGTCTCTTAATAACTATTATTAGATGATATTACTTTTTTAACATTTAAGTAAACATCAGTAGATATTTTGTACTAACGGCCAACTTTATAGGAGCATTATTATGAGTAATATTTGTTAAAAACATATTTTATAAAAACTAAAAGGAAAGTCAAACTACTTAGAAATAATAAATGGTCTAATTTGGAAACTTTTCAAACCAATTATTTAAAATGTAATAAAATCGACGTTCCAAATGACATTAATGTCTGTGATATTTTATCATTAACAGAATTGGTTGAGAAATGAATAATAGTAGAATGACGTGAAAGAAATTAACTATATCTTTTTATGCCAATTTTGTAGAAAAATAACTAGTTTTTAAACGCTTCAGGCCGAAGAAATAACATATTGCTATTCATTCAATCTTTCTGAACTTTTTTAGCTTCTGAAGTCAGGAAACTCGATTGCATAATTCAGAACATTTGAAAATACTGCTACAATATTGGAATTGAGCGAAAATTGAAAAGATGAAGTTTTGTAAGATTTATTTTTAATTTCCTATCGACGATAAAATCTGAGGGATTTCATAAAAAAGATAATTTCTTTTAAGACGTTTATAAGACAATCAAAATAATCTCTATTTGTGTAATTTAAAAATTGTATATTCTTTATAAGAATTATTTAGTAATTTAATAATAAACAATTTTAATTCAGAATGAAATATACTTTTGTTATTTTAAGAATTATGTATTACAAGCTTAACTAATGTTAATGACGTAACAAATTTATTGTAACATAATACTAATTTTATTCAAATAATATTGTCGGTTTAAGTCAGTTTAGATTAGGTTGAAATTGAATTTATATAAATTTATAAATAACGTACATTTCGAATGCCGCTTAAATTATTAACATTATTTTTTATTAAATATAATAATACTTTTTATTCGTAACTTTTTTATCCGTAATATTATTGTTCGTAATATTTTGGGCTTAATATGTATCATAATATTTACAACTATTAACAAATGTTTACCATCGTTTCTTCAAAGAAAGGAGAACAATAGGTGGCAATAACACGATACTTTTTTACTCGGAGGCAGATGATCTGTTTTGAAAAGTTTCCAAATTGATATTTTCCAAGTTATTGTGTACGTGTCGTAGTTCTGCCTGACATTTTTATTAGTACCAACGCTACATTGATCTTCAAGCAATTCATTAAATTCTATACAGATGCTACCATACTCATCTCTATTCCATTGTTATCTTTTAATAACTACTTTGTTAATATTCCAATTGTATTCCTAAACATTCCATTTTGTATATTATTTAAATAATAAGTATGGAACAAAAATATTGGCGATACCGTACAGATGCAAAACTGTTGCCGAAAATCCGCCAAGATTAATTTATATGACTGTAATTACTTTCAGGAAGATGTAGCAGTATTTTTAAATTCAAATTTTGGAAATCCCAAAAAGAAACAACTCTACAAATGTATACTCCATTGTCGTTGCTACTTTTCTTGTTCATCTGAAGTAAGTGGACTGTCCATTAAGTAACAAATAATTAATAAGACTATTTCAACTGGTCTATATAAGATTAATGCAAGGAACTTTTGATATGAATATAGTATATATTGAAATAATAACGTTAACAGTTCAGAAAAAAAGTTAACGGGATAGAAACTGTTTAAAAAATACGTTCATTTACTATCAGCAAAACTGAAATACTTTATTACAAGTATTATAATATATAATACAACTCGAAAAAATATAATAACAAATTAATTCTTACTCGAATTTAAAAAATATCAATTATAACAAAATTAAGACTTAAATTCAAAATATAATATTTATTTTTTGTTATACTCATATGAGCTTAAAACGATGTATTTTAGCTGCGATACAGTAAAGAAAAAAATATTTTTAATTGCATATAATAATAGCTTGTTACAAATTGTTATATTTTTCTTTACAAATTGACAAATTACGGATTGTTACACGTTTGAATACTACGTACTGATAAAGTTCGACCATATGACAATTTAAGTCAGTGCTAAATAAAAAAACGTCATTCTGATTAATCTGCAAGCAATATAGAAATGCTTCTCTAATATCTGTAAGATTGTTATTATTCCTCAATAATGAAACCCATAATCTAATGATTGAATCGTACTCTCTAAATTCCTTGGAGTGACATTCCACTCTTTAGGAGTGAAAATCCACTCCCAGCAAAAAAGTGAAAGGTGTAGGTATCCACACTGTATGGAGTTACCCCTCTTTCTTTAAAGTAATTTTTTTTCACTCCAGACATAGAGCGAAATGTTAGCTCTAGTTAAGTCTTTAACTTTTTTTAGAGTGAGCACCGTGCTAGTTCCAGGTTGTTAACGGAAAATTCACTTCAAGAAATTTAGAGACTAAAATAATCTCTAATAACAAAACATCGAATTTGTAGGTTATGTAAGAATGAATTCCTTTATAAAATCGTAGCGAAGTATTTTAGAGTGTAAAGTATAAATCATCCATTTTAACTATTTTTGAGTTAATATGCCAAATTAAAAACCGATATTTTTAAATTAACATATTGTAAAATTAAACAAAATTATTATCTTGCCTGACAAATTTATCCTTAAATTACTAGTAATAAATAATTTTCTCTTTAAAATGTAAAAATTTAACCACTCCATTCCATTGAAAGCGTGATTTGTTGCTTGTTAAGAGATTTAGTTCCATGGAAAGTGAGTTCTCACTTTATGGAGAGTGGTAATTTACTATTTCAATAAAGTAACTCGATTATAGACTCTATAAGGACTAAATTCCCTCGTCAAGAAATTTAAAGAATTCGAACATGAATTACATTTACCTAATAGATTATTTTTGTTAACATTCACTATTCTCATTTTGAGGTTAGGAATATGATTACATGTTACTAATTGTTTTAGATATAATAATGAATTAGTGGTTGCACTTCGCAAATTATTAGGAATTCATTCGTTCAAACTATTAAAACTTTTTAAATAGTTTAAAATGTAATATTTCATTAAATTAAACGTGTAGAACTTACAACAGATTCTCTCTAAATATTTTGCTGTGAAAATTCACTCTTTACATAAGCGGAATTTTCACACTATAGCGAGTGAGTTATCACTTCTAACCATTAGGTAATTGTGACATTTAATTGTCCCTCCCAATATTTGCCTAGTGAGGGGAAGAAAATTGTCCTCTACATGCGCGCCAAAACCCTTCCTACATCGCGCATGGGTGATGTCGCCACAGAATTACTGCTCCGAGGGGTAAGGCAAATATTGGGAGGGACATAGTGGCAAATATTATGGGTAGAAAATATGGGAAAGGCAAATATTAGGAGGGACTACTGTATCGAATTTGAATGTGTATTTCTGTCAAAATATCTGTTAATGTACCTATAAAATGCCGTCATATTAATAATAATAATAATAATAATAATAATCGACTTTATTGCTTATATCAGGAATACACTATATACATGGGAGAGTTCACTTACTTACTAAATATATATAAGCAAAAGGCGAGACACAGCACCACTAAGCTGTTTTACAGTCTGACCCTAAATATTCTTTCCTGTAAACAGCAAATTTACAGAGCAACTACATAAAAAATCAATTAGGGATACATTTTACAAAAGGATTTCACAAACAGTTATATTAACTGTTGCTGTTCCTGTTAGTATTTCTCAATACTTAATTATAAATTAATTAAAATTAATAGTCAATTAAAAAATTCCTGAATAGCGAAATAAGTGCAATAAAATTGATAAAATGAACATAACCTCTTTTCGTAGTAAAAATAGTTGTTGTATAATACATTTGCAATATTGGGGCGAAAAGCGTAACATCTAAACAACTTTTTGGCTGGACCGTATGCAATAATATACACCTAGTTAGCAATTTCTTATTAGTAATAACAGGGTTTGCATTTATTAAAAGAACCTAAAGTTGAATTTCAGATTCAAAATCGATTTCCGATATATTTCCATAAAAGATTCTGTTCGCCTTAAAGTATAAAATTTAGAAAATAGTATACAACATTTACATACATGTTTTTAAAGATTCAATTTAATCATTAAAGAGAATATTTTCATATCCCTGCTAGACTGCTTTGACATAAAATGTTTTCACTTTATCTATAAATTATAAACAATTTAATATAAAAAATAGTTTTTTTGGATTAAAACAATTTATATTAACAGTATATTTAAAATAAAGTAATATTATACTATGTAACATTATTAAAAGTTTGTTAAACAGTTTGAGATGTGATATTTTCAAGGTCGACTCATTTATGTAATATTAATATCTTCCATCCCGTATATGCCCAACTGCACCGACCTTGAATGTATATTACCTACATTTAGTTTTTGAATTTCTTCTCGCTCCGTCGTTGTGGATGAAGCATGCTATTATACATTCTAGAAGCATTATAATAATAAGATGATATATAATAAAATACGTATTTATCAAAATAAACAATTTCATTATCAATAGAAACATTCGATTCAGATGTACAGATATTATTGCAATGATCAATGTGACCTAATTTTAAATAAGATTAGACCTTCTTAATCTCGTATTGGCCACGTTTGATAGTGGGTCACAATTATTAATACAATTTGTTGTTACATCACCCTCGATAACCTGTCCATTTATACTCTATATCCAATTAAAATTTGCACGTTGTGATGTAAACTTGATATAATACTTTCATGTGTATCCATTGTATTAAGTTACGTCATGTTGTCTTGGTCCAGTGTCGATTTAATGGAAGTGATTCGTATTTGTATTGTTTATTTCAATTGAGCAATTGTGTGCATCTATATTTCGAAAGTACTGGACTAGTAAATCTTGAATTTAATGAATATTTAACACTTAAATTCACAGAGTAAGTTAATGTTATAGTAAAAGGGTAATCAATGTAATATGGTTAGATACATATACTTATTTATTTGCATAATTAGACCAGAGTTTTTGTTCGATTTTTTACTTTATTAATATATCTACAATGGGAAATAATTTAATTTAAGGTTCTCTATAAGATTGAGTTCATCACAAATTACAAAGATTGCATCATAAACTTCTATGAAATATGCAATGCATAAAGATTACAATATTAGTCTACCAGATGTTCCGGGTCAAATTTTTTGGAACCACTAAAAAAGTTTTTTGTTTTCTTTTTTTAATATAAAGACAATTTCTCTGCAATATGAACCTTAACCATTTGAAAACAGCTGCAATTTGTTTCTCGAGTGTTTTCGTGGACGCTGATTACGAATTCGACCTCAGATTTTCAAAATTCAAAATGGCGGATACAATATGGCAAATGACAAATAAAGAGTAATATTCAAAATTGATAAAAATATGCTCATGTACTAAATGACATTCTAAACATAATTGCTCTCTAAGAGTTTTTTGATAACACACACAATTTCGAAATAAAACGTCAGAAAATTTGAACTTGTTTTACAGAGCTAGTTTTGTCGAAAAGGGTCTCTGCTTTGACAGGGTTGAGATATAAAACCAAGAATCGCGCAATAGTTTTTCTTTTTTTTTCTGTTTTGTTTTTATTTATTTTCTATTATTTTTTTCTTTTTGTTCTTCTTCCCTTCCCCCTCATATTTGTTTAATTATTTTGTTTTTGCATTTCTAACTTGAAGTTTTCTTTCGAGATTAGAGTTCAGATTTGTATAAGCAGTCCTAAAACCCCTCCAAACAGCAAGTTTCAAGTAAATCCCACCAATTTTTTATTTTTCGACCGCCATATTGGGTCCATTATTTTTAATTTTTAAAACCTAATATTATATTGGCAATCAGCGACTCCAAAAATAACGGAGTAATAAATTTACAACAAATCCGATGTTTTAAATTTTTTAGGAGCCAGTTTGATATTAGGAGAACTGACCTGGGGTTCTTTATTAGCGTCCAAAAATACTTTTTAATTTTTAAAAATGTTTTATATCGTGTAGCTTAGTCACAATTAGATTTATTATGTAAAAAATCTGATGTTTTACACTTTTTTATTTATAACAGTATATGTGTGAGTCATTCCATATGAAAAGGCAATCTCTGAGTCCACTCACAGTTTGACTCAATTCTAACGAAATTGAAAATTAATTTATTATTAGCTTGTGGTACTATTTGTATAGTATATTTTTTTAAACTTCCTTTAATCAGATAGAAAATGCCTTCTTTATATGGTTATAACTTTTAAATACGCTGCCGGATTGTTGTTGTCGGGATTTGTATTACCGTAACTGTAAACTCTTTTCGTGCTATATTTCTCTATAAACAGTTTCAGATGTTTTTTATCTACTAAATCTTTTTTTAACAATTGTAAAGTTTTACTATAAAACTGAGTATTCATGCATTTAAGGGCTCCGCGTAGCCAATTATACATAACTACAATTTTTTTGTGATTTTGGATGATAAGAATCTAAATTAAAAAATCTACAAGTCGGTTTTCTAAACCAATCAAATATTATCCTCTTAGTTTTCTTATTTTTAATTAATAGTAAGTCTAGAAATTGAATTTTATACAAATAAATAAAATTTTGTTTAAGGTGATATTTAATAAATAATAAATTCAAATTTGGAGGCTTTTATCCTACAAAGAAATAGGTATCTACCGAAAGTTCCCAGTTATTTTTTCTGAATTTTTCACATATTTTCGGGGGTTTCATATTTTTCATAGAATTAAGATCTCAAGTCAGCATTTTTAACATTTTTCTTTAAAAATGTTTTTTAAAAAAATCCACCTGTTCGGGATTCAAAATGATTCTGACAGAAGACGCTTGAAAAATATTTCAGCCATGTTGATCATCATTCATCAATCTCATTACGATGGGTGAAGATATAATGGTAACACTTGGTAGAAATAATATGATATATAAAATTCAGTGAAAAAATTGCAATGCAACCTGAAAACAAAAGTTTTGGAACACAAATGTAATTTTCCTAGCACATAATAATAATAGCTGAATAATAACAGAAAATAAGATAAATTCCAACCATGAGTTTGTCTTAAAAAATGCGACAGACATACACAATGATCGTAATTGATGCAAAAGACTAATTTCTGAGATGTGCTATATTAGTCTTCAAAAGCACTCTTTCCATATCAAAGTCGATGCAATGAAATTGATTTTAAATAATAATTAGATTTAATACAAGGTGGGTGTAATGATAATATAAGAAAACAATTGTTTACGTTTCAAATAAATACAAGTGTTTACAAAGTTAAGTAGGCGATTTAAACATTCATTTTAGTACCAAAAGAATCACATAATTATGAATATTTATTTGGACCATTTGGGGTATAGAAAATTAAATAAAATGCATTAAATGTTCTAAGTTTGGAAATTTCAGAAGTAAACTTGAGCTTTTTTAACATTTTTCGAGGATCCCTTATTCCGAATGGTCAAAGAAATTTCTGTCCGATGATAATCCAAATTTTGAATGGTGCCAATAGTTTTTTTTTGTGATAAACGTTAGAAAATATGAGTTAATTATAAGAAAATATTTGTTACACGAATATCACAAACTGGATATGCTGAGTGTATCCAAGCCAATTTTTCTTCTTCACGTACTATTGCATTTAACGTGTACTAAATCTTCCCTTTAGTATTTTATTTCGATCATTAACATTTTTCCGAAACATTCTGACCATTATTCGATGACTATGAATTTATTAATATACCCAAACATGCAAAATCGTAACAATTAGCAAAATATCAAAATTAGAACATATACATAGTATGGTTGAAAATTGTTTCATGTGGCACCATCTGTCCTCACGTAACAATTAATTAATCTACTGCAGTTTCGACTCATTACATCTCGCAAAAGACTAATGGAACCTCATTAGCCTGCATTTTCAAGGCGACTTACCTCATTGCATAGTGCAAAAACAACCAACGGTCGGAATACGATGTTAATAATAGCAAAGGGACAATTTTGCCCTGAGAAATCGTAATTGTAACGTGATTACGCGTAATGGACAGACCTTCGCGTAGGTAACATTAATCGAAATGACAACTTTGAAAAAAATGTAAATGATCTTCGACACCGACAGAAACGCGAATGACAATGTGTGCAAAGAAGGGTGTGAAGGCTTCTAGATTACGTCTATTATTTACTCGCAGATAGTGATTAAACCTATTAGATCGGATATGAAGATTTAAATTGTCAAAATAAGCTCTGAAAATAGGCCCTTATTTTAAGCGATTATGATCATCGATGACCCATATAGTGAATATAATCTTTGTTTCAATGATACTGATTTCATGTTACATAAAACTAAGTTCGTTATACAATTAACAATCGTTAAAACAGAAATCGCAAGGGTGAAACTTGCCCCATCTGAATGTTGAGTAATCGTAGTTGACTAAATTACATTCCAGAGATTTTATTCAGCAATGTGTTATATATTTTGATTGTTTGTTTATTGTACTGATGTTTAGTCTGGAGAAAATGTTTAACTTTACAGTTAATCGATACTAGCAGAGCCGTGCCAAAAAAATGACACTAATTTATGATAAATATTACAAGGCCGTCTTTTAACTAATCCTAAGTTGCATGCAACCTAACCTGCAAATATAAAAAAAATCAAATAACCATGAACAAAAATAAAAACAATGACATATAAAAATTGATTAATTACACAGCCCCACAGAAAAAAACTAAGGTCCGGATCTGGAGGTAGGACTACGTCTATAATACGTTTTTTAGGTCACCGAATGCGAAGTCCGATTAATCCCATCACGTGAAGTTTTCGACGTAATCTCAAAAAACCTAAAAAAATCCTACAATTAGACCTTAAAATGTTAAAATAAAGAATACGTTGCACTTAGAAGTCTACGCCACGTTTTCGTTATGTTTTTCGGATCGCTAAAACCATATTCGAAGCCTCTTCACGTTAAGCTCTAGACATAACCTCAAAAAGAAGTTTAAAAAGCTACCCTAAAATATGAAAGTAAAGAAAGTTCTGGAAGGCATACCATGTTTCCATTATGTTTTTGGGGCCGCTGAAATTGAATTCGATGCCCACATTCGATCTCGTCAGGTCAGTCTTTTAACATAACCTCAAAAATATCCTGAAAATCCACTCCTAAAAGTTCAAATAAAGGAAAATTCTAACCTGAAAACGATACCATGTTTCCTTTTAATTCTTCGGGCCTCTGAACCCGAATCCAAAGTTCATCACGTGTATAATAAGTCTCGACAGCTTGTGCTGTGCAGTTACTCCCTGAATTGTCTGGAGTAAACGGAACTAAGCAGTACTAGACTTGACTGTACTGGATAGCACTGGAGAATATTGGAATCTACTGGAATGTACTGTGTAATACTAGAATGCACCAGACAGTTCTGGACAATACTGGAAGCTTTTTTAAAAATTACTGCTGAATTGTGAACTTCTAAAGTAAATCTTCCTTTATATCATAATAGTGTCCAGTATAATTCAGTATTGTTCAGTATATTCCAGGACTTTCAGTACAGTCCAATATTGTGGAGAATTTTCCACTGTACATTCCAGTAGAGTCCAGGACTGTCTAGTAAACATGGCATGCCCCGTAGGCCAGAATTTTTCTTTATTTTCGAGTTTCAAGGTAGATTTTTAGGCTTCTTTTTGAGGTTATGTCAAGAATTTAACGTGATGGGGCTGAGTTGACTTGGGATATGTTTTCAGCGACCCCAAAAACATCATGAAAATGTAGCAGGGACTTCCAACCGCAAATTATTCTTTATTTTAACATTTTAATTATAAATAGACGTCAGATTCAGCAACCCAAAAAGCATATTCTAGGCATAGTCTGACCTCCAGATCCGGACGTTAGTTTTTTTTAGGGGGGAGGGGGGGTGGCTGTGTTATTATTTGTAAGATTTCCCAACTCCTATAAAATTACATGTTTTTTAAAAGCTTGTTTCATCTAATTATATATTTCGAAAATAACCATTTTTACTAATAAAAATCGAAATAAATTTCTTATAAAGCCTTATTAATGGCTAAATGACTTGTTACTAAAAGTTGCTTTGTATAAAACTTTTTTCGATGAAATTATTTATTAGGCATCTAGATTTGTGTTCTGTTTATATAATTTTCTTTATCCTTGATCTGCTAGAACACACTTACTTTCGTAACCAAATGGTTGACACGATCCTTCGTTGAATACTAATATTACAAAATAAATAATTTGAATTCTGAAAAATTTACATAAAAAGAAATCATTGGTATGGAAAGAAAGCTTACTTCTTGTGTCACCGGAACGATTTTACGGTCGTATCTTTCACATCATCCACGTCGGATCCACGAGTGTATCCATCCATAAGTCGAGGCTAAAGACACAATGTAAAAACCATGGCCGATGCATGAAAAAAGCACAAATATACGTTCCAAATGTGTTTCGACATTTAATTCACTTTAAACGACCTTATCCGCTCTACCTTATTTGTTCGAGCTTAGTAAAAAAACTTGTCTTTTCTCGTGAAGGAAAACACGGGACAAGGGCAAACCACTTTTCGGAGGTAGAATTCATTTCGTTTGTTCAACGCGTGTTGAAGTAAAAGCTGATGAAGATCCATTTTGTCGGTATCGATTGCAGCGATTATGTCGACTTTTGAGCTTTCATCTGCGTATAATCCAGAACTCCGTAATTCTACTCGAGAGATTATTGTCTCCGTCGCCTTTTCATTGCTTTGTTCATCAGTTACTGTATATCTAGCTCTTCATTCTACTCTCAAATCTACCTCTATTGTCTTTTTTCATTCGTTTCAATGATTTTTGAAGGAGACTCCAATTGTTAGGTTTTCAAAGATCGATTACTTCACCGATTTTCGCTTTACTCTAATTTTTAATTACAAAATACTGCGGTTAATTATACCATTTGTTAGTTTGTTAAAGGATTATTTTTGCATATTTTTCATAAACACTTTCGTTTTTATGGTATTATTATAATTCCAGTTTTTATTTCTGACAATAATTGCCAGATAATTAATGATGTCGTCGGTTCTAGATTTTTATATAATTTGATAAAACAACAAAATATTGATATACGAAGAAGACACAAGTCTTTTTGATAATATTTTTTTCTATTTAAACACAAGTTTTATGCATATTCTTAGAAATAAAATTGACAAAAACTAGCAACTTTTTTGTGGTTCCAGATCCATCGATACAAATAATAAATTCCGAGCGATTCGTTAGATTTACTCGACCTGTAACAACTAATTTTCTAGTTCCGATTTTTAAATTTATACGTTTCTTATGTATTTTTTTTTAAATGGTATTTTTTTTATTTAACCATTTATTATTTCTAATATTATTTTAAGTATTTCAAATAGCAATTTATTATTCTTGTACATTGCGTACAGTGTATATATTTTTTTACTGCAGGGCGCAAAATCAAGTTATACTCCCGGAGTGTTAAAAATTATATAACCGAACGTCAATACCTACTTCCGTCATTATAGTACTATATAATAACTATAATATCACTACATTTTCCCTAAAAACTATATCTTGCAAGAAATATTCTCCTCTGTATGATTTAGGTGAGATATAAATTCTGTTGGGCTAATCGGGAAAGGTTTATTAACGATCCGCTAAAATCAATATAAAAAGCATAAAAAATAATTCAGTACCTGGTACTTCAAAATGATGCTTAAAAGTATTTGAGAACAACGCTCACGTACATAGACGACAAGCGTGTGGATTAGCGATGTAAAATTATCGGAGGCTATCAAAGCTCTTTCGCGATATTAACCCATTAAATTGCATATGGCACGCGCCGAGCTTCATGCTGATATAACCAACTTTTCATAGAGGATGTGAAAGCTTCTCCTTTACGGTTATGGTCGAAATTTCGAAACTAAAAATACGTTCACTTTAAATTAATGTTTTCGTTTTAAAGAATTTTTTATGTAACTTTCAGAAATTTTAGTAAACGTAGGCCAAAACGTGCGCCAATATAATGAAGTAAAATTAGTATTAAAAATATCTTAATTACAGTCATTATATTAAAAAATGTAATAATTATCTTCCTTTCGCAGTCACTTAATATCGAAACTATAGAGTTATAAAATGTTACTATTCACTACTATTATCGTATTAACTAGAAAATATTATTAGAAATGTTTAAATTAACAAATGTTGATTGTCAATACATCATTGAATAGAGTGTAAAAAATTCCTCATTCATTAAATACACTAATCGAAAAGTAGCAATAAAATTTCGTACTCTTTATTAGGAAAGATATATTAGAGCAGTAATAAATCAGAATTATTATAAATTGACTACTATTTTGTTCCTTATCTAATTTTGCTGTAAACCCAAAAATAACACAGGTCAACATGGTTTTGGTGCTGGGAAGCTGTGGGTCATTTCCGACGGAATTGTGTGTTTATATTCTGAATCCGAAGTCTGAAGTGGATTTTGATCCTATCACGTCAGGATTTTGAAATATTTGAGGTTATGTACTCGAAAAACAAGTTAAATTACAAGTATAAACAACTCCAAGGGTAATAACATGAAACATAATACAATAGGTATTCCTAATTATATATAATATGTCTAAAAACAGATTTTCGTCATCAATTTCCTCGGAGGAGAAGAACTTGAAGGTTACGATCGCTTAATTAATCGTTTTGTTAACCTTCAATACCGACACTTGATACTTTTTACAAACAAAATTAAACTTGCCTAAACCATTTCCAAACTCTTCAATATATAAATATAATGAATTCAATTGTTATATCTAAAATGTTTAATCATAGAAGACATATAGTTCGTCGAATGCATTTAATTGACAATGAATCTTCATTTGCAACTTTGTCAATGCCAAACAGTCATTAATCGGTGACAACGTAAACAAAAACTCGGAAAATTTACTTTCAATCCCTGATAATATCGATCGACTAAAATCTTCGAAGTGGAATTCAATGTCACGTTTTTTGGCGTCAAGTATTTACTTCCCACTTTTAACAAATGGAGAACATGTCCTGTCCGGAGAGTTTAAGCGCCCTGAGCTTCGAGAGATCGAAGTTTAACTCGCTAACAATCGATCCACGTGTTATTCAAGGTCACGAAACTCTTCACTGTCTCCGCAATGCAATTTATCACTTTGGATGCCCCATGCTGGCCGCTTTAGATAGGGTATAATGTAATCTATAAGGAGCAAAATGATCCATTACATCAGAATCTTTTTTCTATCGAACAGCAAAAGTCGAAAAACGTAATTAATGTTTTACTAGTTTTCTCCGTTTATGTCATTTTTCTTGTAGACACTGTAATGATTTTATGATACTACGTTTAAATCGCAATCAGTTGAATCCTAATCTGTTTTCTCGACGACGTTTATATTCTATATTCCTGGAGTATTACTCAAAATGATGTTTTTTATGTTCCCGTTGTGTGAACAAGACAAAATGTGTGCCTTTTTTTGTTGAAGATCATGAAAATTAAAAACGTATGGACAACAATTTCTTTTTTATTGTTGGTACAACTCATTCTACATCGAATATTTTGGTGAATGATTACTGATTTTCGTCGTCGAACGATTTATCGAAAATAATTTCTTTATTCGCAATGTATGTCATTCTAAACATTTTTTTACGTTAATTTTGTACACTTTAAAAAGTTTAGCGTTGATACATAGTTCAACAAAAGTAAACGGGAAACCCCCCAAAAAATTATGTTTAGTGATTAATTGAAGTTTCTGGACTTCATTGATTGCCCAATTCTGAACATTTACGAATTGTTGAAATGTAATGATGTTTTATATTCAATAACAATCTATATAAAGTAAGAAACTTATTAGGTATGAATAGAAAGTAACATTTATTGTCAAACTTTTCACCAATTTTTTCATGTTTGAGCCGTCATTTTTTATCCTTTCATTGTAATTTTCGAAATATTAACGCGCACTTTATAAGGTTGAAATTATTTTTCGAAACATCTATTAGAGTATTTTAAAATATTTATAAGATATTTAGTTGGACATTTTTTATAGCCTTTGTTTAAACAATATGAAAAGGTTGAAATCCATATTAAAAAAATGTTCAATCATGGCTTAATTAATTAAGAATATTACAATTTATAACATGCATTATTCATGCTTACTACACATGTGATTTGATTTATTTTCTTTTGGATTAACTTAATTTAGCCCTCTTCAAAAAAATGTACGTTTAATATTGACGTCGTCCCTGCATTAAAACAATTTATATAATATATATTCCATTAAAGTTTAAAAAGGATAATAATGCACATAATATGATACTAAATATATTACATTTTATCCACTAATTTCAAACAATATTTGTATCAGATTTATCTTATGATATTGAAGTTCAAACATTACGAAATATTTCAAAATGGGGTTTTTGCAATGTTTACCTTGTACTGCGAAAGACATTCAGCTGTAAACGATTTCCGGATGCACTATTATCGGTTCCGGAAGTAAATATGCTCGACAAATGACTCTGCACTCTTGCAAGTCAAATTTCTCAAAGCCCTAAACTGACCTTGCACCTTTTTTGTCGTTCAAGAACGCGTCCCGTCAGCTGGAAATAATGGCATTTTCGAGAAATCGCATTAAGAAGTGCCAAACTCTTGGTGCGACTTGTTTGCGCCAGTGAAACGAACAGATTTCCATTATTTTATCTTGCAAATATTCTAAATGTTTCCTGTGAATGTTGATCCACAAGAATGATCTTATCTCGCGTGAGTAAATTTCAGTTCGCAATATTATAATCAGTTAATGGTAAAACGGTGTTAAAATCAGAAAACATCTGATGTGATTTCGTCAATTTTGACTTTAAGTTACTTTTAAGCAATGTCTCGCATTTTGTCCAGATGAAAATGTTTATTTAAAAATAAAAAGTTAATTGAAAGGAGAATGTTCACAATTAAAACAAATGTTCAAATGTAATCTTTATAACGTAATTCAAACATAAGATTAGAACATACTTAACCTTAAAACAAAGATTAAAGATCCTAAAAAACATGCTACAAATTGTAAGTAGAAACAGACATTTTTTTCAGACATTACACATTTTAAAGTTTTAAGTTTTTACAGATTTTACTACTAAATTTAAAATACTTACCACTAAAATAGAAATGTATTATAAATGTAGTAATACAGTGCCTAAAATTGTAGCCTCAATATATTCAAATTTGTGACTATTTAAATGAAAATTTGCTATTAAAAGTTCCTGGGAGTATATTAAATTGAATCGTAGGCTGGTATTCATGATCAATAAATTTTAAAAACTTTTTAAATCACAGGTTCGTACTATATCAGATGTCTGAAATCGATATTTCAATTTAAATAACTTTTACATATATTTTTTAATAGAAGGACATAATAGATTAGTCCAGAATTTAAAGGAAAACAGCACAATAGAGTCTCATAATTCCTGATCAAACGAACGTAATGCATCAAACGTAGAAAAAAAACCTCTTAACAAGGTACCATACTTTTTCATCTCACTCCAAGACGATCCCCTTATTTGTCCAGGCTTCTCGTTCATTTTTTTATCGTCTGAGTTTCTTATCGTTTCTCTCCAATGCCCACGTCGGAATTTTTCAAATCTTATTTAATTTAACTGACGGGCACAAAAAACTCTATACTTTCAAATGCCCCTACTGAAAATTGTACTAGCCAGTCGTGAATAATCGAGGGGTGTAATACTGGCCTAAAGTTTTTTGCTGAGAAGTTTTCTATTCCAATTCTCTCGGACGATTTATCAATACATCAGCCTCAAATGGCGGCAGCCTGTACTTGCTAATACGTATATATGTGTATTTGCTTTTCGTAACGGTCGTTGGCTTCAGCTTGGCAAAATTTAAAGGTCATGAGAACGATAAATCTCGACACCGGAAGTATGAATCAAGGAAAATGTTTGATTTGTATGGGTGATATTGATGAATTACATGTGACAGTCAAGTTTTGGGGAAATCCAATGTTTAAAAAATAACATTTTTTACTATTCTTTTAAATCATTTTTCAAAATTCAATGTGGTATTTTTCACTTGAAAGCGAAGTATGTATTTTTCTTTTCTTTCTGAATGAAAACAACACAGTTCAAAATCATCACAAAAAGAAAAAATAAATAATTTCAAAACATAAATCAATATTTCTTTAAAAAAATACATCACCACTATTTTTAGATATAAAAATAACAAAAATTAATTCCGAAACTAAAATGATGTTAAAATTAGGTTGACCGAAAATATTCATATGCATCAGCATGAATTTTACTTGTAATTTACTAAATATAAATTGCACTCCAATAGCAGACCAAATAACGCAACCATTTTTTTATTATTAGTGGGAATATTTAGTAGAATTTATGTGAATTGCTTTGTGGTCAAATTTCGGCAGCATGTCCCGTTACTTCTTCAACAGATGATCAAATCATAATTGATTCTGTATTGAAACAATAAAAGTGTTGTACTATTCAAAATATAAAAAATAAAAATATATAGAAACGCCAAACTCACTTTACAACTGTACTATGTATTAAAATAAAATTAATATACATTTAAATATAAATATAAGACTAAAAGTGTTAAATAAAAAACCTTACACTCACTAAATTGACAACAAGCAGTTCATTGTAACCTGTATAGCATACATGGATTTAGGAATCGCTCAACACGAACCTGGTGTCAGATTTTCAAAATTCAAAATGTCAGATCCCACATAGCGAATCAAAAATTGAGAACGTTAGCTAACCCTCGTGAAAATCGATATTTGGATGTTTTGAGTTTCACCGAAAATGCATTTGTTATCATTACTTGTTATTTGCAAAATTCAAAATGCTGAATTAGATATAAAAATTCTCAGTTGATGAGTTTATAATTCTTACCGCAAACCTCAATTTTAGCTTATAGACATTTTTCACCATAAATGTACGTTTTGAGACACCTTCCTCTGTTCCTATAAAATAATTTCTCTACAATTGACTCAACGTCATTTTTTAAAAATCACAAGCCGTGTAAAATATATTGATAACAAATATAGCCAATTCTTGATGAATTTTCACGACCCTTCATCGTTTTAATTACAATTCCTTTATAGAGTCGGTTTAGATAATGTAAGTATTCACAAGTCTGTATATGAACCGAGTTTTATGAGTAAAAAGTATTCGAATATTCGTATTTTCTTTCATTTATGCTAACGTTTCCAATTTTTTAGAGTGATATTGATCCAAATCCTTATCCTTATCCAAAATCCTTATAAATAAGTGTTTTTTTCTTGAAAATTCGTTACATTTCACATTTACTAGCATCATTTTGATTTGGACAGTTTGAATTTTGGGAATCTGACGCAGAATCATATTCAGTGACCTGACAACCTCCAAATTATGATTATTATAATGCCATTTTGGATTCTGAGAATGTAACATCAGTTTTGTATTCAGAGACCCTTAAAAAACCTTGCAAGAAAAAATTTGAGGGCACATTTATTACCGAATTTCTCCACAAACGAATTATACCTCAAAACAGTAGTATTTTTACACATTTTGTTTATGTAAACAAAAAAATCAAATTACCCATAAACGAGATATAAAATATTTAAGTTTCTATACTTAGAGACATAAAAATTCAACAAAAATGAGAACTTTTCTTTGGAACTAAAAGATGTGATGACAAAAAGAAGATTCTGAAGAGTGCTAATATATTGGAGTTTGTGACTAAGTTAGTAAATTGATGGATTTATCTAAATATTTGGGAAGAATGTCGATTAACGATCGGGAGTTGCGGATGATAGGATGCAGCCGGTGTATATGTGGATTCCCAAGATATGGGTACCGAGCACTAAGGGGTGAATGGCCGGGGGTGACCGCGTCCCAATACACACTAACCTGCACGGGTGCCCCACCCCAAAGCTTCCATCTCTCTCTGTTTGCAATCTCTCTCTTTCTCTATCTCTATCTCTCTCTCCCTCTACTACCCACTCTCTTTCTCCAGTGCACTCCACTACCCTCAGTCTGTCTTCTTATATATGATTTTTCTTTGTAACACTATATCTAATTTTTTTTAATAATTGTCTATGGATATTCAGAAATTTAAATCTGAAATGAACTCAATTTGAGCATTCTATTAAGTAATAATCGATGTTAACCCGTTTCTTCCCAAGTGGCCAGGAATTTTACTTCATATTGGAAGGCATATTTCTTATGGTAAATGATCAAATATTTTATCTTCGATATACATTTCACTATTTTCGAGGATATTCCTTTCGAATGTGGCCATTGTTTTTGTTTTTCAACGAGCCGTTTTTTATATGTCGGTTTGAAACTGAAAAATGCACAAAAAGAAAACTTTTTACTAATCTTTTTCTCTCTTTCGATAATCGATCCCGATTAAGCTGCCCCCTTAAATCTAGTGGACTAATTTCACAAATATAAAAGTTTCACTCATTTATATGTTCAATTAGTCTACCAGATCCAAAGGGGCAGCTTAATCAGTATCGATTGTCGAAAGAGAAAAATGATTTGCAAAAATTCGATTTCGCGGACTGCATATAGTCCGTATGGGTTATGTTTTTGACAACGCAGATTCATGTGTCACGTGTTATATGGAATTTCAATTTACGGACTAAAAGTAGACCGTAAAATCGAATTTTATGGCTATAGTACCGAAAAGGATTTTTCTATGCAACCAAATGCAGTCCGCGAATTCCCATTTTTACAGCTTTCAATACCGAAAAATAATATTTTAATCTCTGCAATTCCTCTTAATGATGTTTTGAACTATGATGAATGTTTCTCTGGTTATGCCACATAAATGAAGAAATTGTTTATTTTGGCGGGTTTCCGGGTATACCTCATTTTACAAAATAGCTAAGCACGTTGAAGATTCATCTATTAACGTGTACCCTAATTGCAAAATGAAAAATAGCAACTTTTCTCCCAAAGGAATAAAATAGCACTTTCTCTATAGACACGCTTTCGTATGAGAAAATAGTATGTGCAACACAGAAAATAGTATTTGCAGAGTTACTGCAAAAATACTTTCTTAAAAATATTACACAAAATCTAAATTGAAAATAATACTACCAAATTTTTGGACACCCTGAACACATCATATATTTATAAATTTGCCAACGAAAACATTTAAAATTTGCAAAATGCAAGGAAGTTCAGTTAATTTGCTTCATTTACCCATGTATATAGACATCGAATTATATACTGTCAATATACTTGAAATAATAATGACTTGGGTGTTTAATGATTTAGTAAACAAATATTAGTAATATATGGACATAGCTATATGCAGTGAATGTATGGAAAAATGCATTCACAAATAGATACATATGTGGGAAATTGATACATATGAATATTTAAACAACGACTATTTCAACAGATATGCAGTTATAAATGTACTTTTATGTACATTCCATATGTCTACGCGTTAACTATATATTTATAGGCATTCTAAAGCTAAAAAAGATTGTAAATGAATTTATTTATTTACTTTTAGAACTATTTATAAAATATATTTAAAAATACCTTCACAAGTCCAGTACTGTTATCTAGGATGTAATCTAAGGTTAATGAAGATAATAAGGCAAAATTAGAGTTTGGAGGAAAACAATTCAAAAATATTCAAAACAACTATATTAATTACTTGTAAAGGGCTCCAAGTGAGCCGAAATGTCGTACTAAGCATTTTATGTTTTTAATTGTGTGCAGGAAATTAGCCGAATTATATATGTTTTAATTAATAATTACATATATTTTTTTCGACGTTTCTGAAACATCACAGTACGGTTAGTGTCTAAATATATGAGACTATATCAAAAGTAAAAATATCATTTATAATTTTGGAGTGAGAAAAAGCCGACAGATCAAAAAACTACTTGTTATAAAGCCGACATCGAAAAGCCGACCGTGAGAAAGCCGACACATAAAAAAATAGACACTACGACAAGACAACAGTTATTTTATGAAGTGTCGGTTTATTTTTTTGAGTGTAGATTTTTTGACGGTCGGTTTTTTTAACTGTCGCATTTTCAAATCATCACTCATTTAGAAGAATGTTTTTATTACTTCAAAATATCTGCGTGGAAAATAATTTATCATCAATTCTACAATAAACGTCGTAAATAAAAAAAACAAACGTAAAAAATTCATTTTACTTTCATTCAAAAGTAGATAGATTAAAATTCCTTTAATCGTCATCCACATCTAAACTCTGGTGAATCTTATATTTAGCAATGTTAGTAATTTTGCAAATTAAATTTTATTATGGCATATTTGTTTTAACAATTTGATATAAATTAATTCTTGAACTAATTAATATATATTAGATAACATTTAGGTATAAAAATTAATTTCATATTCGTTTTTAATTTTCAAACGATCGTTACACATTTTTGGTTAGTTTTTGTGAAAAATTGCATTTTATTGAAGCCTTCGATTATTTCAACTTAAATTCAATATTGCTTTTCATCCAATTAACTCCAAACTAAAAATAGCTGATCCTTTATAAGAAAAGAATGGAATATTGTAAACATATCTATTTTTTAATAAACCATTATAAAATGTTAACACTTTGTTTTTTCAATTTTCTACATTTTACATAGCCACAAAAACCCGTAAAATAGTGTGAAATTTTGGGCATCACTCTTGCGCTTTTAACTAAACAATAATACAATTGCATGTTATTAAGGATGTTTTGTTGTAAATTTCTTAAATGATTGTTCCTAAATTCCATTTTTGTTTATATTATTACTTTTTACTTATTATTTGCTTATTGATGTATTTTATTACCGACTAAACTCATTCAACTTTAATCCTAAATCGTCTAAAAAAAAAGAGAATCAATCACATTTCGATCTTTTACTATATTTTACTCGAGCGTTAGTAGAAACATAATCCCTCTTCTATGATCTTTCTACTACTTTTTTTTTATAAAGATTCCAGAAATTTCTTCTTATTAATTCGTTGATGACTAAATTCAATAGCATTATGCTAATACATTACCACCAAAGTAGATGTTTCTAAATAAAAGATAGAACACGGAATTGATCAATTCACTAAAAGTTTTCAAATGACATAGTGCTATACAATAAAGCAAGGAATATGTAACATCAAGTAAAACAATATTTTTAGTGAAATTTTTCGTTTTAATAAAAAAAGTGTTTAAAATAAAACAAAATTTAAATTCAATTCAAAGCAAAATTTGTACGAACCGCTTCAGACCTTTTTTGGTATTTTCTGGCTTTTGTTCCCTTATTATTCACTAGGTACTCCGATAAAAACTATAAAATCACAGAAACGCGAACTACCAATAAAGCGACACGTCCTTCGAGTTTTCTAAGTCGTCAAGACGTCTTCGGAACTTTTAGAGACATACCATTTATACATATGGAGATTTTTTATTCTCGGAGCGTAGATATTCATGAGAATCACCAGAGTCAATAGTCCGGAATTATTGAAATCGTGATCGCAATGCATGAAATTTCATTCCAATACGAATAAATATTATCGAACTGAAATGATCAGCATTCAATATGGAGTTTATTTTTCTCGAATAGTACACGAAATATTTATGTTTGAATATTACTACAATAGTGTTTAAGCTATTCAAGTAAAAGACTAAAACAAAAACAATGCTAAACTTTCTACATGGCACATTGCATAAATGCCTATACGTTTAAAAATTAGAAATATGGAAAGTTCTTATAAATCATCCAGGAATACACTGGACTTTTTTCAAATTTTTTGGTGACATTTTTGAAAATTTTTGTATTACATTTGGAAAGTTTAGCATTTTTTTTCTCGAAAACTATCAACTTATGGAAAAAATGACATAGAATAAAAGATACTTAGGATTCATCAGAGAATATACCAAAATTCTTCCAGAATTTTTCGTAAATATTTTAAATTTTTTAAAAATGTCACCAGAAAATTTGAAAAAATTCCAAAGTATTCCTTGATAAATGCTAAGAACTTTTCATTCTTCTCATTTTTTTATTAAGTTCATCGCTTTTCAGTTAGAGCGCCTTGACGATTTGCAAGAAAAGTTTCATTTCGGACGCCATTTTGAGACTCGCCATATTGAATTTTTTGTTCCGGACCATACATAGCTTCAAATTAAGGGCTCGAAAACGCTTTTCTACATCGTACGGAGTATGTATAATAACCGATATCATATAGAAATTTTAGATCTAAAAATTTTCTTAGTCGAAAAAATGGCATTTTTTGCAATGAATTACTTATAACTTTTTAAGCATTGGTTTTAGACAATTTCTAAGGTCATATTATGAATGAGCACGAACTTTTACATCAGCTATCATCTATCCAAATTTTTTTATTGCACAGGTAGCGTCCAAAAAAGAACTGGATCAAAATGCGTAGAGATTTAACGACATTCCCGACGTAATGAGTTAAAAAGTTACACGAACGTAAACAATCCTGACATTATTACATAGATATTATAAAATCCACCTGAAATAGTCAATAAATAGCAATATTAAAAATAATTAACGAGAAGCAAAATTAAGATCGGAAGAATCCTCTAAGAATAGCAAGATCAAAATTGTACAATCCTTGCGCGAAATTCATTTTTACATACGCAAATCAGTGTGTGAAAAATTTCTCTCACAGAGTAAAAATGGCAAGACACTCGTGTGGAAATCACCTACTTCGCGTCCTTGTGTCGTAATGTACTAATTTTTCGTTGTTTTCAGTGTTTATTAAAAAAGTATTTTTAATTGTATGACTAATTTTCTCAAATAGTTTAGTAATTCAGAAATGCGATTATTCAGTAATCTGAAAATTAAATTAAAACCCTCAGGCATGCATATTACAGGCAACGATACGTATCTTAAAACGAATAATACGAAGTGAGAAATCACGTGTCAGTGATGTGCAAGTGGATCGAACACACGATGTGATCGGACAATGCATCTAATCTCACGTGTTATGAATATTAAAAAAGACGGTCGTGTAGCGTTATTATTGTTTCATTCCAAGTTCACTGCATGTTATTACTTAGCAGGTAATGTCATCGCTCGTTACGCAATGTTCCGTATGACAACTTATGCTTTCCGTTATTAGTTTTGATAGCCAGCATGTGATTTTAGAAAATCTGACGACTTGAAATAACAATCGCAAACAATAGAAGTATAAAAATTATGACCATGAACTATTTCGAAAGAGTTTGAAATTTACTTAGTAAATTCAAAATTAGAAACTTGTATAGTGAAAATTCATTCCTACTGATATAATGTCCTGAATTATATGATTGTTATAAATTACACTTCAAAATCGTTTATTATCAATATTTTAGTTCATTGTTAGTTCATATTAACAATTATTGCAAACGAATCAACATGAAATAAGATGTGCCTGTACTAGTCAATACTCCTTGACTAGAATCTTCAGTATAATTGATTACTATTTCTTAATTGTACAAAATAGAATAGAAGCATGGTTATTCCTATTACTAAAACTTTATTATCAATTCTTACTTTTTTGCTTAACAAAATTCTTAAAATTGACAAACCAAGACTTAAAAGTATATTCAAATGATGTTTTCACACTAAAAGTGCACTATAGTGATACGGTTTATATACATTCAACATTGCATCTTTGGACTGCTGACGACATGTGGACAAATATTCCAAGACGCCAGTATTGAAACTGACAAATAAACGACCAAACACGTTCAAGGACGAAAATATTAAATAATGTTTTTCGAACTCCGAAAACAAACGAACTGTAATCAGGAAAGAATATAAAGAGATCCTGTTAAACAAATAAAGATTCCTGGATGAGTCAAACAAATGAATAGATAGCAATTATAACATTAAAAATTCTAATTTGACACTTAGAAAACTTTTGTGGATATACACGTGTACAAACAATTATTTGTTGCATTACTAAAAAATTGTTCATAATTATTTGCGTTTTATAAAAATGATTAGAATGCTCAGTTCTTGCATAATCTTATTTGATTAAACACAAAACATATCAAAATATTCGAGTATATGTACAATTAACAGAATATTTATATGTCTTAATAAAGGCTCGTTTAGGTATCCCATTAAAGACTTAAATGACATTTTTCTCTTCAAGTCCAATCAAGTATTTTATATCAAAAACAAAGCTGAAAAAATATATTAAACAGTATCCTGCTATTTTCGCATTCGTTCCTCAAAATTCTCAGGTCATAATTGAATTTCGACTAACAGGAACTCTAACATGGCGTCAATTTTGAATAAATTTGACAAAAACTATAAATTAATGATCATGAATTTTGTTCAAACAATCAGAATTCTGAAATTCTATTGAAACTACGGACAAAGGCGAATGAAATATTTGAAGGCTAAGAAAAAATGTTACTTCAGAACCTCAAAATATTCTCACAGTCAATATTTCTTGTGAAAAATTTCCGGATGTTGTAACAAATAAATTGTGAGATTTTGATAAAAAAATACTACAAACGAAACGTTCTTAGAAATCACCGAAGAACACATTGAAATTTATTGAACTAAAAATCTGAATAAAATTTGTAAATTCTTTTATGAATTCTAAGTATTTTTTATTTTATACAATTTTTTCAAAAATGTATAGCTCTCAAGGAAATAACTCAAATATTATATTTTATAATTTAAAAAAAATTTCTTGAAATATAGGTTAAAAAATTGAACAAAAAAATGTAATATATTCCTCGGTGATTTCTAAGAACTTTTTGTTCTGAACTTTTTCTTATAGACGATGCTAGTTTTTAAGTTACAGAGGCCGAAAATTTGTCAACAAAATTTTGTGACGTCATTTTGATGTTTCTACTAAGTAGGATGGAAGGGTAACATTTTTTCTTAAAATTAAAATATTATATATCCTCCTTTGTCCATCAATAAAATCCCAATATTCTGATATATCAAACCAAATTCATAAGACTAAATATTTCTAAATTTGTTGGTAATTTTTTTCACATTTGACACCATATTGGAATTCCTGTTAGCTGAATTTTGACAACGGCATCTTGAAGAGCGAGCTAGAAACTAGTTCTATACGCACCTTTCAATTTTTTGTACTGGGTTATGATGAAATTGGTTCACCATACTGATATTTTAAAAATTCACTATTTTCATTTGTCCTTTATAAACGATGTATTTGATATATTTATTTCAAAAACTCTAAATAAATAGGGTTTTGAATAATTAATTATATAAAAAAAAACAACGGATATTTACTCGAAACTAGATTTTATAATTTAAGTAATAACTTTTGAATATTAGGCTATTAAATTTCAAACAAATTATGATACCTGCTATAAATCACGAGTACCGAGTAGTTACTTAGCCGTAACAATCAGTTACTATATTTAATAAATATTACAATTAATAGTAGCGTTTGTTACTAGC
This sequence comes from Trichopria drosophilae, assembly GCA_030407085.1. NCBI lineage: Eukaryota > Metazoa > Arthropoda > Insecta > Hymenoptera > Diapriidae > Trichopria > Trichopria drosophilae. The sequence continues at coordinate 189,117,003 of CM059582.1, forward strand.
AAATATTTCTGGATAAAAAATATTTCTAAATAGGTAACATATATTGAAAGTACTACTAGAAACTAATTGGAAGGTATAAAAAATTTAGCTATTAATTACTTTTGAATCAAGGGCGTAAAATAAGGTTTTACGCCCCGACGCCATAACGCAAGGGTCGAAGAAGCCGGTCCAAGTTTATCAGAGCGAAAATTCTACTCCTCAGATTTCAACTTTATTTTTTGATGCAGTAGGTCTAAAATGTTTTTTGGCCTTTATTGGCGCGCCGAAAATGTCTATTTCAAACCTCCGTGGGCGTAAAATTTATTATATCAATACTTAATAGCAATATTTTATTTTAGAACATTATTGAGTTTCCAACGACAGAGAAAGATATAATCATTGACTACTAATCAGTATAAGTATCCAGTAATGTCTGTAATTTTAATTTTAATTAACAAGTGTAATTAAGAATAATAAATATTCGTTTTATGAATACTTTTATTTTGTAGTAATTTATTTTATAGAGGTGCTAATCTTGCTGCAGTATTAAAATCAAATTTATTATGTCGACTTCTAATAGAACACTTGACACCTTATTGTATACTACTTTTAAAAATTACTGGTCATTAACAAACCTTACTATGCGCTAATTATTGATGTAAGTTGTAAGTAGTAATTACTAGTCACAACTTCACGTACTACTCTTGACGTACATTTCCGACAACTGCTATTGAAAATTAAGAGATGCAGTATTAAGTAATATAGTTTCTGTGCTACGTAGCACCTACATAAAAGTTAGTGTTTTATCTCAAATTCTACAAAAATTTTTATAACAGCTTTTATTAGATAATGCATAGAACAATATTAACATTTAACTAAACTCTACTATTTATGAATACTTTTCGGGATGCATTATTCATTTTGTCTAGTAGATAACTTATTAATACTGATTAATGTTATTTTTACTACTAAAGTTTGCACATAAATTAACATAAATTAAACCCAATATATGTCAACTATGAACAAACAATTATAGTAAAAAATCCCGCAAAACGTGCAATTTACAGTGTTGACGACGATCTTCCACTTAGTATGTAATCTTTCGTAAAGTTCACGAGAGGTTAAGAATGCTAATTTAGAAATCCGTTGGTCCGCAAAAGAGGAAATTGCCATTAACAATATTAAAGTTCATCGTTTTACCTCCTCCGCAAATTACTCTCGCGAACCATTCTTTGCAGAGCATAATGTAGTCAATAATTCTTGTAAAGTTCTTAAGAAGTTCTTATAGATGACAGACTAGTTCTAGTGATTATGTAAAACGAATTTTTGGTGATTTTCTTATGAATAACTCAATGGTAAAAACATCAACGGAAAATAATCTGTTATCAACCAAGGTGTGGTTACTATTGGTTACTACAAGAAGTTACTACTTTAATTAATTTATTTTCATTGACAAGATCAATAAATCATTTTAGTGGGGGTTATTGAATTACAATATTTATAAGTCATTTAAATTGTTGGAGGGTTATAATTTAAAAAAATTGGCTGTTGTATCTTGCTACTTAAATTTCTTCATAAAAATAAACATCAGAAAATCTTAATGTATCCCGAAGAACTGGAAAAGATGCAGATCTACTCTAGATCATTTTTTATCGATCATGACATTAACAAGATTGTATTACAATTCTTATGAATACCATTTAAATAATCTAAATATATTATCTCGGAGATTTCGAAAATATGATCATGATTGCCTAAAAGTCCATTGGTGATTTTTTCGATATGACGTTTCAATTTTTCAAAGATTGATCAGCAACTTTTTTCACATTTTTGACTATTTTTAACTGTCAATTCATCAAATATGACAATCTAAGGATAATTCGACTGAGACTATTCATAGACTTTTCCAAAGTATGATAATTTTACTAGGACTATTTTAAAAAATCAACTTGACACGTTTTGGGCCAAGAATAATCATTTCATCTGTTAATGATTACATTTTGATTTTAAAAATTTCAACTAAAAACTTGACAGTGTTTTCAAAAGAAAAAAAAAGCAAAATTATTCTCTGAGGGGTTGAATTATTTCAAAATCTGAGAACAAGACCAGATTTATGGTATTTTATTTCTATTTTCATAAATCTACGATTGGAAAATTGCACATGTAAATTTTCGCCTTTCATAACCTGTTTAGTCTGGTCCATTGTTCTAGAATGTAGTCTCTACAAAAAAAGTTAGTGATAAGTAAACACTTTTGTGTCGATCATAAACCAAATTGTGTACAGCTAAAGCAATTTTTTCCCTTATAGAACCCTTTGAAGTGGTCGTTCCAACAATACATTTTTTTGCTGCAGGTATAACGAATCGACATCAATCGATCACTCGTAACCTTGCATGTTCGTACCACCGTTGACTATTTCCATTTAACCGGAGAGGAAAGGGAAACCGTTCCACCTTTTGTTTTCCTCGCGCGGGAAATCTGGCACAAGAATGGAGCGACCCAATGTCCCGGAGCGAAAGTGAAAGAGACAGAACGAGAGGGAAAGTAAAAGCGAGATAGGAATCGAAGCAATAAATAGTGGCGATAAATTCGTACCGATATTTTTAAAATGGGAAATTAGCACACGCGGCGATTTTGCGATGCGGGAATTTAAGGCGAATCATTGGAAGTTCGGTGCAACAGAACCAGATAACCTGCATAAGTGTCACGGCAAAAGGGGCCAACAATCTCAACCGACCTACATCCAGCGATCGTCCTCTAACCCCTGCACGAACTAACCTTATCCTGCAGAGCCTGGCTAACCGACCTGCGCGCTATCCCTGTAACCGAGATTCGATAAATTACACGATTCAATCGTACCGAGCTCTGGAAAATTGGAATCATCCCTCTTAATACGATCTTTCATTCTTCTCTTTATTACCCACTTTTTAATAATGCCCTTTTATCAAGTTCGATAACGGTATTACCGATGAATTACGGAGAGGATCGTAATCGTCTGCTCTGAAGTCCTCACGTGCTCCTGGAAATTGCAATTGTTGGCTTTATTGCAAACCGCGGATTTTCCACGTCCCGCGATCAGTATACGAGTCAGTTTCCTCATTCAGGCAAGTACGTTTCGAAAATAATTCATTTTGTATTTTGTTTGCAACAAGTTACTTCGAGATTAAAATTCCATATTGAAAATTAAGTCAATAATAAGATCGGGTTTTTAGACTTATTATGGATCAGCAAAGAGGATGGCAAGATTTGTATAGATTGACATCATCAACCTTCTTGAATGTCTACATTACGAATATTATCTCCCTATTAATTAGAAAATTAGTAATCTATGGTCTAATAGATCGTGTCACTAAATAAGTGGAGATTTAGAGAAAACAACATTAATAATATTAAGGATATTTTAAGAAATAATGGTTACCATACAGAATGTTTTAACCCTTTGAAGCATACATTTGTATTTGCACGGAAAATACTTGAAACTTGTTACTCGGAGGTTTTCGGGGTCGCTGATCAAGAATCTGACCTTAGATTTTCAAAATTCAAAATGGCGGATCCAAGATGGCGGACAAAATTAAAAAAATTATTTGATCGAGCTGAAACGGGGTATTCGGGGGTTTTCGAGGTTTCTGATTACGAATCTGGTCTCTGATTTTCAAAACTCAAGAAGGCGGATCCAAGATGGCCGACCGAAATGTAAAAATTTATTTCATCGAGATGAAACTGGGTACTCTAGAGTTTTCGGAATCGTAGATTACGAATCTAATCTTAGCTTTTCAAAATTCTAAATGACAGATTCAATACAACATCCAAAATATAACAGTTTTCGAGGTCGTAAAAGGATTGTCAATAAGGCTGATTTTTGGGCTCGAATGTCGCACTTTTTCGATTCCAACGTTGGATAGCTGATGTCAAGATCTTTTCAAAACGCCATATAAAAGTCCTTTTACATTGGGACTAGGCATATCTATGATGGATCAAAGTTAGAATAAAATTGCAAAATAGAGCGGTACAAGTTTAGTCTATAAAATGAAAAAGAAATCAATACATTTTTATGAAACTTTTTACTAGGGTTTTTTTTTGGGTCGCTGACCATGAATATGATGACAGTTTTAACAAACTCAAAATGGCGGATCCAATATGGCAGATGATTTTTCAAAAATTGGGGGGAGGGGGGGTTTGGTCGTTGGTCATGAATACGATATCTTTGAAAACTGTTATGAGGTTACATACAGATTGAAACAATTTTTGTTTGCCTTCTGTATTACTTACATCTTTTAGTACAAATTAACTTTACCCTTCAAAATGAGCTTTTATTTGATCATGTACGATTTTTTCTTACAATGTTACGGCATTATAAATTATGACATTGATCCCAAAAACGTCGTAAGCAAATTACCCCTTTAAATTCTAGATGTTTCTACTTAATAATATCTCTTGAAAATTCGTTCTTGGACGTTTCTGGGTTCGCTGAGTACGAACATGAAGACACAAAATAGACATCGTCATTTGTAAGATAGCGAATTCAAAATGGAGTATCAAAATGGATAAAAATGATTTTAAAATTGAAACATATTTTGCGAGTAATGTATTAAATTTTACGTCAAATATGAAGTGTTTGGATTTTTTTATATACATAATGTTTTAAAAGAACGCAATAGAAATTAACCAAAAATTGACGGAATTTGGGACTTTATATTAATACTCATTTCTTTTATAACTGCTAAGTTTACTCAAACAATTTACTATGTAATATAGTAACTTTCAAACATAGTGCAGGCCGTCTACAGAATTTTATCTTGTTATGGTCGAGTGCATTAACAAAGAAAGTAAGTTTTGTCGTAATACAAAATAGTTACAAAATTACTATTTGGAATATAAAATTTCGCAACAAAAATGCTTTTTGCATGAATTATATGAATAACTACTAACATCCAAATCAAATTCAGATTACAGAATTGAAATTAATAATGTTAAGTCTATTAGTAAACCATTGCTTTAAATACTTTCTATTTTTAGTAATAGATCAAATAAAAACGAATTCACTATCTAAATTTGAATTTAGCTAGCAATTTGTTTTCAAGGAAATCGGCTTTAATTTTTAAATAAATAGTATTTCATTATAATGAAATCGTACTTTTTACTTTTCATTTAAAAAAAAAACATTAATTTTTTCGATGCCGACTTACTCACTTTTTTCTTTAGTTATTTCATATTATGCTGATTAAAAATGGTGACGAAGCACATTCTTTAGTCTTTACGAAGAAATAGTAAGCAAACATTTTTTTATTGGAACTTAAAAAGTACTTGAAACCCGAAGATCAGATTAAAAACCAATTATGGATTTTTAATTGTAATAGCTTTATACCTTCCAATTTGATCAGTTGCTGTAGACTAATATTTACAGATTGTTTAACGTATATCACTTACTACGAACAATCAAACTTATCATTGAACTAATTTCGAATCATGCTGTAGTGATCTTCCAAATAAAAGTTTATTTAATATAGTTAATATTATGCTTCCATTTAAATAATAATATTGGCATCACTCATATTAATCCCCGAATCGTACAAAATTTGAAAATGAAATTTTCGCACAGATACACATTCTAATACATAATTATTGATGAATTTACCAATATGTGACCATGTCCCCATTTTCGACCTTGTTCTTATTTTTGATCGTATCTATGAAAGTAATAACTGACCTCCTATTTACATTTGCATACGAAATTGTAGAAGATCGGGCATAGGGACTGGTTTACTATTATGCATTTTGATTACTATTTATTGAATATTTGCTTTGGAGTTTATACTACCTAAAGTACAATAGAGAATACAGGTTTAACAAAACTCGCATAAATTGGTAATAAAAAGTAATCCAGACAGTTGCTGCTACGAAATGTAGCTGGAAATCCTAAAATGTTAACACCAAATATCGAAGACTTTAGTGGCGTCCGTATTCGAAATTGAATTTCAGATATTATACTGTAAATAAACTCTATTATTCCGGTAGTATTTATTTGTTATTAAAAGAGAAATACTATTCATATAACGTTATTTATGATTTTGAACAACATATTAAAATGTTTGCTTCTGTATTATTTAAGCAGGAAACCTTCTTTACACTGTTCAAAAAATCGGTTTTTAAAAGTGGTAGTATATGTTTAGAAATAAATACTCCTAACACGACATCAAGTTTTTTTTCATTTTAAAATCAATTTTTTTAACGAAAAATCCGCTTTAAATTTCATGCCTGCAGAAACAGGCATTTAATTTCGATTTCTGCTTAAAGTATCGAGGGTCACGTAAGAGGTTGTATTGCAAACTTTAAAACAAAATTTTTGTTTGTCGCTTTATTATACCTAAACGAAATTTCTGAAAATCATGCATTTCTCAACACTAAAACTGTTGAAGCCAAATTTAATTCAAAAGAAGTAAACATCGCACAGTTAATCTCGGAGTAAATTTTGTAACTAAAAAAGTCAATCTTTTATCTAAAGGAATCAATTTGAAGAGCTTTAGATTAAATAATCTAACCCTAATTGGGATGATATTAATAATTTGCTCCAAGAAAGTTAAAGTGTGCTCGTGTTAAAATATCTTTACTGATCTTTATTAGATTGAGCAAGTTACTCCAACCGGTTTAGTAAAAGAGATTTTTCCTTTAATCCAAATAATTTAGTAATATATTTTAATACGTTTAATACAGAGTATTTCGTACTTCTTAGAACTTCTCAATTTTTGATAGTAAATAATCAGATAGAACAGAGACTTTGATACTAATATTTACTTTGATTTTATAAAGGAAACAATAAAGGAAACTAATAGTATAATCTATTAATAATCTAAAATTCACTATAAGGACTATTAGCTGAGACCATGTGCTTCAACTATAAATATATATTCTTGTCTACTATTGATATCTATTTTCCGTAACAGTTTCAGTCAAGTAGCTATTAAGAATTATTTAAGTTTTATAAGAAATGTGAATAAGAACTAAAAACTACTTATAATTAATATACATAATTAATACTACGGGGTAGTTTTTATGACACTTGTATTACAGTCAAATTCTCAAACTAAACGGACAAAGTTCTGCGGGTTACATAATTTCATTGGACAAAATTTACTTAACAGACAGAAAGATAGTTATATTTAAATCTAATTCAATTATACACAACAAAATAAATACAACCCAAGCTGTTTTAGCGCTAGTAGCCCAAGTAGCCCGATTTTGATGGAGATTAAAACGGAACTAAAACTGGAAATCCTTTTTCAAACATTTTTTTTATAACCAGAGACCTATTTGTCGTTTACCTTTATGTCGTTATCAATATTTATGTATTGATTCTACTCAATTTATTTATTTATATTTTCCTGTAAATTCCTTACAACTGAAAAAGTTTTTTTTTTAATTTTTGAGGTTTCCAGATAAAAAACAGTGAAAGATACATAAAAACTGGACTGAATTATCTACTTGCCATATAAATGTCAGAATATTGATAAATATATGCATACAATTTTCAATATAAATCCAAATGTTTTCAAATATGAACAAAAACATCAATGAAAATACATGACATTTTTCCACACGAAGAAACATTTTTTTGAAACTTTACCATTTCAAATGGCAATTTCAGGACAAACTGCTGAGTGAGAAAAAGTGGGATTTTTTAAATAAAACTGATTATAAGTTCTTGGAAGTTGCACTATTGCAACAGTGAAAATTACAATAAAATTTAATAATTTTTAACAGCGAAAAATGGCAGATTTCTCCCTTCTCCAAGTCCGTCCTAAAATTACCATCTGGAATGACAAAATCACCAAGATAATTCTTCTCCGTGCATATTGTCGTAAACACGCGTGTTTCATTTTTGTCTATAGATGTATACATTTGTATAAATGTACATCATCATTTTAAAATTACCTCATTTATTCAGGATCAGAAAAACAAATTTTGAATATGGACATTCAAGATTATATATTGGAATGTATATTCGTATAAAGATAGGAATTGTTTGACATAATTCTTGATGTTTTTTATTAGAAACATTACATAAAAATTACTTATCATTATTAATTATGGGTGACAATGTTCAAAATATTTTTCTTATGCTACGTAAATAAAAGCATTCTCTTTTCTTAGACTGGTTTTATCTGAAATCTTTGAGATTATCATATAATTATCTATAAATCCTGAAAAATTAGCTGAGAAAAGGTTGCTTTTTGAGAAAAAACTATTTCTATTATTTATCGACTTTTCTCATTTACAGCAATCTACCATTGAAAAGTTTAAAAAAATGAAATGAAATAAGCCTAGGGGCGACTGAAAAACTTGAAAATTGAGGGAGTGACAACATTTTTACCAAGACAAAAAAAAACTTAGTTTTTTACCAAAATCATAAACTATTTATAAACATTTTTAAAAATGTTTAATGAAGATGTTAAAAAATAAGTGTTTCCTTTTTAAGTAGAATAACATATGTCATAATGAATGTGATTCTGGACAAACCATCGGACTGCCTGCATGATTTGAGATGGATCCATCCATATTATGATTGAGATAATGTTTCGATATTAGAGGATAGTATCGAATAGTCTGTTTTACCCTATTATATGTACCTACTATTCATATATAATGAGTTATACTTGTTTCATCATAGTATTTAGAAAGCCTCATTGCATCTATGTTTCAAGCAAAAAGAAGCACTAGCGTTCCAATACCCATTTATGTCAGCAAATATCATGTGTTCCACCAATATAAAAAGTCACATGCAAGACGACTGCAACAAGTTCACCTTTTCCAATTTTCATAAAAAAATAATGAAGGGATTGACCCTGAATTGGCATTGCAGTTTGATACACAACCCTGCATCCTATAGATTATGATCTATATATAATCGTGGCCTTAACACTAAATGCTTTTGTCCCTTGTGCACCTGTGGTAACGTCGCTTCGGCATTCATCGAATTCAAGTAGATACGCGAATTCCATTGCGAAATTATAGAAAAATTTTTCATTATACATCACAAGGTTTCACCGGCAAACAGTCAGTGCATGAATTTAAAACAATAGATATGGGTCATCGTCCAAAAATAGTGATTATTATTTTATAATTTCACATCATCACGTGACATGCAGAAATGAACATCTGAAACTTATTTGTTTAAGATTATCAAAAATTCATTTAAATTGAGACACAATAATAACGAATTAACTCTGTCGATACAAATTATGAACATGATATCAATAAATATCAAATATTGTGATTTGAACTTCACAAATCAATTCCAGTAGCAGGTGACTCGCGAAAGATCGACATCACAAACTGGGACACTGACCTACTTAGTTTACCTGTAGACACGCCTCTCCTTACACCTATTTCTCACTACTATGTACATATATCTATTTCACAAGGCGTTACGTAAATATATAGCTAGACTGAAGATCTCCGAGTGTTGTCATCTGCTGTCAGTATTTTATGACCTTGAAATCTGCTCAAATTTTGTATTTATTCAATTATGACTTCCTATTGTTTGATCTGTTAAAAAAATTATACATTTTGTAGTGGTTGTTACATGGATATTAATTGATTAAGTTAATCATTGTTTAATTTTGAAATGAAAAATGCAGTTAGAATTGTGGTCTGAACAAGTTTTAAAGATATTTTTACTTACGTAGTAAGGTCAGCACCTTCAGTAGTTACAGGAAGTACAAACGATGATTGGTTCATATTGTACCACTTGTGGTCCTATCTGTCTTATTTTTTTCGTGAAGGGAATATGTAAGGTGTTGATATATGGTAGCACTTTTGAAAAAAAGGTTTTAATGTAAGTTATATATGTTTCTAGTAACGAAAACATGTTGAACCGCATTCAAAGTATTGAGAGCCGAAGATACATCTTTAAATAATGCTCTTAGCAGGAATGTTATCTTAAACGTTTTTCTAAATAAGAATTACCAGTCCAATAAATTAAGTACATTTACAGAATATTAACGTGAACTTATCTACAGCGGATTTAATTTCTAAAATTTATTTACTTTAACTTATTTTGAAGTGCTGACAGTTTAATCCATAGGTCTCTTTGAATACCAGCTTAGATTTACCAAGTAAATACATGTACACGAATGCAGTAGAAATCTAACCCAAACAGTACTTGGTAAGGCTATATGAGAATACTTTGAGGATAGCATTGCAATAAATTACGATCGACTGGTATTGACAAATACGACCGAAGATATACCTGGACGATCCCTCACTGCTATTATTTTAGATTAATTCAAGGCAAATAACTGCAGTACGAAGAAAAAAAGCCTTCATGTAACCTTTACGATATGAATAGAACTTAAATGGACACTAAACAGAATACTAAAATATGAAATCGAACGTATTCTCAGAGAGGTAAATTCATCGGTTCTCTTAATATTTGATGTATTATAGTTTTTTTTTTTAACAGAATATGTGATAACGACTAACCTACCCTGCATTACGAAGTATTCGTGTATCCAATTTTTAAACTTGTAATTCGCTACAACCTGTAAATATAAATTCCAAGAAAAATAAGCAGATTTGAAAAAAAAAATCTCTAAAAGGCATTGATACCTATTCTTATAATAATTAACGAGTAACTACTGAAATAATTCTTTCAAAATCAATCTATGACCAATTGGAGTTAATCTCCTCAGTATAAATAATGTGTTATAAAAGATTAATTTAAAAATTACTAAGAAAAATGCGACTATGCACCTCAAAATATAGAAAATTAAAATTCATCCAAATGCATTCATAGACAGAGAATAAATAAATTCTATTAGTACTTATAACGTAAACATAACATAACACAGAAAAAAATAAAATGTGAAATTATTAATTTACTCATAGTACGAGAAACTAGTGATTTATTATGGCTGATCAATTTTGTCTATTTTCACTTATTCTTATATGTTGCCTTACACAATATTCTTTTAAACTGAGTTATTAATTTTTCTCAATCTTTCAGCTTTGCAAAGAGGATATAGAAGACTTTATTTACGACGATATTTACAAATAATTTAAATAAAACAAGGTACAGGATGCCGGTACTTAACCACGCGTAAGAATTAACAAGGATAATACATATTTTTGTTATAGTGAATAGTGGCTAATGGTGACTACAAAAATATATCGCGATAATTTCAGTATTTAAATTAAACAAAATAATTTATTTTCTAGCATTATATTAAATGACATAATTTTTAAATGGATTAATCTGCAAAGTGATTTTTACAGCTTTCAATTATGAGAATAGCACTAATTTTATAGTACCATTGGTTAATATTCGTTTTCGAAAGAACTAGATTGCTATTTTGTATTGAATAATAATTTATGTCATTAAATATTAATTTTTTCATATGATACTAATGTTCTGTTATATGTATAAGAATCGACAGAGTGGACATTTTGATTCTTTAAACAATTTGATACTGCAGAAAATGTCTAGATTTAGGAATTATGGAAATGAGAATATTTGACCACAATAATTAGAAACACTGAATGATCAGGTTTAAAAAATATATTTCGAATGACATTAGTAAATGTAGCAAATTCACTCGTCTAGAATAAAGTTGGCCATTATTTTAAAATTGACTGTACGTAAAGATATATAGATGACAAAATAATTATGTCTTTAATAGAATTTTACGCAAGCTGTATAATAAATGAGGGTTCCTTTAAGAATAAAATGACAAATAATCTTTTAATCTAGATAGTTTGTTTTGTACGTACAGAGGTCAGAATCCCGACGATAAGTAAATAACGATTCATAAGTCTATTAAGTGAAAACCGTCGTAACGAATCATTGATTTAAATATAACTATCTTTCTGACTGTTAAATAAATTTTTTTCTGTGAAATTATGCAACCCACAGTAATTTGTCTGTTTAGTTTGAGAATTTGCCTGTAATACAAAAGTAATAAAAACTACCCCATAGTATTAAGTACATATATTAATTACAAGTAGCTCTTATTGACATTTCTTTTTCAACTTAAATAATTCTTAATAGTTACTTAACTGAAACTGTGACCGAAAATGTATGTCAATAGTAGACAAGAATATGCAGGGTGTGCCAGAACTGGGTAATGATATTGCAGGAGGTGATTATCCATGATATTTCGAACAAAAACATCCTGTACCAAAGTTGGATCTGAGGCTCAGCATTTGAGTGACGAGCTATTGAAGTTCAGAAAAAAAATAGTTTTTTCGCAATAACTCGGCTTGCTTTGAAGTTATTACAATGAGTGAGGGTTCATTTTGAAGCTTATTTTATGCCCTACAATTTACCTACAAGAACATTTGCGATGAATATTTCTGAAATTATAACCTCAAAAATTGGAAAAAAGCAAATTTTTGTGGTTTTTCGCATCAAACTCATTTCACTGACTAAATAATGAAATCGAAAGTTGATAGTTAAAGTTATAGCTTGAAAATTCGAAGAAATTGCACCCTTGTTCATTAGGTTTCGATAAAAATTGAGTCCGTGGGAACACTTTTAATGTCGGAGAAATCGCGAAAAACGGGAGGCGTCAGTGCCAAACGCGTGACGAATCCTCTAAATGCTCTTTACAAAGCAGATGGACTAAGAAAAATGAATAACTCAGTTTGAAAGAATATGGTAAAACATTAAGCATTATCATATAAGTATAAATGAAAACAAACAAAATTGATCAGCCGTGATCAATCTCTAATTTTTCGTACTAAGTGTAAATTATTGTTTTCTACTTTTTTCTGCGTTAAATTATATTTACGTTAAACATACAAATGGGGTTAATTTACGTCCTGTCTATGATTACATTTTAATAAATTTTAGAGGTGTACAGTCCAATTTTCCTGAGAAATATTTAAATTAATATTTTATAACACATTATTTAAACTAAGGAGAATAATTGCAATTGGTAATAGATTAATTTGGAGTGAATTATTATAATAGTTACTTAGTAATATTTACAAGAGATTTCAACATATGATTTTACCTCAAGCTTTGAAACAAAGTAGCCTTCCGCTGAAAGACTACTTTACTTGTTAGTCTGCTTATCGCAAGTACGATTTTCATCTACGACATAAATCTTTTAACTATTATGATACGATTAAGTATCTGTTAAAAAGAAACTATAATACATCAAATATTAAGAGAACCAATAAACTTCCCTCTCTAAAAATACGTTCGATTTTATATCTTAGTATTCTGTTTAGTGTCCATTTAAGTTCCATTCATATCGTAAAAGTTACATGAAGGATTTTTTCCAATATATGTCGTTCTTCTATAGTGCAAACGAGGATGCCCACGGGTACGGTTGATTTTCACCCTCGAGATGGAACTTCTGAAATTGATAAATTTAGTTAGAGTATGAGCACTAACACGAAAAAGTAAATCCGATTGCTTTATCACGTGAGAAACTTGAAGAAATTGTCCATAAAATGGGGGATTTTTCATTAGAAAATGCATTACTCTAAGTAATAAATAGCCCGCACTGGGGATGGTTTGGAACATGTGTTGGTCCTACCGTTACTACTTACAAATTAGGTATTACTTACACTGCAGTTCTGTTACCATTTTTCTGACAATTTACCCTTTAACTGTCAACGACGCATATATGCGCAGAAAAAAGTCCTGACACTTTTGTCTCATGACGCATATGTGCGCATGTGACAAAAACATGTTTATACTTCATCGATTCGACTTTAATTTGGCAAATAATGGTTTTTGAGGACGCAGAATCTGAATCTGAAATCAGATTTTCAAAATTAAAAATGGCGGAACCAATATGGCGGACGAATATTCTAAAACTTATTCAATTTTGACGAAAGTGAGTACCTAGCAAAACCTAGGTTTATCCTAATATTTTTAGGAAGATAAAGAATAGAGGAATTTTTTCAAAATTTTAAAAACTTTCCATTTGTCAAAAAATGATTTTAAAATCTTTAAAAGGATTTTTTGGGCCCTTCCTTTAAAAAGTCGAGGAAATAAATATTTTTATCAGAAAGCTTACTTCATAAACTACAAAAACAATAAGATAGAGAAAGCGAGAGAGAGAAGGAGAGAGATTGAATTAAACGTTATAAAAAAATTTGTTGAAGCAAGTTTTTTTCTAAAAAAAGACAATTCACTACATCAATAAACAATTTGTTTACTATTTTTATGGTTTTCATTGAATTTCAAATAACTAAAGTTACTATAAAAATCATTTATTGACATTATTTGAACAATTACTTCATTTAGTTGATTTTATGCCTGAATCGTCCCCATAGGAATGATGTTGCTATTTTTGTCAATCTCCATCAATTCTGTCTGTAAAACTTCTTTTCATAAATCTATTTAATTGAAAATAAGTACGTAGTATACTCTATGAAAAACATCATAATCCGGGAAAATAGATAAAAATTTACTGTGGGCTCCTTTATCTATTCTATATTTGAGCGGATGAAAATAAAAAAACAGCATTGATTAGATAAAGCTTAATTCACGATGTTTACAAATCTAATCTTTACTCTATTAAATGCGCTGTTTGTAACTGACATTATTTTAAAAGAAATTATTAAAAACTTGATGTGTTTCAGTAAATCATGACAAATTCTCATATTTCCGAGAAAATTATCTTTCAATCATGCATAAATATTAAACGATATAATACAAAACTAGAAAAAATAATTAAAATAAAGTCAGTTTCATCCTATATAAAAAAAAACAAAATTTAAGTTACTTCATCCTCCAACTGTTCATCGCGCGAAATTGTCGTTCTCCATTTCAGGGTCGCGACCTTGAAGCCGAAATTCCATGCCGACAAGCGGTCTTTTCACGCGCGTTATTTGGCGAATCAACAAACCCTTTTCCGGGTGACAGCTAAGATCGCGCTTTCAAACCACTTGAGCTTTTCAGTAGTAAAAACCGATGCCGTCGACGTTTACATAAAAGTCTTCATTTCCTGGTTCCCAAAGAGTTTCATTACCAGCGACGTCTGAGGAGTTGAAAGGACCGGAAGGGATCTGGGAGGGGTGGAGGAGTATTTAAAATAAGGGAAGGCGCGTGTCTCGGTAGAAAGGAAACTCGATGAATTTTGGTGGGAAAGGAGCTTGCAGGGCCACGCCGGCGGCGGCGACCGTTAGCAGGTGGTTATAGGTCGCGAATGATGGGTAGGCAGACAGAGACATGGCCCAGTTCAAACTTGCTTCGTCCAAGGCCAACGCCGTGAGACGATAATTACGAATCTGGGTCACAGACGGATATTTGCCGTCTCGCACTGCCGCCCCCTGGTGGTGTTCCGCCCTCTCGCTTTCACTGCCGTACACCAGCCGTACCTTTACTACTTGCCAGCCGCTTCCTTTTCCCGCCGTTACTACTTATTGCTAAACTTATTTCTATTACTTTTCCAGTTTACCTGTCCGTATATCGACAGTTGTGATTTGCAGTCTGCGGTTATACGACCGACTTCTTCCTTACCCAGGACTTGGGATTTATTTTTTGTAGGATAAAATGCTTCTCTATTTAGAGTTCCGATACAAAGCCAAAGATATCAAGGTCACCGTGTAATCACGAAGCATGTGTGCAGGACGTTAAGTTTAATAATTATGGACATATGCATATTAGTGACAGGGCCGGATTACCCATTAAGCACAGAAGACACGTGCCTGGGGCCCCACTTAAAGGGGGGCACCAATATTTTGACAATTAAAAAAAAAATTACGCAAAAAGATTAAATGTTTAGAATGATTCAAATAAATGAGGTTTAATATAAGAGAAACCGAGCATCTCAACCCAATAACCATTTACAGAGACAATCATATCCAAAAGATTTCTGTATGCATCGACATTAACCCGTTTCGTTCCAAAACGACAACATTTGCCGCCGGTTTTCATCCTCCCTAAGTTTACGGATATCATTGAGCTATTGTTATGAAATGTAGATGTTCTATAGATTTTGAATATGCTCTTTTCGAATCTGAAGTCCGTTTTACGATATCACTTTTCATTTTTTAAATATGACCACTTAAGGGGAAGACGACGTGAAAAAAACGAAAATATTTTCAGAAAACTGCAATTTTTCTTGCGAAGGAGTTTCGGAATCGTGTAATGACTCAGAATCCTGTGGCATAATGAGTTTTAGTACAAGTTGGTCAATATTACGATTTAAGTTACAAAATGGCGTCCTCATAATGGCGCCGCTCATACGGAATTTTTTTGTTATTTGGGTTTAAGTAAAATATTTCTGGTATCTTGAAGTGAACTTTGATGAATATATAGATAGCTTTTGAGGTGACTGAATACTCATTCGTTATTAAATTTTGCAAATTCAAAATGGCTGATCCAATGTGACATCGGAATCTTCTATATTATACCAAATACCAGGCATTTTTTTTTAATTTCGGTCAGCCATATTGGATTCTCTAATTTGAATTTCCAAAATTTAATAACGGATTTGTATTCATCAACCTCAAAAATAGTCCCCTAGAACATATTCATCAAAATACACGACAAAATACCAGAGATGTTTCAATAAAACTCAAATCATTAGGATTGTTGTTGGTAAAGGAGTTAGGGAAGGGAATGGGGGCCTTTTGATTACTAGTGACTAGGGCACCTCGAAGTCTTAATCCGATCCTGATTAGTGAAAGTTTGTTGAATTTGATGATGCTATGCTATGATTAAATACCTTTTATTGAATTCTGAAATGACCCGGGACTAATTACCAATAAATTATTGTTGGGCATACAAGAAAGGATATTCCAATGTAAATAAATTATATTTTACTTTTATTGTACTATGTAAGTATATAATAGTATATTATGAAACTAGTGCGTAAAAGTTCATTCTACGAACGTGAGCGGATCGAGCCGAAGGCGAGGGTCATAATCACATTCGCAGAATAAACATTTATGTACATGTTTCATACGATATTTTATGTCACTTGAGTGCGTAAAATGCGACCGAAAAATGTCAAAAGTGGGTAAAATAGCATTTTACGCATCGAATGTCAGAAATTATGTAAATTGTAATGAACGAAGATGCACGATAATATATACATTTTTTTAACTTTTTTATTCTGAAATAAAAAGTTTCAAAATTGTTATTTTTTGTTAAGTATCACGATAGTGGAAACAATGGACATATTATAAGATTTATTGCTAACTTTTTTATTTTTAAATAATGCTGACCGTACTTGAGAGGTTTGACGAGCTGGAGCTTTAACCAGGAACCTTTCGATTACCAGTAGACTGATCTAGAACAATGAACGATAATAATAATATTATTTGAGCCAATAAACAAAGCAGGATGCCCACGAGTATAGGCGTTTCCTGCCCTGAAGATAGAACCTCCGAAACTGATAAATTCGGTCAGAGTATAATGAAATCTAACACCTAATGGCAAATTCGATTGTTTTCTCACGTGTGAAAGTGTAAAAAATCGTTGTTAAAGTCGCGGATTATACGTAGGAAAATACAGTATATACATATGAAAATAAAGGAATCTAAGTAGTAAGAGTCCGTATCTTCTACGAACAACACAGAGTGCAGTCTGTTACTACTTACATTACTGCATTTTCTCATGTATAATCCGCGACTTTAACAACGATTTTTTAAACTTTCTCACATGAAATGCCCAATAAATCGGCATAGCAAAATATTCATCATCATTCAAAATATCACTCTCACGACAAAATAAAATGAAAACCCTCGAAGTTACATGCATAAAAATTTAATTTTCCACTGCCCGTTTCGCCTAAAATATGACATAGAATCTGCATCTGAAATATTGGTATCTAGTATTTGGGCACATATATATTAACAATAAAGTTGGCAAATTAAATGCACTATTGAATAAAGACAATATTTTTCAAAATAAACATGTTCCATCAAGGATTTCTAAAATAGATGATTTTCTGAGCAATCAATTTTTCCAAGTTTTGATGTCGGCAGTGAACGTTGGGGTTAAAGTAGACAGTGATATGCCCCTAACTCTGGTCAGCCACGCGACCCGATCTGCAAGCGTTTCCACGAAATATCTGCAATCCACCTAGTTGCCACTACCCCCACCCACCTTCACGTCCGTTCGTTTGGTCAAGGGTGCGAGAGGATTTATGGCGCCAAAACCCATTGACTGCTTTCAAAGACACGTAAGCGACTAAATCATCCTGGTTCTTCGAAAATTCCATACCTTTATAATAGCGCTCATTTGGTACTCAGCAGAACGATCTTAATTGTTATGCAAATCGGGAAGATGCTTTTAGAACTCCGCGATGCTCTAAACGTTTAAAATGATTGATTTAAATTCGAGTGGATTTTCAGTTGATTTATTTTAAGTGAATTTCATTTTCAGGATATTAAATCAAATCATACTTATTGCGAAATGTTTAAAGGCAGTATTAACTGATTTTCTTTTACTCTCTAATTCTGTTCCTCTCTTATTTATTTATCTTTTCTCTATTAAGCAAAAAATTGTTTACTCATTTGACATATTCCTTTACATTTATTACTTCGACCCAGACCACAGAACTTGGTCACCTCGGTAAAAAAAATTACCCTATAGTTTTTCAAGAAATGTAGACGTTTCAGACCACAAACCGGTGGTGAAGGGGAGGGGGGAGGGGGGAAGTATAACTACGTCAACACTAAAACAACTGCTACGATATTTTTTAATACAACGGGCATGTGGCTCAATAATCCGATCTCGAAGGTTTCGCCCTAGGGCGCGAAATTGAGCTTCGCGCCCGGAGTATTAAAAATGTTATTTATTATTTTTTCTCAACTATCAGAATATTGAGATTCTTTTCCCACGGTGAAGAAAAATGAAGAAAATATTTGAATTTTAAGAACAAATTTTACTTATATAACCCACATTATTTTGACGACCTTAAAATTACATCCACGATGATACTTTCTTTGAAAACGTTCTTAACGCTCTATGTCAAAAACCATAAGCTCTTTTAAAAAATGCTAGGACGAAATGTCTTGTAATTCATCGAAGAATATTCTGGAATTTTTCAGGTTTTTTAAGCGATATTTTGAAAGAATTTTTATATCAATTTTAAAAAAAAATATTTGAAACAATTAGAAAATTCTGAAAAAATGTTTTGGAGAATGTACGAGAACATTCCCAATGTAACATAACCAGAAACTGAAAGAAAGAGTGGCGCTTATGAGAACATTCCCTACGTAACTTAGGTAGGAGAGAGGGGGAGCGGTGGAGAGGATTCCTTAACTGTGCAAAAAGTGAAAATGAGGATTTTCAAAACTTCGACCATCACCATATGTCAGCCGAAATATTAATAAATAACTAAATATAAAGATTTAAGGCTGTAGATGAACCGTTTAAATGGTATTTTTTTGCACTAATAATTTTTTTTAATTTTCTCTAACGTTTGCTTCTAAAGCCAGCAACTAGCCTGGATTCATTAGAAGAATTGCAAATATGTCAGAGAAAATTTTAATTCGTAAAGATGAAAAGGATGGAATTTTTTGCGAAACTGTTGTTTGGATTGTTCTCGATTTTCGAAAAAAATGGAGGGCCGAACTCGAGAGATTCGACAGGCCGGGAATCGAACCCGGGACCTTTCTATTGCCGGTAGAATGCTCTTTCCATCTGAGCTACCCGCCCTCTCGCAAGTTCGCATCATTAATTTCGAGATCTTGAATTTTTTTCGAAAATCGAGAACAATGAATGAATTACAAGACATTTCGTCCTAGCATTTTTTAAAAGAGCTTATGGTTTTTGACTTAGAGCGTTAAGAACGTTTTCAAAGAAAGTATCATCGTGGATGTAATTTTAAGGTCGTCAAAATAATGTGGGTTATATAAGTAAAATTTGTTCTTAAAATTCAAATATTTTCTTAATTTTTCTTCACCGTGGGAAAAGAATCTCAATATTCTGATAGTTGAGAAAAAATGATAAAAATAAATATTTAAACAATTTTTGATAACATTTTGTAAATTTATTATTAACCGATTTCGGATTTGGAGTCTTTGATATTAATAGTTACATTAACCATTAAACGACTAAATACCTACAAATGTTTAATTCTCTCATATTTAAAATGAAATTATTTGAAAAATTAGATTTAGCCAAAAATCATGTTTTGTTATTTTTTTCACGAGAATTTATTTGTTAGAAAAGTAACCTTGATTTTAGTTAAAAATATATTTTAGGTAACGTTTATTTTTCACCACATTAATTTTTAAATAAGGTCTAAATTCAGATTATTTTACACAATTTTTCTCAACACTTTGTTGCATCAATGATACTTATGGAAACCAAAATGACTTCATAATATCCAAATTGAAAGTCGATACTTATGTACTAAAAATAAAATAAGTTAAAAATATACTTATGATAAGAAATAAATAAGATTCCGAATTTCAAGTGAAAAGATTTGACCTAAAAATCTATTTTGAACTAATCAACATTATCATTATATTATCCAATCTTTCTGCATTTCTATTAAAAATTGAATGTTATCAAATATTTTTATCTTACAAAATAGAAGTAAAGTGAAAAAAACGATGGGCATACTTGAAATTTTTACTTTCCACTATTAGAAGTTGTGTTACACTCCAGGCGTCTGGAAAATTATTATATAAACCTGTTCACAACCCAGTCATGATTTTCACAATTAACCGCGAAATGTAGAGAAAATTAAACAAAGTTATTAATTCTTTGCAAAATTTATGCTGTATTTATTTTATGCAGAATAATGAACCCGTAAGGAAAACCTAAGAAAACTGTTTGAAAAATCAATAAACACTCTAAACAAAATTTAATGAAAGGATAAAAATAAAAAATGTTCAATTGGATTGTAAAAAATTAAACTAATACGTTAAGTTTCCGATAACATTTCGTATTAATCCAAAGGTATTTACGAAGGCCGTTTCAGGATAGCGGGGAGATGCACCCCCGTGCAGACAGATCCATATATAGATAATAATCTAGTCCTGTTATAGAACCATAATACGAACTTTATAAAAAAGGTATTTTTTAGATACGGATATTTTTTTTATTGAAATACAAAATTCTCCTCGTAATGCCGGAACCGATTTTTATAAAGTAATATGTGTCGAATAATTAGTTTTGAAACAAAAATCATAGATTACATTCATCTCTCAGAAGATACACAGAGAGAAAAAAAGGTTAATGGAACCATGAAGAAAAGGTATAAATGATTATAACATTTCATAATAGTACAATTAACATCGCGAAAAGTTGTAGTTGACAGCATCTTATTTTTATAATTCATAATATTGTAAAATATAACATAAAATAATTACTTTTTATGATGGTTAGTAATTATTTTCGTTTAATCACTTTTACTAAATCTATTTTTCTAGTCAAGAATATTTTGAGTGACTATTTATCTGTAAAGCTATGGTACATTTGAGGTTATGTGCTATGCTGCTTATTTAAGTATTTGGAAATATTAAACGGAACAATATTTATGTTTTGTTTTACTATGGAAATAATTAATTTAACTAATTTTAATAATAAAGTGTTTTACTTTTCTAAAATGGTTCCATTAACCTTTTTCGTTCTCTCTGGGTAGTGAAATAAAATGATATTTACTTTAAAACCTTATTGTTTTTAGCACAACACTAATTAAAATTCTCCTAAATAATATTAAAATTTGTGAAAATAGTAAGAAAGACAAAAACGATAATTATTAGTGCATGAATTTTAATAATAAGAAATATAAATTAAATAAAAATAAACAATTATTCTGCAAGTAACTTGACGATCATCTTCATCATTTTTTTACACTCTGGGAGTAGAACTCGATTTTGCGCCCTGCCGTGAAATTTTCGGCAGCAAATTATCAATCGCCAAGTCCGTGGTATTAAAAAATATCATTTGAAATATGGAAGAAATTAATGTGTGATTGCGCACACTCGTGTTACATGATGTAAATTGGGTTAACATTAAAACTGGATTTAACCTGTATTCATAGACTGTGCAACGTTGCTATGAAAATCGATTCGACGCGTATTTTTACTCCATTAACAAATTCTTGAAACTAACCCGGATTCCCGTTTCCACGCTGATATTTGGTTGTAGTACATTATGCTAAAATGGCGTTAAATTAATGATAACTAAACTAAAAATAAGATTGGAAGTACGAGACTAAGACGAAGTGATTTCACCCTTTTCGTCCCGAAATGGACGGAAATTTAAGCGCCGTTAAAAAACTAGAAATAAATCAACATCGATAGTTTTGGACCTCCTCTCTCTAGTCCCGAGGTCCGAAACTGCCGGAGAATTGAAAGAAAAATTATGATTAGTTTTTAAAAAAATTACCGATTTTTTTCAAAGTTTTGCTTTTTTTGACATGGAGGCACTAATCATGCATTTTTATTCAACATTTTCTTGTGGCAGTGGATTATTTTCGGAAAACAAAATGGCAGCTTCAAGATGACGTCTGCAAATTGTAATTTTAGAATTTCTCACACAAATATCGAATATTTAACCCCTTCGCTGAGGATGACAAAGATCTTTGTCATTTAGAACTTTTCTGTGACTACGGCAAAAACATAAATCTTTGTCATGGCATAAATTAGTTTAATGAAGTCAATAATGACGTCCAATATAAAAACTGGACCATTTCTAGACAGCTTAAGGCATACCAAACAATATGCCGTTGCCTTTTTTCAAAAACATGATTTCCAAAAAAAGATACGAGTTCTTAAAATATGCTGTGCTAATGATTTTGTAAAAATCTTTTTCAAGAGATATAACATTGTATTGGGTCACTTTCTGCATTAAAAATTAATAAAATCGATTGAAACTCATTACCCGGAGGTTTTCTAAGTCGCTGATTATAAATCTGATGATATATTTTGAAAATTCAATATGGCGAATTCATTATAGCGGACAAATTTTCCAACAATCGTAACATTTCGTTTGAAACTTGTCACACTTAGAAGTTTTCGACGGTTGGTAAGTACAAATCTGATCATATATTTTGAAAATTCAAAATGGCGGATCCAATATGGCGGCCACATTTTTCAAAATTCGAACCATTTTATACCCCGGAGTAACAAGTGTCAAGCGAGATGATTCTAGAAAATATGTCCGTCATATTGAAATCGCCATTTTGAATTTTCGAAATCTGACTTCAGATTCGTAATCAGCGTCCAAAAAAACCTTAGACACCAAGTTAGTAAAATCGAACCAAATTTTTTATTACGCATTTTCTTCTCTTCGAAGGGCTTAACCATGGAACGGTTAAAATCATGGATAATTAGGATGAAAAAGTAATTATTATCATTTGTGGATACCTAATCTCATCACGTTTCATTCATAACCTCAAATTAGTTATATATAATGGGTTTTACCTATTTTTTTTGTCTGATTTTGACCCAGTTTAGTGTTACACAAATAACGTTATCTGAAAGGAAAATAAAACCAGTATGAAAGGCTTCGCTGTAAATGCTGCTACAGATTATATACAAATAATTGATATTTGTGCGAGAAAACTAACAGACGCCATCTTGAACCCGCCATTTTGTTTTTTAACAAAAAATCCAGCTGATGAAGAAAGAGCTGAGCAAAAATACACGGTTACTACCTTTTGCGACGATCAGTATCACCCTTTTCAATCTCAAAAACCTGGATTCTTGAAAAGATAGGTTGAAAGAATCGGTATTTTATTCGAAAAAATGATCGTAACTATTTTTTTTAATTTACTGGCTGATTCTGATCACAGGATTTGAAATAGGGGCCCGAAACTATCAGACATTGCAAATTTCGATATTGGATTAACTAGAATCACCAACTTGTCAGTGACTTAACTGCGTAAAAAATTATTCAAAATTCATAAAAGCTACCGTTTTTATGATTATTTTAATATGATAAATTGTACCTAATAAATAATTCGATCATTTAGTAAACACTAAAATTTGGACTCAACATCTGGAATAAACTGCTGTCATAAAAAGCAATAACTCAAGAAAGGCGCTGAAAGGATTTCTTTTTTTCACTATTTGGTTAAAAGTGTGTTAAAAATATAATAAATGTTATAATAAATGTTTTTAATAAATTAAATAATAATAAATGTTTTTCGTGAAAAATAACGCTTTTCTAATATTTAAAAATGTATGTTTCAGAATAAATGTACAATACGTACACCACAAATAGTAGAACACTCATAACAAAATTACCGGGTGCAAAAATTCCATGAACCCGATATTCTATTATGAGTCCTAAACAAACAAAACAGTAAAAAATTTCATAAAAATAAAACATTTTAATATCGCAGATTGTATATAAGATGTATATTAGCAGCATAGAAAATTCCGGAGAAAAAAATCATATACATGTTAAAGAATAATTCTACCTAATTTGTTCCGCCTTTTTGAATTTTAAAACGCTGAATTATAAACTCGGATCTCGAAAAATCTTCCAATATCAAGTTTCAAAAAAAGCTGATGAATTTCGGACATATTGGATCCCCCATTGAATTTTTATAATCCAATGCCAGATTTATAATGAGCGCGTATCAAAAGTAACAAATTTTAGAAATATTGCAAGAGATTTAAGACATTTTTCTAAGTTTCGACTACAGTTGTTATGGAGTCAAGGGGATAAACACAGATTACATGGTAAACAAGTGCTATTTCAATGTTTAATACGTATGGGGCTTCTCGTATGCATATTATAAAATATATATGATAGACAGTTTAATATACATGTTTCCACCAAATGCTTATGCAGCTATACTATTTTTAATTTAACTTATTTGTAACAAACGTATATTACACAATAGCGTTTTTACTAGGACCGTTTTCGTAGCAATCGATTTGTATAACCCAACATCGTTTAAAATGAAATGTCATTAATAAATATCATTGTAGTTACAAGTCATATTTAACATTTTAAAACAAAATTTTGATGTTACTGACAGCATTTCTTAAAATCGGTAAGGAAATGTTCGAGAAAATTCTGAAATGATTTTCAAGAAAGATTTGGATGTAAGGCCCAATTTAGAACTCGCTTAACCGGTTAGCTGGTGCAGCATTTGCCACTTTTCGTGCCAATTCTGGTAGAAGCGACTCACCCACTAAAATACGTGAAATCTATTTCTACGAGGTTTTCTTGTGCTCCTGATTCCATTTCCAAGCTCAGTTTCCATTTTGCAACATCCTAAAGGGGTGAAATATAAAGAAACTTAGATATAGGGGTTTTTGATATTGCTGATTCCATTTCTAAGTTCAGTTTACATTTTAAAACATCCTAAAGGGTTGAAAAATAAGGGTTGAAGTAGAGTAGAGAGTGGAAAAATAAGAGTTGTGGGTGAAATTTTTAGTTTTTCTAAAAACTTACATCTAGAGATTTTGATATAGCTGATTCCATTTCCAAGTTCAGTTTCTACTTTAAAACATTCTAAAAGGACGAAAAATAAGGGTTGAAGTGGAGGAAAGAAGTGAAAAAATAAGGGTTGAGTGTCTAATTTTCATTTTTCCAGAAACTTATATCTAGGAGTTCTGGTACCTTGGGCCAAACAGATGACGTTGTGTCGTCATTCTTGAGTTAGGTCTTTAAATCGACGTTCTAGTGTACTATATACGTTATTTTATGTCCGGCAACACAAATTATGCGAAACTGACAATAAATTCGCAATCAGCGACCCCGAAAACCTCAGTGTCGAAATTTATGCTACATAGAAGGTTGTCATTTTGAAGTTAGGACTCAGAATTTCCAAAAAATAACCAATTATTCAGATAGAGCATGACGAAAAACGATTGTATACCAATTTTGGTTCAAATCGATTAAAATCTTCAGAAGTTATTCAGATATGTACATATATGATACAATACCAGTTATGTCACTTTTTTTTGTACATATATGATACAGTACCAGTTAACCGGTTAAATGACTGTCGTTCACAAATATTCTTAGCAGCATCCGAAAAGTAATTTCAAAAATATCAGAAATGACTCTAATATAATCATAATGTTTCAGTAAACAATCAAATTCAACAAAAAAAAATTATTTGGGCCTTAAAAAATAGTTGCCAAACAATTACTTTCCGAGTCTCCGCACATGTATTAAAGTTCAGACTATACCTAACCTAGCAAGATTAGTTCTCCTCTTGACACATATCTCGTTTCTTCAAGAAGTTCCGCCTTTCAAGGTCAGCCACGCAGTCGGTGGAAAATATAAAATCGCGCAACCTATTCTCGTCCAAATTATACATATTACATCCGTCTTGAAACATTCAGCTCGATACACCTCGATCCGGCGGCGGTTATCCTTTCCGAGGTGAAAAAAAAACTCTCGGTTTCGTCTTCGTTGGAGCTTTAAAGAGATGCCAAGGGATGAAGGGGTCTGGGGGGGGGGTGAAAAAAAGGAGTTGATTCGTGTCACCTCTCGCGACCGTGAGCCCTTTCCAGTCGGAGGAACGCCGTCCGCGACCCTAAGTCCAAGAGAAGTTCATAAGAGCTGAATACTTTTTCCATCCCTCAGGACCTTTCGCTTGTTCCTTCCCCCAGAGTGACTAGGCCGAGTTCGCTCTATAGGTTACAGGGGTAGAGGGCAGTGGGACACCTGTACAGAACCGGAATTCAGGTCATGCATCTCGGCCACTTGTACTAGGTCACTACTTCCCTGCGCTTCACCCCTCCTGCGTCGTCCCAACCCCGAACCAATCGGCGCACACCTCCGGAATCGCGAAGAAATATGGAAAAATAAACTGGCTTTGGGAAAACGCCTAGTACCTTCGATCCCTCTGACCTTTCTCCATTTTTTTAATTTTTCTTCAAATCGTTTATAAACTTTCCTTTCGATGCGTCTCCGAAAGGGAAATGAATTCTCAACTGTTAATTGGCGTACGAAGCAATTACCAACTTGGAAATCAATTTGCCGATTTCACACGTATAAAAGCTCAAACGCGCGCGCGCATGGAGCGACCGGATTTCGCGTTATTTCGCGACGACCTTGAAAATGCGTGGCCGTTTCTGCTACCCTACTTTAAACCTCGGGCTTTTTTTACGATCTCGTTCGCGGCGGGTTTAGTGTTACACTTGGCAAATATTGAAACGCCACCGGTGTACTTCGATTTTTCTCGATGTACGCCAGTCGATAGTCCCCTGTTACACGGGATATATATTTGTCCCGGTGACATTCCTCCACGTTTTGGCGAATTTGCGATACGAACCCACCGAAATGTATTTCAATGTTTGGCAGTGACCTTGGAGCGTACGGGTTGGCTGTCCTGCTTTAAAGAACCAAGCTTTTATATTCGGAAACACTTTATACGTTTAATAAAACACGAGTTACATACTGGAGACTTCTTCCCAGTTTCTCATGCTTTTGTCTGTTTTATTACTTTGCTCAATTTACCGACGCATTAAAGTCAGTTATGACTCAATTTTACGGTGACTTTCGATCATGGCCTTGAAACAGACGTTATTGACATTGCATTATCCCAAATAACTAAATATAGCTAATTAAGGTAGTAGTCTGGTATTTTACGCGTTTTTCGTAATCTTTTTGGGATTTTTTTTTTTGGGTAAAATAAAATTAAATCGATTCGGGTTTTTTATATGTTATTGTTGGTGTTTAAGAGAATATAAAAACATTTTTTATTTTTCAAATAAGATTTTTTACAATTATTTATGCAATAACGAAATAGGTGTCTACAAAAAGAGGGGTGTGGTTGGCCCATGGTGATTTTGGCACTTTGAGACGTCTGAGAGCAAAAAATAAAAAAGATTATTATTCAGCAAGCTTGTAATTCTGGTTAGAACAAAAATTAATCAATTTGGTTGAAAAATATCAAAATGGCGGACTTTTGAAACAAACAGATGCCTAGTTTACATTTTATTACTAATAAATCAGGCTTTAAAATAAACAATTATAAATAAAAATAAAAGATTTCAGTTCCTGCGATAGCCACAGATGTGTGGAATAACATATCAAAAATTCTGCGAAATCGGATGAATAGAAAAACTGTTATCACCCTGGCCGATCGGAAAAACATGGTTTTGAGAAAAACACATTTAATGTCTTGACGCTCTTGTATATGTGCTGTAACTTTGTCAATTTTTCGAATTTCGTTGTGATTTTTTCATAGTATATTCTTAAGACACAATACTTTCTAAATATATAACAGAACAAAAAAATCGATTTTTTCGTCTTAAGACACCAGACTACTACCTTAAAATGACGTCGAGTTGTCCAGAACATGAAATCCCGTAAGTAGTAACAGATGAACCTAGTCAGACACACAGGTTAACAGTTATTTCTACTTATTTTTTTCGGAAGATTTTTTTTTCGTCTTTGATCATGTTACAAGATTCCAATAGAATTTCTATTCCTCGCGATTGTTTACTACGATCATAATTTGACATTGATCTTAAAGCGGCAAATTCTGCTAGCCTAGTTTAAGTTTGTTGACGAGGCATTGCAACGAAAGTACAATTTCTTTATCAAACCGTAACGCTAGTTTGTAATAGAACTTTGATGTTGATAACCTTTCAAAGTTAAATGTTCAAATAAGTCTCTTTCAGAATTTGCCACTGGCCTTCAAGGCGGAGGGCTGATTCCGTTAGCCAGGTTACCCTACTTTAAGCTCAGATATGCCATCAACTACACTTTCTCTCAAGGTCGGCCTCTCAAAATCGAAATGAATTTTACTGATCAAAAGATTTTCGTTTTCAATGACAATTTTGAAATTTGTAGGTAGAAAGAATTTATAAGAATGTTTTTATTATTTAAAATTAAGTAAAAAAGAGATACTTTTTTGGAAATTATAGATTTATATCCATAAGTTCTGTTATTGTCTGCTTTTGTTGTTGTAAAGTTTATTAACGTTTTTTTTTTATTATAGTAGGTTTTATTTAATATAATATGTTTAGTAGGTGTATAAACTATTGATATAGAAAAATGTGTGAAAATGGTAAACTTTTTCAGTAACATTCACACGAAATATTTTGTTTGTTCTATAAAATCATGAACAATTTTTGTTTCAAGTATATAATAAAATTTGCATTTAGTAGAATAGTTTTCGAAATTATGTTGAAAATTTCATAGCAAATGCAATAGTTAACGAAAAAAATATCTGTACATTTAATGACCCACTTTTACTCCGATATATTTTGATCCACGAAAATCGAAAATCATATTAAACATTTTTGTTGTATTAATAGGTTTTAAAGATATGAATTTCTTAATTTTTGTACGCTATTAGAAGTAAAACATGTCCAATTGAATCTCTCAAAAATCATATTAATGGCAAAGAAGTTCTCAACAAAACAGTCTAAATGTTTTTCAAACAGCCTTTTCAGGTAAAATAGCTATAAAAAATATAACAGAAAAATGTCAAGTTATGGTCAGTTTACTATTTTTTATGGATAGGCAACACTGTTACGAAGAAAACCAGGTATTATTGTCGAAGTTTAGTGGATCAAAGTGCATAACAAATAAAAATTACGTTTAAGAATTAAACAAAAATGCGAAGAAAAATTCCCACGGTAAAAAAGACAAACGTGCAAGTAATACCTTTATAACATTTATGAAATAATAAATTAAAACATGCTAAATGTTAAACAAAAATTAAAGATCCTTATAACAACAGAAGTTTCTAAAAATAGATAGAAATGTTTTCTAATAAATACATTATAAACTTTAAGTAGATACAAACAAATTGGTGAGACATTAGAAATTTCATAGGCAGTTTTTAAAAACTTCCCTCCTTCAGAAAACACAATTTTTTTTTTAAATATCGAATTAATTATACAGTGGGTATCCTGTGTTTCAGACTATAGTTAGTATTTTTTGAAATAAATATAGTAATCCAACTGCGAGTAAAATTTGAGATTTTAGGCAACATTTTAAAATGGTACTGGAACATAAATATTCTTAAAAATTAAAATCAATTTATAAAAGTCGTTGATTGAAGAAAAAGACGATAAAATTTGATTTACCAACACGAATATAATTCTTCGATTAGTACAAATAAAACTACCACTCATAAAAGATGTGATTAATTTATATCGCGAGAGTTTTTCTAAAAAATAAATATTTCAAAAATTGAGGCTAAACAAGGAACAACATGCTTTAAGGTCATTCTTTAAAGTAGAGCAGAATCAACCAATTCCTTTCAAGGCCAGTGTCGAAGCCTACATATAACTTACTTCAGGAGATTTTTCTAATGAATAGACTGTTTAGTATCTTTTTTTATTCGATGTATAATGTTAACTAATATATTAAAATTGCCTAATACCTCATTCGTCGTAATAAATAATATTTAAAAAATATAAAATCTATGATACGGACACATTGCTGTTAACCCATTAACGGCCAAGAGGATGCAAATTTCACCAAGATTTTTTGAGTATTTCTTGACATTAAAATCTAATTCAAAAAATTTGAGTTAAAACATACTCTACTTAAAATTCATCGCCCCTTCAAATTCTGTCTACAATAAACGTGTAAAAAACATTTCACGTTCAAACAAACGTTCATAAACATTTTTTTAATGAATGTCAAACAAGAAAATAAATTGAGTCAAAACCTCAAAATATCGTATCTTTAATGTCTCAGCTATAAATATTCGTAATAATATATGGGTATGTTGGAGATGTCGGCTTCAAAATGGCGACTAAAACTTTCTTTTTTTATAAAATATTAGCTTATTGTACCAAATCTTCAAAAATTATCCGATCTTGATAAAACTTAGTACCCATAAGATTTTTGGGTCCCTGATTATGAATTATGAGTTATTTTTAATAAATTCAACATGTCGGATGCAGTATGGCGGACAAAATTAAAAAATTTTGATTTCTTTTCTTAAAAATAGGCACAGGGTTTTTTTTTACTTTTATTGACAATTTTTTTGTTTATAAACATCATAATTTTTTTCTTTTTAAATTGGTTTATAAAATTTTTTAATGTGTAATTTCTATTCTGTTTTATTCTGAAATTTTTAAAATTGACCAAGTAATCACGATTTGAAGTGAAAAATACCGAAAATTTATATTTAATTGTGAGCAAATTAAAAAAGGTACAAATTTTTGTAAAAGCAAAAATAAAAGATTGACCTTTATATCCTGCATAAGGATTGCCTTTCAAAGTTTTTTTGTGAATAATTGTTTATAACATTTTACACATTTATTGTTGACAGAATTCGATCTTAGTGATAAAATAAATAAATAAAAAAGAAATAAGAAATACAATTTTGGTGAAGTTTGTGTCTTCTTGGGCGTTGATGGGTTAAGAAATGTAAAATTTTAATTTAAATGAAGTTAATTACAAATTGAACTCAATCAGGACATTCTTGGACTTCTATAATACAGTAATAAGTATTATACATATGATTTTATTATTTTTCGTATTTGTGTTTATTATCGCAATATTTATGTCGACTAGAGAACAATCGTTTCCGTACAGACGAACGAAAAATGATAAAAAGTTACACTCATATTGTTACAACACATCAATTATAAAATGAAAACATTTTCTTTCTGACCTCGACAAAATAATTCCAATTAGCCAGATCAAAGTTTGTTCATTTGCAATATTTTTATGTTTTTCTAAATTCGAGACACAGTTCCTCAACAAACTACGGATGTTAAACCTCTGAAATTGAATACAAACCTTGAAAATAGTTTCACGATTATACTAAAAGTTTTCAACAATGCGACATCGCGCTACAAACAGAATATTATTTCTGATTTTAAGTAAGTAACAGTTTATTCATTAATGAGGAAAATCCTAAAAAAAGAGTTTCAGGAATATCGGAGCCCCAGTTCGGGAGTGAAATATATTCAGGATTTGACACTGGCCTTGAAACGAAACGCTTGATGCTACCCTACATTAAAGCTCGACTTTAAAGCTGCTTGCACTTTCATGAATATGAATATAATACTAATGATTTCATTTTTCATAATAAAACATTGTCTTTCAGTAGGACTGGAACAGAGTAGGTTAACCATGTTCTACTTTCATGTTGATGACCTTTGAAACTGAAATTGTTTTCGTACCTTGAAAGACAAAAGTTATCATGAATTTTCCAATTTTAAACAGCTAGTTAATCAAGTACTTTTAATTAGAAAAATCTTCTCGTTTGATGCAATTTAAGTATGATCTATAATGCTTGAATAAACTAAAAAAAACTTTTCAATTAAAAATACTTTAATTTTTGTTGTTTTTAAAGGCTTTTGATATAAATTTTGTACAAAATTATTACTTTATCTCAATAGAATAAAAGATCTGTAGAAATGCAATAAAATATCAATTCTGAAGACGTAAAATAATGACTGTCCTCCATATTTACATTTTTGGCAACGGAACTTAAATCAGAATTCTAACGCGTGTTTTATAGATTAATGTAATATACTTAAAATACTAAATTAATATACTTAACTAAAATTCGAATGTGTAACAGTGATTTGTACAATTACTTAACGGTACGATTAAAGCGCGATGTATTTCGATATTTGACAGTGCCCTTGAAGAAAAAGCCTTAAGCCTGTTGCCCTACTTTAAAACTCAAGTTTTTTACGGTACTTCGGTAATTACATTCCAAATTAAATACTAAATCGGATAAAGAATGACTTTTTTTCAAATTTTAATAAATCAGCTCATCCGCTCAAAGTATTAGTACTACTGTTTTTTATTTAGAAACGTGACTAATCAGTAAAAATGTAATATAAATTTTTATAAATATAGTTCTTATATATTACCAATAATTTATAATAAATGAATCTATCATTAACATATTTTTTCAACGAATTAATAGAAATTAAAATCTAAGTATGCATAAAAGGCTGGTAATAAGTCAAGAATAAAATATATATAAAAAATATGAAAATTCACTTTTTTTTTAAATGAGACATCAGATTAGAATTAAATACAGATTTATTTTAAAAAAGCTCGATAAGAAGCAGATACAGTATATAAGACAATGGGAATTGAAATGATACACTATATGTATTGTCATAAATGTCAACAATGTACTTTCAACATCAATTATTAGCCTTACAAATCAATGCATGAATTCTCGCTACGAAATGGGGCAACTTCATGATATACGACGGCGACCTTGAGGAAACACACGGATTTCGGCTGTCCTATTTCAAACCTTGAACCCTTTTAATATATTTATTCACATATGACATTACTCAACACATTTCTAAATCAAACTAGTTTAAATAATCAATTTGTATCAAATTATATGTATACTGCTATATAATATTCAATACAAAATAATAAATAAATGCACCATTATAAATGTGAATAATTTAATTATATTGGTTGAAATTAATTTATAAATAATCACGAATATCATTAAAACATATAGAAATGCCATATATTTATTTTGTTTTTAGAATTTTAAAGGATGACCATTTATAATCATTGATTGATAGTAACTAATCTGTAAACGTTTCAATCCATCACTTTCACATTATTATAAAAAATTTATATATTGCATTTTTTTACATATTAAGTTTTTTTTTAAAAACACCTTGAAAGGTTCAAAGATATGTTATTTTTAAAAAATTCATTGCAGTATTATAATTTTTATCATTAAAATTGTTTAATTTATAACCATAAAAACTTTAGTACTTATTATTTTACTAGAGCATATTTTTTTCGTTCATTTGTAATAATATTTATGCTAATTATATTGTTAAATTTAATTTAACTTATTCATTTCGCTACACAAACAATGAACTGGAAGCTTATTAGATGTGATAATGAATCAAAGTTAAAAAAGAAAGATGAGAATAATTTTCTTTTAAAAGTAAACATAATTAGGTAAGTGACCCAATTTTTTCAAAATAACAGTTTTTTAAATTTAAATATCAAAAGCTCTTCGCAATGCTTAATATATGTGCATATTCATGTAATGAAAGATTTTAATTCTATTGTAATTTTTGTCTGGTTGATTTTTAAAAATGCAGAGAAAAATATCAAAAGTAATTTTGATTCCCTGTTTGGCGCAGTCTCGATGCCCTTATGGAGTTTTCGGATTTCGTTTAATAAAAATTGACGACTTTTTACCTTATCCTTCTTATAAATCATGACACTATTCAATGAAATATAGCAGTATTCCTCTATATGGAAAAAATAAAAACAAAAATACACTTTTATCTCGGATGATAAATTTATTTTTAATTTTAATAACATTCAATTTATATGAAACAAACATTCGTTTTATAAATGTGTATGAGCATTCAAGTTTAAGAAATCTCATACTGGATTTTCAAAACTAAGAGAAGACACGGTTATTCTGAAAAACATAAAATTTGTTCATAACCTATGATCTAAACAGTGCAATAGATTTAAGCTTCAAATAAAATAGTACATTATAAAAAATGAATGTTTATATTTTTAGCCAGTATTTGTGTTGTTTTCTTAGTGTAATAAATCACGAATATTTATGAATACTAATGAAAAACGAGAATAGGATAATTTAAAGACAGACTATGTACTCATCGATTAGAAATCATCAGTATTCTCCGTTTTTTTTTAATTCAGTGAAATGCTCTTCATAAATGATATGTTGTAAGCGGAGTACGAATTGGGTGTTGATAATTATATAAATAATGATAATTTCAATTTGAACTTTCAGCTATATTTATTCTGGTACGAAAAAAATTACAAAATAATTTGTTTGTTACAAAATGATAAACAATAAAGAAAAATTACACAAAATGATCAAAATAATAAAATAATGTTAATAATATTGTAACCATTTATTCACCAAAAAAAAAGTTAATAAATATTCAGAAGGTACAATTTTCATATTTGAAGATTTTCAATTTACGAAAGACTTTACATTGAAAATAAAGACATCTTACCTTTAAAATTGTAACATCGTACAAATTACCATGGTTCGTGAATTACAATATTGTAGATGTTATTTTTTACATGTCTACATCCGTTTTTATGTAAAAATTTAATCTCCATAAATCTGAATCCAAACATTTAACAAAACTTACATACGTTTATTATGTCTTTGAAATTGTCCAATTTTAAGATGATCGAATATCGTAAAGTAAATGAAGAAATTGACGAATATAAATAAAAGATAAAAGTAGAGAGTAAGTCAAGGTGTTACAAGCATTTATGCACCACATCAAAATTTATTTTGAACTTAGGTTTGAATCATTAACTTACTGAACGATTTGTATTTAAATTTGAAACTTAATTAATTAATTTAATTGAAATTAACAAACGTTTTTTTTTTGTTTTCTTATTTTTTATATTTTTATGTATACTTATCCGTTCGTTAATAACAAGTAAAATATAAATGCCGATATCTATAAACCGATTTAGTATTCATTTTGCTGATTACAAATAATCTTTGTTTATTTTAATTAATTCATATAAAAATGTCCATTTTTAAGAAGATCACGTGATGTAATCGGGTGAAAGTAAGCGACACTTGACGAAAATATATTGTTCGTTCATGGACATTTTTATATACTAGAAATTCTGAATTTGGTACTTAGAAATTTGTAAATAGTGCATTTTAAGTCTATAAAATCTTTACTTGTGCTTATAAATAAGTCGAAATAATCCATATAAAATTCGTACAGATTTACGAAAAAACTATTCAGTTTATAAACATAACGTATTTTACCTTTATTGTCCAGAATATTATGCTTTTCATTTTTTGTTGGAAATTTTGATCGCCCAATTAGCATTAGGTAAGATAAGGGCAAAAAATGGGAAAAATCGTGTTTTATGATATTATTTTCATGATATCTCCAGAAAGTTTTGTGCTACAATATCGAAATCAGCGTTTTTTAGTCAGAAAATAACCATCTTTGAAGTTATCAAAGTTATTTTTGAATAAATTTTGAAAAATAATTGTATGAGCTTCAAGCGAGATGTAGTAAAAGAATGATTGTAGGTGAGCAGTTTACAAATATTTTATAAATTTGTTCCGAACTAATAATTCGTCGAACATTTTTTGTGTGATAAAATATAGGTCCAAAACTAAATTTTAACGAGTAATTCTGGGTATTACTACGGACTTACTAATTTTACTGCGTTTCTATTACTACGTGCAGATTCAATTCTTACGTCATTTTGCCCGCAGTAATATACACAGTTAGCCTACTAGTCGATATTCGACTTCTTCCCTTAATTTTATATATTTAAAAAATATGGTTCTTACTATATGAATACACATTGTTCAGAAAATCTGCTTTCTGAATTTCTTAGAGTTAGAATTTTCACTCAAAACCTGGAGTGACTAGAGTGCTCACTCAACAAAGTGTGAAAAGGCACCTTAAAACTGAGAAGAGTCACTTCAAATAAAAAGTGAAGAAATTCACTCTGTGTGGAGTGAAAATTCGCTCTAAAGAGAGTGAGATTTTCACACGGCGCTTAAAATGGCAGTTGTAAGTAGAGTTATAAAAAGGACAAGTACCTTAACTGCCAACGTGTCTCAAATACTTAAAATATGATGATTTTTAAATCATAAAAAAAGAATATTAATTTAGAAGACGCTGACGTTAAGATGCTCATGAGTAAATTTGAAATTAGTAATTTATTAATTAAATTAAATACACCGTAGGTCAAGTGAAGCTCTTAAAAAACATTAAAATACATACATCCCATTCAAATACAATTCAATTTAAAAACTCAATCTTCGCAAGAACAAGGAATGTATAAAACTTTTAAGTATATTCCAATAATTGAGACGTTAAAATTAACATTATCCCGTGATGAAATATATAGTTACGTTAATTCGAACAAAATTAGCATAAAAATGTTGAACGTGATTTGTCTTTAAAAAAAAAATTGTTTATAAAATATCCTTCATATATTACATCATATATATTATAATTACTTAGTACATACTAGTTCAATAAAAATGTTAATACAATAATATAAATTAAAGAAATAAACACGTTTCCAAAAGAAGTTCCATGACATTTTTATTTGCACTCTCCTTTCTCAACTACTTTCAAATATGCCGAAAAATTGATTGATACAACTTATTTTATGAAAATAAAAAAATGGATTATTTTTTAATAAAAATAATAAAGTTTTGTTTGTTTATAAACGTTTAACTGTATTATTGGATTATATAATTTATGCATTCAGGATTTCAACATTTTATTCAAATTTTACTGTAACTTAATACCTTTGTATTGTAATTGTACTTTAATTTAATACCTTTTAAGACCTTTCGCTTTTATTTGGAGTGCATTCTCACTCTTTAAGAGTGAAATTTCACTCCAAGGAATTTAGAGACTATGTCACTGCTATCAGTTCGACGTTTATTAAAAAATAAGTTTATAATAAGACTATAGATATTGACAACAGTTCCATAACAATAAATAAGTAAACAATTCGTAAAATACTGATGCTACCAAAGCTACTGCACAACAGGTTCCTCCCCTAAATAAAAATTTCACATGATCCATACGCATAGACATATCCGATCAAGACAATTTCTTTTTGAAGGAAATTAGGAAGTTTGAAGCGTCCCGAACGAACTCTTTAAGCGCTTTAACCCACATAAAAATTTGAATGCCCTGAACGAAACGGAAAAGTCGCCTCTAAAGAGATGACCTTCGTACGTTGTAATCCTGCACGCTTTCCTGAAAGTTTCCGGGCGAGCCCTTTCGTTTAAGTCTGTCCTACTTCGGGATGGCCGATACTAACTGCGCCTCTTTAATATTCTTTATTCTCGCGATTATTGCACATTTGCATCTCGAATCCGAATCGAAGGTAACGGACACTTTGCAAACCATTGCCGGTTGCATTTTTTTGTTTAATCTGCGCATGCGTCGATAGATCTGTCGAATCTCGTTGAGTTCACATGTAACGATTATAATGGGCGAGCAGTACAGGGGTTTTGTATCGAACCGACGAGACCTTGAAGGCATTCGAAACCGGGGCAGTGCCCGAGCACCGGGGTTACGCGCCGGCGCACCGGTGTCCGTCTACACCGTGTTGCAAGCCGGGTTGCCCTACATCAGGAGCTGTACCGCAACAACGTTTACCCTCTCGCTCCCACTCGCACTAGACCCTATACGTTCGACTCGCTCTGATGTTATTTTGACTTTCTTTTTCTATATTACTTTCACATCAGCTGTTACGACTTTAAATTCATATTCATTCGGTGAAATTATACACAGAGAAATAAAAATGGACATATCTCGCTTTCTCTCTTTAGTGTTTTGGATCATAGTTATTGTATTATCCTTTATGGGATGATTTATGCGCTTCTGTACGTTGCGACCTTTCACGCATGTTCGACACGATTGCAGTAAGTCGACCGTGAAACAAATTTATACACAATCGGTCTCAAATTTGAGGGATGCTAGTATAGTAATCATACTGGAATTCCAATATGCAGTGTCCCGCGGCTCAAGGAACATATTAAAGGAGTATCATCACACACACAAAAGTGGACTCGTGTATTTTTTCAAAATTTTTAGTCCATTTCGAATTCTGGTAGATGATAATGCTTTTTTGTCATATTTTTAAAAATCTCAAATGATAGATCGAAACTAACGTAATGGATTCCACATTTTAAATTTTAAAAATTTGATAACATATTCATAATCGGCCATCTCAGGCACCTTCTATTTATTTTTCATTGAAATCGTACAAATTTTCATCAGCCATATGAGATGGAACCTCCGAAACTGATAAATTCGGTTAGAGTAAAATGAGCTAATACCTAAGGGAGAAAACTAATACCAAATTTGAAAAATTTATCATGGGGGAAAAAAATGCAGTAATCTAAGTAGTAACAGTCCGTAGTCTTTTATTGGCAGTATAAACAGACTGTTACTACTTAAGATGGCATTTTTCTACTTATTATCCGCGACCTCAACAAAGATCTTTCAACTTTTCCACGTGATAAAACACTCAAAATTTGTATTGTCATTTCTTGATTCAAGTAAATGTGTTCTTTCAATAGTCGCAATAAAACATTAGAAAGAACATTCACCGTTTATTTGAAGAAAATTAAATAATTCCTTGACTAAAATTAATATTTACTTGATTCCACAATATATTTAATTTTTTTCAAGAAAACCAATTGTTTATTCAATCAATTAAATTTTTCAATTTAAATAAATATTTATTTAACTTCAGAATATATTTCATTGTTTCAAGTAAATAATTACTTGAGAAAGGTAAATATTTATTTCAGAAAATTTAGTATTATCCAAAGAAAATTTACACAAATATAATTACTTAATTCAAGTAAAAAGTAAAAAGAAGTACATTTTTTTCTGTGGTATCTTTTCGGAACACGTCATATATATATGCAAGAATTTTATATTTATTTTTAATAAAAATGACTATTTTGGAATGTTTAATATTGTAGTTTAACAAATATTTTACTACATGCAAAATTTTAGAATAATACATTATTTTAAAAAATTACTATTCACCTTTCCAACAAAACGTGTTTATAGCTTCACAGAGATATTTTAAAATTATTAATTTCAAATAATTTAGTTTTAATATTCAAGAGTTACCTTTTAGATTGAATAATGTAATCAATAGTAGACTCCAAATTAATAGTATATTATGGTCAATTGAACACACCGTACAAGAATAGTAATCCAAGAATGCATTTTACTACTGCAACATTACTGCTTATTATTTATAAGTAAAATGGTGATTTCTTCATAAAATGTCAAAATTCCATTGAATCCACACGTAGTTAGTACTATGAGAACCATCACTTACGGATAGTTACCATACAATGTTTCTTAATTTAACAATTATTATTGCAAATTCATAGTAAGTGACTAATTATCAATAGTACCTAGATAATATTTCATTTCATTATTTCAAAATTTACAACAATATTAACACCAAATAATAATAAATTCTGTCAGAATAAAAATATGCTATAAGGTTAAATTTAATTAGCAGCATGTTACTAACTGTTAGACTTTTATAGCGTAATATAGGCTTGGCCTAAGATTAGTTTAATATAGTTTAGTTGCTTCATCTCTACTTTTTATCTATTCTTTTATCGTAGTTATAAGTATATGTCAGCGTTGTGCATAATATATATTAATATAGTACAAATTTTTACTTTTCTAATATGTCTAAGGATCACTGATCCATGACATTAATAAATATTATCCATATATCTAAAAGCCATTTTTTTGCTATTATTAAGTATTAATTAGGATATTCAACTTCCCGATTCTTTTATACAATTCCCAATATTCTCATAGAATATAAACAGAACAACAAAAACAGCACAATATCGTTAAAAACTTGTTCTTTCCTTATAATTTACGTGAATAATATCACATAAAATATTTGTTCAAATATCATTAAAAACCAGAAATGATTTATGTTCAATTTGAAAATCGTGAATTTTACAAAGTTTATGATTTTATGAGTTACTATAGAAATAGTAAATATTATGTACTAATAATACACATGAAGAGGTGGAAGATACACGAAAAAAAGAAACAATTCATTTTGTTACCTGTAAATAGTAGGTAGGATCTGGCACAACTATCTGTTTTAGTTGGTTTCCCTATTTAAATAGTAGGGTTAGGTAGTTAAATAGTAGGTGTGTCTTATCCTACTATTTAGTTAGTAGTTCCAACTGCTACGTTGTTTTTTTTTTTAATTTCCAATAAGGAAAATGATTTTTAGTAATACTTTGTATCGTTTACTACATTTTATTGCATATGGAATTTTAATTTATTTAATGCTGTAATTTGAACTGCATTAAAATCTTATGCAATACGTGACTAAAGTGCTATGCGATTAATATAATATTTCATAGGAATTTTCACGCAGCATAACGTAACGAAATGATCTCCATTAAAAATGATTCATTTATTGAAATATATGTATGTTGTAAAAATTATTAATAATATAAATAAAATAAACCATTATAAGTCATATAATGAGAAGAAAAATGTGAGGAATATTTCTGCTGGTATATTTTCGGAGGTATTATCAACATTTTAAAATAAGTAATAAAAAATGGCGAAGAATCGTATTTTTGACTATTGGATATTGTATTTTTAGCAGATTTATTAAAAAAAAAAAACAGAAATTTAATTATTTTAAAGAGAGAAGTCAGAAAAAAAATTAATATACCTAAATAACCCTTATTAATTCAGTAGTAATGTGTACTGAGATTAACTTTTAGAATCACGTATTAATATACATTATTAAAAAATGTATACTCTTTAAACCGTATTTAGAATATACACATATTATTATCAAATCATTTTTTTATAATATTTGTATATTTGATAAAAAATATAAAAAAAAAGAAACATTAAATTTAACTTTTCATTTTTCTATAATTCGCGTTGACGACTAACCTAATTATACCATTTATATCTAAATATATATTATATAAAACCTTAAATGCCTCACAAATGTAATTTTTTACAAATGTTAAAGATTGTTATTAAATATTGGTAGTTTTACAAGTATGCAAGGAGTATGATTTGTGAAACACACTTTATTTTGTAAAAACTACGTAATAATTATTCAAAATATTATTCGTTTCCTTTTTATAGCCATAACAACATTGTATTAAATAGTGTTACAACTATTTTAATATTAAAATGTTAAACATTCTTTAAACATCTCGATTATTACATTGAACGAAGAAAAATACTTCATAAACGTGCAAACAAGTACAGTAACTAAAAAACTTTGAGATTTAATCGGTCACCTTATTAATGTCATAATAATAACATTATAAAAAATTGTTTATACTTGTCGTTCGTAGCTATACTATTTAAAATCGATAAATATACAGAAATATCGTATCATAAACTTTTGTAGTAAAACCCCTTATTACTAATAAAGATTATGTGAAAGATTTAGATTTGAAATTATAACGTAGGATCATTTTTCATTAGAGAGATTATTCCGTGCAGCTCTTTGATTGTAACTGACCTACCCTAGTCCTCGAAGCATTATCCTCGGCCAACTCAAGTTTCTTTTCTGCAAACTAATCGATAAAGCACATGAACACGCTTTCAAGTTTATAGCAGCAAATTTACCGATAGACTTTGATATGGTATTTAAAAATACACTTTTATATTTATCGTAGTATATTTTTCTTTACAAATATTTATCAAAATTTTAAATTTTTTTAAATAAATAATATGTATAAGTAAGAAAAGAAACAATTGCATTAAATGCTTATAAATATGCTGAAGCTATTTTTAATAAGTCGTACGCTTACGTCTAATACGTCGGTTTGTGTAAGGTTTACTTTGTGGGTAGTTTAAAACTATCCAAAATCATTTGAAATCAGTTGAATTCATTTGAAAATTCATTTTTTATCAATCTACATTATCCGTAGTTTAATAATTACTATTATTGACTATTATATATTTTATATTAATGAATTAATAATCATGCAGAATAATATAGCGTGGCATCTAAATTAATAAATGTCTATGCAAAAAAAATTGAAATAGTTGGAACTACTAACTAAATAGTAAGATAAGGCCCAATTTTTAGTCATTTTTACTACCTAAATAGATACCTCGACAAATAAGATAGCCAAGATTACTATTTAAATAGTATTACTCTCTAAACTTGAGTTAATAAAAAAACGCCTTATCTACAGCGAAAAGTGGAATACCATCAATTACTAAGTTTTTTACTGACAAATAGTACGAAAATACTTATTCACTAGTTAAATCTTACTAATCTACAAGTAGATATTGACTTTTAAAGTTTAGTAGTTTGTAGAATTAGTAATAAATTAGTAGCTTTTCACTTTTCATTAGCAAAAAGCATTATTAATTCATTTTGTGGCTCAATTTTTATTTTCTTATTGGTGGTTTTTAATTAATTCAGATTTAGAGAGTACCAACTAACAAACTTAGCTATGCCAGATCTTAATATTTAGATAGTAAAACCAACTATTTTTTTCGTGTTGACGTCTAGTTTTGGCCCGTTTTTGGTCAAGGCACTTGAGCTCCTTAGTTGGCCATGGATCATAAATTTGGAGTGGAAAAGTATCTATGAAAAATATTGCCTCAATTAAAGCTTGTCAATGGGATAATTCATTCCATATTTTGGTTTTTCATCATCATTTTGAGAAGGTTGTTAGTTTCTGGCGAAATTCGAACGTTTTTTAATAGGTAAAAAATAAAAAGTGGTCATATTCTAATTTTTATATTTTTATCAATGTGAATCCCTAATGACACTAGACCATCCTCTTTAGTCGTTCAGTATATTTGGTATTTACTTACATGCACTTACATGCATTGGTCGAAAACGGAATCCGAGGTAAAAATTGTTAATTGGTTAAGAAAATGTTCAGGACCATTAGTTATTATTTCCCATTAAAAATTATCAAGTTGTAGATATGTTTCTGGAATTTGATTGGTTGGGCAATAAACCTTTAAGATTTCCCAGAAACCATGAGTAAGATTCTTTGTCCAAAATTTCTCATGCTAACTTCTTATTTTTAGCTTTTGTAATAAAAGAAAACACACAGACCGAAAGAAAATAGTTAATGAAACCATTTTATAATACTAAAACTACACTTCTAACTACATTCGTCGTTGCATGCATATGGTAATTTAAACAAGCTCATAGCAAAACATAACACTTTAAACTATCAGAAAAAATTTAAATCAAACTCAGAATAATACTATTAATACTGGATCGATTCTCAGCCAAGGCGATATTGGAGGAAGGACTTTCAAACAAAGTAATAAATTTAATCTTCTTTACATCTCTTTTTTTAAAGTCCAAATAATGCTTCAATGTTACCAAAATACAGTTTTGGAATATTGCACGTGCCACGATACAAATGAATTCATGGGCACACTATATCGACAATAATAATAGAATTTATTTCATCTCAACATCTCAGTGAATGAATTAAACATGAGAACAATTTTAGACATTTCCTACATACAAAATTGAGTGCACGTAAA
Source organism: Trichopria drosophilae (assembly GCA_030407085.1). Classification (NCBI taxonomy): domain Eukaryota; kingdom Metazoa; phylum Arthropoda; class Insecta; order Hymenoptera; family Diapriidae; genus Trichopria; species Trichopria drosophilae. Next base: position 189,160,881 of record CM059582.1, read on the forward strand.
TGCATAAAAATAAACGGATAAACAAAAGTATTACTATATATTTAGGTCATATTGAAATATCTGAAGGTACTCCGTATTAAAAGGGCCGAATGTATTATCTATATTCATCATACCGTTACTAAGATTTCTTTAATTCTTGATTGTTTCTATTTTATCGTCTTGATTTGCCAAAAAAAAATTATATTACATTATGCATATTTACTTTTTTGGGCTGCCTTAATAAATATAACTTCATTCCAAAAAAAGTTCATTTCCAGCGCATTTATATATTTCTTTTAACTAGAAGATGAAATTCAAAACGAAAGATAGAATTAATGTTTATATAAATAAATGATAATTGTATTTAAAACTTAATTTTTTGCACACTGACATTGTAATGTTTTAAATATGTAGGCCTATAAAATAAACGCCTAAAAAATCCTGCTTCACGAAAACTGGATTGTGTTTATTCAAAAAAGTTCTACACTTAAAGTATTTTTCATATATTTGTTCAATCATAAAATTAGAATAGTTTAGCCTAAACTGAAAAAAAATCGAACTGTTTATTTTTGAGTTCTCTTCCCTAATATCCTGTCACCAATTTCTCTGAAATCGAAACTTTATTTATTGCTAATTGTTGTCCAAGTATAGAAAACAAAAGCCAAAAAAATGTTTTTTTTTAAATCAATTTTGAATAATATTTCATTATAAAGACAAATATGTTTCATATATATTACATTTTAATAATACATACATAAATTAAGAATGGAAAATGGTCCAATTTTGCTTATAGATAGTTCTCAGTGAGATAAAATGTTGTACCAAATATGTTTCATATAATAAATAAGTCCAACATTTTTCGAGTTATGCACATTAAAAATTCTTAGATGAAAAATATGAGTAAATGCTTATAGTTTAAAGAAACATTTAACTGAATACAAAAAATACGATTTATTCAGTGATTATTTGAAAATAGATTTTTAATTAATTTTTTGAGCTAGCATCAATATTATCCACGCTACCAACAAAAAATTTTCTGAAACTTTACAGTTTGCCGAATGATACAAAACAATCTGAAAGACACGTTTTGCTTCTCTTATGAGAAAATTATTTGTTCATACGCGTGTCTGTACAGTAAACACTTAACGAACTCTTTTTAGTCTGTAAAGTTCGATTTTACGGACTGGTCTCCGCACTTTACGGCCTAAAAAGAGTCAGCAAAGTGCCTAATTTACGAGCAGTGTATCAAAAAATAGAGTTGGTTCTTCGGACCATCTCCATTCAGTCCTTAAAATTCAATTGCCTGAATGGGAAATTGTCTCAACGGAAGTCTTCGAAATTGGCCGCCATAAGGGTAAAGCTTTCTCCCACTCTTCTCTCAAACAGATTGATGTATTATACCTAAAAAAGTCAATAAATAAAAAAGAAATAATTATTACAGTCATTTTTCACTAACTTTAACTATAAAAGAGCAATTGATTAAAACTAATCAAAATTTTTACAATTCGAAGTTACGAATGGTGCAGATAAAGTAGAATGTGGAGATCTCCTTCCCTTCGTTTTTTTTCGCAACTTGTAGTCAATTTTGGAGGTAGTTGGAACGGACGACAGTCAATTTCGGAGGTCCTACTTTACTATTGTAAATTTAATTGGTCCGACGATGTGGTTAACAAATTAAAAAATATACTTTAAACTTTTGATTATCTATAACTCGAATAATGTTAAAATTTTTTAAAATATTTGATGTAACGTCTTATCTGTAAGAACTATCGCTAAGCAAAATTTTACCCTTTTCCGGGGTTTAACTAAACCTCTTCCCGTTGTATTACTCATTTACAAAGAAATAAATTCTAATTCTTAATTTATGTATGTATTATTAAAATGTAATATATAAACCATCAAAAATATTTGTCTTTATAAAATAGAACTCGAAATTGATAAAAAAATAAGTTTTACAATATAAAATTTTCCATTTAAGAGAAATTGTTGACTGGACATCAGTAAAAAAACTCAAAAATAAAGATTCAAAAACCTTCATATTTAACAAAATAAGAACTATTAATCGCTAAAAAAATGAGAAAAATCGAGTGTATTTTAAAAAATTGCTTAACGATTTTTTTCGTTTTACGCTTAAAATCTGATAATTTTGTAGAAGAATAAATAATATATCTTTAAATATATCTTTAAAAAAAAATCTTAACTATTCTGGAGTGAAAATCAATCAACACTTATGCAGAGAGAAAATGACTCGCTTTTAAATTTTTACTTTCACTCAATAATTGAATCCCTTCCTTAACAAAGGAAAATTTGGCTTTATAGCCTTTAACATCGTAAAAGAATTAATGTAGAACATAGATTAAGTGATCAGAATAGTCGATTTATCTAAAATTGACAACATTAGAAAGAATAACGACAGAATAAGAAACGAGCATTATTCTTCAGTAGGCTGATTAATCGGGAAATAATATATAAAGGTAATTCAAGTCCTGGTATGTATATATCATTTACTCCTACGTAAATCAGCAAGGAGGGAAATTTATATCTGTTGTTACATATAAAGTCGCCAGTTGCGGTTATGAGCTGGCCGATGTGAAAAATGTATGTTATTATTCATGGCGTTCCGATTGACTTTCACCGAGAAGGGCTACAGACCCACGGTTTTGTTCTTTCGTCATTTCACACAACTGTAATTTGATACTTCTGACATAATACCGCCAGCGTACGGCGACAAAAATGTGAAAAAAAACTACAATAGTCATTTGGCTATTGAATGGAAGAATGTCGGTGCACTGGCGTATTATGAGAAATCCATTTCGAGTGTCTACGAATAGTGATAAATCATATGTTTCATAAATAAACGGTCTTATCATTTCATTACTGCTTGCTTATTAATTTTTTGTTAAACTACTTGAGAAACTGTTAATGTGTATTGCTTAATTCGACCGAAAAAAATCTGTGATCCGTGAGACCTATTTTTTTGCAATAACTACTCAGTTAGGAACTACAGTTTTCAAAATAGTTTATAATATTGAGGGACGGAATAGTTATCAATAGTAGTATTCCGTAAGGGATCACTGCAAACAAATTTCTTTTTAAATACTGAGCAGTATGAGATTAATAAGTTCAGAGAATATATAAAGGTAAAGCTAAAACGTCTAGAAATTCAATACTAAAAAATGTCGGAACTGCACTAATGAAAAATACTATCAGAACGTATAGTAGCTAATCCTTTCACGAAAATTCCTCTTCAGAGCTGTTTATTTACTACACGAAAAAAGGAAGTAGTTACGGCTACTGCTTAAGTAGTAATAGTCGTTAATAAGTAGCTTTTTGTAATTGATCTTACTATTTAAATAGGAAAACTAGACAGTTAAGTAGTAGTATCAACAAAAAGAAATTGAGTGTCTTGCATCTTACTACTTAAGTAGTTACCCTATCTGCATATTTTATTATTTAAGTTGAGACCTTCAATATAGTAAAGATCGAATACAAGAACACGTTAATCCCAAATAAACTATTCATTACTATTGTTTTATATATTAAATTTAAACATTACGTAGTACCTCGCCATAATACTTAACTATATTATTACTGAAATCGTGAAATTTTACTATTGGCAGCACTACGTAATGTAAGTTACAAATTTCAACTGGTAAATAGGCAATTCGAACTATTAATTTATAACTAACAAAGTTATGCTGACAAATTTTGTTATTTAATAAACCAGACTGACTTCTAGTATATAAAGTTAATATGCGAGGTACAGATTTACTCTTTAAACCTAAAGGAACGAATCGTTCAACGATTTAATATCAAGGATTTTAATAGTAAATGCCGATATTATTATTGATTGTATGCAATACATAATTCTCAATTGTACATTTCCATAACGGTAATTATCAATTTATTTAAGATAGTCTTCGTTTTTGACAAAACTAGATAAAGTACCTCATATGAACCTCATCGTAATATTTCCTTCAAACTATCGAACGTTGAAATAGCAAAAACGCATTCCGGATCTAATAAAACTAACGGCTGATATCAAAAGTCGTTTTAGTCAAGGTTTTAAGGATTGATTGTTACAAAAAACTGAATATATCCGAAAAAACTAAACTACTGACAAAAACAGCAGTTAATCAAAGTCAAATAATAATCGAAGATATTTCAGCTTTGTTTTACTCTAAAAGGTACCTCTGCAGCCTTTTCGTATTCAATTTATAACCATAAAACGCATTTACCGTGTTTTAAATTTCACGGAAAGAATCATTTCAGAAGTGTTGCTTCTTTCTAATAGTAATTCAAATAATAACTAAGGCAATCCTATCTAAAACTAATACTATCTTCTAATATTCTCGAATATTTCTTGATAGAAACTAATATATATGTGATTTGTATTTTTGATAAGAAACGCAAAAAATGTATTATTGCAGCTGTTTTTTATTCGATCTCTCCGTAATCTAGTATAGATCGACTCCAAAAACTAATCAGTTCTAAAGTTAGTCCATCCCATGGCTTTACTGTTGGGGAGATGTCTTGTACGTAAAAGATCTCGGACATAATTTTTTTCCTCGAAGTAACCAAATTCAATACTTTGTCCAAACCTATGGTCTGCCCCAAAGTAGTATTGAGCAATTTGAGATATTTGATGTAAGGAAACAGAAGTATGGTTAATGGCCAGACTTTTTTAGTAAAAATCAGCTTATTCAGCGGAATTATATTATTACTGAAGACTTTGTGTGAGTCGAAACGTTTTGTTATTTACATTTTGATTATTGTTTTTCCTACATTTATTACTTCTCCGTCTGATTGACTTTAAGTAATAATTCAACATAATTATGAGAGTAAATGGACCCCCTTCAATTTATGCTTTAGCATGACCTGAAACACCAAAATTAATGAGACAATCGAAAAATGTCAACATAATATAATCGAAAAAATTGGATATACAAGGTGTAAAGTAAAGTAAAGTAAACTTTACTTACTTATACAAGGTGTATTTTTATCTCTCAATATTTCAATATCTTAAAAAATACTGGCTTAAAAAACAAATATTTGAAATAAAAAATTAATACACTTGCAGAAAACACGATCACATAAAACTCCCTGTTTTCTACAATTCAGATGATGAGGGGAATAATTCGACAGGACATTCCAAAATTTGAAATGCAATACTCCATAATTCTTCATAAATAACACCGAAAATGTTTCTGAAATATTTATCCTGATTAACAGTAGACGGCACGAATAAAAATAATCATTTCAATAATTACAAAGAAAAAAATGTTAAAGGCATGCTGAATATTTTTAAAATTATTTTTCAATTGTGCTTACATCCGTGTTAATCTCACTCCTCTAACTTACAGAGTAGACCGTTACAGTTACTACAAAAATTAGAATACATTTAATAAAATTATACAGTTCAAGTATGCATTAAAAGCGGATCTCTTGAAATAATTAAAAGTATTATTTTTATATAGATACCAGCATTACGAACCAAAAAATCAAGACCGCAAGAAAATCTGCAATAATATAAATACAATAGATCGGAGTTTATATTGCGAATTAAAGATCAGAGCATTGGAGTTTTGAACAATTTTCAAATCGCATTTTTCGATGAAAATGTTGTCTAAGGTGGTCTCTAAGTTAGGACCGAACTAACAATAAATTAAAAGGTTGTCGAGTCCTAGAAGTCCTCTTGTGGTGCCCAAAAGTTAAAATGTCCAACATTTAACAAAAATATTTGAATGTCATAATAATAATAATAATAATAATGTACTATTTTTTTTTGTTTTTAGCATTATTTATGTTTTATCTGATTAAAGTTTGTATCATTAGGGCTTGGAAAACTTTATAAAGGGCGCCATCAACCGAATTTAAGTTTCTGTTGTTTTTTTTTTTTTTTGCGAAATTTGTTTCCGATGGACGCAGCATTTACCGACGTATTTTACAATATTTATCTAAAAGTAGCAAAAATCACCGCTAGTTGGCGAAAACACCCCGAAATCAATATCCATATCTAAAGTAGCTCATTGATTGATATAATTACATTCGTCATTTTGAATATTTTTTTTTATGGAAAATTATATAAGGAGAGATCGATAACCTTTACACATATATTTACTAGCAATTTTGATCTTTAAAAAATTAGTACAATAATTTCATATTTTTATACTTCTAAGCGGTTTCCGCCTCTCCAAATAAGTCCGCTTTACTTTTTATATTTAGGAAACTGTCTATTTAGAATACGAATTTAATATAATTGATAAGAAAACAAAATTTGTTTATATGAATAAGACGGAGAATAATTAGTTTCACATGAAATAAAAATGAAACTACAATGTATTGACAAATTTGTGATGGAAGCTGTCCTGTATTTTTTTCTTCCGGACAGAAAAGAAAATGCGCTTTTTCATGAAAGACCGCAAAATTTATTCTGTAGTCTCGTTTAGTATTATATTTTCAAGACATATAAATCTCAGGAAGGTGCCTACCTTCCAAAATAAAGTATAAGGACAAACTCAAAGGACCCTAAATTTTCATAAAAAATAAATTTGTTTATACTAGATCGTTTAAAAAAATTGCGTTTCAAGTTTTTAAAAAAATAATTCATGAGTGCTTTTTTCACATAAAAATGATTCGAACTGCACTTTTTAAATTACCGTGCCATTTTAGCGGAGAAAATTATAAGGTTTTGAAAAACTATACTATTTGTGTCCCTCGCATAGAAAATCGTTATTTTTTTATGGCGCACCATTTATGCAATTTGAAAATCCTCAAAACCGATTGCAATTTTTTGTTCATTATATTTTTAAGCGTGTGTCAGTATTTTCAAGTGGCTAAGGACCATTATCGTCAAATATAAAGTTTTACAAAGAGAAAAAAAAAAAGAAGAAAATCATTATTTTATTTTGTGCTATTTATTCCTTTATATTCGTAGCATCCTTTAGATTCTTTCATGACTGAATAGTTTGTAATTAAATATTGCTATTTACATCCTTTGAAACAATGAAAACAACTTTGCACTTTGGTGGCTAAAAATAAAAATCATTTTTCTTATAGGTCAAATATTAAAAACATCGTGGAATTATTCCTATATTTCGTACAAATATTTAATAACTCTAAAATAATAATACATATATTAAATAAAGAAAGAAAAATAAATGTATTACTAAACAATAGAAAAGTTATTTAAAATTATTTAAAATAACAAACCATTTAAAGTAAAATTACACAATACATCTCACACAATTGCAGCATGCAGCCTTGAAAAATAAAATATCAAGATGCAGCGGGAGGTGCATCTCGTCATCGCCATCGTATCAGTAGCAGTATTTATGAGTATTTAGTAGTAGGACTATAGTGGACTAGTGTCAGAGCATCAATTAGCCTATTGGTATATATGCAAGAACCAATGGGTTCGTATGGGCGCAAGCGTGGGGTCAGCTCTATCTCGACGTTTGCTGATAGAGATTACGACTTTCCCATGCCACAGGCTTTTATGAGAATCGATTCCGATAGTTTTTCTCACCTTCTCTTTATTGTAATTGTCTGATGGTAAGTCAGAACTCATTAACTCCGTGACAATTGCAGCGTAAGGTACAATAACTTTTTTTTCGAAAGAATTGCTCTTCTTCCTTAGAATAGGAAGGCGATAAATACATAACTTTACATTTCAAATATAATCGAATATAAATTTATTCAATCCAGATGTTTGCCATTCAATAAATCATAAAAATAATTTTAAAGTAAGAGCCCAAATGAACAGTGCATATTGCAGTACTTACGATGTTACATTCTTAAAAATAAAGACTGGATGATTTTGGTAGCACATTATCTGAACTTAGTAGATCTTAGTCGATCAGAAATCAAAAGGTCCCTGGTTTAATTTCCGGCCCATCGAATCTTTCTACTTCGACCCCCATTTTTTTTCGATAAATCTTACAATAATCCAACTTTGCCATCTTTACCATCATACAAAAAATGTTCCAAGTAAAATTTGAATTATTTCTGATCGATCAGTCGAATTTCTGTCATTAGAAAAAATTTGCGAGAAAAATGAAAAGTAGGTATGCATCACAAAAACATCGTGGTTTGCTCGTCAAAGACGTCCGTTAAATATCTAAGTTGTACTTTTTACATTTGTATTGTATTATACTAATTTTCCAGAGGATAAGGCTAATGCAAGGAACGTTTATAGCAGTAACGTTTCTTTAGGTGCCCAGCACTAGTTACTCCATGACAGTATTAGGTATTTAGGGTGCGGATCGAAAAACCGACCAATCAAAATGCTGATAGGGCAAAAAACCGACACTTAAAAAAGTGACTGTGCGCTTCTGGATGTGCCTAAATTTTATGTGTTGGCTTTTTGACTGTCGGCTTTTTGATTTGTCGGTTTTTCGACCCATACCCACAAGATATTTCAAATACACCCGGTATTTAGATACCAATAATAGTTACTGCAGTTGTTAATTTGTAGGCCAAAACTATATTCCACTGATTTTTTGTATTTTTATTTGTACGTTTTGCGGTGATCAACATTATGGCAAACTGGATCATCTGAAACAAAAAATGTCGATGGATTTTGTTAAATAATAGTATAAACTAGTGTTTGATCAAAGGATTTAAAAAAAAACGCACTTTTCAAAAAATGGAGGACAGTGATATTTAATGGTTCGATTTTCACTACAATAAAGGATCAATTTTTTATTATAAAAGGGCCTTTAGTTTTCAAGAAATTTTGGTCACCTAATTTAAAAAAAATGTAATTTCGAATAAAATATGTTTGAAGTTCCAATTTCTGTTCTTTTACATTATGAATTTTTTTCTTTGAAAGCTCAAATCTCATTGTCAGTAAATTTTGTTCAGATCAACTTGAAATTTTAAGAACATATATTCAGATAGTTTTACTTTTAAAAAAAATTGATTTTTTCAATTGACCCCTAGAGTAGTTTAGTTTTAACAAATACTTATTTTAGCGACTTACCCGATTTGATCTCTTTAAATGATTAGAAGTATATGTATCTCCATACATAAATACACGAAATATATAATCCATGTAGGTATATTTTCTTGCTTAAAAATTGATTTAATGATCTTTAATTCAAGACTAGGAACATTTTTCTACCTTAATCGTTAAAAAGATAGAAAGGTCGCAAATTAGATAAAATAAGATAATGTTATATATTTTACCGTTTACCTATGAAATCACTAGCTTAGATATAAATCTCCACATAAATACAAGTGAAAACAGACGTAAGGGCGAGACTTTTAAAGGACTGATTTCAAACATTTCATGATGACTCGTATTTGCATTCGAGTACAGTTTATGTACAAGATGTTTAGTAGTTCGCGTTGAAGACAAGTCAATTTTATTTATAATTACTTGGGTTTATTTCAACGATAAAAATCAAACATTAATCTTCATATCCCTTACATCATTTAAATGTCTTTATCATGATATATGTCACTGAAAATAACACGCTTGATAAATTGAATTCACACCATTGCAATTGAGAAACGCTGTATATATTGCGTCAAATCTTCGCACAAAGCACAACGGATGAATATTATTATGCACTGTGAATAATTGTGGTTTTGCGAAATGCATTACGTGATGGAGAATGTAGCTTTTGTTGCTACGTGTTCACCCCATCCGTAGAAACAAAAGCATTGGAACCTATAATATATTTCCATTTACTGGTTGATAGCTAGTTCGATGTCAAGGTTAGTAAGAATTGCTAGGAGTTCTATGAATACAAAATTATTTGCGCAATCATAATAATTTATAAAGAGTTCTTCAGTAAAGTAATTTGTACTAATGAAGACATAAATGCTGAATTTTGATTTTTGCCATTTTGATTATTAATTTAGGAATGAGTAAATAGGTGTTTCAATAATAACATGAATGCAGCATATGTTCTAATTACAAACCAATCGATTTGTTAATCTCGAGTAATTTTGACCATTTCGTTTCTGGAATTAATTTGTAAAACCTTTCTTTTATTCATGATGTAAATATCGTAAATATTCATAAATATTCGACATTATAACATCCATGTAAAGAGGATTTCTCCCTATTTTAAAATAACATAGTCATAATTATTTGAATTAACTACATCATAATAAAAAAAAAAAACAATTTCAAAAGAAGAAGATAATTTTTTCCATTTTAGGGTGCAATTTAATATTTGTACTTGAAAGCACTTTTTTAGGTATTGCTGAAGTTATTTCCAAAAGAAGAGCCGAATAATTGTAAATGTATTTATTTTTGTTATTATTACATTGGATTGTGACATTAAGTCGTAAAAATCGCTTATAAATAATTAAGCTTCATAAGATATATTTAATTTCAGAAAGGTCGGTAGTTTTTTGTTCTGCTGAATTAAAAAATTGAATATTTCGAACTATTTTTATGTTGTGTATATGTAAAATATTAAATATTTGTACAATCGGTTGGTATTTAAAAAAAAATAATATTTCCGTTGCCTTTAATTACAAACATTTTATACATTTTTGTACATTCAGTTTGTAAATTTCCAATATCTATATGAAAATACGATTTAATAAACGGAAAACATTGATAAGGATTCCTTTCAGTTAAACAATTCTGATAGTTTTACTTTAATACTTAAATTACTAAACACGTTGTTGTAATATTTTGTAAATGACGCATTTAAAGAATACTCAAGATTTGCGCAAATCCAAACACAACAAATATTGTTTTAAGCCAAAATGTTAGTTAAAAGTACATTTTTCAGTATGAAAATACAACTTTAAGCTCACACATAAATGTAAGCAAGCAAATTTAGCACAATTTCTAATTGAAATTATTAAATGATTTTTTTTCTGGGCGATTGTTTACAAAGCAAATATTTTTTTTTACTGCGATATTACGCTGTCTGTAATATATTAAAATATATATAAAACGACCAGACAATTAGAGCAAACCAAGATAAATTATTTTTATAAAATACCTTTACCGTTTTATTATGAAAATATCGCGGTTTTTCTATTGTTTTCATCCAGGATACTCGTGGAAAATGCACTTTGACGTTGCACCGAGAAAACTAACGGCGTTTGGTGCGGTTTAATGTTTGAGTTTATACAAACTGAAAATTCGTGATTCTCGAGGTGTTTGTCATAGTTTCGATGTTACGCAAGAGTAAAACGCTACTTTAGTTAGCTTTCGTTCTGAATTTCTGGAACTTTGAAGCATTACAACTTAAAAAGCCGTTCAATCGCAACTTTTTGAAAAAAATTTTACATCATATGAATCATATGTTATGAAATATGATAAAACTTATTCCATATGGGTTAATTATTTTTCATATTCTTGATTTATTAAGTATGCATACAAATATTTTATTTTGTTGCATGCATCGATTATTAAATGAGCAGTTTATTTGTAATTTCAATGTCGTATTTGATGATGAACAGCCTATGTTAACTTCTTTATCATCTGTCTGCTAAATCAGTAAACTGAAAGAATGAAACGTCATGAGGTTAAATCAACTATTAAGTACTATAAAACTAATGGTCTAATGAACTAAACTTATAAAGCATAATTATGAAACGTACAATTAATACAAGCAATTATTCCTTTTTTTGGCAATTTAAAGAGTATATTTTAGGTGATTGTGACATTCTCAAAAGATAATCGTCTAGTCTTTTTGTTTCTTTTCAGGAATTTTTCAATGAAATTATTTTACTCCATTTTACGGATCCCGGAGTAATCTCCCCCAAAAAATTTCGCCCTCCGGAATAAACCTCTCCGGAAATTTCACTTCTAGAAAATAACTCCTTCGGAAATTTACTCCATAGAAAACTGCCCCTCCGGAAAAAAAAGAAAACCATGTTTTATCATTCCCCCAGAAATTTCCACTCATATATATTGCTCAGTTCCAGTGTTCACGCGCTAGTTGATAATTGACTCAAGCACAGGAAGTATCAAAATGCCTCTCGACATTATCAAATCGAATCGACATAAACCGATATTCATACTAAATGGATATATGTTTAATAAACATCAAGAAACGACCACCAAAGTGATCTGACGATGCATTAAGTACCGAAGTAAAGGTTAGGTTAGGTTGTAAACCTAATTTCTTGATGTTTATTTAGGTTGCAAACCTACCCTAACCTAACCTAACCTTCTGCGATTTATTACAAAGAGAACAAACTCTTACTGACGCAATTGCTGTTCAAACTCTCGCAAGAGCATCCGCTGAACCACGTCGGAAAAAATATAAGGATCTGGATTCGAGAATTAAGGCGATCGTCATGCAATATGGAGAATTGGACACCCTGAATTATCTCAAAGGCGTGGCTTACAATCTCAAATTATAAGTAAAATAATGCATGAAAGAAAGAAAAATATTTATTTTGCATAAAACTGTTAAAAGAATGTATCATTGGTTTACGATAAAAATAAATAAGTCCGTTATTTTCATAAAACATGATTTTCTGAAGGGAAGAGGGGGACTTCCAGAAACCATTATTCCGGAGGGGCTATTTTCTGGGGGGTAAATTTCCAAGGGGGTTATTTTCTAGAAGGGAATTTCCGAGGAGGAATTTTCAGGGGACCAAAATGTCGGTCACCTCATTTTTTATCAACTAATAGAAAGCACCTTTCGTATGAAACACTGAATGTAGAGGGTTTCGAGGTTATGAAATTATGTTATGAAATTTTGTATTTAGTGATTTAAAGTAAAATGTATCTTCCGAACGAATTTGCATCTTTTAGTACTACCCCTAACCTTCAAAATAAGCTTTTATTCGATCACCTACGATTTTCATGGCTATTTTAAATTATGACTTTGGTCCCAAAAACGTTTATTTAGATGACAGAGTACAGCAATGAATAGTAGAAATATAGACAAAATTCATCAACATTTGAGACCAATGTATGTTTATGAATTGAGGTTAGGAGGCGCGAAACACTACCGGCAGTCCCAGAAAATATGTACCTAATGTTGGATTTCATGAGTGATTTAGTTAAATATGCTATATTTATTATCAACTTTACATAAATATATCGTAGTAAATTAACTAACATAAAACCCCATTTTGACAGCCTCCAATTCAATGAGATTAATTTGAAACTACTTAAAGATGGTGCATGGTGCCGTACAAAGGTGAAAAATACGTCAAATTTTTAGGTAGTCAATTTCAAATTTTGTTTAGAAAAAACAATTAACGATGTTCTCAAATAGGTAAATATGTTTTTGTGACACCAGCACGAAAAGTCCATCTTTCCGCCCGGTGACGTCATTCAGCGCTCTTTTCCTTTTGCTCGGCCCACTCGTCGCTCTCGCTGCAATGCCTCAGTTTCCGCCCTAGAATCGTAATAAGAACACTATATCATTTATTTTTGCATTTCATCCCTAAAAGAATCTCGAAGTGATTCCGGATAACCAGAATTTACATATTTGCTACATACGTAATTTACAACCATTTAATATTCTTAGATATGAGCAAAGTTAACAGCTATTAACAAGTTCATAAAAATACAGTGAAATAAACTTATGACACTTAACAACATTTAACAATTGGTTATAAAATATTCGCGAAAAATTTTAAACTATTTTAAAAATTAGTACTGTGAATTTCTGAGATGGTATTTTATCATCGCAATAATATTTTATGTTTGCCGGAATTACATATTTTATACATTTTCGATGCATCTAGACAATGCAATTATTGTTCTTACAAGCATAAATAAGGGAACTGAAAATATTAATTGTACGCATTCCATACCACATCTATAAAAAAAACCTTAAAACTAAACTATTATAACCCGTCAACGCCCATAATGCATAAACGTTTTCACTTTAATTCGTTACTAGACTTACATCACATGCACTTTTCCACCAACGGCCCTATAATTATGTCGTGGCAGATTCGTTCTATCTTCCTCAGTTTTCCAATTACGAAATCACGTCGAATTTTATTAAGTCGACTTTTTCTCCGAGAGAAAACGAAGTTAATAAAACCTCGGAATTCTTTAACGACTGCTATTACCGGAATATATTACAAAAGAAGATTAAATTTAAAAAATTTGAAACTGTAAATTATTTCGGAAAGGAGCGTTCATTTCTTTTTTTGAAAGTTGAGTTAATTTTCCGGGTTCGAGTAATTAATTCTGTTACGAGAAAAACCCTTCTAAGCTTTACTCGAAGATTTTAATCTACGTGGTAGTATGTACCTTAAGTGCAATTGCGTTTAAGATCGCTATTAGTACTGATCCATTCTTTAATTCGAAGCTTTTGACATTTTCTTATCAACAGGATGCTATTTTTGCATTAAATTGCATACACGTTTTATTTATTTCCGAATTAATAAAAGCTCAGCAAAAATACAAACATTTTTCGGATTTAATGACAAATACGACTAGTTTTTTCTGTAAACGGTGCGAAAATCTATAAGATTCCCTTCAATTTTCCGAACACCCTCGCTTTCGACCTTGAGGAAGCATTTTTATCACTTTTTTGCAAACTCTACTGCGCATTTTCTTCGAAGCTTTTTAAGCAAGTACCTCGCAAGCTCCGATAACTCCCTTTAAAGATGACCCGGACATAAAATGTCCTGCCCGCGCGTGTATCATATCGAGGCTACAAAATGTTCGTATTCGACGTTTTAAAACTAACGAAGCCGTTTTACGTGCCAGTTTGGTTTTATGCTACTTTTCACGATTCCCTCCACATCTCAGGTTTCGTTTGTCACTGAATAAATTCTTAGCTGAGGGTCCGACGATTACTTCACTAAGATAAATAATAAAACTTTTAATGTCTTTAGAAAATAACGAGTATTTAACCCTTTCCGGCGGGCTTTATTGTATGACATTAACACACAAGGAAACACAAAATCTTACCAAGATTTCAAGGATTGCCATTAGCAACATGAAGAAAAATTTCAAATAAACTTAGTTCGACGAAAAATGGCACATTTTTTTATTATTAATTGTTTATGTTAAACGTTTAAAACGTTGTTAAAAAATTAATTTTTATTAAAAATTATACAATCAATATTGTCAAGTCGAATAAGAAAATAGACAGCGTTAAAACCTCAAAATATCAAATACTTAAGTCCTTAGCTATAAATATTCGTTATAACATCGGCGTCAAGTAAAGATGGCGGCTCGAAAATGGCGGTAAAATTAATTTATTGTGTAAAATCTTATGGATTAAAAGATTCACATAGTAAAAAATGGATAAAAGTTAGGACACATTACCGAAACAGCACAAGCTCGATCCAGGACGTCCTCAGGAGCCCCTGAGGATATACCGGGACGGACTGTGCTGTTAGCGAAGTTTTTGAGGTCTCTGACTATGAACTTGAAGTTATTTTTGGAATATTCAATATGTCATTGCAATATGGCGATTAAGAAATAAAATTAAAACCAATTTTGATTAAAATTACTGTAAGGGGATTTTTGGGGCCTCTGGTTGCGTATGTAAAGTAATTTTTCAACATTCTATGTTGGATTCAGTATCTAAAAAAAATTTTTTTTTAATTGGAAAAAAATGTTTACCATTATTATTATTTACCAAAGAATTCCTTGTAAAAAATGACTAAAGAAAAAAATTTTCTTGTATTTTTTGAACGACTGTTTCTTTACTTAAGAATAGAAATCAGAATACTCATTTCCAAATACCATGTTTACAAGGACTTCAATGATTCATTATATTTTTATCCACAATTTTTTATGCTGCGTTTCAATTTCCCTAAATCGAGGTAAAAATTCATTTTCTGTTTAAAAACAAATATTTTTATGTGAAGTTTAAATTAAAATTCAATTTTTTTATGATAACCCCGCCATGTTCGACTATTTGTAATGCTTAGATTGACCAGAGATTCATAATCCTCCAAAACTCTTTAACATTAAGAACTAAATAAATTATATTTAAATATATAACATTTATAAGAAATTGAGCGTTTTGTACAATTTTGAAAATGTATGAACAACAAAAGAATAGTAGCAACACAGTTTTATTTCGATTTTTCTTGCAATGCACAGGTTATGGGTGAAAAAGGTCTTGGAAATTTTTATCTGGAACACTTGAAACATTGTGCCAAATCTATATTTATTTCTGTTTAATTCACTTTAAATTTGTTAATTGTCTGTAATGCTTTAGTAGCAAACGTTAAAAAAGTTTATACATTTTTACTAAATATTCTATAAATCATACAACAGTATCGTTATCTCTATTCTTGTGATTTTTAACTCTTAAAAGGTTAAGGGTTAAAGTATTACATACTGTTATCGTAAAGTAAAAAATCTACGTACAATGGTTGTTATGGGTAAAATAAATTGGTCTAATACATTTTTCTAAAAAGTCATACCTATTTTTTTTATAATAAATGGTGCCTTTTTAGAATTATTTTCCTTACAAACTTCTAGTTTAGACCCGGAAACTGCATATTTTAAGTTAGCTTCACCTCGTATTTTGGCAGTTTTTTAAGCGTATGAGAAAGTCATTTTAAAATTCAACTTTTAATAAGCGTTTTACCCTCATAAAAATAAAAAAATGTATGATTGTATTCAATTGATATATACTTCAATTATCTAAACATATGTACGATATGTCTGTTTTTAGTCCAATAAAAGAAAACAATGTTTGGTTGGGTTCTGTAATGAATTTATTAGTAAAGTCCAGAGAGTAGCAATTAGAACTCAATGAAATCGGCTACATGAATAAAAAATACCAAAAAGTTACGTTATGCCAATAACAAATGCATATTTAGTAAAATATCCTACCTATTTTGATGGTTACACCGATTTAAACATGGGGTTAAATTTTAAGGTTATTTTAAGGTAAAATCCATTGGATCGAGTATCATTCAAGACTATGACCATAAGTTGAGCTGACCTTCTTGAAGTAATCTTCATGTTGGATCAAAACGTCAAATTAAACCTGATCTTAACATTACTTTAAAATTTTGTCTAACCTTCGAGTCGTATAGTTCTGATCTTGAAATGACTTTCCAAATTCCGAATCGGTCCATCACGTCAGAATTTTGAGATATTTGATGTAAATTGTTGTTTATGGAATTATGTGCTGAGTGCGCCAAATTTTTGTAGCTGTTTTGTCTGGTTGCAGCACTTAGTCCCACTCTCACCCTTCAAAATGAGCTATTAGTCGATTAGTTATGATGTTTTGTTACAAAGTTACAACCCTCTTAAATTATGACATTCATCTCCATTATACCTTACAAGATCCGCTTTACCCGCCATTTTCAATCGGCCATATGAGAAATTGACGATATCAATTACCTGGCTTCATTTGGATGTTTAGGGAACCCAAAAATGATTAACTACTAAGTTTCCAAGAGAAACGTTGTTGGGTAAATGTCACGACTTAAAATGACCGTAACTTTGGAAGAAAAAATCTTAGGTAATCGGCTAACAGATCATTTTGAAAGTTGAGAACAGTATTAAATTGTACAAATAGTGAAAAAAACCACAAAAAATTGTCGCATTATATACATAACCTGGAAAGTAAAACAAAAATGGTTCTTCCGTGGACAATACTTCAAATAATATCTCAAAATCCTGACGTAATGGATGATTTTGACTTCGGATTCGGATTCTACGTATGAAATGACCTGCAACTTCTCCACAACATCCATTACATAAGTGTTTATAGACCTGCGTTATTCAATATGTGTATATTATCAAAATTAAAGGTATGTCCCGTATCCAGCATGTGTTCCCATGGGCACTTTTGTAGTTATTTTTGTGCTCATAAATTCTCTTTTCACGTACATATTTTAGCTATTTATATTTTGTATTATAATATTTTTCTACGCATTATATCTATAAATATATCGTAAATCAGTATAAGTAATATAAATAACTAATTTCCATTAGCCAGTACAAATATACTAAATTGTAGCACTAAATTGTAATAAAATTGTTTGGTTTATACAAAAGATTGCCACTACGAAACCTTTAAAAGGGAGAAAACAAATGTTAAACTTGATGTATTATCCGAAGGTGTGAATAAATTGATTGGATAACGAGGTTCATATTAAAAATAATTACAATTATCGACCCAAGATGCAGATAAAGTACTACGAGAAAATGTTTATCTTAATCAAGCGATCGGTATCTATAGAGAATCTAATTTATTGCTTTCGAAACATTGCATACAAGAAATTATAAATATGAGGATATCGATAACAAAGACAATACAACGTCACGTATATTACATTATTTTAAAATTAATATCAATAAAACTCACATAGATATTGTCCATATATATCCGGTTTTTAAAATTATTATTAAGATCTTTGAGAAGTTATAATTTGTAATAAAAGATAAGTTTTTGTAACAATATAACAAAATTGTTTTTCTGTCACGAATGAAGTACACATCAGTCATTTATAAACCGTTAATTTTCTGAAAAGAAATTTTGATAAGGTCCTCCTAAAATCTTGACAAACTGCCGAAATATTTGTCAGGGTCTGATCAGCTTTGTTGATATCAGACTCTGATTAGGCTCCAGATGTCACTCAACTTTTTTTCATTGCAGCAATTTTGAACAAATTAATTGTTTCATTAATCAACTTTTAGTATTAAATAATTATAAAATTTAATCGTTAAATTGTACTCCACAATTACTAATTAGAAAGAACTAAACCGGAAACAAATTTTTCCGATCTATTGAAACGCGCTAAAAGGCTCACAATTAGCACATACATCAACGACAGCAGTTTACAACCTGAAATTAAATAATATAAATATTGCATACATTGTGATTGTCTGAATGTTATCGCAGCCTAGTTTAAAGTCCATACAAAATACGTCTAGCCGGAAAGATAATTGTACATTGCCGATAAGGGAACTCGCGTACATGTCGTAAATTTTCGCACACTCGTCGACACGTGTTCATATTGTACATTTCACACGATCGACTGAAATTTATGAAGCTATACTACGGGAATAATTTTGTTTAAAAGCGATTCTTTTTTAATCAAATGTGCAGATTAGATGCCGATAAGATTTATTAGAATTATTCTTTATTTTGCATATAAGCCGTTCATTCTTGCTTTATACCACATAATACGCTGATATTAATCATTTTTGCACAGATTGCAAATGCGCGTTATGAGATACAGGATTACCAAATGAGTCATCTGAATCGGAGATACTAATTGTAAAACATCATAATTAATGGAACAATTGACCGCTGTAAAATAGTTTTCAATTATGAATCTTTTGTATTGCAAGACTTTAAATTCTATTAGAGAAAAATTTCTTAAACAGCTCATCATGGATGTTATGGAGAAGTTGTAGGTAATTTTCGAATTTCATACGTAGAATCCGAATCGGAAGTCAAAATCATCCTTCACGTCAGAATTTTGATATATTCGAAGTATTGTCCATGAATTAAGCATTTTTTTTTATTACGTTCGAGGTTATGTACAGAATGCGACCATTTTATGTGGCTTTTTTCACTATTGGCGCCATTTAATACTGCTCTCAATTTTCAAAATGAGATAGTATCCGATTACCTACGATTTTTTCATCCAAAGTTACGTCCATTTTAAATTGTCATTTTAATAAGACATTCACCCAACAACGTTTCACTTCCAAAACAGTGCTTATATATTGTTGGGTTCAATAAGGCTGAAAATGAATCCAAGAAACCGATATCGTCAATTTCTAATATGGACGATTGAAAATGACGGGTAAAGCGAATCATGTAAGGTTATGGAGATACATGTCATAATTTAAGAGGAGTGTAACTTTGTGAGAAAAAAATCATAGCTAGTCGACTAATAGCTCATTTTGAAGAGTGAGAATAGTACTAAGTGGTGCAACCAGTAAAAAGAGCTACAAAAATTTGGCGCAGTCGGCACAGAACCCAAAAACCAACAAAAAATGAATTTTTGGACTACATAACTTCAAATATCTCAAAATCCTGACGTGATTGGCCGATTCGGACTTTGGATTCGAATTGTACGTTATATTATTCCACACAATTTGGAAAGTCATTTTAAGATCAAAACTGTACGTTCTGAGGGTTAGACGAAATTTGAAGGTAATTTTAAGATCAGGTCTATTTGACCTTGTGATCCAACTTAAAGATGACTTCAATGTCAAATCGACTTATGTTTATATTCTCCAAGGGTACTCGGTGTAATGGATTTGACTTTAAAATAACCTTAAAACTTAACCCCATGTTTAAATCGGTTTAATCTTGGCATGACCGTCTAATTTTATGACGAGGGTAGTGACCCTAAAACTTGGAAGACTAATTTACATACCGCAAAAACAAATATGAAAGTCTATCGGCTTTTTGACTATCCGTATCTATCATGTCAATTTTTTAATGTCTTGTATTTCACGTGCCAGTTTTTTAAATGTCAGCTTTCTGACTGTCAGTCTTTTGATTGAAGGTTTTTTATTTTTCGCATTTTCGACAAGCATCCGCTGCAATATTAGGTTTCTTAATAATCAAAGTACCGCAGCTTTTACTAAATAAATATCCAAAATTCGACGTGAAAGAAGTTCTATTATTCACATTATACTGCTTAAGTAAAGCTACGTTCTTACTGTACTATACAAGAGAAGCGTGACCATGGAAATTGGAATTCTCGTGTTTACACGAAATGTGTATATAACTACTCGTGTTTACTAACTAAAAATACTCACAAACGATGACCGTGAGTTGGTAGGGGTAACCATCAAAATAGGTAAAATATTGGACTAAATATACATTTCTTATTTGTATAATGTAACTTATTGGTATTTTTTATTCCTATAGACATTCTCATTGAGTTCTAATTATCCTACTCTAGATTTTACTAATGAATTCATTAAATTACGCGAACTAATGTTGTTTTCCTTTATTGCACAAAAGAAATACCTAACAGACATATTTCTAGAAAATTCAAGTGTACATCGGTTGATTGCTAATATAATTTTTTTTATTTTTAAGAGGGTAAAACGCTTGTTATAATTCAAATTTTAAAATGACGCCTTTCGCATGCTGTTACCAAATAGTTCAACTACTGTAAGTTCTGTACTTTACATCATTTGTTTATAAATAGTTAACAGAAGTTTTACTAAAATCTACAAATTAAAAAAAAAATATTCCATTACAAGTTATTTAAAAGCTTTTAATGTACTATTCTGTTAAGCTTCAAATCGCATTTTTTCAAATTATTTACGATTAAACAAAAAGTTAGGTAGTTTTAAAATTTTTCCATTTAGTTAAATAGGCACATATATCTATACGAAGACTGAGATGAATCAAAAAAGTCGTAACAAAACAACAGTAATCCAATTTCCAACTAAGGCACATATAATTATTTCTTATATTGTTAATTTAGTAAACATGGTTTAAATAAATTTGTTATTTATCAAGTCGGTGTAACTTTTTCGAAATAATTATGCAGGAATAGTCGAAAAGGTATGCTGTTTAGCTTCCAAATGAACAGAAAAGTTTTAAATCGAATAACAATTACAACAGTTATCAGTGATTTTTCACGCGAATCTGCCTAAAAAACGGGGTTTTTTCTACAAAACGAGATTTCGGGGGTAGACAGAAAAATTATACTATAGCATTTTTCACAGTCGGACAAGTGTTTATTTCAAAATTTAAATAAATAATCACATAAACTTTAAACCTGTGTAACTCGAAATAAACCACAAATACTTAAAACGTGCAAATGGACTTTCCGTTTTATTTATGCTTTTTGAGTACATGTCAAAAAACCCGAATTTAAAAAATCCGGAACATTGAAAAATCGACATTTTAAAAACTGACATTGTTGTTTTTATGAATATTACAGCTTTATGACTCATTGACTTTTTGACAGTCATCGTTTTTTGAGTGTCAGCTTTTTAAATGTCGATTTTTCAATGTTTCGGATTTTTGAAATTAGGGTTTGTGAGGTATTCCCTTTTTTTTATTTGTTACTCGAATACATTCAGTTACTATATGGGACACCCTATATAATAAACAAAATAAGGTGCAATAATAATAATGAAAACAAACAAAGTAGCTTATAAAGTACGAAATCATTAATCGCCCCTAATGACCTTGGTGATTATTCACGTGAAAGTTGCAAATTCAAAAATTTCTCAGAGCGTGGAATTTAAAATCTGAGCACTTCCCTCAAGTGCAATCCCCCACGTGAATAAATGCGCTCACTTCTGGTATGCGACCACGACCTTCCATTGACTCTCTTAATCCATTGGACTGTATATGTAGTCGTGAGCATCCTATTATACAGATTCGTCGCAAGCAGTGAAGTACTCTCATCGTGCATCCGCATCACTTGTGTATGGAACAAAAAAATTAATTTCTTCGTCTCTTGTAACAATTTACTATAGCTCATTCTTGCAACGTGTTGTTTCAAAGACAGAAGAATTTTATTGCAATTTAATTCAAAAAGATATATTATCATATATTTAAAATTTATTTATTTAACATTTCAAATACTTCACGCATTCAATGCAACTATCTATTAAAGCTAAAGTATCGGTCATTATTCACATCTTTTTGATACAAACCATTTAATACTGAGCAGCTGCAGTTTTATAAAGAAAATTTAAAAAAAAAACCCTAGGAATCACTGACATAATTATCGAAATCAATTATTTTTTTCTGTATTTTTATCAAGGCTACTTTTTAAAATACTACGTTTTCTTGTGCATATTGAGTTTAAGAGGATTCTATTATGAACATTAAAAAAAAATCATATTATTTTATCATTTTTTCTTGGGAACTACTGCAGATAATCAATCAAATGTTTTTGCCCTTAAAGGTATAATGATATAGAATACAAACTATTTTGTTTTGTGCTGAAAATCAGTTATTTATTCATTTATAAAATAAAGTTCGAACATAACAAAAACTGTTGACTACTCTGCTCGATAAAATGTTATTAATCTATGTTGTCGTCACGAACTCCGCTACCTTAACATTTCTATTTTTTCAAAAATTAACAAAATGGCGACAATTTTCATAAAAAGGGAAAAAGTTCACTTTTCTACAACATAAATAAATGTGAATTTGTAGGTTAGAAACGTGTTATCAACAAATCACCTGCGGCAGGTGCAAAATTGTTTCAAGAAAAACGCGTTTAAAGTTTTCAAGATGACAAGTCCAAGAAAAAATATTTTCTCAGCTAATCAGCAATAGCTGTACCATACGTGATTCCTTCCTCTTGGTCGAAAAGCTCATAAACTATCAACAAATTTAAAAAAACAGCAATTTTTGCATTAGAATGACCCCTTAAATTAATGTAAATCCAATTATGATGTGATGTCCAAACTTAAATTAGACATAGTTAGTAGTCAGACAATTTTTTGTTACAAGTAAATGGCGGGCACAATGTGTTTCATTTTATAATTTACTAAATATTGTTGGCAAAAAGTATAGACTTATAGAGATTTTTCTGAGAATACAAATCGTTAATGGGTTAATACAATTCTGGAGTTTCGACAATTTGAAAAATGCAAATTTTTAAAAATTGAACAAAATTGATAGCATTCTTCAACTAATTCTGAGGTATATATATTGTAGAGATCCTTAGAACAAAAATATTTTCGAATTAGTTTTTCAATTTTCGATAGTAGATTAAACACTATCTATTTTGTCAGAATGTTTAATGACGTTTATCAAAATTTTAGTTTGACAAATTTACAAACATCCAGTATTATATTAATACAGCCTCAAAAAAAATTGCAGTGTATATTTTTTTCAATTTTAACACATTTTTATAACAAAATTTGTTGTAAAAATAAATTTGTTATTGCGGTTTATTATTTATATTTTTTATTTTATTTTATTTTATTAATAAACGGACCAGATGATCCTATACATATAAATCTACAGAAAACGCAAATAAAAACAAGTATAACGGAAGAAAAAAACTTCATTCACAATAAGTCTTAAAAATTACATATATAAATAAATTAAACAGCGCTAAAATCCGACCACAAATCTAAAAATTGGTATGCTTAACTAACACGCAAAAATTACAACATGTATAAAATTCAAACTATTCGTCGTAATAGCGGTATAATAACAGGGATACAGCTCTTTTAAATCCAATTAACGTATCGAGTGAACGAGTGGATACATCAAGATGGTTCCATCCTCGTTTGAGACGCGGTATTGGTTGATAGTAAACAAAATTCCGCTTACACGTGGATTCTTTGATGACTCTAAATTCACGGATTGGATACCGTGACTCCCTTATAGGGAACATTGCCGACAAGTTTGGATCTATATTAAAATTTAGAACGCGAAAAACTATTAATGAATCGTGATAGCGATGAAGAGAATTTATGGTAGGAAATTTATATTTCAAGGAGATGTCATGGAAATTATGGTCAAAACGGGACATGGGATTACTAGATTTGAAGGCTAAATATCGCAGGGCTCTACGCTGGACTCCTTCCAGTAACTCAATATCAGATTGTGTATATGGAGACCATATTGGAGCAGCGTATATAAAGTGAGGCAGAAATAGTGTACGTAAAAGATAAGCTATAGTCATTGGATCTTTAAAATCCTTAGTGGCTCTTTGAATAAACCCAAATCATTACGGACTTGCCGTAAATGGTCCCCAAAAGAGAAATCGTCACACATAGCCACACCGAGATCATTATGTTTATTAACTCTAGACAACGACTTATCAGATATAATATAATCAAATTCAAATTTATCAGGGCGACGTGAATAAGACATAATTTTACATTTTGAGATATTTAAATCGAGGCCATTAATTTTTGACCAGCTATCCACGGCATAGATATCTCTCTGTAGCCTCGAAGCGTCGATGGGTGACAGAATCCTATTAAAAATTTTCATATCGTCAGCATAAAGTAAAAATTTTGAATACGAGATGTTGTTACCGATGTCATTAATAAAAATGTTAAATAGAATTGGGCCCAAGTGTGAGCCCTGAGGAACACCCGAAGAAACGTCACATCGTGCCGACGAAATATCTTTGATTCGTACCCGTTGAGTTCGTCTAGTTAAATAAGATTCAATCCATCTCAAAAACGCATTCGAGAAACCAAGCTGGCTCATCTTACTCAAAAGCATCTCATGATTGATTCTGTCGAATGCCTTTGAAAAGTCTAAATAAATAGTATCGACCTGACAATTCGCCGCAATGCAATTGGATACAAAATCCGAAAAGAGTAGTAAACTCGTTACCGTTGATTTGTTTTTCGAGAAACCATGTTGATTTGTAATTATCGTGTTTTTTAGAACCTCTCTCAATTTACCAGCTACGATGGAATCAAAAAGTTTCGGTATACTACTTATTACAGCGACGTGACGATAGGTACAGACATTACATTTATCGCCTTCTTTAAAAATTGGGGTAATAAAAGTTTCCTTCCACCATGTAGGGAAAATGCCGCGATTCAGAGATTCGTTAAATAGATGGCATAGTGGATCTAATAACGACGATTTACAGTTTTTAATAAAAATAGAAGGGATTCCATCTGATCCGGTGGTAAACGTTGGTTTTAAATTTTTTATAGCTGTAGCAAGTTCATTGCGAGAGATTCTAAAATTCTGTATGGCCTTATCAGAAACAGAATAATCAAGAGTCGGCATAAAATCAGATCCTTGTCGGTATACGGAACCAAAATACTCGTTAAACAAATTAGCAGAGTTATTCATGTCGGACGAATGTTTATCCTGGAAATAAAAACTTGACGACAACATATTAGATTTACGAGACATATTTACAAATGACCAAAAAGCACTGACATTCGATCTGGTTCTAAGCTCGATATTTGATATGTAATCTTTATACAATGACCTTGAAATCTTTAAACAATGAGCCCTAAGCATCTTAAATTTAATGAAGTCCGCTTGAGACTTTGTTCTTTTCCACTGTTTATGTGCCATTTTCTTTTTAAAAACCAAGTTTTTTAAATCCCTATTATACCAATACGGAAAATGGCTCGAAGTCAAACGCATCTTTGGGACATGTTTCGCAATGACCTTATCCAAAGTGGTGTAAAAACTAGATAACGCTTTCTCAAGATCAGTTACATTCAAGACAAAATGCCAATCAACCAATGACAAATCCTCGTTCAGCCCAGCAAAGTCTGCACTTTTAAAATTGTAAGAAATAAAATTGATTTCGGGAGACTGAATTAAAATACATGGTAGGGTAAAAAATGCATGAACATGATGAGAGTCAGTGGGGATAAGAAAATCAGGACTATTTTGAAATTTTGTACTAGGTATGGACGAAAATAGAAGGTCTAAAGTGTACCCTTTGCCGGGATGAACGGGATAACAAGGGAAAGCATCAATAAACGAAAATAAGTCACTGCAAATATCTGCAGCTGCTTTGGTATTAGGCGAAACATATCCCAAACAATTAAACCCTAATCGATTTTTATCCCAGACAATGTTCGGCAAATTAAAATCACCGCATATAATCCATTGACAATTATTATTATTAAACGAGATATTCTCAATGAGATTAGCGAAACAAGAGTAATCTTCAATGGGTGCCGAAGGAGAAAAGTATGATGCTGAGACAATCAATTTTCCGAACCTTGTGGAGACTGTTACACATAGATGCTCGGAATTCAAACCAGTTGTCGACGATACAATAGAACATGAAATATGCGATTTCACCGCGATTAAAACTCCGCCTCCTCTATGATGCATTGATAATGATCTGTCCGAACGAAACATGAAAAATCCGTCAAAACCAAGTTCAGAATCCGTGATGTCATGGTGAAGCCAAGTTTCAGACAGGATAACAATATCCGGAGATGGTTGGACTAAATTGATATTTTTCCGCATCTCTGACAACTTGGTACGAATTCCTCTTATGTTACGTAATCCATCTTATGTTACGTCGATTTTGATACGAAATTCTAAATCGTCCCTATTCACGTTATTGGGTTAAATTAATTTTTAAATTACAGTATATAGTAAATATAAAAGAGTGAATAAAAAAACTACATAAAATATACGTAATTATTGAAATTCTAACCTGAATTTGAATATATGTGGACGAGATTTGAGACTTACGATTTCATTTCATCAATCAGAATGCATTTTTATTATACAAAATATGCAGACTCTGTGTTACAAAGACTACTTGCAAAGAGCGATGCTACTGCCATATTTACTGATGGCAGCAAACTCAGAAGAGGAAGTTACGCTGGATCTACTACACTATTATGCCCGGAAAACAATATAGTCATCAAAAGATATATAGACCATCATGCATCCGCATTTAGAGCGGACTTCATCAATCTGGACAACGCCATGGAAATTTTAAAACAAATTTTTGATCACTACAAAATTGATATTTCATCTTATTCATTAAGTGTTTTTGAATCGTGAAGTTCCACAACATTAAGCATTAATATCCATGTTCTCAATAAAATGCCATCTATTCGATAAAAAAAAACATTTATAGAAATCAACTCAAACAATTGCGAAATTAAATTCTTTTGGATTTCTTCAAGTAGAGGTATTCTAGACGATGAAAAAGCTGACTTACTCGCTAAGGAGAATACTAGTGAAGAATACTGCACGAACGTCTTGAAGTGGTCCCCCTGACCTCAGTCCTAAGATATCTCCAAAAAAACCTCCTGAAGTGGTCTTAATTATGATAATCTATAAAACGAGCTCTTAAAGATGTTTTACTTAGAACTTCTTAAAATCGTAATCTCAAAGTGGTCTTGTGTTTGAGGTCTTAAATCTATCTTGTTTTGGACCACCTCTCTTTTAGTAAAGGGTTTTAACATTCCCATTCCCATTGTTAAGGTCTGTGTTTCTTCCAGAGACACTAGGTGGCGATTGAATCCAAAAATGAGATCGCGCGATATTTACTTTATATGCAGACCAATAGATTACAAGCTGCCCTGACCAAATAAGTGCCTTTACGATAATTAGCCCGTATTATCACAGTTTTGTATTATTATTGCGTGATCACATTCTTTTGAATGTAATCACCATCCAATATATAAATCTGTTTACAAACGGTAAAAAGGAACTCAGATAAAAAGTATATAAATTAATATGTAATTAAGGTACAAAAATAGAATCTATAATTTTCAGAAATTTCATTTATATTATTTATTTATATGTCAAAGCTCTCAAATAAGACCTCTTTTCTGAGACCTGACATTTGAGAGGTCTTATAGAGCTCTTAAAATCGACACATAAGTCTACTTAAATATACTTTAAGAGCTCTTTCTGATAAGTATTTAAGACATCTTACAATTTTTAAGACTTCTTAAAGAGCTCTTTAAGATGTATTTTTACTGTTTAGGTGTAAAAATTACGACACACATAGTCAACAATTATTAAAAGCTCTAAGTCGTTTAAAATATTTTCTTTTGTTTAATATTGACATTTTGTTAGCTAAACCGGACTTAAAAGCCATTCAGCACATATTTAAATTTCTCAAAGATTGCGAAAAGATGTTTTGCATACAAAATAAATTTCTGTATAATTTCAAATAAATGATGTATTATAACTGCAGTGTTTCTTGTAGCATAAATAAACCTCAGCTGAGATTTAACACGCGTAATCAAAAAATAATTACACAGAATAGGTATGTCTCATTATGATATCGTATGATGAACAACTGGATTTTAATTAATTAATCCATCTAAGTCATCGTGATCAAAATGTCTAAAGTTTAGTTTAATTTTCATTAATCAAATAGATAAAAGATTACTTTTCTTGTGCAAAGTCCTCAGTAGAATTTTTGACGCTTTGTGGTCGCTTGGACCAAGTACCTTTGTGTGTGCAATCAAGCTGTTGTTGGACCTGATGGTAGCGAGTCTGCTTTGACGAAAGTTCCTTGCGTATTTCCGCAAGGGCGAGTCCTTGAACCATTCCCGCACGAGTGGTAACACTGAAAAATACCCAAGGACGCCCAATTGTAAGATTAGAGAAAACGACACTATCCTGGAAACTGATTATCGACCATCATTATCAAAATCGGATTTGATGGCTGTAATACCCAAGATAATCGACATCTTAATTAATTTAGCTTAATCGAAAAATAAATAATTTTGGAGTAAAAGAAGAGAACAGATTTTAATATCTAATAGAAAACAAAAGTAAGTATTTTACAGAAATTAAATAATGTGATAATTTTTGGTGCCCACTTTTAGAAAATAAATTTAGGTACCACTAAATATATCTAAACTAGGAGAAACCAATTGTATGTCCAATAAATATATTTGCATATTTTTTTTTATGTTGCATACGTACTTTCTTCTTTCAATCAACAATTCTTTACTTTTTAATTAATCTTGATCACTTAAGAAGTCAGCTATTGCCTGTATTATTACAATTAAATCTGTCTTCGCTCGTTGATGATGAATTTCTAGGATAGTACCAACCACAGATTTAGTCAGACAATCAAAATACGATCAAGTACAAAAAATATAAATTTTATATAAAAAAAGCCGATTTGGGTCGAGCAGGGCCCAATAAATATATTGGTCGTAATTGGTCGACATTGAAATATTTTCCAGTGCCATAAAACACCGTTACTAAATTAAAATTCATGATGTATACAAAAATCGACTCGTCAAAATACTGATTTTGTTTAAATTCTGAAAATTGGTATTAGTAGAGGTTTTTTTCTAATAATAACATCAGATTCCAAAAGAGCGAACGAAATCTAGACGACGCATTTTACATCGACTCCCCACTCTATTTTCATTAAAAAATTTAAGGCTAGATTCAACCCAAATTTTGGTCAAGATGGTCATTAATGTTAATAGTTAAACAAAGCTATATCCAAAATCTTAGCAACTGTTATCGAAATTTGGAGTGGAGTTTCATTCAGAAAATTGACCACTACTTTGGATCAAAATTGACATAAATTTGTAATCCTTTTTTATTTTCTTTCATTTACAGTAATGAAAATTCAATAAAATTTGTCTCCATATCACAAGTAAACTACTTTATTTGTCGTTTTTGGAAATAACCTTTAAATTGTACTTAAACCCACATCAAAGAGAGAGTAAGCGGAAAAGATAATTGATGTGATTGAAATCCAATCATTCCTTAAGACCCATTAAAGGAGATGGTATTGTTCAAACTCAAGGTCAATGCAGCATAAATCTCCTCATTACTTTCGAACGTCTACGCATGCTATAGAAGCTATCAAATTAATTCACAGTCTATCCGGGATTTAAGGAATTCCTATTTATTGGTTTATGAAAGGATTCTATCAACAGCTGCACCAGGCACAACTAGAGTCTTAGGAGTATACCGTCTGTACAAAACTTGCCTGAAACTATTTGCTCGGTGATGCCGTAAGCGGTTTAATGTTCCTCCACAACCCACGACTGCATTTTCAACGTTGCATCCGCATGTACTCACAGCTTCGATTTTTACTTTGAAATCCAAGGAAGTGCAAGGATGTTAAATTTAAATTTAAATTTGGATGCTAAAAAACGAGTATGTCATGTTGATGGAAAAGGAAAGAAAAGCATTTATAATTAGAATTCTGATTATGAATTTATTATGAGATTTAGAGAATTAAAAAAGAGTTCATTTTGAAGAAGTTTTTTGAAAACTGATTTTAGAGTCGACTTTTTCCTGATACTTCTTTAGGTACAAATGTAATATCAATTTTTAAAATGGAAAAACAATGGTTATTATTCATTAATCAAACTTCTTTATTTGTCATGGTGTCAGTGTATTTTGAAATTCGTCAAACTTTAGTGTAGATCCGTAATCAAGTGTAACAATCCAAGTATATAATAAAAAGAATAAGAAAATTGCCTAAATACTATGACTTAACTATGGCGACTCAAATTTTGATATAAATTAAATTTATTGGTAAATACACCTTTAAATTCTAAAAAGTATCTTCATTCTTTTTTAAATATTTACATTTTGTTACGAAATTGTTATTTAATATGATAAATATGCCTTGTATACTCCACTTTTGGGAGTGATAGACTTACGCTTTACTATATGAGTAGTTTAGAAGCGACTCTATTGAAAGAGTGAATTGTAACTTGTTAAGGGTCGTTCATCTACTTTACCATAATACCTATAGGTGGGGTGGAGAAATTTATATAATTGTCTCAATTTTCACTTCATACAGATTGAATTATCCCTAAAAAAATTAGCAATAATAATAATGATATAATCTTTAAATAGCCGGTACATAAAAAAATAGACCCACCGATTCTGATTCATTGAACGATTATTTTGCATGTACCTCTTCATTAAAATTAATAGACACATAAATAATCGATTACAATGAATAACACATTGACTAAATGCTAAACACGAATTATTCAAGACTAGTTCAAAGTCGAAAATAAACTTGATTTTGAAAATACTTAAAAAGATTTAAAAAACAAGAAAATAATAACCATGGACCAAAACAAGTCTCTCGAATACTAAATAATTATAACCAAAAGTCATACCGACTGTTTTATATGTATTACAACACTTCTCACAATATTTTTGAAAAAAATAATATTACTAAATCAACATTTTCTACCGTTTCATGACTGATAAGCGTCTTATGGGCGTTTCTAGATATGAAGAATTACGAAACTTTGCATTTAGATTCTTATAAAGTATATCAAATTATTCGTGGTTCATATTTTTACTCGGATGTTGAGATACTTCACTAATAAGATACGTACGGCTAGGTTGGAATACTAATTACAGGATTTAAAGTTCCAACACAAAGATATTGCAAATAATACTCTAGACAACAAGTACCCTTCACTTTTCGATTCTTTGTAAACAACAAACTCCACGAGATTGAAAAGTGAAGGAGAATGAATGGGTCAATGGCATTCGATTCTTGAAAAATATTTTATAAATAGAAAGATCAATAATATGTATAGTTTTATTTAGGGAATAAAAAAATGACTCCAAAACTTTGTATATTTAACCAATTTTAAAATTACTTAGATTATCAAGTGAGAATAGAAATGCATATTTATTTAATGTTTTGAGAGCTGACTAGCCTTAAAATTATTCGAAAAGACAGTGCAATGTCTGTTAATACATATTGGTGGATTTCACGAGTAATGATGCAAACCAGAATGGGAGACGTCTTTTATATTTTTACAGAAAACACATATATTTTCGATGAGTTATGTACAATTAAAAAATTACTATGTTTAGGGGAAAAGATTTTAAAAAATTAGAAAAATTGATCCCTTTGAGGTAATTAATGAAAATAATCTAATGGTTTTCTAGAATTCAGTAGAGACCATCATACTGAATGATTTCGAAAAACAATTTCAAAAATCTACAAAATTAATACAATGGTGACTAATTTTCGT
The DNA here is from genome assembly GCA_030407085.1 of Trichopria drosophilae. NCBI lineage: Eukaryota > Metazoa > Arthropoda > Insecta > Hymenoptera > Diapriidae > Trichopria > Trichopria drosophilae. The sequence goes on from CM059582.1 coordinate 189,193,159, forward strand.
GAAAAGTTTAAAATTAGTTTTCCTAAAAGTCCAATTCCAATATTTTACACATTTGTTTTCAGATTTCTACAGATATGAAGATATTCTGCTATTTTTTATTAAACTTTGCTACAAATGTTTATTGAACGCTTCGTCCGAATACAATATGTGTATTAAATATAATAAAACGGCTGAAACGTTGAAAAACTGTCAACAGATTGTATGCGAGAGGAAAAAAATTTTTTCGCCCGCTAAATGACGTCACCGGGCTGCAAAATTTTGTCCGCCTGGTGACGCCCATCTGTATCAGACCGCGCTGGCTCAATCAGGCACTTTCCGCCCTCTTATCCGGGCGGAAAGATGGACTTTTCGTGCTGGTTTAATCGATCCTCTGATATAAAGGTTTGAAAAACGTAAATAAATCGCGATGTCGTTTGCTGATACGGGGAAATGTTTTGCGCATGATGACGACAATGATTCCTCTATTTCAATAGTATCTGTTTAGTCCATAAACAAGCATAAACGAAATGTTCTTAAATGTCACTATAAGGCTTGGCGTAATATAGCATGTAAGTTAACATAAGTTTAAAAATGATTTAATATAATGCAATGACATGTAATGTATCATATATTATTAATATGTAGAAAATAAAATAAAATTGTTTATTTTTATTTCAGCTTGGGTATTAGGATGGTTCATGTGCAAGACCGTGCCATATATTCAGGGAGTTTCAGTTGCAGCATCCGTCTATAGTCTCGTCGCAGTTTCGTTAGACAGGTATGTCGTTCAAGTAATTTATCGTGTAACTTTTCTCTTATATTGACGTCGTATTTTCATTTCCACTTCGAGATTTGTCTACTGACCTGTCACTATTTAACATTGACGTAACGTTTTTTAAATTTATGACGAATTTTTGACATTTCAAGATTTTTTATTTATTAATATATACTTTCTGAATCTAAATTAGTAAACAGTTGATTACTGTTTGAAATTAGTAACAAAATTTACTAAATATTGGTCAATTTGTACTAATTGAATGAGTAACATCATTTGATAAACTCAATTAATTAGTTAAAATTGACTAATAATTAGTAAACATTGTTACTAATTTCAAATAGTAATAACTTTTCACTAATTTAAAATTAGAGAGTATTAAGTTGCTGAAAAAGTTTCGACATTGTAAGAATTACCATAAAAGGAAAACATTATTCACCCAAATAGGAGAAGACTCCTAATTATATCATAATAAATAAGTTGAGATTAAACAAGTCATATGATATCCTCGAATAAGTTTTTAATATCTTATATGTTTATATAATTATTATGATATTTTTATATGCTTTTCGTGTACTAATTTCCAATATGCAATTTGTTTCTTGTATTGAATTTTTTTTAAATAGTCATACAAAAAAATTAATAATACACATGATGACTGTTTTGTAAAGAAATTAAATTATATCTAGAATAAGTTAAAATAATCTACGAAAAAATAGTAGCAGAAATGGTAATCATATCTTTTAAAGAAGAATTCTAATTTCCATAATAGAAACCAGCGAGTGTCCCCATCTAATTCTCGATTATTCCCCATGAAACAGGCCATTTAATCTAATTTGCCTTATTGAATAAAATTTCTACCAGGAAGGATTTATTATAGTTATTTATTAACATTGTTTAGCAAAATTAACAATCTTAATAAAATAAGAGAGGACCATTATTTTATTTTAACAATCATTTAATACTTCATTCCTGACAAAGTTAATATTTTGATCAACTCAAAAACTTTATGAAACAAAAATTTAAATAAATTAATATTATTCAGATTTAAACTAATACACAAAATTTACTTTTCATACACAAGACATCAAAACTTAGAAAAAATAAGGCATCTTTTGTGTAAATTTATTACCCAATTAGTCAAAAATGCTAATGAAGGAGTAAAAAAACGGTGACTGAAAGAAAAGATTTGAACTCAATTAAATTTACACAGTAGGATATTTGTAGAGAGTTATTGAAATTATGACTTATTTTTTAGTACAACATGTTATACAATAATTGTTTAAAATACGTCGTAGGAAAGCGGCTTTTTAATTCTTCCTTCTCAGTAATCGTAATTGGATTAAAATATGTATTAAATGATTAATCCATTCCTATTCGTACTTTGAATCTGTTAATAATGTAGTAAAATAAGTTCCATTTGTATATACATTTCTATCTACACGACGGAATAGTTTATGACGATTTAAATTAACTACATTTATAATATAAACATAAATGAATACAAATGAGTCATTTCACGTCAACTCATTGTCAGCCACTTTTAAAATTGTCCACCATCGATTTTGTTCGTGATTAAAAAATACTTCTCGGTGTAATAAATGTTATCAATTGTTTTAAAATTTTTTAAATCACTGAGTAAGAAATTTTCAAACTTTTGGATTTTGAAAAACTGTGCCCATAACTCGGTTGCTACTTATCGTACAGTAATAAATAAAAAATTGAATTGTTCGTCTCGAAATATTCTTTTAGAAAGATATAATGAAAACTTTGTTGCCATTTGTTTACAGACATTTTTTCCGTTCAAATAATAATATTCATTTAAATTATAAATATAAGATTTTTGCCAATGGGACATTTTAATTTTTCTACTAAATTCACAAAAAAAAAACTACTGAAAATAACGAACACTTTGCGGGGTCTTACAAGGTGGCAAATATTTTCGTTAATGTTCCATAGAATTTGATATTTTTTGTACAATTTTAATTTTTGCAAAAATCTCAAGATTTTAGCTTATCGAATTTACAATTCAGTATGTTCCTCTTTGTTGTGTGCTTTTGACGTTTAATAGTAATTCAAAACATATTAATATAATTAGGAATCTTTTAATTACGTACTCAAATCTTGTTAATTTTATTTGAAACAACTTTGGCTTTGGTTTTAAATAAAATTGTATTATTGAGGGTTTAAGAAATATGCCAAACAGACATTTTTCTAATAAGTTTCCTTATAAATGATAAAATTAAGCAATATTTTCTGCATTTTTCTAGTTTGTATTCGCAACTAATACGAATTAAATCATTAAATAAAAAAATTTAATATAACACTCATAAGACTTTCAATCAAATTAACAACAAAACTCCTACCACATTTATTATACTCAGTCATATATATCGTTTGCTTTTAAATATAAACAGTGCGATAGGCAAATGTCAGTAAAGTAAAAAACTACCTTATAATTAATTTCATTTACAAAAAAAAATGTAGGTAATTACAAAAAAATACGCTTCCTGCAAAGAACAATAGCCAATACCCTTGTCGACACAATAATAACGTTCACTTTTTTGTAATACATTTATTATGTTTGCTAAAACTTACGCTCTGCATCTATTTTTTACTAATAATATATGCAAATTCAAGTATTGTTACACACATAATTTGTAACATTAAGTCATCAATATGCTCAATGTTGCATAAAGAACATGCATAACATAACCTCGATACAATGTCATGACCAAGTATCTATAAACTGGTTTTAGCGATTTTTCATGGTTATAAAGTAATAAATAACGAGACGTCATCTACCGCGGTTAGCCATACGCAATTTTCAACTCAAATGCTCTCATATGAATTTATTTAACTTATGTACTATAGTAAGAACTTTTTAACTCTACAATTTGATCGGCAAATACAACTTTTTCATTAATGTAAACTCTTCGGTACGTGAATGCCCTATGAAAACTATCAACAAATTCGCATAAAAATCTCTCATAGTAGTGATTACTTTTAAGCGGATAAAACGTAATTCATTCTTATTGAATTTCTCCCATGGCTTTGTGAATTTCTTTTGACTTCATGAGATATTCTAGATTACCCCATCAACAGCCCTATTTTCATACAAATTGTATTGTCATTTATCCAGTAATGTAAAACAGATTGCACAAAATTGGTTGAAAATAGGAAATTGATTATTTACTTCTTAGAAACAAGAATATATTTCAGTTGCAAAGTATCTGGAAAGAGTATTTTCATGTGAAATTGTATGGGCGTGAATGAAATAAATAAATGAGTAAACGTTGAAGACTAAAATACAGGTAGAAAGATAGATGTTAGCTGCTGCTATCTACATATTTAGAATAAGTTTATAACATACAAATAACACTGTGACTAATAGTTCAAATTATGAATATCAAGATAATCTAACTATATAAAAGTAACCCTAGTATCAAGTGTGTACCCTTGTCCAAGTGTGTACCCATGTCCCTGCAGTACTTAAAATTGTTTAAAATGTTTACAAAATTTACATAATAATCTTTTAACAACCAGACAAACGATGTGAACGGAAAATCCTTTAACCAATGTTATAGGCTAAAAATATTGCGAACATTTTTTAATCAAGAAATGAAACAAGTTTGGCTTATGTTTCACTTAAATTCCTTCGGCGTTATAGTTAACGAGTGCTTCCAAATTCTTTCAGGGCGTCGAAAAACATTAGACATGTTTTTACTTAATTAAGTATTACCTCCTTTCGTAACACAATCGTGATTATGATGAATGCCAACTACACATTTATGGTTTTTGAGATAACTGAATAGGAATCGGGAGACAGATTGCCAAAATTCAGAATCACCAATATTGGAACAAATGGTAAATCCATATGAAAATCGTCACTTAGGGGTGTTGAGGAGGAGGAGGTCGTACAATATAAATCTGGTAATAGAGATAAAAACATTCGGGATATAAATTAATTTAATGCTTTTTATTTTCCCTCTGATGTAAAGAATAATGAAAGTATACTTTTCTCTGGAAATGGAATTAATTTCTTTAATCAGACAAATAACTGGTAATATTAGTGAAAAAATAAATACAAAATCTCGTGATTTAACTATAAGTCTATCCATATTCTTCGAGAAATTAATATTTAATTAACTACTTTATATAGTTTGTAGAAGCAGCATTTAAAAAATGTTTTCGCTCGACACAAACTAAGTCTGTGTTCAACCCGAATCTCAATGTTTGTGCTTACCACAATCCTGGTTTGTGATATGACTAAACATTTTCTTAAATACATAAGTTTCGGTCGAGCACAAACTATTTTTGTCCGTGTAAGTAACTATGTAATTTGTTCAAAATAAAAAAATATACCTTCAATTCGACTATCTCAATATTTTTTGTAAAAACAAATTTTTAAATTTCTGTACACTTTATTTCTTATACCAAATTGATTCAAATGAACACTCTTAAAACAGTCCACTTGAATCCTCTTGGTGCAAGCGCAATCCTCTTGCGGCAAATGGAATTCCAGTTACCGTAAGTGGAATGATCCTCATATAGTAAGATTTCCACTTGCTACAAGAGGATTTCGCTTACGGCAAAAGAATGCTTTATGAGCAAAGAGAAGTTTTAAATAGAAACACTTTTCGAGTTTCTAAACAGAACCTAACATGATGGATATTCACATACTTCTAATAAAATGTATAAATTGATTACTGATTTAAATATTACTGTAAATAATATATTTCGGTTATAAATATTACAACAAGTATTTAGTATGACAACAAAATTTACAACAATATTGAAATCAATAAGAATTGTTCATTTTAATATGAAGCTATTCTACTACATATTGTGAAATAATAATAACTTTATTATCGAATATTTATGCATTTAAAAAGAGTCGAATACATTCATACGTATAATACAAATATTATAAGTTAACTAATTCTTAATTTATTAAACAAATATCCCTCATTATATAATAATTTTGAGCCCTTCTGACTCAGTATAAAATGTAGCAGCATTGTTACACTAACCATAGCCTCTTCAAGAACTACTTAGTCACAGAAAGTAAACATATTACTCGTGAATTACTTGTTGTGATTATGATTTTAAATATTTATTTATAGAGCACTTGATATGAAGTGCACACATTTGTATCGTATAATATTATTTGCATACTCATACTTAAGTTTTAGTAGACTCCTTTAAATGTAATATTAGTTTCTTTAAATTTTACTAAATTCATTTTTATAAATTGCGATTTTGTTCGTGGGATGTTTTAACATAAGTGTAAAATTTTGGCGCAATATTTTTTTCGTAAATTCAGACCTGTCGGACATACAGAAAACATTTTTTTTTTAAATTAATGATTAAAACATTTACAATCGGAAGATAATATTTCTCTGGGAAATAATCATATATGCAAATAACACTAGAAATGCCACAATTTTGCAATTAGGTTAATATCCATTAATAATGAAATATTTCTCGACTCTGCTCATCGATGATGATCGTTCAATTTGATTAACTAACGGCTTGAAATCAAGCAACGTTGAAAATGATAGATTTATGCCTTTGGAGTCATAACGACGACAGGTTAATGTTTCAATTTAGCAAACGATCGTGGTTACGCATACGGCCCCAAAATTACTCGAATTAATTTTACACGTCCGACCATTCGATCGTGGTGAGCTATCCCATTTCCATGTGAGATTAATTTATTTCAGTAACTTTATAATACCGCAGGAAACTATGTCTTTGAATTGTATAAAATCATTTCGTTTAATCGAGCTAGAACTATTTTTGTAAATAATTTTTATTTTTCAAAAAAATATCCAAAATGTCCAAAAAAGTAGGGTAAACATTAAAACACATTTTCTAAATAATTACATACGAATTTTTAAAAATTGCTTTTTGTTTTTTAAAGAAAATTTGTTTATCCGTCAAAAAAATTGTTTACACTTTTTATTGTAGCACCACTGAATTCGACGTCAAAAATGACTATGAAAATAATTTTTTCATAAATCAATTTTGTAAAGGTGTATTATATAGAACTGATTTTGTGCCTGTACCCTTCCCTTAAATATTTTATTTCTTTTAATATTCAAACTGAAACATTGAATGCTACAATTTTTATTCATACAAAAAAAAACTGAAAATTTGCATACAAATGATTAAGAAAAGTGTACGTTTTTTTACCATACAAAATATAGCGCAGTAAATACATTTTAGAATAACAGTTTCGTTTCGGATAATTATTCGCATCCATAGTTGCAGATATCCTGCAACACATAATCATACTGTCGCGCAAGCTGTTATTTTGTATCATTACAGTTGTATAATCAGTGTAGTAACTTTATTCCAGCGAAACTAATACCCCTATATTTATGTAGCAAACGGTATCATCCGTTTTAAACATGCGAGACTTTTATCATTTATTTTTTGCCACACTGTAATATATTTCTGTTGGCATTGCAACCATTTATTCCTGAGCGATTACTTTTTAAAATTGTAGTTAATGTTTATCATTCGCGCATAGTTTACGATTTACCTTGTAATTTATGACTTTTAAATGCAATAATTCTTCTATTGTTGTTCGTCTCGCAGTATACTTTCAAATAATCATATTTTTAAACTTAATTGTGAGAAATTTAAGACTTTTGCTGTCTTTTGGAGACAAAATTAAATAATTTTTTAAGCAATTCTAAAATCAAAATGGATAATTCAATAAAAGAAATTTGTACTTGTAAATCTATTTAATCATTATAAATAAGTTACTACAACATAATGAAGGTTTACTAAGTTGGACAGTAATTATTATTGAGTACTATACACAAATCTATTATTCTCATAATTAAAATCACTAATCCAAAAGTTAGTTTTTTATGAATTACATCGGTGGAATTATTTCTCAGTGTGAAATTACTTAGCAATTTTCTTTCCACCATTTTATCACTTTTAATTGAACTAAACATCATTTCTAATCTTAATATTTTTGGGTCTGCAAACAATGGACATAACTTTGGTTTTTAATCTCTTGACCGCAACTTTCTAAAAAATGTCTTGAAAGATTTTCCGAATTTTGGCGGTCGCCGATTACGAATCTGACATCAACTTTTGAAATTCAAAATGGCAGATCCAATATGACTCAATAATTTTTCAAAATTTACCGAATTCGAAATTAAAACTGATTACTTAGGAATTTGCTACAGGATTTCAACTACACATCCTCTCAAATAAAACGAATCTCCGGATCTGGATGTCCGACTAATTTTTTTTTTTGGTCGCTGAATCCGAGGTCCACTTAACCCCATCGCGTAAGGTTTTGACATAACCTCAAAGAACCTGAAAAACCCGATAACTCAACCTTAAAATTTTTAAATAAAGAATCATTTGCTCTTCGAAGTCCCTGGTACATTTCCGTTATGTTTTTGGAGTCGCTGAAACCATATCTGAAGTCCATTCAGCCCCATCACAGGTTATCAGAGATTGTGTTAAATTTTTTACATAATCTCAAAAAGAAATCTAAAAATCTGCGTTAAAATATGAAAATAAAGAAAATTTTGGTCCTGGAGAGGATTAGAGATTAGATTTTTAGATGTCTAGGGTAGATTTTTAGATTCCTTTTTGAGGTTATGTGAATAACTTAACGTGATGGTATTGAATGACCTTCGAATGTGGTTTTAGCAAGCGCAAAAGCATAACGGAAACATGGCATTATCTTCCAAGCGCAAATTAACCATTTATTTTTTATTTTAATATTTTAAGGTCTAACATTTTTAGGTTTTTTGAGGTTATGTCAGAAACCTGACTTCTCGGAATAAAATCGACTTCGGATTTGGATTCTGCGGCCCAAAAAAACATATAATAGACATAGTTTGACTTTCAGCACTATCCATGACCTGAAATGACTCCAGGAAATCCGAAATTATTTAAAATAATTTATAAGAAAATATGGATTTAAATTACTGCACTTTTATAATAATTAGATAATAGAAAAACTAAAAACTTTCTTAATATTAATATTTTCTCATCAAATGGCAAGATTATTTTTCATTCTATATATTATTGATTTTGATTGAATTTTAATCAGTTTTATTGTGTAATAAATGCTGAACATATCCGGCATTTATCTACATTACATAAATAATAATATTAATAAAATTCAAAGACATTTTTGTTCGTCTTTGTCATAATAAGTACAATTTTTCTTGCATTGATGAACTACATCACTAATAAACCTAATATGTAAACTAGTATCCATTCTCATTTCAATTTCTTTATAGTAATGTATAATATAAGTTACACAAACGACAACTTTATTTTGAATATTAAAGATTTATGTGTGAGTTTTAATGGTAAATATATTTCCTTAGATAACTAACAAAGTTTTGAATACGATTTAATTTATGTTGTTAGATTACCGAACTACGATAAAAAAAAAACCTACTTAACCTATTTACAATTTCTCTTGCATAATTGCAAAATAACTTCACTCATCCTGAGAAACTCAGAGATTCGAAAGTCGCAAATGTTCTATTAAAAGAGTAATTACATTTCCTAGAACGGTTTTTATGTCTATATTTACTTAATAACAAATATTTAAATTTCCATCATTATTATATATTTTGTTGTCAATGAAATACGTAATCGTTAATTCATTGGTTTCGTTAGGGAGTCGACAAATCAAGTAGCAGATAAACAATAGTAATTACTTTCTTCTTTTTACAACCGAAGTAAGTAAATCTTGCGTAATAGTAAATTAATCACAATTAATCAATTTGCTAGAGTTGTTATCAGTATTTTAGTTACGGAATACAAATTTGCCTAAAGGATTTGTGCCGGAAATCAATATGTTTGAATTTTCACTTTCACCGTGTGAATCGACACACCTACATGTCGCGCATTCCATGCCCAAAACAAACAGCATTCTGCATGGTTCTTATCGATTTTTCCATGTCCTTGATAAGAAAGGACTTTAAAACAATAGATAAAATATTTGTGAACATATTGCCTGTTAACAGCATTTTGTACTTATTTAAATAGATCCATTTCGTTACTTTTAAACGATGTAAAATTTCTTTTTATTGAACAAAACATTTAAACAGTACTAAAAAAGGTTATATTAACCACATTCAAAATCTACGTTTTTTAATTGTTTTCTGAATGCAATGATTTATTACACGATTTATCTTCTTCTGATAAAATTGATTCTTGTAAAAAGTTACATAACGCTATTTTAATGCATCTACTTTTCGATGTAGGACGATATCGTGATGAAGGGTAATGAATGGATCTGTGATAGTCACACTGACGATTTTATAACAGAGGGGTGTGATCGGAATGGATGTATTTGCATTTGCATTGCTCTACATTCGTTCATGTCCAAACATAATAAAGCTGACGTGTACTTTTTCTGAGAAAGAAGGAAATTATTGCTCTGAAAACTGGAAAATAATTAAGTCTATTGTTATTTAGAGCTCGTTAAATCGTTGTTAAAAAACTGACGTATAATTTTTATTCACTTTATGCATCTAAAGACAAGTTTTTAATCTGTGGTTGAAAAGCGTTAAAGAATTTGTCTATTTTAGAATCTCGATCCATTTAGTTATGATTTTTAGATAGAATAACAATCATTGCATTGTTCTTGATATAATATGACCTCATTTTCTAATCAAAACGATTCTTCCCATTCCATAAATATAAAATAAATAGTCAAATATATGTGTGAGCATTATAATTATTATATGACAAAAATAGTTCATTTTATGAGGTCGTAGTATTTCCTAAATAGTAGTCATAAAACTAAGTTTATTGCAGTGATTGACATTGCAAACTCGGGTTTATTTACGATTCAATCACTTGCGAGAATCGGATATTGAAATGTAGCCATCTATGGAACTTAACATTTATTAACATAACCTCGACGGTATTCAACTGAAATACAAACATTTAACGAATTTAATGAATGCAGAACTGTATTATTTGAACAAAAGAAAACATAACTACCAATTAGCAAAATTTAAAAAAATCGATGTGTTAATCAATATATCTAACTTTAAAACTAAATCAATGACATTCTTATTCTCTATATTTCTACTAGTAATCAGTTATACTAATAGTTAATTTATGAAGTTTTGTTTAACTTATCAAATCATCTTTTCACTTCATTATCTAATACAAAAATAAAATATTATGAACTCTAGAATTCAATTTATTTACTAACCTTAATGCAAATAGTGTTCTTTTTTAATAATTATAATTATTCGTACATAGTTAGATATTTCATAGCGTAATGTAAATACACGAAAGAAAAATTATATAAAATTAAACGATAAAAGTTAATTCATACCGATAGTTATCTAATAAAAGGAAATATTTGTCTCATTAACCTTTAATGAATTAAATTATCGCTTACGACTTACATTATCGTTGTTGCACTTTCACGCATTAGTAAATATCTATCATTCTTTGTAGAAATGGATATCCATTGGCCACACGTAACAGTAATTCAATGCAAACTCATATACGTCAAAACCAAATATCTATTGCACAACATGTGTCACATTGAATTAATTTTCGCATTCATTTATTCCAAGAGTTACGAATAATACTGCAAGTGCATTCTGTGTAAGTTACGTAAGTAGGTAATATGTAATGACCATCGCGACTAAACTGTGAACATGAAAATACGTTAACAATCTGCATGGAATTTGATTCCCGAAAACTTTGTGCATATATGTAAATCCACGGGTCGTTTTTGATAGATAATCTACCCTTTTTACAAAAAGAATAAAAAAATATTAAAAATCTATCAAAAACAATTAAGTTTGATAAGTCCTTAAAATTGGATTCTTTATATGGAGATATTTCCATCAAATTGAATTAAATGTTGAAATCGTATACAAACTTACGTATATAATACAATTTACAAACTTCGTCCTGTTACATCTTAAATTAAAAACATTATTTGATGTCAGGAGTTCCTGACGTCTGAAAAAAACTGAATGAAAATTGAAATAAAATTACATTTCATGTTTTCAATGCAATATATGTTATTGAGTTTGAAAACCAAGTCACTGTTTAATGTACACCACAAATAGGTAATTAGACATTCAGACACGTAATTAAGTTCATAAATATTATAAACATTTTACTTATCATAAGTAAACTGATTATAAAAGAAATGCATATTTTGTGCAAACCCTTTTCTATTGCAATCATCTGTTTGACACTGCTAAATAGTAATACGATATCGGTTTTCAAGTTTTTTTTTCAACATACAGAGAGAATAATTTTTATAAAAATATCCGTGGCTTTTTAAAGTATGATAATTTGTCACTAGATGGCGCCTACAGATCATCTTACCTAACAATGAGTGGAACCACTCATGAGCTTGCCTCTGTGGTATAATAGTTTTCACTGGAGCTCAAGCGGTATTTAGGTGCTGGTGACAGAAAATATAGGTGATCCCAGACAATAATCATATGATGTCATCTGTAATAGTGTAAAAGGTGTGGCAATTAACGCTTACGGTTTCAGTAACTATATTATAGGTTCCAACAGTGACAAAAGGAAATAGTAAAATTTACTTAAAAATGACTACCTACTCTCTAAATTTTTTACAGTTAAAATTGGGTCATATTCTGCTAAAAGTGACTTTTTCACTATTTTTGATGTGAAAATTTCACTTTAAGAAGAGTAAAATGTTTCCACCGACTCTTAATCAAGTGAGATTTCCACTTTAGAACTAGTGAAAAAGTCACTTTTAGAAGATTATGACCCAATTTTAACTGTAAAAAATTTAGAAAGTACCGTAGTAAATTAACGACATAACTATACTGCTAGTAGTAAAATTAACATATCGTCTACAATAATACATTGCACTAACAAAAATGCAGTTAAATTCATAAACTATTTCTAATATTTGTATAGTAAGGTGCATTAATATTCTGCTTTATCCCTTTCATTAATTCATACACACACCTGTAATGTAGCTAAAGTAACACTTTTAGGCAGTATCTGAAGGTTAAATTTTAATTTATTTCTTTATAAACCATTTTGAATTTTAACATTCTGATGCCTGATGCGTGTTCAGCGACCCCAAAATCCCCCGAGTGATATTTTTGTGAGGATTCACAATCGTTTGCAATTTTTTATCCGTCACATTGGATCAGCCATATTGAAATTTTAAAATATCAAAATTATTCGATAATCTCTGTTTTCAAACAATAAATTTCAAGTGGCATTATTAAGGGTTTATTTATATTCTCAAAGAAGTGAGTTTGTTTACTTTTGTTTATCTATAATAACTGTAAACAAAATTAAAAAATATAGATATGCGTCTAAAGTTTAAGCATCTTTTAAACTTAAAATGAAAAAAGCTGAACATCTAATATGAAATAAAAGGCAAAAAATAGACAAACAAAGGGTCTCCTGTGACTGAAAGGGTTAAACGAGTTACAACGAGCTATCTACCTCGTTGCTCATAGAATATTTTATATGACATAGACGATATAATGCCAATCGCGTAATAACAATAAATTGCCTTAAATGACATAATAAATGCTCGTAACGTTTTATTTTCCCTAGGGAAAACAAACTGCTTTATTTGCCCGCTTAGGACGGTTTTATTTTCCCTAGGGAAAATAAACTACTTTATTTACCCGCTTACGTCACTAGATCATAAGATTGCTTTTACACCTACACATATACAGGCATTAATACGATATGCGAGCGAGTCGTATAAAAATATTGACGGTCAATATAATGCTATACACAGTTGTTGCAAAAATCTTATCATTGATAAAATAAGTATAAAAAACAATTATATTATTAAGTAAAATTATCTTCTAACTTATAATTTCTTGTAATTTATGTGTGATTTATTTATTATTATTGATTTGGAATTAATTTACGATACATTAATAACACTGAAATGCTGTACCACTGAGTATTACAATGAGGAAAGAGCGAAGTTAGTATAAAAGTCATAAATATTTATAAGTACCCAAATAGCCAAAAGACATCTTGAAGCGCTCTTTAAGAAGTCTTAAAAATTGTAAGATGTAATATGTCATCAAATAGTAAGACTTATCAGAAAGGGCTCTTAAAGTGGGCTTTAAGAAGACTTATGCGACAATTTTAGGAGCTCTACAAGACAACTTAAATATGAGGTCTCAGAAAAGAGGTCTTAATTGGGAGCTTTAACATATAAAATAAATAATATAAATGAAAAGTAAATTTCTGAAAATCACAGGTTCTATTTTTTTGTCTTAATTATTAATTTATACAATTCTTACCTGAGTTCCTTTTTATCGATTTTATAGTGATATATTGGATGGTGATTACATTCAATGGGGGTCAGACAATAATAATTGTGATATTATACTTGCTAAATATCGAAAAAAAACTTACGTTTTTCATTATAGCTTATCACTCATCGGTTTTCATATAAAATAAATGTCGCGCTCTCATTTTCGGGTTCAACAGCCACCTAGCGGTCTCGGGAAGAAGTACAGACACCTGTGGGAATCTCCTTTACTAAAAAGGAGATCGTCCAAAACGATATATATTTAAGACCTCAAACATAAGACCTCTTCGAGATTAGAATTTTAAGAAGTCCTAAGTACGACATATTTAAGAGCTCCTTTTATAGATTATCATAATTCAGGCCTCTTCAGGAGGTCTTTTGGAGATATCCTTGGACTGGACCTCTTTAAGGGGCATGTACTGGATGGGTAGTATTTAACTAGTTTGTTATCTTCATATTTCGTTTGAATAAGTATAAAAATACATTCACGTAGTAAATAACTTAACTTTTTTACAGACCTTTATCCCTATTGTCTACAATTCATTAAAATTTCCTTTGATTTCTTGCGCAATCATCCTGACCTCAAAATTAAAAATATTCAAATAAAATTATCTACATTTTTTTGTATGATTCCAGGCAAAAAAAAATCCAAATCTATAAATATTTTTCGTAAATTTGGAAAACATTAATTTTTCTAACCAGCTTTTCAAATTGTGCATTTACCATAACTCCCTGTATTTGTAATACCATTTAAAAAATTTTACAAATGATTGTGAGTAAAAGACTCCAATTTTTTTAATAATATCTTACCAAAAACGTGTTTTACGACTCATAAAACTGCATGTATTGAATGTGTGATACATTAACTAAGACATACCTTGTTATGCTACATTTTGATTTCTAACATCGCCATTGATAAAACAATAATAATTGGCATGCTTGTAATTGGCATATTAATAGCTGCTTAAATATAAATGTCACCGCCTATATTTATCCAACAGCCATCGCAATATATGCCTAATTTCAAAAAACAATTGAGCCATTTATTTGCACTTTTCTAATTTTCAGAGTGTAGTATTGTATGGAGCTAATCATTTTAATACAATTTTTTTATTTTATAGCGGATTTGTAGTCCTTGAAAATCCCTTTATACTAAATATCAAACCGCAATACCATTTTTTTTTAAATTTCTGTCACCCATATTGAAATCGCCACTTTGAATTTTCGAAATTAAATGAAGAATTCGGATTCAGCAATGTCAAAAACATCTACACCAACATGTTTTTCAAAATATATAATATGATATAACGAATATTTTAATAAAACGTAAAAAAACCAACAAAATCCATATCAACAGCGTAATTTTGAGGATGTCATTTTGCCATTTCTATTCACGTACGGACACTAACTTTTTGTAAAACTCATTACGCCATAAGATTTTGAGGCCTGATCAGGAACTATTTATATCAAAAAGTTTTCGCCTTTTTTGTTTTTTCTATTTAGGTAGCCATATTTTAAAAAATGAAAGTGATATCGAAAAACAGACTCCAGATTCAGAAGTGTCCTCTTTTAAATTGTGTCTTTATTTAGGCGTCTTAAAAAGGAAGTGTCTCAAAATTCAAGATATTTTCGGTGTAATGAAATGTTCTTCTGGACGTTCCTGTGGTATTTTTTCACGTCTTCCACAAGGAGATCGAATTAAGTTGTCAAAAAATAACACAATAAACATGCCTTTGATCAATTTTTACCTACTGATTCTGGACTTTACTGACAATAAAGCAAAACATCAATAAGTGTCCTAATAATAATAAATCAATAATAAACCTAATATAGCCTAACTTGATCTTAGAAGCAAAAGTTCATCACAATTTGCCCGGTTATCATAATAGACACTTAAATTTCGTAACACTGAGAGAAGAAAATAGTACAATCTACTAACTCTAAACGGGATAATTAGTCGTATAGTCGAAATGACGACAAGGATAATTATTTCAATAAACGACATTGTCTCCCAAATTTTCAGTCATTTTTAGCTGGCATACGATCTTTTTCCACTTTCGTCCTATCACTATCCAAATCCTAAATTTATACTATAGTTTACTCCTATTTGAACTACTTTCTTCTAGATATAAAACTAATTATATCATTGCCGGATTACACCTTTAATCTCCAAAGCAAAAATGTTTACAACGTAAAAAATCGAAGCAACACTACGCAATAGGTCATGTCAGACCGTGAAAGTGGGAAACAAAGTTTGCTTTCAAGTACAATAATTGCAGACTCTCGTCATGATCGATGATTATTCTCAGGCCAACTATAATGTGCGGTCAGTTGATAAAGTTTAATTCTAATTTACACCACGATACGATAAACATTTCGCTCGCGCGTACAGACCGATGCGTTGCACGATTCGTACACGAACAGCCATTCGATCGAGAAAACAGCGATGAACAATTAAGATAAAAATAAAATAGAAAAAAAAAAAGATAATTACCGTACGCGCCGGCCGGTGTTAAAGAATCACTGAATGGAGCGATTTGCTTACTCGAACACTATCGCTCTGACAGCATTTACCACGTAATAAGACTCTCGTGCCGATAGGTGCAAACGGCCTCGCGTTTTCCGACGGATCCCACTATCGATCGAGATAATCGATTTAGCCGCTGGTTACCCATCGGCAAATTTCGATATATGCATAGATCGCTTAAGGCTTAGGACCGGTTTCAATTGTTCTCGGGTAAATTAGTCGCGCACCAGAAATTCTCCTTACTTTCCACATTGTTAATACAATACTAGCAAATTCGAATGGTCCAACAAGTAGGGACACTCGTAATTCATCCATGATATCGTAGCTTTCAAGTTCGATGCGGCAATGTCGTAATCTCCATGACGCAATGAACTCTTTCGACGAATTTTCATATGTAATAAGGAATTACTTTCGCTGCTGAAGCATTTAAGTATTTCTGTATCTGAAACAACGGCAATTGTGAGTAAGTCTTACGATTCTTATGAAATATTCTTATCGTGCGCGAGCTGTGTAATACAATCTATTAAGCGCCGTATCTCGACTGCCGGGACTAACTTATGTCTTTATAAAGTCGTATTTATGTCATCGAGCGTTTCTTGACTCCGTTCGGTCAATTTTAGTGTCTGCATTATTTACGACCTACACTGGAATTAAATCATACTATGGTTCATTTAACGAGGGGATCCCAGGAATGGAGTACAGAATTATATTATCGATCGATTTTAGTTATTGTCGGTAGTTGCTCTCGTTATTTTGATATTTTTGGATCTCCACTTAAGAGAGGATTTTCATTTAAACGATCGAAAAATTAGTCGTTTTTTTTTATACGTAATAAGTAAATTTTGAATTGTTTTTCAGTAAGAGATACATAATAAAGGAATTTAAAAATTTACGATATCTTTAAAAATATTAAATGTAACCATATCCCGTTACACTAAATCGGTTTGCAAGGACCTAATCGACAAACAGCATCCGCTTGCAGAAATTCTTTAATATAATAAAAAGCGCTGTAATGAATCACGGATTCATGAAAATGTATAAAACTGGCAACCTGGCAAGAAATACAAAATAATTTGATACATATGCGGTACCTCTTCTAGTGCAATTGCACATCTTTATCCATGAGACTTTTGCGATACTGCCAATACTTTATTATTGGAATCTATGCGATACTTGCGATGCTGTAGCTAATAAGTCTTTAATAGCGATACCTACCGATACTGACAATACTTCAAGTGCGAGTCTCTATCTATGGGAGATATGCGATACCTTTATCATGCGATACTTTAGCTAACAAGCCTTTAATAGCGATACCTGCCGATACTTGCAACACTTCAAGTGCTAGTCTATCTATGAGAGATATGCGATACCTTTATCACGCTTTATTTACGAATCTTTATTAGCGATACCTACGCGATTTTTGCGATACTTTCGCAGCAACTCTTCAATAGCGATACCTGGTCGTTACTGGAGTATCTTAAATTGTCAAAGGATCGCCAGTAACGCATGTACCGTTTAGAGTTACTTTTGCCATAATTCAGCCGTGTGACTTCCGCGATACTTTCACGATACATTTGTTTACTCATAGTACCGCAGTATTATGTTACAAATGTCGATCGAATAGATTTTAATCGAATTCCGTTATTCAGTACCTAAAAATTCGTTTTAAAGGATTACTCCAAATTGCGGTATAATTTTCACGAATTTTTTTCGTGAAAACTATTAAGCTGTTTTAAATGATCAATATATAATTTTAAAATACTTGATCACCTTTGAGTAATTTTTGCATGTACAGCTTTGTTACAAATGTTTTTATTTTTGCATTTCGGGGTAACCAAAATTGTGCAACATTACATAATATTTTAACAGATAATCTGAAATAATCAATGTCAATGGAATTAGTGAAATTTTATTATAAACTAATTTCGATTTTTGACAAAATGGCGGACAGCAAAAAAATTAATGGTTTGATTTCCGCTAAAAAATGGTCTTTTATTTGGCTAAAACCCGAACATTTTTGTATGAATTGAACAGATTTTTATGTAGAATAAGCCGAAAAATTTCAAAAAATATCAGTTCACATATTATAACTATTGGACAATATATTATAAATATTGGCAGATTTTCCTCAACTTGTGGTGTCAAGGTTTTTTTAGTTCGCTAATTACTAATTCGTAGTTAAATTTTCCAAAGCCCAACATAACCGAACCCATCCCTGGTAGAAAACTGATTTCTGCCTAGTTTTTCTTAGCTTTATTTCTTACACATAAAAATAAAAATAATGGCCAAAAACTGGCTATATTTTTTACTAGGAATACGGACGCTAGATTTTCAAAAATTCTTTAATTTTTACAAATCTCTTCTTTTTTCATATTACAAGGTACAAAAACACTCCTATTCCATTCTGAACTATTTATCATTGTTGCTAAGTATACATGAATGAAAGAGTTGTTTTATTAATAAAATGAAGGATTCAAAATGTCAGCTAAAATACCGAAATTTTGCAAAATTCGCGATTTTTGTCAATTTATTAAAATAGACATTTAGATACCAATACTAATGAGTCAACTTTCATGTTTGCAAAAAACTTTTTCATTATTTTTTTACTCTGGAAATCCAATGTGACGAATAATTTGAATTTTCGTTTGCTACTAGGTACGAAACCACTTCTATTCGGAACCGAATCTTTCATTGTTTCTAAATTCTTGTCAAACAACCAGAAATGGTGAATCTACCGTGGGATACTTTGAGCTCGCAGATTTTGAACCAGAAACCAGATTTCTAGAATTAATTACTCACATTCCAAGAAATTCGAAAGAGATATTCAGTGTGTTAGAAATAATCACAATAAAACCAGTTTTCTTTTAATAATTTCCATATTGTGTTATTCTATATTTTAATGAAATACTTAAAATATCTTAACAAACATTTCCTTGCCAGTATGACAATTTTTATAGGATAACAAGCAACAAGCGTCGTTCTGGTATGAATGAATGAAAAAATTATTATTATTATTATTATCCTATTAGGAGAAAAAGGACAGATGAGCCCCACCTGTAAATTTTCTTTTAAACTACTGCATTTAAAAAGCGTTTCGCACTGCGCATAACTAAAGAAATTTCTTATTCTCATACACAGTTTTTCTGTACACATTTTGACACCTAACTTAAGGCAAGTAATAGGTAAGGTCCCTAATTAAGCACCCCAATAAGAACGAAGGTTTGTTACTTCCACATCGGTGCTTCTATGTATGGAAGAATGTCAGTATCTGCAGAATAAAGAACACCTAGACCTTATATTGGTTACTTAATGAGTAAATCTGATTTTAGATTTGTAATGAGCGTCCACAAAATCCCCTAGATACCAAGTTTTTTACTAATCAATGATTATTGAAAAATCCAACCACCGTATTGAATCCACCATTTTCAATTTGAAATAATTGACAGAAAATATACAATCAGCTGCTCCAGAAAACCCTAGAGGAGGACAATCCTGCAAAATTTATAAAATTCTCTGTCACGTAAAATCTGCCATATTTTTTAGGCTAAAAATAGTCCCTATATGAAAAAAAACTCTCATCATTTTTTTGTGGTCATCTGTCTTTAGATTTGATGAAATAAATTAAACTACTTTAAACAATGACATTTTTCGACCTACAGTGAACAATTTATCTAATAATCAAATGAAAATAAAAATGAAAAATAAACATCGATTTTCTAAAAACTTACAATAGAAATAGTGATTGACGTGATACTTTTTGTTCGATCTGTGCTTCTAATATTAGATAGCAGAATTTAAGTATAGAAGTAGATCAGCAGTGCACATAATGTCGCAAGAAGAACAGGTTACTCACCAGCTGCTATCAAGTTCGCCGTGTTATGCAATCATTTGCATAAGCCGCTTACAATAATTGAATACCATTGAAGTTCAAATAATTGTGTATATAATTACAATCCAACATTAAATACTGTATTTTATCTTGATTAGTAACAAATATCTATTACAAATAATTAATTATAAATGTTTATAAAAACATCTGGATTAGATTATATGTGTTTCTATCAAATGTATATCATACTGTCATTAAAGTAATAACAACGTAATTGGACAATAATATGCACCGAAAAATACACTTCATTCAAAAATATTGTGTGAAGTTGGGTATATTAAACAGTTTTATAGAACTAAACTAGTATGAGATGAAACAAAACGATTTATATTGCACTACAAAATCAGGTATCGTAATTTAAAACCCTTACGTGATCATTTTTAAGACATTTCTTGGTGCCTTATTGTAGGTGTCTTGGAATATAAGACACGCATAAGTGACTAAACTTGGCTACCCACTTCGTGTCATGTATTATATAGTTATGAAATATAACTCTTTTCACAGAGAGAGAAAAAAATAGTCAAATTTATTACCTAGTAGATAGGTTAAAAACTAAATATGTTTTCTTTCACCTAGACAGAAAATATCTTCAATTTTGAAAAACGTTTAAAAGAAGACATTTCTGATTTATTTACGACACCCATAAGAGACCCGATTTGGCAGTGTGATTGTTCATTATTTTCACAAAAATAGGGCACTTATGTTTTCGAATACTTCATAAATTAACAACAAAAGTTGCACTCTTAAGTATCATTGTTAGACTGACAAAAATTTACTTGACAAATTCAACTACCATTGAGAAGTTGAGTCTAAAGTAGTTAAAAGAAATACTTTGTTTGTTAGTATAACTTTGTTGATGTTGTTAATTTTACTATTTTTATTTAAGTTAATATTATATACCCAGTAAACGAAAAAGTATTCCGAATGATTGGAGTTCAAGAAATGCGATACTGTGCATAAAACTCAAAAAGGCATTCAATAATATAATGAAAAATCAACCGCAAATAGCTGCACTAAAAATAATTCCACTAACAAAAATTTCCAGAAAAATTCTTAATTGATTTGACTACTTTTTAATTGCGCAGTTCGGTATACATCAACAAAATTTCCTAAATTGGAGTTACTAAGTTAAATCAACTAAAAATGTAGCTCTGCTAAATTCAATTAAAAATTTATCGCTCCAGCATGTTGAATAGTTTTTAGTGTACTAGGTAGTTAGACTCTAAAATACTATCAGTAGTTAAAAAACAGCCAAATCAAATAAGAATTTTTTTCATTGTAGAAATGTTGAAACTCTGATACTTTTATGTTACCGGAGTAACAGAATTTTACTAAATCCTGCAGTAGATAGACGAACTAAACAGTATCAACAACTATGAAACTTGTAACAGAAATCTGAACATTAATCAAATTATACTCTTCTAATTTAAATTAACTTTATTGTAAGTAAAAATTCCAAATCTTTAACAAAATAAAGCTTTTGATTGATTGAGATACAAATAAAATAAGCTTTTTACAATATCGTTAATAATTGTTAACAGTGTAGTTTTAAATCGCGATCTGAAAATACCAAGTAATTTGATAAAAAAAATGATCTACATGAAAATTTATTTTGCGAAAAAGTTACGAGATTCGAAGTGAACACCAGTGTAAATTCGAAATTTCCCAGTAATTTCTAATATTGACATATTTATCATCACGATCGAATGACTTTCTTTACATTATGCAATCATCGGTACAAAGATTACATTCGAATTATTTTTAAAATTCTAAAATTTACTGCAGCTACTGAACGACTCACTTTGTCATGCAATTGCATGGGAAGAGGTGGAATGCTTATAAATGATTACATTATTGCGTTTAACTTTCGCTCCATATCTAGATGAATATTTCAAATCATTCAACGCAGAATTGATAACATGATTTATGTTAAGATATATTTTTCAAAAATTCTTAACAATGCTATTTATCTCAGGAAACGATCTCCAAATTTGATTTTTAATGTATGCTTTTAACATTTTTTAGTCAACGAATTACGAAATATTTGAAAGTGTGTTTGTTATCGATTGTTATTAATCTGCAAAAATATTTTGAAGTACTTTACACGTAATTACGCTTTGCATTATGACCTGCTTTGGATATTTATTATTTGCGTAATTTTTATGCGATTTTTTATTGCATGATATTATATAACAAGACGTTTTACGGTTGTTATTTTTTATAGCATAGAGGTTAGGTTTCATAAAGTCATAAACAGTTATTTTTGTGTTTTTAAAAGTATAACTTTTAATTGTTAATTTATGAAGTATGAGCCTTAACTGTCATATTACGTCTTAGGCGAAATTACAAATATCGTCTTACAAATGTGTAAAATTGGAGTTAAGTCAAAACTAAGGAAAAAGAAAATTGTTGAAAATAAAAGATGAACATTTCTGGAAATTCATAAACACACAAAAATGACCTAAAATACGATGTTTTACCCTTTTGACCCTCAATTTTTGCAAAAAGTATGATAAATTCAGAAGTTCGACAATAATTATATTCTGCAGGGAAAATCCTATCAGAATTGTCTCTTACTGGACAACAGAATTTTTTTAGTGTGAATAGATTCTCAAAAATGCTTATGATCGAATTTTTTACCCTTTGACCTACTATAGATAAAAAACTAGAGCCAATTGGCTATTTTGGCTGTCGCATTTGCACTCCAGGGCAAAAATCCTATCAGAGTCGACTTTTACTTATACGACAACAAAATTTTATTAGGCTGTGTTAGTTCTTTCGTATAAAAATGTTAGGATGTAGTAGGATGAGTTAAAATAAAAGTACAGAGGATTTTCATTTTCTATTTTAGCAACATTCATTACGGAGAGAAATAATTCTATAATCGATACAAAATTAGTTCGGTAAAGTGGAGACTTAAAGTAATTTCGTTAATATTTCACTAATAGTTCGGTAAAATACAATTCATTAAACTTCGCCAAAGATTGACAAATTTATAATTAATTTTATTGAACTTAACTGTGATAAATACTCCTCTAACTAGTTGACATTTTAACGGTCTTGGTGTAATATTTGAGAAATTGCTACTAAATATTTTGGTAAACTGAAAACCGTAAGCAGAAAATATTGTTGTTTTCAACTGTATCATATCATATATTTATGTAATATATAGATATATAAATATATTTACATCATCTTCTACTACACATTTTAATTTATTTTTATCACCAAACGCACATCATAAACTCTCTACAAACTTACAGTAAGTGATCGCTGTTATTACGCTTGCAATTATCGCATGGAGAATACACTTCTATCTTGCTTGCGACTAGATCATATGTGTACTTGCGCCATCTATCGATACATACCTGTATTAAACGACTTCCATCGAACTTTCAAAGTGAAATTTAATACAAGACCTTATTAATGATTCCTTTAATATTATTAATCTCACGATCGAAATCGTTTGTTTTGCATGGTGCATCCCAGCATTATCTCAATATTCAGTAAATGTTCGTCAATTATTTTTTTCCCTGTTCAAGACAACTTTATACGTAATTTAATATTTGAAAGAAAAAAAAGATCTGGTGGAATGTGCTGATAGTGAGAGAGAAAGTTTGTTGAAACAATTAATGTCTTCACTGCAAAAACTCGTGTCTTCTAAACGCCTTATTTAAAAACATTAGACACTTCAAAAATGTCTTTTCAGAATAAACGAAAAATATGTGTCTTCGTTGCAAAGTGTTTCAAAATTTTTAACATTATTTGTATTTTTCGATCGTAAATAAAACATTTTTATATCTTACAATCTGAGACACGTAATGAAGACAGTAAAAGTGTCTACATTTAAATCGTTTTAGCGAATTTAAGACAGATGTGTTGAGACACTTCCATAGTTCATTATTGCGTTCGTATATCCGATATGGGTGAACAAATTATGTATTGTTGCATAAATGAAAGATGCAAAGAAATCAAATTAAAATTGAGAGAACGCAATCAGAAATGGCGTGTTTATTAACACGTTTATGTTATGTATCAACTATCGACCAGTACATTCAGATTGCTATTGAAGACACTTATAGCGTCTCAAAAGAAGTCATTTTTAACTTCTTTATATAAGATATCTAAAAACGTCTTAAAAGAGAGGACGAAAGTGTCTAAAAATAAGACAATCGTTTTTGCAGTGTTGTGGTAAACAAATCAACCATATTTCTAATTACGAACTAAACACATTTATCTTCAATTGCACTTTCGGATGGATGATAATATAGACGTTTTTATTAAACATCGTCTATTTATCTAAATTTCGACCTGCTGGTGAAGCTCCTCCAGAACTAATAAACACATTAAGAAAAAAGTCTTAAATTATAGTTTTATTTTTAACTTCTGTTACGTCATGAAATCGTCATCATGAAAATATTAATGAATTTCATGAAATATGAATTATATACATATATATCCATCAGTAATTACCGAACGCTTTCGTTGCTTGATAGTGCAATGCATTTTTTAACTTTTTTAGTTAAAAAAAAATAGAATTCTTGTGAAAGGCAGCGAAATACTAAGGAAAACCTCTAGAAACGTTTCTTCATTGCTGGTTTTTAAATCGTTCGATACGCCAATGTCCGATCGATCCTATGTGAACAATAGGGTCGTTCCTAGGCACTTTCCTGCTCCAAAACCCATTTCACGACCTCGCAAACATTCAAAGCTGGCCGTAATGAATATTCCGTAAATTGTAGATTGGCACCGTATTGCATGCAAATCGCTCGTCCCTTTCAACACGAAGCTCACATGCTTGAAAAATGTAAAAAACGATGACTAAGGATTCCTCTTTATGGGATACATCGAGCAGAACCTATTGAAAGCTTCTTGAAAAATTGCCCTGCTTTTTAAAACGAGGAAAAAAATTTCTGAATCTTACGTTTCTTATGTAACGACTTTGCAAACTGTTTAACCTTTAGAGGTCCGGTAAACTGAGCGGCTTACCAGAAAAACTTCTGTTTTTATTATAGTATTAATGTATCTAATATTATTAATTGTGTCAAATAGTATTTGATGTGTATTTATATTGTCCCACCTTATTTTACTCATCCAGTATCCAATACATTTGTAATTTAGACATTTTAGAAGTGACCCATAATTTGATTTGTGCGAGCATGTAAATACAAATAAATAAAGAAAAATTTATATAAATGATAAAAACGGCTAACCAATATTGGCACCGTATCTTTAATAAATATACAATTTTTTCAAATTTGAAATTTTTAATATGAGCTGTTCCTTTGTGAGCCAGAAAGCCGCAATAATAGCTCAGTCCATCGACACTTTGAACATGACCAATCCAATATATGATCCATTTCCTACTAGGTTTTCTCAGGGAGATTTTGAAATTCCTTTGCAAGTCGAACGTTATGATGTTAACTATGTTAACTAATATTTAAGCACTTATTTAGTAAATTTAACAAAATGATACTAAATTTGTCATAGTTTTTATAACTACAGTTCTTTAAAGTTACTAAAATTTAGTTAATCCAATTTTAATTTAGACACTTGTTACTTGAAGGTTTTTGGGGTCGCTGATTACGAATCTGAAGTCAGATTTCGCAAATTGAAAATGGCGGATTCAATATGGCGAACAAATTTTCTAAATTCCAACTAT
Source organism: Trichopria drosophilae (assembly GCA_030407085.1). Lineage (NCBI taxonomy): Eukaryota > Metazoa > Arthropoda > Insecta > Hymenoptera > Diapriidae > Trichopria > Trichopria drosophilae. Next base: position 189,219,303 of record CM059582.1, read on the forward strand.
TTTACCATTTCAGTTTGTAATTTTGAGACTTGCAGAATAAGAAAAATTGTCATTCTTTTTGATAAAAATGACTATAAGTTCTTAGAATTTGTACTATTCAGACAGTAAAAATAAACATAATGTTCTGCATTCTATAAATCTGTCTCAAAATTACCAACTGGAATGAAATTTCTAAGAAAATTTGGCTGCATGTATAAACACTACTAAAAAATTAATCCCCACTTGATTTCTGGATATGGTTAAACTAAAATGTATATTGGAAAAAATTGGTAATTTAACTACACAAAAGCCAAAATTACTCAAAACTTTTTTCACGCTCGTTCCGTCTTTGTTCGATCGGTTTCAAGTTTTAGATATATTTTTCATTGGTATAAATTTTTGAGATACTTTTTTCTTTATTGATAGCAAAAACAAAACAATAGAATTTACTAGGTTTTAGCAGTTTTAGATTACTGTGAACAATATCATCAATCAAAAGTCAAGATCGATATATAATATTGTATAAAATGTCGTTTTAAAGAATGTCCAAATTGTTTTAACTTCTTTTTTATTGTTCGAGTATGTTTTCAAATGCAAACAAAACTCAACTGTACCAAATAATATATATATAAAACAATATTTGTATTTTATTATTTTGACTTTTATTAATATCATATTTTTTACAGTAAAAAAAATTGTAGTAAATCTGACTAGTTTTTTAACTACTCTGAATGGATTAATAGGTTATGAACTGCAATTTATAAGATCTATTATAATCTCATTTTATAAGTACTAAAAAGTAGCTAACGTAACTACGAATGTAGTTAGACGAATAAATTGTAGAAGTTAATTTGACTATATTAAAACAAAAATGTTCAGATTTAATTACATATTTTGGTAATTTTAAATGCTATAATCATTAACTTCAATAAAAATAGTATGATGCTATATTTAACAACGTCGATAGGAGTTATCTAATGAAGGTTTATTAACTTTCTGACTTACTGCCAACAATAGTGAATTTTCATTATAGTTCGTAAACACCTTTAACAAAACAATTTATTAAATAAACAAATAAATATTTTTGTGAAACGCCAAACTCGATAGTTCATCCACATTTGTAAGAGTAGAACTATTTATGACCATTAAAGATAACAAAATTGCAACATAAAAAAGGATCTTTTGTGATCTGTAATTATCATTTATGATTTTGTAACATTAAAATGAAATAAACTTTCCATTTTACTATTATTGATATTAACTGTTCTCGAGCACTATAAGTAAAGGCAAAGTTTCTTCATAAATTAATTTAATCACAGGCTTTTATAATATTTATCATTAAAACTGATTACTCGTAATGTAGTAAAAAAACATTTGAGATTAATAATCATAATACGTAACAAATGCAAGTGATAAACAAAACTATTAACACCTATCAATAATAAAATTTAAAGTAACTAACCAAAATTTATAACAGTCGATTAAAGTACAGTAGAAAACAGAGAAATATAACTGCTAATACTTAAAATATGCGGTACTAAAGTTGCAAAATAAAAAAAGGTGTTGGCCAGACAACCAGAAACTTGAATATAAAATCGCTTACTTTCATCTGAATTGCGTTAATTTATATGCCGCCCCTATAAACCTAGTAACTAACTAACCTCCTGACCTCTCGAAGGAAGTGCAATACCTTCAGGCTTTGATCCTTTAAATCAAGACATTCTATGTCGAAGTTAGATCATAGCTGTAGAACTTTTACTACTATTAAATCATTACATAGTTACGATGATGCATTGCTTATTTATCGAATCACTAAAGGTGTCATATTTTGATTTATCAACTTTATTTTCTTGTAGATCCACAAGTCTTTCTTGAAACAGAAAACAGCTATGTTGAACTGAAAACAACATTGGTAGACTGCAATAAATATTTAGTAACTGGGAAAAATATTTGATCAAATTGAATGTATATACTCAGAAAAAAAATTAGTAATACTTATCAAATATGTAATTGTCTGTTAGCAGACAAATATTAAATAATGCCAACTACATTTTAGTTAAATTAACTAAATGTTGTTGAATCGGTATCATGATGTAGTTGGAAGCAGTAATTTGTAGTTGCATTGACTAAATATTTAGGTGCTAATCGGCAACCACATATTTAGTCAAAATTACTAATTTTTTTCAGTGTATTTAACACATATTAATGTATTTTATTAGTATGATTTGAGTAAAATTAATACTGATTTGGACAAATACTCATGTAATAATATTAACCAAGTATTAAGTTACTTATAATTTTACTAAATATTTATGGATTTAAATGGGCTTTAAATATTTGCAAATAGTTGTACAAGAACAAAAAGATTCTAGTGAAGAAGAAAATATTTGCTCTAGTGTTAAACGATATTTGTGACCGATTCCTCTTAGACGATTTAACACTTTCTTAAATTGAAAATTTCAATTTTTATTCGGTTAAATATCACTGATATTGAATAATTATAATTAGTTATTATTTTAGTGCAATTCAGATCATGTCAACTGTATATAATACCTATGACTGACTACTATAAGTATATTATAAAGTATTATTGTTTGAATATCTTCAGTGCTAATACTACGCTTAAAACCATTGATTATGTTTTAGTATACACATAAAGTCATATGATATTCTATTCAAAGTCAAATGTTCTAGTGCTTGAAATAAACGATCCCAAATGCACAAAAACTACGAAACTTTGATTAACTATTTAACGAGCGATGAAAAATTCAAGGCAATCAAGCCAGAATACAATTCATTTTATGTAACGATGAAATAAAATATTTACATGTTTTTAGAATTAAAGCCACTAACATGATTCTACATGACTTACTTATAAAACGTTAGTAATTAAATATTAAAAATATCAAATCACGCATCGTCTGGTTTATTATTATTTTAAAATGGGGTTGTGAGAATACTGGAACTGTGACACACTTACTACATTAGTAAAGTGAATGATCTACAAATACCATAGAATGTTTGTCTTTAAAAAATATTTTAGGGGTTTTCAAATAATACAACAAAGGATAAAGACAACAAAAATTGTTTACTGTTTTTTTAAGGATGAATACGACATATAATTAAAAACAACTTTCATAGATTAAGATATCTCTCAGTATTTTAAAAATAATGTATACTATTATTAGCAATGTATTAATAGCATGTTTATAAAGTTCACGTGTTAATTTTACCGAAAATATGTAAAATATCGATAACAATATTAGTTCTTAAAAGATGACTTAGGATTTTAAAAATTATATATCATAAAATCGAAATTGAAATTCATTTTTTAGATGGAACTTTTCTTTTTTTTTAGGAAGTCGTATAATTTTAATCAAATTCAAGTTTTGGTTTGCTTAAAAGAAATTCACTCAAATCTTTACTATTTTATTATCTTGCTTATTTCATTTTTTATAAATATTTCGACGAAAATTTTATGATGATAATGGATTTATTCAAAATCTCAACTATTATTTTAAAAAGTGTTATAAACTGTACATGATTAAACTAAACCATACTTGGTGCCCTAGTATGAATAGTAAACAATATTACATAATTCCTTTGAGTAACGTACAATTATTTTCTTCCTATCTTAATACAGTTATTTTATGTGATACCTTGAGAATCCTTGAGTAAATAATATATTTAAGAAATGATAGAAGCAAACGGAATTATGCAAATAATCACAATTAAACATTTAATACTTGAATTTTCAAGTGAATTTAAAAAGTATGAGAAATCAGAATTTATTAAGTCGATGACATATGTTTTTCACAAAGTTACATACACTTTAAATGATGGTTGTTATCCCTACGTTATAAATATTTTCTATTTGGAGCAGAAATGTTCCTACCATAAGAAAAATAAATTTGGTTGTTTTTTAACTACTCAAAGTGTTTTAACAGATCCGGGACGTATTTTATTAGTTATACTTACGACCTTAAAGCAGTTAAAGGAATGACATTGTGAAAGTTCATTTTACTAAACTTAAAAAAATTATTGGAATTTAACTATACTCAATCAATAAAAACAAACGAAGATACATTTTTAATTCATTTTTAGTTGATTTGTAGCAGAACTAAAAGTAAAATTTACTAAAAGTAAGTCTGCATATTCTTTAGTCGAATTACTTTTATTAGAGCCACTGGCAATTCCTTTTTATCGCATTAATAGTCCATAACCCTTTGAATTTATTGCATATGATCTTATTTTTTAATCTTCATTCATTCTGATTACTAGAGTAATCAGAATGAATGAAGATTATTTAGAATTACGTCTATTCTACTACTAATTATTAACTTCAACAAAACTAGTAAAATTAAAAACATCAAAACAGTCAAAATGCTGTTCCTTTTACTACTTTACTGTCAACAGTTGTTGGATTTGCCAGGTAGATTTTGTTCAGTGACGTTTTTAAAAAAAAACTTACATTTTTCATGAAAATATTTGCCCCAATATAACAATGTCAACTTTTGAAGTACCTAAGCTCCAATCATCGAACCCAAAAATGCCAAAGTACAAATTTTCAAGTGAATTTATTAAATAAAAACGGCTATTTTTAAAAAGAAGTAATCTGACCATAAGTTTGTTGAAAAAATTGGCAAGTAATCCATTAATATTTCATTTTCAAGGATGAGAGCAGTACTAAACGATACAAAAATAATAAAAAGACCAATAAAAATTGGCCCATCCTATTTATAACCTCAAAAGTAGCAAGAAACTCCATTTTTCGATGACATAACCTTAAACGTCGAAACATGGAATTCCTTACGTAATTTGCCGTTTTTTACTTAGATTCAGCATGAAAATTACTTTGGAAATGATGCCGTCTCAGACAGCAAAATAAAAAAGAGTTCAGAAGGATTTCGAAATGTGCTCTAAAAGAAGTCAGATATCTGACTTTCTGAGGAAGTTCTGAACACGATGATGTCATAAGATCTTTATGAAGATATTTTAGAGCACATTTCGAAATCATTCTGAATTCTTTTCGATTTTGCTGTATGGGATTCTTCTTCCCAATAATATGAAGGACCTGTTTTTAATAGACCTTGTGTTATGAATTCTATCATGTATTGCGATAACTGATTGCGAAGTGGAAGGGATAATTAGAAGAAATTAAAAAACGGTATAAGCATATGTCCAAAATAAATAAAATGTCTAAGAAATATTTTAACAATAACTGGCAACACATATCTGAAACAAAAATTTCAGATTTCATTCGCATAACAAATTGAACACTAAAAAAAAGCATTTGAAAAAATGAAATTAACCGAAACGACCACAATGGTTTTTAAAAATTATAACAATAGAAAACCTTACAGCGAAATATTAAGTGAAAACCTGATTAGTCGAGCATATTATATTTTCAAATTGAAAACTCGACTTAAAAATCGCCTTAGGCGATTCGTCTGCGTTCTGAGATCGGAACAAGGATTGCCGATCTACACGTGGATACTCGTTGGGAAATTCTCAAACGATCTTAGTCGGATACAGAAATTGTACTACGATTGGTCTTTGCAACAGGGCGGGAAATAGAGAGCCATTTTCCTATTGGCTCTTTTCGTCCCTCTCGCCGACCTATCGGTTAACCGAACGATTCCTATTTTAACACCATCCGGTTCATTGGCCCACGTGATCGGCGGTTACCCGCGGCGATTCGATTTTTAAAAAGTCCTATTTGTATAAAATAGACATAGATCTGCAGGACCTGCATAAGCTTACTGTCTTTCGAGTAGTAAACTTCCCACGACGATCAACATGTTCAAGCTGGTAAGCTTATAAAATTATAAAGTTTTTGTTTGTGTGCTAGTCGACGATTCTTTGCTGATATATATTTAACGATTTTTTTATATTTTGACCGATAACAGTGCAAAAAAATGTATTTTATCTGTATTCGGTTTTTTATTTGGGTTACGGTTTTGAAGATTGTGGTAAATTTGTTTTCATTTTTCGTTCCGTATGAAATTAATTATAAAAAGTTGGTTTTCTGGAACGGTGATTTGAAATCGACTAAAAATTATTCGGAGTTTACAAATAAATAAAAGTACAACTGCGTGTATCGAAAAGTAATTGAGGTAATTATGTGACACGTTCTAAATAACAACGCGATTTTACTTTTCAAAAAGCCAAAACATCCTTTGCGTCCTTTACTTAAATCAATATAAAATTTTAAAAATATTTAAACTTATTAAACTGTTCTACAAGATTTAGAAGTTACCAAATACGTTTAATGAAATTTAATTAACCAAAAACTTAATCAGAAGTACTGAAAGAGTGAAAAGAGTGACTACTTGACTTATAAAATCATTTTTACTAATAAAGAGTAAGGCTTCTAATTTACTCAAATTCTGCTAATCTCACATCAGTAAGTGTATTTTTTTAATACCTTATTACTAAAATGAATGGATTGAATTCGACTAATGTAGTAGTAGGTTTTTACTCTTTATTATTAAAAATCAAAATTATTTTAGTTAGTGGACGACTATTTCCTACTTTAATATTGTATAATTTTGGACTAATTCAAATTTAGATATTATTGTGTTTCATTGAAATATCAATCTCTATAGATAACTAGACAAAAACTTTACACTGCTCGTAGTTTAATATAAACATTTAATACAAAAATAGTCAGTCATCCTTACAGATTTAAGACTTATTTATTAGCAATTCCCAAATTTGTTATTAGATAATTTATTACAAAAATTGAATAAGTTTTCATGATTTAATGTATTAAATACGACCGGTTTTGTATGCTGTCACATAAGTTCCGGGTTTTTCTTTATTACATTCCCAGTCGATTATCTGAAATTTGATCTAACGGTAACTTGACTAATATTATTTTTATAATTTCTTTTTATAAGAATATCGATGACTGAAGTAAATTTTTAGTTAATTTTTTAATTTATAAATTAAAGAAAAGCAGAATCAATGGAATATTAACATGAAAAATTAATGAGTTACTTTTCAAATAAAATACTTAATACCTTTGCAAGATATTTTCTGTCATTAAATAATTCTATTGGAGACCTTTTTTGATATCTGTATTTGTGTGAATCTACTAGAGGTAATTAAAAAATGAAATGATCAGAATCGCTTACATTTCTTTTTATACCAAAAAACGACATATTTATTTACATAACAAAAATAATTACAAAATAAGCCACTTTAAAAAATCTTAATTAGGTCTATAAACATCTAAAATATCTATAAAAATTGCTAATAATTTCATGGGTACCATCATTTTTAAACTTGTTCATTTGATATGTCATAAAATTTGACATTTCATTGTCAAAATGTTAAGAATAAATACTTAGTGCACAATTAAGAAGATATTTTTTATCTGTTGATCATTTTCATTTTAAATGATAAGTGAAAGTTTATTCCATTTATTTGTGATCATATACGTCTGCATGAATTATTTGTTAGACTATTTTTAGCTGCTAGTAAACCGAAGATTATTTAAATTTTGTTACTAGTGACCGGACACCGATGATGTAAGGTGCATTATAGTGTAGAAATTGGATATTATATTGACCCGCCTTGTGCACTTAAAGTCTAGAACATGAATTAGTTTTGTAATATATATTTGTGTCATTATATGCGAAAGATATTCATGTCAATGAAATCTTACGTACTCAGCTTAGAGAATTATGTAATGTAATATTTATATCAATTTAAATTCAGTCGTAAGTTATTGTTGGTGCATAAAAATTGTTGCTTCACTAAACCTGGATTTGTTTTGGACACTCAACAAAGACATCAAAACTAGTGTAAAGATTATTTTGAATAGTAATATAGTTACTAAAATTAATAAAATATTCTAAATATTTAAACAAATGCTTCTAATTTTTACTAAATTTTACTTAAATTAGGAAAACGTTTCCGTAACACATACATACTAATTTTCGTATGATTATTTCAATAATTTTTACTTGAATCGTTAATATAATAAATAAAGTATTACCCTTTAATATCCTGTATAATATGTGTAATACCCTATAATACCCTGTATTATCTTATAAGTGGATATTTATAAAATGTAATTCGTTTAAAAACGTTTAACTTTCTTGGGCCAACAAATGTAGCAAAATTTATAAGAAAATAATAATCAAGAGGTGATAAGTGCTAAACATTCTAGTAAATTAATATCGTATGTACATGGAACTAGTGGTAAATTAATTAATGTTACAAAATACAATTTTATAAAAACATTTGACAGTTTGAATAAGCACGCAAAGTTTTATTTTACTGTTAATGTTACTGACTTAAGATAAGTAAAAGTTGGATAGAAGTAAATACAAAAAATGCAAAGTTTCCATATGTGTTCATAAAGATATTTAATAACATACATTGAACAAAATTTATCTGAAAAATTCGACGACCACTGAGAAGTAGTCAAAAAAATACTTTCTTAGATAGGACAAGTCTTATGACTGAAATTGACCAACTATTCAGAATGATTGAAGATTAAGAAAATACTACACTCTCCAATAAACTCGATCAATAATATCCGTCCGTGTTCTATAATATGATAAAAAGTCATCACCAATAGCTCCACTAAAATTTCTCCACAAACATTTTCGGAAAAATTATTAGTCAATTTGACTATTTTGCAACTAATTAGCATATTTTAATAAGCCCTTCATGAAATGTTAAGCTGAGTTATGTCAAACAAACTGCCAAAACTTCATACTTCTAACTATATTTTTATTTGAGAAAAATATTTAGTAAATTTAACTAAATAATCAGTCAGTGGGAACTAAAACTGTTATAGTTTGTAACCTATATTTAGTTCATTTGACTTAAATTTAGTTAATCGGAATCGTTTAATTATCTGAACACATCATTTAGTTAAATTTACTAAATATTTTGTGCAGTGCAGTAAATAAAACTTCATTAAGTAAAAAAAATCATTAAGTAACTATTTAAACCCTTTGACCTGATAAAAAGTAATCAAATTTAATAAGAATTGTTTACAGTATAGTTTTAACTCAACATACTTACATTTAAAAAAATGCATGGTAACATTAACCAAAATGTGTAATAAAATAAACTTTTGTAGTTACATTTACGTTAATATGTAATTAAGTTGCAACAATTTTATGAAATTATAGTTAATTTAACTTATAAATTCGACTTTCATAGTTTATTGCAATACTTTGAACAGTGACTGCAAACTAGTGTGATTTTGTAATAATTTTTTAGTGAATAAAAAATTGTTCAGAGTGCGTAAAAATACTTATTTTAGCAACTTTTTGTATGTGTGTACGATCTACAAAATTCAACACTTTGCACTGAATTTTTGTCAAAATATTTGTCTATCATTTTTATTCAAAGAATACTTTTTGACTCGTAATTTTCAGCCGTATATGAAGGTATTAATTTAAGTAATCAACAAAAAGCTTATTACAGTTATTTTTCAGGAGAAATTCAATTTTATAGAATACAATTTTTACAACTTTTCAAATTGTATTTAAAAAGAAAATATTTCAAAACCTATCCATAATTTGTTATAAAATATATATTTTTGATTTATATTAATAAAAAAATTTGTAACGAAAAATTTTAAACTTTACTATTTTTAAGGCATTTTTTCATAAGAAATTTAATTTTTTGTTAAAAAAGGTTCTTAAGGAAAATAAAAATGATTAAAATAATTTAGAAATTTTCCAAGGTGTTTCGGAAATGACAAAAACATTTATGATGACAGTGTAAGATAAAAGTAAGAAAATTAAATTAAAATCAGAAAAATGCTGTATTTTATATACTTTAAATAATCTTTTTGCCAATCTACATTTACTATCCCATACGTTTATGTCTACTTTATTTGGAAAACACTTCTTGCATACTAAACACGAAGAATTTTTTTGCGGACAAGAAATATAAAAAAAATATTCCTTCTAATCGAAAATAAAACATATTTTTACGCCAGTACATATTATTTAATAATAATAATTAAATATGTCGCGTACATTTTAAACGAACCAATCACCATGTTTTTGTATTGCATAATTTTAATTTCTGTAACTAATTTTTTTCTGACAGCAGATCCTGATCTGCTGAATCAGAAATAATGCAATTTTAGGTAAAAAAAATATACAATTTATGTTTTCAACATTATCAATTTTTCTTTTTGCTTACAATTTATGGCTTTCATGTCTTAGACTGTACGTACTTTGATTCTTTTTCGTTCTATTGGTATTTCATACGCGGTCGATGAAATAATAAAATTATTAAGTAATTATTCAACCAATACTAGTAATAAACTATTTCGTAAAAAAAGAAGTAGTACAGAGTTCAGCAAGTTTTGAAAGTGACAAAAAGGTTAACAATTTGCTGCTTCATATTTGTTTATACATTATTATTATTATATATTGCGTGCGTAATCGCTCTCAAAATACACATAAAGTACACAGATCATAAAAACAAATTATAGAAATAAAACAATTAAAATAATTAGTTGAAATCGAGAGATGAACGAGGAGATATGTTTATAAATAAAAATGACAAACCATAAAACATAATAAAACTTAAAATCGTACATGGTATAACACAAATTTGAAGGGAGTAAGCGACAAGGAATTCATTTCACCATCAAATATTCTCATTTTCAAAGAAAATCACTTGAAAAATATTGAAATTTAAAATTTTAGGTATTTAGAGTACAAAAATACAGTTTCTAAAAATTTACGGCTGAATTTTGAAATAATTCATTGTTATCAAAAAATAAAATTTGAAAAGTAGTCAGAAATTGTTTTGGCCCATTTGTAACAAAATTTCTCACTAAAAATTGGTACTAAAGTAAAATTGATTATTTAAATTTATTTCTTCATAAAGCTGAAAATGTCAACTTTCTTACATCAGACTTTTTTGTACTCATTGGACACTATTCTTCTAGTTGTGGACATTATAAAACCACTATCCCGCTTTTCCAATTAAAAACATTGAATTTCACTAGGTCGACTTAAATAGTCACTCCTATTTATTAAAAGTGAGGCACTGGTCAGATCCCTAAATGTATCACTAAAATTTCTACAAAGATATTTCAAATAGAAGAACATTATCCACTAAAAATCAGTGATTATTCACCATAACCCATTAAGTTTGACTGTTTCAAATTTTGAGAACGATACCGCGAAAAATCAAAGGAAAATCCTGATACAAATTATAAATCATTCTAACCTCTTCAGCAGAGATTTCTAAATCCTAAAATCAAAACAACGATAGATCACAGCTAAATCGACTCGCGTACGGGCCGTACGTAACCTTGATTGGCGTCATTTTCTCACAGCCGCGATTAAAAGAGTCGAGAATCTTTGAACTCTCGTGCACGGCAGTCGCACGACTCGTAACGTACTTTTATAATTTCTAGATCCGTATTTTTTAGATAAATCGTGCATTACGTGACCCGAGTGTACATACGTGTTACTAAGCTTTGTATTGTTGGTTACATGTTATATGCGCGTAGAACGAGCAGCCGTGACCCGAGTCTGCAACTCGAGCTTGCCGAACGTCGATTGAAACGTACCTTTCTCGCATATAATCTATCGCACCTTATATCCGTGTGAGGAAGATTTTTAACCTCTCGTTTTCTTCCACCGCCCCAGAAGCCCCCCGGCCCCCAGCCCCCCAGGGCCGTCCGTCCACCTGTCCCGTGCTAATGCTCGGAAAAGTCACTTTGTTACCTCGGCAATCTCCGGTCTGTCTGGCGAAGATCGACTTTTTTCACTTTCTCCGCCGTAAACCAACTGTTTTCAAATGATTAGTAAATCAAACTTTGATAAATTTTATCTCATAATCAGCAAACAATCGGAGAAAAGCAAGAGTGTATGTGTGAGTAATTGAATATAAATGATGTAATTGAGCAGATATTTTTTTTTTTATTGTATTCGACATTTTGTGGTCACTATTCCCAAATTTTGACAGTTTTTCTTTTTAAACTTCTGTGTAAAATATATTAACCCTCCTTAGAGTTAATTAAATGGCAGAAATCAGTATGAAAGTGGTTCATTTTATTTTGCAAAGAAAATTTTAATTTTCATTGTGGGTTAATACACTGTTAGAAATTTCTCTAGGAATTTTGTACTGTTACCGTTTCAGAATTTTACGAAACAAAATTAAGGTAGTTAGACCCTAGGATATATGTTGTGGAAAAATATTTAATAATATTTCCACGAATTTAATTTTCATGAATAAAAATATATAAGAGAAACATTATTATTCCGGAAAAAAATTGGAATGTGCAAAAGCAATTTGTTACACAACTTTTATTAATGACTCAAGTTTTCTTCTTCTCGCCTGCCAAAACATTTTAAAAAATGAATGGATTTCAAGGTATGATGGCTTATTTTTTCGAAAAAATGATTCTCTACAACTTCACTTTTGGATTTTCCAAATTTCTGAAGCTAACGTCTAAAATCTCTATTTGTTTAAAAAAGAAACTGATTATTTTTACAATCTTTTAATAATTTTAGTAGTCAGACAATAAATTTTGAAAAATCCTAGGGCGAAGTTGTAGAGAATCATTTTCTCAAAAAAATAAGGCATCATACGTTGAAATCTATTAATTTTTAAAATTTGTTGACGGGCGAAAAATTCGAGTCATTAATCAAACTTTTTAAACAAATTGTTTTTGCATATTCCAATTTTTTTTATAACAATAATCGTTTGGATTTTCAACAATAACTTTATTAATAAAAATTATATTCTTGGAAATATTATACAACATTTGTTCCTAACATGCTATATCCCCGGGTCTAAGTACCTTAAGAAACATTTTCAAAAAATTACGACAACATTTCAGAAAATTACTAAACTCTGTTTCATAAAATTCTGAAACCGTAACGATAAAAACTTCGGTTACTCTTTCAGGAAATTGCTACAGAAATGTTTAACAGTGTAGGTTTTTGGGCTCGATGATCACGATTCTTCACACTTTTAAAAGATTCAAAATTGCCGATCCAGTATGGCAGACATTTTTGAACATTTTATTAAAATTGGTCGGATTTGCATGAAAACCCCTAAGTAACGATTTTCAAACAATTCTGCTGAGTTTTCAAAATCTTTTTTAATGTCTGCCTATTGGATTCACTATTGTTAAATATATATTGAGAGTTTTTTAAAATTGTCATCAAAATCGACATGAGCGACCCCAAGAAATCATTTTTATAAGCTAACTTCATAAACTTTTCATTAAACAAAGATAATTGACATGCTAAAAATCTTACTTGGTCTTACTAACCTTCAAAGTTGTGTAACTTTCCCAATAATTTTTTTATCATTGTTAACATACATTTCTGAAAAGCCTAAATCATCACTTTCAATTTCTATTTTAGATCGTGTAAATTCGTTGTGTTGTTGAAGAAATATAAAGTATTCTGTTGCCCCGAGATACCTCAAAGTTAACCTTAACCCTTTGAGGACCAAATGTACATAAATTTAACATAAAGTTCGATAGTACTTTTTAGTCGTAAAGTGCAGTAAAAAATAATTCAACTCAAATATGCCTACTAAAGTCGATTTTCGTTAAAAATCATAGTCGCATATGTTCAATCGATTGACCCGAATGAAACCACTTCAAACTTGATACCCGGCGGTGTTTGGGGTCATTGAGTCCCAATTTGAAGTTAGTTTTCGAAAATTCAAAACGCTGGATCCAACAAGGAATACTAAAATCAAACGAAATCACTTCATTCTCAGCACTTGGTGTTTTTTGAGGTCGCTGATTCCGGATTGTGGATCCGCCATTTTGAATTTTTGAAAATTAACATCAAATTTGCACTCAACGACCTAAGTGCGAACTGATTTCATTCGAAATAATCGATTGAATACATTCGACTATGATTTTTAAAAATCATTTTTATCCAGATCAAACTTGGGTACTCGTGGATTTCTGGGGTCGCTGATTACAAATCTGAACTCACATTTTAAAAATTCAATATGGCCGACCAAAAATGTAATCTCAAGCAGGTAATTTTTTACCCATATTAAAATTCGCCATATTCAATTTTTAAAATAGCAGTTCAGATTCGTAATCAGCTACCCCAAAAATCCCTAGTTCCTAGTTTAAATTAGATCTGGCATATTTCTACATTCTTTGGCATGTAAATTTCTCTTCTTGTTTGGTGGGCTTATGTACATAACCTGACATGCCATAGAGTTTACTCAGGACACGTTTATTTCGTGTACTAAGTAAAATTATTACACCTGTAGAAGTACTTAATATTTTGCTTCTTCTCTGCATCTTTTATCAAATATATGAACTAATTAACAAAGAATGACAGTAGAGTATTACTTAAGATTATGAAAGTTCAAATAAAGTACAAATTACTCTCGAAATGCAATGGGTTTCCCAGATAATAACAAAACAAGGAGTACTTCGTATCAAGTACGAATCAGACAATAATTCAAAGTAACTCAAATTATGAAAATAATTCCTTTGGCAATTTTATTTTCCTTAAATTAATACCAAGTTAAATAGTCATTGAATGAAACTAAAAGCAACCAAATATTAGATAATACCACTCAAATATACTGAAGCACAGTCCTAATATCCATTGCTAAATTTCGTATAATTTATTTATTTCACTTCACAATTGCCTAAAGGTGTGTGGCATGAGAGATTTTTTAAAATGCAGGTGTATTCCTTACATGAAAATAAATTATTTACTGCTCAATTATGAATTACAGAAACGAATAAATGCAATCGATTAAGAAATTAGAAAAAATGACAACATTACTTCATATTTTACTCCGAAATTTAGGCTGTTTTCGCCGCTGTATTGGCCTTGGCTGCCGCAGCTCCAACTCCTGGTGGTCTCACTGGCGTCGTCGTCGACCATGGACTTGGACCCATCCATGCACCAAACATAATCTCGCACGCACCAGTCCATCCTGGTCCAGTGCACGTCGTTGCCCAACCAGTGGCCCCTATTGTCCACCCTGCCCCCATTGTCACTAAGACCATCATCCCATCCCACGGAAGCTCCTTCATCCTGGGTGGACTTGGACACGGTTTGGGAGTCGGTGGACTCGGACACGGTTTGGGTGTCGGTGGTCTCGGACACGGTTTGGGAGCTGGTCTTGGACACGGTGCTGGCTGGGGCTACGGTGCTGGTTGGGCTGGTGCTGGCTGGGGAGGACACGGATTGGGAGGTGGCTACGGACATGGCTGGGGCAATGGCTGGGGTCATGGATGGGGCCACTAATTATCTCAAAAACAATTGAGGCGGCCATATCCACAGCACCGACGATTATTTGCAACTCTTCGAAAGGATTCCAAGAAGAATTTTCGTCGGAAAACAGAAGCGAATGAAAGATCCGTTTCATCGACAAAAACGAATTCGCATGCCTCGAATTTGTTGACTGCAAATCATTTCCTAAAATCATCCCTGATTCCCATTCCTTGTGTCAAATCACATATCCCTCCCAAAACCAAACGAATAGAATCAAAACATATTTTTAATAAATTTGTAATTTTACAGAAGTTGTTTTATGGTTTTGCGTTATTTACTCACCTTTCCTCCTATCATTTAAATTCTTGAAATGGTACATTATGCATTAATACTCGGAAGATGTAAAGAAAAATTCCGTCTTTGGGCAAGAGAAATTTGAAAAAGGTGTACGTATCATAAATATTTACAATACATTAGAAATAGTAAGTAAAAACAAAGGTAATTAAGTAAAAAATTAACTAAAATACTCAATTTCCTCAAATAAGTTATTAAAATAAAAAGTTCTTAGAATTTAATAAAGAATACATCGATATTTTTTAAAATTTTTTTGTTGGGAACATTTTGAAAAATTTATTATCTACAATTTTAGAAAAATTTTTAAATTTCCGAAAAATTGTGATATATTCCTTGAGGAATTCTAAGAATTTGTTGTTCTTGGCAATTTTTTTTAATTAAAAAATGTTTAAATTATGTATATGTTTGTATGTTTTTCTTTTTTCCTCGTAAATGATAAACTTTCATAAATAATTGCAAATAACCAAACACAGCTCAAAATTCATTTGGAAATATACTAGAATTTTTTTAGAAATTCTCATAAATGGTAGATAATTTTTCAATTTTTCACAAAAATTCAGCTTTATTGAAATCAAAGTACTTTTCATTCTTATCATGTATTTGAGAAATCTTGTTTTGGAATTAAGGCATCCTAATTTTTGTCAAACAAACTTTCATTTCGGACTTCATTTTGAGAACGCCATATTGATTTTTTTTTCAAATAGGCTTCATCATATTGAAGAAAGGACATTTTTTAAGCGTTATTTATGCCCGTCTAAAATAGTATAATGCGGAAAATGATAAGCAAACGAAAAGTGAAAAGAAATCATAGAAAAATCGTTTTTTTATTCATTAAACAGGTGTTTGTTTGTTTTATTTTTTACTTGGAAGTATTTTTCTGATGCGCCTTGTGAATAAGCGGGGTTTGACAAACGACTAAAAGAAACATAAAAAATTTGTTTCATTACGTTTGAATACTAAAAAGTGCTGTCAAACTTTATATTAAATTTTTTGTACATTTGATCCTTAATATATTAAATATCATGCTTCAAATAGAATCTCTGCAAGTGTCGTCGTTGACATAAAAAATTCGTTTTCTCATTTCGGAAATTATTTGACAAAAACTTGAATGGCACTCGATTTACAGATAGGAATAATAAATCCACAACTTTAAAGCTTTCAGTCACGATATATCACATGTGACATACCTACATCGCCGAATTTAAAAGACTATAAATATCTTGCTGAGTTTGCTGATATCAGTCACGATTTCATGTTTATGCCACAAAAAGATATTCAACTATTATATCCTGATAATTATATAAATAATGGCAGTTTATTGCTTACAATACAAAATTTTGCTGTTAAACAAAATAGAAATTAAAATTTCATATATTTGTTCAATTAATTCCTTCGACCGTTCGTCTTTTAATTACTTATATTATGTAATAACATAATAAATGTTGTTTTTAAAAACAATTTAGAATTCCGATGGCAGGCTTTAATAGGAAAGCCAAAGAGAGAAAAAGCAAAGTTCCTGAAAATATTTCATAAATTTAAATAGGACTCAATGCACTTGTTGCAATGTACCAATTGTTTACGTTTGTACAAAAAGTTTATCACGTATTTGCTTAAAACTTGGCTTCAAATTCATAATCAGCGACACCAAAACCCTAAGGGTAGTTTGAATTTTGAATACTTAACTTTATATTCTTTATCAGTTCCCTCAAAAACGAAAATTAAATTTTGTGTATATATTTTTAGATATTTTTCTGAACAGTTTTGTGAGGTACAATTTTTTTAAATGCAATGTTCACCAAGAGCCCGGTTACCTATTACAAACGTATATTCCCAATTCTTTTACTTCAAAAATATACAATCAAATATCTTGAATATTGTTAAGTTGAAGTTTTAAATGGTTCCGAAACGCTAACAATGTTTCGAAAGTATAGGAATTATATGAATTTTCAAGTGCTGTAGTCCATTTATTAATACACAAAATAATAAAAAACTTCGAAGATATTTGTAAGGTAAAGCACGTGTCTATAACGAAATTTCGTTATGAATTTCATTCAACACACGATTACTCACCAATTTTTTAAGTAATTTTGCCGGACCTGGTAATTATGATGACAAAACCAACATAAACAAAAACTAAAGAAGAAGCAAATCAAAACAAAAATTGGGAAAATGAACAAGTTTGGTTTCGTATAGAAGAAAATGTTTCACATGTCCCGTTCGCCGTCTTGAACGCACCATTTTGGATTTCGAAAAACTGATTTTGTATTCATATTCTGTGCTGTCCAAAACCAAATAAAATGGTAATTGATAGATTACATTTCTATAGTATTCTATAATAAAACACGAAAATTAACGCCATTGTTACTTGTAGTGAACGTACGCCGCTGTCTTAAAAATATGGAGAAACACATAATGTTCTTACCAGAAATGTCCATAAACTACAATTAAGGTTAAATAAATTATTTTATACGTATGAACGATATAGAAACGTACGAAACCTAAAAATGACAAAATTCCCCAGTCTTAAAAACATGTTGGCATTTCGGAGCCGTATAAAAATCCAAATCGACAAGAATCAAAATATGTGAATATGTATTTTTTAAATAAATCAGCCAAGAAAACGTTTCTGATATAACAAGAAATCATAAACCAGTATCGTGGTATAAAGTGCATTTAAACAAAAATATATAATTTAGAAATTTTGTTTGGTAATTTAGAAACAAAAATGTGTTAAACATCATTTTCCAAAAACATTACCTGCGCCATACGATTTAACGGCCTCGAAACTAGTAGAATATGGATGTGTTATTTCAGAACAGTACATTACGGTACAAGTGCGTGAAGTAGCTGATTTGTACACGAGTGCAAGAAGTGAGAGAGACTATTCACGTGAGCGAAATGAATTTTGCACAAGGAGTTGACACAAATTTGTTGTATAAATGAAACGATGCTGAAATCATTATGCAACTTGTGCGGATTTGATAGTTAAAGGTTTAATTAAAATCTACTAATAAGTAATGAATCTTAAGAAATAAAACTCATTATTTTATCGCAAGATTTTATATTTTATTTTTACCATACGATAAAATTTTTATAACAATTTGACTTAATAATACGCGAAGAAAAGAGTTTGATTGAATGAATGAATTGATAGTTGAAAAATGCCTGATTTGAAAAATGGTCCAGTCGAATGCATTTACAGTATCAATTTGGCAGTGTTCAGATAATCCAGTTGAGAATTTCCTGTTTCAGTCCTTAGTAGTAATGAGACCAAGAGTAAGCAGATCCAGGGTAAACCCATTTGTATCCGTACGATGGGTAGTACAGGCTAGAGTAGCTTGGGTACTTGTAGTATGGGTAGTAGCTGGAATATGGTGGAACAATGTAACTTGCTGGCGGAATTGGAGATGGCGCTGGTGCTGGTGCTGGAGCCGGTGCTGGCGCTGGTGTAGCGACAACGGCAGCTACCAAAAGAGCGAATACCACCTGAAAATTTAGTCATATATTTAGTATTTCTAACTCCAACGAAAACTTTTACAGTTTTTAATTGCCGTATTAGGATAAGTTTGTATGACTCCATACAGAAAACAAAGAAAATTCGAATTCATGCGAGATAAACCTGAATGGGAAATGAAACTAAATTTGAGGTTAGAATGACATCCTTGTACTAACAATACTGTTAAATGGAATCTTTTATTTTAGTCACTGTAGACTATTGACAGAAATAAGGAAATTTTTAGTCTACGAAGTATTATAGTTAGTAAATCAAAACAATTTTTCAAAATAATAACCGAGATTAAAGAAATGTATTATTTTTTAATTCATGAACGAAACTCAAGTTCTGACACAAGTTGATGTCCAATTTGAGGAGTCTAAAATCAATTTAATATATTGGATTTAAGAAAAGAAACTGCGAATAAGATAAACAATTAAAGCACTTCGACTAATGAAATCTAATTATTTTTGTTTTAAACAAGTTTCTTAAAACAATACTAAAGGATACAAAGTTAATCAAATCTGATAATTAAGTATAGTAGTTTGGTTGTATTCAAATTCAGACGAAGTATTCTGATAGAGATGATGATTTGAAAAATCACTAAGATGGTTGGAGGTTCGGCTCCATGTATGAATGTCACTCCTTTTAAGTAATAAGTAAGTTACTAATAAAATAAAATATAGTTAGAAAAATATTGTAGTTAGTATGAACTAAAAATAAGTGTCAAATGGATTCAAACTATTTAATGCTCGATTCGTGATTAATTAAAGAATTGAGGTAATTAAATAAGATAAATATTGATATTGCAATTAATAAAGATGTAAAAACTTACAAACTTCATCATCTTGCTAGTTTTAATGGAACGGCTGTCCGTAAAGCTCACTTGAAGATGCAAAGTCGAACTCGATACCAACCAAGCAAACGAAGCTCCTTATATACTGAAGCGTTAAACTCGCGTGTACCATTTTTCTATTGTGCGCAAGGTGATATCCTTGATTATTGTCCTTTATCGTTTACACAATTACATATCCGTATTGACGGTCGGAAGCTCGACATAGACTTTCGACCTATGATCAGATTTATTGTCACAAATGAAAATTAGTCACGAGTGGTCTCATGGTATGCAGAATAAGGTGTTCATCCGCGACGTTCATTCGACAAATCGATAATCGATTCGATCTGATAAAACAACGTTACATGAAGGTCTAACAACAAATGTATTAATTTCCATACCATAAAGACCTCAAAGTCTTCTCCTCGATCGGAATCTAAGGATTCTTTAACTTTTTTCTATAATTACAGCTGCGTATTGTGACAAAGTGGCCTTCATATCTGCATAGATCCGATGCTAAATGTAATCTCATTAAATCAACTATCTGTGATCATTGAACAATCGATTGTAAATTACAAATTTGAATTCGTTGCTTTATGTAACAGCAAATTTTGATTCGCTTTTCTCAGTGTAGATGCATTGAAACTGCTGCGAAGACGTTCAAATGAAACGGGTGCTAATAACAGAGGTAATACCTGAATAGTATCAGAATTTTTGCGCATTTTGAGATTCGACTAAGTTAATCAGAACAGTTTCATTGACAATCCATTTTGTTACAAGATTTGAAGTGACTATTTCCATGTTGGCTAACTTGAAATCATGCTTTTTTAGAAAGGGCGGAATAAATCGCCCTGCAACATGTCTTCATGTTATTGTTTTGACGTAATTGTTGCTAAAAATTGTGATTTCCACGAGATTACCTATCTTCTCAAATAAAGTATAACAACAGAGCAAAATACATTTGAATAGACATTATTTTTTGATATTTTAACGTTTAGATGAAGTGGTTTAGGAAATCAGAAAAAAATCTCAAATGTGCACTTCTGGCATCAACACTTCGTATTCTTTACCGACAGACCATTAAATCTTATTAAGAAATAAAAAATAAAAGATATAAATTAATTAAACATGAATTAAAAAACAAATTTTTTAACAATGTTGAGTGTAGTGAGTAGAGTGTTAATTAAAAAGATAATACAAAATTCAATCGTAATTAGAAACAAAAATTTAAAAAAAAAAACATTTAAAAAAAATTTGTTTTTTATTTCATGGTGGTAAAATGCATCACATTTATTTCGTTTTTAATGTAATTTGTACTTATTTTTAAGAAATTAAAATTCTACCAAGTTCTGAAAGTGAATAAAAGACCTGCATACAAAAAATAAATATGGCATATTAAAAAAACCTTGCCACGGTCGCATCATAGTGACTACTAATTGCAGAACTTAAAACAATTAAAATAACGTTGTCGGTGAGCGTCAGCAAAAAAGAAAGTTTGTACATGCCAAATTCTCAAAATTTTAATGAAAAATCTCGTTTTGACATTTCTTATTTTACTTTTTGATTTTGGTGTTTACTTCAATAAACTTTTTTTTCATTAAAACACATATGACTCGTTGAAAAGATCTCAAAAATAGATAAATCCATTATGCTATAAATCTAATTTAAAATTCCATTTTATTATTTTCATCAGAGTAAATACTTACATCTTACATCACGGAAATAATACGTAGATGAAAATGGATGCATTTAATTTACCCATTTTAAGGAGGGTAACCCGAATTTTTCATCTATATGATATAATGGAACAATACACAGAAAACAATTATTAGTAGATTCTACACAGAACTTCGGTAAAATTTACCAATAAAGTTGAGTAACCATTGTTAATACACAACAATCCTAATTTTCTGCATTTTATTTGAAATTTATATTTTAAATGCCTGATAAACGCCAATGATGTATTAAAATCTTTTCCAAGTTAACAAATTCAGATAATTTTTATATTTAATATAACTGATGTCAATTTTCCTGCGAGTGCTGTTATAGAATATCTAGGCTAGTTTTTCGTTAATCTGTGATTAAACGCCATTTAAAAACTTATTACTTAATTGCTAGAGTACTATTTATTTATATTTTTCAATAAATTTTGCTTTTAAATGAAACTCGGTAAATTTTACATGACTAAGTTCGGCAAATTCTACTCATGATTTTTGTCCGTGCATGATTAACAAATTTATTTCTGCAGTATTTTTTTACGAGGAATTTAATGGTTGTAATACAAAAATAATTAAGCATTTTTTTAAGTTTTAATTTTTGATAAAAATTGAATAGTTCAAAATCCGCACGTATTTATTTGAAAAACATGTTCTTATAGTTGTAAAATAAATTTTAATTTTGTAATTATTACTATTTTAAAGCTATTTTTTCGAATAAATAATTTGTTTTTTCTGTAAATCTAATTTTCTATATCTCGTTTACCCTTGAAATAAATGAATATAGATTTTAGTTAAATATTAAGAATATATTTATAGTATATAACAGCTTATCGTGAAATATAGAATAAGAAGTATTTTAGACCACGTAATAAAGAAAATAAAAAATATTTTTGATTTGACAAAATATTCATATAAAAATTACATCAATAATTGTGCAAAAAGCGGATCACTTATGTTTCATTAAAGGATCGAATTTTGGTCATTTTTTAAAAGATATATTATACAAAATGTTTTTTATTCAAAATTCTTCGAGTTGGGACACTTTTTTTATTCGTGACCATATAACGTTTTGGCTTTAACCCATTTAAGTACTGAATGGCCATTTTTTACAATATTTTTCATCGGTTATATTGTGTGTTTAAAATGGTTCTCAAAAGATCTAAGCAGGCATATCTGACCTAAAATTAACTGAACTTTCAAAATCGTTTGTTAGATTTTTCAAAAAATTCAACCGTAAAAAAGCATATACGATTATTTCCAAAAAAACATGCATTTTTCAAATAGTTTTTTTCTTTATATCGTTTTTGACATTTTGATTATCGCAATTACGAATTTCTTTTTAAAATTAAACCAGTTTTTCTTCAAATCTGTAATCTTTCGAAAAAATGTCCATAGGATATTATTGTTTGCAAATGTCCATAGGACATTTTTAGTCCAACAATATCTTCAAATTAGTCAAAGGTTATCCTCAAAATTTTTCAGAATTTTTTTGATAACATTTTTTTTTTTAAGTTTAAAAAATGTCGTTAACCAATTTTAAGACATTTTTGTTATGAGGAATTTATCTCTGATGTCACTAGTTTTCATGAAAAAGAATTAAAATCCACAACCTGCACTCATTTTGATGTGTTTTTAATTTTAGAATTATTACAGACTTTACAAAAAAATTCCTTAAAATTGGTTACAGAATACTCTAATTTTTTTTAAATTTTATTAGCCATTTTCTGAATGTGTCAAAAATACAAAATTCGTATCAAAACTTCTTGAAAAAATATGAGGTTATGCTTGACCAATTCTAAGACATTATTGCTATGCAAATTTTCTCTAAAGTTTACAGTTTACAAGAAGTAAAAGTGTAAGTTTAAAAAGCAAAATTCGCTCTCCAATTTGTTTCAACATACAATTGTTTAAGTATGCTTATTCTATTTAATTCAAATTCAGACATCCAGAACGAAATTTTAGAAGGGTATTAACAATAAAAAATGGATAAGGAATGAAAAACTAATTTCAAAAAAGAATTCAATCAGAAAATCACGTTTATTTTGTTTAAATTTCAATTTCTCCATGATTGAAATTCATTTTGAAAAATTCTAACTATACCAACATTAAAAAAGTGCCCCTCAAAAAAATAAGATACAATGATTCCCAAATATTTTGTCATCTATCATATGGCAACGATTAGAAAGTAAATCACAAAATTGCGTCCTGTGGACATTTAAATCTGATGCAGAAATCCATTGACTTGTTTTAAAGAATGTAGCTTATTTATTTTACAAATTTACTTATCGGTAGTAGAGTTGTGCATTTTATTTACTGCAATCGATTAAAATGTTTGATAAATGAACTTAATTTGAGTTAAATAATTATTAGTTTAATGTAATTAGTTTTGATCGACTAGTAATTATGAGATATTTGCACTCGATTGATGCATATTATTAAAAATGCATTGTCCAATCACATTTTTAAACCATCCAGTTGTGATTAGTTCCAGTAACTTATGCAAATAAAAGTCTAATCACTATAGAAATCTTACACTTAATAATAAAGATATAGAAAAGTGATAATTTACAAAAAATTAGGTATTATTAGATTATACAAGTATCGAACGCGTCTCACATGGTGTCATAATATATAATTATGAACTAGCTTAAGTATAAATAAACAAAATAATTAAGTTAAGATTAGACTCTATCTTTGTGTTCATTATTATTGCAATTGAAGTAATAATTGTAGTTAAGCAAAATTTGTATTATAAAAGTGTTATTTTTCTAAAGTAATACTTCTTATTTGAAACAAATTTGAAATGTAAAATCCTCTAATCATTCCTTATTATCCATATTAAAAATCAATTTTCGTCAGTATCTAATATTAAAAAAAGAATTTAAATCCTAAAATCTAATTGAAGCTTTTCTTTTATATGCTGTGGAAATTAGCATTAATTTTCATATTGAAACTTTCAATATATTTTATGTCGCGAAATGATCAATGAAACATTTTCAGAAATTTCCTACAGTAAAAAGTCACTTTTTAAGAGTAAACTGCCATACCCGAAAGAGGGACAGTTAATTCTGGCTGAAATAAAATCATACTTTAAAAGTGAAAAAATACCCTGGACTAAGAATTTTTTAGCATCAATGCACATTTTTTAATAATTTTTAGCATCCATGAGAAAAAAATATAGGCCCATTTCCGGTTAGACTGACATAGTAAAACTAGAGTGAAATTAGAACATCTTGCACGTTTAATCCTAATATCGTTGCTAAAATGGTAAATACACTTTCACATAGGCTCTATTTCGTTCATAAATCTGCATGAATTATGAAATCTGTTGATTGAACGAGTGTATGATTACGAATAATCACTCATTACATTGTAGACGTCGGAAAAAACAACAAGGCTTCTTCCCACGATGTAATTGTATATTATATAAAAGAGGTATTCTATTGTTTTCTTCCTTACATTGAAAATCTCTTAATGGCAAGGACAGAAATGAAAGAAAGCTTAAATTCCATCAAAAAGCACTTTGGTCTGATATTTTATTAAAGTATTACATTTCAACGTTAAATTATTATTTTTTATTAATATAATTACATTACTGTAAAGACCATTATTATTCATTCGCAGATCATTACGTATTAAAAAGCAATAAATTCAAGGTTTGTAAAGCAATGTCACAGGCAAATGATATTTTGTTACGTTTACAAATAAAATGAAGAAAAAAAAAGGTTTTATTATTATTACACATATTTTTAAAAATGTCAGTTAAAGTAACGATTTTTTAAATCAAATTATTATCCATTAGAATATTTACATAAGTTTAGGTTAATTTTATTTCTACGCCTTATTAAACTTCATTAACTATAATTGCATAGGATTTTTTCTTACATATGTTTTGCTTGATTACTATTTAGTCCTTGTTTATGTTGCCTTCTGTTCAAGATCTAGAAACGTGACTTTGTATTTTACTATTTTTAAAGTTTGTCTAAACATGAAACGTTATAAAATCAGATCATAATTAATGGCGATTACTCCAGAATGAATTAGTCACTTCTTCTTTTTATTACAATAGTATTACATATTGTGGTAATAAGAAGTATTTTTTATTTAGTTAGTGCGATCACAACAATAATTTTGCGTACAAAAAAATGAGCCGAAATAAAATTGACTTCGGTATCCAGAATTATGGCCTGTGGAATTATCATTTAGTAAAGTGCATTTACTTACAAGTCTACTAACTCATAGTTCTAACGACTGTTATCAACAAAAGTTAGCAATACGGGATCGAAAGGTTATCGTACTCTCAACGTTTATATCTAGCGTTTTATTTTATTGATCACTAAACAAATATTACAGTCGGAAAATTTGAGTTTAAAAGGAAATGAATTCCAACTGTTCGGGATTAGCAATATTATATCAAACAAACGACACTATTATGCTTTTTGAACATTTAATTAACGGCCTACTATGTTCCGGAACTCTTAGATCAATTTATTTGCATTTAGATACTAAATATTTAATTGAATCAGACTAGTATTAGTTGAGTGTACACACATTTTACGAAATCAATTGTTTACAGAAATGTTTAGACAATGCTATGTAAATCATGCGAGCAGGTATTCAATAGTCATAGTAGTCAAATATTACATACGACAAATGTATGTCTTTAGCATTCGAAACCAGTTTTCGTTACACTTCAATAAACATGCTTTATATTATACGTATCGCTTTACATTGAATACCTCCTTAACAGAAAAGAATTGAATTTTCTGGATTTAAATTGTCTTATACCGTTCATTGGTAATGTATTATTTTAAATTAAGATGACCATTTTTAAAAGTATGCATATTTTTTATTTTATTTTGACATTATGAACGTATTTCTATATAAAATTACATAAACTATTTTTGAATAATCAATATCTCATTTATTATCAGAAAAAAATTGTGTATTAGTCGCCTTGTTTAAATCATTGCACCCCTTTATTTTCGTTTACGACGTAACTTATTGCAAATTTAACACAAAACTCGTTGTGTCTCCGGCTTATATAATTGCGTGAACAATTGTTGCAATTGTGTACGTAAATTATATTTGCTAAAGGTTTTCAACCAACGGCATAAATGAACTAACTAACTAACTAACTAACTAACTAAATAGTTTTGAACAAATGTTGAATAATTTTTTACCAGTTAAATACGTATTACAAAACGATAATTGTTCGATCGAAATGTTAAAATGATAAGGAATGGTGAGTTTGTACTGCAAAAAAGTCTTTGAAAATTTGATTAATTTTCAATTGTTCGGCATTGTTTATTCGCCTTTCATTCCATAAAATTTTCAAGTTAAAATAACTATTAATGCAGTTTGTGCGGAATGCATTTGCGAAACTTGCCCTAACGAAAATAGCAAAAAAAGATTTAATTTTATAATAGAGTAACTTGAACTAGATATCAGGAACTTTAATAATAATCGTAAACGTAATTAAGTCCTTTCTTAGTTTTGTCGGTGTTTTTTATAATGAAATTTGACGAAAAAATAATAATACAAATTAATGCTCAATATAACGCAAATAATATTAGTTAGAAAAAGGTAAACTGTAGTAGAGGCGGTCTGCCATGAAAGTTTTTTTATTATAGTTCTATTTACATATTCATTTCCTTTTTTGAACATTATTTGCAATTAACTTCATATTCAAAGTTATCTTCTTTTTTTCTGTTTTTTCCTTTTTGTTCTTTCTTTTTCTTTAAATTTAATTATCAAGAGAACCGACAAAACTAAGAAGAGTTAATTTAAAAAAGTTAAAAAATTTTTTTTACTACCTTCAGGTCTACCACTCAAAGATAGTTGGATTTTTCAGAGAGATTTTTTTACAAAGTTGAACTCAGATTTTGAACATTCAAAATGACGGATCCAATATGACAGGCCGAAATGTAAAAGTGTATTTTATCGACGTGAAACTAGTACCCTGGGGATTTCGGAAACACTGATCGCGAATCTAGTCACAAAATTTTAAAATTCAAAATGGCGGATTCAAGATGAATGACCGAATTGTTTAAAGTTACTTTGTAGAATTGAAAGAGACTGAAAATGAGTACTCAGTGGTTTTCAGGGGTACTGATTATAAACGCCGAAATAGCAAAAAGACATATTTAAAAGTTCTTTAAAAAGTTCTAAAAATTGTAAGATGTCTTAAATACTTATCAAAAAGAGCTCTTATTTGTGAGCTTTGACATATAAAATAAATAATATAAATCAAAAGGAAATTTCTGAGTATTACAGATTCTAGTTTTGTACGATAATTATTAATTTATATCATTTTTACCGGAGTTCCTTTTTATCGTTTGTGCAGTGATATATTATACGGTGATTATATTCAGAAGAATTGAGATAGAATAATAATACGAAATTGTGATATCACTTACATATTGTGTCATTGTAGCTTATAACCTATCGGTCTGCATCTGAAGCAAATACCGCGTGATTTCATTTTTGGATTCAACTGCCACCTAGTGCCACAGATCTCAACTCTGCAGATCAGTTTACCAAAAGAGAAACGAGATAGATTTAAAACCTCTTCAACATAAGACCTCTTCGAGATTACTATTTTAAGAAAAATAGTTTAGAGTTCATCGAAGAATGTACCAACATTTTGTCAACATTTTTCATAAATATTTGATTTTTTTTTAATCGAAATAAAATACCTATAGTTTAAAAAATCTTTAAAAATTTTAGTGTACTTTTCGTTGAATTTTTTTTTAAAAAAGCTCATAGTTTTTTAGTTAGAGCGTCCAGAAAATTTCCAATTTTGAGGTCGTTAAAATCAAGTGGGGCGTGAAAACGAAATTGGAAAAAAAAATGATAAGGATAAATATTTCCTAATTTTTTTACAATTTTTTCATATTCATTGCCATATTGGAATTCCCGAAACTCCATGTTGGCCACAGACTCTTGAAAATCGACCTCTCTCTAAAATATTAAGATATGTACCTTTCGACTTTTTTCCATTTCGATTCCCATTGCGAAATACTCCAAGAATAGAAAATGCAACTCCCGGCATTAATGGGTTAATTGCACAGTCATTAGAATTTTTAAAACATTGAGATCTCTGTGTATTAACTACCTACAGATTAAAACTTTCTTTGATTTTCTAATTTTAATAAACAAAACTCTACACAATGTAAAAAGATATGCAAGAAAAATAACCATCCTTAGTATTAGTCCGTGTATTAGTCCTTAGAAAAAACACCTCTCGTTAGAAATGCTATACTATTTTACAGACCCAAAAGGTTGGTCAACCTCAAATATAGTTTAGTATATTTAGGATAAATTGGTGTTACAAGGTCATTATATACAAGAGAAAATTATAAAAGAAAGGGTAATAGTCTTAAAAATCCCCTAAATACAGCGTGTCTTCCAACAGATACGATAACTGATCCACATTATTGATCGGATCCAACTAGAGCTCAACTACAAAGATTATATGAATATGGATTCTATAATTTGCTAACATATATGCCGAATATAATACCTGTCAGCCCATTCCTTTAAATAGGGTAGGAAATTGTGTAATCTAGGTTTATTAGCCGATGGCAGTATGTGTTACCAATCTTTAAATTTATCAACGCAGCTGAATGTACATTATGGTATTAAAGTTCACCCAAATTGAACTGGTGCAAGCAAATGAATACTGTAACAACACTAGAATCCGACCTGATCTATGTCACAATTTCCAATTCATAATGAACAGGATTCCTTTTACAATACGTTGACTTACATTGTTATATTTACTATTGAAACTTCGTTTGAGACTCCACTTATCCTTAAAAATAATATGAATACATATATGAAGAATAATTTTATTTTAGAAAAATATAAGAGATCATTTTTCTAATATTGGTTTGTTCTTTCAGGTTTCTCGCAATCTGGTGGCCGCTGAAATGCCAGATTACGAAGAGGCGTGCACGGATGATGATAGTGGTTATCTGGTTCATAGCCCTAACCATGACGTCGCCCTGGCTGCTGTTCTTCAACCTGGTTTCAATATACAGCGATGATCCAGATGTGTTACTCTGCTTGGAAATATGGCCTCGACCTGAAGGCGGATCGCTCTTCTTCTTGATAGGGAACCTAATGCTCTGCTATGTCCTGCCAATGATCCTCATATCTCTCTGCTACATTTTGATCTGGATAAAAGTCTGGCGGCGTCACATCCCCTCGGATACGAAAGATGATCAGATGGAGCGTCTGCAACAAAAATCCAAAGTCAAAGTGGTGAAAATGCTCATAGTCGTCGTCATTCTCTTCGTCCTTTCGTGGTTACCACTATATGCAATATTCGCACGCATCAAGCTCGGTGGGAAGATCGCTGATTGGGAAGACGAACTATTGCCGATCGCGACACCGATCGCTCAGTGGCTCGGTTCCAGCAATTCTTGCATCAATCCCATCCTTTATGCTTTCTTCAACAAAAAATATCGTCGCGGATTCATGGCCATCTTGAAGAGCGGGCGTTGTTGCGGCAAACTTCGATATTACGAAACCGTGGCAATGATGTCATCATCAACCAGCATGCGGAAATCATCATACTACGTCAACAACAATTCCTCAACAAGGCGGACCTTCCATGGTCCTCCCATTCATCAGGATAGTAACGTCTCATACATCTTCAATCATAAGGGCGTGTAAGCGGTGTCGGCCGACCCGCTTTCAGTCGGGAGTTCAAAATATGCACACGAAACCATTGTTGTCGTTGTTGTACCCAAAGGCAACTATGCACATGACGAGAATCGGAATGGTTGTCTAGTATTATATCGAGTTTAGAGAAGCGGCCGTGTTTGACACGGAATCGGTTCAAGCTTTCGAAACTCCGGTCCGTGGAGATTGTGGCCAATTCTGTCGGACGATTGTCGCTCTCGGATCAGCACATGATCCACTAGATTCCGGCAAAAACGAAATATCACAATTTCAGCCCTCGACAAACGTCGGGAATCGTACACAAGGGGGTTTGACGAATCAACGATTCGATAGTAATGGGAATCACGATCCCAGGATCTTTTTTACTCTTCTTTGCATTCTTATTTATTACGATCGTTGTTGCAACAAATGTCGCTACCAATTGCTCTAGTGTAATTAACGAATATAACAGCAACGTATCCATTGTTTCCTCTTTCTTTATTATCGCTTGATTCGTATACGATGAATAATTGCAGCTGTAAATTGGATTATCATCGATGTTGTTCAGAATCGAGTCTCGGGGCTGTCTTTCACCCGAAACGAGAGATTCTTTTCGGACAATTTTCGGACAATTTTATAGCCGATTCGAGTCGTTTTACGCACACTACGACGAAATCGCAGATTTTACGATCCTTGGGGCTTTCGTGTCCCTGTCTCGGCCGAGCTTTCGCCAGGACGACAAACAAGAGCCCCTTTGAAGGCGATTATCGCTTCACGCCATTGCACATCACTCTCCTAAATTTTCTCGAGACGGAAGAGACGAGTTTTCGACAAGATCACGACATTTTTGAACAAAGCCTCTTTCGCCGCACACACACAGATTTCGACGGAGGCCGATTACAATAGAATTACTGGAGGCACCTGACGATACCGTGAAGCTCAAAAGGAATAGGGGTGAACAAAAAAAAAATTCATATATTCGAGGTTGTAAGACGGAGGAGTTTTTTATGTCGTGTCAGGCATTTGCCGACGAAGATGGATATTTCGTATGTCACCTCATGTTATATCGAGAATGTCTATTTTATATAAACAAAATAATCGGAGAACGAATCGTGGAGTTTTTCTGTCGCGCGATTTTTTAATTGAGAGGAGTTTTGCCATTGGATTTGACTGTCGCGATGCGGATGAATTTCACGAAAGGTACCGGAGATCTCGGGGAACGTTTCGCGGCTCGGGAACGTTAGAGATGACGTCATCGTCTCGTATCAGAAAGACGTCAATTCTAACCTTTCCATCGCGAAGATTGTTATTTTTAAAAACTTGACTACTTAATTGTTTGATACGTAAATGCCTGTATTTTTGTTAAGACTATCTTTAACGACTAAAATATATAAAAATGTGCATTCACTAATTAATCGTTGTAACGTTTTTCTCAAACATGTTTGTATGTTTATAATTCTAATACGACTTGTTGTTTTACGACTTTTTGTAGTAATATAAAAACTTGAATCCTTTTCAAATGCCGATACAACGTATTACAGATTTCTATATATACAGCAGCATGCCAAATGAATTCCAAGCGGTAGTTGCTAAAATTGCATCATTTAATCGAGTAGCTGTCGAATTATATACGCTCTTCATATACGTAAGAATACACTTCAGATGAATACTATTTACTCGGTCAACTAGGAAATAGAAGTTTTTCAACGCGCGATCATGCTGAGGATCAGTCGGTAGTTGAAAATACAATACGGTAATAAAATAAGAAACGCATTACGAAATTTCGGTAATGGAACATTATTATTCGAAAGGTGAAATTTGATGGCAAGCGTCCCCTCAAGATATTTTACGTAGGAACGAGCAGGTTTAGATATTTTGTAAATTGTCGAGTTCTCCATGATTCCAATACAATGGAAGTAATAAAGATCCGATGAAACTTGTACGCGCGAAAAATCATTAGCCTCACATACAAATTTTGCGGAAGAGAAAATACGAGGTTATGTAACAAACGACGAATTAAACTATGCTGGTTTAGTTAACAAACTGCAACTATTTACACATGTGATATATCAACGTCTAGTTCCTTGCAACAGTTTCAGGTGGTTAATTCTATCAGCTTCTTGCAAATACTTTCAGCAAATTCAAAACAGCCCCCGAAGGCCTAGTGGGCCAATGCAATAAACTGATTGTTGGTTAATGTAAATTTGTGGTAATTGGATAACTGTTTAACTAAACCAGCATTGAACGGCTCTAGTATTCAACAGAATCTTAACCAACCGCTCTTGTTACACTTTAAGGGAGTTTTCTAAAAGTTCCTTTCAATTTTTAAGGATAAACCAACAGAGGAATCACAGTACACTCAAAAATTAATAATCTGTATCAATGTCAGGCCTAAATAAGAATCCTGTCAACGAATATTGATGATAACGTCGATGTTTTGCAAATTTCGTTCAGCCAATTTCGATCCATCTTAACAATGTCAGTGGTTTGCGTCAAGTCGCTTCTTTGTAGTTTGTTCGCGTTCTTTTGCGATTTGAACACAAAACACGCTCACACACACGCACACCAATACTTGATTTACGCGATCGACACGAGAAGAAAATACTACATATAGAAAACATGTAAACGAATAAAAAAAAATATTGAAAACGCATATTGTTAGGGACAATAATAACTGTTTCACGCGAACACTTTAACGATTCACGCGAAAGATTACGCTAATTGTAGGTCGATATATCGATTTCTGCATATATCAACTTTGTTAAACGATGCTACGTATACATTTTTCGAAGTACGTAAGAACAGCGCCAAGTACGAAAATGAGCCGCAAGATATCCGCAAGCGCATCAAGAACACAAGATTCGAACTGCCGTTCATTTTTGGGGGGGGAGATTTGGAAAGCGGACAGTGCGTTTATACGCTTTAGACACTGGCTTCGAAATTCTCATTATAGGCTATTTTTAAGGCTTACATATGTTGGCAACATTTGAGGTCTTGTAATTCTGGAGAACAAGCGTGACATCGAACTAAGATTACTTCGATTTTTCGAAAATCGGAATACCGGTAAATCAATGAATTTATGCTGATCTAATTCTAATTGAAGCGAACAACTCGTAAGATCACAAAATGTTCAATTTCACGTTTTTTCTCTGTCGAACGTGGAAGCCGTTATACGTTGGCTAACGCGTTCGCCGTTTCTGGTTACTACATCTAACCGATATTTGCAACGATCTTAACTTATTATCGGAAAAAAAACGTTGTGCTTGATAATCGATTATCGTTTAGGGCCGTGACAAGACAAGGCAAAATTTTTATCGGAACTCCTTCCCTGCATTAGACGCATTTTGACCAACGTTTCAAACAGGACGCAACTGTCAAATTTCAAACTAGTTTTTAATATTTGACAAACTGTGAAGTAACTCTTCATTTTCTTCAATGATGAAAAACTATATTGTTACGTCGATTTCGACGCTACATTGGCAATAACTTGTTAGAACGTTTTGTACATTTGATGTTTTCTAACCTCAAATGTACATTGAAGTATCCTACAAAAATATAGAAATCGTTATTGAGCGCTCTTTTCAGCACGAAAACGGTTACCGAATTTTCGTAACTCGTGTAATTTCCGACTGATCTCCACCATTATCATCTGTCTAGAAAGTAAGAACAATTGTATCACTAAAAACAAACGACGATTTTATCGAATGAAGTCGCTTGTACCGATTGTGCGGGTTTTTTCTTTGTTTTTCAACGCTTTTTCTACGCACGACAACAAAACTGCAACTATATGATAATACAATAGGTATACTATAATTATGTTTCGTCCTGACACGGAAAGTAAATGATTTGCTTAAAAAAAAAAAGAACGATTCCTTTCCATATCAAACGTTGATCTCTCGCTCGAGTTAGCATTTA
This sequence comes from Trichopria drosophilae, assembly GCA_030407085.1. NCBI lineage: Eukaryota > Metazoa > Arthropoda > Insecta > Hymenoptera > Diapriidae > Trichopria > Trichopria drosophilae. Next base: position 189,253,482 of record CM059582.1, read on the forward strand.
TTACATATTACAGACTCAAGTGTCTTAACACACGGTATATAGTATGTCGCTATTGAAGATGATCCTCGTACAGCGAAGTGTGTTTTCGTTCACTTGGAAGAAACTATTTGGCATGTCGGTTATTGTCATTTCCGCAATGCCAAATTAGAATTCTTCACGATTCTGGAGGAGGCTCGTGACTGGCGAAGTTTAGAGAAATGAATTTATAAGTTGATTATAATTTACAATACGTATAAATTTTTGAATAATTATGAGCGTTTTAAACATTTGCGATCTTAATATGATTTTGAACAAGCATCGATTCAACGATTGCAATCAACAAAAGTTCGATAACAATCACGGGTCTCCGGAAAGATCGCGACTTCGCCCGTAAGAAAAAAAGGTGACGCTAATGATAATTACGATGATTCTGAAGCTGATGATGATGATGACAATGAGCTATGAAGTTGTATGATAGTAATTATTTTCGTAATGATTTTATACGGAGAAAGAAAGAGGTAAAACGAAACAAAAAATTATATAAAGGGAAGGACATAGCGTTTAAAGAAACAAAAATATGTAACGATATATCTGTACGGCTTAAGTGTATATCCATATTTACGAACGAATTTTCGTAAGTGTAAAAAAAAATATTAGAATACAACCTCCTCGTGAGAAAAATTGTTCAGTACAAAATCAAACCTGATATCAGAGGCCTTTAAATTGTTTATGCCTTCGAAGCACACACTATTCGCTAACGAGAAAATGCTTATCGCAATTATTTTTATATAAACGATATCAAAATAATGTCTTTGATTAGCCCAAAGTACGGTTGAACATTTCTCCCCGTGTTTCGAAATCAGTGAACTTTTGAACAGGTATTTCACATTCGTTTTATCGGATCCGTCAACTTTTCATAATGTAACCAAAAGTTTGTACGTTGTGTACGATCGAAAGTCGGCAATTTTAATCCAAATGGACATCCGCCACACGAGCAAATCGTAGGTAATGATGAGAAATGAACACAACATATTTGGCCAATTTTGCGATTTACTGACGGTATCCATGTAGCTATCAATCTTGAAATACCTTGCACTGATGGAAACAATATAGTTGCGACTACCACACGGTATAGTCAAATTTCCGTCCTTCCTAAAAGTCACAATCGTGACAATCTTCGTATTCAGCGTGATATTAGCATGTTTTTCACAGTTGTCATGAGGATTCTATTTGTGACTTTCAGAAAGTTGACAACTATACTGTGCTGTTGTAACTTATAACGTTCTAACATTTATATCTGTTCTATCAATGTGATAAAACAAAATATCATCAATTTTCGAATTCGTATAATGCAAAAATTGCTACCGAGCAGTTTTTCTCCGCAGATATCATCGACGAGCAGCGAAATAGATAATTACTATAAGTACATGCGCGATACACACTCGCAACAAAAGGAAAACAAAATGAAAAGAATGCAAAATCTTTTTTAAAATTACGCTACGTAATTTACAAAAGAATTCTTACAAAACATAACCAATTTAAAGAACGGTACCTACGACATCTTACTAAATTGTTCCAAAGTCATTGGCACGTGCGAGTGTGTCACGAATAAAGTTATTTTCGATGTACATACAATACATACGTTGACTAAGTACATACATTAGATTCTCGATGGTGCTAAATCGATGCGTTCAATGGTTTTTGAAACTGTTCGTACCACCGATGAAGCCCTATCTCGCGAGTGCATACATCCATTACTCAAATGCATTGCGGTATTTTTGAAATGAAAAAATACCTAAAGTCTTAAGGTAGTTGTATCCAAAACTGACATTTTAAAAATTCGTTGATATTTTGAAGTTTAATATGGTGCATAATGTCGAAAAATTCCACATTTTTTGTAAATGATCTAAAGGATCTAAAAAATTCCACGTACAGTTTGAAAACGAAGACATCTTTGTAGACCATGAAATCAAGATGCAACTACCTTAAATGATTTATTTTTCTGATAACGCATTTCCAAGATCTCAAAATCGTGGTTTATACTTCTGATCTCAAGTATAACTTTACTAAAATATCTCTCCTGTTGATTACTTTGGTATGAACAGCTTGATGTATGCTTCCCGCAATGGGATAATCAGCCAGACGTACGCCGAGTTCCAGTACCAACAACCTAATAAATTTGGAAGTTATGAAAAAACTATTGTGAATTACCTAAAGTTATAAATTGTCATGAATTGTAAAATTGATTATGCTCATGAGATAAGAAGAAGAACCACAATAATAAAATGTATGCAAATAAGATCTCATGGAATTCTAATAAACCGTCAGTTATGAAGACGATATAGTATTTTCACGAAATGCGCGTGACTGGATCAATGGAACCCAGAGAACTGTATATCTTTTGACAAGTTCTTGAGAATGAATAAGGATGAATAATTACAATTTAGTTTCCCATGACATCCAACGAAGAACTTGGTGAGAATCGCCTATTCTCTCACTAGGTAAAGAAAACGATTACATTGAACAAGACAGAAACCAACAGAACCATAGTAGAAATTGTACTCAATGTCAGAGATCTACTTAGTGCTATGATACAAAAATGGGACTCCAGGTAGATCTCTAAAATGTGAGTCCAAATTTCTTTTTGGTAATACCTTTCGATAATTTCGACCATTTCACCGTAGTGCTCATTTTTTCACACTTTTTGAAGACACCTCTCAAAACTGGAATCACGCCATACAACATGTACACAACGTTGGCCCTTCGAAGCGATTGTTATACGCATTTGATAGTCTAAAAATAAATTCAAAAGATCTTTAATCGTAGATGAACATTCTTCCGGTTCCCTCGTCATCGTTGACACCGAGAGAAGAGTGTCTATGATCGGCAATTCTTCATCGAATCTGATATCAACTAAATGAAATATGTAATCATGTATGATTTGTACGAGTGAGCCGCGATTTGTTCGAAAACGAACGCATCGTTGCATATGGATATGAGATGTAATTTTTAATGACGAATACCTAATATTTGCACATAAATTTAGAGACACGAACTCGTATAAGTTTACCGTGCATTGGTCGTCGCGAAAGCGTCGCGACGGTTTCTTTTCTTTCCTTAGTTTGAAAAGTATTTACACGTTATATGGATAGGCAGATAATGTTATCCGAATAACAGTGAAATAATAGAAACATACTAGGTAAGGAAGTACCGGCAAAAAGGGCTGACTTCGGGAATGCGACGAATATATTACATTGGGATGTATAAATGTATCAACGTGTTAATAATGTACTACGATTACAAAACAAACTAAAGATCACCTGCATTGTGCGCTGTTACACGTATTTTAGAATGATTTAAGCATAAGTATTACACGCATAAATTAAACGAACAAAGATTCGATTGCCAGATGTCTTACAAGCGAGCGAAGCGATTACGAAAATTTCTGTAGGACTCGTAACTGCGTCGGGGCTGCGACGACGGCGATGTCCGCCAACGATATTGGGATAAGAGCGAGACCCAAGGAAATATAAATTATACGTATTTTCTCAAGAAATGTAATAAAGTACCTTCACCATATACCAATGTCTTAATTTTTTAATTACCAATAGTAAAATTCCTATTTGTTCCTTCCAGACATAAAAGTATTCAACCATTCGGCCATATTTTATTTGTTTTAATGATTTTGTATTATTTTCAATTGAATGTTAGCGTATACGTTCTGCCAGATTCATACGGATCTGTAATTGTAGAAAGGGATCTGCAATAGATGGCTGAAAAAAGGTAAGTATAAATTAAAAGGTTTCATATTTAGATAAATAAATGGGATGAGTGAACAAAACTACTTCCTTTTTTCTCTCCTTTTTCTGAAAATCAAACTTGTATATAGTACAGATGAAGCCACCATGCTCTTCTAAAGAACTTTTCCATCTTGAGTTTGGGAATTATCATCATCTCTTACACACCACCCGTATTCTAATCTTTCGTGTGTTTTATTTTCTTCCATGAGCATTTCATAACTAAACTTCTATAGGCCTGGAACATTTGTCCCTAAATCTAGTCTTCATTGGCTTTTTGTTTTGGGTAGCCATTAAATGGAGGCGTGTCTATAAAACAGCATAATCAGCTAGAAGCTATTCTTGAGAAAGCATCAGCCTCTTTATTCCCTTGATTTTTCTGTGTCCTAGAACACGTCCAACAGTTGTTTTGTTTTTATTTGTTAACATGACTGCAATCAGTGATGATAGCCTATTACCATGTTCGAATTGATGGCATGGACTGCATCTGTTTTAATGACAACTTGGCTGGTTGACTAAATATTCTTTGTTCCACATTTCATACATTTTTGCATTTTGTGTGAATGGCCCTGCCTTCTGCCTTTAACATTCTAGAGTATTTATTCTGTGATTTAAATCTTCAAGCTACAGATGGACACCAGTGTGCCATCCGCTTTGATCGTTCTTCCCTCAATTTTTATGTTTCTCGAGTGCAAAACGAAAGATTTTAGCTCAGTTTTTTTTAATATATTTACAAACACAAAAAAAAACATTAAACATGCCTTTTCAGATTAACATTTTTTGTTAACAATAAATAAACATTAGAAAATTGAATCATTTTCAGCAAAATAGAGTTGTCGTTAATTGTTAGGTTCTGTAAATTTGATAATGAGCATGTAGGTTTTTGAGGTTGCTGATTACGAATCTTATATAGCTTTTTATCGTTTCTAAAATGCCTAAACACTAGATTTTATGAATTTTGAATCCAATTTTATTCGCCATATTGAATCTGTCATTTTGCTTTTTTAAAAACTCGTAACTGCTTCGTAACCAGCGACCAAAAATATCCCAAAATACTGAATTTATAAATTTTCATTGAAATTGTTTATATTTTGTCCATCATATTGGATCCTCCATTTTTAAATTTTAAAATTCTCTAACGGACATGAAATCTGCGACTCTGAAAACGCCTTTATTCCAATGTTTATAAAAATTAAATGTCCAGACAAATTCGTGGTTGAAGTTAAACAATTGTTTTCTGGGACCAGAAATACACCGTAGACACCACGTGATCATTCTAATCCGAGGCATTCCACGCCTATTATTCAATCAGTACTATCCGATTCATTCCGTTTATTCAATCCGACAAAACTCCAACTAAATACAAAAAATCCAGTCCATATAGTCCGTTTCTTTCCATAATTACTAACTGACCGAATTCCGTACCATTCGGATGATAATTTCCAATCCATTTCATTCCGCGATGTCAGTCGAAACGAATGCAATGTTACCTTAGAAAATTTTCAATCCGTTTTATTTCGCAATTTCAATCCAAACGAATCCTATATGATTCCAAAATTTGATATAGATTATATTTAATATAGTTTTAGTTTCTTTACAAATTCTCGCGTTTCCTTGCTTGTTACTAATGGAAGATATCGAAAAAATTTTAGCGATGTTAAAAAAATTAAAATCTTTGCTAAGCAGGTGTACACGTCTCGAAACTTCTAAATTGAAATCTGTGTAAAGTGAGCTTTGAGAGTTTAACCTCTTTCCTTCCTGAGGATATGTCTGTCTTTATTCCTACAAGAGAAATCACTAGTATTTACTCCTCCAAGAGAAGTCCCTGTGTATTTCCTTCCAAGAAGAAACGTCTTTCTCTTTTCATCCAAGAGGAATTTCCGCTATTGTCTCTCCAAGAGAGAACATCCATTTCCATTCCTCCGAGAGGGAACCACTCCAAGAGAGAACTTCTGTCTTCCTTCCTAACCGTTGAGCTTAATAAATTAATTACGCTATCCAAACCGTACTTGCCCCATTCTTTCATTAAAAAAAACGGATGTTATTAACCGATTCGTCACCATTCGTGAAGGCGCCGTACATGATAACCTGTAGCCACACTTCTTACGTCTGCAGCCGACTTCCTTTGAGGAGTACCCCCATTCTGATGTCAATGGTGTGGGGAAAATTGCAGAAAACTCCACACCAAGTACCGCAAACTTCTAAAGCAATGTACCCACAATTCTGTACGTAACAGTGCAATTCTAAAGTAGCAACAAAGTTGTGCACAATACTTGTGCAAACAAACAGAATTAATAAAGTGTCAATCAGTTGGAATCGAAACCTGATTCAAAGCATTGAACTTTTTGTTTTTGTGAGCGGTTTCCGGATCGTCTTAGCAAACTACCCGTGCTGCAGCTCGGTTCTGGTGATCTAGGGGACTCTGTAAACATTGGAATATAAATGCTAAATATATTTTCTTCTTTCTGGTGTTTACCTATATACCTATATTTATTTTTTGACCCGTACTGTAAATTTTTAACATTAATGGATGGAGGATCATAAATATTTGTATTGCGTGCATATTTAAATTTTTTATACATTTTTATTAAACATAAATCGGTGTTTCGTCCCAGGTCTGCCCACGGACTCTTCAGTTGGGCTATGTGAGCAGACCCTGCGCAAGACACGAATTCGTAAATAAATATAACAAAATAAAGGATACTAATCGCTCACCCATACCGCGACGCGCAGAACCCGAACTCCACCTATCCTTAGCACAGATAAATAACAGATAGCCAAAGGTCCCTGGAAATGCGTGACTCGTTTTTTGTTACCGACCCTATTGTACATCGCTTATAATATTTGTTCTCTTGTATGTCAGATGACCAGGTTTTCAAAACAGTATCTTAGGAATAAAATGAAATAAATCAAACGCAGTTCTTCAATACGTTAATATACAGAAGTTGTAAAGCAATGTACAAGCAGGGTCCTTTGGCTTTCTGGCTATCTGTTATTAATCTATGTCCTTAGTCAGCTTCTTCGGGATACAAACTAAGTGATATTTATCAACCGCGTTGATATTTATACAATGTCAAGCAGGCAGGAAAGTAAACAAGCACAATAAATATAAACGAAACAATTGAAAGATTCCTTCTCTATCCTTTTGTTATTTTTTTTCTTCATTCTTCTAAAATACCGCCACCTCTAATCATGTTGCCATATATCAAAACACACCATTACATTATTTAAATGATAAATAAGTTATTTTTAACCCAATTATAAATAAATTAGAAATTGCACGTGAAAATGGGGGGGGGGGGGTCCGAATTGGGCCATGCCAAACGGTCCGAATTATAAAACGTCGATTTCAAACTCTTCAAGTCTTCACTCGAATTAGGCAGAAATAGTAAAGGTACTCACGAAAAGTACAAATATCCGCTGAAAGGTATTATCCAGTAGAGTACTAACCACTAGGTTTCACTTCGAGTAATTTGTTATTGTCAATGACAAAAATCTTGAAATTCTAAATGCAAATTTTACGTCGTAGCGCTTAAAAAGTAAATCTGTTTGGTTAAATACGGCATGATGACTAAAACCCCTCAAATTCTGTGCGTTATATTAGAGAACTATCACAACCATAATAACAATACAATCGACTGTTTGCAGTTCAGTAGTCCCCGCCCTAAGTTATACCGCCCAAAGTTATATGTCTATCAAAAGTTGTGCGTTTGACTTATCCAAAGTTATACCAATCTCTTCCTCTCCTTCCCCCACCCCATTGTTTCGCTGCACCACACTCGCTTCGCGACACTCACACACAGAAGCCCTCATTGCACGGATAAAAACAGAGTTTCGGAAGTGTTGGCAGTGTTAACTAAAGAAATTTCTTTAATTTATTCGTCTCAAAATAAATATACATGTAGTACAAAGAGCAGTATTTTTAAGAAGAATAAAAGAATATGCCTGTGGATGTATAAACAGCGCTACCCGACGACCTATTTATAAATCCGAAATTGGAATATTAAAAAGGTTGGACCCAACACGGTGAATTAAAATTAAAAAAAAATTGTATTTTCTTGAAGTTTGGCGTTCAAATATTATATGGGGATTTTGGAAATCCCACACCGCACTTTATACATTTTTAAAGTTAGATATCAGATTCGTTATCAGCGACCCCGGCAACCCCCGAGTAACAAGTTTCAAACAAATCCGATCGAGTTTGAAAAATTATTCCGCCATATTGGATCCGCCATTATGAATTTTGAAAATGTGATGTCGGATTCGTAATCAGCGACCCCAATAACCCCCGAGTAACAAGTTTCATAAAAGTCCATTAGAAATTTTTTCAACATACTTTTGGTCAAAACAGTGGAAATCGTTCCGACAGCCAAGGGGTTAATGTATAAAATCACGCTCACCATATACGCTTTACGGACGCTTTTCAGAGTGTACTATTTTTACTAGGATTTTTTATAGTATCAGACTATTTTGTTATAAAAGGTAAAAAATAAATCTCATTTCAAAAACCTGTAAAAGTCGACGAAAGTATTTACTACCCATCTGCCTTGATATCAAGACTGCATTTCATTAATATCTTGGTGAAATCTTTCTCCCTGATCTTCACTATAATCAGCTACATTTTCTGGTAAGTAATCCACATGCGAGTGTAAAAAGTGTAGTTTCAAATTCATTAAGCTACCTACCAAGTTTGCAACTATTTCTTTATAATTTGGGCTCTTTCGATTGCATAGAAAATGTTTGATAAGATCCTTAAAACACAACTGTGCTACTTTCTCATTTTCAAAATGTTGTTAAAAGAAAGTGATTATTGGAACCACTATTTTTTTATGGAAATTCTTATACCGAAGTACCTTGGGATTGGGTATGCTTATGTGTTAGGGAACTTAGGGGAACTTTTCATTTCTCATTCTGCAAAAAATCCAAACAATCTGGATATCAAGTAAAACTTACCATTAAACTTACCATATTTGTAATCGTTGAATTTGTTGTGAACACAAAAAATCAAAGATCTCAAAATTTTACAACAGAATAACATAATACTAAAGATATATCAAACTTAGCTCTAATTTTTGTCCTTACTTTATTGCACAACACTAAAATGTAATCTGTGAATTAATTTTTTAAAGAAAAATCTTGGATATTTTAAATTAACCTCATGATTAACAATTTATTATTTGGTTTGTTATTTGATCTATTTTTTAAACATGCATATATTGTAATGCAGCAAATCATTTATGCCATCGAAGAATTAATGCTAGGTAGGTATCAAAAATATTAATATCTAATATAAAACCTATTTTATTTATACAAACATGTAATTGATGCAAAAATTTTATTATCTATTTAAAATATAATAATTAACGTAAAGACTCCATACAAGAGAATACAAGGATATGCAATCAATACACGTTGCTTATCTTCGCCAGACATTGCAGAAAACAGCCTTGACGCTGACAATGCAGCCCAACCTACAGCCATCGCTGCAAGTATTAATCCAAACGGACCTCGAAGACTCGTAAAAATTCCAAGTCCGGCAAGTCCCACAACGGGAAGAATACAATATCCCAAAACAGATGCAACAGACGCCAACGTAATGTTGCCCGTGTTACTCATTAAAGACTGAAGTATGTACATCAATAAACAAGAAGTTACCGCTAGTCCGTAAACGTAACCAAAATGTGCCTTGGATCCTGCTAGCAGTAAAAAGGCAGCAAGTGCTAAACAGAAGGCAACTGGTCCAGCTAGATCAGAATCCAAAAGAAGATAATTTGCATCATCTGTCTGTCCTCGTCTATGAAATGGATTCAAGACAGCGAGAGTTTTTTGTAAAATTCGGTCTGGATCGATTCCGAGTTCTTCTAAGAGTGGCGGTTCATCTTCCTCTACACCAAAACCATCATTTACTGAAAATTTACATACAAATTTATTTATTTATTTAGACATATTTATTTATTCTTTCTAGCAATATTATACAATTACATATAAAACATAACGGTATACTACAGACGTAATAACTACCTGTACGTAGAGCTAGTCCTACCTTAATATATATAAATAAGAAAAAATAACAGAAATATATATATAAAAATATAGTAAAAATAAAACATAAGATAATAATATAAACTGTACATAAAATTGTATGCATTTTAAAAGAAAAATAAGAAGAATGCTAACGCAAAAGTGTACATAATTTTTCATTATAAAAGATTCGCGTACATATATTCGTTATAAGATCGCTATTTTAGCTGTTAATAGCTGTCTTCTCTTGTGTTAACCACGTTACAATTTTTTTCCTGGTGACCTTTTTACAATTATTAAGTTGTTTCAGGTTATTCGGTAATAAATTATAATATTTTGTTGCTATAAACCTATAAACTTACTGTTTTTGATGATGCTGAAGCTAGCAGCAGATTCGCAGCAGCGGATTTGAAAAAATTATGGTTTTCAGCCATTAAAATTGCCAAAAACAGATTATTTATATAAAATTTGTCGAAAAATGTTTAAATGCAAGTAACTTTTAATAAGAAAAATGATGCATTTCCATAGTTTTCTTGAATCCGCTGCTGCGAATCGGCTGCTAGCTTCAGCGTCATCTGTTTTTGTAACTTATTGTCTTATTGATTTTAGGTAACTGTATATTTTTATTTCTTGTTATGCCTGTAGAAGCCAAGTAAACGCTACTTAATTCATTATAATGATATATTATTGATTCAAGTATAAATGCTTGTTTAACTGTAGGCGGATAAGTAACTTGATTGTTTTTTTTAATAATAACAAATATAACATAAAATGATTTCAATCCTGATATAATACCAGTTATAAAATTATATTGTAAAACAATATTGTCCAATTGTAATCAAAATATAGCAAATTATGTAATAAAGAAACCCAGATAACACATGATATTCTCCATATATTTAAAATTCATACGAAAATCTCCTGTGAATATCGGTAATATTCTCATAATATACTCAAAATAACATAAACAGCATATAAAAGTTCATATATCCTATATAGATTCTCAAAGTATCCAAAACGGAACATTATATTTATTTCGAAATTCGTATGTTAGCCCTATATCCCAAAGTCATCCTGAATTTCCTACACATACACGTTAAGTACGCACCTATCGTATATCCTGTATATGGGTCACTCCATGTAATATTTTTTTTCAATAGTATATTTTTTTTCTTATTCTAGACACAAAAATAAAATATACGTGTTTTTTTATTTTAATATGATATGGGTTCTTCGAAAAAGTGTAAACTCGACGTATTTTTTTGCAACAAAATAAAAGATTATAAAAATTAAAATTTAAAGTTTAGATATATTCATTGTCTTGCTAATTACGTAAATACGAAGTAATAATGCAGCAGCCATCGAGAAGCGTGAAATATGCAAGTAATTTAATTTTTTAATGGAAATTTTATATAAAAATGGCAAAATGTTCACTCTTAGCGAATGAGTGACTCATAAAGAGTAAGAATAAAAATAGTAACTTAATAATATTTATTTTATAAAATTCAAAACAGTTAAAATTATTATGGAAAATTATAAATTGATATGTTTAGTTATTTTAGCGATGTAAAAAGAAAGTTTTAATTATCGCATATTACTGATGATGCAAGTTTAATACTGAAAGTAGTTAAGAAAATTGATATTAAGTTCAATAAAAATCTGTTCTATCACTAATAAGAATGGAATTTCCGTAAATCACTACAATTGTCCAGGAGGCTTACATGACAGGGGAGCTTACATGTCAGCGTATTAACCATGTTAACATAAGAACAAAATAAATTTCGGTCAAATGCACTTCAGGCGTAAGAGTTTAATCTTTTCTTTATATTTTAAGATATTACTCGCTTTCTTAACATGCTAAATTAGCGTCGCAAATATGACAAGAGGCTTACAAGGAATAAACGTACTGGCCTTAGTTCTAACAATATTACTAAATTTGGGTTTAAATTAGTTTTGAAATCAGTAATATTATACCCACAATCCATAGTCTAAAAGTAATCGAAATTGTAGAAAGATTGTCTGTATCTACATTTAATTTTTTTTTGTACTGGAAATGGCATGTATTCTGTACTTACATTTATTTTTTAAAACATGGGGACACATTTTACAAAGCCATAACAATTTTCAGGAACGTTACAGTGAAATTTTTACAGCACTATTTGTTTGTTATAAGTAAAACAGATCATAACCGCTTTTAAACAAATTTAATCATTCACATGAAAGAGAATGACAGTGATCGAAAAAGTGTTATTTATACCTGGGGACAGCCAGAAGGCTTACATTTCGGACCTTTAGCAGTATGTGAAAATTTTATCATGCGATTTGAACAAATTATCTCTTGTGCAATGTTTACATAAAAGTATAAGGCGCAAGAAAAAAAATGTTTGGAGAATAAATTCCATCATTTGGATAAAATATTAACTGGGGACATAAAATTACACTTTTCTGGAGAATGACCCATATTTGAAATTTTCGAGTTATCATTTTTCAAAGTTTCAAATGAAAGAGAAAATATTAGAATTATAGTATTACATTTGATTATCAAAAATGTATGAATTATATACTATGTATATTCTCAGAATATCATGAATAATATTCTGAGGACATTGTAAGAACATATTTTGGGCGGACATAGGAATATTCTGAGTATATTCTCAGAACATTGCAACATTTATTTCGAATATCCTCAGTATATCGAACATGATATACCGAGTACATTCTCAGAACATTGCAACATTTATTTCGAATATCCTCAGTATATCGAACATGATATACCGAGTAAATACTGAGAATATTCTGTGAATATCATGTGTTATGTGGGAAAGGTTGCACCGAAGTAATAGTATTTCATGTATATTTCAATTTGCATAAAAAAACAACTATTATATTATGTTTTATGTGAGAAAAATTTTAATGACGGTTTTATGTTCGCTATTATCTAACCTTTGCTAAAACTGTCAGAACCGTACACATCATTGCCATAAGCATTGTGTGTAGGATCAAGAAAATCTTGTTGTGGATAAGGAGGATATTCTCCAGGCTGTTGCTCGCCGTAACTCTGAAATTCAAATTGGTTAGGTTGTCCAAATCCTGAACTGTCGAAATTATATTGCGGATTTTGTCCCTGTGCTGGCATCCAGTATTGATTTTGCCCCGAAAATCCAGCCATTTTTAAAGGCACATATAAAATATATTTAATTCACTATTTATTCTTAAATATGTACTGTATAAACTTTAACATTAACTTTTATACGCTGTCACATTCGTATTGTCATGTCGTCATGTGGCAAAATACATTTTAAAGGTGTTCTCACTTGGGGTAACTTTTTCCGTAAATTACGGATTCCATTTTTTACCTCACGCCGAGTAATTTACGGAACGTCATGTAAAATACATATGGGAATGTAAAATACCCATCTCTGGTGAAAATGGAGAAAATAAAAATTACTAAACTAGTAAAACGTTTAGTAGTACACCTAAGGGGGTTCTAAAGTGCTCCGCCGATAAGGTAGACGTATTTAATAAAAATAACAAATAAAAAATGACTGAATCGATTTTTCAAAATTCGGGCTCAAATTCAGTTATTTTTTGTATAAGGAGGTTGATATAGTACGTAAGGAGTCAAGTGCAATTTTCGCCCGATTTTGACTAGTCAGTACCGTTCGGAAGTCGAATAATGGCTTCTAACCTATACGATAATCAACTTTTGACGACAATTTCATTGAAGTTCTTTTACCTATAGCGTATCCAATCGATCTAACTCTTCCTCTCGAACATTTGTTATATATTTTTCTTTAATCGACATTAATTTTAAAATCTATTTGTTAATTCTGTGCAAATCTCACATATAAAGACTTCAAAAATCAAAATTTACATAAGAAACCATGTTAATCCAAAGAAAATAGAAAATCACTTATTTACGGTTTTTAGTGAAAATTCCTACCTTATTGGTCGAGCACTTTAGAACTCCCTTAATTACTAAATTAGTTATTTTAGACTCACTCTCTACCCAACAAACGAAAAAGACTAAGATCTAATTCCGAAATTACGGTTCCAATCCGGTTTCTTGATGTTTGGAATTGAGAAAGATCACAATCTAATTCGAAATTCATCAATTAAATACATCCACGTGGATTTCCGAATATTTTAATGCGTTGGGTTTTATTATGAATATTTTTTTATTGCAAAGAAAGAAGAAAAAAAAACGTTAGAGTGGTTCTCGACCTAACGCATATGTTTCGTTCCATCAAAAATGGCTGCCCCCGTCCAAACACAAACAGACGGGAAATAAATATGCGTTTGGACGGGCATATGCGTTAGGACGGGGAGCACTTACGTCCATGAGATACATTGTTTACCTTTACATATACATATTACAATATTATTACAGATTACAGTAGCCCTTCTCTTATTCTAATTTGTCCAGACAGGTAAGATGGCGTCTCCTTCGCGTATTCTAATTTGCTGCCAAAAACGTTTGCACTTTTCTAGGATCTTGTGAGGGGTTTTTACATCAATGTTAATTTACACAATATTATTTATTAGACAGATAACCGAACTGACTTATTGTTAAATGTTTTTGTTTTTAAAAAGAGTTTTTTTTAGGTTATGTTTGTATGAATGAAATTAGATTAGAGGAAGTGAAAAAATTAGAATAAGAGAAGAGGTTAGAATAAGAGGAATTAGAATAAGAGAAGGACTACTGTACTTAGTTCTGGTGAACTTGAATACATTTTAGTTCGTGTTTTCATGTAAAAAACTACTAGTCAATATTTTTTAGGTTATGTTTATGTTCTATTCACGTATTATATCGGATTAGAAAGAAAAAATTTCAATGAAAATGGTCAAGAAACCGAAATAAAACGTATTTAATTCGTTTTCGTTTGTTGGGTAGTTCCTCTGGTGCAACCTTCTAGTTATTAATGTGTAACTAGACTACCGCACTATAATACCAACACTAGTTGCCAATGTGCTAAAAATTCCCTAGAACTCAAGAAACTTGAAATCACTCCAAATTTCCATGTTTTCTATTGTTATCCGGCTCATCAAATTCCAGAAACGATGGTGAATGAGGAACTAAATGATTCCATTAAAAAACCTAATGTATTAGTTTTTAAAAATGTCACGTTTCAACAACAATTTCGTCCAATCAGTAGTTCAGGAAAGAAAAGAAATTGGAGATCTCTGAAACAAGTTTTAACTCAAGAACGTGCTTTACCGTGGCCAACCCCTGTAATACATTACAGTTCAGTTAATGCTCCTCCAAGTTTTAAACCTGCCAAAAAATACTCTGACATCTCAGGTCTTTTATCACGTTATACTGATCCACAAACTAAATTGTACTATACAACAGCTGAAGAATTTATGACAGTTCGAAGTTTACCTATGGACATTACTGCTGGATATTTAGCACTACGAGGAGCTTCCAGTATTGTGGGCTGAAACAAAATCAGCAACAAATTATATTTGAGGTATGTTAAAATCTACAGAAATAATAATTTAACTTTAGACAAATTTGCTAATGTTTATGAAAAACATGTTTATTATTATCTATATAGTTTAACTGATTTAAATATCCTGATTTCAAAAGCTATTTATTTAAGTACAATTTTTGAATTAGTGAAAAAGTTATTCATATTAATATAATTATGTATTAGAAAAATTATATACAATATTTGTAGTATGTAATGAATTGCCTTAATTAAGAAAGTCTTATCTAATTTGTTAAATTACATATCTCAGAGATAGAAAGGTAAATATTCTACTTTAAAAAAATTCAAGAAACAAATATGAAACTTCATTTTTTTACATTAATATAGCTATTTTAACTACATTTTTTGTAAAGAAATGAAAATACCTATTTGTTATATATATTTTTATGAATTAAAAATGATTTCAAATAATTTATATTAGTATATTTAATTATCGATTTAAAAATTGTTAATTGATGTTTAAATTAACAAATTTGTATTTTATTCAGTTACCATAAGCTGCATCTTGCGTTAATTTCATTACTAATTGCTGTTATTTATTGATATTATGTTTCTACGTTGAATTATATCTAACCTAAAATGCGATAAGACATGTGTTAAATCTATACCATAAAAAAAGGAAACGAACTTTACTTACGTCTATTGTAATTTTCAATCCCGAAAGTGTATAAATATAACAAGTCTAAATTTCCTGAGTGAAGTTTCTATCTTTACAAGGTTATGTAAATAACGCAGATTAAAAGCAGTAATAATACGATCTGCTGCATACATAAATATTATATATATGAGTAATTCTGTGAAACTTTTAAAATTCGAGGTACCGTGTTGTAACGTTTCAATTTAAGGGATGCAATGATTTAAAAATTGTTTAATACGGTTAAATTGAGTTAAAAGAACAATATTCTATTACCAGAAATCGACCATAAGTCGTTAGAGTCATGCATGATTACGAAAACATTCGAAATGAACTAAATTCTCAGGTGGTACCAAGAGAAATTCTTATCTGTTTAATGTAATAAAAAAAATGCATATTGTCCAAAGGATTCGAAAATGGAGTAAATTGTTCCTCTTACTCTATATTTTCAAAAACTGAAGGTTATATGCATGTGTCTACCATGCACGACGTACTATAAACAAATATGTGGGAGTAACTCGATTTTCATGAAAATGGTTAATTTTTGGAAAAAGCAATTTTAAAAAAATGACTTTCATGATCCGCAATATGTGAAAACGGAATATTACTTATGACAGTTTAACGAATGAAATAGTCCTGGTCCTATAAGTGTGCGACTTATGCTAATTATTGATTGGCTGCTTTAAATATCACTATCTCTAGCGTATTTTGGTTTTAAAAACTACATTTTTGCTTGTCACACTCCAAAGGTAGAGAAATAATCACTTTTTTTACTATGATCCTTACATCTCAGTTATGAAATGATATAAAAAAAATATGTCAACTTTGAATTCAAAGCTTATCATAAAAAAAATTCATGTCCATTATTTTGAAAATTTATCAACTAGATTTCATTTTTTGTTAGCACACAATTTCAATTAAAAAATAACATTTTCATCGTACTTAACATTTTTACAACTTACATTCAGTTTTATATTGTAGAAAATAAAAAATATTTTCTTGACTATGTAAAATATATCGTAAAATGGTGTATTAAATGGCAATAACGGGGTATTAAACGTCAGTGGTATCAAAGACAACAAATGACGTTGTTAAAATGCGCCAAACGTCATTGTCATTAATAGTCAACGTTGCCAGTTTTCAAATTCGCAATCCCTCAGGGAAACAGAATAACAATTGTCGGTAATGCAGATTCAAAGACAAAATATAGTTCTGTCGTTTAACATCGTGCATAAAATAATATTTTGTAATTGCTTGCGTAGTATGGGTTCGCATTTAAAAAAAAAGTTGACCTTTAAATGACCTTAAAGGGAAGGTCCAAGGTCGAGGAAAAGGTCATTTTCGAAGTACTACTTAAATGATATTTCAGACCTGTCATTAATCCTTTTTCTAATAGCCACTTGTTCTGCAAGATTTTCTTGCAAACGTAATTTTAGCGTTATTTGACCTTTAGAGGTCACGTTGACCTTGAACCTCGAGACATATTTTAACGTAAAATTTTACGCTCTTTCGATTCCCGACATCAAAAGTATTGGTGCGTATTTAAAAAAAAGAAGTTGACCTTCAAATGACCTTGAAGGTTAGGTCCAAGTTCATCACTGGATTCCTCGTTAAATGTTACATAAGACTTGACCTTAATATTTTTTTTTCATCACCTACCCACTTAGATTTTCTGGAGTTTCCATACTTTTTCCTCACCCTGTATATATATTTGCATTTATAAAAAATGCATTGCGTTAAAAATGGAAAACGGGCCTTTTTTAGTCCTTTCTTATGTGTACAGAAGTAGAAAAACCAAATTTTGCATGTGTGCCTTAAATTTTAATTTTTGAATTTCCTCGAACTCGAATTTTAAAAGTTCCACGGAATTACTGATATACATAAATATATTGTAAATTAATGGCAAAAAATTAAAAAGAAGGGACCAAATTTAAAAGTATCTATTTTTGAAACAATATAATAATTATACAATAATTACACAATTATAGGGCTATGATAAATATAAGTCAATAGGTATCGGAAAAGGTTCTCCTTTTTTGCATAATTTGTGATGCAAAGTTGTAATGTAAAGTTAAAACAAATAGTAGTAAAGGACAAAAATAAAAAAATTATATGAACTACCATTTTGCAGAAATGCTGTATCGCTAATACGTGTTATGGAATCTTGTTTGCGTCTGCTTACAACTTGAGTCTTATGTTTTTACCATAAGCCGATATGTAAAACTGTCTGCATTGGCTCTAAGTAAAAAAAAATACTAAATAGATTAGATTAAAAAAAAGATTTAAAAAAAACACTAAGTAGAAAACTACTTATTCAATTTTGAACAAAATAACGTAATTTTCTTTCTATGTCTGCTCTATCTCGAAAAATTAACGTGATATAAAAAATGTTTCAGGAAAAAAGGATTTAATTTTTTAATTATCAAATGACTGAAAATTTGTGAAAATTTTCAAAGTAAATTTTTGTTTTAGATTATGTTTGTCTTTACTATTTAGTTCATTTTTTGGTAATTTACTCATAGAAATTTTGACAGTGCTATTTTATAAATATTTACATATATTAATAAAATTGTTCATATTTTCTATGTATGTGAAAATTAAGTTCATTGTTCGTTTATAAACACATGTATGTATTATTATATCGTAAACTGAGCCTAGTTTAAATGCAAATCTATATTTGTTAATGATCAGCGCAAAAGTGTAAAGTCGACCAATTAGAATAAAAAGAACATTTTTTTAAATTTGAAAAAATTTCAGCCAATAGATAATTAAGAAAAAGAAACATTTTTTTATATCCTGTTAATTTTTTGACATAGAGCAGATTGAAAAAATCACATTATTTTGCTCGAAATTGAATAAGTATTTATACAGAAATATTAGACAAAATCCCAAAGAGCCAAACTAAAGTTGAAAGGATTATCTATCGATCACACTGGAATCATTTAAAAAAAAAATGGGAGTGGTTTTAAAAAAAAAATATACGAAAAAATGACTTTAATAAAACGAGTATAGTTCAAAGGCAAATATATGTACTGAAATGAAACTGCCGCAACTAAGAAGCTGAAAGTTTCCTCTTTAATATGCTCTTTTATTTTTTCCGTATGTTTAATTGGCGATGAGATCTCAACATTTCTTATGAACGGTACTGTATGAGCTTCAATCAATAATTTATTTAGTAAGGGTGTAAACGCTCAAAATACAACAGAATTACAATAGATTCAAGGTTGTGTAGGGAACAGAAGTAATACAATACAACAAACATAATAAATGTCTAATATGACGTCGCAAAAGAAATAATCAAGAATATAACTTGTAACGAATTAATAAACTGACAACTTAGTAATAACAAAAGACTAGTTTTTTGCAAATTGCTTTAAACGTGGCTGGAGTCGTTTCTTCTCGTAAATTAGAGGACAGAGCATTCCATGCTCTGCGTAGTCTATTAAATACAGCGAAAAATACATTTGATTTACTATGCAGCTCAAGTAGGGGACGAATATTTCTCACGTTTCTTAAAATCTGTCTATCTATGAATAACTTACGAACCTCAACAAACGTTACAGATCCATGAATTATATTTCTAATTAGCAGTATCTCGGAATAGTTATGAACTGAATAAAATATATCATAATTATTTAATTAATGTAATACCATAAAACAATAATTGTTTAATTGTATTAAATGTTTGTACTATACTCCGCACACTTCGAAAAGTAAAAGTAAAATTACAATTCAAAGTTTTTACAGTTTTGTTGAAATTTCCTATTATTTTTGTAGTAAAATTACAATTTTCTTGTAAAAATCATCCGAAAATAGAAGAAAATTTACCAGGTTGATACAATCTATCTAGAATTTGAGAAAGCTTTAGACACAATTGATCATGGGATTCTATTAGCCAAAATGACCAATTTGGGTGTTAGTAGTAATTTAGTTGATTGGATTGCATCGTATCTTTTTAATCTAACACAGACGGTTTGCATAAAGGGTCACTTGTCTGAGTCAGGGATCCCACTTCAGTCCAATATTATTTGTTTTATTTATCAACGATATAATTGAAAATATTAAGTTTGGCAAGATCCTATTATTTGCGGATGATGTAAAATTATATTCCCACATTTCGTCCCCTCTGGACGCTTCCAGGTTGCAACGTGACTTAGACTCTTTGGTCGAGTGGTCAAAAAAGAATAGATTAAGTTTAAATATCAAGAAGTGCAAATCTATAACCTTTCGACGTAAAGTGAGTACTAATGTACTATTTTTTAATTACAATGTAAATCAAGGATCTTGGGTTGATTATGGACTGCTCTCTCAAATTTACTGAGCACATTCATTTGACTGTTTCCAAAGCATACTCATTAGGTTTTTTATTAAGAGCTACCCAGAGCTTTACAAATTTGGAAACAGTGATATCTTTGTATAAGTCCATAGTTCACCCTCATCTTATGTACCGCTCTCCGGTGTGGACCCCACATTATAAACTGTACATTAAGGAAATTGAATCAGTTCAGCACAAATTTTTAAGATTTATGCCTTCAAATCTGGATCCCCAATGTCTTATATCGATCATGATTATTCGGGTATTTCAGCACTCTTCAACATCCCGACCATAAAGTCCATGCATACCGTCTGTGACTTAACCTTATGTTATAAGATCCTGCACAGTGAATTAGATTGTTTAGATTTACGTTCGCTATTTCAACCACGTGAGGTGGAATATGCATTACGAAACCAAAGTAATATTATTGAAGAGAATAATAAGTCGAACTACGGCTTTCATTCTGCCATAGCTCGTCTTCGGAGGGAATGGAAATGCCTACCTCGTGATGTATCTAGTTTGACTAGAAGGAGTGCATTTGTTGCGGCAGTTAAAAATGGTTACAGGCTGTTTTAGTTTCATATTTATTTATTTATTATTTATTTATTATATATATATTCTACGGCCTTGAGGCCTTTTACAAAGTTAACAAAAATAACATAGGTAACGCTTTGGAATAATCATATAATAATACAATTTTAAATAAAAATAGATAAATATAGTAATGAAAGTAATAAAAAGTAATAGTATCATCACTGCAATAAAACAAAACAATTTAAATAAGTCAATGACTCATAACATAAAAGGAAAACCTATACTACGATCACATAAATTTTTTTGCGCGAGAGCCTGATAAGATAAAAATAAAATTCACTATGGATCTAGTCACTTAAAAATTTTTTAGACGGTGTAACTTTAACAATCTTGGTAAAGATGACTCCCTGTTATTGGATGGAAATTGTGGGAGAGCATTCCAAGATCTTTTCAGACGCGAAATAACAGAGTAAAATTCGAAACTAGTTTTGCACTTGTCCTCAACCAATACTCGAGAGCTCCTAATCGAATATGGTACGTTACGGTGTATAAACAACGCAGACAGATCACCGCAATCCACCTTACCATTAATGATCTTATAGACATAAAAAACATCATTAAGATGATGCATCGACTGAACTGTATATAGGCCAAATTGCTGAGATCGATCTGAATAGTCATGCTCTAAATAGGACATCGGACATCGGGCCTTAAAAGACAGAAATCTAATGAACTTATGCTGAATAGACTCAAGTAAACTGAAATCTTTCTTAAAAAAAGGAGACCAAATAGGGGAACAATACATGAAATGAGGAACAACAATTGAATTATACAAATGGATTAGTGTAGTAATATCTGTAAAATCTGTTGTAGAACGTCTCAAAAAGCCCTAGATACAACACCCTTAACATGATCAGTAAAGCTTAAATCCGAATTAAATTGAACTCCCAAATCAGAAATCGAATTGACTAGTTCTAAGGAGCTGTTAGACAATAAATAAACAAACCCAAAATTGTTCCGATTTCGAGAAAAGGTAACAACTCTACATTTTCTTATATTTAGTGCTAAATGATTTGCAGTTGCCCATGTAAGAACAGCATCAAGGTCTCTCTGAAGCTTAGAGGCATCAAGGGGAGACCTAATAGTGGCATAAAGCTTTACATCATCGGCATACAGTAACACATTGGCAAATTTTATATTTAATGTAATGTCATTAATAAAAAATAAAAACAGCAGGGGTCCCAGGTGAGAACCCTGAGGAACTCCTGAAGTAATCGAAAAAGGATTGGAAAGACCATCTCTTGTACGGACTCTCTGCCATCGATCGGAAAGATAAGATATCAACCAATCAATAGCAGCACCACCAATACCCATTCCACGCAATTTGCCAATAAGAATACTGTGGTTGACCGAGTCGAAGGCCTTGGAGAAGTCCAGATAGATAGCATCTACCTGTCTGTTTGACTCGAAGGCACTATAGATATTATTTACAAACAAGGTCAAATTAGTTAAGGTAGATTTCCCCTTGGTGAATCCATGCTGTTGAGGTATTATATTATTTGAAAAGATAACTGACAATTTAATAGAAATAATGAGATCCAGAAGCTTAGCGATGGCACTGAGAATGGAAATCGGTCGGTAATTTTCTACGTTACACCTGTCTCCATTTTTGAAAATTGGAGTAACGAATGAACCCTTCCAAAAATTAGGCATACAGCCAGTTTCTAGAGACTGATTAAAAAGAAGCATTAGAGGTTTGATAAGCTGATCTCTACATTTCTTGAGAAATAGTGGAGGAATCAGATCAGGACCAAAGCTAGTTGAATCGTTCAGTTTTTTAATAGCCGACTCGACTTCCTCCTCAGTTACCTTAAAATAAGAGAGTTTAAAGTGATTACCATAAGAAATAAAATGTCGATGTGCAGTTAACGAAGTGTTATGAACCGATGAGAAAAATTTAGCAAAAAGATTAGGAATATCACTGTTTTTAGCCACACTGTCTTCAAAGAACATATTACAAGGAAGATCTTGTGAAAATTTCAAATTTTTTACATAAGACCAAAAAGATTTTAAATTAAAGTTAGACTTATTTTCAATGGATTTTATATAGTCCCTGTAACATGTTCCTGATAAGCGAATACAAAAGGCACGCTGTTTCTTGAAATTTACATAGTCCTCAACGTTCTTGGTAGAACGCCATATCCTGTGATAGATCTTCTTTTGACGAATGCCTTCCCTCAGTTCCCTCGAATACCAAATAGGATACGATGTTGTAAATAATTTTTTAGATGGCGCGTAATCCTCAATTAGATTGTAGATAGTATCGTAGAACTTAGTAACATTGACATCTATATTGGAGTTCGATAATAATGAAGACCAATTAAACGATGATAATTTATCACAGATGCTGTGATAATCAGCCTTAGAGTAGTCCTTTTGAACGGAAGTATAGTGCCTTTGGGAAATGTAATCCACCTTCAGCTCGAAAAATGCCGGGTCATGATGAGATTCCTTAGTGACCAAACTATCAGGTGAATCGATGTTCCGAAAATTTGAAAGGTTCGTGAAGACAAGATCCAGTGTATACCCCTTAGAGATTTTATTTTAGTTATACTTTATTTTCTTTATTGTTATAGCGCTATATAAACAATGTTCTAATTTTCTGTATTTAAAGGCCTTCAGGCCGTTGATCCATAAATAAATAAATAAATAAATAAAATGTAAATTTACAACATCAAAGATGGAAATAAAAATACCAGTCATGATCGTGGTAATTTTACATTGTCTTTGTAATTTTCCATGTAATATTTCAAGGGCACTGTAAATTGTCATATAGGGATTTATCATGGTGGCCACCGTCAGGGAAAACCGGGAAATCAGGGAAATGTCAGGGAATTTCAAAATTGGTCAGGGAATCAGGGAAAAGTCAGGGAATTTCAAAATTGGTCAGGGAAAAAGTAAATTGTAGACAAATCTTTAAAAAGTGAAAAACATTATTTAACAAAAAATGGCACAATTTCATTTTCAGAAAAATGCTTTATTTATCGTGTTTCGCATAAAATTCTTTTAAATGATTTTAAATGCTTTCTCACAAATTTAAACAAATATTGACTTTTTTTATCAATAACATATTTCAGTTTTGATCATTTTCGACCGATTTCACCAAAAACCAACAATTTTGAGAAAAAAAATAATCTTAAATTAAATATATTTGTGGTACTGCTCAGTTTTAAACGTTCTGGTACATTGCAACAAAAATAAACACGTTTAACAATAACACATTTCGGTATTGAATATATTCTAACAGATTTGAATAAAATTTAATAGTTTAACAAAAATAAATGCAAACAATTTTATATTTAAAGATATTTATCTTTCTATAAAGATACTTTACAGAATATTTCAAAAATATTTGCCATACTAATTCTCTATTTAAACAAATATTTGTATAAATAAAACCTTTTGAAAATGATAGAAAACTTTCATACATTCTTTTAAATCTTCAAAAATCTTTGAAATTGCATAAAAAGGCTAAAAATCGTAGAAAAATTTTTAAAATGTTGAAAACAGCACAAAACTCCCAAATTTTGAGAATATTAATTTGTTTAAATGATTATTTTACCATTTCTATTTTAAGTAGTTGATATTTGTCCAATAGTATTTGAAAAATATAAAATTTATGGCAATTTTTTGTTATTGTCAACATTCGTAAGAATTTTAACAATACTTTGAATATACTGTCCAAAATCGCCTAAATTCTAAAATTTATCAACATTTATAATTATTGTCTAACATATTACCGCAGAACTTGACATTTTATAACAAATTTTAAGAACCCCCAACAAATTTTCTACTATTATTTTGAATTAAACACGAAAAAATCCGCAGGAATATGAGTTTTTTTTTTGGATTTTTATAGATAATATGTTTTAGAATATACTACTCGTTGTTGATTGAAAAAATAAAGAATTTATTGAAAATGTGTAGCTGTTTTTAAAATATTTTTATCCGTATTGTTTATTTTTAATAGATATCATTAAAATATTGGTCAGGGAAAAATCTGGGAAAAGTCAGGGAATTTTTTTCCGAGAAAAAAGCGGCCACCATGTTTATGCACCTCCTCCCTCTCACCAATAACCGACTGACGTGTTATTTACAGTGCCCATGTAAAATCACGTTGATTATTTTTATTTATTTATTTATTTTAGTAGACAGCCTTTTTGAAAGGCCTTTATACAAAAAGAAATAACAATATACGCTTTATAATAACGAAACAAGAATAAACCTTAATAGATAATGAATAAACCTAATATTTGATATCTAATTTTAAACAGTAAATAAAGAGAGAAAAAGAAACTTGAAATTTGTAAACGTAATTTCGTATAGCAGTTTTAAACGCTCTCATTTGTTGTAATGACCTTATATTATTAAACAATTCCAGTCACATTTAAGCCTAGCAATACTAATCTGAAAATCGAATCTAGATTTTATATTTCCTTCATATATTTCACGATGCTGTCTCGATTCATAATACTGAGTACAAGGTAAAAAATCTTCAGATAATTGATTACATTTAATAAAGTTCAAGGTAATTTTTCGAATGATAAGTAGATCACATTCGTGATAGAGGGATGAAATAGTAGGAAGTTTAAAGGATAGCAACCTCTGTATATTCTTACAAGAAATAACTAATAGGTGACCCAGATTTAAATGAAAGATAATGTAGAATTTTTACCATTATTTTCACTATTTAATTTCCACCATTTCACTGTAAAATTACATCAAAATTTTTCACAATAGATACACAACAGTTATCGAACCACTTAAATTTAAAAGACAAGATGATATTAGAGAAATATTTCCATTATTAAATTACTATAATTATCCCCACATTATTTATTAATTTAAAATTTAGTTCATTAAATTTAAAAGACGTAAGAATAATAAAATACATTTATTAAAATTTTCTCGTTTTAGAATTCTCACAATTTACCCAGTTAAACTTTGTTAAAATTTCATAATACTGAAAACCAATTCAGTATGGCAAGCTATGAAATCAAAGTTAAAGGAATAAAAGAAGAAATTGTGGAGAAAGAAACGGTGCACAGTGATCGAAAAGATATGCAAGGAGTAATAGTAAATTTAAAAACAATGCAAGGAAAAATAAATGATATATTAACGAAGTTTGTTGAAATGGAGCAAGGTACTGATGATCAAGGTAAGATATTAATTACTTAGTTACTGTCACGTGTTAAAAAATATATTCATTTAGAACAATTTTATACAAGAATTTTCATTATTCCAGGTCAAGATTCTGCAGAAGAAGAGTCCGATGACGAAGATGATAGTACTGTACTTACTCCAAAAAAGTGTAAATTAAAATGATATATTAAATTATAATTCTGTAAATATTTCTTGTGTATTAATCATTCACTAAGTGTCAAATTAGAATTAAGTTAAGAACTAAGAAATTAACCATTAGTTATAGAAAATTCATTGGGTAACAAGGTAAGTACGAAACTTTAGTTAGTACCGAACTTAATTTGATATTCATACTGTTCATCAATTTTAATGTTTTTTGTTTAAATATACAATTATTTTCATTTTTTATACAATTTTTATCAATACAGCAGCATACTTTGATGTATTGGCACAGGTTGAATTATACAAATTGTCGATTACGTTGCATATAAAAATCGTGTCATCAGTATTACAAATATTTTCAAATAAGTAGCAAATGTTAAGCTATAACTTTCCTAAAGCTATTTACAAATCTTACACCACCATACGTGTTAGCCACCGACAGGAATGCATTGTTATACTTATCAACGTTTTATTCACTTAAACTTTAATACTATCCAAAGTATAAAAAACACAGCTATCGAGAATAGGAATAAATAAAGAATATAATAATTATGACCAG
Source organism: Trichopria drosophilae (assembly GCA_030407085.1). NCBI lineage: Eukaryota > Metazoa > Arthropoda > Insecta > Hymenoptera > Diapriidae > Trichopria > Trichopria drosophilae. The sequence continues at coordinate 189,280,177 of CM059582.1, forward strand.
CTTTCGCCATCCTTAAAACACGAGAAACCGATGATGATAATCTGCCGCTTGTTCTTTCGAAATCATCATCCTGTAATGAAAAATAGCTTAGTAATTGCTAAATAACGAAGACAAATTTATAGAAATCAATGACTGACCATTCCTCGCAGTAATTTATCTTGATATTTGACTTCCGTGCCAATATCAATAGATAATGATTTCAATGCGCTAATTTTATCTTTAAGCTCCTCGGCCCTTTGATCATTTTCCTCTTCGATAAGATTTTGTGAAGAAGTACTGGGTAAAGGTTCATACCCGTAACCTACCAAAATTGGATGATGAAAGAAATTAATATATGAAAATTGGAATTTAATTATCGAAAATTTGAATTTTATTCACCTGAATGCGCCCGACGCATTTTTGATTGCTTAGAATCCACGATTAGGTGTAAATTTCAATATTTTTACCGCAAAAATGGTCAATTTTTAATTTGAGGTTAGGTTAACGTCAAAAATTACACACGTATGCTTGTGTGTAGGCCACGTTAGCATGACAGACCCCTACCTCGCCTCGGATTGGATAATTGTACCACTTTTTGTATGTATAGGTATACTTTATATTACTCCTACCTCAGTTTAATAACCCTACCCTATTTCTACGACTATGCAGTATGATGATCAGGAGTTTTCATTCGGCGATCATGCCAAAAGATGGCGCAAAAGATAAATCTGCGCGCGAGAGATTGCGCATTAAATTTTTGTCCAATTTCCATGTGGTCAAAGATTACTAGGTTAGGTTAGTTGTTGTCTTTAATGTTCTATGCAAGTTCCGTGATTAATTAAATTAATGTAATAATATAAAATGACAAAATACGATTTAATTAAGACAATAGAGGATGATCAGCACGTTCCTGATTTTTCAGAACCATCTGATGATGACGATGAAGTATGTTTACATTTATTTATTTTTAATCAAACATGAAATAAATATACAAGCGAATCCTACTTTTCATTATAATACGGAGTGAATCTAAAGTTAAATAATGTGTTTTACTTCCTGCGATACTTTTGATAGTAAAGTATCCAATTTGTAAAAATATTGCCAAGACCTCATATTGAATATATAGTTAAAATTATATCCTATTATAACAATACGAGCTGTGAAGTGTATCGTAATTCTGGTTTTTAATACTGACATTCAAATCAGAAAGAATCGACTAATCGGCATACTAATTTTGTTGAATTCGATTACGTTTGGTACTGGAAAATGTTAATTAAAATTTTTTTAATTAAAGAAATAGAAATTGACAGAAGTAAGAGGTGTGAAATTATTTTATATTATAAAATATATAGCATACCAATACAAATGTATTATAAATGAGTTCCCTGCTTAGAAAAACGGATAGAAATTTAGTATTATTTTAATCATTCTTTATCCGAATATTGGATAGAGAAACAATACGTTTACATCCAACTGATTTATGTAAAGTTCCAATCCGGTTCCATCCTATTCCATCCACAAATGAGGAGTATGCCAAATTAATACTTATTTATCTGAAATCTACCATGTACAAATTTATCATGTTCCATCCATTTCATTTTTATCCAATTCTTTCCATTTATTATCCGTTCTAAATGTAATACGTTTCTATCCGATCTCGTGATTACACCCCTGGCGAAAAAATCAGATTGAAAAGGAATGACTTTCATTTCGTCTTAGTCCGTTTCATGCCGTAATCTGTCCCCTATCCAATCCTGGCCATTCCTGTCAAATGTGTTTCGGAATGACTCAGGATTCGTTAGGATTGAACTCACGGAATGAAACGGATTGCAAATCGAGGGAGAATAACCAAAAACTCGTTCGGATTGAAATGGAGAAATGAAACGGATTGCAAATATGATTCAGAATGACTCAGGATTCGTTTGGATCAAAATCGAGGAATGGAATGGTTTACATTTGTGTCTCGGAATGACTGAGGATGAAAAGGGATAGAATTTTCCGGTATGGCATGGCTTGGAACGGAATGACAAAGCGACCCGGATTAAACAGGGGTCAGATTCCGGATAGTCTCGGATAGCACCGGTTTCGGTCAGATTAAATTCCTATCCGGAACTTTCGCCAGGGACCTCTATCCATTATCGTCTCTCCTTGCAAGTGTATACGTTTCTATCCGATCTCTTGATGACAAATGTATCCATTATTGTCCAGATAAGATAGAGTCTGCAGATGAAAGTGGAAAGGATTGGCGTTCAACCGATAGGATACAAATGGATAGAATTGCACATTTCAGTTTCGGATGATACAGTGGATTAGATTGGATAGGATCTGTTTACGATTAGCGGAAAGAAACGGATAAGACAGAGTCTTCAGATGAAAGTGGAAAGAATGTGTATCCGTTAGGTCGAATGAAAATGGATGAACTTAGTGGTTTTTATAGATTCTTTCAAAATTGGATTAAGTTGTAATACTTTTTACGGATATTTTCGGATAAATATGAGTGTATTGGATAGAAATGATCGAATTTCGGATAACATTTCTATCCATATGCTTCCATTCCTATCCGTTTTTTTAAGCAGGGTTAATAAAATAAATATCAATAAAAGTAAACTACCTGCAATAACAAATATATGGGCATTATTCTAGAACTTTTAAACTTTGAGGTTGAAGAAAATTTCATTTTTTTTTTTAGGCACATTCATGAAATTAATTTTATTGGCTTTAGAATTGATCAAATGACAGGAAAAACCTTGCGTGACTCATTTATACACAATGTATTTTTTTTTTTTTTAATGTAACATATGTTACGTTACTCGTAAAATTAGTTTTTAGTTTTGTAACGTTTAATATACATAAAAAATTCAGTTCTTTTGCTTATGGCCTAATTTTTAGAAGCTAGGACATAAAATTAAACGTCTAGTTAATAGTTATTCAAATTTAAAATAATGGATTAAATATGGCGGACTATTTTTACAAAATTTCTTTGATTTTTATAAAATTTGATATGTTAGGGTTTTTGAGGCCACTGATCAAATCCAAAGTCAGTTTTCATTAAAATTTGAAATCCAAATGCATGATTTAACATTAAGGATACTAAAAAATTAAAACGATTTGTAAAGAATAATCATTTTATTATTGTCAAAAAGTGTGTTTTTTGTTGTATTAAAAGAACACAAAAGTTATAAATACTTTAATAACTTAGGAGAAAAGATCACAATGATTCCAAAGTACTTAGAAGCTAAATTGTAGATGTGCCATTAAATAATTTGATTTTTCAAAGTGAGTTTCGCTTGGAAATTTAAAGTTTGACGTGGTCGCATTTTTTATGTATAGGTGGCACACATTCGGGCAAAGGCTCAAATTACTTCTTATCATATAGGTAATGTACCCCTGTTGTGTGGTTTCTTAAAAACCAATGTGAAAAAAATTATCTAAGGTTGATTGCTAAATTGTCAACTATAAAAAAAAGTTATCTCGCAAGTTTGAAGGTATATAATTGCATTCCTCAGTGAGGCACATCATTAAGTTAAGGATTTTTCATTTGTTTGCATCCCCAAATACTTCCACAAAAAAACACAGACCATAAAAAAAAGGTTCAAAAAGTTTCAGTGTTAAAACTGAAAAAATGTAGTGAGTGTCGCGCACCAAAAACAGGCAAATTCACTACTTTTATTTACTCTCATTGTTTTCTACATATCTGTAATTAGTAATAAATACTTATTACATGTATATGGAACAAAAATTTGTTGATCTGTAGTGTTACAAAGTTATATTTAAAATTTTTAAGGTATCATAATGAGCGACAACATAAAGTTTAAAAGTTCTAGAACAATGCCCATATATTGTTTATTGATCCAAACTATGACTTTCATTATTTGCGACAGGCAAGACTATTATCGACAAGATTATTATCACTTGTAACAAAAAAATATTTGTATAATATTATTTTTGGAGCACATTAAATTAAGCAACATTTTAAAAATATGCAATGTATCTTATCATTGTATATTTTTACTTGCAATTTATATTGATTTTTATCATTTAGATTTTTGTAAAATAAATATATTAATAAAAAAATTTGATTTGTGAATAAATATTATAACTACATTCAATTTCGCAATCATTTGAGTTTTAATAACCACTTAATTAAATCCTGTTCAAAGGCACTTAGGACATTAAGGTTTATTCAAAGAGCAAGTAAAATGAAACAAAAGTTAATTTACATATAATTTTATGAACTCGTGCATCTATTCAATGATCATTATTTATGTTTTTAATAATTTTATCATAATAGTAAATTCAGTATTCACTGATCAAAATTCCAAATTTGGTATCCGTTGGTATAAGTTTTAATGTTTGAAATCGTTGGTATTCAAGAGGATCCATAATATATCCTTTGCAATTCTGAAGCTGGAATTTAAAATTAATTTAGGGCCATGGTTATTCAAGGGAATTCATTAAAATGAGTTTGAATTCCAAATATGAAATACAGTGGAATTAATTTTGAAGTGGTAATTGATAGATTTCGAGGGGATTCAGTAATACATTCTTTTATGCCATATTTGGTATTGAATGGTATTTTTTAATGGGAGGAATTTGAGGGAATTCAATGAGATATTTTTTAATTCCAAATCTTGTATTCGCTGGAATTCATTTTGATGGCTGTTTGTAGAACAGTATTTGAGGGGATTCAATAAGTAAAAATTCTTTTCATAATTGGGAATTTATTGGGATTAAAAATCATTCCAATACCTTTTTTGAATAAAATGAGATAAAAACAATAAAATTTTAATCTCCATTAATCCTCTTTCAATACCTTTCAATCTTTTTTCGTTTACTGAGTTCTTCATCGAATGCACTACTTCCAGTGACAAATTATGTAACTCATAGTTGATAGAAATTGGCATGCGGGAGTTATAAAATTTCAAGATTTTGCATTTGTCAATGTTCAAAATCAAATTATTTGTGTTGCACTACATTTGAAGGACATCAAGATCAAGTTGAATCTTTACTGCATCATTTATAGATTTAACTGTTGAATAAATCTTCTGGTTGTCTGAGTAAAGCAAACGCTTCAAAAATTTAAATAAAGATCCAATTTCATTAAGAAAAAGTATGAAGAGTAACGATCCAAGATGTGATCCCTGTGGGACTCTGAACAGAGCCCCAAAAGGATCAGATAAATGACCATTAAGTCTGACCAACTGAATACAATCTGTTAAAAAAGAATTTAACCATCTTATCAGAACACCTGATATTCCAAAGTTTTGAATCTTGCGTATTAATAGCAAATGACTAACAGAGTAGAAAGCTCTGGAAAAGTCCTAATACATGAAGTCGGCTTGACATCCTGCCTCCATTTTGTCTTTTACAAAAGAAGTAAAAAGATAAAAGATTCCAAACCATAGATCGTCCTTTTACAAAATCATGTTGTGCTGGAGAAATAATGTGAGATAAAAATCAGCTTAATTTACAACTAACTATGGCATCAAACATTTTAGGACAAATACTCAAAATCGAAATAGATCTGTAATTTGTAACGTCTTTCTGTTACCAGTTTTAACGATAGGAGTTATAAATGATTTTTTCCAGACAAAAGGAAACTCACCAGAACATAGGGAATTATTAAAAATATATTGAATCGGAGTTATAAGCAAAGTTATGTATTTTTTTATTACTGGAGGCAGTTACAATGAAGTTATTGTCATTCCATTATTATTAGTTTCATGTTGAATATCAGAACTCGACGCTACATGCAATTTCGACTACATTAATATTAATATTCAAAAATACAAATACAATAGTTTACTCATAAATAATATTGGGTCACAACTACAAGTTCATAATGTCACAATAATATTCTATTTAATACATTTAGTAGAAACGCATTATCTCAACATATACAGGGTGATCGGCCAACCATTACCCAGCGGCCAACTCTAGATTCTACAGATAATTCTGAACAACTTTTTCCTCTGAAAAAATTTCCGGGAAGGTAGAGTTTTTAAGTTATTCAACACTAAACTTTAGGTGAAAAAATCACATTTTTTTAAATATCTCGACTCTGTTTGAAGGTATCTTAACGAACCGGAGCTCATTTTAAAGATATTTTAAAGCTCTATAAATTGTCTCTATTGGTTTTTGACCTACAATGAATATCTCTCTTGTTATAGCCATAAAAACGGGGTAAATGCCGATTTTTCAGGGTTTTCGCGTTTAACTCGTTTCGACACATAGTTACCGAAATATCACACAGGAAAAAGTTGTAGGCCTTGAAAAAACAAACATTTTTTGTCCTCTAGTACGATGCGATTAAATTAAAACTGAACCCTGCAAGAGCCTCGTAAAGTCGACAAAATACAGTACGACAAATAAATCGATATTAATAACAAAATGTTATGAAAACGAGTGCAAATAGGGTTCAGTTTTAATTTAATCGCATCGTATTAGAGGACAAAAAATGTTTGTGTTTTCAAGGCCTACAACTTTTTCCAGTGTGATATTTCGATAGCTATGTGTCGAAACGAGTTAGACGCGAAAACCCTGAAAAATCGGTAATTACCCCCGTTTTTATGGCTATAACAAGAGAAATATTCATTGTAGGTCAAAAACCAACAGAGGCAACTTGTATAGCTTGGAAATATCTTTAAAATGAGCTTCGGTTCGCTAAGATACCTCCATACAGAGCCGAGATATTTAAAAAAAAAGTGATTTTCCCCCCTAAATTTTAGTGTTGAATAACTTAAAAACTCTACCTTCCCGGAAATTTTTTCAGAGGAAAAAGTTGCTCAGAATTATCTCTACAATCTACAGTTAGCCGCTGGGTAATGGTTGGCCGATCACCCTGTATATTAAATTAAATTATTATATATTAAATTATTGTGATCATTAAACATTTTCAGTTACAACTATCAAAAAAGAAAAAGAAGCAAAAAAATGAGTTTGCTAGTGACTTCCATTTTGTAAATAATATAACCGAGTATCAAGAAGACCCTTGGAGTAATTTAACTAAAGACGTAAAGAAAAAAACCAGGACAAAACTAGATGATAAAATCAAAAAGATACGAGACTCAAAAAAAAAACAGGTTTGTTTCAACAATCTTACGTTTCAAGTATTACATCATCACAAACTAATATACAAAATTATTTTATTAATGTATAGCATCATATTTAAAGTTTTGTCAATTTCAGAATGGATCTGTTGAAGAACCAATTGATATTTCAGAAGAATTTGATAATAAAGATATCAAAGAAGATTTTTTGGATGAAGATGACAAAAAAGGTTAGTACTCTTACTTTTTTTTCAATGTCATAAAAAATAACAATTTAATGCAATAATTAAACATTTTACTATACCAATTATGAAATTAAAATGTATTTTTCAGATGTTATCAAAGAAAAGGAAAAGAAAGTGAAAAAAAAGAAGTCGGAGAAAAAAGTTGAATCAGAAAAGGCTGAATTCGAAGAATGGTCAGGACACGATTCTGCTGACTCTTTTTACAACATGAATCTTTCTAAGCCTTTATTGAAGGTATTACTATCGAAAGTCATTTTATTTAATATCAAAATTTAAAATGTTAATGCTTCTTTTAGGCAATAGCATCCATGAACTTTTTATCTCCGACACCTATTCAGATGGCAACGATTCCTGTTGCTCTCTTAGGAAGAGATATTTGTGGATGTGCCGCGACTGGTACCGGAAAAACTGCAGCATATATGCTGCCAATATTGGAAAGGTTGATGTACAGATCAGTTAGAAGTGCTGCAGTAACCAGAGTTTTAGTTCTCGTACCAACAAGAGAATTAGGTGTACAAGTATTCGAAGTAACGAAACAATTGTGCCAATTTACTACTCTCGAAGTTGGTCTTTCAGTAGGTGGTCTGGATCTTAAATTGCAAGTACGTAAGATTATTTATATTCCTTAACTTTTATTTGGAATTTGTCAAAATTATTTCTCAATATTTTAGGAATCTGCATTAAGAAAAAAACCAGATATTGTAATTGCAACTCCAGGTCGACTTATCGATCACTTAAAAAATACACCAACATTCGCATTGGATACTGTCCAAGTCTTAGTTTTAGATGAAGCTGACAGGTAATTTTTTATACGTTATATGTAACTTGTTGAAATAGTGACAAATATATTATTTCAGAATGTTAAATGAATATTTCGCTGAGCAAATGAAATATATAATAAAACAGTGTGCGAGAACAAGACAAACGATGCTATTTTCCGCTACTATGACAGAAGAGGTTAAAGATTTAGCTGCCGTGTCTCTTGACAAACCTGTGAAAGTATTTGTTGACAGTAATCAAACTGTCGCATTTAATTTACAACAACAATTTGTTCGGTTTGTAATTTTTCTGATTCCGATTATAAAATTTACAATACATGAAATAAATAATCAAATATTGATTCATTTTTAGGATACGTAAAGAAAAGGAAGAAGATCGTGAAGCAATATTAGCTGCTTTAGTATGTCGAACATTTCATGATCATACAATGGTGTTTGCACAAACAAAGAAGCAAGTACACAGGCTACACATTTTACTAGGACTTTTAGGAATATCTGTAAGTGTCTTTCTGTACTTGGACGTTATCATTTGACAAATTAATTCAATTTTTTGCACATAGGTAGGAGAACTTCATGGAAATTTGACACAACCGCAGAGATTAGAAAATTTAAGAAAATTTAAAGATGAAGAAATCGATGTCCTACTAGCAACAGACGTAGCAGCAAGAGGTTTAGATATTGTTGGAGTGAAAACTGTAATTAATTTCCATATGCCTTTGACGCTTCAACATTACATTCATCGGTAAGCTTTTTATTTTATGATTTTTAATATTATTCTTTACATATTCAGCTTATTCGTGATAAAAAAAGTGGCACATATCAATTGGAAGAACTCTCAATTAATTTGTAATTGTATTCAGCTATCACGATCGGCATTGTAACGATGTGTTTTGTTATGAGGCACCATGCTTTAGAGGTGGCGATATTTTAGAGGAATATAAAGAAAAATTAGATGGAGAAGGAATCTTTCAATTGTTTTGTTTATATTTATTATGCTTGTTTACAAACCTGCATGACAATCGTATAAATATCAACTCGGTTGATCAATATCAGTTAATTTGTGTCCTGAAGAAGATCACTAAGGATCGGCGGCGGTTCCGGTTTTGCGCGTCGCGGTAGGGATGGGTGTGAGTAGTATCCTTTATTTTATTATATATTTATTTACGATTAGTTTCGTGTCTTGGGCAGGATCTGCTCATATAGTCCAACTGACGAGTCCGTGAGGAGACCTGAGACGAAACACCGATCCATGTTTGATAAAATTTATATAAAATTAATTACGCTTGGCAAAAAATTATTTTTAATCCATCAACCATAAAAAAAATCGTTACAACCTACACTTTAAAAAATCCTGTTGTAAAATTACTACCTTGTCCTGTTGAAAAATGGTAAAATTAACATGGAATTTGTAAATTTACAGCTTCCAGATTAGTAAAATTACATTAATCTTGTAAATTTACTGCTTCCAAAGTAGTAAAAATTACAACTTTCAGAGTAGTAAAATGACTACTCTCAGAATAGATAATTATTACGACCCACTCTGAGAATAGTAATTTTACAATTTTGTGGTAATATTACAATTGCAATGGTATAATACCTAGACAAATAGGAATTTTACATTTTTCAGAATTGTGATTTTACACTGTCACTAGTAAAACTGTGGTTTAATTTTACAACTCTCTAGTAATGTTACACCGGCATTTTTTACTGTGTATAAGTTACATATTTCAGATGTAGAATCGTCCGTTCTCAAAAATATTAAATCATTTTGGAGTTTCATGAATAATCTTAAAAAACAATCAGGATTACCCAATAACGTGTACTGGGCTGATAAAGTAGCATTTAATAGTCACACTATTGCGGACTTATTTTCCTCTTATTTTGCATCCGTTTATAAACGTTCAACGCCTTCCTTTTTGAACACACATATGCCTGACACAATATTTAACTCGCTCTGTGTTATGGAGGAAGAATTGAAATCTATGCTAGCTGATCTGATAGGCCCAGACCAGATCCCACCATATTTTGTAAAAAGATGCTTGAACTATTTAATCAAACCTCTGTTGCTCATTTTCAATAAGTCGCTTAATTCTGGTATATTTCCATGTGTTTGGAAGACAGCATTTATTCATCCGGTTTTTAAAAGTGGCAATAAAAATTACATAACTAATTACCGACCGATCTCAATTTTAAGTTGTTTCTCTAAATTGTTCGATGCTCTATTTGCTTCTAAAGTATCTAAATTTCTTACCCGTTTTATTGTCAATGAGCAACATGGTTTTGCGGATGTTCAACCGTGACTAATCTTCTGCTTTATAGCGAGTACATCTTTTCATTTTTTAACCAACAATCGGTTCAGCACAGATTTATCCGTTACCTCTCATTTAAAATCAAGACCCCAATGTCATACTTTGATCACGACTATTCGTCACTCTCGCGTAGATTTAAACTACCAACCATTGAATCTTTACATTATTGTCACGATGTTTTATATGCCTTAAGAGTCTTGTACAATAGGATTAACTGTCACCAGCTTTCATCTTTATTTACTTATCGGCATACTATTTATCCCATTAGAAACCCACGTATTCTTATAGAAATTTCATCTTCATCTCACTATGGTTATCATTCGCCTCTTTCTCGTTTAAGACGTGAATGGAACGTGAGAACGTGATACTTCACTTTAATCTCACATCTAGTTCAAACCCACAACCAATCTTGATTAATAGGCTGCGATCTCATTACTTAAAATATTATACTGAACCGTAATAGCTACTGATATAGTATTCTCATTTAGTTGAACCTTGTTACATTTATGAATTGAATTCGCTTTTATTTTATTTTATATTTTGGAGGACTGTTACGCCATTAATGTGTGAATAAATAAAATAAAAAATAAAAAACAATATCAAGTTGACTCTATTTATTTCGATTTTTGATTCGGTTCACCACGATCGTCTATTGCAGAAGATTAGGAACATGGGTATTGGTGGTTCTATTGTTTGGTTGAAGTCATATTTGGCGGACCGTACTCAGTTTGTAAGAATCTCTGAGGCTATATCTAGTCCGTTGACTGTTACCTCCGGAATTCCGCAAGCTTCTCAATTAGGCCCCCTTCTTTTTATTATATTTATAAATGATCTTCCAGACTGTATACGATCAGCCAAATGCCTGATTTACGCAGACGATATTAAACTATTTCATCAAATCAAAAATCTGCTCGATGCGTCAAAACTGCAAGTAGATATTAATAATGTACCTAGTTGGTCTATTGATAATGATTTACCACTAAATTTAAAACAGTGTCATTCAATTAGTTTTTGTAGGGGTAGAACCTTAATAACTCTCCCTTGACTAGAATTAAGTCTATGCTGGATTTAGGTATTATAGTTAATAATTCTTTTACATTTACTGACCATTTGAATACAATTATTGTTAGAGCTTTGCGGTTAAGTGTTTTATCAAGAGGGCAACGTCTGATTTCCACAAGCCAGATACTATCTTATACCCCAACTGAAAAAGAATTGAATCCGGAATCTGTCCATTTTCGTATTGAATAGGTTTCAATTCTGTGTAATCCTATAGTAAATAAATAAAAAAAAAACTGTTCCAACCGAGAATCGAACCCTGGTCCCCCGTGCAGCACTTCCGAGCCATAACCACTCAACTACAGCTATTGTTGTGAAATAAAGTAAATTATAGGTTATTCAATTGTTTGATAATACTTAAAAAAAAATAGATATGTGGATACATTATTGCGTCGTGTCGTCACATTTAAAATTATCTACATATTGCATGGTCCAAGTAAATTAATTATTTATCACACTGATCAATTTATTGACAATTTTAGTAATAATATTATTAATAATCATGTGGATCGCAAATTCATAAATATTAGTGTAAATTTAAAAAATAAAGTAATTAATTAAAAACGAATACTATTTATCCACTACATCTTCAAAATTTAATTCGCTCGTCTAACACTAATTGGCGAATGCAGTTATAAATAATATGGAAATGCATTTTTTGGAAATGGATATAGATTCTATCCTGTACTGACTTCCATTTATTTTATTCACTAATATCATTGTAACATTATGATTTCAAGTGTACAGAGGCTTCATTATAATGTTCATTTTTAGATTCAGTTTTCATTTCCGTTTGAAATCGGCATTATATTTACGACAATAATACTACATTAAACTAACGCAGTTAAATTAATATACTGCTGTAGTGTTACAAATCAATGGACGAAATAATAATAGAATTAGAACCCTGTCCTTTAGATAATAGATTTTACTCTAGGATAGAACTCTTTCTAGTACTTTCGCGCCCAATGGAATTCGACCGGATGTATACGTCAAATTGCAACACGTCAAAATTTTGACGAAGTATTGAAAAGAATTATCCTTGCTTTATTGAAATTCGTCAGAAAGTATATTGTCGAATTGCAACACGTCAAAATTTTGACGAAGTATTCAAAAGAATTATCGTTGATTTATCGAAATTCGTCCGAACGTATAGGATCGTACTGAAACGCGTCGAAACTTAGACGAAGTATTGAAAAGAATTATTATGGCTTTAGGTAAATACGACCGGCCGTATTAGATCAAATTGAACTACATTAAAATTTTGACGAAGTATTGAAATTAATTATCGGCTTCAATTATGGCTTTAGTGAAATTTACTCGGACGTTGTGCAGCAAATTAATTTTATTAGTTAAATGAGTCAATTTCATTTTCGAATTGATTCGAATTAAATGGAAGTCCTTTTATTCTAAAATGCCGCATTGTATCGTATTAATGGAATTAAAACGAATTATATAGAATTAAAATAAAACAATTTCAATTCGAAAATGGACAGATTCCAGATTGAAAATTTGTTTGTTCTATTCTTTTACAGTTGTTGGGACCTTTATAAAATGCTTTTGTTGCCTATTCTAACCTACACATCGGTTATTTGGTCTCTGAATATACTCAAGTAGCGTTTAACCAACTTGAATCCGTCCAACATAAAATGTTGAGGTATATTTATTCCAAAACCGATAGCTCTATGAATTTTACTGACCAAAATTATAAGCAGATTATGCGTAATCTTGATTTAACGACAATAGGTCATCTCCACCTTTATAATGATCATTTATTTGCATTTAAGATAGCTCATAATTTGTTTAACTGTGACTTTATAACATCGATGTTTTCGTTTCGACATATTCCATGCAATATACGAACATCATGTGCTATCGTAAAAACACAAAGCACTGTTAATTACAGTTTTAACTTGTCGGTTTTTCGTCTGCATCGGTTATGGAATAATTTACCTTCTAAGGAATGCAGTTCCGTCTTTTAAATCTCTAATTAGAGTTCATGTTAAAAGAATAGTTAATGTAACATAATTTTGTACGTAGTTTTTTCAATTGCGTTCGTAAGAATATTGTTAAATTAATTTCTATGCGATCTGTTTTTTATATTTGTATAAAGGGCTTCTTAGCCCACCTAATTTAAATAAATAAAATATTTGTTTAAATTTCAGAGTAGGAAGGACAGCACGTGCAGGTCGTGGTGGAATTTCCGTATCGTTAGCAGGCGACCAAGAATGCAATTTGGTTAAACAATTAATTAAGGAAGCCAAAAATCCAGTTCAGACTCGAGTAGTTCCAACGGATACAATTAACTTGTACCGTAACAAAATCGAGTCTTTTGAGGAAGACATAGAACGAATTTTGCAGGAAGAAAAAAATGAGAAAGAAATTGTAAAAATTGAGAATAAAGCAAACAAGGCAGAGAAAATATTAAAGAATGTTGATCTTGGTAACAAACGGTCTTGGTTCCAAACATACAAGGAACGTCAATTAGAAAAAGGTAAATACATGAGAATCATTAGCTTTTCATGTCCGTTTCAATGTTTAATTGGCCAATAATGTAAATATTCCAGTTTCCAAAGAAATCCTCATATACGATATTTACAGTTGTCGTCAAACCTGATAAGCTTCTTTAGTATATTTTATCAAATTTTTTCTTTTCTTTCAGAAAAGTTATCGTTAGTTACTAAACCTGAACCTAAAAAGTCTGAGAAGAAGTCGAAGAAGAAAACGTCTGACGATGATGGATTCCGATCCAGAAAAACAGGTACGTTAAAAATAACTTAAATAAATGAACAAAAAAAACTACATAAAAATTTGTTTTCAGAACCACAAAAGAGGAAATCGTCGTACGCTAATGATTTAACGGATGTTAGTCAAAAGGGAGTGAAGAGGCTACGTCACGAGTAAGTTAATTTTTTAATATATCTTGAAATTAATATTTTGCATCGTTTTGTCATGAATTTAATAATTATTTTAATTTTTAGGGCCAATGCGAAAAATCGAGAAAGAGCAATGCGTAAGGGTGGTATGAAGGGGAAAGGCGGTCAAAAGAAACCGTTTAAAAGACGTTGAAAAATGTAACAGCACATGTGTATTTTTAAGAAAATGAAATAAATTGTTTGTTATATAATGTACATATTTCCTTTCCTTTTTTGTTAAGATTCGAAGAACGATTCTACCGATACAATCGTCAATCATTCTGAACATCGAGAAATAAACTTTTCATAAAGTTGAACGCATAAATTTGTTACAATATTTCGAATACATTTACAAATTTTTCATAAACTTATTACTTTTGATTGATATATTTTAAACATATTAAAGAATCACAAAGAATTTTTGAGTTTGCAAAAGGATGAAAGTTACACTGTAAAAAAAGATTGTGTGAAATTACTACTCAGAGTAGGTAATCTGTATAACCTAGTCTGAGAGTAGTAAAATCCCAAGAAAATTGTAAATATTACAGCAAAGATGTAAATTTACAGCGATTGTCAACAGACTTGAAATTGCAGGTTAGAATTTACAATGAATGTAGTAAAATTACTGTGTTTATAGTAAAATCACACCATTATAGTGAAATTACAGTGCTGTAATAAAATTACAATATCAGTGAATTTTTCAAATTTTTTAGGTTAAATACACATTTGGTGCGTGCAGTATATATGTATTAAATACTGAATTGTATTATATAATATAATATATGCATTGCAATGTCTTTTTTTTATGAATGTAAAAAATATTGCAATTTGTTTAAGAATTAATTAAATAGTTTTTAGGAATGTTTTAATAGCATTTGTAATATAAAATTCAACCTGACAAACAACGATTCGTATATAGTTTTGCATTTAACGACAATAAATAATACATGTAAATAGTCACTTTACAATAAATTTGGTTCATAAAACTTCACTCGCTTCAACAGTTTGTAGTTTACGAAGTAACGTGTACACTTTTTCGGTGACAGCTTGATTTTTACCCCTGCTTGCGTCTTCTGAATAGATTTCGAGCCACTTCATTTGTAAAATCTTTTTTTACAGTAGAATTTTATTTGTAAAATCGATTTTTTTCACCATTTTATATTCGAAAACATGAATAATTAGCAACAAATAAGGTGAACACAGTAATAAAGAAAAAAGAAAGAAATATTTATTGACTCAAACACTGACCTTAATTTCATTTTAGAAATTTTCAAATTTGTATAAAAATAAACAAGTACATTATAGTAACTATGATAGAACCCATTCTCGATGGCTCGACAAATCTCACAATATTACAATTATAATGAAAATAAATCCATCAAACATAACCTCACTATACTTGTAAAGAAACTTCATTTTATTTGGTCAAATAAATATGTGGCATATGATATATATACCTCTGCACACGTTTGATGAGATAAAAAATATCTTCACATAACAAATAACCCAAATCTTTACGAGAAATTCAAACAAGATATAAACATCAATGATGGCTGCCCGGGTCATGCGCGGAATGGAAAATATTACTAGAGAAATTGTATTTTTAACATTGTCAGATGTAATTTCACATTCAAACAGTAATTTCAAAAAGTGTAAAATTCCTGCTCTCAGAAGTGGTAATTTATATAACCTACTCTCAGAGTGACAATTTCACAATATTTGGAGTGCTTTTACAGTTTTGGTGTAAAAATACTAGTGATTTTGTACTTTTAGAGTGGTAACTCGGGTTTGTAATTTCACACTTGTGTTATGATTTTACGAAACCATTTTTTACAGTGTGATTGTCCTCGATGATACATTCACTGTAGTTCACTTTCAACATTTATTTAAAAAAAGTTAACAAAAATTGTGTTATTTTAATAAATATTAATCACAAATTTAAAAACTACTTAAAATTTTTTTTCCGACTTTTTAAATGTATATGGTGTGTTCTAGTTCAGTACAGTATAGTTTTATCACGAAAAGTCTCAAATATTTTACGAAAGATAAAGCACAAACTTTTTAACGATAATATTTAGTATGCACAAACATAATTATCAGCTTTTATTGAATATTTACGCATTAATAATGAGTTTACAACAAATTTATGCAACATGTGTGTCCCGTTTTGAAAATTCGAATAAACTTCCGAATTCCGACAGTGCTGCCTCCCTCGTGTGAACTAAAAAAAAAAATTATTGTAAACTCGCCTTTATTTCGGTGAATTTCTAACCTACAATTATATTGAAACATAAACACTAAATCAGCTGATAAATGTATATATTTTAAAAATATAAATAAATTAAACTCAAAGAAATATGGTTCTTTTTACAAATATACGTTCGGTACGTTAATTTTCTATTTACTTTATATCTTTGCAATGTTGACAATTCAATGACAACAATTGTTTATAATTCAATTTTTAGGCTCTCAGTTCTTTGCGATTACCAACAAGCAGATTATTTCATGTCAGTACTTCACTCGATAAAGCCAGAGCAGGTCGATACAGAGTTACGCTTAGGAGAAATCGACCATTAACTTATGAAATGGCACACAAACCTCATGAAATCGCTCAACGAAAAGCATGGAATTCATGGAATACATGTAAAATATAATTTATTCTTATTTTATGTTGCTTTTTTATCAAATTCTAACTCTTTGACTGAATTTTGTATATTAGTTTACTTATCGATTTCTTCTATTAGATTTCATTTAAAATAATACAATTTTTGACAGCAAATGTTAAGGATGGTAACAGGCCAATGGAATCTGCTATAGAAGATGTTTTTATTCGACGTTTTGTGGGTGGCACTTGGCATGACATGTTTGTAAGCGAAATTATCATCAAACGTCACCATAATATGGTTCGAATTGCAGGAATTGTCAGGCAATGCATAAATCCTTCGAAAATGTATTTTTTGCTCGGCTACAGCGAAGAGCTTTTAAGTTACTACTTGCAATGTCCTGTAAAAATGGAATTGCAATCTGTACCAGATAGAGCAGATGTTATTTATAAATATATTTAATTATGTAGTTATGTATTTAATTATAATAAAATTGTTTCAATAGAAAATATAATTTGTACAGTAGGACTTCTCTTATTCAAACCTCTCTTATTTTAATTGCCTTTCTTATTCTAATTGTCCAGCCTCTCTTATTCTAATCGTTCCCCCTTAAGTCTTCTCCCACTATCACACGAAAAGTCAACGAAAAATATTGTCCACGAATCACAAGCTCGCAAGCAAAGTAAGTGGGGGTAAGGGGAAAATTAGAATAAGAGAGGTCGGCGCCATCTTGAAAAACTTTACTAATTAGAAAAAGAATTAGAGAATTCTCTGATGAATTCTAAGAGTTTATTGTTCTTTGCACTTCTTTCCAAAATTTGATAGTTTTCGAGGAAATGAATTTCAAATATTATAGTTTAAGATTTTTCTTTCTCAAAATCTATCAACTTTTGGGAAAAAATGCATAGAATAAAAAACTCGTAGAATTCATCAGAGAATGAACTAAATTTTTTTCGGAATTTTTCGTAAATAAATTACAATTTTTAAAAAAATGTTGAAACAAAATTTCTCAAAACTTCATTTAAAAAATCTGAAAAAAATCCACTATATTTCTCGACGAATTCTAAGAATTCTTCATTCTTAGCATTTTTTAAAACAAGCTCATAATTTTTCAGTTAGAGCGTCCAGAAATTTTTCAACAAAATGTTCACTGAGGTCCGCCATTTTGAGGCCGACATTTTGAATGGTGAATTAATAAATTTACTCCACCAGATACAGAGATTTAGCTTGATTCGAACCGGTTTTCCTGTTCAAAAATACGATTTTGAACAATTTTTTTCAAAATTCACGATTTTTGTATGTTTACACCGCCATAGTAAAAAAATGGAGGCAGATATGGTCAACCTGAAACCGGATTTAGATAGTTATAAATACAATAGGTGTGGTTATATCAAAACGATTGAGTGACTTTCTCCCTGAGAAAGCACCTGACGAAAATAAGTCAAAATTTAGGGCATTTCAGGACGAAACGGGTTAAAAAGTAATGAAAATGTAGTCATTTACGCCATGCGTAATCTAAAAGTACCAATGATTACCAAAGTTATAGTTTAAATTAAATTTTGAATTTCTCGACCGCTCCTATTAATAATATTAACTAAACTTCTCGTAATATCGATCTCCGTACTAAATTGTAAACAAAAGGGTTGAAAACAAAACAAAACAAAATATGCGTCAATTATGAAATCTCAGATAATTTATGGCCAGAAAAAGTACATTTTACTATTGAAAAAATCAAAGGAAGCAGAACCCCATCTGTTGTGCGAAGTTATAGTTTATTTAATGATTGTTTTTAATTCAGTCATTTGTGGTATTTTAATTTTTTTACGCAAAATTCAAAAATATTGTCTTACATATTTTTTGTAGATTTTTAGACAAGCTTTAATATAAAAATATGTATTTTCAATTTCAATTGCACCTTTAACCAAAAAAACTCAATTAAAAATTTCAAAGTTAATTTTTCAAATTTCGGGTATTTTTAAAAATCTGAAAAAAATCACAAAAATACAAAATTTTATTACGAACATGATAACATAATGAATAAAGTGGCAATTGAAGAGCGTGTATGCAAAAAAAATATATTCAAAGTGGTTATTAAAAAATGAGTCCCCTGAGTATAATACGATTGCATAGAATACAGGGGCCTTCTATTTTTCATTTTTATCCTTTCATATTTCGGTCAAAAAATAACGAAAAATCTTTTTTTTTTCATTTTAAAAACGAAAAAAGCTTTTTTACGACAAATTTACGGCTTATGGATACATTTAGAACATATACTGATATTATATATAATAAAAAAAGTAGTATACCTAACAACATATAAAGAAACTTTATGTAATTTCGCGACTTCGTACGATCGTATCGCTGAATGCCTTATAACCGAACGGCAATTTCTATTACGGGCGCCGCAAGTGAGAAGTAGCGTCTGGCGGCGACAAGCCTAACTATAGATACAGAAGGATGAAAATAAAAATGAAAGGCCCCTGAATTGCATGCAATCGAATTATACTCAGGGGACTTATTTTTTAATAACCACTTTTAATGTATTTTTTTGTATATACGCTTTTAAGTTGCCACTTTATTCAATATGTTATATCGTTCGTAATGAAATTATGTATTTTTGTGATTTTTTCCAGATTTTTAAAAATACCCGAAATTTGGAAAAATTAACTTGGACATTTTTAATTGAGTTTTTTTTTGTTGAAGGTGCAATTTAAATTGAAAATACATATTTTTTTCTTAAAGCTCGTCCAAAAATCTATAAAAAACATGTAAGACAATATTTTTAACCCGTTAACGCGCAAGAGGACACAAATTTCACCAAGATTTTCGATATATTTCTTGACATTAAAAACCAATTCAAAAAATTTTAGACAAAATATTTTGGACGTAAAATTGATCGATCTTTCCGAATCTGCTGTTAAAAAATCAATCGAGTCCATTCCAAAAAAGTTATGCTTGGTTTTTCACAAAAAAATAAGATTTTTTCACTGACAAATATTTTTTAATCGGCATTTTCACATTGGAAACGGTTAGGGAGATCACTGATCGGTGAAAATATCGTGTCATCCATCCTTTAACTTTAAAATATGCATGATAGCATTTTGAAAATAAAGTTGGAAACTGTCAAAATGGCGGCTCA
The DNA here is from genome assembly GCA_030407085.1 of Trichopria drosophilae. Taxonomy (NCBI): domain Eukaryota; kingdom Metazoa; phylum Arthropoda; class Insecta; order Hymenoptera; family Diapriidae; genus Trichopria; species Trichopria drosophilae. The sequence goes on from CM059582.1 coordinate 189,300,254, forward strand.
AACACGAAAAGAACGGCGAAAAGCTCCTGAATTTTTATTCGAAAATGATAGGCTTTCGGAAAAAATGTCGCTGAACAAAAAGTTCTTAAAATTAATTAAAGAATACACTCAAATTTTTTCACAATTTTTAAAACACTTTTCTTTATTTTCAAAATCGCAAAATAGAAAAATGTGAAAAAAGTTCAGACATTTTTTATTTGGAAACGATAGACTTTTGCAAAATATATGACGGAACAAAAAGTTCTTAGAATCGATCAAAGAAAACCTCGAAATTTTTTCACTACTCTTCTATCACTTTTCATATTTTTTCAAAATTTTGCGATTTTGAAAATGAAGAAAACTGTTTTAAAAATTCTGAAAAAATTTGAGCGTATTCTTTGATCAATTCTAAGAACTTTTTGTTCGGCGACATTTTTTCCGAAAGCCTATCATTTTCGAATAAAAAATTTAGGAGTTTTTCGCCGTTCTTTTCGTATTTGAGCCGCCATTTTGACAGTTTCCAACTTCATTTTCAAAATGCGATCATGCACATTTCAAAGTTAAAGGTTCGAGGACACGATATTTTCACCTTTCAATGATCTCCCTAAGCGTTTCCAATGTGAAAATGCCGATTAAGAAATAGTTGTCAGTGAAAAAAAATCTGATTTTTTTGTGAAAAACCAAGCATAACTTTTTTGGAATGGACTCGTTTGATTTTTTAACAGCAGATTCGGAAAGAACGATCAATTTTATTTTAATGTCAAGAAATATTCCAAAAATCTTGGTGAAATTTGTGTCCTCTTGGGCGTTAATGGGTTATAATAATCATATTTTGCGTACAAAAATAAAAATACCAAAACAAAAAAATATCTTAAATAAACTATAATTTCGTTAATTATTGGTATTTTTAGATTATACATGGTCTAAATGACTACACTTTCATTATACTTTTTAATACAAAAACAGTAAACACAAAATTAAAAAATTGTGACCATTATTGAAACAGAAAATTTTTGGCAAATTGTAAAAATCCCTTTATGTATTTAAAAAAGTTGCGTAAGAATTAACAGAAAATAAATTCATTCTTAAAAAGCCATTAAATAAATGACTGTTACATGTTCAACTTTTTTAATATTCAAAACTTCAACAATGTCATTAATAATGCAACTGAATGCAACCACGTGACCTGGTCACCGGTTGTTTTTGTTGTGAAAAAGAAATTCACCAGTTAAAAAATGGCCGCCCTTATAGAATCGTGTTTACTGTCTCGTAGTGCAATTAAATTGTTTTTACGTAATTGTAAAAGTTTGTCATTAAATGGACCCAGAATCACAAGATCCATTCACAATGATGACAGTTGCACTGATAACAATTACGATGTTATCATCACAGGAGGTGGAATGGTGGGCACAACACTGGCCTGTGCTTTAGGTTAGAAAATCACACAATAACAATTTCACTTTTTCCATTATTTGGCATAGTTAAAACAATTGACAAGCTTTGAAATAATATCCTAAGTTATATTTGCGGAATTTGACATAAAGCGACAAGGATTTTTATTGTTGACAAAGAGTATTATTGTCAGTGTTTACATTACAATTTTAGTTATCGAATGGCTTGTCCAAATTTCATGTGTAATTTGTACTACAGTTATTGTCAGTGATTATATTATAATTTTAAATAACTCGAAAGTTCACTGAGACAATACGTTAACTTTTAATTTTAATTTTCAATAAATTCATTTAACCGTAACAATGATACGATTTGTCATGATATTGTCTACATTTATTTTAACTCGAAAGTACCGTAAGATGATTTAAGAAAATATAATGAATTTAACATCTTAGTTCTATAATATGTTGCAAACGATAGTAAATGCATCCTTGATGTTTTTAGAAAATGTTAGAAATAATTCAAACCTTGCTTGTCAAAATTATTCTGATTCCGGAACCAACATAGTAAACGGAAATGGATTGGCGATGGATTCAAATGCATTCATTTTAACGTCTTTGAATATGTGATTTCGATTTTTTAATCAGCGAATCCAAAAATAATATTACTGAAATTAAAATGTTTCCCAATCCATCCGAATCACTGAGGAGGGTTCAAATAAATTTTTTCCAATTCCTGCGAATCTATAAATAATGGAACCAAAAATAAAATATGATCAATCCAAGCAAATTCCACCTGAGGGATTCAAGTGGATTTTTTGAGATCCCTGCGAATCCAAAAATAAAATAATAAAATTATAATTCAAACATTCAACTGTTTAACACATCCATTTCCAGAAATATTATTATTAATAGTATTAAACATGCGTTCTATGAGTTTAATTGACATTATGTTTATAATATTATTATTGTTTTTGTTACATTTAACTATATATTGTATTTTTTATCTTACTAATTACTGTTGCTTATGCGGATATATATTTTAAAATTTGTTGTATAAAGGGTATAACCCGTCTATAAATAAATAAAAAATTAAAAATGTCCAATCGAAGCTAATGTCCTGTTGAGGGATTCGAGTTGATTTTTTCTAATCCCTTCCAATTCAAAAATAGTATAGTACTCCTTCCCTTATTCTAATTTTCCTTATTTTAATGTCTTCCCTTATTCTAATTTTTTCTCTTCTCCTATTTTAATATTTCCCCTCACGCGTTCTCCCCACTGTCGTGTGTTGACGTGTGGATTTTCTAAATACAAATAACGGCGCATGCACAACAAAAGAAGAAGAGATAAAAGTGAGACTACAAATCTAAGTAGTGGAGGAGAGGGGAAAATTAGAATAAGGGAAGAAGGCCGCCATCTTGCCTGACTGGACAAATTAGAATAAGGGAAGGACTACTGTATTATGATAATATTCCCAGTAAACGAAAAAAAGATTAAAAGTGATTCAAAATTTTTAATCCCTTATTTGTTGGTATTGAAATTAAAACAATTCTATCTTTTTTAATCCCATATAATCCCAAATTAATAAATTTAAAAAAAAGCAGATTTGCTTTGACCGAGAATCGAACCACCGTCCTCTGCGCAGCAAGTTCGAAGCACAATCACTCGGCCACACTCACTGTTGTGAAATAATGAAAAAATAAGGAATAGTTGAAACAGAAAGTAGAGAATTTTTCTACGTGTTTATATAATAATGTATTCGGGCAGGCTAAAATACATTAAATACCACAATTCACAGCGAAATTTCACTGAATTATTTACTTTAAAAACAATCGAAACAAAGAGTTGGTCTTTTTCTGCGTGTATATAAAATAACATAAATACATAAAACATTTTTTAAATCTTTTTTCGCGCTCGAAAATGTGTTGTTTCAAATTTTTGTTATATGAAACAAAAGTTAATTTACATATAATTTTATGAACTCGTGCATCTATTCAATGATCATTATTTATTTTTTTAATAATTTTATCATAATAGTAAATTCAGTATTCACTAAACACAATTCCAAATTTGGTATCCGTTGGGGTAAGTTTTAATGTTTGGAATCGTTGGTATTCAAGAGGATCCATAATATATCTTTTGCAATTCTGGGCTTGAATTCAAAATTAATTTAGGGCCATGGTTATTCAAGGGAATTCATTAAAATGAGTTTGAATTCCAAACATGGAATACAGTGGAATTAATTTTGAAGTGGTAATTGATAGATTTCGAGGGGATTAAGTAATACATTCTTTTATGCCATATTTGGTATTGAATGGTATTTTTTAATGGGAGGAATTTGAGGGGATTCAATGAGATATTTTTTAATTCCAAATCTTGTATTCCCTGGAACTCATTTTGATGGTCGTTTGTAGAACGGCATTTCAGAGATTGAATAAGTCAAAATTCTTTTTATAATTGGGGTTTTATTGGGATTAAAAATCATTCCAATACCTTATTTGACTAAAATGAGATAAAAACAATCAAATGTTAATCTCCATTAATCCCCTTCTAATACCTTTCAATCTTTTTTCGTTTACTGGGATTGGTAATCGATAGTATTCGACAGTATTCAAAGAAGATAATCTTAAATCCCATATTTTGTATTAAATGGGAGCCTTTCAAATATTGGTAATAAATGGTATTCAAGGGGATCCAAGAAAGGAATTTTTAATTCCAGAAATTGTATTTAAACGATACTGACAGATATGGAATTCACAGGGATTGAAACATACGTTTTTCAATCCCAGTTATGGCATTCAATTGATTTTCACAACGATTATTCAAGGAGGATTCACAGAGATTTAATTATTTCAATTTATATACCTACTTTGGAATTTACTAGAATTCAAAACCACTCTAATCCCTTTTTTGAACAAAATGAATTAAAAGTAGTCTCATTTTAATCCCAATTGATCCCTTTTTAATACGTTTCAATCTTTTTTCGTGTACTGGGTTTTAATGTTATTTTTGGATTCGCAGGGATTAAAAAAATCGAAATCACGTATTCAAAAACATTAAAATGAATCCATTTTCGTTTACTGAAAAAGACTTTAATCCAAATTCATATTGAAACAAAACATGAACAATAGATAAAACTGAAAAAACATATATGTTAAGCTATGAACCGTAAATATCTCAAATCAACAAAATGGCTTCCAATCAAAAAGTTAGAAAAACAATGAGTGACATTAAAATGTTCTCAGTAAACGATAATGGATTCATTTTGATGAAATTGAATCCTCGGTTTTCATTATTCTAATCCCCACAAATCCAAAAATAATATTATAATATAGTATTTTTGGATTCCCAGGAATTGATATGAATCTCGAATTCAACAGCAGGAATTCACATGCATTGCAAATCCATTTATTTTTGGTAATTTAATTTTTGGATTTGAAGAATTGAAAAAATTAAAATCGAATTCCTCAGCAGAGATTCACATGTATTGAAAATCCTCTCGTTTTGGAAATATTATTTTTCGATTCGCAGGGAATAGAAAAATTCTGTATGAATCCCTGAGCAGTGATTCACATGGATTGAGGATCCTCTTATTTTAGGCAAATATTATTTTTGGATTCGCGGAGATTGAAAAACTTAAAACCGTGGATTCAGTTTTATGAAAATGAATCCACTTGAATCCATCTCCAATCCATTTCAGTTTGCTGGGTTGGTAAAGGCAATTAATAAAGCCCTGCCAAAATTTAAAACATTATTTTAAAAACACTTATAAAGTTATATAAGAACATTTACAATATTAAGTTATATAAATTGCAACTTTCTAATATTTTGAGCAAAAGAAACAATATTAACGGAATTCTAAGATTGTCGTTATTAAAGAATTTTAAGAAATCAATAGGGTAGTTGATACAGTGAAGTGGCTTCTTGAAACATTTTTTTTTAAAGATACAGAAAAAATTAAAACACTTGATAAGTATATAATAACATCCTAAATTCATTTAAGTATCAAATGGCTGGAATAGTATTTAAAAAAAACAGTAAATTATTAATTTTGAAGGAAAATAAAACTGGTATCAAAACTTACAATGATTGACCTACGATTAGTACAAGCTAATGGTTATATTTTTCACCTATTCATTACACTATTTTTGTTCATTTATGACTATTAATATGTATTCTAATGAAAAATACTTAAAGAAAACGTCACATTTAATAGAAATTACAAGTTTACACTGTAAAAACATTGCAAATGAATTTTACCAAATTATGTGGTAAATATTACATGCATGTTGTAAAGTTTTCTTTCTAAGATTGTATTTTTACAAATTTTTATGTTCTTTTCCTGCAAACAGTACAATATTCATTTTCGAAAATTGATCGACCGTTAAAAATACAAAGATTTGATAGTAAAATATTGATCTTCAACATTCTGAAGATGACCCCCACCAAGAGTTAGAAACGTTAAGCTTAGTATATTTTAAACTATTTTATTAAGTTTAATATATTTTAAATTATTTTAGTATATTGTACCAAAGCACATCAATATTTTACTATCAAAATAGTACAATTGCTACACTCAATGTGGGCTTGGTTTTTACTAACATAAAATACAGTGAATGGGCAATACGTTGTAATTTTCGTTTGCTTGATATTGTAAATTCACAGTCGCACCAAATAAAATTACAAAAACGTTGTAAAATCCTTAACCTCAATTGGTAAAAACTTTGTTATTATACGCAAGAATATTACCAAATTTGTATACAACATAGAGATATAAGAAATGAATATTACAATGAGACTGTAAAATTCAATCTCATTTTTTACATGGTGTATGTCAGCTGTCACAACATACCGTATAGGTTAACATGACTTTCCAATATGATTTATTTAATTTATTTAATAACAGTAATAAATTTAATTTGGCTAACATGATGCTAAATTATTTTCGAAATACGCTTAATTATTTTTAGTACATACATAATATGAATCAAATTTATGTGGCCCCAACAATTGAGGCGCCGGATCGAACAATCAGACTTGTTGAATTTTAGTTGGCCTCTGGATTGATTTGGCTTTAACTCGGCCATTTCTCAAAATTTTTAACTGAAAATGCTTCTGGTAAACAGTAGGTTATAAATGGGTTTTTTCAATTGCTATTGGAGCAATGATTTAATTACTAATGCATACCATAGACAATGGTTTCTTACATCGTCATCTGTGACCCTGAAAATATAAGAAACCATTGCCTAAGGTATGCATTAGTAATGAAATTATTGCTCCAGTAGCAACTGAAAATACCCATTTATAACCCACTGTTTACCAGAAGCAAAAAGTAATGTTACATATTTTTAAAATATTTTCTCGTTTGTATTATTATCCTCAGAATGCTATAAGAAGTATTTAGTTAAAATTTCGGTTCAAAATTTTGAGAAATGGCCGAGTTACAGCCAAATCCCACAAGTCTGATTGTTCAATCCGGCACCTCAATTGTACCAACTACCCTACATATTAGTGATGTTAATTTGATCTCTTCGTTGTCTTAAAGCATTCAGTATTTTCTTGATAAAAATATATTAAATTAGTAAAAATTTTTCCAATGTAAGATAATTCTAAGCAGAAGTTGAAAAATATCAAAAACAGCTAATGTCCAACTAACAGAATATTTCAAATATCGAATTATAACTATTTTTATTTTTTTTCTAAAATTTAGAGAACCATCTTATTAATTTAACAATTACATTTATCTGATCTTATTAGTGGTAGTTTTATAATATTTGCTGAAGATTGTTTTTATTAATTTTATTGTAATTTATAATTCTCGATTTTTGTTGCTGTATTCTCGCTCACAATCAGTATTATTGTGGTCTTTAAACATTTTTATTTACAACTCTTAAAACAGATAAAAAGTAGAAGAAAGTGTTTGCTAGTTAGTTTTATTTTGTAAATAATAAATCTGAGTATCAAGAAGACACTTCTTAATATATAGCATTGTGAACAAGACAAAATTGTAATGAAAGAATTTTCAATTTACAATTTTCTATTTTAAAATGTAATTGAGTGAGGTAAAATCAATTTTTCAAACTTTATACCTTATTGAATAGGAAAAAGCCATAAATTATTTTTCAGTTGCATCAGTCAATCAGTAAATTATTTCCTTTTTAATATAAATAATACATCTCTTAATATGTAATTAAAAATATGAATGAGATGAAGTCGTTGATATAAACTTTTTTTACTTATTTCTAATACAGTAGGACCCCTCTTAGTTTAACTGCCAAAGTTTTTCAAGATGGCGCCGACCCCTCTTATTTCAATTTTCCTCTTACCCCCACTCACATACACATAAAATTTGTCGTATAAGCTGAATATCGAGGTAGGTGAAATCACCGATATTTTGAAATATTGATACTCACATCGAGATATTTTACGTTCTGTTCGAGCAATGGTGGGGCTTCAGACTTGAGGGGAAACGATTAAAATAAGACGGGTTCTACTGTAATTTGGAATTAACACATTTGGTAGTTATTAATCTTTACTATAGTGTTTACAATATTGAATAAACCTTTTTGTGCCATATAATGCTTGATTTAAATTCTCTAATTATAGCTTTTTTATTTTAATGTTCTTTATATAATATTTCAAATGCAACAAAGGAAATAAGGTATCATCCCAAATAGCGAAATAAAAAATAGTACAGAATGATCTCATAATGTTTTGGACAAGAGGTCAGATGCAACAAACTGAGGTTTTTTTGAGCTCGAGGTCATAGTGATGTCATAAGAACACATTCTGAGATCATTCTAAATTACTTTTATTGTAATATGTAGGATATTAGTATTCAGTAATGAAATGGTATCCACAGGATTATTTTCAGGAGGAGGCAAATTAAATATGCGACTATATGTTAATTGCAGTTATATAGACTAATAAATGTAGATGCTCAGGCCAGGGGGTGGCAACTTCCCCCTCTTGCTCCTCCCTGTGGACACCCTTAAGTAATGATTGCATGCTGTTCAGGTTGTATAGTAATAAATAAGAATCACAATTTAGAAGGTTTGAAATATTTTTCCCTTCTAGTGTTTCTTTGTCATCAAAATCAATTGACTATTTCATAGCCATTATTATATCCTAATAGTGAATAAGGTAGATATTGTCTTATTTTAATAGAGTTTTATTTGTATTGTCCTTCCTTCTCCTATTTTAACTTTTTCTCATAGCTCCTGCTAAATCTTCTGAGCCAATGCCTTCACTGTTCAATCTATGCTATGAGCCCAGTTAATTAATCGCATAAAAATAAGTAAAAGTTAAAAGTTAAGGAGATCCCAATGTACATATTTCTTTATACAACTATTTTCTACCTAATCGCACAATAAACCAAAAAGTATACGAAAAATCTGTGTACGATTTAGTACGAAATAAGTCTGTTTCTTTCCAGCTCTTTCTGTTACGAATGCGAGTGTATACGATCTTATACGCGATACAGTAGCCCTCCCCTTATTTTAACTTTTCGAGACAAGGAAGATGACGGCTCCTTCCCTTAGTTTAACGCTTCCCCTCATCCCCACCACTAAGGATCTAAGAAAGAGAAAACAGATATGGTGACATCTTTCTTCGCGTCTATGCGCGATTGTAAAATACATTTCGATTTTTTACAGTGTACCACCTGATTCGTATACACATACATATGTACTTATGTATGTATAATGTATATGCATGTGTGAACTGACGTCACGACGAAGAGTGGGGGAACGAGTGAGGGGAAAAAGTTGAAGTAGAGGAAGGAAAACAGTTGAAATAAGGGGAGGAGTTAAAATAATGGGAATTAAAATAAGGGGAGGGCTACTGGACATAAACGCACGTAACCTCAAAGAAACGATTACTTTACATTATCAAATGATTTGAACTCAAAACTCTAATGAACATTTTTTCGAGAATTATGAAATACGGAAAACGATATAATTAATTCTTCGATTAAATTGACAAAATTTAAAGCTATTCTAAGCCGCAACGAATCAATTTTTAGAATGCGTTAAATACGGTATCGTATAAGATCGAATGAATTATTATATGAAGAGGTTACCTATGAAATTGTGTATTGTGAATGAAATGTTAGTGTTTTAATGAGAGAGAAGTTCGTTACTGCAATGGAGTATGGAGTAACACAGCAAACGACAGAATTATTGACATTTTTAATGCTTTTGAATTCTATTTCTGGACCATTAATCAGAACATAGACATATAGGCATTGAAAAGACAGAAACATACACATTTCACAACAAAATATTATACCCATGAATCCTGGACTGTTCTAATTCGACGACGAAAATAATTCGTCTTTGCGACAGATACCTGAACCCAAAATGCCACATGCAAAATTATTGTGTGAAGGCGACATTCTTTTTGATCAAATGAAAATCCATTTCGATAATGAGAGTAACGAACAATAACATGTAGAGCTCCGAATGTTGGAGCGACACCTAGCGATGGTTATTACTTTAATCGCATAACGGCATAGTTTCGTTTGTAAACAAAGTACAGTAGTCCTCCCCTTAAGTTTACTTCCCTTAAGTTTTATACGTCCCGTAGGCTTTAAAATTTTCTTTCCGTATGTTTTATTTTTCCCCTCACGGCTTCTCCCACCACCAGGCATTTTAACGCCGCATGTAAACATGCGCATTCGCGTGACGTGCAGAGGACACAGAACACTCTGGTAGTGGGGGTTAGGGGAAGTTACACATAAAAGAAGAAGCCGCCATCTTGATAGCTGAATGTAAAACTTAAGGGGAGGACTACTATAATGCTTCCTCAGCAATATGAAGCATTCTCAAATTTGGGGAATCAGAATGATTGACAATTTCTCACTAAAATACTGCTGGAAGCATCAATAAGTAATCACCCACTTCACCTTCGCAACAAGTATTTGGAAGAATTCAAAACATTCACGTTAATGCTTCGTTTAATAATATAGAATTATTTACTAAACTCAACAAATATTTCGCACATGATACAATTAATAAATGCTAATATGATAGACATTGGTTATTTACATTTGCCGATTAATTTATACGGTACGATTAGCGCATACCGATTGGGAAAAAGATTCTTGTAAATATAAAATGTTATCCTTGACGTATAATATTAGTAACGTAAAACTGGGAAGTGTATATTATTCATATATAAGAAATGCGATTATGCTGTAAAGCTAAAAATTTAGTTATATCAAACCGTGTATTTATAGCGAACAACAGGAAGCTTGAAAATAAGAAAATTCTCCTGCTGGAAGGAGGACAAGAACACAAGTACAAACCGCAAGACAAATTCTCTAACCGCGTAGTAGCGTTAAATCAGCAAACTCGATTATTGCTTTCTAGTATTGGAGCGTGGCAACACATTGAAAATGTACGATGTGCTACTGTTCAAAAGATGCAGGTAACTAACAACCCAATTTTTGCTAAAATTATAAATATTTATTTACATTTGTATAAAAATATAACAATATTGATGATCTATTTATCGTTGATATTGTAGGATACATTAATATTTTTGTTTTCAATACAAAATTGAACGCGGCATAATGGATCATTTTTAAAGACCGTTTATTTGTATCTTCGTGGGTAGATTTGGGATGCATGCTCCGACGCAATGATTACGTTCAACGAAGATCTTCTTTCGGATGAGCTGGCATACATAGTAGAAAATGATCTTCTGCTCCACGCAGTCACGACACAAGTTGCTCAAAAACCTTCAGTCCGAGTTATCTACGGAGCTAAAGTCAACGACATTTCTCTTCCACAAGGACCGGCAAATATCTCGGAAGTTAAATTGGAGAATGGAGAACAATTTAAGACACAAATGTTGGTAAGTATTTTAAATATTTTTACAATGGAATACCTATATCCATTTCTCGTGCGATGTTCTCAACTTTAATCGTCAATAAATCCAGTCGTGTTCCAATTGTGTGCGAACATTTTTTCAATTCCAAGGCCAACTCGTTAATTTGGAACCTATTGAAATCGGTTGTTGATGAAGAACTGTATAATCGGCTTAACCTAGCGTTGTTGGGTTGATCTCGTGGTCGGTTTCCACTGCGCGTAGATGCATTGCTGCCACACTTGCTTTTCGATTTCCTCTCACTTACCAAACGATAAATAGCTTTTACTATATCTCTTGGTAATCTTTTTTCACGCGGGTCATTTGGTCGAATGTGAATTGCACAATGATGAGGTAAATGTAAGAGTAAGGCACCACTTCGACACGCTTGTACTATTTTCATTGGCACGAAATCGAGGAATTTTGAAAAAAGTAAATTTTCGAGATGAGCAACTAGCTGTGCCCGTCGTACCAGTCTATCCAGACCGGCGCACCTTCGAAGCTCTTGAATGTCTGATACAGCGAGGCCGACCATCAGATTCGTTAAAATGACGGTGGCTAGAACTACAAAGGCTAGCAACATAAGATGTGCAGTACCCGGGTATAAAATTTCGGCAGTTTCATCAAAGAACACGTCTTCGAATTCAAGTTCACCCGACATCATAATTATAGTCTTAAGTAATCCAACTAACGGATTTTCGAAAGCTTTGTAATTTCTATGCAAAACGCTAAAACCCAACGAGAATCCAATAATAAGGCACATATAGGCGCCAAGAAATTTGAAGAAGTTTACCGCAACTTGCGTAAACATCTGCACATAGATCCCAAACATGGGAAATCTACCTACAACCATCATGAGTTCAATCCAAACTAGTAGAATTCCGAGAGCAGCTACGTGGTGTTGCCAATTGTCTACTGGTTTTATCAATATTACTCCTGATGTAAGAATGACGCTCCATTGCAGAGTATTTTCCCAGCCTTTTGCATAAATCCATATCCCGTGGGCTACTTGGAAAATCTCTTTACAGGCTAAAACGCAAGTGATTATTAATACTGGCCAAAAAAGTATATCACTGATGCGAGGAAAGTCACTGAGAAATGTGACGCCAATGTAGCCTGTAAATATGGTAACGAATATGGAATGAAAAACCAAACTGAACAGGAAGAACTTGCGAATTCGTAACCATTTCAAATAGAGGAAACTTTCACATAGTGGATGTTTTAATATATGCTTCTGTCCAACTTCCACCAGGCAAAGCATCAATTCGCTCTCACCCCGTCCTCCAGGAATTAACGGCCGAAAATCCAGTCGGAGCTCGCAGTCTACATCCCCTAACTCGTGGTCGTGCAAAGATATCGCTTTGTCTAGTCGGGCAACAAATCGTGGAAGAACATCAGGTGTTCGGCGAATTATAAAGCTAAGCGCAGAAATTCCACCTTTTGTTCTAGCCGTAACGTCGGCACCTTTCGATAGTAGAAGAATAACGATTGATGAACTTTCATTCAATGCAGCTATGTGCAATGGTGTATAACCAAATTTGTCAGGTTTATTTACAGAAGCTCCTGCCTTAAAACAAACGAAATTTTTAACTGGGTAGTTATAAACACTGGGATTAAATATTTATCAATGTTTACTAACCAGAATAAGCATCCGCACAAACTCACTGCCTTTGGCAACTGCAGCATGTAGTGGAGTTCTGCCATCATTGTCCTGGGCATTGACATTGGCTCCTACAGAGACTAAAGCTTCCAATGTATCTCCTGATTGTGCTAATGCAGCTAAATGCATAGCGGTTTGGCCTCGTGAATTTTTCGCATCTGCAATAGCTCCGGCGCTGAGCAAAAGTTTCGTGCATTCCATACTTCCTTCTTCTGCTGCTAAATGTAAGGGGGTCGATTTAGCTGCACCCAATTGCACACGAACGTCAGCTCCATGGCTCAACAATAGTTTTACGCATTTCGTTGCGCCTAAGCTCGTTGCTACGTGTAAAGGCGTTTCAGTGTAAATCTGTAATAAAGAAATGCATTGATTAATAAAAAATTAATGTTCCATAGAAAGTAAACTTGTAACAAAACTTTACGTGGCCGAAGCTAGTTTCCGTTGCTCTAATAAATAAAATACCTGTGGATTGTTTGGTGAAGCTCCTGCTTGGAGTAAAGTTTCGACGCAGTCGTAAGCACCATTCAGTACGGCGTAATGAAGTGGACTCTTTCCGGTTATTCCGGCATTAACGTCTGCTCCAGCTTTTAAAAGGCACTTAACAGTAGCAATATCTCCTGATGATGCAGCGCAATGTAGTGGAGTACATTTTTTATTGTAATCCCACTCGTTTACATCAGCTCCAAAGTTTAGTAATTCTTCTACAATTTTTACTGAACCAGAACATGCCGCCAGGTGCAAAGGAGTTCTATGAAACAACTTAATTATTACAAGGATGAAAACATTAGTCAGTATAGAGAAAATACCGAAGTCCTAAGACCCGAAGAAATCGTTCATTGAACATTGGGAACTTTAGGTACATATATGTTTTAATTTTAAGACTGCCGAAAGATCAATAAACTTTTCAAAATATCATTTGACCATTGATCTCAAAAATAAATATAATAATGCTAAATTTACTACATTGTTTGTATTAATTAATTGGATATACTATATTACAATCTCACCTGCCGTCAGTATCCCGATAGCTAACTTGCGCTCCTTTTCTCAAAAGAAATTTTATAAGTTCTAAATTCCCATACCAACATGCAACCAAAAGGCACGAGTTAGGCCATTTTGCTAGGAGCTCACTTGGCGTGGAAGCAGCTGCTAGCTCCTTTTCTGCCATCAAAGATGTTTTTCGATTAGCGCTGGAAATTTAAAAAATACTACCATAGATTATTTTGAATGGGAGCATGTGAAAACGGGTTTACACTTGCTTTACATTATACTGGATGGCTCTAGGTGGAATATACGATTTTTTATTTAACTCCCATAATTCAACAAGAAAACTGCGACCGGGAAACAAAATTCCGAAAATCATAACCCCGAATGGCTAAAATTTCGATATTGCCTGATTCTAAGGTGTTTTAAGTTGCTTTCTTTTTGCCAAATTTTAAAAACAAAATGAAGAAAATCACGCTGGAGTCATGTTATATCGAATTTTAGGCCTTTCGGTGTGTTGTTTTCGGAACTTTGTTCCCTGGTCAAAACTTCTTGGACAAAAAACAACCATTCAGTGAGTAACTCTAAGGGTATATGATATATGTGATATTCTACCGGTTTGCAAATCTCGATATCAATAGCATCATATCAGCAGACGCCGAGTGAGAAATGTCTAAATCTTCTATTTCTTCCATAACCTTCTCCAACATGTTCTTGCAGACTGTTGGTATAACCGAAAGGGCAGCTTCTCCGGCAGGAAGATTCGACAATGCTAAATTAATCTCTTCTTTGTCCCACAACTGCTGATATAAAGTTGGTTTTGGTTCTGGACAGGCCGCGGATCTGGAGCTGCCATCGGAAGAAATACTGCCATCTTCTAAATCGTTCATCCATATTTCTTCTTCGTTCTGTGACAATTAATAACTCGTTACTAAAATTCTTAAAACAAACTTTATATTTTAGTTGAACATAACTTCAATTGCTAATTTGTATCATATGAGCATATGCCAAAATGTCATGATGTTTTTAAAGTATGCTACATATTTAAATAATGTCATATAAACAAATTATTCTGCAATAAATTCAGAATGAATGAATGTTAAATAATCAAGAAGTAAGGAAGTTTTAAGGCCACGAACATTACGGAGTGATTAAGTATACGGCCGCTGCGTGCGCTGTCGGTGGTAACTTTAATCGCATGTATACTAGTACTATAAAAGTATCTAGTCTGTGCAAAGATGAAATGATTGCTATCTCATTCGTACCCCCTTTATTTTGTATTGAAGTAAACATGAAATATAACGAAAAATATCATTCGAGTACTGATAATACGTCGATGTTAATTCGATATAATACACTACTACAATTTAATGAAGTTTAAAAAAGTTCGGAGAAAACATTCAATTCAAACATTTTAAAACTAGAAAAAAGGTATAAAAATACATCATTTAGAATCCGCCATTTTTTTCCTCAGTGTTGCCTTCAGATTCGTAATCAAGGATGTAAAAAATATTTTTTTACTAATATCGCAAATATATTAGATTGTGTCCTTGTGAGTTAGGTGAATTTAAGGCCCTTGTATTGGTTCCGCAATTTCGAATCTTTAAATTTTGTCTTCAGAATCATGTTAACCCTTTTAGGACGGGACGGACACATTTTTTGCATAAAGTTCAGCGCTCTGCTTAACGATGTTACGGTCATGCAAAAAATACTTCAGCCATCATTTCTCACGTATTTTTGTCTGCTCTTTCAGACTCTGTTGACGAAATTGACCCAAATCTCTTATTAAAAAAGATACAGTTGATTTTTTCAAAAAATTTTTTCATAAATCTAAGATTTTCACCAGAAAACAGAAACGTAGGAAGCATGCAAATGCATAATATCGCGTCCAAAATAGTTCAGCTTTCAAATGATCACCACTCGCTTTTCAAAATTTCAAAATGGCGGCCAAACAGCAGACATTTTTCCAAATTTCATTGTAAACTAAAAGATTGAAGTTTTAGCATCACTATATTCTCGACAACTGCATACTTATATGTATTTGCGGTCGTTGATTACAAATTTAATGTCAGAGTATCAAAATTCAAAATGGCGGATCTAAGATGGCGGACGAAAATTTTAAAAACTTGTCGGATTTTCACAAAATTTGTTACTCAAGGGTTTTCGAGGTCGCTGATTTCAAATCCGAAGTCATATTATAAAAATTCAAAATGGCGGATCCAATATGGCGGACGAAAATTTTAAAAATTTGTCGGATTTTTACAAAATTCGTTACTAAGGGGTTTCGACGTCGCTAATTTGAAATCTGTAGTCAGATTTTCAAAATTCAAAATGGCGGATCCAATATGGCGAACGAAAATATTAAAATATTAATAAGAGATTTGGGTCAATTTCGTCAACAGAATCTGAAAAAGCAGACAAAAATACGTAAGAATTTTTTGCATGACCGTAACATCGTTAGGCAGAGCGCTGAACTTTATGCACAAAATGTGTCCGTCCCGTCCTAAAAGGGTTAAGCGACTGCAACAACAAATGGAAACCGATTTTTGTTCTCGTCAACTTTTTGGATAATAGATTTGTCACTTTAGTCTAACAAGAAACAAAAAATTTTAAAATATAATTTAAAAAAACGTTGGTCGTGGGTCACGAGTTCGATTCCCGTCCTGGAAAACAAACGTTACACTTTGTTTTCAGGCAACAGCTCGCTGTTAGTAAGATGAGTCACATTGTTTGTTTACGTTTCGAAAATGTTTCTGTGGCGGAAATCTGCTCATAGTCGCTGCTGTACTTTGATGTGAAGTTCCCGATTTTCCTACATTCTCAACAAATGTAAGGTATGGGGCCATCTTGGAAGAATGTAATGCTAAAAAACTATGTAAAAAGGTTGAATAACCCAAATTTAAAAAAAAAACGGTTCTAATTTGGCCCGCCATTTTGAAATTCCTAATTTTTTACTTCAGATTCGGATTCAGAGGCTGTCAAAATTGTAGAGTATATAATTTCTAAACGAAATATCAATTGTGTGGTTTTCAAAATTGTAATTCTTTGAAAGCCGACCAGTTTGGCAACATATGCGCTAATGGGCGAATTGCACGTTTTTATTATTAAAAATTAATACTTCGTACATAGTATAATGTTCATAATTTTTAGGTGTAATTTACTAATGAATGTCCCTCTCACAAAAAATGCATGTACATTTCACAGATGTGAATGATCTTTTGACTTTACAATACGTTATTTCTACACTAAGCCTTGGGTATGGAATCCACGTGCCAAATTCCATGGGATACACAAAGCAGAACAAAACTAAATAAACGTCAGGGGCTATTTCCTTTGCCGAGTCATTTATTATCAATTCTTACAGGGAACGCTTTGCGCGTGTATATGAAGTTTCAATAGTCAAGATTAGGCAAATTTTTCGTCAAAAATTATTTGCTTTTTATTAAAACCGATAAATTTTGAGCAGAAATTCTTTTCCAGTAAAATTTTTGTTATATTCTTCCTTTATTTCAACCACTAAATTTATATTTACTTATTATTTTATATACTCACGATTTTTAGTTATATTATATCATTTGATTGTGTTATGGTGATTTTTATTACTTTTTATGAGTTTGTTTTATTTTAGAAGTGAATAATTTATATGTCATTTTTTTAAAATAAAGCAAGGACTTGTGTACAAAATTATTATTATAGAAATCCATCTTAATACAAACGATTAAGTTTATTACATTGTTACTAATTACAGTTTTTTCACACTTGTTTTTCAGTGATAACATAAACGCAAGCTAGAAATTGATTTGACAATAATTCCGTGACTCTTGGCGCTTCTAACGAATTTACTTGCCAATAAACCTACGCGATCATGCGGAAAACGATCGTTATTAATAAATTATAAATGAAAATAAGACTTCCTCGTTCTAATTATTTTTTAATTTCATCGTTAAATTGTAAAACTAACTGTCGTTAAGTAATGTTCACTTCATTAACTAATTTCATAGAGTATGCAACTGTTCCAATTAGTTTTTATTGTCTCCTTTTGAACCCCCTTTTTTATCTACTCTGAAAAAAGTATATCCTCATTTTAAAAAATTTTAGCTAGATCATGTGTATAATTTGGTACAAACTGAAAGAAATATTTATTAATTTTATAAATATAAGTGTGATCAATTTAAATGTATGTATACTTCATCCAAGTATTTTGTATTATATATGTAGTAAACAATAATCACTGGAATTAACTCGGTACTTTTTATTTCAGCACTTAGGTTCCACTATGAAAATCATGTAGGATAATACCTGTTTAACTCAATTAGATAATAACGATAAAACGTTGAATTCAATTTTGTTTCTTCATTCTTATATAATTTTAATTGTAACGCTTCATAAGTCACTTTCTGAAAGCAAGAATAATACTATTCGAAAACATGCGTTTATTATGATAATTTTACACGTAAAGCAGATATTATATAAATTTTTGTGAAAGAAATGTTTGCGCTATGATGTTCGTTCGGTCGGTTGTTTTTTTTTAAGTTATAATTCTGTCGCAAAAAGTGCAGAACTTCAAATACTGTTGAAATGTATAAATCTCTCTCCTCTCTCCCGCCCCCCTATCAATCAATTAATCCCTCTCCCCTCTCTTCAAATCCCGTCCTCATTGTCTCCCTTTTTTAAATTAGTCCTGCCCATTCCGCCGTTTGTGGAAAAACAATTTAAGACAGCTCGCCTCACTGTGGACGAAATAAAAAACTCCGTATCAAAAACACATCATACTTGAGTACTGTTGGTAAAAAACAGGTTATTAACACCTTCTTCAATATTAAAATCTTTATATTATCTTTAGAAAGGAATAAAATTATTTAAAAGGTCTTACGAAGACCCGTTCAAAAACACGTTTATTTCACGACTTGAGATGAAGGCTCGTGTATCTCAATCATAGCCGCGGTGTTCAAACCTATGTTCACTATGAACGTCGTTCATTTTGAGATTTATTTGAAAAATTTTATAATTTCGTTTGATACTCTCTCTCCCCCCCCTCCTTTCACTACCCATCCCCCTCTCCTCATTGTCCTCTCTCTCTCTCTCTCTTAATAAATAAATATTCAATCAATCAATCTTCCTTCATCCTTCTCTCGTTCCCTCTCCCCTTCTCAAATTATACTCGCTCTTAATAGATTTGTAGTCAATTAATTAATCAATCTCTTTTCCCCACTTCTAATGTAGTATTCATTGTTTCATTCATATCATTTTACGGTGAAAAGTATCCTTGTGTAATCGAATTAAAATTATTTGACAGAATTTCGTGTAGTTTTAATACGCTTGTAAAATGTGCCTATGTTATACTAAAACAATGGTTGATACAAATAATCAAACATTTTAACTAAGGGAAAAATATTATTTATGATTTAAAAAACATGTTTTCAATTAATGTAAAAAGTAGTTTTACAAGTCGGCAAGAGTTGTTTTACTTAACCATAAAGTGTTAGGAACAATATAGTCATGCCAATTACATATAATATTAATCTCTTGAAGTCACACTTTATTCAAAGAATTAATTACAAGACTAACAAATAGTCATGTATTAGAAAGCACCAACAATAAAAATATTGATACAACATTAATTTATATAAATTAAATTAATACCTCGCAAGTCTTAAAGGCTGCTTGAGCTTCTTTTTCAACATCGATTTTCGACTGCTGCCTTGCCAGTAAGTTGTGAGAAGTTGGCTGAACTTTATTAGGCATGATTCTACCAAAACAAACCAACTTTATCAAATTAAATCAATTGTCAAATATTCTAGCTTCGAAAGCGATTGTGCCACGTTCATTATTGAGTTGACAATGAAGCAACTAGCACGGCGTTGCTCTAACTCCCAGAGACTGCAGTAGGTAATATTTATGTGCGCACATTTCTCAAGAACTGCAATCGCTCTATCTTTCAACGCTAATAATATTTCTACTAGTGTCTCCGAATGCTTGGAAGTACACGAGTGTTTATAAAACAAGATCGGTTATATATTTAGAGCCGAGTAGTCAGTAAAGTTCGTTTCACTGCAGGAGAAAAGATAATTGGTTAGGTAAATGGTTTCGCCGTTGCATCGATCAATTATAGATTCGTTTGACAATGGCATTCGTTCCAAGAAAGTTCTTGCCAAATTTCATTGTGTCTTCAACCATTTCATATTATAATTTTAATAATCGTGTATTATTTACGTAAACACATTGTTGCACTTATTGATAATGTTTTCAGTTACGAACCAAGGTTTTGCTCATGTTTTAAACACTACGTTCTTATATCACTGCCTCATCAGGCATAATGATATTTGGAATCTGGTAATTGTAAAATGAACTGAATTCACTAATATTAATAACATTAACAATTTCAAAGAACTAAATTTATTGCTGCAGATCACACTTTTCAATACACTTCAAACAGTTTTGATAAAATCGGAATCAGAGTAAAAAATTTCGTAAATTTACACTCTTGAACAATTAAAGTCATGTGAAGTATTCGATTGGTATTTGAGATCGGTCTTTTACGATCAAGTGGATCACTTAAGATTGCGATATCCCCTGTATATACCATTCGCACATTAAACTCTGCGATCTTTCGCACTTTGATAGGTCATCGACGAAATTACACGCGGCTTTCGCAACACTTAAAATACTCTGGTGGAAGTCCCCCTGGAACTCCACGAAACTTTGGAATCAAACTGAAGCTATTTCCGAAGTTTGTAAACGCCGGTTCTTCCCTCATTTACCCCTTCCCTTCCACGGATCTACCATATTGTCGTAAATCTTGCTTGGCGCCCGCTTCTCCGCTTTAATCAATTCACAGCTCACATATTGCCAGACTTTGAGAAATTTATTGTTTATCACCTATCGTAAAAGAGAAGGCGAGAGAGGACCTATGATCCTAATCCGACCGGAAGTAGGGTTGGCATTTTGGCGGGAATTCAAACGTTTCCTCTAGATTTATGAATTTTAATGTTTGTTGCAGATTGGTGCGGATGGTGCGAATTCGAAAATACGACAGGCCATGGGGGTCCAATATGTTAAATGGGACTATGACCAGATGGGTGTTGTGGCAACTTTGGAACTGTCGGAGGTAAGGCATAAATCAATATTTTTTAACGGATTTTGTAACTTTGGTATAATTTCCTATTAAATACTCTAAAATTGGACATACATCAAACATAAGAGGGATTTTTACGTTTCCGCGTTGCAAAATGTATGAAGAATCACTTTTAAATCTTTTATATTTTCTACTCATCCCCGAGCTTCTGTAATGACGTGTTTTGAAATAAGTCACCATGATTGGAAGTGGTGGTATGGCATAAGAATATAATGATAAATAAGAAAGGGATAGAGAAGGAATCTTTCAATAATTTAGTTTATATTTATTGTGTGTGCTAATTTGCCGGAATGACGTTGTGAGTGAGTAGTATCCTTTATTTTGTTGTATTTATTTACGATTAGTGTTGTGTATTGGGCAGAGTCTGCTCACATAACCCAAGTGACGAGTCCGTGAAGAGACCTGAGACGAACACCAAAATATATTTAAAAATGATATAAAATATAACTTTGCATGCACTGAATCTGTATTTATAATCGTCACTTATAAAATAATATTAAAAAATCGTTACACTTTTTCGTAAGATTTCCTGTTCAGTTCTCCCTGTGTACACTGAGAGAAATGTTTATTTACAGTTAATGTAATAGCTTCATAGTAAAGCTAACAGAATTTAGATTTTGATCTTAAGGTAAGGTACTTTATCCTGAAGTTACCGTAACATGAGATTCGGTTAAATTTGATATTTTAATAGTTAATATAAGAATTTTAATTATTAATGTTGGGTTCATTACGTGAGATGTATAGTATATTTACATGCTTACAGTTTCACCGCAATAGAGATAATCAAAGATACACACGCGAAGTCATTCGATTTTCTCCGAGTTTTTCGACGCATTGTTGAAATGCGCAGTTCAAACGACAGAATTTAATGTAAGGTTTATTAACAGTTAACGAACGCTCATTGAATGTTAAAATATAAGAGTTAATATACAATAACATTGCTAACATGCAGGAAAGTGTTGGTATTTTCTGCTCAAAGTTACCTGTCGTTTTTTACTTTACAGTTAATGTAAGAGCCTAGAAATTAGCTTATATTAACTATTAGTAAATAATTTCTCTCGGTGTAGGTATTTGTCATAGAAAGAAACATTCTGAGAATTTTATTTCAAAAGATGGAATCAAATTTGAAACTTTGGGTCACTGATGGTCGTATTACGGTTAATGATATAAAAATATCAATTTTCATTATTTTTGAATGAATTACTGAAACTCTCAGAATTTCAATCTTTCTATAAAAATAACGATAATTTTTATTATTACACGATTAATTTGAATTTAAATGGTACGGGATACTATTAAATTCGGAATTGGCCCTTTTGTAAAATGGTTCTATTAAATATATCTTTTCTCTTTGTATGTTACACCACTTGCGAGATTCGTAAGCGCCACCAATCGGTGACTGTTCGATACATCCGCTTTCAGTCTCTCGGTGACATAATAATAATTCAGTTCAAAATTTCCGCATTCTCGGAGTGATTTCTGAACAGTTTCTAAGAATTGTATTTCACTGCATATTTTTGTGCAAAAAGTATTTTAGTGTACACATAAAAATTAGAGTTTTCAATTTTTTTCTTAATTTGGTTATGTGTAAAGTACACCGAGAAAAGCGACCTTTACTGAATGCTATAATTCTATATAAAAAAACATCTTTTGCAGATAGGGGGAACCATATTTTTTTATCAGTTGGAAGGTAACGATTTTGTAGTATCTCAAGGAATATGTGTAAGTTTAATTTAGACATTTTTTTACTATAGGAAATGTTCTTTATTGAAAATTATCTAATAATTTAAAATATTAAAAACGCTCCCCTTTAATTGATTAGAAACATTCTTTTAAAATATGAGAGTTTAATCGAGTTTCCATTAATCATTTATAAAAATATGCTAAAAAAAGATTTTAAAAGTTAGAGATAGTAATACATTTTTAAACGACGGTAATAGTAACTGATGAAATACACTTTTCTCATAGTACTTTAAAAAAAATGTCATTAAATGCCAACAGGGAAATTATGAACAAAAAAGAAAAAAGTTATTATTAATAATAAATTATTGTGGATATTTATTCATACAAATAAATACGTTTATAACATGTCTGTTGCGGGACCACTGAATTAAATGTTGACAGTGTAAATTAAATATCACATTACCGTTTTTATACCTTTTATGGATATCTTTGGAACGATTGGGACCTTGACCACTAAACTACTGAAATAATGTAGGGTATGAGCGAGTAAAAGCGATCAGTGTCCTAAAAATAGTAATTATAAATCATAGTTTAACACCTTCTGAAAGTAATGTCCTGTTCTGTATTTTTACGCATTAAAAGTGACAATAGAGATTTAAAAACTTATCCACTATTATGAAAAGCCACAGTTTAAGAAAATTACACAGTAAGATTTTAATGTTAGAATAAAAATCTTATAACAGCAAATTAAAAAAGTAATAAATACTCATATAGTGCACATTAACAAAATGTAAGAGGTCGCCCTAAAATAATTTCAAATTCCATCAAGTGAAATAATAATTGATCCCAATGTTTAAATTAAGAATGCTGTAAAATATACCATAGAATAACTATTTCTATTACGTCGTCAAGAGGATCTAGCTGTAATTTTGTCACATCTAATTTACTACTCAGGAATGTTTAAAACGACTTTTCAATTGGAAACTATGGTAGGTTAAGTAGGCTACGTAATCTACTCCATATTGAAGGAATGGGATGTAATAAACGGAACAATATTATAGTCATATCTACTACCAGAATAGTTAATCTAACAATGATTTGTAATAACTTGTTTTACTTTTGTAAAATGGTTCCATTAACTACATCTTTTCTCTTTGTATGTTACACCACTTGCGAGATTCGTAAGCGCCACCAATCGGTGACTGTTCGATACATCCGCTATCAGTCTCTTGGTGACACCTTAATAATAATTCAGTTCAAAATTGCTGCATTCTCAGAGTGATTTCCGAACAGTTTCAAACTTCACTTTTACCTTAACAATTCAAAACATAAATGTATTCAATGCCGTTTAAATTTCACTGAGGCAAGAATGTCTAGTTAATTTAAAGTGCCAATTTCATTTTTAAAATGTTAGAATGTAATTAGTCAGAATTCAATATGGACTGAAAGGAAAACAAGAAATGACCTCGCTTAAGTCACTTCCATATTTCATTATTCTGTGCAAC
The DNA here is from genome assembly GCA_030407085.1 of Trichopria drosophilae. NCBI lineage: Eukaryota > Metazoa > Arthropoda > Insecta > Hymenoptera > Diapriidae > Trichopria > Trichopria drosophilae. The sequence continues at coordinate 189,324,461 of CM059582.1, forward strand.
GTTTAATGACAATTCTAGTAATATTACACAAAAAATCCCCAACTAGTATGTAGGATACATTTTTACGATGCCGTCAGTTTATTATTTACATTCCTTATAAAAAGCCTTGTATATTTACTAGCACTAAAGACACTACCGCCCTCATGTAAATAAATATAAATAGAATATTTTATTGATAACCTCATAAAGGCGGGCAAATTTTAAAAAATTTAAATAACATGGTACTATGAGAGAAAATATCCCTTCAAATTTAACTTTTGCTGCACGGTTTGAATCGAGCCAACTAATAAAAAACACTCACGACTCACATAATATAAGAGTCTTATAGGCCTGTGATACTATCAGTAAGTATATAAATAATAAGTAATTAAACACACAGCATAAATTACATGAGAGTTCAGTAACTTTTATTAGTATTTCTTTCTATTAATACTGTTTTCCCTCTTGCTGCTATTTATGTTGTACAGTTTATGATTTCAAATATTGCAAGGAATATAATGATTACGAAATAAAAAGTAGATAGAAAAACACAGAAAACAAAAAAAAACGGTTAAAATTCTAAGGTTCAGTAGTTAATATATCGCAATCATAGTCACATGTTATAACATACTGCCATAAATATCTGTTGAAAACAAATGCTGAAAATTAGTACAAATATTGTAGAGTTGTCGTAGAGTGTTGACAAATTTCAAGAAACATTTATTATTTTTCAGCATTTGGAAGAAATTTAAAATAGATTTTTCTGATAACTTATAAATGGAACTATATTTTAAATATTATTTGTTTACTTATTTCGCTGCCTCCTTAATTCAAAATTCATTCGAAGTTCCATATTCTAAATTATTAGAATTTTTATTACACTAAAATTAATTCATTTCGAACATGCTTTTGCGTAATTAGTTTATCATGCGTGTAATAAATTTTAGGCAAAATTAAAAAAGTTAACAAAATTGTATACTGAACAGCAAATAAATATGAAACATTTCCATTTCAAATTTCAGCCAACTGAGAACGTAGTGGCTTGGCAACGATTTCTACCTGGTGGTCCTGTTGCGCTTCTACCGGTATGTTTTTTATTTTCACTTTGAACTTTGCATATTAAATAAGTTGTTTTCGGTGCAGGTGTGAAAAGTGTTAATTCTGAATTTGCGAGTAATAGGCTGGCCATATGCAGCATTAATATTTATTTGGAGAAACACTTTTACACTTTCGTCGAACCAGTTTTGTTTACCTCCAGTTAAAAACTAGAAATAGTCGCAAAGTGTATAAAAAATAATAGTTGTTGAAACAAATGCAAGAAGTGCATCTTTGGTGCGTATTTTTTTATGCCTAAAGTAAACTTTTACGATATTTGTACAGTGAAAGGTTAAAGGTTGTGTGTAAAGTTGTCTTTTACGCACGTACTGATGGTACTGACATACATTTCCATGGTATACAATAATTTTTTAATCGCGTTTTAATAACTCCCTGAAAATGTATGTTAAGTTGCCTACTGTTATTCTTCAAATTTTTTCAAGTTAACGAGCAATTTAAGCTCCCTCGTATGGTCAGTACCAATATCAGAAGCAAAACGATTATTAAAACTACCCACTGAAGAGTTCGTGGACAATTTGAATGATGCTCTGTGGAAGGTCTACCCGAAGGACGGAATCGTTGAAAGCGGAATGAAGGCTCTTCAGCAGTTGCTGGAAAATTTCAATTTGCAAACCGGAGTCTCCAGACAACTGCAACCCACAATTCAAAATATCGTAGATGGATCGCGAGCAGCTTTCCCTTTAGGGTTCGGGCATGCTGTAAATTACGTACAGCCAGGAGTCGCCCTCGTCGGGTAAATATAAAACATTTTCATAATATTTATTTTTGATAGGAATTATTTTTAGAATCAACCGAGTTCTGTCGTATGATCGTCGGAATACACTTGCTGAATCATTCTTTTTCTTCTTGTTCGGACATAAATAAATGCGGTATGAAGTACTGCAGAGAAGGGAGATTTTTACGGGTTATTTTAAAAATAATTCACGCATGAAAAGTATACCTGTTGTTGACTTTTGAGTTATTAGCTTCGAATTTTGTTGTTTCGAAGAAACACGACCTACGTTAAAAGCTTCGAAATGACAGTAAGTGGCAGTAAGGGAGACGGCAATTAGGTCATTGGGAAAAACATTTCTCTTTTAATACTGGAAATTTGACATTTATTACTACAGTTTATAAATTACGATCAGAATGTTAGTGTCATACATTTGCACCTAAAAACTTGATAAAAAATTGTCTGGCGGTAGAGATGAATGAAGCCTAGTAAATTATTCTTTAAAACGTAATACATATATATTTTTTCAGTCTAGTATCCGCATCTATTTACTGTTCATTTAAAGTTTCATATAGAATTAGAAATTTAATATGACTCTGCAGTACAAAGATTTTGCAAAATCTTGAGTTTTTATGTTGCATTGAAGTTTTATACTGAATGCATCATTAGTCAGCAGCAACAATTTGTTGAAATTTTGTTGCTATGTTTACTGCGATAAGGTATTGTCCATTATTAACCTTTAAAAGTATAGGAATTCACTATATTCATAATACCCGAGTTTAAATTGAATTTACGCATTTATAGACGACACATACTTACCTAAATGTGAAGAAATATTAAAAAAAAGTCGTCAAATGCAACATTTTTACTACGACCTTTCGAAATAGAAATCCTAATAAACATAATAGTTATAACAGTTATTGAGTCCCAGAGTTATTATGATACGATCCCAGAATTCCTTTCCCATTACAAGAAAAAATCATTTTTTCTCGTGTAAGTAGGAATATTGAAAAACTGGGAAAAGATATGAGCAAATCTTAGAGAGTTCGAACTGTCGTAGGATTCGATAGTATTTATTCGGGTATATACTTTTCTCCCTATCTACAAAATTCGAATCTGAACTCCAAAATGGCTCATCACGTCGGGTAATTTTATAACATTAGGTTAACTTAACAAAATCTGGCTTTTTTTTAATTTTCCGAAATGATAAGCACTGTAAAAGACTTAATTTCAGTCCAAAATTGAGCTAATTTTCTTAAATTAAGTAAATATTTCAGACAGCAAAGTTTACCTTTAGTCTGGATTTATGCTTAAAGAAATATTTTTCGAGCTTGTCACAATAAGTTAGAGAATTCTTATTTGGAACCTGAATATTGATTAAAAATAAGTTTTCGAAACTAAAAACAAGGTTTTTTAAGGTTAATTTAAAAAAATTAGCACAATTTTTGCCTGAAATTAAGCCTTTTACAGTCTTTATTTAAGATGTAACAATTTTAAGACTTATTTTTTTGCGTATACTACAGCTCTTAAACTGCAAAAAAAAATTTGTTGTACGATTTTTTAAAAAAAATTTATGAGGTCTACCTAAAATACTTAGTTTTGTGATTTTTCCATTTAGTGAAATATGCACATACAACTACGATGGCTGAGGAAGATAAGACCAGTTACAAAACTGTAACACAATTTTATATTGTATATTCATTTCTTATATTGCAAATTAATTCGAACAAATGACACCGAATTGATACAAAAAAATATAAAAATTACTTCAATTATAAAACGCAATTGTTTATACAATTTAACATTTTAGAAAATTATTTTTTAGAAATTTAAAAAAATGTCGATTAGCCAGAAAGAGTTCAGAAAAATGGCCTTTAATTAAGTTTGAAGTCTTGCTTTAAAATGTTGCATCACTTTGGATTTTGTATTTTAATATTTCACTAACTCACACCCTAGGTCTGGACGAAGTATTGAATTTGGTATTTAATTTCTCTTAGTATTGAATTTCTCTTCCCGACAAAAAAATACGCTAAAATTTTAAGGATTTCAATATGCTGCTTTTGAAGATTCCAAGCGAGGCGCTAGATTTTATGAATTTCTAATTCAATTGCTTTTAAGTCAGACTTCAAGAAGATCCATTCAGACAATATGAACTTTTTTAAAATTTCCTACCTGACATTTTAACCTCTTACAGTATGGCAACATGTCATTTAAAAAATCTGTAACTCTGCCAAATATCTTAGATCGATATGTAAGACAATATAATATATTATATGATTGTTGCAAAAATCAGAACAACAAATTTTCAGGGTGGCTCTTTTTGCAGAGAATGCTCTAAAAATATGTTATATAATAATGTCCTGCTGCAATGTGCTGGGGGTCAAAGTTCTGAAAATTATCATTTTCAGTTTTTTTTTTCTATTGTTAATTAAATAGCTGGGTCTACCAATCCCTTCCCAGTGGAGAAGTACATGAGCTAAAGGCTGTAGGTTCACAGTCACTGGTTTATCTTTCAAAAATATAGGCGTATGGATTTGCGAATTTAATATTTATTTTGCAAATGTTATCAACTGCAGTCACAGAATTATTTTACTGATAATTGGTTTGAAAACGTGATATTGAAAATATTAAAATGTCGACGAATATGATAACTTAAAATATTGAATATATTAAGTTAAGAGTTTCTTTTCTGATATGTTTTCGTAAGTGAAAATATCCTTTGTTGATTTCTTCTTAATCAGAATAATTAGGGTGAAATAACTTTCAAAAGTTTAACGTTTCGACCATTGATTTAGGTCCTCTTCAGATTTATTCTATTATAACAAAATAAAAAATATATAAAAACAAGTTACAATTCTTCAATTGATGTGATGAGATGAATATGTGTTTACAATATTATGAAAAAATTATGAACCAACTTAAGTAAAACATAAGAATTTTTTTCTTTTTTTCTTTGAACTTTTCATTTTTCTTATTTATAATAAAATCAACTATGGAAAAATAATATAACATTTGTAAAATATGTATCTATTGTCTTACCTTGAAAAAAGTGAGTAATCCCTTCTAAGTATACATATTGTTTGTAATTAATCCATTTAATGTAGAAAAAAGCACTGAAATAAAAATGTTTAAAAATGAATACATTTGTATTCAGTAAGACAATAAATTTCCAAAAAATATCGACGAATGTTCAACATTATAGAGAAATTTTCAATATAAATAAAAATAACTTATAAATTTTAGCGATGCCGCTCATCGCGTTCACCCTTTGGCTGGTCAAGGCGTGAATCTCGGATTTGGAGATATTACAGTTCTGGTAAAATTGCTCGCAGAATGTGTTTATAACGGTTCTTACTTGGGAGACGTATCTTATTTACATAAATATGAAACTATGAGGCAACGACACAACGTTCCCACAATGCTAACCATCGATACACTCCACCGACTTTATAAAGGCACCGCTGCACCTATTGTACTTGCCAGAAGTTTAGGATTACAACTAACGAACGCCTTCCCACCACTAAAAGTAAGTTGTTAACTAAATACTAGTAAATTTATACAAATAACATATTTTTTTCGAAAAATATCGTAAGCAAGACACTTTTTAGAGAAACATTAAAGCCTTATATCTTGATACAATCTCTGTGTAAACATAACTTGATAAATTGCGAAATACTGTTAGTAATGTTTTATTTCACGAACTATATGATATTGAAAATGTTTAGAATTTCAATGTTGATCTTTTTTAAATTTCAGAAAATGATCATGCAACATGCAGCGGATCGTGAATGTACACAAAGGTGTTGAATATTTTTATACAATCGATATTTGTTATCTTTATGTACATAAAATGTATATATTAAAGACTTTATTATAGTATAGTCACAGTAATTAAAATTGGTGCTTAATGCATTACAGGAAGTGAATTTTTGGAATTAGTTAATGATAGAACAAAGTATTATTTTTTGTGATCTTTGAAGTTGTTTGTCTGACTATCGTAGAATTTGTAGCAGAATTTTCGATTGAGTATATGAATATATTTATAAAATACGTATTTGGTTATGGCAAGGACACACTTTTAATCAACAGTTTGTTTCATATATTAAGAAATAATAATCAATATTTTCAATAATTTTATAAGGTTCAAATTCTGTGAAAGTTACATCAGAATCTCTGTTTAGCTTGTTAGTCATTCAAACTTTATTTGTACGCTATTTGTGTATGCTAAAAAAATACATTGTACATACTTCTTGTATGGGCTACGATTAAACTCTCGTTTTTCTAAAACCTTTTCTTTTCCACTTCCATTTTGAACTTCGAAATAAAAAACAGGCAACAGACTCATTCCTCCATCGTTTTGACATATTCTAACGAGTTTTCTAATTTAAGACTCTGATTTTATTTTTTTTGGATATAAAGGTTAACTACTTGAATCAAACAGCTTAGCTGTAAGACAGAATACTATTTTTTAATTACTTTGTGTTATCCTGGAGAGACCTATAACGGTTTACTTAATTTTTTTACTCAAGGATGACCTCCGCATATTTCTAATATACTTAAGTCATTCCTCTCATCAGCCATTCATCTTTGCAGCCACCAACTGGAATATCCCGAAGTGCGTTTTGGGGCGCAAGTGATGATTGTATAAAAATGGTAATGTATATATGGCGTGTTTCTTTTAAAATGTCAAAACCATGTCGCCTGCCAAAAATAATTACTTTTTGGTGGATTAAGTAGGTCTATTTAGTAAAATACAATCTATTTTAGTAACACTGGTCGACGCGAATGCTTCGGAGATGAAATGAGCTAATCTTTGTTAATTTGAGGTCGCTGAATCTGATAATGAAATTTTTTTATTATTTCTGACTAAAGATTTAAGTAATTACTTAAAACAATGTTTGTAACTCCTATTTGATTAAAAAATAGTAATACAACCAGAATGCAGCCTTAAATCGTAAACTTGTATGCGTCGAATGTCAGCCTGACCATTATTTGCGTCAATGTAACGTACGAGTGCGGATAACGGTCATAAATTAAAAATTACTAGTCCAAAGATGTATTTTTTACGGTTGACGACCGCCTTAATCGCTGTTTCGGAACGATATACCGGGCCGTATTTTTTCATGATATTGATTAAGATATAGCTTCCCGAAATGAATACTGAATTCCCATTCAGTATAAAAAAAGGTTTAATCCGGAATAGAAAGTTTTGATAGTCAGTTTTTGATAAAATTTTGCGTTTAGTAGGTTTTATGAAATAATATGCATATGACAACGCATATTTCTCTAGTTACAGTCGGTTAAAGTAACAATAAATGCGAAAACTTGTAAACTTTCCAATACCTATTTCCTACCGAATTTTGTTTCCTCGCACAGTTCTCAAACTTGACATTATATCTTTGCAATGAAACATAGACGCAAGTGTAAAATATATTTCTAAGTTAATATATACGAATATGTATCATAACTTATAAGTTATATACTATAAATAGTAAGTGAACTCAAATAAACTTTCAAAATGGAGGCAAAGTGAAGCTGTTGAGAAAATGCTAGTTTATGTGTTTGTTGCCAGAAAGTTGTCGGAAAAACGACGTCAAAAGAATATTTTTAACTGTTTAAATATAATACGCTGCATTAAAAAAAAAACACGAAAAACACAGTTTTTGGCTAAAATTCATGTGGCGCCCAATTTTTGTTTAAAAAACCAGTAGTGTTATCGTAAAGAGCGGGAACAATAGCTGTTGTAAAATCACAGATTAATCTAAGGTAGAACACATTATGAGACCATTCTAAACTATTTTATTTCGCTATCTGGGTATGAAATTGTAAATAATAACATAACGGACAATACCATGAACACTAATAAAATTGACCCTTTCCGCCCCTACAAACTCAGCTGATGGATTTTGAAACTTGTTCTTCGAAAGGGTTTCGGGTCGATGATTATGATTCTGGAAGCAGATTTCAAAAATTAAAAATGGCGAATTCAACATGGAGGACAAGTTTTTAAAAAATTGCATCGATTTGCTTAAAACGTGCTACCTTGGGGTTTTGGATCGCTGATTACGAATGTGGAATAAAATTTTAAAAATGTTAAATGGCGGTTTGTAAAGGTTATATTAAAAAAAGTACAAGTTCTCTATTATTTTATCAAGAAAAGTTGAAAAATAATCTTCGAATTTAAGAGCTTTTAAGCATTGGTTTTCATTATTTAAAATATGGTTTTCTTTTCATTCTTAGCATTTTTTTATAACAGCACGTAGTTTTTTAGTTAGAACGTTCAGAAATTTGTCAAAGAAATGTTCATTGTTGACGCCATTTTGAGGTCGTTACAATAATGTGGGGTATAAAAGTAAATTTTTTTCTTAAAATTCAACTGTTTTATGCACGGTTCCAATATCCTAATAACTCGAAAAAAATTGATAGGAATAAAAACCCAATTTTTTGGAAATTTTTTTTATATTCGGCGCCATATTAGAATTCATGATGGCTGAAACTCAATTTTGACCTCGGAATCTTGAAGAGCGACCTCGAAAACAATAGGATATGAACCTTTCAATTGTTTTCAACTTCGATTTTGATACGAAATACTTGATTGAAAATGAAGTATAAAAAATGACATTTCAGGCGTTAATGGGTTAATATATTTGACCCCCTGTTTACTCGAGAGGGAAGGGAAGGAAGTATCGTTTCAACGTGACATTTTTTTCTTGTTTTTATCCCACCATAACTTAACTTTTAGCACTACAATCAATTCGAATTTCAATTGTTAAAAAACGGGCACATTTTGTGGCCACTCTTTATTACACGGAGTTCTGGGATTCTGCGATTCTGGAATCGCTGATTATGAATCTTGAATTTTCAAAATCTGAGGATCTAAGATGACCGACAAAATGTACAAAAGTTACTAGATCGAGCTAAAACTTACAATTCTGACCTCATATTTTGATGATTCAAAATGGCGGGTCCAACATGGCTGATCAAAATCTGGAAACGAACCTGATCAGACTGAAAGTGGGTAGTGTACGGTTTTAGGGGTTACAGATTACGAATCTGATCTTAGATTTTCAACATTGAAAATGCCCTATCTTAGATAAAAAATTCGAATATAATTATGGATCCCCCATTTTGAATATTTAAAATCTAAGATTAGATTCGTAAGATAAAACATGACATTCTCCGTATATTTGAAATTCATACGAAAATCTCCCGTGAATATCCGAAATATTCTCATAATATACTCAGAATATCATAAACAGCATATAAAAGTTCATATATCCTACATAGATTCTCAGAATATCCAAAATGGAATATTATATTTATTTCGAAATTCGTATATTAGTCGTATATCCCAAAGTCATCCCGAATTTCCTACACATACACGTTAAGTACGAACACATCTATCGTATATCCTGTATATATTCTCAGAATATCGAAAACAGAATATGACATGAGACGCATTAGCACCTTTCTCGCAAGTGGTAACAGCCGAGTCCGGTATACATATAAGAATCGACCATCCTGAGACAGACAAGTACATCTGCCTGTCAGACAGTCTGACTACTGCCACGACAATGATGGCTATAAAGAATTAAAATGCGAATAAAGGAAACTGTTGTTAATAAATAAAATTATGTAAGTGTTGCAAGAAACTTCAAAGTGAATAAACATACTCTCAAGGGTGAAATGTTTTTCATATTTTGTTAAGGATAAATCGATTTTTTAACTGTAATCTTGCGGTTAGCCAAAAAATATATTACAAATATATTCGGAGAGAAGCACAGAATATTTTATATTTGATTATCGAAAATGTATGAATTATATACTATGTATATTCTTAGAATATTGTGAATAATATTCTGAGGACAACGTGAGAACATATTTTGGGCGGACTTTGGAATATTTTGAGTATATTCTCAGAATATCGCAACATTTATTTCGAATATCCTCAGTATATCAAGCATGATATACCGAGTATATGGGCAAATCCTTGAAACCTTTGAATTTTGAGCATAAAATAAAAAAAAGTTTTAGGTGTTAAGCACATTATTGGAATGTTTATATGTTGACATATAGATTAAGAGGTAACAAATGACGCAGTGTGCTTCATTTTTTAAGCAACGCTGAAGAGTGAAAATTACCATCTGAGAATTTTTATGTTAGTGATCTTAACTCTTAAAATTTAGAGGAGACGTTTGCCATTTTGGTGCTGCTATTTTGAAGCCGCCATATTGAATTTCGAAAAGCTGAACACTAACTGAACTGCATATCAAGAAAGTGCTTTCATTTGAGAAATTGCTACATTCGATTATCAATTTGAATGTAAAATTTATAATTAAAAAGTATTGAAATGATACAATTTTTCCATTGGTATGCATTCAGATATATGTTGGTTTGAGAATTATATACGTTGAATAAAATACAACAAATATCATGTTTTTAGATCGAAATTTATTACATAATTACATTTTAGTACATTTCCGGGCTGGTCGATTTTGAACAATTATAGGAGTTTTTTTATTACTGGTAGGTTTAGACTTTTTCTTTATTGTTTTTTTGTTTTTTTGTTTTTCTATTTTTGTAAGTATCCTCATCAACAGACCAGCTGTGCGGTTCTAAGGAAAAGTAATTACATGACACGTGCAAACTTTTTCTGGTAATCAGAGACCCCGAAAACCCTCGAGTTAAAAATTTTAACCAATTATAACGAAAAACATTGCCAATAATGAATTTCTTCGAAAAAAAACGGAATTTTTTCATATTTTTTTATTTATACTACCTAAACATTAAACAATAATGTATTCTTAGCCATTTATATATGTTATTTTATCACTAAACTTACAGAAAATCGTAAAAAATTGACATGAATGCGTTAACTGGAATTTTAATAATGAAAAATCAAAGAAAACGTTATTTACCATCGTGATACAAAGGGTTAAAAACATGTTAGCGTTTTGATGTTACCTCTATTTTGCGCTTTTCAAATGATCGAGATGATTGAAATGATTTTTCAAGGAAATAAACTTATGAGTCTTAAAATCTAGAAAAGTTTAATAATTTATTTCCTTGAAAATTATGGACTTTAGAGAAAATCTGCTAAGAATAAAAATATCTTAGAATTGGTTAAAGAAGCTTCTCAAATTTTTTCAGATTTTTTAAATGAATTTTTTTTTTAAATTTCGATTTTTTTAATTTTCAAAAAACCAAAAAGTGTATCAATACATTGTGATAAAATTTGAGAAGATTCATTAACCAATTCTAAGACATTTTTGTTCTTAGGAAATTTTCTCTAAAGTCTACAGTTTTTAAGAAAAAAATTTGTTAAGTTTTAAAAAGATTTTTGAGCTTCTCGGCGCCATTTTGGAAGTTGCCATCTTGAAATTCAAATTGGAACATGGTATGTTTTAATCCTAAGGATCCATGGACGCGATATTTTCACCTTAGACGTGTTTCCCAAACCAATTTCGAGGTGAAAGTGATGTTAGAATGAAAAATAAATGTTTAAAAACCATGTTTTTTAACAAAAAAACGTGTATAACTTATTTGCTCTTCATTGAAAGATTCTGAAAGAGCATATAATTTTACGTCAGAAATAGTGGGAGTAAAATTTTTCCAAATGCTTTTATATGCAAATTATCGACGTTTAAACTGGTGCTCAAAATGTGTCCGTTTAGGCCATAATGGGTTAGAACACCCTTAAATCAAAGCGGATTTATGTCCATCATGTAAACGGAGCTTAATAATGTATATATGCGCATATTTGTACATTATACATGTACACAAATGAGTTATTACTGGCTGGTTCCTGATTGCAACACCTAAAGTCTGTCATGCCGAATAAGTCATCTTTAACATCGAATTTATTTTGACAACTACTTTTGACAACAAGACAACAGGTGGTCTATTAATCAGGAGTAAAACAAATAGATAATGATATTTAATTTTTCCAATGAACGACAAATTGTTGGCTCGTAAACAAAGAAGGAGAGACGTGATGAACGAGAAAGGTCGAGGCCCGTCCAAAAATATTTTACCCTGGCAACGAGTACCGCAATATGACAGAGTTAGAGATGTAAGGTTATGTTTGTTACTTAACATATTGTAATAAATACAATTGTTATATTTCCTGTTAAACGTTTTTATGACACTACTCAAAATTTCAAATAAATCTACTATAGATTTTTACAAAACGTAATAAAATACAACAAAAATATCTTGAAATTTAAATAAAAACGTTTAAAAAACTTTCAGGATAAAGACGATCTGGAAAGTATTCTTTCGGAAGATAGTATAGACTTGGATATACCAAGAAGTTCTTGGTACAACCGGATCTTATATTTTTTATACTTTTGTTTGTGGGCAACATTATACATCATAGCTGTAAAATATGAATTCGGAGCAGTATACTTTATAATTACGACCCTAATTTTTATATGGGTAAACACACGTTCGGGACCAAAGAAAAAAGACGAAGTTAGTGCATATTCCGTGTTTAACAAAAATTGTGAACCTATCGAAGGAGCCATCGATCCGAAACAATTTGAACGAGAATTAGTTTACGGCGTATCAGGAATGCATTGGTGAAAGTTATAAACATTTGTATATAAAGCGAGTGAAATATAAGACACTGTGAATTATTTTACAAATAATTTATGTACATAATTGCAACTTACACTTAAGTTATTGTACCAAATGGTTTAAACGACTGAATTTATAAGTTCCGTAACAAAAATTGCGTTCATATGTGTAAAAATACATCTTTATGTCTGTAAAACTCTTTAATAGTGCGTGTAGCAAAATGTATTACTTTTGTAATTGTATATGATCATAAAATAAGAGTTTTAAGTCTTTATACATTTTCTTTGCTGTTGATTATTTCCCTAAGGCAAATTTCTTCTAAAAGATTAACGGCTGCTTTGAGACACTCGTCGATGACCATAAGAGTGCTTTCGGTAATACTGGACGATTCTTGCAACAGTGTTTCGAATTTGAAAAGATCTGTTTGAGAATGGTGATCTATATCGGAACAAAGTAAGGTACGATCCAGATCAATCATCCAATCGTTCAGCATTCTTATATCCAACGATCTGCAATTAAATGAATTAAGTTATCGTAAATACCAGAAGAAACATTTTAATGATTTTACCTTGGAGTATTGTATAAATTATAATCATCGTCAAGACGCTGGACATGATCGACAAGTTTAAGAGCAGAATCACTGATATCGTCTACAAATATAAAATATTAGTTACTAATTTTCATATTGGAAAGATTATATTTTTTATTACCTCGTATTTCTTCGAGTTCTTTTGCTTGAATCGCTTGTATGGCTTTCGTAACAGTTTCGTTCAAATATTCAGGATTCCATCGAAGATAAACACTGTCGGATAATCTCCACATACTTAATCCAACAACTTGTGCTAGTATTCGCTGATTCGTTTCTAGTTTTGCATTGTCCACTGTTACTGTCGAACTGTTACTGTTCTACGATTATTAAAAAGTTACAAATATGTTTCGAAGAAAACTTATATTATTAACGTCAAGTAGGACACTTCCCTATTGAAAAAATCCATGTGGATTCTCAATGTGGATTTCCATATGGATTTCCACATGGATTCCTTGTTGATTAGTGTGGATTACATATGGATTTGTGTGGATTGCATGTGGATTCCATATGGATTATATGTGGATTTTCTACATAGATTCCATGTGGATTTATTTGGATTTCATGCAGATTTCTGGTGTGGAATCCATATGGATTTTAGATGTAGATTATATATGGATTTTTTACATATATTTTACGTGAATTCCCTGCCGATTTCTCATGTGGATTCCTTGTGGATTATCGATGTGGATTCTGTATGGGTTTTCTACATAGATTCTATGTGGATTTGTATGGATTTCATGTAGATTTCTGGAGTGGATTCCATATTGATTTTTTGTGTGAATTCCATATGGATTTATTGTAGATTCCATATAGAATCCACACAGAATTCATGAAGAAAATCCATATGGAATCCATATAGAAAATACATATGGAAAACACATAATAAATCCATATGGAATCCACATAAAAAATCCATATGGAATCCACACCAGAAATCCACATGGAATCCATACAAATCCATATGGAATCCGCAGCAACCCACATAAAATCCATATGGAAATCCACATCCAAAATCCATATGGAATCCATATGGATTTTTTCAATAGGGTTTTTTGGCTTCAATTTCAATAAAGAATTTCATATGAAAATCCAAGTTGAAATAAATTGAAAGTCATATGTCTTACTGTTTTCGAGGTCGTTCTTTTCAATGCTGTTGTCAAAATTAAGCTATCTTAATTAGAAAATTAAAGATGTCGATTTAAATGTCAAAATAACGCGAAAAATCGAGTGTTTTTTTATAAAAAATCCTTTTCGCATCGAAAGAATATTTGTTGTCAGAAAATTTCTTCATTAAACGTGGACCCAAATAGTTACAGTATCAAGATAAATTTTTTAAATATTTGAAAACTAACATGGTGATCACAAAATGGCGACTCCAATGACAAATTTCTAATTAAAACTTAACAATTGTTTTTCTTGAAAACTACAGACTTCAGACAAAATTTTCTAAGAATAAATACGTTTTAGAATGAGTCAAAAAATCCTCTCAAATTTTTCCAGAATATATTGTTAAAATTTTTTATTTTTCGAAAATTCGAAAAATCGAAATTTTTAAAAAAGTCGTCCAAAAAATCTGAAAAAATTTGAGAGTATTCTTTTACCAATTCGAAGACATTTTTGTTCTAAGGAAATTTTTTTCCAAAGTCTACAGTTTTAACGAAAAAAAATTATTAAACTTTTCTAGATTTCAAGACTAGTAATTTTTTTCTTTAAAACTGTAGACTTTAGAAAAAATTTCCTTAGAACAAAAATGTCTTCGAATTGATCAAAGAATACTCTCAAATTTTTTTCAGATTTTTTGGACGACTTTTTTAAAAATTTCGATTTGTCGAATTTTTGAAAAATAAAAAATTTTAACAATATATTCTGGAAAAATTTGAGAGCATTTTTTGACGCATTCTAAAACGTATTTATTCTTAGAAATTTTTTTCTGAAGCCTATATAGTTTTCAAGAAAAACAATTGTTAAGTTTTAATTAGAAATTTGTCATTAGAGTCGCCATTTTGTGATCACCATGTTAGTTTTTAAATATTTAAAAATTTATCTTGATACTGTAACTATTGGGTCCATGTTTAAT
Source organism: Trichopria drosophilae (assembly GCA_030407085.1). Classification (NCBI taxonomy): domain Eukaryota; kingdom Metazoa; phylum Arthropoda; class Insecta; order Hymenoptera; family Diapriidae; genus Trichopria; species Trichopria drosophilae. Next base: position 189,339,512 of record CM059582.1, read on the forward strand.
GAAGAAATTTTCTGACGACAAACCCTATTGAAAAAATCCATATAGATTCCATATGGATTTTCCATATGGATTCCACGTGGATTGATGTGGATTCCATGTGGATTCGTATGGATTCCATATGGATTTTTTCATATGGATTCCACATGGATTTTTTATATTGATTTTCATGTGGATTTTCCACACAACAACAACGATTTCTACAAAGCGTAGAATGTATGTAGAGAAAATCCATATATAGAATCCACATCAAAAATCCACATAGAATCCGTATGGAACTCCACATAAAAAATCCGTATGGAATCCACATCTGAAATCCACAATGAATTCATGTGGAAAACCCTTATGGAAATACACATAGAAAATCCATGTAGATTCCACATAAAATACACGTGGAAAATCCACATGAAAATTCATATAAAAAATCTATATGGAATCCATATAACAAAATCCATATGGAATCCACATCAAAAATCCATATTGAATCCAGACGAATCAACATGGAATCCACATCAATCCACATGAAATCCATATGGAATCCACATGGATTTTTTCAATAGGGAAAGAGCGACCTTGAAAATAGTAAGACATGTACCTTTCAATTTACTTGAAGTTGGATTTTCATATGAAATTTTTAATTGAAATTTAAGTGAAAAAAGTGTCCTTCTTGACGTTAATGGGTTAAAAGCTAATCAAGTCGACGAAGTTACCCGTCAAAGTCATCAGAACTAAACAAAAATAAAGTAGTAAAACAGTTACGTGTTTTTGAATATGCAATTCGACCATCAACATTCTGTAGTATTTGTATAGTTCTGCAGACTTTTGTCGAGTAACTCTAAAAACAAAAACTTACCAGAAAAGATAAAACAGCATGAGGAACATTTACGTTAAGTCGAGGTAAAGTTATGGGCCAACTTTTTTCTTTGTACAATTCAAACAACGTTTTATCTTTTGAATTCTTCACCATCTTCGATGCTTCTAATACGGTAGCTTGCACCATTCCAGAACCAGATACCATATATTGATCTTGACCTAAAATTCTTCGATAATGTGAGATCAAGTATTAAACCTATTTAACGATGCATAACATATTATAAAGTGTTTTTATTTAAGTTTAATAACTTATTAAAGAAAATCAAACCTCGTGCAGCATTTCCATGAACTGCAATATAGGCAACGACTCTGGACTTTACTCGTTCGGTTAATTCATCGAAGCAAAAGTCTGAGGAGCCAAGGAAAACGCATAAGACTAGGCTCCTTTTTGGTCTCCAGTCGTGTTCCAGGTGAATTTTGCTTAATGCTTTTGCAAGTTTTAGAGCAACGTCAATACCTTCACCGCTTACAGATAGAACTACATATCTGTCTGTGAAAATGTTGAAGATTAAATTTCTTTTAGCATATAAAAAAATAATTATTGTGTTTAAATGTTTAGTATGTTATCGATACTAATGTATATTTCCGACAGTTGATAAAATTAATTTTTTGTATGTTGAATTAAATCGTAATTTTCTAAAAAAATTGAAATGTAAAATATTATTTTGAGGTAGGAAAAAGATATTGGTCTACATCGAATTTAAAAATTGCATCTTTAATATTACAAATGGAAAATACTATAAATTGTATGTTTTTTTATTGCAATTGAAAAAATATATATCGTTTAAATTTGTACTATAAACGGTACTGACGAATACAAATTCATTGCCAGTGTTTCAAAATTAAAAATGAGTAAATTAAAGAAAACTAATATAATAAATTATATTTTATTACAGAAAACAAAAATTAGCACAATTTGTATTTAAATTTATAAATACCAAATACTGTTGATATTTTTCCACTATTATTTTTATAGATAAAAATAAAAGAATTCGTGAATTAATTTACATTTTTGTTAATTTACTAATTTTATGCGTACGCTTTTATTTTTAAGAGGCTTTGAAATAAAAATATAACGTTATTCTGCCTCGACAACAACCTTTCAGAAAATGCAAAACTGAGTAGTAATTGAATCATCAATGAATATCAATATTTTAATTTGAAATGATAATTATCCCATTAATGCTGAACTTGACCTAAAATTTGTGTTGCAATTAGTTTTATAATTTCTTGTGAAGACACAGGAAAGATTTTGCTACCAGGTACATTTTTTATCCCAAGAAATGAAAATAGATAGAGTCAGGAACCCTTACAGCAAAATAAAAAAGAGTTCAGAATGATTTGAAATGTGCTCTAAAAGAAGCCATTTCTAAATTTCGACTATCCTAAAAAGTGACAAATTTTTTCAATAAGGTTTTTTGATAAGGGAGCTGAGCTTGGAACGATAAATACAGACTTTCAGTCACATTTATTAAAAAAATAAAAATTTCGTTTTAATTCGTTTTAATCCAGATATAAACGAATTGCCAGACAGAAAAATAGAAAAGAGTTCCCACTTTCTGAGGGTTTTCTGAACATGAGTTGACATCTGGATTAAAATGAATTAAAAAAAAATTTGAAGTTTTTCAAAAAACTTAAAAATTTGTCAGTTTTTTGAAAATTTATAAATGTTCTTTTGGAAATTGACAAAATATGAACGAAGATTGGTAATCGTCTAGTCGTCTAAGCTCAACTCCACTTTCATAGACTTTAGATTTTGAAATTTAAATTTTGAAAGCAATTCCTTGCATTTTTGTGTTATATAAATTTTTTTACAATTTCAAGGTGATAAAAAACATAAATGGCGAAAAAATTCGCAAAAAAATTTGAATGTTGTTTTTTCTGGTGAAACCCGTATGAAAGAATTTACAGCAAAATTTTAATGAGTAAAATTGACACGGTCAAATTAAGAAATGTCACAAAGTGACGAAAGCTCATACAAATTACCGTTAATTAACGTTACCAGTTAACTATGTTAATCTACTACCATTATTAACAAACAGTTAAAATAATTTAATTTAATATTAACGTAATACAAAATATTCATACACACCAGGTTCCTGTGATCCGCATACAGTCGCAATGGTGCAAGATTTTGTTTCAATGGCCACTTGAAAAAGTTGCAATTTTGAAAATGTTTCAATAAGACCATGGATACTGACTTCATTTGTGTGGTTAGACGTCGATTTTCTGTCAAGAATAACATAAACTTATTGTTAATGAAAACCCAAATGTTGTTTTATATTGTATTAGTACATTTTGCAACCATGGAGCAAACTCGTATTTTGCGCCCCAGGGAGAGAAAGTGATATTTTGCTACCGACATATAGGGGGCAAAATGACATTTTGCGCTTCGAGTATACGAAAAATAATTATTTAGCCCATTAACGCCCACAGGGACACTTTTTTCACCACTTTTTCAGAGCTCTCTAAATTGGATCAATTTGGGCTTCAAAAACGTTTGAACACGTGAAATTGATAGATTATTTATCCATCTTTCCAATGGTGATATCCAAAATTAAAAAAAGAAAAAAATTATTACTAAAAAATGAGTTTAAGTGTAAAAAATACAGATTTTTTTTAAATTGAAATTTGTATAAACTATCTTTTATGGAATCTTGAAGCCAATTTAGATGGTGGAGGGAATGTCTGAACTACAGAAAACTGTATTTGGAATTATAATTTTGTCATCTGAATGATCCAAAATGGCGTCAGAATCGAGAATTTTCTGTCTTTATGTTTAGGACGCTTTAAAGGGACTGCCTACATTAGAGGGATTAAAAATCGAATTTTTTTTTTGCTCGAATCGAAAGTATTTCATGTGAAGAATGGAGTAGGATTACCAGACGGATTATCCAAACTAGATAAATAAACGATAATAAGTTTTTATTAAATATTTATCTGCAACAAACGCTTTAAGCGCGTTTTTCTCAAAACGAAGTTTTTCGAAACATTGTGCACGATTTAAAAAAAACTACTCAACAGATTTACTTGCTTTTTAATAAGTTAAAGCTTGTTTAACTGTATATCATATGAACTAAAAAGATTTTAATTTTTCAGCTTAAAGAAGTTATTACCAAAAAAAAAACATGACAAAATAAGAAAAAAATTTTTTTTTTTTAAACAACCATTATGTTTTTTTATATAGTAAATTATTGTTTTTTTAGTTTATATGATAGCTATACTGATAAACTTTACAAAAAATGTTTCTTTTTGAGATCCAAATGATTTTCTGGGAACCATCCTGCACATCATAAAAAAGAAATGGTCAAAGATCTAAAATTGTTTTCCTTATAACAATTGATTTTATGAATAAAATTGTATAAACAATTTTTTGTTGTTTTCCTCAATATATGTTTATTAAACAGTAAAAATGTAAAAATGATCCATCGAATATCTCTTATCGAATCTTTGTAAACAAATTATGAAAAAGATCATTTTTTGGGCTCCTAATGTAGACGGTCCCCTCAACTACAAAAAATATAATCTTTTCGAAGAAAATTATAATTTAAAAAAGGGCTAAGAATTCATCAAAGAATGCAATCAAATTTGTGCAGAATTTTTGGAAACAATTTTGACAATTTTAATTCTCTAATTATTTCATAAATTTAATAAAATTTAAAAAATCTGAAAAATTTGTAATGCATTCTTTGATGAATTTTAAGCACTTTTTATTAATTGCAATTTTTCAGAAAGTTATATAGAAAGTTAATAGTTTTTTAGGAAAATAATATTTAAACAAAATAAAACGAAAATTATTTTATCATTTTTACGATTTAAGGTGTAGTTTATATATCATAAGATCATAAATATTTGAAAATTAATATTTTACACCTGCAATATTTTAAACTCAGCGTACTACTTTTACTTGCGTTTTTTAAAATCAATTTAAAAATGCACACTTTTTTATATTTTATCGATTATGAACAAGGTTTTTTTTTCTCAACTTATAACTCAAAATTGATTGACTAAAATATTTTTGCTCAAAGTTTCAAAAAAAGTTCTTTTAACCGTTAACGGGTTAAGATCATTTTCTTAAAAAACTATCAACTTTTAGAAAAAATTGCAATCAATAAAAAGTGTTTTCAACAAAGAATGTATTAGAAGTTTTTGTGATTTTTTAAAATTTATACAAAAATTCGAGAATTAAAATTTTCAAAATTATTGTCTCCAAAAATTCTACGCAAATTGGATTGCATTCTACGATGAATTCTTATCTCCTTTTGTAATTATAATTTTCTTCGAAAATCTTATAGTTTTTTTGTTAAAACGTCCTAAACATGAGTGAAAATTCTCGTTTCGACTCCATTTTGAATCATTTAGGTTACAAAATTAACTTTCCAAATACAGGTTTTTGAAGTTCAGACATTCCCTCCACCATCTAAATTGGTTTCAAGATGATTCCAATACGGACAGTTGATACAAAGTCCCATTAAAAAAAAATTTCAGTATATTTTACAGTTAAATTCATTTTCGAGTAATAATTTTTTTTTCTAATTTCGAATATCACCATTGGAAAGATCCAAAAAACCTCTACCAATTTCAGGTGTTCATAAATTTTGGAGACCCAAATTTATAACGTTTAGAGAGATTTAAATAAGTGATGAAAAAAGTATCTCTGTGGGCATTATGGGTTAATATGGTGCAGCAAAAGCCGAACGAGTAGGGACGTTTGGCAGCATAGAAAAATGTGAATGTATTCTACAATTTTAATAAGTCGTATCTTAATTCGTGATTTATCCATGATAGTTAACAAAATGGATTGTTGCCCATCAAAAACTAAACATTTAGTATAATTTTTAAAGCTGCTCAAATAAGTTTGAGTTGGATTAAATAAGTTTTAGTGAATAGTAACTACTAAACATTATGTTCCTTTTGAGCAAACACTAATTTATTTATATTAACTTAATTTTCGGGATAGTGAAGGTACGTATTTCACTATTTAAATTTATTATCTTTATTTTTAAATATAATATATTGTTTTTTAAAAGCATATTCAAAAATTGTGAGGCCGATCGACAATTTAGAATTTTCATCAATGAATTAAACAAATTATTAATCCCCAGCATTAATAAACAATTTACATTTATTTTAAATTAGGAAAGTCATATATTGCAATGCCACATCTTATCAACATAAATATGGACTTCAATGCTATTCATTTCAATGTTATCATTAAACAAGAATAAGTAAATTTTAAAGAGATCGACTAATTTTATCGTTTCTCGTGCATGACTCAAGCGTGTTTCACACAGTTTAAATAACCAAACGACTTTAATTAGGCTTTGTATGTTTTTGTGACTTGCAGTCGCTTGTTGCACTTGTAGCTCATTCAGAATGAGTGAGTAAGAAGAGAAGAACAAGGACGAAATATTAATGAAGCTTACATGGCAATTTTTAAAATTTGATATTTCGATATTGCCAAGAATATTAGATTCTTTATATTAAACATTAGCTACTAATTTTTAATAATAATTTTGAAGTAACTGCAGATGTAATTATTACTGGACTTATACTGACGTGTATATGATCTGTACTTAGAGTATAATAACCGCAATTATTTTCAATAAATATTTAAAATCAACGTTCAACAACTTATAAATAACACAGAACAACAAAATAAGATCGATTTCCATATCCAAAAATAAGATTATACATTTCAAAAGGATTTTGATGCGCTGTATCCAAAGCTGACTGCAGAATTGTTGTATCAAATCATGATTTTGAGATCTCCTAAGCTAAAAGTACAAAACACATCGCTTTTATCCTTTTTTCAGTAAGTTTTTGTGGAGAAATAAAATTTGTGTTCGCAATTTGGCATAACGCGGATTAAAGTTCTATTTGTCAGCTTTAAAATGCTCTTGTAGTAGTTCCGATTCGATTTTTTATGGAGTTATGAAGTTTTGTCAAGGCCCGATTATGATTTTCGTTTTTTACTTACAATTTTATAGAAAAATACAGGTACGGTTAAAGTTGGTTTGGGAAACGGATTGTGGACCCCATCACTTCGGGTGTTATTAGTTCAGCCTCATTCGGCTAGTATAACAGGTATAATTATTAGGTCGTTTCAGTATTATGGAATTGAAGAGATAAGAATATGGGTTATAGTTCGATATTTTCTCTAACAACTAGGGGCTACACCAAAGGCCCAGTGAAGAAGGTCAGTCTTGAACAACTCTTCAAACAGTACATAAATAACCAACTCTACCAATCTCGTCGTAAGTAGATATCATCAGAATTTTGAAGATGGTCAACATCCAGGACAGTGCAAATACTAACTTGAACAATATGTTGCATCTACGTTCGTGGATGGCGGAAGTTATTAAGAAGAGGATCAAATTGTCCGAAAAACCAAGGGTGAATCTCCAGGTCATTGCATATTCTGCATGAGTCTTACAATAAAGCTAAGGAGGCTCTTCACAAACAAGAAAAATTTCGCAAGAAAGCTAAAGAAATCTTTTAATGAGATGCCGTATCACGCAACCTTATTCAAGAAGAGGGAGGTTTTCTCTGGTCGAAACTCGAAGAAAGTCTACAGATCGTCATGCTGAAGTCTGCAGAACATCCAAAAAGATCTGCAGAACCCCAAACTATTAGACCCGTAGAACATCAGAGAAGATGTACAGGACCATATCCAGTTCATCACATTAGTGACTCGACTAGTCGGCAGATTTTTCCACCTAGGCCGAAGTAACACCAGCATGGTATCCATCATCAATTACGAACCACATGTGGTATGAAAGTAAAATCAATACAGTTCAAGAAACTGTGGCAAATAATGGTTCAAGTGAACTTGGTTTATTTCGATGGCTTGAACAGATGTTTCGGAGACAGAAAATATGAGTGTACATGAGATGAACTTGAAAACAGGCGTATCAGAATGGATGACCAAACACTGTTATAGTGTTCTGTTAGAAATGAAAGTAAGGTGCACCTATGAACTTAAAAAATCGGTAGTGCTGGATGATGTTAGTGCGAATGCGGATATCTTAAGTTGCTACAACAACTGGACAGTTAGAACGAAAAATATGATGGAAAATTTCAAATTGTAAATATATAAATATGTCATGTCAAATCTGTTAAGTAAGCTTCATGGAATTTTTTAGGGTAGCTTTGTATATCATTTGTATCGATATGTTAATAAACGGTAATTAATAAATAGAAATTATCACTGTATTCAAACCAGTTTTAAATTTATTTCACTCATATTTCCATCACAAGTTATATGATAGTCAATAATAACATTGCTTGATTAATACAATTAATTAAAATCATCGAGTCCAACGACTCGAATCAAAATAGGAAAAATGTTATATCAGTAATAGTTAAATAATAATTACAGACTAACTATATAAAATTTCAAAAAATTATATATTTGATCTTTATGCAAAATTCGTACTAAAAGTTTCAAGGTCGAAATTAGGAAGACCTCTTTACGATTTTTCTATCATTAGTAATTATTATTACTTTGCAGTTAACACCATTTATAATACTTAGCAATATATAATTTTTGGTAGTACATTTTAGTCATATGGTAAGCTGGGTTTTAAGACGTATGCAGAAGTCTATTTTTCAGTCGAACAAGAGGTTTCTTTTTGTCACATCATGAAAACAGCTAACAATTGGTCTTAATTAAAAGAGTTATCTTTTTTAGTGTACCTGGCGGGTTTTTTTAGCCATTACTCTGTCAGATCGATATTCTGATTAAGCATCACAATTGATAAGCATTTATAATATAAATCGAATGAAGACCCCTTTGTAGGGCAAAGCAAGTATGTACTGTTAGAAATAGTATGTACTGTTGTAAAAATATGTAAGATAACTCAATGATATCTGAATAGAACTAGGAAACTGGCATTTGATGCATACAATTACTTCAAAATTAGGATTGTATCATAAAATACTTGAAATATGTACGTACAAGAAACCAAACAGAATTTCTATATTCTTAATAGAGAACATAGAAAAGGCAAACTTAATAAACATGCTATAAGATGACAACATTAAGCAAAGCTATACTGTTACCAACGTTGGTAAATGTAATGAATGTTTATGATTCACTGGGTGTATGAAATTTAATGACACTGTAAACGAATATTCTTTTAAAAACCGTACTCCGGTAGCTTAGGAAGTTTCTTATTTTTCTTATTTAAAATTAAATTATAATGAAATTAAATTTTGTATTCAGCAGGAGTAAAACGTACATTTTATGCCTCCTTTTGCGGGCGTAAAATGGCCATTTCACGACCGATGCATTATATAGGGACTTTGCAAAGTCGCCATTTGTAAAAATGACCATTTTCACATGATTTAATTTTTCCCTCCCTCGGGCTCATCACTACACGAGTCGTAAAACTCTTATTTTACGCCCTTGGTATGAAAAGTATGACAAAGCCGTCCCGAGGAGGGACGAGGAATCACCATGTGAAGCGTAAATTCTACGCCCGCGGTATGAACAATATTTTTCGAATCCGTAGGTGTGAAAATGGCCATTTTTACAAATGATGGCTTAGCAAAGTTCCTATATAATGCAGGGATCGTGAAATGGCCATTTTATGCCCGCAAAAGGAGGCGTAAAATGAACATTTTATGGCTGCTGAATCGAAAAGTACTATTACATCGTTCAGTCATTTTAGAGATTTATTCATAAGTACTCATACATTCACAATAAGTACTCATTTTTTTTATTACTGTAAGTTCTTTTTTATATTTGAAAGGATTAATTTGAAATGATTTTCATTAATTATTTGTATTTTTAAATAATTCATTTTGTATTTCTGTACACTCTCAATTTTAAAACCGTGGGAACAGTGAATAATCACTATTAATTTAAATCCTTTTTTACTTATAAACACAAACTATTTTCTGTATCTCAGTGAATTTCACTATTTCAAATTGGGAGAGTAACTTATATTTTTATTGTATATTTCGGGTATAATTTAGACAACAGTCCTTCATTTATTTTTTTCTATGTACATTACTGACTAGACACATTTTTTCGTTACACATTTAAGATAACCTAAGCAACAACGGAATCTTACAAATATGTAAGATATATATATATATCTGAGGAGAATATGGAGACGATTCCAGACGATTTTTCTAGACTCAATGGTGTCTAAAAAAATTGGCAAAACACTGCCCTCATTTTCGACCATGGTAACTGTGATTTTCACGCTATTATTCCACATCTGTAAGTAACTAGTAGTGTTACTCATAAGTAGCTATTATAATAAAATAAAGTAATGATGAATGTGGTGAAAACAATCTGATGACAAGCTGTTGAACACATTACACTATATTTTCTACTAATTGTGCTTGCACAAGTATAATCTATAGAGTATTAAATCAGTATATTTATGCGGCATTACAAAGTAATAATTCCGAAACTATTAACATGAATAGAAACCAGTTCTTAATCCCGTTTAGGGCGGTAAAAATCTTGTGCAGAATTCTTGCAATAAAAGAAATGAATGGTCAACGAGCACAATTAATCGGTCCATCATGGGCCATGAAAGTAATGAAATAAGTGAAGGCACGAGTTTAATATGTCTGGGCGATAATTTCTGCAGAACCTTGTGGTTCAGCAGCCAAAAAATTAAACTGAATTTTATTTTGTTAAATTACCTTGTTATAAGTTTTTATTAGAAAGATGAGATTTTGGGACGTTAATTGAAATAAGCTTTTGGATTGCATTTTTGTCCAATGTTTTCTTGACTTAATAATACCTAAGACAAATTCTTCATTCATGATTGCGAATCGTAATTGTCACCTGCCAAAATCTAACATTATAAATAAAATTAAACTTTTCATTGTTACTATATATATATATATTCTCGATCATTTTTATAAACATGTATGATTGTAATCTATCAACTCCATCTATTTCACACAGAAATAATAATTAGGTAATAAAATAAATAAATAATATGCACAAATACACGAAAATTTACTATTAAATAATCTTAATACGCAATAGTTTTCTGAAAATGTATTGATAAATGTTAGTTAGAAAATTTGCTTCCGTCATTTTATTGCTGACATTTTTAAAGTTTAAAGTTCACCAAAATACTCATATTTGCAAGTCAAACGCATAATATTGTTGTTTTTGGTAATATTTCGAATATTATCCTTAAGGATGATAAACAAGGCCTTGTTTAAATTACTCCCTGTCTTCTCTGATTGAGTTTTTACTTCCTACCTTCATTGATTAGATTTTTACATCTTGCCTTTATTGTTTGGCTTTTTACATAATCTTACTTTCATTGGTTGGATTTTTACATCTTGTCTTTATCGACTGGGTTTTTACTTCTTGCTTTCACTGGGTGAATTTTTATATCTTGCCTTTATCAGTTGGGTTATTGATATTTTGCCTTTATTGGTTGGGTTTTTATATCTTGCCTTTATTGATTGGGTTTTGACATTTTGCATTCATTTGTTGAATTTTTATATCTTGCCTTTATAAGTTGGGTTTTGACATTTTGCCTTTATTGGTTGGGTTTTTACTTATTGCCTTCATTGGTTAGATTTTCACATCTCGCCTTTATTGGTTGGGTTTTGACATTTTGCCTTCATTCGTTGGATTTTTATATCCTGCCTTTATTGGGTGGGTTTTGACATTTTGCCTTCATTTGTTGGATTTTTATATCTTGCCTTTATAAGTTGGGTTTTGACATTTTGCCTTTATTGGTTGGGTTTTTACTTATTGCTTGCACTGGTTAGATTTTTACATCTTGCCTTTATTGATTCGATTTTTATTTCTTGCCTGCATTAGTTAGGTTTTTACATCTTGCCCTTATTGGTTGGGTTTTGACATCTTCCCTTCACTGGTTGGGTTTTTACATCTTACATTTATTGGTTAGATTTTCACATGTTGCCTTTATTAGTTAGATTTTTATTTCTTGCCTTCATTGATTGGATTTTTGTGGATTTCAATATTAATTGATCAAGTTTAGAGAAGATCCATATTATTTAATAAAAATCATCCGCCATATTGACTTTGTAAGTATGATTTGTGATTTGTAATCTGGAGTGAAAATCGAAAGAGAACCATTTTCGTTGCATTTATTTCACATTATTGATCGATTTTAAATGCGGAATTACTATATTTTGTGATTTGACATGGTCAACTTTACCCCTGGTATTTCTTAAACAGGGCACATGCTCATTTGGGATTATTGGATCATCTTACGTAACTACAGCCAAAAGTTTCAAAAATCGAAGTTCCAAAAACGGGAATTTTTTGCTCTTTTCACCGAAAGTTGTTCAAATATATGTACTATCACAGTTTTAATAATACAGCTTTTTTAGTACTACGACTGCGCAACACACCGCATACGACATTTCATCGCCTGATAATTTCAACGTGAACCAAAAATAATGCATTTAAATAAAATAATTGAAAATAACAACTATATATTATACGCGTAAAATAATACAACAATCTAACCTAACCTAATCTAACCTAACTTAATCTATTTTGTTAAAATGTTTAATATATTATGTTGAAATGGTCATTTGTTGAAAAATTTTATGATGAAATGCTTGTGAGTATAAATGTTTATGATGAAGTTATCTTGTGGTGAAAACATACTTGGGTTGAAAAGTTATGTGTTGAATAGGCCTGTCACAGGTTTCTTTTGTCTCACTAGGCCCCCAAAAGCCCTTAAGGCCCTAACAGGTCCAGATTTCTATCGTTACACCTCGACTGTGGCCTTAAACATTTCCTGCTAATGTTACATTTTATGCACCGAAGATTTTAAATTATTCCAATTAACAATATTTAACAATCGCATGATATGAACTAAATTGTTACTTATTTTCATGTAATCATAAGATTGCAATTAATACTTGGATTACGAGACCACTTTAGTTTACGTGTACAAAATTGACATTCATTGTGGTTAATTTACATGCAAATTTGTTCTTCATGTAATAAATTTTGAATAATTATGACACATATGACAGAAAATATGCAATCTATATTACACACAGAGTAAAGTGTAAAATAAAAATCTCTCAAAATAACTTTCTCAAAGATGCAGATGAAAGTAAATTTTATGACTCAATAAAATGACCGTTCTTTCATTCGTATATCTTCTGCATATGATTCACTGAAAGACCTTATTTATTGAATAATTTAGTGTCTTCTTTCACATTATAAAGTAAATCGCGAATCCTGCTCTGAACTTTTCAAGAGCATTAAGAACTATAAACATGTAGAAAGTAAATTATCACATTACTTGTGTTGAAAAGTTGAGTGCTACAACTAAAACTTACTCACGTAAAATTACTCTATGCCACATTTACTCGTGAAATTATTATTGATGTTTATTAATATGGAAGATAATATCAAAGTTAATTACAGTTCCGCTTTACAACGGATGTGTAAATGACCCTCGTGTCTGCAGCTGTCGCGCTGACTCCTATTACGTGACAGGGCAGAAAGTCATTTCTCTAACACGTCCAACAAATAAGAATAAACTCTGAAGAAATGTAAATAAGATTTAAAACAAATGACCCCAAGTTGATTTCACGATGCCTAACTTTGAATTTAAAATGAAAAGTTAATCATAATGGTTATATATATCTAGGATAATTGTGTCTACCTGACAATACTATTTATTATAGTTAATATTTAATACCGCATGGGGTCCGAAGGACCCCAAACCTTTTTCAATTACATATTTTCCACCAAAAACGCATAGTTACCTCTAATTATAGTTAAGGGTTTCAACTATATGCATACTTATCAGTAGAAAGTTCGGTCGCAGCAAGTCTTTAGAATTTCAAGTGGGGTCCAAAGGACCCCAGCGTGTCATAAAGGTACTTTTTTCTTAAATTTTAATTTTGGTTTTAAACTTCGTAAATATTTGTCAATTTTTTATGGTGTTTTACTAATTTTGAGTTAAGTATAGTTATGTACAATAACTAATAATTTTTTGGTGTTATTGCATTTGTTTATGTCTTCATGATGACCTTATCAAATTACTTTTTTCGAATTCATGCGTGACTTACACCGATCTTATAATCATCATACAGGTTCCGAATGAATTTAGTTATTTCTTGTATTTTTTCTCAATACATTACGTTATATATTTAACTGTGCACATTTTGTGTTTTTAAAACGAGTTTTCAATCAAATTTATCAAGAATATGTATACTTGAATATGTATTATTTATTACGTAGTTTCTTCTGACAATAAGTCACTCTTTTTACTTACATTGCAAAATAAATACCTTTTTTTAACATTTCTATATACTTGGTGTTACGGTTCTTTTACTACATTAAAATAGCATTAAGAAGCTTATTTAAATTATTGGGTTGTTGATGTCAATACACAAACAGGTTACATGAAACTTTTTTTTCATACTTAGTGGTGGACATCAACAACCCAATAATTTAAATAAGCTTCTTAATGTTATTTTAATGTAGTAAAAGAACCGTAACACCAAGTATCTGAATTTTGACAAATTTTAGTTTCAAGCGGTTAAGAAAATAAAATACTTAATTTATATTTCTATATACGTTTATTTTTTCCTTAAAATACTATGTCTCAAGAGTGCTGTTCTCAATTTTTACTTGAAAATATTAAAAATAAAAAGTTTGATATTAATTTGTTTATGGAAACACTTATTTTCACTTTTTTTCAAACTATAATCTTTAACAATCAACTTTCACAATATTGAAATTGAAATGTTAACCATACAATCGTTTTAAAGTTTCTAAAGCATTCAACAACGTTGAAAAAGTTTTCAGAAATAAATAATAAAAAATAAAAAAGTCAGGAGACATTTTTCTTAATAGGGTTTTCAAGACCCCAGGTAATTTATGTGATTTTACAGACGTATGGCATTTAAGGGTTAATAAGCCTAATTTAAGAGGCTATAAAACTTCGATTCGTCGAAGTTAAAAATTCCCACCGATATCTCCAAATACTCATCAATATTACAAAACGCGTTAATAACGTTTAAATAAATTACCAATTTTTTATTCACGTAAGATCTGTTATTCTTATGTACAAAATTCTCAATGGTTTTTTATTTTTAGTCGTTTTTTGCAATATATGGAATTAGGACGTTAACAGATGAAATAAACTATTTTTGGGAGCACTGATTACGCGTTTTACAAAAAATGTTTGAAAATAAGCCACCATTTGTAATATTCTACGTAAACATAAACAATATCTAACTTTAAAATTTTTAATGTAAAACAAAAACAGTGAAAAATTATTTTTTTATATATCCGGCAATATTAATGTGAATTTTGGTTTTTATGATCACTCTAATCATGACACACATTTTTTCGCCGATTTTGCGATAAATTACGAGATGAAAGTTGTTCTATGTAGACTAATCATGAGTGTTAATGTGTTTTAATTAATTTTTATAATTTTTTGGAAAATTTCTGTGGATTTACTTTTTACAGTGTATTATGTTTGGATAAGAAAATCGATATTTAAAGAGGTTCGAAATTTCAAAACAAGGTCGATAGATCTCTCATGTTTTTCTAGCGAGACGTAACCCGAGATACCGATATACCTATTAGCCTCATATGTTGGTCCTAGACGAAAAAAGTGTCTGTGATTTATTACTCAAACATTTCAAAATACAAAAAATTTGTCCGAAATGTCATGCTTCAAAGAAATATGCGTTCTAAATTTTAACGTATTGTGGAATATGACGTTTAGTAGACCGAAAGATGCTATAAATGTATTTAGTACGTTACATGTAAAACTTTTATAAATGTGTCAAACGGCTTCATGTATTCGTGACCCGAAATGTGGTAATGAAAACTGCAAAATTATTTTTATAGCCAGTTGATTAAATTCATGGAAGTTTCATATAAAAATGATAGACAATTGCCTAAAATTAGTAAAGAATTTAGAATGTTAGATGATATAACTGATTAAAAAAGTTTTCCTTTGCTATTTAATTATTACGTTACATTTTTCTTACGCGAATTAATCACTACAATTGCAAAAAACCTCAAGTTTACACTTTTAGGTGATAAGCTGCTCTTTAAATTTGAATTAGTTAAAAACTACTATTTAGTAAATGCAAAGTGAGTTACTAAATCAATTAGTCATATTTTTTTTTTATAAAATTGATAAATACTATTTCATTGATCAAATATTATTTTTTACTACTAGGTTAGTAAAAATGAATCCAATTTCTAATGTGACCTATCATGTCAATTTTTTAAGAGATACTAATCTGAAATTGCCAAAATGGTAATATTTTAATAGTTCACGGAAAGAATTAAATTGTAGGAAATGCAATTAGAGGGTAGAATAAGACACAGTCATAATTTTTAATTAATAATTTGACTATCTAAATAGTGACCTGAATCAAATTTATTCATTTCTTGACTGTTTTCGTAGAAGTGTGGAAATATTATAGAATAAAGAGAAATTCTTATTTTTATTTCAAAAAAGGCAATATTATTTATTTGTTATATTTTATTATTTTTGAAAATGTATAAACAATGTAAATAATTCGACCGATAGAAATCTAACAACAATATCCCTTTTCAGAACAGATGGAGTTAATACCAAAGCGGAAATCTATTATTGTCTGATAACGATCTCAAAAAATTGTTTCGAAATTTCGACTAATACTACGAGAATAACATTCAAGTATTATTATATGTTAATGCCAATTTTTGCAGGTTTTCACATCTAACTCACTTTGCTAAATAAAATGGAAAACCGCAAATTGACCTTTTCTATCATTTTTAGTTCGATTTGCCTATTTTACCATTTTTAAGGCCATAACTTCAGAAATATCGATTGCACTACAAATGTTCCTGGGGTTGAATTGCAGGGCTTAAATAGCGCGTAAAAATAAGCCCTCATTCATTGGAATAACGTAAAAGAGAGCCGATTTATTGCAAAAAAAAAAAAAAATTTTTTCCTAAATTTTAATGGCTCATTACTCAAATTCTGAGCCTCAGATCCAATTTTAGTACCGAACTATTTTGTTTGAATTATCAATGAAAGTCAACTCCTGAAATATTACTGGTCAGTTCTAAGTGACACTCTGTATACTTTTGGAGTTGTGCATCGTTCATTGTAATAACATTTTAGTTTGAAAATATTTTGACTTGCTCTTGAAATGTCAACCTTTTAAATTTCTGTAGATTTAGTTTCCTCAAATAAAAAACTCAAGTTTAAAAAATGGGCATTACACGGAAACTGCCTTCATACAGTTCCAAATTCCAAAGGCTTGAAGAAAAGAATATCGCAAATAAAATATTTTATTAGTTAAGTATTTTTTTGTATAAATGGTCAAATGTGTTTTTAAACGCTTTCAAATTTTTGAAGTCTGACCACCTGTTAAGTCTAACCATAAATATTCAGTGAAAACAGTCGTAACTGGTCAGACAATTTCATGTTGGAATTTGTAGTATAAGTTTTCTGAATTGGAATGCAATTTATTTTAAAGTACAATTTAATACCTTCTTAAACCGTGGGTTACTAATTTTAAATATCATTTTTTCAATCCTAATATATTTCTAGCACCTGAGAAAATTTGTATAAAAAAATCCCTGTACTAGCCAGATTGAAAGGGAAAAAAGCACATACATTTAACGAATTAACAAAATTTATGATATCTTAACGGCATTCAAAATTTTAATAATTTCATAATTGATTTCAGAATTTGATTTTAGCCACAGCAGCAATAACCAATGGAATATCCTGAAATGTGTAACTACTTCAAAGAAAATTTCCAGAGATCAAAGAAAGACTAGTTAATGTTGCAGATGTTTACTGATAAGTATAAAATACTGGTTATTATGCATACTAGGACGAATAATTTTCTATTTTTTAATTACGTTTTAAATCTAAATTAATAGAATTTCAATCAAGAAAAAACGGAGAATAATTTATCTTTATTACTTAATAAACAGACGATTTCTCCAATTTGCGCGAAACGCGAGGCTGCTTTAATCACAAACCTAACTAGAGGGAAAAGGGAGAACTACTGCGAGTACCTCGTATGGTACTTACTTTACTCTACCCATTCATTCAGTTAACCGTTGTGCAATGTTGATGAAATTGAGAAGTTGGAAAACAGTGGAATTATTCTTCTAGTCAAAGTTAGAAGAATCGACTTATTCTCTAATCTTTAATCACCACGAAATTAACGAATTATCACGATTAAAGTAGTTATGCATTCTTCTATTAATTAAAATATACTTTAAATTTGCAATGCACTGAGAGCAGAAAAAGTTAGTACATGAAAATTTAGTTTAGCTTCCTCCGAATCTTCTCTTTGAGAAATTTTTGTCATTTTGAATAATTCCACTGGGTGGATATGTCTAATTCCCTATGACACACGTAAAAAAATATTTAAAACAATCCCGAATTCCGACGAGTTATTTTTAACCCCGTCTTGCAGAAAACCATGATGACCTACGCCGTAACATCGTCTTCCATTTTGGTCTCTTGCAACATCCTCAGAAGAAGCTGCTGCAGATGTTCGGTGGCCAGGAGGCCATTGTTCGCTAATTCCATTTTCGCCTTTTCGGCCCTTACCCTCAGCGCCCTATCTGAGGCAAATCTTCCAAGTAGAAAACCTCCAAGAAGACATAGGAATCCAACCGAAAACAGAAACGAGAAGCACATGCGTTTAGTCACAAATTCGCTGGACTCTCCAAATCCTCGTCCCATTTGAAAGCTTAAGACCCGCTGCATCTTTGCTGTTGCAGTTCGCCAGCTGCAGTTACTCTTTTCTTTCCTTTCTTAATTTTGACTTTCTCTCTTTTGCTGTACTTAATGCACTTCGTGCCTGGAAGTGGAGTCACTGGATGGATGTTTGCTTTGTCAAGGTCTATTTATGTTCGCGGCCAAATAGAAATAACGTCGATTCGATGGGATTATAACGCCCTTCTCACTAGTTACGAGTCTCTTCGATGCTATTTATAATCATCGGAGTTTATGTCGAATCGTAAACACAATCATCTTCCATTTCTCGCATCACTGATGAAACGAACTTTGAGTCACTCGATTGAACCATTTATGTCGGTCCTGGATGCAGGTTCAACGTCTGGGAAATTCAATCAAACCAAATTATGTACTTAAAAAAAAAAATTTTTGGTCGAATTATGATAGTAAACAGAAAAAAATTGTCGCTGCTACAGCACCAGAAGCTGTCGTTATTAATAAATATGTGCAAGTAATAAAGTTGACACATTTAAAAAGTACCAAAAACAATAATCCTGCAATTGCAGGTACATTGGTCATTGTTTCCTATTTTATGTTTGTTCAATTAGTCAACTGCTTCTTAAATAGTGAACTAAAATAAGTTATTATTATTATTATTATTAAAATCTGTATTGGAAATAAACCTGATAATACATATAAATATACATTTGGCAATATCGAAGGGTGAGTTACAGCTTAAAAAGCTGCTTTACAGACTGACCAATAAGCTATCATAAAAATTCATAATGACCAAGATTTTCTTTCAGGAAGGTTTTGTAAGATGATAAGAAAATATTCTGGGCCAGAATCAAAATACATCGACCCCTTTTTCAGACATTTGATTCTTTTATTAAAATTGCGAAATGTATGGTTTTAACAAATTTTCATGCAAATAATTGTCTTATAAACCCTTACTTATGATTTTTCATATTATCAGGTTGTAATATACAATTAAAGATATTGTAACTTTTTAAATGTATTTTTTTTAAATTTATATTCACAAACAATCGTTCGAAAATCCTTCATATAATTCGGATGATCTGATTTAATGTATTTATGGTCGCAAGATCATTATTATTATAAGTTTTAAAATCATTAGGAACTGCTTCTATGAGTTAGCCTCAGTAGTAGCCTAAACCTACTCATTATCTAAAACAAAGATTGAGGTGGAAAAATTGAGATAGAAAAGAAAGTGAACTTTCGATGTGATAGATATGGAAAGCACTTCGTAACTTTTTCAGAAGTTATTAATGGAATCGATTCAACTGTTGTTCAAATTACTAGTGAAACAATCTTCAACCATTGCAGGCAATTCTATGAAAGCTTTAACACATTTTAAACATCCAATAGGCCATTTAATATAGCGGTATTCTGTAATGTTTTCTCGCAACTATTTTCATAAAATCTTGAGCAGTCCCGAAAATGTGTTCGCTGAACATAACATTACTCAGTTTTACGTCATTGCAAGTTTTACAAATTTTTAACATATTAAAATTAATATTTACTGCCCAAAACATTGAATGAAGCTTAGGAAGAAAGATTAGATCTAGTATATCTGATTCTGCATCGAAACCCTTTATTAACAATTTTATACTTAAAATCGGTGGTTTCTTTTTGCTTCCATATTCCTTCTTGCGATTTATGCGATTTGTTCTCAATTGTTTTAAGAACATCGCGATTATTTAAATTATTTATGTTATGATATAATCATGTATGCATGAAGACATGAAGACATACCTTCTTCTGAATGAATTTGTGTGATAGTTATTGGCATGAAAATTTGTTAAAGCTGTCAATTAATAACCATTTGAACAAGAAAATCAAATTTCTTAAAAAGGGCACGATGGATGATTTTGATTCTGGCACAGAATAGCTTCTTTTTTATCCTAGATAAAATTCCTGAAAGAAAATCTTGGTTGTTTTGAATGTTTATATGAACTTTTTAAGCCCAGCATGGTTATTTAATAATATTTAATTAAACGGTTCATTTAAAATCAATGTTAGAAGACTTCTAACAATTAATTTGCAGCTTTGGCGCTACTGCAGCGACAATTTTTCACCTTGTAATGTTTTATGGTCTTAAAAATTGATGTGTATTTTTAACTTACCGGTGACTTGTTGAGATCTTGTTTACCATTTGCATCTTATTTGAAGTACACTGCAAACAATTTTATTTAAAAATTACAAAACATATTTTATATATTACTTTTCAATATGGAATTATTAGTAAAAGATAATTAACGGCTAGTGCACGGTTTTATTAAATAGAGTACATAATTTAGTGAAAACTTTTAACTTATCATCCTTAAAAATGATCAAAAACCAAAGTGGCTGACTAAGAGGTAATGTTTGCCTGCTTCTTTCGAACTTTTAAGTAGTAACTGACAAAAAAGCTTTCATATGCAACAAAAGATCCATATTTAATTTTACAAATTTTACATCGCTGTAAATTGAACATGAAAGACTGTGAATGCAGATATAGAACACGTGTATTTTTTAGATATAAATACATTTTGTCCACAGTAAAATCACTAAAAGAAGATGAAAAAAAATACTTTTCCATCTCGATTTTTAAAATTAAAACATTTTTTTATGTGGTCATCGTTTCAAGATTATTTCCATTTTGCCCCCAAAATAACCGTCAACTACTCTAGAATATGTAAAAAAAATTTCATAAGAATAGAAGAGGTAGATCATAATTAAAATCAGCGTTGATCTCTACTGTGTTACATAGACTATCAAACGCTCAGCTCAATAATTACAATAAAAACCTTTTTTATACCTCACTAAACTTCACTGTCATATCGAAACCAATTTCTTGTTATGATGTCAAGTAAGTATGTATGGCGATTGCTGAATATACCTGCCATTAGTGCTGAGCGTTTGACAGTCTATGTAAGACAGTAAAGAGATTAACGCTGATTTTAACTATGATATACCTCTTCGATTCTGAGGAAATTTTTTTTTTCATATTCTAGAGTAGTTGACGGTTATTTTAGGGGTAAAATAAAGATAATCTTGAAACGCTAACCGCATAACAAAATTTTTTAATTACAATTTTTCTACCCCTATTTAAAGAGGGAATAATCCAATTTTTTCCACTGAAAAAAAAAACATCAACAAAAAATAATTCGCCATCTTCGATTTTTTCCTCCGTATCCCTTTGAAAGCTATAACATATATTTTTCTCGTGTAAATCGACTTAACGGTTTACGAGAAAATTGATTTTTTCAACTTTTCGTTTTCCCCATAACTCCCATAAAACTGATTTTGCTGTACATATAGACACCGAATTTCAGTCAAAATTTAAACGAGATCGGTGCCAAGGCAGCACAACCATGCTTATCCTGTTATGTCCTTTACTACTCGACACTTTAAACGAATACACTATTTTATTTCATTTATTTTTTTAGTTATCTTTTCCAAATTTTATAATTTTGACATCGGAACCTTAATAGCCGACGAATCTATTTTTCACTTACAATGTCAAATTTTAAAATATATCAAGCGGCACATCCTTCAGATAGGCTTAAGAAAAATGGGCAATAATTTACAAATGTTTATTGACAGTTGCATTGATGGCCCAGTAATCAAAAATGTATTAGAAGGATCAGCAAAGCATTCATTTTATTACGTTTGAATCCATTTTTTGTCCACTTCGAATAATTTTGAATGCAAAAAAAAAACTTGATATTGAATACATATAAAAATAGTAAAATATTATAATGCGAATGCATTTGTATCCAAAAAAGTATTTCTGAAAGTTCTGAATGCATCTCTATCCTTATAAAATATAACGTTTGGATGCATTTGAATCTAAACATAATTTTTTTTAACGTAATGAACGTAATGAAATCTTTTGAACCAAAATATAATGTGATATAAAAAAGTATACACAGTAAAAAATTCATTTGAACACAAAAAAAAGTATTTTCCAAAACTTTGAATACATTTAAATCCAAAAAGAATATATTTTTTAAAATGTCAACATACGGAAAGTTTTTGAATGAAAAAATAATAAGCTGTAAGAAGTGTAAGGAATGCATTTCAATAAAATAAAAGTATTTAACGAAATCCAAAAATAATGTGATGTTTAAAAGTACAAAATGTGAAAAATGTCAATCCAAAAAAATTGAGTACGTAAATTTGGAATTATTTTGACACGATTTAATCCCTATTTTGACAATTTTAAATACTTTTAAATAAAAAAAAAATCTGAAATGAATGAATACGAAGTGTTGATTTTGAATACATATATGAATCCGAAAATAATAAAATTCTAAAACATTATAAAGTTAATAAATTAATCTCTATACATGTGGATATGATATTTGAATACATTTATTTTTAATAACAAAATAATATATCATTGAATTAAAAACGTATAATGAATGTATGTATATCCCAAAAAAAATTATAACACTAAAATTTTGAATGCATTTGAACCACAAAGATTGAACGTGTAAAATATATAAGGAATGCATTTCAAACCCATAAAAAGCAGGTTGAGTTATTTTTGCACTAAAGTGTATAATTTCATTTTGCAAGATCATTTTTGAACTCAAATTTATTGGAAATTTATTTATTTATTTGGACATTTTCTTTACAAATGTTATTTGTGTATGCAATTGAATTTTTATTTCGTCCAGAAGACAAAAAATATAAGATAGTTTCCTACGCAAATCTTTAAAAATAACATAGTTTAAATTTTGTTCATGCAAAAATTATTATTCTCCACCAACCAAAACTATTATGTGACATTTTCTAACATTCACTGCATATAAAAAAATATTTGTTTATCAATAATACTAAATTTATCATTTTTATGTACAGTTTCCTAAATATTAAAAATATTGCGGAATGTCTCATATGTATTAGAAATTAGTTAGTTCGTTTATTAATGGCACGGGATTTCAAGTCCCTTTAGCCAACCATACAAAGTGTACATAATAGTGTTTACAATAATGAAAAAAGTAGTATAAACGCAAATGATGAATACATATAAAGAAATAGAGTGTAGCTTAACTTAGGGTTAGATGGATAATAATAATAATAAATTTATGTTAACACGGCGAGAATAGATACCGCAACTAAGTAGTACATTATAACGCAAATTATAATAGCCATTCAAAAATTTTGATTCATTTCCTCACAGAAAACTCTAATATTGTCAATTGATTAATAATTGTAATATTCATTTTGATTCAGTCTGTGCATCAATTAGGAACATGCGATTTAAAGAATAAAAAAATTCACTGAATTTAAATAAACTAACTAGTATTTGTCATGTTATATATTTAATTTAAAAATATTTAAATCTTTAGAGCAAGATTACGTCCAGACCAATAAGTACATTGAAACATTTACCAAAAACAAAATACATTAAATATTAAACTATCCACAAATGGCGATCGCAAAGTGTACTTTACTTTTTCGCCACTAGGGTCCTGTGCTCCCGTTATAGAAATGGAACTCACATGGGTTTTAAATGCCTTAATGTAAAATAGCTATTACGTCAAATATATTTCACTACGCTTCTACGATGACATTTATTACTTAGGAAAAGCTGTAACTATAATTTAATCTGTAATTACCGACGCCTTTCGATATCAAAAATTCGTATTTAAAGGCCACATCCCTCTGAAGAAATAACAGAAAACACAAGAAGAAACTAGACATCATTAAATGTATAAATAAATAAAAAATTCAAATCAATTTGATCAACGTAACTTATCAATAATGAAAATAAACTACATTTCTAAATTTTTGAAGGTTAATGTATTTTGGGGCACCTCCTGAGTAATAAATAACTAAATGTAATAAAGAAGTAGGAAATAATGAACTGCAAAGCTTACGTAGTTTCTCCTGTGGTTTCAATTTACTCTCAAATTATTTCACCAATAAACAAAACGCAAAGAAAATATTGGATCAGAGATTTAAAAATAACAATTTTAATATGATTCCAAGGTTATTAATTACTTTTTCTGACGCAAAATGAAATGAAAAATGTATCACAATTCAATTGACTAAACGTTCTTGAAACCCAGCAGTTTTTCTGGTGTATATATAAATGTTAAAATTTCTTACATAACGCTCCACATGTGAATTAAAAACTGTCCAGAAAGCTCTTACTAAACCTTGGTTATTTGTTTATTTTATCAATTTTTTAATTCATAATTTTAAGGGATTTTGAAGCTACATAATAATAATGTGACATAGAACATAAAATTGCTCTTGAACTTATTTCAACTGTTGAAAAAATGCTATTGGGATTGATTTTAATTCATTTTATTTTAGTCTACTTGAAGAAATGGTTAATTATTAAAGATTAAAATGTTTACAAATTGTGTTAGTAAGGTTATTTCAAATTTATTTGCATGCGTCAATAGCTTGGTCGTATAATTATTGTTTATGATTTTTTACACAATTTTATAACAAATTTTTTAGTAAATATTTTGCTTACTACAACAAACACCTTGTATACTTCACTACAGGAACTAAACACATGTGCTTTATTCACTACTTATATACTCCGAACTACACTAATGAAACTACTTATGGACTAAATTATATTAAAAAAAATAAATATAAAAATTGACATTATCTTGGGATATTCGCGGTTTTATCGTGCGAATCGTTGTATAAACGCGGGGCTGCGTGGGACAAGACTGATATTTTTATAAGATGGTGTTCTCGACCGACGTCTTGAAAATTCCTCCCCCTCCGTCGTCATCCATGCGCTTATTTTATACTGTCTGCAACGCGGTCTCCAGACGCACCGAATGCTGACATTTCCAGAAGATACCCTTTATGTGGATTTTCCGACTGTTTTGTATATTAAAATTTCTCAAGACCTTTAGTTTTTTCACTTATTTTTCGAAATTTTAAAGTAAAACAATTAATGGGCAAAGAAGCTTTACAATTAGTAGAGATTTTTTACAAAATTTTAGGTTCATGTGTAGAAGCTATCAGGAAAAACTGTAATTTTTTAAATATAAAAAGTTTGATTGTTAAAAAATTGGGTGCGGGTCGAAAAACCCAAAAGAATTCAAAAACCCGACAGAAAATAAAACCAACAGTCGAAAAACCGACAATCAAATGCCGACAATCGAAAAGCCGACAATCAAAAAGCAGACAGTCAAAAACCGGGAGCCCTGAAAAACCCGACAAATCACAAATTACATACTTCAAAAACCCGACTTTTAAAAACCGGACACTTTAAAAACAATCGTTCAAAAGCAGATATTAAAAAAACAGAATTACAAAATATGTCGGCATTTTGAAATTTCTGATTTTTTAATGATCGTTTTTTGAAATGTTTGTTTTTTGAATGACGGATTTTTGAAGTGTGTGTTTTGTGATTTGTCAGGTTTTTGAGGTGGTCCCAAAAAACCGTCAGTTCAAAAAATTTCTGTCCTCCAATCGATGTGTCTATAGTTTTATGTGTTGGCTTTTTGGCTGTCGGTTTTTCGACTGTCGGCTTTATGACTGTCGGTTTTTCCACTGTCGGCTTTATGAATGTCGGTTTTTTACCGGTTGATTTTTCGACCCGTACCCAAAATTTGAACCAAATTTGATTGTCATTACACATTTCTGTTAATTTTTATTATAAAATTTTATGTATAAGAGGAAACTATAATATCTTGTATATTTTTAATGTTACAATGAAAAAAGCACAAATGATATGACATGGACCTTAGTTGTGAAACTTTCCTGAACGAACAAACAAATAAATAAACGATTAAAGGTGCTTTTTCCCATTCGTAATTAAAAGGAATACTTATACTAACCAATTCAAAATAAAATAAAATAATACTATTATGCTTAAGTCAGCCTTTGCTGGTACAAAATTTTTCAACATTTGGACGTGAAACTGTGTAGAATATGATTATACCGAACATATTTTTGCTTCTTAAACATTTGTTCTTTAAACTCTTCTATAGGTACTTCTAATGTTTAATGTTGGTAGTGCATTAACCCGTTAAGTCCCAAAACAGCAAAATTTGTGTCTTACGTTTGAGCACAAAACATATAAACTTTTCAACCAGCTTTGGTTTTTTATCGTACGATTCTTTTAACTAAATGGCGGCCAAAAAACGAAACTGATAATCAAACTTTCATTTTAATACTTGTTTTGACGTTTTTTTCATTGGAATCGTGTAAATTATTCAATTATTTCAGTAAAAATATACTTAAATATAATATTATTTCTAAACATAATTTAAGAAAAAAAAATAACGGCTAAGAGATAAAAATTGAAAAATGATTAGACTTCCTTGATTCACTAAGATTTGTGCTGAAAATATCAAAATGCAAACCAATATTTCGAAAATCAACGATATTCAGATTATTACTTTAGTTCCCGTTCAAATAATGACGAGAAACTGTAAAAAATGACTTGTTAAAACCTTAAAAGCATTATTTTTCATATTTAACCCTTTTTATAATTATTTCTAGAAATAATATTATATTTAAGTATATTTTTACTGAAATAATTGAATAATTTACTCGATTCCAATGAAAAAAACGTCAAAACAAGTATTAAAATGAAAGTTTGATTATTAGTTTTGTTTTTTTGGCCGCCATTTTCTTAAAAGAATCGTACGATAAAAAACCAAAGCTGGTTGAAAAGTTTATATGTTTTGTGCTCAAACGTAAGACACAAATTTTGCTGTTTTGGAACTTAGCGGGTTAATGCACTACCAACATTAAACATTAGAAGTACCTTTAGAAGAGTTTAAAGAACAAATGTTTAAGAAGCAAAAAAAGGTCAGTATAATGATATTCTGCACATACGAGAACAGTTTCATGTATTATAATTTACATTTAGAATTCCAAGATTTTTGTTAGTGAAAATAACAAATTACTCAAAGTGAAATATAGTGGTTTATACTCTACTGGATAATACCTTTCAGCAGGTATTCGTACTTTACGTGAGTACCTTTACTATTTCTGTCCGATCCGAGTAAGAAGTGTGAAATCGACATTGGTCTAATTCGGACCGTTTAGCATGGCCCAATTCGGACCTCTTTTCGGACCCATTTTCACGCGCAATTTATAATTTATTTATAATTGTGTTAATATATCATTAAAAATAACTTGTTTATTATATAAATTACTCTCGGAACGACTCAAAATACTGACAAATACATACGTATATAGGCATATCACTAGAACTTATATTTTCCTTTAGAACAAAATTTTAAAAAACTTTTATGTACGTCTTTTCGGTGCGTAAAGTAAACTTGTGCGTAAAGTAAACTTTACGCACTCGATTATACTTTACGCACGAAAAAGCCGTACGTAAACAATATTTCGGCACACGTGTGTGTGTGTAAAGTTCTTTACGCATACGTCCTTGTATCGAAAACTACTATTTTGTAATTGCGGGCGTAAAGTTCGTGCGTAAAGTACTTTTGATGCCTATCTTTCGCTCGTAAAGTAAACTTTAAAGTTATACTTTACGTACTCAAACAGGCATCAAAACTTTACGCACTCACTTTACGCGCGCAAATACAAAAAATAGGATACCTAACACGTGTGTAAAGTATAACTGTTACGCACGGGTCGGGAACTTTACACATGACTTGGCGCCTCGTATGTATGGTTCCCGTCCCGTGCGTAAAAGTATACTTTACACCCTTGTTAGGTAATGTACTATTAATCCACGCTATCTAAACTTACTTTTGGTAAACCTTCGGATGACGTATCTGTTTGAAATAAAAAAATCGGCCACATTTTTTTTATGTATTTTGGTCTCCTGATAACGAATATCGCAATAAAAATTTGCGGTCGGGTGTATTAAAACCGCTATCTTGAAAAAATAGCAAAAAAACGTGTTTTTTTTAGTTTTTTGCATTTATGTCGAAAAATACGCATCGGACCAAAAAATATTTCCAACAAAAGTTGTAGAGCACAAAAGGTTATATACATTTTGTTCGTAATTTCGACAGCAAACCCGTAAATGAGGGATGAACATTGTCACGATAGGTTTCTACCTGGTAGTAGGTAGAAATAATTTCCTAATCGATTAAAACTAACCTCCAACCATTCAGATAGCACATGGATTTAATTATCAGTCATTCCTCTGTGGTTGGAGGTTAGGTTAGTATAAACAGGGGGGGCAGAGCCCCCAGCACGCGAGCATCCCTAGGTCCACGCATTATCAATTGCCATTTGCAATTGATTCTTTCCTTTAGTCAAATGACCTTTGCCTCAAACAATACGTGGACTTAGGGATGCTTGCATGCTGGGAGGGGGGGGGGGGGGGGGGTCCGCCCCCAGATCCCCCTTTTTATCCTAACCTAACATCCAACCACAGAGGTATGGATGATAATTAAACCCATGTGCTATCTGAATGGTTGGAGGTCAGACTAGACTCCGCCTCCCAGCCCCCTCTTTACTACAAACATAAGACACCCAGACGAATAATTATTCACTTTCTTCACTATTTTTCGGGCTTCCTGTTGCGATTAGGACACAAATGTATTAAACCTTTTTGCACAGAATTTCATGCTCTACATTTTTGGTTTGAAACAATTTTTCGCAAGATTCATACTTTTTATGATATATGCAAAAAACTTAAAAAAAACGCGTTTTTTTCGAAACAGCGACCAAGATACGGCCGAGCGCCAAATTTTTATATGATATTCGTTTTCAGGAGGCCAAAATACATCAAATGCACCTTGTCGATTTTTCGATTTCGAACAGGTGCGTCATCCGAAGGTTTACCTTACTTTTTTATGTTTTTACACCTATAATAAGTAAGAAAAATTCTGCGCCACTCATTTTTGTGCATACTTATTTGCTTAAAAAGTTAAAAGAGTGCTTTAACAAAGTCATCTCTTCTACAGATAAAAAAGACTTGCCAAAAAAGTTTTCGAAAAATTATCATCTGACCTTCCAATGTACAGTGAAAGCATGTTTTTAATATTTTATTTTATATATTACTAAACGCTCAGACACGTGTACTTCTATTTTTATCACAGAATCCATAAAAAAAATTTCTGTCAATTATCCAAAACCCCGACTGTAGGTTCCCCTTATCAGTGTACGCGTATGTATAATTTTTAATGAAGATCAAAATTAATTTTTAATAAAAAGACTTACCAACAAATTTATAATTCAACAAAACCATTGTATCAGATCGCGAGACTCGTGTGCACAATTGACATCACAGGAGTGTAATAAACAGAAGTTGGAAGTTCATTGAATTATGAATCATTAATAATGAAAATGTTTACTGGTTGTATTTTCAGTTTATATTTATATTTATATTTACTGTTATTTCCACGCGTATCTTTAATATACAATATTTCGTGTAATGAGTGAGATTAAATCGCGTGAAGGCGATTTAATATGAATGTATCATTACTATAAACCTAAGAACTAAAATCACTATTAAAAACTTAAAAGTAAACATCACTGTTTAAAACCTTAAATATGAATATCAGCATGGAAGAAATGGCTTACATAATGTTTCAGATGTAAATTAATAGAAGCACTGGTTACCGAAACGTTTTAAGTACACAGTAAAGTGTGCCAGATCGAAAGAACATTTTGTTTAAACGAGTGCAACTTTAAATTTCAAAATTCAAAGTGTTATAAAAATGTTTCCTGAAGGGGCACGCTCAAATACTGAGAGCTATTTTGTAGAGCTTTACGTGTAGAATAAGAGCAGCCTTCAGTGGTTTAGCTAAAGCATAACTTAAAGAAATTATAACACAAAGGGACATAAAGGTTGTATTTTTGTAAAAATAATTTTTCATAGTTTAGTGCATTCTAACTCTTTCTTATTTATCGGTACGCATCAATACTGAGTTATTCTGTATTATTTAGCTAGTAGGGAAGCTGTAAAAAAAATTTCAGGTCATTATTCAATGACCTAAAAAAACTGTAGCTGTTTAATTGCAACCAAATTTCATATCTTCACTACTATAGCAGCAATATTTGACAGATTTGGAACTCTTTGTATGCTTAAATGATATAAAATCGACTTTAAAGTGTGGTGTTCCTCTAATTAAATATGCTTACGTGTATTTTATGCTATTATTATACGAAATATATCATGGGAAAGGTCTTGAACCACTCACCCTTACGAAAGTTAAAAGTTCTAGGGATATGCCCATATACGTCAGAAAGAAGGAAGTAAATTTAGCATTTTTATTCCGATATTCTGACTGAAGTTCTGATTCCAATTTTGTTTATTTCAGACTTTAATGCAATCAAATTACAACCAGGTTCCAATTCGGACCTTTTATACATTTTTGTTCAAGAGTGTCTAGGTCTAATTTTATAGGGAGATCGCAAAAACGCCTGGGAGGGAAATATGGTCAATTGATCAAACTTCCAGGGGGAACAGATCAAACCGTTTTGCAAATCGATTAACATTTTGCATTGGTACAGCTAAAAACCTTACTAGGTCCAAATTAGACTACACAAAACAGTGATGAAGGCTACGTCAATTCTGGGTTTTCTAAAAACATCGACCAGAGATTCTCACAGTTTACCTGCTATTAATCCAATTTTCAACTCTCAAATCATTTTATCTAATCTCCTATATTGTTCTACAATCTGGTCTCCTCGCCATGCTCAGAATAATAAACTTTTAGAATCTGTTTTAAATGAATTGATTAGATATATACATTGTTTTATGTATACCTAAAAAAAGTTCTTATAGTCAGGACCGACTTTTAAAATTTGGCAACAATTTAGCCATTAAGTGACAATATGTTCTTAAAATAAACTCTTGCTGTTTGAAAACTTAAAAGAAGAAGTTTTCATTTCTCATTTTAAAACTGGAAGACTTACAACAAGCACTGTGCGTGTTAAACCCAAAGTAGGCTTTATTAGCAGCTTATCCAAACAGCAAAAAGACTTCTCATAGAGCTTATTAAGAAGTCTTAAAAATTGTAAGATGTCTTGAATACTTATCAGAAAGAGCTCTATAGGACCTCTCTAATACGAGGTCTCAGAAAAGAGGTCTTATTTGAGAGCTTTGACACATAAAATAAATGCTATAAATGGAAAGCTAATTTCTGAAAATTATAGATTCTATTTTTGTACCTTAATTATTAATTTATATACTTTTTACCTGAGTTCCTTTTTTACCGTTATCGTTTTAATAGTTATATATTGGATGGTGATTACATTCAATAGAATGAGATCGTGCAATAATAATACAGAACTGTGATAACACTGGCTAAATATCGTAAAAGCAACCTAACCTTATTTTGTCAGATCAGCTTATAATCGATCGGACTGCATATGAAGTAAATATCGGGCGATCTTATTTTTTTATTCAATTGCCACCTAGTGTCTGTGGAAGAAACACAGACCTCAACAATGGGAATCCCTTTACCAAAGGAGAGATGGTCCAAAACGAGATAGATTTAAGACCTCAAACATAAGTCCTTCGAGATTACGATTTTAACAAGTCCTAAGTAAGACATCTTCAAGAGCTCGTTTTATAGATTATCATAATTAAGAGCTCATCAGGAGGTCTTTTTGGAGATATCTTTGGACTGAGCTCTGGACAACCTTTTTAAGAGGTATGTGCTGTTAGTATGTGTAAGAATGATCATAATGTTTGTTTTAAGCTTTCCTGTGTAAATTTTTCTCCAAGCCGAAAGAAAGATGCAATTTAAATGGCAATTACGATCTTGTTTGAGACCAACACACAATAAGAGTCAACGATATAAACAATAACGACATTACAAGACGAAACAGGTGCAGTAACGATGATGGTTCTGAGCAGATTTTTTATCACATCTAACCACAGAAAAGTTTTACGAATTTTTTTAATTGATGTTGCGCCTCGCAGGGCAATATTATGGAAATTAAGATAGTTTTCCATTCCCTTTTTGACTTACCATTGTATCAGTATAGAGGGGCGTTCAAAATTTCTTTTTGAAGTGGGAGGGATTTTTGTAAATACCTCCAGTGACACCGTGAATCGATTTATGGTTTTGTAAATAACAAATGTGTTTGTGTTAAACACGTTCCCTTGAATCCATTCGTTATTGTTCTAAAATTCAATCAATATAAGCTAAATACCCTTTTTTGTAAATTTCATTTTTTTCCTTCCAGTGATCGGAATCAATACCGAAGTTTTCAATTTCATGTAGGTCACGCATAGTAATTTATTGCAATGAGAACAGATTCATTGAACCGATGAAAAGCGCAACCGATAGCCACTACGAAATGTATTCATTTCAAGGATGAAATATATTATTATTACTATACAAATTCCATTGCGTTAATTTCAGTGATTAAAGATTCTTTTCATTCAATCAACACTTACTAAGACAAATCATTTTTCGTAATAATAATAAAAAATGTCATCCGTTGAAACAATACATTTCACTGTGCTACGTTTTAATGCTGGATTTTTTCAGTGTATGAGGATTAAATTTTGGTCCAAATAATCTAAACCTAAAATGCTGATCCTATACTATAACTAATATAACTAATGGTCTAACTATTAGCTACTAACTAGCTACTAACTATAACTAATGGTCTTAATTCAAGACTTTTTTTCACTTCAAGTTAGGCCATCCCAAACAAGGATTTCCTATTAACTTTTTAATCCGTTTTTCTATTTTGGAGTTATCGCATGTACAAAAATACGAAACATAGGCACAAGATCACGGATAACAAATTTTGTTCTTGTTTTATATTTTATAATTTTTTGGATAAACTTCCGAATTGGATAAATGTCATCAAATTGTTTATATTCAGATGCGCTGAATTCGAATATCATAGTGGCAATTGGAGCAAATGCTAAATAATTTTTATGGTAAAAATCGCGAAAACCCCATAAAAATCACGGTTTTCACATTTATTTTCAAAAATATTCAAAAATTCAAAAATTCAAAAAATGTTACAAATAAAATAAATAGGGACTCAAATTTTCTACAAAAAGGGTTATTGTCTTAAAAGAACCACGAGCATGAGAATAATCGTCTTGGTATAGCCCATTTAGCCTGTGGCAATTATGAAGACTCAAATTTTACATGAATTCTGTATAGCATAAAAAAGTGGGTTAGGTCGATTGCAACTATGGGGGCCCGTGCATGCCCCCCCCCCCCTTTTTTATACTAACCTGTTCTAACTAGCTCATATTTCGGGTAACATCAAATCCACTTAAAATGTGGATCCGTGTAATTCCAATGATTGAAACTAGAGGGGTCTCGTGCAATACAGAACACCTCTTAAATATGAAAAAATTTATTGTCATTTTTCCTAGTTTATATCACTCTTACAAAAAAATGCATCCGACCTTTTTTGTAGAAAATTTCATGCTCTACATTTTCTATTTGGAATATTTATGGAAATAAATGAGAAAAACCATGAAAAACCGAGATTTCTATGAGCTTTTCAGAATTTTTTCCAAGAAAATCGCATTTGCAATAATTGCCACTATGATATTCGAGTTCAGCAGATCAAAATACGCAAGAAAGCAAAAGAGCCATCAAAAATTAACGAGCGAAAGTGGCTCAAAATTGAGCGGCTTGTCAAATTGTATCGACGGAAGCCTTCGAAATGGATGACAGGCATTCGTCCTAATAGACAATTGTCCTAATATTATATTATTATAACTTTATAATTACCTCTACATTATTGTATAGGGGGCATTCCACAGAAAACCGCAGTCTTTTTTTTCTATTTCAACTGTAATATTTGTGAGAGCTGCAGATCGACTTAACAAGATGGCCCCATACTTCGTATTTGTGTTTGAAATATAGGAACTGCAGAAATCTACACCAAGTACAGCAGCAGTTTTCGATACTTGGGCGTAAAAGTTTTTTTTACGAATAGGAGAGGTTGCGGCCCGAGTGGAAGCGAGGGTTGCATTCACCATTCGTTCAACAAAAATTTTTGTACATGCGCCGAAACATATTTTTTGTTGCAAGGGTGCGTAAAGTGTCCCTAAAAATCGAAAAAATCACTTCACGCACTACTTTACGCACACTGTAACAAAAACAATATTTTTGAAACGTACACAGACAACGTGGCTCGTCTTATTAACAGCGAGCTGCTGCTTGAAAACGAAATCGAAAAATTGTTCACCTGATGAGGTTCGAACTCACAACCTAGGACTTCGTAGTCCACTATGTTACCACCTGAGCCATGAAGCCGATTTTGTAAAAGTTTTCAGATTTTTTTCAATCCGAAAGAGTACCTTATAAGATATGACTTTCTACAAAATTTTAGCTTTCTAACTCAATTATGTTCCGAGATATAAGCAATTTGGGATTTTTTCTTTTAATTTTTAAATTAATTTTTTATTTCCAAACATTAATTTTATACAAAGATAATAAGATAGATGTTTTTTTTTAAATTATCAGTTTTTCGAAAAAAAATAAATAAATAACATTTATTAGTACCTTGTGCCAAAAAACGCATTTTTTAAAATGACCTCTATATTATAGGCTGCCCAACTTGTTTTGGAGTTTTTAATGTTTTATCCGAAAGTTGATGTTTTTTTTAGTAAAGATCCTAGATTTATAGCTTGTGCTCTAAGTAGGATCCCTGAGAATTAATTTTTTCACCAGTACATAATGACCACCTGATTTCAATGTCTTATATGTAGAAGGTCTTGGGTTCGACAATTGGTCTAGAGAGAATTGTGAGGCCTAACCATTTGATAACCATGTAATAAGGAGAGCAATAGACTGATTTAAATTAATAATATAATATTTAATTATTATTTCATAACCTTAATTTCCTTCCATCTTTGACAGGTACTCTCTTAAATTTGAGAGATTTGGGGATATTCATGGGAATGATACGATATAATTTGCTCGTAATCATATTGGGAACAGAACACAAAATGCACATTTGAACATTATCACGAATCCATTCAAACTATTGCTTGGTATTTATTAATTTGATTTTTTGTACCCATTTTCAAACAAGCAAGTCATATTATATGTTTCACTTGCCGCCCAAACTATTAGATGGCCCCTAACCGTGAGCCGTTACAAAGAAATGGCTTTCTACTTCTACCCCGAAATCTTCAAAGTAATGCGACAGATTTACAAAGCATTTTTTATGTTTGAACTGCGACCTAGCTCCATGCGTGAAATACTTAATTTTTAAAATATTAAATTTTTCTCTCGGAAATTTTATCAGTCGTTACTAATTTTTTAATAAGCTCACACTATACGTGGATAGTTCCACAAAAGTTGAAATAATTTGAAAGCATTCTTGACCCCAGACATTTTGTGATTTTAAGAAGTACTACAACTATATCTAGTTATAAATATAGATTAATAAATAGGCACAATTAGTCAAAAATAATTACCTTAGGAATGAGAAATTGAGAGGTTCGCAGGTTGTCATCCGATACAAAACACACCCAATTTACTAAAACCTAATGGCAGCTTGGACCAACACCCGATCGTTTCATAATTTTTGTTATTACAAATTATAATAAATTTCAA
This sequence comes from Trichopria drosophilae, assembly GCA_030407085.1. Classification (NCBI taxonomy): domain Eukaryota; kingdom Metazoa; phylum Arthropoda; class Insecta; order Hymenoptera; family Diapriidae; genus Trichopria; species Trichopria drosophilae. The sequence continues at coordinate 189,375,576 of CM059582.1, forward strand.
CTTTTGTAGAACCACTCATGTAAATTATTGAATAATTTATTGATATAAGCCAACATATTGGTCTTTGTAGAGCAAGGTGAATCTTAGTGTAAACAGTAAAATGATTGCTCGATTCAAAATATTTTTATTCATTTTATATTATCATTTTTTTTTGCTAGGATTGTGTACTAATAACTTATCCGTACCGACATTGAATTCAGGCGGTTATTATTTACTAGGATCTTCAATAAAAAACCATCATCTTTCAAATAAAAATTTTAAAACTCCAAAAAAGTTGGGCAGCCCAAAATAAAAGTCCCTTTTTACTAAAAAAATGCATTTTTGGCCACAAGGAATTAATAAATGTTATTTATTTATTTTTAGTTTTAAATGGAGAATTTGTTACAACAAAAACATATATATGATTTTTTTTACAAAATTAATGCTGGAAGTAAACAATTAATTTAAAAACTAAAAGCAAAAATCCAAAATTGCTTGTATCTAGAAAAATAATTGAGTTAGTGAGCTAAAACTTTGTAGAAAGTTATATCTTACAAGATACTAAAACATATTGAAAAAAATCCGAAACTTGAAGAAAATGACTATGCGGTTTTCTGTGGAATGTCCCATAGTTATAATAATACAATATTAGGACTATTGTCTAATAGGACGTCACCCTTCGATGTTGGTTGCCATAGGGAAAACACTTTCCCCAATCTTTTATCCAATAGTATGATATTTTATCTATAAAAAGAAAAGAAATAAAAAAGAAACAATTATTGCAGTAATTTTTCACTAACTTTAAAGAAAAATGGGCAACTTATTGAAGCTAATGAAAATGTAAATCAGAATGTAAGATTAACCCTTTTTGCCCAAAAGAGAGAAGCAGGTACCTCAACATCAGCTCAGTTTCTACAGTAGAAAGATTTTTTTTTTATTTTTGGAAAAAAAAATTCCGACTATTTAGAAATGTGCTCTATGAATAACCGCCGAGAAAATGGCAAAAAACCACTATTTCTGCAAAAATTTCCAAAATACGAAAAAAAGCGGATTCAAAATGACCACGGAAAGAAGCAAATTTTTTTAAAATTATTAATTCTTTGAAATAGGGATCATAGAAAGTTTTTTATTACGTTTTATATTGATAATATAAATATTAACTGGTTATGGATGAAAATTACATGCTTATTATATCATTGAAATTCATTGAATTTCATTGACTTTTGCATTTTTTAATGATTTTGTATTAATAAAAGGTTTTACATTTTATATATTTATTTTTCTAATCATTTATTATTATATTATGGTTGATCTTGTCACATAGGAAGGAAATATTATTGCTAACACTTAAATTGTAATAATTTTCAAGTCCCATGGTATTTTTCGAGGTGTAAATCTGGCAGAATGCCTGAAAAAATTTGAATAATTTATATTTATTAATTAAAATCTTTTAGAGTAGATTAGACTATCTTAAGGGGATACCATTAAGTAGTAATCAAAGATAAAAAATGTTAATTAGAAAGTTCTGACTCTTTTTTTGTAATTCAGGATTCACAAGGGCAATTCTAACCATTGTTTACTATCTTCTAAAAAGAATCCAATGCAATTGAAGAGATTTGACCGAGAATTTTCTGCAATACATGATTTTTCGATATTGGAGAAAATTCTCGGTCAATTCTCGACAAATTTCTTTGATTTTTTTAAGAGAGCATAAAAAATTGTTAGAATTACTTTTATGAAACTCAAATTTTGAAAATTCGATTGAGTAATTTTTAATTTCGCTTTCTTCATTAATACGTTCTTCTAAATTGATTTAAAAATTTCAAAAATTTGGGTGAACATAAAAACACTTTTTTTTTAAATTACGGATGGATTTAAAGAAATTAAATTTAAAAAACAAATTTTTTACATTTTTTATGTCAACATTACTGACTTTCGCGTCAAGAGTTACTCAAGAACGAATTTCTTTAACCCATTAAAATTCGCTATATTAATTTAAACATTCAAAAACAGTTTGGTTAAACGAAAAACGTATTTCCGAAATAATTACGCATGGATTTTAAAAAATTCCATTTCTTTTTCAATTTGTTTACAATTTTTATTACATTATCTTTGAATTCCTCGTCAAAAATTACTAAAGAACCAACTTTTTGGCATTTTTTTGAACGATTGTTTCATTTAAATATTTTATTTTCATTCAAAATCATTTACCTCCCAACCTTGCGATTAGATTTCATTCATATCAGTTACATTTTTATCTAATTTTTTTTATTCAAAATCATTAAATTTATAGTCCTGTAATAATTAATTATCTATTCAAATTCATTCGAGGTAAATATAACTATTTTTCTATTGAAATTCATTCAATTGCAATTGTTTTATTCGCACTTTTCAATTGAAATTCATTCAATGAAATCATTTCTTCATTCCACTATTTTCCTATTCAAACTCATTAAATCGAACAACTTTTTATTAGCTATTAACGATTCAAAATCATTGAAACACATTTTCTCGTTGAAATTCATTGCAGAAGCTAAGAAAACGAATTCAGAAATGAGGCATTGAATGAATTTCAATGGATCTTCAATGAATTTTCGTTTGCTGGGGCACCTCCCCTTCTCTCGGTTTTGTAGACAATTTTGGAGGTAATCGTAACGGATAACAGTCAATTTCGCAGGTCCTTGTACCCTTCATTTTTTTTTACGAAATTCAATCCATTCCCTGCAAACATAGAAAGTAACAGTTATGTAACATTTACGTAGTGGTTACATTGTTACATAAATGTTACAAAGAATGAAACGTGAATAAAAATTCTTATTTATTATGGTGACTGAATTAAACCGCTAATATTTAGTGAAAATTGTAAAACATGCAGTCGCGAAATTTACTAATTATACTTAAATGTTACATAGTTGTTAGTAGTGTTTTTGTAAATAACAAGGTTATCCTATCCATTTTTGTCAATTACTATACTGCCCAGCAATCGAATTTGGATAGAGTTGTATAGAATTGGATTCAATTATTAAATTCTGAATCTATACTTTAGTCAACGGTGAATCCATTTTAATATGTAAATAGAATTCTATTCGTCCATACGAATAAAAAGGTTACTTTCTGAATTCATATTAATCCAAAAAAAGTTTTCTTTTTAAAAATTAAATCTTAAATGCATCCGTATTCAACATTACGGATTCAAAACTATCCAAGTGTACTCATTTCAGTCTAAAAATAGTTTCCTTTTTAAAAACGAAATATTGAATGCATCCGTATTCAACATTACGGATTCAAAACTATCCAAGTGTATTCATTTCACCCCAAAAAAAGTTGTATTTCAAAAACGAAACTTTCAATACATCCGTATTCAATATTATGGATTCAAAACTATCCAAGTGTATTCATTTCAATCCAAAAATAGTTTCCTTTTTAAAAAAGAAATATTGAATAAATCCGTATTCAACATAAATTCTATTCGTTTTTGTAAAGTACAGTAAACGAAAACGAATAGAAAGTTAAAAATAAGAATTGAAATGAATTCAAGTGAATTAAAATGAATTAAAAAGTGGATTCAATCATTTTCATGCGTTTTAATTCATTTTAATGCACTTGAATTCATTTCAATTCTTATTTTTAACTTTCTATTCGTTTTTGTAATGTACAGTAAACGAAAACGAGTAGAAAGTTAAAAATACGAATTGAAATGAATTCAAGTGAATTAAAATGAATTAAAAAGTGGATTCAATTAATCATTTTCATGCGTTTTAATTCATTTTAATTCACTTGAATTCATTTCAATTCGTATTTTTAACTTTCTATTCGTTTTCGTTTACTGGGAAGGCTTTACTATACTGTTTTTGACCCGTTTTTATCCAGTTGTATCGAAATTACCAATTTCGAACAACATTTTGTAATGCACTTCGACCGCAGCACTTAAAATGCGCATAATTACAGCTTCGGTAAAATTGCCGGTTTGACCAGTTCAATCTTGCAAAAAGCGCAATGGAACGGGAAAAAAAAGGCGGGCAACTTGTATATATAATTCACAGACACAGCCACGTATATATACACGAATGCTGACCCTACCCATCCTCTACCTACATACCCACAAACCATAAACACACGATATTAAAAAAACCGTTAAAAGGAACCCACACATTGTTGCACCGAGAGATCACGGTCGTAGAGATGGTTGCATCAAACGACCGCCTCCGGATTTCCGAGGACATTTGATGAAGCCGCAGTCCCTCCCAATAGCGTCAAGGGATTCGGCGCAAGGATCCCCGTTTAGTGCTTCTGCGTAAAGTGATGCGAAAGGGGCGGTGTGCCAGTCCACATTTGTGTTTTCACAGAAAATTTCGAAAAAATTGAAAAAAACCCATTGACCTCGAAATGACCCAACGATCTCGTGCTACGTAACCATAGTTTTTTTTAATTTCCTCGGAGATGTCGTCACGGTATGCCGTGAGAATCGTCGAATCCTTGGGAGATGTCTTACAGTGATGGCGGGCGATCGAACCGAAAATCCTCCGGAAGTAAGTCACCGAAAAAGCTCCGCGTGACGAAGGCTGAAAGCTGCGAAAAAGCTACGACGACGATCAATTATCACCGGCATCATCGAGCCGGTCGCTTCCTGGAGGGACTTCACAGTCAACCATCGGTGCACAAGCGAAATCTCTACATCGTCTCCTTTCCCCTCATCCTCCTCTTCAATGTACTCAGAACATTTATCTATCAGCTGTTCGTTATCTTCAAGTATCTGTATTCGTCAACTTCCCACCTCCTACGACGTAGACAAACCAATAAAAATTCCTGTCAGTTGGAAATTGTCGTCGAAGCAGATGCTTATTGCGAGCAAAAGATAGAAGAAATGTCACAATCGACTACAAAACGCTCCGGGCCGGGACCTGGAGATCCTTTACTAGCCAAACAGAAACATCATCATCGCAGAGCCTTTCATTTCATCAGCAAAGCTTTGAAAATTGATGAGGAAAATGAAGGTAACGTTTCAATTATTTATTGTGACAGAGATGTCAAGGCCGACTACTGTGGCTTTGTCTGGCCTCGAATCGTACCAATTTCTCCTTTTTGGGGAATAGCGTACATATAAGGAGAATTGCGTCACTTTTTAGGACACAAGGAAATGGCTATAGAGCTTTATAACAAAGGAATCGCAGAATTGGAGAAAGGAATCGCTATTGAATGTACCGGTGGACGAGGCGAAGTTTGGGAAAGGGCACAGAGGTTGAACGAAAAGATGAAAACAAATTTGTCTATGGCTGAAGACAGATTGGATTTCCTTGGTAGGTTTTTTATTCCGTTTATTAAATTTTAATGGAAGCATGTACCTCTCGGTAAGAAATCAATGTTCAGATCAATGTTGCATGTATTTTTTACATTAATTGTGTTATTGAGAAGAAGAATGTTAATTTCGTAATGTTTATCGACGGAAATAAAAGAATGTCTACTCCTCGCATCCATTTTTATTTATCGGTAGCACATTGCGTAGCATGGCGGAGAACTTTTATTTATTTTTTTATAGCAAGTGTGTGTGCGCTGCAAAAGTTGGAAGTCAGCAACGACGATCAAGAACATTGGGAAGAAGCCAATTCGAACGAATGTCCCGACAAGCATTTGAGGCATCGTCGCAACACGCATACCTTAACGACGGGTCAAACGTTCTTAAACACAAATAGTAATAAGCATACGAACAGTGCACAAACACTGACTGCTACTAACACTCAAGTTCCTAAGGCTGTAAACTGCTCTCGTTCGCCAAAGAATCAGAATCGTACTGAAGGTAGCGTATAATTTTGTTGTAACATTAGCCGCCATGTTCAATTAATTTTGCACGTTCGCTTATCATATATTTATAATAGCTGTATTTTAACTCTTTGCGGCATAGCACCTAAATTTATTCACATTTCCTTTAGTTTATCAAAAATTAAAGGTTTTTTACTATGGAATTAGAAAATAATTATCAATTTCTTAGACATTCTAATTATTAACGATAAAGGCAAACTTAACCAATTCAGTGGTATCTGTTTAAAATAAAAAAAGTGCCAGAAGTGGTACAGCTCTGTACTTAAGATATCGAAAAACGGTGAAACACGGGTTCCATTTTTTCCTAAAATATATCATTTAACATTTAATTAATCATTTAAAGAATCAAGTAATATTTCACATTTATGTCGGCCATCTTGGATCCACCATTTTGAATTTACAAAATCTGACTTCAAATTCGTAATCAGCGACCCAAAAAATTCCCGAGTACCAACTTTCATCAAAATCAAGTAAATTTTTTACATTTATGTCGGCCATCTTGGAACCGACATTTTGAATTTTCAAAATCTGATTTCAGATTTATAATCAGCGGCCCCGAAAACCCCCGAGAACCCAGTTTCATAAAGTTTGGGTAATTTTTCGCATTTCGGTCGGCCATCTTGGATCCGCCATTTTGAACTTCAGATTCGTAATCGGCGACCCCGAAAACCCCCGAGTAACAATTTTCAGCTGTTTTCCGTATAAAGAAAAATGTGCGCGCACATTTTAATAAATTTAGCAAATTTACAGCCGCCATATTGGATCCGCATTTTGAATTTTCCAAAATATCTTGGTATACGAAGTTTCATGCAAATTCATTAAGGGCCCTCGAGCACATATCTATAGTCACTTTTATATATATAGTAAACGAGGAATTCGCCCGTCTCCTTTGCGACGAACTTGTGAAAAAACGACAGCACCTATGACGCTGAAAAAATTACATGACATTCTTTGAAATGTCCTTTGCGCGGGGAAGCGAGCTTAGATGCATCCGTAAGCAAGAACATTAAAAAAAAAAATTCAAAATTTACCTTTCCACGAGCTGACAGGTACATATATGTCATCTTCGATATTTAACCTCATAGTCGTGGCGAGCGTATGCAAAAACGCTGACATTTGTAACCTCTTATGTTAAATCTACACGGAAAAATATAGTACGTCGCTCCAGCCAGATTGCCCAGCTAAAACAGCTTCCCACTGCCCAGCAGGTCGATGTAAGTCGCGAGTGAAGACGTAAAATGACAATTAAAATTCGAAATCCTTAAAATTTTTTTTTCTGTAAATAGGTATAGTTTTCTTATGTCTTTAAGAATATTTCTACATAATTTCTAGACGATGTGGTTATTTATATTATTTTTATATGATTTTTTAAAGTCGTTAATAGTGAAAAAATCACTACTTTTTTCATTTTAAGGCTTCCGTATTGATTACCGTGTTAGATACGACAAAAATGCACTGAACCTTTTTTGTAGAGCACAAAATTTCCTACAAAAAAGTCAGTGAGAGCCATAGTCTAATGTTAATAAATACGTCACGAATAAGATAACTATCTCTGTTCTAAAATTTCAATGATTTATTTAATAACTTCCGATGTTTTTCATGCCGTACATATTAACATTAGACTATGGCTCTCACTGACTTTTTTGTAGGAAATTTTGTTAGTGAATGTTAGTGAAGAAGATAAAATTTCTAATTTACGAAGAGATATTTGCAATATACCCTTGCATGTGTTCGGTAGTCATGAAAAATGCGATCCATATTTTTGCAGCGGTAAACTGAAAGATGGAGAAATTAATAACGTGATAGAGATGAAAAAAAATTGTATTTTTTCTGAAATTGATGAAGCTATAAGCCGACTATCCTGCAATTGTAGTAGTTTATTACAACAATTAGATAACAACAAAGTTGAAAGTTGTAATAATGTTCTAGCTAAACTTACTGGAGGAAAGAGAGTAAATTGGGGTTTAAAAGGATCTTACGAAGCTAGAAGTAACATAGCCGTTGACCAATGCAATACTCAAACATCATTTTCTAATGTGGCAAATGTTTTAAATAAAGAACCTAATGATTTAGTAATAAGCTTAGAAAATAAAAGAAAAATTTCTAATAAAGCGTATAATATTCGACGTAAACTATCCAAAATATTTGATGAAAAAATTTATGAACCTGTTACAAAAAAAAAATGCATAAGCAGTGACAAATTTTATGGCAGTAATTGTCAAACCCCCGATTTAGGCGAAACGGAATATTTGGCAAGAAAAAGTTATATTTTATCAAAATTGTATGAAGCACAAGGTAAAAGAAATCAAATAGAAATCGATACTCGAAAACAAGCTAATTGTGATGAGTGGCATATTTTTCGAAAAAACCTATTAACGTCTTCAAATTTTAAAAATGTTTGCGCAAGAAGAGAAACGACCTCATGTGCAGCATTAGTTAAACAAATGTTGTATCCTAGCGTTGCAAAAAGCCAGGCTATGCTTTAAGGTGTAAGGTATGAGAAGAAAGCCAAAGATACGTATAGTGCACTGTATAATAAAGAAGTTCGCGAATGTGGGTTTATTGATAAAACAATACCGTATTTAGCCGCGACACCTGATGGTTTAATAGATGATGACGGTTTACTAGAAATAAAATGTCCTTATGTAGCTAAAACAAAAACACCAGAGGAAGCAATTACAGAGCAGTTAGGTTCATTGAAAGGTATAATGAATAATGATTCGACACATTTAAACAAAAAACATCAATACTTTTATCAAATACAAGGTCAATTACATATTGCTGACAAACAATATTGTGATCTTTTTATCTGGTCACCTTATGGATCAAAATTAATAACTGTAAATAGAGATGACACGTTTTGGACAAATAACATGGAAACTAAATTAAAAAGTTTTTATGAAGAGTGCATGCTTCCTGAAATTATCGATAGCAGAAATAAGAGATACATGCCTATACGAGATCCTGAAAGTATTTTAAACGCTCAGAAAGAGAAACAAATATTAAAGTCTAAACCAGTTTTGAAAAAAGTTAGAAAACCCAGAAATTTGAAAAGGAAACTAAGTCATAAAAGAAATGATGAGCCAAACTATGATAAAAAACCGCGTATAATTGATAAACTTACTTTAGTCGATACTAATAGATTCGATAACGGATTGTTTACTAACATAAATTATTATCTATGTAATCTCGATAAAACATTTACTGTAGCTCAATTCAACTGTAATGAAATTCAAGAATTAACAGGATATGAAATTCATTCTTTGTGGTCTTACGAATTTTCTACTTTGCGAGCTGATGCTTGGATTGACGGCTCGGTGATAGGCAGTTTTATGATTGCAAATCGAAAAATAAATTGGAATAATGTAACATTTATACCAACTACCACAAACTACATTTTAGGAGATCGACACGACTCTGATAAAAATAAAGCTTGGCACATGTATAATTTAAATTTGAACTTTTCTGGAAAAATATTTATGCCATACTGCAGAAATAATCATTGGTGTCTTGTAGTTTTAGATGTAGAATCAAGAAGTTTTATGCATTTTGATTCTATTGAAAGAGAAGAGAGTTCGAAAATTTGTATAGAAAATAGGGCATTTCAAGATTTTCTAATATTTCTTCGTGAATGTCGAGATTTTAAAATTAATCAATTATGTGACATACCTTGGATACATACTTCTTGTACCGAAGAATATCCTAAACAAAATGATAATGTAAATTGTGAAGTGTTTGTTATGTATTATATGAATTGTATTGCAACAGACGCACCGTTTTACGATTTCGATTCTAATGATTACCGAATATACGTTGCAGAAAATTTATTGTCTTTATCGAATTCGATGAAAGAAACTTGTATATATTGCATAAGTAATAATAGAAATGGTGATGTATTTATGTGTAAAAAATGTCAAAGAATAGTAGATAAGCAATGTCTGATGCGCTCATTGAAAAAGAAAAAAACAGAAACATCTTTTTATAATGAAAATAAAGAAAACGAATATGCTATTCAAATAGTACAAAACATAGATAGTTCTAATTATATATGTTTTTTATGTAGCTCTAATGTTTCTGCGATCATGTGAAGAAAAAATAGCGCTGCAAAGGAATATAATGTTCATAGTTTGTAATAAATTATTTCATTGTTAATTATTGTAAAACGAGATAAAGTATAAAATATAAACTAAATAAAACGACATTTACGCGTGCTGATTCATTCTTACACAATAAGTAAAAGAATATTTGATTAAAGTTCATATTACAACATCGAACGATGCCTACTGTTGCATTCTTATGATACTAAGGTTATGAGGTTATGTGTTTTGACAGCTTCTGAAAGGGTAATTTTTAATTATTTTTTATAAATGTTCTAGTTTATGGAGGCATCTCAGCTCGCTTCCCCGCGCCAAGGGCATTTCAAAGAATATCATGTAATTTTTTAAGCCGCATAGGTGCTGTCGTTTTTTCATAAGTTCGTCGCAAAGGAGACGGGCGAATTCCCCGTTTACTATATATATATATATATATATATATATATATAAGTGACTATATATATGTGCTCGAGGGCCCTTAACCTTGCTATTCCTAATGACTATGATGAAAATACAAATTATTCAATTACATTGAGCAGAGCTCATACAAACCACTACTTGACTGTTTTCGGGGTTGGTGTTTAAGAATCCAGTGTCGCTTTTAGAAAATTCAAAATGGCGGATCCAAGATGGCGGACGTAAAAATAAAAAAATTTAAATTAACCTCATGAAAATCAGTACTCGGGGTTTTTTGAGTCACTGATGACGAATCAAATGTTAGTTTGACAAAATTTAAAATAGCGAATCCAAAATGGCGGCCGCAAAATAAAAAAATATACTTAGGATCTTAAAATCACCACTTCATGGTTTTTTTTGTTCGACATTCTCGGATTCGTAATCAGCGCTCCTGAAAACCCTCCAATATAAAATTTTCTTCAAATGGAGTCGTTTGCAAAACGTTTGTCCGGCAAGTTTGATCTGCAATTTTTAACTTGTTAAAAATAATAACGGATAACATGAAGTCGTTTTCTAAATTTTTGGCTGATAAAATCGATTTGCCATTTTTAGTTTATTAAAACTAACGTCTGATTCGTAATCAGCAACTTCGAAAACCCCCGAGTAACAAATTTCAAGAGAATCTTATAAGTTGCGAAAAATTCGTCCGCCATAATGAATCTGCCATTTTGAATGTTCAAATTCGTAATCAGCGACCCGAAAAACTCCCGGATAACAAATTTCAGCTATTTTCCATGTAAAGAAAAATGTATGCCGCAAAGGGTTAATATCATTTTTTATGTTCATTACGTTTTACTTTGTTCAAGTTTATTTTATTTTTTATTTCGACAGTCGAATTGAAAATTGTATGATGTGAGGAGTCAATAGTTTTGTGCACAAAATGTTTTGCTTCAGAATGATTGAAATTTTTACAACGTATTGTTTTAACGCTTTTAATAGTTTATACATTTTTGTAATATGTCGTAGAAATTGAATGTCAGTATTTGAAAAGTAACAGTATCTCACAGAATATTATTTTTTGATTTTTAATATTAAAGTTTTATTTGTAAATATTGTATATAAAGTAATGTAGAATAAGAAATATAGAGAACGTAATTAAATATTTCAGTATCGACACCATGTGTTTTTCTAATAATTACGATAGTTGCACCTTAGCAGGGTTGGGTAGTAGAAAAATAACCCATTAACGCCCAAAGGACACTTTTTCTTGCTTCTATTTCAGTCGAGTATTTCGTATCAAAATTGAATTTGACAAAAAGTCGCTATTCAAGATTCCGAGGTCAAAATTGAGTTTCAGCCATTAGGAATTCCAATATGGCGTCAAATTTGATAAAAATATCCAAAAAATTGAAAAAAATTTATTCTTACCAATTTTGTTCGATCCATTAGAATATTGGGATTGTATTGAAACTCTGAACAAAGATGAATAAAATACTTCCATTTTAAGAAAAAATGTTACTTTTATCCCCTCCATCATTCTAACGACCTCAAAATGGCCGAAACGATGAACATTTTTTTGAAATTTTCTGGACGCTGTAACTAAAAAACTACGATCTTTTTAAAAAAAATTGTAAGAATGAAAAGTTCTTAGAATTTATCAAGAAATATCCTGGAATTATTTTCAATTTTTTTATGACATTTGGGGATTTTTTGTTTATTTTCGAAATTGTAATTTATTTATGAAAAATTGAGAACAAAATTAACTGTATTCTCTGATAAATTTTAAGAATTTTTTGTTCTTTGCATTTTTTTCCGAAATGTTGACAGTTTTCCAGAAAAAAAATCCTAAGCTATAATATTTAAAATTCATTTTTTCAAAAATTATCAAATTTTGGAAAAAAATACAAAGGAGAACAACTCTTAAAATTCATGAGAGAATACACTAAATTTTTTTCAGAATTTTTCGAAAATAAATTACAACTTTGGTAAAATTTTGAAAAACTGAAATAATTTGTGAACAAAACTGTTTCTATTGAAACTTTGAACAAAGGTGAATAAAATACTTCTATTTTAAGAAAAAATTTTACTTTTATCCCTTCCTTCACTCTAACGACCTCAAAATGGCCGCAACAATGAAAATTTCTTTGAAATTTTTTGGACAGTCTAACTAAAACATTATGATCTTTTTAAAAAAAAATTGTAAGAATGAAAACTTCTCCGAATTCATCGAGAAATATCACGGAATTTTTTTAGATTTTTTTGATGAATTTTTTTTTTTTTATTAAAATTGTAATTTATTTTCAAAAAATTCTGAAAAAAAATTAGTGTATTCTCTCATGAATTCTAAGAGTTCGTTCTCCTTTGCATTTTTTCCAAAAGTTGGTAGTTTTTGAGAAAATGAATTTCAAATATTATAGCTTAGGTTTTTTTTTTCTGGAAAACTGTTAACATTTGGAAAAAATTGCAAAGAACAAAAAATTCTTAGTATTCAAGAGAGAATACAGTAATTTTTTTCCATAATTTTTCATAAATAAATTACAATTTAGAAAAAAAATATTTAAAAAATCCCCGAATGTCGTCAAACAAATCTAAAAAAATTCCAGGATATTTATCGGTAAATTCTAAGAACTTTTCATTCTTACAATTTTTTTAATAAAGCTCGAAGTTTTTGAGTTAGAGCGTCCAGAAAATTTTAAAGAAATTTTCACTCTTGCGGCCATTTTGAGGTCGTTAAAATGATGTAGGGTACGAAAGTAAAATTTTTTTCTTAAAATTGGAGTATTTTATTCACCTTTGTTCAGAGTTTCAATAGAATCCTAATATTCTATTGGCTCGAAAAAAATTGTTAAGAATAAATATTTCCCAATTTTTTTTATATTTTTTTTTTAATTCGACGCCATATTGGAATTCTTGATGGCTAAAACTAAATTTTGACCTCGGAATCTTGAAGAGCGACCTTGAAAACAGTAGGATATGTACCTTTCAATTTTTCTTAATTTCGATTTAGATACGAAATACTCGATTGAAATTGAAGCAAGAAGAAGTGTCCTTTGGGAGTTAATAGGTTAAAAAGTTAAGTTAAAAGTTAAAAAGTTAACTAATATTAACTTAATTTAATTACTTTTTAAATCGTTAACTTTTAACTTATCTGAATTTAGTCTACTTTTAATTTTTAATTTTTTAATTTTCTGACTGTTAATTTTTAACTTTTTAACAGTTAACATTTCTGCCATGCAAAACTGAAATACCGTAACTACATTTGAGAAAAATGTTCAATGGAGATCAAAATTATGATTAATATTTTGTTACGATTTGGTTGATAAGGTAAACATTTGCATAAGCAACAAATATTATTTCTCGACCAGTTGCTTTCAATTTTTATAATTTTCATAAATAATTCTTGGTTTAGACGGTCACTATACAAAAAATACAATTAAGAAAAATTCCAAAATGGTTTGCGATGGAAAACACAAAATGTGAGATAAAAAACAAGTTGAAAAAAATAGGAGTGTGAATAATCGTCTCCATAATTAACCCCTTGAGTGAAATTTTCGAAATACATACACATGTCAGTAGGGAAAGTTTTTCGATAGAAATCTCAATTCAGTCGATAGAAATGTCAATTTCTGAATTTTGTACTTTGACTTGAATTGATAGTAACGAGACCGTTACTAAAAGTGTTTTAATGTACACTTTTCAGGTTAGAGATCAATAGGTAAAGAAGGTATCTCAGAAAACCCCAATGAGTTTTGTCGGTTGGCTTTAGAGACTTAAGGTAGGAATTTTCACTAAAAACCGTAAATAAAAAGTGACTGAAACGATTTCTCGAAATTTGGGCTCTGTAAGAGCAATTTTAATTACTATAGACGGTATCATAGAAAATGCCAAAGACGTTAATTGAGAACTGACCGAGAATGTTCGGAAATAAATAAAAATTACTTATTTACCAATACTCTTGGTCAGTTTTCAGTTAATATCTTTGGTGTTTTCTAGGAAACTATTTGTAGTGCTTAGAATTGCCCTTACAGAGCCCGAATTTTGAAAATTTTATTCAGTCATCTTAAATTTACGTTTTTAGGGAAATTTCCCACCTTACGACGGGCCACTTTAGAATCCCTCTAAATTTAAATGTAATTTTTCAATTTTTCACATTAAAAATTGTATTTTAAAAATGTACGTTTTATTTTTCAAGTTTTTTACTTTTAACTGGAAAAAATATTTAACGTTTTAATTATAACTTTTACTATTTAGATTTTAACTTTTAATTAAATTGTAAAATCGTTTCTTCGTTATGTCGGTCACCTGAAAATAAAAATACAACAAACGATAACGTTAACCGCATATATTTGGTTTTAGACAGAAAACACGTGTGATGGAAACAAACTTGTATACATATAATCGGGATTTGTATGATTATCCCGACAGAATTTTGATTTAAACGGACTGCTTATATTTTATTTGAAAGTTGACTGTTAACCCATTAACGCCGGGAAGGACACTTCTAAAGCAACCACTTTCACGTCGCTATTTCTAATTCATTTGACGGAGAAAATAATCGGCACCTAGTGAATTTTGCGGAAAAAAGGTTGCACTGTTCGATAGTGTCCTTGAAATTTTGAAAAAATTTAAATGTCCACGTGAAAATGGAGGTTTTTCGTTAAAAAACACGATTTTTTTCAATAAATTTATTTTTCAACTTCGATTTTCGTCCAGTTTCCGATTTGGAATCACTCTAAAATCTTTGTAGATCGTGTACTTTCGGTCTAAACTTAAAGTATCGATGATTTATATAATTAATTTTTTTTAGCTATTGGGGTTTTGAAGAAAAAACAATAAATGTCTCCAAAAATTCTGAAAAAATTCTATTGCATTCTTAAATGGATATTAAACATTTTTCGTTCCTATCATTTTTTTCCAAAAGTCCTTAGTTTTCGAGAAACAAATTCTAGAATGTTTAAGTAAAAAATTTGGCGTTTTGGCAGCCATTTTCAATTTTGTGGTCTAAAATTAATTATATAAATCATCGATACTTTAAGTTTAGACCAAAAGTACACGATCTACAAAGAGTTTAGAGTGATTCCAAACCGGAAACTGGACGATAGTTGAAGATAAAAAAAAGTTTATTGAAAAAACTCGTGTTTTTTTACGAAAAACCTCCATTTTCACGTAGATATTGAAAATTTTTCAAAATTTCATGGACACTATCGGAAAGAGCAACCTTTTTGACTATGTCTCGATTATTTTCTCCGTCAAATGAATTGGAAATAGCGAAGTGGTGGCTTAAAAAGTGTCCTTCCCGGCGTTAATGAGTTAATGGATTCTGTGTCCCTCTAGCGACAATCAGGGTTACTAATGCCTATTATAAAAAAGGGTTTCGTCCTGAGATTTCGTGCTCGACTCTTCAGTAAGGCTATCAGGACAATCTTATTTGGTGACGGACATAACGGAGAAATGATTTTACAATTTAATTATTAACTAAAGCGGTCGAGAAATATTATTAGATGCAGAAGCATCAAGTTATTGTGTTTAACTTTTACCTTCTTAACTTTTAACTTCTAACTTTTAACTTCACTTAGTTATTTTTTTGTACAGTTAACTTTAACTTGACTTAGTTAAAAAAAAAGTTAACTTACCCAACCCTGCACCTTAGAAATCATCCGATAAAATACGTAATAAATGTTTATTTCACATAAAGAAAGAAATGAAAAATATTTTTTAAGTATCCGGAAGAAAATTTCCTGCGTCAGGAAAAAGGCTGCCTGGAGCAGCAATGAACAAAAGCCAAACATTGCCAAGAAGTATGGGGCGATCAGCTCCAATTTTGTCTTGTCATCGAAACATACCAGCCAAGCCATGCTTGACACCACCTTCCGTAAAACGACAGTTATCTGTTCCTGGTAACGAGTCACCAATGAGGAGGAAAGCGAGCGCTCCTACCCAAGGCAATAATGGCAGTAAAACTCCATTGAACAAAAAGGTTCCTTCTTTAAAAGGTGTCGACTCGAAATTGGCTCAAGTTATACTAGACGAAATTTTGGAAGGTGGTAGTGCTGTGCACTGGGATGATATTGCTGGACAAGAAGTATGTACAATAATTATTTAACGTAACATACGTTTCGACTGTAGTTATTTCTTTTTAGACTGCGAAACAAGCCTTACAAGAAATGGTGATATTACCGTCATTACGACCAGAACTTTTTACTGGTCTAAGGACTCCAGCCCGGGGACTCTTGTTATTTGGTCCTCCCGGAAATGGAAAAACTCTTCTTGCTCGTGCGGTCGCAACACAATGTAACGCGACATTTTTTTCAATATCCGCAGCGACTCTAACGTCAAAGTATGTTGGAGAAGGCGAAAAATTAGTTAGAGCACTTTTCGCTATAGCTAGAGAGTTACAACCGGCTGTTATTTTCATAGATGAAGTAGATTCTCTGCTAAGCGAAAGGCGAGATAATGAACATGAAGCATCAAGGTAAGCGTTTTCGCTTTCATTACAAATTCAAAAATTAATTAAAGTTATTTTTAGACGTTTAAAAACTGAATTCTTGGTGGAATTTGATGGATTACCGTGCAATCCAGAGGAAAGAATATTGGTAATGGCTGCCACAAATCGACCGCAGGAACTAGATGAAGCTGCCTTAAGAAGATTTACTAAGAGAGTGTACGTCACTTTACCAGATTTGGACACCAGAGTTGGCTTGCTGAAGAGATTATTAGGAAAGCACAATGATCCTTTAACACAAGAAGAGTTGAAAAAGATGGCAGCACTAACAGACGGTTATTCCGGTAGCGACCTAACAGGATTAGCCAAAGACGCTGCTTTAGGGCCTATCAGAGGTAATATTTTCATTTTTGTATTTTGAAGATTGCATAATCTTCTATAATATTAATCTACTTCAGTCTGAATGTTCGCGTCATTTTCTACGAATCTCTCCCTTCCATATGAAATCCGATAGTAAAACGTCCCTTTCCTTCCGTCGATTTTGGCCCGGAGCTACCTCGGAAAAGGCTGGTAGGAGTATATCCTATCCTGAACCAGCTACCTTGGAAAAGGAAAATGAAACCATGCTGTTTTCTTTTTTCTAAAGGCTTCCCCTTCCCTTTCATTGTGCTTGCTTTTCCTTCTATATCGTTTACCGTTCCTATATAGAGTGTTTTCACATTTGATTTCATTCAGTCTCCAACTAGCATTCTGGATAGCTAGGCAGTCATCCACATAGATTAGGTAAGAAGTACGAAATTACACTGGGAGTACAAAGTACGGTATTGTATTCCGTGTCCGGGGTCGTCGAACATGTAGTCCAGGTAACGCGCCCCGTAGTTTTTCATTTTTAACATTGAAACCATGTTAAGGTCATGCTGGTGGCAACTACGCTGTTAATTTCTTGTGAATATATATATATATATGAATTAAGAAACGTTACGGTATTGGCGATGTAATAAATAAAATAATGAAATAAATCGTTCTTCCTTTATGACTTTTAGAAATAAGATTTCATAACATAACAAATCATTAAATATTTGTATCAATTTAACAAAATTCACATCCATTATAATAAAAGACACACCAAAAATTTCACATACGAAATAACGCTCGTATTGTATTATTTTAGAGTTAAACATGGAACAAGTAAAGGCGCTGAACCTCAGCTCTGTTCGTAACATAACAATGCAGGATTTCCTGGACTCCCTGAAAAGAGTTCGCAGATCAGTTTCATCAGCTAGCCTCGCCGCGTATGAGAAATGGAACTCGGACTATGGAGATGTCAGCCTCTAAGGAATGGTGCAGTTAGTTCGTGTAGTAAGCACCACGTATCCAAAAGATCTCCACTCGGTGCCGATAATCATATATATTTAATATAAGAGACTTATGTATTTTTCGAGCTAGAAATACTTAGAGCACGCTCAAAACTCCGATAACAGAGAATTTTGATCTCAGGATCAAACAGTTCGTGAAGTTACAAAATCAATCGCGCACGTCCATTCAGATAATAAGTAGAACATATATTTATTCAGCCCTGTCTTTTCGAACAGTGTTTGCAGGCCTTCATCGCTAAACGATTGACTGACATTCAGTTCAGTGCTTGACAACTTTGTTGGTAATTTCAATATTTTTTATCTTATTTGATCTGACTTGGATGAAATATATTCGGAAATTATTAACCGAAGCGAGTTTAAATGATTGGTAATTATAATTTATTTAAATTATTAATTGAAATTAATCGATTGAATTTAATTTGAATTAATTAATATAAAAGATTCCATACTGAACTGAATGTCTAAATGGATGCGAAGTTACTGGACAAAGGTCTCTGATGATCACGCCATACGATCATCGTTGGGGCGAATTACATAATATCACAACGAATGTGAGTGATGTATAGAAGAGAGATGGCATTATTTCCACAGTATTTTTATTCCACTGTCCAGGGTGAAAAATTTGCGAAAGCTCGCAAACATAACCTACGAAACAAATCGGGCATCTGCGACGCGGATGTATTTTTACACGATTCTTTATACATCGTAAGGCTTTCGGGCATTTGTTGAATTGCTATTTATTTGTACAGCGTAGTTTTTAACACTGTATCGTTATAGTTTATCAAGGGGCCTGTAGTCAAAATTTCATTACACTTATTAATATTGAACTTTGTCAATACAAAACCGAATTTATATTCGGTAGAAAATGTTTCGACTATGGGTCCTTTACAGAGAAAGTACGGTGCGTTTCGAGATGTTCTTGTTTCTGTTTTTGTATTTCATTTTGCTAAACGCGAATGTTTGTACTTGCATGTTTTTTGAAAAATTCGTTAGATTTTAAGGCCGAGAATTATATCGTGCATGTGATAAGGCGATACGTGATTCGCCGCTTTTTCGTTAAGATGCCAAAATTACTTTCGGATTCGGAGTGACGAAGGGAACCTTCCTTATAATCGAGCTCTCCGATCCAGCTGTTTTTTGCTACTTTTATAAGTCAAGAATCGACACCAAAATGTCCTTCGATTCTTTGTTCGGGTGCTCGATGCATTTACACACTTTGGCTTGTTTCTTTTCTCCGAAAAACAAATGAATTTCTCAAAGTCAATCACCGTACTCGTCGAATAGACAGTTTTCTTTTAACAGGGTATAAGAATAGCAAATGATATAAAACAATCATATGCGTCGCGTATCGACGTTAATAGATAGACATGTTGTCACCGACGGAAGCGTCGAACGCACCTCTTAACAGTTGACTCGATTGATCAAATTTTCCATATGGGATGTAACGGGTTAGAAATTTATCATCGATATGTAAGTTGTGTATGTACATACGTCGTATAACAAAAAGTTGTACCTAAAAAGATCTATGTTCTTTTCTCATCCTTTTCAATTTAGGTATTAACCACTTCACTGGTAGCCGTTTTCAAATAAAAAGTGCAAAAACTGGTACGAGCCAATTTTTAAGATATCAAAAAACTGAAACATGGGTTCCATTTTTTCATAAAACATATCATATGACGTAAAAAACTCACCTTCACCCCCGTAGGGTGGGTGTTGAATCATACATTTCTTTTTTAAAGCACACATTTTTCTTCATCAGATTTCGATGAGAATGTTAACCACTTCACTGGTAGCCGTTTTCAAATAAAAAGTGCCAAGACTGGTACGAGACAGTTTTCAAGATATCGAGAAACTGAAACATGGGTTCCATTTTTTCATAAAACATATCATTTAACGTAAAAAAACTTACCTCCCCCTCCTTTTCACCCCCCCAGAGTCTATACATTTTTTTTAAAGTATACATTTTTCTTAATCAAATTTCGATGAGAATGTTAAATATGAGGTTTCCGGAGTCGCCGAATATGATCTCAGAATTTAAACATTCAAAATGGTGGATCTAATCTGGCGGACAAAATAAAACAATATTGAAACATCTCTTTTCACAAGAAATGTGTTTATCTGAACATCATATCAAATGAATTTGAAGTGTGCATTGGTTTATAGATTCAAAATAGCGGATCAAAAATACAAAAAAGAACAACAACAAAATGAAGTGTAAAATACTTCCACTACCTCCTCATGGTGCACTCCGGGGTCGTTATAATTAACCAGCTAACGGTGTAGATCAACCACATAATTTTTTCATTTTATGAAATATTCAAAATTGAGTCCGCCAAGGTAAGGTCAAGATTCATTTTGCACATTCTATTTGCCGTCTCGAATACATCATTTTTAATTTTGAAAATCTGAGATCAGATTCGCAATCAGCGACCCCAAAAAACCCCAACTAACGAGTTTCAAGTAAATCCAATGAATTTTAAAAAATTCGTCTGCCATCTTGGATCCGCCATTTTGAATTTTGACAATCTGAGATCAGATTCGTAATCAGCGACCTCAAAAACCCCCGAGTAACAAATTTCAGCCGTTTTCCACGTACAGAAAAAAATTTGCTTCAAAAGCATATAACTTGTAGCCGCCATATCGGATTCCCCATTTTGAATTTTGAAAATCTGACATCAGATTCGTAATCAACGGCCCCTAAACTTCACGAGTAATAAATTTCAGCCGTTTTCCACGTACAGAACAAAATTTGCTTCAAAATCATATAACTTGTAGCCGCCATATTGGATCCGCCATTTTTAATTTTTAAAATCTGAGATTAGATTCGTAATCAGCAACCCGAAAAACCTCCCTGGTAATAAATTTCAGCCGTTTTCCACGTACAGGACAAAATTTATTTCAAAAGCATATAACTTGTAGCCGCCGTATTTAATTTTTAAAATCTGAAATCAGATTCATAATCAGCAATTCCAAAAATCCCCGACTAACGAGTTTCAAACGATTCCGATGAATATTTAAAAATTCGTCCGCTATATTGGATCCGCCATTTTCAATTTTGAAAATCTGAGATGAAATTCACAAAAAGCGAACCCAAAAACCTCTGAGTAATAAATTTCAGCCGGTTTCCAAGTACAGAACAAAAGTTGCTTCAAAAGTATATGACTTACAGCCGCTATATTGGATCCGCCATTTTTAATTTTTAAAATCTGAGATCAGATTCGTAATCAGCGACCCCAAAAACCCCCTATTAATACATTTCATCCGTTTTCCACGTACAGAACAAATTTGGTTTTAAAGCATATAACTTATAGCCGCCATTTTGAATTTTGAAAATATGAGATCAGATTCGTAATCAATGACCCCAAGACCCCAGGAGTAATAAATTTCAACCGTTTTCTACGTACAGAACAAAATTTACTTCAAAAGCATACAACTTGTAGCCGCCATACTGGATCCGCCATTTTTAATTTTGAAAATCTGAGATCAGATTCGTTATCAGCAACTCCAAAAACCCCCGACTAACGAGTTTCAAACGAATCCGATGAATTTTGAAAAGTTCGTCCGCTATCTTGGCTCCGCCATTTTTATTTTGAACATCTGAGATCAGATTCGTAATCAGCGACCCCAAAAACCCTCGAGTAATAAATTTCTGCCGTTTTCTACGTACAGAACAAAATTTACTTCAAAAGCATATATAACTTGTATCCGCCATTTTTATTTTGAAAATCTGAGATCAGATTCGTAATTAGCGACCCCAAAAACCCTCGAGTAATAAATTTGTGCCGTTTTCTACGTACAGAACATAATTTGCTTCAAAAGCATATAACTTACAGTCGCCATGTTTAATTTTGAAACAGTGACCTCAGATTAGTATTCGGCGACCTAAAAATGTATAGTATACCAAATTTCATACAAATTCATTGACACTTGTGGAAGTTATTTAAAAATGTACACACATGATACCTTACCAGCGATATGGTTAAGAAAACGATAGTAAGAGAATTATTACTATACAATTTTTTTTATTAATATTAAATTCACTATTCTTTTTGATTTAACACCTTAACGCTTCATCAAAAAAGAATACGCATTTCTTTAATTAGACACCTGCGTTACTATGAACAATAAATCACATCGTACTATTCGTGAAATCCACTCGCGATAGAAACTATGCGTTCATGGATAATCTACATTATTTCGATAACTGGTCTCTTCAACAAGTATTGCTCTACTATTTACAGTTTCTCTTTTATACACGAGGAAAGTCCGCAACGTATTTACAACGTTTTGTAGGTTAAGTTCTACAAAACTTTCGAAATTGCAGCACTGCGATGGAAAATCCATTCGTCGAATGTCACATGATCCCTGTAAGGCACCTTTACGAGTAATTTCACAAATCGCACTATAAAAACGAACCATCCTATTTATGTAAATAA
The DNA here is from genome assembly GCA_030407085.1 of Trichopria drosophilae. Taxonomy (NCBI): domain Eukaryota; kingdom Metazoa; phylum Arthropoda; class Insecta; order Hymenoptera; family Diapriidae; genus Trichopria; species Trichopria drosophilae. The sequence continues at coordinate 189,398,116 of CM059582.1, forward strand.
CTTTTGTTTTACACCATCACTTTTTCAATTTCGCTGCTCGCACTTTATACTTAATTGCAGACATTCATATGTACATTTTTTCTAATTGCACTCGATTAATCGCAAGTAAGATAATCGAAGACGTGGTCAATTTTCTAAACGGTTTATTCGTCTTCGTCGTTAACAAAACACAGACTCTCCACTTGCCATTTCTGCAGGACAAAATCGAGCCTGCTCGCAAGACGCGCTGAAATTTCGATCCTGGTCGCGAAATCGAATGTTCCGGATGCTGAGACAACTGCTTTCAAAACGGTACTGTGCCGACCGAATGGATCCAATCGTAGCTTCATCGAGGTGTTGCCAACAAAGCGGAATAAATTTGAAGCCTGCGGCGTAAACAATTCATTTCTTATATTCGGCAGCGGAGTTTGACTGTAAACAATTAAAGTTTCTGTTAGTTACATACGAAAATAAAGGATATAAAATATCAATTATTCGACTTACGTGTTACTTCCTATCGTGTCCACTTTCACGTCGACTGGCCACTCGGAATTATTTTGCAGGAGTAAAGACACGGGTATGACACAATTTTTGTTTCTTGAAAAGTCATGCGTAATATCCCTGGAATGCGATATGGAAAACCACAAGATACTTTTCAAGCACTCGGCTTCGGAAGGTGCATCCAATCTTGAAGCTGTTCTCAAATCCGAAACATTTGCATCAGGACCGAAAATTTTGAGACGAACTGGGCATTCGGGAGGAATTGGTTTTTTCTCATTAAGAAGGTTATACATTTTATCCAAATACACTAAATCGACGTAATGTTGGCCGTGTGCGTTTCTCATGACGACACCACCCTCCGTAACTTTTGCTGTCCACCTGAAGATCAACGTAGAGTCAACTTTCATCACAGCTTCGAGGTTCTCGCAGTCAACTGCAGTCTTGTAGGAAGGTTGGGATTCACTGGGACCGTCGCTAATGTTCAATGGCAAACAATGGCGTTTTTTAACGAAATCAAAATACGGTATGCTGTTCTCCTCCTTCTTGATTTCCGACAGCAAAACATCAGAAAAGTCAGAATCATTTTCTGACTTCTTCCACAATTTTAACAGGAGATGAAGGGATTCTAATGGTTGGACTTTTACGTCTCGAATGACTGCAGCTGATTCTTTCAAGGTCCAGTTCCCACTCTGCATGGACACATTGGTCAGTTCGATTTCATTTTTGAACGTGTCATGGACATGATTAAGATTTTTTATTTGAATCGTTAGATTCATTGTGGAGAAGTCATTCCTGCTGACTTCGCTCCTGCGTACGACAGCGTAAGCTTGAATCGAATCCATCACCGTCAAGTGCCAGAAGAGTCGATTCATTCGATATTTTGGTACACTATTTGGCTCTGCATTTTCGTAATAAAACGCAAAATCCAAACGGTGGTTGCCTTTCTCGTGTGGTGCACATATCCAAAATATTAATTTCACTGATTCCCCGACATCCAACCTTTCGTTATTAGACTCCGGTAAAATTATTTTCGTAATTAATTGTTCGTTCTTTTTCCCATCTGTAATAAACACAATAATTAATTTACTAATCCATGTCGAATATAATAATTGGATGTTTGTTTACGTACTTTTAGTCAATGTTTGCGGATGATCTTTGAGAGAAAATAGTTTCGGATTTGTAGATCCGAGGTAAATATTTTTCAGTGCTGCGTTTCCGGTGTTAGTTAACGTTAGGTCCATCCTTTGCAATTCTCCACACAACATCTCGGAAGACAATTTTGTGAACGTTACCTGAATTTATAAATCGTAAAAATCTTTAAATTAGAATTTTATTGACATTTATAGTATTTATTTTAAAAAAGCATGACATTTTTTTATTTTATTTCAAATTTATCGAAGTTTATTTTGGGCATTGGTGACACAGAATGGTGATAAAAGTGTATTTTCATCACTTTTTGGATCAGTTTTTAAATATTCAACACAGTAGATCCATTGTCGTCATCAACGACTCCAAAATTTCATACGATAAGTTTCAAGTGAATCCGATCAACTTTAAATATTTCGTTCGCCATATTCGAACGGCCAATTTTTAGTTTCAAAGATTGACTTCAGATTCATAATCAGCGAATTCAAGAACATACTTGGTTATTAAGGTTTATAAAAATTAATTGAGTTTTCAGATTTTTAAGATATGGCTAGAATATTATGAATAAAAATTCACTTATATCGCCATCGCAATATACCTATCTGATAGCGAATTCATTTTTGTCACAACATTTGTGACTTTTAGAGATATGCTAATGCCATTACCAATAATAACATTTAATCATTCAAAATAAAACCAAATAATGTGATCCTTTAACAAAAAAAAAACGAGTATAACTTTTTTATTTTAGAATTTGAAAATTTTTGATGTGCACCATTGGAAAGAACGGTTCTTGTACAATAAGAAAATACTAGTGTCAAATTTATCTCGTGGACTTTTAATGCTAAAATATTGTGTCAAACTTAATAAAGACATTTTTTATATTTTGGCGTTATTAAAGGGTTAACTCTACCGTAACAAGGTGAGAGTAACATTTTTACAAAATTGTACGCCTAAAAGAAGTGGAAATGAGTTCTGAAGCGTGAATATGCACCTTTTAAGAGTGCATGAAGCTTTTTCTACTTTTGTAAGCAACATAAGAAAACAGCAATTAAAGAGAGGAGAGGCATTTCTTTTTCTGTCATAATTTATCATCTAAAATTAAGACATAATGTCAATATGAAAAAAAAAAATTATTTTTACGATTTTGGAATTTCTATTTTTCGAGAAAATTTGAATATTTCAAAATCCATAAGAGATATTGTAAAAAATCTCCCACAAAGCTTGTAAGAAAAAATTGGGTCATAAAATATTAAAAATACTAGTTCCACAAGTATGAATCTAAAATTTTGATTATATGGTACTTCAATTGTTTTTTTTTTTGTCTTTTTCTTTTTAAATGTACACACATACTTCCCACTCATGTGGACCTAAACAAACGTATATATGTCAAGATGATAAAATCAGTACTTTTTTAGTTATTCGCGCTTCAACATGTTTGTTTTTTAAGGGGTTACACCACCCTGAAATTTTAAAAAAATCTTTTTTTTTTTTCTACATAATTTCGATGCCTATGTTCTTACGGTCATTTTAAGACGTCGGGTTTAAAAATATCCCATCATTTGTGGATTTTACAGTCTGGCGCTTCCCAATAACCTTAGCTCTTTGAATCGTTCTGAGGGCTTTGTTGTGATTTCCGAAGTTTCATAGAATATCTCCTCCAGGTGTATATCCCTTCCCAAAATATCCCCTCCCCTCCCCTCTTCCCATTTTGCACCTGCTTGTCAGAAACGAAAAATGTCATTCTGTACTCTTTTATCTTCTTTTGCGTTTTACTCAAAACTACATTTTTTGGAGCGGTGTACATGATTTCTCAAAAACTACTCGACCGATTCTCTTCAAAATTTGTACACAGCTTCTCTATAACATTCTCTATGGCATGACGTAGGATTTTTTCCAGATAATTTTTGTTGAAAAAGTTATGCATTTTTAAAATAGAAATTTCGCACCAAAAAAAAAATTTTTTTTTTCAAAGTGCTCCCATTCGCTCAAAAAAAAATTTTTTTAAAACGGCTACGTCATGCTGTAGGTAATTTAATATAGTTTAAAAAAAATTTTTGTTCTTGGGTTTCAGATAAAAATTGTGCTGTCCAGCATGTACACCGCACGGCCGTGCGCTAAGAAAAGTGGCTTGCGAGACTTCCTATATCTTCACCATTTTTTAATATTTTTTCTTCTTTCAAGAATTATTTTTGAGTGAAATATATGTACTTTGATATTATAAATATTAAAAAGTTGTATTTTTAATAGTTTTGTCAAAATTAATTCTTGAAATACCCTCCAATTTTCGGGCGTTCAGGGTGGTGTAACCCCTTAATGTAAAAACTGAATGTTTTTGAACGATTTTTCGCGAATATCTCAAAAACTATACATTTTTGCAAAGGTTTACATCAGACAAAAAACGAAGATAATAAAATAATGAAGAGATTGCTTTTTTATTTATTATTCTGGGTACTATCGAACTCCGCTAATGGCACCTTAACCCATTAAAGCCCAAATGCACAGAAAGTTTACTGCGACTTCAACGCTTATTATTCAACATTAAATAAATTTCTAAAAAAATAAAAACAACCAGATTCTACCATTTTCATTTTCACAAGAAAATTTAAAAAACAATAAAATTTATATATTGACATATATAGTAGAAAAACGTAATTTTTTAAGACACATTTTTTTACAAAAATCGAGTTTTCGATACAATATCTTGCTTTGAGTGAGCTAAAACATATTGCAAGGGTGCACTCCATTGTTGTACTTAAAAGATACACTGGTATATATTTGATATCAGATTCAAGATGGCCACTGCATTTACAAATTCCTTTTCAAAATTTAACCATTTTTTTCTTGAAAACTATGGACGTTAGAGTAAATTTTATAAGAACAATTATGTTCTAGAATAAGTTGAAGAATACCCTCGAATTTTTTCAGAATGTATTGTCAACATTTTTTATTTGTGAAAAATGCGAAAAATCGAAATTTTGAAAAAAGTCGTTTAAAATTAGTAAAGAGTATTCTTTAACCAATTCTGAAACATTTCGTTCTATGAATATTTGCGTTAAAGTCTATAGTTTTCAAAAAAAAATTATTAACTGAAATAAATTATAAATTAAATAAAAAATCATGTTTTTCTACTACATATGTCAAAATCATATATAAATTTCATTTTTTTTTAAATTTTCTTACTACCATTCGAAAGAATCTGATAGTTTTTATTTTTTTTTTAAATTTATTTCATATTAAAAATAAGTGTGGAAGTTGCAGTAAACTTTCTGGGCATTTGAACATTAATGGGTTACAGTTGAATTGGAGTTCGATGATAGCTAAAATTGTACATGTTTTCATATCAGTTTTAGTGTAGAACGTAAAATATCTTAAATTGCTATAGTAATATTTTATCCTGTTTTAATGAGTTTATTAAACACCTATAACATTAATTTACCCTGAAAATACATTTATTAATCAACGCATGTTGCCGATTCTCAAAAAAAATCGAAATTGATGTCCTAAAGAAAAGTTTTTTGTATTAATTAAACTACTGTGCTCGATGTACAAATTTATGAAAAGAATTTATTTTTTATATGATAAACAAAAAAGGTATATTCAAGAAAGTATCCTGAAAATCATTCCCTCACTATGTCCCAACTGCTAAATTCGAAGAGAATCATTAACATTAATCTTAAAAGTCCTTGCTTATTGTTTCTTATCTTATTTTTTACTCATGTAGTATAATATTGACTGTACCTTCATGGGTTTATAGTTTAAAAAAAGTGATTGGAAATATTTTTAAATATAATTCAAAATGTGTGTGTAAAAAATCGATCATTTCGTCACCGTTTTAAAACAGTGTGTTTGGAGCAAAATTTAAAGGTTTATCAAGCTCCACTGCATTTTTTTATAGTTGGCAACATTGGCCTTGACAACATATACTATAGCAGGCGGTTGAAGAACAGATGTTTCGTTGAAACTAATTTGACGACAACTTTTTTGAATATTACATTTTTTAAAGTAATTTCCTCATATAGTATAAGATATTTATGTTTGTTAAATTGGTTTCACCACGCTGATAGCCAATAATGTCGAGAATTTTATCTTTTTATCTTTACATTTAATTCAACTCGAAAAAGTTGGGGACCATTATAATATTTTTATTAAACAAGACAAACTAAGAATTGGGCAAAACAATTCGATAATAAAGGTCAACAAAATGAGGCCGACCTCTATACCCAGAAACCAGAGTATAGTTTTCCAAATGTTTTCAAGATTTCGAGATATCCTAACCTAAAAAAAAAACACCGATTTTGCCCATTTTCAGTAAGTTTTTGTAGCAGATAACAAAGAGCCACTCTAAAAAGTGGCCAAATTTCGCCTGTTTTTTGGACCTGAAATTTGGGATCAAAATGTATGTCAAATGAAAGTTTATGATAATAGCTTACTGGTGTAAAAATTTTAGATTGAGCATATATCTTAATCTTGAGATATGGGGGTTTAAAGGGGGGTTTAACTGCAAAAATTGCATTTTTTTTAAATTTGACATTTTTTATCTCCGAAAATATACATTTTACGAAAAATTCACAAGAGAAATTTTTTATTTAGAATTGTCGAAAGAATCTAAACAAATTTTTTCCAGATTACGAAAAAATAAAATTTTCAACATTTTCAAAACAATCAACATTTTGTTAACAATTTGGAAATTTGATTTTTTCGGTCCTGTAAAAATTTATTTAGATTCTTTCGATAATTCTAAATAAAAAATGTCTCTCGTGAATTTTTCATAAAATGTGTACTTTCGGAGATTAAAAATGTTAAATTTTAAAAAATACCATTTTTGCAGTAAAATCCGCCTGTAAAAAAATTTTTACACCAGTAAGCTATTATCATAAACTTTCATTTGACATACATTTTGATCCCAAATTTCAGGTCCAAAAAACAGGCTAAATTTAGGGTGGCTCTTTTTGTTCGAAATTTGGCAAAACCCATGGTAAAGTGCTATTCATCAGCTTTAAAATGCTTTTTTAGTCTTTCCGATACGATTTTTCATCATCGAGTTATGGAAGTTTTTGTCAAAATAAACCTGCAGTGCGTATGTAACCTCAAAAAACGGGCTAAAAGGGTGTTTTTTTGCAGTTTTAGGTTAGGATATCTCAAAATCTTGACGTGATAGAGTAATTCTGCGGCCAGATTTGGATTCAGTACATCGAAAACCTTCAGAAAAATGTACTCAGGTTTCTGGGCAAAAATGTCGGTCTCATTTTGTTAGTTATTTTCATACATTTACACATTTACTAAATGTATGAAAATCATAATCGTGTCTTGACAAAAACTTCCATAACTCGATGAAAAAAAATCGCATCGGAATGACTAAAAAAGCATTTTGAAGCTGACGAATAGCATTTTAACATGGGTTTTGTCAAATTTCGAACAAAATTTTTTTTCTGCCACAAAAACTTACTGAAAATGGGCAAAAACGGTGTTTTTTGTACTTTTAGGTTAGGATATCTCAAAATCTTGGCGTGATAGAACAATTCTTTCGAGTTGAAAAAAAAATTATCGACTCCATAAAGCTAACTTTTTTCGAGAATCAGCCCTGTACATGCAACAAAATCAAGAAGCAATAAAAATGATTAACAACTGATTCATTCATGATTAAAACTGCGACAGTTTCACAAAAAAGCAAAACAAACACATTTTCAAGTACCCAACATTACACGATAATATCCGTTCTTTATCGTTGGTCTTATTCAAAAAACAATACAATTTCACACAACAAACTCAGAATCGAGGACATACCGCATTAAATTATGATATTTAAAAAATTTACTCACCATTAAAAACGGCGATTTTTCGACTATATTCAAGTCTAACCTATAATCTGGAGCCCTAGGAACGACACCGTCCTTTTCCTTCATCTTCATCATCTTAGGTCCTCGAACGGTAAATATGCGTTTACCCCTGACGAATGCCGATGGATTAACAACAGGCTGATCAGTCGGCGTCTGCACTGAATTCGACAAGTCGTACGCAACACCCAAAATCTTCAAACTCCCAACTTTCCTAGGCCTCAATAACAGAACAAGTGTATGTTTCGACGTTGGTTGAAGTGTAAATGCATCGATGGAACTCGTATCTATCGGACTGTCATCGCCAGAAGTTTGGGTTTCATTACTGATCTCTTGGCCGTCTGCACCGACGAATGTCCAAAGTAACATTATATTACTCAGTGGTAACGGTATTAACAACGAGTTATGCATCGTAACGGCCACGTAAATCGGTTCGTCCATAATAGCATTTGGTTTGGCAGTATTGTTACTGGTGTTCGTGAATATTGATATCGCGGGTTTGAAAATCATCGGAGAGGATCCTTGAGCTTTCGCGACGAGTATCTCCTCCAGCTTCGGCCACCGCACGTCGTCCGCGTCTTGATTAAATGCCAGGATTTGATTAACTAATTCATTGTTATCGCCGTGTTTGATTGAAGGACCTAGTAATACTTTTATCTGATTGTCTTCGATCGATGGCAGCGGCATAATCGGCAAACTACTTTCGGGAGTTTTTGCTTCTTCGCGTAAAACCTGCGATTGGACAGTCATTCATATTATTTAGTTACATTTCATGTCCCAACACTCTTAGAAAGTAATACTTACATTATGAATGTGTAAAAATTCACGTAAAAAAGCTGCCTGCTGCGGAGCAGGCTGTTTGCTGGAAGCACGGAGTAATTTTTCGAAAACCGTTACTGCTTCAGAAGTTTGCTTTAAAGACGCTGCCTGTCTGCCTATCGTAAAATGTATGTGATCTTCCGCTAACGACCAGCCTTTCTCATAGTACACCTAAAATTAAATTAATTTTCTTACATGTAAGCTCCAATTTCTATTGCTCATCGAAACAAAAGAAACAATTGAACTAAAGCATTCTAGATGCAGCATTTCATGGCGGGTTTTTTATTACCTGATAAGCCTGCCGATAACACCTTAAGGAATGTTTTTTCTGACCCGCTTTGGAGAATCTATGTCCAGCCAGCACCGCATGAAAGGCATATTTCCGGATCATTTTTGGAACTATAAAACAATAAGCCGCTTGCTCCAAAAGTAAGGCCGATCTCAGATCGGACTCTTCGCTGGTCATTCGAATCAATTGTTTCGCTGCTTCTCCATATAATCCGCGATGCTTCAAGCACTCGGCGCTTAACAAAGTGGCCCTAGTCGCAAATTGAGGCATTTTGCACGTGTTCGCGTACGTCGTTATTGCATCGTCCATGTATTCTATTGTTTTTCTAATCATCTCATCCAACATGAAAGCGCTAAGAGCCGCCATTTCTAAAGCACCGGCGTAATAAAGCCAGGCTTGGTCGGCGGCGAAGTCCCGTTTTGCGTTGTGATATGCTTGATACGCCAGGGAATAATGGCCGAACATAAAACTCAAGTCACCCAAGCGCCGTAATTGAAGTTCCGGAGACTCGACAGTATATCTACGATCAGATAATGCCAACCGTTTTAAAAATATCCGACATTTTAATTATATAAAATTTTAAATTTCTACTTTTATAGAAAGAATTACGAACTTCAAAAAAAAGTAGAAAAGGGTTCAAGAATTACTATCGAACAAGTCAAGAAGAATCAGTTGAATTTCGAAAAATTGACATCGGATTTGGAATCAGCGAGAATAAAATATTGTTTTTTACTGAACAAATTTTAAATCGAACATTTTTATAAGAAACGGGTGGTATACGCATCCGATTCTACATAAAAAAGTGGTTTCGAGGCCTATATTTTGAGGGGAGGGTACCCCCAAAAACTCAGCTCTACGAAATACAACTTCAAAAAATTTGAAAAAATGATTTTTGTAGTAATTTTTGACGAGGAATACAGTAGTGAAAAAATAAAAAGTGGAAACGTTATGCTTGTCCCGAAAATTTTAGAGCGAAAAAAAAGTTGCGTTTTTGAAAAAATGCTTCTACATTTTTCTAAATTAATTTAAAAATTCAAAAAATTAGAGTGAACATAAAAACACATTTTCTAAATAATTACGGATGGATTTTAAAAAATTCAATTTTTTCAAAAAAATAATTTTGTTATGGAAGAAAACAATTTTTTTACTGGTCAAAAACAATGTTTGCATTTTTTATTCTAGTACCACTAAATTCCACGTTAAAAATTGCTCTAGAAATAATTTTTCCGACACCTACATATTAGCGCGAAAAAAAAATTTATTTTTTCGAAAAAATGCTTCTACATTTTTCTAAATTAATTTAAAAATTCCAAAAATTTGTGGTGAACGTAAAAATATATTTTCTTAATAATTATGGATAGATTTAAAAAAATTAATTTTTTATGGGCCAAAAAAATTGTTTACACTTTTTATTCTAGCACCACTGAATTCACGTCAAAAATTACTAAAGAAATAATTTTTTCAAATATTTTAAAGTTGTATTTCATAGAGCTGAGTTTTTGCGTGTACCCTCCCCTTAAAATGTACATGATACAATTTTGTAAATAAAAGTGAAAGTATCCAAAATAGCGGTTCAGACATGAAACAGTCGTCAATAAATTCAGGACTATTGGAAAAATGTTGCGGGAAAAAAGTTCTTATAATTAACCAAAAAATACGATAACATTTTTTTTTACAATTTTTTACAATTTGCAAAATCTTAAAATTCTGAAAAATGCCAGCGTATTCGTTGATCAATTATAAGAACTTTTTCTTCAGCAACATTTTTTCCTAAAGTCTGTAAATTTTAAATTAAGTCCTAAATATCGTCAATTTTCAAATAAATTTCATCTACTGTTTTTTCATATAGAAAGTACTAAAAGAATTTTCCGCATCTCATCCTACGTAAAATGTCATGCTCTGTCAAAATATAGGCATATGCAAATGAATGTTACGCGGAAAGAGATTTTTTCGGAATTTTTTGATGATATTTTTCAATTTAAAAATTGTACATCGTATTCTTTGAGCAATTCTAAAATATTTTGTTCCGCAACAATTTTTCTACTAGTCTATCATTTTCAAATTAAAATTTCCTGAAGTTTTTGACGATTTTTTCATGATTGAGCCGCCATTTTGGATACTTTAACCTTTATTTTCAAAATTATACTACGTACATTTTAAAATATAGGTCTCGAAAACACTTTCCTATGTGGAATCGGATACGTATATCACCGTTTTTTAGAAAAATTTGCGATCTAAACATTTTTTCAGTAAAAAATAACCCATATTTTGTGATAAATTGTTTATAACTTTTTAAGCGTTGACTTTAGACAAATTCTGTTGCCACATTCTGAAAGAGCATGACATTTTACGTCGGATTTGGTGTATTGATATTTTCTTTTATTCTTGTACCACGAAAAAAATGAAAGAAAATTCATTGGAAATTGACGGCATTTGGTACTTAATGCTTTAATATCTCCTATATATACGTAAAAAGTTAGCTAATATATAATAGTTTAGGAATTAATTTCTAGCAAATTGCAAAAACAAAGGTGTTATGGTCGAATTTCATTGCAAAACTCGGAATTAACGTTGACGACACATTTCAGGGCCATATTTTTACAAGAAATAATAACAAATATTTCAAAGTAACAGTCATGAACTGGGGAAGTAAATTGCACTGTATTTATTCTCAAAAATATCTATGAACATGTTTAAAATAAAATAAAAAACTGTACTCACATAACAGCATTTGCAGGAACAGATCCAGGCACGCCAGGTTTGTTCGTCCCGAACCACCGTTTGGTTGCACTAAACAGTGAACGACTCACGCCTTTTTTATTTGATATAATATCATTCAACATGTTCATTTGCTTCTCAACGTAAGGGAACAAGCTTTTCAGACAAAATTCGGACAGCATAGTGCGTACCCTATCCAAATCTTCTGTTGATAATCGTGCGCCATGATGAGGAATGACGTGAGTCGGTGAATCCGCCCAAACGTTTGCATTTATTGGAGAAGTATTAGAGAATTGCAATTTTCCGCTCTTCACATGATTAATATTTGGTAATACTTCATTTTCAGGACTTAGTGGATGCAATGTCGTAAGAACTGCTTCTTGTCCTACTTCTAAAGGTCCTACTTGACCATCTCCGTCGTCTGATGCTATACTAACGTTTTCTGCAGTATCCGGGGATAATAAAGGTAACGTTCTAGGTGCAATTGGTGTTCCAGCTTGACTTGTTGATCTGCTAATAAAATTATCATCATTTCGAGTCACAATTTACCCCTAACAAATGCAGTGAACAAAATTTTGGTTCCAACAACTTCATAATCTATAAAAAGGTCTAACGGTTTTCTTTTCCAGTTTTTCAGATTATAATTTTATTGTCCGAACCAAATTTCAATTTCTGATCTGTGACTTGCGCAAGTTGTACGCTAAACTAGTAAATAATACATACTTTTCAGACTCCATAGTTACAGCATTTGGCATGGAAGAAACTACACTAGTATCAGCTGGTGTACGTGGAGAACTATTCTGTTCGCCGCTTCCGATCAGGTCGCTGTGTTTTACTATGAACTGACTCCAAGGATCTGGCAAATGAGAATTATCTGAATTTTCCGGCGGCCTTGAATTCATTTGAAGCAAAAAACAGTTGTTTGGACCATAAATGTTCTCCATGTCCAAAAACGCTTCCTCCGCTCTATAAAACAAAATGTATCATTTATTTGGTTAGAAATATCTAAATACCAAACAATTGGTTGACAATGACTCACTTCTTCTCGTCATCTTCAAAAGTGTCGAAGGTCAACACATAGTATCGAAGGGCATTGTTGTTAAACCATTTTGGAAGCTTTCCGGGTACTGTTTGGTTCAGCTGACCGATAATTTGTTGTATTTTATCTAACGGGTTGTCATCCGCCGTCGAAACAACAACCATACAAGCTAGAAAGTGCTTCGTAAACTCGTGATCGGAAGGGAATTGTACACTTAGAAATGTGTCCCTCCATGCTTCGAACCAAGGAACCGAAACTGGAATTTCCAAATCGACGCTTCCTGTTTTTACCGTGATTGAGCGTTCATTGAATGTCGAGCTGACGGATTCGTTCAATAACTTCCTTGCTAAGCTTGGTTCCGGTGGAGCTGAATTTACATCTCTCACAGAAATTTGTAAGGAATGAAGCACCACCACGTTTCCTTGAGGATCCCTGAGGTGTCCTGAAAATAAATCCAATTGTCTTATAGGTTGCTTGAAATTAATTGAGCAGCTCTTTTTTATCAGTTACAAAAATGATGTTTTAAAAAATTCATTAAAGTCATCAAAATCAAACTTAGAAATTGTCAACTAAGAATTGAATTATGTAAGAAATGATACACGTATTATGATAGTCGCTTACTATTTCGACATTTGATTGGGAGAATTCCAATATGATTTACAAACATAAAAAAAACTCTGGTTATTCAGAAAATTGGTATGTTCACAACAGTTGTCACCCTTTAATGCTATTTCAAAACATTCCTTTTGTAAAAGGAAGGTCGTAATAGTTGTCGACTTTCAAAATGTAGGAACAGAATTTCTTACAAGTACATTTCTTACGAGTCATAAAAGGGTTCATGCTGCAATGGGTTCTTTCGTTTTTATCAGCAAATGGGCAAATCCACAGAACTTTTAATTTTGGTATAAAAAAAGAATTGAAAACAAATTTCAGTCGCACACTATTCTGGCTTTGCTTACATATTGTATACTCATCAAGAGTGATCATCTATGCCTGTGCAACTTTTTATCACGGACCATCAAGGTAGGTTGAAGGTCGACTGAAAATAAAACTTACAAATGACATTTTGTTCGAATAATTCTTTATTTAACGTAATTTTGTGTTGGTATACAAAAGTAACAATAATAAACAGAAATAAACACAATTTTACACTAATAGTTCATTGGATTTTCTTAGAATTTGTTTTTCTATTAAATTATTCGTTTTATCAACTTTGTACTTAGACTGGAAATTATATGGATAGTTTAGGGATTAACGTTATCAACCTAGCCACTTTAGCAGCCCCTTGTTAAAAATACCTTCTAAATTGAACATTAAAAAAAACACTAGTAACATAAAAAACACTATTCTTCAAAGTTAATAAAACCAAGTTAACCTTCCAAGAACCCGGGCCGTTGATTAATGGAGAGTTTCAAAAATATATAATGATAAGAATGTCCTACAACTACTTTATGAACATTAGAATGTAAAACTCTTTGCGGTGTGTATTAAATAAATAGGCATTTTTTAATTTATTGCCATTTTATTATTATTTACATTTTCATTGATAACACTACCAAAACAACTAGAAATGCTTACGACCCACATCATTTCTATTTATAAATGATTAATATATGAAATGACAGCCGTCAGAGTTCATATTAAAAACAACATATAGAGATGTGCTCTACGATAATCTGAAATTTTTTAAGGTTGCATGAATTTTATTATTTATTTCAACTTCATCTTGCCGTGAATATTTCATGCACATAGGGTCGTAACAAGGTAAGATTTCTTTGTTTTTATCACAGGAATAAAATGCACCTTCTACTTTATGGAGTTATTGCGGGCCGCAATCATAAAACAGCAAGATATCAATGATATAAGGATTTTACGAAAAATTTTATGTCAAACGGATGCAGAAATTTTATATTAAACTTTGCGCAAATCAATGTACTGTTTTCTATTATGTTTAGTTATAAGTTAAACATAAAATCAATCATCTAATCCACGGACCGTGTGTAGCACAAAGGAGATTAAAAAAAATTGGATTATTCTATTCGGAATTTCCAAAATTTTACATTTTTGATTGCTCCGTGATGTCACATATAAATAGATTGGCACGCCGTAGTTTCAACAAATGTCAACAATCGACTTTGTTGAAATAAAAAATAAGTATATTTTTTAAACATTCCTAAAGCGTTCATGACAATACAATTATGGGTATTTCACAAAAGTTAAAAGTTCTGAGGATTTGCCCATATATATGTCAGTTGTAAGTGACCATTATGACATTTTTTAGATGTTATGGTGATTTTAGACGAACAACGAAATCTCTTATAATCTTAGACAATTGTATGGATTCTTGGTTGAAACCCGAAATAAAAACCATTCAGAAATTTGGATGATACACATGTAAAATAATCAGTCGCCAGATTACATCTGTCATTTTTATTTTGGAGATTTTTATTTCAGATTCGAATTTAGCGAACAAAAAAAAAACAATAAAATGACAAGTTTCGTGAAATTTCATTCAGAAATATGGAAGTTATTGTAAGACATAATCTTATATAAATTTTAAGCCGCCATATTAACAACCATATTATGTTCTCCATTTTGAATTTAGCGTTATTTTGACGTTAGGTTCGGGTTCAGAGTTTCAAAATTCTAATTTATTTACGAATTTTAGAATTTCAAAATGGCTGAGCCGCACTGGAACCTTTTTTTATCATTTCTTGAGATCCCAAAACGCCTCCAGACAAAAATTGAAATTTTCCTCTTGTTTATTTTCGCAAATAAATTAAAATTTTCAGTGTACGATGGATAATGATTTACACATTTTTGCAAATGTAAACAATTCTTACTATTTGAATAAATAGTAAGTAAAGAAATATCTTGAAAAGATATTCTAATTTTAAACAATTTTTATTTCTAATTTCAATTTCTAATTCAAATTTCGAATGTGACATTTTTTTATTACTTATTCTATGCAACAGTACAGTACCTGCACTGAAAAACGCTTCTTTTTTTTCTAGTTTTCTAGTTTTGACCTTGAGAATGACCTTTTCGCTAATTTAAATTCATCTTCACAATCAGCGCAACGAAATTCGTTAAAAAACTGTAGTTTTGTTGCAATCGGCAATGGGACCTAATCGAATGTTTATCAAACATGTTGATGTTTACTTTCAAAGTATCCGGAAGACCTTTTTCAATATCAAATCTTCACAATCTTAGGCTCCGTTCGGAACCTACAAAAAGTTTGTCCAATATACGTTTTTATGGAATGTAGGTATTTTATAGACAGAATTTTCGTTTATATTCTATGTAATATTCAATTAATACAAAAATGAATTTAATTTCAACCGACTCTTGTTTCAATAAAAAAAGTTCCTTGAAATAATAATAGTAGATGACTCGTATATTTTTTGTGTCTGGCAATAAAGTTCTCGAAGCGTTCTGCATTTAAGATCAAGTATCTATCGTAATGTCATGCCACGTGTAAGTAAATCCGTGATTCATGTTTGATTACTTACATATTTTTAACTCGAGATCTATTTTGAGTATTTTCTTACATGTTTCGTTTTTAAAGTACCCTCCATTCCAAATTTTTAAATTGTAAATCATTAATTATGTACTTAACAAAGTAAACAATAAAACAAGTTTATTTGAGGTACTGCAGTATATAAATAATATTATAATTATACCGCATTAAGATGGACGTTCAATTAAATGAGTGATTTCATAAACATCCGGGGAACTGATGCAAGGAATTAGCAATAACACACTTTTAAGAAATATGTTATGCGTAATCCTATACTCATCCCATTGTACGCCACTAGTTGAAAACAATTTTGTTGTATTCAATCTGTTATTTAATGATAAATTCAATATTTAATATAATCTTGATTATAATATGAATTAACTTATTATGTACAAGATATGATTTATCAGATGCTATTAGGCAATGTAATTATGAAGCACAAGGTCAGTCAAACTATAAAGGATATTGACATAAAAGTTGTTTGGTTTATTAAATAAAATCTTAAAATACATCAAAAAAATTTTATTTTATTCATTTACAGACATTTCAGTAAATAAACTACAGTGAGGCGTAACGCCTAAAAAATGGGTTGGTGAGGCAGTTCCATCAGACATCAGAACTGTCTGAAAGAAAAATTTAATGTGCCTGATGTTTGAGTCGACTTAAAGTCGTTTTTTTTTTGTTCATATTTTTACCATGATCCGACAAACTTTTGAATAGTTCATCAGTGTAGGAATTCTTATTTCAAACTTTTAAAGCCATTCGAGAAGTTTTTATTTTAAACCCAGTCATTGGCTATTGTTTATAAAAAATTGTTTATATTTTTGCCGAGATCCGACAAACTTTTGAATAGTTCATCAGAGTAGGAATTTTTATTTCAAAAATCACTGTAAAAATATAAACAATTTTTTATAAACAATAGCCAATGTCGTGGTTTAAAATAAAAACTTCTCGAATGGCTTTAATTTTTTGATATAAAAATTCCTACTCTGATGAACTATTCAAAAGTTTGTCGGGTCACGGTAAAAGTATAAACAAAAAAAAAACAACTTTAAGTCGTCTCAAACTTCAGGCACATAAAAATCAAAGTGTTTCAAATTCAGTAAGACACTGTATACAAAATGATCCTCGGATATTAAGTTTTGATAAAAATAAAAAAAGTAGCGGATAAAAATGGAAAATGTTTGAAAAAAATATTTTTTTTGCAGATTTTTCAAAAAATAAACATAGTAACAATTTTAAAATCACCAAATGTTATCATTGTAACTAGTGTCTTACTCTATCTGAAACATTTTGATTTTTTTTTTTTCAGACAAGCCGTTCTTGAGTTCTGATGGAGCTGCTTGACCAACCAATTTTTGCGGCGTTCCGCTTCTTTGCAATTTTTTTTTACTCAAAAGTCTAAAAAATGAATAACAAACAAATATTTATGTATGTTAAAATTTACATTTTATGATATTCATGTTAGAATTTAATAAACCAAACAATTTTTATATGAAAATCCTTTATAGTTTTCTCAATAAAAAAATCGCGAAAGTAGCCTTTTTTCGAGTGTCTAAAGTAGACTGACCTCTTATTCCGAATCTGCCTTGAAAAGAAAGATTGAACCTTTTATAAACAAGTCGGGCTAGGCTCTTCGCCAATACCCTAAATGCAAAATTCGAATTGTATAAACATTTCGATTTTATTTAACTTTTTCTCCGTAATTTTAGATGAGCTATTTAGAAAACTTCGAGAAATCTCACACAAAAATCGTAATGAATAATTTTTTATAATTCATAAATAAAGAAAAACCATTCTGTCCTTCACGTTGGATGTCATCAATTCTTTATTTTAAAATAATTAATATCAAATTCATATTATTTATGTTGCATAACATATAATATTTCTCTAATATCGGGTACGATTTTATCTTATATTTAAGTTCGAATCGATAAAAGCGATTAATGAAAAATAAAATAACAACAAAAAGTTTCATTTCTACTCGTTTTCCTCTTAAAACTAACTCACAAATTTATTCCTTTTTAAACACACTGTAAAGTTTCATCATTTGAATCGTATGACTTCTCGAATTTGGAGAAAAAATATAAAAATTATTACATTTAAATAAATTAATCATAAGCTATTTTTCCGACGACTAACGACCTAAAACTCGAATCTCAATTACCCAATTTTCAGGACATTCTTTAGAATTTCTTTTACATTTGTTCAAATTTTTATTTTGCAGATATTCAAAATACACACGACCCTTCTTAAAATTGTTGTATTTGTGTGTTGTGCATCGGCAGCGTGTATCCCAATCATCAACGTATCGAGCATTATCAAAAAGACAAATACAGAAGATAAGAGATAAAACTTTCTGTTAAGCCCGTATATAAGGAAAATTTATTTACTTTTTAATTTAAAATAAACCTTATAGAAGAAGAATGCTCGACAAGAAAATAATACTACAAGGCAAAATTTAAAAAAAAGTTTTCATTATTACATCCATAAAAACAATATTTAGTAGGTCGAAAATATAAAACAAAATGGAATTCGAAAATGATTACTTCCATAAGAATTTGCAATTCTGACTAATTGCATAATACAACGATAATTTGTAATTGCTCACTCAGCAGATGGAATCTGATGTCATTGTATATCGAGGAGATACTTAATACCATATATACATTCTAAAATCACAGAAATTATTTTCTAAACCATGTTCTTTCTTGGAATGAAACCCTACTCTACATGAAGTGAAATTCACTCTTACAGAATCATTCCAAGGAACTTATAGTGTTACTGTTTTATTATATTTCAATCAATACAACTTTAAACATTTTAATCCGATTTAAACATAGAATAATAATTAAATGAAATTTACATTTAAAAAATTTGAGATTATGATCTCCATCATTTCGTCTGAAACATTTTTTATATCGCCATAGCTAACCAGCAGCTTTTGTCAATAATTCGTCGATATCGCGACATTTTAATTATGACCATAACTAACGAGGCGTCCGACAGTCGTTGATAATACAAAATATACTTTAAATGTGATAAAAATGTAAATCAAAGTTACTTAGATCTAAATTTGAAGATCTTTGTTACTTTACAGGATTTCGAATAGTATAAATAAATATAGCTATTCTCATATGGGTGATTCTCCAAAAACAGGGCATTTTCAAGAATGAAAAATTTTTTTTTTAAGTTACTGTAAATTCGTTTTTTTTAAATGGATTCTTGCTTATTAGCACCAAGTTAAGTTATTGTTAAAGTAGTCACGCTACAAAATTATTTTAAAGGAAAGGGGAAGACTTTTACTATGACGCATTTTCATACGGCTATATAAACCAACAATTGCTTATTAAAAACTTGAAAAAAATAACTCTAAAGAGTCAAAAACATAATGTACATATCTGATTTAGTGCATATTTGTGAATAAATGAAACTTATTTATTAAGTAATAATTAAAAAATTAAGAAAAACACATGAATTTTTGAAGAAGTTTTAGACAAAATAAAT
This sequence comes from Trichopria drosophilae, assembly GCA_030407085.1. Classification (NCBI taxonomy): domain Eukaryota; kingdom Metazoa; phylum Arthropoda; class Insecta; order Hymenoptera; family Diapriidae; genus Trichopria; species Trichopria drosophilae. Next base: position 189,417,471 of record CM059582.1, read on the forward strand.
TTATTAAAGTTAATGTGTCGTTGGTTAGTAACTACAATGATAATATTACATATATTCATAATTTTAATAAATAATATTATTTCATAATAAACTTGATTCATAACGTTGTAACAAATATAAAGTTTAATTTTGTGGTTTTTTAAATTATATTTAAATAAATGTCTAAGAGGAAGAGAAATATAAATGTTATTTATGATTTGAAAAATATTTTCTGCTACGGGTTACACTTTGTTCTTGTTTCGTACCTGATACGCCAAATGTTTGGTAACGACAATGAAAATTTGTAAAAAAATCCAATTTTACATATTTTAAACAATAATAAATTAAAAAAACAAATTTCCAGTAACGTTTATTCCTTTAATCTTTAAGTTTTCATCGTTTTTTAATTGCTGTTTGTATCAAAATACCAAAATTAGGACGGGTGACGACAATTAATTTAATAAAAATTGGTATTTTTATACAGTTTTTACTTGTTCATGAGGTAAATATGTTCTCTTTTCAATTTTCTATGGAGGATTAATAAAGTGTAGTGTTTTTTCTTTGATTTTCTCATAAGTTTTAGTAAAAAAGTTATTTATTTCCAGTTCATTTATACCAGTTACGCATTGTCGTTACCTCATAGAAATTTCTTAAGACATTAATATTTCAATAATTATAAGTATATATATATTGATTTAATTAAATATTATGCAGAGAGAAATTGTACAGTTTGAGCTGTACTATAGAAATATTATTTGAATAAATTAAAATAATTCGGTTTCTTAATAGCGCTAATATTTTAAAGTTTTGAACTTAGAGGTTTGGACATATCAAAAATGCTACTTTTAGTCTTTAAATGTCATTTTACACCAGTTTTTTGTAACAAAAGTATTATTTTTTCAAATTAACATGGGCCAGGGATATTTATTTAACATTTCTATCGAAATTTAATAATTTATTGTCAAAGTTTTTGTAAGATATAATGTAAAGACACGAAAATGCCCTGTTTCCGGAAAATCACCCATATATGATGATTATACAATTTAAAAAAATTTCAGATAGAAAATTTTATATGTTTAATTATTTTTATTAAATATTCATTCTAAGGCAATTACTAAAAAAACATTTGTGGCAATCATTTTTAAGCTACAATGCTGCTATAAAAACAGAAAGATATTAAATAATTAGGAGTTCTTTTTTTAAGTTTTGTAGAAATAATAAAATTAAATTTGTTAAAGAAAATTATTGAGTTATAATACAATTATTTTTTATTGTGTAAAAGTTATGAAATTTTATTTGTACAACCCAATTACATTGGTTCAGAAAAGAGTCTTAACATAATTACTTAATTTTATTCTTAAACCATTCCTGTAATTAATTGCAGTATTAATGAAAAAAAACTCAAAATTTTATGATAACTTCATTTATGTTAATTTTATATCAGAAAACTCATTTTATTGATGACATTATATCTTTCTAGAATTGAAAGCTTTCTACACTAGAGAATACTATGACATTAAATCTTTTTCAATATTAAATGTCTACCATGTAATCGTGCCAATATGTTATATTACAAAAAGGAGTGATTTATAGTAAAATGATATCACGTTATGCAAACACAAGGATAAATTTCACTTCATATTTTAATATAATAAATATAACAGTAAGTTGATGAAAATAAAGAAACATGCATGCACATTATGAGATATTGATCACAAGTGTAATCAACTGTTCTTCGAAACCATCAAATATGCAGATTAAATGTATACTAAGTTAGGCTGATGTAGAGAATTGTAAATAAATCAAATGGCCTTATAATAACAGACCTGAATATAACATGATCATAACAAACATTTCTAATCAAGTAAATGATGTAATCTTTTAGAATATTGCATGATATTAAAATAAGTCAGTCACTGATTTATATATATATATTGTCTTGTTATTTGATTGGTAAAACAAATAATAAAGAACTTAACTGCACATACGTTTGCATAAGTAATTAACTGATAAACTTATCAAAATTGTTAAGTAATATCCATGAAGTACAGTTCCATCAGACGAACAAGATTCCTTTAAATTTATTAATCGTTATTAAAAATTGATTTTGAAAAACATATACATTCTCAAATATATTAATTTAATATTAATAATAATGCATTATTAAAACATAAAAGTTAAATGTGCAAAATTTGAAGATGGGTCAAAAGCTTTGACGTTTATAAAAATGACTAAAACTCCTTTTTGAGCAATTTGTAAATATAATTTTGCAATTGTTTCTTCAATATTTTTTACTCATATCAATTGACATATTCATAACATTTTTCCTGAATAATAAAATTCTTAAACCAGAATTTTATTTGTTTAAAAAAATTGAAATAAAGCTTGATTAAACTTAGCAATATTTGAACTGGATTTTGATTTATTGATCCATGAAACAGCAGGAGAGAGTAGCCTAACACAGATCATATGAAATATATTTCTGCATTCAACAATAATATTTCATTTCATTAACTTTCTTTTTATTTATTTTGTTTTTGATCTTGATTTTGAGTTTGATCTCAGTCAAATAATTTATATAATTTATTCATAACTTGTTTTTTACCATTAAGAAACGGAATGTGAATTTACCATGTTTCTGTAGAAATTGCTAAAGAATTTCTGTGTGGAACTAGTTTATTTTGCGTTTACTGATGTGTATCACAATTCGAGTTAGAATTTGTTGCCTTTCATAAATTCTTTACATTACACTACTGAAGCTTGACGAAGAAAGAATTTATTTGCTTATTTGTTATTTAAAAACTTAAGAAAGGAAATAGAACAACCCCTGGACAACTTTGAACACACTTTTTCAAACCTTGAAATTTAAAATTTTGTTCCAAAAACAAACTGCCTGCATTCCAGATAGAAATAAGTATCAAACTATTAGGGAAAAGGTGATGAATCAAATCAGCTATTCATCGGTCTTAATTTTGTTAAAATCGGGTCTCTTGCGTCTTCAGTAAGTAAGAAAGTCAAGTAGATTTAATTTAAGCCACACTATCCTATGTATTACAAAAGAGTTTATCATAATGTAGTACACCAATAGGATACACCACAAGGATATCTATACTATGCAAGTCGTGAACTTGAACTTGAATGCGAACTTTGTGATAATATTTATTTATGTACTTTATTAATGGGCCTGAAGTCCTTTCTTACAAAAGATAAATACATAATTATACAATGACAGATCAGTCGGTTTGCATGTCAAATATACTACAGTATTCTTTCTTCAAAAAAATTCATTGCTTGAGCTAGAGACAGAGCGAACACATTAGTGCTTTGCTGTAGTGAGAAGAAAATGCTACAAAATCTTGATGAATAAAACATATTTCGTCTAAAATCATAAGCAGAATCACGTATCGGTAGAATAATATCAAAATTCGGTAGTAAAAGTAAATGGTTATAGATTTTAAATAAAAAGAGTGTATCCATATATTGACGATAAGAGTAGAGAAAAGGGATCTTTAATTTAGAGAATATTGGTGGATAATTGTGATTATCGAAGGACGTAGGGGTGTGCAATTCATATGCTGCATATCTAAAAAACGTGTGCTGTACTCTTTCCAATCTACGTATATGAACTTCATAATGTGAAGCCCATATAGGTGACGCATACATTAAAAGTAGTCACACTAGTTATAGGTATAATGAACGGATTGTATTCACATCTGCAAATTCTTTAGTATTGCGTATTATAAATCCTAACATACGTTCTGCTTTTTTTGTGAAATCATTAACGTGTTCCACAAATTTTAACTTACTTTCAAATGTTACTCCAAGGTCCTTTGTCGAATAAACTGTCGTAAGAGATGCATTTTGAAGAATATAAAGTTTGTCAATGGATTTTGAGCCGTAGAGAATGTAATTTTGTTTCGTTAAATTAAGTTTCATACCATTTGCCATATTTATTGTTCCTCGTATTTATTAAAACCTCAACTTCAAATATATTTTATTCAACATCTTCTTCAGTGCAGTAATGAAGGTTTATTATAGTATGCAAATATGCCATTCATGTTAAGCATCAAATATTTATAATATTAACAAATATAAAATATTGTTCAAAGGCTTAATGATCAAAAACTTTGCACATTATTCATGTTTTTTCTCTTGATGACGATCAAAATTTTAGAAAGGATTTTATGAAGGAAAAAAACGATTATGGACTGTCATAGTATTTGATTCATCAGTCAAACCTGCCAAATTGTCTTTTTGTTCAAATACGGAACATCTAATTACAATGTTCAGTTTATTTATTAACAGGACATTAAATTGTGGAATATGTATTGCTGATAAAGTTGGTTTATCAGTACCATCATTTCATCATATCATCAACTCATCGACTAGACATAATAGTCATCGTCTCTCGGTATTACGGTCATTATATAACGATGTAAATAAAGGTTGTAAACAAAAATATGTGACACTGCATTTAGCGTACGTGGAACAATAAAATAATAACGGATTTGTCTCCGTTACATCAATTGTGATGGTGTTCTTTTACAGATCTACATATGTATTTAAATATTACAAATTGTATATATATAAATTAAAGTCTAGCACTTTTATTTTGTTTATATTTAATCAAAGAATAATGACTGCATTGTGAAAAATAAATGTAACATTACATTTATGATTTTATTGACAATTCCTATTACTATGGTTGTAAAATTACACGTTTTCAGTAAGTAACAAATGGAGGAAATTTACCATAAACATGTGAAATATTCAATGAAAATGTAACTTTACTGTGTAGAAGTTGGAAATGAAAAATACCAATGTTATCATGGTAATTTTACATTGTCTTTGTAATTTTCAATCATTTTTCATGGAAAATTACAAGTGCAATGAAAACTTTAATTGTCGACTACTGTGGTGCTATTGGCCTTAAGAACTGATTCTTTGCGATTTACAGTGCACATATAAAATTACATCGATAATGTAGAAATTGTAACAATCATATCTTATTTTGAATTTCTGCAAGATGTATGTGTGATTGTGTGCGGATGTGTGTTTGTTTTGGATATTCGAGGTTGCGGTTGGAGAAAGGTTATATATTTTAAATTTAAATAATAGATGTGTGTGTAAGTGACACTGAAGGTTAAAGACAATGGATAAATTTTCGACACTTCCCTTCTGGCACCAGGACAAGTAGGAACAAACGACTTCCTCGGTAGATATTTGCGTTGACGCGTGAGGTCACTTTGTAATTCTGTTTTTCAAATTGTATATTTGATTGCATAGCGGAATTAAACCAAAGGATCAAGACGGATTCAACAAGGCAGCGTATCAATCTGACAACGCCAAAAAATCCAAAGACATCGTGAGAAGGACGCTTTACACGTGCCCATGATCAAGTTGGTCTAATCCCGAGGTTGTTTCGAGTATGATCATCATCAGTATTCTTTGGAGAAATTCCTTTTTCTGGTGCATGGAGCCAATTAAAATCCAAGATAAACAAATAGGGAAGTAACCAGAATCTGAGGTATTTATTGAACAAAATACGTGAGAGAACCCAAAAGACTTTGAGAGAAGCAACGTGTTGAAGTGAATTCTAGTTCGTTCATTAGATGGAAGTGCGGTATCCATCATGACTTAAAATTCATATTGCGGTTTCTTTAATTTATATGATTCGAATATTCATGTGTAAAATGAGTGTAAGTGAATGAATGACTCGCGTAACGTTTATATAGTTACGTATGATAAAATAGTAGATGTTATTTCGGTCGTAATTCTTTTTTGGATGCATAAATTTAATCTACAATATTACAATAAATAATTGATTTATTTCAAAATTTTACTATGTCACTTTAAATTTATGATTTTCACAGTGTACATATTTAAAAGCATTTCAAACAATCAAGGATTTTAATTCATGTTTGCTTATTTTTATTTTATTATACCATTTATACAAAAAGTTCCACAAACAGTATTGAGGCGTTATACATTTTAACATACTAAACAAGGAAAGAGTGAAAAATAATAGTATATAAGAGGTACAAATTTGATTATATAAAGAATAACAGAATAAAAATTATACTTAAAAATAATTAATACAAATTAAAATTAGTAATATTTACGCGAAGACTAGATTTAAATAAGCCTATATCTGTAATTGATGTAAGAGTGGCGGGTAAGGAATTCCAAAGATGTCTCAATCAAGTTATCGGAGAAAAGAAATGTAAGTTAGATCCACTAATATCTTCCACAAGTGTTAGTAGATTTCTAAAATTATACAAATAGCATCTGTGAGGAAACAGATTTAATAATTCAGGACATAAAATGTTTTCATTCAGAATATTAAAAGTTAACGTAATATCAGAGTATTGATGTAGCGTACGTATAGTCCAAAGTTTGTATTTCTTTAGTATCGGAGAATAATTATGGTCAAAACGATGCATGGGCATTTTGGATCTAAATGCTAACTGTCGCAAGAATCTATGATGATTTACTGCTTCAAAGGCATTTTGGGAAACAAGGGTGTGTGGTGACCATATTTGAGGTGCATACATTAATAATGGGATAACTATTGTCTTGTATAAGTAAATGTATGTTGAGGGATTCGTGAAATTTGACGTATATCTATTAATGAAACCAAGCATTCTCAAGGCGTTGGAAACAGTAAGATCAATATGCTCTCTAAACGACAGATTAGATGCAAATTCTATGCCAAGATCTTTAACTTTATTAACGCGAGTCAAAAAGGTATTATCAATAATGTAACTAAATTCATGTGTTTAGACTTACTGAAGGGAAATAGCTTGGAATTTCTGAGAATTAAGTCGTAAACCATTATCCAAGGACCACTTGGTGATTCAATTTTTGTGAATAGCTTCACATCGTCTGCAAAAATGAGTATTTTCGAATTTGAAACCACACTAGGCAAGTCGTTTATGAATAGCACAAATAGAATCGGCCCAATGTGGGAGCCCTGTGGTACACCTGAAGTCATTTTTAAACTGACATTGTACGAGATGATAAGTAAGAAGAGAACCAATTAAAAATGTTACCCTGTATACCTAAATTCCACAGTTTGTCTAGTAACCTGTTGTCTATAGAACGCTTTGACAAAGTCAAGGTAGATTGTGTCAACTTGTCTATGACTTCCCAATGCATTGAACAGATAGTCACCAAAAACTAGCAAGTTAGTAACGGTAGACCTACCCTTCATAAATCCATGCTGTTCACTCACAATTTTGTTCATTAGCGAATCCGCTAATTTATATGAAATAATAAAATCAAACATCTTTGCAATAACCGATTGTAACACAATAGGACGATAGTTCTCTATGTCATGCTTGTCACCAGATTTGTAAATAGGAAATATATATGAGTGTTTCCAAGCTACCGGGAATGATATTATCATGAAATTATTGTAATTGAACTCATAAAATAACAAAATAATTTTTTTCAAAAACGGCCCTAACGATTTTTTCTTTTTGGTGTCAACATGTTTATTAGACCTCCCAAAAGTGAAAACAAAAAATCGCATATGCAAGACATCTTGGGTTAAAGTATATCGAGCCCCACCGTGGTAAGTTGAGAATTTTGTCTTGATTAGATCGATCCCTCTAATAAAAATACTACTTAATTATTTAGACGTTTCCGCATCTAGATGTGTACAATCTTCAGTTTATTGAAATTTCTACAGGTAATGATATTACAAAATAGTTTAAAAGCAAATACAAAAGTAACTTTAAATTTAAAAACTTCAAATTTTAACAAAACTTTACTTACTTGTATAATGGATATATGTCAGATAGATTTTTCACCTCATCAGGTGTCCCCCTAAGGCTCTCACCTTAGACCCTTACTATTTATATTCTTTATAAATAGTATTACATCAACTATCAAATATTCTGAAATATTACGTTTTGCTGATGATGTGAAATTATATTCAGAAATAATCACCACTCAATGCTTCCCGCCTTCAAATGAATCTTAACGAGCTTTTGAAATGGTGCGATAGTAATGGTCTTCAAAAAAGTCTAAGATCATATGTTTCTCAAAAAATCATGCTACGCTCGACTACACCTATTTGTGCAATGGTATCCCTGTGGAGGCTGTCGATTTAGTTTTGGACCTAGGAGTTTTGTTCCACAGATTCCTAAGTTTTAAGGACCATCTGTTAACTGCCACCGATAAAGCCAATAGAACATTAGGTTTTCTATGCCGTACTACCAGATTTTTCAAAGATCCATCTACTATCATATATTTATATCGTACATTGGTTTTACCTTCGTTAACCTACTGTTCATTGGTCTGTTCTCTGTATCTGTCTTGTGACATTGCGCGATTGGAGTGGACTCAACGTCGGTTTTTATGGTATCTATCTAAAAAGACTCGAACTCCAATTGATCGCTTTGATCATGATCTAGGACCCATTTCACGTCTTTTTCTGATTCTGACAATCAAATCATTACATGTATAATACGATCTCTTGTTTGTTCGGAATCTGATATCAGGAATCATTGATTGCCCACTTCTGCGCAATAAGTTTTTAGATAGATCGACTCCCTACGCATTAAGGTGTACCAGACCCTCGAAAGAAAACATGTCTAAAACTAACGTAGCGTTTTATTCGCTTCTAAATCGACTGCGTCGTGATTGGAATATTTTGCCAAATGATCTTAGGAATAAAAACTCTCTAGGTCTGTTTAAGTCATCCCTAAAAACATTTGTTTCGAAATTCTACTAGTAAATTTATTAAATTTGTGTTATTTTCGACTCTTTATACTATTTACTTATAATGTAGTCCCTGTATACCATCAAACTTAACAAGAAATATGTTACACGGAAAGAAATTTTAAGTAAATGCACTATTCAGGGAAATAACAGCTACCGCACGATTTCTGACGAATTTCAAATGGCGGTTAACATTTGAAATCGTTAAAAAGAACATTTTTATAAGTAGATACACTTTTATTACACCTTTTTGAATAGTTATTCATAATTTTCCGACTATTTAGTTATTAATAATTAATTTTAATGATCCATAAACGTTGTTGAAACGGAAAAACTTTATACTTTTTTCATTCTAAAGCTTTCGTATCGAAAACAGTGCAAGATACACTAAAAATGCCCTGAAACTTTTTTGTAGAGCACAAAATTTCCTACAAAAAAGTCAGCGAGGGCCCTAGGCTAAAGTTAGTAGCTTAGCCACGAGCAACGATGGAATATGCCTCATATTTTACAAAAATTCTAAAATATTCATAATTAAGACAAAATTCCAGCATTATTCATAGATAATTTATTAACTTTAGACTAGGGCTCTAGCTGACTCATTTTTTTTAAGAAATTTTGTGCTCTATAAAAAAGGTTGAGTGCATTTTTAGTGTATCTTGCACTGTTTTCAATACGGAAGCTTTAGAAAGAAAAAAGTACCAAGTTTTTCCGTTTCAACAACGTTTATAGATGTAATGTAATGTAATCTTTATTTAGGTATATACGAAAAGTCAACGAAAAATATTGTCCATGAATCACAAACTCGCAAGCAAAGTAAATGGGGGTAAGGGGAAAATTGGAATAAGAGAGGTCAGCGTCATCTCGAAAAACTTTACTAATTAGAATAAGAGAGGTCCTACTGTATTAAACTAAATTATAACTAATATTAAACCTAAATTATAACTAAATAACAATTACATAAATGATTATTACGATATACATACAATAAACTGAATAAACTTGAACGGGTATAAACTATTGAAAAAAAGAAGAAGAAAAACAGAAATAGTGAATGATATGCTAAATAATGAAAACAGATAATAGAAATATGTGTGTAAAGGTCCGTTTTTATTCGGTCGTAACTAAAACCCTATTTAAGTCATCGGAACGTTGTATCACAAGCCACGTACATAACTGTTTCTTAAAATTTGCAATGCTTTTATCATTTTCACGCAACAAAGTCGGTATTAAATTTAAACATTTACAGCCTGTATAATCTAAAGCTCTCTGACCAATAGTTTTGTTCCTTTTTGGTAACGTTAATAGTTTGTTTGTGTTTCCTCAGGTATTTAGAGAATGGTATGTGTTATTGCTTTTAGTGTTCATTCTACAATATAAAGAAGCATTTAGACTATATAATTTTCTGATCGTAAGTAGTGAATTTACTTTATACAGTTCCAGATCATTACAAATAATTATTAATAACTATGTCGTCTAGAAATTATGAATAAATATTCTCAAGGGTGCACTCAAATTGGATCTGTTTATAAAAATTTTCTTTTTATCGAATTCGAATTGTAACCATCATTTCAAATTCGTCAGAATCTGTGCGGTAACTACTACTTCCCGAAATGCTGTCACATTGACTTAAAATTTCTTTGCGTGTAGGAATAAAAACTCTCTAGGTCTGCTTAAGTCATTCCTAAAAACGTTTGTTTAGAAATTCTACTAGTAAATTTGTTAAATTTGTGTTATTTTCAACTCTTTTACAATATATATTTATAATGTAGTCCCTGTATACCATCAAACTTAGAAATATGTTAAGTGTAGCGAGGCAAGAAAATTTTAATATCAATCAGATTATTATTGTTCAAAAATTTTATTTATAATTGTTCTCCTTTCTTAAACCATCTTTACTTTAACTTTTGTATTTCTGGACGTATATCGTCAGTGTTTATTCTTTAATAAATAAATAATCGGAAGAAGACTACAATTATCGTTAAACAAAATTTAGACACCTTGTGAAAGATACAATGCGATAATTTAGAAAAATTGGCTAGATCGATTATCCAAGTCAAGGAATGTTAAAAAACGAACACTTGGTCTTGTTCCGTTCACATAGTCGACGTTTCGACAGCGTCGCTGTCTCTTTCAAGACTGAAAATTTATTCAAATTAATATGTAAACGATGTTACATAAAATATTAAATACCTATCTCTATATAAATTGTAAAAATTAATATTTTACATTGTCGCAGTTTTATAGTTATAGAAAGACTAACTAAAGTTATTGACATTTCGATGAGTTTGTTCATGGTGGCCGCTTTTTTCCAAGAAAAAAAATTCCCTGACTTTTCCCTGACCAATTTACAAATTTTCCCTGACTTATATTTTAATGATTGCTATTAATAAATGAATAGTAATGCTTTAAAAAATAAAAGAGGGAACGGTCTTTGACATGCTTCTCAATGAACAACGAATAAACTATATTTAAAAATATATTTTGTAATTTTAGTTTACAAATGTTAGATCTTTGGTAACAATCTTTGAATTTCTTAAGCTTAATATAAAATATAAAACAATATAACATTTTTATAAAATGTTCGAAACTTCCAATGTCTCAACTGATGCAAGCAATAAGCCGCTGAATTTCACGATCTCTCAGGTATAAACAATTAAATGTAATTAAAATAGAATTTATTATTTAGTTTTTTAGTAAAAAATATTGAGTTTTTTAGGTATTTTGTTTTATTCAGCGACCCAGCAATAATTTTCCCTGACCAATTTTGAAATTCCCTGACTTTTCCCTGATTCCATGACTAGTTTTTGAAATTCCCTGATTTTTCCCGGTTTTCCCTGATAGCGGCCACGATGTTGTTGTCATTATTATCAATATATGTAGTAGTAAGAAAATTTCTATGAAAAGTATATACTCAAAGTTGTTGTAATAACTAATGACTATGGAACGTCAATTTTTAAAATTAGACAACATGAAATCGTATGAATTATTTAATTTTAAGGTGTCTTCTTGTATATTTATAGAGTTAGGTTGTAATTTGATGTGTACCATTTCTGATATTAATCGCTTAGGATAAGAAGTTTCTTTGTCTAAGATTTTCACATGTTTCCAATCAAAATCATGAAATAACAAAATGGGATGTTCAGAAACTACATTTTTTGTTTTCGATGTTAGATTTATATTGCTCTTATGCTCTGCAATCCTTTTTTTTAACATCCTCTTGGTTTCTCCTACATATGATGCTCAGCAGTTCTTACACTGTATTTAGAGACTATGCAAGAGATTAATATGAGAAATGGTACAGATCAAATTACAACCTAACTCTATAAATATAAAAGAAGACGCCTTAAAATTAAATAATTTTTACGATTTGATGTTGTCTAATTTTAAAAATTAACGTTCCATTAGTTATTACGACTTTGAGTATATACTTTTCATAGAAATTTTCTTACTACTATATTGATAATAATGACAACAAACTCGCCGAAATGTCAATAACTTTAATTAGTCTTCGTATAACTATAAAACTGCGACAATGTAAAATATTAATTTTTACAATTTATATATATATAGAGTAATTTTTGAGTAATTTTTATTCATTCTTTCTTACAATATTTGTACATTTGGTGTTATTATGATGACTCGAGTATACATTATATAGTTCTTCTTCTATAATAGTTGTTCTTCTGAATGGTGTTATTTATTTATTTATTTATTTATTTATTTCATTAATGGGCTTGAAGGCCCTATCAGAATGTTACATAAAATATACAGGCAGAGTAATATACATTGGTAGTTACAATAGTTCTAATCTATTAATTATATTCTAATATTTTTAATTTAAGTAGCCTAAATGCTTCCAATTGTTGTAAGTTAAAAATATTTGAATCCGTATGAATTGTGGCAAAGATTTTACACAAGCGGGCTGAGGGAGAATACAGCCCAAGATTTGTTGAATATGACTGAGTTCTATAAAATGGATTTGTTCTGAGAGTGTAAGGAGAATTATATGGGGGTAGAATAAAGTCAGTATCAGGAAGAATAAGTGTCCCGTTATTAATTTTATATAAGAATTGAGAGTCAGAGAGTTGTCTATAGGAATACAAAGAAGGGATCTTTAAAGTAAAAGCTATTGGTGCATAATCGTGATTGGAAAACGACATCGGAGTTCGTAGTTTGTAAGCAGCATATCTAAAAAATTTGTGCTGTATTCTCTCTAACCTACGAATGTGTACATCGTAGTAAGGTGACCATATAGTCGACGCATACATCAAGTGAGGGCGCACTAAAGTTAAGTAAAGAGAGCATATTGTAGTTATATTCGTGAACTCTCTTGAGTTTCGGATAATAAAGCCTAATACGCGTTCTGCTTTTTTGCATATTTGATTCAAGTGATCATTAACCCTTTGCGGCATAGTGGGATGCTCAGCATCCCACCTATTTTCTCTCAGTTTTTAATTAATTATTCGGCTGTTTTCATCTAAGCAATCGGGTTTTTGAGTTAATTATGTTAATAAGATGTATATAATCATAAAAAAAGTTACATATTATCAATTATCGTTAATTTTTAATTATTATAAATAAATAACCACGGAAAAATATCAATAATTTCAGAAAAAATTCATTTTTGATTGAACAATTATATATATTTGCATGAAACTATAGCATTTTATGTTTTTTGGGTCGCTGATTTCGAATCTGACGTCAGATTTGTAAAAATCAAAATGGCGGATCCAAGATGGCGGACCGAAATATGAAAAGTTGCTCGATCTAAACGAAATTTGTTACTCGGGGGTTTTCGGGATCGCTGATTACGAATCTGAAGTCAGATTTTGAAAATTCAAAATGGCGGATCCAAGATGGCTGACCAAAATTTGTTTTAATTTCATCCACATTTAATTGTTGAAATCTGACACTGGATTTGTCATCGGTGATCGAGAAAACGTACCAATTTTCAAGAAAATCCAACACTCGATTTTTACGTTCGTTCGCCATCCTAGATCCGCCAATTTGAATTTTGCAAATCTGAAGTCAGATTCGAAATCAGCGACCCCGAAAACCCCCAAGTAACAAATTTCGCTGAGATCGAGCCACTTTTTATATTTCGGTCCGCCATTTTGAATTTTCAAAATCTGACTTCAGATTCGAAATCAGCGACCCCGAAAACCCAAGAGTAACAATTTTCAGCTGTTTTCCGTGTAAAGAAAAATGTATGCCGCAAAGGGTTAAATGTTAACTTAGTGTCAAATAAGACTCCAAGATCTTTGATCACTTGCGCTCTTTGTAATGTTACATTTTGCAAGTTATAATTGACTAGAAACGGTTCACGTGCAGTGGAGAATGTTACGACTTGACATTTTGACAAATTCAATTTCATTCCATTTACACTGCACCATGTACTTATGTTGTCCAGATCTTGTTGGATAAAGTGTGTATCACTATTAGATTTAATCATTGAGAAAATTTTTAGATCATCCGCAAAGAGAAGAAAATTAGAGAAAGAAATTGCAGAGTAAATATCATTTATATAGATATTAAAAAGTATGGGTCCTAGGTGAGAGCCTTGTGGGACCCCAGAAGTAACTACTATTTCTTTAGAAAAATAGTTTTTGAACCTTACTATTAATATCCTGTTTATCAAGTAGGTTTGGAACCAAGCAAAAATGTTTCCTGAAAATCCTAGCTTTCGAAGCTTAAATAAGAGCATCTCATTGTTAACAATATCAAATGCTTTAGAAAAATCTGTATATATAGTATCTACTTGCATTTTGCGATCTAAGGCATTTATAACATATTGTTCGAAGGTAATGAGATTCGTTATAGTAGATTTATTTCTTATAAAACCATGCTGGTTATTTATGATCTGAGCAGCAGTTATTTATGGCAATATACACGCAAAAAAATGTTAAGTTAACGCAATGTTTTAACATTCATTGACTTGGATAATCGTTCTAGCCAATTTTTCTAAATTATCACATTGTATCTTTCACAAGGTGTCTAAATTTTGTTTAACGATAATTGTAGTCTTCTTCCGATTATTTATTTATTAAAGAATAAACACTGACGATATACGTCCAGAAATACAAAAGTTAAAGTAAAGATGGTTTAAGAAAGGAGAACAATTATAAATAAAATTTTTGAACAATAATAATCTGATTGATATTAAAATTTTCTTGCCTCGCTACACTTAACATATTTCTAAGTTTGATGGTATACAGGGACTACATTATAAATATATATTGTAAAAGAGTTGAAAATAACACAAATTTAACAAATTTACTAGTAGAATTTCTAAACAAACGTTTTTAGGAATGACTTAAGCAGACCTAGAGAGTTTTTATTCCTACACGCAAAGAAATTTTAAGTCAATGTGACAGCATTTCGGGAAGTAGTAGTTACCGCACAGATTATGACGAATTTGAAATGACGGTTACAATTCGAATTCGTTAAAAAGAAAATTTTTATAAACAGATCCATTTTGAGTGCACCTTTGAGAATATTTATTCATAATTTCTCCTACAACACCAGAAACCCACATACCATCACTGAATCAAGCTACTCCCAAAATTGGAGCTATTATGCGACAATACCAAGAGTGACCCGTGTTTACAATTCACTCCCCCGTACGGCAAGGCAAAGTGGAAACATCAACGAATTTGTAAATCACTGTAAATATATTTTGCGGTATGATAAATAGAATAACAAGAACCAGCAGCTACCAAAAATTATGTTAATAGGAATGTGAGTTATTTTATATTCTATGTTTTGTTGGGCTACAGTGCCATTATATTGTATATTTTGTTAAGGGTCTTCGACCCGTATAATATATAAATAAATAAATAAATAAATAAAATAATTTCTAGTTATTAATAATTATTTGTAATGATCTGGAACTGTATAAGGTAAATTCCCTACTTACGATCAGAAAATTATATTATCTAAATTTTATTATTTATTATAATAAATTATATTAAATTATATTATCTAAATAATTATCTAAATGCTTCGTTATATTGTAGAATGAACGCTAAAAGCAATAACACGTACCATTCTCTAAATACCTGAGGAAACACAAACAAACTATTAACGTTACCAAAAAGGAACAAAACTAATGGTCAGAGAGCTTTAGATTATATATAGGCTGTAAATGTTTAAATTTAATACTGACTTTGTTGCGTGAAAATGATAAAAGCATTGCAAATTTTAAGAAAAAGTTATGTACGTGGCTTGCGATACAACGTTCCAATGACTTAAATAGAGTTTCAGTCCCGACTGAATAAAACCGAACCTCTACACACATATTTCTATTATCTGTTTTCATTATTTAGCATATAATTCACTATTTCTGTTTTTCTTCTTTTTTTTTTCAATAGTTTATACCCGTTCAAGTTTATTCAGTTTATTGTATGTATATCGTAATAATCATTTATGTCATTATTATTTAGTTATAATTTAGGTTTAATATTAGTTATAATTTAGTTTAATACAGTAGGACCTCTCTTATTCTAATTAGTAAAGTTTTTCGAGACGACGCTGACCTCTCTTATTCCAATTTTCCCCTTACCCCCACTTACTTTGCTTGCGAGTTTGTGATTCGTGGACAATATTTTTCGTTGACTTTTCGTATATACCTAAATAAAGATTACATTACATTACATCTATAAACGTTGTTGAAACGGAAAAACTTGGTACTTTTTTCTTTCTAAAGCTTCCGTATTGAAAACAGTGCAAGATACACTAAAAATGCACTCAACCTTTTTTATAGAGCACAAAATTTCTTAAAAAAAATGAGTCAGCTAGAGCCCTAGTCTAAAGTTAATAGATTATCTATGAATAATGTTGGAATTTTGTCTTAATTATGAATATTTTAGAATTTTTGTAAAATACGAGGCATATTCCATCGTTTCTTGTCTATAAGTCTATAAGTCTATATAGAGATAGGTATTTAATATTTTTTGATACATTGTTTATTTATATACTGTTGTAATTATTTTTTATATTATGTAATTTGTTTAAAAAATTCGAATAAATTTTCAGTTTTGAAAATGACAGCGACTTTGTCGAAACGTCGTCTATGTGAACGGAACAAGACCAAGTGTTGATTTTTTAACATTCCTTGGCTCGAATAATCGATCTAGCCAATTTTTCTAATTTGAAAACTTCATCGAGTGTTAAATTCATGAATTATATTTAATACAATGTGATAATTGTTTAATCATGATTTTGACAGTACTGCGACTCCGAAGCTTACCTTCAGTATTAATTCTGCAGAATGGTTGCAGAAGCTCGATGAAGGAGAGGTTGTTCTTCTGGCAGGTAGCATCCGCATTAGCAGAGCAAACGGCCGCAACTTGTGGCGAGAATGTATTGACGATGAATTCTCGTGGGGTTAATTTGCACTGGGCCATTTTCTCGGCGATTCGCCCAAGAGGCAGGATCTACCAATAGTCCGTGAAAACTGGCCCTGACTCGATATCGTCTACATGACTTTTTTAATATCAGACATTGAGGAGTTTTTCGTCCTCATCGTCGTACAGGGTAAAACCCTGAAATTACGTACCATGACTCGTTCAGCGGACGGTCCAGGCTACTTTTTGATATCACACCCACTATAAACACACCACTAGTTATCTTTTACTCATCGAATGACAGAAGGATAATCCTTCCGAGTATTGGTTTTCATATACGTATATATTTGTATACCTATATGTGTTTGATGAGGCCGTTGAGGATAACGCCAATATAGGTTAGGTTATTCTAACCTGACTTATCCCCCTCCCTTCGCCGCTCATTTCCTCTCTCGAAAAAGAGCGTCGTCACATTTTCGAAATGGTCACGTCATCACCGAAAGTTCTCCGATAAAGACGGCGATAACTTTTTTTTTAATTACTTTTTTCGATTATCGGCATACCATTTCTAAGAGAGGAACGGAGAAAGGAAAGGCGTGCCCCTATAGGTAGGCCATTTTGTGCACAGTGCTCTCGCGTGGTGGTCGTGTCATCAGGGGCAAAAACATTGACAGTTTAGACTTTGAAAGTTCCCGTATTGTTGTCGATATTGAATTTAATCCTCCATACTTACTTCTAACGAGTGCGAGAGAATATTTTAAACGTTTAGTTAATAAACGACGCGATTGAAATGCTTAGTACTAAGTGGCCAATTTCGGACTCGTGACTGGCGTGGCATCATTATTTCCGAGTTCGGAGAAAGCTGTAGAAATTATCGATCCAATTATAACTATGGGGGAAGTAATAGGTAAGATACCTTCAAACTTTGATTTTTCTATCGGAAATAGTTTTTACGATTCTTTCTATTATGTATTTCGTATTTCAGAAGTTTTGAAAGTTGAAGTTGTCGACAACTTCCTTCAGCAAAATGGTACTGCGGATACTTTATTAACGAATGTCAACTTTGATGGTAAGTTTTTCCTTTACTTTTATAGAAACTTTCACTGTTAAGAAAAGTATATAAATTGGAATGAATTAGAATTTGTAAACATTCGAGGTCTTTCGATTATGAGTTTCAGTTTAAAAAATGATCTAAGCAATCGATTAGTACGATTGAATAACAAAATATTAGGGTATTTACCTGACAAAGTGGAGAAATTAACAAAAAATGTACAATGTTAGACAGAAGAATTAATTGTTGTCGTTTATTCAACACCTCGATTGTATTCCGACTCGATTATGGTTTCGGAAGTCAGATCGCTCGTAACGTTTTAATTTATAACCTTAAAAACGAAGGTTTTTGAAAACGATATAAAACCAACGCACAATTTGTAATATATACCAAGTTAATATAAACAGTTTGAATTTTTGTCATGTGATAAAACAAGCTCTACAATAGAAACATTAATTCTATTAACCCTTTGCGACATGGTCGCCACTATAGTGAAATTTTAGTTTTTAAAGACGAAATGCATTTTCGCTCGTTTATTTTTAAATCCAATTTAAGTTTGAGTTAAAGAAGTGTTTAACATTGCATTTATGTAAATATTTATTTAATATTCTGTTTTATAAACAAAGAAACAACCAAAAATCGTAATTTTTATAGAAACAATTCAGTCGCTAGCACATGTTCAATTAAAACGAGATAAAACTGGGTACTTGTGGGTTTTTGAGGTCGCTGATTATGAATTTGAACTCAGATTTTGGAAATTCAAAATGTTGGATCCAATATGTCCGACGAAATTAGACAAACATACTGAATTGAGATGAAACTGGTTATTCAGGGGTTTTTCGGATCACTGAATAGTAACCTGAACTCAGATTTTGTAAATACAAAATGGCGGAATCAAGATGGCCGTCAAAAATGTAAAAAGTTTCTTGATCCAAATGAAACTAGGTACTCAGAGGTTTTTGGGGACGCTGATTATGAATCTGAGCTCAGATATAAAAATTTTAGTTTTCAGATTTTTAATTTCCAAAATCTGAGTTCAGATTCGTAATCAGCGATCTTAAAGAAGAAATTTATAAACAATAGCAAGTCACAGTAAAAAGACAGAATACTCCAACACAGCCCTTACGTTGTTGTATCGATTTTAAGTCTAATATGGGGCATTCCATGCGAAGTGGGCCACTTTTTTTGACACATTTTTTAAATTTGTTTTAACCGTTTTTGTATTAAAAAGTAATGAAAATATGGTCATTTAGACCATTATAATAACTTTAAAAAAAATTATTAACGAAGTTATAGTTTATTTAATGATTTTTGTTGTATTCAGTCCTTTCCCGTATTTTCATCTTTTTATGCAAAATAATGATATTAAAAAAAAATTGCCTTACATGTTTTTTGTAAGACGAGCTTTAAGATAAAAATATGTATTTTCAATTTCAATAGTACCGTCAACCCACAAAACTCCGTTATAAATTTCAAAGTTAATTTTTCAAGCTTACGGGTATTTTTAAAAATCTGAAAAAAATCACAAAAATACCAAATTTCATTACGAACATGATAACATATTAAGTAAAGTGGCAACTAAAGACCGTATATGCGAAAAAGTACATTAAATGTGGTTATTAAAAAATAAGTCCCCTGACAACAGTACAATTGCATGCAATACAGGGGCCTTCTAGTTTTCATTTTCATCCTTCCTTATCTCGGTCAAAAATTAACGAACAATAATTTTTTTTTTTTCATTTTAAAGAGGAAAAATAGCTCTTTTACATGGAATTTACCACATACCGACAAATTTAGAGCGTACTATAAAAAAAAAGAGAAAACCTTAGTGGTTTAGAAATTCGCGTGGGAAGTCACGGAGAGCGATAATTTATTAAAGTTTACTGAACTTTTGGGTAAAATTTGGGTAAAATTTACATTTCATTAAGGATGTACGGGGGCTACAGCTCATCCAAAGAGATTAATTTGAAAATTTTACTATTAACATACGAAGTTACTCTGAACATGTGTGTAAAATTTCAGACCAATTCACAGCACCGTTTTTGAGAAAAAAATGTTTAAATTTTCGCAAAAATACATGGGCTCTTATGGCGGACATTTAATTTCAGGGGTATATTATGTTATATCTCAAGTCTCAGCAAAGAGAATTAAACGATATTTAAATATTATACTTATTAGAGCGTTACAATTACTCACGAGAAAGGTCCTTACAATTTACAGCACACGATTTGAGATTTATTAGATTTGCTCGTAAAAATTTTCGAAAAAGTAGCCTCAGCAGAAAACTCAATATCAATATAGCAATGACAGAGAATTTGTGTACATTAAACGTAGAAATCGGATATTATTCATATCAATGTTTACTTATTTTGGAACAACAATGACGTTTAACACTATATGTAAATGCTATAGGGACGCCGCGCTCCGCTTTCTCTTTTTTTTTATAGTACGCTCCAAATTTATCGGTATGCGGTAAATTCCATGTAAAAGAGCTATTTTTCCTCTTTAAAATGAAAAAAAAAAATTATTTTTCGTTAATTTTTGACCGAGATAAGGAAGGATGAAAATGAAAACTAGAAGGCCCCTGTATTGCATGCAATTGTACTGTTGTCAGGGGACTTATTTTTTAATAACCACATTTAATGTACTTTTTCGCATATACGGTCTTTAGTTGCCACTTTACTTAATATGTTATCATGTTCGTAATGAAATTTGGTATTTTTGTGATTTTTTTCAGATTTTTAAAAATACCCGTAAGCTTAAAAAATTAACTTTGAAATTTATAACGGAGTTTTGTGGGTTGATGGTACTATTGAAATTGAAAATACATATTTTTATCTTAAAGCTCGTCTTACAAAAAACATGCAAGGCAATTTTTTTTTAATATCATCATTTTGCGTAAAAAGATGAAAATACGGGAAAGGACTGAATGCAACAAAAATCATTAAATAAACTATAACTTCGTTAATAATTTTTTTTAAAATTATTATAATGGTCTAAATGACCATATTTTCATTACTTTTTAATACAAAAACGGTTAAAACAAATTTAAAAAATGTGTCAAAAAAAGTGGCCCACTTCGCATGGAATGCCCCATATGTAACTAATTATAATAAGAAACAGTATTTTAAATCGTTATGTGCCTGAGCCATAAATATGGTGTTTTATTAGTTTTATTAATGGAGATGTAAATAATATTAAAGTTACGAAATGTACAAAAATACTTAAGAATATCATATACCTTAAAAACGGTCTGTAATAAAAAACCTTGTATGGGAATTCTGTATAATGTATTATTATAACAGTATATCAACGAATGGTTCTTATAAAAGCAAGCACGTTTCTGTGTGATTGTAAATATAAACGTGCTAGATTTCATACGGGGCGTTGATATATACCTTTATATTATTTGTATGTAGATATAATAATACAATATCAGAACAATTGTTTATTATGACAAATGTTTGTCACCCTTCATGACAGAAGTTATTAACCCTATCAAAACTATAAGCGTCCATTAAGAGTTCATAAAACGTGAAATTGACATTTATGAAATGCGCATTCCACGAAAGTACTATAGGAGTACTTAAAGTGTGATGAAATAAATGCCATTGAATTGATATAGTACATGCTTTGACATATGATCAGATACAATTTTATTACACCTTTGAGAATAGTTATTCATACTCTTTGAGTCACCAAATCACCATTCTTTGAGGTGCACAAAAGAAAGATTGAGAGAGTTCAGCACAGATTTTTAGTATTTATAGCCTACAAGTTGCGCATGCAGAACCCTACAGAATTTCATGACTATACCGAGGTAGCGACTAGAATTAAATTGAGCACTCTGGAGTCTTATAGAACATTTTCTGATATTTGTTTTTTATATAAAATAGTTAATGGTAAAATACTTTGTCCAGAGTTGAGTTCCTGTTTTATTCAATTGGAAAACTCTTATATGTTCCGCAATTCCAGACTTTTTGTTTCACAGAATTATAGAACTGAATATGGACTTAACTCTGTCATAAGTAGATTAATAAAACTCGGGAATAGCTCATCTTGCCCTCCATTAAATGACATTTTTG
The DNA here is from genome assembly GCA_030407085.1 of Trichopria drosophilae. Lineage (NCBI taxonomy): Eukaryota > Metazoa > Arthropoda > Insecta > Hymenoptera > Diapriidae > Trichopria > Trichopria drosophilae. Next base: position 189,439,658 of record CM059582.1, read on the forward strand.
GTCGTTTTAAAAATCAAGCAAGAGTAAAACTCTTGCAAGACTATCGTTAACTTGAGGCTATAAAGTTATTATTGTTATATATATTATACTGTGTATATTAATTATATGCGTATATGTTTTGTTACCATTTTATTTTATCATTTGTTAAATTTTTTATTATTCTTTTGCGAGTTTATTGTTATATCACCTATTTAACTAACAGAAGTCAGTGTGTTAAATATAAGAACTTTCAGTCACGCCAGATCGATGTATTATCAGGAGTCCCGCAAGGGTCTCATCTAGGTCCACTATTATTTTTGATTTTTATTAACGATATTGATACAGTATTTCAGCACTCTCAGTTTCTCTTATTCGCTGATGATTGCAAATTTTTTAGAGTAGTAGATCCATTAGGTGATGGTGTTGTACTCTTACAACAAGATTTAGATTCTCTACTTCGATGGTGTGAAACTAATTCCATGGCGCTAAACACGAAAAAATGTAAAGTGTTAAGCGTATCGAGAACACGTTCTCAGTTTTCTTTCACTTATACTATTAATGGTGCAATACTGGAAAAAGTACCAGTTATCAGTGACCTGGGAGTACTCATCGATAATAAACTGACATTCATCGAACACATTGATTATATAACTAATAAAGCGCTTAAAAATTTAGTTTTTCTTAAGAGACAATGTCAAGAATTTGTGAATACTTCGGCAATAATAATCTTATATAATTCCCTGGTTAAATCTATTTTAATGTACGGTTCTTCTGTTTGGTCACCATTATTTGACGTTCACAAAAGAAAGTTGGAAAGAGTACAGCATAAGTTTTTATCATTTATTTCCTATAAATTAAAATTACAGAATCCTGCTAGATCGCATGACTATACTGAAGTTGCCACTAAAATTAGCTTAAGCACATTAGAGTCACATAGAATTTATTCTGATGTTTGTTTACTTTATAAAATTGTAAACGGTTTAATTTTTTGTCCAGAACTAAATTCTTGCCTTATACACTGGGAAAATCCGTATTCTTTTCGAAGCAATAGACTCTTTTTGCCACAGGTCCACAGAACTGAATATGGTCTTAACTCTCCTGTAAATCGACTTATTAAACTTGGTAATAGCCCTAACTGCCCTGCACTTAGACAGCTTTCTTTTGGTTGCTTCAAAAGCCAGGCGAGAATTACATTTTTACAAGATTATTGTTAACGTTAAGCCTTTTATAATAACATTGTAAGTAGATTCTTGTTATCTTTATATATCAATGCGCACCGGAACCTTAGGTTAATACTTTACATATTATAAATTGTTAATTTCTGTAAGTTTATTTTTCTTACAATAGATGTAATTCTTGGGCAGTAATGCCCGTTTTGGTTAATAAATAAATAAATAAATAAATAAATAAATAAATATCACATGTATTTTTTTTGGGCAGTAATGCCCGTTTCTTGGTTAATAAAAAAATAAATAAATAAATAAATAATTTCTAGACGATTTAGTTATTACTAATTAATTTTAATGGTCTGTAAAAAACTTTATTTTAATAATTTCGAATTTTAACCGCCATTTCAAATCCATCAGAATCTGTGCGGTAAATACTACTTCCCATAACGCAGTAACATATACTTAAAATTTCTCTCTGTGTAATGAATAATGTTGAACACCATCGGAAAGTATTTCCTTCATTTTCAAAAAGATGTGTGCAAGAAGAATTTAATATATTGAAAAAATTAAAGTAAATTTTGGCGCTGTATACTTGACTTGACTTTTAACACGACATATTTTCTGATGGAATCTGAGCCGCAAAAGCAAAAAAATGTCTGAAAAGGTATATAAACATACAGAAATGTATGATAACGTACAAAAATGTTTCAAAACGTACAGGAATGTCTGAATACGTACAGAACTGAGGAAAGGTACAAAAATGTATGAAAACGTATAGAAACTTACGAAAGTACACGCGTATGTACGAAAATGTGAGAACGTAACGAAAAAAAAATAAAATATAATATTTGGACAAATATTATCGGAGGATGTTAGAAAACTTTTCTTATATCGTTCCGTTCCATACACGTGTCGCTCATCCAGAATATTAGTTGAATGTAATAGTAAAACGAACTACCATTTTAATTCGACGGTTGTACGTTTAACGAGGAAGTGGAACTCCTTACCACATCATATCACTAATGCAAACTCTATATCTTTATTTATTTATAAATGTAGAGAACTATTTTTTTCATTTTACGAGTGATAATTGTTATATTTCATATTGTTTATTTACTTCGATTATTAATTATGTTATTTTTAAGTTTTATATTTTTATAATTAATTTTTAGTCATCTATCTATGTACATTTGTTACTACTTAATTATGTATAATGGGGCGGTTAACGCCCGTTTCATAAATAAATAAATAAATAAATAAAATTCGAGATAGAAAAAGTATGAAAATGTACAGAAACCGTTCATAAATGTACATAAACGTACCAAATTGTAAAGAAACGTACAAAAGTGTACAAAATGTTCGAATTTGCAAAAAAAAAAAAAAAAAACATTTTTGTAGGATATCTTACATTCCTGTACATTTTTGTACGTTTTCCTACGCTTCCTTTCTTATTTCTGCTGGGGAACAACCTTTAAGCAAAGACAGCAACCTCTAAATATTGACCAAAAAATCTGAAAAAAATTGAGAGTCTGTACTCTTTATCACATACTGAATCTACTTGTGATGTATGCTTGTCAAAATTCAAACTTTTTTTATTTTTACACCACCTTAAAAATTTAAAAAAAAAAAAAAGAAAAGTTTATTTGTCTGCTATATTGAGCAAAAGAATAAAACCTATAATAACGCCAATGATGGTACATTGACGTAAAATAAAAGTATTAAAACATATTAAAAAATCTTAGTTTAATAATAGTTTTAAAAATCTTCTTGTTTTTTTGAGTCGCTACAAAACAACTGATTTCATTATTTCCAGATATTTTAATCCACAAAGATTCCAGTCAAGGAACCATGATACTTCCAGATATAATTGATAATGCTGGTAAGCATATTTTAAAAACTTAATCCTTAAAAAGATTGTCTAAAATACAGCACATACATTTATGATTTTACTTCTTTTTAGAATTCATGCCAGAAAGTCATGTTGTACAAATTATAGCAGAATATGAATGTGTTACATGTCGTCGTGTCTTCCAAACGGATGATGTAAGTTTTTATCAATATACCTTGTTAAATATTATTAAAAACATAATTGTTTTTTAGTATCAACCATTAAAAAATAAAATTTATAGTTTTGATGTTATAATAAATGAAAGGAGTTTAAATATATGTAAGAGAAAAGCATGTAATTAACGAAAGAATAATAGACTTCTGGAAGTTTTCATACTTCAAATCTTATATTCTCAATATTTTTCTCTTTTTTAATAAAAACGTTTTCCACATTAGATTTTTTTTTCAGTTTTTTTCTTTAGCGAGAATTATTGTATTATTGTTATCAAAATCGTGACCTGTTTCCAATCATTGTGTTGTTAAACCGGAATGTTGTTCAGTCTTTTTTGGAAAAAATATTGTTATGTTCTTTCAGCCAGATCTCGAGAGATCTATAGGTCTCTCCTATATACGATTTATTACACTGTAAAAAATCGGTAATGAAAAAACTCACATATAATGATAATTTTACAAGCTTTTGTAATTTCCCTATGCTACATGTATTAAATTTACAACAAGCTTGTAAAATTACCATTATACGGGCGTAAATTTACTACATTAAGCGAGGGGAAATTACAAAAGCTGTAGTGACTACCCAAATGTTTTGAGTTGTTAACATTTTTGTTAAATTCTCAGTCATACCCTTAATATATGGGAAACTTACTGTTTTATTAGGTTTCTGTTGTTCGTTACATTAATATTATTCGAACGCAAATGTTGTAAACTTTTTTTTATACACCGATTAATTAATGATAAGGCATAGCCATTTTTAGATTTATAAAATGTTTTTAATGATGTTAAAATTTATTTTATGAAAATCAATCGATGATAATTTAGTGGCACGGTCGAATAAACCATAAATCATGGCTCTTTTGTAAGACATAGGGTGTAATTAATACAATAATTCTCGCTAAAGAAAAAAACTGGAGAAAAAGATCTAATCTGGAATTCTTTATTAAAAAAGAAAAATATTGAGAATATAAGATTTGAAGTATGAAAGCTTCCCAAAGTTTATCATCTTTTCGCTAATTAACCCATTAACGCTCAGACGGACGAATTTTCAGTATCAGATTGATCATCGATAATTTGTATATAAATGCCTTTAGAAAAATTTGAGCTCCACTGTTTCTAAAGTACAATTGTATGCTCTTTCAGAATCTTTTAATAAAATTTTGGTTAAGTTTTAAAAAGAATTTTGAGCTTCTACACTGTAAAAAATGGTAATGAATTTTACAACTGATGTAATTTTCATGGGTGCAAATTTGGCAACATTTCCCACATGTAGCGTAGGGTTTTTACCACTTGAGGTTTGGAATTTTACAACGTTTTTGTGAATTTACCAGACACGGTTGTGAATGTACTACGCTGAAAGCAGGAAAATTACAACGCGCTGTAAAAGTACTACACTGTACGTTGGTCATAACTGTAGACTTACCACGCGGGGTAATTTTACCACTCGAGGGAAAAATACAGGATTTTGTAAAAATACACATAGTCATTGTAAAAATTCTAAGTTAATTGTAAATTTACATTTAAAAATTGTAATATTACCGATTACATGTTAAATGTACATTCTGATAGGAAAAATACAGATTTAAAGTGCGAAATTCATTGATCGGCCCGTCTAGTGTATAAGATCTTCGAGCTGGATAACCTACAAATTTTAATATTTTGTTGTAAATTTACAACGTACATGGGTAAATTTAATACACTCTGCGTGACAATATTACCGCATTTTTTTAATTTTAATACGGTGTTGTAAATTTACAACTTTACTTAGTAATTTTACAAAGACGAAAAGGAACTTTACATAAGGTGGTAAATTTACAATAAAAACTGTGTAAAATCGCTACGCTTAGCGTTGGTCATATAATTGCCTACGCTTAAGGTGGTAAAATTCATTACTATTTTTTACAGTGTAGGCGCCATTTTGAAAACTGCCATCTTGAATTATGAATTCAAATATGGTACATTTTAATCCTGGAGGTCCATGGAGACCCGATATTTTCAACTTAGATATGTTCCCAACGCCATTTCGAGGTGAAAGTGATGTTTTTATAAAAAACAAAATGTAAAAAACCATGTTTTTTTAACAGAAAAACGTGTATAACTTTTTTGTAGTTCATTGTATCGAAATTTTATTGAAAGATTCTGAAAGAGCATACAATTTTACGTCAGAAACAGTAGAGCTCATATTTTTCTAAAGCCATATATATATACAAACTATCGATGTTCAAACTAATGCTGAAAATTCGTCCGTCTGAGTGTTAATAGGTTAAGCACTTTTTTCTTATACATATTTAAACCAATTTCAAATTTAAAGTTCTATCCCATTTTTTCTCTGTAAATACTAATACACATTCCTATGTCCTATGAATAGGACTATGTATATTTTCAGCGGTTTTTCACTCTCTTTCTGAAGAGGACCCGAATTATATTCTCAGAAAATATTTTAATAACACTTCCAGGAATAAAATTTTTATTATGCATGATATTGTGACAGAGTTCGAGCGTTATTTTTCTTGAAAAAAAATTGAAACTTGCAAAAATAATTTGATAACCAACTTTTCTTAGCGACTCAAATTTTCTTCTTATTTTCATTCAAAACTTTTCTAAAAATGAATGGATTTCAATGAATGACGGCTTATTTTTTCAAGAAAAAGATTCTCTACAACTTCACCGAATGAATTTTTTGAATTTCTAAAACTAGGGTCAAATATCTCGAATTATTAAAAAAAATATATATTATTTTTTAACTTTTCTGAATAATTTTAGTGATCAGGCAAAAAATTTGAGAAATTTATTCGGTGAAGTTGTAGAGAATCTTTTTCTCGAAAAAATAAGCCGTCATTCATTGAAATCCATTCATTTTTAGAAAAGTTTTGAATGAAAATAAGAAGAAAATTTGAGTCGCTAAGAAAAGTTGGTTAACAAATTATTTTTGCAAGTTTCAATTTTTTTTCAAGTATAATAATGCTTGAACTCTGTAACAATATCATGTATAATAAAACTTCAATTCCTGGAAGTGTTATTAAATTATTTTCGCTAACATATGATATCTTGGGGTCTAGCTACCTTAATAAAGAATTCCAGATTAGATCTTTTTCTCCAGTTTTTTTCTTTAGCGAGAATTATTGTATTAATTACACCCTATGTCTTACAAAAGAGCCATGATTTATGGTTTATTCGACCGTGCCACTAAATTATCATCGATTGATTTTCATAAAATAAATTTTAACATCATTAAAAACATTTTATAAATCTAAAAATGGCTATGCCTTATCATTAATTAATCGGTGTATAAAAAAAAGTTTACAACATTTGCGTTCGAATAATATTAATGTAACGAACAACAGAAACCTAATAAAACAGTAAGTTTCCCATATATTAAGGGTATGACTGAGAATTTAACAAAAATGTTAAAAACTCAAAACATTTGAGTAGTCACTACAGCTTTTGTAATTTCCCCTCGCTTAATGTAGTAAATTTACGCCTGTATAATGGTAATTTTACAAGCTCGTTGTAAATTTAATACATTTAACATAGGGAAATTACAAAAGCATGTAAAATTACCATTATATGTGAGTTTTTTACAGGGTAATAAATCGTATATAGGAGAGATCTATAGATCTTTCGAGATCTGGCTAAAAGAACATAACAATATTTTTGCCAAAAAGAGTGAACAATATTCCAGTTTCACAACACACCGATTAGAAACAGGTCACAGTTTTGATTACAGTAATACAATAATTCTCGCTAAAGACAAAAACTGGACAAAAAAATCTAATGTGGAAAACGTTTTTATTAAAAAAGAGAAAAATATTGAGAATATAAGATTTGAAGTATGAAAACTTCCAGAAGTTTATCATCCTTTCGTTAATTAAACGCTTTTCTCTTACATATATTCAAACTCCTTTCAAATGTAACATTCGATTCCATTTTTTCTCGGTACTAAACACTAATACTTAAACATTCCTATGTCCTGTGAATTGTATAAATACGGCCTATTTTCACGGGTTTCTCACTCTCTTTCTGAAGAGGACCCGAATTAGGGTCAAAACGTCAAATTGATTGAATTTTATTATTTAAATTTTCTTTTATTTATTAATATTTTTATAATAGATCATTATAACACCAAAATTATTAATAAACCTTGTTATTAATTCTGCTAATTATCAATATATTTGAAATTCAGATGCTGAAAGAGCATCTGCAAGTATGCAGAGAAGAAGACGACAGTGTCGATATGTTAGAATTAGGTAGAATAGATGATTATGATTCTGAAGATGAAGAGGATAGCGAGCTCGATGAACCAAGTTACAGTGCCGATTCAAGTCCCAGAGGTAAATTTCAATATTAATTAACATCAGAATAATAAAATAAACATTTAATATTGTCGCTTACAGAAGACACAAAGAATGGTTTAAATAATAATAAAAAAGGTTCGATCAAACCCGTAAGGGAAGATCAATGCCACTGCTGCGCAGAAGATTTGGCAACGGCTCATACCCAAGGTCCGATCAGTTGTCCCAATTGTAAATTCAAATTTAAAAAAACAGCCTCGCTGGAGAGGCACATGATTGTCGTTCACTGGGAATGCGATTCGTATCTCTGCAGCGAATGCGGCAATACCTTCCGTGATAAAAAGGCCTTGGATAAGCATCGATACACGGATCATTCTAAGTCAAAAAATGTTTACAAATGTGACAAATGTGATACATACTTCTCGAGAAGTTATCATCTGAATCGGCATAAACAACAATCCAGCTGCCTCGGAAAATCCAACAATAACTTTGTGTGTCAGGTAAATTTTCCTTCATTTATTCTCAAATTTTATTTTATGGTTATTACACATTTTTTTTAAATAGGTTTGCCAAAAAGTTTTCACACGCAAGGACAATCTGCGCGAACATTTAAGGACTCATGCTGGTATTCCACAAAGGAAAAAGAAATCTTGTTCGTATTGCGATAAACAATTTTATACTAATCAACAATTAGTAATTCACGAGCGTATGCACACCGGAGAAAGACCCGTCGAATGTGATTTATGTTCAAAAACATTTTTATCTACGCTAGCGATGAAAAAGCATCGCAGAGTTCATACCGGAGAGAAACCTTTCGAATGTAATTATGTAAGTATTTTTAATTACTTTTATGCTACAATATTTTATTGAATATCGACTTTCCATTGCAAGCTCTCTTGGTGGATTAGAAGATGGGGACGTAAGTAAATAAGTTAGGTTAAATATTGTCAAGTGTTTCAATGTTTTATCTTTCCATAAATTGGTTTTTTATTAATTAATTAACGCCTGAAATGGCATTTTTTATACTTCATTATCAATCAAGTATTTCATATCAAAATCGAAGTTGAAAACAATTGAAAGGTACATATCCTATTGTTTTCGAGGTCGCTCTTCAAGATTCCGAGGTCGAAATTGAGTTTCAGCCATCAGGAATTCCAATATGGCGCCGAACTTTTAAAAAAATTCAAAAAAAATTGGGAATTATTTATTCCTATCAATTTTTTTCGAGCTATTAGAATATTGGAATTTTATTGAAACCTTGCATAATGGTGCATAAAATAGTTGAATTTTAAGAACAAAATTTACTTTGATACCCTAAATCATTCTAATGACCTCAAAAATGGCGTCAACAATGAAAATTTCTTTGAAAAATTTCTGAACGTTCTAACTCAAAAACTACATGCTGTTATAAAAAAATGCTAAGGCTGAAAAGTTCTTAGAATTAATCGAGAAATATAGTGGAATTTTTTTAGATTTTTGTGATGACATTTTCAGAAATTTTTTTTCAACATTTTTTTCAAAATCATAATTTATTTATGACAAATTCTGAACAAAATTTGGTGTATTCACTTATGAATTCTACGAGTTTTTTGTTCTTTGCAATTTTTTCCAAAAGTTTTTGGGGGGAAAAAATCCTAAACTATAATATTTGAAATTCATTTCCTGGAAAACTATCAACTTTTCGACAAAATTGGAAAGAACAAATAACTCTTAAAATTCATCAGAGAATACACTAAATTTTTTTCAGAATTTTTTGTAAATAAATTACAATTTTGAAAAAAATGTTGAAAAAAAATGTCTCAAAATGTCATCAAAAAATTTTGAAAAAATTCCACTATATCGCTTGATGAATTTTAAGAACTTTTCGTTCTGGGCATTTTTTTTAAAAAGTACGTAGTTTTTGAGTTAGAGCGTCCAGAAATTTGTCAAAGAAATTTTCATTGTTGACGCCATTTTGAGGTCGTTAGAATGATGGAGGAGATAAAAGTAAAATTTTTTCTTAAAATTCAACTATTTTATGCACCATTATGCAAGGTTCCAATAAAATTCCAATATTCTAATAGCTCGAAAACAATTGATAAGTATAAAAAATTCCCAATTTTTTGGAAATTTTTTCAAAAATTCGGCGCCATATTGGAATTTCTGATGTCTGAAACTCAATTTTGACCTCGGAATCTTGAGGAGCGACCTTGAAAACAGTAGGATACGCACCTCTCAATTGTTTTCAATTTTAATTTTGATACGAAATACTTGATTGAAAATGAAGTATAAAAATTGTCATTTCAGGCGTTAATGAGTTAATTAATGATTTTAGTGTAAGAAGAAATTTGCTGCGAGGGAAACTTTGAATCGTCATCAAAGAACTCACACGGGTGAGAAACCTCACGTTTGTCAATACTGCAACAAGTCTTTCATCCAAGCAGCGCAATTGAGAGCTCACATATTCCACCATACCGGAGAGAATGGATTTTACTGCGACGTATGTGGAAAAGCTTTCAATCGCAAAGCTCGTTTGACGAATCATAAAAAGTTTGATCACGAAGGCGCAACACCTTTCAAATGTGAAACCTGCGATAAAACATTCACCAGAAAAGAAGATTTAGCGAAACATACGAATCTTCATATTGGACTTAAACGTAAGTATTAAAATGTTCACTTTTTAAAATATTAATTACTAATTCAATTGTGATATTTAGCACACAAATGTGAGAAATGTGATAAGAGCTTTGCTGCTAAATCGTCTTTGCAAGCTCACATGAATACTCATCGGCGAGAACCTCCGCAATCTTGTGCGGAATGTGGTCGAGCCTTCATGCGTCAAGATTGTCTAATGCGCCACATTCGATCTAAGCATCGAGAACTTTTGGCTGACGTTATGGGCGAAGCAGAGAAGAAACACTTACGTCTACAAATGTTCAACATCGCAGAAGCCGCAGCAGAGAAATTGAAGTCCGGCAATAATAATTTACTGAACACTAGCGAGTTGATTAAAGTTATAACCGAACTATTAACACTTTTGATCGAAAAGGAAACTTTGGAGGTGAGTAGGTTGCGTTTAATTAATACAATGACGATAATAAACTGAGAATTCTTCGTAGATGTTCGGCTGGCTCCAATCTCCGCTACCTGATGTGTTAGAAGCTGTTGTTCGACGCTGCGGAAGGTTACCGGTTACTGCAGACAGCGACTTACCTCTCACCGATAGATTGCGCGAAAATGTAAAATTGTTGTTTACAACCGTTATCGAAGATGATAAAATTAAGTCACTTTTGACTACGCAAACTGTCGACGATGTGATCTTGCATGTGATCAGAGTTTCGAGAGAGGAAGCACCTGCGGATTGAATCGAGTAGAAATTTTTTTAAAGGTCAGAAAGCATTTATATACCAAATCAAGTTTGTTACATAATATAACAATTTTTATCTAAATATTCAGTGCCTTGAGTATTTATGTATTATAAACACTTTGAACAGAATGCATTAATGAATTGTACAAATAATTTACATTGTTGAAATAAATACATTTTACAAATATTTCAAAATGTTTTATACGCGCTTACCTTCGAACTAAGTTACAGTACATGGGCCAATAAATTACTTAAGTCTAATATTTATTCCTTTCCGATTTGCCATGCCTTTCTTACCGATCCACCGATTCCTGGTCCTTCGTAAATTAACATGAGGAGACCAGCGAGAGTCGCTGCTGAAAGTAGATACAACATTGCGAATGCTACCTTCGGTACAACGTGACCAACGACTATTGGTCTTGCGTAATCGAGAATGATGGCTTCCAAACCCCTTTAAATAAGAAAGAGAAATTAGTAAAAATAGAAATGAGTAATGCAATGTGGTAACTTACCAATGCGTATGCATAACGATCGTAAGTGCCATTATCAGATCGATAACTTTATTGTCCATCATAATACACATCGGTAATGTTGCAATGAAGGTGGTTGCCACGACTCTTTCAATTTGCCACAACGGCACATGATTTCCGGTGGTACTTGCTGTTCTACGTTGGATCGTGTTTATAATACTGCGTTTTGTTACTTGCTACAAAAGTATAATGTAGATGAATTACAATTAATTATCGTATATTTAAATTGTGCATATTGTTTACACTACAAAAACCTAATCGTTCTAAGTAATATTTGCATTTATTTGAATTGAATTGGAATTTATTTAACAGTTTTTTAATAAAAAGTATAAAAGACATAGTACAAATTGTATAATAGTTTGTAAACTACAAACTAAAACTTATCAACTAAGTTAACTGCAAATTTTCGACACGAAATGACAATTTTTATACTTGATTGAAAATCAAGTATTTCGTATCAAAATCAAAGTTGAAAACAATTGAGAGGTGCGTATCCTACTGTTTTCGAGGTCGCTCTTCAAGATTCCGAGGTCAAAATTGAGTTTCAGCCATCAGAAATTCCAATATGGCGCCGAACTTTTAAAAAAATTTCCAAAAAATTGGGAATTTTTTATACTTATCAATTTTTTTCGAGCTATTAGAATATTGGAATTTTATTGGAACCTTGCATAATGGTGCTTAAAATACTTGAATTATAAGAAAAAATGTTACTTTTATACCCTACATCATTCTAACAACCTCAAAATGGCGTCAACAATGAAAATTTCTTTGAGAAATTTCTGGACGCTGTAACTCAAAAACTACGTACTTTTTTAAAAAAAATGCCCACAACGAAAAGTTCTTAAAATTCATCAAGCGATATAGTGGAATTTTTTCAAAATTTTTTGATGACATTTTGAGACATTTTTTTTTCAACATTTTTTTCAAAATTGTAATTTATTTACAAAAAATTCTGAAAAAAATTTAGTGTATTCTCTGATGAATTCTAAGAGTTATTTGTTCTTTCCAATTTTTACGAAAAGTTGATAGTTTTCGAGGAAATGAATTTCAAATATTATAGTTTAGGATTTTTTCCCCCCCAAAAACTAGTAAATTTTGGAAAAAATTGCAAAGAACAAAAAACTCGTAGAATTCATAAGTGAATAAACCAAATTTTTTTTAGAATTTTTCATAAATAAATAATAATTTTGAAAAAAATGTTGAAAAAAAATTTCTGAAAATGTCATCACAAAAATCTAAAAAAATTCCACTATATTTCTCGATTAATTCTAAGAACTTTTCATTCTTAGCATTTTTTTATAACAGCACGTAATTTTTGAGTCAGACGTTCAGAAATTTTTCAAGGAAATTTTCATTGTTGACGCCATTTTGAGGTCGTTACAATGATGTGGGGTATAAAAGTAACATTTTTTCTTATAATTCAACTATTTTATGCACCATTATGCAAGGTTTCAATAAAATTCCAATATTCTAATAGCTCGAAAAAAATTGATAGGAATAAATAATTGCCAATTTTTTGGAATTTTTTTAAAAGTTCGGCGCCATATTGGAATTCCTGATGGCTGAAACTCAATTTTGACCTCGGAATCTTGAAGAGCGACCTCGAAAACAATAGGATATGTACCTTTCAATTGTTTTCAACTTCGATTTTCATACGAAATACTGGATTGAAAATGAAGTATAAAAAATGCCATTTCAGGTATTAATGGGTTAATTAATCTCATTTTTTTCTTTTGATTTTCATCTAAAGTGCAAAGTTATGTAAATAACAAGAATCTCTCAGAATAATTACAGTTGAGTTAATATTTAATAGGTAATTTATTTGTTTTTTGTTGCTAAATAAATTACCATCATAATATTTCTCAATATCTTATTATTTATTAATTTTTAATATAAATAATCGTCAAATTGTAATGTCCTCACATTTTTTTCACGTTTTTTTTAAAATTAATTTAAAGTCAATTTTATTCTCATTAGAATTAATTGAAATTTTTAGGAAGTTATTTATTTTGGTCGATATTATGAAGTTACATCGAAATACTAGCGATAACAATGTAAAATATAATAGTTTTATCAAATATAATATGGAATTTAGCAGCATATACTTTTTATTTTTTTTTTTTAATTTTATTTTATTTTATTAAACATACGGGCGTGAACGCCCAAAACCAGAAATATAAAATATTGCGATGGTGTATGTACATTTGGATGTATAAGAATACTTTATATATAGATAATATAAACGGAAAATAAGTAACAAAACAAAAATTAAATGTGATTTATGCCTGTTAAGATACTAATATAACGAACATAAATATCGTTTGCAATGGACTTTTATTGTAATTCCTCTGGCATATTTTTTCTTTTAAAGTAATATCTACTTTTTATTAAATTATATCTGGTAATTTTACGATCGTTTAGTAATTTATTACATTATTATTCCAATTTGTTTATTTTATTGTCAAAGTCTGGAAATTTAAAAAAATTGTCATGTCATTCCCCTGTCATGTGTAATTTCTCTGACAGTTTTAGTATAAATCATCTTTATTATTATTTTCTGTATAAAATAACAGGAAAGAATTCATTTGTGACTACTCAATTATAATCACACAATTTTTTACTTATTTATACATTTATTTACCATTCTATACGTTTATACATATAATTACCATAAAATAAATCTGTTTTTGACAATAAACCTTATAGAAATGTTAAATCTCACAGCGTAGAAAATATAATCTCACGGATAGATGTAAGATAGATATTTTTTGTGGTTTTCTATGAAAATACATTTTTCAACAATTAGTTACTTGTCATTTATTGATATTATTTTTATATTTACGTTTCAATGATTATGTAATTTCCCTGGCTAATAATTTGGTTAATTTGTTCAATTCCTGGAATTCTGTGTGCACACTAGGGTGGTCCACAAAAAATCAAAGTAGCGAATTTAATTGGGACACCCCCCTGAATTCTTCTACATAATAGGTTTCAAGACATGAAACTAAGGTACTATGTACTCAGAGTATTTGAGAGTCGCTGAATAAGAACCTGACATCAGAATTTCAAAATTAAAAATGGTGGAAACAATATGGTGGACATAATTTATAAAATTTAAATGGATTTTCATAAAACTTATGATTATCTTGAATTTTTAAGCTCGATGATTGTGAATCTCAAATCAGATTTTACAATCCAAAATGGCGGATACAATATGGCGGACATAATTTTTAAAATACAAATTAATTTGCTTGAAATTTACTATACGGTAGTTTCTTAGGTTACCAATTACGAATATAACACTTTCTTTTAAAATGATATACTTTTGCAATTTAAACAATTTTTTTTTAAATAAATAAAAATTATACACTACAAATTGTAGAAAAATCCACGGTTTCGTAGTTTTTAAGTTTCTTAACTTTTCTTGTTTGCTATAAGTGTACATTTTAACAATTTATAATAATTATTATTATTATTGTTGTTATTTTTTTTTTTTTTTGACGGATCAATTCAACTAACATGTCACTGTATTGAAAAGTTAGAAAAACTGTATGAAGAATTAAGATCTTTGCAGAAATCACTAAAGAAAAAAAATTCAAGAGCGACAGAACAAGATTGTATAGAAAAGACAGGCGATTTATTTGATATTTCTTATGCAACAATTATAGTAACAATTAATATTTTGGTTGTGAACAATGAATAAAGTGCCGAAACAAAGGAAAATGCCAATGCATAATTCTAATAGTAAATGTTAGAGTAACCTAAGAAACTACCATATAGTAAATTTCAAACAAATTCATTTGTATTTTAAAAATTATATCTGCCATATTGTATTTGCCATTTTGGATTTGTAAAATCTGATTTGAGATTCATAATAAGCGAACCCAAAAACTTCAAGACAACAATAAGTTTTTTGCAAATCCATTTAAATTTTAAAAGTGATGTCCACCATAATGTATCTGCCATTTTGAATTTTGAAATTCTGATCTCAGGTTCTTAGTCAGCGACTCTCAAATATTCTGAGTAATAGATTTCAAGACATGAAACTAAGATACTATAGAGATATACATTATTAGAAGAAAATTTTCACTTTTTTCTATTTACTGTGCGGTCGTTTAAAAAAGTTTTTTATACAAACGATCATTACGATTTTATTATTTCATCATTTCTGAAGGAAAATATCTTTTACTCATGAAAAAATATTAAGTTTTAGAAATTTTACATCAAATTTTTGAGAAAACGATTACTTCCCATATAAAATACATGGCAAAACAAAAAAATATGTGTCTTGTTATTTTTAATAAAGAAGAATTCTGGGGGGTGTCCCAATTAAAGTTCACTATTTCGATTTTTTGTTGACTACCCAGTGCACACGCTATTTATTTTATAGCTTAGCACAAACATATTTCATGAGATAAAAGTGAGAAATTAAACTATTTTTTAAAATCTTGATTAGATGTCGAAATTTGAACTTTAGATGAAAATGACCCATATAAACTCTGTTTTTTAATACAAGACCTTATTAATGACTGAGTAATCTATTAGCTTCTAGGTTTATTTTGAATTCTCTTATTTCTGTAACTTGTAGCTAAATTTGTAATATATGATATATTCAATATTAATATTTGCACTCACTTAAACGACTTTTTTCTATTTATGTCTAATAAGTTATTTTAAATCGTAATATCTGAAGATTTCTTGGAAACACTTAATAATCAGTGTGTACTAATTATCATTTGGATCTAATATACTTATGCATTTATGATAAACGAAAACGTAATCTATTTTTAACTATAAATTTCTAGATATGTTCAGTGAGATTAAACAACTGTAAATCGAAATGTATCAGTATGACCTCTGGAGTCCCTCAAGAATCTCACGTTGAACCTATTTTGTTTTTGGTTTACATTATGGCGAAGTTCATCTTTTTACCATTTTCGTGTTTTCCATCGAAAACCAAAAAATTATTTCATTTGTTTATTTTTATATTATTTGTAAATTGACCCTTAATACCGAGAAACACTATTAGTTATACTTAATTTTAAATTAGGACGGTCGAGAAGAAACCCTTTCGTTGCTAATTGCAACAACTATTTTGATTACATTAATGACCTACCTAAAATTTTAGTTAACTCGAAAATATTAATATTCAGCAATGATGTGAAACTCTATTCACAAATTTTATATCTGACGGACTCGTCTAAACTTTAAATGGATTTTGACAATTTCGTCAAAAAAAGTGGATTCAATTAATCATTTTCATGCGTTTTAATTCATTTTAATTCACTTGAATTCATTTCAATTCATATTTTTAACTTTTTATTAGTTTCCGTTTACTGGGCTGCTTAGCAGTTCTTGTAGTGCCCATGTAA
This sequence comes from Trichopria drosophilae, assembly GCA_030407085.1. NCBI lineage: Eukaryota > Metazoa > Arthropoda > Insecta > Hymenoptera > Diapriidae > Trichopria > Trichopria drosophilae. The sequence goes on from CM059582.1 coordinate 189,456,404, forward strand.
ATTACCAAATAAATAAATATGTTCGTCATTTTAATTTAAGAAAATTATGGGAAGAAATGACTATTTTTATTGCATACAGAAATAATATTAAACATTCGATTTTAAAAATCAAATCTAGCCTTACAATTTCAACGAATTTATACATAACGATAATAATTATAACAATAAGATTAATGTAAACGTAAAATCATAATTACAAAACCAACCTGTAACGATGCTGAACGAATTCCTAATCTTTGTACACATTTCACTTCGGATACACATGTTTGAAGAGAATTTTTAATCGGTGTATAACAACGAACTGAAGAACCATACTTCGACAAAGTTCCTAAAATAATAAAAATTCACCATCGTTCAATAAAATACAAATCTGGATAAAAATTATGTAATCAATAACATAAAATCTAAAAAACTAAGAAACTCACTTGAGAAATTGTTGAAATTTCTCAGACTTGTGGTGGAAAGAAATTTTTGGAGCATTATTAGTCTTTAAACTCCAATATTTTGGATGAAGATCTTTTTTTAGGTTTTCAAAAAACAACACCGGGTATAAAGAGAGAAAAGTGAAGGGAAAAATGTGAGGAACAGAGAAAGACAGACTGTTCTCTCTCTTTTCTTCAATCGTCATCAGGACGAATGTGTCTCCCTCTGTCTCCCAGAATTTACATCTCCCTTCTATAATGGCGTCTATAAACGGATCAGCGTTGGAGTGGGGGGTGAAAAATCCCGTTCGTAAGTTTGTGTGGGTGTAAAAGTATGTGAAGTCACATAAAAAAATGTTTGTTTTGTATTGTTCCGTGTTATTTATAACCCAGCGATTTTATTTTATTTTCTGATCGTCGTATTTTCGTTCCATTGGAACTTAAGGAAATCAATTTTGTGACGAAGGATGAGCCAAGTTCCAAACATTTGGTCTACACCATCAGGTAAAAGAGTCATTTTTGAGATCAATTTAGATAAGTGACTCTTGCAGAATGCCTTTTAAATTTCACCTAAAGAAAAGTCGTCAGTACAACGTAGTTTCGAAAAATCAGTACGTGATATGCGTAAACTTGTTGGACAAGACTTCGATCGAGTGTACTCTCAGTATCGACAGTCTAGGTCAAGAATGTCTGACCAATGTCACCCAGCGACTCGGTTTAGGACAACCGGAGTTCTTTGGCCTAAGTTACGTATGCAGACACGGAAATCCAACGTCACGATGGGTGGATATGGATAAACCGTTGAAACGACAATTGGAGAAAGATGCGAAAAGTTTTAGTTTATATTTACAAGTCATGTATTATATTAATGATGTTCAATTTATTCAGGACGAAATGACTAGGTAAGGTTTTAGATTTTTGTCAAGTGTATTTTATATTAAATATGTTTTTCTTTGTCGAAAGGTATCACTATTACCTACAATTAAAAAATGATATAGTAGAGGATAGAATTCATTGCCATCAGAGGCAGGCGACTCTTCTAGCTAGTTATTCGATGCAAGCTGAACTTGGAAATTATGATTCCGAGCGACATGTACCTGAATATCTTCAACAGCAGAACTTTTTCTCGAAAACAGTAATCGAGGCTGAACCAGGAGGATTGGATGTACTTATCAATAGTACAATATCACAATACGCGATGTTAGCTGGTGCGACTCAAGCTGCTGCTGAAGAATATTATATTACTATGGTCATGCAGTTAGAAGGATATGGCCTCGAAACATTTTCAGCTAAGGTATGTAAATATTTGCAAATAAGAACCTTAATATAGAAATTAAATGTGTTTCGAAAACAAAATATCTAGGTATTATTGACAACCATATGAAATGGAACCGTCATATTAACTGAATAATGAAAAAACTAAGATATATGCTGTACATATTTAGAAAACTGAGGATGATGCTAAACCCGAGGGGTCAACTACTGAAAGAATACCTGTACATTGTACCGGGAATATTGGGAATATTTAGGGGAATATTCGGGAATATTCTGCAATATTGGAAATACTTAGGAATACTCGGCAATATTTGGAATATTTGGGAATATTTAGGGAATATCTCGGAATATTTAGGAATACTCGGCAAAATCTTGGAATAATTGGGAATATTTAGGGAATATTGGGAATACTTAGGAATACTCAGCAATATTTGGGAATATCTCGGAATATTTAGGAATACTCGGCAATATCTTGGAATATTTGGGAATATTTAGGAAATATTTGGGAATATTGGGAATACTTAGGAATACTCTGCAATATTTGGAATATTTAGGGAATATTCGACAATATCTCTGAATATTTAGGGAATATTGGGAATACTTAGGAATATTGGGAATACTTAGGAATATTCAGCAATATTTGGAATATTTAGGGAATATTCGACAATATCTCGGAATATTTAGGAATACTCGGCAATATCTTGGAATATTTAGGGAATATTGGGAATACTTAGGAATATTCAGCAATATTTGGGAATATCTCGGAATATTCGGCAATATCTTGGAATATTTAGGAGTACTCGGCAATATCTTGGAATATTTGGGAATATTTAGGGAATATTGGGAATACTCAGCAATATTTGGAATATTTGGGAATATCTCGGAATATTCGGGCATATCTCGGAATATTTAGGAATACTCGGCAAAATCTTGGAATATTTGGGAATATTTAGGGAATATTGGGAATACTTAGGAATACTCGGCAATATTTGCGAATATCTCGGAATATTTAGGAATACTCTGCAATATTTTGGAATATTTGGGAATATTTATAAAATATTTGGGAATACTTAGGAATACTCAGCAATATTTGGAATATCTCGGAATATTCGGCAATATCTCGGAATATTTAGGATTATATAGGGAATATTGGGAATACTTAGGAATACTCAGCAATATTTGGAATATCTCGGAATATTCGGCAATATCTCGGAATATTTAGGAATACTCGGAAATATCTTAGAATATTTGGGAATATTTAGGGAATATTGGGAATACTTAGGAATATTCAGCAATATTTGGGAATATCTCGGAATATTCGGCAATATCTCGGAATATTTAGGAGTACTCGGCAATATCTTGGAATATTTGGGAATATTCGGGAATACTTAGGAATACTTAGGAATACTCAGCAATACTCGGCAATATTTGGAATATTTGGGAATATTTAGGAATACTCGGCAATGTCTTGGAATATTTGGGAATATTTAGGGAATATTGGGAATACTCAGCAATATTTGGAATATTTGGGAATATCTCGGAATATTCGGCAATATCTCGGAATATTTAGGAATACTCGGCAATATCTTGGAATATTTGGGAATATTGGGAATACTCAGCAATACTCGGCAATATTTGGGAATATTCGGCAATATCTCGGAATATTTAGGAGTACTCGGCAATGTCTTGGAATATTCGGGAATACTCAGGAATATTTAGGAATACTCAGCAATACTCGGCAATATTTGGAATATTTGGGAATATCTCGGAATATTTAGGAATACTCGGCAATATCTTGGAATATTGGGAATACTCAGCAATACTCGGAAATATTTGGAATATCTCGGAATATTCGGCAATATCTTGGAATATTTAGGAATACTCGGCAACATCTTGGAATATTTAGGGAATATTCGGGAATATTGGGAATACTAAGGAATATTCGGCAATATTTGGGAATATTTGGGAATATCTCGGAATATTCGGCAATATCTCGGAATATTTAGGAATACTCGGCAATATCTTGCCGAGTATTTGGGAATATTGGGAATACTCAGCATTACTCGGCAATATTTGGGAATATTCGGCAATATCTCGGAATATTTAGGAGTACTCGGCAATATCTTGGAATATTTGGGAATATTTAGGGAATATTCGGGAATATTGGGAATATCTCGGAATATTCGGCAATATCTCGGAATATTTAGGAATACACGGCAATATCTTGGAATATTTGGGAATATTGGGAATACTCAGCAATACTCGGCAATATTTGGGAATATTCGGCAATATCTCGGAATATTTAGGAGTACTCGGCAATATCTTGGAATATTTGGGAATATTTAGGGAATATTTAGGGAATATTCGGGAATATTGGGAATACTAAGGAATATTCGGCAATATTTGGGAATATCTCGGAATATTCGGAAATATCTCGGAATATTTAGGCATACTCGGCAATATCTTGGAATATTTGGGAATATTGGGAATACTCAGCATTACTCGGCAATATTTGGGAATATTCGGCAATATCTTGGAATATTTAGGAGTACTCGGCAAAATCTTGGAATATTTGGGAATATTTAGGGAATATTGGGAATACTTAGGAATACTCGGCAATATTTGCGAATATCTCGGAATATTTAGGAATACTCTGCAATATCTTGGAATATTTGGGAATATTTATAAAATATTTGGGAATACTTAGGAATACTCAGCAATATTTGGAATATCTCGGAATATTCGGCAATATCTTGGAATATTTAGGAATATATAGGGAATATTGGGAATACTCAGCAATACTCGGCAATATTTGGGAATATTTAGGAATACTCGGCAATGTCTTGGAATATTTGGGAATATTTAGGGAATATTGGGAATACTCAGCAATATTTGGAATATTTGGGAATATCTCGGAATATTCGGCAATATCTCGGAATATTTAGGAATACTCGGCAACATCTTGGAATATTTGGGAATATTTAGGGAATATTCGGGAATATTGGGAATACTAAGGAATATTCGGAAATATTTGGGAATATCTCGGAATATTCGGCAATATCTCGGAATATTTAGGAATACTCGGCAATATCTTGGAATATTTGGGAATATTGGGAATACTCAGCAATACTCGGCAATATTTGGGAATATTCGGCAATATCTCGGAATATTTAGGAGTACTCGGCAATATCTTGGAATATTTGGGAACATTTAGGGAATATTCGGCAATATTTGGGAATATTTGGGAATATCTCGGAATATTCGGCAATATCTCGGAATATTTAGGAATACTCGGCAATATCTTGGAATATTTGGGAATATTGGGAATACTCAGCAATACTCGGCAATATTTGGGAATATTCGGCAATATCTCGGAATATTTAGGAATACTCGGCAATATCTTGGAATATTTGGGAATATTCGGGAATACTTAGGAATACTTAGGAATACTCAGCAATACTCGGCAATATTTGGAATATTTGGGAATATTTAGGAATACTCGGCAATGTCTTGGAATATTTAGGGAATATTGGGAATACTTAGGAATACTCAGCAATACTCGGCAATATTTGGAATATTTGGGAATATTTAGGAATACTCGGCAATGTCTTGGAATATTTGGGAATACTAGGAAATATTTTGGAATATTTGGGAATATTGGGAATACTCAGCATTACTCGGCAATATTTGGGAATATTCGGCAATATCTCGGAATATTTAGGAATACTCGGCAATATCTTGGAATATTTGGGAATATTGGGAATATCTCGGAATATTTAGGAATACACGGCAATATCTTGGAATATTTGGGAATATTGGGAATACTCAGCAATACTCGGAAATATTTGGAATATTTGGGAATATCTCGGAATATTCGGCAATATCTCGGAATATTTAGGAATACTCGGCAATATCTTGGAATATTTGGGAATATTGGGAATACTCAGCAATACTCGGCAATATTTGGGAATATTCGGCAATATCTCGGATTATTTAGGAGTACTCGGCAATATCTTGGAATATTTGGGAATATCTCGGAATATTTAGGAATACTCGGCAATATTTTGGAATATTTGGGAATATTTAGGGAATATTCGGGAATATTGGGAATATTTGGGAATATTCGGCAATATCTCGGAATATTTAGGAATACTCGGCAATATCTTGGAATATTTGAGAATATTCGGGAATACTTAGGAATACTCAGCAATACTCGGCAATATTTGGGAATATTTAGGGAATATTCGGGAATATTGGGAATATTTGGGAATATTCGGCAATATCTCGGAATATTTAGGAATACTCGGCAATATCTTGGAATATTTGGGAATATTTAGGGAATATTGGGAATACTAAGGAATATTCGGAAATATTTGGGAATATCTCGGAATATTCGGCAATATCTCGGAATATTTAGGAATACTCGGCAATATCTTGGAATATTTGGGAACATTTATGGAATATTCGGGAATATTGGGAATACTAAGGAATATTCGGAAATATTTGGGAATATTTGGGAATATCTCGGAATATTCGGCAATATCTCGGAATATTTAGGAATACTCGGCAATATCTTGGAATATTTGGGAATATTGGGAATACTCAGCAATACTCGGCAATATTTGGGAATATTCGGCAATATCTCGGAATATTTAGAAGTACTCGGCAATATTTGGGAATATTTAGGGAATATTGGGAATATCTCGGAATATTCGGCAATATCTCGGAATATTTAGGAATACACGGCAATATCTTGGAATATTTGGGAATATTGGGAATACTCAGCAATACTCGGCAATATTTGGGAATATTCGGCAATATCTCGGATTATTTAGGAGTACTCGGCAATATCTTGGAATATTTGGGAATATTCGGGAATACTTAGGAATACTTAGGAATACTCAGCAATACTCGGAAATATTTGGAATATTTGGGAATATCTCGGAATATTAAGGAGTACTCGGCAATATTTGGGAATATTTAGGGAATATTCGGGAATATTGGGAATACTAAGGAATATTCGGCAATATTTGGGAATATCTCGGAATATTCGGCAATATCTCGGAATATTTAGGAATACTCGGCAATATCTTGGAATATTTGGGAATACTCAGCAATACTCGGCAATATTTGGGAATATTCGGCAATATCTCGGATTATTTAGGAGTACTCGGCAATATCTTGGAATATTTGGGAATATTTGGGAATATTCGGGAATACTTAGGAATACTCACCAATACTCGGCAATATTTGGAATATTTGGGAATATCTCGGAATATTTAGGAATACTCGGCAATATCTTGGAATATTTGGGAACATTTAGGGAATATTGGGAATACTCAGCAATACTCGGAAATATTTGGAATATTTGGGAATATCTCGGAATATTCGGCAATATCTTGGAATATTTAGGAATACTCGGCAACATCTTGGAATATTTGGGAATATTTAGGGAATATTCGGGAATAATGGGAATGCTTAGGAATATTCAGCAATATTTGGGAATATCTCGGAATATTCGGCAATATCTCGGAATATTTAGGAATACTCGGCAATATCTTGGAATATTTGGTAATATTTAGGGAATATTTGGAATACTTAGGAATACTCAACAATATTTGGAATATTTGGGAATATCTCGGAATATCTTGGAATATTTGGGAATATTTGGATGACGCAATCATAATATTTGGAAATAATCGGCAACATCTGGGAGTACATGAGAATTTTTTTAATATTTAGAAACGCTTGTTATTTCGACTATTTTTCTTTATATTGAAATATAAGTTTTAAAAATGATGTTAACTGTGGTGATCAAAACTTTTGTAATCGATTTAATTCTCAAAGAAATATTTCCAGTTAATCACTATTGTAAATATTTTTAATTTAATATATCCGAGGATAGAAAATGCGAAATTTTGCAAACTGTTAATAACTACAGATAGTTGCCAAATTTTAACCTAATGTTAAAAATCAATAAAATTAAAAAAAATCTGAGTTTAAAATTATTCGAACGTTTTATTAAAATTTAAGATCTGTTATAGCAATTCTTTATATTTTGCACAATACTAACAAAAAAATGATAATTTAAAATTTTTTAAAAATGAGGAATAAAATATTTAAACGTTACATTAGATATTTAGAGCTTTATAGTTAGGTTGTAATGTAAAAAAATTGTCTGTTCATAAATGAAATAAAAATTTGTTTACTTAAATATATGTATGTGTATGTGTATATGTTGCTTTGTACTACAATATCGCAGATTATTGTACAGAAAAAAAGGCTAAGATCTGCATCATCACTGAGAGTACTGAAAATACGTAGGAAATACTAGGAATGCAGTTGGAATGTTGGGAATAAGGTGGGAATATCAGGAATAAGCTGGGAATATTAGGAATATGGCGGGACTATTGGGAATATGGTGAGAATATTGGGAATACGGCAGGAATATTGGGAATACGGTGGGAATATTGGGAATATATTCCCACTTTTGGGAATACCTTTACATTTTTTGACCAGCGGTTGACCCCTCGGCTAAACCGTTCACAGTTAATGATGGTATATCATGAATTGTTTCTATCGATAATGACTTATGGAATTATTGGTTGGGGAGGGCTTACAATAATATAATTAGGAAACTGCAAACTTTACAAAACAGTTCTAAAAATTATATCTTTTAAAGACCCATATTTTCCTTCCGAATCATTCGTTGATATGAACACCGTAACAATTCGAAAACTATTCTATCTCAGATCAACTGTGCATAATTAATAAGGAGTTTAATGTTACAGAAAATAAAATTAATACTAGAAGTAAGACACTCGGTAATGTGATAACCCATAGTTTTAATAAGACTGAAGGTCGGAAGAGCTACTATTATGTAACGGCTAAAGTCTATAATATAACAAAAAGATAATAAATTAATTTAGATTCAAATTAGTGATAACATTACGCAGCTGTGTTTTAAATACAATGATTTCATTTAAAGAAGTGATAGAATCAGTTAGCAAATTCCAGAATCTTCTTAAATGGGCTTTTGGAGAATAGTACAAAAAATTAGTTGAGTAATTAATTATCTTTGGCTAGTTTTATAGAATTTCTAATATTGTAAGACTTAGTTTTAAAGGGAAATAAGTTTTTTGAAGGAGTACAGTCAATGATATTATGCAGGATATTGAATAGGAAAAGTAAGTCAGAATAATTATGAAGTGAATGAATCGACCACAGATTAAATCTTGCTATAATTGGTAGAAAATTATGATTAAATCTGTGCATTGGCATTTGAGCTTTAAAGGACAAGTTCCTAAGGAATCTATGATTTGACTGACTCCAGGGCTTTGTGAGAAATGGCAGTATGGGGTGCCCAAATTTGTGAAGAATACATAAGGAGTGGTAGTTCTAAAGTTTTATATAAGTAAATATAGTTTGAAGGATCTTTAAAATTTTTTCTAGACCGATTGATAAAGCCAAGATTCTTCAATGCCTTGGAGACAGAGTAAAAGTGACTCTTAGGTCACTAATGCTCATGACTTTGTTACAAACCTTATTTTCCAACTGATACTAATAAGTAAAACAATGCTTAGATCTATTCATCATAGAAGCTTTTTAAAAAAATGAAATTGTGCGGAATTTCCTTAGTTACAATTATCGTGTGTTTATTTTTTCGTTTAGAGTGATATTTTTTTAGTTATTTCAGAAAAACCGATTTTTTGGACACATTTTCCCCCACCATTTCTACATGTTTCATAAAAAAAAATTATTTTGATCATAAATCCACGATGGTACAAAAAAAAATATGAAAAATTGTTATTTTCATGAATTTTTTTGTAAATAAGTTTTTTTTTTGCTACATTTAGACATTAGTAGTATTCGAATTTCTAACAAGGGGACGCTACGGATTGGTGCTCTCCGATTTTGTTGAAACTGGGCCATAATGTGGTACTTAGTACCTCTTTACTTGTCATAAAGTAACACGACCCCATAGGCAGTCGTTTCCGAGAAAAACACGTTTTAAGTTTTAATGCTGACATCTTACAAAGTTTTATACGTACCGGACGAAACAACGATTCGAAGCTGCGTTGGTTTAGGTGCTAGCGCGTTCGCTTCGTATTTCAAAGGTCGTGCGTTCGAATCTCGACGTTGGTAATTTATTTTTTTTCTGTTTTTTTTCCATAATTTGTTAAAAACTATTAAAAATTATAAAAATTGCGAATATTAATTATTTTTATCAATTTTAAAATATAATTTTGTTGGAAAAATGTATTTTCTTTTATTCCTTCCTAATATTCATAATGAGTATTGATAATGGTAATTTAATTATCATGATTATTATTATTATGATTATTATTATTACTATTATAGTTATTACTATTGACTGCTAATATTAACTGCTAATAATTTCAATTCATCATTCACTATAATATGAAAATAAAAATCCATCTGTATTATGGAATAAAAATAGGCGTTATTATAGCATATTCATATGAGAAACTTCTACATTTATTACTTAATTTGCTGAGGCTACAATGTAATTTCCGCAGTGATACTTATCGTAAAAACATTCAAAACAAAAATTGGTGAAACATCGGGCACATCTTATGAACGCGAAGATTCCACAGTCACACGGTTTTTTCAACGCTTCGAGCTGAAAGCATGCTTCATTCATTGGAAGAGGTCACTCTAACGTTCGTGTACACTTGACAAAATTCGTTGATGTTCTTCTGTACTCTGGGTCCAAATACACCTGTACTCTCTTGCAGACATATAAATACCGTTGGTAATAATTCGCCTGATAAGGTAATCGCATACTGGGCAGTATATGAATGCGTCACCTTGTTCATATCCTTTCTTTTCACATATACTACTTTGGAACCTTTTTCTGCCAAACTTCTGTTATATACTGATTGGTACTGACACCCTATGATATAATATAAAAACATTATTAAAAAAAATAATATCAATAATTTGATTAATAATTCCGTTGATTGAATTAAAAATTAAAAAACAAAAAATATCCAAATATGTTTTTGATACAGGGTACGTAAAGTACTTGTAGAATTTGTATCGGAAGTACGATACTTCGGGTTAATATCCTACCGCAGATTGAATATAAACAATGCTTTGAACTCGAATTAGTTATTAAAATCCAAATTAGCACTGTATTATAATTCAAAATCATTAATTTTTATTTAAAGTTCATAAATATATGAATATTAAATATAGTAAAAATCTAATTTTTCAAGATAAAATTTACGAAATGTATTATTGAAATTAAAAACTTGACATTTACCAGTTTGATCCGTATTTATGACAAATTTCTTTGGAAACAGAGGAATCAAAACTTTCGTTTGTATTCGAAAGGTTTTGGCAGCTGCCAAGGTTTCGTCCATGGTAACCGTTTCCCTTTCGGTCACAAATTTTGTCACTTTTCTTTGACGAATGCGATGTTTCCTTTTGAACTTGCTTACCCAGGCTTCAGATGCCTTAAATTGAAATCCATGGAATTGACTTGCTGCAGCCAATGCCCACTGTTGCAAATTCCTTGTTGTTACCTGCATCGACTTGGCACGATTTTCTTGAAAGCGATCGTAAGTCCACGAATCAATTATTGCGTACTTATCTATATCACTTCCACCTTCTTTAATTTGCTTTTCCCATCGTGCAATATGGTGCTTATATTTTAATTTCGAACATCCATGTCTTTGCAGAGTGTTAATAGACCATGTTGGATTGTTCTTCGATATATTTACTGCTCTAATTTTATATTCTAGCAGAATACAGTCGTATTTCTGTTTTTTATCTTCAGGCTCGTAATCGGAATCTAACTTTATTACATCTACCTGATCAGCACTTTGAAACAAATTCTCACAATCTTCATCATCAGGAAGAATTAATTCTTCATCGATAAATAATTTTTTCTCTGCAAGCAAATTTACAATATACTCGAAAATCTCTTCTCCAATTGCCATGGCTTCTTCACTGATAACAGATGAGCTGGAACCAGTGATTAAATTATTCTGAACAAGTAGATTTTCGCAGTAATCCATTGCATCTTTCAACAGAGATGAAGCATCAGGAAGAAACGAAGACATTTTTTCAGAAGGAAAAAACGGAGATATTTTTTTTAAACAACAATTTAACACTGACTGCGAAGAAACTACGAAATTTTCACTTTAATGCACAGAAACGGACTAATATTTATGTAAACTTGTAATAACACCTTCTACCTTTATAATTAGAAATTAAACATAATAAATATATTGAAAAATATCAGTTAAAAATTCCAGGTAATGAGTAAACGGTCAACATACAAATGTGTCATATTTTATATATATACTTTTCATTACAACTTATCCATTTTTATTCACTAATAATTACTAAAAATGTTGCATGTTCTATTAATGTATACGGCAGAATATTGATAATTTTTTTAACTTAAAACGTTTCCCTACATAATTTAAATATATAAGTAAACTTTAAGAATATCAGAAAGATATACGAAGAATTAAATTTTCCAGCAATTTGTAATTAAAAAAAACGATTAAAATTAATCATTTTCATGATTTTTCATTAATTAAACTAAATTCATAATTTCCTAGTTTGGACTTTTTGTATTAGAAAAATAAACAAACACGAAATGTAGATAGTATGCTGGAATATCAGCCTCGTGAAATGCATGCGAAAATGCAAAATAAGTTTTAATCTTCGCGTTCATAAGATATGTACCAATTTTTGTTTTCAATGTTTTTACAAGTATCACTGTAGAAATTGCATTGTAGCTCCAGAAAATTAAATAATAAATGTAGAAGATTCTCTACTTCTAATGCAGATTGATTTTTATTTTCATATTATAGTGAATGATGAATAGAAATTATTAGTAGTAAATATTAATAACAATAATAATATTAGTAATAAAAATAATAATTAATTACGATAATTATCACTTTAAATAAATACTCATTATGAATATTAGGAAGGAATAAAAGAAAATACATTTTTCCAACAAAATGATATTTTAAAATTGATAAAAATAATTAATATTCGCAATTTTTATAATTTTTAATAGTTTTTAACAAATTATGGAAAAAAAAGAAAAAAAATAAATTACCAACGTCGAGATTCGAACGCACGAGCTTTGAAATACGAAGCGAACGCGCTAGCACCTAAACCAACGCAGCTTCGCATCGTTGTTTCATCCGGTACGTATAAAACTTTGTAAGACGTCAGCATTAAAACTTAAAACGTGTTTTTCTCGGAAACGACTGCCTATGGGGTCGTGTTACTTTATGACAAGTAAAGAGGTACTAAGTACCACATTATGGCCCAGTTTCAACAAAATCGGAGAGCACCAATCCGTAGCGTCCCCTTGTAAGTGTTTTGAAGAGGATGAACTTAGTTGTAAAATGAGCATCGGTTGTAGTTTCTCCGAAGAATTATTGAAGAGTTATAACCGTTTAAAGTTTCATGCAAAAAAGTCAAAATTAGTAACAATTTCGATTTTTTTGTAAAAATAACCGTAAAATTTTTTTCGCCGCATTCCACCAGTCCCTTTTTTTGTGTAGTTCCACTCTACTAACTGTCCTAAAAATATGAGACCAACACGAATCACTCAGAAATCTGAAAAAAATCTATATCGGCTTCTATTGGACTTAGACGCTTTTTTAAAAAACGAAATTGTGCGGAGTTTCCCCAGCTACAATTTTTGTGTCTTTCTTTTTTTCGGTTAAAGTGGTACTTTTCGAGTCATTTCGGAAAAACCGATTTTTTTTGTAACATTTTCCCCCACCATTTCTATATGTTTCATAAAAAAAAATCATTTCGATCATAAATCCACGATGGTACAAAAAAATATGAAAAATTGTTATTTTCATGAATTTTTGTGTAAATAAGTATTTTTTGGCTACATTTAGACAGTAGTAGTATTCGAAGTGTTTTGAAGAGGATAAAATTAGTTGTAAAATGAGCATCGGTTAGAGTTTCTACAACAAATTATTGAAGAGTTATAACTGTTTGAAGTTTCATGCAAAAAAGTCAAAATTACTAACAATTGCGATTTTTCAGAAATCTAAAAAAAATCTACCTCAGCTTCTATTGGTCGTAGAAACTTTTTTAAAAAACGATATTGTGCGCCATTTTCCCAGCTATAATTTTTGTGTCTTTCTTTTTTTCGTTTAAAGCGATATTTTTCTAGTTATTTCAGAAAAACCGATTTTTTGGACACATTTTCCCCCACCATTTCCCCCATGCAGCTTGTACGGATGGATAATAAATAATACAAATGAAGACACTTGGACACTTGTAGCACTTAAAAGGCGAGAAATATATTATATAAAATTATTGTAAAATTGCGTCGAAAATTCAAGGTTAGGTTAGTTCGTAAGTTTTAGTTTGTAGGTTAAAACAGTCTACGAAAAGCTGTGTAGGTTACTATTATACGGTTTCTACTGTAATGTTTTTTTTCTACTACAGTAGAACTTCACTTTATTGTCCTTCACTTTGTTAGCGCATTCACATTATTAGCGAGATTCCCTTCACGTATTTAGCGCAGGTAAGGTTAGTTCTTCTTCCCTCTGTAGTAATTCCAGTATCGTGCCTGTTGTGATTGGCTGAAAGATGTGCAAGAAACGATGTGCATTGGTCCGACAACAAAGTGAAAGGCAAAACCCCGAGTAGGACAATAAAGTGAAGTTTTACTGTATTTTATTAAATCTGTTAAATAAATTCAACTGAACTGTACTGTTATTTTTGCAGGATGAGAGTAATAATGATGTTATTCTTGCATTTTCAATCAACGGCATCGCAGTCGATCATCCAAATACACAAGCATCTAATTTTTATAGGTAACATTTGCTATTTTATTGTAAATTTTAAACATTGTCCAATTTCTTTTTGTAATTTTTCAGATGGAAAGATATAAGTAACGTTATCAATCACAAGAAAACGTTTAGAATAGAATGTCAATCGGACATGGAGTATGCGAAGCAATTCACATTTCGTGACTCGCGAAGTGCCAAGTACATTTGGAGATTATGTATTGCGCAACATACATTTTATATGCAACATCAGTTAGTTCAGACAACGGATAATAGATTAACAAACGGTTATTTTGTACGTATCGACAGAACTTTTAATTTTCAAGAAATGTTTGATCTAAAATAACAAAATATGAAACGTCATTTTTAGGATAGCGAAACTAACGATTCGTGCGAACAGACACCGTCCGTTAACCTCGAAGCTAACGGGACAGAAGATTATACACGCTGGACAAGTTACAACGATTTGTCAACGTCGCCGTGTCCAGTGATGTCAGTGTCCAGTACAGATATAAATAACCTACGTGCCTTGTTACCTTCGTACCGACCCGCACCAGATTACGAGACTGCAGTGCAAATGAAGTATAACAATAGTCGAAATAATTCGCAGCCTTATTACGCCAACCAATCGACTATTGTAGGAGCTGATTTGTGTTTTGGCAACGTTAATCGATATTAATTGGCTTCGAATTTGTGTTTCGACAAAGATCAAGATTTTGTTGAGACACATTGTAACAAACGCAATTAATGATTGTACTAATCGAATTTTGATTTGTACATCATGTTTTTGAATCGTGTGATATTTTATTTAGGATATTTGCGTTTAAAGCAACTTTACAATACCGTCAACAGCTTTTACGTATATAAAAACGCTTTATACTTGTACTGGTTTTGTAAACAATAAAATTTTAACCACTTCAATGGTAATGGATCATATACTGTACTCCTTCCCTTATTCTAATGTTTCCTCTTCTCCTATTCTAATATTGCCCCTCACGCGTTCTCCCCACCGCACCAATTGCAGTAGTCCTTCCCTTATTCTAATGTCTTCCCGTATTCTAATTTTGTCTCTTCTCCTATTCTAATATTTCCCCTCAGGCGTTCTCCCCACTGACATATGGATTTAAAGTAATAGAATGCAATAATAATAAAATAATAAAAGTTAAAATAAGGGGAGGGGCACTGTACAGCAAATCTAGGTAGTGGGGGAGAGGGGAAAATTAGAATAAGGGACGAAGGCCGCTATCTTGCCTGACTGGACAAATTAGAATAAGGGAAGGACTACTGTATGTACAAAAAAAATTATTGACAAACGTGGTAATGGATCATATGTGTACATTTTGCAATAACTTTTACAATTCTTAATGAATTTGCATGAAACTTCGTATACCAAAATATTTTGGGTCGCTGAATCCGAATCTGTCGGCAAAAATCGGAAAATTCAAAATGGCGGCTGTAAATTTGCTAAATTTATTAAACTGTGCGGCGCACATTTTTTTTTATACGGAAAACAGCTGAAAATTGTTACTCGGGGGTTTTCGGGGTCGCCGATTACGAATCTGAAGTTAGATTTTGAAAATTCAAAATGGCGGATCCAAGATGGCCGACCGAAATGCGAAAAATTACCCAAACTTTATGAAACTGGGTTCTCGGGGGTTTTCGGGGCTGCTGATTATAAATCTGAAATCAGATTTTGAAAATTCAAAATGTCGGTTCTAAGATGGCTGACATAAATGTAAAAAATTTACTTGATTCCGATGAAAGTTGGTACTCGGGAATTTTTTGGGTCGCTGATTACGAATTTGAAGTCAGATTTTGTAAATTCAAAATGGTGGATCCAAGATGGCCGACATAAATGTGAAATATTACTTGATTTTTTAAATGATTAATTAAATGTTAAATGATATATTTCAGGAAAAAATGGAACCACTTCTGGCACTTTTTTTTTTTAAACAGCTACCACTGAAGTGGTTAAGTAAGGATAAAATTTAATAACATTTTATATTTACATAAATTGTACACTATTTTATACACTTTGTACAAAAATTATATTATACTATAATTGTATATTTACAATAATTAACTGTCAACATTGGAAACTGCTTTTTCAACCGCCTGTCGTAAAAACGATGGCTCAGGTTTCTCCGAAACTGCGTCAACTTTAAAACCATTGTCCAGTAACGCCTGTTCCGTAACGGGACCAATCGCAACAATTTTCATTTGACTAAAATTAGTATCGCCAGTCACAGCTTTCACATACTCGACTGTCGATGGACTGAAAAAAATTATCACACGAGGTTGCTGTCGTAACGCTTTTTCCAAATGATATTCTAAATTATCATGACTCGTCGTACGGTACACAATAACCTTTTTCATTTCTATTCCTTCATTGCTTAAAACTTGTTTAATCGTGTCTCTCGCTAAATCACTGCAGAGTTGTAACAACGGTTTTGTACCTTTTTTCACAGTTTTTACAATAAACGCAGCTAAATTTTTGGAATTGCCAGAATCGACTCCAAGAATATTTTGTAAACCAACTTTTTCTTTAGCGATCGATTCGGTTGCGTGACCTACGCAAAATGTAGGGAGTTGTTTCCAAATATTCAGGGGAAACTGATCCATTGGCGACATCCATATTGCGGTTGCTGCTCTAGGACTCGTAAGTATCAGACCTTAAATCAGTTTCAAATATGAATCGTTTATATTGGCGAACAAAATTTTATGATCTTTACCACCGTAATTTTCAGGAGTACGCAGATGACTTTGCAATTCTTTTGTGTTTATGTATTCAAATTGTAAGACTTGTAAAACATTGCAATGAAATCCAGCATTTTGAAATTCTGCTGGGTAACCTTTATCATTTGCTTCTTCGTCAGATGCTCCGGTGCATAATAAGACAAGTCCACGATCAAATGACATTTTTGTTCTGCTAAAAATTATTAACTTGGTTCTTGAGATTATACAATGTAATTTTTATTTATGCACATATTTTTCGGAGTTTGGAGACTTCCGTCCGACCCCCAATGGACGTCACCTGGACAATCATCTTGTATAACGTATAGGTTATGTTATACTGATGTTATGATCAACGAATATAGGTTATGATGTACATCGGTAACCAGAGACAAAATTTAAGCCAAAAATGGAAGAAAAAATTTGTTAGATAGGTTCCAAATATGTACTAGAATATAAAATTACGTTTTTAGATCAAAATTTAATATGGCGTCATTCCCAAAATTTGGAATCAGCAATTTTTTCACATTTTCTCGATTTGCAGCCGTATTTTTCATTTCTCGCTAAAAATGGTAAGAAACAAATTTATGCAGAATTAAATTCTCTATCTTTTTTGTGGAAACAACTTTTGTGTAAAATAATTATTTATTACTAATAATAAGCATAGAAGGTAAAAAATTTGGACATTGAACCAGTTTTTTCAATTTTTTGACCATTTTTATTAAAAATAAGTTATACATTTAAATGACAAAGTTGTAAAGGACAAAATTCTGTACAAGTTTCGTATAAAATATTTTTTCGTGCGACGAATGTAAAACGGCCGAGAGCACGGTAAAGACAGGCCGGTAGGAAAAGTTGCGTACATTATACCTGAGGGTCGGGACAATAGGCGTCTTCCTGTTCGTGATACGTTTGTCGTATACGAAAAAATGTTTTATACGAAACTTGTACGGAATTTTGTCCTCTACAACTTTGCAATGTAAATGTATAACTTATTTTTAATAAAAATGGTCAAAAAATTGAAAAAACTGGTTCAATGTCCACATTTTTTACCTTCTTTGCTTATTATTAGTAATAAATAATTATTTTACACGAAAGTTGTATAGACAAAAAAGATAGAGAATTTAATTCTGCATAAATTTGTTTATTACCATTTTTCGCGAGAAATGAAAAATATGGCTGCAAATCAAGAAAATGTGAAAAAATTAAAGATTCCAAATTTTGGGAATGACACCATATTAAATTTTGGTCTAAAAACGTGATTCTATATTCTAGTACATATTTGTAGCTTATCTACGTCAAAAAAATGTCTTCTTCTATTTTTTTCCATTATAATTCCTAGATTTATTGGGCTAATTCCATCTCAAATCGGTAACTTTTTTTCACACAATTTTTAATTTTAGTTTTATCACTTGTGTATTGTTAGTACATGCAAAAGAAGTTGTATTCTTGTCCATATAAAACATTTTAAAACCGACTGTAGTAAGAGTTGTGAAGCTTTCGCATTTTTTAATGATTTTGTATTAATAAAAGGTTGTACATTTTATATATATTAATATTTCTAATTATTTATTATTACATTATCATCTTGTCACGTAGGAAGGAAATATAATTGCTAACACTTAAATTGTATTAATTTTCTAGTACCACGGTGTTTTTCAAGGTGTAAATCTGGCAGAATACCTGAAAAACTTGGAATAGTTTATATTTATTGATTACATTTTTTTAGAGTAGATTAGACTATTTTAAGGGAGTACCATTAAGTAGCAATTAAAGCTAAAAAAATGTAAATTAAAAAGTTCTGACTCATTTTTTTTAAAATTCGAGCTTCGTAAAGGCAATTCTAACCATTGTTTAATATATTCTAAAAAGAATCCAAAACAATTAAAGAGAATTGGCCGAGAATTTTCTGCAATACATGATTTTTCGATATTGGAGAAAATTATCGGTCAATCCTCAACAAATTTCTTTGATTTGTTTTTAAGAGAGCATACAAAATTGTCAGAATTGCCTTTATGAAACTCAAATTTTGAAAATTCGATTCAGTAATTTTTAATTTTGATTTTTTCAATACTATTTTCTTCTAAATTGATTTAAAAATTTCAAAAATTTGGGTGAACATAAAAACATATTTTATTTTTAAATTATGGATGGATTTAAGGAAATTAAATTTAAAAAACAAATTTTTTAAATTTTTTATTCCAACACCACTGACTTCCGCGTTAAAAGTTACTCAAGAACGAATTTCTTTGACCTATTAAAATTCGCTAAAGTGATTTAAACATTCAAAAAAAGTTTGGTGAACAGAAAAACGTATTTTCGAAATAATTACGCATGGATTTAAAAAAATTCAATTTCTTTTCGAGGAAAAAATTGTTTGACCCAAAACAATTTTTATTATACTGTCTTTGAATTCATCGTCAAAAATTACTAAAGAACTACCTTTTTAGTATTTTTTGAACAATTGTTTCATTTAAATATTTTATTTCCATTCAAAATCGTTTACCTCCCAACCCTGCTATTGGTAATAACCGATTCGATTTCATTCATATCAGTTGCTTTTTCATCTAATTTTTTTTCGATTGAAAATCATTAAATTTGTTGTTCTGTAATAATTAACTATCCTTCCAAATTCATTCGCGGTAAATATAACTATTTTTCCATTGAAATTCATTCAACTTGCAATTGTTCTATTCGCACTTTTCAAGCTAAGAAAACGAATTCAGAACCCTACTGAACATGTTCGTAATATCATATGATAAATCATATGAGATTTTTAAAATATCAGACGATCCGAGAAACTTTTCATGTGATTTCTCATGTAATTATAAGAAATAATAATAATAATATGAGAAAATGAATTACAATCATCTGCATTCCTTTAAGATATTAAAGAAATTATAAAAATCTCATATGATTTATCAGGAAGTGATTCAATGAATGAATTTCAATGGATTTTCAATGAATTTTCGTTTGCTGGGTAATTCATTTAAGCGCAAAAGTATCAGGACTGAAAATTAATGTACATAAAACATCTTTTTCGTAGTTTTTTGTTATGACCTTGCTCGTGAAAATATTCGCTTTCATGTATTGTTACAGGATCAAGTTAAAAAATCGTTTTAGAGTTTTTAATTTTCATTTTTCGAAGGAAGGAAGGACCTTTTTAAAATTTTGAAAAAATTCTGAAAAAAGGTTTAATGTATACACTTTATGGCATTATAATTCGAATGTTTGCTCTGGGTCGGTTTATAATAAAAACATCGACTTGAAAATTGTAAATAAACAGAAGTTCCCTGATTAACCCGTTTCGTCCCAAAACGACAATGTTTATGGATATCTTTGAAATATTGTTATGAAATGAAAGTTTCCTATAGCTTTGGGTATGCTTTTTCCGAATTTGAAGTCCGTTTTTTGTTGTCACTTTCCATTTTTTAAATAGGGTTACTTAAACGAACAATAAACGTGGAAAAATGCCAAAACTTTTTTAGTACACTGCAATTTTTATTGCGAACGAGATCCGGGATCGTTTCAGGCCTTAGGATCCTGCGGCATAATGAGTTTTACTAAAAGCTGTGGTCAATATTAAGATTTAAAGTACAAAATGGCGTCCTCAGACTGGCTCTATTGATTCGGATTTTTTTTTGTTATTTGCGGTTTATTAAAATATTTGTGATATTTGTGATATGGCGTGTACTTTGATGAATATGTAGCTTGTTTTTGAGCTGACTGAATACAAATCCGTTGTTAAATTTTGGAAATTCAAAATTGCGGATCCAATATGACGTCGAAAATTCCTATTAAATACCAAACAATTTTTTTTTAAATTTCGGTTAGCCATAGTTGATTCGCCATTTTCAATTTTCAAAATTTAATAACGAATTTGCATTCAGCAACCTCAAAAATAATCCAAAGACCATATTCATCAAAATACACGACAAGATACCAGAACCATTTTATTTTTCCACGTTTTTTTTTTGTTTAAGCAGCCTTATTTAAATACTGGAAAGTGATATCCCAAAACGGTTTTCAGAATCACAAAGAACATACCCAAAACCTATATATATTTGTGAATGAATGTCTATGTGAACATACGTTATTATGAAACATAATTGTATTTGAAACTTACTTAATTTCATAAATTGCGATAAAATTTATCAACAGGTTCATTAGAATGACGATTTACGTAGTTAAAGGAACTATCCTTTACTGTAAAAGGTTCCACCGAACTTTCAAAATTACTATTCAAAATTATCTCCTGAGATTTTACTGTTTTTTTCTTTCTGTGATCTTATGAAATAAATATTTTTGTATTTGAAATTTCGTTAACTTAATAAATTACGTTAAAATATAAAAACAGGTGTAAATAAAAAACGCCCAAGGGTTTTTTATTAATTCTTGCTAGAAATTGCTGAGCACGTATCCTAGAGTACAATCCAGAAAGAAAATTTCATTCAAAACTTCTTTCAAAACTTAAAAAAGTAAGAAATATTGCGAATTCCGTGTAAAAAGACCTTGTCCTAAATTTAACTTTATATGGTTTTTGCACCATTGTATAGTTTTTGCATCATACAAAGTTACATTTAGGACGAGGTCTTTTTACGGAGGGGGAAATGGGTTAGGCACCATAGGGGGTTGAAGATGTTGGTAAACCCCTCGTGTGTCGGACTCCCTTGCCCATTGTATTCAGGGCAAGGTTTACCAACTAAAACCTTAACCTCCTTTGGCCCTCTATAATCCACTAATTGTGCAGTCTGCAGCAGAAAAGTGGCTCCGATATCCATCCCTTCAGTGCAGACTGCACCGGGCCATGTCGATGGTAACTGCAACCACTCCCTGTACCATCCCCTGCAAAAATGGAAGCGTACGCGTACACTTAAATGTATAAATTCACGCTTCTTTTTGACATTTAAGAGTACCTGAAGAGTACTACAAGCGTGAATTTGGACTTTAAACGTACGTGTACACTTACATTTTTGGCAGGGTCGGGTCAGTGGTTGCAGAATCTCATTTGATCTCAGCAGCACTGCTTTCTGCATTCGGCCTTAGATGGAATTTGTATGTTCTTGGCAGGCCGGAATGCTTTTGATGTTTTGGAGGAAAGTTGGTCTCATTCCTACCAGCACTCCAATTATTAGCACGACGAGCTTGCTTTTGAATCCTCGATACAGCTTGCGAATCTCGAACAGGAGTTCCTGATATTTCATCCGTTTTTCGTCTTCCTTGCTGACTATGTTTGTCTCTGCTGGTGCAGAGAACTCGATGACGAAGATGTATTTGTCAATAAGGACGATGACAGGCTTATTGGCTGTGTCGGAAATGAGTAATTCCAGTATATTCGGCACGACTCATTTCCGACTACGGATTCAATATCAGTGGGGACGTACGGCAAAACTGGGGTCGCGTCAATACCGTAGGTGCTGTGGAGGTGATAATACAGCACTCGGAGAGCCGCATTGTGACGTTGGATGTATGCTGAGACTGCAGATCTTGGACAAGCTGCCAAGAGATGCATTAGTGTCTCAACATGATATCCACACGATCTACAAAGTGTACTCTGCACCGTCTGGTGTAAGATGTTGTAGCGGTACGCTAAGGTATTGACGACCCCATCCTGGCATACGAAGATAAAACCCTCGGTCTCGGATTTCAAGCTGGCTGATCTTAAGAACGAGAAGGTCATCTCTACCGACAAGCCAAGTTGCTGGACATTTCGAAAGAATTGTCCATGCAATGGCTTGTCGATATGCCTTCCCAACGTCCAACATACGGAGTTGTTTCTTTCGTATGTTAGCCCTGAGACGTACTGGGCACAGATTGATGACTGATTCAGCTTTCTGTGCACCACTACGTCCCACGTTAAAATCCAGACCTAGGTTTCGCGCCGCTCGTTCCGCCGCGTTGTACAAAAACGCCACCTTCCCCTGAATTTCATGCTGATGAACTAGCATCAGGGGATCCTCCGTTCGATTAATCACGTCGCAAGCTGTTTCGAGGACCAATCGGTCATGCATACACTCCCGGCTCAAAAGGCCACGACCTCCCATATTTCGGGATAAATACAGTCGTTCCACGGAAGATCTTGGATGCGAACTACGTTGCAGACAAATCATCTTCCATGTGCATCGGCCAATACCCTGTAGCTCGTCAACGTTCCACTTAAGTGCTCCAAATTAATAGAACACTGGTGAAACGGCCAACATATTCGTGGCTGCCACCTTATTTTCCCCGTCAATCCCGATGACCAAATCTGACGGAGAAGGCGCCGGTATTTCTTAACGACGTTCGTTTTAGCAATCTGCACATCCTGGACATGCCTCTGAGGCACTCCCAGGTATGTGTATGCTTCCTCGGCACTAAGAAGGTGAATGACACTTCCGTTGACGAGCTCCATATCGTTGTTAATGCAGTCTGACCTTCCTCTGTGCAAATGAATGACTGCACACTTGTCCAATCCAAATTCCATGCCTATATTTCTCGAGTATGTGAGGGCGATGTTCAGAGATCGATGTAATTGATCCTCGCCTGATGCGTATAATTTAAGATCATCCATATAGAATAAATGAGTGATCTTATGTGCACGTTCACCAGGCGGCCCACACATGTACCCTTGAGATTGTCGGAGAGCATTGGATAGAGGCAATAGTGAGATGCAGAAGAGCAGAGGACTCGGAGAATCTCCCTGATAGACACCTCTTTGGAATTGAACCAATCTAGACATGGTTCTACGCTTGCCCGATGTCATGACAAAGCGCGTTTTCCAAAGAGGCATCAGGTCTTCTACACTTCACCGTATTTGGGTGGACATGCAGGCGTTTGAGCAACAAGCTTAAAAGCTCGTGCGATCTTGAGTCATACGCCTTCATACAATCCAGCCAGACTATCGACACGTTACGCTTGTATTGGACAGCTGAGACTTGACAAACACACCTGTCGATAATCAAGTTGTCCTTGCAGCCGGATAGACTCATTTTGCAGCCTCGTTGTTCTACCAACCGTCGGTTTCACGGATTTCGGACAGAAGTGATCTTCTTCCACCAATAGTGTTTAATTCACTGGCTAAGGCACTGACGGGTGGGCAATCTTCACTTTCTTGTGTGAGTTCGTCACACAACTCGGTAAAGATTTTAATACTTGGAGTGTCTGCATTAAGCCTGGATGTTTTCTCGTAGATGCTCCCCCAAAATTCCTCCTCAACTGAGGCCATCGACGGAAACTCACGTGAGGCTGCGATACGATGTTGCGATGGATTCGACCAAAATATTGCACTTTATCGAATTCCGTCCTCCCTTCTTTGCAGCCTCTTTTTGGCATCCGCCAAAACCTTAATTTTATCCGCCAAACGTTGCTTGATGTTGAGCAACTTCAGCTTGTTCACTGTGTGATAGTACGTCCGCAGTTGTTGCGCGAACTTCTTGACTTTAGCCGTAAATGAACGGCCAGATCAGACATTTTCCTGAATATCCTCACAACTCTTACTACAGTCGATTTTAAAATGTATTATATGGTCAAGAATACTTCTTTTGCATGTCCCAACAAACGAAAAAGAATTAAAATGAATTAAATACGTTTTATTTCGATTTCTTAACCATTTTCATTGAAATTCTTTCATTCTAATCCGATATAATACGTAGAACATAAATATAACCTAAAAAACATTGATTAGCAGTTTTTTACATGAAAAGACAAACTAAAATGTAATCAATTTCACCGGAACTAAGTAATAATAATGTAAACAACAATTAACGAAAAAGTATATGGAATCGATATTTTGCATTCTGTTTCTTTCTAGTGACGTATTGATTATTCGAGATTCTTATTCGAATTTATACTATTTTATACGACCTGTAATACCAGAATTGAATTCATTCGATCTTATGCGATACCGTATTGAACGCATAACAAAAATTGATTTGTTGCGGCTTGGAATAGCTTTAAATTCTGTTAATTTAATTGAAGAATTGATTATATCATTTTCCGTATTTCATAATTTTCGAAGAAATGTTCTGTTTTCTTGTTTTGAGTTTAAATCATTCGATAATCCAAAGTAATCGTTTCTTTGAGGTTATGTGCGTTTATCGCGTATAATATCGCATACACTCGCATTCGTAATTGAAAGAGTGGGAAAGAAACAGACTTATTTCGTATTAAATCGTACAGATTTTTCATATACTTTTTCGTTTGTTGGGAATGCCTGTCGTGGGCGTAATATTTGTTTTTCTTTTTTCTTTATAATGAAAAAAAAATATATAATAAAGCCGACGCATTAAAACGAATTTTCCCGAATTCATTCGGAAATCCACGTGAAAGTATTAAATCGATTAACTTATAATTAAGTTGTGACGTTTCTCAATTCAAAACGCTAGAAACCGGATTAGAAACGTAATTTCTGAATTCGATTTTATTCTTTTTTGTTTTTTGGGGTACTAACAATACACAAATGATAAAACTAAAATTAAAAATTGTGGGAAAAAAAATAATTGTTGTATACTAACCATGTGCTGATGCATAACATATTATCGGAAATATAAAAGATTATTTAGTCACAATACAGTAGAACCTCTCTTATTCTAATTTTCCCTTTACCCTCACTTACTTTGCTTGCGAGCTTGTGATTCGTGGACAATATTTTTCGTGACTTTTCGTGTGATAGTGGGAGAACGATTAGAATAAGAGAGGTCCTACTGTACAGTAGTCCTTCTCTTATTCTAATTTGTCCAGTCAGTCAAGATGGCGACCTTCTTCTCTTATTCTAATTTTCTCCTCTCTCCCACTAAACGTTTGCTGTCTCGTTTTCCCTCTCTCTTTCTCTTTCGCAGAGCATGCACAGTTATATGTCATATGTTCTTCCAAGGAAAGTAATAAGTGCGGTGGGGAGAACACGTGAGGGGAAATAT
This sequence comes from Trichopria drosophilae, assembly GCA_030407085.1. NCBI lineage: Eukaryota > Metazoa > Arthropoda > Insecta > Hymenoptera > Diapriidae > Trichopria > Trichopria drosophilae. The sequence goes on from CM059582.1 coordinate 189,482,540, forward strand.
TAGAATAGGAGAAGAGAAAAAATCATAATAAGGGAAGGACTACTGTAATTTTGGAAAAACTTGTTAATCTCGATAAAAAACGGTTGTGTTCAAGCAACGAACATAAACACCAAAGCAGGAAATTTAATATCTAAAATTTGTAATATATTTCAGTTCATTATAATTTTGTTTTATTTTAATAGAAATCAATTAAAAAATTGAATTATATAACCTAGAAACATGGTAAACTTAAATTCAGTTACAACTGTACATTTCGGGCATTGCGACTGTTTTCGTTATGTGATTTGGAAAATGAGATCGGACAATTCACTTCCAAAATTCATTTATTACACAAATTCTCTATATTTCAAAGAAATTTGGAAAGATATTATTTCCAAACATTCCAAGGAATGTAACAACGTAACACAATGCTATACGAGTATCGTGTAGAACCTGTAGATCCTAAGGTATAGTTTCATGTTGCTATTTTGTATAAAGATTATTATGACACATATTTTTTAAAAAATCTATAGATTCTGAGCTTAGACTTATGCCCATCGCATATGGGCAATAATAATCATGTACAATAAAAAATGGAGCATGTTTCTCAATATACAATTTGGATAACATTAGGATATAGACTTAAAATAATATGGTCAATGGGCCTTTGGTTTCGCAGACTTGACTTTCTTTAATTTTTTAAGACCGTTTATGTTCGTCTTCAACAGGTTCCAATATGCCTGTTGAAATTTATTTACATCCTTAGAATGAATCTGAAATTAAAACGATACAAGAATCGTAAATGAAGGTAGTTATTATGTTAGTTACGATTTATTACTATAAAAACTTGATTATTACTAAACTCAAGGATAATCACAAAAATTATTATAAGATTATTTGAGATCGTTTTAACTCAACTTTTTTTTTTTGTATTATAACAATTATAAATAATAATTAAGATTACTAACATATAAAAGAATATAAATTAATTGATAATTCTGTATACTAAAACAACCAAGTCTAAAATTATATAAAATTGAAGAAAAATGTAAAGATAACGCTCATGCGACTGAAAATATTTAGTTACTTACAACAGTGCTAATTTTCTTCGACCTCAAAGTGGCACGTATTAAACATAAATATTCTGTCGGTGTGGGCAGTGGTGGTCGACCTTCCCTCGGCACCGGTTTATTATGTCCATCAACTAAAAACGTATTCCAAAGTATAAAGGATTATGTTTATTTCATTTTTTAAATTAATAGTATTAAACACTTACACCTCTTTAACGTTATAGAAACTGATCCTGCTGTTCTCGATTTTTCAAAAAGTTTTGTGAGTTCAGCAAGGAACTGAAAGGGAAATTATTTATAAAAACATTGAAATTTAAATAATGTTACGATGTACAGAATAGAAATTTACCGCATCATTCTCTAATAAAACCATTCTGTTATTGTAACATATGCCCACTTCGATTTCACGATTCCCGTCAAACAAACATTTCACTCTTCGTTTTTGAGGTTAAACATTGGTTAGCACAGTGTATACCTCAACGCCGCCGCATTCCGCAACGGTAAACATTGGTATACGTGTCGTGAATCAGTGTAATACATTTTTGAAAATATACTATTTATGACTTTTATTTAATTTATTACAACAAAAGAGATTTTATTTAATTTTGGCATGGAATTGTACTTCATTTTAAAACACATAATTTTTATGATAATCGATTTGTAAATATTTGATCAACTACCCCAGAAAATAAAAAACAGTAGGACCTCTCTTATTCTAATCGTTCCCCCACAATCACACGAAAAGTCAACGAAAAATATTGTCCACGAATCACAAGCTCGCAAGCAAAGTAAGTGGGGGTAAGGGGAAAATTAGAATAAGAGAGGTCGGCGCCATCTTGAAAAACTTTACTAATTAGAATAAGAGAGGTCCTACTGAATAGGTTTTCTGAGGATTTTCTGAACATGATGTCATTATGAGATCTTTATGAACTCATGTTCAGATATCCCTGAGAATGTTATACATCTGACTTCTTTTAGAGCACATTTCGAAATCATTCTAATCTCCTAACAAACGAAAAAGAATAAGATCGAATTCAGAAATTACGTTTCCAATTCGGTTTCTTCACGTTTCGAATTGAGAAACATCACAACCTAATTCAAAGTTCATCGATTTAATAGTCAATCCCAGCAAGTGGAAAGGGATTGGAATTTTGAATTGCGTTGAAGGTATTGGATGGAATTCACTGGAATAGAAAAGTTAAATTTTGCAATTCCCACGAATCCCAAGGAATCCCTGAGAATATTGATGTAAACATTATAGGTTAGGTTAGGGAATTGAATGGAATTGCGCGGAATAAAAAATTAAAATTTTAATTCCTGACAGTTCCAACGAATCCATATTATTTTAGGTTAGGTTAGGGAATTCAATGGAAATGCGCGGAATAAAAAGTTGCGTATTAGAATTCAACGGAATTCACCGGAATTCACATGTCTTACGCGTGAATTCCTATAAAGGAATTGGAAAATTGCCAATTCCGGATGTTCAATAAAAGAATAAAAGATAAAAGCCCTTAATCCCTTTTTGTTTACTGGGATGTTTTTTAGGTTATGTTTATGTTCTATTCACGTATTATATAGGATTAGAATGTAAAGAATTCAAAGAAAAGGATCAAGAAACCGAAATAAAACGTATTCAATTCGTTTTATTTTTTTTTTTTCGTTTTTTGAGACATGCAAAAAAAGTATTTTTTACCATATAAAACATTTTAAAATCGACCTAGTAAGAGTTGTGAGTATACAGGTGTATTTAGGAAAATGTCATTTTCTGTTCTGGCAATGTTTAATTTATTTAAGCGCAAACGTATCAGGATTGAAAAGTAATGTAACGCATAAATAGTTTATGCTCACTTTTTTACTATAAAGTAATCAGATATTCCAAGGCCTATAGTGAACAAATATGATGGAATTTTTGCAACTTATTTTTTAAAAATCTTTCGGTTCTTTTGCCCCCTGACGTCAGAAACTTGTCTGCCACATCAGAGGGGTTGCGAAATTCACCGAAAGATTATATTTCTTTAAACGATGGAAAGTTTTTTCGAAAAATTATTTTTGTCATCAGACGAGCGAGAAAGATTTTTTCCATTAAAAATATGGAGAGAACCTCTCTCTGGCGTTTCATACCGGTCAAAACCGGGAAATAATCAAATATAATAATAAACTGAATACAACATTTTTGTTTTAATACTCTGATATGGCGGCGACATAAAATGAAATATCGTTGAAAAGTATACCTACTTTCGTGTTTTTTCGTAATGGTGCAGATTTTAGAATATATTCTAAATATATAAACTATATATAGTTTTTTTTACTTCACTGAATAGAAATCTGATATCGGATATTTCAAATTCAATATGGTAGACGATTTTTTAACAATTACAGTAGGCCTCGTCCTAAGTTATACATTCAGTTCTTTCGAAGATTCTCCAAAGTTATAGCCCCTCATTATCCCCACTTCTTTATTTATATCCGTGTAACGGGTGCTTCTGTGTGAGTGTCGTGAAGCGAGTGTGGCTCAGCGAAACAATGTAGTGGGGGAAGGAGATGAAGAGAGTGGCATAGCTTTGGACGAGCCCAATCTATATCTTTGGATACACATATAACTTAAGGCGGGACTACTGTAAGGGAGTTCTAAAGTGGTACACCAGTGAGGTAGTAAATTTCCCTAAAACACTTAAATTAAAGGCGATTGAATAAAATTTTCAAAATTTGGGCTATGTAAAGGTAATTCTGATTACTATAGACGGTTTCCGAGAAAATACCAAAGACATTCATTGAGAACTGACCGAGAATTTTCAGAAATAAGTAATACTCATTTTAAAAACGTGCCTTTTATTCATTAACCACATGAAATTTTTGTTATTTTTGAATTTTTATATTTTACGATACGAAATTTAAAAGAGCGAGGTTTGAGGTATACAAAACAAATATTACACCAAATTTTCCATTACTTTTTTATATTAAAAAGTAAGGTTAAACTTCATATTTTTGTGAACATTTGGTCCTTAATGGGTTAAGAGACAGCCAATTTTTACGCATTCTTTATGAATATATGCAAAATTTCCGCGAAATAAGGCTCCGTTGTTATCTACGAAATTTATTCTTGGAAATTCTCGCTCGTTTCGGAACCTATTTCGCTGAAATTTGTCGTATATTCATAAAAAATGCGTAAAATAGCTTTAAAATAGATTTGAACTTGAAAATATGTGTAGTTTCAATTTAATTTGCATTTTATGAGTTAAAATTTGACGTTACCGACGAGACGTTTTAGCTGTCCCTTAGTGAGTCCTTAAGTGGTCTACCGATAAAGTAGGAATTTTGGCAAAAACCCGCAAATTAATGTCTGAATCGATTTGTCAAAATTCCAGATCGGTAAGGTTTTAATTCGTATTATTTAACTGACAATTATTTATTTCCAACAGTTTTCAGTCAATTCTAAAAATATGTAACTCTTTCAGTCACATATTTTTCTTTTCAACAAAATTTAAAGGTCACTGTACACCAAAGAGTTTTCGGGGTCGCATTAAAAAATTCAAAATGGCGGATCTAGTATGGCGGGCGAGTTTTTCAAAAAATGATCTGATTGGCTTGAAAATTCCCATTTCTTTTCTGGGCTATTCTGGTTCCTGCAGCAAGGTGCTTATATAATAATGAACATTCTATGAATTGTAATTCTTTATTTTAGATTTTGACACAATAGCAAATATTTTTTAAATACAATGCAATAAAATCTTATATTTTTTAAAATTATTTTCGCATTATTGGATTTATTTTTAAATCCTAAAAGTTAACTTTAAAATTTATAACCAGCGATCATATGAACCATAAGATAAAAATCCAAGAATTACAAAAATTCCTCCGCCATATTGGATCCGCCATTTTGACTTTTAAAAATCTGACGTCATATTCGTAATCAGCGTCCCCGAAAATCCACGAGTGACGAGTTATAAGCGAATTTCATCATATTTTTAGAAATTGGTCCGCCATATTGGATCCGTCATTTTGAATGTTTAAAAATGGATTTTAGATTTGTAATCAGCGACCCCGAAAACCCCAGAGTAACAAGTTTCAGGCCAATTGGATGGTTTTATTAAATTTCGTCGGCCATATTGGATCGCCATCTTGAATTTACAAAATTTTATTACACATATCAGTACAGTTATTAGAAAAGAAACCCCATGTATTGTTTCATTAATTTTCATTTAATATTTCTTTTGAATTTTGTGAAAAAATTGATTTTTCCGTTTTGTAACAATAAAATTTAATTTATTAAAAAAAATATGGCGGGAAAATTCTGAATTAATTTTGTTTAATAGTATTAAATGCACTAAGTACATAAAAAAATTGGCGTCTTGAATCTCTGAATCTACAAGTAAAGATTGCATTCTTTCAGAAAATAGTACCATTTTTAACTATTTGTTAATTAACAATTGTATTGTTATTACCAATTAACAACTATTCAACTGTTTTTTACACTTGCTTATCTCTAGACAACCGTATAGAAACAAGAAATTATATATTTATTGATAAAAAATCAATTTAAAACATAGAAAATTGGTAAAATGTAAGTGACGCAAAGAGTTAAATGGCCTTTTTGTGACCATATCTAGTAATTAAAGTTACCATTATAACATCCGTTATTTACAGAGCCCAAAGTCCGAAATTTAGAAAATTTAGTAATTTTTAATTTACTATTTTTCTTCCCCTACGTTACCGACTTACCTACCTTAGAATATTTGTCCGCTTTCAGACATCTTAAAGACACTTCAATACCAACCGTTCTAGATTATATTTCAGTGCTGCCAATCTCGAACACATTTTTGCATCCATAAATTCCCTAGAGAATGATTCTTACTTTCTAACAAAGTCACCACAAGATGTCGTGCCGGTCGCTTGTCTGTGTGACTCGTGTCACCTCGTATTGCACACATATACATATTAAACGTAAACAAAAAAATCAAAGCCCGATTTCTCCGGACTTTATTCATCCACGAAACGACTGGTACGTATACGAATCGTTTATTCGTACGCGCGAACCGAACCCTCTTATCAAAGTTGATATTTTTTATTCCATTCGAAACCTAACACAATCGGAAGAAAGACCATTCTAACCTAACAATAATTGTACATCCGTCTCCGCGATAACAAACATATGACAAAGCATTTTCGATAGTAAACCTCAATTTTTCTATTGTTTTTACGCTCTCAGATGAAACATGACGACGTTGTCGAACGACGCTCAGATTCGATACGTTACAGAATGGTTTCACGAATGGTCAGAAATGCAACGAGGTGACTTTTTGGGAATTTTGTTGGAACATTGCAGTCCGACCGGTTTGGTAAATGGTTTACTAACAGGTATCGAAAATCTTGGTTGCAAAGAAGATTCGGATCGGCCACCGAGTTTATTTCAGTGTCGTGTCAAACTCTTCCGTGATTGGAGTCAAAACTGGTCTCAAGCAGAAAAAGAAAGACTAATAAATTCTATCAAACATATGGACGAGAAGTTTGCTGAAAAATATGATGAAAGACTTGCTGCTCTGGACAGTAAAGAAGAAGAATCCTAAAAGGAGCGGTACTGACAGAGCAATCTTTTTTCAAAAGACGAAAAAAGAGACAGAGACTGACAGTAAATTTCTATATAAACGGTTAAATAATCGATTTGCCTATGTTACGTCAATGTCTGTTACGCTATCTAGTCTGATGTGAACGCTAATTACTTTAAACATTCCAAGATAGGACAGCTGCGACAATATCTCTACATGTATTCCATATAGATTTTGTATCCATTTTTTGCTTTCGTTTACTAGACTATATTTACATTCACTCGAGACGGAAGGTATGTAATAAATCCGATATTTCTCATTCTAATTCCATGTATTACATATCACAGTCCCGTATAAAGGTTTCAATAAATAATCGCCTTTGCGGTAGGCGTAGCATTGTGTTTTGGCAGCCTCGTTTGCGCTCGAGTAATTGTTGATTCGTTTTAGTATAAATATTGTCATTCTAATTGTTGTTAACGCACGGCGCTGTGTCGCGACAACATCGAAATTACGCGCGATTCGCGTCGAGTGGATCTCGACTGTTCGATTACACTCACGTATTGTTTAAATAAATTAATTTTTATAAATATACACCCGAGGCACGTCGTCGGCGTGTCTTAGCATGCTTCAGCACAATAAAAGCTTCATCAACCGATATAAAAAATCCTTAATATTATTTCCTATGGCGAGTTTTCAGTTTGTCGCAGCCACTTGATGCATATGCTTCTTATAGCGTTCTGACCTAATCTATCCGCTTCTTTAAGAATCTTACGAATATCCTGGCCTCTTTGATGTTTCACCGCTAGTAAGTAAGCTGCCTTAAGTTGCTTGCTCTCTATATACGCACTTATCTGAAACATTTTTATATTGTCAAATTTTATCTACGAATATATCGAAAAAAAACTCACCTTCAATTCGACATCGTCAATCAATCTAATGAGCAAGTCTATGCGATCCTTGTCATTTGAACTTGAGTCTGACGGTGGATTTTGCAGTAAAAGTTTAACACAGTGAGTTAATACTCGATCTGATATTGCTTGAGAATCAGGTGCTCCAGAACTTCGACAACATTTTATCAACTGCTCAATGGACGTAACTTCCTTCCTCAATGCCAAAACGTGTCCTGCTAAGGAATACACCTTCTGGGGCCGTAAGTTGTAATCTTAACAAAAAAAATGAAAACACTGTGAATAAATTGTTTATTCACACAATTACTGTTAACTTCAATTTGTTATGAATCTTGCAGCCAGCAAGAATTTTGGAGCAAACTTGCTAAAAACATAATACAGTAGAACCCCGCTGAATTGGCATCCCGCTGGACTGTCGGGGTTCCGCCCCGCTGGATTGGCGCTTCTCGGAATCCCTTTACCCCTACTACGCCGCTTGCCGCCTCAGGGGCGTGACTAGTTGGACATACGCATCGGTTTTGAGTTACCATAGGAAGCAGAGAGATTGTCTGTTATTTAATCTCAGTGTTCGTTTTCTGACCATTTGAATAACTTCGATATTCAACTTATTTCCAACAAAATGAGTTTTCATTAATTATTTAATTATGTGTAGTGCCACACTATATAATGTTTGGATTTTTTCAAGCTTAATTTGTTATATTGTATTCTGATGAGGACCTAAATAAATTCGTTGAAACGTCATATTATTACTACTATTGGTTTCGTAGTTTTCCGTTTATCCAAGAAATAACGTCTTTAAGAACTTTTCACTTAAGAAACTACTTACGGAAAAGAAGATAGAATTTTTTACTTATTAAGCAGAGAGATTGTCTGTGATTGGTCATGAACGTCACGTGATTACAGCGTAGAGGTGGAAGCGATGCTTCCCCTATTGCCAGTCCAACAGGGTTTGCGGGGAAGACTCGGAACCGACCGTGACAATCCAGCGGGGTTCTACTGTATTTCTATTGTAAGACAAAATTTCTCGTCCTGAAACATTTGGCCATCATTTTTTATCAGAACACTTTTGCAGCATCTACTGCAAAATTAACTTTGACAACAATTTTATGATAAACATTTTGTTTTAACCCATTAAGGATTTTCGACCTTCATTTTCAACAGGAAATAAGATTAATATGGACCTGAACCCTACCATTTTCGAGTATACTCTTTCGATTGGCGTGGTCAAAATTGCATTTAAATTGCTTTAAAAACCAAAATGAAATAAAAATCTATCCTCAAATTCGTGATGAACAACCCCAAAAAAACCCGTATACGCATTTTATTGAATTTCAGTCCACCATATTGAATCCGCCATTTTGAATTTCAAAAATCTAACCCCAAATTGCTAATCAGCAACTTGGAAAACCCTTGGACCTCCGTTTTAGGGAAAATAATACCACTAGAGATGCAAATTTCATCAATAATGTTCTTAATTGATAGAATAAGGTTTTTTTTCGAGATATTGACGTTTTGAAGAGGTTAGGTTGATTCGGGGCAAAACAAAAAAATTCCTAGTTGAAGTTCATATATTTTGTGCACTTTTGGTTGCAGAAAGGCATCGATCCGGCAATATTATTGATACGAAAAAAATTCACAAAAAAACAAAATACGCGAAATTTTGTTCATTTTTTTTTAAATGCGCCATATTGGTTTTTAAAGCAATTTAAATGCAATTTTGACCACGCCAATCGAAAGAGCATACTCGAAAATGGTAGGGTTGGTCACTTTCAACTCAATATTAATCTCGTTTCCTGTTGAGAATGAAGGTCGAAAATCAACGTAAATATGTGCGTCTCCCGTCCTTAATTGGTTAAAACGAAATTAAACTATTACTTTTCAGTAATGCATTTACAATTGTTTGTGTTATATCTCGAGAATTAATATTCGAAAAATGCACTAACTAAAAGTTGTAGAAGATTTAATTACGAACAATTTCTGTGTTTAACCCATTAACCCGTTTCGTCCCAAAACGACAAAATTTGTCGCCGGTGTTTATCTTCCGTAAGTTTATGGATATCTTTAAGATATTGTTATGAAATGAAGGTTTCCTGTAGTTTGTGGGTATGCTTTTTTCGAATCTGATGTCGGTTTTTCGATACACTTTCTATTTTTTAAATATCGCCACTTAAAAGAAAGAAAACGTGGAAAAAAGCGAAAACTTTTTCAGTAAATAGCAATTTTTATTGCGAAGAAGTTCCGGGATCGCGACAGGCCTCAGAATCCAGTGGCATAATGAGTTTTACTAAAAGATGGTCAATATTAAGATTTAAATTACAAAATGGCGTTATTGATTTGGATTTTTGTTTGTTATTTGCGTTTTATTAAAATATTTCTGGCATCTTGTCGTGAATTTTTATGAATATGTTCTTGTGGATTATTTTCAAGGTTGCTGAATACAATTCCGTTATTAAATTTTGGAAATTGAAAATGGCAAATCCAATATGACTAACCGGAATTTTAAAAAAATTGGCTGGTATTTAGTATATAGAAGTTGTCGAAGTCATATTTGATCCGCCATTTTGAATTTCCAAAATTTAATTTTTTATTTGTATTCAGCCATCTCAAAAACAATGTACATATTCATCAAAGTACAGGTCAAGAAATATTTTAATAAAACGTAAATAACAAAAAAATTCCGTATGAGTAGCGCCATTTTGAGGATGCCATTTTGTAATTTAAATCGTATCATTGACCAGCTTTTAGTAAAACTCATTATGCCTCAGGATTCTGAGGCCTGATACGATTCCAGAACTCCTTCACAATAAAATTTGCAGTTTATTAACAAAGTTTTCGCTTTTTTCCGAAACGGGTTAAGGACCAAATGGACAATTTTTCGTGGTCGACTTCAAGGGCGGCATTTTATATGAAACCGGATTTTTAAAAAATCAGAACCATTTACATCTTACGTACATTGATCGATCTTTCCGAATATCTGCCGTTAAAAAATCAATCGAGTCCGTTTCAAAAAAGTTATGCTTGGTTTTTTCACAAAAAAATCAGATTTTTTCACTGACAAATATTATTTAATCGGCGTTCTGATATCGGAAATGGTTAAGGAGATCATTGATCGGTGAAAATATCGCGTCCATGAACCTTTAATTTGTAAATTTGCATCATAGCATTTTCAAAATAAAGTTGGAAACTTCCAAAATGGTGGCTAAAACACGAAAATATCAGTGAAAAGCTCCGGAATTTTGTATGAATTTAGAAAAATATGCCGCTGAACAAAAGTTCTTGGACTTGATCAAAGAATACGGCTGCTACGAATAGACTGTTGTTTTTTATATGTTGTTTCGCTCAAAAACGATTTTATAGCTGCTACATAGTATCGGTATTTTAAGTAAAAATCGTGGTTTTTACTTAAACCATCCGTTAAAAATTGACCATCGAGTGGTGCTATCGTAGGGGGCGCTATTGTGGGTTCTACTGTAATTACATATACTATTTTCCATTAAATCCGTAAAAAAAATGTAAAAAAATCAGTTTTTAGCCGTAATTTGGATGGCACACTATTTTTTTTCAAAAGCAATTAACGTTTCGTAAAGAGTTGGAAAAATGACATAAAACAATGATATTTCGAGCCTCCTAAATATAGTATACTTCATTAAATACCGTAAAAAACGAAAAAAATATATAGGTAGTTTTTGACTGGAAATATAATATAATATATACTCTATTTAAAATGGCTAAAAACGCAAATAAAAGTTTTTTGCCAAAATTCGGGTGGTCTATCTTTTTTTTCAAAAACTAGTAGTGTTATCGTAAGGAGCAGTAAAAAATACGTAAAACAATGCCATTTTGAGCACCTAAATATGGTATGCTCTATTAACCCATTAATGTCCATATGCACAGAAAGTTTACTGCAACTTCAACGCTTATTTTCAATATGCAATAACTCTCGAAAAAAATAAAAACTATCAGATTCTACCATTTTCAAGGCCGCTTTTTCGAATGGTAGTAAGAAAATTAAAAAAAAATAAAATTTATATATGATTTTAACATATATAGTAGAAAAACATGATTTTTTAGAACACATTTTTTTTACAAATATCGAGTTTTCGATACAATATCTTACTTTGAGTGAGCTGAAATATATTGGAAGGGTGCACTCGATAGATGTACTTAAAAGATACACTGGCCCACCATTTTTTTTTTCAAAGACTAATAAGGTAAACGTCCCTAACGTTACTGACCACTAACCGGTACCTGACCACCCATAAAGGTTTCTTGTTTATTACGATGTGTAAAGTATATATAACATTCATTTTTTGGTAGCGATTTTCTTCCGTTAATTCACTGTGTTAAAAAATAATTTAAATTAATGTATTATTTTCAATAAAAGATGTGTTTAAATGTTAGCTGTAAAACATAGCACAATTTTTAGTTGATTTCTTATGATATTTCTAAGATAAGTTCAATACTCGTTAAGCCGACAATTATTTGATAAATAAGCATAACCACCCAAAATCCTGCACGAGCAGAATCTTGGAGGTGAAAGAAACAACATGTAACATGGAAAATTCGTATTTAAATAATTTTTTTTATCAAGAAGTATGTTGCTAATATATCGGTACATACAATTCGCTCTCGACGGATAACTAACCGATTCGTCTCTAGAAGTTGTTAGGCATGTTCGATGATTTGCGATTGAAAATCGTGAGTATTTTTTATTTTTATCGCTCTGGATATTTTTTTTAATTTTCTACGCTTTTCTTTCTTTCAGTTTTGTTTACGAACCTCAAATTTCTGAAGCAAACTGTAACGTCAAAGCAAACATTGAGATCCTCTAACCGTTTGCTGCAATCGTTTAATTGTTGTACAGTAGAACCTTGGGACTTCTAAATTCACGGGACTGAGCGACTCGAGACTTCTAATTTTAGTGCGCATATATTCTACCCAATTTTCATTGCCGTAGGTTCACGAGGCATTTCCCCCACTATCAATATGTGTACCACGTGCTTCGATGTGACTTCGAAGAGTCGAGGTCCTTAGTAGTCCTAAACTTAAAAGTCCCGAGGTTCTACTGTATTTATAGTAATATTACCGTGTTATTTAAGTATATATTATAAACTTGCACGTCTTATTTCACTGGACTTGTATTTTATTAATTGAAATTATTTTAAAAGCTTTAAATTAAATGATGGCTATCGACAGGGACATGAATGCTCAGTTACTGGCCTAACTCATTTTCGGCCTGGTTATGTATTAGTACATCATGTGTGGTTACATTTTTATTCATATTTAACTTTTGCGATGAAAAATAATATTTTGTTAATATTTTCATGCACAATTAGTATGTTTTAACATGCTTAAAACAGTTTCTGCCGTAAACAAACGTTTACATGAATTATATTGGGCTTAATAATTCTTAAGTCTCTTAAGTAGTCAGGTACCGGAACATTTACATTATTGTTGTCGTAAAGAGCGGGAAAATTTCAAGTTCAGTACCTTCTAAACCAAGGTGTAACAACGTTGTTTACAAATTTCACTAATTTTTGTCTGGCATAATTTTGAGATTATGCGCCTTCAAAAAATCATGGTTATTTGAAACCTAAAACCCTACTGTCATGATTTTTTACAGAACTTTCTGATGTAACATTTTTTAGCTTTACTACCTTTATATAGGGTTTTGGAGGTTCTAATTTTGGGTTTAGGAATATCTTTCGGATAGTCTAGGTCAAGTAAATGATTTGTCATTTCTAGAAAATTCAAATTTAGTATCATTTTCGCGGAAGTAGACGGCAAATATCTTTTTAATTTTACCATATTTTCAATCAATTTTCTGGACCATATCAAATTACCCTACGTTTTTTCTAGATTGTGATTGTTTACGCACGAAGTCAATTTTAAAAATCCCACGACAGATTCGTACGCAATTCCCCAATAATAATAGTGCAATCATTTTCAAAAAAGATACTAAAATTAATAAACAACCTTACCTTGCATAATTCTAAAGGCGATTCCAAATCCTTCCTCGACGTTCCTCCCACATACGATAGCCAAAACAGCAAGTCTCGTTTTCTGTTGTTGATTTCCAAATAACGTGGGCAACTCGCTAATCTGGGCAACTGTCGTGTCCATTTCTATCAGGTGCTTCAAAAAGGGTGCAACCGCTCGGCCCTCTTTCTCCGCGTTTCCCAAAAATTTCGCAATTTCCAACTGCCTCGAAATGGTGTTCATATGTTTATCGATTTCTGAAGCTTCCATTTCCATTGTAAGACCTCCACTATGAGTGGAACAAGTACTTTTTCTACGCCGTTTACTTAAACTCTCCGCATTCAACTCCGTTTCCAAGTGCTTCTGTGCGTGCGTCAGTAACGAACTTTTCGTACACAGATCTTCGTAATTGTTAGCATCGTTCGTATAAAACCGAATGCAAGTCATGGCTGCTCGTATAAAATCTTTCATAAACAACTGCAAATGGTAAAGAGTGTGAAGAAATTGCTTTTTGTCCAGCGAATGACACGTGTAAACCAAGTACTTCTTCCATGTCATCAAACTTGAATCAACAGCTTTCATTGCATCCAACAGTTTATCCAAAATTTCCATGTTGAGACACTTCATGTAAATTGCGTTGAAGAAGAATTCGGGCTCGATATTGTTATCAGTGACGAAATTCAAACACTTTTCCATTTCTTCGTATTTAACGAAAAAATCGAGAATCGAATTCAAACTTCCATATGTGAGTAAATAGTACAAACTTTCTTCATAGTATATACTCGTAGAGCTCCAGCTAGCTTGTCCTAGGACGCTTTGCCCGTGACTAACAGCCTTCAAACTATTTAACGTATTCATTATCTCCTGTGCCGTATTCGGTTTCGGCAGCTGTGTTTGATGATCATTCAGTTGACTTTGGTTCTCCAGAATTTGTAAAATTTCCGTCAACAATGGTGGGTCTTTCGCCGGACGACTTTTTGTCACCTGTCGTTTCCTCTCAGGTCGCGTTTCCCCCGAGTCTTCGCTGCCTTTGCTGCCGAGTTCCACATCCGGATAAGGTAGAAGTATCCAATCATCGAACGCTTCGTACGACACTTTTTCCAGACAATGCGAAAATTTGGTTCGTGCTCGATCTAAGAAGCCTACTTTGAGACAAGCTTTGCCCCACGCTGCCCAAACACCCTGAGTGTCCAGTCCAGATTTAGTGCTCACGTCTAGAGCCAGCGTCCATTGTTCCTTCTCCGTGAGGAGGTCCCTCAATTTCCGGAAAGCGTGTTCATCGAGACTATCATCGGAAGGTATGAGAGAAAGGCAATCGGACTGCACCAGGGTTGCAATAAGGTCAACTTGGGATAGAAAACGATCGCAATGAGTAAGGCCAGTATTAAGTCCTAATTTCGCACATTTAACTTTCGCTGCTACCAACAAAGAACGAATCATCTTAATGATGAGAGCGTGATCAATTTCAGGATTCACTCGTCCACCGGGCATGGGATGTAAAAGGCGTTTCATTTCATCGCATCGATCCAAAAGAAAACTGGGAACGAAAAATTAGTTTATCAGATACAAAAACGGAAGCGCTTAAAAATATGTCGATCAAAATTAATTTTACCTCGCGTAAGCTTCGTGGTCGGAATGCAAATTGAGAATAGTCAAACATAAGGAAATATTTGGAGCATACTCGAAAGAAAACTCCTCTCTAACTGTCTGATTATGAGCTTTATCCGTAGTCAATTTCCAAGACTCTAACGCTTCGCTGCTCGCTGCAGATGGCGTGCCTTGAGTGGCTTGCATCTGCGCGATGGTTTGTTGTTTGCAGTCATCGCAAACACGCACCATCACGGAATTTGGATAACCCATCACCCTCATACGATGTGCCGAACAGGCTGCACACACCACCCGACCGCATCGGCGACAGTGATGGCGCCGATTGAACATCGAAAAGATCACGGCTTTACAACAATTACATTCCCGTGCCTGCAATTGTACGTAGTTTGTTTAATTTCATATATTACATTACATTACATTGGTCAGATTTACTTGCCAACTTTATGCCATCTATGGCTAATCGAGCAAGGCTTAGTTATCATCCCACACAGGACGATACAAACAAGTAAACAATCACAAATACTACACATAATCGACATCGTCAACAGTTAGTCGGCGGCCTGTGCCGTAGCAGACGCATCGCAAACATTGTCTTATTTTCATTCAAGACAATATTGACACCATCGCGTTCCCATTAATTTCATATATGCAGTGATAAAAACCCCTGTAGATGGCGCTATATAGGTCATAAAAACTAACAGGACTCGAACCCTCCCCTGGGACTTGCAGATCACCCATTGAAAAATGAATAGAGATTTTTTGAAACCAATTGAATTTTATATTTACCTTTTCGTTGGGTACCCACTCCTCCCTCGTAGGAACATTCGACGGCATGACGAATTCTCCGCTACGACTGTCTCCACTCGTTATTGACGCGGTCATCGAATCTTTTGATTTGGTATCCACGTTATCCCGTTGAAGAGACACTCGAAAATCTAATGACTTTCCAGCATATAACCTAACTACCTTGTCAAAACTTTCTATCGAAAGATCTGCTCTTCTTATGCTGTCCGATCGCTTCAACATCGCCAAAATTCGACATAGACTTTCGAATTTACAATTCATCAGCAATTGTTCCAGCAATAGTAGAGGCTCCTTCAATAAGTGGGAATAGAAACTTCTGTCTTTTCGGTCCAGCTGATCCAGGATTTCGATACCTACTTGAGCCCTACGGTAAGCGATAACTTTCGTTGACTTGCAGTGCTGTAGCAAGTATTCGATGACAAATCGCATGGCGTGGGTAGATTCAAGATGTTGCAGAACGCCTTTGCACATTTTAATGGATTGCCTTGCCGGCAATGCTTGCAGGAGCTGTAATGTAATTTTTCGAAAAAAAGTTTTGTAGAATAGTGTCGAATTATTACAAAACGGAGGTTACGGATGTTACCTTATGTGCATGCTTAAAATCTTGATTATCCTTTTTCAACAATCCTAACAGAAGATCTTGGGTGACCAAACTTTGAATTTCCATTGAAAACGCTTGATGTTCGAACCATTCGAGGCAAAGTTCAAATTGATCACCCTCAATTAGAGACTGGACAATTCTCACTGGGTCCGCCTTTTCCGTGCAGTAAACGACGTCGTACCACGTGGCTTCTTTATCGGCTGTGTCTCCACTCGTATAGTACGGCAACATTTTTCGAAAAACCGTCACTCTGCACAAAGTTTCGTTCATTTTTAAGCGACAATGTGGAGGGAGTTTATCTTTCTCCGAGTGATGCAGAGCGTGGAATAATACGTTTTGGCAAACTTGTACCGGCCACTCGTTAACGTTGGACAGTATCGTTTGAGCAAGGACGTTCATATTTCTGATTTGATAAACATACTGCAAAATTCTTTCCGAACAAGATTCTTTCATCGTCGTTGACATCAAACGACAAACAAGTTTGTCGCGGAAACACTGCAGTTCAGTATTTTTCGCAAGGAACTTTCCAGGCAACGCATCGATCAAGTCGATGCAATTCTGCATTCTGTTTTCATTTAACGCTTCCTCAAAGTATATCCATAAATCAGTGAGTGGTACCCATTCTTGGATGCTGGCAAGAGTTGGATTATCGTCAAATACGGCTCTTGCCAAAACTCGAATCCACGGAGAAGCACATACGTTTTCCAGGCACGCGGTTCGTTCCATGTTGTCGCAACCATTGTTTTCCAAAATGGAGAAAGTCTTATTGTGAATTCGGCGAACGAGATGAGAAAGCAACCAGCAGTGACCTTCCAAATATCTCAACAAACTCGATTTTACTGTTCTCGATTTCCACACGATAGTTGGATAAACATTTTTAATGTTTTTTTGCTTCCTTTCATCGTCGCCATCTGATTTCTCGTATCGGAAAACAATTTCGTGGGAGAAAGATGGTGTTCTGTACCTCTTTGCCGTTTGGCTGGCTTTCTTTGGTGATTTATTTGCCGGGGGTGTACTCGAAGTCGTCGATTTGTTGGTAAAGTTTTCGTAACGTTCGACGATTTCTGGTAACCATAGGATGGGTTCTTTTTTAGGTGATGTTGTTGGAGAATTGACGGTCGATTGCAATATTTCCGAGTTGTGTTCTATATACTCGTACATTGCACGATTCAGATCTTCATCGAGACTTTGAGAATTGTAGATCTGAAAGAAAAATGCCAAGATGTTCCAGAGAAAATGTACGACGCGAAGAACGCATTTTTAGATAGATTTTAAAAAGTTTACTAAATAAATTCAATACAGTGTGATTCGTTTTATTCTAATGCCGTAAGAATTAGTTATAAACGAAAATTAAATTAGGCAACCATGAAAAAAGCTGAATGTTCGAAACAATAAAAAACAGTAACCATTTTCGATGTATTTTTCCTCCTGAATAAAAATATGATGATAGCAGTTGACACTCGCCATTTTGAAAAATCAGCCAAAAAGGTGACTTTTTTTTACTTGTCTTGCATTTATCTCGAAAAATACAAATAAGCCATTCACAGTCGTACAGTAAACAATGTCTTGTTGCAAATTTGTTGTAATTTTATCTTTAGTATTATCAAATTCAACACACTTGATTTCAAATAATTGATCTAAAGTATTCCCTGCTAAAAATGAAAGGTACGTTAAAGCGTACGGGAGCGGATTGTTTAGTGCAACTTTCAGTGATGCTTTATTACGAACGCTTACAAAGCGTGAAATTAGACATATTTCATGTTTGCAGAACGATCGATGAGATGTTCCTCCAGCGTCCACGTGTCTATTTTGAAGCGTATTTTTTACAGCTGCGGATCGAGAGTTCCCAGGGAGGATTTTTTATATTCATGGGACATTTTCAATACTTCCTTTTTTACTTCTGCGGGACGCTCGATCGGACAATCCTAAGGCGGATTTTAGTGTTCATGGAACTTTTTGCGTTCTTTCCCAATTAGTCACCAAGAGTACCTTATAATTAACTTTGTAGATTATAGTTTAGTCCAATTTAAATTCAAACAACATTTTTGAGTTTGAGTCAACTAATACAGACATGTATGCCTATGTGCAACATTTGAAAAAAATTAAAATTTTGAGAATTCTTAAAAATTTCAAGAATATTGAGAGATACACGAAGCTTGACAAAATTCTCTGAGTATTCGAAAGGAATGTTGGTATAGCTTCTCTTTAACATATGGGGCATTCCAAGTCAAATGACCCATGTTTTGGAGTCGGGTTCCAGATTTTGTTTTACGTTAGAATACTTGTAGCAGGTGCAAAGATAAGCCTTTCTGCCAAGTTGTAGCTTAAAATATTAATTTGTTTAAAAGTTATTGCAAAAAGAATATACGAAAAAATTGAAATCAAATATTTTTTAATCGATCAAAACGTGAAAATTATAATTGATGGAGATAAACTTCTAAAACTAAAAGGATCGAAAAAGACCTAAACTTTTAAGTGGCATAAAATAAATAAACAAATATTTATTATTTATAACAATTTTAGTCAATTTTTTCATTAAAGGTCAATTTTATCTGTAAGGGTCTGTGCCACCGCTTTAGTGATGATTCTAGTGGTACAGATTGAGATGAAACGTCATAAAAGAAGCAGTATGCAATTTTTAATGCATATTGTTTCTTAATTTTCGATCGATGATAAATAGTTTAATTTAATTTATTAATCATTATTTCGACCTTAACAGTAAGTCGAAGTTTCGTTTGTTACATTGGTGACGGTTACTCCAAAAATACAAATCCGTGTTTAAAATGTAGGCCAAAATAAGATCTTCTTAAAGTTTTATCGTTGTTGCATTATTCTCGATTTACCAAGAAACGCTAATTCCTATTTGCATTTATTCAATATTAATTACGAGAAAAGAAATTATTAATTATACACTTGCCAGAAAGGTTTATCTTTGCACCTGCTACAAGTATTTTAACATAAAACAAAATCTGGAACCAGACTCCAAAAGGTGGGTGATTTCACTTGGAATGCCCCATATTATCAAATAACTTAGTACAACTTTAATGTGAACACATTATCTAATATATTCTCAGAAAAAGTCGTACTTCTAGTTTCATCTATTCGTTATTTATGCAATATTTTATAACAGCGATCGTGGTCGAGCGGTTACGGTTCGATATTGTTACGCGGGAGACCGGGGTTCAATTCTCCGTTGGGGCATTTGTTTTTAATTCATTATTTGTTTGAAATGTGTACGTACGCTTCCTGCACGCTTTTTTTTTGTACGCTTCACATTACATGGGCAATAAGGTGTCCCGAACTCTCCAAATGTCTAATTTCACATTCAGTGAACGTTTAATATCTCCGTCGAACGCCCTTGGACGTCTCTTGGACACGTTTTTTGACGCTTAACGGACGCTTTCGGGAAACTCCCATTTCTACCAGGGTTGTTTTTTTGCAAGAAACTTTTATTCTGACATATGTTCAAATAATTTTCGGTTCTTTTTTACCGATCTTAATGACGATGCAACATATTTTACTCGTCTAAAACTCATATTTAATCGATTTTGCATTTTACCAATGTCAACAGTTGAAATTGGGGTTCCAGCAGTTTTTTGTGACTTCAATATTAATTTGAAAGTTTTATCTCTTCTATAACAGAAATTTGTGTATTTTCCAAGTGACGATTTTTTTATTCACCAGCGTTCATCTTGTCTTTCAACAATTTCGCAATCAATTCATCTTTTTGCTTTTTGGCTAATATATTATCAATGACGTTTTTGATATCGTTTAAAAGTACATAAGTAATACCGGACTTTATTTTGGAGTAACACTTGACACAGTTCTTCGAAATTGTTGAGTTATTAGTTCTACCACTGAACGAGGAAGTAGTAAAACTTTCTTTTAGTACAAATTCTCAATGTTTTATTAAAAAATTATGCAGGCGTATTTTCATTTTTCACAAGTTAACATAAAGAACACTGACATGCACGATTGTTTTGTGATCTCGTTTACATAGATGGCCCTTTCAATACTGAATAATCTGGTATTAAACTTTTTTTGTAAGTTTTCCTGATTGCTTTAACTATATACATTTGTTTTGCATTTATTGCACAATACATTTCGTAATTTATTAGTAACGTTCATTTTTAATAGTGTTTCTATTTTTGTCAAAAGTGCACTTTTAATTCTTATCAATCTTTTCTGTTTGCGCAAGCACAAAATACGTAAATGTTCAGGATGCTCACTATGACTTGCAGCATGATTTAATGTAAACACTATGAATATTAATCATTTTCTTTAATTATAATTAGTCCAATACATCAAATAACCACCCATTACACGATGAATAAATTGCTTCACGCGAAAATCCGACGATAACTAAAGTAATAATAATTATATGCCCTTTTCAATATGATTTGCTGCTTTTTTTGTTTACTTTTGAAAACATCACGCACTGATGCCGATGGATGTTTTGGTTTTTATATTTTTTAAAATTAGGATCTTGTCTATCCCGTAATCCTTCGGCTGTTTTTCACGAATATTGCATATTCCTATTTCAAAAAATAAACATAATTCTTTTTTTTTAATTTTTTTTTTTACTTTTTCGCAAACAAAATTTTAGAAAACAAATATGACAATGTTAACCCATTAAGTCCTGAATGGACGTTTTTTCACTACAATTTTCAACCGTTGTATTTAGTGTGAAAAAAGGCTCTAAAAAATTTGAAAGAAGACATATCTGACGTAAAATTAACTGAACTTTCAGAATCTGTTATTACATTTTTCAGAAAATGCAACCGTGAAAAACTATATTCGATTTTTTCAAAAAAATCATGCATTTTTCAAATGAATTTTTTTTTCATTTCGTCTTTTCACATTGAAATTGTTTCAGAATTCCTTTAAACGGTAAAGAAATCGTGTCCTCGAGACTTAAACTTTAAGATGTGCCTATGTCCATTTTGAAAATAAAGGTAAAAGCATCCAAAATGGCGGCCCAAACACAAAAAAATTAGCGAAAAATTCAGGAATTTTTTATTCAAAGACGATCGACTTTAGGAAAAAATGTTACAGAACAAAAAGTTCTTACAATTATTCAAAGAATACGCTGAATTTTTTTCAGAATTTTTTAAACACTTTTTTTCATTTTTCAAAATCCCAAAATTTTGACAAATCGAAAAAGTCGTCAAAAAATTCTAAAAAAATTTTCGGGCATTCTTTGATTAATTGCAAGAAGTTTTTCTTCCGTAACATTTTCTCCTAAAGTCTACCATTTTCAAATAAAAAATTCCTGAACTTCTCGACAATTTTTTTCGAATTTTTTTCGAAATTTTTCTCGACAAGACTTTCCATTATGACCAAATCAAAACCTCTACAACGAGAATTTCAGACGCCTCTTGTAGGGATAGTGTCGCGATTGCGCCTGGCGGCAACAAACCAAACTAATTTCACCTTGTCTGATTCATACAATTCAGATTTCTGTTACAAGTTTCGTATTTTTTTTTTTTATACTTTTGCCTGGTAATATAAAATTATCAGAATTTTCCGAAAATGTCTAACAATGTCATAGCGCCGTCGAAAAACATGGTGGCTGCTTTTTTCTCGGAAAAAAATTCCCTGACTTTTCCCAGATTTTTCCCTGACGACCAATATTTTAATGATATCTATTAAAAATAAACAATACGGATAAAAATGTTTTAAAAACAGCTACACATTTTCAATAAATTCTTTATTTTTTCAATCAACAACGAGTAGTATATTCTAAAACATATTATCTATAAAAATCCAGAAAAAAACTCATGTTCCTGCGGATTTTTTCGTGTTTAATTCAAAATAATAGTAGATAATTTGTTGGGGGTTCTTTGTCAAAATTTGTTATAAAATGTCAAGTTCTGCGGTAATATGTTAGACAATAATTATAAATGTTGATAAATTTTAGAATTTAGGCGATTTTGGACAGTATATTCAAAGTATAAAATTCTTACGAATGTTGACAATAACAAAAAATTGCCATAAATTTTATATTTTTCAAATACTATTGGACAAATATCAACTACTTAAAATAGAAATGGTAAAATAATCATTTAAACAAATTAATATTCTCAAAATTTGGGAGTTTTGTGCTGTTTTCAACATTTTAAAAATTTTTCTACGATTTTTAGCCTTTTTATGCAATTTCAAAGATTTTTGAAGATTTAAAAAAATGTATGAAAGTTTTCTATCATTTTCAAAAGGTTTTATTTATACAAATATTTGTTTAATGGCAAATATTTTTGAAATATTCTGTAAAGTATCTTTATAGAAAGATAAATATCTTTAAATATAAAATTGTTTGCATTTATTTTTGTTAAACTATTAAATTTTATTCAAATCTGTTAGAATATATTCAATACCGAAATGTGTTATTGTTAAACGTGTTTATTTTTGTTCCAATGTACCAGAACGTTTAAAACTGAGCAGTACCACAAATATATTTAATTTAAGATTATTTTTTTTCTCAAAATTGTTGGTTTTTGGTGAAATCTGTCGAAAATGTTCAAAATTGAAATATGTTATTGATAAAAAAACGTCAATATTTGTTTAAATTTGTGAGAAAGCATTTAAAATCATTTAAAAGAATTTTATGCGAAACAGGATAAATAAAGCATTTTTCTGAAAATGAAATTGTGCGATTTTTTGTTAAATAATGTTTTTCACTTTTTAAAGATTTGTCTACAATTTACTTTTTCCCTGACCAATTTTGAAATTCCCTGACTTTTCCCTGATTCCCTGACCAATTTTGAAATTCCCTGACATTTCCCTGATTTCCCGGTTTTCCCTGACGGTGGCCACCATGAAAAAAAAATCATGGGGAATGCATTATATTGAACTAAACCAAAAAGAAAATTGCAACTAATGAAATACAACCGAGAACTTATTGCACTGTGCAGAGTAGTTTAAAAGTAGTCAAATTTACTAAGATTTTATTTAGCATAATGCTAAGTTAGTAAGTTTACTACATTTTCATTTGGTCTTTAAACGAATTGTAAATTGAATAAAAATTAAAAATTTAATATATGAGATATTCCGCGAAACTTTTAATATTTAGGAAACTGTACATAAAAATTATAAATTTAGTATTATTGATGAACAAAAAATTTTTTTTATATAAAGTGGATGTAGAAATATATCACACAATGGTTTTTGTTGATGGAGAATAATAATTTTCGCATGAAAAAAAATTAAACTATGTTATTTTTAAATATTTGCGTTCGAAACTGTCCTGTATTTTTTGTCATCCGGATGGAAAAAAAATGTACGTTTCTAGATAGGACCACAAAACTTTTTTGGATCATCTCTTGATATTATACTTTTAAAACATGTAATTTACGAGAGCGTGCCCATCTTATGAAATAAAATATAACATCAAAAATGGAAGAAACTAAATTTTCATAAAAATGAATTATTTTTACATACAATTTTTTTAAAAATGTACGTTTCGATTTTTCGGAAAAAAAACAATGCATGTGTGTTTGTATTCATAATAACCATTCAAAGTAAATTTTTAAAATTGACGTGCCTTATAACAAAAAAAAATTGCAGGGCTTTAAAAATCGTTACGCTGTGCATCCCTCGTTTCGAAATCTTTTACTTTTGAACGGCACGCTATTACTGCAATTTGAAAAACCACAAAATGCATTGCTCTTTTTTGTTTGCTATATTTTCAAGTGTATGTCACTATTTTCAAGTGATTATACTTGTACCGACCTAAAATAAAGACAGAACAAAAATATTATATTAACTAATTAAACGAAGAAGACTATTTTTTGTTACATATTCCTTTCTATTATTACGAATTAGAATTTTATTATATTAATTAATTAAACGAAGAATGTTACTATGTGTTATGTAGTCCTTCATATTGTTACGAATTAGATTAGTAGTTAATAAAGAATATGTAATTAATTTGAAAACTGTGTACATTTTAATAATTATATTAGGGAGGTTTTCCTACGTATATTTCCGGAATGGTCGGTGAGAGAGAGAGAGAGAGAGAAAATAGTATGTCGAACCGTGAACGTGTTTTACGGCCATAAAAACCATGAAAAGCGATTTTTGCACGGATAAACAATTGTGCATCATTGTAGTTATTTTTTGTGTGTAACATTTTCATTTAATTTCTTTTTGTATCTAAACTTTGTCATTGAATCAGTAAAATCGATTAAGAATTCTGGAATAGATTCTATAAGGACTTATTCAGAAACTGCACAAAAAACATCACTTTTGAATAAAATTCTGAATATTGACTAAAAGTATCGCGGAATTCCTCATATTTGTATGAAAACCTAATATTTACTAAATTTACCATTCATTCTCATGCTGCATGCATATTTATAAATTATTGTACTTACTCGTATGGCAGGTGTATCAGAAAATTCGTTTGCCATAGTAAAAATGACTCTCGGATCGTGAATGAGATCCAAATCTTGCCAAGCAATTTCATTCAGGTCCTCCATTTGTGGGAAAAACGTGGAATCCCAGGCCAATGTGCTGAGCAGTTTCGACCGTAGAGTAGCTAAAGAAACTCTTCCGAGGTCTCCAACATGATAATTGATAGTCGACAGAGATACGACCTGTCGTAAAGGACTCCTTGGAGGATCAATGGACCAGACATCAAGTACAGAGTGCAGGAACATCAAATTCCAAAGGTTGAGGAAAAAGGTGAGGGTGTGTTCTCCGACAGATAACTCCCCAAGATCCAGAGTGTAGAAACAACTGGTTTTTTCCAGAACTTTTCGAACATCTGGGTGTTTTGAATGATTGACAAGTTCTTCTCGAGTTAATTTGGAACAGTTCGGGCTGAGAAGTTGAAGAACTTGCAAAAGCTCAGACAATATGTCTGATACATATTTATTTGGATCTTGATTCTTTTGGTCAATTTCCTATTACAGTAAAAATTAATTACATTAAGAGATATTTATATAAAACTACTGAATTACTTTTAATGACTCACTTGACCATTTGATGGTTTATTCAGAACGATGCAGCCCCAACGATCGCTGCTAATATTTTTTAATGCGTTACTATCATTTTTGTCGTTGTCGCAAGACAATTTTGGACAACAATTAAGTAATATATTGTGAACTAAATTCACTCCCAATTTGTGAGCAACATTTTCCAGACTTTCGGGTTCTACATTCATGTCGAATATTTGATATCCAAAGTATAAATCTACAGAGTTATTCAGTAAGACCGTTTCAACCATGGCTGTTTTGTTGTCATCTGTCAATTTTATACTTCAGTTAAATACAACACATGTATATGTACATCGATTTACTTACCGTCAGGAACAATTGACCTCAACGTCTGTAAATGAACAAGAATTTTGTGCAAATAACTTTGAGTATTCCCACAAATGGCAATGACCTCTTCGAGGCACTTCGGCCCATCTATCACAGCATTATTTTTCTCATTGTCGATGTTCGTACTCTGAGACAGTCTATACATTCGCAATTTATCAGTCAATTCATTCCAAAAGTTCTTTTTTTCTTCCCATTCTTGAGCGTATAAAGGAATTGTAGGGTCGCATAAAATACTCGGCACAGTAACTTTTAAATTGCTGTCATACATCAATTTATGGATATTGGAGAATAAATTGAAAATTCTCGTGTTTTCTCTTTTTTTATACATTTTTAAATATTTCATTGCTACTTCACAAAAATTAATAGAACTTTGGAAAGACGGACCCATTGTCAGAGTTAGGTCGAGCACTGACAGGGTCAATATTTCTTTTACTGTTGCAGAGTCGAACTGCAACAATCGCGCATTTGCTTCTTGTGAAGATACAAAAGTTTCCAGTTGATTGGCAATGCGAGAGGTTTGAAAACCTCCTTGCGCTGCTTGTCGTATGTTCTAAAATTTATATCATTGTTAAGTATTTTACGATGCATCTTACTAATTATAACATTTTGAACTCACTTCCAAAATCTGTTGTTTGGAATCTTTTTTCGCAGTATCTACAGTATCGCAAGAATTGAATTGGTTTTTAATATCATGGCGGAAAGCTTGCATTGCTTTCGAAAATAATACTTGACCATCCAATGGCATGTTTGTCATGTCAAATGTCTGAAAATGACATATAGAGAGGTTAACGTCTTAATCCACCTGCATAAATATGAAACTTCTACTAGAAATATTTCTCATTTTAGAATTATCGACAAAATATTTTCATTGTTTTTGGCCAGCACCAATGAACGTAAACAATTACAAAACTAAAAACAATTTGCCTCAAACAGATAATGAAATTAAAATTTTAGGTTCATTTTAAAGACCATGAAACTTTTGTAATTTCATCCGATGATGAAAATGAAGATGACAACGAAAATGAAATGATCCAGCCGGAAGACGTTGCAGACATTAAGTTACTTGCTGAAGATGAACAGAAATATCAACCACTTCATTCTCATGTTAAGCGTTATAATATGCAAATAACCAAAACCGCAACAGTTCATTCTGATATTCCCTATAGACTTTTTCCAGAAGATCGTTCAATGTATGACGATGAACCAGTAATTACTGGTTTAAAAGACAATTTAGTTACAGTAAGTATTTTACATTTTTCTCATTTGCATATATTGTAAACTACAGTTCATTTTAGAATCTTCAAGCAACTACGAATAGACACAGAAGAAATGACATCCTACAACCTGCAGATTTCGACACAATGTACTCTGAGGTAGTTGAAGAGGAGCAAACGATGGAACCTTACGATTATCAAAAATTTAAAGATGAATATTATCAAGACAGTGGAAATATCACAAGTACCAATCAAACCTTGAACAATACCGAGACAGGAAAACCTGAAGGAGCCGTGAAAGATGCTGTTAAAAAAATAATAGATTTAAAGAAACCTCGTAATTGTACTAAAGTCGAAGCTTCTCAATACGGATTTAAAGCATTTCAATGTCTGTACTACGACTATAAAAATGCAAAAAATTCTACTGAGAAACACCAAGTGTTCACTAAATCTTGGCGCATCATACGAGTGTGGTTATTCATTTACGTATGCATCGCAGTGCCGCTTTGGTGTCAAAAAGGTTGGTGTTGCTGTTGTTTTCGTTGTAAATTCTGCTTCCCTTGGAAAAGAATTAGAGAAAACAAAAAATTCTTTGTGCAGAATCCACCTGGAGTTTTAATTCAAATTGACAAAAACAAACCACCAACAATAAAGAATTACACGCCAACATATTTCGAAGAAGAAGCTTACATAAACTTTGAAGCATCGATAAAGAATCTTTAATGTAATTCCATTATTGTATAAATATAAAAAACTCACCTTGATCACCTGTTGCGCTTTTATGTAATCTTTCTTCCATAAACATTGCAAAACTAAACTTTCCTTCGATGCTAACATGAAGTTCAGAAAAAACTGAGAATTTGTAGTTTTTGACAAAGTATTGAACTTTGACCGTTTTCTTCGTTTATTTTCTGTAATTACTTCATTTGAACCAGTTTCGGAGTGATCGTCGACATCAGACTTTGACTCGTTTTCAGACGTACTACAACCACTTTCATTATAAAATAATGACTTATTTTTTAAGCGAAATGAAAAGTTGATTTTCTCTTCAACTTCGATGCTAAGCTCACTTTTTCTATTTACAAAATCTTGACTCGTAAGAAGTTCTAATCGCCAAAATGCATCTGTGAGAGCTTTTTCAATGTTATGTACAGTTTCTATATCGCTTAAGTTATTACTGACACTTTCTTCTAGTTTCATCAAATCTTTTTTTGTATAATGAACACAATTTACCAAGCAATGTAGTATTTCTCTTACTGTGTATTTGTCGCAGACAAATCCACTTCTTTTCTGCAGATCTGTGCTTTCTAGATTTGAGCCATTTTTTTCCTTCTCGGAACTCGTGTCGTAATCCTCATCTTCCAAATTCGATTCGTTAGTACTAAAATGCGTGTCGTATCTTAAAAATAGCATACAAAAAATATTTTGTATTACTTCTAAACGTAACGGCAATGAATCTATAGATTTTACTAAAAGTTCTACTTTGGTATAATCTGATAAAAGTTTTTCGGGCGTATCGCTGCAAGTGTTTTTGTTTAAAATCACTTCCAGAGCGCTTCGTAAAGCTTGATACGATCGAAAAATGCAAACTGCTCCTTCGGAATCTTTCAAGAGTTGTTCGACATTCGTACATTCACTTTCATGAATGTTTATACTGCTTTTCAAGACGGAAAGTATACAGACATTTTTCAGAAGAGAAAGAATCTTTTTTATTGACAAATTTTGGTCAGCGGTAAGAGATTTACTATTTTGCCGGTTATCTAATATCCATTTTACAACATTCAGTTGAAATATTAAAGATGAAATTAAGTTTGTCAGTACTGTATCGCTATTCTTAAAAGAACTTGACCGACATTTATCAATGAGAAATGAAAGTGAATCACATATATTGATGCTGCTTTTCCATAATTCTGAATTAACGGAGA
Organism: Trichopria drosophilae; assembly: GCA_030407085.1. Classification (NCBI taxonomy): domain Eukaryota; kingdom Metazoa; phylum Arthropoda; class Insecta; order Hymenoptera; family Diapriidae; genus Trichopria; species Trichopria drosophilae. The sequence continues at coordinate 189,511,494 of CM059582.1, forward strand.
TTGGTATATGGGGTAACTTTTGCAAGAAATGAAGTAGTAATGTAGGCCAAAGATGTGTTAAAGTTGGACACGATAAAATATTAGAGACTTCATTAAATTTTCCATGTTTTATATAAATTAGACAGACATCCTGAAATAAAACGAAGAATATAATTCAAGTTTAGTTTCGAAGCCTAATTACACATGGTAAATATTTACCAATATGTCCAGTAGCCAATGTACTTTAGTTCTTGTAATCCTTTCGGCTAGTCTTTTTGCAGAAAGTCTTGGGGTACATTCTGTATCACATTTCAAAATTGCATACTCAATTTTTTGAGCATCCTCTAATGAATTTATTGGACTTAGTCTCGAATGGGCTACATCCAAAAACTCGTGCCACATTTTAAGAAATTTGGGATTTTTACGAGAATACAAAGCAAGTTCGATGTGATCAGAATCGCAGGATGACAAAAGTTTTGGAAATAGCCAGGATAACAATTCGTTTTCCTTTGCTTCTGGCAGATGTAATTTTGATAACAGACATAACAATGTTTTTGCATTTTCTGCATCATTTATTTCTTTAATGATTTCACTCAAAGCATCGGAATATAAATTGTGTAAAGGCGACGCAGAGTTTGAGTGAGCAATGTATTTTGCAGAAAGAAGTTCATTTAGTACCCAACTTGTAAGACTAGGATTTTTTCTTAGTTGTTGTTCCAAAAATAAACACGATTCTTTTTTTAATCCCTTTGTTGGATTTTCTTGTAAGATGCCTTCGAAACATTCTTCTAATTCCTAATAATATTTATAAACAGTTTATCTGCTGTTCATAATAATGTAATATTTAATTCAACACAAAAATACACTTATGTGATAATAATCAATGGATTTTATTCCATAAAAAAATGGAAGAAATGCAAACACTTTAATTCAATAAACTGTATTTAAAAACTACAGTATTTCTGAATCAGCCATAAAAATATTATTGTACCTTTTTTATCGAGTCAGCGATATGGCTATCTAGTAAAGTTAAGCTTAATTTAAATTGAAGAAGCTGACTTTTTTCTTTATATCGGATAGAATCCCTTCTATCAAGCCATAATAGTAGTTTTTGGGTAACCCATTCTTCCTGCCATCGTAGATTAGTTCCTTGACTGCATATACTATATTTTGTACTTAAAATTAACGAAGCAGTTCATATATTTATTTACTTCCGAATACTTAAGTATAATAAGGGATACTAAATGTTCAAAAGTTTATGTATTGTTTCTTACAGTAAACGAAGAATTATTGAACAATTAGAGGCATAAAACTTTACAAAACATTTATCTACGAGGTTTCAAATTTGACCTTATATTTAATTTTTTTCAGAATCTTTTTATTTGGCTTAATTTCTTAATATTTTTGTATAATTTGTTATTATTTTTATGAAGAGTATACAATTGTACTTCTCGCAAACCGAAAAATATATAAAATTTTTAAGTGTCATTTAGATGGCATGTTCTAAATTCGGTTATTTTGCATTAAACGAAAATTGATTAAAATGTATTGTTTATAATTGCGTAATTGAAGTTTGAATTTAATTTCTGAAATATCTGCATTCTTTCTGTATTCTAAATTATTTTATTTGTCTGAATAGGGTAGATGGGGGTATAGTCGGCCACTTAAGGACGAAGTCCTGCATTTTTGTATTTTTTTAGTTCTTAAATATTTCTGTAGTATTCTATATTAATTTGTTTAGTTGGGGCACCTGTATACTTCGAAAGCATTGTATAATTATATTTCGTTATATTTGGAAATAAATTAAAAAAAAAAATAGAAAACCATAAATGCTGTAGTGGTCGGCCACCGTCTAAAAGAATGGAATTTTTTTATTTATTGCTGTAAGGTATCATTCTAATTCGTAATTAACCAACCTAAGTAATCCATCGTTCAGCATTTCGCAACTTTGTAACTTGCGAACAACAGAAAAAGTTGTTTCTAAAAGAAATTATTACTTTCTTACGAAAAATATGAGAAAACGGCGACATAAAATGGGGCTATGCGTATAAATTGTCAAATACCACAATTATCTAGTGGCCACTAGTACCGCATGTGATATAATACCAATTACGTATGTGAGCACCATACGCTTTTCGTAAAAATTACTGACGTAATTTAAAATTTATATCACAAACCAAAATGTGTGGCAGACTATTGGGGCCGGCCGACATTACTCTCACTTACAAGGCTACCATGCTGGGTAGTATTGAACAAATTTGATAATATGAATTTATTTCTATTCTATTCATGGTATAAAAATATTAGTGATTCATAACATCATGGATTCTCTACTCGTTCCATTCAAATAATCTACAAGTAAAGAAAACATGTATGAATTTTCTATTACGAATTGGTAAATATTAACGGAAGGCTTAATAAAAAATCGAACGATACAGGAAGTGTGCACTGGTCCAAATTATATTTGAAGTGGAGTTACGAGTACAATTAAAATGGCAGTTAACCATATACAAGATGTACATTGGGTTCTTCATTTATTAGGATTTTCATTGGGCAATATCTTACAAACTTTGAAAGTTTAGATGAATTAAGTGCACTTTTTTTTTTGTTTTGAATATTCTAAAGTGTAAAATTCATTACATTTTTTCTTTGGTGAGACGGCATATATACAAATTGTAAACAAAAAGGGATAAACATGTGTCATTCTGATGTGAATGTACACAGAAAATTAAATTTAAACGGAGATATGTAAGGCCAGAAAAATATATTTTACTATTGCAAATGTGGAAAAAAGAATCCCACCTGTTATTAATTATCAAGACTATTGTAACAAGTTTTTTAAAATAATTTGTAATTTTATAAATGCAATTCGTTTATTTCGAATTTTGGGGAAGAAACTCGAAACATCGAATTACATTTAAAATAGAGATTTAAAAAATCTAAAGTGTTGTTATGAAATGGTGATTTAAACACTGTTTGGATAGTTCGTACAAAAATTTCTCCTTTATGCCAAAAAAATCCAGAACTTCCACCCAAACGACCACGTATGTCACTCGATATAATATAATTTTTTTGAAGAAGGCCAACATCATGACCGAAACGTCAAATAAAAACTTTTTTCAATATCTACCGACCATTCAGCGATCACTTCTGAAAAATTGATTATTCATATAACGGTCCAGAAATTAAAATGCTTTCGCCACAGATGAATAACAAATAGTCCAAAGGTCCCTCTAAATGCATGACTCGTTTGTCGTTACCGACCCTACTTGTACATCGCTTATAATATTTGTTCTCTTGTATGTCAGATGACCAGGTTTTCAAAACAGTATCTTAGGAATAAAATGAAATAAATCAAACGCGATTCTTCAATATGTAAATATACAGAAATATTAAAGCAACCCAGTAAACGAAAACGAATAGAAAGTTAAAAATACGAATTGAAATGAATTCAAGTGAATTAAAACGCATGAAAATGATTAATTGAATCCACTTTTTAATTCATTTTAATAGCAAATACAGTAGTCCTTCCCTTATTCTAATTTGTCCAGTCTGGCAAGATGGCGGCCTTCTTCCCTTATTCTAATTTTCCCCTCTCCCCCACTACTTAGATTTGTAGTCTCACTTTTGTCTCTTTTTCTTTTGTTGCGCATGCGCCGTTATTTCTATTTAGAAAATCCACACGTCAACACGCGTCAGTGGGGAGAAGGTGTGAGGGGAAATATTAGAATAGGAGAAGGGAAAAAATTAGAATAAGGGAAGACATTAGAATTAGGGAAATTAGAATAAGGGAAGGAGTACTGTATCTTTGTTTTGTTCACTGTAATTTTTATAAAAATAAAATAAAAAATGAGTACCTTAGATTCACAAAAGTTTTATAAAATTGACATATACAACTTATTTTATGCAGTATAGCAACACCGTACATAAGACAAAGTTTGTGAAAGTTGTACAGTAGGACCTCTCTTATTTGAACCTCTCTTATTGTAATTGCCTTTCTTATTCTAATTGTCCAGTCTCTCTTATTCTAATCGTTCCCCCACAAGTCTTCTCCCACTATCACACGAAAAGTGAACAAAAAATATTGTCCACGAATCACAAGCTCGCAAACAAAGTAAGTGGTGGTAAGGAGAAAATTAGAATAAGAGAGGTCCTTCTGTAGTTATTCTGTGATGCAATAATTACTTACTTTGGAAGCATACAACGCAAAAAAAAAGTTTTTTAATGTACATAGACTATTTATGAACAGTTCAATATTGAACCATTTTTTTCTTTAAATGATATATTTTCAATGTTTTTTTTAAGTTCAAAACGCATGAAAATGATTAATTGAATCAACTTTTTAATTCATTTTAATTCATTTGAATTCATTTCAATTCGTATTTTTAACTTTCTATTCGTTTTCATTTACTGGGAATGTACAAGTAGGGTTGGTAACGAAAACGCAGCAGATTTGACAGGCATTTAGGAGAACCTTTGGCTATCTGTTATTAATCTGTGCTTTCGCATACTGCTAGTTCTGAATTAAATGTAATTCGGACTTCAGATTTTGTTTAACTATAAAATGAAAATGTCAAAATTTGATACTTTTTGAACTTAAAAAAAAACATTGAAAATATAACATTTAAAGAAAAAATGGTTCAATATTGAACTGTTCGTAAATAGTCTATGTACATTACAAAAATTTTTTTTTGCGTTGTATGCTTCCAAACTGTAAGTAATTATTGTATCGCAGAATATTAAAAAAAAAAAAAAAAAGAAAAAGACACCCATGTGAGGTTTCTGAAGGAAACCACACCCCATCGTCCACCGCCTTTCAGCACACCAGTGATATTGCATATCGTACTTTATTTCTAATTTCACAATATTTGCAAACTTACTTGTTTGGTTTTTTTATTTTTTAGTTAGCCCAACTTTGAGTTGAGACATGTATATATGCAGGCCCTACAGTTTATAGTGGATTCCGAACCACTTTTACTTCTAAAACATAATATTAAAAAATTTTTATTTATATTATATAATTTGTTTCTCTTAGAGAGTTAATTAATTTATTATTTCTAAATTCTAGTTTCTTATTTCTATTATATGTACAAGAAAAATTTTTTATATTTATAATTTCCAGTTTCAAAATTGAAATTCTGCATTTCATATCGTATTGAGGAGGTGTGAATGGTTTAGTCATTCTCCATCTCCTCTATTATTTCGTGGCATATCTTTTCATCCAATAGTTCCTTTGCAAAGCGGGAAAAAGTTTCGCATTTTTATCGCAGAATAACTATAGCTTACACAAATTTTGTCTTATGTAAGGTGTTGGTACAGTAGGAGCTCTCTTATTCTAATTGCCTTTCTTATTCTAATTGTTCCCCCACCAGTCTTCTCCCACTATCACACAAAAAGTCATCACATCACAAGCTTGCAAGCAAAGTAAGTGGGGGTAAGGGGAAAATTAGAGTAAGAGAGGTCAGCGCCATCTTGAAAAACTTTAATAATTAGAATAAGAGAGGTCCTACTGCATACTATGTAAAATAAGTTGTATATGTCAATTTTATAGAACTTTTGTGAATCAAAGTTATTAATTTCTTATTTTATGTTCATAAAACTTGTTATGAATAACATAAAGATATTTGCTATTTAATATAACAAAAAATTAGTTAATTAATAAAAATACTATTATTATCGAAAGAACTTATTAAACCCTTAAATGCGGCTCATGACGAAGATTTTGTATGGCTAACGAATTTGATTATTGGTGCAAATTTAATATTAGATAATTTTCAGACGGTTTAAGGTATACTAAATAAAACGCTGTTGTTAATTTTTAAAATCATTGTGTTAAATAGAAGATTTGAAATATGTAAAACTGCAGTTTTTACGAATTTGGCAAAATCTTCGTCATCAGCAGTTAAAGGGTTAAGAAGGTCAGAAATATGTACAATTTTTTTATGCAGTATGACAGAGTAATGTCATAAAAAGATCTCTTGTTCATATATTTATAAAATGAATAATTAGTCAGTCAATCTGTCAATACGATGACTAATTTATGGTGGGTTTTTACACTTCCTTAATTCCATCTTTTTACCATCATTAGCCTTTGTGCATGCATATATTTTAATAATCTTAATTCTAAATGCTGCTACTAATACTAAATTAAATATTAAGTTAAATTCAAACAAATTTGATTCAGATGTATTAGTCGCTTTGACACATTCGAATAATTCTTCGTTTCCTGAGATACTAATGATCGTAGTGTTTGTAAGGGTACAAATAATCGATACTTACACAGCTGTCTTAATTAGATCTCGAAAAAGAAAAATATCCTCCCAATTGTAGGAATTTAGGTACTCATTGTTTATTTCCTCAGAGAGGATCTCCAATGCAGTATACCATAACCTTGAAGAGACGCACTTTTCAATCTCCAATAATTCCAGCTGTTTAGACATTTTTGTGGGTGACTGAAAACCTCACAATCTTGCACCATCGCACTGTCGGACCGAAAATGCAATAAAATGTCTTTCCGCAACAAAATTCGAAATAGAGATTCGAAAGAATGTATTCAATGTTTTGTTTTTTGAAACGTCATTGCGCGAAGCATGCACCACAGTCCGCCATGCAGCCATGCAGATCAGATGCACGCAGAGGGGATTTACCCGCCGTTGACTCACGGCTCTATACATATACATTATATATGTTGTTGGTGGACTAGTTACATACAATGAGTTTGAGATAATGAGGGCGAAAGTCATTACGAATTATTATGCACTCGTGACAAAACACACAATAATGCAAATATGCATCTATGACAGTTGTCTTTATCGACTTTATTTTTCTATTTAATAGAGATTACGACTCGCGCATGTAAACCTACCCACTAAGAAATTTATTGAAAACTACGCAATGCATTGAGTTCCGGATTCGAACCCCAAAATCTTCGGAGGTTTTAAATAAATTTAGATTTTTAATGCCCTATTGAAAAAATCCATGTGGATTCTATATGGATTTTCATTATGGACTTTCCATATGGATTCCATGTGGATTGACGTGGATTCCATGTGGATTGATGTGGATTCCATGTGGACTCGTCTGGATTCCATATGGATTTTTTATATGGATTTTCATGTGGATTTTCCACGTGTATTTTATGTGGAATTTATATCGATTCATATGGATTTTCATTATGGACTTTCCATATGGATTCCATGTGGATTGATGTGGATTCCATGTGGACTCGTCTGGATTCCATATGGATTTTTTTATATGGATTCCATATGGATTTTTTATATGGATTTTCATGTGGATTTTCCACGTGTATTTTATGTGGAATCTATATCGATTCTTTATGTGTATTTCCATATGGGTTTTCCACACGAATTCCTTGTGGATTTCAGATGTGGATTCCATATGGATTTTTTATGTGGAGTTCCATACGGATTCTATATGGATTTTCTCTACATACATTGTACGCTTTGTAGAAATCGTTGTTGTTGTGTGGAAAATCAATATAAAAAATCCATATGGAATCCATACGAATCCACATGGAATCCACATCAATCCACGTGGAATCCGTATGGAAAATCCATATGGAATCTACATGGATTTTTTCAATAGGGTGCACCACAAGCATCTAATTCATCATTTTAATCTTACCTGACCAATTCCATTTCAAACCATGCAATGAAAATAAGTTTGAATTTTAAAATCATGTTTTCCCAGTAAACGGAAATGGATTCATTTTGATGAAATTGAATTCGCGGTTTGCATTATTCTAATCCCCGTAAATCCAAAAATAATATTATAATATAGATTTTTGGATTCCCAGGGATTGATATGAAGCTCAAATTCAACAGCAGGAATTCACATGCATTGAAAATCCATTTATTTTTGGTAATATTATTTTTGGATCTGCAGGAATTGAAAAAATTAAAATCGAATTCCTCAACAAGGATTCACATGTATTGAAAATCCTCTCGTTTTTGGAAATATTATTTTTGGATTCGCAGGGATTAGAAAAATTCTGTATGAATCCCTCAGCAGTGATTTACATGGATTGAGGATCCTCTTATTTTTGGCAAATATTATTTTTGATTTTGAAGAAAAAATTAAGACCGCGGATTCAGTTTTATGAAAATGAATCTATTTGAATCCATCTCCAATCCATTTTCGTTTGCTGGGTTATAAGATTTTGATTGTTTTTTTAAGTAAATGAAGAGATACGTATTTTTGCAAACAAAAATTTTTTTGCAAAGTTACGGCCTACACAAGAATTTCGCTGGTGATTTCATTTTTGTCCGAAACTAGGTAGGAAATTATTTTCAAATCTCTCTGTTAAAAATCAATATTTTAACATTCTGTTTTCTTAATTTAGTAGTGTTTAAAATGTTCTTTCATGGCCATTTTAAAATATCACAAAATTTTTTAAACTAACAAAATGGCGGTAATTTTTTGAAAAAAAAGAAAAACTTGATTTTCTTTTTTGATTTGAAATGGAATTGGTCACCTTCAAACAAACGATTTTGCAGAATTATTCAAAATTTAAAATACTTCTGAATCCTGGAATAAGTACAGTAGGACATCTCTTATTCTAATTAGTAAAGTTTTGCCAGATGGCGCCGACCTCTCTTATTCTAATTTTCCCCCTTACCCCCATTTACTTTGCTTGCGAGCTTGTGATTCGTGGACAATATTTTTCGTTGACTTTTCGTGTGATAGTGGGAGAAGACTTGTGGGGGAACGATTAGAATAAGAGAGGCCGGACAATTAGAATAAGAGAGGTTCGAATAAGAGAGATCCTACTGTACTCGCATGTATAGACTACAATATTTTCGAATTCTTCTGTATTGTTTGGTGCAATTTATACATTTGAAACAAAAAATGTCCTCACGAGGATATAATATCCCAATAAACTAAAAAGTATACGAAAAATCTGTGTACGATTTAGTACGAAATAAGTCTGTTTCTTTCCCGCTCTTTCATTTACGAATATGTACTACGATATTACACCGCGATACATAAACCCACATAACCTCAAAGAAACGATTACTTTGGATTATCGAATGATTTGAACTCAAAACTCTGAAACATAGAACATCCCAATTAACGAAAAAGTATATGGAATCGATATTTTGCATTCGGTTTCTTTCTAGTGACGTATTGATTATTCGAGATTTTTATTCGAATTTATACTATTTTATAAGACCTGTAATACCATAGAATTGAATTCATTCGATCTTATACGATACCGTATTTAACGCATTACAAAAATTGATTTGTTGCGGCTTAGAATAGTTTTAAATTCTGTTAATTTAATCGAAGAATTGATTATATCGTTTTCCGTATTTCATAATTATCGAAGAAATGTTCTGTTTTCTAGTTTTGAGTTTAAATCATTCAATAATCCAAAGTAATCGTTTCTTTGAGGTTATGTGCGTTTATGTATCGCGTATAATATCGTATACACTCGCATTCGTAACTGAACGAGTGGGAAAGAAACAAACTTATTTCCTATTAAATCGTACACAGATTTTTCGTATACTTTTTCGTTTGTTGGGGTATCATAAGCGTGAATTTGGATATTTTTCCAGGGTTGCCCTGAGTTATACCAGTCTCTTCCTCTCCTTCCGCCATCAAATCGTTTCGCTGAGTCACACTCGCACACAGAAGCACCCATGGAAGCACCTATTGCACGGATGTAAACAAAGTTACTGAAGTGGGGATAGTGAGGGGCTATAACTTAACAAACTTAATAAACTTCCGCCATTTTGAAAGAACCGGCCTTATAACTTAGGACGGGGACTGCTGCAATGCAATACATTATGTATTATGGGAACAAGAACAAATTCATTTTTTTCTGTACAAATAAAGAACAGCTTGTAATAACGTATTGGGTTTAAAGTAAACATATTATATTTTTATATCTGTTGGTAATTTGTCAATACATTTCAATTGACGCACTCTTTATAAAAGAATTAATTTACGACTGCCATTCTGCAAAGCATAACAATGAATCAGACATAATGAAGGAAATCTCTATTTATTTATATTTTATCATACAAAGATTTCATGTTAAACATTCCAAGAACTTACTCAATGATAAAAAATAATTTGTTTACTCAAAATGCAATGAGTTATCACAATACGTTAATTATTTATACAGAAAAAATAAATTTTATTTTCATTCTACTATTTCCTGTATTACCGGCCTAGTGTGACATCACTTAGATCTATTCGTAAGTTTGAGGATTTAGAATGATTGACAATTTCTCACAAAATACTTCTAGAAGAATCAAAAAGCAATTATTTACTGTATGCAACATGTATTCAGAAAGATTCAAAACATTCATGGCAATTCTTTATTCAGAATAGTGACGAATTTGCATTATAATTTATATGCAGAAGCGAAAAGTTGTTAAGTTGAAAAGTCATCTCTTGGTAGTTAGAAAAAGAGAAATCGAAAAATATGTTTGGGAAACAGAGAATTCCTGTGAAACAGATAAATTATGAGGTAACCATAAATATTGCTCGAATTACATTTTGTTTTTGATTAAAATGCACATCTCTGAAAGTACAAGACAGTTTAGGAAACGGGTTTTTTAAAAGAAAAATTTACTTTTTGTCCATTAAAAATTGATCAACATTGACTTATTAACTTCTTGTTTTATTATATGTTTATAAAGGTAGTACATCGATTTTTAGGTCTATTTTTAACCTGCATTTTAATATTTGAGGGTGAAGCCCCATGATGGGATTTTTTTAACACAAATGATATATAGTAAAATCAGGTATTAATTGCAGGAGAAATCACTTGGTATTGATTAACCCTTTTCGTCCCAAAAGTCCGGAATTTGGACACAACTTTCAACAATGTAACTTTTTGTTCCAAACAGCGTTAAACAAAATTGAAATAAGTCGAAATTGATAGGTTTCCCTCCTCTCTCAAATGCCGTGGTCAGAATCAGCCGGAAATTTCAGATAAAAAAGCTATGATCATTTTTTCGAAAAAATACTGATTTTTTCGACGTTTTTTCCAATAATTGCGTTTTTCGACATTGAAAAGGGCAGTGCTGATCATTGCAAAACGTACTAATCGCGTCTATTTGCTCAGACTATTCTTCTCCATGTCGGATTTTTTCAAAAAACAAAATGGCGGCTTCAAGATAGCGTCTCCAAGTTGTAATTTTACATTTTCTCCCACAAATATTGATTATTTGACCGCGTTATGGTTCAAATCACGGAGAACTGGAATAAAAAAGTAATTATTATCATTTTTGAATACTTACTCCTATCATGATTCATTCATAACCTCAAATTAGTCATGTACAATGTGTTTTTACCGATATGTTGTCCGATTTTCACTCAATTTTTGACGTTTCCGTATCACTACGTGCGTATGAAATTGAAAATGACCATATATGATTGTGACATATGATGAATTTGTTTATAACCTAGAAATTGAGTGCAGGTCAACCCACATCTTATAGTGCGACATAACTTTTAATATCTGCAATATTGATTTACAAAATACAAAACAAAACACAAAAATAAAAAACAAATATTTCCTCATTGCCTACACGTGTGTTTTGATTACAAAAAAATGAAAGTAATAACATTAAAATAAAAAAAAAATAAAGAAAAGTATTTTGAAAATAAAAAAAGTCGAACTTTACTAATAATAATTAATAGGTCATAAGGGTATATGGTCATTTTCAATTTCACACGTAAGTAATGTTACGGAAATGTCGAAAATTTTGTGAAAATTAGACAAATAATCGGTATAAACCCATTGTGTGTAATTAATTTGAGGTTATGAGGTTATGAATAAATCATGATGAGACTAGGTATTCATAAGTGATAATAATTACTTTTTCATTGCAATTCTCCATGATTTGAGCCGTTACACGGTCAAATAATCGATATTTGTGCGAGAAAATTCAAACCTACAACTTTCAGACGCCATCTTGAAGCCGCCATTTTGTTTTTTGAAAAAAAAATCCGACGAGAGAAAAATGGTCTGAGCAATAAGACGCGATTAGTACGTTTTGCAATGATCAGCACTGCCCTTTTCAATGTCAAAAAACGCAATTATTGGGAAAAAACGTCGAAAAAAGCAGTATTTTTTCGAAAAATTTAGTATTTTTTTCGAAAAATTGAGTATTTTTTTCGAAAAATTGAGTATTTTTTTTCGAAAAAATGATCATAACTTTTTTCGAAAAAATGTCCGGCTGATTCTGAATACGGCATTTGAAAGAGGAGGTCCAAATCTATCGATTTTGACTTATTTAATTTTTTTTTAACGCTGGAATAAAAGTTACATCGTTGAAAGTTGTGTCCAAATTCCGGACTTTTGGGACGAAAAGGGTTAAGACATTTTAAAAATGTCAGAAATCTGTAATTTGCGTATTACACATGTATCTTTATAATACTTCAACTTTGAATATCCTTATTTAGGATAATCTTAAAATCACCCAATTTTTAACGAGAACACGACATAGAATCCAAAAAACACCTTTTGACGACCTAGCTCTGTCAATTGGATTGGCAAGAATTAAATGTTAATGGATTTTTCTAATCAATTTTTTAAACATTATCATAATATTTGTATACTCTTTCCTAATGAGTGTTAAATACACTGTTCTACAATTAAAATATTAAGTATATTAATGAGACCAAAATATAATCAAAAGTTTTACTAATTATTTAATATCACATTCCTCGAAGTTTGATGTACTCTGCCAATTTCGAGCTGGTATCCTTAACAAAGCGAAATTCGATAACATGACGAACAGGTTTAATATATTTATAAAAATAATTTGTTAAAAAATTCTTCTATTAGTTTTGTGAATATACTTAATTGCAAGTGTTCCGCGACATTCTAAGGCACATCGGGGGCCTTCGACCTTCGTCGGAAAAATTCGGCAGTGACAAAAAAGATAGTATCAAATTACTTGTAATGCGATTTAATTTTTGAACAGTAACTTCGAAATGATCTTCGCAATCTAGTTTCGTAGTGTAATATCTCTAAAGACAGAAAAATCTCCTGTCGTTAGTGACAAATTTATCATTTTTCTGTGACATTTACTGTTTCCAAGTGTCCTCAGTTCTAATAGTAATAATTACTTTATTTTATGATAAATATTCCCAGAAGTTTATAGTTAATTTCACGCAAAGAGACAATACATTTTCGCATAAAAAGTATTCTTAAAAAAACATTTCGAACCGTGAAATTTTCTAAGAAATTTAAAAAAAGTGTTAAATTTGACTCCATTTATCATTAAAACATCGGTAAAACGTTTATGTGTTTAACTTGCTACGTTTCGTGATATTCTAGAGGTAAGTCTTATTTCAAGATAATTTCTACAATTTATGTATTCGAAGATTTTTCGAATTTAATCCATGGGTCTGTATGAGATTAAAGGGGTCCGATTTGAATTCTTATTTGGTGTTAAAGAAACCGTGCTATAAATTCATTACGTAGATTCAAATATATTTTTCTTAATTATTATAAATTTTATTTATGTTTGAAACTGCTGAATAAAGAAAGTATTTAAGAATATTCCACAAGAAGAATGTGGAAGGTATTGAATCGTGTTAAATAATACAATTTATATAATATAAAAACAATCTGTGATATATTGTTTAATATTCAATAATAATACGTTTATATTTGTTAGTTTATATTTGAACTGAAAGACTCTTGAATTCGTGTTATGAATAAAATCTTTTTTTTAAATGTTCATCCAATTGAATTATGGCTTCATACACAGATTACAATTTTCATATTTTTTAGTTTGAGCTAATAAATATAGAAAAACCAGATATTGTTTATTCACAGAAATAAACGAAAAAAACATTTACAGTTCTAGAAGGAATAATTGTATTTGGTATATTCTCATTCAAAAATTAAAAGTTTTGATAATTTTATTACTGATATTTGTTACTAATAATAAGCACAAATATTTTTAATTCATTATAAAATCCAAGTGTCTTTTGTAACATGAATTTTACGATTTGTTTCCAAATTTATTCAATGCAGTTTAGCACGTGTCAAGGAAATCTATTTTATTGTTAATACTAAGTACTATTTTTTATTTTTGTTAAAATGAGCAAGAACTTTGTAGATAAAATAAATGATTTCTAAATTACACTTTTCAGTATGGTACGCAGATTTGAGTTTTATCTTTTATCAATTATTCACGTGTCTGTAATTAATGTAATTCGGCGCGTTACTATGTAGGCCATGGTCTACTATGAAATTGACTGAAATTAATCAGAATTTTGGTAATTAACATGAAACCTTTTAATACCATCGTTCTAGTTCAAACGAGTACAATGTAAACATGTGACATTTGTGAAGCTATATATAATGGATAATACGTCTTGATTATGAATCTCGTTCTAACAGCGCCTGTAACTAATTCTAGGAGAAGAGCAAAGGTAGAAATATTGATTCTATACACAGATAAGATTTTACGTACAATTTTTTTAAGCTTTTCATACACGGTATTGATAAAGTTTGTAATTTAACTTTTTTTAGCAAGTCATTTTTGAAACTACTCAAAATTAGGTGCAAACATTTTGAATAGTAACAATATACAATTAACTTATGTAACGAAATTATTGCACGTTTAAAGTAATTTTCAGTGTTACAGATCTTACTATAAACTTTCTTTTTAAATTATTTTTGAAAATTCATAAATACTCATAGCAAACTCTCATAAGTGATTAAATTAAATTTCAATGGGCTATATAATAACAAAAAATATATATCGATAAAATTGATGAATGGAGGAGTGACCTTGACATAGACATCGCATATGTCATGTTTTAGGTTGTTAGAATTATAAGCAAAATTGGAACGAATTCTAAAAATAAAATTAATTAATTTAGAGTAACATTAATGAATGACAATATCTTTCTGCAGTTGAATATTATATTGATTTAGTATCGGTAATGTTGCCATTAAATACTAGATTTTTAATTGAAAAATTTGTTGAAATACTAAATATGAACGTTAAAAAAATGTACTTTCCCGCTTTTAATAGTTATATATTTATTCATTACAGATGCGAGTTTTCACTTGGGTGTTCACCATTATTTTAATTTTGGCTGTGATTACAGAAGGTATTGTGTCCGTATATTACTTTTAATTTTCTCATTTTAAAGATTTAATTAAAATCAGTTGAAGATATATGAAACATTGTAAGGAAAAATGCGATATAATATTTACGAACATATTTAAAATAATGAAATTTTCTTATAGTAATTTTATAGTACATTACAAATTTTTACAAATGGAAAATTGTATATAAAATAAATATAATGGAATGCAATTTTACGTTAAATGCACCATTTTTTATTTAAAAATTCTGATCCCCGATTTGGCATTATTTACTCAAAAAACATCTTCAGGTGCCAAATTTTAAAACAATCAGACGTGAGTCAAAAGTTGTGATTAATTATTAAACAAATTATTAAGATATATTGTTGAAATAAGTTGCAATTATAAGGTTAGAAATCTACGCCCACAAAAACCGCACGGCAAATATTTATTTTTTATCTAAATATTAATATTTTGCCTAAATATAAAAAAATCGAACCTCGTATATTTTAAGTAAACATTTGATTCCTTATGTGTACGTTGGCATTGTTTTCTTCCACCTTTAATTTTACCGTTTTTTCTCATATTTAAACGAATGCGAATTGCGCAATGAAAACAATGTAACTTGAGCTGTAATGGAACATTAAAAATATCATATTTACTGTTATCAAGAGTAAGTAAACCATTTTTAAGTAAGTATCGATCGGGTTACATATTTACCATGCTAAAATTACTGGAAAAAGCAAGCAAGGAAATGATAGACAAAGTTAAACTAGAACACAATAATGTCTCGAATCTTTTAATTTCTATTTTAACAGTTTCAAATGTTTGCGATAATATACAATTTTCTTATTTTATATGTTATATACAATGCTGTGGAATCAAGTGAATACATATTGTTCCATGTTTATACATATATCACTAGTACAAATGAGAAAAGGTAACATTTTATGACTTGTTAAACGTCTTTATAACATTTTTCCGAAAGCAATATACTAACTCGATAGAAGCCGTATTAAGTTAAATTCGCAAAGAGAAACAATAAAACTGTACAGTATTGACTCTGGTATAATTTTGCAGCGAAACAATTAAACCCTCTAACTGACAATCTAAAAAATCTTACTTACTTATAATATTGAACCCTATCGTTTGCGGGACTGATCATTTGGTTGTATTTTTTATCGATCCCTATTATTTGAAATTTTCAATACGTTAATTGTCATGCTACGCTACTGTTGGCCTTCCAAGCAACGGATTCCAGGTCGAATAGAAGTTCGAATTTATTTCGCGATTGACAGGGTGATCAAATCGCCGTGTGTCCCCTTTGGCGTTTGTGACATTTTATTTGCCGAAACGTACAGGTCACAATATATTGATAATTGCAAATCTACAAAGGCAATAACAATAATAAGGTTGGCAAAACACCCGAAGCGAAAGCAAACTTGACGAATTTGTTAAAGAAGAGGAAAAACTTAATAGATTCCGAACAATAGAATATAATACATGTATGAGGAAAGTGGATTAGTAGATCGATTATGATGTTATTATTATGTTATTAGAACAAATAATAAATGTTTATTTTTGTAAGTTTTTACGACATGAAACTGTAGACAATTCATATGAAATAATCAATATAATAATTATTTATAATATTATATAACAAAGCTTCATATTCTAGGTATTCAGTTTAAAGGACATCGAAAATGGCCAAGGTACAAGTTTGGAAAGCGCATAAAAAGGTCACACGATATCGATATAGAAATTTCCATTCCTGCACGAAAATATACTCTTGAAGAAATATACAGCAGATTACGAGAGGAACAAGCAGCTCGGAATGCTACGTCAACTACACCCGCAAGTATAGACGTTACTGAACCCAAAATTCCAAAGAAGCCGGATGTTGCTATAAATCAACAGAACGGTAAAGGCGATTCGACGAGCCCGCAAGGACCGAACTCTGGAACGGTAAATGGTTCTGAGGGAAATACACCTAAACCATCTACCACATCCGGTGGACTCGATAGCACAAGTACAGAAGTAAAAGACCCAAAAGTTCCAAACAAGCCTGATAGTGCTACAAATCAACAGAACGGTAAAGGCAATTCATCGAACCTTCAAGGGCCGAATTCTGGAAAGGTAAATGGTCCTGAGGGAACTACACCTAAACCATCTACCACATCCGGTGGACTCGGTAGCACCAGTACAGAAGTAAATGACCCAAAAATTCCAAACAAGCCTGATAGTACTACAAATCAACAGAACGGTAAAGGCAATTCATCGAACCCCCAAGGGCCGAACTCTGGAACGGTAAATGGTCCTGAGGGAACTACACCTAAACCATCTACCACATCCGGTGGACTCGGTAGCACCAGTACAAAAGTAAAAGACCCAAAAGTTCCAAACAAGCCTGATAGTGCTACAAATCAACAGAACGGTAAAGGCAATTCATCGAACCTTCAAGGGCCGAATTCTGGAAAGGTAAATGGTCCTGAGGGAACTACACCTAAACCATCTACCACATCCGGTGGACTCGGTAGCACCAGTACAGAAGTAAAAGACCCAAAAGTTCCAAACAAGCCTGATAGTGCTACAAATCAACAGAACGGTAAAGGCAATTCATCGAACCTTCAAGGGCCGAATTCTGGAAAGGTAAATGGTCCTGAGGGAACTACACCTAAACCATCTACCACATCCGGTGGACTCGGTAGCACCAGTACAGAAGTAAAAGACCCAAAAATTCCAAACAAGCCGGATAGTGCTACAAATCAACAGAACGGTAAAGGCGATTCCACAAACCCGCAAGGACCGAACTCTGGAACGGTAAATGGTCCTGAGGGAACTACACCTAAACCATCTACCACATCCGGTGGACTCGGTAGCACCAGTACAAAAGTAAAAGACCCAAAAGTTCCAAACAAGCCTGATAGTGCTACAAATCAACAGAACGGTAAAGGCAATTCATCGAACCTTCAAGGGCCGAATTCTGGAAAGGTAAATGGTCCTGAGGGAACTACACCTAAACCATCTACCACATCCGGTGGACTCGGTAGCACCAGTACAGAAGTAAAAGACCCAAAAGTTCCAAACAAGCCTGATAGTGCTACAAATCAACAGACCGGTAACGGCGATTCCACAAAACCTCCAGGACCGAATTCTGGAACAGTAAATGGTCCTGAGGGAACTACATCTAAACCATCTACCACATCCGGTGAACTCGGTAGCACCAGTACAGAAGTAAATGACCCAAAAATTCCAAACAAGCCGGATAGTGCTACAAATCAACAGACCGGTAACGGCGATTCAACGAACCCCCAAGGGCCGAACTCTGGAACGGTAAATGGTCCTGAGGGAACTACACCTAAACCATCTACCACATCCGGTGGACTCGGTAGCACCAGTACAGAAGTAAAAGACCCAAAAGTTCCAAACAAGCCTGATAGTGCTACAAATCAACAGAACGGTAAAGGCAATTCATCGAACCTTCAAGGGCCGAATTCTGGAAAGGTAAATGGTCCTGAGGGAACTACACCTAAACCATCTACCACATCCGGTGGACTCGGTAGCACCAGTACAGAAGTAAAAGACCCAAAAGTTCCAAACAAGCCTGATAGTGCTACAAATCAACAGAACGGTAAAGGCAATTCATCGAACCTTCAAGGGCCGAATTCTGGAAAGGTAAATGGTCCTGAGGGAACTACACCTAAACCATCTACCACATCCGGTGAACTCGGTAGCACCAGTACAGAAGTAAAAGACCCAAAAGTTCCAAACAAGCCTGATAGTGCTACAAATCAACAGAACGGTAAAGGCGATTCCACAAACCCTCCTGGACCGAATTCTGGAACAGTAAATGGTCCTGAGGGATCTACATCTAAACCATCTGCCACATCCGATGAACTCGGTAGCACCAGTACAGAAGTAAATGACCCAAAAATTCCAAACAAGCCGGATAGTGCTACAAATCAACAGACCGGTAACGGCGATTCCACAAAACCTCAAGGACCGAATTCTGGAACAGTAAATGGTCCTGAGGGAACTACATCTAAACCACCTACCACATCCGGTGAACTCGGTAGCACCAGTACAGAAGTAAAAGACCCAAAAGTTCCAAACAAGCCTGATAGTACTACAAATCAACAGAACGGTAAAGGCAATTCATCGAACCCCCAAGGGCCGAACTCTGGAACGGTAAATGGTCCTGAGGGAACTACACCTAAACCATCTACCACATCCGGTGGACTCGGTAGCACCAGTACAGAAGTAAAAGACCCAAAAGTTCCAAACAAGCCTGATAGTGCTACAAATCAACAGACCGGTAACGGCGATTCCACAAAACCTCCAGGACCGAATTCTGGAACAGTAAATGGTCCTGAGGGAACTACATCTAAACCATCTACCACATCCGGTGAACTCGGTAGCACCAGTACAGAAGTAAATGACCCAAAAATTCCAAACAAGCCTGATAGTGCTACAAATCAACAGAACGGTAAAGGCGATTCGACGAGCCCGCAAGGACCGAACTCTGGAACGGTAAATGGTTCTGAGGGAAATACACCTAAACCATCTACCACATCCGGTGGACTCGATAGCACAAGTACAGAAGTAAAAGACCCAAAAGTTCCAAACAAGCCTGATAGTGCTACAAATCAACAGACCGGTAACAGCGATTCCACAAAACCTCAAGGACCGAATTCTGGAACAGTAAATGGTCCTGAGGGAACTACATCTAAACCATCTACCACATCCGGTGAACTCGGTACCACCAGTACAGAAGTAAATGACCCAAAAATTCCAAACAAGCCTGATAGTGCTACAAATCAACAGACCGGTAACGGCGATTCAACGAACCCTCAAGGACCGAATTCTGGAACGGTAAATGGTCCTGAGGGAACTACACCCACACCATCTACCACATCCGGTGGACTCGGTAGCACCAGTACAGAAGTAAAAGACCCAAAAGTTCCAAACAAGCCTGATAGTGCTACAAATCAACAGACCGGTAACGGAGAGTCCACAAACCCCCAAGGACCGAATTCTGGAACAGTAAATGGTCCTCAAGGAAATACACCTAAACCATCTACCACAGCCGGTGGTCTCGGTAGCACCAGTACAGACGTAAAAGACCCAAAAATTCCAAACAAGCCTGATAGTGCTACAAATCAACAGAACGGTAAAGGCGATTCGACGAGCCCGCAAGGACCGAACTCTGGAACGGTAAATGGTTCTGAGGGAAATACACCTAAACCATCTACCACATCCGGTGGACTCGATAGCACAAGTACAGAAGTAAAAGACCCAAAAGTTCCAAACAAGCCTGATAGTGCTACAAATCAACAGACCGGTAACAGCGATTCCACAAAACCTCAAGGACCGAATTCTGGAACAGTAAATGGTCCTGAGGGAACTACATCTAAACCATCTACCACATCCGGTGAACTCGGTAGCACCAGTACAGAAGTAAAAGACCCAAAAGTTCCAAACAAGCCTGATAGTGCTACAAATCAACAGACCGGTAACGGCGATTCCACAAAACCTCAAGGACCGAATTCTGGAACAGTAAATGGTCCTGAGGGAACTACACCTAAACCATCTACCACATCCGGTGGACTCGGTAGCACCAGTACAGAAGTAAAAGACCCAAAAATTCCAAACAAGCCGGATAGTGCTACAAATCAACAGACCGGTAACGGCGATTCAACGAACCCTCAAGGACCGAATTCTGGAAAGGTAAATGGTCCTGACGGAACAACACCTAAACCATCTACCACATCCGGTGGACTCGGTAGCACCAGTACAGGAGTAAAAGACCCAAAAGTTCCAAACAAGCCTGATAGTACTACAAATCAACAGAACGGTAAAGGCAATTCATCGAACCCCCAAGGGCCGAACTCTGGAACGGTAAATGGTCCTGAGGGAACTACACCTAAACCATCTACCACATCCGGTGGACTCGGTAGCACCAGTACAGAAGTAAAAGACCCAAAAGTTCCAAACAAGCCTGATAGTGCTACAAATCAACAGACCGGTAACGGCGATTCCACAAAACCTCCAGGACCGAATTCTGGAACAGTAAATGGTCCTCAGGGAAATACACCTAAACCATCTACCACAGCCGGTGGTCTCGGTAGCACCAGTACAGAAGTAAATGACCCAAAAATTCCAAACAAGCCTGATAGTGCTACAAATCAACAGAACGGTAAAGGCGATTCGACGAGCCCGCAAGGACCGAACTCTGGAACGGTAAATGGTTCTGAGGGAAATACACCTAAACCATCTACCACATCCGGTGGACTCGATAGCACAAGTACAGAAGTAAAAGACCCAAAAGTTCCAAACAAGCCTGATAGTGCTACAAATCAACAGACCGGTAACGGCGATTCCACAAAACCTCCAGGACCGAATTCTGGAACAGTAAATGGTCCTGAGGGAACTACATCTAAACCATCTACCACATCCGGTGAACTCGGTAGCACCAGTACAGAAGTAAATGACCCAAAAATTCCAAACAAGCCTGATAGTGCTACAAATCAACAGAACGGTAAAGGCGATTCGACGAGCCCGCAAGGACCGAACTCTGGAACGGTAAATGGTCCTGAGGGAACTACACCTAAACCATCTACCACATCCGGTGGACTCGCTAGCACCAGTACAGAAGTAAAAGACCCAAAAGTTCCAAACAAGCCTGATAGTGCTACAAATCAACAGAACGGTAAAGGCGATTCCACAAACCCTCCTGGACCGAATTCTGGAACAGTAAATGGTCCTGAGGGAACTACACCTAAACCATCTACCACATCTGGTGGACTCGGTAGCACCAGTACAGAAGTAAAAGACCCAAACAAGCCGGATAGTGCTAAAAATCAACAGAACGGTAAAGGGGATTCAACGAACCCCCAAAGACCGAACTCTGGAACGGTAAATGGTCCTCAGGGAAATACACCTAAACCATCTACCACAGCCGGTGGTCTCGGTAGCACCAGTACAGACGTAAAAGACCCAAAAATTCCAAACAAGCCTGATAGTGCTACTAATCAACAGAACGGTAAAGGCGATTCAAAGAACCCCCAAAGACCGAACTCTGGAACGGTAAATGGTCCTCAGGGAACTACACCTAAACCATCTACCACAGCCGGTGGTCTCGGTAGCACCAGTACAGAAGTAAAAGATCCAAAAATTCCAAACAAGCCGAATAGTGCTACAAATCAACAGAACGGTAAAAGCGATTCAACGAACCCCCAAAGACCGAACTCTGGAACGGTAAATGTTCCTGAGGGAACTACACCTAAACCAACAACCACATCCGGTGGACCTGGTAGCACCAGTGCAGAAGTGAAAGACCCAAAAATTCCAAACAAGCCGAATAGTGCTACAAATCAACAGAACGGTAAAGGCGATTCAACGAAACCCCAAGGACCGAACTCTGGAACGGTAAATGGTCCTCAGGGAACTACACCTAAACCTACAACCACATCCGGTGGACCTGGTAGCACCAGTACAGAAGTAAAAGACCCAAAAATTCCAAACAAGCCGAATAGTGCTACAAATCAACCGAACGGTAAAGGCGATTCAGCGAAACCCCAAGGACCGAACTCTGGAACGGTAAATGGTCCTCAGGGGACTACACCTAAACCATCTACCACAGCCGGTGTTCTCGGTAGCACCAGTGAAGACGTAAAAGACCCAAAAATTCCAAACAAGCCGAATAGTGCTACTAATCAACAGAACGGTAAAGGCGATTCCACAAACCCTCAAGGACCGAACTCTGGAACGCTAAATGATCCTGAGGGAACTAGCCCTAAACCAACAACCACATCCGGTGGACCTGGTAGCACCAGTACAGAAGTAAAAGACCCAAAAATTCCAAATAAGCCGAATAGTGATACAAATCAACAGAACGGTAAAGGCGATTCAACGAACCCCCAAAGACCGAACTCTGGAACGCTAAATTCTCCTGCGGGAACTACACCTAAACCATCTACCACAGCCGGTGGTCTCGGTAGCACCAGTACAGAAGGGAAAGACCCAAAAATTCCAAACAAGCCAGATAGTGCTACAAATCAACAGAACGGTAAAGGCGATTCAACGAACCCCCAAGGACCGAACTCTGGTAGGGTAAATGGTTCTGAGGGAACGACACCTAAACCATCTACCACATCCGAAGGACTCGGTAGCACCAGTACAGAAGTAAAAGACCCAAACAAGCCGGATAGTGCTACAAATCAACAAAACGGTAAAGGCGATTCAACGAACCCCCAAAGACCGAACTCTGGAACGCTAAATTCTCCTGCGGGAACTACACCTAAACCATCTACCACAGCCGGTGGTGTCGGTAGCACCAGTACAGACGTAAAAGACCCAAAAATTCCAAACAAGCCGGATAGTGCTACAAATCAACAGAACGGTAAAGGCGATTCCACAAACCCTCAAGGACCGAACTCTGGAACGGTAAATGGTCCTGAGGGAACGACACCTAAACCATCTACCACAGCCGGTGGTTTTGGTAGCACCAGTACAGAAGGGAAAGGCCCAAAAATTCCAAACAAGCCGGATAGTGCTACAAATCAACAGAACGGTAAAGGCGATTCCACAAACCCTCAAGGACCGAATTCTGGAACAGTAAATGGTCCTGACGGAACAACACCTAAACCATCTACCACATCCGGTGGACTCGGTAGCACCAGTACAGGAGTAAAAGACCCAAAAGTTGCAAACAAGCCTGATAGTGCTACAAATCAACAGAACGGTAAAGGCAATTCATCGAACCCTCAAGGGCCGAATTCTGGAAAGGTAAATGGTCCTGAGGGAACTACACCTAAACCATCTAACACATCCGGTGGACTCGGTAGCACCAGTACAGAAGTAAAAGACCCAAAAGTTGTAAACAAGCCTGATAGTGCTACAAATCAACAGAACGGTAAAGGCAATTCATCGAACCCTCAAGGGCCGAATTCTGGAAAGGTAAATGGTCCTGAGGGAACTACACCTAAACCATCTACCACATCCGGTGGACTCGGTAGCACCAGTACAGACGTAAAAGACCCAAAAATTCCAAACAAGCCGAATAGTGCTACTAATCAACAGAACGGTAAAGGCGATTCCACAAACCCTCAAGGACCGAACTCTGGAACATTAAATGGTCCTGAGGGAACTACACCTAAGCCAACAACCGCATCCGGTGGACCAGGTAGCACCAGTACAGAAGTAAAAGATCCAAAAATCCCAAACAAGCCGGATAGTGCTACAAATCAACAGAACGGTAAAGGCGATTCCACAAACCCTCAAGGACCGAACTCTGGAACACTAAATGGTCCTGAGGGAGCTATTCCTAAACCAACCACCACATCCGGTGGACCTGGTAGCACCAGTACCGAAGTAAAAGATCCAAAAATTCCTAACAAGCCGGATAGTGCTACAAATCAACAGAACGGTAAAGGCGATTCCACAAACCCTCAAGGACCGAACTCTGGAACATTAAATGGTCCTCAGGGAACTACACCTAATCCAACAACCGCATTTGGTGGACCTGGTAGCACCAGTACAGAAGTAAAAGATCCAAAAATTCCAAACAAGCCGGATAGTGCTACAAATCAACAGAACGGTAAAGGCGATTCCACAAACCCTCAAGGACCGAACTCTGGAACGGTAAATGGTCCTGAGGGAACTACACCTAAACCATCTACCACAGCCGGTGGTTTTGGTAGCACCAGTACAGAAGGGAAAGGCCCAAAAATTCCAAACAAGCCGGATAGTGCTACAAATCAACAGAACGGTAAAGGCGATTCCACAAACCCTCAAGGACCGAATTCTGGAACAGTAAATGGTCCTGACGGAACAACACCTAAACCATCTACCACAGCCGGTGGTTTTGGTAGCACCAGTACAGAAGGGAAAGGCCCAAAAATTCCAAACAAGCCGGATAATGCTACAAATCAACAGAACGGTAAAGGCGATTCCACAAACCCTCAAGGACCGAACTCTGGAACATTAAATGGTCCTCAGGGAACTACACCTAATCCAACAACCGCATCCGGTGGACCTGGTAGCACCAGTACAGAAGTAAAAGATCCAAAAATTCCAAACAAGCCGGATAGTGCTACAAATCAACAGAACGGTAAAGGCGATTCCACAAACCCTCAAGGACCGAACTCTGGAACGGTAAATGGTCCTGAGGGAACTACACCTAAACCATCTACCACAGCCGGTGGTTTTGGTAGCACCAGTACAGAAGGGAAAGGCCCAAAAATTCCAAACAAGCCGGATAGTGCTACAAATCAACAGAACGGTAAAGGCGATTCCACAAACCCTCAAGGACCGAATTCTGGAACAGTAAATGGTCCTGACGGAACAACACCTAAACCATCTACCACATCCGGTGGACTCGGTAGCACCAGTACAGGAGTAAAAGACCCAAAAGTTGCAAACAAGCCTGATAGTGCTACAAATCAACAGAACGGTAAAGGCAATTTATCGAACCCCCAAGGGCCGAACTCTGGAACGGTAAATGGTCCTGAGGGAACTACACCTAAACCATCTAACACATCCGGTGGACTCGGTAGCACCAGTACAGAAGTAAAAGACCCAAAAGTTGTAAACAAGCCTGATAGTGCTACAAATCAACAGAACGGTAAAGGCAATTCATCGAACCCTCAAGGGCCGAATTCTGGAAAGGTAAATGGTCCTGAGGGAACTACACCTAAACCATCTACCACATCCGGTGGACTCGGTAGCACCAGTACAGAAGTAAAAGACCCAAAAGTTCCAAACAAGCCTGATAGTGCTACAAATCAACAGACCGGTAACGGCGATTCCACAAAACCTCCAGGACCGAATTCTGGAACAGTAAATGGTCCTGAGGGAACTACATCTAAACCATCTACCACTTCCGGTGAACTCGGTAGCACCAGTACAGAAGTAAATGACCCAAAAATTCCAAACAAACCGGATAGTGCTACAAATCAACAGACCGGTAACGGCGATTCAACGAACCCCCAAGGACCGAACTCTGGAACGGTAAATGGTCCTGAGCGAACTACACCTAAACCATCTACCACAGCCGGTGGTCTTGGTAGCACCAGTACAGAAGTAAGAGATCCAAAAATTCCAAACAAGCCAAATAGTGCTACAAATCAACAGAACGGTAAAAGCGATTCAACGAACCCCCAAAGACTGAACTCTGGAAAAGTAAATGGTCCTGAGGGAACTACACCTAAACCATCTACCACATCCGAAGGACTCGGTAGCACCAGTACAGAAGTAAAAGACCCAAAAATTCCAAACAAGCCGAATAGTGCTACAAATCAACAGAACGGTAAAGGCGATTCAACGAACCCCCAAGGACCGAACTCTGGTAGGGTAAATGGTTCTGAGGGAACGACACCTAAACCATCTACCACATCCGAAGGACTCGGTAGCACCAGTACAGAAGTAAAAGACCCAAACAAGCCGGATAGTGCTACAAATCAACAAAACGGTAAAGGCGATTCAACGAACCCCCAAAGACCGAACTCTGGAACGCTAAATTCTCCTGCGGGAACTACACCTAAACCATCTACCACAGCCGGTGGTGTCGGTAGCACCAGTACAGACGTAAAAGACCCAAAAATTCCATACAAGCCGGATAGTGCTACAAATCAACAGAACGGTAAAGGCGATTCCACAAACCCGCAAGGACCGAACTCTGGAACGGTAAATGGTCCTGAGGGAACTACACCTAAACCATCTACCACAGCCGGTGGTCTCGGTAGCACCAGTACAGAAGGGAAAGACCCAAAAATTCCAAACAAGCCGGATAGTGCTACAAATCAACAGAACGGTAAAGGCGATTCCACAAACCCTCAAGGACCGAACTTTGGAACATTAAATGGTCCTGAGGGAACTACACCTAAGCCAACAACCGCATCCGGTGGACCAGGTAGCACCAGTACAGAAGTAAAAGACCCAAAAATTCCAAACAAGCCGAATAGTGCTACAAATCAACAGAACGGTAAAGGCGATTCAACGGAACCCCAAGGACCGAACTCTGGAAAAGTAAATGGTCCTGAGGGAGCTACTCCTAAACCAACCACCACATCCGGTGGACCTGGTAGCACCAGTACAGAAGGGAAAGGCCCAAAAATTCCAAACAAGCCGGATAATGCTACAAATCAACAGAACGGTAAAGGCGATTCCACAAACCCTCAAGGACCGAACTCTGGAACACTAAATGGTCCTGAGGGAGCTATTCCTAAACCAACCACCACATCCGGTGGACCTGGTAGCACCAGTACAGAAGTAAAAGACCCAAAAATTCCAAACAAGCCGAATAGTGCTACAAATCAACAGAACGGTAAAGGCGATTCAACGAAACCCCAAGGACCGAACTCTGGAACGGTAAATGGTCCTCAGGGAACTACACCTAATCCATCTACCACAGCCGGTGGTCTCGGTAGCACCAGTACAGACGCAAAAGACCCAAAAATTCCAAACAAGCCGAATAGTGCTACTAATCAACAGAACGCTAAAGGCGATTCTACAAACCCTCAAGGACCGAACTCTGGAACGCTAAATGGTCCTGAGGGAACTACTCCTAAACCAACAACCACATCCGGTGGACCTGGTAGCACCAGTACAGAAGTAAAAGACCCAAAAATTCCAAACAAGCCGAATAGTGCTACAAATCAACAGAACGGTAAAGGCGATTCAACGAAACCCCAAGGACCGAACTCTGGAACGGTAAATGGTCCTGAGGGAACTACACCTAAGCCAACAACCGCATCCGGTGGACCTGGTAGCACCAGTACAGAAGTAAAAGATCCAAAAATTCCTAACAAGCCGGATAGTGCTACAAATCAACAGAACGGTAAAGGCAATTCAACGAACCCCCAAGGACCGAACTCTGGAACGGTAAATGGCCCTGAGGGAACTACACCTAAACCATCTACCACAGCCGGTGGTATCGGTAGCACCAGTACAGAAGTAAAAGACCCAAAAATTCCAAACAAGCCGAATAGTGCTACAAATCAACAGAACGGTAAAGGCGATTCCACAAACCCTCAAGGACCGAACTCTGGAACATTAAATGGTCCTGAGGGAACTACACCTAAGCCAACAACCGCATCCGGTGGACCAGGTAGCACCAGTACAGAAGTAAAAGACCCAAAAATTCCAAACAAGTCGAATATTGCTACAAATCAACAAAACGGTAAAGGCGATTCCACAAACCCTCAAGGAGGTCCAAATTCTTTCACGAACACTGACGTCGAGGAAACGATGCCGATACCGCCTTCTAAACTAGCTGAACCTGGTACTAGCAGTGGAGCAAATAACAATCCCAGTGGCTTAAACTCTGAAAGCGCCCATGCGAATGGGCCTGCTGATTCTGCGAAAGGTATTGAATGTTTAAAGCAAGGATACATACGTGATCCAAAGAATTGTTCATATTACTATTACTGCGGAAAGTTTAGAAGTGGGTTTAAAAAAACTAAATTTCAGTGCGACCCTGATTTTTATTTTGATTTAAAAACTTCGATTTGTCAAATGCGATCAAGCGTCCCTGAGTGTGACAAAATTAATTCCGTTCCCAAAATACAAAATAATGGCAAAAAAGAAGGAGATCAATTGTCCGATATCAAAGCAGATATTGTGTGCACGAAACATGGATACGTTAGGGACCCCAATGATTGCTCGCTCTATTACTTTTGCGGGAAATACAGGAAGGGCTTCATAAAGTCAAAATTCCAATGTGATTCTGATTTGTTCTTCGATATCAAAACCTCTCTTTGCAAACGTCGGTCGAGTGTGCCAGAATGTAGCCTAAATAGCAACTCTGATTCAATAGATACTCTTCATCCATCTCAAATAGCACAAAATGCAAGTGAGAAATCGCCTGATATTGCTGCGAATGAAGGTCTGGGAAGTATACACGGCATTGAATGTCGAGCAGAGGGATACGTGCGCGATCCTAACAATTGCTCGTATTACTACTTTTGTGGAAAATTTAACAATGGGTTTACAATAACGAAATTTCAGTGTGAGGATGACTTATACTTTGATGTTAAGACCACCTTGTGTAAAGCGCGCTCACTTTTCCCGGAATGTAATGAAGATGCTAACACTGAAGGAGAACATAACCTAGGTAATGAAGAGAAACCCACCAAATTTAATAGCCCTGGTTCAGTAATACAGCATGGAACTGAAAAAGTTACGTCTAAACCATACATAAAGGATCCTAATGTTCACAGTACTACAGGAATTAAAAAAATTCCTCCAAAACCAGAAAAGATTAATAATACTTCAATCATCGGTACTGACAAAAATAAATTTGACAGACCAAAGATTCCAAACTCACAAACGACTTCTCAAAAGCCTACATCCAAAGCACCCATTAAAATTCCACAAATAAGTAAAAACAATGGCACCAGTACTTTCACAAAACGTCCGCAAACAAATAATAAAAAAGTAAATAAATTAAATAAATTGAAAGATCAAAAGAAAATACAGAGACCGAAAGGTACAAGTTCAGGATCGCAACAAGGTGGGCAAACGAAAGCAGACGGTATATGTGTAAAAGAGGGTTACGTACGTGAACCCACTGATTGTTCGATTTACTATTACTGTGGAAAGTATAAAGATGGGTTCATAAAAACGAAATACCATTGTATTTCTAACATGTACTTTGACACGAAAACTTCTATTTGCAAAGTACAATCGAGTGTTCCCGAATGTAATGAAAGCGGCGAAATTAAATTACATAACAATAAATTAGATAACGTGCATAAACCATGTGATACAAAGGTTGTTACGAAACCCAGCGACAAAATCTCTAATCGGAAAGATATTACTAAAATCGAAGCATCTAAAGATATTGTAAAAGATAAATGTGTGACAGAGGGGTACATACGAGACCCTAAAGATTGCTCATTTTATTATTTCTGTAGAAAGTACAAAGACGGGTTTAAAACAACAAAATTCCAGTGTTCTCTAGGTTTGTACTTTGATGTCAAAACTTCTCTTTGCAAATTGCCTTCAAGTGTTCCGGAATGTGACTAAAAACACAAAAGTCTATCGATGAATAAAATAATTTGAAACGATGAAAAAAAGTGAGAATGTGATCCTGAACAAATTACCTCAAAAATAAATTTAGGAATGAGAGTTCGAATTATTGATGTTGTATATACCTTACTTTAGGTCATAGCGAGCTAAAAAATGTTTCAACTATTACTAATTTTTATTAATTTGTATTTATTGTAGATATATTATAAGCATTCACAGGTATGAAAATGATCATAAATCCTGGCATTGTACATATTATAATAGATAATTTTACAAAATACATTATACAATTTTATTTTTTTAACACTTATGGAGATGCTGCTGTTGGAGACAAAATAAGTGTCGATGGGTTTTCAAACCTTGGAGAATGCTGGTTTTGATGTCGAAGGTCAGTTTTTAAGCTTCAGAATGGTAGAAGAAACCGATTAACCAATACTGGACAGCAATGGACGTATTCAATCCATCTATTTCGAAACACATCAGAAGCACAGTTGTATAGCTAACAAACTATGTATTCAGAATGTATAAATAAAAAACAATGATGAACAGTACTTGGATTGTTTGCAGGTGTAAAAAGGAATGAGGATATGTAATGAAAATACAAAAATTCTATCAAGTCGTGACTTTATAATAATTTATTTAAACATTTATACACCTATAATGTTCCACAGTCTTTATAGTAATTCTTCGAATATTTATATATCTATAATATATAGATTTGTTTACTTTGCATAATTGAATTCATTCATTATCATCTATAAGGTAAAGCATTAATATACGTAATATGAATTAATCAAGAATTTTCTCTTCTTAATTGCATCATTTTAGTCTTTTTATTATTAAATTCTGTTCCTGATAGTTTTAATCATAGCTGACAAGAATAGTTTCTTCAAAATTCTTAGTTCTCTCATGAACTCTTCCATATTCCGCCATCGAGACTTTATCTTTCATATCGCAACTTACTTACGAGGAAGAATCGATTCCTTTGCAGAAAAACGAATTGCGGAATAATACATTCACAAACTTGAACAATTGGAATAATATAAATAGTGACCAATGGGTATTTTTACAATTTTTATATTTTAAAAATCATACATTAATGAAATTAATGTCGAACGATCTTTTGGAACTGTCAAATCCGCGATTACAAAGAATAACCGTACAAATCTTTCATTTCGTAGATGTATTGAGGATATGTGTAATGTATATTAACAATTTTCCACGAAAAAATTAAATGAAATTTTCATTTGTGATGCAAAACGTATCGTCAATTCTTACAGATGATTAGCAGGAGAAAACGGAAAGAGGAGCAAAAGGAGGAGTGTGATGTATAATCTACATTTTGGGCTACGCTATTATTATATTAACCGCTACTCGTACGATGAAATACATATATGTATATATATATTATATAATATACTTTTATATATGTACATAATATGATATACATATACACTATATTAGCAGTGATATATTAATACTAGAATAATTTAATTTAATTTCTATGCCGTGTCGTAAAGGAACTATGGTCGCATCTACTCGCATATTTTATCTGCGATTACCCACGTGCTTCAGCTAATTCGTACACATGTTATATTTATACATAAGTTAGGTCCATCGTTATAAACGAAAATGTTCTCGAAAAATCGCAAAATCCGTCTTTCGAAAGTCGAAGAAAACGCAGCAATACGGTTACGTTCCAAATGTTAATTTGGAATAGCTTTTATGCCAGCTGAAGAAAGAAAAACTTTGGCATGTAGTTCTTTGTAACATTTTGAATCATAACCGAATATTGCACGCCTGGTCCATATTTTTCGCCATAGTAAGATTTTGCCATTTTCGATTTCCCTTTCTCAATCGAACCTTAGTTTGGGAGTGATAACTACACGGGGAATTCGGCACGGAGGATATGTGAACGGTTTGATTATACGAAATACGTCGATCGCGAAAGGGCGGAGGGAATACGTTGCCTCGTAAAGGTAATAATACAACTAGCAGATAATTTCGATAATAATAAACGATAGAAAGTCGTAAAAAACGGCAGGGTCGATTAGAGTCGAACGTATCGCGACGTAAAAAAGCATCTTTTACGATCGTTTATCGAAACCAGTTTTGTGTGGTGTTTGTGCACCGGAGACACCGACGACTGACCGTTATTTTTTTCCAAATGCAATGATGATTTCAAGTAATTTGCAAATAGACCTGTGCAATGCAGATTTAAAGGTGAGAAAATTGAGGGATTTACGCATGTTTAATATTTTGAGCTCATCGAGTGAGAGGAGGATTTTTATACCAGTTTATGCAGTCAATTCTGATTTAATATGAAAAAAGTTGGACATTTATCACATTTAGCAATGATCAGTGCCAAGACTCTGAAATGGTCAAGGGAGTCTTAAAGAAATAGTGAAGTGACATGTCCTCGATATGTTATTATTTGGAACAAACATGGATAAAATAGATGTGCTCTAAATGTTTGTTTAAATTTAGGGTTATCATTATACCAGGAGTTTACAAGCGGAAGGTAACTTTGTAAGATGCCGAAGATCGTCTGGAATCGTAACGAACTTCTTTTTTCTACGTGGATTTTGTACCCTCAGAGAACGTTAATCATTCCACTTGCCGCGACATCGTTTCAAAGAAGTTTACATTCCGAAAGCCGTCTTTTCTCTTTTATCCAGGAGCGAGAGTATCCTTACCGACAAATTCCGCGCAAAATTCTCGTCCACTCGAATGCGCGTGCCATGCTCTCTTTATGGCCAATTGAATATCGAGGCGATCTTCCATCAGTCGGTCTCTCTTTATTTTTCTCTTTTAAGAACAATCCCATAAATCCCATTTTTGTACACTTAGAAAAACGTTTCTTTATCGTGAAGTAGCACACAAGTGTGATTTTGACGAAGGTAACGTTCCTTTTGCTTTCGAAGCAATTTTTATTCTCCATACCTGGATGGTTGAAAGTGTCCAGTGATTATCTGCTTGATGGAATTTTATGGTGGATTTGACATTGATCATAGGTTTGAATCCTTTATATTTTCAGTTGGAATGCAAGGATATACCTAACCATCAAAAGTACGCACTTAGGACCTTCACATGTCCATGCAACTGGCGTTACTTTATTTGTTTACATCAATAAAGCTTAGACACTGGACGTGAACTTATTTCCTGGATGTCTAATCTCGTTGTAAAGTCTAACAAGATGGTTTCTTTGACTCAACATATATTTTGGGGTACTGACTACTTCTGGTCGCATTG
The DNA here is from genome assembly GCA_030407085.1 of Trichopria drosophilae. NCBI lineage: Eukaryota > Metazoa > Arthropoda > Insecta > Hymenoptera > Diapriidae > Trichopria > Trichopria drosophilae. Next base: position 189,544,846 of record CM059582.1, read on the forward strand.
GAAACTTTATGGGAGTCACAATTATTCTTAAAAATAGAAATGGGTCGTTGGTGTCTCCAGAGCTTAGAATTTTGGCCGTTTCAAGAATGTGAGGAAGACAATGTAAATGGAGTTCGCGTTTCTTATCACGCAAAGTAAAACTAGAATAAATTAAGTACGACGATTACGCTACTGGCGCCAGGACGGGGCTGCGCTTCGCGGAGAATCCGAAGGTCGGAATTTGTCGAAATCGTTTCAATGTCAGTTGTCCCTCCTGCATTCCCTTTCCCTTCCCATTGCACGAAAAAAAGTGTAGTCAGAAACATACCGCGACTGCTCTTCCTTTCGCGTCCAATTTTCTCCTTGATCGGATCGCGCTAGAAATGTTTTCGTCGCTAATAAAACGTACAAGATTAAAATTACTATACACTCCCCTACCAACCTACGCCCAAAAAATAGCTGGAATTAATCGAAATCGATCCTTCGCGCTCCACTATGGTGATCCGTCCAAACTATTGGATTTACAATGTAAAAGACGTGTAAAATAAGCAAATTATTTATACAATTGTTCACGCGATCAAATCGCCTTTCGATACGAATACTTTACACGAACACGCGAACATTATGCTGATTTAAAATTTAAAATGTAATATTTCGATTGACTAATTGCCGTCGAATAAATAAAACTACTAATACATACGACGCGAAATCACTTGGATCACAATTGAATTTATTACCTAGCTAAATAACTAATGATCCTTACAATTTCTACACTCGGGCATATTTGTCAATCACAGATTACTGCACTGCATAGCGATTTGGATTCAATGTCTTTTGGAAGCGTCTTTATTTTGAATTCGTTTCGAAATAACACAAACGAAAAGTATCATATTTTCACACCTACACCGCAGTATTATTCCTTACAAGATCGACAATAACAATCAAGTTATTAGCCAAATTATTATCTGGAGGTGCAAGAAAATAAGGTAATGAAGCATAAAATTATTGTACATATGTAAATAGCTAAGTTGTGACCGAAATACCAAACACCAAATATCGAACGACTTACAAATAATTAGTTTGTCTCTTCGCATAAGCATGATCAATTTATTTCGTTTTCCAATCAGAAGGACACGAAGAAAATGTTTGAGACGTTAACGAATATATCAATGAACTCAGTCTTTTTTATTCTATGTTGTGTCTCCATATATTCTGTTGTCATGAGTTTCTTTCGAATTGATTCGCTTTTCTGAATCTCCCACCAAAGTAACTCAAATTCTCTAAAAAATCGACTTGGAGAGAGCAATTACTCTGAGCTCCAGACAAGAAATTGAGTAGGAAAACAACCAATTTATCGTCTGAAGATCAGCGTGCTATTCAAGCAAGTATTCTTGTAGATGTGGATCAAGACCAATGTCTATTAGTAAGTTCCTAGCTTAGTAATGTATGAATAATGATAAAACTGCTGGAGAATAATCAAAATCTATTCTTACAACATTACAATACTGAAAAACGATTGCCTTACAAATAATTTTGTAATACTTCAAAGCTACTCAAGTTTCTGTGAGTAAACATTCGAAACGATTCGAAAATTGATACTATCGCCGAAACGCTTACACGCATCTACACTCATCCCTAGGCAGTGCGGTAACCGTTACTAAATGATTCTTAGACGTAAAATCCAATTTCGTGTAAAATATCTGACATTAAAAATGTACACGCGTGTAACGCCATGAGTATTTACAAAAAATCTCAGGTTCTTGCGTTGACTGACTAGAATTTTGTTCGTGCCAAAATTGCCTTCATCGTCCATTCGTTTCGTCTTGATTTAATTCGCATTGATTTTGAAATTAAATTCCAACGACATATCCAAACCTATGGGTTAGCTCCGTCGTGCCAGTTGTCCGCGGCGAACACACGAAGTCAAATAAATACTGAATCACGTCAAGTAATTGCTCGGCTATCTAACGCGCGTCTACGTCTCCCAAATTCGAGCTTCCGCCGTAACGAAGGGCGAATTGTCGCTCGATCTTCGTTCCTTCTATGGGAATCATTATAATATCAAAGGGGGGTTTCTCTTCGGTCCTTTGCTTGTGTTTTCTAACATGCGACTCTCCCCTATGACCTTTATCGAGTCCTCGAAGCTCAACTCTTTCGACGTCTCGTTCCCTGCAACAAAAAATATCACGATTCCATTAAATGGTTGTTGTTTTGTGCAATTCTAAGATTATTTATGGGGGAATCTCCATTTTTTATAAAAAGAAAATAATTGAATACTGTGTACATTCCAACAGAACTTATAAAAATATTGTATACAGTCAAACCTCCGTTAACGAATACTTTCGGCGCTACACGAGGTATTTAAAGTTTTGGTAACGAATATTTGAGGAGGATGTGCCGACTCCCCACCTCCAACTTTTTCTCTCTCGTAGGAACCTGTATTCTTCCGACGCACATTTGCAATATCCACAAAACGACTAAAGGCAGTTGAAGTGGGGATGAGGATTGAGTATTGAGGAATAACAATGGATGGTATTATTCGTTAACGGCAACTACTGCATATTCGATAACGGAAACATGCGAAAACGATGTATTCGTTAAAGGACATTTGACTGTAAATGGTTGGGTCTCGGCTGCAATTTGTCATAATCTCTCTCGAGGTTCTCGCCACTTTTTTCATGTAGTCTTTGGGCAAAATAAATACAGCACGTTTTTATTTTGTTTTTTTTTCATATGTATTTTAACCCTTTGAAGCATGGTGTAGCATATATGCTACACCTTTTTGTAATTCATTATTTACATATTTAATAATTATTAATTAATTTTGCTGCAATTTTTTGCTTCCTTACTTCAAGAACATATTAGGAAACGTAAATAAATAAATATTTTTAACTAATTATCATGTTATATTGTTTAAAAAAATTAAACGAAGTGTAAAAATGGTGAATTTTTTACGGAAAATATGTGTGGTGAAGAAAACGTCACTCAAATATGACGAGACTGAGAACTTGGGGGTTTTCGAGTTCGCTGATTACGAATCTGACCTCAGATATTCAACATTCAAAATGACGAATCCAATATGGCCGACGGAATTACAAAAATTTACTTGATCGTGAAGAAATTGGGTACTGGGGAGTCTTCGAGATGGCTGATTATGAATCTGGCAGCAGATTTTCAAATTCAAAATGGCGGATCCAATATGGCTGACTGAAATCTAGAGTGAATTTGACTTGTTTTTACATTTCGGTCGGCCATTTTTGATCCGCCATTTTGAATTTTGAAAATCTGAGGTCTAATTCGTAATCAGCGACCCCGAAAACTCCCGAGTAACAAATTTCAGCTATTTTCAGCGTAAAGAAAAATGTATGCTTGAAAGGGTTAACAATTTCAACCAGTTGAAAATTTGTAACAAACATAGTTTACGACAAAACCATTTTTAAATGTAATATAATACAAACTTGGAAATTTAAAAAATGGAGAACCGATGGAGTCTATTTTTGTTAAATTGGTTGAATTGAATGCTGACGATGCAATTATCTTAATAAATGTGCTTACCTACATAACTGTTATTCTTTTACTACGTTACTCGTACATTATACACTTATATCATACAATGATTGGAAGTTATTATTCTTTTTTACAAATAAATTAATAAAGAAAAAGTCACTGATCAGAAATTTCAAGCACTTTTAAAAATAGATTCCAACGGTTCTCCATTTTGAAAATGTCCAGACTTGTAGAGAAATTATCAAGGATTACGGTAAAATTTTATTCATGGTTGTAACTGAGGGCGTTAACCTTCAAACTTAATTTACGAATTGTTTTGTTCGTAAAAATGTAATTATTTATTTTTCACAATTTAATGTTTTTTTGTTGAAAGTACATGTTCTGAGCTTTAAACTGAGCAGCAGTTCAAGTTTGTGCGACAAAAACAACAATACTTAGTAAGTGTTTGAAGCTGTGAATTTTTCCGATTTTCTAAATTTTCAAATTTTCAACTGGTTAAAACATCTAAAATACTGCTCAAATAAATAAATAAATAAAAAATTGCTGTACACATTTTATCCACAGAACGCATGAAAAAATTTGCAACAAAAGATAAGATTACTACTATTTACACCCATCGGAATCCCCACCTCCTTTGGTAGATCTAAAAAAATTTTACACCTTTTTGCCCTTCCCATGAAAATAATTTACAAAAATTCCGCACAATTTCAGGAATTTTCTAAATACTAAAACAATAGGTTTTCCCTAGTACGATGTCTATATTTGATCTTATCTGGGAATACCAGTTCGTCTCATCAAATGGTAAAATCGATCAGATTACTTTGGATCCATAGATTTTGAAGGCTACAATTTTGAATTTATTTACATGAGATAAAATTTAGAGAAAGTGTTGAAACTACATCCTATATAATGTGACTAGTGCGACTCCACACATTCGCCAAGATCTTAATTGTAGAATAAAAGCTCGAACGAGGCGTAAATCCGCGTAATTACTCATTTCCTGGACGGCGGTATGCGCAGGACTTAGACGTACATGAAATTTAGTGGTCTTTACGTATGCAGGCGTTTGCGCGGATTGCGGGCACAGCTCAGCGTTAATCACGCACATAATTGCCTACATCGCGTTACATCTCGTACTCTCTTTTCACTAGTAGATTTTGCGAAAATAATTTTCTCCGCGAATTAATGACCCACATACGATATATTATTGTCTCTCAAAAGTCGCGAGTGCCTAATAATGAATATTTCTGTTTAGCTGCTTCATATTTATAAGTGCGCTTAAACCAGCCATACTTCAGACCGCGCCGTTATTATCGCGATTATCCTCCGGCCATTGGGGCAATATATCAGGTTTAAATGTTATTAACAACGGAACTTATTGTGCGTTCTATTTAAGCACTGGTTCCGTGACTAAGAATGCTATTGTTTAGTCTGGTTTTATGGTTTTTTCAAGTTTGTTTTTATTTCTTTTGAAAGCATTCCTGACCAAAAGGTCTGTACAACAAACGTGACCAGATACTGCTGAGTAACTGATGCGGAAGTAGTTGTGCTCGTTGCAGATTTGTTTATATTATTCCAGGTGTTCTTTGAAAGTCAACATTATCATCAAGAGTCTGAATGTTCACAATATGCATGCGTCGCTTTGGAAGTCTAGGTAATCAATTCCTACGTGTTCCCTTTTTCCAATCGGGAGAGAGTTTGATTTTAATATTTTAATACAAACTATTACACGAGCTGGAGGATAATTATTTCTTGGTGTTCCGTATAATTAGCATCCCTTATTTAGATGTTGATAATCGAATATGCAATAATATTCGAATGTGACTTTGATTACTTGGGTGTCATGTATAGGACATGTTCTAAAAATGGTAATTAATATGGTAATTCAACTCAATTTCGCCCAATAGCGCAGCAGATGAACCTAGCTTTGGTCCGTATTTTTGTTTTTAGATTTTTTAATTTTCCTGGATAGGTTATCAACACAAACTGAACTGCTTCATCAGCAGTGATCCTCCATATGTTAAATTTATTTTTGCACAGATAATCTATTACAATCTGGTATAGTAGGCGCAATCCATCGTTGAATAATTTTAAGTATCGTTGCGAAAAATAGTAAAAATTAATTTGCTCGATTTCAACGTCAAGTAATCCAAATTTATTGCCAAATTTATTTCATATTTGATATGAAGTAAATTATATAATGATCCAATCATTAAAAAAGAAAGTACGCAGAGCTAATTTCATGAAAATTCAAATGGACTCCTCAAAGTTGAGAACCTCGATGCGAGAAATTGTTACGTCTAGTCGGTGCAATACAGATAGCGACGTGGTGTAAACTCTGCTCGACGCCTGACAGGTGCAATGTGTTCTGCGTCAACCGCGTCGGATTAATGTAATAAACGCACTATGCTAAAGCAAACTAGTTCGGATGTTTGTGCGAATCGCCTACTGCGACCTAAAATTAAACTTACAACTTCATTCTTCATTCGTTGTCAGATCAGATCACGGAGGCACGTTTACCTTGGAAATTTCATTCGATGCATAATAATCGGTACAATGTTGGAATGCAATTTTACACGCACATTTCTTATTTTGTATTCTCTTCTGCAAATTTAACTGCGCATAAATAACTTTTTTTAGAAGAAGTATATGCAAACTATATTAAGAATTAATCTAATTCTTTGACTACCTTCTACCCAAAACTGATTATCCAAAAGAAAATTTTAGAGAACACGTTTCTTTGGCCTACTTAAGTCAATTCCAGTTATTTCAAGGTGAGTGTAATACATTTGATATTACTCAACGGGGAATTGACATAAACATCAGGAAGTCTGGCGAATTAAGTTTCCGTTTTCAGTTATATGTTTAGATTATATTTACTAGGCAGATAACTTGTGTTAGCTCAAGGGTCTCTGAAGGTCCTTTAGGACCAGATTACTTCACCTTTTGGCAATATTAGAATCTACGTTTTAAACAAAATTTCTGTTGAATGGTAGTTGTCATTGCCAGTATGGCGTTGAGATTTATTTGTTGCATTGTTTGATAGCAGACGTTTTTACATTTTTAGTAGCTACAAATGTCAAATGTTTTAGGTGCCAAAGTGAGAAGAATGAAGGTGAAGGCAGGAGAGAGGATTGCCCAAAGGCTCAGGCTACGTTCACAAGGATCCATTCCTTCCAGGATCTGTATTGCTAGCGACTTATAGAGCTCGTGTTCTTGCGATAAGGGTATACAAGAGCCTCGGGCCTCGCCAGGTTGTTATTCTCTTACTTCGCCTCTTCATTTTCAGCTTCGTCGTACGATCTTCCCTTCGGACTCGTCGCAATCTTCATCTTCGGCATGCCTTTGGCTTTTTCCCTTCTCGTTCACATTTTTTGCCGTCGGACAATTTTACTTGTTTTGGAGTTCATTCGACTTCGCCAATTTGCTCTACCTTTTCTTGCCTTCTTCCGTAACTTCACAGATTTTCTGTACTAATTTCTTCGAATATGTAGAGCGGATTCTTTCTCTCTTGTAAGTACCCCACATTAATTACGTGATGAGGACAAAAAACTTGGGAAGAATCCGTACATGTTCGGGAATAACTTCACTTTCACCTAATATTAAGAACAGCAATGTACCTGGAATCCCAAATGGTTTAGATCCGGTTATTTTTTGCGGCATACAGATGTTATCTGTCCAAGAAATGTACCCTCATTTTGAAAGTCTGGGGAGCTAAGAAACAATGTTTAAAAACTAGCAGGAAGAATTTATCTTTGTACCAGAAAATAACCCTAAAGTCATCCTAAGATTTCTCTTCTTTTTATAACCTAAACTGATTACTAATATCATGAGTTTGCACGGTATCGTCTTTGATTAAATTATTTTTTGGGTAACGTACGGTATGAAATGTCGATGTTTGATGACAAATTTCAGCATATTTTTTTTGGCGGGAAGGGACCAAATTCAATACTTCGTCCAGACCTATGGTCTGGGTCGAAGTAGTTAGTACTTTAATGGGTAGAGTTTAAAGTATCTTAATAAATTTCAGAAGTGAAAATATACAGAGCATTCCAATATAAATATTCCAAAAGAAAACATTTCTTGTAAACTTTGCAGAGTAGGATGGAGTAGGTAGAATAACAATGCCGTCATAGGCACAAGAAATGTACTCCATCTAAAGAGAAATTCATGTATGATAACAAAATGATAACTGATACAAGTAAAGAAATCTTACAAAATGGAGGAGGATCGTTGGAGTTACAAGGACCAGCATGCCTCGTTTCGAGAACGAGTCCAGTAATACAGGCATCCTTCATGATATGGCACCAACTCGGATACGTAATGTTGTTAGAAGCACACAGGAAAACTGGCGAGGGGTCCTGGTAGTCTCGGTTCCTGTGTCGGTTCCGTTCCCGGATGAGCTCTTTGTTTCTAGGACAATGATACAGGCAGGTCACGCACCGAGGACGATCAGTGTGTGGCTCTGTTAGACAAAGTTGTCCCGATCGGCAATGGATGTTCGAACAGTCTGTATTCTCTGTAAATTAAATGTTTTATGGTTACATAAAGTCTTATATTGAAAATATACCTAAATACCCATTAATGTCGTTTATGTCGTTATCGGTTGATAATATAAAGTCCTGAAGATGGCCCACAATCTGAATCCTTTGTTTCTTATTCGCATTAAGTCTAAGAGGACCCTAATCAAAGCAATCGTCTACTTGGTTTATTGTCAGATATTGCATCTTGACAATAAATCTTTTCTAAAATTTAGTTAAAAAAATCTGTCCCGTAACGACACCAACGACAACATTAATGATAAGATGTTTGAAATGTTCAATGGGTGTTACATTAATATTAATCAATAGTAGGTTCATATAAAATTGCAGACGTATGTTATTCGTATTTTAAAAAGACACGTGTGAGTCTTGGATCCCAGAGTAAATGACCGAAACAAACAGTAGGTTAGTGAGACAAGATAAATGAATTTATTCGTCCTGTTGAACAGCTACTCCAGATTGAATGCCGCACTAAGATATACTAATAAATTCAATTTGCAGACAGCGTCGTCGTTTATAAGGCGATAGACAGATTCTATTCTAATATAGGTATTGTGTCAGCACGAGTATATTTGATGCGGAAAGGCGAGACGAGTTAATGGGTCACGACGGGAACAGTAATTGTGGTCTAGTGGTGCGATGTTGACACAGTAGTCATCGGGGTCGATGGACCAAATTAAGTATCATATCAATTCTATTCTTCCTTTTGCTTAGAAATCGTGACCTTTTCGTCATATCTTCCGCCTTTCACGTAATTTTTATTACGTTGTACAATTCATCAAAAATATTTACCACAATAAAAATAGATAAGCTAATGAGTTGTATTAATGATGACTACAAAAGTTTTTTCTGAGTTTCCCACAAACGGTGAGGAGGAGCATAATGGCAGCTTCGTGATTTGTTCTCTTTGTGATAATTGATCTTCCGGTCTTTGAGTGATACAACACCCCAACATCAAGTCTAGACAAAAATGAAAAATAAAACGTATCATGTCATTCTTATTGACAAGGCTGAACGCTTGCGGGCTTTCGGAAAGGGTGTCGCTTTCTTCCCGCCATCAGAGAGTGACACGCGTGCGTGTCCTTTACGAGGTCGTGTGCGTCGTTGTTACGTAGTTATTATATATTACAGCTGTGTAATTCGCGACGTGGTCGATGACGTATCCAACGGGATGTCGACCACTACCGTTCGATGAACTCGAGGAATTATTGTGTCAAATTGCCGGAAACGAGATAAAAACTAGCCTTTTCATTAATGCCATGTGCCATGCGTTCTATTTGAACGTCCGTAAAATTAGATTGGATTAAAGGAATACATCTGATTTCCACAATGAAGTCGTTCATTTCGCAGACAACACAAATGTGTTTCTTAAACGGGAATTATGATTGCGAAGTTTTATTTAAATCAGGTCTCAATCTAAGAAACCATTATTTGTTCAATTTGGAATATTTTATGGTCAATTAATGACACATGTTCTAATGGAAATTCCCTGACAATATTGTGGGGAATTCTAAATCACGTATATTTGGACCTGAACTCAAAACCTGGACTAATTGAAAACACTAAGAAATCTATGCATTTTATATGTGGTGATGAGGGTTTTAAAATGATCTTGTAGCGAAGAAAATTAATAACTATTTATCGGAGATTAACAGATAAGAATATTGCCAATTTTGATTTTAGATGTGAATGTCGAAGCCGTTTGTTTCTCCCACCATCCCACCGAAACTAATCCGCAAGGTAGCGACACGGGACAGGTGCAGACCGAAGACACTCGAATCGTTTCGATTATTGACGAAGCCCAGTTTACATACGTCCAAGAAAGCAATATCATCAACAGGAAAAAGCAGACATGTCACAAAATGTCCTCATTAGTATGTAATTCAAGCATTCAGTGTATCTCCTCTTAATATTTTTTTATTTTAAAAGATGGCAAATAAATTTGGTAATAAAAAAATGTTGCCTGCGGATGAAATCGAACTCGGTCCCTCGAACTGGGGGTTGCCTTTCAACAGTACAACAGCCTGCAAGTATTGGACGGTTACGAATGTCACCTTCTGGCCTCTAGTACTGTTTAGTGACCTGGCAGTAGTACAACGAGTGCAGACCGTGCTGGTTAAAAGCGGTCAATTTCAGTCTTTTGGGTGGTATGGAGGAATAGAAATACATAAATTAATTCTGTCAAAATAAAAATGTAAAATGTAAAAATTCGTTTCGAAATGGTTTACAGTATTTGCACCTTTTTTCATGGCCTCCGATATTTACAACTCTGATGGATCTGGTATTTTTGAGCCTCAAATGTGTATGTTCGAATAAAGATCCTGAAATTTTGAAAATCATTCATTACTGATTCCATGACCATTTGCAACAGTGACATTACGCAAGGGTCATGCATGGCTTTTCAATATTCTCCAATAACATCGAGTCAACATATTCGATCAGCAGATTTGTTACTTTCGCATTGACCACTTGTTTGCGCGAAAAGATCGCCGTCGTCTGGTTATGATTTATGATTCATAAATGGGGAAGGCGAATGCACGGAATGCGTAGGACTACGTCGCATACCGTGATCATGGAGCGGTTGTGTATATACGACCATCGAACGTGCCTACGGGCATAGACGCGACCAGACGTCCGTGTCCAACGGCCTCGCGTTTGCATCCTATCCTATCGCGTCGTGTATTTAAATCATGTGCATTCATGGAAAGATTTCGTCTTCCTTTTGTTCCACGAATGTGCGCATCATTTTTTTTAATTCATTGTCTACAGGCTGCCGAACTGAAGCTAATAGCGAGACGGAAACTATGGCCAACAGTTTCTGATCCCATAAACACAAAATTAAAACTGTGTTTCAAAGAACAAAATGGCGATGATCGAGTGTTTCAGATTGTTAAAATTAAAGATGGCGATTTTGATATAACGAACGCATATTTTCTTCGGATAACTGGTCTCATTCCGACTTCTTAAGTTTAAAGTTTAAAGTTTAAAGTAAAAAACACTTCTTCATATTTTGCGTTGGGTTATGCGTGTGGTTCGAGGAGATTCAAAAAGCAAAGACAAAATTCTAAGTTTTCAACAATTTTAGAAGAGTCGGTCAAAAATTTACGTCCTTATGGTCCAATTCTATACCTTATTTCTTTGGCAAATTACAAGAAATAGCGAAGTTTTAAATTCTCAACATTATGGCAGCGTTCCAGTCACACTACTATCAATTCAGTCAGCAGCACCTTCTACAAGGAACACAGGGAAGTAGCTACGGTACGACCGGTCGGTACGGAACCGACTTCTAATTATCATCGCTTCTTTAAACTCGTCAGCACATATCTCTGCCTTGCACTTCAAAATTCTTGAAGTCATGAATAATAAGTCTTTTTTGCATTCCACTGGGGTCAAGTTATGTCATACAAATATTCAGTGAACGAAAAGTGAACCATTTCATCGTTATTTTGCTCTTTTTATTCAACCTATTTCACGTAAAGAAACAGATGGGGATTAACATAACATACCTACATTGGTGTTATTTTTATAATTTATGTATGATTCAGTGCATATTAGGTAACTGATATGTACCCGAATAGGCGTACGGATTGTACTTAAGTGCTAGGTCACTACTGTGCAAATAGATAGAGGAGGTTTCTAGTTATATGAACTGTATGATTTTACACGCATGTGATTGTTATAATGTAATATCCAATTACTCCCATATCTGATTTTACTATACATATATACAAACATATATTCTGCATGTTTTTACCGCCATTATTATTCCGGTATTTTGCGGATGCTTTAGTTAGAAGTGGAAGTAACTCCCTCTATTGACAATTACTACTACTCTCGAAGGAGCATATATAATTTCTGACGGAGAACAGTTTTCAAAGCTCTGGACGGGTAACGTCAAAAATTTCCCCTAGAAGTAATCTGATTACCCTACTATTTTACGTGACTGCATTTTGGTAACCCGAAAAAGACGCTACTCCACCGCGTATTATCGTTTCGTAATGATACATATGTAGGTATTATAACCGAAAAAGACGATGCTAGCACGAGACAATCATAGTAATTATTCCCTGTTATTCAATGTTACACGTGTGCACCGTATAAATCTATGAAAACTGCTCTCCGTGAAAATAATAAACAAATCCTAAAATATACGAAGAATCTGTGTACGATTTAGTACGAAGTAAGTCCGTGTTTCTTTCCAGTTGACGGGATGTATTATGTACATAACCTATAATAAATTATTACATTAAATTATCAGATGATTGAAACTGAAAGTTAACCGAATCCTCCCGCAGTCATGAAATCAGAAAAAAATATACTCAATGCATTTTCTAAATCGGCAGAGTTGAAAAACATATTCGTCAAATCAGGTGGGTCTTGGGGAAATAAAATATTCGTCCACGGTAGAGTACGTTGTCAATTTCTGCGGCCGCGATAAAAGAGTATGAAAACAAACGAATCTCGTAAGTGAGAGCCTGAGTCTTTTCGGGCGAAGGTGACCCACGGTGTAAACATTAGAAATTTCTCTCCGTGTATAGCAACAGTAAGTATCATTGATGGTGTCCTTTAGGTAGTTTCGACAACGTTACTAGATGTTTGACGACAATATTTGCGTTACTGACGAGGCGAGAATGAATGTGTTAAAAACTTTGGCTAGGAAAGGAAGTAAATGCATGTCAAAAAATCAAAAACTCATATAAGTAATAGGAAAGATTCCTATAAATCGAATGTGCCTGGTTTTACAAAGATCGCATTGTTGTTTTTGACTCTTTATTCGAAAAAGTGAAAAACGTGTCTTTATGGCGAGCCATGGGGTGTTGAAAAGTTTTGTTTATGTCTTCCTCACACACGTAAATTACGTGTTTTATGTTATTTTTTTTTACGATACTCGAAAACCACAAACGATCAAAGGGTCGACGCACAATTGGTCAGAAAGGGGATGAAGCTTCTTTTTCGCGTGAAAGTTTTATTCTTATCTGAATCAACATTTTTCTTTTCTCTTTATTTTTATTTTAATTAAAAATAAAATGTGACTATGTCAGTATATAAAAATAATCTTTTTTCGAAAAAATATTTTTGTTTGTTATTGCCTAATGGTTGTTTCTATTCTTGTAAATAACTCAAAGAATTCATTTCACAAAGAAACACTTAATATCAGATTCTAGAAGTCTATTAAGTTTATGTGTCTTTTTAAATCGCTAATTTCACTCCAGTATCTATAATGTACAGTTTGAAACGCATTAGTTTCAAATCGTCGACTATATCCCCTTAGCAGCGTGATTTATCATAGCCTCTTAAATGGCGCACATTCAACGACTTTTATAGGTTTATAATTTACATAGAAGGGAGTTATTAATGTTCGCGACGAAGAGTAGCGAAAGAATTTCGCGGTACACTTATCTGAAGTTCCTTTAATCTATCGCTTGTATTTTGCACTATTATCGTTAATCTTTTGAACCAAACACTGTTATTACTGCTTATGTTGATAATCATCTTCACGTGCATGATTCATCATTGCATTTATTCTTTGTTTTGTTTCTGGGTAAATCTGCACTATTGGACCATCAAGTATCACAAAATTTATAAATTTGACTCGGAACGCTGGTGTTTACAGAAAAATAGCAAAGCATGCGTTTATAACTTCTATGTTTTCTTTGAATTAAATTTGAAAAATGTTCAAGCAACAAAATTCTGCCCAATAAATTGTCTCGGTTTGTAGTGCATTATTTTTTAAAAGAATTATTTCGAGTTTGTTTATAGAAACTAGTTTGATTTACTGATTCAAACTTAAGTTTCGTATAATAGGGAAAAGTTTCGTATAAGGACAGGGACCTCGAAAACCCATGTTGAAAAATTCAATGTCAACTAAAATTCGTGGTTTATAGGGCTAAATAAAAGAGCAGCCCATCCACTCCAACACTTATCACACATAGACCCAGCAAAAATTCTAAATAGAATCTAATAATGTCTAGAATGCGAGTTCCTCCAACGCGGAATTGTTACCTGGGTTATTACGTTATAATTGTACATTCAACATTTGACATTACTTTACCATCGCCCATCTTTGATAGCCAACCTCATTATCTGTTAAATCATGAAGCTATTTCTGCAACCAAACCCATGTAGTTCATAGCGGTCACGTGTTTTTTGGACCGAATCGTATTAGTAGCAGCTGCTGCACCAAACGAGACAAAAAATATCGCTAACAAAACCCAAGATCCGTTTAAGGAAACCTCGATTCTGTAAAATATTGTCACCGGTGAATCCCGAACGGCGAGCAAGAGTCGGTTATTAAGGCCTGCACGGCGAAACTTTTTTCCGGAATATTTATCGCCGTTCGCGCTTTTCACTATTATCGTCAATCTTTAGCCACGAGGCCGCGACTATTAGGTTCTATCTCGAAAATCATCTTTCGAGATAATTGAGCGCGAGCACGTGAGACTACGGTGATATCTTCCGGAACGGCTACCGGCTTGGACGCCTGCTGGAATCTCGGCTTTAGCCGTGATCAACTACGAGAAGGGTCATTAGGAGGTAACGTACCAACAATATCTCACGATAATGGTGTCCACCCTGGCGTGACTACATATACCGCGTTCCCAACGATCCCTTGCGAACACCGTGGCGAGGCATTGCAATGTCAGCGGTAGAAATTCATTGCTGGCGAACGCGTATGTAAAAGTTCGCCTCTCTCCGTAAAATTTTGCGAAAGTTACTTCGTAACCGACGAGCTAACTTACATGCCCGAGACCAGAACACAATGCTGGTTGTTCTCCTGCACACTCGGTGACTCGTTTCCACCTGACATTTTCCGATCGGTTATTGTATTAAAGGTCTCCTAAAGTACCCACCTTGTTTTTTTATTTTAATGCCTTTATATTTTTGGAAATACTTCTTATAACCAATAGAACCCACTTATTGATGAAGAAGAATTCCGATTTTTCCCACAAAGAAATCTGAAGAGTTTGTAGAAATGTGTGGTATTAATTATAAAATTAACAAATCTTGAGTGCCAGAGTGAGTAGAGTCCAAAAAAATGACTCCAGATTCCTTCTACAGCCTCCACGAAAGCGCCCTTCCAGATCGTATAGTTGTCAGTTAATGATGGATATAAACTTAAAATTGAACTAGTCGCCATTTTTAATTGTACAATCCTGAATATGAAGTTCTTATTCAATGATTCCAAATTGTTAATCATACTTCCAACATGCGTTAATCCTGATTGTATATGTATTTCATGGTATTTAGCGATATTTCAATAAATTTAACAAATTGACAAGGAGACATATTGGATTCGACAATTTAAATTACACCATTTTTACATCAGATTCAGACTGTCAACTTGAGTTGGAGAATCACAAACTGCGTTCGAGAATATCATATATGCATCAAATCAGGAGTTTAACATTTGAAATTCTCGCGGATATTGTCCGAGCGTAACGAGCGGACGCGAGTTCGAATCTACTTAATGGTCACAATTTTTGTCTTTATTGAAGATAATGAGAATAAAGAAGGGGATATTTGGATGTCCTAAGGAGTTCTTCAGGATATCCTGGGGTGGATGAAAGATGCTTTGATAATGGTATCTTGTCCTGATACAGATGTCCTTGAGACATTCTAAAGACGTCCTCCTGGTCTTGAGAGTATCCTGCCAGGACGTCCTGAGGATGTCCTGAGGATGGAAAAAACGGACATTTGGACGTCCTTACGATATCTTAGGATGGACGGAAGATGTCCCCAGGACGTGAGCTTATCCTGGTCGGGAAATCCTGGGAATATCCCGAGGACGTCCTTGGTTGTATGAGTAATATAAATGTTTAAATGATCACATTTTTAGTCTTTCATGTGATCCATTTATATCGTTATGAAAATTTTGCGATTCTCAAAATCAAGTTGAGAATCTCAAATCAACTAGAAATTCCAGCCTCAGATTCAGGGATGCCATCGTGAGTTCGAGTCCCGTCCGGTGAACAATTTTTACATAGGTTTGATAAAAAAGTAGGACTTGTATGCTGTTGAGAAGATGTAGAACGTCATTAAGTTAGGATTTTTAAATGTTTGATGTGCTGTATTCGAATAAATTTTTTGTTGTAATTTTGCAGTTATCGATTTTTTATTTTATTGAATTTGATATTGTACTTCACTATTTCTAATCAAAGCACGAGTGTTTTGAAACCTTCTGAATGCTTCTCAGAATTCCCGATTTTTATTCAAAAAGTAAGAAAAAGGATTCAGAAGTATTAAAATTTAATTGCTTCTCAAACATTTTTCCTTTGCTGAAGTCTTTTTATAATGTATCGTAGCTACTGAGGATTTTGATTCCTAAAAATACTAGGAATTGTCGATAGAATATAATACGACTTCAGCTTAAAGAAAAACATGTTGACTTTGCGTTTTTCGGGATGGTAATTTAAAACATTAATGTTAGGATAGTGGACGAGAAAAGGTAAGACTAATGGATATTAATTAGTGCGCGGATAGAAACGTTAGTGGCTCACGACTCGGCGATAATTAATGATCGTGATAAGATCGTGCATTCATGCTAAGCAATGTGCTTATGGAGCCTGCGGATTACTTGGCGTTTTTCTGCTCCTGGCTTTTAAAGTTTCATGTCCGCTGCACGTTACAGGAGTAAAAACTTAAAATATTAACACGTTTCTTCGGAAAGTTTCCTAATTTAAAAAGGTTTTCTATTTTTCCTAATTTCTTTGCAATAGCTATTATTCGCTGATGAAACAACAGAGGATGTATTGATTTATAAACTTCTTTGAAACAAGATATTCGTGTTAATGTGTACGGCTAAGTAAAACTGCAGGGTGCAGAATATATTTCATTTTCTGAGCAAACTGGTTTGGTTGAAAAGAATTTGGTTCAATCAACTACATGAAGCAAATCTATTGGCTCTAAACTTTACTGATTAATGTCAAACCATTCGGTTGTCGGAAACTTTTTCTTAAAAAACGTGACGACCATCTTGACTGTCGTTTATTATATGCTGTATGCTGCGTATTTCATCTGCTATTTTGGTTCAACTTTTTCTCATTTTGACATCACAACCAGCCATTTTGGTAACGTCAACTGGTGACGTATATAACAAGAACAAAAATGATTACATTTAGCAAACGTAATTCTGCTTCTTGCAACCGTACCCTTAGTTTTGACTGATCACGCTTCACCTTTTTACTCATCATTTGTGTATCGGATTTGGTTTCTGTCAAAAATGAAAAATTGGTAGCACCATAAGGGTGTGCGTATGTAAATTAGTCAAACTGAACCGATTTTCGCAACCAGACAATTTGGTTCTGATGATGAAGATCGTTTAAAATTTGCAACCGAACTAGTTCCCATGATCAAATCATTTGGTTACTCAAACAAAATTAGGTCCAACCAATCTGGTTAGGAGAAAAATGAAATTTATTTATTTCCATGCACGAATTGTTCTGGTCGTAAAATATATGGTATTAGTTCAAACGTTAATAGAACTCAAGGAAATTTTGGAATATCAAAAGATATTATCACAGTAATACTGAAACTTACTTGAGGGGATTTCAAGTGCATAAAATTAGATTAGGTAGAGAAAAGTCGATAATGCAAGAAAAGAAGAAAAAAAATGTTCAAGTCTTATTGACGGGGACGATTCTAGCGTCGATAAGGTTCAACGTGTGATGCATCATCACCTGCAGCATTCTAGTGACAGCAACAAATAATCGAGCGAGTCTCTTACGGGGGTTACCGGCGAGTCTGCTCAGGGCCCCGAGCTTGTAAAATGTCGGTAATTTATGGCCTATTACAATTACCGGGACGTTGGTCCGGCAGTGATTAATCGACTGACAAGCGGGTGTTTCTTATGCTCTGGGCGCTATCCAGGCGTAAGTCGGCCTCGCCTCGATAATTTTGTATGGATGCTAAAAGAGGCGGAAGAAGAAGGCTACGGTTCGAAGTGGGAGAGGGTGGAGGTCTTTTTAAAATGACGAAGACATTACAGTGTCTTGGGGCAATAGAAAAAAAGGAGAGACCAAGGAAAATGTTTTATCCGATATGAATGCTGACAAAATCTGACAGAGACAGTTAAAATTCAAAAAACAGCAACGGAAAATATTATTGAGAACCAAAATGTAAAACGATGACCCCAGAATTAAGACCACTTTTCATTTCTCCAAGACAGATCTGCTGTCTATGAAAATAAATTCAAAAGGCAATAGAGGAGACGAAAATAGCATGAAAAATACGGTCCGAAGAAAAACCTAACGTCGATCATCGATTTAAAACCTGTTACTGACAGTTACTTTATCGTCCTATCGGAGATCCGGTCTAGCGCCCTTCTGAATTTCAAATGCGGAACTATATTTTCACGAGCGGTCTCCCGTGTCCGAATGGAAAACTACAAAAAAGCTGGCTATGGTAGAACGATAAAAAGTTCTTGCTATAATATGTTCTGGAAAGAAAAACGATTCGTTATTTTATAAGAGAAATTAAATATTGACAAAGGAAATTTCTTAACCTTGGTAGAACTTTGATGTTTATTGGACATTTAATGTGTAGTATTCTTGTGTAATTGTTCTATAGTGTCTAAAAATGGGCATTTGAGATTTTCGAGATGTTAGAAATCTGAGATTTTATTGGCTATTTATTGAAGAAGTTGTAACTTATCGCCAAATATCCAAAACGGTATCGGCACAAACATAAATCGAATGCTAACTCGAAATCAAATCTGTTTTTGTTCTGTAAACTAAAGAGCTAGGCAAGGACGATACGACTTTCAAGTTATATTGTTATGTTCGGTTTATTGTTGTGATCAGGCATGTATACATCGTTGGATATATATACGGAATGTATAAGTCGCGTGTCAACAATTCAACAAAAGTGATGTTGCTTTGTTTTCATATACTTCTGTAATTGAACCATTTACGACAAACGCTTATACTTTACCCTTTTACTATTATATTAAATCGTATATACAACTAATTTGATCTTAATTCTGGTTTGAACAATTTTTAGATATTTAATTATTTTTATTTAATCTTCACTATTATCCACAATAGAAATTTCGAACAATTAATGCACATTTTTTTTCTAAGAATTTTGTGGAATATGTTTTCTTGAAACTTGTACAATTCTTCAGCATTTTATATACACTTTTCTTGTATACATTTTTTATGACTAATAATTGGTTGCGATTTCAACCCGACCGTCAAAATAACCGTTTTTACATCGATAGTGTTTAATTACATCCATGGCGTTTGTTCAAACACAATGTCGGTCTTATATTTCGGTTTACAAACTATGTTAGATAATACAGTATTGAAAAGTGTTACAAAAGTGAAACAATTTTAATTTTTGACATATGTGAAAGGAAAATTGAAATGGAAGATCTAATATGGCGGACGAGATAAAAAAATTGTTCCAATTCTCTTGAATCTTGTAACTCGGGGATTTGATTACGAATCAGATGTTGATTTTTCAAAATTCAAAATGACGGATGCAATATGTCAGGCAAAATTTAAAATCTGTGAAACTAAAAAATTTCGTTGACACCGAATACGAGTTCACTGATTACAAATCTGATTTTCGTTTTCCAAAATTCAAAATGGAGGATTCAGTATGGTGGACGAAGTTTAAATAAATTTTTGGATTCACATATAAATGTATGCTTAAAGGGGATCTTAGGGTCGACGATTACGAATCAGATGAATTTCAGGATCTTTATGTAAATTAATATTTATTTGTATTACTGGAAACTGAAAAATTAGATAGCCTTTCGCTATTAAAGTTCAAACAATTAATATTCTGAAACAATAACATTGTTAAGAATAACAGTCTACATCTTTTTTCTTAATTTTTCTTTTTTTTTTGTCTAATCCACATTTTCAATAAAAATTATATTTTAAAACATAAACTGCCGCAATGTAAACTAAAAAAGCAAAAAGCAGACTACATTACCAAAGAACAGTAAAGAAATGTGTTTGGTTACCATAACGAAGAAAAGAAAAAATGATAAATCAGTTTCAAACGTTAAATCCACAAAAAGAATATGTAAGAAGCAGAATTGTTTGAAAACATTCTAAATGTTTAATCATAAGTTTTTAATCATTCTAAATTTTGAATTTTTTAAGTTCGTAATCTTTTAAATTCTGAATCTTCTGTTCTCTATCGTGTTCTTCTTTGTTTCACGTCTTTTTAGTTATTGTGTTCTTCATTAAAGTAAATTTGTAAAATAAATAATACAGTTATAAAAATTCTGTTTGTTTCATTTAAAAGATCGTATACATATCTGTGTTAAAACCATACATTTAAAAATTCTGCAAAAGAAGAAAATTCGGGCGCTTTTGTAAGGTCGTCCGCCATATTAAATCCGTCATATTAGATCCGCCATTTTTAATTGTTGAAATCTAATAGCAGATTCGTAATCAGCGACCCCGACAACCTCCGAATAACGAGTTTTTTAAGCGAATTTGATTAATTTCAGAAAAGTTTGTCAGATTTACGAAAGGATTACTTTTGATCATGACTCAATTGTTAAAATTTTAAATTTCAAAATGGCGGCAGAAATGTGGCGGTCCCATCTTGACATATACATTCGTTCTGCATAAAAACGCATGAAATTAAGTCTTCATATGTTTTTTTGTATGTAATGGTTACGAATCTAAGGTCGTTATTTTAACATTCAAAATGGCGTCCAAAATAGGTCGGACAACGTATAAGAAACTTGATTTGTTATGTAAAATAACATGTAAAAGTGACGAGTTTTATGCTGTTTGGATCGCTGCGGACTACTAATCCGAGGTCGAATTGAAAATTCAAAATGGCTACACAAAATTTGAATTCTGCTACCTTCCCAAAAATATATCCATTCTAAACAAAAACTCAAAAACTTGAGTAGTTGTATGTATGTTGTCTCAATGTTTACGAATCCGATTTAGTCATTTTAAGATTTAAAATGGTGGCTTAAATATGTTGGACTTATCTCGGCAGATACATACGTTCCGGAAAATAACGAATGAAATTGAGTAGTTATATATTATTTTCTGTAATGATTACGAATCTGTTCAAATTAGAAATAATAATACGGAAATGAAAAATAATTCTCATATTAGTACTTTCCGTAACCCAAATGAGACTAAATAATATTTCCTATATAACATTTTATAAATTTTTTACATAATCTTTTCATAAAATTAGCCAATTCTCTGCCGCCATTTTGAATTTAAAAATTATAGCAATAGATTCCTGATTAAAAGTAACTCTTCTGTATCTAATGGTTATTTCTAACTACTTTTTAAACTTCAATAAATTTTGTCAATTAAAGTTGCCGTTTTGAAGCCGTCATTTTGAATTTTGAACTCTAAAGTAAAAATCATTATTCAACCTGATCCACGGTTTGAACCAGAACCAGAAAAAAGATGTAAGATTATTTGGAATAAAAATAAAAACTTGTCTGTATTTTTTCTATTCATCGGCCAATTAAAAAATCTGTTGATTATTTTGAGTCTATTTCTGATTGTAATAAGGATAAGTTACTCACGTTGAACTCTTCAGTTACAGAACAAATTTAAGTCGTATTTTGTAAACATGAACAAAGCATGGGAATGTTTTAACAAAAAATGTCCATTTTGGATACCAGACAAACAAAAAACCTGATCCTTCTTTAACACCTCCCAACGACTCTTTTTACATGGAATGTCTAATCTGTTTCCACATGCACTAATCACCATAGTGCAACGAATTTCTGCAGATGGTAAAATATAAAATATTTACAGATGAAATTCGCAGGTCATCATTCGGCCAGACAAAATTCACGGGTCTGACACGAGGTGAGAATAAAAGGGGTGTTTGAAGAGACGGAGTTTGCGGGACGAGACGATAATTCGGACAGTCGTTGAAAGTTTCTGGAGACGAAAACAAAATAAGCAAATTACTTAGTGCGTGTACAGGTATATGGCCGGACGCGATGTGCGGTTAAAGGGGTGCGGAAGGACCGAATCGGGCAAAAACTAAAGAGGAAGAAAAAACCAGGCAGCTTACAACGACTGTTGGGATCCTTTTAGAGATCTCCATTTTTATTTTATGACATTACTTCTTGATTTCGTCGTGTTCTCCTTTTCGCCTGACTCTTCGTTACGAGACCGCTTCTGCGCTTCCTTTTGCTGTCTCGTCGGCTTATTCAATATGAGACGTCCAATCCTGACAAGGGGTACCTTAAGTTTTTTTTATTTATTTTCCTTCGAAACCAGTTTTTTTATAACAATTAAATATGAAAAACTTTTTTACTGCAAAATCTCGTTTTTCCATTCGTCAGAATGGTTCGAGTCGGGAAGAAGCACTTGTGGGCGAGACTTGGCAGTTTGCGCCTTTTATTACAGGATCATGAGCGTATTACGTTATTTGCGAACCAGCGGTGACTTTCGCACCTTTTCCTCCACTTGTCGCGGGAGAATGTTTGCACTGTGACACCTCGTCGCGAAAACCGGCCGCGAGGCTATTTACTTATTTACAATGGCGCCGTCTCCGTTTGTGCGTAATGCTGTTCGACTCGTCTCCATACCCAGAGAAAAGGTAAGTGAGAGTCTGGCCCTCGAGACTCGCATATATTTTCTTTACTGGTGCATTGTTGGCTCTCTTATCCTTTTTTTTTACTTAAATATGCGAGGTGCGGTAACCCGATGGTCGGATTTACGTTTTTAGGAGAGTAAACAAATTATTTATACCCACTGGCGACTGCAGTACAACTGCACTTCGAGACGTAAATTATAACATATGCTTTATTTTGTTGTTGTTTTTTTTGTATGCATTCTTACAGACGGCTGTGCCCTTAAATTGTCAGAAATATGGAGAAAGTGTCTGATTTTTTTGTTGGTGCAATGGAGATTTATTTTCACCGTAAAACTGGTTGATCAGATTTGCTATTATTTACATTAGACTCAAAGTTGCTCAATGAGAATTGATTAGTGTACTTGGTTAGAATAGTTATTGAAGTTATATTATCAAATCATTATTAAGAAACTAGCTTTATATCAGCGTTGGTTCACTCAAAGATATTATGCAATTCGACTGGATGCAAAAAACAAAATTATATAGCATAGCGATTCCAAATTAAGACTTGTGCACCAAAGAGTTAACATCATGCTGTTCGATTAAACGACCAGTAATTCTTGTTGGTGTTATCAAAGAGTTTGCTTTACTGGACATTGATTGACAATTTGTAGAAACGACAATCATTGTTACGTAGCGAATGATCCCCATGACAACATTAAATTATGCATGATTAATATGTCGGTTGCAGCTCCGCCACGAGCAAAGCAAGGCGAAATCGACAATTAAAATAGTCGCCCTTTATAAATGGCGCCGACGTAGTCTGACGTGATGTAATTAAGATGACGGAACACGAGAGTAGATCTTAACTATAGATCTTGGTTCCTAACCTTCTTTTTGGACACATGTTGTCCAAGGTTCTGTTCTCCTTTCTTCGCGTCTTAGGATTACAGAGGTTTGGTCTTTGAAGGATGTGTGAATTCAAATATTTCAGGATTTAAGACAAGAATCTATTATTCTGATACCAATACATCATAAATATTGTTACAACAGCTTGTACAGTTATGAAAGCAGATGTTATTTATGATTATTAGGAACATGTTTGAACACAATTCTTGTATTGTCTGGGATGATAATCTGGACATTGAACTAGAATGTTGAATCACATGAGATGGTCTCTATCGTATTGTAGGGTGTCGTTATTCCTCATGGCATGCCATTTACAAATATGGATGAACACTTATTTATAGATTGGCCAATAATCATCATTTATGGATTAGAATATCGAACGATAATGAGGATGATGTCATGGAATTGTCATTGTCGTAATATTCAACGTCATTATTCATCATCACTTCCAATGCAAAATTATGGACGAGGCCGATTGCAATGATGATTGGATTTTGTTTATCATTAGATGCATCAGGACATAGGACTGTAAAGTTTGAAGGTAATGATTGGAGCCACATGATGATCAGTATTGCAGTGTTCTTATTGTCATGAACGAAGGCGCGTAAGATGAATAACCATCGTTTGATGTCATTAATCCTCATAATTTAACATGGGGAATTAGGAAAAAGTCCAACGATAATGGTTTAATTTTGATCATCAGCTCATACATCACGATATAAGACTAAAATATCAAACGTTGCAGGCGATGTGGACGATGATGAGGACTTGTTCCTCACGACTTACCATCCCCACTTCTGCACATGTCCGGCTACAATGATGATCGAATTTTGATCACCATTACATTCATCATGATATTAGACTTTAGCATGGTACCAAAGTAAGTAAATTGTCAAATTATTATGATGGAGTCCTCATTAGATAGTTATATCACATTGTCGAGTATTGTGATTCCTCATCAATTATCATAGACAATTGTGGATGATGCTGACGACAATTAGGAAAAGAGCAATTAAAATGAGGATTGATACTGACATGATACTGACATAATACAAATGATAATGATACTGATATCATGAGATAATCACAATGGTATTTTCAATTATGACCATCAGTACATTCATGACGATATGTTGATGATGATGATCATCTCCTCAGATTTATCTATTACATCTATTATGATGTTGGACTATAACGTTTTAGGATTATGTTTATGATGTCATGAGATGCTCTTAATAATATATTAAAAAAACTGGACAGATATGACCGAGACAGTTCTCATTGGAGCATCTCCTTTCCACGTTGAAGTAATGAGTATCCATGAATGTTTTAAATCTAGTTCGATAAAAAAGAATGAAGTCAGTAAAAAATTCAAAATGGATTTTAATCATGAACGGTACGAGTTTGGGCTGTAATGAGTTTTTTGATCCCCACACACTAAAAATGTTTTTATCAAATAAAATGAACAAATTAAGCAAGACTACCGATAATTTCGCTTCCAGACGCGAATAACCTTCTAAACCTCAGGGAAATCATCTCCATTAATCCTTCCCGTAATAAACATAATCTCTCATGCGTGAATGCCGCTTGTTTTTTACTGCAGTATCGAAATACAATATTGCCTCGTATCGCAGGTGCGATTATGACGTAATTCGACGTTTTCGTTGGAAACCTGCGGGCTCTGGTGAATATACATTCTCAGTTTATATACATATACAAGCACGCAAACTGCATGGCGGTTGTTTACAGTATCGAGCATGGGGATGAATCGCGAGGCTGTACGGGGAGGAACGAAGGAATCGAGTAAATGGGGAGATAGCCGGAAAGAAAAAAGGGGCGAAACGAAGAACATCAGAAAGGACGGGAGGACGAGTGAGAGAGCACAAAGGAGGAAAAGAAAGAGACGACGATATACAAAAAAAGGAGAAGGAACAAGAGAAAAAGAACGAGAAAGAGAGACGGTACCGTCGGAGAAAGAGATGGGAATAAGACATGGGGTACCGAGGCATGCAGGATCCCAGACATGTGCACAGCGGTGAATGTCGATGTCGATGCTTCGGACGTTGATGCCCACGAGGACGCGGAGAAAAATGAGAAAGCAGACGAGACACGAGCGAACGAGGAAGAAATGACCGAGGGGTTGGGAAACCTCGACGAGGAGCGAAAAAGTAGGATAGGACTGCAAAATAAGATCACCTTAGAAGTTCCATCATTGTTTACGTTGAATGGAATGCAATAAAATTAACTAAAAAAAAACATTTTGAGAGAAAATCTATTGTTAGACATGATCGGTAAACATCTTCGTCAAAACCTTAAGATGTTTGGAGATATAATTTCATGAATGTTTAGATTAGGTTGGACATCGAGTAACCTGGTCTAATGAGGCGATCCTCCAGTGAATAACGAAGGACTAGTGGAACCAAAAAAAACTATGATGTTATGTCTGAGTGTAAAGGTATCGGATTGTATAAAAGAAAAGCCTTCTTTGAAAGGAAAGATATCAATGATAAATGGACCAAATTTCTGAGTCCGCGTCTCGCCTCTGGTCTCTGCGGTCACATACCTCCCTATATTACACGCTTGCGATTGTACAAATGGTATATAAATATACACGAGCGCATAATAATATGCAGGCATACGAGCAGCGGCGAATGTATGCCGCGCTTAGGTATGCCGCGGCCGGTCGTAATGAGGGTCGTTCGGGGTCAGACTTTATCCGTCTGGACCGGCGACGGATGCAAAACAAGGTTGAGCACCTCGCAGTTAAGGCCTCGTGGCATGGACCGCACGAGGTATATACATATACTGCGCAGTCGTCTCGGCTGCTGCTATACTCGAGGAGGAGGAAGTGTTTTCAGAATTCTGCAAAAAAGGGATGTCAGGGATACAGCGATGAGGCAACCATGAAGAAGAGATGGTTGGTATTTTTTAAATAATTTTCAAGGTACTAAATAACCAGCTGGATCACTTAAAGTTCTTGGTACTTCAATAACCATTCTGGATCATAAGAAAGCAACTGTCGTTAATGCGCGAAACAAAACCGACCATATGTTTGGCCAACAATCGGCCCTTTAAGAGATTCAACCTTGACACATAGTAAAGCAGTTCTTTTTTCGGTAGCACTTCCTATTTATAAACAGAAAGCAGTGGCTTATGAATGATCAACCATAATAAGACACTTTGATGGATCTCTCATACATAGCATTGGCTAGTAAGAAAGTTGGCACATAAGCCTCACGAAATGAGAGAGGGATTTTCCGTTTAAGAAAATGGGAGCTATGACGCCCCAAAATCAGGTGAATGGTGGCTTTGCTGGTAAGAGTCCAAAGGTGACTGCTAGGGGCGCCCTGTTTTGGGAACGGAGTTTTTTTATGTTTGCAACAATAAAGGACAATATAAACAAAATTTTATGAATCTAAACATAAGCAACTGTTTGCAAGTCGACGAAGACAAGATTACGTCATCGGCGCATAGGAAAGGTGTACAAGGGTCAAGTTTAAAATAAGTGATGTGATTGATAAGATCGAAGAAGTTATCGCAATCGAGACAATCTCCGAAAAAAGTTTGTGCGATATACCAGGTTCATGCCCTGCTCGCGTTCATCTCCCTCATCTTATGTCCTCAGACTTCCTGCTGTAGTGTGGGTTCAGACGTAAAAAAGCGATGGACCGATAGAAGATAAAAAGATTCCTGGAAAATGATGGTACTACCTTTACGTCAAAAACAGGCATTTTCTTTCGTTATCGGATCTTCTGACCCTAATTTGGAATCGTTAAGGGGTCTCGAGTCATATTTGTTGACGACGAAGAAGGGCAAATTTGGTAATTCTGCAGGATCGACCGAATATTATTTTTCAATAACAAAACAATGTCTTGACTTGGTCTTGAATATGAGACAAGACCAAGAGGAATGTCGTGAAGCCATCAATGAGCACGTACGATAGCAGTCTCTTGTTTTCGTGATTCACGTTTATCGGTCTGCACGGATGATGCGCGTAAAATACTGGTTACGGCACTGCGCAGGTATATACTTGTATATATGTATATAATATATGCATGCAACCAGGCGCGTGGAGTCACGTTCACCGAATTCAGCGACGACGGGCTATTTTTGGCTGGTTCACGGCGGCGGAGGCGGCACAAGTATATCGTAAACAGAAAAGGCCGCGAGTCTCGGGTTCCAAATTCGAGGCGTGCAGGTTGCGTGGGCGTTACTATACGTGCACGCCGGTCACTGACCGAAGGGCAAGGACGCCACAAGGACAAGCAACCGATCTTGCGGCCCGTCGCCCTTACGAAAACATTTCGAGGAACATTTTGGATTTTTATTATTAAGCATAACAAAATGTGTTTCTTAGGTAGAATGTGAAAGGAGGATGTAGATGAAATTTAATAGACCCCAAAAAGACGTTGAAAAACCATAAACAATAATTTAAATTTGGAGACCATTGTAGAATAAAATTTTTTAAATTGGTCTGTAGTACTGATGATGAGATTGTGACTTTATCTTTGAACTTTCCTCAACTAGCCCAGCGAATATTCTACGAATAAATGTTGGGTTGTTCTGTGGATAATATTTTGTCTGTTGAAATAATATGTGATATTACCAGCCATTAATCGTTAGAAAAGTACATTAGGATTTATATAGCTGGACATCCTCCATAGTGTAGGTAATAAATGAAAACTTGCAACCACCTGCTCAGAACTCCGGGGTTTGGTTCAGCAACATTACGGCCCTGTGGAACGATGTTTTGATGCGAATCCTTCGATCTTTTGAAGTCCCTTCCCTTATAAATCGCATCATACAGTATTCCCGTTAACTAACTCTTGGGTCGCACCAAGTGACAAATTACGTAGAAGATAGTTGTCTCCACAAAAATAGTTTATATATATTTTGTCCAATGATATAAGTCGGTAATGGAACCAAACAATTGTTTTGGTTTGAATTGCGGTTTTCTAATTGGCAGTATACTCCATTTTTTACTGTATTAACTATTGATGGTGTATTCATCATGGAACAAAAAACTAGATTGAACGATCATAGAAGGCACTTTTATGGTAATCAGATGAGACTTTTCGTCGACGTTCGATCAACTCTTAAATTGAACTATGTGCAATTTTAATCATGGATTGATGCGCCACCTAGCTTATCTTAAAAAAATCATATTTCTAAAAGCTACTATGCGGGGGGGGGGGTGTAACTTGCAGTCTACACGTCAAAATTCAGTCGATTGATGACCCTGATAAAGTTGAAGAAAGGTAGAAAATATGTTCGTGTCGGTTTTAGGCTTTTAGGTTCTAGCGCCATCTAGCGTATTAAGAAATAATTTATATTTTTCTATTGTAGATTTCATCATTTTCGAATTCCATAATATTTTAAGTGATGTCCTTTCTTTCTTATTAATCTTTTTTACTCGTTACTAAATACATATCTTGTCTACGGTGTTTTAATAGCTCTTTTCGGCAAAATTAGGGAAATCTTGGTAAAAATATTAAAAATGCCCAATAAAAATATTTTCTAACAATAAAAAATAATTTTTTTAAGCATGACAGTAATGTTCCACGACTGTACAATATCCAGATATAAACACAATAAGAAATTTTCTTGCAAATGCTAATGCATCTGTATTCGTAAACAAAAATGTAAATTACGGTGTCGCGCCCTCCAAACTCGATTCAACCCGAATGCAGTTCACGACGTATTGTATACACGCGGGCATACGTGCCCGTACGTACAGTGACCGGTTCTCAGAAGTGGGTCTTTGCGAATGAAAACTGCTCTAAAAATAACGTCGGTTCCTGAGTGGAACGTGCCACAAAAAACACTGGCAACCGGGAAGAGACTTATTTGAAATTCGGCACTGAATTGGGAATGCTGGGCATTGTGAATTGTTTAACCAATGAACTAAATGTATAAGTCCGGGGAAATTTTTTATATAAACATAAGCTATCTTTCGAGGGATCAAGATAATGACTTCTTAAAAATATTTGTTTTGTTGCAGAAATGAAGGGTTCGTACTTTTCAAAATAAATGCTAAAATATTTAGGGTATGTGACTCGATGTTTTGCTCACTAAAATAAAGAAATTATTATAATAAATAATTATAGCAAAAATAAACAATCGGTATGGTTAGACCTTGTTTGGTTCACGTAACTAAATAATTATGACAACCATACCGGTTAGATTGTAAGTATCAAACGATCGAGTTTGTCCAGAAACAATTAGACTGGTTGTAGAAACCGAATAGTGTTGTTTATCAATAACACAGTAGTTCGTTACACATTTTTTGTACTTTGATTGTTCAATCCTGGAGCGGTTCTCAAACCGATATACTCGTTTAGATATAAAATGGAACCTGAGACATTGCCATTGTTGTCGGTTGCAAGAACTTCAATTTTCAACTCGTTTAGGAATCATAACATTCCCAAACAGCACACTGTTCTGGGGAGCTTCCCGGGATATCCTGGGGAACTTCCGAGGACGTCCAAATGTCCACTTTTGGTCCTCGGGAGCTCCTCAGGGGCACCTGAGGACGTCCTGGGATGGACTTGTGCTGTTTGGGTTTCAATTTAGTTGAGTCAATAGCAGTTACATTGTTTGGTCATAGTATGCAAAACTGTGATGGTACCAAACAATTTCATTTTCGAGAATGGTAATAATTGCCTTTACCTATGTACATGCGAGAAATAGAGATCAGAATTCATTATGTAAAATCCTAAATACTTATACATCCTTGAGAATCCTCCGTAAATTATACTTTATTACTTTCAAGGTTACATCGGCAACGATTCAATTTTTAACCGACCTTCAAAAACACCACTGAATGTTTGTGGTCACAATTTGAAAGAAAATCAATCTCAACGTTACCTGCTGCAATGTTGACCAAAACAAATTGATTCCAACCTTCGCAATGAACTCTATAATGTTTCGAATCTCCCGTGCTGGCCTCATATTATGCCTCATACTCCACGTCCCACGGTTCGTCGATCGAGGATCTTCTTTATTTCGCTCCTCTTTTTTAAAGCACCCGCGTCCACCTTTTTTCAACCCTGTGTGCGAAGGGGGTCCTAGAATCTTCGTATCCCACTAATGCGTCGCCTTTAAGGGCCTATTTTTATAATCGTGCTATTTCTGGACTTGCGATATCCCAGGCCACAACATGGGCGCACCTTCCGAAGCGTCCTAATTGCGGGTTGCCGCCTTTGTAACGTTCGGCAGGTGTGGCATCAACGGAAGAGCGTGATGAGATTACGCGCGAGGAAAGGCTCGGAAATTTGACTCTTGGTCGTCTTTCTTTTTCGTCATTTTTTCATCGTCAATAATTGAATTGTAACCCGAATGTCTGGTACGGGAGCGAACGGATGATTAGTGTCGATCGGTCTTCACGCGTGACTAGTCGGTCGTAAATCTATCACAGAGGGTAATCGAGATTTCTTGCCCCACAATGGTAACTGCCTTTCGATCTTCGATCAACTTTCAATGAGACCAGCTTGATACCAGGTTCGAAATATAACGACTGGAGAATGACCACCTGAGAATCGCTGATTTAGTTTCATACAAAATTGCGCAGAAAGAAAAAATTAAAGTAGAATGGTCAACTGATTTTAACATCGTCCAAAAGGTATTTTTGTTTAAACAAAACTCGAAGGTTGTGAGAATTATAAAGAGTTAATTGAAAAAAAACGTTCGAAATGTGTTTTAATTCTATCAAATTGGACAAGATCAGTGGCTTTCGTATCAACCAAATTCGGTCGGTATTCGTCCCGCGTTTGTAAGCATCGAAGATTTCACTCAAAAAAGGCCGTAGAATTTTAATTTTTCGAGCAACTGAAGTGGCTCCTTTTACATCTAAAGGAGTTATATTGGAAAAGTTATGGTAGCCTCAATCTTGCTAGTTTGGTTTGTGGGATATGCCCAGATTTACAAATCGCTAAGATGACTCAATCATGGCAATCATCATTTGACCTTCTTGGTATAATGACAGGTGATCGTGACAGGTCGTTGGAGTTATGAATTAATATTTAGTATTACTCACCATTTTGCGAATTCATGTATTTCGTCGATTCGATCAGTTTTGAGTGTACGCTTGGTACTAGTGAACACTAAAAAACCTAATACTTCTCCTTGAAAAATAATGAAATACGTTTTTTTTTAATTTCCATAAGATTTTTTGTCGATGATAGTTTAATGCCTATTTGTATGGTTAAATGCAATTTGATTTTAGTACTTATCAGAATATTCCAGCGATTTATTGTGACGCTTATTTAATATTTATTATGTTTATTAAAACCGCAGGGAAATTCGAAGTTCTTGGTATAAAATGTCTTAGTAATGCGTTTCAGATTGAGTACGTATATGTGATTTTGAAAGCTTCCAAGCTCTTCAAATATGTTAATGAAGGTTGACAGCTAAATATCATTTGAATGACTTTTTTACTTCTATTATCTCCCCGTCTCTATGAGTTTTACTTTAATACAAAGTGGTGTTTTTTAAATCAGAAGCAAAGAAATCACGAAGAGGTAGGAAGAACATACTGAACAAGAAAGATAATGTATCAGACAATATTCGGAGTTCATTCTGAACATATTCTTAGCCCATTTAGATGAGGAATTCCATCAGTCAATTCCTGAAGTCAGAAAACTTGTATTTGAAGATGCCT
Organism: Trichopria drosophilae; assembly: GCA_030407085.1. Lineage (NCBI taxonomy): Eukaryota > Metazoa > Arthropoda > Insecta > Hymenoptera > Diapriidae > Trichopria > Trichopria drosophilae. Next base: position 189,576,970 of record CM059582.1, read on the forward strand.
TTAAGAGCTCTTCTCTAAGAGCTTTTTACGAGCTCATCCTGATGACTAGAAAGTATTCAAATTTTATTTATATTTGAAGTTATATTTATTGTGATACTTCGAAGGTATTGTCAACTCGGTGGCTGAGGAGATGAGAAATTTTTAGTCTTTATTCCTTCCATTATTAAATGATTGAAGTATCGATTACAGCATAGAAAGATTGTAATAATATGTCTAATGATCAATTATTCGTCGTTTTTATACACATGAACCTAATATGCAGATTTACTCTTATTTTTTTCGACTGTATGATGTATTGAAAAGTTAAAAAACTGTTTTTACAGTGTTCTTTAGACAATTAATTTAACACAATATTAAACTCTTACTATGCTCAACATTTTATTTGTGAAATACTTCCTTTTTATTTTTTTTCAAAATTCGCTTGTCTGAAAGAAGGTATCCTCAAATATGCTGTTTTTCTATACATAATGTTTTTAATCGAACTTAAGAAATAACAGCATTTAACAACTTTTACCTTCAAAAATCAATGTCTAGTAAATAATGCCGCAAAATAATAAGTTACGCAGTTGGTCTGTTCCACAGTAGAATCGAAAGTGCCTTCATTCTGTACGCTAAGAGGATTTTTCAGGTAAACAATCCCATACTGTTCAGTTCCAGCGGGATATACTTGCAATATACGCAAAAGTGCTATATGAAACTGAAAATGACCTTACAGTATGAGACTTTCAACCAGAAAAATTCTCTCAGTGTAGTGTATTATAGTTTGACGATTGTAAAAGCATATTTTTCATTTCCTGAGTTTAGTATCTACCATATAATAGAAGATATTTTCTCACTGAATTTGTTTTCCATTTTTTTGGAGAGGTTTGCTAATACAATATCAAATTAATAGATTATTTTCATTTCAAAATTTGACCTGTGTCTAAAAAGAGTAAGGACATAGACAGCTGCTATTATCTCATTTTTTATTATTTAATTTTAGAAATGTATGACAAAATGTTCCATATAAAGTGGCATTAATTTCATAATCAAAATTTGGGATGAGCATCAACCTCGTTTCGTAGTAACAAAGGGTTAAAAATAGAGGGGTTTTAAATAATTATAATAAAAATCTTTTAGAAAGAAAACTCACTCAAAAATCACAGTAAAAAAATTGATAAATAAAAAAAAGCAGTTCTTTCGGAAAAATGAAAATTAATTCGGATTCGCATAAAATTTGTTACTCAAGGGTTCTTAAGGTCTTTGATTCAGAATCTTACATTTTCACAATTCAAAATCCCTAGCAGAAAATGAATCCAGTTTTTAACTAGATTCTATTCAGTTTTACATTTTTTCCATGTTAAAGGTATAGGGAAACTGGGTAGTGTAACAAAAAACTGAACATATTTCCACCATGGATGATGGAAGTAATATGGCTGGTAAAAATGTTTAAGATATTACAAGTTACATAAATCTCTTTGTTTTGGGGAATACGTAAATCAGCCACACTTACTAAGATACTTATTTATCATTTTTAATACTGCAAAATATCCTTGAGGATAAGAAATAGTAATTCTCTCGTAACTCAAGTCTGTTATAATTTTTTAAGTCAACGTTCAATTATTTAATCAATGTCATAAAAACTCCTGAATCGCATTTGTAAGTGCCTCGTAACATTTCAAACTTATTAATCCACCATATTAAATCCGCCATTTTGAATGTTGACATTCTGATATTCGATTCTGATTCAGCGATCTCAAATACCTTTAAGTAAAAAATTGTCAGCAAATACGAACGATTTTCAATTTTTTTCAAATTTTCGACCATATTGGATATGACATTTTGATTTTTTCATGTCTATTACCGACATTTATGTAACGATCGATTAAAAAAGCTGCAAACACTCATATTTAGGTCCTGTCATGCATTTAAAAATGTTTAACTTTGGAATATGTTACAAATAGAAAATCACATACCAAAAAATGGGTTAAATTTAGCATCACTTTATCCAAATTGGACTGTTAATAAAAAATGTGCCCTTTTGGGTGTGTAGATTCTTACTCGGTGTTACAGGGAACGGAATGTAGTCAAAGCTTGTACAGCAACCGAAAGACAAGAGCACTTTCGCTGTCTGGGTCAGTGGTTCGTCGCGTGCATTAAAGTTGAACTACTCGACTTGAAAAAGCCAAAGCGCGCGCTCAGCTAATGGAAACGAGAACAAGTCCAGTTTGATGAGAACATTAGTGTTCTGGTTTCATCTTAAAAAAATAAAACACAATTAAATATAACTGCAGTAATTAAAAGTTATGCTTCGGTTATGATTAGGTTCATTAAAATGTTATCTTATGAATGTGAACATTTTTTAATTATATCAGCAACTTTTCGAATTTATTGAATTTAAGTCAGAATAATGTAAAATGAAAGATCATGTTTTTTAGGTGGAAATCAAGAATAACTCTGCGACATTTCGTTAAGTATATATAACACTCTTTTCTATCCACTTTTTCGTATTTTTATATTGACGTAGTATATACTTTCACTACAATAAATGTATATATGTTTACTGATAAACATACCAATATTAGAAATAAATATAATGTAAAAAATGACGTGATTTTACAACAAAAGTAATTGCAATTACGCATACGAGGTTAGTTTTTGATGGTTCAAAATGGCGGATACAATATGGCTGCCAAATAGTAAAAATCTTTTGAATATTTTTGAAGCTTATCATATTACTGTTTTTGCGGCTATTGATTTCGAATCTAACTTCAGATTTTTTAAATTTAAAATGACGAATTCAAGATAGCAGAACGTTAAGAATTTTTATTTGTTTTCGCCATTTTTATTTTTAAAAATCTTATGTCAGATTTGTAATAAACCTCTTGAGTATCTAGTTTCGGCTCAATCAAGTTACTTTTACATTTTGGGGTGCCGTCTTGAACCTGCCATTTTGAATTTTCAAAATCTGAGGTCAGATTCTTAATCAGTGACCCCAAAATTTTCAGTTATTTTTCGCGTAAACGAGCGATTGGAAGATATCTTCTAGAAATTCTTTCAACATTTCCCATGTAGCTTTGGCGGATTGAAAGATATCTTCTAGACATCTTCAAGACATCTTTTTGCGAATCGGGTAAATACTAATCTAGTATTTAGATTGTGAAAAATCAAAATTCATTGAATATGATAAATCTAGTGTTATATTTGCAGAATTCGACATGTCGATTTGTTAGTGATAAAAGGCGATTATAATTCGTTGAGTTAAGTCTAAAATTTTAAATCCGCAACTTTGAATTTTAAACATCATACCAGATTCGTGTTTAACGAGTCCACAAACTGTGTTTAATTGTATTTGTAATTCTGCCTCACTTAAAGGGTTAAAGAATAATACAATTTTTTAGTTAAGAACATCTTGCTGAAATATTTTAACAATTTATGTTTTTTATCATTATCTAAAAAATCAAAATATACACAAACGTTTAGTTTTACCAGTTTTTCCATCATTTACAATAATATTAGTGTATCTTGGATTAATTCATAAAAAGGAATAATGAGAATTGTTATTCAGGCGGTCTAAAATAGTAAACAAGATAAGTACTTGTATAGTTAATATAGTAGAACACAAAATTAGCATTTTCCTGATTTTTAAAAATCCATTAAAAATTTCAAATTAATTTCAGATTATTTTTTGTAAACAATTTTATGAAAATGTTACTATATAATGTTATTAAATGAGTTTTGTCAATTTATATTTTTTAGAAAATGAGGTAAGTATTGTTATTAATATCATAAATCTTATAAGTTAAAAACCTAATTACTTGATATTAATACACAATGTTTACATCAAAAAAACATTGGCTGTTCCAACCGATAAGTAGTTACGGCTACTGACTACTTAGTACCTTTAACTACTTATTTGTTTGGCCAGCCAGCTCTTTTTTGTCTTTTAATAGGATAAAAAAGGGAAAATACCATGAAATAAGTTTCAATCAAATTAAATATTTCCAACAATTTGGTAATTGAGTAAACGTTAATTTATATTAATTACTGTCTACTAATTTTGTATACGGTCGTCCTTCACGATTCTCTTCCGGTCTCGTTCTAGAAATTAATTTCCATTAATATATGACGTCTTATGCGAAGACTAGCGTTTATAATTTATATTTCGCAATATATGAATATTTCAATTTCTCGCTGCGAAGGATAAGATATTTCGATCGCAGCCATGAATGAATGTTTAAAGTTTTATCTGCGCGTAATGTGTAATATTTCATACTTCGCCATGAAGATAAGTGGATTTTATTTACATATTTATCGTCGCTTCTTTTTTGTGTTGTTTTGGTAAGGTGTATTTCTTATTTTTTAATAAATACTAGTCCACGTGCGAAATCGATAATATTATTAGTTGTGCTGATGCTAAGGTGTTAGAATGGAAGTTACTAAATGTATTTAATTAAAGTACATAATATTTTAGGGCATATTTGTTTACACTGAAAGAAGTTGTAGTCATCTTTAATTTGAATTGGTCTCCGAAGAAAAGTTCTGTGACTCTAAAAACTTCTGCTTGAAATAAATTTGAACAAATTGCATAAAGTCAGGCACCTTCTTAGTTCCATCGTTTATAATTTTTAAATGATGACTTCAAATTTGTAATCAGCTAATTTCGAAAATCCTGAGAAAGAATGTCGCAAGCAGTTCCTATAAATTTCTATTTCATCGGGGCAAAGATTTTCAAACAATTTTCAAAAAATTTTCAAAAAAAAAACAAAATTATTGCTTTTAACTCATTGGATTAAATTTCAAGGGTTCCAAATTTTATTTTTATTTAAACGATTACTTTAGTAACGACAGTTTCTAACAATTCCAAAAATTCCAATACAGCGCCAAATTTGAAAAAAATCAAAATTTTTAGAAATGTTAGTTTTATCAATTTTTTTTTAAACTATTAGGACCTTGCGATTTAATTAAAATTATAAAAAAGGTGTACTTGAGTCTTAAACACTTTAAATTGTACAAAATTACTTTATGAAGTTCGACACTATATTTTAGCATTTAAACTCCACGAGAAAAATTTGACAGTAGTGATTTCTTTTTGGACAAGAATTTTGTTTCCAATGGTGCATGGCAATTTTTCAAGTCCTTAAATAAACCAGTTGTACCTGATTTAAAATAAAAGCATTACATTTTCTTGTTTTATTTTTAATTTACGATTTTTTATTACACCACCAAAAGTCACAAATCTCGTGTCAAGATTGAATTTGCTATCAGATAGGCGTATTTCGGAAAGTAAACCATCAAAATGGCGGACACAAAATGGCGATAAAACAGACTTTTTATTCGTAATACGTAGCATATTAGTTTAAATAGTGTATGAAAAATTCTGAATCAGTTCTGTATATTCCTTGATGAATTCTAAGGAACAAATTTTCATTCAGATTTCATTTTGGGGGACGTTATAATGAAATGTCGTAATAGTACTTTTCGGTCCTAGGCCGTAAAGTTCAATTTTACGGACCGAGTGGAAATTGTGCATCCGAAGACTGGCGAAGCCGGTCCGAGGATCGCACTATCTCCAAACCGAGGTCGTAAAATTTTATGGCCGAGGAGCGAATACTATTTTTTGATACACTGTTCGCAAAAGTAGGCACTTTAACGACTATTTTTAGTCCGTGAAGTGCAGAAATCAGTCCGTAAACTCACACTTTACGGACTAAAAAGAGTCCGTAAAGTGTCTACTTTACGGACACGTGTATCAAAAATTAATTTTGTAATCCAGGCATTTCGGGCATTATCATGTATTCTTTCAATAAAATCGCATTGCCCGAATTATTCCCAAATTTGTTTGCCACTTTTTAAAATTTTGGCGCCATATTCGAATTCTTGTTGGCTGAATGTTGGCGTCGAAATATTGAAGTGCGACCTTGAAAACTCTAGGACATGGAATTATCTTATTCCGTATAATAAAAAGTTTTACTATTTTACTCTGAGTATAAAAGTAGACAACAGTCGGCAAGCTTAAAAGCGGTGTGTAAAATCGCACTTATCGCCCTTGGTATAAAAAATGCGATATGCTGTCCGTGCGTAAAGTTTTACGACCTAGCCCAAGAGTACAAATTTAGCTCTATGAAGAATTTCATTTCACTCAATCAAGAGTGAAATAAATAAAACTCATTCCTAGTAGAGTGGCTCAATTTTCACTCCAACGAATTTAGAAAGTACTATTCCCTAATAGAACTCGAAAAATCTATTTTATCTCCAATGTTTTTTATACCAGAAGCGCCATTCCTCCTGTATAAATATAGAGGCTAAAACCATACGAAAATACGGAATTCTCACATAGTTTTTGCAAAATAGTGTAGGTTATGTGAAAATTGTGTTATTTTTCTTATTTCTAACAGCTGGAAACATAATTTCTTGCAAATGTATTTGGGAACTAAAAAAATACGGTAAATACGATACAATTGCGGGAAATCCAATTTCCAGCACCTGTAAAAAAATAGTAGTTATCGAAATAAAGGTGTAAAGTTTGTCTTTAACCACCACATTGTAAAATGTTATTAGATAGGACCGGTGCGTAATGTCGAATGTTTACATCCGAATAACGAACGCTTTTTTTAATAGTATGCGTAAAAAACTTTTTCAGGTCGAATTTTACGCGTACTATGAAAAAAATAGTAGTTTGGACACAAGTGCGTAAAATACGACTGCTTTTTAACATGCAATTCGATAGGGCCCAATTTTTATGTTATTTTTTCGGCACATGTGCGTAAAATTCTATTTTACACATTTCACGTTTTCACCTAAACTTTTACGCACTTGTATCGACAACTACTATTTTATATTACTGTGCATAAAATTTGTATGTCTCTTGTTGTGGCTTAAATGTTATGGTACATTCATATGGTCAGCTCTAGTGCGTAAAATCTAATTTTACCCACGTTGTCCTGAGCGTAAAATCGAATTTTATCCCAACGGGCACGAAGAACCCAAATGTTTCTAAAACGTGTTTAGAATGTTCCAGAAACGTTCCTAAAACGTTTTATGTCTGCAACTTTTACGGAACGTTTTATAAACGTTTCATCCATGTTGCAGACATATAACGTTTTAGGAACGTTTCTGGAACATTCTAAAAACGTTTTAGAAATATTTGGGTTCTCCGTGCCCGTTGGGATGTATATCATATATAAACGTATGTAAGACTTGTAGCATAAAATGATGTTCGGCGTATATCCAAAAATGTTTTTATGTGAATAAAATTGTAATGACTAGGACAATAACCTTCACATTTGCTGAAAAAACTTTTAGGCACTTGTATAAAAAACTACTATTTTTTCTATTTGTTGAAAATTTCACTGTATTTTTTGCGATCTGACATGTTTTTTATCAGTCAGAGAAAAGTCCAAAATGGAAAAAATCTTCGCCACCGGCCATCAAGGTGTGAACGAAAACGCATAAGGAGGAAATTGCAGGTAGCACCAATAAAGGAATACGGCGAATGAGAAGTTGTCGAGCGGGACAATTTAAAGGTCGCTGTGCTGCATGTGGTGAAATGCAAGTGTATATATATACACATATATAAATAAGATAAATCGTAAGTGCAGACTCACGTCGGCAGGGGCCTTTATAGGCGATGGCGATGGCGCGTCCTGCGCGGCAGGCGGCGGCTCGCAGGTGGCAGGCGCTCTTGTAGGTGTTTCCGTCGACTCCGCAGACGGGACGTAAGACTAGTCGCTGGTATGGGCCCAACGTACACTTGCGAGAACACTTGACGCAGTGAGCACTCAGGTTTTGGTCCAGCAGACAACTCCGCCCGTGGCGGCATCGGACCCCAGCGCACGAACCTGCTCGACACTTTGCACGTTATTACTCTGATCCCTACCCAATCAAAATAAAATTTCATCTCTGTTTTGGATACTCAGAAAAAAATTTTATAGGACGATATCTTAAAAAAAATTGTAAAAATTCCTCTAAAACGTGATTAGTACCTTTGGTACTGTCGTCATTTCCAACAACTGTCCAGTTGTTGATGGAAAATAATTAAAATTTTGAATTTTCTTTATGGAGACTTCAAGGGAAGGAATTTGTGAAGTAATAAACTAATTAACCTTTAAAGGGCCGGGTTTTGAGGTTTCGAAACTTCCTTTGAAAGTGCCCTAATTCATATTCTCAGGTTTTGAGATGTGCTGCATCCAACTGCTCATGATCACGGTCATTCGAGGTCAAACAAGATCACTTCAAGGTCAAATGCAGAAAGTATCATATATATTCGAACAAAGACTTCAGAAATTTATCTAAATAATGATATTGACAGAAAAGCGATTGGTTGAATGAGAAAATTGGGTGTCGAGCGTTCTCAAAAACACAAAATTCCTGGGTATATTCTCAACCTGACCTTGAAGAAATCTTCATCTCTCTTTTTATTTGAGGTCAAAATGACATAAAACCCGAATTCAGTGACTCCAAAAACATAAAGATATATCTTTTGCAATTATTCAAACCATATTGCTAGGTTTGACCTTCAAATGACCTTCATTGACCTTCACTCTGAAGTGATAAGGTCAAACCAACTTCAGATATGAACTTAGCTCATCAATTTACTTAAGGATAAAGAGGTATCCTAGCAATATGTTTTTGAGCCAATATATCGGCTTTCCGGCACTTTAACGGTTAAGATGAAAAATGTTCCAAAATATCTGAAATGAAAATGAAACTCACTTCTGCACTGGCCACCGTATGCGACGGAGAGCTCGTGGAAACCTTTTCTGCAGACGCGACGTTTCAGCTTACAGACGTTTCTGTAAGTTCGTCCATCTGTCCCACAAACGGGACCTTCGCCCTTGGGTGCCTTGCACTCCGGATTGCAGACGCACTTCGGCATACCTTTTCGTAGTACGCACTTTTTTCCCTCTCCGCAATCTACTCCTTCACAGCTGACTGTAACAGAAATATATGTTGTTTAAATTAATGACATTCTTAATCATATTGAACATGATTTTTATTTTTTGTTTCAGTTATTATGTGGGTTTACACAAATTAAAAAGTGGTAATTGTGATGTACGAGAGAACTGACGTAACGTGTTTTTACTACTTTTGAGAAACGCAGCGCTGCGATAATTGCAACCACTCCTAGCGGCGTGAGTTGTAACTAAACTATCCACGATAATCTGTAGACGATTTTTATATTTAGGATAGAGAATAACTTAAAATATCAAGAAAAATAATGTTGTGAATTATACTAATAAAGCAAACAAAATATCTCAAATGATACTAAAAAAATTATTAAAAATGTAAGATTTTTTGAAAATTTGAAGGAAATTATTAGAATTACAGAGTAAAAATTAGCTACAGCGATTCCAAAATAGTCAGTAATTATTGTACGAAGGGCAAAATATTATTTGTTTTTTTTTTTAAATTATTCTTACCCCTGCAAGGATCGCATTTCACGCCACCTCCTAACACCTGCCAGAAGAACAGTGCTCCGTTATCGTAATCCTCTTCGCTATAAGCGGTCGTCTCGGCGGAATTCGAGGTACAGCATTCATGCTTTGTAACGCCTTGGGACAGCAACTCTTTACAACGACCGTTACTACTGACATTCGACCAGCATACGCCGCCTGAAATTACAGGAGTAATTTAGTTTTCATTGTATCGGTTAAAAAACAATAAATTATTAAGAAAGCATAAATTGTAACCCAGAAACTTTTAAATCCCATCGTAACAACTTTTAAATCCGGCTCGAAGGACTCAGTTTTGCTTGAAGGACTTGGGAACCAGATTTAAAGGATTTTTATACGTACTTTTAAATACTAGGAAAATTTTGGTTTTGAATATGATAAGTATGTTTTTTATTCTCGTTATTGCAGTATTTTCTTTTATTTTAAGTTGGATTTGATTTTTATGTCTTATCTAGTAAAAATTACGTGGTATTGCTATATATGAAAGTATTTGCATAACCAAAATAAATGAATACGTTCCAAATATACGACGAATGTATTTAAATGTTAAAGGGAATTATAAACAAAATTTCCAGTTATCGAGCTAGTCGTAGAATATTGAGAATACAGGGTGTTATGTTCTAAACATCAGATGCAATACTTTCTTTTAACGAATTCATCGATATGTTTCGAAGACGTAATAAAAACTATGTTGTTTTTTTGTAGTTTTTTAGAGAAAAATTTGTTTCTTTGTAGTTTAAATAACACTGGTCGATAAAAAATGACTTGCATTCTGATTCAATCATGGGATTAGACACTTCTTATAGATTCTTCATCGCTGAATACGAATTTGGCGTAAAAAATTGTCCATCACGTCGAGATTTTTACAGAAACGGGTTCAAAAAGTAAAAAAAACTTGCTTTTTGCAGTTTTTGATCTAGTGTAGAAAGCGAAGCAGAAGTGCTACAAGTCTCTAACTAGGAATAAATTAAAGCATAAATCTTCAACTAAAGGAATCAAATCGTATAGACACTGAATCAGTCATAGATTTTTATGAAGTATTTTTCATGTATGCACGCCGCGTATTTGCTCTTACACAGCCGTGCATACATGACTGAAAATCAATGACTGATTCAGTGTGTTTTCGATTTGATTCTTTTAGTTGAAGGTTCGAGCTTTAATTTAAGCCTAGTTAGAGACTTGTAGCACAATTGCTTCACTTTCTACACGTGATCAAAAACTGCAAAAAACAGAATTTTTTATTTTTTGAACCCGTTTTTCTCAAAATCTCGACGTGATGGGCAATTTTTGAAGTCAGATTCGTGTTCAGCGATGAAAAATCTATAAGAAGTGTTTAATCCGATGCTTGAATCTGAAAGCAAGTCATTTTTTATCGACTAGTGTTATTTAAACTATAAAGAACCGATATACTTTTTATTACGCCTTAGGAAAGATTCAAATTTAACCTACATTTCAATGAAAAAAAGTACTTTTTTTTAATTTGAAAATTAATAAAATATCAATAACAAATGACACCAACTTTTTTTAATTTTGTTTTTTAAAAAGTTTACGAAGATTTATATTTTTCTTTCTGTACACTTTTTGAAAATGCTGTTATTTTTTTAGTTAACTTCTTATTTTTTATTTATTCATTTACAAAACTGATGATCAACAGCGATGAGTAATGACTGAAAATATCAGAAAACATTAAAAACTCTTAGAAGTAAGGTACCACAAGACTACTTGGAATTGCAGAGATTTTCAAAAGATTCATGAAATTTCATCGATAGGACGACCTATAAATTTGTATAGTAAGACTTTTTTTATTCTGAAGTTTAAATCGGGCCACCCGCCTAGAAAAGAATCGGACAAACCGATAAGAATGGGTTAGATTCCTACACGTGGTGCGAGAGAAGGATCTCCTTAAATCGTCTCCACGCAAATCGTGCCGATCTCGTTTCCTCGGAACTCGGTTCTAAATTCGGGTGAAATAAGATTCTAAAATCGAGTCCGTAGCCAGCCGGTCTGGCAGTAGCTTTATGGGCTTCCTTCTTGTCGGTAGGATTGGAAGGGGAGTCTAAGGGGGATTGAATACAAACTCGGAGGCCGTCGGTTCTGTTCGGAGCGGCGTGGGAGGCGTGCGTCTATATATGTGGGCCAAACTCAGATCCTAAATATCAAACTTTCGAGACAATCGAAACACGACCCGCCAGACGTAGAGGCCGCCGGCGGCGGCGCAACGTAACTCGGCCAAACAGTGGCCAGAACTGTCTATAGAGACTCGCCAGTGAAAAGTTGCACGCCAATGACGCCCGGCAGCATTGGAAATAATAAGCGTTTATCGCTCCCAGACACGACACTTGTATTCCGCACCATTGGAGACTGCTATTAAAAAGGAATTTCGATCATCCGATGAGACTATTATTGGCTGAGGAAATGTCTTTATTCAAAACCACACGCGAAGGCGTCAGAAAGCGTTTTTCGATCCTTTTGACAGTCGATAGCTTTGATGCGATTGATCCAACTGATGAAGTCTGGGAGGTATGGAATCAGTTTAATTTTCTGGATATCTACGATCATCCTTCGGCAAGGTTTAAGAAACTGGAGGATGCTTTAGTTGCTCGGGGAGTTGGGAAAGGGATGTGGAGTACTGATGAGAGGATCATCAATGACTGATCTTTCTTGGTATAGCAATGTAAATCCCAATAATCTGGAGACGGGAGATGATTAATTTTCCATTAAAGAACTATTATTCTAAAGTCAGTACATCGAAGAAGGGCTAGAACCTATGATGCCAATTAGCGGGAGTTGGATACATGGATAAGTCTCTCTCAGACACCATTATATGGTATGGCTAGGTCAAGGCTAGGTCATGAGTCTTGATGTGCAGGTCATGGGCTTGGGTGTGCTCTTGCAGTGTTTTGGGAACCAGATTAATAAATCCAATGCTGATTGATTGGTGGGACATGACACTGGTCAGGAAGACGGTAATGAAGCCCCTAACTATTGGCAAACTTTTCTTCATTCCACTAATTCAGAGATTGAATAATTTGTTATTAACTTATATGGAAATAGTGTTTTTTCCATGTCAGTTGTCGAGGGAAGAACGGATATCGGTTTGGCGATAGACTGAAAGAACGGGAAGATTGATCTGACCAGCGACCGGCTTTCGCCACTGACCTCACCTAACTCGTTCATCGAAAGGTTGCTTGGATGCCTCTGTGGCTCGTTCCAAACGAACTCCCGGCTATTTTTAATTCGCTACTATCGAGGCACGAGAGCGGGGGCGCGCTTGACCTCTGCGAATCAACGAGAGTCCCGCGGCAAATTCCTCCACGAGCATGGATGAAGAACGTAGAACCCTCGACGCCCCATCAATCGAAATCTAGTCAGGAATCACTGGAAACTATAGACTTCGAACTGGTAGTTGGATTTTCCCTGAAGTCTCTCGTGACTAATTTAATTGTTTAAACTACATAATTGGATATCTCAGAGAACTATTCTTTATTTGGATCCGTGACATGAACTTTCATCCAACTCCCATTGGTCAATTTCATGTTCAACAAATATATAAGTCAATGGAAACGGAATGATTGAAATAGAAAAAACTATTCAATATTATTTTTGAAATGCCGCATTCAAAACAAGTTTCGAGACAGAGATTACATAATCTGGTGCATCAGCACTCTGAATGGTTATTACATTATTACCAAGAATGAGTAAGAGAAATCGAAAGGAAGACATCCGGAGAAAAAATCTGAAGATGCGCAGCGCGAACAAGACAGTTCTAAGAATGCAAAAAGAACAAAAGGAGGAGAATGAAACGGACACGTCTTTCCGAGACAATGGAACATCGCCAGACTGAGAACGATTAATCAAGGTGTAACGTAATCGAGACGAGTGCTGTCACGGTCGTCTAGAGTAGGACGAGGAGTCGCCGGTGAATATGTGGTGCGTGTCTGCGTGTCCGAGAGAGGAGGTGAAAATCGACCATAGGAGATGCGCTTCTATTTTTTTTTTTCAAAAAGGCGCGAAACGAACGAGGACGCTGACTGGGTACATTTTTCATTTCTCAGTTTCGCGTGGATTGAGCAATCCTTAATGCTAAAAAGTGTTGGACGTTCGAAGGACCAATTGTAGCATCGATTTGAAGAGAGATTTATTTGGTAAGAGGAATCGATAAAATCCTTGCACACTATTCATTCTCTTCCGTCATATTCCAAGATCTCATCTGACCTGATTTTGCAAGTCTCATTTTCAAGGAGACGGTCTTTAATGGGTTTTGAATGGCAGGAGCTAACATCCTTTCGACGCTAGTTACAACACTCTTCGCGTGAGTTGTTGCAGAAAAAAATGTTGTCTGGGTACTTTTAATGAATTAGAACTAAATAACGTTAATTAAAATGACGGTGATTTAAATGCAGCAGAGAGAGGTCTTTTATATCGTGGATGTCAATCATTGCGCAAGGTGTAGCAGTTGTAATGTAAATGAACCTTGGTGTTTACTCTTACCTTTCATCTTTAAAAATCGATTAATCTCTAAATTGCTTAAACACAAAAATTTACTCTAATAATAAGTAGATTCTTTAGAATAACTCTTTAGAAATTTCAGAGTTCTACCTCTACTTTACTTCATTGGTTTTTCTCGCCCTAAAAATCAGTTTTCCGTTAAAACCAAGTCGAGTTTGATTCTTCACGTAACTGATTTATTTAACGAACTGATATTATGGACGACAATTGATCAATATTAAGTAATTATAAACAAAATAATATAAAAATGCAATTTTTTACGAAAAATCATTTGTGAGAGACTCCGTTATACCAAAAAATAGGATAATAGAGATTCTTATGTTTTTGAGGTCGCTGATTCTGAATCCGCTCTCATAATTATAAAATTCAAAATGGCAGAACCAATATGGCAACAGCCAAGTTTTAATTGACATTCAATTAAACGGAAGACTGTATTTGGGGATTTTTGGGGTCGTTGAATGACTAATCTGGCCTTAGAATTATAAGATTCAAAATTGCGGAACCAATATGGCGGACAAAAATTTTTAAATCTACATTGAATTCAATTCAGAACTGTATTTAGGCGGTGGTTATCTATCAATTTTTATTTTACACGGCAAAAACTTACTTAACGTTTTTTGAAGGTGTCTCAAGATGGATATATTCTTAAAAGTAACTGTCTAAAACAATGTTTAAAAATGAAAACAAAAATCATGTGATGGCTCGTAATATATATTTTTATATGTCGTAGATGACCTACGTATGTTTTTCACATAACCTTAATATTTTCGAGATAATTAAAAAAAACCGTTGTTTCATTATTAATTTTTTTCTCGCGTAAAACAAGAATTTTTTTTTATCAAATTTGGAGGAAACTTACCTTACTAAATATATTAAGAGTACATTATTTTATAATTCCACCAATTTCAGGATAATAAATACTTTGGTTAGGGAGTGAATATTTCTCGTTAAAATGCAATGGGCACGTAAAAATAAAAGTAGCTATTTTTTAACTGTAAGTTAATATACAAAAATTAAATTTACGTAAAAATTTAGTTTAACTTAGAATAACATAAGACTTAGAATTGTTTACGTGGAACTGTAAATAGAAACGTATTGTATCTCATTTCTGAATAAAATTAAATTATTTTGGTAGGTTTTCTATTGTCCAACAATAATTAAATAAGTTAAAAATGGGTTTATGGCCTACCATGATGTTTTTCTTTCCTCTCAATACCAGACAAATTTTTTCCAATATAAGAGTGAAAAAAAATAAAAGAAGAAGAAACCAAAATCAATGAAGTCAACCCTAGGACCTTAATCCTTTTACTTTTCGAAGTTTTTCTCGCATGTCGGGGAAGAGGTTTTGGTTTCTTCTTTTTTTACTTTTTTCCCCTTTCGTATTGGAAACATTTTTTTCTCTTGTATAAAGGGAAAGAAAAACATCGTGGTAGGTCATAACCCGTTTTTAACTTATTTAAGTATATCTCATTTATTTATATTTCGTATAGAACGTAGTTATTCTTTTATGTTCTTCACGTAATCAACACACTAATAAAAATCCTATGGAATTTTACTATTTTTGCTATTTTTTTTTAATGTGGTTAAAAATGAAACTGTGGAGTCTCTCATAATTATACAACTTTTGGGCAAATGTTACTCAGTCTCCGTTTCATAATGAAATTACATGAACCTTGTTACTATGAATATATCATATAATTTCGTTTATAGTATAATTGGCAAAACAAATATCACGGAAGTGATTTTTTTACTCTACTTCACTTTTTCCCCTTCAAACGATTGAATGTGAGTTGTTGATTACTAGATATTACTATTAGAAAGCATTTTATTGAAAAAACAATAAGCAAGACATCATGTTTTTATTTGTACTACCTTACTATCAAATACTTTCACATTACTAGTGAATACACTCGTAACTGGTCAGACATGTAAAAAACGCGTATAAATACCGATTTCTGCCTGTTAGACGTAGACATTAAATACACAGTAAATATATATTGGTTTCTTTTTTTATTTATATTGACGTGGTTGTATTGCTCTATTACAATTTGATAGTAAAATTCCACTATTAAAAATACGGGCCTAAATCGGTATGGCATTTAAAAGCGATCTCCCACCTTCCGCATCCTATATTTTTAGTGTTGGGAACTCGATTGATTTTTGCGATCCTTTAAATTAAATAAAAAATAAACAAATTCTCATTAATAGAAACTTTAATTTTTAAATTAAAAATTTTCTGTTTTATTTCAGCTTTCCTCGAATAAATAAGAAACGAAGAAAGACTTCAGGCAATAATAAAGAGCAAAGTCATTAAAAAAATACCATTGAATTTCTAAATTGTACGTGAAATCGTTATTCTCAAATCGACTTTCATATGCATAGTTAATTAATGTTTATATTTTAGGGTAGAAATATGAAATATCTTTACGTAACATCTCTTGCGAATCGTGATTCAACTATTTGTAAAAGGAAACACTTGACCTATTTATGTGTTCTTTTTACAATCTAGAGGTTTTAAGAAAGGTGAAATCTTTGCAGAATATTTAAATACATATTACGGCAACTTTAGTTTATTTTTGTAATGTATTCGAGACATAAGCTACGTATTTTTGAGGCTCGCCAAAATAGACGGAGATAGTGTTCGCCCGTAACGGAGCATGAAATTGTTATGTAATGTATTCACGGGGTTTATGATTTATTTTATTTTTTGATACTACGTTGAATATTGATAAATTATAAATGATGACTATACAATAATTTTAATTCAGACTAAAATATATCTGAATTGGCTTGAAATATGCAATTTTTTTATGTATATGATGTGATAATTCGTTACATTTTTAAAACTTTTTTATGCATGTAAAATTCCTCGTGTCAATTAATACCGTTCTAATATTGTCCATTATCATTTTTATTCATATTTTGAGTAATTAACGGGTCTGATTTAAATTATGATTATTATTATTATTAATTATTATTAATGATATACTGATACTTTTCTAAAATATATCAATAATGTAATCTGTCATCTTTTGAGTGATTATTAACTCTTCAAGAAAAACTGAATCATGCAATGGCGACCTTTTTTTTATTTCCATGAATTGAATAGAATACCTCGACCCAAATTTCCTCACTAGTATGGGAAATTTTTAATGGAAATGTAGGAATTGCTGGCATTTTCGCCAGACAGTATACGAAATTTTCAAAGTAAAATTTCGTCACTGTGCGCAAAATTCTGATTTTCACTTTATACCGTATTCATAACGTACTTCATCAATGAAAAAATATTAGTTCAACCATAAAGATTTTCATAAAAATATTCAGAAACAAAGTCACTTTCAGCAGTTATATAGTCTGGCTGTCCAAAAATGGTAATGAAATAAGAAAAACAGCAACGGAAAAAATAGTAAAAAAGAGGGACTAACACGGAAAGGGAAGACAAAATGTAAAATAAAAAGCGAAAATTGTAAATGATGGGGAATATTATTTGATTGTACTCTATAAAATGTTCTTAAATAGTCAAATTATCCGTTGCGGCTGGACACTTTTGGACACCTCGACGCCCAGAATATTTTTTCAAGTGCATGCTACATATCGTAGACGATAAAGTTTTCCAAATGATGTGATCTGTTACGGGCCGTAAAATACCACTTTCACCTTTTCGAAAATTGACTATGTAAGCTTTAGACCCAGAGAGGAGCGCAAATGAATGATACCAACTCAAATAACACAGGTCAACATGGTTTTGTTGTTGGGAAGCTGTGGGTCATTTCCGAAGTAATTTTGTGAGTAGAATCAGAATCCGAAATCAGAAGTGGCCCATCACGTTAGGATTTTGAGATATTTGAGGTTATTTACTCGAAAACGCGTTTTTTTGCTATGATTGAGGTTACGTACAGGACGCAACAATTTTTGTTGGCCTTCTGTACTATTTGCATATTTTAGTACTACCTTTGCCCTTCACAATGAGGTTTTATTCGATCACCTAAAATTTTTTCTTACAAAGGATAGTTTAGGAGTTTTTCCTTTCAATGGATCATGTGATACTTTTTTTTCTAATTTTCTATTTACTTTTCTTCACCAAGATACGCCAATTTGAAATTACGCTATACATGTAAACAAATTTACCTTGAAATGCTCTTGGAGAACAAGCTCAAGGTCAAATTTAATGTCACGAAACCTATATAAATATAAACAACTATATAAAATATGGATACTAATAACTAAAATCACGTTTCAGTATTGGGACTGTTTTTTTGATAACGTTAATGGAATATATCTCGTAATTTCAAAATGGCCGTAACTTTCTAAGAAAATCTTAGGTGATCGAACAAAACCTCATTTTGAAGGGTAAAGGTAGTACTAAAAAATGCAAATAGTACAGAAAGCCAACAAAAATTGTTGCGTCCTGTACGTAACCTCAATCATAGCAAAATAACGCGTTTTTCGAGTACATGGCCTCAAATATCTCAAAAACCTGACGTAATGGACCAATTCTGACTTCGAGTTTGGATTCTACGCATACAATTGCGTCGAAAATGACCCACAGCTTCCCAACAACATCCAAGACCCTCTTTTTTGTAGACCTGTGTAATGGATTGAACACCACAAAGACATGGATCTTCTGTAAGACTATCAGTGGGACCAGCCTTCAAACCCTACAAGGTTAGGTCGACAAAAGAACGTACTCATAGGATCTCTCGGTTCCTCGCCTTTCCCTTCCGTCTCGTTATATTTACCAAAATAAGGGGAGCGCCGTTTCTCCCACTCCCCTCAGTCGCGTTATGTTTATGAGTCAAAGCTGGCCCTTCCTGAGGCCCCAACACGCAAGGTGGGGGAAAAAGAGAGATGCGATACGCAAATATAACGAAACGAAATTATGTTGGGACTCTGCTGTATAGGAGAACCATTTTATGCCCATTCTTTAGAAGAATGTAAAATAGAAATATTTTTTTCAATCGCCAAGAAATGGTCATAAGATTGACATCAAAAAAACGTTCTCCACTAGCAATCAACTGTAATATCTCTGATCCTTTTGATCGAGATGCCGATTGTCGTGCTGGTGATAAAACAACAAGACGAGACATGATATTTTTTTAGGGATTCAAGTCTGACTTTGAAAGAAGTACAATTTTCCAGTGTTGAAAAGAAAACCTCTTATCCGATCGCAAAAACGATCCCGGAAATAGAACAAAATGATTTCATTGCCAGAACTCTCGCGGCAATTAACGACATCCGGTCGCTTGTCGTAAACTGACTCTGAGGAAAAGAGAAACGCGACCGACGATTCTTCGGATGCATGGAATCCGCTTCAGCAGACGGAATTAATGAGAAGCGACCGTTTTGCTTATGCCAGTTGTACCGTATACATGTACGGTTGGATTCGCGTGTTGTACGGTGGAACACAGCTTGTGCAAGCTTTACGTACATTGAGACACGAGGAGCCATCGATTCCGATACAAGTTGGCAATAGCGTATACCAGCGTGTTTACGGAGCTCTTGAAACACGAGGTGCAAGTGCACGTAACGAAGCGAACATTCCATAAGGCTGCGGCCAACCGCTCAGACGCCGATGGTCCTCGGCACGTTGATGTTGTGTTTGACTTTTGGGATTGAGGATACCCTAACAACTAACAGCTGAAACGCGTGCTCACTTGAGAGACTGCGGAATTCGTAAGGGGTAATTGTCTAGCGGACACAAATGTCGTTTGCTGATGGACACGTACCAACTTCTTTTTTTATGTGGAATGAACATCGGAGTTATACAACACTACAACCTCTTGTCTACTCCGTGAATCATGGTTACCTTCCATTTGTATAGTTATTCTATTATCAACTTTGACGTTTTCTAAAGACTTTTGACTTCCTGGCGATGTGTAAATTCTAAATTTAAAAAACATTTAGGTAGTACCCAAGTTGAAAAACAAAATTACCACCTTTTGACCTTTCCTTAAGGCGAAAGATTTCTATGACCTCTTCTTATTCGCTTAAAATAAAAGTCGAATAAGTAGAAATAGAAATAGAAATAATTTTTGGTCGAAATTTGGTAACGCAGGGCATTTTTTTTGATAGGCGAATTTGTGATTCGACCAAGTTTTGACCACATCCGAAGTCAGAAATTCGTCTACATGATTCAGTTGACAATTTTTACGATTTTTAGATCTTATTTTCTATTTTTCTACATAATGAGGTCTGAAATTGAGATTCGATTCGTCAGGACTTGCATCCGTGACCTTTCCTAAGGGAATTATTGTCGACTGCAACGTATGCTATCGTGGTTTACAAATATTATTGGATCATTTCTAGATTTTGAAGCAAATAAGGCAATTTGTGGCATAACGCATACCTTAAATGAAGAGTAATTGAATAGAACTGTCCTAGTTCAAGTCTCGGCACATCGAATGTCCGCAGTTTGGTCCTCATTTTATTCAAATTTTTTTTTAATTCGTAAAAAATTGCTATCGTTACGACCAATTGGAATTGCAATAAGAATTCGAACACAAAAGTTGTAGACTAATAAAAATGAATTCCATGGCAATAAAATATGGCGCCCGAAATGCCGCATTAGCAGGGTGTTGATTGTAATACGTTTAATCTCAAATATTTCCTTCACAGTATATGTTCTTAGAATTCCTAGAATTTACAGATACATGTTGTGATTTTTAAATCATTATGAATTAAATTACAAGAATTCATCAAAAATTTTATTTGAAACCTGTATGTTGCAAAAATATGATGAATTCTTAGAATTGCAAAAAATACCGAAGAATTTAAGCAATTTAATTAAAGATTTCGATTTCATACTATCCTCAATGTATAAAAACACTATAATTACTCATTCAAACCATTAAAATTCTAAACACTCAACTATTCGAGCAATTTTATGCATTTCAAGACTTGCAAGGAATCTAGTCGATACTGGCAACCCAAGGAAATGAGCAAATGACATAACTCAGGAACTTCTGATATTCGACGTTTTAAAAACCGTCGCACATAAACAATAAAACGTAGAAAATAATAAAACAGATAAATATTTAAATAAAATCAACTAATTACAATTAATATTCATTAAAGGTAGTAACAATTTAACCATTGCACTATTACCTTTGTATTGATATTAAATTTAAGAAAGAATCATATCATGGGCATTATTTAAGAGTCTTACAAAGGTGCGTCAATGAGCCCCGGCGTGGGATACCACAATGTACTTCCTAGAAAGCGACTTTCAAAGCCTTTTGTATTTAAATACTAATCGTAACTTGACAAGGTTTTTGGATGTGGTCTGGAAGATTGAAAACGCAAAATGTCCAACAAGATCCAAAACCAACTTTCCATGATCCACAGACTACTTCCTATTTTTGTTTTGAATTGTAAAAAGTACTGTTGACTCTGATATTATACAAATAAATAACCTTTAATTGCTATCGTTAAAGCCGAGGTTATAGAAAATAACAAATGTTGGAAGTTTGGCAAGCAAATAACACTATTAACTGAAGTCTTGTGGAACTCTGAAAATAATTTCGCTATTGTCAAAATATAATCGGACATGATGAGCTTCGAATAAAACGAGAAGTGTAAACCGTACCGAAAAAAGCTCTGATTAACAATTTTACTAATCTGAGGCCAAGAGTTGTAAATTCAAAATGTCGGATCCAATATAGCTGGTAGTGCCATGTTAACTTTTTTATTGATTAATCTAATTGTACCAGGTGAGTTCTACAAGAGGAGGCATAGGGAAAACCATTTTTCAACTTTTGCGGTAGTAATGATGGGTGCACAGCTCAAAATTTGGTTGGAATTGAGTTCGAAAAAATATTTTTGAATGTAGGGAATAATTTTGCTTAATAAAAATCCCTAGTAATAAGGCAAAATCAGCTGGTCTGTTGCAAAATAGATATTTTGTCGAATGAATTGTGTGTTAAATCCTAAAACTATATAAAGCATCGAGTTTGTCCGACTTTTGCTTCTATTCATTAATTATCGATGCATAATTAGGTTAAACACGCACCCAAAAAAAAGTTCTGGTTAAATGTGACTATACTTGATTTTCTGGTTATCGTAACTAGAAATCTGTTTAAAGTAACCTTGAATTTATGGTTAAAATACCTATAAAAAATGTAGTTAAAATAACTATAAATATGTTACCAGAAAATCTAGTATACTTATATTTAAAGAGAACTTTGTTTTGAATGAGGGTATCGCGATGTCTCGTTGTAAGAACTCATCATGTATATAATTTTAGATGCAATACGATTATATATTATTATATACGTATTTTAATATTTGACATTAAATAAAGCGGTTAAGTTCATTTGATCAATTAATCAACACGATCTTAATGAACAAAGATAAAAATAAAAAAATGTTGTGGGTGTACAAGATAGTACAATTGTTCCCGAGTATTTAAAAAAAAGAAATCATTAAAATCGGTTAATAATTCAGCCTTCGAATAATTTTGCCGATAATCAGCTCCGTATGACGACCGTGCTACGGCGCGGTGTACTAAACTGTTGCTGTTATGGCAGCGTTCTAGTCACACTACTATGAATTCAAATGGCAGCGCCATCTATGGGAAGTATGGGGAGGCCGATAGGGTATTCTCGGGAGGTATGGGACCACTTTCCCCAACTAAAGTGCATATTCCATCTTAATTTATCGTAAAGCAAAAAATAGTGTTATTTACAGAGTGTAATGAACGTACAATATAGTTTTTGTGGTTTTTTTAATTATATCTAAAAAACATAGTGGTGTTTTTCGAATTTCATTTTAGCCTATGCCAAAATAAAGACATACCAAGAAGTGAAAAATCTTTACGTATACTTAACGTTAGTTAATAGACACAACAAACTCTATGGAATGAATGCTGCCCGTTTCGAACATCTTATAAATTCCTCGTTGCCTAGAAAAGATTCTGAGATATTTCACTTGCATGTGGCGACATTTTCGAGGAAAACGAGAAAGTGCAATTTCCCGAGGAAACCGGAACTCCATGGTTAACGGAAAAAGCGCCGATGTAAAGGGGAGAGGCGATCCGAGATCGGTATGTGGTATTGGAGAGTGTTGGAAGTGTACGCCGAGCGTCAATCATTTCACACTCGGTGGCAGGCCGATCGGTTGCTCCACTATAGTCTGCTCACGCCTGGTGTACAGTTTCTCTAGGCCCACGGCATTCCGACTACGGTTTTACGTAGGCCGGGACCTTGTTCCACTTTTCCGCGACGCTAATCGCCGTCGTTTCTTTTCCTCCAGCAGGCGTTAATTAAACCACCCGAGAGACGCGATGCAGTTAAACGTTGCTTTTCCCCCTTGCCCCCCGCGCGCGTAATACGTGTAGATTCATTTTTCACACATAACGACCGGTGAAATTTATTTTCGGAATTTTGAACTACAGGAGATGTCATTTTCAGTTGGCACAAAACAAGATTTTTTAAAGTTAATTTCTACTGGTTTTACTGCATCACTTTCCTCTTGGTGAACGCTGCAACGCTGCATTATGATTTATGTACGAAAAATAGCATTTTTAAATCAGCACTTATTTAGTCCAGTTATACTAGGAAGAAATGTAATGTTTCGAACACGGGACTGGCTCAGACGTGGCCCCTTAACGAAGCCGTTGAATTCTCCCACCAATTCATCGTAACTAATCCAAATAGTGGCAGCACATGTCGTTAGGTGTCGACCGAAAACATTCGAATTGATCCGAATGCGTACGAAATTGACAACACGAGCCCGTGACTCACGAAACCTAAGAACCGTGTACAATTTGTACTCGTCCTGAGTTACAATGAGTCTCGCTATCGATAAATTAAAATTTTTACAGTCCCAGATAACAACGTGAGTTCATACAGGGTGTATAATGACACTCATAAATGAGACTAAAGCGCACGTTTGCGCTCCATGTGAGTGCTGTTTGTGCCATCCAATCAAATGACGATTGTCACTCACATATGAGTTTTGCCTTATTGAACAACTTGCGCATGCGCAAACCACTACCTTCTTGCCGTCCAGGCATTCCACCCGACGCCGATTGGTTGGTTTCCAAGACTATTAGCCAATCATGACAAGTATCACAAAAGTCTCATATGTGCGTAGAAGGGGGGATTTCTTGCACGTGCGCAGTCCAAACCCGTACATTTTACCCATTCCCGAACTCTCATATGCATTCACATAAACACTCATAAGTGAGATCTCAAACATGAGGACTTCATGAGACTCACGCCTTCCTATCTGGGGTGTTTATATCTAATCCTGTCCCACCATTTTTACTGCATCTATTAACAGGTGGAGCCTCCACGCATCATCCGGTGGAACTATCCTCTTAGGTAGGGGAAGTGGAGCGCCTCAATACCGATGACGTTTTTTGATAAAACCAAGTTCAAGGAGACTCAACATCGTGACTTCGAATGTCATATATATTCTGCAATTAAAAAGAGGCAGTTCCAAAATTGTGTCACATGAAAGACAATCAAATATTCTTTACCCGTTTGTACATTTTTTGGAAATAAATGCTTTAATGGAATGTAGTAATTGAAGACGTTCGCTATCAATTTTTCAAATAAAAATGAGGGATCCAATATGGCGGATAAATTGTGAAATATCTACAAATTAATACCTGACATTTCTAGGACAAAAAAGTGCTTTATGTTTCATATAAAAATTATTCAAGAACCTAAATATAAGTTTTTGCATGTCTCTTTTTTAAATTAGATTATAATTTTTTAATCCAAGGTTAATATAAGATTTCTTTGACTGCGAATTTTAAAACTAATATTGTATGTGCAGTGGGACAATTTTTATTTTTAAGACTCCTGAAGGTGGGCCATACGTGTCCTAAACGTAAAATAAATAGTGTTCAATCTTCTTTTGGAAACTAGTTAAAATCTGACCGACAACAACACGAAGGATGACATTAATGTTGAAATTGTTTTCAATCAATTAAAGTGTCACATTTAATCTGTAAGAAGTTCTTGGCTGATTAAGCCAATCGTTATAAATTAAAGCGTACAGACATGTTATTTACCCATTTTTGTAGACTTTGTTCAGGATTAAATTTTGGAAAAATTCTATTTTACAATCTTGATATAATATCCTGTTATTAATTCATAAACATAGTTGTTTTAAAATAGAAACTGTATGATAAATATTATAATTATACGAGATGTTGTAAAGCATGTACTTCTCAAACGCAGTTAATCGGGAAAAAAGATGAATCTGCATAATTCAAACTATTTCCAATACTAATTCATTCATATCCCGATACTAATTAAATTATAAACCGCCTATAATTATCTCGTTAACTACTTTTTCTCGAGTTTGATATTATCGGAATGCCCGATAAGAGACGCGAAGCCGCGTATTTATATTTAACCCATTTCGAAAGTCACGTAAACAGCTTTCTCATTAATGCAAACATTTTGCTGCTCAAGATTGTTATATAATCAAGTAAGAAACAACTAAATAATGTATAAATTATACTTTATAATATCTAAAAATACTAAAGATACTTCTAACCAGTAATTTCCGGTCAAAAAATATAGATTCTGAGTCATTTTAAAATCGGTTGAGAATCGCACCTGGTATAACCTTTCATAAAAATTCGAAACAAAAAGCATAAGTCATTTTTTACATTCTACTGCAGATTTTTTTGTTGTTAAAAATTTCGGATATGTTCGTAGAGTATAGCTTTCGATCGAGGGCCTCTTTCCAAAAAAAGTCTTCATAAGAGGTTCGCCATTTTGCAATAAATTTACTGGTAAAAATTACTTTGACTAATTTAATAAAAAAAATGCAAAATAAAGACCAAACTTCAATGAAAAAATATGGAGAAAACGATCGATATCGTAAAAACGTTCCGCCATATTTATTTATTCGAAATTGCTTTTAGTTGACAACTCTGCAGGAGGACAACTTTCGCCAAAAGTTGAAAAATTGTAATGAAAAACAGAAAAATTGTTATGACCTTTCCTACGAAAGTACGCCGCAATCGAAAGGTCCCGGGTTCAAGCCTCGCCGCGGCGCATCAAATTTGTATGTCAAATATGTTTTTTGAAATAAAAAATACTAAAAAAATCATAATTTGATTTTCTCTCGCATTATTTTCTCTTATAAATAGCAATTTAAAAACTGAAAAATTTTGAAAAAATTAAAAATATGAAGAAATATTATGGGTATTTATTTATTCTTATTTAGATGTTAAGATTCGTCTTCTGTATTATTTAATAGAAATGCTTTAATTGTAATGTTAACTATAATTTTAAAATATTTATTACGATTTGCGGAAATGTGGATTTTACGTTGTAATTTATTCTTCACAAATTCTTCTGCCCCCTCCTCGAATCGTGCAGATCTTACCTCAATTTCTTGAAGTAAACATCTCAAAAAGATTTGCGTGTCATCGGTAAAAGTCATGTATTGAGTATGTCGTGATCCAGTCGGAAGATTGAATATTAAATTATGAATATCGAGAAGGAGAGATGTAATTGATTTGTTATGATACTGGGTTATTATTTTTAATTGAAAATGATTACGCCCTTTACTGAAATATAAAAACAGTTATTTGTGTGGTCTCCACACGATGACGTAAAAGTTCAGTAATGCCTTGAATAAACGAATTGTTTCCAAACAAATAATAAATATAATGCTAAAAAATAATTCACTAAACAACGTGAAGGTTTTCTGATTTTCGGAGATATCTTAAAAGAGATTTCTTAAAGTAGTCTTCGTTATGATACTCTGTAAAAAGTGCTTTTAAATAAAGAAATTACCTAATACCTACGAAGTGCAGCCATTTTGAAATGTTTAAATAATGCAATTAACATAAGTTGCCATTACAAGTCATAAGTCCGTCAAATCTGATTTGTTTAACGATTATTATCATATTGCCTGCATGAATAAACATTCTATTTGTGAATAGTTATTTTTAACACAAGGGCGTAAAATCAACTTTTAGGCCCGCAGTGGATCAGTGGGATCTTTCCCCCTCCTATCGTATTTACAATCTCGTGTAAGAAAAATTATTTTTCAAAACTGTATAGGTAACGTAAGAAAAGGATAAAGAAGTAATGATAAAATTGAAGAAGCGAATTTAACGTAAGAAGTAACTTAGGCTCCAGCTAGTCAAGAATTATAGATAGCCAAGTGGTAAGTGATGTAATTCCCAGACTTTTTTTTAAAGAAAATAAAAACTTACAAGTAACTATCCATGCAGGTAAAAGACGAAAGAACCACACGGGTGCTGAATTGTGGAGAACGGTGATGAATATATATTATTTGCAAAGCGGCATTTAATGGACCAACGATTAAAATGAGATCAACGAGCTAGCTAAAAACGGCCCAGATGACGTGACGAAGAAATATGTTGCTTAAGGCCTCCTTGCACCTCGTTAGTTCGCGTGTCAGACAGTCTGTAATTTAAACTTTGTCTACTTATAACGATTCGATATTTATATTACACTGTTAAAAATATTTGTAATTTCACAACACTTTTATCACGGATAGTCTATTATAACGTTAAAATCTCCGCAACGTAAACATCACTTCTGACCGCTGTAGCGCGCATGCGCGTTGAAGCTCCTTTGCTACGTTCCCGCCAATATTGTTAGTAACCTTACCCGCTCAGTCCGTAATATCGAAGTGAAGTCAAGGTCCAATAATTTGGAGAAATTTGGAAAATACAATAAAGGAGTACCTTACTAAATATGTACTTTACCAATGCTAATTAGCTATTTCAGAACTGGTACAATGTGAATCTTTTTATTGAATATTTGGTCTATTATAACGTTCTTCGAAAAAGTTATAATTCTAATTATACATTTTTTATTATTTTGTTTATTATTTTGATACCGAAACCTTGAAGAATGCCACGTTATAATACTTTGTTCTATCTTATTGTACATTTACAATTACAATCGAACCCCCTTTAGCAAATATCCCGTTATCGAATATGCAGACATTGTCGTTAACGAATAATTTTTCGACCTCCAAAAGTTTCTTCCGCGTAGGAACCTGTATGTTTTCGACGCTCTTACTCCATATCCTCAACAAGTCTAAAGGGATTTCAAGTGGGGGATATTTCCTCTTCAAATATTCGTTACCGGAGATGCATGACTCTTGTTACTCCGACTGTATTCGCAAACGGGGGTTCGGCTACAGTATGAATATTAATTCTTTGAATTTAACAGTAAATTTCTTTAAGGCAATTTTGTTCTATAATCATATTTAAGCTGATGCTAAAATGGTTATTTATCTATAGGAAAAGACGGCTCGAAAAGGGGATGCACCGAATGTATAATGCGGCATCACGTTATCCTCAATAACTGCAATTCCAACAATAATAAAGTATATTCTAAAAAATACCAAAGAACTTTATCAAGAATTGACAAAGATTTTTGGAACTAGGTAATTTCCTGGTAAATATTTCTGTGATATTTCATACGATATCGTGCGGAATTTTGAAATTACCAGGTAAAACGAAGGTTGGGTGTAAGTCCCTGTCCTAGTGCGATACAATTCGTTCTTTTAAAATGGCAGAGGGTTTGCCTTAAGTTATATGCCTTCACTACCCCACATCCGCATTTTAGTTTTTGCCCGGCGCGAATGTATATATCTAACCGCGGTGTGCCGCGATTTGACGAATATTGCGATGGAGTTTGATGAAGCGCGAGAAGAAGGGTAGCAATATGACGCTCTCTTATTTTAACGTTTCCTCTTATCTTTACCACAACAGTAGTCCCCATCCCAAGTTATACCGTCGGATCTTTCAAAATGGCGGAAGTTTATCCAAAGTTATAGCTCCTCACTATCTCCGCTTCCGTAACTCTGTTTATATCCGTGGAATGAGTGCTTCTGTCTGTGACTGTCGTGAAGCGAGTATGGGTCAGCGAAACAATGCGGTGGGGGAAGGAACGGAAAGAGTGGTATAACTTTGGACAATCCAAATGTATACCTTTGGATATACATATAACTTTGAACGATATAACTTAGGGCGGGGCCTACTGTACCAGTGTAAGACCCAGAAAGAGATATATTACCTTCTTTTTCCGCGTCGTCTGCGCATGATCAGACTGAAGTTTGCCCATATCAGACGACACAACGCAGCTCGAGTATTGGGTGAATGCGTGAAGGGGGGGGGGGGGGGGTTAAGATAGAGGAGAGGGGAAACTTAAAATACGCGAGAAACTTTAAACGGTTAAAATAAAACTTTGGACAAGGCAAACGTATAATAAATGATCAGATTTAGCCTAACCTAAAGTTACCATCCACGACGGGAAATCATTCTGCAATATTTCTCAGCGTGTATCTCGTTTGTTATCAAAGTGACAGCATGTGGCGCTACGATAATTTTTCTTTGCTGTAAGCAATTTTTGCTAAAAATAGTGTTAAATTATTCCAAGGAAACTTTTCTCAGTGTAAGTTAAGTTGTCAAAAAAAAAAGAAAATATGTGTCGACAGGAAATTCAAATTTCATTATCAATTAGCGCGATAAGATCAACTCGAGAAATTCCCGCCAAAGTCACCTTAAGTGTATTACGTTTACCGTCGTTTCATGGAAATTAAACGTATATAGCGCTCTTATGCGTCGGACACGTCGAATAAGCCAAAAGCCCATTCACTCGCCGTAGGCTCCCCAGCCAGGTTTCATCGTCGCGTCGCCCGAGACTCGGCGCAATCGCTTATTATTTATTATGTTGGCAGTGATTTGCTGTTATCGCGATCCCAACTTTTACCGCCATTAATACCGTCGCGCGACGCGTACGCGCGTAAAGGCGGCCTCACATGTGCGCGTACTCTCACGGACTCACTATATGTATATGTAGACACGATGACGTGCCCAGCTGCATTTTTCGAGTTCGCGTAATCTCGAGCCACGAGCTCGTAGATTATCATCTCGCGCCTTAAGTACAGCCTAGCCGTCAAAACAGGACGGTTCTCATCTCAAGCACTGACCGCTCCGAAAGGCCTCAGCTTGTTGTGCAGCCTTTTTGCCGGCACCTACGCACCTACCGATTTACTTCAGAGTATTGCAAAGCTTCGCTCACCATTTTCTGTCTGTAATTCGACTCTACCTTCCATTTTTACAGCTAAGCCCTTTAGTAGTTATGTGGAGGCAGTATTTTGTTTGGGAAATTGTTACTTATTAGTATGGTGGATAACGTAAAAATACGACAAATATCTTAAATTACTATTAGGTCTCAAATAGGATTGAAAAATAATATATATCTATTTGTATGCCTACTTCATTATCGAAAAAACACAGCGCTTCCTAGCGACTATTTCAAGAAGCAGAGTCTAAGAGTGTAGAAAATGTATGAATTTGATTCAAAATATCTTAGACGAATTTCAACCTAGCGATATTTTTCCTCAAACTCAAATTTTTGCTAAAAATTGATATATTTTCAAAAATAACTTACTTATAACTATTATTGCACCTATAGATTCTTGCATATTTCATATGTTACTGATAAATATCATAGTACACGGGTGAAAATGCGTTTTACGTGGAAAAAATCGCGAAAAATCTTTTAAAAAGTATGATTTTTCATGTTTTTTTATCGTCCTTTGTAAAAATCATTAAAAAGTTTTAAACATATCTAGTTCAAAGACTGTAAATTGGATGAAAATCGATGTTTTACGACATGTGTCCTTTGATATTCCATTGAAAAACTTATTTTGAAAAAAATATTATATAGTATTTCTATAGATAGGCTAAAAAAGTCTTGAAAAATTCAAATTTTTCACCGTTTCTTCTTGTTTCTAATTTTTTAAATACTTCAGAACATTTTTCAAGTAAAGTTATACATCCGATTGCAGTATCCATTTTATGTTATTTGTGTTTTCATGATATACAAAATTTTCAATATTTTAAACAAAGTCGCTGAAAAATCCTAATTTTTCATAGTTTTTCCCTCGTCTTTACAGCGATATCGAACAGTTTTTAAAAGTTTTAATGCAGAACTGTAGGTCTGATAGGAATCAACAAATCTAAGTATAGTTTTTTTTCTATGTACAAACAATTTGCAAATTTATGTAAAATAAAAGGGAAAAAATTTGAAAAATCCTGATTTTTTTCGGTATTTGTACGTAAACTGTAGACGTGAGACTAGAATTGCTATTACAATTAGACGTAAGTTGTATTTAGAAGTAATATAGTTATGGAAAAATATGTAATAAGTAAAAAAACAACCGAAGAGTAAAATTAAAATTGTCACGTAAAGAATCTCAATAAAACTCTAGGAAGATATTTTTGGTCTTTCCATTCATGTTGTTCATTACGAATTTAATATTCAAAATTATGGACATAACAAAGCAATCATGATGATAAAACAGTAAAAACTTGTTTTTTGGGAGGGGTACGGGGGGGGGGGGGGGTCACCACTAACATAAAGAATACAAATTCTACTGAATCATAAGTTGGAAAGTAAATTCAAGAAATTATAGGGGGTGCCTGCATGGGATTTTAAAGAAGACTCATAAAATCGAATGGAAATTTATGTCCAGTCGAAACATAAAAAGCTACCACCGAAATGTGCCAAATAAAAAAACTTAAAGACAATAACACTTTGAATAGTTCCAACTAATTTTGTAATTAATTTAAGTTTGTTTTTATAAACAATTTCGGTCTGTGTGCAGTTTAATTGTGAAAAGGTATTTAATGATTTCGCGGAATGTGCATTTTGCAAATGATATACGGAGTATTTTTATACGTATAAATTGGTAAGTGGTAATGGACATCGGAATGGCGTAATAACGAAGTAACTCGAGACTGAAGCGTGCAGGGGTTCTCAAGTCTGTTTACATCGAACTTATTCTGATATTCGATGCTTTAATAATTCGAATAAGCATTATTATGTTAATGCATAAAAATAATTTTGTATTCAATAAAGTTTCAGTTATTTACTTACAACCATTTAATAGTGGTTAAAATACTGAAAGCACAAAATGGATATTGTCGATAACTTTTTGGGCAAAAAAATGAAATTCCCCTTTTACGAATTATGAAAGTTATCATAAATGTATGTCTGACTGCGGAGGATAAGTTACACCTCCGCACTAAAAAACTCTCTGAAGATAGAAATGCAAATAAACGAAAGTGGAATGCATGAATAGGTGTCTTTCGAAAAAAAAGAAACAAAAATTCTTGTTTTGATTAAAAAAAGTTGGGACCTCCCGGACCGGTTCGATGATATTTTCGCGATATCGGCCTTCGTTGGGGTTAATTTCTATGCAAATTCATCGGTAATTCGACAACTGTATTGTGTCAGATATCTTATTAAAAATATAAATGTTTCCAGCGAACGAAATATGGAAGAATTCGGTCGGTTCTATTGAATCGCATAATCGGAATTCTTGTAAAAGAGGGATGAGTGTTTTTTAATTTTTCTTTCCTACCTCGTTTCGGAATCGTAATAATATAGGTTAGCAGAATTAAAATTTTTGGTGGCTTTAGAAAAATCAAATTTGTTTCCATTAATACCGAATAATTCATGGGTATTTGTTTTTATAATATCCATTTCAAACCATGCGCTGCGATGGAGTACCGGTGCATGTATACACGACTCTGATCATAAATACAGAAATAATGCGATGGTAAGCCTAGTAGAAAAAAACGACAGACTTATGGGTCTAGACTCTCTAGGCTCGTCTAGACGCAGAACGCAGTGCGTGTTGGAATGCGCCGCTCTTACACGATCTTAAGACATCCTCTATTAAGACGTAGATGATGAGTCATCAATCGTAAAATCGGTCAACGAATAAAATTGCAACAGTCTTGATCATGTTTTTTCTTATAAAGTACTCTTGAAGGAAACGTTGACGCTTTCTTCAATTATTGACAAGACTGGAACCATTTCTCCCAGCCACAATTACAGAAGTGCTCGAAGAGTCCAATGTAGAACTCCGATGCATATGTTGGAGTAGAACAATAGGCTGATGCTTATGTACCTTTATGATGGAACGCATAAAGAAATACTGGCCTTGACCATAAATACACAGCGAGAAATTAAGATTGTCTGATAAGAGGAGTACGGTTAGGTCTTGGCCAGAACCTGACCATCAAGATACAAACTTGATTTTACTGCATTCTGATCCTGATCACGGAAAATCAAGGTAGCCTGATTAGTCATGCTATATTGGCTCTGGAATTTCAGAAGGTATTCATCAAAATAGTTCCTGAAGATCGACTTATAAGTAAGTCTAAGTGTACGTGAATCAATTAAAACAAGCTCTTGCATATTTATGAAAGGTGTAATAAAATAAGTAATCAGATCTTTCTACATTCGCATAACTTCATGTATTTATGAAGAGAAAGTAGTGTTAACTAGTTATATCTTCATTATTACTTAGAATTTCGGGGTTAGTTAATCAATAAATTGAATATAACGAAAATAGAATCATGATCTTCTAATTCTATTTAATATTCAATCATTTATGAATTCTGTTAAATTGTAATAATGTCCAATTGAATGAACTTACATCATAGGTCTCTACGAAATATCCTAACCTTGCCCAATTCATCACATCCTAATGTAATATATAGCATGACCATCGGAGGTTATTTTATCCTAGAATATTTAGTTTATATGTCAAATCTTGGATTCCATTTTTCTCGTGATCTCTAATTTTGCAAATAATAGTAAAGAAGTCACCAAATTTAAGGATACCATTTCCTACATCGCTTGGAATAAAAAATTGCATTTTATCTCCAGATTTTATGTAATTGACGGTCATTCCAGAATACTTTTCCTTCACACTTACCACAAGAGAAAAAGGCAGCCTTTAACAAAAACCATTCATTCTGTGGTTTTTCTATTAGCACAGTAATTAACTCGAGCCGAGTTTTTCACGGCGAGGTAACCGCGGGTTTGCGGGTTACGCGACGTTAACGGCGCGTCGCGGATTGTTTAGTCGGAACAATAATGTCCAGCCTTGCTCCGCTTTATTGTTTTCGCTGGTGGCTAGCATTTAGGTATACGCTATGCGCGATCCATGGATCGCCGCTACCGCCGGAAGCAACGGGGCCCGGTCTATCTTGATTTCAATTGTGCCCCGATTATTATGCTTTCCAGGAAATTATGGCGTAGCGCATTGCCAGGGCACCGGTACCGATGGGATTCGCCGATAGGAACGGCAGTTTAATGGCCTCCACTGGAAGGCTACTTTGCTCGATTATTTATCCGAAATGAACGGTCCAAGTTTACAAGAGTAAACAGAATCGCGTCTCGCAAACAATTTGCATAGAAATCGTAGAAGTTATGTGCCCATTTGTAATCATCCCTTATCTAGTAGAAGCATAATAATGCAACGAGATTATCCTTATCTACTCGTTATGGTTACCATACCCGTTTATGAAATATGATGACAGATAAATGACGATGAGAAGTGGTGGTACATGACGGTGGATTTTTGTAACATGTTCAGATCCAGAAGTATGAATAATCTGGAAATCAAATTAATTCTAGGATGATGACTGTCCAGAAGATTGGAAACCTGAACGAAGTAGCTAAAATCTTCACTTAAGTCCTCTAAAATGTCATTTGTTGGCATCAGTTGGTTTTCCAATCAATTGGAAATTGCAGAAATTCATAAAGCCTTTCGATTTAATGATCAAAGAACGGAATGAAATTTTGGTCGAAAGTACCGTCTCCCTGGATGGAAACGACGGAGACTGAGGCGTAAAACAGAAAAGGAGAAATATTATAGAAGTCGAGGGACATGCAAGAAGAAGCGGAGATAAAGAGTAAAAGCGGGTGAGAAGAAAGAGAAAGAGAAAGACGGGGTAAATGAGAAAGAGAAAGATGGACGAAGTTGTGGTTTCGGTCAACTGGTCGGGGACAGTCTCTTCGGTCCTTGATGACTAACCGCGTGTCGTCTGCGTCCGGCAAGAACTCGGCTTCGAGTCGCAAATGCCTGCGCTCCAAAGAGCTCACCGGCCTTTTTATTCCCGACCTGTCGCCGAGTTACAATCCCCCTGTAATTCTGTACCATCTTGCGTCCCGCACTTGGGGCGATACCGAGACCACGTCCTTGTCGATCCTTGCGGGCTCTCTTCAAGCTATCCTCAATTCAAAACATCGAATTCAACTTTATTTTTAAAATAAACTCTAGTTTTTTAAATTTGCCGTAAAAACACTTTGTTGTTTTTTGCTTTGCATTAGATCTAAATTAACGCCATTCAGTGTGATTAGTATATCAGGACTACAATAAGCTTTTCGATGTTTGTTTGGGACAGAATGGCAATTGATACACGAAAAAACTTGTTTGTAGATCCAATCAAGAAAATAGTTAGCATTTACAAATAAAGTTATAGCGGCACGCCAAATATTCAGATCGGGTGAGGTTAGCAATTTTCAGATGATAACATTTCCAAAAAAATATGTTTGATCAACAGTGATTTCCATTGGCATAATATATTGTCGCCATTAAATCAACAGGAGCAACCTCTGTAGCATACGACATGTTGCTTTAGACGTTATGTGTATGTTGATTTGTTTCTGAAAACAGCCGTTGAGCGTCGGTGTATTGTTCTAACTTTACTTGGTTTGTTAAATTTCAGCCCAGTAATTGAAAACGGATAAGGATACATTCATTTTTAGTCCACAAATAATTTTGCAAAATTTGGAATGCATTTAAATCAGCATAAAATGTTATAATTTTGAAAACATTTAAATCTTAAAATAACTCCGCCGCAAAAAAATTGAGTTTTGTGTTTACTTTTACATAATAAAGTCCTCCACTATATACAGAAATTTATTTGCTCGCGCCCGTTCGATGAAGACCCACCGACTTTAATTCTTTCCCATCTTTACTTCTTCCATATGTTTGTATTATCTATTTATGTGAAAACAAAGGCAGATGAAGTAAAAATAGGAACGAATTAAAGGCGGTGAGCTATATCATATTTATTGTTTACCCTCCACCTTCCACCTCGATCAAGGTGTCCTAAAAGCTCTCTAAGTGTTTTTTTGGGAGCAGATGAGTACAATTGCA
Organism: Trichopria drosophilae; assembly: GCA_030407085.1. Taxonomy (NCBI): domain Eukaryota; kingdom Metazoa; phylum Arthropoda; class Insecta; order Hymenoptera; family Diapriidae; genus Trichopria; species Trichopria drosophilae. The sequence continues at coordinate 189,612,897 of CM059582.1, forward strand.
AGAGCTTCAGGTCGTCTTACATAGCACCATATTCAGATTTGTCATTTGAATGTAGGAAACTGCAGAAAACCACATTAAGTACAGCATCGGCCATGAGTCGATTCCCCCCGAAGAAAACAACTCGAAATGCCAAACTATGATACTGGTATGTTGATTTCACAGTAGACTAGTTGATATAACAATGCTTTAGCCATAACCTGCATATTCCGGTTACTGAACTGTCTGGTAACTAAATTGTAGCAGCGCTGTATTTTCGGCGGGACTTTGCAGCGCAGCTTCTTGGGCGCATGGCCCTGATTGGCCCCGACGGGCCATAGCCGAAGTCTTCCGATCATGACTGAACTAAGTCGATGGGATGCTCGTGGACACCAGCGCTATTAGTGGCAGACAGGAAAGTAACTTACTGCCTAAATAGAAACCTTCAATTGTTGTGAAGGTAACAAACCGTAATTCCTAAATCGTAGCAATCTGCTTAATCAGATAATAACATTGAAGTTTATTTTTAAAATATCTTCGTAAATATCGCCGATCTTAAAAATGGTGTTTACAATTTTTTTTTATCTTTAAAAGTTGAAAGTGTATAGAGTTACATAAGAAAATCCAAACATTTCCGAATCTCAAATTTCGATTACCCTTCAGCATTCTTCGAACTCATCGACTCGTTTCTCTGCGGTTTCTTCGCGTTTTATTACTGACCGGCCATCTGTGGACGGAGTGACCGGAGATTGCGACAAATACTAAAAAATGTCACATGAAAGTTAATGAACCACCAGATCGATTACAGATGTAGGATCGACCGTAATACCTGGTTTCCCACATTGCCCTCTGAGCATCGTTAATTTATCGTTTATCTTTCATTTTGAATAGCGAGTAGAATAGTTCGCAAAGTGTTTGATCATTAGACGATGGAACTTTTTTTTTCTTACAGTAATTAGCATTTGTCGGTTATGACGTTGGTGAAGGATGATGTAAAAAGAATGCGTACAATTTAAGGTGGTTTACTGGTATTCTCTGGTCATTAGAGAGAATTTTCTTTAAATACTTCAATTACACACACAAAGTGTTAGTACAATATTTAATTAAATTTTTATTCGTGTGTCGAAAAAGTTTTGCCATGGACGGAATTTGACTCGGGCGTCTGGGGATAATTTTTTCACCAATTTTGGAAAGCTTATACTTCTGACTATTATAGTTATCAACTAAATATCATTCACTTCTTTTATCCCGAAAAGGCCCTGTTGTACATTTTAAAGTACTCGATTATAATGACTAATTTCTCAATTTCTGGTCGATAACCAACCTTTAAATTTAACAGACATTTTCTATATGTCCTCAATTGTATTTTCATAGGATGTAGAACGTTCCTTGTATTTTTGAAGACCTACTAAAACCACCTTACAACATATTTACTTTCTACAGTTTCTTAGATTTCGAAAAAATTGAGGACTAAAAGTGAATGAAATACGGATTTTTTAAAATTATTCCGAAAATTTATCTCCCGATATACAAACGAAGCTTATGAGTTTTGTTTTATCTTTAGCGAAATGTCTTACCTAGGACAACAGTTGTATCACTTGTGGTTCCGTTACGTAAGCATTAGCCACGTGCAATTTTATGTTGGATGAACTCCGATAAATGTAGATATATGTCATGTATTTACAGTTAAATTATAATTTCAGGTTATGAGAGGGTCATCGATTTGCAACTGATGATGTTTAGAAACTAATGATGAGCGACCTATTTTGCATTTTCTAAGTGTCTATAAATTTTTTACTTCTGTTACGCAGCAATACTTTTTTACTAAGATAGAATAACTTTCAAGCGGTCAATAGATTTATGGGTTTTTTGTTATTAGGATCCAAAATAATAGAATTTTTTTTATTTTATTCAAGTAATGTATTCGTCGCCTTTATTTTGTAAAATAAATAGAAATTTATATTATTGGTTTGTTGGGAACTTCCTGTAGTATTCTGCGGACAATAATGGAAAGGAGACAATATTGATGTAAAATTTCTTTTTGCTTGAGGTAACCAATGATTTATAGATGGAGAATTTCAATTGATTCTGGAGCAATCATTTTATTACTAATGTATATCTTAGATAATTGTTACGAATCTGATATCTGATTATCAAAATTCAAAATCGCTGATCCAATGTGGTGGACGAATGTTGCTAATTAATTTCTGAGGATAGTGCTCGTGATTATTTCAACATTACGTAAACAATGCAATTGTTAAATTGAAAATGAAACACAGATTAACTGATTCAAAAAACCGAAACGTATTTTATAGTAACGATCCTTTGCAAATAACCAAATCAAACATTCTTTTTCATCCGTTACTTTATGAAGTACTGGTAAAAGACAATAATTTTTCTGTATCGTCTAAAGACGGAGTTATATCTTATCTCTTTACACGAACTGTACAAATCGTTAAATGTTTACCGCGGAGCAGTTCCGTATACTGCTGCAATGTATATCACAATGCTCGAAGCGAGTTTAAGTCACGTTCTTGCCGTTCTTATATTTCATGCATAAAACTGGTCCCGATTTGTGTTTGTAATCCGCTTTACGAGATTTTTCAACGAGAATACACAATAGGTGCGTGTTTGCTCGTTATTTCTGAAGTCATTGTAGTGTTTGAACAGACTCGAAGTCAGATTTTGAAGCAAACCTTAGTTGACTTTCCATCTCCCATGTCACTCGTTATGTGCCTTTTCAGTTTTCAGGCGTTTGCGTAAGAATTGACGTTTATTCATGAATATTCATTAACCCTGAAGTTTATTCGCGATATTTTAGTGTCAATTTCAAGATTGTGCCTTCTACTCCATCGTCTTATTCCGCATTCAAAATATTGTCGTGGCGTCGTTAATGTCTTCGAAATATTTTTGAACGTCAGGTGCTAACTGGAACGGGCAAACAGTTACTGCCATGAAACTGTAGACGTAGAATTGCATGCTTATGGTTGTTATTTATGGTGTTCTTCTAAATGTCATATTAAGTTAAAAAATGTCAGGTATCCCAAAACTCTAGAAGAAATCAAAAGACATTGGGTATTAATATTGGAACTTCATTCAATACCTTATGTTTTCACATTGATACTCAAACATTTCAATAGGAACGTCACACCATTAATGACTTGGTGTCAACAATTATTGTCTAGCCTGATTTTTGGCACGTTGATATTCAAGCAAACTTGCGACATGTCAAAATTAGATTTCTTGTAGTCTGTCAGAGACATGAAGAACAATGTGCTTCGTCGATTTCACCACTTCAATGAGATCTTGGTAATCAAAACAACCACCCTTAATTGTGTTTTCTGTTGAGGGTGAGCGGAAAACGACTGCTTGAAAGAGAGTGAGCCAGAAAGAGAGAGAATGAGCCCGGTGTAATGGAGGAACCAGTTTGCGGGTCAGTGCTCCGCATCACAGAGAGGAGCTTCAGCCTCCAGACGTGCAGACGAAGCCACCGGCAAAAGGAGCACGGGGATGAGGATTCGGATCATAGCGTGGGGGAAAAAGGAGAAGGAAAGACGAAAGATAAGGAAAGAGGCCGCCAGGGTGGAAGAGAAAATACTGAATCTCATTTCTCTCTCTCCCTTTTTTCTTTGTCTCTCTTCCTCTCACAAATACGTGCAATAAACATACTCATTCCTTCTCTCTCATTCGATTCTATATATCTACCTGTCTTAGTCTTGAACACTTAAGGTTGTCCTTATTTTTCCATCTGCCTTCACTCCTTCTACTCCGTCTAGGACTCTTCCCCTCCGCACATCCCGTTCACCCTCTCCTGAATCACGCGAGACATACTCCCCACCCCTCCATCATCGCGGGCCCATTTATCCTCTCCCTTCGCATCTCGAGATTTATCTCAACGTCTGTCCCCACCACGGGAAGCTCTTCCAGACGTCAAACTACGTTTGGAAATCAAGTTTGATCGAAATTTCTGACATTTTATGCATTGAAATGAACGAAATTTGATTTGTTGCATATGGATGAAGATTGTAACGGGGGGACTGAAAATTGAGAACTTTTCATGGAATGGTTATGTTTGAATAGATTACAATGAGGAATTTATCTTTTACAAATTCCTGTCAGCGATATAAAAATTAGCTCAGAATGATCACCAAATTTACCCTGAAAGAAATCAGATGCGCCACTTTCTGAGCTTGAGTTCATAAAGATCTCATAATGATTACAAGTTCAGAAACACCTCGTAATGTGATGCGCATTTGACCTCTTATAGAGCATATTGCGAGATTATTCTGAACTATTTTTCCTGTTTGCTGTCTGGGATTTGTGATTTACTATCTTAAAGGGTAATATATCTTTCTGAGGACCAACGCTAATTATGATAATATATTTGCAGGAGACCGTATGGTCTGTACCAGGGATTGCAATTAAGAAGCGACAATCAAAATTTCAAGTTGATAGGTTCAAAAATCAAAGTCCAATGATCACGCCCGTGTCAGAAAACATAGTTTACAAAAAACGCATTTAAAGTTCCATAACACTGAGGAAATGTAGTGTTCATCCTTCATCGGCGGTGTTTGGACCCCTGTCGAGAAGCTTCGTTCTGCTCTTGATTTGGAAGATAAAGCTGCTTTTCGGTCAATTTTTACTTCTTCACTGAGCAAACTCTGATAGTCAAATGCAATAGTCAATCCTAACTGATTCACGGCTTATGCTTTTGTAGCCACCATTGAAGTACAGTACAGCAATATTCTCAGCAATATTCAGCACTTTCATGTCGTTTAAAATAGATTTTGGAGCCACTAATGATGGGAATATCTGTAGCTGGAATCAGTTTGATAATCCAATTACTATAGGTAGTGACCGAATTTAATATATTTAATGCAAGTGGAAGTCGATAACAGAGAAGAGCGGTGTAATTCCGACCTACCTAAACAAAATCACCTTTAGAAGAAGAAAACGCAAATTATCCAAAAAAGATGAGTTAACATTTGGCGATGCTTAAAATACTTTGATATATTTGGTTTAGGACTCAATTAGTTAAAGTCTTTTAAAATTATATCAAACTGTTGGGGAATTCTCTCCAGTGATATATTTCCGACTGTGTTTATTTGCAACATAATTTCGCACTGATTTATAGGTTTAATTTATATTTGCTAATTGTAAATAAAGGAGACAATATTTTGATACCACGAGAACTTGTTTATTTATAGCACTACGTACATAGATTACTATACCTACTTTACATTATTGGTCAACAATTAAAATGCAAATACTCACTTGTAACACTACGACAGAAAACAAACGATGCAAATTCAAATTTTGTGGTCGAAATTTAGAAGGAGAAAATAATAATAGTAGCACCTGCGTTTTTCAAAGTTTAAACATGTTTTTCAGCGATTTTTAATTAAAATGAAAACATTGATAAATGAGGGAAAGGGGGTAAATTAAATACGGGACTAAATCGGATTTTGGTGTCCTGAATTTCAAGAGCATTTTCTACATGTTTATTTACATTGTTAACATGTAAGTTGACCTATTTGAAGGAGTTTCCAATTTCCACGCGTTCTTTGCTAAGCTATTTACGTGATGTAATAATATTCTAATATTAGATTATATTTTAATTGAACGTAAGTACCAATAAATTAAATATAACTTCAATCGCATTGTTTTATAGGCTTACTTTTACTCTCTTTTTTCTTTTTTTTTATTCGTTTCATTAGGCATTATGAATTATTATTTATATGTTTTGTTTTAAGTTGCATTTGGGGCAAAATGGGATACCGATCCGTTTTGATTTTTCATAACTTTATCTGCAATTTTCTAATCTTTAATTTTAATCTTAATTTTCTAATTTTCTAATTTGAAATCTTTCTTTTTTAAGCGATTTTAATTTTTATATTATGATGACTGCACATTTTTATTACTAAGTTTAATTACGACGAATTACTTCAATTTATAGTATTTTGGTAAATTATAAGACTTTTATTACTTATTACCAAATTTAAAATGGCTGTATCAATGAAGTGGTTAACCCCTTAATGCCGAAAAGCTTTAGCGCCATTAAATGTCGATAAAATTTACCGTACAAAAATTTTCATTTTTATATGTATTTTATGAGAAACGAAATTTTAAAAACTATTTATTATTTTCACCTCGAGACAGCATTGCTTTATTTATGTCTAATAAGAAAATATCGCGTCCATGAATTCTCAGGAATAAAGGGGACAATGCATTTCGTAATTTCAGATGACTGCATCAAAAATATGTTTATTTTCAAATGATCAGTTTTTTTGGGTAGTTGATAACGTATTTAACATGAATAATTCGAAATGGCGAACACCATGAATCTGATATTTCTTACATTCTTAATCGGAATTGAAGTGAAGAATTACAAAATAATATCACTGATGAGCGAAGTCACCAACTCGAGTCTTTTTTGTACAATCCTTATCGACAATGTAAAAGTTCACTTTTTGATATCCAAAATCTTGAATTAATAACTTTGAATGTTGCAATTCTTATTTCACAGCAAAAACCGATGGAAATCAATTTTCTTTGAATCTAACATTTGGAAGATTGATTTGTGCAAGTAGTTCTTTGTAGACATTACTTTTATATTTAAACCTCTGTATTGGATAAGGCATTTTGAATTTTTTAATTTTAAATTCATTAATGAAAAAGTATTTCTTAACATATTGTAAATAAATTAATTTTGTGTCAAATAAGTTGTTTAATATTAAGTTATGGTTGTATCTATTCTACTTTTAATTGCCTGTGAAATGGAACAAATTTTTCAATATGACTATATTTGATATAATTTCCTGAAACGGACTCCGTTATGAAAACTTTGTTTGTTGAAGAAATAAGTTTTTATTACTGAAGTACGTTAACCGTTTGCAGCTTGTGGTAACCCAGATTACCATCTTTTTCATTGCGAATTTTGCTTTATATTTATAATGTTTATACAATTATACAATCAGAATCTTATTCATATGACATGGTAAACACCTTAGAACGTAAAAGAAATTAAATGTACCAATGACGTCATTTGACAAATTGTTATAAACAAAAAACTTTGCATAATAACGTTTTTTTTTTCGAAACAATTCATTTTTGTATACTGTGGTGGAGGACTTGTGACAAAACTTTGTTGGCAGGGGTTCTTGGGGTCGCTGATTACGAATCCGATATCAGATTTTAATAATTCAAAATGGCGGATACAGTATGGCGGACGAAAATGAACAACATTTTCAGATTTTCAGTTCAATGATTTCTAAGGAGTTTTTTGGGTCGCTGATTACGAATCCGTCATCAGATTTTTAAAATACAAAATGGCGGAATCAAGATGGCCGTCAAAAATGTAAAAAGTTACTTGATTCAGATGAAACTATGTAGTCACTTATTACGAATCTGAGCGCAGATACAGACATTTCAGTTTTCAGATTTTGAATTTCCAAAATCTGAGTTCAGATTCGTAAGCAGCGACCTCAAAAAAACCCCGAGTTCCCATTTTCATCTGAATCAAGCAACTTTTTACATTTCGGTCGGCCATATCCGATCCGTCCTAATCCTATTGAATTTCCAAAATCTAAGTTCAGATTTGTAATTAGCGACCTCAAAAACCCCCGAGTATCCAGTTTCATGAAAAATGGTTCATCAGAAAAATATGTGCTGCAAAGCGTTAAGGATACGTATATAAAATGAAAATCTGAAGTTGCGCAAAATTCATTGTTATTATTATCCAATTTACAGCTCTTCGCAATTGTTAAAGCATTAATGTGTACTAAACTTTGTATTGCGACTCATTCCTTTCATTCCATTAACTTGAACTCGTTGGTTTTCGTGATCGCTGCTTAGCAATCCGTTGTCACATTTTCGAAATTCAAAATGTCGAATCCAGTGGTCGGACCAAGATCCGAACATATGTTTAATTAGGTAGAAATTTGTTACTTAAGGGTTTTAATGTCTGCTATGACTTTAGATTAGCAGATAGATATATAAAAAATTGCTGAGTTTATAGATTCCGCATAAAGTCACTTCCCCTATTTTGTTTAAAATATTCATGGCGCTTTCTTGAATTCAAGATCTTTGACTCCAGATCCATAATCAGGGCGCTAAAAACCCTAAAGTAATAGAATTGAAGTAAAACCAATCAATTTACGAACAATTCATTAGTCATATTGCATCCTCCATGTTGAACGTTTGAAAACTGATTCTATTAGTAATCAGCGACTCCAAAACCCACCAGGTGACATAATTGAATCCAAAATAACCAATTTTTATGAAACTCGGCCGCAATATTAGATCCGCCATTTTTTACTTTTAAAATTTAAATTCAGATTCATAATCATTGGCCTCAAAAATAGTTGTATAGTAAATTGTAAGTAAATGGTACGCCAGAAAATATAGTGGATTAGGAAATTACAAAGCTTCTGAAATTACATTTCATTCCATCTTTCATGTCTTATGTGCAAAATTTTCAGCTTGCGATTTGTTTCCATTTTCGAATGAAATTCAACAAATTTTAATATGAAATTAAACGTTCTTAAATGTTTTCATACGTCCAATGCTTCTGAAACTTTTTTCGTCTTTCAAGTTTATTGGGTGTCATACTTTACATTGGATTCTTTGCGAAATATTGAAGACAAAATATTGATTTTTCATTCGAAGTGATACGTTCTTTTCATCTGCCTTCTTAAAATGAATAATAATATGATATTTCATTCAATTTTATTTGGTTCTACATTTGATTTGCATTCCAAAATTAGCTGTTTTCACATATATACATTGAACATAACCTCAAACTTTAAAATCCATTAACAGTGCGGATATATTCGTTTCAAAACGTTTGAAATCATATTAAAATTTGCAAAATTTCATTCGAAAGCGGAACACTGCATAAACAGGTGTCTTACTTTGAGATACTTTCGTCCTCACTATTAAGACGTTTTTGGGTGTCTTATAGAAAGACATTACAAATTACTTCTTTTGACACGCTAGATGTATCTTCACTCGCAATCTGAATGTACTGCTCGATAGTTGATACATAACCTAAAAGTGTTTGATATTTATGTAAAAATGAATCAACATTCGTGTTTTGTTTGCAATTTTCGGGCTTATTGCTTTGAAGTATTAATTAACCACGTGATTATATATTGGATTTATTAACACAATAATGAACCGTTGGAATCACATAAACCGAACAACCGCATATCAACATAATGGGTTCAGTAACTTTTCTCAAAACGTGCGTCGCTTCGAGTCGGCAGTTGCCGAATATTCAGAAGATACTCGAATCGGCAATGTGTCTTCGATTTGCAAGTGCGTCTCAATACATAAATGTCTTAAATTAGCTAAAGCGACTTAAATGCAGATACTTTTACCGTCTTCATTATGTCTCAGATTATAAGACATAAAAATGTCTTCTTTACGATCGATAGACCCAAATAATGTCTCATTTTGAGACACTTTGCAACGAAGACATATATATTAACGTTCATAGTTCATATTTCTTAGTGAAAAGAATCATATTTTTTAACTATATAATCCATGACACGTCGCGATCGGCATCTGTCGAGGTAGGTCGCCAAGTTTAGTCACCGGGAGTTTTATATTCTACGACATCCACAATACGACACCAAGAAATAACTTAAAAATGATAAAGTAAGTGTCTTAAATGAGGAAACTTGATTTTGCAGTTAAATGGTTATCATACATCCTAACCAGGAATATCATAAACACTACACAGAAAAAAAAGGCTTAAAATTATTACATCTCAAATTAAACACTGTAAAAGGCTTAATTTCAGTCTAAAGTTGAGCTAATTTTCTTAAATTAAGTCAATATTTGCGAGTAAAGTCTTACTTTCAGAGAGCAAAGTTTAATTTTAGTCGAGATTTATGCTTAAAGAAAAATTTTTCGTGCTTGTCATACCTAAGTTAGAGAATTCTTATTTTGAACCTGAATATTGAATAAAAATAAGTTTCTAAAATAAAAATAAGCTTTTAAGCGCAATATTGACTTAATTTAAGAAAATTAGCTCAATTTTAGACTGAAAATAAGCCTTTTACAGTGCTTAATTCAGAATTTAAAAATTTTAAGGCTTTTTTTTTCTGTGTAAGCAAATATATCCTGATTTAAAATTGATTTATTCTTTCGTTTTGAAAAGTTTTTTCAGAGGTCAATATCGTCTTTCAGGATTTAACTTTTGGGTAGCCTAGGAGTCTTAATTGAACGTTATCGTGGGATCGATAAATAAAATCAATCCCGTTGAGTGGGACTCGATAGAGCCGTAGACTCGGCCTCATCGTCTCAAAGTCTTCTTCTTATATAGTTATATAGTTAGTCACTTAGTCGCGGATGCTTGCCCGTGCCGTTTACGGCCCTCGTTACTGGAGTAACGGAGCGCATACACGTTGCATACGGAAAAGCCAGTGGAGTGCATCTTTGAGACGCGAAACGATGGACGTGACGTGTCAGCATATGGAGAATGCAAATTCCCATCAGGCCGCGCATGCATTATTGCCGTGCACTCGACATTGCCGGTTGCAATTAGCACAATACGTTACGTGTCTGTTTAGATCGATTGTGCATACAATACGCGCATGGAATGCAAAAAATTGACTTTTATTCTTGAAATACTCTTTTAAACTTTTTTTATCTTGTTTGATGTTAATGATGCTAATTATATTTACATGGTGCGTGTACACTAAAATAATCAGAGCATTATGCATTTCTAAAAAGAGCAAGTGTTCAATCTTACTCATGCATACATTTTACTTCCTTGAATTATATTTTCCATTATTGGTTTGCTTGAAATCTATTGTGAGTGAGTCGGATCGTGAAATATGTCGCTAATGTGATTTCTGAGTTTCGGAATGAAATTCTATCAAAATCATCGTCTATTAAAGTTTAGTGAAAATTAGTATATGGTGGTTCGAAAGTTCGTAAAAATATTGACATTACTATTTAGCTCTAAAAATATGTACTTGTAGGTATTTCATGTTGCTAATAACGAAATAGAAATATATTTTCAAATTTTCTCAGCAAATGATTTGAGGAATTCAAAATGATAAACTAAAAAACACAAAATTATTAATACCATTTTGATACATTTTAAATCGGCCATTTTGCAAATCACGATGTCTATTTTGTGACTTCAAGTTCCTACTCAGCGGACCCAGAAATGTCCAAGAACAAATTCTCAAGAAAAGTGATTAAGTAGAAACATGTGGATTTCAAAGGATGTGATGACTTATGACGTTTTTATGACCAATGTCATAATTTAAAATGGCCGTATCTTTGTAAGAAAAAATTGTAGGTAATCGAATGAAAGCTCATTTTGAAGGGTAAGGGTACTATTAATCGATGCAAGTGGTACAGAAGACCAAACAAACAATGTTGCAATTCTATACGTGACCTCAAACAATGCAAAAAACGCGTTTTTTGAGTACATAACCTCAAATATCTTACAATCCTAAGATGAAGGACCAATTTTGACTTCGGATTCGGATCTGTCCAACGAATGTCCCGTAGCTTCCCAACACCATCCAAGACCCCCTTTTTTGTAGACCTGTGCTATTTTATAACGTTTAATAAGTTCATTTTGTGATCTCCGAAGCATTTTTTCAAGGTTACATAAATTATTAATTTTCTCTCATTTTCAAAATTAATAAATCACAACATTAACCAATATGTTACTGTGACTTAACATTCATTGTGCACCCTATGTCATTTTACACCCTAGGTAAGAAAAATATAGCAGTGACAATTTTCTTTCCCGTGTACCCCAGAAGATTTTCATAAGATTTTTAGAATATAAAAGGGCAGTAATCTTAATTTGATTATTCTTACAACTAAAGATTATTGAACCTTCTTAAATTTAAGTTTACTATCGCATTATATTGTGTTAATTTTTAGCGAATTCAAAATTGTCAAGTGTACTGCAAATGTTTACAAGAATATATTACCCTCGTTAGCTAGATTTAAGGATGCAACGCATATTTTTGACAACAAAATACACTTCAGAATAAAATACACACCAGCAAGAGGAATGGTAAGGTGTTATTGCAATCCTCCAGCTCTACAAGTGGCATAGAAGATATTTCATATGGGATACTTATAGTTCACACAATAGAGAGAAATATAAAGAATGTTCTCCAATGGACTTATGTCCTTTTTTACAAGTTTATTCAAATTCAAGATTGTTTCTTATAGCAAAGTTTAAATCAGGATTATTTTAAAAAAATAGTAGAACAATTGAATAAGAAAAGACATTTTTCTTTTCTTTGTAATTAATAAAGAAAATTTATTGTGAAAAATGTGTTATGAAAAGAATGTTATGATATTATATAATTCTAGGAACTTCACTAAAAAAGATAACGGAGTTGGCATAATTCTTAAACCCTCGAATAGCACAATCTTACTAAAACAAAAGGTTGTTTCAAATAAAATGCACAAAAATTGCATAATTAATTAAAAGATTCCTAATTATATAAATATTTTTTGAATTACTATAATAAACACCGAAAACACACAAAAAAGAGGACCATAGTGAACTGTTAGTTCAATAAGGTGAAATCTTCAGATATATAAAATTCTGTAAAAAATTAACGAAACTACTTGCCATTTTGTATTTTCAGCAGTTTTTTTTTGTTAATTTAGTAAAAAAGTATTAAAATCGTCCTATTGGCAAAAATCATAAATTTGTTACTTAAATACGTAAACAAATCGCAACAAAATTTTCCTTATACTTACTTAAAAGTACATTTCAAGACGAACAATTTCATTTTGTTTGTTACTGTACGATAAGTCAAAACCGAGTTATGAACATTTGAAAATGCTCAGTATTTGTAAAATCCAATGTTTTAAAAATTCTAACCCGTTTGATTTTAAAAATTTAAAAAAAAAAATTGACAATATTTATTTTACCGAGATGCACCAAAAAATCTCGAATAACATCGATGGTGATCGATTTCCAAAATAGCTGACGAGTTGATGTTGAATGACCGAATGTATTATGTACATTTAAATATTATATACTTTCTAATGCTTCTAACAATTACCTAGAAAAAAAATTAAAAAGTGTTCAGAATGAGTTCGGAATGTCTCAAAGAAGTCAGATATCCCAATTTCTGAGGGTTTTCAGAACACGATGTCATGATAAAAGCTTTATGAATACATGTTCAAAAAACCTCAGAAAGTATCTGACTTCTTTTAGAGCACATTTCGAAATCATTTTGAACTCTTTTCTATTTTGCTGCCTGTGTATTAATCCCATTTTCTAGATTTGTCCAACTTCGAACTACATTTCAGTATGTGTAGCATATCTCATTAAAGTAACGTAAATTTTGGTTGTATATTATAGAACTAACATATGAATTCTTTTAATTACTTATGAGAATGTAAAAAGAATTTATTGTTTGTGGCTCCAAATATTTTTATATGGAAATGATTTTGAAATAAGCAGTAGATAGATAGGTTAAAGTAAGGTTTGTTGAAAATGCAAGAAACATTATGTACAATGTAAACGAAAGCTATAAAATTACTCATTTCAATGAACAATACACTTTAAAATACGAAAAATTTCAAGAACATTATTTTATGCGTCAAATAATTATCTAGACAAATACATTTCTATTTTGATTGGATCAGACCATTAGATAGGGATCAGACTGCTCTGAAAATTGTAACTCAATTACTCGCGCACAATTTACCATCGACTTTTTTTTCTATAATTTGAGATGAAAGGTTTATATGTGTATTTCAAGTTGAAGGATTTGTGGGTATGAAATCTGGCAACTTGCCTGTATTCGACTCCGAGAGCCAGTTTCTTCAAGAAGTTTACGATTTGTATCTTGGAAAAAGAAGATCAAGAACAGAAGAAGAACTTATCACGTCATTATACTGTCATGGTACAAATTTACAAAATAAACGTAAATTCAAAGTAAAACATACTGTTTGTCTAAAATTCAACTTTTTTCATACCGATTTAAACATGATTTCAACTTGAAAGAATTTTTGTCATCTTCAGCACCCATGTCTAAAATTCTTAAGATATACTGAAAAAATACGGTTGAAAATTACTACCTTAATAGCACATTTTATTATACCAGACTTTAGATTTTCTATTTATCTAGTTTCCTTATTTTCCATGTGAATAAAATAGGAAAACTGGCCAATAATGTAACAAATAACTAGACAAAATTGGTGAAAGGTTGGATTTATCGACTTTCAGGATCAAGTAGTAACCGAAAGAACCGCACTCTTTGGACATGTCCATCCTCTTCAAAACTAAAAAATGATTATTTATTAAAAAATTAAATAAATTTTGCAGTTATCACACAATTTCACAAATTTTATCTCAATTAAAACATGTAAAACAGAATGATACATTATATAACACATTGTGATACTACGTTGATATGTTGTGGATCACTGACAAATTCAAAATAAGAGTAAATAATTAAAAAGATAATTGAGGAACGTTACAATTATAATACGAAATTACAATGTGTCAAAATAGAATGACAGTTATACCTAGCCTTCATTTTTAGCAAAATATTAGTGTCTTCTTTTTTATTCAGGGAATACTTTTGAAGATGGATGTATTTCAGATGTAATACGTTAAGTCCAATTGTTTGTTTTAATCTCTTGTGATTTATAATTATGACCGATTACCATTTTAATGTTTATTGAATGTATTTTTTTTTATGTTCAGCAATCTGCATGTTTACTTGTTTTGTTCATCCAACATATTTTGTACAACACATTATTTTGTGAGAAAATTTCATCTATATATCTTTTCCTGCATTAATAATATCACGGAAGGTACTAATATAATGTTGTGTTTTTTTATTAGTGGAAGATTTTTTGGCAGTGGAAGTCAATATTTCAATTGTTACCGAATTTTTGAAAAATACTTCTAAAATTTTTAAAACGTTTTTTATTTTGTTAACTCAGGTGAAATTTGTGAAATTGTGTGATTCTTATAAGTGATGACTGTAAAATTTATTTAATTTTTTTAATAAATAATCATTTTTTAATTTTTAATGAGGGAACGTCAAAAGAGTGTGGTTTTTTCTATTACCACCTGTTCTAATTTACAAATTCTGGATCCGGAAGTCGATAAATTCAATCTTTATTTATTGACTTTCACCGGATGATAAATTCTTCTATTTCATATTAGACAAAATTATATCAGGTCTATACTAAAGTTTATTATCAACTATTAGGCTAAATTGCATACTTTATTCCCTTAATATGTCTGGAATATTGCATTTACATTCCAGGAACAATCAAATATTAAATGTTCATTATATTCCTTTCAAATATGATAGGAAAAATTACAATATATTTCATCCCGAATGTCGAACATTTGATTGTTCCATGAATATGAATGCAATATTTCCAGTGAATATTCTTAAAGTTCCACTGGAATATTCCAGACATTGAGGGAATAAAGTCTGCTATTTAGGTTATATAGATGCATAAACTTTTCTGTAACCAGTTGTATAATTTTGTTAAGTTTTTTGCTACATTGCTCAACTTTCTTATTTCATTAACCCATTAACGTCCAAGATGACGAGATTTTTAGCTCATTTTCAAAGCTCTCCAACAAATCGAAAATGGAGATAATATTTTTATATTAATAAGTAACATGTTCCCTGATCATCAACCTAAATTCTTGCTCCTTGTGACAAAATAATTTAGGAGGTCGGTGTTGGGCCAATATGTTAATTTTTGCTATCATAGTCGTTATTTAATGTGGTAACGCGACTATTCAACACATAACTTTTCAACACAAGTAAGTTTTCACCACAAGATAACTTCATCATAAACATTTCAACACACAAACATTTCATCATAAAATTTTTCAACAAATGACCATTTCAACATAATATATTAAACATTTTAACAAAATAGATTAAGTTAGGTTAGATTAGGTTATAAGGTTAGATTCGGTTTTGTTAGATTAGGTTAGGTAAGGTTAAGTATGGTTAGGTTAGGGTAGCTTAGGTTAGATTTTGGTATTATTTTGCGTGTATAATGTATAATTGTTATTTTCAATTATTTTATTTAAATGCATTGTTTTCGTTTCGTGTTGAAATGATCATGTGATGAAATATTGAACTGTCGTATGTTTAAATTCTGTGATGAAATGTCGTATGTTTAAAAGTGGTGTGTTGTATAGTTGTAGTACCATTTAATGTTGTAAATATATCTGGAAATAGGGTAAAATAAGGTTTTTTACGAGAATGCCCTTCTCCCGAAAGTTTACTCAACAATTTTGCAACTAACGAAGCACTTGATTGTGGAACATAGTTTTCAACATTTACTGATTTTCTTCATTATTCACAAGTTATAATAGCGTCATTATTTTAGCTTTTCGTAATGCGCAGTAAAATTGAATCAACTATCATCAGGCGTATTTGTGCAGCTGAATACCCGCGATGACAGACTCGTATCGATCGCGACGATTTTAATCGATCCCAAGCTTGGAATAGGTGACGCCGTTGGACTGAAGGTTCATTGCTCAGCTGATAGGCAAATAAATGCCAGATGGACACGAGTTCACGCGTCAACAGTAATTGCGGTTAGAGCGAATCGTATACCTACGCAAATCAACAGACCAAGAGACTAGAGAGGAAACACGTCCGTACGCATATGCATGTACCATGCCCCGCGTTTATACCAGGCGAGACAGTAAAATGATGTCTCCTATAGAGTAATTTGAGACTATCGAGTTTTTTTATATAATCGTTAGAAAAATAATAGGAAAGTGGAATAATTTTATTAAAAATAATAATAAATTTGGGTATTGGGCCTTCATTATGATTCGTCTTGAAGAGAAATGAATAAGATGCAAAATAGGAGTACAAAATATATAATAAATATACTTTCAATTTAAGAACTTTAGTCAAGTGATATAACAACTTTAAGCCGTCTCGATCAAGAAAAAAGAATGCATAAGTTTTTCTCGGCCGGTAGTGAAATTATATGATTCTAAATCAATAAATATTTACACGATCACTGT
The DNA here is from genome assembly GCA_030407085.1 of Trichopria drosophilae. Classification (NCBI taxonomy): domain Eukaryota; kingdom Metazoa; phylum Arthropoda; class Insecta; order Hymenoptera; family Diapriidae; genus Trichopria; species Trichopria drosophilae. The sequence goes on from CM059582.1 coordinate 189,629,905, forward strand.
ACAGATCGATGACCCAAAACTTGTGAATAACAAAGTAATTAACGAGAAAAAATGAGGAAATATTTAAAATGTATAAAATAACAATAATTATTATAGAGATAACATCCATTTAGTACCACAACCTATATTTAAAAATATAGGTTGAATTACACCAGGTAATAGTATTTCTCGATACAAGTGTGGAGAGTACTTTCCACACAAGCACGTGTGCCGAAATATTGTCTTTACGTGCCGGTAAAGTAATCGGAAAGGAGACGCTTGCCACAGGACACCACAGCTGTGCTTCTGCGCATGTGCAAAGGGCGATCGAGCTTTTTGCCGCCTGTTGGGCTTTTTTTGCACGTTCGCGAATTTACGTACATATTACGCTTTCGGCGATTAGCAGTATTTACCCCCTCGACCCCCTCATCGTCCTCGCTGCAATTACTTCGTTTCCGCCCTAGATACGTAATATACTATTACACTGAGAGAATTTTTCTAGTCAAAAATTCCCATACTGTCTAGTTTTAACGGGATATGCTTGCAATATGCGCACACGTGCCATAGTGTAATAGTGTTGAAAATTACCTTACAGTATGGCACTTATGCGCATATTGCAAGTATATCCCATTAGAACTAGACAGTATGGGACTTTCAACCAGAAAAATTTTCTAAGTGTACGCATGACTTTTTCGTGCGTAAAGTTGACTTCAGGCACGAGTTTATTTTACGAACCGAAAAGGCGTGCATAAAGATATATTACCTGTTCATAAAACGAGCAATGTAGTATATATCAAATACTTTGTACACAATGTGATGCTGTTTATATTGGACAGACACAAAGAAGATTAGAAACCCGTAAACAAGATCACAAAAAAAACATCGAAGGTAGATCGGAAAGTCAAAAAAGAATAATTTTCAGCTTACCTTAGGTTTAATTCTTGCTTCTAAATGCAGAGGAAAAATTGTCATATATGTAAAGTGAGACTTTTGAGATATATGGGAAACCTACGAACGTCTAAATGAAATTCTGTGATATTCATATTTTTACTAAATGTTTTTGTCTCCTCTACACCTTTTTTTAAAGAAATTCTTTTTTCGCATTTTCCTGAAGAGGGCCACGATCCTTGGCCGAAATTAATAATTATTATTTTGTTCATTTTAAATGCCCCCTCCCTCTTTTTTTCATTAATTACCTTTTTACTCTCAAGTTTTTGGTAAAATGACATGCTTGTATAGTGAACTCGTAACTATTATTAATTTAGAATCATATAAAAAAAAACAGAATATTCTACTAACAAGTAACACTACCCAACTTTCACTCGCCGAATTTTTTGAAACTGCTTGTACGTATACTATATCGAAAAATATTTGACACGTATTTTTTCATAGCGGCTCTAAACGATATCTAGGGGTTGAAACTACCCTCTTAATAATCTAGGAGTAAATCACGTTATTAAGTAAACTAATTGCTCAATCATAACAAAACTTGGTATATAAAGGTTTTTGGGGTCTCTGATTACGAATCTGAAGTTATTTTTCGAAAATTCAAAATGGCGGATCCAATATGGTGGACGATTTTTTTAGAAAATTGTCTGACACGACTAAAACTCGTCACTCGGGGGTTTTTGGATCGCTGATTACGATTCTTGAGTCAATTTTCAATAATACAAAATGGCGGATCCAATATGGCTAAACAGTTTTTGAAAATCGTTTTGATAAGTTGGAAACTTGTAAGTTGGGTGTTTTCGAACCCAGGAATAACCAACGTGGAGGTGGCGAGGATCTATCCCCCTTTTTTTTAAAATTTTTTAAAGATAGAGACCCCAAAAACCTTTATATACCAAGTTTTATTATGATTGAGCAATTAGTTTACATCATAACGTGATTTACCCCTAGATTATTAAGAGGGTAGTTTCAACCCCTAGATATCTTTTAGGGCCTATATGAAAAAATACGTGTCAAATATTTTTCGATATAAAATGCGTACAAGCAGTTTCAAAAAATTCGGCGAGTGAAAGTTGGGTACTGTTACTTCTAAGTAAAATTACCCAGGTAGAGTTGCACCGATTGACACGAACAAAAGCGGGGTCTCTGCTGGGATCCAGTCTGGTTAATCGGATTTACTTTTGGCCCGAATACAACTAGGGAAACCATGTGGGATTCGATCATAGATCGGTCACAATCTCAGGTTTTACCGGGCTTTACTAGTCAGGGAATTGTGACAAACCTGTCGGTTCTAGGGTAACCCGGTTGGGTTGTAGTCAGAATCAGGTTGGAAATTCTACTCGAGTACTAATTCACGATTGCCCAAGTTGTCCTCTAAGTTAAGCCGACTTTGAAGGACCAATTACAAGCAGAACTTTACGAAATATATCGTAAAATTGCATTTAACATCCTGCGAGTTCAAATTTATATATCTCGTTCCTATTTCGAAAGGTTAATAAATTATGTTTCTTTGGCTCGCCAGATTCGTTAACTGCTGAAGATTAACCTAAGTGACAGAGATATGCATTTTCTTGTTGATTTTATAATTTCGAGCATACTCTTCCGATTGACGTAGTGAAAATTGAATTCTAAATGCAAAGTGTCTTCTAGAACCAAAATAACAACTTTAATTGATATTTTCATTATGAATATTTTTCTTAATAAAAAGTGTTAATGCAAATCATTTCAGGTTTCGAATAAAAGTGCATAATATTATGCGAGATTATAAGATTTTTGTTTTCCGTCTAAAATCTCATTAAACTATGAAATTTTGGTCGCGTGTAACATATTTAATGATGAACCGGAAAAATCGATTGCAATACGAACTTTATAGAAAAATGTTCATTTTTTAATGTTATTTGGTTTTATGACATTGCATTTCTAAAATTAAAAATGGCGAATATAATATGGCCCATAAAAGCAGCGAAAAAACTCTGGTTTTGTAAAAAATTGATTTACAGCAGTATATTCATCAGAGTTGTCATCTGTTAGTCATTACTTTAAAACCTTTGTTTTGTAAAGTAAGTGAAATAACAGTCAACCACGACTTTCAAAATATACATATATCAGTTTTTAGAAAGATTCGATTCATAGAAAAGTTCATGCTGCAATGTTTCCTTCCTTTTTTATCAGTATAAATTTACTAGGTGACAATAATGACATTTTTTAAGATGTTGGTCGAAACACCGAGAAATCAAAAAGCCGATGGTAAAAAATTCGAGAGTAAAAAAATCCGACGCATAAAAAATATAAACATTGATAAGTGGACAGTCATTTTTTGAAATATCAGTTTTTTAACCTGTCGGCTTTTTGATTTGTCGGGGTTCCAACCACCACCCATTTTTTAGAAGCCAGAGTTATTTTAGATGGAAACAAAAGTCCTCTTATATTCTTGGATAATTTTATGCCCTTTTGGATGAAGACTGGAATAATTTCCATTACATTTTCAATAAAAAAAAGAAAATTTTCATTTTCCTATTTAAAATACGCCATATTGGGTTTGGACAACATTAAATATAATTTTTACTGTGACAATCGAAGGAGTGTGTTAAATAATAGTAGACTATGGAATACATAACGAATTCGGTTTATTACTTACTACTTAATTCGATCGTGATGACTTACTCTAAATTTTGGACAAGGTTAACCTAAACAACATTTTAATCGACAGAAAATTTAATTTTAAATCATGCAATATTTTATTACTAGAGTATCAACATCGTCCATATTTTCCTACATCTTCAGTTTTAAAGTGAGTTTTTTCTTTCACACTTGATGGAGTGAAATGTTTCTCTTCAAAGAATGCCTCGATTTTCACTCCAAGGAATTTAGAGAGTACATTTTCAGGACAATTATACAATTAGAGATGTGAATTTCATCAATAATGTTCATAACTGAACAAAAAGGTTTGATTTTTTCGACATATTCACGTCTTGAAGAGGATAGGTTGATTCGAGGCAAAACGATAAAATATTGTTGAAGTTCTAGTCTAGTTGAAGTGCACCGTTCAGTTATGCACATTATTGATGAAATTCATATCTCTATGTCCTAAAAATGTACTCTCTAAATTCCTTGGAAGAGTGACATTTCACTCCATCAAGAGTGAAAGAAACAAAATTCACTTCTAGAAGAGTGAAATATCTCTCTCAATAGATTTTGTGAACTTTTCGTTGCAGTTTTGACGCAAAAAAGGAACAAAAATTCACAAAAAAAAAAATGAAAAACACGAAATTTTATTCGTCCTTTATTAAAATGCTGTCATATTGGTTTATATTCAATAAAATGTCATTTTTATTACGCCAAAGGAACCAACACCCTCAAAACTAGTGCAGAAAATAAGTTTTGAATATCAGTTGAGAGTTGAATATTCCGGACTGGATGGGTTAAACAATAAAATGCGTTCGTTACGGAAAAAATCGATTTGTTATGTACAAAAAATGTGTGGCGATACATAATTGTTACAATGACAATTCCAGTTTGCTTATAAACCCGTTCATGCGCAACCATTCCGTTTGTTATTCTAATAATTCTTATTATATTATTACTAACAATACTTTCACACACAACAAAACTGAATAATAGTCTGGGACATTGGGAAATAATTTTATATTTCTAGCCTAGAATCTCAAACGTCAATTACGCCACTTTTTTACGTTTTAGATTAATTTTTCACGTAACTTCAGTACTGAACGATGCATCGATAGTTGGTCAGAAATAAATCATATATCCAAATTATCAATGCCGTTTCAATATTTAACACATGTATAATTAGAGTTAAAACAAATTAAAAAAATTTAAACAAAAAAGTTTCAAGTGGGAGAGAGAGAATGACAGAGGTAAGCATTTAAACATTACTGAACGTACTGAGAGCTCTTTATTTTTTCTTATTATTGAATAAAATTAAACTAAAACAAAATATATGCTCGCTTTGGATATATTTTTCATATAATGAAAAGACTAATCCAAATGATGTAGAATACATTTTAATAATCACCCTACAACTTACAACCTACAACATTTTTGATAAAGTAGTTAAAAGTAGTACTTTCTGAAACCGTGGCGAGTGCGGGTCGAAAAACCGACAAATCAAAAAGCCAACAGGTCAAAAAAGCGACAATCGAAAAGCAGACACATAAAAATTAAGCACAGCGACAAACGGACAGTAATTTTTTTAAGTGTCGGTTTTTTGACCTATCGGTTTTTTGATTTGTCGGTCCGCACCCTAAATTTGTAGTGCTGGGGTTCTTTTGAAGCTTAATCGAAAACAGAAAAGGGTCCTTTCGGGTCAGTCAAATTTTGTCTTTAATTAATAGAAATTAATTAATGACGAATAAAATACGAACAGTCGAAAAAATCCCACACACAAAAAATTATTGTCCGCTTGTCAATGTGTGCATTTTTTGAAGTGTCGGCTTTTTGACTGCCGGCTTTTCGACTGTCGGTTTTTTGTCAGTTTTCGACCTGCACCCCTAGCGGACAGTCATTTTTTTACTGTCAGCTTTTCCATTGTCGGTACTTTTACTGTCGGTTTTTTTGACTGACGGCTTTTTGGCTGTCGGCTTTTTGACTTAAGGTTTTTTTAACCCGCACCCGTTTATTTCCAGAAAAACACATTAACAAATATGTACAAAACTATATTAATTGCAAATCTTAAATGTGTACTGTCACAATTTTTTAATTCTGCGTACAGAGACAAATGAAACATAAACTTACTTTTTAGACGTTCAATATTACGATGATGTAAGCCTTCACAAAAATGGAAGTAATAGATGAAAAAAAGTATAGATAAGAGATCAAAAAACGCAAGTCGTGCACTGAGTCATGCTGGACATGATTGATCGAATGAACGAATAGATTTGCATCGTTCTTAACTTACATGCGTTTTTCGATCTGAGAGAAAACGCCAGAATTCGACATGGTCAATCTACAAGGGCACGATGGACTAGATCTGATTTTGTATGAAATTACATTGAAATCATAACGTGGTATTAAAAAATGTTTAACAAATGCCAAAAAGTAGATGAATTTAAACAATTTTAGGTTATTAATTGTTTGATTGTCATGAAATTCTGTACTTATGGGTTATGGCCTACGTTCATTATGACTTAGAAGATCAATTTTTTAAGTTAAAAATGTGGATGAATCGCTTAGTCGCTGTATATGAATTTGAAGTTAGTTTACACGAGTTGTAAATGAGTTTAGTAGTAATAATATACCCATCTATTATAAATAATCATAATGTGGCACTTATATTATGTTAAATAATTAGCTGATAAAATATTTCAAATTATTAATAATAAAAATTCGTAACTCCTATTACAAAAGTAGTTATTCTTGAAAGGAAAAGTAGTAAGATTGACGACTAACCTTAAGTAGTAACGCTAACTAGTAAATGCAGTTGGGGCATGTGTAGTTGGAGCAACCACTTCTCTCGTTATGCTAACTATTTTTTCCGTGTTCTAACAAACTTTAAGTGTACGGATTGATCAAGCTACATCAAAAGCAAACATTCGTAAAAACGGACAAATTTGCTCTAAGATATCAAAGAATATTAAACAATTATATGAATCTTGCGAAATACCTGTACGAAATGCTAAACGTTGACAAACAATTAATTATTACGTAATGTACCTTTTTAATTCGATTGAAAACTGATCCAAAGTATTAGAAATTAAATTAGCCAAGAAACTTACAAAAAATGTGAAAATACATTGCATGGCGTGACGTGTTTACTTCATAAATTGTACTTGAAATATGAGGTTGCAATTGAAAAACAATTTTAACTTTTATAACCAGCAATCAAATGTGATAGCAGGTTGTCTCCTAGTAATATCATTGATAATCACATTTTAAATCCTAAATCAATAAGAATACTTTCAAGTATCGATTCATGGTACCTATCCTTTGATTTCTGGAAGGTAAATTCGATAGAATGAGTATTTTTAATATCCACACCAGTAATCATGTAAATTAATAACACAAAATTATTATATTAATTTCGGAAAATAAAAAATATAATCGATATTATAAAAAACTACATACAAAAATAATTTTTTTCTTTCGATTTGTATAACTAGTTTTATTTCATATTCGTCACTAAATGACGCTACTTTAATAAATGACAAGTGTGAATTAACTGAAAGCATAACTTGTTAAACTCGTTAGCACAGGTAGTAAAAATATTTGTCGTGTGTTACAATGATTTCATTAATACGATCTACTTGATAACTACAGCGAAGAAAGCAAATAAATAAAATGAAATAGAAATTGCATTGAACATTCAAATATCCTGACTAAGATTTCTAGGATAAATCTAAAAAAAGGTTAATAAATTTTATTTTAAAGGCTCCTTCTGTTCTCCGTACGAACTGGTCAAAAGTCGTTTATTTAAAATTAAATACCGACAGTCAAAAAGCCGACTCAAAAAATAAACACATTGACAAGAGCACAATCATTTTTTAAAGTGCCGGATTTGGGTGCGGGTGGAAAATCGATAAATCCAAAAGCCGACAGGTTAAAACACCGACAGGCAATTAATTTTTTAAATATTTTTTACTGTCGCCTTTTTACTGCCGGTTTTTTAAACTGTTAGTATTTTGATCTGTCGGCTTTAGCTTTTCGATTCTCGGTTTTTGTACTATCAGTATTTTGAACTGTCGGTTTTTTGACGTAAAAAACGGTATGTTTTCCGCTTTTAAGTTTGGATATCTCAAAATCATGACGTACAATCCTGATTTTAGGTATGGAGATCGGTTTCATTTTGTTGGCCTGTGTTATTTACAATTCATTAAATTTCTATTTTGTCGTGAATAATCATTAAACTTAGATGCTGATCGACTAAAAATATCAGTGGTTTTGTTATCATAAGGTGAACGTACTTAACTAATTTTTTGGAAAAGTTATGTTAGTTGTGTAAACATGATTATATCTTTGTTGAATAAATAAATTTTGGAACACGTGAATTGTGAACTCTGTGGCATTTTGGCAAATTTTCGAAGAGAATTGTCCCAATATATGAAGTTTATTTATCTTTTATATTATTCTTTTACTCACATTGCTGATTCAAATACATTTTTTTATTTCATGACATAAGTCACATTCTCCTGCTAATATCTTTTTCTATTTCTTACGTATCCTTTATCTATTCATTTCTCCCATTCTTTTCTACAGAAAACGTAATTTTCTGTCAATTATTTGTTTCTATCCACTTATTCTTGTAATCAGCGAAATAAGAAGGAAATGTAAAGTTGAAAATCAGATGGGGATATGATTTTCAAAAATACACTGAGAGGGTTTTATTAACACCGAGCAAGAAAATCATTTTAATACATGGGGTGCCTAAGCTAATTTAAAGTTATGTTGATATCAGGTCATATTTTTTTCTTTTTTTTCCTACACTAAAAATACAGAAAATTCTCAGAAAATTCGAATGAATTTTTAAAACTATTGTTTTAAAACCATATCTTTTCAATTTCAAGTTTTTATTTGTAAATAGGTGCAAACAATATAATTATATTTTATTTAACATAATATTTAAACAATTTTAATGAAAACACCATAATATGTGTTGGGTATTAGACTCTCCAAAAGCCCTAATATATAGAAATTCGTGTCCTATTATATCATCCAGTCATCACATGAAAAATCTTCTACACGGAATAAATTGTATTGTACCATTTGCGGGAAATGTACTCGAACGATTTTCAACGAAATACGCCACCAAACGACGAGAATTCGATTCATCACATTACGTTGCAATAATGACTGTTTATCAATAGTTTCATTAAAAATGCTGACATTTATTGTGGAATGCATTGTCCCTATTCTCATAGTTATAAGAATTTACGTAGTATCGTAATTTTTTGCAAACAAAACCATAAAATTAGAAAAACATTTTCGAATAAAAAAGTGATATTTAAAAAAAACGGCTCTAAGAATCGCGAGTTTTCAGCATTTTTATAATAGAATCGAATAAAATGTGACTTGGTATAAACCTTTGATTAAAATTAGTTCCGGCATCCCGTGAATACTAAATGTAGTCGTAATTTATTGTTTGTTTACTAATGCTTCTACAAGGAATATCTATAGCAGTATCTGATATTACTCTTTTTATTTTCATTTTATAGTGCCATTTTTTAGTGTATCCTCTTGGGTTGTAGAAAGAATAATTAAATAATAATTAAAAGATCAATATACCATAAAAAGTGTATAATTCTTGAGTTACATCCAACAGGCATCCTTGACACTTTTGACGTATTTGATGTTTACACACAGAGAAATTTTACATGAAGGAATCTTAAAAAATAGGATAAATTATTATTCTCCGATAGAGATTTTAATACAGACTTGCATTATAGCAATGTTCCATAATTGAATAATCATTTTTACTATTCCAGAATATGAATTTTTCTTCTTACAACAAAATTCAAGATTTGGAAAAATACTGATATGCAGAATAATAAATGTCATATTCTTATCATAAAGTATTGTTTTAATTTTTATTTTTATTCATTCGTATTTATTTTTTTATATTTGTTTTATGGCTTATGGTATTTTCTCTATGTTTGCTATATTTTTGTTCTTTTTCACCTAAGTCATTTAAATAAAATGAACAGTTTTAGTTAAATAAAACGCCATTAGATTGTTTACATTTTATCTGGAAAAAAAGCATATTATGCAATTATAGGAACAAGTGCCATCGATATAATATTAATCAGATCTCCGCACATGTCATTTTATGTGCATTGTTTAATTGTCATTTGGTCTGCTTTTGAGGAAATGAAAACTCATTTCTATAACGGGAGAACAACAAACCTACGAGCGTCGTGTAAGCGCCTGTCGGCGATAAACGCAACTTCACTGTATGAATCCTATTTTGCAGACGCGTAAATGTTTATGTAATTTACAACGCCGTTGTAGAAAATTTTACTAGTACAAATGTTCGTGATAACCATATTTTTGTTTTATTACATTTATGATTCATTAGCCTACAGCAACGTTTTTGCTATTCTTACTAGTAACATTTTCTATAAAAGCATTTTAAATTTCATAAGCTTGTATATTTTACTATTCTGCTTTAGGAAGTTGTATAACAATATCAAAATATATTTGATTAATAGGATTTATTTCGATTCTACGTCTATCTTCAAATGCCGGGAGGGAATAGTAATTTTTCCTATTATTTTTTAGACATCTTCCTATATAATTTCTCTCCCGTTTCGTTGTCCACAACTGTCAATATAAAATTAATGAATAAAACATTTTAACAAACTCTATAACCATAATTTACGACAGAATTTAATTTGTAATTACGACACCACCATCGGAATAAATAAGCTACCTTCCCGGACAGCAAAATAAAAAAGTGTTCAGAATAGTTTCGAAATGTATTCTAAAAGAAGTCCCACTTTCTGAGGATTTTCTGAACATGATGTCATTATGAACTCTTTATGAACTCATGTTCTGAAAATCCTCAGAAAGTGGAACATCTGACTTCTTTTAGAGCACTTTTTGAAATCATTCTGAACTATTTTGAAGTCTGGGTAACTTTATGTTTTCATTAAATAATTTCAAATAAAAAATGAACTGATTCGATGACTTGTTCGCTGAATATACCCAGACAACAAAATAAAAAAGAGTTCAGAATGATTTCGAAATGTACTCTAAAAGAAATCTGATGTCCCACTTTCTGGGTTTTTTCATACAGAAAGAACATGAGTTCATAAAGCTCTTATCATGACATCGTGTTCTGAAACCCCTCAGAAATTAGGACATCTGACTTCTTTTGGAGCACATTCCGAACTCATTCATAACTCTTTTTTATTGTTCTCTTGATAATTGTCAGACGCTTTATAAAAATATATTTAACTGTAAATTACACTAGTTAAACTTGATTCATGATTTTCATTATGAGATTTTTACGAACACATGTTCAGTAAACCCTCAGAAAGTGGTACTGATTTCTTTTAGAGCACATTTTGAAATCTGCTGGGTTATTTCGTATCATATTCATATCTTAACCTAAAACAATTTCTTCTATAAACAAAATTGCTGAATGAAAAGGTAACTTATAAAGTAATGTTGACAAAATAGTTGAAAATCATTTGTGACAATATTTTATAAATCTACTATACCTAAAAAATTCTTCAAATACCTTAAAAAAAATCTTCTGAAACATGTGTCACATTTCCTGTCAATAACGAGTATATCTTTCAAAATTCATTACAGAGTCAATCAGAGAGGAAATTTCCAAAATTTGTCAAACATTGCACGAGACTTTTCACTCGTGAAACTTTCTTAAAAGGTTAAAAGGACTGGTTTCTCTGCGGGATATCGCCGGGAAGGAAATCACTGTCATTGCGGACAATGCGTGCTCCGAGAAGTCTCCCCTCAATAATAAAAAGCTAAAGAAAGGGAGAAAAAAACTACCGGCTTCGAGCCCTCCTACGGATGGGTCCCGCTCAAAGTGCCACTTGTTCCTCTATTTCCTCTCGTGTCTCGAAAAGGGAATCCCCTCGAAATCTCGACTGGTAAGATCCTCGAGAGTCGCGTGCACCCAGGTCGCCGATTACAGGACCCACCAGGAAGCCTCCATCGGGACATCAGGATATGGAGGGGTCAAAATAGACAAGAATAGTTTTTTTTTTTTAACGGGCTGACTCACCCGTTGCGGTGCGTGCTTGCAGCAGTGCGCCAATCAGCGGTACCAGGAGGAGAGCTTTAAAGCGGGGTGCGTTGGTACCCCGTCGAGCGCCCGTCATTTCAGGCGTCCCGCGCACTCCCCGTTCCTCCGTCGGCCAAGAGTCAACCGGCGTCGGCACCACCGGCACCACTTCCGGAACCAACGGTCCTCGAGTATCACATTTCATCTGCCCCGAATTTCACTCGAGTTTTTTTTCGATTTCAGAATGTCATCCGTGAAAATCAGCGATTCGTATCCTCCGCGACCACTGACGGTTCCTCACCCCTCTGCCACATAATTTGGCACCCTTGAAAAAAGAAAACTTTTTTTTTTTTGGAAACGCGCACTCGTCACTCGGTCGTTATCCGGGAGATGCGCACGACTTTTCCGGTCGCCTCGGTGAATGACACTGCGTCCGGCCTCCTCGTGGCGGCTCCTTACTACGAGCACGCCGCGCGTACTACCCGCCTACCGTCGCTGCCAATTGGCAAGTGGCGACTGCCACCGACGCTTACGTATAGCGCAGCCTATCCGCGATCGGGGAAACCGGCGGATTAGCGAACTTCGGCAAGGCCGAGTACGGTGCGACGGAGAGAAACGTTCCTCGTCTGGGAGAGAGAGACAAAGAAAGAGATGAGAGTGGGAGCGAGCCTAAAGAGGGACACGAGGATGCACACACGAGGCAGCCACCACGTGGCTCGGTCACACGTTTCCTGCCCGTTCGAATGGACCCCTTTTACTACTGGATGCTTTTCCGAGCTTTTCCCACGGCTCGTATGTCGAAGCTTTTCCTGACTTTTCCTAAAGTTATCTGACGCTGTTTATTAGTGAGGCCAGCAGCGCGCACGAGGCCGCCCGACGAGACTGAGAGACGGGCAAAAGCTGTCTGTACCAGAGCGCGAAGCAAAAGCTAGTCTCGCGGGTTCCCCACTTCCCCACGCGGTTCTGTGTTTTGGCTCCTAAGAGGATCTTCACGCCCTCGCCTCCTCTCGTCGTCCTGCTCCTCCTCTCTCTCTTGCTCTCTCACCACCTACTCTATCGGTCGCCTTTTTCCCTCTCCAGGTGTAAGTCTCTCTCTCTCTCTCTCTCTCTCTCGCTCGGTTCATCCCTCCTCCCTGACGGTCCATTGGAGATCCAAGAGAGACTCTCTTCCTCCTCGTGTCACGGGACTCTCTTAATCGTTTTTTCTCTCTTGCCGCCGCCGTCGTCGTCGTTGATCCTTTGCCTGCCGCGCTTACGCGAATGCTTTTACTTTTTTTTTTCTTCTACTTTTTCACTTCTCTTCGGCAGTCTCATTCGCGACCGTAGATTTGCGAGATCGGCATACGCGAATCTCTCACTGGATCAACGACCGTCCCCGAATGCATCACAGGTTTTCGATCTTCTGGTACCACTTGTGTACTCGCTTTATCCGTGTTTACATAAAATGATCGATTGTATGATCTTTACAGACATTCTGGATCTTTGCTCTTTTTAAGAAATGCATAAGAATAATTCATAATTGACAGAAAAAATTTGCTTGGTATATTTTTAATTTCCATTACACATGCCTGCGGAATTTTAATAATTCTAAAGTCTGAATTATAAAATTCAAAATGTCGGACGAATTTAAAAAAAATTCTTAAATTTTAATATAACCCGTTACATTGGGGTTTTTAGGGTCCCTTATTATGAATCTGAATTCCGAATTACAAAATTAAAAATGGCGGATTCAATATGACGAACGAATTATTAAAAAATTCTTGAATTTTCATTTTACTTTGAACACTAGGTTTCTGGGATCCATGAGTACGAATTTGAAGTCAGAATAACAAAATTCAAAATGACGGATCCAATATGGCGGTCGAATTTCTAAAAATTCTTGAATTTTAATATAATCTGCTACATTGGGGTTTTTGTGGTCGATGAGTACCAATCTGAAGTCAGAATTACAAAATTCAAAATGGCGGATCCAATATGGCGGGCGAATTTTTAAAAACTTCTGGAATTTTAATTTTACTTTGAACACTAGGTTTCTGGGATCCATGAGTACGAATTTGAAGTCAGAATAACAAAATTCGAAATGACGGATCCAATATGGCGGTCGAATTTCTAAAAATTCTTGAATTTTAATATAATCTGCTACATTGGGGTTTTTGCGGTCGATGAGTACCAATCTGAAGTCAGAATTACAAAATTCAAAATGGCGGATCCAATATGGAGGGCGAATTTATAAAAACTTCTGGAATTTTAATTTAACTTGGTACATTGGGATTTTTGGGGTCGATGAGTACGAATATGAAGTCTGAATTACAAAATTCAAAATGGCGAATCCGATATAGCGGTCGAATTTTTAATTACATTTTTGGTATATTTTAGCTATAGATGTAAGTGGTTGACTTTCTGCCGTTAAAATAGCATCAACTATTAATTTTGTAATGTTCTCAAATTCTTAAAATTTGTCTCTCCCATATTGATTTTGCCATTGAAAATTTGTATTTCGGTGAGTAATAGACTATTTCAAGGAATATCACTACTTAGTTCTCAAACAGAGAACTTAAAACACTTCTTTGTCGCTTTTTAAAAATAATAATTCAATATGCGAATTCTTGGTGAGACGGCAATAATAATCATGTAAATAAAAGGAATGTAAATAAATATGCGTCGATCAAAATGCGAACGTAAACGCAAATAATTATTGAAACACGCGGAGAATTTAAGGATGAACAAAATTACTTTACTTTTGAGAATTGTGGAAAAATCCCATCTAGTATTTTATTTCAAAAAACTATTGCGTTAAAAAACGCGTTTTGCATTCGGCTACCAGTTATGCTCATCAGCAGGGTTCTGGCAGCCTTACCCTGGACGCAATTGCAGATTTAATTTTGTAATTTTATAAATGTTATTGTATATTCAAGTTTCTGGGGAAAAAAACTTGAAAATCAATAACAATTAGAAAGTTAGATTTAAAATATGTTTTAAATCCTAAGGAAACCAATAAATATCAATACTTAGTTCTCAAATAGAGAACTTAAAACACTTCTTTGCCGCTTTTCTAAAATAATAATTCATTTTTTTTTCAGCGTTTTTTAATGCAATAGTTTTTTGAAATAAAATACTCGATGGGGTTTTTCCACAATTGTCAATAGTAAAGTAATTTTGTTCATCCTTAAATTCTCCTCTTGTTTCAATAATTATTTGCGTTTACGTTCTCATTTTGAATGACGCATATTTATTTACATTCCTTTTATTTACATGATTATTATTGCCGTCTCACCAAGAATTCGCATATTGAATTATTATCTCAAGGAATCTTCAGCATAACGGGAGAGTTTGCATAACTAGAAGGCTTTCATTCAAAATGGTTTATCTTTTTTTAGATTTCAAAAACAGGATTTTAAAACTAAAAAACATCTCTATCAGAAATTTGAAAAAATTTTTATCCAAAACAGAATTCCTAAAAATAGCTATAATGGCCATTTTTTGGCTATTCATGCTCTAGTTCCTAAAAAAACCCGATGTGCTATAGCATTTTGAAGATCAGAGTCGTTCTCAGCACAAAAAACGCACAAGAAACACCCTGCCCCATTTTAAAAACTCACCATCGCTATTAATATGAAAACAGATTTACAAAATTAAAATAGCAAATCTCATATGGCGGGCGAATTTAAAAAAAAAATTAGATTTCAATAAAACTTGATATTTAGTCTTCGGTGTTAAAGTTCATGAATTTTTTAAAAATTCGTCCACTATCTTGGATCCGCTATTTATAATTTTGTAATTCTGATTTCAAAAAGAAAAAAAAATCTGTCCTCCAGAAAAAATTAACAAAAATTTGTCGCAGAATTACTCAAAATCCTGATGCGATGTACCATTTTTGACAACAGATACGTGATCAGCGCGAAAACCTACAAGAATCACCCTCGTCCATTTTAGAAACTGATCCTCGCAGGTCTGTGTTATTCGTTCATAGCGTTTTGTTTACAACAAAAAAAGACAAGCTCAAAATGGCGAATGCTTATTGTTAAATAAAAAAATTGATATGCTACTGATGAAAGTGGGTAAAGTAACATATTTGCCGCACAAAGAATGTATACTTTTTTATAAGAAAAACAAAATTCATTACATATTGATCCGCCATCTTCAATTTTCAAAACTGGATTTAATACTTTCAATTTGACATTAAAAAGTAACGTATACATTTTCTTAAATAATTTACTGAAAGTTTAGATAAATAGGAGTTCTCAAGCTTTTAAATTTTCCGCCATATTGGATCCGCTATCTTGATTTTTCAAATGGTAGTATCAAATTCGTATTCGCCTACCTCAAAAGTAAAAATTTACAGCTTCCAAATCAATTTACTATAAATTAAGACAAATTATGGATTTCCTAAATTGAACCCTATCCACCATACTGGAGCAGTCATTTTCCATTTTGAAAGTGTGATTTCGTATCCATAATTCTTGACCTAAATAGTCGACATATAAAGTTTCCACGAAAATGTATTCCAAATGTAGAAAGGCTGAGATTTAAAATTTCGCGTTATTGGATGCGGCACGTTATATCCTCCATATTTACTTTTGAAAGTGTATTTTTAATATTCATTAATAATTGACTTCAATACTTAAAATTACTTTTGCAAAACCATCTACTGCGAATTTTGAAAAATTGTCGTTCCTGAGATTTGAAATATTTGCCATATTGAATCCGACATCTTGAATTTTCAAATACCAAGACGTTCTTTTTTTACAATTACTCCGAATTAAGCTAAATTGTAGTTCTTGTGACTGAAATTATCCGATATATTGCGAATTTTCAGAATATTATTTAAAATTCTTTATCACTGATCCCAAAAACCTACAGATAAATTTTGCAAAACAATTGATTGTAGATTGTAGTTTCCAATTATCTGGCATATTGGACCTATCGTCATCTTGAATTTCGAAGACTTGAATACTAGTTAGTAAATTTACATCAATAATTAAAGGTTAACTTTTTATGCTTTCGATATTTGAACCATTACGAGCAGTTCAGTATTTATTTTTAAGGAGTTTTTATCCGTATCCTTAAGATTCCATTAAGTAATATAAAACGAAAATACTGCATAATTCTTAAATAGTATTTTTCGTCCCTAGGGATCAAAATGACATTTTGGGTGCAAGATGCTGCGTCCATGGTACGAACAATATTTTTTGTCGCAGTAGGATGTAAAGTATGATGCGCGCTCCGTCACCCGGAGCATTCACTCCTATGGTTACAACGGGGAGCAAAGTCGTATTTTGCGGCCTACAGCGACAAAAATTATTGATAACCACAAATTAGAGTACTAACAAATATTATTCAGAAGAAATTCATGCGAGGACGAACTAATAGCAATCATTCGAAATTTGTTATACAGTTTTCGAGAACTTCAGCATACTTTTATTTTTCGTCTGGAATTCTGTATTTCGGGAATAATTTAGCTTTTCTGAGAATCCATGATATATAATTTTCCAAAAGTAACAAAATCAAATTCTGTAAAGATACCTTTTTTAAAAGTGGTCCTTAACTATTATATTCCGAATAAAAAAATTTGACATCCGATGTGTTATGAACAAAACCCCCTATACCAAATATTAGACAAAATAATGATTTCTTAACATTTTTGCATATTGTATCCGACATTTTTAATTTTGAACATTTGACGCAAGAATCATCGCCAGTGACATAAAAATCTCATAAGTCTGAAATATTGGAAAAAAAATGCATATTTCAAAAATTATTGTCTGCCATACTGAAGCCGCCATTTTGAATTATGTTTTAAAATCATTTAATTTAATAAAACCAACGTAGTAAGTTACTAACTAAAGTAGTAAATTATTGATCTCGGTATTGTGGGACAATACCAATACCAATCTTGATTTTGCAGGACAATACCAAAACCGATTTCACCTATGAGGCGTTTCAAGAATTAGTACTTGTACAGAAACAAAAACATGACGATCTTTGACGTTATTAAACCTTTTATTCCCTAAAGATTCATGAATCAACTTGAATATTGGTCATGGTATAGTAACAGGTTGCTTCTATTTATTAGTATTGGTCTTGACATTCTGATTACGATTTAGCATATCAAAAGGCGATAGTCAAATACAAGACGGTGAGAACGGAAACCATAATTATACTAGTTATACATAAGGTTGATTGATCTTGGTATTGAGAGGACAATATCAAGACCGATTTGGATCTAAGTAACGAAGACTTTTCGAGTATTGCTACTAGCACCGAAACAAAAACATGAACCACAATCCTCTTAAAATGACTCATGAATAACCTTGAATAATGGTCTTGGTATTGTATCCATCGGTTTTATTTGTCTTGGTCTCGATATTTCCGTAATCATCCATGAAGTGAAAACGATCTGACAATGCTGAGAAAACCGAAATCGTAATTAAACGACCTTGCATTTATTGTATTTTTTTCGGTATTGTATGACAATACCAAGACCGTTCTCGGCATAACTTAGGAAGATATTTTAATAATTGGTATTGGTACCAAAACAAAAAGATAAATCACGAAATATTCCTATTCTAAAACCTTTTACTCCTTAACTACTAGCGAAAACCCCAATATTGGTCTTGGTATTGCGTTGATTTGGATTTATTTGTTGCTATTAGTCTCGACAGTTCGGTTATAATCTAGGAAATGAAATGTTAACAATCAAACAATTCCTGACAATACTAAGACTGATCTCGCAATAACCTCTGAAGACCAGACAAGAACTAAAATTAGGACCAAAGCAAAGGCATTAATCACGAAACTTTTTGTTGATAATCTTTTATTCTATAAAGATTCGTGAACGAATTTAAATATCGGTCTTGGTATTGTATCGATTCGATTTCATTTGTGAGTCTTGGTATCGAGATTTTAGGTTTGTAATGACGTTACAACCAAAACCATAATTGTATAAGCTTGCATATGAAGAATTGATCTCGTTATTTATATCGATACCAATATCGGTCTTGATACGAGTTTTGCAAAGAGTATCGTCCTTAAGAGTATCGTACAAAGAATGTAGATAAGCAGTATTAGTGAGAGTGCCATTAACCCCTGATCTTGTGTAGTATTGGTCTCAGTATTTTGTTGGTTTCTAAATTTTATTTTTAATGTTATTCAATTTTTCAAAGATACTTCATATTGTCAGTAGAAGTTGAAGCGAAAAACCGGACAACTCCGTCTTGGGACGAAGAACGGGACATTTCGATAGTTGGGACGAAAAACCGGACATTTCACAATTGTGCGCCGAAGAAACGGACATTGCAAAAGTTCCCGAGTAAAAATAAATAAACTTTAGAAGATCTCAAAAAGATCTTTCTTCAAAATGTCACTATTCAAGATGTATTTGAAAACTTTTTAAGACTTCAAACTACTAGTTTATCAAAATCTTTTTGAGATCTTTATGAAATCTTTAAGAAAAATTTGTACTATTTTTTGAGATCTTTTTAAGACTTTCTTTTCACAGCATAATTTTACGAAAACATAATTTTATTAATCTTAGAAAGATATTTGTAAAGAAAAATATTTGTAATAAAATGCTGAATTCTCTTATTTTTTCAGTAAAATTAATTATTGAATATGAATTTTCAAGATTTTTTTTTTATATTGTTCGGTTATGAAAAAAAATATTTGTAATAAAATGCTGAATTCTCTTATTTTTTGCCAAAATTAATTATCGAAGATGAACCTAATAATTAAGATGGAATAAATACATTATACTCTTCTTAAGATATCGGTAGTAAACTTCATTATTTGTAATACGTTCTATTGCGGAAATTATAATGGGTATAGGTAAAAGAAAATGTATCAATTTCTAAGACATGTAAAATACAAATTTTCATTTCTCTGTCTTCATCGTATAAAACATTGTTAGCGCATAAAAAAACAACTATGGAAATCTTTCGTCTTCGATTTGTGTTGTAAATATTGAATATTCGTAATATGAAACTTTCTGTCTTCATGACATGAATCGCTTGTATTAACGCCTATGTCTTTATTTCTCATCTTCGACTCGTTGTAAATATTGACCCCATATGGGGCATTCCGCGTGAAGCGGATCAGTCAAGTCTCAGAAATGGTTCAAATTTTGCCTAACGTTAGTTCTTGGTATGCTTAAATGCTGTGCAAAATAATTTTTCTTAATTTTCAAAAACGTTCGAGTCATAAACAACGAAAGTTTTTACGACTTTTTATTTCAAAAATTCATAACTTTTTTGCGTTTAGTTTTATCGAAAAGTTTTTTAAATAAAAGTTGTAGATAACGGGTTGTAGTTTACAATTAATTTTTTTGTAATATAAAAAAAGTTAATTATCAAGTATTTATTTAACAATTTATTTTTTCATAATTTTTTTAACTATCAGGGACATGCTAGAAAAAATAAAAAAAAATATCTTGATAAACTTTCAACCCTCCTTTATGCTGTAAAAAATTATGAAAGATGTATTTTTTTTTCATTTTCGAGAAAATAATTCTTAAAGTTCTGCGTGCGTGCGATTTCGTAGTCCGCGCGACGCGGCCGTTTTCTGCTTCGGCCGCCGCACTGACTGCTGGGGCTACCGGCGTTTAGAATTTTTCAACTCATCTTCTCGAAAACTAAACGAAACATCGTTCTTGACTTTGCATAACTTACAGGAATAATGAAATATTTAGAAAGTACTTGTAAATCTACAAGATAAATTTGATAATAAACTTACAATTTAAAAAGTACTGATATTTAATAATATAACATGCGAGTGATCGAAAACTTTATTGATAAATGCATTTCATTATTGTATACACTTTTGACATAATTTGTCGTTTCCTTGCCGTTATTGCAGGAAACGTTGCCCAGTTCTCACCACGTGGAGGTGAACGACTTTCGAGAACCTTTTTTTTTTATTTTTGATTATTTTTTGTTATTTGTTTTTTTGCTTTTTCTGTTTTATCTTTTTTTTTATATTTTTTAGTTTTAAATAAAAAAAAAATGAAAATAATAATAATAATAATAAAACTATACTTATGCGCCACGCATCATTTTCCGCGTTAATGCGCTTTCTGATCTTGAAAAAATCTTGCATTTCATTTGTTTTTCAGGCACTGGTAAAAAAGCGTGAAATTGTCGGGTGCCTTGCAATGTTATTGCTGATTGTAGTCGAGACTCCAGCTTCTTTTTCGTATCATCGTATTCTTGAGCAGTGCAAAAGACAAAAGTCATAGTTTTTAGTGTTACGAGAGCCCATTCATACAAGTCTTTGGGAGTTAAAATATGCCCAGTTGTGGTTCGTTGCAGACTGGCCCGAGCAGCAAGGCGCTTTACTGTGCCTCCTACACCATCACATGGACGTTTGCCATGTGATGTTGCAAAAAAGTGCCACTCTGCTTCAATTTCAAAATCTTGTATATGATGTGTCAGATTTATAAAATTGCTCTTGTTTTTATATTGTGCAGATGCACCATCAGAAAAATAAATTAATCTTTAACACCTGTAATTCCAAATTTTTCTTTTAATTTCGTAATAAGCTTACTTTGGAACAGATGAACAGCGACTGTATTGTGGTTTAAATCCTCAGAAATTATTACAAAGCTTAAATATTTGATCTCATTCTCATCACGGTAATAAACAACAAAAGGATGTATTGTCGCCTGATTATTGTTCCAGTGGAAACTTTGAATTTCGTCTTGTACGACAAACCCGTAATTTTCTGCTAAATCACCAAGGATTAAAAACTCTCCATCTTTTAAATTGTTTTTGCGATATTGGATATATCCACTCTGTTCCTTTGCGATAAAATCATGAATTTTCAGTTTTTCGAGGGATTCCTTCAAATTTGCAATAAATTCTTCGCTTGCTGTAGTGACTTTTTCTAATGTACATCGATCTGTATGTGTCCATCTGCTATATGTTACATTTTCTACAAAATTTTCATCGAACAAATGTTCGATTTCTTTAATGGCTGAGTCGACATTTGGACAATGGTCACATTCATTAAGGTGACAATCTGGACTTGGATTTTTACAAACCATTTTTACTAGTAAATCTTGATACGTGGTTTTGTACGATCGACTTATTGAAGTAACCCCTGCGAGCATTAATTTTACGTTTTGATGCTCTTTACATACGCAGACTGTGTGGGTTCCAGATGGACCAACTAAAATGCAATGCTTCGGTCGCAATTCTGCAAATTTTGTGAATCCAACTTTTACATCTGGATTTTCAGATTTATACTGAGCATAGGCCTCTTTCAGGTTGCATAATATAAGTCGCTTTTAAACACGATCTTTTTCTCCATTTGCATCTCGCACAGTTACATAATCCTTCTTGCCAGGCATCGTACGACTAATTTCATCGCTGTTATAAAATTTAATAACATCCGAAATTGTAGATTGTTCGAGTGTTCGAGAAGGTCTCGGATCCGGAGATGACCCAAATCCACGATCATTTTGAAGCTCCTTAGCCTTTCGAGCCATTCTCTAAGAAATATTAAAATGCCGTTGCAAATCTCTAATTAGATAGTTAGATATTTTAATTTATCGCTAAGAGAAATTGCATTCAATGCCAATTGCTTAATATTGTGTAACAATTCTTCTGCGATATCTCCAATATATAACGATGACTGGTCATCTGATTCTTCAGATTCATCAGGCATTTCTTCTTCTACCTCTAAAACATTAGGATGTAATTCTTCGGGGGCTTCGACATTCGAATCGTCAACAATATCTTGCTGATGTATCGACATCTCAACGTCATGACCTTCGTGCAGTTTCATACGAAAATGGAAACATACATCACTTCCAATATTTGGAATCTTTTGTTTTACTGCAGCTGATACAGGAGTTATGTTTTTTCTGACCCAGTTATGATTACTAAGCCGAAAGGGATTACAACACCGTTTTTTAGGCATTTTTCATAAAATTATTACGAAAAGAATTATTACCATAAAAATTGTAACAATAAAAATCGGTCCTTCTTTTACCCAATAATCAAGATTTTCTCCAACTAGCATAAGCTCGCATATTATATCAAACACAAAAAAGGAATTATTAATGCTCTTGTGACCAGACTTATAACCAAACGCGGATCCACTGTGTTTGTGGGTTTATATTCGAACGAATCTTGTTTGGCGCCACATATCGGAAGTCGATAAAAGTAGATGCCTCACTTAGCAGTCAGTGCGGCGGCCGAAGCAGAAAGCGGCCGCGCCGCGCGGACTACGAAATCGCGCGCACGCAGAACTTTAAGAATTATTTTCTCGAAAATGAACAAAAATACATCTTTCATAATTTTTTACAACATAAAGGAGGGTTGAAAGTTAATGAAGATATTTTTTTACTTTTTTCTAGCATGTCCCTGATAGTTAAAAAAATTATGAAAAAATAAATTGTTAAATAAATACTGGATAATTAACTTTTTTTATATTACAAAAAAATTAATTGTAAACTACAACTTGTTATGGACATCTTTTATTTGAAAAACTTTTCGATAAAACTAAACGGAAAAAAGTTATGAATTTTTGAAATAAAAAGTCGTAAAAACTTTCGTTGTTTATAACTCGAACGTTTCTGAAAATTAAGAAAAATTATTTTGCACAACATTTCAGCATACCAAGAACTAACGTTAGGCAAAATTTGAACCATTTCTCAGTCTTGACTGATCCGCTTCACGCGGAATGCCTCATATTATAAAGTGAAGTTTTAGAAATCAGACCGGAAAGTAAGAAAAAAAAGGTAATTAATTTAAAATTCATATTCAATAATTAATTTTACTGAAAAAATAAGAGAATTCAGCATTTTATTACAAATATTTTTCTTTACAAATATCTTTCTAAGATTAATAAAATTATGTTTTCGTAAAATCATGCTGTGAAAAGAAAGTCTTAAAAAGATCTCAAAAAATAGTACAAATTTTTCTTAAAGATCTCATAAAGATCTCAAAAAGATTTTGATAAACTAGTAGTTTGAAAGTCTTAAAAAGCTCTCAAATACATCTTGAATAGTGACATTTTTAAGAAAGATCTTTTTGAGATCTTCTAACGTCTTTTTTATTTTTACGCGGGTTGCTACGGTATATGAAAAATCTCGAAATGTCCGGTTCTTCGACACGAATTCTGAACTGTACGGTTCTTCGGCGCAGAACTTTCGAAATGTCCTTTTCTTTGCCTCACATTTAAAATGTCCGGTTCTTCATTCCAGACATCGAAATGACAATAGTCAGAAGGAAAACGTAAACTTCGGAAACGTTTAACATTTGTATTTTTAATTTTTCTCATTATTTTTTTATGTAAAAGCATCCAAATTAAATTTTTTAACGAATAAAATCGAATTCACATTCCACATTTTGAAAGAAGCTAGCCAAAACTATTAGAAAACCTAGGTCTGTTTTAACAAAATTTCTGATCCGAGAACCGAAATTCTCGTTACTGGAGCATACGATAAAGGTATTTAGGATTGAACTTAAGTCCCTATCGACGAATTTGAAATTTAAACCAGTCGAAAAATATAAAATGTGAAGGCAGTTGGCATCTCTTTCGTGTCGGTGAGGACAAAGAGGTACTACCCCATGACAATCATTCAAATACGGGACAGGCAATGACGGTGCCCCGATCCCCTTACTAGAAAGCCTCTTACACCCCCGTCATTGTCTACTGTGAATTTGTACACCCCTATCTACTACTGTTTACTTCCCTTACTGTACAAGAACACACATTTAGGCGATAGAATCTCTACTAAGAATGCTCATTGACCGCGTACATCGCAGCAGTACTTTGTGTCGCCAGCTCTTCATACCGGAATAAAGGAATGAACGAAAGGTTGACTGCTCTTTTGACATTCTTTTGCCGACTTTGGAAGATGTTAGGCATACGTTTAACCCCAAAACGACTTACAAATGAATAAACTTGAATGGCGCTCTGTTGAGAATTTGACGTTTTTTGAATAAACAATTATTATTTGATAATTTACTATTTATATGAAATTTGGATATATTGAAAATATAATGAATTAGGAGACACGCATTTTTTTGTAACGACAAAAAGATTTATTTAAGGGATAAAATAGCCCAAAAACTCTGTTTTTAATTTTCTACAATAAATCCAAATTTGATAAAATCGGTAGATTTACTTGTTAAGAAAAGAATTTCTTCAATACAAGCAAAATTTACTTGAAAAACGAGAAAATAATTTATTTGAATAGTCGTAAGCAATTATGTTTTTCAATGAAACCAATATTTTTCTTCAGGCAAATGAGAAAATCTGTCTTAAAAAGCATAAAATATAAGTATTTATTTATTTAATTACTGTATACAGTACCGCTCAAAAGTATGAGCTCACCCTTGCGGAATTTTGGCTAAATTAAAATGTTGATATCTCCTGGCCAGGTCAACGTACGGGAAAAATAAAAAAAGGGAATTAAAGAGGAGACTTTCAGCTTTCCAATCATGGCAGTTTCATTTCTCTATGAATTGTGCTCGATTTACTAAAGTCATTTTTTCGTATTATTTTTTTCTTTTTCAATGCGCTCCCATTTTTTTAAAAATGATTGCAGGAGAAATGTACCACGTGTGATCGAAAGGTAATTCCTATAACTTTAATTTGCCTCTTCAGAATTTTGTCTGATATTTCTTTACAAATACTTATTCAATTTTGAACAAATTAATGTGATTTTTTTCAGTCTGCTATATCTCGGAAAATTAATGTGATATAAAAAATGTTTAAGAAACAAGAAGTTTCATTTTTTAATTATCTATTGGCTGAAATTATTTCAAATTTTTAGAAGGAAATTTTTTTTTAC
Source organism: Trichopria drosophilae (assembly GCA_030407085.1). Taxonomy (NCBI): domain Eukaryota; kingdom Metazoa; phylum Arthropoda; class Insecta; order Hymenoptera; family Diapriidae; genus Trichopria; species Trichopria drosophilae. Next base: position 189,655,332 of record CM059582.1, read on the forward strand.
CGTATTTTGTCGACTTCAACATTTGTTGTGTAACAATCATTTTCGGATGCAAAGTTGCATTTAAACTATGATCAAGTTTAAGATTATTTTTGTCTTTACTATCAGGATGTTTCACGCAAAGCTCATGGCGGTTTTTTGAAGAGAGCAAAATTTAATAAATATGTACATATATACATGAATGCAATTGTTGATACTTTGTATGCATAATGTTAAAATACAGCTCATTGTTCATTTATAAATAATTGTACATGAATTATTATATCGCAAACTGAGCATAGTTGAAATGCAAATCTAGATCTGTGAATAATCGCAGCACAAAAGCGTAAATTTAATAAAAATAGGATAAAAAAAATTTCCGTCTAAAAATTTGAAAAGATTTCAGCCAATAGACAATTAGAAAATGAAACTTTTGGTTTCTTAAATATTTGTTATATCACGTCAATTTTCCGAGATATAGCAGATAGAAAAAATATCACATTATTTTGTTCAAAATTGAATAAGTTTTTGTAAAGAAATATTAGACAAAATCTCGAAGAGGCAAATTAAAGCTATAGGAATTGCCTTATGATTACACGTTGTACATTTCTCCTGCAATCATTTTTTTAAAAATGGGAGCGGATTGAAAAAGGAAAAAATAATACGAAAAAATGACTTTAGTAAATCGAGCATAGTTCCTAGAGAAATGTATACATAGAAATGAAACTACCGCGAATAAGAAGCTGAAAGTCTCCTCTTTAATTCCCTTTTCTTATTTTTCCCTTACCTTAAGTTGGCGATGAGATATCAACATTTTAATTTAGCCAAATTCCGCAAGGGTGAGCTCATACTTTTGAGCGGTACTGTAATTATTTATTAGAAAACTTTAAACAATTCGGAAAACAAAACGTTTACTTCGGTTAAGTAATCTTAAAAGTGAAAAACATATTAATAAAGAATTTACGTTTTTGTTTCATGTCTACCGAATTATTTTGAGAGTACACTCATTTACTGTACTGTTTTTAATGTTCGCTTAAATCGCACGCTTCAATAATATAAAAAAGAATTGGAGTATAATGGCGAATAAAATTCATATACAGTAAGGGATTTTTGTGAAAATATTGGCTCCGATTCGAAGCTACCTAGTGGCGATTTTCGATTTATCATCTATTTACATGCGTGTGCTCGAAACTGCGAAAATTTGAAATACATTTGAACGACTTTTCAAAATATAATTCCGCGATTTATTTGTTCATTTGAAGAAAATACTTTATTGAATTAAGTACATTATACACTTTTTCGGTATTTAAAAAAATATTTTGAATATTTGTATGTAGAAAATTTCTTTCTTCCTCTCGGTTCCCCGAGAAAAAATGACATATATATCATTTTAATTGTTGGAGGAATGAAAACATTCATATATTTTCATTGATTTTACTAAATATTTTACCATTTGACATATTTTTTTCCAGTTAATTGAAAGTTCTCATATATTTTGGTTAAACATATTAAATATTTTATCAGCTTTACTAATTTCTTGAATAATATACTCAGTCATTTAAAATTATCGACTGTTTTATGTTAATTAATAATAACTGAGTTCAAATGCAGTATTAATAGCATTCTTATTTGTTTCAATAAAATATATGAATTCTATACAATTGTCTATAATTTCTATAGAATTGTTTATAATTTCTATTTAACTCTATAAAAATCACTTTTACACGGGGACCGAAATGTAATATTATTTATTATTTTGATTTCGAACTTTACAGTTCAGTCTACAATGACTGTTACATACGATTTTAAAACTACAAATTAACATATTCAGTTAGTGCGTGACGTTACATTAATAATTGTCCATTTTATTAAATTGACTAAACATATCACGTTAGTTTTATAAAATAAAGAAAACGATATTTTTACTGAAATGGATGGTCTCAACAAAAAACACTTTATCTACTTAGATAGCGTAACGGTTAGGGCGTTTGCTTTGCAATCCGAACGTCGCTAGTTCGAATTCACCTTCCACCACCACTTTTTTTGCAATTTAATTTATTTCGTATGTATACAAATTTATACAAATATATATAATTATATATTATTGAATAGTAATGTATAAACTTAGTAAAATTCTATAAACGAATAATACATATACAATTGAACAGTCACATTTGAAGTTTTTAAGTTCTATTGAAAAAACGCAAATCCTTTTAACACCTGTTTTACGTTTAAATATTAAAATTAATTTTAAATACAATTGAATATGGACGACCTAGTTTATTTTCTAGCAAAAGGTTTTTTATATTTCTTTTCTCCTTAATTTTTAAATTTGTGGGTGAAACCCATGGAGGTGAATACATTTTTTTAAATAAATTATAAAAATTTTAAGTAAAAATACATTTTTTTCGAAATAGTGAAATAAAGTTTATGTCGAAATGGTACAGAGTTAGAAGGCTGTAGTTGAAGGAAAACTCACTTTACTGAGTACTGAAACGTATACAAAAATTGGTAAAAATCGGAGAGTAGGTTCTTAGGTTTTTAGTTTCGTCCCAAAAGTTCTTTTCAACACTCTAACTTTGGTTCGAAACATTGTTAACAAAAATTAAAATAAATCAAAATCGATAGATTCGAACCTCCTCCTACAAATCCCGCGGTCAGAATCAGCCGGCGATTTCAAATTTTCATTTAATTTTTTCGAAAAAAAAAACTGATTTTTTCGACGGTTCTTTGCAAGAATTGATTTTTGATATTGAAAAGGCCAATGCTGCAGGCCTTTCTTCTGCCTCCGGATTTTGTTCAAAAATCAAAATGACAGCTTCAATATGTAGTCTGTAAATTGTTATTTTAGATTTTCAAAGATTAATTTTGCAAATTATGGAGAATTGGAATGAAAAATTATTTATTAACGTTTTTGTATACCTAATCTTATCATGATGCATTCATAACCTCAAATTAGTTAAATGCAATGGATTTTTACCGTTTTTTTGTTTAATTTTCAATGGTAAAATAACAAAATTGAAGAAAAGTATTTTAACAATAAAAAAATATAACAATGACTCTCTAAATAGCATTTATTGACGGCTAAAGAATGCGATATCAAAAGTTACGAATCCGTACATTTTTGGTATAATATTTAGCCACATACAATGCATAATATTTAACTTTGAGAATGAACAATTTTTAAAGTAGTCATTCACAGATGAATAGCTTCAATCGATTATTCAGTTTTATTGAGCTTTTATAATTGTCATAGTGAAAACTTACATAGTTCTTATAAATAAATTAGCTGTACCCAATTTTTAGGTTATAAACCAATAGTTGATAGGTCACAAGGGTATATGGTAATTTTCAATTCCAAACCTACATGATGATGCGGAAGCGTCGAAAATCATACAAAAAATCGGTAAAAAAGCCTTGTATGTAACTAATTTGAGGTTATGAATCAATGGTAAAGTTTTCAAAGATGATAATAATTATTTTTTCATCTCAATTCTCCATGATTTCAACCGTCACACGGCCAAATAATATATATTTGTGCGAGAAAATGCAAAATTGCAAACACCATCTTGAAAAAATTATCATAATTTTTTTCTTTGAAATAGTCGACTGAGTATGATCGCTGCATTTCAAAGAAGAGGTCTAAATGTACTGATTTTGACAAATTTCAATTTATGTTAACAACGTTTAGAGTAAAAGTTACAACGTTAAAATTTGTGTCCAAATTCCTTATTTTCAGGACTAAAAAGGTTAATAAAGATTACTTTCAAGTTTTCCATAGAATCAACCAATTTTTTTCTCTGTAGCCATGGTAAAAAAAAAAGAAAAAACTCAAAGTAGAAAGGCAGCCAGGACTACTTATTTTGTCAGGATCCAAATCACAACCGGAGTAATAAGACATTTTGACTAATGCTGCGAAAGATATTTCTTTTCCGATGGAAACGTGCCGTTTAATATTTTTCTACAAATTGTGGAATTGCTCAAATTAGCTAGTAGTCTTGCTAAAACCGGACGTAAGCTTAAGTAGGTAAATACACTTGCGCATATACCGTAGTCGCATAAGAGAAACAGACGACGGTAGGCGGAGGGACCTGGCGAGATAAAGGTCAAAGATTTATTTATGTGTTGTCCGGCCTTGTTCTTTAATCATTGGCTGTCGGTGCCGCAGGAATCCGCGAGATTTACGACGCGCGAATTTTCACCGCGAGACGCCGTTCTTGCTCGTCTGCAATTTTTTAAAATACCGAACAAATTACATTGCTATTACGCATTATATAACAGAGATATTGCTGCTACATAGACTTACGTACATGCAAGAAGAATTATTTTATTCAGTCGTCTGCACGCTATTCTGACCGGTGCATTGTTGGGACGCAATTTTTATTCAATTGCGTTATCAACCAATTAAAGTTCCATTAACCCTTTGTGTCCCACAATTTTTTCTTCGATGCAATTCAGTTGAAAATCATTATTTGACGAGTTTCAGGGTCACTAATAATGAATTATTATTCGTGAGTTTTCCCAAATTTAATATGGCGGACTAATATTGAAAAATTCCTTCGACTTGAACAAAATTTGTAAATCGGCGGGGAGTTTCAGGGAAGGTTTTTATGAATTCTAAGTAAATTTTACAAAAATGTTTGATTCAGTATGATTGTCAACAATTAAAAAAACTAATCGGCAATTTCACCAGGATTGCTACTTGTTAAGATCTTAAGAAAAGTTACATTCAATCCGCCATTTTTAATTTCGTATATCGTCAATCTGATTCTTTATCATACTCTCTGAAATCTTCCTGGATTTTCAAAGTCACCAATAAATTTTTTCACATATTGATGGCGGGCATATTGAAACCGCCATTTTGAATTTCGGAAAGTAGGTTTCGAGTCGTAATCAACGACCTTCAAAAATTATCATACCAATTTGAACATACACTCATGTCAACATTGAAAATTATGAAGAAAATGCGATTCCAGGAGGCGCAGATTTGTCAAAATTGCGAAATTCAAAATGGCTGATCCAATATGGCGGTCAAATGTAAAAATTATGTATTCGACGAACCAGTTGTTCAAATCAAACTTCCAAACTTTCGATATCAACGGATATTTCGATACAAACGATTCTGAAGTCGGAAGTGCAGAATTCAAAATGGCGATCTTTTACAAATGTTATTATTGCCAAAGAGTCATTTTTTGTTTGTAATTCAGGTTTCAGATTTAAAATCAGCGACCTCACAACTTACGTGTAAAGTTTATATTTGACATCACTACCATTAAATACAATTTCAACCACTTCGATTGAATCATTTTGATTTATGCAATTCTTGATTCAGATTTGTTTCCGGCAAATGCCAACAGAAATTTACTTTCATTGAAAACAAAGTTTTGGAAAGATGACTTGTACAATTGAAGTCAAAATTCATCCGTATTTTTGAACTCCCATATTTCATGAGCCAAATTGGTTTTCATAATTTTTTTATTTTGAATTTGTAATCCATTTCGTTTAAACCGTTGTGTCTCGACCCGCATTCTTAGATATTTTTGGAAAATTCTGATACTTTTATGTTACCAGAGTAATAGAATATTACATAATCCTATAACAGGAAATCAAATTATGCAACAGTGTCACTATCAATTACAAAACTTGTAACAGAAATATGAATATTAATCAGTGAGCTAAGGTGAAATTAGTTGGATTTGTCGCCGCTAGGCAGTCGGGATTCCTGTTGTAGAATTGATTCGGTTATAAGGGATTTCGCGGTATGACTGCGGTATTGCATAAAGTATGTCTAATCCGGATAGTATCAAATCATTATAACGTTGATACTTCTAAGTACTATGACGACAAATATTTTTTTATATTGATTAAATGCATCTTCTCAAACGCGTTTAATTAGAAATAATAATAGTGTATTGCGCAACTAGGGAGAAAATAGGTATTTGCCGGCGAGGGCGAGTTGGAATCCAGAAAGAAGCGAGGTCGGCGATTCGCATGAGTATGAAAATACCTATTCTCTCTTGTTCGACATACTATTTTCTCATACGAGAGCGTGCTATTGTGCTTCCGCGATATTGGGAACAAAATAGTATTTTTAGAAACTAAATGAATTTTGCTCCCTTGGGAGAAAATGTGCTATTTTGCTCCCTATATTGCGGGAGTCTGAAAAAATATATGACTGATACACAACGGTTACTTTACCAAAAATTAGTATAAAAATTAAGTATACAAAACATTTATCGTTTTCAGGTATTGATTGAAACTATCATCAGAATAATTGAACGTATAATGTGTAAGAGAGTTAAAAACAAACAAAAAATTAAAAATTAGCTTAAAAATATTAATTGTGTTTTTATTTGTACGTGGATGGAAAATGGAGAAAGGATGTAGTAGACTCTACTGGAAGAGCATTCAATCCAATAAGTTTGTATGTGGACTGCACTTATATAAATGATGAAGTCTGGAACTAAGGTGATTAAGTCTCATTTATATCAGGGTTAAAGGCTTCAATTTTATATATAGATGAGGTATATTTAAATTTCAAAAATATCTTTTCTTTTTAACTTAAAGCAGTAATTTTTTCCAGAATATTGTGTTGGATTAAAAATTGTCTTTTACAATAGTATTTACGGATACTATAACTAATTTTTTCGGTAAGTAAATTAAAGTATTTATACGGCCACTAAAAGTCATGATTCTACACTTACTAATATTTAACCGCAATCCATTGAGGTTTGATCATACTGTAAACGTGTTCTAATCTCGTTGTAGATTCGATGCATCAAGAGGTGATACTATATATTACAATACAGCTTTACGCCATCGGAATTTACTATGCATATTTTAATCTAAAAAATGTTGAAAAATGTATGATATTCTGTATATCTTTAATGTAAAATTAAATAAAATAGCTAAACCATATTTGTAGTTAGCCCGCTTGAAACTTACAGCAATTCTTCTTCATATTTATAATAATTTATGGTAAAAATTTGAGCAAAGGAAGGTGTCGTTTTTGAGAAAATTGAGTTTATTTATTTTTAGAAAATCGGTCGCCATTTTGTTAATTTTAAAGATTTTTTAAAATACCAAACGGATTTTTCAAGCTCTCAAAATCGCATAGAAGAATCAGCAAAAAAAACGAATTATATTAATTAGGAAAAAAATGGCACGCAAAAGAAAAATTATTTAACAGTTTCTTTATTTTTAGCGTTGAAATTTGATATCATCATAACTTAGTTAAAAATTATCTTTTTCTATTTCGGAAAAATACGTATCCCCTTATTTTCCTTGAAGAATAACATATTCAATCAACAATTAACTCTAAAATTTTGACCATATCTGGCTGCATCATGTGAAATAGATTAGGTGTGAAGACGAATTAATCTAATATTCACAAGTGATTAAAAAGGCTACATGTCTAAATAACTTTGCAAAAATAACTCCAACAAAAATTACTTGCATAAAAATAAATTTTATATAAATAACTTCAGAAAAAATAACTTTAATAATAATAACTTCAAATATCTCTTTAACTCGATACAACATTTGCGAATTATACATATCTCAACGCGTCTGTACACGCATTAACAAAAATTACAAAAAAGTATTTTTCGAAATATCTCTCCTAACCTAACCTAACCTAACCTAACCTAACCTAACCTAACCTAACCTAACAAATTACTAACGAATATTAAATTAAAATCGATATTCATAATGATTGATGTAGAAAGTATGAACTTAAATATAAACATATATTCATGTTCACTCATTTCCATGAATTGTTTCAATAATTAATGAATAGTGGTTAAGAATTTAAGGAATATTGTTCGAACAATGTTCTATTATATACGCATTCAGAAATATTTGAAGTTATTTTTCCTGAATTTATTTTTGTCAAAGTTATTTTTGTTAAAGTTATTTTTCGGAGGTTATTATTGCAAAGTCATTTTTGCAAAGTTATTTAGTCGTGACACCATTAAAAAAATGTAAACAAATCAGGCAAATCTTCTAGTTCCACCTGCTACAAAAATCAACTAATAAATATCCGATTTGAATACGATGCCTAAAATGCATAACTGACCTTAGATCTCGTGCTCTCGCGGACTAATCACAATACTTAAGTATGCAAGCAGGAATTTTTGGTTTTGTCCACGAAAACCTGCTGGGACCATTGTTCACGGAGATAGCTAGCGTCGTTGCTTATTTCATTTGTAAAGGCTCTTGCCACCTGTCGCTGCACTTCCGTCAAAACAACATACGATTCACCCTCGCTCCATTCTTTTATTATGTATTTTCGATCCTCATCCCCTTTCATCGTCCCACTTCTTGTGTGCAAGAATTTCGTTTTCTCCGTTGCTTTCCTCGGTTTACCCCTTGATCGGCCTCATCCTGCTGATGACGTAAACCCGTAGCAACGATTGTTCGTCGTTTTCATTCATGGTTCGAAATACCTTGGACGTATACGAATAATACAATTACATTGCTAAATAATCATAATTTCGCTTCTAAAATAAATGCTGTTATTAGCAATTATTTTTAATAACGCACAGAAATGGTAGCTAGTGGTCTTTGACCCTTAGCTCAAATGTGCATCTATACGAAGTACTGACATTTCTAACTACAGCATAGTCCCGGTATAATTGCATCTCGCTATATTTGCGTGCCAGCATATGTGTTCGCTTCCGTCCCGTTATATTTGCCTGTCACCGCTCTCCTGTTCCCCCACTGTGCGGGCTGCGGCCTCACGAAGGGCCTGTTGTGACGTCACGGGCATATCGCGATTGAGGAGAGTGGGAAAAGCGGCGCTCACTTCTTTTGACAAATATAAGGAGACGGGAGGGGAAGGCGAGGAAACTAGAGAGCAAATATACCGGGACTCTACTGTAGTTAGTAAATAACATATTTCACCTTAGTTTGAAAAAAATGTTTTGGACTTATCTTGCTTAGGAAGTAGTTAGTAATTCTTACTTGAGTTGGTAAATTTTGGCGATTAACAATTTAAACTCAAAATAAGTACAATTTGAACATGGATTTCAGCACCGTTTTATTTCTACAATAAAAATTGTTTTAAAATTGAGAAATCCATATCCGAGAAGTTTTGGGGTCGCTTTTTCGAATGAAGCTGCAGACATTTTCGAAAAATTAGCACCTTCAATTTTCAAGGTGATTACAATCACTTCCCTGTAGATCGGAAAGTTAAAAATGAGGTTTAACACACTTTCTTTTACTACAATATTCTGTATAACCCTGTAAGAATGGGACGGACACTTTTTAAACGCCCAAAAGTCTGCTTTGTCAGATTCTGCCAAAAGAATTGGTCCAAAACTCGTTCCAAAAAAATATATCATGATATTTTCTTAAATCTACAATTTATACCCGGAAATGGCAACGAAAAATATGGCGTTCAACATATTTCAGCTTGAAAATGGTATCTGCCACTTTTCAAAATTTCAAAATGCCAACGCAAACAGCTGATTTTGTACATTGTTTCTTTGATAGCTGACGACATTTCTAAAATAATAATGACTTTTCTTTAACTCATTAACGCCCAAAGCACAGCTTTTTTTGCTTAAATTTCAATCGAGTATTTCGTAAAAAAATTGAAAGGTAGATGTCCTACTATTTTCGAGGTTTCTCTTTAAGATACCGAGGTCAAAATTGAGCTTCAGCCGTAAAAAAATCCAATATGGCGCGGAATTTCAAGAAATTTTTTAAAAATTCGAAAAAAATTATACCTATCAATTTTTGTCGAGCTATTAGAATATTGCGATTCTATTGAAACTATGCACAGATTTGCATAAAATACTTGAATTCAAAAATAAGGAAAATTTTTACTCTTATACCCCACATCATTATAATGAAACTAAATGGCGTCAACAATGAAAATTTCTTTGACAAATTTGTGGACGCCCTTACTCATAAACTATGATCTTTTTTAACAAAATTAAACAGTGAAAAGTTCTTAGAATTCATAGAGAAATATAGTGGATTTTTTTCAGAATTTTTAATGATATTTTAGAATTTTTTTTCAACATTTTTTTCAAATTTTTAATTTATTTAAGAAAAGTCCTAAAGAAAAATATACTGTATTCTGTGATGAATTCTAAGAATTTTTTGTTCTTTGCAATTTTTTCAAAAAGTTGGAGGTTGCCGAGAAAAAAAATTTCCCCGAAAACTATCAACTTTTCGAAACATTTGCAAAGAACTAGAAAATTGCATTTGATTCTCTTCCCCTCTTTCAATTGACAGAATCTTGTTTTGTACTACATTAAAAAAGAAGTTTTCACTTGTGTTGCGAATCTACCATGTTTATACTATCTTAACCCAACCAAATGCACAATTCTCAATTGATATTTGAGACCTATTGTTCAGAGTAAACAATTGTAATAAAAAGTTCAAACTTAACTAGTCCACTTTTTTGAGGGTGCTCTTTATGTCATACTTAGAATTGTATTTTAGTGGACTCTGAAAATCAAAATGACGCGTTTTAAATACAAAATTATTAAAATTTCATGCGTTTCATTTATGTGGATGTGTTTTGCAAATCTTGTTAAAACGTCAATATGTCGAAAAAATAAACCTTATTTTATTAATTGATATGTCACTAATAAAATTTATATCTCTTTTTCTCCCGAGAATGTTGCTACTGCGCTTTTTAAAAAGGCTGATTAAATCTATTACAAATTCAATTAACAATTTGCGGTTGAAGTTTTAAAACTCAAGATGATGATCCAATATAGCATATTGAAATTTATAAATTGCTTCAAAGAGAAAATGTCTATAAAGGAGTCGTTTATCACGAATTTAAGGTAAGATTTTTATAATTCCAGATGGCTAACTAGCGACGTGCGGCGGAACTATATTTGCCATATACGTGTTTAAAAATCTGGCAAAATAAAATCAAATTTATGTCTACTAATTTTATTTTGCATTATTTCAATCCTTTAAAAATAATTTATATCTCTTCAGTAATTTTATGTTATTACATTATCATTTTTGTGCGTCGATATTATGCGAAATTCCTATTAAATTACATTCGATATAACTGTCCTTTAGTTATAAGGCCCAGTTATTTTTGGAATCCGATGCGTTTATTGTTTTTAATTTATTACAATGGATTTTAGGATATCTATCATCCAGCATTTCCCAACTTTTTTAACCCTTTGAAGCATACATTTTCTTCTTCGAGGGAAACAGTGGTTACTCAGAAGTTTTCGGGGTCGCTGATCACGAATTCGGACTCAGATTTTCAAAATTCAAAATGGCGGATCCAATATGACGGACCAAATTCAGAAAAAGTTACTTGATCAAACTGAAACTGGATACGCGGAGGTTTTTAGTGTCGCTAATCACACATCCAACCTCAGATATGGAAAATTCGAAATGGAGGATCATATACGGCGGGCCAATTTCGGAATCGCCATCTTGAATTTTTAAAAACTGAGGCTTAATGCGTAATTTGCAACCCTGAAAACCCTAGTATACCATAGGTTGCAAAAATACGTTAAATACTTTTCCTAGCAATGCTTTTTTCTTGAATAAAGTATTATTTTTCAAAATTTAGTTATTTATATCAACAAATTTGCAGCAAATATTGAGTAATTGGACATCATTTCAGATTCTTTGACATGTTACGATATGAAAATAAAAAAAAAAAAATTAAAGAATCTGTGAGGAAAAGGTGGCATAGATTCTATACCAGCATGCCGCAAAGGATTAACTAGTCAAGTTAGCGCTAATTTTGCAGATGGATAAGGGTCATTCCACGTCAACTCAGACACGTTTGAAATCGGTCACCACCGAATTTGTTCGGGGGTTTTTTTTACATGTGACTCTCGGTGACATTCATGTTTTTTAAAATCACGAGTAAGAATATTTCAACATCTTTGGTTTTAAAAAAATTGAAAATTTTCAAATATTCATAACTCGGTTGCTACTTATCGTACAGAAAGAAAAAAAAAATGAAATTGTTCGTCTTGAAATGAACTTTTATATAGGTTGTGTATTTTCCTAAAAAAATATGGCTGAGTTGGTATAATTCTTTTAAACCCTCGAATAACACAATTGTATTTAAAACCAAAGTAAAAGGTTGTTTCAAATAAAGAAGAATGCCCACGGGTATAGGTGGTTTTGCCCCTCGAGGTATAACCTCCGAAATTACCTACATAGGATAGAATATGATGAGATGTAACACCTCATACCAAATTGGATTATTTTATCACGTAGGAAAGTTTTAATTAGCGTTGTGGAAATCGCGGATTTTACATAGAAAAATTCAGTAATGTAAGTAGTAACAGCGAATCCGTTACAATGAAACGATGATGCGGACTGTTACTACTTAGATTACTGTCTTTTCCTAAGTAAAATTCGCGACTTAAACAATGATTTTTAAATCTTTCCCACCTGTTGAAATATTCGAGGTGTTGCATCTCATCATACTCTACGCGAATTGGCATCATCCTCTATAGGATTTGCATAATTAATTAAAAGATTCCTAATTATATTAATATACTTTCAATTACATATATAAAAATAAATAAAGGTTACTCCTAAAAACGAATAAGTCTTAAAAATCTCAATTACTTTGTTACGATATTTAAAAATATGACTTTTTATTTGTGTACCGTTGTAAAAAATTATTATTTTTTATTTCACTGTTTTGTAATCCTTTCTTCTCTCAACACATTTAAAAAATCATGATCTTTTTAGTTAGATTCGTTGACGAGTCTGCTTTTATCATCATAACTCAGTAATATAATCTCTGACCAATGAGTTGCGGAGATTCCTCTGCAGTCATGTTTTAAACAATTCTGCCAAAAAAATCAACGGATAAAATGTAGAAGCATTAAAATTATGACTTCTGCATCATGCAAATACTTATTGTGAAATGCAACTTGGTAGAATATGGCTTCCAAACATAAAAATGAACATATCACGTGCTTAGACATTAAACTTAATTTCAAGAAACTAAGTATTGACATTTTTGGGACGCGAAATTGGGATACGAATGTAATTTCAGTTTTTGAAAATTAAAAATAGCAGATCCAATATGGTCGTTGAGTTTTTTTGTAATTTTATGCTCTGTAATTGCTCTGGTCCATGTACGGCTTGTTACATTGCATCTTTCGAGGTCGCTGATTTTTGAAATCTGATGTCACTTTTACAGAATGGCGACTCCAATATGGAGGACCTAATATTATAGTTCCTTATGTTCCTTATTTTAACTTGCCTCTAACTTTAAAAAAAATGTTGTTCTTAAAAACACACGAGTCTCTTTGTTTACCCTTGGTTACCAAAAAAAAAACAACATATTTCATGGAAACAAAATTTTGAAGATGTCAACTTTTCATTCTCGCCCTACTCGAAATGTATTCGGTCATATATAAAAAATCGGAGGACTTGGTAATTCAGCTTCGTCACCCGCAAAGCGCGGGAAAAGGATCTCTGAGGAAAAAAGTCAGATGTTGGCGCGCATGAGGAGGGACACCGCAAGTGAATCTAGTCTGTATATGGTCGGGCTATAGACCGTCTGCCAGCCGTCCGCGTCCAGTGCGGTCAATGGACATGATTCACTGCCTTCCTATATAGCCCACAAGCGGAAAAGAGATCGAAAGGCTATAGCTGTTTCTACCTTCTGTCTTTGTAGCCTCTTATTGCACACCGACTCCAAAGGGGAAACAGAGACGACAGCAAACCAATTCTCGATGGGTGGAGTAAGAGGACATCAATAGGTGGAACGAGTGCGAAACGAAGACACTAAAGGTACGAAAGGAACGAGCAGGAAAAAGGCAAAAAGTGTTCCTACCATCAAGCGCAATCTCACCATCAATTACTTTCCGTAGAATGGTACGAACACGAAGAAGCTCAGGCTTAAATCGCGTTGACCATCAAGATTGATAAAGTAATGATGAAGTGAATCATAAAAAAATATTCGATTATTGTCGAATAGGGTGTTAGAGAACGATTCTGGTTGTTCAGTGCCACGATAAACCGTGTTTCCCGATACTTTGTTTAAGGCTCGATTAAATAGGTGAGTGATGGTCTCATTAGCAGATCCCTCTGTTTTTGGATTAAATTCATATTGGTCAATGAATTTTTTAAATTGTAAAAAACGTGTTTGAATAAATAATTAAATTAATTTGTATATTAATAGTAAAAAATAATAAATTAGCTTAGGTCCTGGAAAATGAGAAAACGCAACATTTCAACCCACTCCAGTGGTACCCTTAATCCTTCGGGGCACAGTGCTCCCTACAGGGAACACCGTTTATCCGTAGGTTTTCTTTGCTGTAAAAATTAGTTCTTTAAGTTTCTTGCATCCTAATTGGTTCTCCACATCAAGTTAATTAATTATAAACAATAATATACTAAAAAATGACCATTTTTTAAAAAGAAATCGTTTGTGAGTAATCCTATACAAACATATATATACATTGCAAACTTGTTATTTATGCGTATATGTCGAGTCACTGATTACAAATTTTAACTCAGAATTTAAAAAATCAAAATATTAGATATCAATATTTTAGATACGGACTACGTCATATTTTCAGTAAAAAAGTCTAGTCTGAATTAGATTGAATTTTTATTAAAAAAATCACCTTTTATGCAATAACGCGATTGGTAATAAACTTATTTCGCTAAGCGAGTACTTATTTTAAAGGTATTTGAATTTGGATTTACATAATCTACATTTCGACGATTCTGTGACATTAACCATTTAAGGGCGCGAAAGACATATTTGTAACCCGATTTTCAACGCCGCATTTCTGTATGATTAGGTAAGCGAAAACATTTAATAGAACCATTTCTTACAGTATAAAACTCGCAAAAAATAAGATTTTTGTAAACATTTTTTTTTTAATCAAAATGCAGTTTTTCCGATAGAAATGGGTAATGATGTCTCATACTTTAAAATGTCATGTCCACATGGTCTAAGCTTTGTTCTTACAAAATTACGGCCATTTAAAATTATGACATTGCTCCCAAAAAGTACTCCTTTAAAGTCTCCTGTTTCTACTTAATAATTTCGCTTGAAAATTTGTTCTTGGACGTTTTTGGGTTAGTTGAGTACGAACACGAAGTCGGAAAATAGACATCGTCATGTACACATTTTTACAGCAAAATAGTAATGTCAATATTTTTTGCGAATCGTCATATACTTATTTTCACAAAAGTTTTAAGTTTATTCGTTTATAACTATTTTGTTAAACTTATAAGTTTTAAATTTAAATAAAAAAATATGCATGGAAATCTGTATTAAATTTTTTTCTTAACTTTTGTGGTAAATTTATGTATCATCAAATTATATCATCAAATGATGTCACTAATTTAATACGGTCCTAACAGACTTTATTTGTTTCCTTTTTCGAACAATTGTAGGTGATTTTCAATGTTTTACTTTTGTTACTTTTGAACATTTTTTGTCAGATCTCGTTGTTCATAAACTTCCACATTTCAAAATAACGATAATAAAGAAAGCCGGAAAGTTTGTTGTACTATACATACATCATGCATAATGGACATTCCGTTAACGGACACGTCATTTAAAATTTATTTTATTAGAATAACTCATAGGTGATGTAAAATGAAGGGAAAGGTTAGTACTAAAAAATATATGACACAAATGGCCAAGAAACGAATGCATAATTTATGTTCGCATACATAACCTCAAAAATAGCGAAAAATGCGTATTTAGAGTGCATAACCTCGAATATCTCAAAGTCTGAAATTCTCGTCTACTTCTGATTTTGGATTCGAATTCTATGTACAAAATTACGTGGGAAATGACCCACTACTTCCCAAGAACAAAATCATGTTGACCTGTAGAATCATAATAGAAATGATATTTATATATATACACACTTCATTTCAGGAAAGGCCACTCGATTTTACATGTTTATTACAAAGTTTAAGGTTATTATTCACATATTTTAATTCCTTCACTTGTTACACTCTCAGAAATAGTATGTACGTAATGAAAATTGAATCAATAGAGACATTCATAATCTGATAATAAATTGGTAAGGGCTCCGAGTGACATTTTCCGTAAATGTTTGCAGGGCATAAGCCAATTTATTATTAATTATTTATTATTTACAGACTTGGAAAGGATGGAGCCGGTAACTTCCTTCAATTAAAGAATCGTGAGAGCAAACGCCTAATAGCTACTAGCCTAATTTATCATGTGATAAAAGAATGTTCAACGTACAGTAGTCCTTCCCTTATTCTAATTTGTCTGACAAGATGGCGGCCTTCTTCCCTTATTCTAATTTTTCCCTCTCCCCCACTACTTAGATTTGTAGTCTCACTTTTGTCTCTTTTTCTTTTGTTGCGCATGCGCCGTTATTTCTATTTAGAAAATCCCCACATCAACACGCGTCAGTGGGGAGAAGGTGTGAGCGGAAATATTAGAATAGGAGAAGAGAAAAAATTAGAATAAGGGAAGACATTAGAATTAGGGAAATTAGAATAAGGGAAGGAGTACTGTATTATACATAAGAGAAAATTTCTTAGTAGTTACAGTCCACACGTACTGCGAACAATATACGCTGTGGGCTATTACTACTTAGATTGCTGTATTTTCCTACATAACATACGCGAGTTTAACCATTTCTTCAATTTTCCGACATTAACAAAGATCGAATTTACTTTTGGACGTTAGTTCTCATCGAGCTCTAACGGAATTTATCAATTTTGCAGGTTCCATCTCGATGATTTCCTTTAATGTACGACATATGATAAATCATGGTTCTCCCTTTTTATACTATTTTTTTATTAGATTTTTAATTAGTATTTTTCGAAATAATTCTAAAAACTTTTTTCAGAGCTTTGAGCTTTGAGATGGCCTTTTCGTCGATTTCCACTACGATATTAATTATAATCAATGTGTAAAAAAAGTGGGATTTTATGACTTTTTTGCTGAATTACTTTTCTATTTGCGGCAAAATTATAGTCTAACTGTTTTTAAAAACAGGGTTCGCGTTTTTGCATTCCCATTTACGCACAATATAATGCCTTAACATTTCATGAACTATATTTGAATTTAATTTTAATATTAATGTAAATGTTGATTATCCTTAGTTATAATATCGCTTGCACCGGGACACTCGTCAATATATAATAGAAATAAACGGGATCCCGAAATATTATAAAATTCCGTTTCTTTAAGCTTCGTACAAATGATGTTGAATTATTGAGGTGACTTACATTTCCCAAGGTTTATGTTCGAATATAAAGGTCTTCCAATTGCATCAATGAGGTTCATAATGCATTAAATTGTTTACATTAAAAATAACATGTAATCTCATGGAATCGTTAATCTTTTCGCTTATTTGTTCAGTAGGTTTATATAAATACTATTAAAATCTGTAGAACTCGATCAGGAAATTGATCTAGGCCATGGGCTGACTTTATAGATATCATGGTCATTCAAACAGGCATAATAATTGTTTACTTTGTTCCAAAGGTTGAGAAAATTATGTTTAAAATGTACAAAATAGAATGAGATCATATTAAATAATATGCACGATGGTTCTCGATTAATTCAACCCTGTCTTTTTTGCACCTTAGATTTTATTTTTGGAAATGATTCTGGGGCATTTTTAGACCAATTTACAATAAAATTTATAATCAAAGAGTCACTTTTTTTATCGCGATTTATATTTTAATGCACTGTTTTAATAAAAGGGTGTACCTATACTTGCGAAAGACCAGAATTGTGCATTAAATCGTTTCATACATGACAGAACCCTAGTAGTAATCAATGTTTGCCATGCCAGCGCCATGCATGGGCTCTACTTCCGCCTTACCAGGCAACATGGCTCATACTTGACGCTGGCATGGCGCTCGCTAGCACGAAAATCAATTTCTACCAGGGGTTATATTGAAAATGTAGTTTAATATATAAAATTGCGATAAAAAAATGCCCAATCTTTGATTTCAAATTTGATTACAAATTTATCAAGGACAAGGACTGATATGTCTCATAATTAATTCCGAAAAGAAAATCAGTTGTGCAAGCAAGTCAGGGATTAATTCAATCTAGGACCACCGTGATATACAATAGTATTAATATTCCTAAATAAAATTCTTAGCCTCATTCATTTTAGAAATTAATAAAAATATTCAAGACTATTTTGACATACATTCATATGGTAACCAGCATTTATTCTTCAATTCTTAATGTGATAATATTTGAGATTGATACTGATTGAATATTTGAGACTGAAACTGCTAATAAAAAAAATGTAAAGAATCATATTTTCACAATATAAAACAGTACCAGAAAATAGTTATTTTCGTAACAAGTGCGTAAAATCAACTTTTACTCCCGCAAGCAATCCCGTGCACGAAGGGCGGTGAAGCCGTCCCGAGTGCATCGGCGATTGCCTACGGGTGCAAAAATAGTTTACGCACATGTAACGAACAAAATTTTTCATCATAGTAGGTACAAAATTCGAGTTTACACTTCGAATTTGCAACTCGAAAGGTTAGGAAATGTGATAGATATTTTACTTCCTCAAATTCGGGTGTAAAATCGAATTTTACGCGCACTATGATGAAAAAGAAATTGTTTCGAGATAATTTGGATTTTAAGATATCTGATCCGAAAAATATTAAAAAATATACTTTTTACCAATTTAAGGTTAGGATATGTGAAAAATCTGAAGCGATGAGTTAAATTGGACAGAGAATTCATTTTTAGCGGCCAAAAATCAGTAAGAACCTCCACTTCTGATTCAAGTTGGGGAAAAAAAAAACATTTTTAAGTCTTGTCTTATTTTTTTCGTGTGTGATTATACATGACCCCAAAACAATATTTGACGGGAGATAACTTGAATCAGAGGTACTGGACCTTATAGGTTTTTAGTCGCTGAAAATGAGATGTCCAATTTGACCCGTAACGTCAGATATTCCACATATCCTAATCTCAATTTGCCAAAAAGGATACTTTTGTCTATTTTTTGGATTAGATCTTAACGTGATGGGTCAATTTGGGTAACAAATTCGCTGTCAGCGGCCAAAAATTTACCGACGAACATTTTTTCTCAACTCAGAATGTCCATCTGGACATAAAATGTTGTGCTCTTTCAAACTTAGATGCTTCTATGTGCACTTTCAAATAATATTGGGAACGATAGTTATAGTTCAATCAATCCCTCCAAATCCAATATATTTTTTTATAAAATTGCCACGAATATCAAACGAAATCTAATAATTACTTTTAGAATAATTTATACTTATTAGGTTATCCAACAAGATTAAATAAAATTATCTGTAAATATAATTTTTAAAAAAAGATTCTTCTATACACATATTAAGTGTAGCAAAAGGGGAGAAAGAGGAAGCAGCATTATCAATTGAAATATGGAAATCTTACATTTTTTTTTATTTGAAAAAGATATTGTTTGCACGTTATAAAATAAGAAAACATGATTTTCTAATAAAAATTTAGTGTCACTGATTATCGTAGATTGTGTGTCATTGTAGGTAATTACCCAAGAAGCGTTGATACTCGTTAATAACAACTGTTTTTGCAGCACTAGTCTGGTACTTCTGGAAGGAATGGTCATCACGAACGTGACTCAACAATAAGTAAGAGAAACAATTCGAATTTCGCATTTGATTCTTCTACGAAATTAATAACGGAAAAATATTCTTTCCGAGCTAATAGCGTGATATTTAATTTACTGCTTTAAGTAATCCTTAAACTGTGCTTAATTGTGCCGGTTACCTAATAGACACTTTTCTCGTATGTCTACCACACGTGACTTTTTAATCCAGTTATTTTGCACATTCCACATATTTCATCACAACACGTGGAATAAATTGAATGATCGTTCTACATTTATTTATTTTGTGGTAAGTACCGAGTTTCTCGTTCATCTTATGCGGTATGTCATCTTTTTTAGTAGTTTTATTATTTCTGTAATAAGTTTTGTAATGTGAAATTATTAAAAGGACTTTTCTGGGTTTCTAAACATAAATGTAACATTTAAAAATTAAAATAAATACCGTTATATTTATCCTGCAGGTGTTTAAGTGCTGTTTTATGTATATTATTTTAATTAATATAATTAACTGTTTCAATTCAATTTAAAAGAAAACATAAAAAGGTAAAAGGTTGGTGTCATTTCAAAAATTTATTGGACAGTAAGAGAATTTAAATTTTAAACTTTATCTAGGATTCTTAAAAATATTGCGCCCACAAATTAAAAGGAGGGTTATTAATGAACATGTTTATCATATTAATAGTGTTCAACATTATGTTATGTCTGGAAAATAAGGTTGCAAAATATTCGACAAAATATTTGAAACCTACATAAGGTATTATATAGTTGTAATAGAACTGGTCAGCATTGTCTATATTGTCTACTAGGAGTATAGAAATATAAGAATTATAATTAATGACCATCATCATAATGTAGAAGTTATCACCGTTTTTCTGAGTTTATGAGAGTAACCATCAATATTTGATATAGTAATTAGCTTACATATTACCTTCAACATTATCAAGTGACATAAGGCAAATTATTTTTTTTCCATCCGGAATGATAGTGATTGGAACATAGTCGTGCTATTCATAATGCGTCTATTAAAATAGTAAAGTTACCGAAAATACCTACAGAATATCACAAAATAAAACATTTGTTTACATACTATTACCTGGTCAGAGTCAGTTCTGTAAACAACTTTAAATGTATGAGGCAGTGAATACATTCAGACTATACCATCTCTTTGTGGAATATGAAAAATTTCAGTAAAATGGACTACTTTATAACTACTGTAAGTTGGTCAATAGGGTCTAAACTGAATTTCAAGTAAATAAATTTGGGTTAAACCTGTGGGATAAACTTGGTCGATGTCATTTTCATATACCATTTTTTACACGTGTTTTAAAAGACTACTTCAGTACACACGCAATCGTGTAATACACGTTTAAGTTATGGTCAACATATTATATATTATATGGGGAAAATCATGATTTAATTAATTTTTGATCGGAAGTACAGAAATATCATTTTTTGTTGTTGTATAAGATTCTTTAATTTATTGAGGGAGATACATACCCTTAATGAAGAATTTTATTCTCGTAATTTCCATTAAATAGAGGATGATTAACTGCATTATGTGATTGTGCGGTGTATTTTTTATTCTTTCCTGCACAGCAAAATTATTGGTAGTCGGTTTTTAAATCTTATAGGATTATCGTCTTCTAAACTATCGTCAACAATTTTGTGATCACCACTTAAATTATTCAACGTACAATATTTTTACTCGCCTTTTCCTATAATTTGTTACGTGTTGGCTCACGGCATATTTTTACCCTTTATTGTTGCTCCGATGGAATAAATGAAATAAATTGTCACAAAAAAATGTTCCAACGGAGATTTGCACCAGGGACCTTCGCAAAAAGCAACAATCGCGACGCTATACAATTGCACAATAAAGAATATTAATTTGTGTGTGGCTAGACACAATTTACAGGAATATGACTACATTAAAAATCTAATTTTATTTTACCTAATGGAAAAATCTTGCTTTTCCAGGTTTGTGGAAAGTAGATTTATAAATGTGATACTGCATCTAGCGGTCATTAATTAAAGGTTATAACGTAGAGTATTATGTTATTAAGGGATTTTCATACAATTTTAAAATACATTTTATAAACAGCCTTTCTTAAAAATATTTGACAAATCTTTCTTACATATATACTTACATAAAATCTTACACTATTTTTCCATGGATATTATACGATTAATTTCACTTTCAATTAAGCTTCCTTAGTTCTAAACTGGGAAAAAAATAGTTTTTTTATTATTTAAAAGTGCATCGGTAATAAACATAATTTGTAATTCAATCCTCTTAAACCAAACTGAAAATGCGTGTAAAAGATAGGTGAAGTAAAGGAAATGTGGACTCAAGGTGTTATTAACATATTCGTTAGACTTACATTAAATCGAATTGTCAATACGTTGTATGACCGAAGCATTAATTAACAAATATTGACTTTGTATATTTATTTACGAGAAACAGTTTTACAATATTTCAAACACCATTTTACCACAAAACGTTCACATCACAAACTTAAAGGTAATTTGTTTTAAACCAAACTTTAGCCGTATAATAAACGTACATTAAACAATAATGTATATATTGGGATTAATTAAACAATTCACATGGCTGGTTCGTTTAGTAAATATTTTCTGTTTAAAACTGGTACAGGTTCAAAGTTTCATTTATGTATGTCATAAACGAATATTAAGCTGCAATATGTATAGGTTTTATAACAGGAGTACCTTTCAGCAAATTTAAACATCTTTGATTTATATATAAGTTATGCTATTTATGGTAGGTACATAAAAAAGGGTCTTTCACGTTTAAATTACGTTGCGTATCATATACATGTATTATGAACATGTATGATAAATTTACAGTAAACGATGTTACATACGCAATTATTATATTTTACTAAATATCTGTAGTCATTTAATGACATCGAAATTCCGAATTGATGATTCTGTGTAGTTAACCATCGGTACCAGGTAGCAGAAAATTTACATTGTAGACATAAGAAGAAAATCATGTAAAATACCTTACGGACAATTACTTAATTCACTTGAAACTTGCTTTAACTTTTTGATACAATGAATTGAAAATTACACAAGATTGCAGAAAATTTAGGACAGTACATTTTTTTGTAGATTCTTCTTTTTAATCATCTTGCATGAGCAGTACTAGGATGATGAAATGCAATTATGTCACTCTATTTTATCTCTCTTCCCCATCATCCTTTCAATTAAGTAGTGGGTTTGAAATGATTCATAATTGGAATCCACTGACCTGGCCGATAAATAGTTACGAATGTGCAGTGGTATAGTTCATAGAAATGGAGCTTACAAAATAAATAAATTATTTATTCTCGATGATTTAGTAGCAAAAATAAGATAAATGTACAAAAATGTATATAAAAATGACATAAAAAGCGGAAAACACATTTAATTTCGTTATTACGAAATTATAGCCACTAGAAATTCTGTTATTAAACTTGATTAATGACATTATGTTTGCAAGTATTATTTTCCCAAACTATTGATAAAAAACCTGTGGTTTCTTCTAAACTAGGTATATTGATAATTTTTTTTACAATTACTTGTAGAACAATTTCATAGTGATGCATAGTTGTGCATTGTGAAATTGATATACATAGACTCTGATATCTGCCAAATTTTAGCCATGATGTCTCAATTACAGATTTTACATTGACTGCATAAATAATATTACATCTTTTTAATGAAGATCTACTTATTATTAACTATTTAACAAAAATGCCTTTTTAGTGTTTTTCAATTCAGCATAAAATTGTCTTCCGTGAGGAACTTGTTAGACATCGGTCACTTATCAGCTACGCATTCAGAACAAAATACACTACGAATAATATAACCTCCAAAGCACGAAATAAGCTCTTCGAGATCTGCCTATAATAATAAAAATTACACTGCATAAAAAAAAAGTATAGACCCTTCAATTCTTAAGAATTTAAAATAACTATGAATTTCTTCTCGGTACTGCAATGCATTTCTCTAAAACTGAAATTAGGCACAACTGGTTTCCTGATCGGTTTTCTCGAAATCGATCTAAGCTAAACCGCGAACGTCACTCCTGTGTCGATATTACCCCGAAAAATGACAAGGACTATGGAACCACTTCGCGTCGAATCATCAGCGTGCCCAATGGGCCTTGAAAGGTGCACATCGCGGTTGTAAAAAGTTATAAATCTCTAACCATCCGGGTCCTTCCTCTTTTCAGAATCGCCTGATTCCGTTTCATTATCGTTTCACTATTGTTCATTGTGTAGTGAGAAGTCACTTATAGATTCGATCCTCTCTTCGGGCGGTTCACGTGAAACGAAACGGGATGAAAAGGAAGCGAATGGGAAACGAGACGAAAAAGTCGCGCGGCTCTATTATTATTCAGAAAAAGGTGGCAGGACGATGGCGAGAAAAGCCTAGGTCTCTCACGGTTGCAGTTTGCGTTACTGCATTCGCGACCGGAAGTGGCCGCGTGTCCATGCACCGGAAATGGTCTCCTGGCCAAGCGACCCGGCCGCGCCTCCAGTCTCTAGCTAGCATGGCCTAGACGCCGACATTTTTTTTTCTTTTCTCCGCTCCTCTATCTGTCTCATGAACACTCGTGCACGCACGCTGCCTGTTCTCAACTTTTTTTTCCAGGGCAGTTGGCTTTGTTTTAATGATAAAAATGTTCATAATGCATTTTCTTGGCACTCCTGCAGATGTTTATGCCTTCCTCTTGGTAGAGATTCTCATCTTTTGTCTTTTATCATCTTTGCGCAGCTTCATGGCACGAATAGACAAGTTCCAGGAGACGATGCTATACTTCTTTCCCTCTTTATATCGTATTCGCTATTTTTTTTTAGACCATCCGGTGCGAACTACGTTTGGTGTATAGAAACTTATAGAACACTATTGAATATCTTACTACATAAAGGAACAATGAGGCAATAACATGATACAACTTATAACATTTTACACAAAAAAAAAGTACACAATTTAAACTTAATGCTAATTTATATATACTAATAAGAACTTACTTATAACTTTCTGTAAAACGATATTACATACTACTTTTTAAATTTCTTGGAGTGAAATGGATGGAAAAAAGAAGCAGGGTGCTCACTATAGATTGAGTGAATCAAGACTAAAAGAGTGAAACCAGTCACTCCAAATGATTGAATGAAGAAATTTCCTCCTTAATGTTTGAGAGAAAATTCACTCTGTGCAGAGTTAAAATTCATTTCAAAGAGATTTTGTCATTACTGAAGTGCTGTTTTTCTCACAAATAGATGCTTATATGCACAGAAATTAAACGTAAGAAGAGTGAGTTAGTTTTCTCTATTCTAACGTTTTTTCCGGAAATTTCACTGCATTTTAAACCTTCCAGTAAATGCAGCAGGAATAGCAGCAGTTTTCACGCATATTTAGTAAACGGATTCACGTTTACTCAAACTATTCATAAATTGTGAACATTTAGTCAACATTGTTACTATCGGTAGTTTAACTAGAGCTATTAATTCGCTATTTCTGGAATAAAAATATTCACTCCAAAGAAAGAGTACAAATTCAATCCATATGATGTGACTCACCATTCATTTTGTCTTGGAGTGAATTCTCACTCTTTAAGAATGGGAGCAGGGCAGAGAAGAGCCACGATAAGGAAGACGGCAAAGGATACACTGGATTTTAGATTAGATAGACGGGATTTGTGGATTCCAAAATGAGTTCCATAACATTACAGCTAAAGTTTTAATCACAGAATCAACCGGAGGAGCTAACGTTTTAACTAGAGTCCAGTTAGAGCAAGATCTCAAGATGGCGGCTTCAGTATTTTCGGTTAATCAAAACTTTTGTGTCCAGGTAACTAGAGCATGGATGTCTTATAATCGTGTCTTATAGGCCGCTAATAGAAGTGCAAATAAAAAACAGCACATCGACCGCAAAAGTAATGGCAATATCTTTTATAGAATTCCTGAAAAATATGACCTAATGTAGTAATACCCTGGGGCACACCACGGATAGAATTGGGCCGATTTGACCCTAATAGAAGCAGGGTTCCAGCTTGGTTAACCCGATTAAAAATTCGGGCCAGATTCTGGCTGAAAACTAGCCAGCCTAGCCCGATCCGGATTCCCAATACAATGAGGGTGACCTGGCCGGGTTCTGATCAGTATTTCAAATCTGATCGGGTTTTAATCTTAGAAATGTGACAAGACTGGTCCGGTCCCATTCACAGCCAGGGCAATTCGACTGGATGCAGGGTAGAATCTGGTTGGAAATTCTGTTTTGGCCCAAGTGTTCCGCGTAAAAATTGTGTCGGGGCACCCCGAAGACTGTTAGGGCTCCTCATCATGGCTGCCCTAATTAGGGTCATTATAGGGTTCAAGCATAGGCTACTGATCGGTTTGAATCACGGAAGTCATTTTTTTATATGAAAAATAATATTCTGGCCTGTTAATCGGTTAATCAATTAAATAATTACCGCAAGATTAAAACACAATATTTTTTTAATATCACCCCTAAGACTGTTGAGTAGGTAGACGAAAGTGGATCCCTCTGTAAAGAGAATTTGAATTCGTGTCATTTTTTTTAGGATTTCTGCTAGTTTCAAAAAGAACAATCTCTAAACTTTCTGAAAAATCCACTTATCGTGCATATTCTACACTGCAACATTACAGATATACATGTATTTTTTACAACAAATGTTCTAATATAAAATAAGACTGCAGTTTGTAGAGTAATTAATGTTTAAAAAGTTACTACTTAATACAACTCGGAGACTCAATATTATTGGACAAACAAAATTTAGAATATTACTAAACAATTTCTATTTTCATTTTAAGTATTTACACATTTTCATCTTATATATGAATATGTAATTTACAAACAAATGATAAGATCATTATCGAAGTATGCAATTATATTCTATTATGTATAATATTCATCATATTTGTAACAACCAACGCCGAAATAGTTTAGGGTCTACCTGTGTGGCCTTTTATATATCCCCACTTTAAACAATGTTTAAAAAAAAAAACATGTTGTGGAATGCTTAAAAGTGGTCGGTAAATTGTTTATAACAATTTTTTAAAACAATTGAGTAATTTTGTTCCTTTCGCTTCAGAACAAAAAATGTCCTTAGTAACTTTCACGTAGGATCACAACTATTTCGCCATTTTTTACATACTACCACAAAAATAGGGTTGATGTTTTTAAATCCACCTAGGCTTAAACTTTTCTTCTATTACTATACTTTAAGTAAAAGATTCGATTTTAACATTTTTTAAACGTTTGCATAGTTCTTGAGGCGATAATTTCCGACTGTTTCGCAGTGCGAATATGCACTAATTTCGTATACATACATACTTACAAAGTACTTGAAGGTTATACATCTATTCTCGTATATTTAGCCTCCAAATCTAACATTGTAGGGTAGAATGTTGCAAAATTACCGAAAAAACATGAAAAAAAAATTTCAAGAGCAAAAGGAACAAAATTACTCAATTGTTTTAAAAAATTGTTATAAACAATTAACCGACCTCTATTGAGCATTCCACCAAAAAAAATTCGTGTTCAGCGACCAAAAACACATGAAAAAAACATTGTTTCAAAAGGGGACATACAAAAGGCTACGGCAACATATGTAGATCCTAGACTAAAACTCCCAAGTGGCCATTTTAGTACAATTTCAGTAATTTTTTACATATAGTGTAATAAAGTAGTGTATACGGATTTTATTTCCACGTCAGAATTCCCCCAGGAAAAATTTTCATTTATTTTCGAAAAAGTACAGTATTGTTTTCGATGGTCTTTTCTGATCCGATATTTTTTTATTGCGCTGCGTACACTAGATCCAGTATCGCCTGTTTATGTTTTCAATTTCATATTTCCATTTCCGTATAGTGACCGAAAATACCAAGAATTAATTATTTTATTGGAAACAATCAAGAATTTTTAATAATTAATTCCTCCGCAAAAGATCAAAGATAAGATTTTAAAGAGGGAATAGTGTCAAATTAGAAACCATTGACATTACTTTAGAAATTGCTGAATTAAAATTATTTAATCTTCAACAAATTCAGTTATACTTATAACAAATTGTTAAAATTGTTATGAATCGAAACAATTGTTAACAAATTTCGAAAAAGAATATAATAATACGAAGAACACTATACTGTATACTGTAATCCGGACGCTCCGAAGGCATTTTTGTGCATGGTTCCTGTCTTTCATTTTTCTTAAACGCTCGATGCAGAGTCGGGCAGAAAATTGTACGTCTGGTACACAATCGCTGAAGCTTCGGCCTCGTCACTGACAGGCGATCGATACAAAATCGATGATATTATGGCGAGATGAGCATGTAAATGTGATTAACAGATAATCTTCTTCACTATGTTGCAATTTAAATTGCCGAATAATTACGTGCGACGAATAAATTGCACACAAAGTGTACTCACGAGAGAAACGGTTTACTACGCTTTGTCAATCAACGTCAATCATCCTGTGTCTTTTTGTCGGTAAATAGTGGTAAAAGTATCCAAGACCCCGTGGTGTAAAATATGCAAATTTACTAAGAAACAAGAGGAGGCCCAGACGGAGTGTCGATTATCGGACAAATGTAATACGTTTGACGTGCAGACATCGGTATAATCGCAGGAAGCACGTCTAAAGTCATTTTTGATACTTTTTACGTTTTAATATTCTGGTCCAGTGTATGTATAAAAACTATCCTGCAATATTTTTGATTTAATCGGCGACTCCAAAAGTTAAAATGTATGAATAAATCCCTACTAAGGTACTGGCAATTCATTGATAGCTCGGAGAACGTATCAGAAAAATAATGAAAAAATAGACGCTTTAAACGAATAAAGATAATATAAGTAAGACTTCTGCGATTAACGTTAAAAACAATCTTTCTACTTCCGCATTATTTTCATTATTCATCTTTTTTAATACTGGCATACGTAATAGTCGGTACATGTTTTTTTAAAGCGATGAATATCATTTGTAATCGCGCGTGTTCAGAGTTCTTATACAATATCAAATTTTGTGAATAACGAATTAGTTCTTAAGGGACCAATGATTAAGAACAGCACACTGGTAGTTTGTTTAGATTCATAATGTCAATGCTATCATACATAAGTCTTTTCATATTTTCACATATTCAATCCAATTTTTTCGTCTGAAATTCCAAAATTGGAAACTCAAAAATTGCACCTCAAGTTATCTGATTTTTAATTTATAAAAATGATATGGATTTCTACGAACAAAATCTGCTTTTGTGTTTCGAAAAAGGCAACTTTTTAATTGTTTTAACTTATCAAATTGCTATGTGTGCAATTTAAACTGTTTGGAATAACAGACTTGTTGCATCCCGCTCTATGGTTCCTGTTTTTAAAGAGTTTCATTATATTATCACTGAAGATAAATGAAAATAAATGCTTTTTATCATTGCAGATTTCATGTTCCTTTAAAGCTACTAAAATTAGGTGCACATCATACTTTTTACAATTTATTTTAATGTAAGTAGAGTATTTTATTAGAGTACCTATATTTCAGTAAATTACATTTTTTAACTATCCTTGATTTTCGACGTGCACAAAGAAACATTTTTTTGTAAATTTTACCATTTCAGATGGTAATTTTTTGACAGACCTGTAGAATGGAGAAAATTGCAATTGTTTCTGGTAAAAATTACTTTTATATTTTATCATTTTTATCAGAAAGAATGGTAATTTTTTATTTATTTATTTATTATTGCAAGTCTGTTCTAAAATTACCATCTGGAATTATATAATTTTCAAGAAAATTTTTCACCGTATTTGATGATATGGATATTTTGAATTTTTTTCCGCAAGAGACACTTTTTTTGATAATTTTGCTTCCTATTACTCCTCCACTTCTAACTTACCTAGTCTGATTTTCTTCTTTTATTGAACAATACTTTTATATTGATGGAAATCATTCAATTCTCTTTACTAGTCTTAAAGATATTGGGATTTTTTCTATTATAATCTCTACTTTGGGGAGTGTTTTATAGCATATGCATGTAGGAGTATCTCCAACATTTATTGGCCCACAAGACCCAAAGAACCCCTTGATCTCAAACGTTAAACAATGTCAAAAAACAATGTTGACAAAATAAATAAAAATAGTTCAAATAACACAATTAAATGGATTATTTTTTAATGAATTAAATGATTAAATAACTAGCGCCCATATCTATCACAACTTGTCTTTAGAGAAAAATAAACAATAGACAGATTGATACTAATAAATAAAACTCAAAGTAAAATCTTTTTTTTTTAATAATAAAATAAGATGAAGAATACGAAAAAGCCCGAAAATTTGGGATATATTATTTTTATAGAGTTGTTGCGGTCCTTCAGATACAATAAATCTCTCTGATTATCTCGATCGTTTTTCAATACATTTGGAATGATAATGAATAGCTTATTTCAGTTATAAAAATACTGATTTCGAAGTCAGTTTTTTATAATTAATACGTTTTTGCTCACTATAAATTTACAAAATATATTCGTTGTATGAAATTTTCATTTGTATAATCCTTTTATTTGTCGGTTTCATGGGACGATAAACGCTATACAATTTTAAACGAATTTTCAAGAAATGTATACTTTTGTCGACATTTAACTTCTTCTCAGTCTTCTTCACTTTTTTGCATTCCTTGAAACCCAAAGGTAGTTTTGTGCAAGTTAATTCAATACTGCGGTCGACAGAAGAAAACAATTAAATTATAACGTAGTTTTACTTATTCCAGTAGAAGTCTTACCAACTAAGCGGTATTTTGTTACTGTTGACAAAAGAAAAATTAAAATCAATCAAAAGATTTTAATACAAATATGACGCGTCCTCAAGTTATATAGAGAATAAATTCTTTTTAAAATAAATAACATGGTAATGTGTATAGATGGGATTATAGATCCTTATTGTTACCTAATCATTGATTATTATTGTTTAGAATGCAAAAATAAAAATCCATTTAACAGGTTAATATAAATTAAACAACCTTTCTGTATAACTAAAAATACTTTTTCCAAGGCATAGCCATTTGTTTTTAATGGGATACACTTGATGAATTTTAAATCGACATTAATATTCGGTACACGATGGAGAAAAGTCCTAGGGTCTATGTATGGTTGTAGATTTAATAAAACGGTGAAAGGAAGATAATTTTTTTAAATATTTTTCCTAATTCAGTTTATCTATTTACATTTTCTTTACTAATCAAGTCTAATTTAATTCAATTCAGTCTTGTCAAGTTTCTACTGGAGCTGTTCAGTTTCACTGAGTCGTTTCAAGAATCCTGAAGTCGCGCCCAGTATTACTTAGGCTTTGCTAGTTTTATCCAGTTTGATATTGATTTTCATAACCAATCATTTATTTATTATGAAAATTGAAGAAAATTTATTTTTACTACATTCCGAGCAAAATAGTTTAGTAATAATTCGAGCCGACGAATAGAATTTAAGTGAATTTTAGAAAAATAATCACTTTTTTTGCAATAACTGCGCTAATTTTTAAGTTATTTTAACGCCCTGCAATTGATCTTGGAATCATTTTGAGTTACAATGAACATATATCTTATTATAGCTCCAAAAATTTGTTTCGCTAAAAATTAAGCACACAGTGAGCACTTTAATCCTTTAACGGAGTCGATCTGTGGTTGTTTTGTACCAGGATTTCATCCTCGTAAATTGGCTAGAAAAAAGGGTAGGAATGTTTCAAAAGATCCATTTCCGACCATTTTTGGCATTACTTTTTCGCATGGTGTGAGTATAATTTCGAAAAAATGACATTTACATCCTTCTTTTTTCAAAAATGCAATATAAAATCACATTTTTGCCAGATCATTTTCTTTTCAATTTCACATCGCATACTGGGCATCGTATGAAGTATCAGAAACGTATTACAACTGAATAGCTGTACTTTGAAAATGTATAGTGTCCATTTTGCTCGTTTCCGATTTTGAACCCTAAATGGAGCCAATAAATTAAAAATATTTCGAAATTTTGCATATGACGAGCAGATTGCTAGTCTGACAAATATTAAAAAATTAATTAATTTTCTGCTAATTTTCAGAAATAGGCCATTTTTATTCATTTATGAAAATTGTGGGTCAAATCTGAATTAATTTCTTAAGTACTTTTTAAGAAATTACATGTAGTAATTGGAATTATCTTTACGGTGCTCAAATTTGGAAGGATTGTTTCATTTATTTTTAGTTAACATTTTCTAATGTAAATTCCCACATTATCGACAGACTACTTTACAATACTCTTAAGGGGCTTCTGAAGTCCTCAACTAATAGGGAAGTAATATGTGTATAAAATATAAATAAAAATTACTGGATCGGTTTCTCAAAATTCAAACTCTGTAACTTCAATTTCGATTAATATAAAAAATACGTAAGAACTTTATGGAGAATTGTCCGGAAATTTTCCATTTTCAGAAATAGGGCACTTTTACATATTTCCAAAAAATCTGAATCAAATCTTGACGAATTTCTCTAATATGATCAACAAAAATGTTAAAATCACTGTTCTCTTAAAAATGAGCAAATATTTACGAAGTTCCGGTCAATATTTCCTTGATCCAAGAATTGTATTTCTTACTTTACATAACATTTTGTTTTCTTCGCAACCAACAAACATTTACTTCGTAATGTTAATTTTTGCCGTTCGACAATTTGAATTGAATCAAATATTTATTTAATTTCATGACATATTTCTTTGATTCAAGAAATTCAACTCTTGTTTATTCAAGTAACTCAATTTGACGATTCGTTTGGCTTCGGTGTCTCCATGATCGTTTCTCGTGATTGTCAACAGGTGGCGAATAAATTATTTTGAATATTCGCAAGCGGAGAAATCGCTTCTCATTCGATATAAAAGCCTGTATTTCAAATAAAGATTTACTGAAACGAAAAAATGCATTGCTTAAATAAAGAATTGATTTTCTTGAAAACATGAAATATTTTGTAGAATTAAATAAATATTAATTTTTTTTTAAGGTAAATGGTTAATATTTTTTCGAATAAATATTTTGTTGCTTTTCGAAGAAGCTATTTACTTAAATCAAGTACTCTATAAATTTCTGGGAATGAGAATTCACTCTTCAATTAGAGTAACATTTTTTAAAACCACTAAATTTTTTTTCAGTTTACGTCAGGATGATCTTTAGGTACTTTGACGAAGAGTGGTCTGATGTATGCAGGACTCCATGAGAGCGATTTGTTAATTATACGATTCAGAAATTGAAAAGGATGCATTATTGAAAAATTTGTAGACTTATAATTTAAATCGCTTTTATTTCAGTAGTCAGATAACAGTAGGTAGGCGTATGCGGGCAAAACATGTCACGTCACTTGAAAATCGTGGAGGTCACGGTTGACGAACTGTTTTAAGTCCTTTGAAAACACTAATTAATTATGCTGCACGTATACGGAGAAACTCACCTGCGGAGAAAGAGAAAGAGACCTCGAGGTTGATATCGCACCCGCAGATCGCTGTATCCAGATGAACTTACGTAGGGCAAATTAAAATTGCTGAAATAAGTTGATCTTATCCGGAGCGTGCATATATGCTCGTACCTATGCTTGTAAGCAATTGCCAAGATTTGCCTGGAACGCCAGTTTTTTTACGTAATATCCGATACTGATTATTTCACATATTTTCACGCATTATATTCGTTTACATTGCATTATGTAATTCACCCTGAAAGAAAATGTGTGCGCCCGCAAGGGCAAATGCATTCCAAAGTAATAGCTCAAAAAGAATTTAGAATGTTTAACGGAATGTACGTATAGCAGGTGAAGAATTATTACTATAAACTGGAAAACATCCATTTACTCTTGCTTATCTATTATTTTTATAAAATATTAATAATATAATGTCAAAAAACCAAAAGGGGAGGTGGTGCACGACGGGGCATGAACATCTGAAATGGAAACATAGGACTTAAGTGGAGGCTAGTTTGAAAGGTCTTTTCAAGTTAAATACAAAATCCTATCAATAGAACGCACTGGGGTCATTTTTGTAAAAATGACTTCATTTTAAACTTGCCCGAAGAAATAAAATGGGCGTTAGCATACTCCGAGATGTACCGCGTGGAGATCGCACGAGCGGATTTATATTTCTTCGGAGTGCTTAATTTAAGTCTCCTTCCCTCTGACTTGCTGTTATTAATATCTGCTTATCAATCTCAACAAATACTCAAATTGACAATGAGCTAGGCCTAACAAAAACTCGTTTCTCACATTCCTTAGAACTTCAGCAGTTTTTGTGTTAATTTTGTTACTTATGCTGCTTCAAATCCTCAATATTTACAGGTCTTGGTTTGTAAACTCGATTTTTCTGGTGGCCCGACAGAAAATTATCAAGAGGTATCAAGTAGGGAGATCTTCCTATCCATCTATTTAGGAAGTTTTCATCCAATACTCGCGGGGCGCTCGAAATGTGCTGGTGCTCAATCCTGCTGAAAACGCAGTTGATGAAAATCATCATTAGAGTAGAGCTTTTTGATGAAGTGTATAATTTATTGAGTTAACATACTTGTATGCTTTGCGGCGTTGAGATTTCCATTAAAGAAGCAAAGCCCGATTACATGTTCCCCTATTACTTCTTCCCTCAGATTTTCAAAACTCAAAATGGTGCATGGAAAATAGCAGACCGAAATGCAAAAAACTGCTTGATCGAGGTGAAATTACGCATTTGGAGTTATAATGGCTAGCAATGACCATAAAAACTGCATAGTACAAAGTTCTGTCCAGAAAAAGTCACCATTTGAAGATTAAATGCATGTTTCTCCAAAATCTCAGCAGTGGTACGCGGTATGCGCTAAAGGGTTCAATACAAATTTTTGGATTTGAATATTTATAAACTGCTCATTGGGATATAAAATGAACTCTGGATCCTGGATTGGCTTCCACAAATCCTGGATTGGATTCCGAAAATAGTAAAAACCCGGAAGTATAGATTATTGTACAAGGACGAATAAAGTTCAGGAAGGTTTGGTACATCTTGCGATCTAACTCGTTAACTTCAAATCTCACAATCCACGATTCTGAAGATGCATTCATGGTTGATCATGAAACCAACCCCTTTTATTAATATTCCAGGATTCGATTAGTCATGTGCACCCAGTCTCATCGACTGAAAAGGTAGTTTTGTGGCACGACTTAAAAAATGAAAAAAGGGAATCCTTCAATTTAACATCAGAAGAGACGAATAGAAAATGACGAGCTACCCAAGGATCAGCATCAGATCAGGCGCAGTCGATTATGAGTATGACGTTGCAATGCTGGGTTCTCGGTACAGGGCCCCTGAGCGGTCAACGCGAAGCGGTCTGCTCGGCGATGATGGTGGAGAGCAGACGGGGAAAAAAGGAGAAAAGAGTTTAAAATATTGTCAGCATGCCTCACTTGCTGCAGCTTTGCTCGGGACCGCTGCTCGCCATCAGCAGTAACGGCCCGACGTTGGCATTCTCCACGGGATTTCGTCTCATGGCCATTGCGAAAGATGTTACGAATTATCACTTTTTTCTTTATCGAAATTTCAGACTTTTGTTCTCTACTTTCTTCCAGAACGTGTCCTGCACCTTCGGAATGCGTAAACATCTCCGCTGGTGCCTCTCTTACGACGTACAAACAAAAAAAATGTATAAAGTTAACTTGTCATTCCAGTCTCGGGATTTAGGATTTGGACCAAATTTATAATCATTTGATTATTCGGCATTGTTGGAAAACAGCGATGTAGCTTTTGAACGAATTGTATTGATTTGTGGACTTCCAACGGCTTCTGTTCTCCTATTATCATAAATATGGCCACTATATCTGATGAAAAGAGAAGAAAGTTAATATATTCTTCTATGGATTTAAATAGATTTAAGTCACTGATATATGAGCAAATTCACAAAACTTTTAAACACGAGAAATAAAATAATTGCTAACAAAAATTAGGACCCTGTCACTCCGTTTTTATGACACTTATGGTTAGTCGTATGAAACGCCATCCATAATACAGGCCAACAAAATAAGGTCGATCACCATACCCAGAATGCTTTTTCAAAAGCCCTCTATAATTCTGCCCTCAGAATTGTTTTATCTCGTCAAAATTTTGAGATATCTTAACCTAAAAGTGCAAAAAACACCATTTTTGATTGATTTCAGATTCGATGTTGAATATGACTACCGACAACTACCCAAACAACATAAGTCCATCCCAGGATGTCCTCAGGAGCCTCTGAGGGGCTCCCGCAGACAAAAAGTAGACATTTCGATTGTGCTGTTCGGGTAGTGCTGAGTCAGTATTTTTTCTGGTGGCGAATTCTGGCGTACCCTAGATATTTTTACTAGGAGCAATAATTATTTAATACGCAGCTGTTTCTTGTGCGTAAAGTGGACAAATTCGTGCGGAAAGCAAATATCGTAAATTATACTTTACGCACAGAAACCAGATGAATAAAATAGTGTTGGCACGTATGGTGTTGTGTAAAGTAGAGTACACACATGCACTTGTATCAAAATAGTGAAACTATAAAAATAGAGAGGTCTTTTCGATACAAGTAAGTAAACTATTTTAATCAGTCAGTATTGGATTAGTACTGATTTCCACCGGTATTCAGTATTGATTTAATACCGAATGTAGCAATGTTTACCTGTACTGGGTTAGTACTGATGAACTCAAGGGGTCGAACTTTATTTCTTACTGATGTAAATACTGGCAGCCAGTATTGTGTCAGTATTAATTTACTCTGTCAGTCGGTACACGTATAATAGCGAATACAGTGCTGGATACCTGTACTGCGTCAGTATTTTTGGCGATATTATTTCAGTACTGATTTATTACCGCGAACAGTACTGGACTAGCTGTTCGCCGGTGTTGTACCAGTACTGACTCATTTCGTTAATCCGTGCAGCTACTACTGAGTCCGTTTCTTGCCGGGGTTATACTCCTTCCATTTCTATCTGTGCAGTTTTTTGTCGACAGTCGAATGCGATACATTTCAAGAATGTGTTTTTAAATTTGTATGCATTTACACTAAATGGCATTAAAAAATATACAAAAATTTTGAGATACAGGAATTTAATGTACTGGTGTACAATGTATGAATTACTTCAGTGTCAGTCTAAAGTTCTGCATTTTAAGCAAATTGTTCACTCCGACCACATTCACTTATAAGAATGTTTCAAATAAAATATTTTCAGGATGTCTCATCTATAATGTTTTACAACATTCCTTGCGCAATATTCTGACGACGTCCCAGGTACAGGTTAGTACTAAAAACCACCGACATAGTACTGACGTAGCAATATTCGCCGGAGTTTTAGTACTGACCTCTTATGCAGGAACGTACTGGGAGAGTCAGACGTTATTTCTTACCGATGACAGTACTGAAAGTCAGTATTGCGTTAGTTCTGATTTAATATCGAATGTAATACTGGTTACCTACACTGACTGAGTAATTATTTTGACGATATTATTGAGACTGATTTATTATCGCAAACACTATTGGATTCGTATTTAAATTTTATTTTGAAAGTCATTCGCTATTGAACATTTTTAACAAGCTTCGTAGAGTAATGGACTTACCTTTACTTATTAGTGGTTTTTGCCATAATTAAAATTGTAGCGAAAAAAATATGTACAATACCTACCTGTAGAGAAAAACACAATAATTCTAGTGCAAATTAAAAGAAAATCACCATTTCTTACGTTAACAATTTTAACGTTGAAAAAAAAAAAATTTAACAATTTTGACCTGGACACGTTTTATAAAGCAATGAAAATCTTTATTAAAATTTTTAATTCTGTTTACTAATCACCATAATAAAACACAACGAACAGGGTATATATGTATATAATCTTTATAACATTTTAATTGTTTTCTTATATTCGTTCAATTATTGCATCTAAAGATCAATTTGCATCATATATGAATTTTTGTATGGTCACATAATAGTACTGTTTTTGATATAAATGCATACGAGTTTCTTCTGCGACATTCTGGGTAATGTTCACTCTTTGAAAAAATCTTTTTATGCGCATGCGGCAAACAATATTTTTTGTTACGTATGTGTGCGTAAACTATTTTATGTTTGACTTTTCCGCGCGTAAAGTAAAATTCAGTGCGAAAAGTTTACTTTAAGAAAATACGTATCTGTCGATGAATACAAGTTTGACTCTAATAGTCTACGAGCACCTATTCGCTCTTGTAGCACGTACAATCTTCTCAGCCGAAAGCGTACAATTTTGCTCCCGCGAATTTGGAAGCAAATAGTACTTGTGCAGCTAGGCAGCAAAATAGGTGTTTCTCAACGAGCACGAATTTCATGTCCGAGTGAAGCGAGTACGGCAATTCGAACGAGTATAAAACCACCTAATCTCCCTTGTTGCACATACTATTTCCTCAAACGAAAACTCGCTATTTTGCTCCCGCGATGAAGGGGACAAAATTATATTTTGCGATCCGAGTGTCAGATTAGTACATTGCGCAACTAGAGAGCAAAATAGCATTTTCAGTCACGCTCGTCTTCGGCTCTGGTGTCAATCTAGCACGTGGGGAAGACTCGTCTCTTTTCCTCCACATGTTGAGAAATATAACATGGTTCCCGGGTATATTTATATTACTCCCTAGAGAGAGAAAGTGCTATTTTGTTCCTACAGTATAGGGGTCAAAATAGCATTTTACGCCTAGTGTATGAGAATAGTACATTATATGTCAAGGGCGCGATTATCGATCTTCGACGGTCGTGAAGTTTGTCGTCCGAGCGAAGTGAGGGTAACAATCACATTCGTCGGAGATCGATATTTCGCCCGTGACCAATAATGTATTTTTTTATCCGATTGTCGTAGGTCTCGATAATTCGCGAAGACCGAGAAATCGAGTTTTATGGCCGGAGAGTCAAAAAAGCATTTTACGTTCAGGATTTGAGAAAATATATTTTGTTGTTACTATACGTGCGTAAGCATTTTTGTATTTTGCAGCTGCACTTTATATACACTTGCATAACACAAAATATTGTTCAGCGCTTGCGCAAAAATGTTTTTTGAAAAAGTGCAATAGGTACGATTTCCATTACTTCATAAATCGTGTCTATATAATACTAGGAAATATTATAGCACCAACACTCAAATTGGAGGTAAAGAGAATTTTCATTTAAATTTCAATAAATACACTCTGCAACTTTATTTCCTATTTGTCTTCGGTACTTTTTATTACTCTTGCAATCATGATTAATAAATATTTCGTAATCCGTATCCAAAATTGTGCATCCAAGTAGAGATTGGGCATCCGAGGACCGGCGAAGACACCGGTGCAACCATTTTATGATTAGCACAACAATAATATGGTTTTTGACCTCTGGACATAAAACTCGATTTCTCGGCCTTGGAAACCTTCGGTCGCGAATTATCGTGCCCTACGACAATCGGATAAAAAATACATTATTGGTCACGGGTGAAATATCGATCTCCGACGAGTCTGATTGTTACCCTCACTTCGCTCGGGCGACAAACTTCACAATCGTCGAAGATCGATAATTGCGCCCTTGGCACAAAATGTACTATTGCATAACTATTTTCTAGTAAGATAGAATACTTAGTATACTATAATAGCTATATTCCAACGATTTTAGCAACTCCACTATTTTTTTATGAGCAATCAATACCTGGCGTGGTTTAATCAAGATATAAAAAATGAGTTGAATGCCCTTAAAATAAATTTGTTTCAAAAGCAAATACTCATCTTCGTGGTCCAGTCAACTAAATTTCGAAAAATCAATATCATACGTCTCTGTGACGAGATATGCCACCCTCATAACGGCGCGGGTGTTGAGAATTTGCATTCTACGAAAGTAACAGATTTTTTTATTTTTTTGACCATACGAGTATTTTCATTTGCTTTTAACAAAAAAATGATGTGTAGTTTAGTGATGAAGATGGTGCTCTTACAGTACACGAGATCGAAGACATCCCATCGTTGACTGATGGGAGAGCGCTGAGAAAAAAAGGGCAGCAAAGCACTTGCAGAGAGGCGATATTAAAAAATGGTTGTGGGGAGGCTCCCCACGATCTATAGATCGTGCACGCTTCCCGGGCAGTCCGTAGCATACGTCAAAAGTCGGGTTGTGCAAAAGTGCGACATGGTCGTTTTGCCACGTCTGCCGGCAGTCTAGACCGCGACGGTGGAGAACTTGTGTTCCAGGCACCATCGGGCAGCTTCTCTGGAGGCATCACGTCACCTCCTGCCTGCGTAAGAAACGCGTCTTTCAGGTTTTCTGCCGTAAGTGCTATTGTACAACACATGCCGAGAGTACTGAAATGACAAGGTAACA
Source organism: Trichopria drosophilae (assembly GCA_030407085.1). Lineage (NCBI taxonomy): Eukaryota > Metazoa > Arthropoda > Insecta > Hymenoptera > Diapriidae > Trichopria > Trichopria drosophilae. Next base: position 189,695,238 of record CM059582.1, read on the forward strand.
CCGAAACACCGATGAACGGCGACGCGTTGCGGCGTTACGAATTTACAAACCGCACAGACTTTATAAACCACCGGAACCGGTTCGAACCGTCGCGCCGCCGATCGACCACTCGATCTTGATGCCAATTACGAAAGTAATCGAGAAATAATGTCGCGCGGGTAAATGGATCAATTAATATACCATATACGCGACGAATAAATTTGTACACGAGAGAGGTGATTTAGCTGTCGCGAATTTGCATTTCTGCCGATAACTCCTTTAGCGACGTAATTCGATAAATTTGTAAGGGTGTGGTTTGCTGAAAACATCAATGACCGGTTTTCACTGTGATGTTTAATATTCAATGTTATGTTGTTATCTTCCAAATGTCTCTACGCATCCGTTGGACAGAAATGTTCAATTTACTTCAATCACTGACAAAATTCTCAAGATATTTTAAATAATAAACTCGATGTGTCACCCATCTTGATGCACACTCATGTTCAATGATTCTCACGTTTTTGACAGATCTTTGATCCTTTTTTTTACATAAAGTTGTATCGCAAAAAAAGGATCTGCCAAAAACGGCAGATTCATTGCACACGGGTTTACATAGACAAATATCAGAACTTCCCATAAAATCAAAGTTGACTGAATGTCGACTATAGCCAACTTTAAGCCGACTATAAAACGTCAACGTTGAGTCCACTACTGAAAGTCGACAATACGTCAATATTAGGTACTGGACTATGAGTGGACTGTTAAATTCTGACCCTGAATCGACTTTAGATGACTAGAGTTGACTCCCCAGTTGGCTATTGAAAGTTCACTTTAGTCACCTTTTTGCAGTCGAGTTTACTTTGACAGAACAAAATCGAGTACAAGTCAACTGGCAGTTGAATTGAAATATCTGCAGTTGACTGCCAGATCGGCTATAGAAGGTTGACTTTAATCGATAAATGAAAGTCGTCGAAAAAATATTCGTTCCCACATCAACAAAAGCCCACTAAAATATAACCCGAAGTCGACTTTCACAGTCAAAACAAAGAATATCCCGGTAAAAGTCGACCTTTAATTTACATCACAAACGAATATAGTCGAATGTCAGTCAATTGATTGTGCGGGTTGAATCTTGTTTCTTGGGTCGATCGTGGCCCAATATTGGCCGCCAATGTGAGAAATTTGGCGTAATGATAGCAGCCGATATTGGTTCAGTATTGGCCGTCAAACAAATGCCAATGATAGGTTATTCACTAACCGATAAGAATCGGCCAATATTTAAAGTTTATTATATATCAAAACATCGCAAACTATCATAAGGTTCTTTTTAAATAAATTTTGAAACTCAATAAGAAATGAGATAACAAAAATTCTGTAACACAGAAAGACATGGGTATCGAAAGGAGTGCAAACACTCTGTACAGTACAAACTTCTGTCTATACATATGTATAAAGTGAGAAGCATTTAAGTAGGGAAATAAATCTTTTTCGCCTCTGCAGTTTGCAATCTTACGGTATGTTTTAATTCTTCTCAATTCTTATTGAGCTAAAAATTTATTTAAAAACAAACTTATGATAGATTGTAAAGTTTTGATATACATATAATTCGCTTTCAATATTGGCCGAATCTTGGCGATTAGTGAAATAGCCAATCGTTGGCAGATGTTTGGCGGCCAATAATGAACCAGTATTAGCTTCCATTTATTGGCAACGTCGTGATCAACCCATTGCTTTACCAATAATGGGCCAATATTGGTTACTAGTCGTTCGCCAAGGAAAAGCTAAAATTGGCCCAATATTTTATCAATGGTATCTATCGGCAATTTCTAATTAGGATGTGGAATTATCGTGTGAAAAGAAATATTTCTATTCTGAAATAGTTCATCATAAGTCACCTTTAGTCAACTAGAAGTGGTCTACCGTAGTCCACAATCAACTTTTAATGATCACTATATATATAGTCCTCTTAAGCAGGTTGGTATGGTTAAGAATTAACAAACAGATTCTGATGAAAAAATTACTAAACGTTAATATGAATATAAAATTAATTCCTTGAATATTTTGAGTCATTTGGATGCCTCACACACCTGTCATCAACAGCCGGACAGTTTTGCAAAAATGACGACAAAAACGGGCAACGGGGTTTCATTTGTCATTGCAAAATATTCAAAAATCCACTTCACTGAAAATCGGCAGAGTAAGGGTGCTCGTTTTTTGTCCATATTTACATTTTTTCAACATTTCAAATTTTTATGTCAGAACAAATAAATAACATCACTTTCCAAGGTGGTCTTATTTTTACAATCGTGAATGTAAAGGTAAACAAAACGACTTCATAATCATAATAAATTTCACGCAGTTGTAAATAATGAAACGTAAAGAACCCGTTAATCCGAATCATATTAGGTAAAGTTGTGAAGATTAAGTATTATTTTATTCAGTTTTGTAATATCGATTAGTGAAAATTTCGGTCTGTTATGAATTAGAGAAAGAAGCAAAATTCTTAAAGTCAGTTATATTTATTAGTTTATTTTCCTTTAAATTTAACAATGCTACCTTTATTAAGTCATGAGATCTTCTCAAAATATAAACGATATGCTATCATTAAAAACTTATGGGATGCTTGAAATGATTAACAAAACTTTTGTTTTATTGGAAAAGATAAAAAGCTAGCCAGGAATTGTCATAGCGTTATCAATCGACCTCTATTTGAAGAAAAGCAAGTTATGTGCGTGCTGGAAAGGTGTGTGATACCTGAATTACACGTACTTCAAGGGTACGTGAATCATATTTTCTGGCAGGGATTAGTACCTTTATTAGGACGAGAAAAAGCTCTTATTTGGCCCAAGAAATTGAACGTTATTCCAAAGAATTATCACGGCATAATATTTGAGGGCAACGCATGTCAAACTGTTAAATGAATCCGATAAATTGTTTGATCAAGAAATTTGCAACCAAGTGGGAAATCAAGGTGTTGTACGATTTATAAATGCCCTGAAAGCGACGGATAAAGTAGTTGCTTCATGGTTTTCTGCCCAGCAGAAAGGCGATATAGATGCTCTACTTTTAAATTTAAAAAAGAGTTATGAAGCTACCGAATTAACGACGACATTGAAAATCCATGTCTTAACGGAACATTTGAAAGACTGTTTAAGTTTTTGTGATAATGTTGGTTTGGGTGTGTGGTCTGAACAGGCTGGAGAATCGGTCCACAAAGAATTCATTAAATATTGGAATAAATATAAAATAAATAATACAACCGATTCTTCAAATCCAAATAGAAAAAAAAGAGCTGTAATTGAATTTTCATCGCTGCATATTTAATTACATAGCAATTTTTGCAATTATTTTTTATTTGAGTTTATTTCTAATGTTTAAAAAATTGTATAGTAATATAAGTGATAATGGTATAAACAATGGCCTATAAAGACAAATCTACCACTTTTTACGAATTTTGGCCTCCGGATTCGAATTTTGCAGGTCTAAATTCAAAAGAATAACCCTTTTCTAGGCTTGGACATTATCCTGCTTCATACTATATTTGCAAAATTTATGTCAATCCACAAGTAAAAAAACTATTTTCTTAATTTGAAATATGAGAACTCGGTAAAAAAAAGATTAATTTCAGGTGAAAACTAGCTCCCTTTCAGAGCATCACTACATAAACCTTTTTTTGTCCAAAATAAGAAAAGCAGATACGTCGATATCTGCTCATTTTCTCGAGGACAACGAATTTTTAAAATTTGTTTAAAGATACCTTTCCTACTATTTTCAAGTGAGCTTTATCGATTCCCAGGGATATATATAATTATGGAAAACCATTGTTTTTACACAAATTTTGCAAAATAAAATAAAATACTACGATTTTTGTTTCATTTTTCACGATTTTCTACACTGAAATGGGGTGTAATTAATGAAATGCATAGGTACATAACAAATGATCCCGATTGTTGAAGATAAATAATTATACTAATACAATATTTTGTAGAAGGAAACGAATTTTGCAATGGAAATTATTCAACGCTTTTAAATTGAAATGATAAGAAATATTTGTAGAATATTGAGATTGGTAGGGATCTAGGATTCGAATAAAAGTAAGCAGTGATTATTCTTCACAGTTTTATTGATATTAAAAGAGAAGTATTTACTTTTGTAGAAAGTAATATTAGCGCAGAGATAAAAGAAAAGTAGTCGGCCTGACATGTTTAACATTTGTGTTATAAAAAGCCATATTAGGAGAGGACCGAACGTTTAGGAAAATATAATTTACAATATTGTCCTTACTTTTCAACCAATTAAAAAAAAAAAGATTAAAAATAAATAAATAACACACATCGAGATTTCAGTTGTTGTTAAAGATTTATAAAAAAATTATCGTCCTGTTTTATTTATAGACTTTTTATATGTTAATATGTAATATTTTAGAAATTGCCCTCTTGAACCAAATTGTTTCTTTATCAACTAATTCACATTTTTTCCAATTAAAATTGCGATTTTCAGAGGATTTGTATATTGATATAATTGTTATTATATGGGAAGTGATTTTACTATCATTTTTATGTTCCCAAATTCTTGCGTTTTGATATCCTTTAGTTTCGATAATATAAGAAGCGTCGTGGTCTCCACAATTAATTTGATTTTTTTTAGTGGATCCAGGATTCATCACATTATGTGCAGCTAAGTTACTTATATCCATTTAATCGTCAGTGAAAATCGTGAACCTCTAGGTATTTTGAACATGTTTCGGTTTCAGACAATTTGAAAATGGAGATAATTTTAGTCAATTTTCTAATTTACTTACGTAAACGACTAAAAAGAAAGCACATTCAAGAAATTGGAAAAAAGTCGTATTCCATATCTGGTTTCTGCAACTTATTTCGAAGTAATTACTCCAAAAAATGAAGTACTGGGTTGGCACGTGATCCAGGTCTGAAGTTCTGACGTTCGAGAAACTCCAGACAGAAAGACTTTTTTAAGAACCACGGAATATATAAGAGAATAAAGAGTATAAATTCATACAACACTTCACTAAACTTTATTGACTCTTACTGACCAATTAGAAAATTACTAAAAATATTTTCTTTACTTTCCAGAAGTGGTTGATATTTTCAGAGATTACCCTATGTCAGCGCCAGTCGACTAATTTGATAACCATAGAATTGACATGTCAATTTTTCGGGTAACCTTATAAACCCCGTGACTGCCGATGACGAAGATTTTGAAAAAAAGCGTAAAAACTGCAGTTTTAAATGTTTAATATTTTTTGTTTTAAACAATGATTTCGAAAACGGACAGCAGCATTTTATTTAATGTACCTTGACTTATTGAGTTCGTGTGTCTAATTTGTAATTTCGGGAAAAAATCTTCGTCATGCGCGACAGTCAAGGGTTAAGGGTAAAGTGACGCCAGTGACGTTTGGGAGCCCCCTACTCCTTTCACAGCTTGCCCCTCCTACTTTCTCTCTTCGCGTCTCCGATATGAATAGTCATAAGTAACGAAGAGTGTTAGAGTGGGGACATTCAAAGCATACCAGCGCAACCTGGCGGATTATCACGTGAGTAGTAGTCAGAACTATCATAGCAAACCTACTACTGAAGTTTCAGAGTTTAAAATATGTTTAGAATCAACGTTATTATTTCAAATGTAATTGCGCTTTATCGTTGATAAAACAATATAACATGCCGTTGATATACTACGACATTTAGTTAATTATCTACAGCCAACATCAACTTGTGAGTTATTTTATGGCTCCCATATTTCATTTTACGACAGATGTATTGATGAATCAAGCATGTCTTTATCTTTTTTTGTTTTTATTTTTCCCACTGCCTGAAAATTAATAAAAGACGACCGCGTGACAATATGTTATTTCGCTAGACATGAGGCATTCGACCAGTCCATTGACGAACCCATCAAGGAATTTCCTTCCTATACAGGCCGGTATTATTTCGGTGCCGCGTGCTCGATCCACGTCTGACACGACTGCAGGGAATAGCGCGGTGCAATGCCGATCAAGAAAAACGCCCAAAGAGACGATGCAAAGATCGCGCGAGGGTAAGAAAGGAGGGTGTAGGGCAGAGGAGCAGAATGAATGTGCCTGTAAGAACAATTGATGAAAAACGGGGCGAGATCAGTGGTTGGGTTTCTTGGAAAGTCTCTCCGCGAGGCAAAAAGAGAGTCTGCAGAAAAGAAGGGAGGCAGGTGCATCGCGGATGCAGCTGTGAGGCTGCAGTTTCTGCAAGATACTGACGCCCCTCTCGTTCTTTCCGTACCTCTTGCCTCCGCCTTTCTCCATCTTCCTCGAGGTGCTCTCCTTCCCTCCGTATCTCTCGCTCCTTTAGTTACTCCTTTTGGATCCTTTTTTCTTTCTCATCTCGCGATGCTCCTTTTCTCGCCCTTCCACGCCCTCTTGCCGTCTTCTGGAGGACCCCCTTCTCGTTTTCTATCCTTCCTTCACATCGCTTCGCGCTCCTTCACTCTCGCGACTTCTGTGTTTTCAACTCTTCCTTTATATCTCGCTCACTTTCTTTCATTCGCTTCCTTTCGATAATGTCGAATAAATTGCAATTATTCGTCGATGAGTCTTTTCGATATTTTCAACGCCTCTTTTTATTTTCGACCACTTGTCCCTTGAAAATAAAGAAAAATACATCGCCATTACTCTCTTGGGTGGGTTACACCTAAACCTGAGAAATACTAAATAGAAGAGAGTAGAGGAGACCGGAGCAATTTATAACAACTCGAAAAATTAGAAATATGCGAGTAATTCAAACCATGCACAGCTAAAATTGTGAAATAATTATTGTAGATGATGACAGTATTCTTCTAATTAAGAAGATGTTGAATACGCATATCTTCTGTATAACAATGGTAGTGTTTGAAAATGTACTTGTATTTTTATGAAGTAAAATGTTGAAATCTCAGATTTTAATTTGTTTACAACAAATTCAATTGTTAGAAATATCATTTATCAAGTCAACAACAATGGTCCGAAAGATATGGACAAAAAGCCATTCAAGGAGTAGACAGCTCCTAGAAATATTGGAGGTATAAAAGAGTATTATAGTTCGTTGTAACTCTGAAGATTCATAACTATTTTTGTACTTTGTCATCTTGTAGATTTTGGGTAATAAATGGGTGTCCAGAGTGAAGTAATATTGTGCATAAGAAGTACAAATAATTTGATTTATGGTAAAAATTTGATTTTTTATTTTTAGATGAGATTTTTTTCCGATATTAGGGAGATTGCGTATCATTTTTCTTCTAACTGAAAATTGCATTTCCCTAAATTTTTATTAAGTTGTACATACAAGAAAACAACCACGAAACGTGTTTATTAATTTGGCGAATCTAATATGACGGGCGAGTTTTACAAAAATTCCTTATTTTCCCTTATATTATTACTCGGGGATATTGGGATCGTTGATTACGAATATAAAAATCGTTTTCAAACATTCAAAATGGCGGCTCCAATGTGCTGAATGAGTTATTTGTAAATTGAGTGTTGTTACTTCGATCGTTTTACTTCGGGATTTTTGAGGTCGATGATTATGAATCTGAAGTCTAAATTCTGAACTTTAATTCAAAAAAGCAACATGAATATGACGGACAGAATTGAAGAATTCACTGTATTTCCAGAATCCAGGAACTGGACGATTTTTTAATACGCTTATTACAAATTTTAAGTTTAAAAGCAAAAAATTATTTTACTAGCTATTTTCAAATCTTTTTTAAACTCCTTCATTTAAAAATAAATTAAATATATATACACAGAAAGTCCTAAAACAGAAGGCGTAAGGGGTCAAATTGTTCGTATTTTTAGCTCTGTAAGAGATTTTTGTATGCTGCTTAGTTAGATATTTACCAAAATGAGCTAAACCTGAAAACCAGCATAAATCCATATTTTCACAATTTATGTAGCTGTAACATTAGGAATAATCGACGTAGGTCAAAATGGCTTAGACAATTGAAGAGGCTAAAAAACCTTTTTTAGAACTCCCTTATTGAAATAATTTTAAAACCAGTCAAGGTAACACACAAACATTGTAATTTTTTTTAAGTCGAGGGCTCGCTACTTAGATACTATGCCTTGGATCAAATTTTGGTACCAGACTTTTATACTGAAAATATCCTATAGAATCTAGGGCTGAAATATTGTTCCCCAGTTTTTGGCACTCTGTACATATATTGGTAGAGAAAGCAGAATGATATTTTTAAAATGAATGGTCATTTTCACCACATGAACATTGTAACCATGCGGGTCCTTTTTACCGAGTGGAGATTTGGACCACGGAGTAAAGAATGGCCATGTAGAAATTTTGACCACGTAGTCAATGATAACCACGTGGAGAATGTCTGAAACCAACATGACCACATGAATCTCCGTCTGAAACTATCAATAGTATATCATTTTTACTGATCCTCCACAATATTACAAACTTATATAACATACATATTTCTGGAATATATGGCAGAGATTAATTTTGTATTATAAAATGTAGCAGGAATATTTTGGAAATTGTATATTTTACCAACGTACTACGTGCAGATGAGGTTAGATTGATCCAGAGTGAACCATTTAATCCTCGAAAAGTCGACTGTTCTCGGTTGTCCGTGTGGTGGAGTATTAAGTGATGCGTCGACTCCAAGCATCGTCTGTATTGTTTGTGATTACCATTAGCAATGATGTCGTTAGGGCAAGGGAATGAACGTTTATATCTTGTCTATCTTTTGAATATTAGGTAAAACGTTCATTACCTAAATAGGATGAAAATGAGTCCAATACCATATTCCTATCGAATCGGTGACTATTTTAATGTAGGTTTGAGAATGATTAATTAATTTCTGGTTATACAAGATAGTAAAATCCGAGTTATTAATGGAGTTAATCCATAATCAGGTATTCCCAATCCCTCGTGGCGATTTTATCACTTATCGCTTGCGGGCGTAAAAGTGTATTTTATGCACTTGTAATAAAAATAACTGTTTTATCATTCCTAGCTACAAAATATCTATATTAATTAAAGCGACACAAGATAGCAGTTGACACGTGAAAATAGAGGCCAAAGATGAAAATCGCGGCTGCATATTTCCTGGGAAGTTACAGTTTTATATCCGCAATGATTCCTGCTACATCCTTGTCTACATAGCAGTTATAAAAATACCTCGGAATATTGCTAATTCCAAAGCCATTCCAGATAACTTTCTGGAGCTCAAGCAATATTTTAGTAGAATCAAATAAGAAAAAGAAACAGGGAAAATCTTAGGGTGAGAGATGGTAAGCAGTAAATTTATATAAACTTTGCTTCGACTTCCTGCATGTCCTCTCAAAAGTCACCGATAATAAAATGTCGTACAGTCTTAAAGATCAATAGTCGAGAAAACGGTTTTTTACCTGAAACAGAATAGAATATCTGAAAATTTTCTTAAAGACCCGCGCAAAACCAAGCGAAACATTTTTCCTTTTTGTTAGCCAGTTTTTGTGAACTCGATCAGAATTTGACATAACCTCTAAAATTTTTTTGAAATTCAGAGAAAAGTTAGTCTTTACTACACATATGAATGTGGTAAAATGATTATCAAGTATTCCAACACATTCGAAAGTGACAGACATCTAAAATATTAACTCGAAGAAAACATTATTTTGTTGAAAAATTACAGCTCCTTAGCATTTTATTAGAATTTGATGAAATTTTATATACTATAGTCAAAAAACCCTGAATTTTCTGATAAAAATAGTTACAAATATAAATTTGAATAATAAATGTATAAAAAAAACAACTTTTCATCCAAAGCGTTTTTTAACAACTGAGCACTTTTTAATTTTTTTACAAATATTTTTACATAAGAGCAAATTTTCTACAGAATGTTTTCCGATTTAAAATATCGTGGAGACTTTATTAGTTGAGGAGTTATGAATTTTCAAAGTTGAGCTCCCGGCGCTCGACTTACTGGACGCGCATTGCATTCTGCGTTTCGGGACGAAAAACTTTTCTTTCTTGTTTCATTATTTTTAATTTATGTTTATGTAATGCATATTTCGAAAGTTTGAAACATAATTTTGATGAAACTATGTTTACAACAGTACCGGTACTCATGGTTTTAAAACTATATGATGTGGTTTCATATTTTGCATGAACTGACCGTGTTTATGACTTTGATCGGACTTTGCTACGGAAGTGAGTTTCAACTTATATGATTTAATTTGGCGGCATTCATTAAAGACGACGAATAACTGAAAAATGGCATAATATTGATATCTTGTCAAATTTGTCAAAAAATTCGTCAAAAAAAAAAAAGTATTATGTAGTTAATTTCAATAAAAAAAATGTTTTGCCGATAATTCTTTTGTCTCATGTATATTACACCCCCACAGAAAACTATAGAAAGTCCGGATCTAGTCAAACTGCTGAATATGTATTTTGAGTCGCTGAATCCGAATCCGTAGTCAATTTAACCCAGTTAAATCAAGTTTTTATCATAACCTCAAAAACCCCTATAAGTATACCCCAAAATTTTCAAATAAAGAAGAATTTTGGCTTGAAAACCATACCACGTTTCCACTGTTTTGGGATCGCTGTTTAAGTCTTTTTACTATAGTGGAATAAATTTCATCACATTCTGATAAAATGCCTCCAAGCTATAATTTCTCAAAAAAAAAAGTTTTCATCAAGTTAAAATTTCAGATGCCGCAATTTCGAAATTTATCGGATCTGTAGCATTCATATGGGTAACAAATTAGGTAAACGTACCGATGACGGGACATGTACCCATTGCTGGACAGACTTGATCTCTGGACAAGCGTAAAATCTATTACGTTGTCCAGCTATTGGTACGTTTACCTTACTACATTTTCTCCTATTTTCAACAAAATGTTCATGTCAAATTTGATCGACTTCGCATTCGACTTCACACGCTTGACCTTGGATTGATGTATGTATGACTGAAGACTACGCGTAAACTAGGCTCCATCTCAATACGGATAATCGTATAAAAAATTGTTTAAACAAAATTTATAGAAAATGTTATGCTCTACAACTTTCATGGGAGATGCAATAAGCGAATGAACCACAGGAAGCGAGATATTTGTAAAAACCCAATTTCTTATATTTGACCTTCAGTATCTTACGACGCAGACACGTGATTATCAGTAACTTTTGTGAGAACATTAAGATTACCCAAACAAAGGGTTGCACAAATGTGCAGGTTATCACCTCTCATTCCGAGATGAAAGCCCTAATCTGACTGTACTATTTCTATTGTTAGGTACCTGAAATATAAATGAACAAATACTGTTTAGGCGTTATATCGAGGTCAAATTAACGCTACCTGCTACAAGTACATTTAAATAACAAACAAAAGAAGGAATTCTTCAGGATCTATTAAAGTCACAAAACTGAACGTTACTCGACTCTGTAAAACCCTTTACTACAATGCCCTTGAGACTGACGGAGAAGATGATCCCTCGGGAATTTTCCATTGAGAGAAAAAGAAGGATGTTTAGAGGGGTACCAATGAGTGGAGAGAGAGAAAGAACAGAAAGTAGGCTCAACAATCTCGACGTACATCGCGGACAGGTCGGTGCGGTGGCACAAGCACCGGGATGGCAGACGTTCGGGGAAGGGCAGCAGACACGCGCTGTAGGAGAAACCGACTTTTTCGGCTTGGAGATCCTGAATGGTAATGATTATAGCAAATTGCTCTTGCTTGCCGTAGGAAGTCGTGCGCGGGGGGTGCCTAATAGCCACTCAGTGGGGCTGTTCAGATCTTGCGCCCCTTCGCTCAACCTTTGAACCCTGCGGCCGAGTCAACCCTTGAGAAGTTCATTGTTTCCCCTACCCCACCTGAGATCCCACCGCAACGTAGACGACGTATGTAACGTACGTTCTGATCGCAAAAGTCCGGGCAAGCCGATTCGTGCACGTGCCTTCTTCCTAACGAATTTCTAACAAATCCCTCTGAGAATGACTTCGACGAGAAAGAAATTCATCGCCACGTCTGGATTTACTTTAACACCAAACAATTCTTTTTCGAATTAAAACTTTTTAATCGCGACAGGAGATTATTTAGCTAATTAGAAATAGAAGACATTTTTAGTGCCATAGAGGAGTAACACTCCTATGGTTGATGTATTTTCAGTAGAAATGGGGAATTTAATAAATATATTTCCGCTATTTTGGATAACAGAACAAGAAAAGTGTACCGATTTTGGGCAACGTTTCGTTTTTTGGTTCATGGCTTCAGATTAAATGCATAATATGACTAAATGCGTGTATCTACGTAAAGGTAGAGGTCTTCACGGGACACCGGAAGCAGTCCCAACTTAGAAAAAAATGACGACAACATCTGACGATGCCATTTTGTTTATCGCTTAAAAATATGTAAAAAAATGTTTGTTTAAAAACCTGAGTCGCAGGATTTCGGGTATTTATTTACAATTTTAAACAAATTTACAATTTTATTAAAAACGAGAGCAATATAGTTTCTATGGATTGTACGGCAAAAGGAACCGGATATCTCGAACGTGAGACAAAGAACCGGACATTTCGAAAGTTTTGCGACGAAGAAGTGGACATTTCAGAATTTGGGCGAAGAACCGGACATTTCAGAATTTGCGACGAAGAAGTGGACATTTCAGAATTTGCGGCGAAGAACCGGACATTTCAGAATTTTCGGCGAAGAACCGGGTATTTCAGAATTTGCGTCGAAGAACCAGACATTTTAGAATTTTCGACGAAGAACCGGATTTTTTACAATCTTGTCGCGACGAACCTGACGATATTTTCTATAGCCATTTATTATAATATCGTAGCAACTTTTGAAATGTCCAGTTCTTCGTCGCACAATTGTGAAATATCCGGTTCTTCGTCGCACACCACGAAATGGCCGGTTTTTCGACGCAAACTTGCAAAGCGTCCGATTTTTCAACGCAAACTTTTAAAGTTTCCGGTTTTTCGTCACAACTGCCGAAATGTCCGGTTCTTCTTCCCAAAACTGAGTTTTTTCGGTTTTTCACCTCACGTTTGGGATGTCCGGATTTAGTATCAGCAATCGATATGTCGATATAGATCACATGTTTGCGACCCTTCGTTATGTGTATTAGGAAATCACTTGACAAACTGATCCGCCAGGCGGCAGCAGTAGAAGCTGGCACTGTCATGGCCGCACATTCATATGTTTACATTATCAATGAACTAATATCAGAAAGCGGTTTGATTTGATGATGGGGAATGAAAATGATTACGATAATATGAATATTGCAGATTTTTAAGAAATTGTTGAAAAAAAGAGGGGCGAAAGTGACTATGGAAGAAAATGTATACTAAATAAAGTGTAGTAATAAAATACCCGTGTAACTTTCGGTGACAATATACTTTGGGTTAAAGTTCTCAATGCATAAACCATGTCCCGATTTTGAAAAAACAGAAGCCCTTTTAATTGCTTCCATCCATTTCTTTCTTCGGCCCATATTTTTTGGAAATTTAAATCGCATTTTATCCTTACAGCTTTAAACACTGCACTTTATTATATACATATAAAAGGTGTTTAAAGATCGTTATCAAAGCTAAAAAGGCAGGACGAAAAAAAAGTGTTTGAGGTTATGTATAATATTTGGAAATTACACACAGATGTACACAAACAATAATATATATTCAAGTGTAGTAGTGAGCGGCCGTAACAGTTCCCAGCTTCTACTGTCGCCACCTGGCGGATCAGTTTATCCAGAAACTTCCTAACAGTAAGTGCAGAGATGTTGAACAGAGTTAGCATTGTAATTAAATGTATAATTTTTATATGTGCGATTAAAGAAAATTGATATTATTTTACTTATTGATATTGTGTACTGAATCTAACTCGGACCAAAACAGACTAAACAGACAAAAAATATATTACGTACAGTCAAATGAACTGTAAATTCAGATGTAGCTTCATATACCATTCCCCGATTTCTTTCCTACAAACAAATAAACAAAACCGCACTTTATACTGAAGCTCGAGGACTTTCAATTAAAGTACTAAGTGGACACAGTCGGAGAAAAATGTATGTTTGTCCTTTAAATAAATAAATTACATTGCAGCGAGCGCTTCTGCAGATTCATCCATTGGACTGTCTACTCATGTTCTATCCTAAGAGAGTTAAAGACGTCTCTAGTAGCGCATATGCACATCGTTAGGGCCGGCTTTCAGGTCGCACAGGTGGTCTACGAGACATGGATATATGGTCCACTTCCCGACTTGCGAATGCAGCGGTTTCTGCAAGTTCCTCTAACGTTCGTTTTACTTTGAATTTCCAAGATGGCAAGGTATGCCGCTTGCATAAGGACTGTAGTTTTATGTATTTTTATACTTACTATTAGCAGTAAGAAGTTTAGTTTTAGAATAAGGTATTTTCTTTCCCTGTTATACAAAAAGGTGTTAATAAGTTAATGCATCAAAAAGAAAATTTTGTGAAGGTTGCTCACTTGATGATCATGAGTTTTGATAAACAATATTGATGTCCCACCATGAAGTCGAATGATGACATCATTTTATGGAGCAATATAATGGTGTTTTATAAAGTCGAATGGTGATGTTGCATGATGAAAGGACTGATACTGTTGGATACCGACGTAACAGATGATATTACTTCATAACACGGCGAGTCCTCAAGTAAATTTAATTATATCTGATCATGATGTGGAATATTGGTGTGGATTGACGAAATTGATTGCAGAGATGATGTTGAATGCTGGTAATGAATGATAATGTTAAGTAAAGTCTTAATGATGATTGCAGTTGTTGAATGATGTTGACAGAAGCTGATTAAGTATAAAGTTAACCATTTCTATTCTGACCTGAGAAAAGAAGGCGCCAACTTCCGTTCAGTTTCTCCAGAACAAACATTTGGTTTCTATTGTTGAGAGATACCTTTCCTACTATTTTGAAGGTTGCTCTATCAATTTCCGTCGACAGAATAGGACACAATTATTATTTACACAAAACCTTTGCGAAATATAAAATTAAAATGACACGATTTTAAGCGTTTATTTTAATTTAATGGTCTGTCGATTCCAGTTTAGAAAATAGCAAACAAATTGTTATTTTTCCCGTTTCGTGATGAAAAGTAACGTTAAAGTTAGTTAAAGAGTTTCGTTAAAAAAATTAAGCAAAGAATTTCAATGATGTTGAACGACGGTGTTGAATTACGCCATTGATGGATGGGTTCAACAGATGTTGTGTTGTGGAATCATCTATATTCGGATGGTCATGAACATGCCAATTCATGATATCGGTTGATGAAGAAGTAATTAAGGGAATTTATTGGAGTTATCGAAGGTTGATTTCTGAAGATGGTGGAGAACGAAAAATGATGTCGGATTGCGAAAAAAGATTGATAATATCTGACTGATATCGAATGATGGTATGTTGAAGAAGGATGGTAAATTAACTGTTAAATGATGACTTTGAATGTCGTTGTTGAACGATAGTATCCGTGATATCAGATGACGATGTCCAATAGCAAATGCAGTAATGCAGAGTGATTATGAGTATTGATTTTTGTAATAATTTAGCATCTTAAAGATAGTCAAACTTGATCTAGACAATTCAATGTTCATAATATATAAATACCAAAGTCATCTTTCAATACTATTTCCCCTATTGGGAATCTCAGGAATATAGAAGACATTTTTGTAATAGTCAACAGAGATTTCTTAAAATGTTTTGTGGACGACTAGTAATTATTGGTAACACACAATACTGTTCCGAATTCAATTACACGAATTATATTTGTAGAAAACAAGAATCTTTTATGAATGAGTCTAAAAAAATACATGATGCTATTTTTCGAAACCGGCGATGCGAGAATCAGCACCTAATTTACCGAAGTTTAAAAAAAAGACCACGTAATAACCGCGTACAACCGTTATTTATGCTCTAGAAGGATTTTAAAAAAGGATGTTTTGATACCAGACGATCGTGAAACGCATCCACGATGCTCGATACATGGGAATTATAAATAGCGATTAAACGCGTCGATACTCTTGCGATAAACACCTCTATTGATTTTTTTTACCGTTCAATTAATAACCCAGCCGCGATAAATTTTTTGCGTTTATTGCACGCTATAAATAGTAGCGGCTACTTTACAAGAGTAGAACATGTTAGCTTGCACTAAACAGAAATTGATAATGACATGTTTTTGACCTGACAATCTGAATTATTTTATTTAAAGTAACGAGATAACTTTTGGAATGCAGAAATTACGCTAGTTATTGATTGATTAAAAAACAAACTGTGAAGTAATACAATTCAGCCGGATGATTTTTTTAACCATTTCTACAATTGAACACTTTGTAAGTATATTTTATAGGAGTGAAACAATGAGTGATCATTTATTGACATCAACAACTTAAGGTTTTAATATAATGGGCCAGGAATCAGTATAATACAACAATAAGACTTCGCTAATTCGACACTTCAATTCTTCGACAATTATCGACCTCGCTACATCGACTGTGGGCGGAGACTTCCCGATAAAACTTGGTCAGTTTCCTACCGATTTGATCAAGTTTCAATGCACTACTTATTTATTATTGCGTTATTTTTTATTCATAAGATCGATTTAGTTTACTCGGTGTCTTGCAGCGTATGTAAAATTCTTGATTTCGGCATATCAGAAAGGAAATCATAAGAAATATATCACCACGATTTTCTCATTGTGGTTCGAAATCAAATACACAATGGCATTTTTCTTAGTCACTTTCATTTCTACTATACTCTAACGGTTATCCGGAGATCGAAGTTTTTAAACCCCCAATTTTCCTCTCAGACGGATCATTAGTCTATTGCGAAACGGTTGTACGGAGGGCGCAAAGTACACTTCATAAACAGACGGCCAGGAGGGGGATAGAGAACAGACATATTAAAGTCGAAAACAAAACTTGCTTGTTGCCACCAATAAACGTGTAAGTAGCGGCGACTGTCGAAGTCCTATTATATTTATAGACAGTTTATAAGTTGTATCTTTTTTTTATGGAAAATCAATGAACTCTTCTATTGATGTTTGCCCATTTGCGTGTCTAATTTGTGGAAAGATGAGTCTAAAGACACGACAGTTCCAAAATTATCATAGTGCTTTCCTATCTGTCTGGGCAATATTCCAAATAATTTTTTGTTGCGCTCAAATAGTTGGTTATTTATTTAAGACCAAGAAGTGACAGTGGATACTTTTAACATGCTGATGATGTTGATACTTGGTGGTACTTGAAGGTGATGAATGACAGCCTCGACACCAAGTCTTTTGGTACTGTGGTTGGTGATAATTCCAGATGAGGTTATGGATTGAAACGATGTAACATTGGTGTCCCGTCATGAAGTCGGATGATGATGTCACTTGATCGTACCGATAGAGTGGTCTGTTGCATCGATACCATCTTACTGGCAATGATCTGATAAGGAAGAAGTAACAAGGTTCTTCAATATTTCCTTGTTTTCAGCAGTATCCAAAATGTCCACCATCACCACAAGCGAATCCCAACCAACTGAACCCATTACGTCCTTCACCAAATACTTCCATGACCAAGTGAACATTGGAATGTTTCTTTCTTTGTTCTTTATTTGGATGGAAAATTCTGATGTCAAAACGATCGCTCACTGAAAGTCCGAAGGAACGCGTGAGAAATCGTCAGGAAAATCTCGCGTACGTAAACTGGTTCTAAGTTGGCCTGTCACGGAATTCTTTGCATGCGAATAAGCAGAAGGAAGTTAAAGACGGTGGTTTTATATCCGCGAGAAATGTGCGTCGAGCCCAACCCGCCGTGGTTATACCCACCTCCAGCACTTATTATACCAGCGCCCGGTTATTAAATAAGTGGAAAAATCACGGTAATCGTGCAGACACGAGCAGGGTATTAATGCGAGATGCATGGCGTTAGAAAACGGGTCGTGCACACCGATCCCCGTATACGAGCGCTGAATTACATTTTCACCGTGGGAACGCCTCCATTCGCGTGTGGATATATGCCCCCGAGAAAACCGACGGTCGTTAGTCGTACCAGATTGATTGACATATCGGCCAGAAAAGCCTATCGGTGCAACACAAAAAAAAACGAGCATTGAGTCGTGCGTTCCTTTCACGACTCGCCAAGGATGTCGTTGATTTTGTCCTGTTCCCTTGTCCCCGATCTTTTTAGAGGTAGATTCGACGAACGTTGGTATATATTTGAATTAAATCTAGTTATCAAAAATTATTATTTTTAGTTTGATATTCTTTGGAACCAAAATCAATTCTATGATGCTGACGAAGAATACTTGAAAAGTGTCGTTCAGAAAGATGTTCTAATCAGTGCTTGGCCCATGTCTATTTGATTCTTTATTTACATTCAACTCTTAGGAAGCACCAAGTTTATGAGAGAGTATTCCGGGTTAAGAAAGTTAAAATGGCACTTTTTTGGGATCCGAAAAATGGCTATAATTCCTATAAAGCAGAAAAAACAATATTTTCACTATTCTTCTTGGTATCCTTCGAAGAAAAAATTCTGAAAACATTTATAGTAGTCCATGTCCTAATTCACGACCGGGTTTTTATAGAAAATGGCCGCCCCTCTCCTAATTTATGTTACTTCTATAACCCCACGAAGGAATGTTTTTCTCCTCCGTCGCTCCAAGTATGCCTTCGCGAATGCGCGCGCCCTGAACTTTGTTTGTAGTCGCGTGAAGGGTCTTGGAGTGGGGAGACCCTAGTTAAAATTTCGTGACTTTACATGGGGTTCTGGATAGAGCCCTAACTTCAAGGCGGGCTCTGACTAGAGCCCTATGTAACGCTAAGAAATTTCTATTAGGGGAGGAACGGAGGAGAAATTGTGAGTTTGGACAAGTAATATTCATGAATTAGACAAGGGAGTGAATCAGGATGAGATGAATTAGGACAGGGACTACTGTAGTTTGTTAAACTATCTTTTACACAAATTTTTGTTTAAACCCCAATTTTATTAATATATAATTATAATAAATTTGTAAAAGGCGCTCTAAAAATGTCTACTGAAGTACTTTTTTTCACAATCATAGTTGCTTGAACCCCATCGACTGACTCCCATGAAATCACTTCAAACTTGTTACACTGACGGTTTTAAGAGTTGCTGTGTCGCAATTTGAAGTTACTTTGTAGCAATTCAATTAACGGATCCAATATGGCGGAAAAATTTGCAGACACATGGTTTGAAAAAATTCGTTTTTCTTTTTAACTGCTGATAACAAATTTTATACACTGAAAAAAAAAATTTCCTAGTTTCAAGTAAATATTTACTTGAATAGTCGCAAAAAAATATTTACTTATAATAGAAAAATAGTTTGTTAATTCAACTAAATATTAATTTGATTTTATCCATCAACTAAATATTTATTTAAATTAATAAAATATTTCCTTATTTTAAATAATTTTTTGTTGCGACTATTCAAGTAAATATTTACTTGAAATTAGGCATTTTTTTCAATGTATCATTTGACAATTCCAAATGATTACTTTAATTCGACGATGACTTTTCATCCAAAAAAATAATTTTCGTGGAGGTAATCGTGACTTGGAGAATCTTTTTTATTTTTTTTTTCCTTTTTGATTTCTTACTTTTGGCTTATGTTTTTTCATTATTAAAAATATTCCTCTTATTTTGTATGTGTGTTTTAAAACCAAGTTTTACAATAATAAGTATGTACATTTTGACTACTAGAAAATATAGAAATTAATACTAGGTACAAAAAGACGAATTCAGGATTACATTGACTCAGGATACGTTATCAATATTTCTGCTGTTTTTATGTCCAAAACGTATATGAGACTTAATGACAAATAATGTACTGGTCTAAATGAAACAGCCATATTGTATTTTATATTTTGAACAAAATGAAATTTTTAACTAACGATAAAAACACTAAGTATCAAGTTTAAGGTGATTTCGATCGATTTTTGCAAATTCGTCAGCCATATTAGATTTACCTTTCTAATTTTGAAAAAATAATTTCAAAATTGGACGCAGCTACTCCAACAACCTCAGGATACTAAGTTCGAAGTGATTTATTTCTGGTCTGTCAATGTAGTACTTGCGACTATAATTGAAAAAAAGCGACTTTAGTAGCCGACTTCAGTATTTTTTGAACCTTACTACTTAAAAAAAGGGAAAACCGCCAATTAAGTAGTTTCAAGCAATCTCTGTGGGAAAATGAAGATATTAATATAAACATTCCGGTTTTACTTCAAACCGTCAAAAATAGGTTTTTTCGTTGTTAAAAAATATTGTTGGAGTCTTTACAATTAAAATTCCTTTGTTCTTTGTTACTAGAAGTTTTAGGTTCGCCGATACTGAATCCGACAACAGATTTTCAATGTTCTAAATGGCGTACCCTAGATGGCGAGCAGAAATGTTGAAAGTTAGAGCGAAAAAAATTAAATCATTAGTTTAATGAAGAGAATATCATTGCGGATAGTTCATATGCGCCTAAACAACATTTCTTGTTGTAACTATTAGCAGACAGTAAGACTGAATATTTATGGAAATACTCAATTCCTTTTCGCTTGAAACAAATATTTTTCACTGTTTTGGATTTACAGATGCTTACATATATTCACTAAAAGTGTTGAAACGAGAATAGTTAATTTTACCATTTTTATAATTTTTTACTGCACTCTTGAATCCTCCTGTTTGAATTTTGAAAAATGTTAAACGTTGAAATATGAATATGTTGTTTTGGAATGTTTTCTGATGAAATGTGTGTGATACATTAACTTATGATGAAAAGTTGCAGGTTGAAATCCCATTTCACGACGCGATGCATGTTGATGAAATCAGGAATTTGTATGTTTAAAGTAAGAAAGTTTCCGTAATTCACTAATGATACTTTTCTTTAAATTTACTAAAGGACATCTATCAGCCATATTGGATCAGCTGTTGAATTTTGAAGATGTGCATTTATATTCATGTTCAAAGATCTCAAAAACTCCACTATAACAAGTTTAGCATAGTTTGATTCATCATTTTGATTTGCCATTTTTTAATTAAGGGCTTTAAGTTAATATTAATAAGTTCATACTCGCATTTAATGTTCAAATATACGTCCATACTGAGTTTGACTTTAAAATAGTCTTAAGATAGTAAGTTTTGGTTCATTTCAGAATGAAAATATTTTACATTGTTTATTGAAATAAACACGCAAGTTTTTCTTCCTTTTTTAAGATTCACTTCGATAAGTACCATAGGAATTTCGTAAATATATTTAAAAAAAAGAATGATTAAATTTGAAGAGCGTAAAGTTCCTGCCTAAAGTTTTTTTTCCTGCATGAAGTACGCACTCGTCTGTGAAATAAAACGTTTTCATAGTATGCGTAAAATTCGACTTTACGCACATTTTTCGATGCGTAAAAAGAATTTTGGGTATATCATTTCTAACGTTAAATTTATTTCACTTTCCGACTCTAAACTCAAAATTTGAAAAAATTGGGATCCAAATAAAGTAAGTTTTTACGATTACGATTTTTTCACCCAACCTTTTTTGTTGGCAACAATTTGAAATAAAAATTGGATTAGGAGCAATTAAAAACTGAAAATATTGTTTCCGTAAACCATAAAATTTGAAATGTACGCTCATAGAAAGTAAATTTCAACAATGCGATACCTAATATGGCGGCTTCAAGACAAAATTTGATTCTATTCATGTTTTCATGCGTAGCAGTTTAATTTGGCTAATTTCCTGTAGATATCTAGTTATTACAGAGTTTTTTGTTGTTGAGCACCATTCTGTTGTCAAAATGGCGACTTGAATATGGTGGACAAAAAATATCAAAATACACTGAGAAAAGTGTCTTCTACCAGTTACTACCCCTCGTCTTTTAAAACAGTATATTATAGCCCTTAAAAGAAATATTATAACTGGTAAAATCTTCCGTCTTTTAGCATTTGTTTTTGACAGATTATGCGAAACTGTATTAAACTCTCTTATTTTAAAATAATGTTTCAATACGATTAATAGAAAGCATTTTTAATATGTTCATCTGCTAGACGAATTTCCGCAAAGAGAATTGTTTTTAGTTAAAGAGAAAAGGCTAAAATAAACTGACATATAGGTTAGAATAGTCCAAAATCTTCGTATTTTAAAAGGAAATAGAAATATGGCTATCCCTATAGGTAAAATACTATCTCTTACGAGGTATAAGAATTCTAATACTGGGTAAAAGACACTTTTCTCTGTGTATGCAATGCCCACATAAATCCAATATATTCAAAACGTCTCATTGCTAACAAAATTTGCTTTTAGGATTTTTGGAGTCGTCAATGGTAAAATTGTTATTAGAAAATATAAAAAAATGATAATTTATCGAGATTAAGCACGAATTATTATTATGATTCTTCGTGACTATTAAAATGAGATGTGGAATACCTTTCAAATTCCATGAATTTTTGGGTAAAAAATAAGACATTTTGACAATGGGACAATAAATTCGTGATCAGCAATCCCAAAAACAACTATATACAAAGTTTTATAAAAACTCAAACACTTTGAAAATATTCGTCCGCCATATTGAATCCGCCATTTTTAAACTTACAACCTTGTTATCAGATTCGTGATAAACAATCATAAACACCCGATTAAATTGATATTCAGAATAAATTTGCCAATTTAAATCGCTATGCATGAAAACGTAAAAAATGGAGTTAAATATCGACTTAAAGACGCCACATTGGGTGCCGCCATTTTGAAATTCAATTTTTACGGTTGTACGTTTTAAAATTTACTGTCCTCGGGCTCAACGTTTTTTTATACTCTATTGATCTCCTTATAGGCTTTTTATGCGGAATTGTTTCTAAAAGAATAATTTGGTTTAATCTAATTTTCTCGATCCATAAATCAAAACGTTAACAAATAAGTTACTGTAAACGCAGACAGGAGTTAAAAGTGTCCCATTTTTTTAACAAATTATATATATTAAAGTTCGGAAACATTGTAAACAAGAAAATATGCTTAGATTTTATCAGGGAATTAAAAAAAATAGTTAAAAATGTTCTGAAAATATCATTTCAAAAATATATAAAAATTTCACTGCATTTCTTGATGAATTCTAAGAACTTGTCATTCTCATCACTTTTTTAAAAAAGCTCATGGTTTTTTAGTTAAAGCGACCCGCAATTTTTTAATGCAATTTCGTGAAGCCGCCATTTTGAATTTTCATTGGAACCTGAATTATAATTATTTAGTACCAGTCATTGTTCCACCCAATCTAAACGAACATTCCAATTGGATAACGTCTTCATATAAAAAAATGAATATTTATTCCGGAAAAAAGGATTTTTTTTTCGTATTCAAGCCGCCATATTGGAAGAATAGCTCATTATAATTGAAAATTGTTTGCAGATTCGGAAAGAGTACATCCGAAAATAGTAGGATATGGACGCTTAAAAAAATGCATTGGTACTTTGTATGAAAATAAATCAGATGAAAAACTTTAACATTTTATGCCGTTTTGATGGTTTTCAATGTCAAATTTACATAATTCAAAATGGCGGATCCATTATAATCGACAAAAATTCGAACCTTGCCTGATTATCTCGAAATGTTATACTTGGGTGTTTTTGAGGTCCCTGATAACGAATCCGTCGTTAAATTTTCGAAATTCAAAATGGTAGATCCAATATGGCGGACCAAAATACTCAATTTTACCATATTATCTCAAAATTTGTTACTTCAAGGTTTTCAGATCGCTGATAATGAATTCGTTGTCAGTTTCTCGAAATGCAAAATGGCGGATTTGATATATACATGGATATATATATATATATATACATATAACGAACGTATAACAAGCGCTCTCGCATGCGCGCGTCCACCGCTTCCGTCTAGACTGCCGTCAGACAAGCCGGGTTCGGATAACGCGCGCCCACACACGTCCGATCTCTCCTATGCGTGTGCGTCTCGTGCATTACGCATGAGTGTCGCGTACGAGTTTCAGCTGACATAACCGACACTAATTACAAGCCGCCGCCGCCGACGCGATCGACGGAGATGTGGGCACGCCGCTCTTCCGCATCCATACCCGTTCTGTTTACGCAAATCCTACTCCGGCGCGACAAAGACTATCCCACAAAAAAAAAATTCGGAAGAATAACTTTTTCCCAAAAAGTTGGCATGGGTCAACTGGAGTCAAGAAGTTAAAAAATCGTATAGATCTCGATGGAATATCTGTTGGAATGAAATTTCAGTGGAAATGAGCAAATTTTGTGCTGGTGAACTTGGAATCTTTTTTCAATACCAAATGTGTAAATTTCACTATTTTTTAAGTAAATTACATAATGTAAAACTTTAAAAATGCAATTTTGACAAAAGTGACTTGGTATATAATAAATGTCCAACAGTTTGATTGTTTGTATGGTCTTACTTAATATAGCTTAAAAAATTGAGAAAATTCCCCCTCAATATTAATATTTTATAACTGATCAATATGCGGGAATAGTACATTGTGCAACTAGGGAGCCAAATAGGTGTTTGCCGACAAGGGCATAGAATAGGAATTTCGGGAATACTGTGAGAGAAATTTATTTTGCTCCCGGCTAAATTCATTTTGCTCTCTGGGGAGAGAATAAAATATCATTTTGCGCTCAGAGTGTGAGAAAAGTATATTTCACACACTGCGCTCAGTCCAAAAATGCCATTTCCAGCATACATTTATGGAAACTACCAACTGTGAGGGAAATACAGATTTCCGTTATCGCTATAATCAGGATATGCAGGAAATCCCATTTTCCGCACTAGGAACGACATATTATGTTATTTACACAAATTTTGATTGCTATAGTTGTCCGTGCAATGTTTCGTCGATGAGTAAAACTCTATTTCACGCATATGCAACGAATGTACTATTTTACGGTTGTTTTCAAAACTCTCATCCTCCGAACGCAAAATAATAACTTTGCTCCCTATTTAGCGGGGAAAAAAAATATTTTCTCTCCCTGTAGAAAAAAATTAATTTATGCAAGAGCAAAATAATATTGTGTCACAAGAATATGTGCAAAACTTATCCTTCGCCGTACTCTAAGGACGTTCTCGATATGATTATGTTTTACTTTACGGTCATTGGTCGTTAGAATTCAATTTTAGGGATAAAAACAGTCCGTAAAATTCAATTTTGCGACAAATGGTACCGAAAATTTACTGAAATTTTTCATTATAACTTTTTTTCTTTATTTTATTCATTGTCTGTTCTTTATATCAATTTCTAAAAATGTAAAAAACTGGACAAGATTTGAGTAGATAAAATCTTGTTATTTAATAAAAATATACGCCTTATCATTATCCTGTTAACCATGTTTAAAAAATAATCAAAAAAATAATATGTGCAACAAGTTGTAATAGGTGTCACGCTTCTTCCGGGCATCAAACTCGGACTCATCGGTAACCACCTGATTTGCTCCCTAGTTACACAATGTACTATTTTTATAATATACACGAAGCCATGATTGGGTACTCCCACGCCGAAGGCACTGAAGTGACCTTTCATAATCTCAAGTATAATTCGGAATATTTTTGGTTTGTCCTGTATTAAAAAATGCCCTTTTACGCTCAATAAAGATAAATAATGATGACCACATTACATTAAAAGTGAAATAATATAAAAAAGCAATGAAATATTTTTCACTTATTTTGATATATTCCGAACATAATTTCGATTCAACTTCGCAATCGCACAATCAAAGTTTCAGTCTGCTCAATGACGAGTGTTTTCCCCGTCCAGGCGAAAGTCTGCCAAGTTACGAATGAAATAAAAGTAGCCCAATGTGTCTGGGTCTATTCGATCGTTTTGTTGTCTGCCGTTTGTCACTTCATTCATCCTCGAGATTCCGTTTTCGAAATGTCTGGACGCTCGCTTGTTTGGCCTCCATATCTTTGCAATAATATTACGTTCACGTTTCCAATACAGGAAACACGTGCGCAGTAAGATTGACGATTTCGCCTTTCACTCAATTTCGACTAACTTTATTGCTAATATTTAAATTTTGTACTGTTCGTTTTGATGCTTTTCATGTACTTACGTCATTTAATAACAACAAAAAATTAAAATCATATTTTACTATAGATTAACAGCAAACATACATAAATCAGAAATACAAAATTATTGATATTTCATGTTTCCTATTTTCTTGTCGTGTTTTCTCGGGTGATTTAAAATATTAAGAACTATTCATATATAAAATATCAACACTATTCATTGATCATATTTTCAATGGTATCCTTAGGATGATACCAAGATAAATCAACAAAAACACTGGCGTATAACATAAGTTTGGCTATTCGATATGACGTTTATTGGTCATTCGTTTATCATTTTGTATATTTATAATACGTGTATCACGAACATCACAATCCGTCCTGAAAGTTCAAGGGCTCCTGAGGATGTCGTGGGACGGGCTTGTGCTGTTTGGGATATTATACAAAACGTATTTTAAATATAAAAAAATCCTTTATAAATTACCATAACTCGCACAACTTTAAAGTGCGTATGATAAAGGTATAATATTGAACGTAAATATACGTGTATTTGCTCCAAGACTCCGGTTATAAAACGTGTGCATAATTCAGTTTAATATTCGATTATGACACAAGTTGATAAAACGTTCAACTTATGTCACTTTTCAACCATAAATATTCTAAAAGTTAATTACCCTTTTACTAAATAAAACAGCAATATGAACCGTTTAGTTAATCCCAATAAAAATACTATCGGTTAATATACAGTAGAATCCCGATATATTGGCTTCTCGCTATATTTACCTCCCTGCATATTTGCCCAGATCCGTCTCGCCATATTTGTCTGTCGCCGCTCTCTTTTTCCCCCACCTTGCGCTGGGGCCTCAAGAAGGGCCTGCTGTGAAGTCACATAATGCGACTGAGGAGAGTGGGAGAGGCGGCGCTCCCCTTCTTTGGACAAATATAATGAGACTGGAGGGGAAGGCGAGGAACCGAGCGGATAAATGTACTGTATTGCGAAACGATTTTCAATGTACAGTTTTCGGAGACGAAGTGCGTATACAAAATAATACAAAATCAATCACTATCAAGGTGCGAACACTTTGAGTGTTCGATCCTATTCTATTAAGTTATAAACTATTATACTTTAATTGCGCCATGCGTATGACCACTGCAAATATTTAATATTATCGGATTTAGGTATATATATATATATTCCGCGGAAGAGAGAAATAAATTTCAATTTTCATAAAGAAATTCTTATTTTTCGAATATTTTTAGCCATCGCAGCGTTATGGTTGTAATAATACATCCTTTATTATATTTCTTATTTATATATAGCCATATATTCGTTGAAATCGTGGAACTTTCCATACCCATGCTACATAAATATATTGCAGCTTTTTACATTTCATCTGTTAATTCTTCAACCCAATTTCCTTGGCGTCTATTGCTATATTTATGTTCTATATAGCAATCGAGGGTTTGCTTCAAAACATGGAAACCCCACTATTTTGATTATTACAAACAGGAAGAGCGCATGTAAGCGTGACATTCAGTATGCGATAGTTAATCATTTCAAGCATTACCATGTCTAGAGATGTTAAAACTCATAGAAAATATAGCTCAAAAAGTTAAATCTTTAAAATTGAAGAAATCATGTTTATTATATTTCATGAATAAATGAAATGATGCATTTGCACGGTCGTAAAATAACAATTTTTTAACTGTACCATTGCATTTTAATTTCAGACCAGTTCAAATAACGTAACCTCAATTATCAGTTGCGTCCGAAGCCCTCGTATGCCACAAACTGAGATTTTGACATCATAAAAAAAACACAAACGAAATCGGTTTCTTGTGTTCACTTCTACAATATAAGTATAGAAGTGACACCTGTTGTGCAGCGAGTTTTGTTTATTGTGCATAACTTTTGATTGGATCGTTCAATTTTGATGATCGAACAACCATTGTAAAGCTAATATCTATACCTAACTTTCCGCACTTCCAATATAATGATTCCATGTAAAAGACAGCAAACTCGGTAAATTTTTGAAAGATAGATTTTTTGAAGAATTAAAATATTGTCCCCGGATGAGCCACATTTCAAAAAATCCATTAAAAATAAAAAAAAATTGAGTGAAATCAATAGAAATTCCAAATATATGAGCTTTTAATAGTCTGCAATAAGTTGTAAATAAAGAATTGAATCTCTTGGTCCATTTAAGTCCGAATCACTATTAAGTTACCAATTCGATTAATTTGACCTACGAGTTGCTTCACTGCAGTAATAATCGCAATATTTGATGATGATAATAATGTTAAAAGAATAATTTGTTTAGTGATGCACAACCAGGGACACGAGTGCTGCACAACCTCGGTTTTATATCATTTTGCAATTATCCTCAGATATTTGTTCAGGTCAATTGTTTGGTCCTAAATCCTTTTATATAATAAAACACAGGTTTGTAACTAACTATAAATGTTTTTACATGTAAATTTCCACACAACCCCTTTGTTTAAAGTATACATAGGTAAAAAAGCAAAAATACCACCTAGTGATCTGGCACCTTCTCTCCGATTTCTATCAATTTTGAATATGTTTCAATACTCGACAACAAGTGACTTCATCTCCATAGAGCCCTATAACTTTACACCCTTTCAAGATATACCTGATTCTATTATGTCCCAGAAAAAAATTATAATCACTCCTAAATAAATAAAAAAAACAATCGATATAACATTTCGTGGAAAAAATGCTTGGTCGAAACGCAAACGCAAATTTAAAACTAAAAAATTTTTGTTTTTTTACTTTAAATATCAATTTTTTTGGAATTATTAAAAAAAACTCCCCCCTCCATAGACTTCGCCCTAAAATAATAAAATTAAGGAGGGAATAAAATCTGAAAAAAATCGACACACCAAATTTCGTTGGAAAAATTTTCTGTTTAATGAAACCATTTAAATCGCAAAAACTTGCATGCAGGCTTCTTCTTGAATGGGTTCAAACATTTTATACTTACTTGTTTTCATTTTGTTGTGATAGAATATTCCAATTTCAACTACCATATGAAATTATTGACTGTTAGATTGATTTTATGTCCTGCTACATTGCATAATGTAGACAAATACACCGAGAGAAAATGTGGGAGAAAATGAAACACTGATCGACTTGTTTATTGTATCATGTAAACAATTCCGTGGCTGTATGCCTCATTGTCCTTCTTCACGGAAACCTACGTTTTGACCTGACTGTGAAGGTTGTCTACAATAAATTCCCTCAAACTTACGCTAAACAGCCGTCATTTTTTTTTGTCAAATTTAACAATTTTGATAAAAACAGTTTGAATTTGAATACGGATCAATGGATCAATGCATTATACACCCAACGATCTTACGAAAGAGACATAACAGTCTTCATTTGAAAACAAAAAAGGTCGTTGATATTCGATTTTTTATTAACTCAATTTTAATATTAGTGAATGAAGCCAATGGAAGGGCTTCGTTTAAACGAAAGATAACAGTTTCACCTTAGAAGTAAAGAAAGTAAATAAATAAAATTTCGGAAAGCAAGGTTGCCGAAAATTGCATTTCATCCATTAAACATTGATCAGATTAAAATTTTTGTTATTTTTCATAAATTGAGACTTTTTCCGACAAAATTTTCTGTGTCCATTTTTTGAAGACCTTTTCCCTCCTTAATTTTAATATTTGAGGATCAAGCCTATGGAGGGAGGATTCTTCTTTAGTAAATGTCAAAAAATTTGATATTTAAAATAAAAAGAAAACAAAAATTTTGGAAACGTTTGGAAAACAGGCATTTTTTAAATTTTCAAATAAAAGAATTAACCAATTTTATGAAACCATGTTATGAAGATTTTTTTTTTAATTATTTATGATCAAATTTTAATTTTGTTCGCGAAATAATAATGTCAAAATTAAAATTACAAATAAGTATGTAAAATTACAGGGATCTTTGGAGTTGAAGGTAATATCACTTGTTATTGAATCTAAAACATATTAAAATATGGTCGAAATCAAAGCGTCAGTTTTGGCGCCATTTTGGTTGAGTTTTGAAAATGTTAGAAAAAGATTCCTCGCATATGAACATCATTGCGTTCAGAAAACAAGTTTATAATGAGACTAGACATTGACAATTAGTTTCATGGCAGTAGGTAAATGAACAGGTCATGAAATTCGTATGCTACACTACTGACGTCACTCCACAACATGGTATCCTCTCCCCTATAAATATATTATTGCAATGTTATATGAACAAATTAAGTGGAATTTTGTAATATTTCTTCTAATTTTGACCGGTGGTTTCATTTCTGAAGTAATAAATTTGAATTATTTTTGAAAAAATTTTTGAGAGATTCGCGCCATGATTTAAACTCAAGAACTTTTAATATGAATATATCTTTAGAGAGTTTTGCATCTACGTAGTTAAAAATTACTTAACTGAATAATTACAGATAAGAATATTTTGTATATGGTTTAAATATATTTTTCGATTCAGGGGCATAAAATGACCAATTCATGCCTCCTTTTAAGGGCGTAAAATCGGTATTTCACGCTCTCAGGCGTAAAATATCAACAGTCTAAAAATGGACCATTTTTCAAAAAAAAAGCCAGTATATACAATTTCTTATAATTTTTTACATTACAATACATTATGATAATGGTGGGAGACAATAGAAAACGATAATTGTAAATATAAATAAACACGCAATATCGGGGTATTACACGAATTATCCATTATAAACATAAACATTACTGATTGAAAAATAAACAGGTACTAAAAGCTGGCCGAGCATCTATGGCCAAACCGACCCAAACTAGTGCAAACATTTGTTGCTCAATTGTTGCTCAAAAGTTGCCCTAATCTCCTATATTTAAAAAGAAAGCAGGTTTGGTCAGCTTGTATAAAAGCTAGCCAAACATAGCTCAAAACATGAAAAAAACCTATCCTATAGAAAAAACAAGTACATAGCTAATTGTTGCTCATTTGTTGCTAAAAGATTACTCAAAGAATATAGGTTTTCATCAAATGGATTCCCATATTTAAAAAAAACATAAGTAGGTTTAGGTACGAGGGACTAATGAATGACTGGTTCAGAAGCTGGCAACTATTATCCAGCAATGGTTGCTCGATTCCTACTGTTTTTGGGGCCATAAATAAACTTTTCTATCAAGGTCCCGTCCGATTTGGCTGGTTAAATAAAAAGTTATGCGACTTTGAATAACATAAAATTCGTAAAATCAGCTCTCTATGCTGGGTGGACTAATGGCTCCTATAGAAGCTGGCAACTATTATCCAGCAATTGTTGATCTATTCCAACTGTTTTTAGGGACATAAGCAATTGCTGGATAATAGTTGCCAGCTTCTGAACGAGTCATTCATTTGTCCCCCCTACCTAAACCTACTTATTTTTTTTTTAAATATGGGAATCCATTTGACGAAACCCTATATTCTTTGAGTAATCTTTTAGCAACAAATGAGCAACAATTAGCTGTGTACTTATTTTTTCTATAGGATAGGTTTTTTCATGTTTTGAGCTATGTTTGGCTAGCTTTTATACAAACTGGCCAAACCTGTTTTTTTTTATATATGGGAGCAATAAATACGGGATTAGGGCAAATGTGAGCAACAATTAAGCAACAAATGTTTGCACTAGTTTGGGTCAGTTTGGCCATAGATGCTCGGCCAGCTTTTTAAAATAAACTCGCTAGTCAGTGTTGCACGTCACAGTGATTCGTAAACACCTATAATATGTGTGATAGAATGAATGGTCATTTTATTCCCCCTAAATCGAAAAAAATTGTTTGTACCACGGGCGTGGCATTTGCGCCCTCATGGAGATAAGGTGACCCTCGGGCCCTCGGGCGCCTAATTACCATTAGGGGCGTAAAACGACATTTTACGCAATTGGTGCCAAAAGTACTATTTTATTCAATATTAAGTAGTTATTGTCTTATTTAAGGACATTATTGTTTTATAGATTCAACGGTTGAATTATTGTTACAGTTTGTTTTAAGGAACACCGTCTGAAAGAAAACAGTAAGCCAACAAACTAGCGGTAATTTCTTCCAAGGATGCATTGATATTATTAATCGCATCAATTGGAATGTTTCCAACAAATATTAGTAAAATATTAAAGTCCCCGAAACGAGAATTACAAAATTTTGTAAACATTGCTATTTTAAACGCATATAAAATAAACGCACAAATATACATGCATTAGAGGCAATGGTTCCAGATATTATGCGTTCTTGCAGAACTGAGTCGTTACGGAATGCAAATTTACTTACGTATTTGCAAGGTTGAATTAACTTCTACAAGCATACACTCCTACCTTATTCCTAAATCTTTACATATAAATTATATTTATAACTGAAAACACAAACCTTAATAAATTATAGGGGAGGCGTGGGGTGTACCGCTCACCTAAGGAAAGTATCGCTTTTAATAAATGCATAAATAATTTTAGATTTGTTTAACGATTGAAATCGATTCTATAAAGCCCCGACAGTAATATACAAGAAGATCTGAATGTTTACTAACGCTAAACGTATTGAATTATAGAATTTAATAAATATCAAAGATCCAACAGTATCTCCTGTCAATGTGGGTAATACCGCTCACTAAATTTAAGTTGTTAAACTTATTCATATACACTTAGAAACAATGTAATGAAAATGTAATGAAGATGTAATGAAGAAATATCAGTACAGGCAATGAAAATGGTAAAGAAGAATGGATTCAAATTAATGATTCATAAATAATGAATGTACCTAACCTATGAAATTCAATGATATTATAAATCAATTTGTTGTTAACTCACTTGTGTACATTCAATGTATATGATTAATTACAAGAAGTTCCATTTCAAATATCCATTATTTTAGTACTTTCTGTACATTTATTTGATCAACAATATGTGAAATATGCCATAAACTCTGTGAGCGGTGTTACCCACTAACGCGCCGCGTTGAAAAGTAATGAATAATTAAAAGTCAATGTTGTTTTTAGTAGTTTACCAAATACCATTTGGTAATTAACAGTACAACAAGTCTATTTGTTCATATTTTTTCCCATTGGGGACTAGTAAAAAGATGGAAAACCGTATATTGTAAAGACCAATTCTTATCGTATTTATGTCAACTACGTTACAAAACTTTCCAATTTTTTTTTAATCAACTTTTAGCAATAAACTATGTAAATTTTTTGTTGAAATTAGATTTTGACATAAAGTTCTTTAGTAAAAAAATATAAAAAATAATTTTAACTTAACGGAAGGTTGAGAAATATGAGTGAGCGGAATTACCCACTGAGCGGTACAACCCCCGCCTCCCCTACTAAATAAACAATATTCTGTACACGTGCATATAGGTTAAGACAATCCATAAGAAGGTTTCGTTGCTGAGAAACTATTGGTAATTTCCGAAGTAATTTTATGCGTAGAATCCGAATGCCGGGACGAAAATCCGATAGTCGAAAAGCCGAACATCAAAATGCCAACACATAAAAACATCGACAAGCGGGCAGTCATTCTTTAAAGTGTCGGTTTTTAACTGTCGGCTTTTCGATTATCTGTTTTTTGACATGTTGGATCTTTTATTTGTCGGTTTTTGACTGTAAAGGTTTTTCAATTGTCAATTTTTGACTGCCGGTTTATTAACTGTTGGCTTTTTGATTTTTCGGTTTTTCGACCCTCACCCATTTTTTGAAATGTCGGTGTTTTAACTGTCAGCTTTTCGATTGTCGGTTTTTTGACCTGACGACTTTTCGATTGTCGGTTTTTTGACCTGACGACTTTTCGATTGTCGGTTTTTTGACCTGACGACTTTTCGATTATCGGTTTTTGACTGTCGGCTTTTTTATTTGTCGGTTTTTCGACACTCACCCATTTTCTGACATGTCGGTTTTTTAACTGTCAGCTTTTCGTTTGTTGGTTTTTTGATCAGCACTCCGCCAGGTCAGGATCTGCCTATCGGATCATAATTTTGCGACATTTGACATTATGTATGTGAACTATTAGTCGATCATCCAGGACATTTTCTTACGGTCTGTAACATTTATCACTACCGAATATTCGTGTTACCCGAAATATTTAGTCAACCATCTTGGAAATTAAGTATATTAATTTTCTGACGTCCTGATTTCTGTTATTAATTGTTTGTTTTTTAATTTAAAGGTGTATCGATGCATGTAACTGTAGTTAATACATACGGTATTAATTATATGCAATACGAGCTAAAAACAATAAAAGCCGCATTTTACAGTCGATTGCAGCAATTTTTAAATAAGACGACTCGGAAATTTAATATAACGCAATGAAATTTAAACACCACAATGTTTTACAACGGTGGTTAAAAAGAGAAGTAAAATTTTAAATTACTCCGAAATAACTCCTAAACGCTTCATTTCTCGTATATAAAACCACGTAGTAAAACATCATCCAGAAATAACTAACCCTAAGGGCCATC
Organism: Trichopria drosophilae; assembly: GCA_030407085.1. Classification (NCBI taxonomy): domain Eukaryota; kingdom Metazoa; phylum Arthropoda; class Insecta; order Hymenoptera; family Diapriidae; genus Trichopria; species Trichopria drosophilae. The sequence goes on from CM059582.1 coordinate 189,729,693, forward strand.
TGTTGCAATATAAAAAATGGTCGTTTACCTCCTCTAATACGTAAATATTATACTAATCGCGTCTCTGCGAAAACAGCCTTTCCAGTATTTTCGGACACTTCGACGAGAAGACGATACGCGGGTCCAGTACCCTATTTTCACTTATACTCACGCATATATGCGTTCGTAACCATCGTGCAAAAATACGTTCTCTGCGAAATCGGCCATGAAAACACCATAAACTCGAATCGCATTCGCCTTGGCGGCATAAACAAATAAATCGATTTTTGTATCTCGATCCCAGCGACAGGCAATCTAATTGCAAATATTTGAGATAGCGAGGGAATAGTTTCTGCATCGAGTAAATACCGAAATGCCGTCGCCCGCCGTAACTCGTATCGTGATTTTTTTCATCGACCTTTGCGAAATTCCCGTTACTGCCGGCGAAGTCCGAGTTATTTTCGTCGACTCCTTTGACGTAGTCAAACACACCTCAGATTCGCGAAATCGTGACTCGCGATACTCGTCAAAAATTTAAATCGCGGAAATTTTGCATTTTGATTTTTAAAATTTAAAATAAAAATTACTATAATTTCAGAGTAATTAATTGTCTAAGATAATTAAAAGAAAACTTACCCTGCTTCATTAAATTTAATACTTATTCTTAACACTTGATAGTTATTTACATTCTGTCGCGGTTGATTTATTTTTTGATCCTTAAAGCGCCCTGGGGGTACTGGGAGACCCCACACATAAATATTACATTTTTTCCCTTCTAAAGCTGCACTTTTACAGCATTTTTTATCTTAAAGAGCTACATTTCAAGAAGCACAAGTTAAATTTTAAGGACAAAATATTGAAAATTGGCTGAGTTACGATTTTTTTTTTGAAAACGTCACTTTTGTATTTCATTTTTTATAACGAGCACCAATAATTTTTTTATCAAGATAACTTATCTACGCGGTAAAGTGATACTTGGAGAGTATCCAGTAATTTTGTTGAGACGAAATAACGAAAACTGTCCGCGCAGGACGATATTATCTTCGGATTGGGGCCCCCCACGACCCCACATGGCGCTTTGTGTTATTTTTATATACGGTGTCGCTTTAAGGGTTAAGCTGTCAAAACGACGTAAATTTTTTCAAATTCTTGTGTGACAATGGCCGTTTTCTGTACATCCCATCCACACTCAAAAAGGGTTTGCTTCCTACAAGCAAAATTGGGATTGCTAACAATAAACAATTCGGTTGCTACTGAATCAACCAATCTGGCTGGTTGTGATGCCTTAACAGAGTTTGATTGGAGAATTACAAGTTTCTGAAACCAAACATTTGGTTTATTCACTGAGGTCCTGGAACAAAATGAAGTTTGTCTATGATACCGACAAAAATTGTAAAGGACATCCATCATTTGTAGCATCATTTTGTGACTCAAATCCTCTTTGACTTTTTATTTAACTACATCGCCGTTAAATCTCCAAGACTTCAAATCTTAGATGTTCGTGTAAACATATCTTTCATTCGAAACTATTTATTTTAGTAACTCAATTTCGTATATGGAGTAGAGAAGGTTGAACAGATAACAATTAATATAATAATAAATTACGCTGAAGTTAGCGTCAGATGACCAGCGTTAGGTTCGAAAAAGCTGCGGCTCTCAACCATTTCTGAAAACGCATTGTAATTGAAATGGAAACACAGATACCGCTTTGCAATTCCCACTGAGATTTCATAGAGAAATAAACTGGAAATAGAATCAAGCCTTAAAAAATTCGGCACCGTTATTTGAACAGTATTCAGTTATTGGATGCAAAATATAATTATTAGAATAAATCTATAAATTGCGACCAATCAAAAACACGTCCAGGGCTGAAATTTTTACCGAAACTTCTTTTTCACGTTAGAAAACAAGTTTCCAACAATGAACAAAATTAACAAAAATGCTAAAGATTTATATAAAAAATGTAATAAACAATTACTATTGTGGTATTTTTAGATTCCTGATTCAGAATTCGTTGACAGATTTTCGAAATTGAAAATGACGGATCTAATTTGGCGGTTGAAACTGAAATTTTGGTAAAAAATGCATTTAGGGGCTTTTTTGAGATCCTGGACTATGAATGCGTCGTTCAAAATTTGAAATTTACATCGATTGATTCGAAAATTTATATATGGGGGTTTCTCCGGATAACGAATTCGTTAGTGGATATTTTGTATCCATTTTGTGTCTAATTACGAATCGTTGTTAGAGGTTCGAAAGGCAACATTGAGGTGAAGAAGTACTTTCTCGTCACTATTGAAGAAGTAATATCGTATTACTATTGATGGTCAATAGTCCTTTTAAAGATTTTGAGTTTCGAAAGTATGACAACGAATTTTGAATTAGGAACTTCAAAAAACGACCTATTCTCATTTTTACAAAAATTCATAAAAGTTTTGGATTTTTGTCAGCCATATTGAATCAGCCGTTTTGAATTTCAAAAATCTGATTTTTGATCAGGAACTTCAAAAACCCCTCACAGATTTTTGTATAAAAATTTATAAAAATTTCTAATTTTTTACCGGCATATTGAATCCGCCATTTGAAATTTTGAAAATTTGAAAAGTGATTCGTGATCGAGGATGTGGAAAGTCATCTTTTATCAATTGGTATTGAATGTATGTTCGTTTACAAAACTATTACAACTGAATAACGAAAAATTGATTGAAAATGCCGTCATGTTGAAACCGCCAATTTGAATTCTAGGATGCGCAATGCATTATCTTTTGGTACAATCAATGACTCCACCAGATCTGAAAGTTGGAATCGATTGGAGTATAGTTTCATATAGAAAAAGGAGTTTAATTTATGAAACTACTATTTTTTCGGTTTTTTGCCATTCTGGGCGTCATATTAGAAAAACGACTAACGATATTGGAAAATGGACTTCAGATTCAGTAAAAGCCAACTTGAAACCTATAAGATATTATGGACTTGTATAAAAATTTATGCCATTTCAGGACTAAAGGCGTTAAGCAATTAAATACTATTGTAATTGCTTATTCTATTCTTATTATTTATATATTTTATGTTAAAAATGTAAACTGTCATTTATTATTATGTTTATTTATATCTATTCACCGTTTACTACTCTGTATACGAAATTAAGTTACTAATATAAATAGTTTTGAATAATAAATCGTATTTTTTGAAAAAAATCTTTACATAAGTATAGCTAAGATCTGAAGTCTTTCTGATTTTGAATCATTAAAAGATGCTCCAAAAATGCCCTTTTGTAAAATGTTGTATCCACCATCTTTATCTTTTATCATTAGATACCAGAGAGTTATAATTAGAATCTCTACAAAATATGAAATTTAAACCACATCAAAATTAGCTCATGACTTCCAACAATCCATGAAATTGCAAGTTTTTTAGTGGCATTCCGTTTTTACAGACATTGTTAGTGTTTATGCTTCTGAGCCTTTACGCTCATTTTCCTATAACCTTAAACATATGCTTTCATTTTCATGATGAATTATTAAATTTCATCGACTAATCCTGAGATTTACGATTTAGAGAAACAAATTTTCACTTTACTGCACAGTAGACCTGAAGACTTACTATTTTTGCTAAAGTTTAAAACTTGTTTTGGGATCGTAAAATACGAATCTGATACTAGATTTAAATAATTCAAAACGACGAATCCAATAAGGCGGGTGAAATTAAATTTCCACCTTGTTTTCCTAAAACTTGTCTTTTTTTGTTGGGTAATTGGATAAGAATCTGACATTAAATTTTAAAATTCACGATGATAAATAAATCAAGGGGTTAAAAGATAATATAAAGAAAGAGAATTAAATACTGTAATTGATGCCAACATTTTCCAAAAAACTCAGGATGTCCTCAAGATCTCCTTAGGACATCCCGGGACGGATTATGTTGTTTGGGTAGTTTCGGTTACTTTTATGAAACCTATCACGGGCATCACTACGTGAAGATTGAAAGTTGGAATGCCTTTTTTCTTAATTTTTGTCCATTTTATTATTTTCATTACTTTTTAAATTTTTTAAATGATCTTAAAACTTGAATACCTAAAAGGGTACCAACTGTAGTTCAGTAACATAAAGTTCAGTAGTAGAAATGTAAAATTGCTTGCAAGTTCCATACAAATGTCGGTCAAATGTTTGTACACTATTCTTGTCTTTTCCCAAAGAATTTTTTGTTCGCTTTTGAACAAGGCTTTCTGTTTATCAGCGCGAACTTTATCCATGAGAAAGATGTAAATAACATTAAAAAATTAGATAATTACTTTTTCTAAATCTAATAAAAATAAAATAATAAAAAATGAGAATTCAATATATGATCAGGATTGAACTCGTGAAGACTTGATAAGCTTGTGTAATGCAAAGTGATAGTGGATGATGCACCGACGGCACTTTTAAGTGTTATATAGTTTAATTATAAAAATAGGCAAAAACAGGCAAACTTACCTTCAGCAGATATTCTATAGAAGACCTTCTTTCATTGATTAAAAATAACATGGAACATTTTGATACTTACATTAAACAGCGTAAACCCAATTTTAAAAACATCATTTTCTGATATTAATACTTAATTAATACATCAGAAATTTAAATTACTCATATAATTAGAATTTTAATGTAAATTTTACTTTGTTATTAACAGATGAAACATGAGCAGCTGTTAATCTTACAACTATTCTAAACAAGCACTGAAATTAACAAGAAAACAAATGATTAAAAAAAAATTCGTTATTAAATTAGTAAATTCGAGTCTGTACACCAAAACAAAATGTACAGAAATTTACTAATGAGCAAATCGCTTTGGTAAAAACTAATTTCATTATCACTGAACGCAATTGTTAGTCTAACTGTAAATTTTATTTAATCTAACTTATGCTTAGATATAGTCAGAACTAATCAGATCTACTAAGATATGCCTTCATGTCCGCTAAAATTAAATTTCATTATCCCTGTACCTTTTAATAAGAATATTTCTATCGGAGAATTTTGATATACTTCATACTAGACTCACTCAGTCAAAGATTAATAATCAAAGAATTTTTAGTTGCTACAACGCGAAATTCTGGTTAATGAAAAAGTACTGTTTGGTTGTCATTAGATCAAATGAACCTTCTGATTTTGGTGCCTGCATTACTTGGTACCGAATGTTGATTGTTGCAACCAGTTCGGTTTCTTTTACGCTGAGCTGGACTCCATATGCTGATTGACGAATTGCGCAGAGAAGATTTTACCACACCATTTCATGTGTTGTCTTTTCATTACATAAGGAGATGCAAGGTAAATTAGTCGAATTCCTGATAAAGTGATAAGAAAAAGCCGCAGATGTCTTTATAAGTTGATTATCCTAATCCAACAGTTAGATTCCGATAATTAAGCTCGGTTGATACTTGCAACAAAACTGGTTTATGGCGAAAGATTTAAAGGTTTGTTTTAATCAAAAAATTGTTGCATATTCACGAGAGAGAGAGAGAGAGAGGCGTATATTGATATAGGCAAAAATAAATTTTTTTATAACGTGCGTGAACATATGATAAGGACATTGTTCAGAGCTTTCTAACTTTACTCAGCAAATTACGTGCCAATACACATTACAAGAACATGTATGAACACCACGATGTATTTGGAGACTTTTTTTGATTAGTGACATATGCTTCAGGCAAACATATTAACCAAAAAAAGAACTTATTTCACTAATCCAAGATTAGTTTGGTTTTATTCAGTTGACAAAGGACTTTTGTTTGTCAACATGATGTCTATATAATGGTGATACATCTTAGGTGCATGTACATCGATGGCGACCGTAAATATCGTATGTTTGCGAGCACTGGAGTAGCGGCATGCGGAAATCGATTAAATCGGAATTAGGTTGCTCGTGGTTTGGTTATTTTAGGAGCATGTACTATTAGACATCCGCCTCGGTGATTTCCGTTACACTTGCTGCGTCAACCACGAATTATTACATCACCTCTCTTTAAAACCAGAAATAAACTTCAAAGCCTATTTGCTCGTCTAGTTCAGTTTATTTATCGACATATTTGTCAACTGGTTCGTTATTGTTACTAGAAAGTGATCATAAATTATTTCATTATTGCGAGGACCGTGCAAGGAAAAAGACGATAAAACTTACCAAAGCGAACCATCAAAATTTACCTTCACCCCAATTTCTTAAACACTAGTGACTAGTAGTTTATGCAATATATGTTACTTTGATTGTAAACAAATAATTTTTCTTTTCAAATAAGTCTATTTGATTTATTAACCTTTCAATGAGTAAGCACCGCTTTCGTTTACCTGACAAATTTAAATTAGTAAACGAGGGTAAAAATCACATTCGCTGGAGATCGACATTTCGCCCGTGTTGCATATGATATTTTTTTATACGATGAGCGTGGGACTGGATAGTTTGCGCCCCAAGATTTCACCGCAAGGCGCAAAATCGAATTCTACTCCCGGAATGTTAAAAATACCTTTTTATTATATGTTTGCCCTTTTAGCGTACTCTAAGCGTACTTTAAAAATGGCTTCAATTTTTACTAGGTCTGCCGTTTTGCTAGTCTTTTGTACTAAGTGGTGCGTCTCCATAAACCAAACTGGTTCCGTTACAGCAACTTTTCCTCCCAAACTTAGTTAAGCTTCACAAGCAGCTAATTTGGTTGACACAATAGAAATCGTATCACGAGTATGTGAAGAGTAAATATATTAGACTAAACAAGACTAACTTGCATGATTAATGGTCTTAAAAGTTCGGAGCTTCGGTTTCCATATGATTATAGTTAGGAAGACATTTGTATAATTAAAAGATTGTCTACAATTTGTTAACATACGCAAACTTTCCATAGTTATAAAAAACAAATTAAAAATGAATCACGTACAAAAGTAGATATTATCACGTGACAAAACAACGGAAACGATCGAACTCGATTGGTATGTTGCTTATAAAATTTCGTCTCTTCGAAAATAACTCGAGGTTGGTATATCGAATCTCTCATTCGGATACTTTCATTCAATAGGAATTTTGTCGTTCTATATGCGTAGGTACCAGAAATGGGATTCTCTATAGTAGGAATTCGCATAGTACACAGGCGTGTGACACCGTCAAAAAATAGCACGTGTAGGTGGTTGACGCTTATTTAACCCTTTGCGGCATAGTGGGATGCTCAGCATCCCACCTATTTTCTCTCAGTTTTTAATTAATTATTCGGCTGTTTTCATCTAAGCAATCGGGTTTTTGAGTTAATTATGTTAATAAGATGTATATAATCATAAAAAAAGTTACATATTATCAATTATCGTTAATTTTTAATTATTATAAATAAATAACCACGGAAAAATATCAATAATTTCAGAAAAAATTCATTTTTGATTGAACAATTATATATATTTGCATGAAACTATAGCATTTTATGTTTTTTGGGTCGCTGATTTCGAATCTGACGTCAGATTTGTAAAAATCAAAATGGCGGATCCAAGATGGCGGACCGAAATATGAAAAGTTGCTCGATCTAAACGAAATTTGTTACTCGGGGGTTTTCGGGATCGCTGATTACGAATCTGAAGTCAGATTTTGAAAATTCAAAATGGCGGATCCAAGATGGCTGACCAAAATTTGTTTTAATTTCATCCACATTTAATTGTTGAAATCTGACACTGGATTTGTCATCGGTGATCGAGAAAACGTACCAATTTTCAAGAAAATCCAACACTCGATTTTTACGTTCGTTCGCCATCCTAGATCCGCCAATTTGAATTTTGCAAATCTGAAGTCAGATTCGAAATCAGCGACCCCGAAAACCCCCAAGTAACAAATTTCGCTGAGATCGAGCCACTTTTTATATTTCGGTCCGCCATTTTGAATTTTCAAAATCTGACTTCAGATTCGAAATCAGCGACCCCGAAAACCCCCGAGTAACAAATTTCGCTTAGATCGAGCAACTTTTTATATTTCGGTCCGCCATTTTGAATTTTCAAAATCTGACTTCAGATTCGAAATCAGCGACCCCGAAAACCCCCGAGTAACAATTTTCAGCTGTTTTCCGTGTAAAGAAAAATGTATGCCGCAAAGGGTTAAAGGAAATTAGTCGGAATTGCTGCCAAATCGCGTCTCGCACATGTGCTGACTCATCTATTACCGGTTATAAATTTAATAACTACCAAAGTAGATAATTTTCCTTATTTTGAACAAATTTAATTTTTTTATTTCGAGTATATATTACTTGGAACGAAAAGTCGGTCATCCTAGAATAGGAAGCGAGTTATTATTCTATCCTAGTAAATGTTTACTCTTACATAGTGCTCGAGCACCACCTGTGTAGCACAAACCACCCTGTTTACTAATAGCTAACCAGAATGCCATAATCGAGAACAATTTGGTTACTTTTCTGCATAAAAATTACATAGTAAGTCAAATAGACTTTTAGATCTAGAAAAAAAATCAAATATTACCAAAATATAGGGACGGACGGGGCAAAGTGACGCATCTCAAATATTTCGATGCACTGACTATCGAATATCGTTTTTGCCAATTTTTGATACATTAGTCTGTCCCGTTATTTACAGCCTCAGGAAAACTGATAATTTATTTTGTAAATATTTCAATGAATATTTTTTTCTCGCATTATTCAGCTATTTAGCCACTTTTTGAGAAACATTACATTTTTGCAGAAAGTGGGGTTCAATTTTTTAAATTTAATAATATTTTTTACAACAAAAGTAAATGTTGATCTAACAAAGATAGTACCATTTTCATAAGTATTTTGTCATGGTGGTGATAATATTAGCCTCAGAATTGTTCGAATATATTACATTTTAGTGAAAAGTGAGATTGAATTTGTCAAACTCTGTATTTTCAATGATATTTAGAATTTTGTGGTAACATGAGAACATTGTTATTCGTCTAATTTCATGTTTATCAACCATTAAAAAATTTACAAAGATAGAAACGTCTTGAATAAATAGATATTTTTTGTCATTTTCGAACTTTTCAGATATGATAGAAATATCATTTGAAATATTTAAAAGAGAATTATCCATAGTATCCCTTGAAATGTCAATGGTTTGCCCAAATTTTCCTGCTCTTCTTTGTATTATTTATTATAATAGAGAATAAAATGTATTATATATTTCTTGTCTGATTAATTTTACTATGAAAGTAGTACTACAGTTTTTAAAAGTAAGAATGTATTTCAAGCAAAAGTAAGCTAAAGCAAAAATATTTTCTATCTGACGTTTGACAACTATGGAAAAAATAATTATAGCACAAAAATTTTAATGATTAAATGCATGCATTATTTCATGTTTTAGTGTTAAAAATAATATTTTTTTTGCAAAATTGATAGTGTATGAACGTTTTCTATTGCAAACTTACCGAAAAAGTATAGAAATAAATGTTTTTTTTAAACTTGCCCGATAATCAAAATATTTGTTTCTATGTGCTCGACCATCATTAATTTCCTGCGTCATATGTATTAAACAACCAAAAAATAATACTATCAACACCACATTCCGACATAACCAAGTCAACATTCGTAGGTGCTAAAAATGACATTTTCGGTAAAATCCAAGATTACGGCCTACTTTTAATCACGTGTAATCTTGCATCGAAAAATACTATTTAAATGTACACAGAAAAAATATGTTCAATAGAAATTACAAAAGATTTCGTACAAAAACTCAGGAAATAGAGTTTTACATCTCTTGTAAGAATGATAAAACGAATTGAGTGGACATTTTTTACTGATTAACAGAAAGTTCCCTAAAAATTGCAGTATGTTTCTTTAACTTTTACGGAATTTTTCAGTAACACGTATAAAGGGCCCAATATATTGGTTCCGTCATTCTTATAACAGACTTTGTAAAACTCTACATCCTAAGTTATATGAAACTTTTTGTAAACTCTACAAAACATATTTTTGTTTCATGGTTTATTTCCAACCTAATTTTGTGCGTAGAGTACAAATCCAAATTCAGAAGTAGCCTGTCAGAATTTTGAGATATTTGAGGTAATGAACTTGAAAAACGTGTGTTTGTTATATTTTTTTAAGTACAGAATGCAACAATTTATTTGGCCTTCTGTACTATTTCCATGTTTTAGTACTATTATTACCCTTCAGAATTAACTTTTATTAGACTCATACAAGCACATTCCCTTTTAAAGGCTCCATGTTTCTAGTTAATAATTTCTCTTGAATTATTCTCTAGAAAAAATCGTAGGTGATCGAATAAAACCTCATTTTGAAGAGTAAGGGCAGTACTAACAGATGGAAATAGTATAGAAGTCCAAACAACATTATTGCATCCTGTACGTATCATTTTAATCTGGCTATATTGAAAGAACCTATCACTTTGAATTAAAAATTAATATTTTGTCTACAGAATTTTCCAAAGAATCGAATGCAAAGTATGACATGCGATAAACTCAAAAGACGAAAAACGTTTGAAAAACATTGGACGTATGACAACATTTAGGAACATTTAATTTTGTATTAGCAGAAAATTACTCAAAATTTTACACTCGATCTCGTTTATTGGGATAGTTATCCTCGTCGTCATTTCGACAATACGAATAATTATCTTGTTTCCACCCTGCGAAAAATTTTAGGTAGGATTCTCATGAGAATCACATGAGAATTTGAACATGCACCTTATAAATTTCATATAAATGTTGTATAGTACTCGCACTATGTTACGGAAACACTATTCTACAATATTTGCGATTTGTATGAAAATTGAACTGATTGTGATGAGATTTTTATGTAATTTCCATAAAATTTCAATTCAAAACTTTCATGATTATATGCTCATAAAAATACATATTAAATTATTTTCTTTCATGTAATAAAACTTTACATATTGCGTACGATACTTTTATGACTAATATATGTATATAATGTATATTTACGACAACTATAAGGCACGTGTTTCAATTTCTCATCAGATTTTCATGAGAATCCTACTTAAAATTTTTTTTTCTATTTTCTTCTCTCAGTGTTACGAAATTTATGTGTCTGTTACGATAACTCGGCATCTGATAAAGCAAATTATGAGAAAATTTCGCATTTAAGATCTGGTTAGGTTATGTTTAGGTTGGACATTTCTTGATGTCTTGCTTTGTTGTCATTATCTTCAAATCATTAAGTAAAACTTGCTTGAAAAGCATGATTACTGTGTGATTTTCGGACAACTTAATTCGACCTTCTTGCAACACGGCGAAAAAATACCACAAGAACGACCCAAAGTTGAAATTTAAATGTGTTTTATTTCATTAGACAAAAAATATCTTATTTGAGACACTTCGTTTTTAAGACATATTTGAAAAGGGTGTTAGTGTCTTCATTTAAGACACCCATAAGACATCCGATTTGTTGTAGTGTGGTTTTTTTATCGTTTTATAGTGTTTTTGGTCGCCGTGTCCTTTTGTCCTATCACCAATACATCCAATGATATCATACTAGAATCTTGCTTAACTGATAGATTATCAATACTCTCTTCTCTCTTAATTTGAATCAGTGAAAATGTCGCCAAATGTATCAGCGAAAACAATTTTCGCTGTTAAACCAGTAAATTTCACTGCTTAACCAGTTGACTTTACTATTTAACCAGTCGAAATATTGTATTTACTGAAACTCCTGCAGAACGCAACCCTAATGCCACAAGTTGATTGAGTTCCACAAGTTGCCCATGCAAGCACGAAATTCTAGATACTGGAGATGCCACCGAAAAATGGAATAATAGCGATCTGTTTTAGGTATGTATCTAATGTTTATCGTAATTGTTCAGTTTTAACCATTTTTATAATCTTTAAAATTGCATGCAGGTGCTACTATATAGTTTGAGGGGAGTGTGCAAAGTTATAATAGCTAATTTTAAATATAATTCATGAATTTAACACTCGATGAAGTTTTGAAATTAGAAAAATTGGCTAGATCGATTATCCGTGTCAAGGAATGTTAAAAAATGAACACTTAGTCTTGTTCTGTTCACGTAGTCGACGTTTCCACAGCGTCGCTGTCATTTTCAAGACTGAAAATTTTTTCGAATTTTTTAAAACAAATTACATAATATAAAAAAAAATAATTACAACAGTATATAAAGAACCATAAATAAACGATGTAACATAAAATATTAAATACCTATCTCTATATAAATTGTAAAAATTAATATTTTACATTGTCGCAGTTTTATAGTTATACGAAGACTAACTAAAGTTATTGACATATCGACGAGTTTGTTGTCATTATTATCAATATACTAGTAAGAAAATTTCTATGAAAAGTATATATTTAAAGTCGTTGTAATAATTAATTACTGTGGAACATTAATTTTTAAAATTAGACAACATCAAATCGTATGAATTATTTAATTTTAAGGTGTCTTCTTTTATATTTATAAAGTAAGGTTGTAATTTGATGTGTACCATTTCTGATATTAAACTCTTAGGATAAGAAGTTTTAATTATAGATTTTGCTTAAATTTACTGAATAGATTAATTATAGTAGAAGATTAGGTTCTATTTACCACACGCAACACGCGAAACTATTAAGTTTTTATGGCAATTAAAATACTTTTAATAGCTTTGTGTATTACTTAAGATGAGTAGGAGCTGATTTTTTAGGGCAAACAGTCCACTCAGTCGATTTTAGCTAAATTCGCTTAATTGATCAGTTAGTAAACATTATATTCCAGCGAAAATCACGTGATTTCATTTCACTGATTTTAATCAGTAAATAGACACTATTTTCCTGTGAAAACCACTGATTACCGGCACAAAACATATGGTTTGATTACAGTGATTTTAGTGAAATTCGCCTAATCTATCAGTTAGTAAACACCATATTCCGGGGGGGGGGGGTAAAATTCCGAAAATACATTTATCCGAAGGTACTATTTTCCGAATTTTAATAATTCCGAATGCCAATCATCCGAAAGTGAATAATTCCGAACGTAAATTATCCGTAAGGTACAAAGTTTCGAATAACAAAGTTCCGAATTAATGTAGGCGTCCTGAATCCGATTTTTTGGGTAGAATGCCTGAAAGTGGTGCAGTTGATTTGTTATTAAATTTCATGGAACTGTTTTTTATTAATAACACGTTGAATATGGCAAAAATGAAATTTTTTTGAAGTTTTTATCTCCGAAAATATGCATTTTTTTAGAAATTCGCAAGAGACATTTCCTGTCCAAAATGACCCAAAGGATCTAACAAAATTCTTTCGGACTGAAAAATTTAAATTTTTAAATTGTTAATAAAATTCGTTAATAACAATCAACTGCACCACTTTTAGGCATTCTACAAAAAAAAAAATCGGATTCGGGGGCCCAAAATACATAAGAATCAACTTCATTTTACGGATATATAATAGGCCACATCACCATACGTGGCGCCTACATTAATTCGGAACTTTGTCATTCGGAATTTTGTCATTCAGAACTTTGTACCTTCAGAAAATTTACTTTCAGATTTATTCATTTTCGGATGATTGGCATTCGGGATTATTAAAATTCGGAAAATAGTACCTTCGGATAAATTTATTTTCGGAATTTTAACCCCCCTCCCCTGTATTCCAGCGAAAAGCACATGATTTCATTCTACTGATTTCAGTCAAATTCACAGGATCGATCAGTGAATAGGTATTGTTTTGAAGCGGTAGAAATGTGATTTCATTTCAATAATTTTTCAGTCAATGTAAAAGAGTTCGCTGTTGAAATCGGTACCCACTGGCTGATTCACAGGGATCGCAAATGCGCTTTGTGAATTAGCGACTATGAACTGTCAATTAGTAGTTTTTCGCTGGTTAGGATTAAGAGAGTTTTTTTTAGATTAAGGGAGCTAGACAGCTCTAGTAAAGACTACTAACTTTTTCATTGCTGTCGTCTAGTTTACTCAAGATATTAGGTAGAAACTTATATTTTTGAACAATGTTACATATATTTTATTTCCGATAGTATACGCACACGAATACCTGTGGTGAGTTCATATTAAGAAAAAAGAAATAGATTGAAAAAATATGAAATTCCTGTATATCGTATCATGGACTCTAGGATTGAAGCTCGGGTCTCATCGACACACGATCTATCAACACTTGGGTTTGTTATGTCTTTCGATGCTCGACAGACACAACTCCGGCTGTTGGTGTCTGAGTACATTGTCGGCGAGACCCTGTGGCGTCGAACGTACGGGATCGTTGCTATATATGCCGATCGGATGCACATCTTACGATGCATGGAAACGGTATTCCGCTGACAGTGCGGCGGCCTTTTGTTCCCGACTCGGATTACTCCGTCGACATCCCGATGAGTCATTGACGTGTAAAAATATATCCGCAAATCGACCAACATTTTTTACCGTCATCGAGGACAGGTATCAGTGCTCTGACCTTGAAGAAAAAAAATGGATTTCATATCGAGGTGCACGACTTCCGAAATGCATTCCGTACATTTTTATTGCGATACAATACTTTAGCGATATCAAGAAGACTCCGTAAGATTGATATGAAAAAAAAAACGTGAGTAAATTAATAATTTGCAGTTAGAAAAGAATAAGTTTTCAAAAGATGACTTATGGTTGATTCTTTTAGGCGTACTGGGACGTAAGTTTCAGTAGTAACGTCCGCTGAACAGGTTTCCGAGTCACTCGTTTTGAATTAACATTTTTAGTATTCAACGTACCGTTCAGCTCTTGCACCGTCATTTTGCATTATTTCGATGGTTTACGTTCAGCAGAGTGTTTTTAATGCTGACACCTTGGTACCCAACGCTGGAAATCCAATGCTCCTTACGGGACTTTGGTACTAAAATTCGTCTCGCCAAATGTGTTCGAGCGATAAATTAATACTATTTAATGAATGGGGAAGTTTTGTGTAATTAATTTTATGGTAATTTTTGGAAACTTGACTTACGGGTATTGAGATGTCGAGACGTCGCATTCCGGATGCGTTACCCTCTCTGTGGGACTCATTATTTTTTAAAACTACGATTGTTTTAACGCATCGTTTACTGTGCTATCGTTTTTTATATATTCAAAGCCATCTGTAACATGACAGGTTATAGGGATTTCAGTTTTGACCCTGGTTGTGCATCAGAATACGTGGCAGAAGCAGATAAAATTCTTGTAAATTATGTGAATACGGTTTTATTATGTTTTCGACTTTTGGATTTTGAAAAACCCTGGCCAGTTTCGTAATCCGCGACCCGAAAAACACATTTATACTAAGTTTCGTGAAATTCGTTAAAAATGTTATTACCTTGGTCCTTCATATTAGATCCGGTATTTTGAATTTTGAAAGATCATGGTCCGATTCGTAATCAGCGACCTCAAAAACCCCTACAAACCAAGTTTCGTTAAGTTTAGTTGAAGTGACAACGTTTGATCCAACATACTTGAAAATAGCAATTTTTTTTACAATGTCATCAATTTTCAAGACCCCATTTTGAATTTTTATTACAATATGCTGCACAATTTGGGCCGTTTTGCGCCACTTTGTTCAGTATCCAAATTACGTTTCCTTACAAAAATATTAATTAAAAATCAATTGTTGATTTTTCCGCACTTTTTTGCAATAAATCCGCCATATTGGTTTTGTATGTCAACAAAAATGAAATCTGACCACGGCACCCAAAAACATAATAAAACGGTATTCACATATTTGACAAGAATTTTTTCTGCATCTGGCATTATTTCAAAGTAGGGGAAGAGCTCCGGTTGTGGGCACCCTTTTGTTTTTATCGAATTATTTTTGACAACATTCACATTATGCAGACATAAGTGTATTAGTGGAAAGCTAGATACCTTAGTTAACTCCTGTAAAAGAATTAAATTGATTCCTTGTAAAAGAAAAATTTTATCATACATTTAGTGAAGTGACGATTTTTGACACAAAACATATTTGTACACGGTTGTGGGCACCCTTGAAAAACTTGGTAAAAATGGAAAAATACGAAGGAAAACTACCATAAAAAATAAGAAAATAAAAATTTATTTACTTTAAAGTCTCCGCTAACAAAAAGAACACAACACGTTTTCACATTAGTCATTCACTAATCTTCAAAATCAGAATCACAATAAATTCTTTCATGTTCAGCGCGCTTCAAATGCACCGGTCGACTACATTCATCGCATTTAATTCATTAACAATTCATCAAAGTAATATAAAAACGTTAAGTCAATATAAACAACAATATTGCTATGTTTCTGGACCAAACACGCGTAGTGAGCGAAAAAAGGAAGCCCACAACCGGTTACATGAAGGTGCCCATAACCAAGAATGACAGTGATTATTTTAAATGCCAATAAATTATGTGATCCAAAAATTGTTGTTAAAAACGAAATCAAATCACAAAATATAATGATCACACTGTACAAAAAATTAAATACTTACCGCATCGGAATCATGCTGACTGCAAAATCGGGTGTCGTATGGATATCTCAAATGAAGACACCAAGACACTTAGAAGTGTCTTCTTTTAAAATGTATTTTGATTTATGTGCTTTAAAACAAAATACCTCAAAATTTAAGATTTTTTGTTTAATGAAATAAACCATATTTAATTTTAACTTCAGGTCGTTCCCGAAGAATTTTTTCACAAGTTTCACAAGGAGATCGAAAACTTGTTCGAATATTGGTTTTTATTGATTGTTTTACTAATTTGGGGATAATGACAATAAAGTAAAACCTCAAAAAATGTCTAACCTATCATAATCTAACATGATCTTTGAAGCGAAATTTTATCATAATTTGGTTTACCGGGTGGCGAGTTATCGTAATAGACACTTAAATTTTGTAACACTGAAAGAAGAATAGTAAAATCCAGTAACTCTAAGCTGAATAATTATTCGTGTAGTCGAAATAACGACAAGGATAACTATCCCAATAACGAGATCATGTGTAAAACTGAGTCATTTTCAGCTTGCATTCGATTTGCTTCCACTTTTGAATGATTTAAAATGTGCATTAGTACATACAATAAATTCACAATGGCGATTAGTACCCAAAACATTTTGTTTTCGTACAGGAAATATTCAAATCTCATTCCAAAATATACGAAATTTCGTATTTGGGTTTTTTGCGATCGATGATTACTAATCTATTTGTGGTTTTACAAAATACAAAATAGCGGATATAATATGAGAAAGAAAGTATCAAAATTGTTTTTAAAAAGAAATAAAATTTGTAAAAACTCACAAAAATAAATAAAATTTAAATAAACAGGAAAACGTAACTGAGATTTAAAAAACACAAGGAATTAAGTAACATAAAAAATGACTCTCAAATCTGTCAACCTCCACGAAGTCAGAATTTATTCACGTTTTCTAGTGGCAGATAAAAGATGGGAAACGTGAAAACCTTATTATATCATTTTCATTCAAGAAATGTTTGCGAATCAATGCTGTACCTAACATTTTGGATTTTGAGAAACCACACAGTGCGCAAACAAAATTTTGGTACACTAATAGCCATTTTGAATTTAATGTATTCATTAATATACAACTTTTGTCTGTATGGCAATAGGTCGAATATATATTAGCAAAATTAGCTCATACAACTGATTTTTAAGATGGCGGCTGTGCTGAGTCAACTAAATTAACGAATTTAAACAGCTTTATTCAATAGTTATATGAACTCTTAGGATCATTAGATCTAAATTCATTATTAGCTTAACAAATTCAAAATGGCGGATTCAATATGGCGGACCGCAAGCTAAAAAATAGCGACTCAGGAAAAAGAAAAAATATTACCGTATTTTACGTGAAATGTGAAATAAAAATACTTGTATTTATTTTCTCTCTCAGAGCAGCCGTTATCGAGTAAAAAATTATCAAAATTATCAAAAACGAAAATTCGTCTCCAAACTTTCCAATCACACTTTTGGACGGATGTACAATGGCTTTTCGATGGCGATCACGCGTTTTTTGCCTCTGATTTATTCGTATTCACCAGAGTTGCACGATTCTCCCCACGAGGAGGTGAACGCTGTCATTTATTAATAAATTTGGCTATTCAATTAAAAACTAGTGTTGGCGTGGTGCCTCGCTCGCTTCGCTCGCTCAGAAACTTCGACCCAGTGGGGAGTCGGCTATTCCTTAATACTCGTTTGTTTACTAACAGCTTTCAATTATATTATAAAATTATATTGATATTTGGGGGTCCAATCATATTTAGGTCCAAGTGGCTTCGATAGATACGTTACAACAATATAGTGTTTCTCATATGTATGAAAATTGAAAATGAGCATTTTCAAAACTTCGACCCCGACAACAGGCCAGACGAAGTATTAATAAACAAAAGTTGCAAAATACTTACTTCAAGCACTTGTATTGTAATAGACTATTCGATGCATATTACTTGTTTACAGTGTTTTACTAATTACTGTCTGTATCATTATGATATTATATATACAATATATATATACATATAATTCGTCAAAGATATCTTGAAAGTGTCGAAAAGATCTCTGACGGATATCTTTTAGATACTGTAAGACATCTTTTAGATATATCGAAATAGTTATTTTCGTATCAAGGGCGTAAAAGAACTTATGCGCCCGTAGGTGATAACCGCGCCCGAGGGGCTGGCGAAGACTACCTCTGGGGGGTAGAGGGTCGAAACGTCGAAATTTGATGAAAAACTATAGGGTAATTTTTTTGCCGAGGTGACCAAAATCAATACTTTTTCAGACAATAGTCATAAGCATTTTAAACCAGTTTTTATGGCATTATCGTTGACTTTAGGAAGAAAATGCATATAACCTGTTTTGTACAGAATTTCATGCTCTATCTTTTTTGTTTGAAACATTTTTTAATAAAATTTGTATTTTTCAAAATAAATGCAAAAAAACTACGAAGAAACTTAATTGGGCTAATTTTTTTTAGTAATGGACGGATGGATCTACGCCAAAATCTAATCAGATCTAAGTTATGCCAAGACGCGTATTTTAACAAAAAATTTATGTCAATATGCTTATCCGTTTGCGAGTTATCGCGAGACAAAAAAAGGGGACGTACGGACGTACGGACCCAAATCAACGTACGTCCGTACGTACAAGATCACGGACACAAATTTTTTTATTGTTGATTTGGGTTCCTTAGGGTCTGAAATGTCGACATTTCATGAAAAACTATATGGTAATTTTTTTGCCCGAAGTGACCAAATTCAATACTTCGTCCAGACTTAGTCTGGGTCGAAGTAAAATGAGACTTATTTACAGAAAAATATGTATTCCAATATTTTTCCACAAGTGTTATAATTGAAAGGCACAGACTTGAAGTTGACATTAAAATTTTGGCGATTTGAGCGTTAAAGGGTTAAAATACTGATTGAATTCAGATCAACCTTTTTTTTTTTATCTTCTGATCATTTGAAAAAGTTTTCAAGACATTTTCTTATGAAGTGGAAGAAATCTAAAATGTAAACAATGCAATGGGAGGATTGCCTCAGTCGGTCGAGGATAATTGTTGGGCAAGAGGAGACTAGCGAGGCCATTTTCATGGGTCTCGTTGCACGGCGTGGGTGGTGGGGTTTGCCGGCTGGGCGTCCTTGTGCGTCTCGACAACCGTCTGCCGCTGCTCGGAATGCCCGCGATAATTGCTTACCTATGCCGCGCGTGCATGCTTAATCAAAGGTGCTTGAACTCGCTCGGTCTCCGCATACGTCACCTCAGTGTGCTCCACATCGGCACATATGCACACAAACGTGACGAGTCGAAAAACCCGACAAATCAAAAAACGGACAGGTTAAAAATCCAACAGTCACAAAGCCGATAGTCGAAAAGCCGACAGTCAAAAATACGTCACATCAGCAAGCGGACAGAGGTGCGGGTCAAAAACTGGACAAATGCAAAATCGGCAGGTCAAAAAACCGACAGATCAAAAAACCGACAGTAATAAAGGCGACACATAAAAAAGCGGACAGTCATTTTTTGAAGTGTATGTTTTTTACTGTAGCCTTTTCGATTGTCAGTTTTTTAACTGTCGGTTTTTCAAGTATCGGTTTTTTGACCTATCGGCTTTTTTATTTGATAATTTTTCGACCCGCACCCAAAAATGACACTATGGCATAAGAGACCATTTTTCATAAGGCTCTTCAACTTGATAGGTTACCGAAAGACTAACTTCAAAGTGTACCATTTTTAATCCTTTGAAGCATACCATTTCTTTACATGGAAAACAACTGAAACTCGTTACTCGAACGTTTTCGCTGTCGCTGATTACGAATCGGACTACCGAGTTTCAAGAATTCAAAATGGCGGATCCAATATGGCAGATAAAAATTTCAAAAATTATTTGATTGAAACAATATTGGGTACTCAAGCATTTTTGAGGTCGTTGATTGTGAATCTGCATTGAGATTATTATTCGGGAATGGACAGAATTGCCAATAAATAAAAATACAATAGTTTATCGAGAAACATATAAAAGGTTATTCATTAAAACGATCGGTGACAATATTTCGAAAAAATGCTTGAAACGCGAGTCCGAAACGAAATCCGACCAAACCAACCTGTCATAATTAAAAACTGACTATCGACCCTATCCATAAATCGAACATCTTCTTCACACATTCCAACATAACTTTCCCCCATGATCTTTAAAATTAAGTCTAAATATCGTCGCCATTTCAAAAGGGCCCGTACAAAGTAAATTCTATAAGCACCCTACTGTACCTTGGAGGAGTACCGGTACTCATTTCGGGTATCCAATGATTCGTGATTCGGGAACCGCAGTTTTCTTTCGGTAATTCTCAAAACGTACGCAACAAAAAGAACACACACGCAGGAAATGCACGCACGACAAAAATTGAAGAAAAAATGTGCAAAGCGGAAAAAATGAACGAAACAAACGGCATAAAACGGATGCAAGAAAAAAAGCCGAAAAATTTTATACCTATGACTATTATAAACATATTTGGGGGACACCCATTGTTAACAACGTACGAAATCGCGACAAATAAAAAGACATCGGTTTCGTCAACCCAATTAAAAAACAACTTTATTTTGACAAACACTTCTTGTGATGATACCGCACGCGATTAATCGACCGAAACTGCGCATCACACTGACGGATTTTCACATTCCATACAGTCGTATTGCGACTCATTTCCCCCGATCCCAAAATCGCCATTCGAAACCATTTTTTTACACGTCACTTACATCCAACATACCGATTCGCAATTATTCACAACGTCCATCCTACGAATTCGTCGCTTATAAACCGATACACGATCGTTACCCACTTTACCAGTATCGTCACCAATTTGAAGGACCTTTACAGAGACAGGTCACCTTCATTTTGAGAGGTACCCCCATTCGGGTGCGTAATGTCGTGGGGAAAACCAACCGTTGTGGTGCAAAACCCAACGCCAGGTACTGTAGTTGGTAACACATTGATTCTGTTCTCAACACTCATGACATATTTACACTTTATTTGCTTCCCATATGAAATATAGGTTAACTTTAGGAAGGCGTCGCGACGTCGGTACGTACTATATAGAGAATTAACAGCTATTCTAAATATTACAATACGTGTGGTTTCTTCGATCGTAGATTAAATAAAATTGAATACTCCATACTTTGTTGTGAAGATCAGTTAATAAATACAAAATATTTCATTTTTCAACGTCTCGACCTATTGAGGCCGTGAGCAAAAACGTTTAATACTAAAATTCGATCCAACGTATAGAGTTTAAATGACGAGCCTTGGAATTTGAGAAAATATAAGTCACTTTTTTTTAATAAAAAACTGAGCTAAATGGACTCATTTTAAAGATTTTTTCAAGTTCTACAGTTGATCTCTGTATCAATTTGACCTACAATGAATATTTCATTTGTTCTTGTCCTCAGAAGTTGGTAAAATGCCGATTTTTTGAAGTTTTTCGCGTCTAACTCGCTACACAAAAGTCACGTAAAACAAATTTCAGTGTTAGAAAAACCAAACATTTTTGCACTTTGTACATTAGCAATTAAGCACAAAATTGTCGAAAAACTGAATTTAAAATGACGTTGCACTTGTATTGCCAGTTTCACGAAATTAGGGGGCTTCCTAATTTTCATCTAAACGTAACGCATAAGGGTTGAAATTCTTTGTTTTCTTCAAGTTCTGTAACTGTTTTCTACGTGATCTTCGTTAACTATTTACCGAAACCAGTTAGACGGGGAAAATCTCATAAATCGGAATTTTGCCCAATTTTTGGAGCTCGAACAAGGCACATAGAACCGAACCTTACAGCATAATTAAATAACGTTGCTGCAAGCTTATTAACATTATGACAACCTTATTTAACCTTTTTGTAAGGTTCGGTTCTGTTAGGGAAGAGAAACATTCACCATAATTTAACATGACTTATAGAAATACATTACAGAGCTTGCTAAAATCTTTAAACTGAGCCTTCATTCGTTGAAAACCCCCTGAAAACTAGCCGAGTTATTGCAAAAAGTGATTTATGATTCCACAAATTCAAATACTCGCCATTTAAGCTCTATTCCAGATCGAATTTTAGTATTAAACTTTTTTGCTCAGAAAGATGTCAATATTCATCTCCTGCAATATGGTCCGTAAGTTATAGGGGAAACTGTATATAATTGTACTCTGCAAGAAAATTTATAACCGCCGAAAACAAAAATTCAAAAGGTAAAAGAAAAAGATGGAAAATCTTTCTGTCCCCACCCTGCCAGTTCTTATCGTTAATCTCGAATATTGTTGCATTTCTAGAATGGGTACGAAAGTTTTCACCCTTTTCAAAATTACAGAAAGAGAGAAAAACAATCAAATACATAAATAATCAAACACAAAAGAAATTCGAAGAGAGAGAGAAAAATAAATAAACAAAAAGTTGTTGACATGATTCATCTAGGTGGTACATTTACAATTTATTTACTGTTATTACAGTTTATTGTGAAGAAAGATAGATAACATAAATAACCGTTTGACGTTTTCTATAAAGGATCCAGAGTTAGTGTCTCTCTGACTGTTCACATTGTTTTTATTTAGAAAATGTGAATAGCGTCGAAATTTAGAAGCTATTTAGGGGAGGCCCACAAGAGACCAAAAAATGGAAAAATAAAATATAACATTAACATATTTTGAATTTATTAGCTGACCGTAAGAATAAAGTAAGGAGAATTTAATTTTATTTATTTTAAATATGATAACAATATTTAATTTGAATCATTTACTCACCATTTTCAAATGGGGATACTTATAACCAAGGGTTTCCTTTTGTTGAATTATGTCGTTGTTTTGTACGGCGTTGATTCATCTGTAATACAGGCTTTTAGCTCCGACGATAAATTAGAAACCAACCGCAAATATGAAATTTTGCATGCCAAATTAAATTTTCAAAAAGCGAGGGACAGGTCACTTTTATTTCTTTAATATAGCTCCGGCCATTTCATACTCAAATAAATTTATAAGCCTCATACATATCTGAAAGTTGTTCTTTATTTTTATATTGTGTTACAAAATTATAAAAATATAGTATATCTCTTAAGACATAAATCATTCTACCAATATTGTCCGAATTCGGTAAATTACAAAAAATTTTGCAACAATAAACGATCCAAACTTCAACCAATTTTCCAGCAAGAAAGTAATAATTGCGACTGACCAGTCGATGGGAAAAGAAATTATTCCCATGCACGATAGGCGATAATGGCCTATAATGCTCGCAACCCGCAAAAACAGGAAGAACCACTTGGCCCAGATTGGGCTGGCTCTTTAGTTAGTCTGTATGTAAGAGGACCTACGTCTCTAGGGCTCGTCTAGTCACATGCCCATTAAACGTAACGCGCCTACGCGTAGCCGCTATCTAAGCATCATCAGCAGCTTTGATCAAGCACACACGAGATGTCCGATGCAATCGCGTAAATTGGTAAGACAGGACATCGACCCGTCCCCGTTTATTAAATAAGATGTACGTAAGGTCTACGTTTCTTTCCAGAAAACCGTTCATAAATATCATCCAAGTAAACGAGCTTTCATAATTTTACAATTAACAGGGTGCCCCAGTTGAGACATCCTGGGTGACGTTACGTCATCGAATTAAAGATTAACATTTCCAGAATTTCCATTATATTGATGATATTGAGAAAGTATTTTCAGTATCAAATTAACATTAATTTCAAAAATGTTGTATGCAGTAAGCATAACATGAATATTTTACGTCTACCGCATCAAAATGGTATTTTTCCACCACAAGGCCATAAAAGGTTCTGTACTTTAGTCATAAATATTTGACTTCGCGGACTCTTTAAGTTCGGAAGTGCGACCATGCGGATTACTATTTCAATGTACAGTACAGTACCGAAATAGTAGTTTTTTATCGATGGCCGTAAAGTAAACTTTTACGTCCTGAGTTGAGATTGGGCATCCGCATACTCGCGTTGTCTCTTCGACGATGCACAATCAATAATAGACCGTCAAATTCTAGTGCCAACGAATGAACATCGTTTTTTCTGCATTTAAGTCTGTGGGGTGTAAAAGACGTACTTTAGTGACATGGCTGAAAAAAAGGGGTAAAGTTTACATCCTCAAAATCACAAAGGACGTTCACGGGCGCTAACCGGGGAATAAAACTCCATTTTGCGCCCTTGTGGCAAAAATAGGTTTCTGCAGACATAAAATAGTTGATTAATCATTCAAACTCTAATTTAATTGTATAATATTTTTTAATTTTCTTTTCTTGTGTCCTTAGACAAATCTTTCATCCAATATACAGATATTGTTTTTAGTAAAAGTGATGTCCAGGACAATAATAAAAGGTTTCAACGCAAAAAAAAATCCAAGTAATAAAAATGTTGTCTCAGTGATTTTTACTGCACAAATATGAATGATAATGCAAATCAAAGATTTACTTAAATTCGTTTACGTTTCGAGAGCTTTGAATCACGACGCTGTAAAATCGATATTGTTATTAAACATTCAATATATCAAGGATACATTTATATAAGAGTATTCCATACATTATTCCTTACGTTCGGCGTCTGGAAAAGCTATTATTAAGCTTTTTAATATATTATCACAAAATCCATATATATGTGAGATACCATTCTTTATTTGGGGGTAAAGAACATTAATAATTAACAATGAATCACTAAACAATACTGTCTAGCATTTAAAATAGTTAAGATAGATAATTCATTAATGTTTTAACTATATTAATGCTGTATTATAGAAGCAAAGTAATGAGATCTGCAATTATATCCTGCCGCGATTATTGAATCCCGGGTGATTTAAAATTTTAAACTTTTAGTGATTTAAAATGATTTAGATTCATTCAGGAATTATGAATACTATGTAAATCGAAATGTCTTACAGGGAACCGCAAAAGTCTTCTTAAAGATCATTTTAAGAGTTCTTTCTTCGCAGTATTTAAGAAGTCGTAAAATTTAAAGAACTCTTTAGGAGGTCTTTTGGCTGTTTGGGTATATATTTACTTTACTGAAATGTATATATGTATACTAAAATTTGTGTAAATGATAAGGCAGTTTTGTAAATAGAGAAAGGATATTACGTGCAACCCATACCGCTAAACTTCACGTAACAAAACAAAATATTTCAAAATTTGAATATTGAAGAGATTCGACTGAATGTTGTTACCTGACAGTTCCTGTTACAGAATACGAACCTAACGTCAGATCAAAATTCATATGGCGGATACAAGATAACAAATGACTTTTTTGTAAAATTCGGTCTCATTTATTATGATGTTTGACATCCCATACAGCACGTACCTCTTAAAGTGGTCCCATAGAGCTCAGTTCCAAGACCCTCCTGAAGAGTCTTAATTATGATAATCTACAAAACGAGTCTTACTTACGACTTCTTAAAATCGTAATCTCGAAGAGGTCTTATATGTTTGACGTCTTAAATCTATATGTGTTTCTTCTAGAGACACTAGGTGGCTATTGAATCCAAAAATAAGATCGCGCGATATTTACTTCATATGCAGACTGACAGATTATAAGCTGCCCTGGACAAATAAGTGCCTTTACGATATTTAGCCAGTGTCATCACAGTTTGTATTATTATCGCATGATCTCATTCTATTGAATGTAATCACCATCCAATATATAAATATACAAACGGTAATAAGGAACTTAGGAAAAAGTATATATATTAATAATTAAGGTATAAAAATACAATCTATAATTTTCAGAAATTTGGTTTTCATTTATATTATTTATTATATATGTCAACGCTCTCAAATAAGACATCTTACCATTTTTAAGACTTTTTAAAGAGCTCTCGGTTGATGCATCGATAATTCTGCTCCCACATTTGCATATAAAGTTATCAATAATTTAATATAAGTTCTTGTACAGCAATGTAATAACAACGACTTCAAGTACTTTGAACAAATCAATTCCAGCGGATTATATATTCTCTAAACGCGGGCCAGAGTTCCGTAAACAGTATTATTATTGAAATAAGACTTCTCGGTCCTAAAAATGCGGACATTTCTTCATTATCAGAAATACAAAAATGTCCTTCTCAAGAATGCTGGACTTTTAGATAATCCGATCAGTCAGGTTCAGTTCGGTCATTAAATCAATAAACTGAAACAAATTTAACCAATTTTCTCCAAAAAACCATGCCTTGAATATTAATATAATATTTTCTTGATCCTTAAAGTCTCGATATTAATCAAGGTAAAAATTTAAAAATACCTTTTTGATAACCAAAATCAATATTACATTTTTTCTTCGAACTGCGTTGGTTGTATAAGTTATCCATTATAATATAATTGCTGCAATATAGGCAACAGTCGAAACACGAAAAAAACTATTTCTTGGAATTACCAGGAATCCGTCAAACTATTTGGTGCGTCGCCCCCTAAGTCAATCGGGTTTTAAATCCTAATCTAGGTCTTCACGTATAGAGAAAAGAAGTTGTTATCAGATAACGAGATGATGATACAGGTTACCGTCTGGTCAGGTGGTGGCTTACTGGATGTAGGATCGGAGTCAAACTTGGTTATAGTAGATTTATGTAATAAACTAAAATTGCCGAAGATGCCCGGAAATATGCCAATTATGGGTATTGGACAGAACATTGCCATATCTTAAATTCGCTGTTCATTATGGATTAAAACACGATAAAACATAATAAGGCTTCGTTACAAATTAATGTTTAGTTACTATGGCAATCACAGGTATATTGATAGAAAATCATAAAAATTCCTAATAATGAAAGGGGGGCAGACCCGAGCTTTCATCAGCTCGATCCAATTGATCAACTTATAGGTGCCAATTTCTTATATCTGAGGAACATTAACCAATCGGTTACTATAACCAATTAATCAAAACACAAATTAAATTAACTGAATTGTTTTATATTTGGAGAAGGAATATGATTATAATGAATTTCACAGTTTAAGTGAATAAAAAACAAACGTACATTCAATTTTTGTAGTTTTATAATAATTTAAATATATATACTATGTTATGTTACAATTAATATTCACATCGGCTTACAATAATAATATACTATTTTGCAGCAGTCTTGAACATTATTTTTGTCATATACTGCCCCAAAAATTTAATTAATACCACATCAAAATCATTTCACTATATGATTTAGACGCGATTCCGTAGCTCTATTTTCCCATTCTAGGATTAAACGTTTCACGGAATAGTTTGCGTCCAGAGGCATATCCTGGTTTAATTTCTTGTAAGAAATTTGCATGCACTTAGTGGTGAAGATCTTGTTGGATTGCTGGATGATGCCCGCTTCTTTTGTACGACGTGAAGAAAACGTTTGGTAATCGATTAACGGCTCTTCTTTAACCTTTTTCTGCGCTTTCGGGACAATGTGATCCACTAAATCCAGAAAGGACTTGTTGCTATTAGGAGAAATTGGCCTCGATGATGTCTGAGCATGATTCTTCCTCAACTTGAATGATATCGTGGTTGCCGTTGGCGATGTATCGATAACACCATCTTTACGTAATATAAATGATATCACAGGTGGGTTATGCGATGCTACTGTGTTTGCTTCAGCAGAGGTATCCTGGCAATAAAGACACTTACCAGGACTGGTCTTTTTTAATTCAATTTCCGCGAACTTTTTCTGGAAGTCCAAAACTTTTTTAACACTAGCTAACGATGATGTCATATCGCCTGCATTCGAAATTTCTGTAGTTTCGTCTTTGAGTGGTGCCATCTTAGTCATCCTGCTTATCTATAACAATAATGTATAAAAATAGTTAACAAATATCGTATATTTTTCCATGGCCATTACAGTTCTGTATATTAAAAAACCTCAAGCCCAACGTTTCGACCTTTTGTTGGTCCTCTTCAGGGGCATCTATTTAATAAAAAATAACAATTTAAAAAAATAAATAATATAAATAAAACACTTATCACAAACAACGCATAAAATTTGACGGGTAACAAAAGATTTGAATTGAATACATTTAAACGCACCGTATACGAGTCAGATGGAACAATAAGACTAAACACAATGTCAACAAGAGCGTATAAATATGCTTTCCAGTGCACAATATTAGTATACAATATGTAAGAAAATATTAGTAACGACCGAATGTAAGAATAGAATTAAAAATTTTTTAAAGATAACACAAAATAAATAAAACTCAATAAATCTATAAAAATAAGTAAATAATAAATATAATAAATAATATATAATAACAAATGTCCAAAATAAAATAAAATAAAATAAATAGTCCAATTAGTGGTAAAAAGTCAATAAATGTTAAAATAAATATTAAAATAAATAAAATAAGTTAAGTAGTCAGGTGGTTAAAAGTCAAAAAATAAAAAATAAATAAGTATCAAAACAATATGTTATAACAACCACTTAACTTTTCAGTGCCAATTCTGTAATTAATACTATTTATAAACTTCTTAATATATATCATTTCTTTAATGTTTCTTTTTTTCCAATGTTTCTCGTTATCCAATATCTTTACATCAGAAAATTTGAAGTTGTGTCCCGTACTTAACATATGTGATGTCAGTGCTGTATGTCCAATGTCTTTTTTCCAGTCATTTCTATGTTCATAAATACGTTTTTTTAAATAGCGCTGCGTTTGTCCGATATATGTTGCATCGCATTCTTCACAATCTATTTTATATATTAAACACGATCTTCTTCGTAAATCTATTGTATCAATTTTAGTCTTAAATATTGTCTCTAAAGTGTTAAACCGTTTGTTAATTAAAGTGATGTCAAATTGTTTGAAAATATTCCTAATTTTAAACGTGAAGATTTTAATGTATGGTAAGACAATAATTTTCGAGTAGTCAAATTTTTTATCATTACTTTTATTATCGTTAAGTTCATTTTTGTCAAGTTTCTTCGTTAAAATATTAAGTCTATTTTTTATTGTAGTTTGAATAAAACATTTGTCATAACCATTCATTAATAAACATTTTTTGATGTAGTCAAGGTTCGTCCCATGGAATCTTTTATCTGCTAATAAAATTGCTCTATCAACCAGCATTGTTATTATGGCTTTTTTCATATATCTGGGGTGGCATGAATTGAAATTAAGGTACTTTCCGGAACAGGTTTCTTTCCTGTACCAGTCAGTTAACAAGTTTCCATTCTGTTTAATAACTTTAATGTCTAAAAAGGAAATTAGAAAATTTATAAAGAAGCATGATTTGTACTTAACTAGGGCTGATAAAGGTAATATTTCTGTTATTATGACTAAAAATGATTACATTAGTAAAGTTGAACAACTATTATGTGACAATAATACTTATACTAGAATTAAAAAAGACATGACTGACTGCACTCAAAATAAAATAAATGGCATCATAAAAGATTGGCTTAACAAAAAATACATTGACTCAGATACTTCCAAATATTTAATCTGTAATAACGGAAATATTCCAAAATTATACGCTTTACCCAAAATACATAAATCGGGGTACCCTATGAGACCGATTGTGTCGGCTATAGGGAGTCCAATATTTAATGTCAGTAAATTCTTACACAAAATTATTTATAAGGTTATTGAGAATAATGACAATAGGACTAAAAATTCTTGGTCTTTAATCAATGAAATTAGAAACATAAAAGTTCCAGATAATTACTGTCTACTATCGCTTGATGTAGTTAGTTTATTTACAAACATCCCTCATGATCTAATTATTAATAGTTTAAAAAAACATAGTCAGGAAATTGATAAGGTTTCTAACATACCTACTAAAGAAATCATTAAAATGGTGTCTTTAGTTTTAGAATCTACTTTTTTTATATTTAATGGACAATTTTATAAACAGGAAACAGGTACACCTATGGGTTCGCCTTTGTCTCCGACATTGGCTGATCTCGTAATGATTGACCTGGAAAATGAGATACTATCTGGCTTACAACCAAAACCTTTACTATATAAAAGGTATGTTGACGACATTTTCACGATCTATCCGAAGAAAGAAGTCACAGGTCTTTTAAAAGCTTTTAATACATATAACAATAAATTAAAATTTACTTTTGAACTTGAAATGGACAATTCCTTACCCTTTTTAGACATTAAAGTTATTAAACAGAATGGAAACTTGTTAACTGACTGGTACAGGAAAGAAACCTGTTCCGGAAAGTACCTTAATTTCAAATCATGCCACCCCAGATATATGAAAAAAAGCCATAATAACAATGCTGGTTGATAGAGCAATTTTATTAGCAGATAAAAGATTCCATGGGACGAACCTTGACTACATCAAAAAATGTTTATTAATGAATGGTTATGACAAATGTTTTATTCAAACTACTATAAAAAATAGACTTAATATTTTAACGAAGAAACTTGACGCCTATTTTCTGATTTTTAACGTCTTCCCACGGGCTCAATTTTTGTCAAAACGAAACGTGTGAAGGGACAAATTCTTCGCCTTTCAAGCTCTACAACGCTGTTAATATGATATTTTGCTAGCATTTTAAGGAAATGAGTAGACGCGAAAAATTGCAAAAAGGCCATTTTTACCCTTTGTTAGGTCCGTACCTGACGAAATATTCGTTACAGGTCATAGGCTATACAAGATAAGTTGTAGCGCTATAAAAAAAACCTTCAAAATCAGTCATCATTCGTTAAAGTAACTTTAAAACGAGCCGAGTTATTGCAAAAAAATTATTATTTTTTTTAAACTTCAATGGCTTGCCACTCAAATTCTGAGCTTCAGATCCAATTTTGGTATTAAACTTTTTTGCTCAGAATGATGTCAAGATTCATCTCTGCAATATTATGTGGGAATTCTCGGACACCCTGTATATATGATGAAATAAATGATCAATACGAAACAAGAATTTTTGACCACAAGATACATTCACACAATGATGTGCGACATAGCACAATTATCAGTACCTGTGCCCTTCCACAAAAAAATTGTTATCTTAATCCTTGTTCGGCCAATAACATACTAATTACTAGTAAGCTTATCGTTATGCCGATACCTGCAGAATAATCAGGGTCCATTTATCAACACATTTGCTTGGTGCTGATTACTCATTATATATACTATAGAAAGTAGATGTTAGAAAAAAGGTAAATATATTTTAGTTCAGTTTTGACTGCGGAGCAAGCAACACAGCTTTTAGTTACAACGCACTACACAAACCACAGAATTTGGACAGAACAGCTGGATTTAAATCGACTTGCAGAAGTGGACATTGAAATCAGCACCCTTGTTAAGGAAATTGTAAGTATGGGTTTCGATAATAATAATAGAGGCATGTTCGTTCATCAATTTTTATTAACCATTTGTTAACTATTTTTATACATTATTGTTATAGATAAGCAGAATGACTAAGATGGCACCACTCAAAGACGAAACTCAGAAATTTCGAATGCAGGCGATATGACATCATCGTTAGCTAGTGTTAAAAAAGTTTTGGACTTCCAGAAAAAGTTCGCGGAAATTGAATTAAAAAAGACCAGTCCTGGTAAGTGTCTTTATTGCCAGGATACCTCTGCTGAAGCAAACACAGTAGCATCGCATAACCCACCTGTGATATCATTTATATTACGTAAAGATGGTGTTATCGATACATCGCCAACGGCAACCACGATATCATTCAAGTTGAGGAAGAATCATGCTCAGACATCATCGAGGCCAATTTCTCCTAATAGCAACAAGTCCTTTCTGGATTTAGTGGATCACATTGTCACGAAAGCCCAGAAAAAGGTTCAAGAAGAGCCGTTAATCGATTACCAAACGTTTTCTTCACGTCGTACAAAAGATGCGGGCATCATCCAGCAATCCAACAAGATCTTCACCACTAAGTGCATGCAAATTTCTTACAAGAAATTAAACCAGGATATGCCTCTGGACGCAAACTATTCCGTGAAACGTTTAATCCTAGAATGGGAAAATAGAGCTACGGAATCGCGTCTGCATCATATAGTGAAATGATTTTGATGTGGTATTAATTAAATTTATGGGGCAGTATATGACAAAAATAATGTTCAAGACTGCTGCAAAATAGTATATTATTATTGTAAGCCGATGTGAATATTAATTGTAACATAACATTGTATATATATTTAAATTATTATAAAACTACAAAAATTGAATGTACGTTTGTTTTGTATTCACTTAAACTGTCAAATTCATTATAATCATATTCCTTCTCCAAATATAAAACAATTCAGTTGATTTAATTTGTGTTTTGATTAATTGGTTATAGTAACCGATTGGTTAATGTTCCTCAGATATAAGAAATTGGCACCTATAAGTTGATCAATTGGATCGAGCTGATGAAAGCTCGGGTCTGCCCCCCTTTCATTATTAGGAATTTTTATGATTTTCTATCAATATACCTGTGATTGCCATAGTAACTAAACATTAATTTGTAACGAAGCCTTATTATGTTTTATCGTGCTTTAATCCATAATGAACAGCGAATTTAAGATATGGCAATGTTCTGTCCAATACCCATAATTGGCATATTTCCGGGCATCTTCGGCAATTTTAGTTTATTACATAAATCTACTATAACCAAGTTTGACTCCGATCCTACATCCAGTAAGCCACCACCTGACCAGACGGTAACCTGTATCATCATCGCGTTATCTGATAACAACTTCTTTTCTCTATACGTGAAGACCTAGATTAGGGTTTAAAATCCGATTGACTTAGGGGGCGACGCACCAAATAGTTTGACGGATTCCTGGTAATTCCAAGAAATAGTTTTTTTTCATGTTTCGACTGTTGCCTATATTGCAGCAATTATATTATATTGAATAACTAATACAACTAACGCAGTTCGAACAAAAAATGTAATATTGATTTGGGTTACAAAAAGGCATTTTTAAATTTTAACCTTGATTAATATCGAGACTTTAAGGATCAAGAAAATATTATATTAATATTCAAGGCATGGTTTTTTGGAGAAAATTGGTTAAATTCGTTTCAGTTTATTGATTTATGGCCCGAACTGAACCTGTCTGATCGGATTATCTAAAAGTCCAGCATTCTTGAGAAGGACACTTTTGTATTTCTGATAATGAAGAAAAGTCCGCATTTTTAGGACCGAGAAGTCTTATTTCAATAATAATACTGTTTACAGAACTCTGGTGCGAGTTTAGAGAATATATAATCCGCTGGAATTGATTTGTTCAAAGTACTTGAAATCGTTGTTATTACATTGCTTTACAAGAACTTATATTAAATTATTGATAACTTTATATGCAAATGTGGGAGCAGAATTATCGATGCATCAACCGAGAGCTCTTTAAAAAGTCTTAAAAATGGTAAGATGTCTTATTTGAGAGCGTTGACATATATAATAAATAATATAAATGAAAACCAAATTTCTGAAAATTATAGATTGTATTTTTATACCTTAATTATTAATATATATACTTTTTCCTAAGTTCCTTATTACCGTTTGTATATTTATATATTGGATGGTGATTACATTCAATAGAATGAGATCATGCGATAATAATACAAACTGTGATGACACTGGCTAAATATCGTAAAGGCACTTATTTGTCCAGGGCAGCTTATAATCTGTCAGTCTGCATATGAAGTAAATATCGCGCGATCTTATTTTTGGATTCAATAGCCACCTAGTGTCTCTAGAAGAAACACATATAGATTTAAGACGTCAAACATATAAGACCTCTTCGAGATTACGATTTTAAGAAGTCGTAAGTAAGACTCGTTTTGTAGATTATCATAATTAAGACTCTTCAGGAGGGTCTTGGAACTGAGCTCTATGGGACCTAATAATACAATATTATGGGAGTTCTCGGACACCCTGTATATACATTTTTAATTCTTTAACAAATTTTTATTTTTTTCATAAATCTGACGGAATTTATGGATGTTTAATGCTGTTTTAATAATTTTTAAGTTCATCTTTCCAAGAATAAAGGAATGAAATATTATTTCATTGTTTCCCATATTAATCATCGCCTTATTTATGTGTAAGAGTATCATTTGAACATTTTTATAATTATTCACTTGTAATTAGAAATACGAAATAGAAACTTGAATATAAACCTACCTTATCTAAATAAATTCATCTCAGTCTTGTTTTGTTCTTTTAATAATAATTGTTGTCGAAATATTGTAAATTTATACTATAGGCAGGGCATTTGTTGTTCATATCATCCGATAAATCTTTCAATTAGTCCGGATATCTCTAATTCTAGGAATTAATAACGATTTGTAACTAACTTAAAATGTCCAAAGTGGCAGTTAAAATATTTTTGCCAGAAATTGTATATATAAATATTAATAATGTTAATACATTATTAATTAAATATATAAATTTGATAAGGAAGATTTTAAAACTGTAAGGAATCAGTTCAATAATAAATTAATCTATACTATCGATTTCATAATGTATTGAGAAGGGCACCAAAATAAATAGTTGTAATTGACTGATTGACAAAATATCAAAATGCTACATTTAGTGCAATATTTATAATAATTTTTTACAAACATTTATCAGATTTTGAAGTAATCGATAAATTCAGTATTTTAACTAATTTATAATAGATATTAAGGATTTTTATTGAATTATTAATTATTTCGATTAACCGTCCATTTTTTTAAGCTTTAGTGTGTTAAATGTTACATACACATTATATGAAATAATTGTTGCAAAAGAAAAACAGTTTACAGGTTAAATAATTTACATAATTTGTACAATTTATGATTAACTGTGGGAATAAATATTCGAGTTCGAAATTGGTAAAGAAAATATTGTGAAATTCCAAAGGCTTAACCTTCCAAAAGCCAAATGTTTTAAATCGTAAACAATACGAAACGTAATATTCGAAAGGTAAATACGATATCTGTGTGTAGTGTATACTGCAGTTGCCTCGATTACTACGGATATTTATAATCATTGTCATTTTTTTGTAAGCGGAAGAATATTATTCTTAAAAATGAATTAATTAAATAATACTAAACATTATTCGACTTATTTGTTATAAAAATCGAAATGTAAAGTGGTTCTAGAATTCATTTATGATCATTCCACAATTTGTTGACACATTATTTCATCTCCAATTACGTAGCGACTGATTTAGGTGAGATGACTTGTAAAAAACCTGTTTATTTTCGGTAAAAATTTATCATACACTTTTGTCTGTATATTATTCGATAACGTAAACAATATTTCATAACAAATATTACAAAATAAGTCAAAATTTTTTTCCGCAGTTTAAAAAACCGAAATGCCTACAATGTTTTCCCTATACACTTGTATTATACTGCTAGGTTTGTTCAATAGGAAATTCTAAACAGAAATAGACATGACGTCTTCCCGCACTAAAACTTGAAGCTGCAATTTATAAAATTTAATGAATTTTCTGTACAAAGGTATTGAACCATTTTACGATAAGTGTAATAAGTGTGACAAAGAACAGAAAATGCGAATCATGAAACATCATCGGTATGTAGTATCTAGCAAACAATGGCAACTAATCGTTGATACGAAACAAAAGGAAAAACGAATTGAATGAAAAAATTGTAAAAAACAAAGTGAAAATATAAAAGCAGTTAGCAATAAGAGTTGAAAAAGAAATACGTAAACCCAACAAATTTTTTTAATTTTTGAAGACCAATAGCGAATTGGGAAAGAGGGAACAAAATTATTTAAACGAGAAAGGTTTGAAGCAATAGATGGAAAAAGCACCGCTGAAGAAACGTTATAAAACAAAAAGCGTACCAAATCTGTGATTTAATAATATACGTAACTTTTAAGTAAAAATCTAAAAGAAGATGTTATTTTATTTGTTGAGTATATACTAAAAATTTAAAGATTGATATAATCAATGAGAAAAAAAAACAGTTTTATGATTTTTAAGTAAGTTTTATAATGGACGGTTAATCGAAATAATTAATAATTCAATAAAAATCCTTAATATCTATTATAAATTAGTTAAAATACTGAATTTATCGATTACTTCAAAATCTGACAAATGTTTGTAAAAAATTATTATAAATATTCACTAAATGTAGCATTTTGATATTTTGTCAATCAGTCAATTACAACTATTTATTTTGGTGCCCTTCTCAATACATTATGAAATCGATAGTACAGATTAATTTATTATTGAACTGATTCCTTACAGTTTTAAAATCTTCCTTATCAAATTTATATATTTAATTAATAATGTATTAACATTATGAAGATGTTATTTTATTTGTTGATTATATAAATTAAAAATTAAAAATTGATGTAATCAATGAGAAAAAGAACTTTTTTGTGATTTTTAAGTAAGTTTTATACTTAACATTTTAGTGACTTTTTATATTGCTTAAATCAATATTTCAATTTTTAATTCAATAATCTCGAGCATTAATAATGATTGTACGTTACAATTTTATGAGTGTGATGATACGCTGATGTGGCATATTGACACTATCTGCATCAACACAACTAACTAGACCTGTGCACTTCCACAAACAAAAATTGTTATCTTAATCCTCTTCCTGCAAACTGTTCTACCCCTAAGATTACAAAGTCATTACTACGTTCGGCCAATAACATACTAATTACTAGTAAACTTATCGTTATGCCGATACCTGCAGAATAATCAGGGTCCATTTATCAATATTTTTGATTGATGCTGATTATTCATTCTATAAACCACAGAAACTAGGCATTAGAAAAAAGGAAAATATACTTTAGGTCAGTTTTGACTGCAGAGCAAGCAACACAGGTGGAGTAAAATCGACTTGGAGAAGTGGACATTGAAACTAGTACCGTTATTAAGGAAATCCTGAGTATGTGTTTTGAAATTATATTGTAATAGCAGATTGTTTGTTCAGTGATTCTTTGTTAACCATTTTCATATACTTTTTGTTAACCATTTTTATATGTATACTTTTGTTACAGATAGGTAGAATAACTAATATGTCACCACAAAAAGAAAAAACTATCGAAATTTCGAATACAGGCGATATGACATCATCGTCAGATAGTGTCAAAAAAGTTTTGGAAATCGAGAAGTGGAAAAAGACTAATTCCTGGTAAGTGTCTTTATTGCCGGGATACCTCGGCTTATGCCACATACCAGAACCCACCTGTAATTTCATTTACATTATGTAAAGATGGTGTTATCGATACATCGCCCACGGCAACAACGATTTATTCTAAAACTTTTTTATTAGCGATAATAAATAATAAGAAAAAAAAACTGTAACCAAAAAAAACGGTTCTGTAACTTTTCAAAGAAAAGCTATTTCGAAAATCGCTGAAACGATTTTTCAAAAAATCATTTCAGTCCTATTTTTAATGTAGATTATTACCTTATCGGCTGATGACTCTAGAAACCCTTTAAATAGCTATTTTCAACCTAGAAAAATGCTCATTTATTTTTTAGAATGTTTGTCTCCTATTATAAACTTAACAATGTCAAATAATAAAAATGTCAACATTTCTTATTACTGAAATGTCGTTTTCACGGTGTAGGATAACCAATGGCAAGTTAAACACGTGATAGGAGATTTATAAGTACATTAAAGAAGAAATTACAACGTAATTTTAAGCGTGCCTAAACGCCATTTAAGTGTGCCACTTGAAAATGGTGTATTCGAATGAGTTACGCACTGAATTGATAATTTTTAGAGACCTCCTACAAAGTTAGTTTATGAGGCACACGTATGCCATGCATCTTATTTTTGGGGGCTTCTAGTGCAGAATTATTCTATGAAACTAAGAATTCAAGAAACGAAAAGTTATTTTCTCCATAGTGAAAAAAGTAATAAATTACCGAATTTGGAATAATCGATGGACGCTTACATTTTAAGCTCCACAATTTTGTAGCAGATAAGCACACTCTTGGTATGTTGTTTCTTGAAACTCCAAGATTATACGAAGATTCTCTGAAATGTTCAGAGTGATTGGATTAGAGTTGCTTTTTTTTAGTGATATCAAAATGAAATTGATGGATTGTATGTTGTGAAAATAAGGAAAAATCCTACTTTACGTTCGTTTTTCCTCTTTCCAATGGTTTATTATCTTAAAAAATATATAAGGGCTAACATCTTAATATATCGTAAAAAAAGAATCTTGATCGTTTAGTTCCATATTCATTTGTTTGCATGATACATTGTCGCATACTATAAAAATTAAAGGTTCTGTAGAATTACTCATATATGCATTTAGCATAGCGAGCAGAGTATTTATACGGACTTAACAAGACTTACGGAAATGATCGCTTATGATAAACACATACAATAAAGTCGAGCCCCTCACATATGGCCTCCGCACTTATAACCTTTCTCTCTTGTGAAAGCGCAACGAGACTGAATCAAATAAGAAAATAGTTGTACAAAATTAAAGTTGCAAAGTTTAATTGCAAGATTTGAAACTGATGGTAATGTATTTATTTATTTACTTATTAATAAACGGCCTAACGGCTTTTATACAAAAAAGTAAAAGAAAAACATGCCATGAAAGAGAAATAAAATAAAGTATTTAATAAAATCCTTACACATATGCACTATATAATTTTATTTTCCATGATATTCTTTTCCCAACAATATTTTTCAAAATTTACAGGTTAACCGTGAAAATACTGAAATATACAAAAGATTAGATAACCTAACCTCACCTGAAATGCCCGAAAATATAAAATGTGTAAAATTACAACGCAAATTGTAATTTTACTCAAGCGCTTGTTAATTTCAACCAGAAAACTGTAATTTTACAACGCTGTTGTAAATTTTAACCTGGCATTTCAAGAGAGCTATGTAAAATTACTATCCGCCTATGTAAATTTACAAGTGCGGTAGTAATTTCACAAATTTCCTAGGGATTTTACTACTCTCAGAGTGGGTCGGAAAAATTACCTACTCTCAGAGTAGTAATTTTACAAAGCGATTTTTTGCTATGTGTAAACAACAGAATTCTGTTGTGTTTGGAACGAATGTATATGCAATGTATGCGTTTCATGTGCTTCTTGTACCAGGGCGTAGGTTTTCTGCAGCTTTTCTATGCCATTACACTACGAAAAAAGTATTGCAGCCGCAACAAAGGCTACTCAAATGCTACTGGATAAAAAGTAGATGGGTGAGGTAAATATTAGTTTTGTTCGAAAATATGTTCGAATATTGGAATAAATGGCAGTGAACAGCTTGTGGTACCGAAATGGATGAGGGGGAAATTCTCGTGGAGAGCTTTGGACGTTGGACATTTTTCTCTGACAAGGCCAGGGAGGGCCAAGAATTAAGACGGGAGTTTCAGTTCGAAAAATATCAAGAACCACGGAACTGGGAAAATGGAAAATGTGAAACAATATATGTTTAAACTTCGAAATTCATTGGTGAATTTCGAAATGGGTCACGTGGGACTGACTTTCCGACGGCTGAGAAACGGATTCTCTGGTAAATTCATTTACTCTGAGATAACCTTTCAAGAAATTGGATTTTTCTTTCTAAATTATCATCTATACGGTTCGTGACGACGATATTTTGTGATTAAATGAAATGTTTCAATTTAAACCCATTTGTGAACCGATCACGTTAGAAGATTCCCCCTATTTATAGATATTCATTTGGATATACATTTTTTTATTTAAGCTGTATGTTTAAATTTTGAGTTTGATTATAATTAATGTTGGACTTATGTGAACAATATGCTCCCTGATATTTCAGTGGAATTTTCTATTTTAAATATGTAATAAATGCTATTTTTTCACTTAAGAATTTTGGTTGTAAACTTATCGGTATAACTGGGCATGCTAAGTTTATAATAAGATTTTTTGTATAAGCGTTATAGTGCACAAACAGTTCGCAATCGTTCGGGAGAAACAACTTAAAGTTACAATATCTAGGACCCGACAGAAAATGTTTAAGATTGATCTAAAAAAGCTATCTAAAAAATATCCATAAAATTGTTACATTTCCAATGGGTAACAGGCCAAGTTTATTGTCGACACACTGTCTAGTACGCAAATTTTATTATCCAAAAACTACGTACGCGCAGATTCTACCAGGGAGACGGAAAAACAGCCAGCATTGACGAGTCACCCGATTTCCTAGGACGAAACGCGCATATTGTAAACAGTAGACACTTAATTTTCTTACCACCGCTAGAGGGACATTTGATCCATATTAAAAATAAACCTTCATTTCCTTATATTCCGATCTACATGAATTTAGAATTCAGTGCTGTGCTAGTACAAATACCGGCCATGTACTTTATTTACATTTTTCGTGTAAAAAGCACAAATTTCAGATGTTTGTTTGTTTTTTTCTTTTCACTACTGACATTAATAATTGATCCTATATACCGACATATAATACATTGATTAAATTTTATAATTTTATGCGGTCGAGAAAATGTTATTCTGTTGTTTCCTTGCAACTAATTACTAATAGTATATTACTCACCAAGGGACGTAAAATAAAGAATGCCTCAGACTGCGTGTAAGGTATTCTTTTTTACTTCCCGAGGGAAGTATACGATTTTTCTTCATACAAGGGAGGATATGCTTTCCTCCCGGTATGAAGAAAATTCTCTTTTTCATCACACTGGGACGAAAGCGACAACTTTCCTTCCGCAAGCGGGAGGAAAGTTGCTGCTTTCCTCCCGGTGTGAAGAAAATGCTATTTTTCACACTTTGACATTTTTCTTTCACATTTTACCACTGGGTGATAATCGATTAACGTCTCTCCTTTATCCGTTTTTTGCGTTTTCCTGACAATTTTGTTCACTAAATCCTGAAAAGACTTGTTGTCATTGGAAGAAATGACGTCGAAGAGGTCTGAACTTGATTCTTCCTAAACTAGAATATTATCGTTTTCACCATTTTTTTCGCATTTCACCCACACTTGTAAAAAAAAATACATTTCGGCACGACCTTATTTTTTTTTTTTTCAGTTATTTGCTGCAAATTTTGTATTGAAAATATTTTTGGAATGTTTGTTTGTTACTTTATTAATGGCACAGGATTAACTCCCTTTAGCCAACCATGATATGTACATAATATTGTTTACAGTATTAATGAAGTAAATAAAGTAAAGTAAATAATGAAGTAAATTAAAAATAAAAAAAATAAAAGTGAAAACCTTCACATTCGTTCGAAAACACTTTTTCCCACTTGTATAGAAAACTACTATTTTGTAATTATGTGCGTAAAGTTAGTGCATAAAGTACTTCTGATGCCTTCACAACGAGCATAAAGTGAACTTTTAAGCACAGAATGCGTAAATTTTAAAGTATGCCCGTGCGTAAAGTGAAAATAATCCCTTG
The DNA here is from genome assembly GCA_030407085.1 of Trichopria drosophilae. Lineage (NCBI taxonomy): Eukaryota > Metazoa > Arthropoda > Insecta > Hymenoptera > Diapriidae > Trichopria > Trichopria drosophilae. Next base: position 189,771,375 of record CM059582.1, read on the forward strand.
AGCGATATTCCATGAGTAAGACTACTCTATCACACGCCTAGCCACGGGGTCGTATTTAAATGCGAAGTAAATTTTCATTATTTCTGGCGAATAACAGATGATTTCTACGCAGTTTCCACTATTCGGAGAAAATGATTCTTCCTAAACTTGAATGTTATTGTGCTATTTTACCGAATAGGTAGCGTCCAGAGGCATATCATGGTTTAGTATCTTTGGAGACGTTTGTCTGGACTTCGCGGTTGATATTTTCTTGGTTTGCTGGATGATTAACGGCTCTTCTTTATCCCTTTTCTGCGCTTTTACAATTTTATTCACCAAATCCTGGAAGGACTTGTTGCTACTGGAAGAAAATGGCGTCGATGAGATCTGAGCATGATTCTTCCTGAAATTGAATGATATCGTGGTTGCCGTTGGCGATGTATTGATAACACCACCTTTACGTAATGTAAATGAAATTACAGGTGTGCTATGTGGTGCTACCCGGTTTGCTTTAGTCATAAACTCCTGGGTGCACGGAAAAAAATAAATGGTTGTCCTAACTAATTAGTAGCTATGCCTACCAGATAGATAGTAAATCTAACTACTTATTGGTTGAAGCAACCATTTATTTTTTTCCGTGTGGTATTCTGGGCGACTCTGCAGTTAAAATAGTTGTTCTGGTATGTGGCGTCAGAGATTTCCTTGCAATAAAGACACTTACCAGGAACGGTATTTTTCAACACGATTTCCACGAACTTTTTCTGGAAGTCCAAAACTTTTTTGACACTAACTAACGATGATGCCATATCGCCTGCATTCGAAATTTCAGTACTTTTTTCTTTGAGTGGTGACATTTAATTATTCTGCCTATCTATAACAAAAATATACCAAAACAGATCCAAATCGTTAATAAAAATTACTGAACAAACATGCCTTCATTATTTTATCGAAATTCATACTTACAATTTACTTAACAGCGATACTGATTTCAATGCCTACTTCTCCAAGTCGATTGCACTCCAGCTGTTCTGTCCAAACTCTGTCATTTGTGTAGTGCTTTGTATCTGAAAGCTGTGTTGCATGCTCCGCAGTCAAAAATGAACTAAAATATATTTTCCTTTTTTGTAACGTCTACTTTCTGTAGATTATATAATGAGTAATCGGCACCAAGCAAATGTATTGATAAATGGACCCTGATATTCTGCAGGTTTCGGCATAACGATAAGCTTTCTCGTAATTATTATGTTATTGGGCGAACGTATAGTAATGACATTACTATATGTGTTAACTGTGATATGCTACATCATCGTGTCATCACTAGCAAAACCGCAACGTAGAAAACCGAATTTCATATAAAATTTACTATATTAATAGATCATAAATAAATCTTTCTTTCTTTTCTGACTCTTTCGTAAGTGAAATGTTCTTTGGTTGTATTTGTATTGTATGTCAGATTTAGATGGTGTTAAATAAATTAGACAGTTGACGTTTCGGTCATTTGTTTTGACCCTCTTCAGAATATATTTCTGTATATAAAAAATTACAAAATAATATATATTATAATGATAAAATTACAATAATAAAAACTTTTTTTAATTATTTCTGAAAAACTTGTCAGTTGCTTTATGGTTTTATTGGGATTTTGAGTTTGTTTAATTTTGTTTCTGCTTACCTGTAATTAATTGTTGTGTTGATATTTTGAGTCGGTTTTGAATTTATGATAAATTGTTGTGTTGATGTATTCTTGAGCCGGTTTTGAATTTATGCACTGTACAAATATTTTAATGAGTTTTCACTCAGTAAGCAGTAAACAAAAAAAAAAAATTATTATTAATTTTAATAAAAAAAGAAAAAATAGTCAATTTTACTGTATTTTTTTTAAATAGAGAGAATGAATAAAAATGGATTTTGTGTGAATATTCACGTACTTGTGCTTCTATTGTATGAAAGGAGACTGAATAGTTTTTCAGATTACATAATATTCTGTGTACATTTCGTTTTCGTTCTATTTACATTTATTGTTTTGAATTTTGAACTTGAAGTAGAGGTATATATGTGTCTGGTAAATTTGACTTTTCAAAGCGGATGTTTACTGATTTGTTGTTAATTTTGATAAAAAAGTTTTCCATATGTTTTCTTTTGTATTTATTTCTTTCTATTGCTAGAATTTTGACGTTTGAAAAATCAAAATTATGTCCTGTGTTAATTCTGTGTTGTGAGTCCTGTATATTTGTCTTCGTTTAAGTAGATGTTATGTTTATGTTCGGTTATTCTGTTTTTTAAAAGTCTGCCTGTTTCACCTATATAGACTCCATCGCAGTTATTGCATTTAATTTCATATACTACGTCTTTTTGATGTAATTTATCAGTTTTGTCTTTGAACGGTTTAATGCCACCAATATTTGTGTTCGTTGGTTTGAATACTACTCTAATATCGTTCTTTTTGAAATTACTTCTTATATTCTCTGAGATATTTTTAAAATATGGTATGCTAATGGTTTTGATATATTTTTTGTCGTTTGATTTTGTATCAAGGGTGTTGTATATTTTGTAGACTCTTTTTCTAAAACATTCATTGATTATGTATATGGGGTATCCGTTTTCTATTAGTATTTGTTTAACTAGTTTTAGATTTTTTTCTCTAAATTTAATATGTGCTAATCTTAATGCTCTGTCGATTAATCCGAAAGCTACTCCTATTTTGTAATGTAATGGGTGGTTTGAATGGAAATTTAAATATCTGCCAGAAAATGTATTTTTATGGTACCAGTCTGTAATTAAGGTATTTCTATCGTTTATAATAAGTAAGTCTAAAAAACTAATTCTTTTGTTGTCTTCTTTTTCTATGGTGAAAGTAATTTTATTTTGAAAACCTTTGATTTTGTGTAAGCTATTGAAAATGGGTAAAATTTCATCTAAAAATTCATCTGGAACAATTGTTAAAATGTCATCAACGTATCTGTGGTAGAAAGGAAGTTTGCATGGTAATTTTTGTATAAGAATGTTTTCTATGAAATCCATTAGTAAATCAATTAATAGATCAATGTAAATTTATCTTGTGGTAAAAAATTCTTATTAATACTTCTTTTAATTTCTCATATATATACATTTTTAATTATTTAACAAAGGTTTCTTTTTTTTTTTAAATCTGACGTCACTTATGTATGTTTAATTCTGCTTGAATAATTGTTAAGTTAATCTTTACAATATTAAAGGATTGAAGTATTACTTCATTGTTTACCATATAAATCACCGTCTTATTTATGTCTAAGCATATCATTTGAAAATTTTTATAATTGTTCACTAGTAATTAGAAATACGAAAAAGAATCTTAAATATAAAGCTACCCAAGTAAATTCATCTCGTTCTTGTCTTGGTCATCTAATAATAATTGTTGTTGAAATCTTGTATATTTATACTAATTATTATGCAGGGCATTTGTTATAAATATCATCTGACGAACCTTTAATTTAGTCCAGATTTCCCTATTTCTAGTAAATAATAACAATTTTGAAACAAACTTAAAATGTTAAAAGTTGTAATTGAAATATTTTTGCCAGAAATTGAATATGTAAATTATAAAGTAATTGTATACATTTGATGAAGAAGATTTAAAAACTGTAAAAAATCAGTTCAATACTATAATTAACCTGTATTATCGATTTCATAATGTATCGAGAAAGGCACCAAAACGAATAGTTGTTATTGACTGATTGACAAAACGTCAAAATGCTCCATTTAGTCAATATTTATAATAATTTTTTTACAACCATTTATCAGATTTTGAAGTAATCGATAAATGTAGTATTTGAACCTATTTAGAATGGATATTAGCAATTTTTCTTGAATTATTAATTAGTTCCATTAAACTCCAATTTTTTAAGCTTTAGCGTGTTAATTGTTATATACAAAATTGTATGAAATAATTGATTCAAAAGAAAAGCAGTTTAGAGTTTAATAATGTTACATAATTTCTATAGTTTATGTTTAGTTGAGGGAAGAAATGTTCGAGTTTGAAATTGATATTGAAAATATTGCGAAATTCCAAGGGCTTGTCCTTCCAAAAGTTAAATGTTTCAAATCGTAAACAATGCGAAACGTAAATTTCGAAAGGTAAATACGAATACTTTGTGTATTACAGTAGAATCTACGATATCGCAAACTCGGATATCGCAAATGAAGAACCTCTTATATCGCCAAAAGAGGGAAAGTTTTTTCCCCCACCATCGTCTGTGCATTACATATCTACACACATACATATAGAGAAGCGCATGCGCGTCTCCGAAATAGGGGCGCGAGGTATATAGAGAAGGGGTACAAGGAGAAGGGGTTTCTTTTGGCGATATCGTAGGTATGCTGGAACCGAACGTTTGCGATATCGTAGGTTCTACTGTACTGGGGTTGCCCTGATTACCCGGAAAAAAATGGTTTATATATAATTATATATAATTTTAGATACAATTATATATAATAATATACGGCAAAACCCCATATATAATTATATGTAATTATATATAATTGTATCTAAAATTATAAATAATTATATATAATTGTATATAATCCATTTTTTCCGGGTACTGCGGATATTTATAATAATTTTAATTTTTTTGAGCAGAAGAATATTATTCTTAAAAACATTATTCGACTTATTTGTTACAAAAATTAAAATGTAACGTGCTTCTAGAATTTATTTATGATCATTTTACAATTAGTTGATATATGACCTTGGTGAAAAAAAAACTACTAGTGCACTAATAGTAATTTCGTTATCTACTAGAATATAGTATATATTCTTCTGTAGATGCATAGCAGTACAGTAGTGTACACCCCTGAAACCCTTTTCAATGACGTATTTGACATCAGGTCTAATGAAATCAACATTTTTCGGATAAATTAGAATTGGAATTACATTCGAAATAGATCAAAATTGATCCAAACTACGTCATATTAAGATATTATTAAACCTGATATCAAGTGTATGATTAAAACGGGCTTCAATGATGCGCACTACTGCACTACTCTGCATCTATACTAGCGGATAATGAAATTACTATTAGTGCACTAATAGTTTTTTTTTACGAGGGGATTTCATCTCCAATCACGCAGCCGTGAGATGACTTGTAAAAAACATGTTAATTTTCCGGAAAAATTTATCATACTTTTTTTCTGTATATTATTCGATAAAGTAAACAATATTTCAGAAGAAAAATTTCAAATTACGTCAAAACAAGTGACTCTTTTCCGTAGTTTTGAAAACCGTCATGCGTACATTGTTTTCCCTATACGCTTGTATTATACTGCGGGGTTTGTTTAATAGGAAATTCTAAATAGAAATAGACATGACATCTTCCCGCACTAAAACTTGAAGCTTCAATATATAGAATTTAATGACTCTTCTGTACAAATGTATTGAACAATTTTATGATAAGTATACAGAGTGTGACAATGTACAGAAAATGCGAATCATGAAATACCATCGGTATGTAGTTGGTAACTACGCAAACATTGGCAACTAATCGTTGAGATGAAATAAATCGAAAAAAGTAGTATATTGAAGGAAAAAATTGTAAAAAAGAAAGCGGAAATATAAAAGGAGTTAGCAATAAGAAATACTTAAACCCAACAAAACTTTTTAATTTTGAAAGACCAATAACGATTTGCAAAAGAGGGAACAAAATTATTTAAATAAGAAAGGCTTGAAGCAATAGATGGAAAAAAGTGATGGAAAAAAATCTGTGATTTAAAAATATACGTAACTTTTAAGCAATAATCATTATTATGAAGATGTTATTTTATTTGTTGATTATATAAATTAAAAATTTAAAGATTGATGTAATCAACGAGAAAAAACATTTTTGTGAATTTTAAATATGTTTTATACGTAACATTTTAATTAGTGTCTTTTCATATTGCTTAAATCAATATTTCAATTTTTAATTCTATAATCCCGAGTTTTAATAATGATTGTACGTTAAAATTTTACGAGTACGATGATGTGGTATATTGACACAATCTGCATCAACACAATTAACTAGACCTGTGCACTTCTGGCATAACAATGTTATTTTAATCCTCTCCCGGCAAACTGTTCTACCCTTAAATTTACCAGGTCATTATTCCGGGCGCATCTCAAAAACCCAACAAATCACAAAACAGACGCTTAAAAATTCCGACATTCAAACACCAGACATTTCAAAATACAGTAGACTCCCGCGTTAGTGGCGTCCCGCATTAGTGGCGTCCCGCGTTAGTGACGCGATGGAACCCCGTGTTAGTGGCACTTCTCGGAATCATTCCATCCCCACTGAGGGGCGTGACCTAATAAGGTACGGGCCCCAGGCGCGTGATTTGAATTACGTCACGTGACTGCAGGACTGCAGTCTAGCGGGGGAAGCGATGTTTCTCCTACTTCCGCCACTAACACGGGGATTGAGGGAAGGGCTCGGAACCGAGCACGCCACTAACGCGGGAGTCTATTGTACAGACATTCAATAGCCAGACATTTATTAATGATTCAGTTCTAAGTGCGCTTAATAAATAATCCGGGGGTCACACTGATTTGACCTTCAAGTGACCTAAAAAATTAATCCCATGGTCAAACATTTTTAAATGACCTTCTAGTAAGACCTCAAGGACATCGACCCGAGATAATTTTTTGTTTGTAGTATGGTTTTTGAATGTCTGTTTTTTTAAATGTCTGGTTTTCGAGATGCACCCATTATTCCGTTCGGCCAATAAAATACTGCTATCCCAAACTAAGGCAGCCGTTACCTTAATTTACGAATGGCAGCCATCTCCCGTTTTGCACCGCAGTTACAATTTACCAAAGATCGTCATCAAACAGGGAATATTAAAACAGTTACATGTGTATTTTATGTGACAATGGATACTGCAAATCGGAGTTTGTGAGAAAAGTCGAGGATGACGAAGGATTTTTCGTATCGAGACATATGATTGTGTGTCCTGTACACAGAAACATAACTTTTAAAGATATTGAAAAATGTCATATTAAAAGTGTAATTTGGAAGAGGGAGGTGATATAATTACAGAAGCATTTAGAGGATATGACAGCAGGTATTGATATTACAACAGATGAAACTTTTGATGATGAGAAAATTCCAGATGATACAGCATCAATAGCAAGTGATAGGAGCAAGAAGCGTAAATATGATGGAGATTTGAACAGAGAATGTGAGGAATGTCTTGATAGTTTGAAAGAATTATTATGAAAAACAATGTAAAAGATGAAATGATAAAGAAATTGCACTACTGAATGAAATCGATGTTGAGATAAAGGATAAAAACCTATTACTCCTTGAAAAAATATCCACTTAAATAATGAAATAATATTTAATCAAAAAGTTGAACATGGGAATGAAATATCACTTTCAACAGTTATTTTGTTAAAATTGGATCACAACTTGCTATAACTATTGCCAACAAAACTAAAGTTGCTAATAAGGCATCGTATCATAGAATATCTAACACGATATTTCTCAAGCCGTTTAATAAGGTTGAATACTTAATATAATAAGGAACATGAAAAGAAAAGCCCATGGTGTAGATAACATATCAGCAAAAATATTAAAAAATATTGCTCTGTTCATTAGTACCCTACTAGCTCAGAAATCAACGTTTCGCATAAGCTATCTATCCTGACTACTTCAAGAAAGCAGTCGTTATCCCAATTTATAAAAATTCTGATAAACACAATCCGAGTAATTATCATCCTATCTAACATTGCTAAAATTTATGAAAAAATTGTACAATCAAGACTACTTGATTTTCTAAAGGATAATAATATTCTCCATATATGGAGACGATATGAATTTATAAAAAACAAAATCACCAAAGATGCTTTAGCACAAGTTTCGGAATGCATTTATCAGAGACTGGATCTAAGATTACCAACGACGGCTACTTATTTAGATCTATCCAAAGCGTTTGGCACCATAAACCATGATATTCTAAATTTAAAGCCATACTCCTATGGGATTCGAGGTACGGCACTAAATTTGTTACAAAATTCTTTAAGCAATAGGAAGCAAGCTGTGAAGGTTGATGATTACACCAACAGTGAACTACAGTACAACCGCTCTTGTTCGACACTTCGCCTGTTCGACAACCTCCCTAGTTCGACAGTGCTGGACCTCCTTAGTTCGACAGTAGGCGGAGACTTCTTCCCTCTCCCGTCCCGTCCATTATATTACCGACGAACACGAACGCACCCATGCCGGACTCGGACGATTGCACCTCACCCGTCAAATCGAACGACATAACCGCCGCATTTGTTGTTGTTAAGTTTTAGTTTTCTACTTGACTTCTATATGTATGGCAAGGAGGCTGGAAATTAATGCTAGGAAAACAGAAGGTTAGAAGGTTAGCTGTCGTAAAAACAAATGAGCCAATCACGATTGCGTGACGTCATAGTGGGCGTGGTAAAAAAAAATGTCAAACTAGCGAGGTCAGAGAGAGAGAGAGCGTCTGGCACCAATCATGTCGAACAAGAGAGGTTGTACGGTACTGATAAATATCGGGGTTCCTCTAGGCACAATCCTTGGGCCGTTACTTTTTATCATTTACATAAATGATATGTTCGAATATCTAACAGATGGAAATATATTACCATTTGCGGATGATACAGCAATATTATGTGTAGGAACAACGCCATTTTCTACATTGAATTTTGAGGAGAGTGACGATGGACATCGGTTCAAACAATCCTGCATCATTTTGAACATAACGACGACAATGAATTTCAGATTCGCAAGGTTAGAATTTTTAATAACTCTCTCCTTTCTCCTAAACTCTAAAGGCAGTTATGAATTCGAATTATTTGTGACATTTAAAAATTCATGATAAAAGAGGAAAAGTGACAAATAATGTGTTTTGAAGCAGTTCATTTGTTTGTACGATGCTTAGTTTATAATTGCTTTTATTGTCGTCTCTAAAGATCTTTATAGTGATCATGTTAAATTGGTCTCGTTGAGCTCGACCAGAACACAATGCAAAAATCAATTTAATAGAATAGTTTAATAAGAAATTCATTCAAGATTATATTTTAAATATTACCAAGAATCTAGTCCAATTGAACGAGATTTGGATGCATTTGTGTGAATGTTGAATGAAAGATAATTTAAGGCAATTTTTGTTGTGCGTAAATAAGTGTATTATGTAACAATGTTCATGTTGTGAAATAGATGTCAATAAACCATGAATTGCAATAAAAATGTATGGAGTCGGATGTAGATGTTGTGTACCTTCGCAACCGAACCGGTGTCGTCTCATCTGAGTTGGGCATTTCTCTTTTCTCCTTTTTTTTTATTAAATTGTATTGATGACATCGAATTCAGTCCTTCTTCTTCAGCGTGAACCATAATTTTCTTCGGTTCGAATTTGTTCACAAACCTACCGCAAATGAAAAACCTTTCAAATACATCATAGAAAATTATTTTAGTTATTTATATTCTAACTTCAAGCTTTCTTGAAAAGCCGCCGAAGAATTTTCCTACATTATCAACTATATTCATTCACCGCTTATCACAACAAACGCGCTCGACTCAGAGCCATACGTTACACATATGTGTGTATATATATATATATGCATTTCGCATAGAGCGCGGAGCATTTATACGGACTTAATAAGGCTTCCGCTACTTGGGGAAATGATCGCCTACGCTAAACACATACAATAAAGTCGAGCCCCTCACAGATGACCTCCGCACTTATGACCTTTCTCACTTTTGGCTTCAAAGCTTTCACTTTAATGGCACTTTTCCTCTCTGGTCTTCCCCCACTTGAACTATTCTTGCAGGCGCATGAAGAAAAGCTAGATACACCACCATTCGACGGGCGTTCAAAATAGTATATTATGAAATTAGTGCGTAAAAGTTCATTCTACGAATGTAAAGGGTTGCGGCCCGAGCCGAAGGAGAGTAAACAATTATGCACATGTTTTATACGATATTTTATGACACTTGAGTGCGTAAAATGCGACCGAAAAATGTCAAAAGTGTGTAAAATAGCATTTTACGCATCGAATGGCATAAATGATAAAAACTGCTTTCTCTCGAGCGCCATCAGTCGGATGGCGTTCGAAACGGATAGAGCGACAGTTGAAGATGACCGTGTAAACAACAGATTTCTATCACTGCAAAAACGGGTGTCTTGGTTTAAGACACTTTTGTCCTCACTTTCAAGACGTTATAAATGACTTTTTTTGAGATACTAGAAGTGTCTTCAATCGCAGCCTGAATGTACTGCTCGATATTTGATAGATAACCTAAAATTGTTTGATTTTTATGTGAAAAATGGATGAACATTCGTGTTCTGTTTGCAATTTTCGGGCAAATTGCTTTGAGATCTTAATCAAACATGTCATTAGATACCACAAGAACGAACCAAATTTTAAAATAAAATGTAAGTTTCGTGGCTGCGGGGCTACCTTCACAAAATGGAGGTCAATTAATAAACAACCGCGCATCAACAGAATAGGTTATGTAGCTTTTATCGAGACGTCGCTTCGAGTCGACAGTTGCCGAATATTCACGAAGATACCCGGATCGGCAATGTTTCTTCGATTTACAAGTTTCTCAACGCGGAAATGTCTTAAATTAGCTAAAACGACTTAAATGTAGACACTTTTACCGTCTTCTTTATATGTCTCAGATTATAAGACACAAAAGTGTCTTATTTACGATCGATCGACGCAAATAATGTCTCAAATTTTGAGACACTTTGCATCGAAGACACTTATATTAAGACATTTTTGAAGTGTCTAATGTCTTCAAATGAGACATTTAGAAGACACGAGTTTTTGCAGTGATTGTATTTGGAAAGAATGTATATGCAATGTATGTGTTTCTTGGACTTCGGCGTAGGTTTTCTGCAGTTTTCCTACGCCATTGCACAATGAGTACGTACATATAGAAGTCGGCTGCAGTCGCCACAAAGGCCACTCGAATGCGACTGGATAAAAAGTAGATGGGTGAGTAAAATATTGGTTATGTTCGAAAATATGTTCGAATATTGGAATAAATGTCAATGAACCGCATGTGGTACCTAAATGGGATGCGGAGGAAATTCTCGTAGAGAACTTCACTCTTGGCGCTGGACATTTTTCTCTGACAAGTCCAGAGGGTGCCAAGAGTTAAAATTAAGACTGGATTTTCAGTTCGAAAAGATATCAAGAACCAACGAACTGGGAAAATATGAAACAATATATATGTTAAACTTCGAAATTCAGTGATGAAACGGGTCACGTGGGAGTGACTTTCCGATGGGTAGGTAACAGATTCTCTGGTAAATTCATTTACCCTGAAGTAACCTTTCAAGAAATTGGATTTTTCTTTCTGAAATATCACCTATACGGTTCGTGACGACGATACTTTGTGATTAAATGAAATATCTTAATGTAAACATTTCTGAAGTGCATTGGACCACGAAGGTTCCAATTTCAAAAACGCAATGTTTCGGGCGATTTATTACGAACTACGAATCGAAAAATGCAAACACAGGTGTACAAGGCAACGACTCCTTTGAATGACAGTAACGATGGTTGGGCCGAAAATTGGCGAAATTTGGCGAATGATAACGACGCATGTGGGGGTTTTCAATTGCGGGAATCGGTAGAGTCAGTCGGCGCGGCGTTTTGCTATAAAAACGAAGCGACCTACTCTTCAAGAAGTTGTCGTTTGTGAATTTTGTTTAATTGTTGGACCACAAGCCGTCACGTCTTTTTCGCGAGCAGTTGTCTTCGCTAATCCTTATTATTGACAATAAATTCCAAAGACAACATTAATGAAGTGTGCTGTTTTTGGCTTCGCTTCGACATTTATGTCGAGGCCTTGGTGAGTTTTGTTAATGTTAAGAATTTTCAACTCATCCTTTTTCACAATACCGAAGAACGTGAAACTGTTCCTGAACATTTTTGTGTGTTTAGCTGCTGACTACCGTACTGAATTCCGAGGAGACCACCAATGCTCAACGAGCCCCGTTCCTGCAAGTCAACGGCAATGAGTTGTGCAAGGCTGATTGTGATGATCTTCGACCATGTTCTACCAAGGTTTTAATGAAAAGTGTATTTTTTTATCATTATCAGTGAGAATACGATTTATTTCAAATTTATGTGTTCGCGATTCTAACTTCGACGCACCACGTGTTCGCGAAAATTTGACATTCAAATAATCGAATTTTCCGTTGGAATTAGTCACAGTGGTCTTGAACCGCTCGACAGTTCGACTAAAATGTCAACGTATTTTGGACCTATAATTGTCTTCATATATGTTTAAGATACTGGAATCAAGAGGAATTGAAATCGTATCTGCTTAGTTACGCAAGATCGGTCATTTTTCTGTCAAAAATCGAATTTTACTTACAAAATATGCTTCTTTTTGAGTTGCCAACTGATTGAACGGAAGTTATTCGTGCAATTATATAACAATAACAATATTTATAAGTAACAATAACAAAATAAAGCAAACAATCTCAATTACAAAAAATTAATAACATTAAATTTTAAACGTGCCTTGACGAAAATTCGGCGACAGCCCTTTTCAATTGCAGTAGGTACTTTGGGTCCGTCAGTAAGTTAAATTTATATTTGTTCCAATACTTAATAAATTCTCTATGTATAGATTCACCTGCTTGTTCTGACCAGATGCCTAAACCGCTGCGTTCTAAATAGTTTAAACAATATTTTAGATGTTTCAAAAGAACGTGGATTTTTAAGGTTTCTGAAATCTCAATTGCTTTTAGCGCTTTACGTAATTCGTTGACGTGCATATCCAAATCGTATGACACTTTTCTAACTGAAAAGCAACTTTCTACAACTTTATTCATCGCTTTCAAAACACTAACAAAAAGTACTATTCGAAGTTGTCCAACGGCTTGGCAAATGTCGTTATCTAGCAATTTATCACTTTCCTTTAAAAGTTTCCTACACGAATTACCTTCGAATATCTCACCATGGAAATTTTTTGGGATTAATTTTAGTTTCTTGGGCCACAATATTGCAGAATCTCTACCTAGAATAGGAAATAAACCGTTCCAAAACATGTGGTTAACTAAGCCTTGCAAAACGTGAAGCTCTGGAATTACACATTTTTCAATAATGCACATACGTCTTCTTCGTTAACCCTTTACGGCATACATTTTTCTATACATGGAATAGCTGAAATTTGTTACTCGGAGGTTTTTGGGGTCGCTGATTACGAATTTCAAGTCAGATTTTGAAAATTCAAAATGGCAGATTCAATATGGCGGACGAATTTTTCGCAATTCATCAGATTCGCTTTAAATTTTTTACTCGGGGTTTTTCGACGTTAGTTTTTATGAATTAAAAATGGCAAATCAATTTTATTAGCCAAAAATTTTGAAAACGACTTCATGTTATCCGTTATTATTTTTACCAAGTTAAAAATGGCAGATCAAACTTGCCGGACAAACATTTTACAAACGACTCCATTTGAAGAAAATTTTATATTGGAGGCTTTTCAGGAGCGCTGATTACGAATCCGAGGATAATATTCTCAAATTCCGGATTCAACGGATTTGGCAAATTAACGTTGGATTCGAAATCAGAGATCCCAAAAACCAGCGAGTAACAAATTTTGTTAAAAATGAGAGATTTTAAAATTTGTTTGGCCCACATATTGAATCCGTCATTTTAAATTCGGTAAAACTAACATCGGATTCGTAATCAGCAACTCCCAAAAACTCCGAGTAACAAATTTTGTTGAAAATAAGGCATTTTAAAATTTTTGTGGCCGCCATATTGGATCCGTCATTTTGAATTTGGTAAAACTAACGCCGGATTCGGAATCAGCGACCCGAAAAACCCACATAAATAATCTGTAGTAAAAAAAACCTTGTGTAGTTTGCAAAAAATGAATTTATTAAAAAAAAACGCCGTTTTTTCAATTTTATTTGTTAATAATAATTATAATAATAACACTAAACGAGCAAATGATTTTTTTTATAATTATATTAGTTCTATATAGGAAATGAAAAAAAAATTTCGTCCCCGTATCTTTCATATTCTGCGAGAAAAGTAAGGAAATGTGAATAAATCTAGTAGGTGGTACAACGTATGTACCATTATGCCGCAAAGGGTTAAATAGAGATGGATGTATTTTTTGAACATTTCAACTTTAGTCCTATAAGTCTTCAGTGTTAATTACTTATTGCTTCCTTCTTCTTTCTTGTTAGAGTTTCTCAAATCAGTCAACGTCACACAGCAATATAGACAAGGATATGTTGATGTAGCTGTTTGTTGGCCATTTATAGTAAGAAGAAGTCTTGAAGTCTGCTACAAATTTAAAAGATATGTCATTTATTTTTGTTACATCAGAAAGTTTTTGAATATTATTGTATGTTTGTTTTATGTTCGGTACAATACACAGCATAATTAGTCTATTGACACTCGTTAATTTAGCTTTTTGGCCTACACTTCCACCGCTTGCATACAATTTTCGTTTTTTCTTTACGGGTTCGCATTCATTTTGGCTACTGTAATATTCCGCATCTGATTCTATTTCATAATTGTCAGGCAGAATTGCTAGAAAAATCTTAAAAAACCCTTGTTCACCATCAGCCATAACTTTGATCTGGTAATTTCCGATGAGATTGCGTTTTTGTAAAATTGTTTCTAACAAAGATTCGGCATTTGCCCACACTACAAGTCTTTACTGTGTTGTACTACTATTATCAATTTCAAATTCTAATTCACTCATTTCATACAAATTGTCCAAAGTTTTTATTTCTTTAGAACTTTGTGATAGATAATCTTTTGGTACAGATGCTCTACCAACGTTCGATCATATGAAATTCGTTCATTTTCGCATGTGATTTGTAAATACACATGTGTTAGTCTGAAAATGATCTAAACTTTGAGCAGAAAAAGTTTTCTGTTTATTTTCGTTTCTATATATAACCGTTCGGTTCTTACATCTGGTATTCAAAGTCAATTCAATATTTTTTCTGTTACGATTTTCCAAATTTTCAACATTTCTCTTGAGAATAGAATGAGCTATTTGCAACTGTTCTTTCTCTGGAAGATTTTCAATAACTTAAGATAATTCTTTTTAGCAACATTTTTAGTAGAACTACTACCGGATTCCTTTGAACAAATATGAATTTTACCGTTTCTTAACACTTGAAAACAGAAAGAACACCTTTTCTCCGACGCACATTTTTTATTTTTGAAATTATCAATTTTTACGATGTCTGCATTATTTGATTCGACGGCATAAAGTCCATTAGATTTATCAATTATATTATGAATATTATTACCTAAGTGGCCATTGCCTTTTTTTATAATTTTAACTCGGGTCGATCTCGCTCTTACACAAATGTAACAGTAACAAATCGTCTCGTTGCTTGCTCTTGTATCCTTCCGTAGCTGAATATTGTAGTTGGGCATTATTGGTAAAGGTCTTTTTCTGTCATTTTTTTTGTAATCAGATAAAGTACGTCGACATGTATTGCAGATGCCCACAGAAAGCTCACTTGCAGTTTCAGAAAAATTACTTCTATTTTGTCAGTTATATTGAAAGCACTATGCACTTGTTTGCCAAAAACTATTTTATTGCCGCATGGTGCACAAACTTTAGTTTTCATGACTTCAAAACTTCGACATGTTCACTATTTTAGAAGTAAAAGTACTGAGTATTAATAATATATTTCTATCATAACAATGTGTGAAAACAGTCGCCGAATTATATTCTTAACTGTAAACATAAATATAGAAACGCGTTTTATTGTAAACTAAACAAATGGGATTAGAATTTTCGTCAAATCACATTTGTTTGTTACAGTTGTTATTGTTTGGTTACTTTATTTGTAGCATATGTAAATTGCAGTAGCCGGATTCTGTAACTCGTTACGTTTATAACGATTCGGTACGTTATGATAACGATAGCGACATTGGTCGTTAAAGAGTAACGACAACGTTAATTGTATCGAGAGTGTATAAGATGCATACACACTCACTGTACTACGAGTGAAGTACAATATGTACATAGACGGTAAGTACAAAATATTCAAATCAGCACACTTTGCCAACTTAAAAACGATTTTCGGTGTGCAGTTCTACCGTTCCGGCGTTTCTACCGATACGATGTTCCATGCAAGCTATGTATATGCACTGTAAAAAATGGAAATGTAAATTTACAACTTGTAGAGTTGGACACAATATTGCCCATGCTGCAAGTAGGACTTTTACGCAATATTATTGTAAATTTACATAGGCACTGTGAATATTACTTTTTTACCTTTGTAAATGTCAACTTGTAATTGTAAATTTACAATTGAAAGTGGATTTTACAGGTTACGGTAATATTACACCGTAGAGAAGTTTAAATTCTCCAAGAGAATAGTAAATTTACAACAAAATACATATAGGAAAAATTTTAGGTTATGTACTAAAGCGCCGATTTATGGACACTTCATCGTAGCCTATTTCATCGTCTCCCACTTCATGGTCTGGACACTTCATCGTCTGGACACTTCATCGTCTGGGACATTTCATCGTCCGGGACACTTCATCGTCCGGGACATTTTAGCGCGCTCCATACTTTCTTGTGTTAGGAGCTTTTCTACGTGCACCAGGTGTTCAGGCTCGCCGATTACGGGGTCTAGGTGGTGCGCTCCGTAGCTTTTTATGATATTAGCTATTCTACGTGCACTGGGTATTTAGGGTCGCCGATTATGTGGTCTAGATAGTGCGCTCCGTAGCTTTTTATGTTATTAGCTCAAATACGTGCACCAGGTGTTCGGGGTCACCGATTACGTGGTCGAGATGGTGCGCTTCGTAGCTTTTTATGTTATTAGCTATTCTACGTGCACTGGGTGTTTAGGGTCGCCGATTACAGGGTCTAGGTAGTACGCTCCGTAGCTTTTTATGTTATTAGCTCAAATACGTGCACCAGGTGTTCAAGGTCGGCGATTACGGTGTCTAGGAATCGCGCTCCGTAGTTTTTCATCTTTTCAACTAAAAAATATGCACCAGGAGTTTGGGGTCGACGATCAAGTGGTCTAGGTATTGACTTCGAGTTAACCAACGATGACCTTGAGGTCAAAGTAGAAGGTCATTTCAAGGTCAAAATAAATTTTGCTTATTTTTTTCAAATTTGAACATATTTTGATTTGACCTTGAAATGACCTTCAAATTTTTTCAAATTTGGCCCAAGGTCAAGGACAAGGTTACCGTTGTTTATCAGATAAAATTGATTTGACCTTGAAATGACCTTCAACTTTGACCTCAAGGTCATCGTTGGTTAACACCAAGTGGATACCTAGAGTACATGATCGGCAACCCCAAACACCGGGGACACGTTTTTTAGTTATAAAAATGAAAATCTACGGAACGCGACACCTAGACCCCGTAATCAACGACCCTAAAAACCTGGTGTTCAGAGTCACGGATTGCGGGATCTAGGTAGTGCGCTCCGTAGCTTTTTATGTTATTAGCTCAAATACGTGCACCAGGTGTTCAGGATCACCGATTACGGGGTCTAGGTGGTGCGCTCTGTAGCTTTTTATGTTATTAGCTATTCTATATAATTTCCCGGAAAAAATTTCCCCTGGAAAAAATTTCCCCATAGGGAACGGATCCACCGTTGTCCCTATGTCATGGGGGGGCTCCGCCCTCCATACCCCCTTCTTATACTAACTGAACGTAACTAACCCCCATCAGGGTGTTGTAAGGTTTGCGAATCCACGTGCGACTCGGAGAGCTTGGATCCAGAGTTGTTCCTATGTACTGGGGGGCTCCGCCCCCCAGACCCCCTTTTTTATAGTAACCTAACCTCCAACTAATAGATGTGAGTAAACCTACGTGAAAAATGCATCCCTCCGGATATACCATGAAATGGTTAATTGATTGTATGCACAATTTTTTTTCCAATGGAGGGCAATAAGTAGAGGAGGGTGGCCCAATGCCGATCGTGATGGGAGATATAGAGCAGGGGGTAGTAGGTACAACCCGGTTGGGTTTGGTCGACTTTCCCCTACTTATTGCACTACAAGCTCCCCGAGTCGCACGTGGCGTCGCAAACCTTACAACACCCTGACGGGGTTAGTTAGGTTCAATTAGTACAAGAATGGGGTCTAGGGGACAGAGTTTCCCCATGACATAGGGACAACGGTGGATTCAAGCTCTACGAGTCCATATATACCTGCGATTCCCTGGTCACGTATTTGCGCTAATAACATAAAAAGCTACGGAGCGCACTACCTAGATCCCGTAATCGGCGACCCTGAACACCTGGTGCTCGTATTTGAGCTAATAACATAAAAAGCTACGTAGCGCACTACCTAGATCCCGTAATCGGCGACTCTGAGCACCTGATGCACGTATTTGAGCTAATAACATAAAAAGCTACGGAGCGCACTACCTAGACCCCGTAATCGGCAACCCTAAACACCCAGTGCACGTAGAATAGCTAATAACATAAAAAGCTACGAAGCGCACCACCTCGACCCCGTAATCGGTGACCCGGAACACCTGGTGCACGTATTTGAGCTAATACCATAAAAAGCTGCGGAGCGCACTATCTAGACCACGTAATCGTCGACCCTAAAATGGTGCACGTAGAAAAGCTCATAACACAAGAAAGTATGGAGCGCGCTGAAATGTCCCGGACGAT